>CM024474.2:8062827-10717267 GCA_014182885.2 Eucalyptus caleyi | reverse complement strand
GAGTTCTTCCCTAAATAGCAGTTGAATTCTATGTAGCCACAAGATTGCAGAAGTAATATGCTTTTCTTACCAATTTTAGATTCTTCTGGTTGCAGAATATTGTTGCTGATATGCGCAAAGTATTGGCAAAAAATCCTCAAGTTGAGCAGCAGAGGTTGCATAGAAGAGTATTCTTGGACAATATTAATGCAGAAAATCAGGCTCTTTTGGTACATGATGTGTCTTTACCACCAAGACTATAATTGTTCTGTGTTGATGGTGACTCTCGTAATATTTTCTCTGATAAATTTGTAGTAATCCCAACCTGTGAATTTTGGTAGAGCTGCAACTATTAGCCCAAAGTTATAATTGATTGTTTGCTTTAAATAGGTTAATTAGGTTTAATCTGATTAATGAGGATCTTTCATTGATCCAAAGAGCTTAACTATAGTACTTCAATAATTTTCAATGCCTAAGTGCAGTATGAATTGTGAAGTTGCGTTTTTTAAATTTTGTAGTCTGATCTGAGACTTTTATTTAGAGTACAAAAGATCAATAAGAGTTCTTTAACTGCCTTTTGTTAGAGAATGAAATGCTGAACATGACCATATAAGTAAAGCTTTGTCTCATTTGAGTATTAATCCTTTTACAGATCTTAGTGTCCTGCTTTGTAAAGACATCACATTATGAAGAGTATCTTTGTGTCAAGGTGAGATGACTTCTCTCTGTATGTATCATTCAGTAAAAGCTTTACTTTGTCCATGAGCTGGACTGGTAACAAAAAAGCTGAATATGTTGTCTGCTCTAGGCATTAAGAGGCGAAAACTATCAGTTTGACAGTTTGCAGTGGCCAGGTACCTGTGAGAAGAAAACCATAATGAACCTACTGTTAAATACTGGAAAAAGGTTACACAATTTTTCTTAGGTGGTATATTTGGACAGGATTTCGTTCATCTTCTGCACACCCCCTCCCCAGCACTAGAAATCTCGCACATAAAACCACCCAAAACAGAAGAGAACCACAATGTACCATTGTTTGCTTTATGGTTAGAGCTGACTTCTCTTGTGCTTTATGATATAATTAAGAAAATGATGTTTACCTTGGCTTGTCGCATATTTGAGTAGAATAATTATTAGCAGGCTTAGCGAGATCCAGAGATGGGAGAAAATCATCATGAGTAGCATCTTTGGCACCTGTCTGTTACACCATTGTAAGCATTGGGGAGAAATTTTGTAGAAACGGTTGGATTCTCAATACTTCATAAACAAGTTTGAAGAGTCATTTACTGGCTACTTTCGATGTGCTTGTTCTTACTTTGTTTCTGTGCAATTACAATTGGATTTAGATGGTGTTGTTCCATAAAGTTAAAGATGTACCAAAACTATAGAGGGTGAATGACTGGCAATCGTTGAGTTTTGGATAAATTACAACAAAAATGTTGCAATTTTCACTGTTATTTCATCATACGACATAACAATAAAACAAACTTTTTAGCAGTCCTTTGTTAATTCAAGTGGACCAGAAATGCTACTGTGAATGTAGTTAGTCAATGTATGAAATTTATCATTCCATGCAGTATCTGTCAAAGGTTGGGGAGCTTGTCCAAACTTAAATAAATCCTATCTGGATCATAGTGAGTCCAACTAAGAGGAAAAAAACAAAAGCAGACATGTTATGGGAGATCTTGAGAAAAATCATGAATTTGGATGATTTCGTTTTTCTGAAGTGATCTGTCTATAAATAATTGCAAATAAAAGACACTCAATTTGCAATGAGCGTCATTTCAATGGGTTCCAGATTGCTTGTTGAACCTCTCATAAGCGTCATCTTGTAAGCAGAATTGCTTTTGTTTGACAGGATCTGGCATTTCATCTTGTATGCAGTTGATGTTGTTTGACTTATTTGCCATGCGCATCTTTAATGTAGCTCAACAGTGAATTTTGTTGAAATACTAATGCAAATACTTGGATGATCTATGATCTACAGGAAACTATATTGTTAGATCTCCTTAGAGTAATAAGCCATCACAGGGCCCGACTTGCTACACCAATTCGCACAATGCAGAGAATATATGGTGACAATGATCTGGAAAATGTACCATTCTCAGATGTAGGCTTCCCTCCTGGTGGAGCGGTGTCTAACCGTCCCTTCTTGCTGATTGAACCCCCATATAAGATCAATGGAGAGGATAAAATGAAGGCCCGTTCCACTCGAACACCTACTGGGGAGCAAGGTGGTAAGAAATCCACTCAGCCAACACCTGACGCCACTGCAGATCCTAAGGCTGGAAACACACACATATCCGACTCAAAAGTCAAAGACATGCCGATTGCCAACGTTAAATTTGATACCAAGAACAAATCTGGGGGAAACATCGAGTCCAAAGAGAACAAGAAGAACAAAAGCACTCCTGTTTCTGATGAAAAAATAGGGGAGAACATGAAGAGTAAGCCAGTGTCAAAGCCTGCCTCAAGGTTGAATGTTCAGGTTGCTACTCCTAGTGTTGAAGCCAAACAGATGGACTCGATTCCTAATAAACCCACTGAAGAAGTTTGCGACGGTGAGCAATCTAATGCAGTTCATCCTGAGAAAAGCTTAGAAAAGAGTGAGGCCGTGTCTTCTTCTGTTCCCGCTTTAGGAGTTGACACTGATAAAGAAGCTGGAACAACTTCTCCATCAAACCATGAAAACAAGAAGATGGTCTCACAGCCACCTGTATCACGGCCTGCTTTGGAAGATAATATAGTTCTCGGTGTTGCATTACAAGGGGGAAAGAGAACACTCCCTATTGAGGAAGAGGTGATTCCTCCAACTAATGCGGGTTTAATAGATTTAAATGCTGAAAATAACAAAGATGGTTCGGTACCGGCATCTCCCAGTAAAAATGCCACTCACCAGAAGCACCAGTTAGATTGATTTGCAGAAGGTAGTTGCTTTGGTTCGCTGCTGACTGTTGCCGACAAGGTATTACCATGGTAATTCTTTTGTCCTCCTTACTCTGTTGCTTCATCCAACAATAGGCACATATTCTTAGACCATCATAGTAATGAATGATCACTCGAGAATTATAACATGTTCAATCCATGTACAGAAACTGCTTTTTTTTCTGACTTGTCTTTTCAACAGATTCCAGGCGTTATTTTCTGATGGGTATCGTTTCTTTAGTCGATTTCCTACCTTGCTTTAGTAGGGCGAATTCTGCTGTTGTGTATCAGTCACTGAATCTCTGTTGGATAAGAGACCTCTAATGAAAAGCTGTTACAAGTACTGATTTGAAAATGAACTATAGTTGCCCAAGCCTGCAATCAAATTCTAGTTGGTGAATGTCCAAGCATTTTTGTCAAACCACAATGAACATATGAGCTTTAGGCGGATAATAATATTTTGGTGATACCTGAAATTTTTGGCTCAAAGATCGTTTTTGCATTTTGTAAAATTAGGGAGTAAATTTGTTGTTACGTTGACGTTCGATTCCTAGGCAAAAACATTTGTACAGTATATTTTAGCAGCTGCGTTTCTCACTGTATATTCTTCGGTACCAACAAGCTAGAGGCACCGTAGTTTTAACAGCACGAGTCTTGTGATGGAAACTGACTATCGACGATTGCATTTGGTTTAACTAGCATTTGTAAATAGGCTTTGTATTTTTTTGAGTGTAATACAAATGTTGAAAGCCAAAGCTATTTTGGGAAATGTAAATTGTGTGTGGTAAAAACTCTTTGCAAATGGACTTTGAATTCGAGTTGTGTTTAGCAAAAAAAAAAAAAAAAAATTACAATGGGCTTTCGGTATATATATTTTTATGTTTTTTAATTAAAATAATCCAAACCCTTTATCGGTCAGGCAAAGAGCTTTTTTAATTAAAAATAATCCAAACCCTTCATCGATCCCAAAAAGGGCTATTGATTTGGGTGACCTTCAGAAAGGATCGAGTGAGGCTACCTAAGGTCGCGAGACCCAAGCAATGGTCGCTTAGGTCACACGTCACCACCCTCGTTGAGAGTCGCCCGAGGTCAAGTGACCTTAGGCAGCCCTCGCTTCGGTAACATGGCCTCAATCAACAATCCTGGATGCCGGATCTAGCACGTCAACAACTGTAGTCCTTCGCCATTCGACAAAGGATTTGGGTCTTCTTTTAATAAATAAATATATAAAACAATGGAAAAATAGAAAATTTGAAAATTGGTGAGGATGGTTTTGAAAGCCCATTACCAATAGAGCCTAACATCAGGCTTTCAACTTTTTCAAGATAACATTTAGTCAAAAGTTTATTGGGAAAACTTGTCAAACACCTTAGCATTTCCTCAAGGGGCTTTAGAGGCCAAAAACTCTTGAGAAAACTATACCAAATGCACACAAAGTCATTTGAGCTGGCAATTCCCTCTTGTTACGCTGAAATCAAACACTTCTTGCATCAATCCTTCCATGGATCCAAATTAAGTTAGTGAGAGCCAACGGACCTAGATGAGGCATCGACAAAGCCCATTTGGAGACCTAGTAGGTCCGGTTATGGACTTTCCATAATGAGGCTTGGGCCCAAGTTGACGCTTAGGCCCTATCTACTTTTGTGAAAAATGAATATTTTGAAAACATAAAAAAATTAGCAAAATTATATGAAAATATTCGATATTGTCCTGAAAAAATGGAATGACAATATTGAATATTTTCTTATAATGTCGGGATTAAATTGAATATATATCCAAAGTAAAGGGACCACGATGAATGAATTAAAAGTTTAGGAATAACATTACATCTAGGACTAATATTTATGGATCACATTAATCAAATTTAAAGTTCATGAGTTAAAATTGATGGATTACATTGCATACTAACGGAGATGCGCCTCGGCCTCTCTGCCCATTGGGTTAGCTCAGGTCCCATTGACCCGAAGTGCAAAAGGGTACATTTGGGCTAATCCATTCTCTTAATGGCCTTACATGCTTAGGTCCAGCCAATTTTACAAGAGAAAATACCCTCCACCCTTTTTGCATTAACATCTTTCTCGTTCTGGACCAAACTCTCCATCCTTGAAGAAGACCAAACTGCCCTTGTTTGAAGAAATATCGATCCTCCAAAATCTACAACGAAATCTACAACCAACCCGCACGCACGCGACACGACTGCACTCACAAGGTCTCCATGGACAACCTGAATGAGGCTGTCCATTGTTGCGAGTCACCATCATGGCCTCCAGGGATGACCTCAGATCGAAGTTGTCAATGATCACGAGGGACGCTATGTCAATCTGAGGTCACAGCTGCCATGGACGACCGTGGTTGAGGTTGCGCAACACTAGCATGGCACAAGCCCGACCGAGGTTGGCTAATAACAAAAGAGGGGACTTGCAGCAAGCGCAAAAGGGCAAAGGGTAGTGGAGCTGAGTCAATGGCGGTCAGAGGTATTGTTATCTTTGGGTTCAAGTTGGAATAGGTGTTCTAGGTGGAGGTGGAAATTAGGGAAAAATGTTAGAAAAGCCCTAATCTTATTGTATTTGTGTTAATTTAGTCATAAACCTTTTAACTTAATATTAATTTAGTTCTTCCGGCTAATTTTGGCTGGATATTGCTGACGTAACACCGTTCGACTTACGTGGCATAATAAGTGTACAACTTTTAATAATATTTTAACATTTTTTAAATTTTTTTTATTTTCATTTCCTTTTTTTTCTTTTCTCACTCTTTTTTTTTCCCTTTTTTTCCTTTTCCTCTTCCTTATTCCTCTAGCCAGTTCCTTGCCAACCACTAATGAGGCTACCTAGACTTTGGCAAGCTCACTAGGGGCTACAAGGGTGGCCTTATGGGTTGGTGAGTCTCGAGCCCTTGCTAGCCTAGCATGAGGCCGCCCTTGCGACCTTTGGCAAGGCATGACCTCGCTAGCCATTGCCTATGAAGAAGAAAGGGAAGGAGGAAAGAGAAAAAAAAAAATTCAAAAAAATATTAAAATTTATTAAGAGTCATTAGAGTCAGCATCAACCGTGTCATGTCAACCTGACCAATGTCCATGTCAGTAATACCCAACCAAAATTAGCCAGAATGATTAAGTTAGCATTCTGTCAAAAAGTTTGGGATTAAATTGAAACTAATAAAATGTTTAGGACTAAATTAACACAAGTAAAGTAAGTTCGGGATTTTTCTAGCTCTTTTCCCTTGGAAATTAAGGAGATGGATGGCACTTTCGGAGAGAATATGCAAGTGATTTCTAATAAATTACCAATGTCAAGATGCAAAGCAGGTCTAAAAGCAATTTTTATGACACAAACCAGTTTTCTGAAATTAGAGATTGCAAAGTGATCTTGAATTGATAATTGGGTAGGATTTTTGGTATTTGTCTAGATCAATTTATATGAAAAATCTAATGTTTTATGGTCATGAGAAATTACATAATTACTAAAGCTCGGTCCCAAACCTGACCCACCAAACACAGCCTACTGATCGACTGCATTAGTTAGGAAAAAGGTCGGGAAAGGTCCTGGCCTACCCATCTTTAGAGTGAAAGAATGCCGACAGCTCTGCTAATTATGGCGGAGAATGTCCGAAGCTGATCAAGGACACAGCTGGATATCCTCTTCTCTGCCTGGGATTGGCATTTGGTACTAAATTGGAAATGGTTTCCAATGCTTTTATCAACTTGGAGCAAATAGAAAGTTCTCAAATGCGAGACCAGAGCCTTGCAGGAAAGGGAGAGAAACATGTATTCAACTTCAGGTGGGTAAAATAAGGTTCTGTATGGCAACGTCTCTATTTCTCTATTTTTCTGTTCTTTTTTTCTTCCGATAAAAAAAAAAAAAATCCGTTTGATAACGTAAGTTAATTTTTCTATTCCTCAAAATAGAAAAGTGGCTAAGGAATATATTTGAAACAAAACAAGAAGTAAAAAAGTAACTTCATAAACAATTTTTATAGATAAGTCATTTTTCTTTTTTTTATTTTCTTTTTTTTTTTCTTATTCCTTGTCGCCCACCGCCCGCCGCCATCCGCCACCCCCTACATGCCGCCGGTCGTCACCCTCGATGCTTGCCGCCATTGCCCGCACACCGTCGCCATCCTTCGCCATCCACCACCACCCAACGATCGGTTAGAGGAGGAGGAAGAAGAAAAGGCAAAAAAATCTTTAAAAAATAATTTAAAAATTAGAAGAAATTTTAAGTTACAAAAAAACTTGTGAGTCGCATCAAATGCATTCTTATTCTTTTTTAATTTCAGAAATATAAATTTTTAGGTTGATTTATTCAAAAATTATTTTAGGGAATAGAAAAAGAAAAGAACTATTTCCGAAAAGAAAATAAATTTTCCTGGGAAAAAAATATTACAAAACACCTTAAAATTCCATACTCAATGTCATGGACACATCTATGTGAAAAGCCATATTTAATGAAAGTCATACCTATGGCTTGGAGGGGGATTCCATAACTTTCGAGATCCTCCAAGTTGAACTTAGATATAGCTCGCCTCTATTTGGACATAAAGTATTGTCAAACCAAAATAAAAATTTAAACGAAAAATTATAATAATAAATTCTTACAAACTGTTAAAAAATTTCTAAAATTGTCTACAACAACGCATGTCATGCTATAGAAGACAATCAGTGTCCATGTTTGTGATTTTCAATCAATTTTTTTGTAAAGTTATGAACTGATCACAGCACAAATAAATGACTCTTATGCATAGAGTTTCTAAAAAGGAGGTCAGAAAACTATCTTAGACTTTGCAGCAACAAAGGCACCTGGCCCGTATGCTTTAAATGGACTCTTCTCCTCAACAACGATATAGGGATTCAATATCAACTCGTTTTGATGCACAGCTGAAACCTAACAGTTCATTCAGAGAGATCATCAATAGCAAAGCCTAAGTCAGAGCCCATAAAAAAGCCCTAAGAGTTTCGACCCTATATTTCGGCAATGTTCCAAACTCATCATGAAAAAAAAAATGAATCTCTTCTACAAAATGTATGGAAAGAGGGGCAGGAACGCTGCGTTTGATCTTAGAGTAACAAAGGCGCCTGGTCCAAATGATTTAAATGGACTATTCTCCTCAACTCCAATAGCAATTTGTTCCAACGCACAATTAAAAGCCGATATCTCATTCAATGGGATCACCAGGGGGGAGGCTTAATTCCAAGCCTCATACAAAGAGTTACTCGAGACAAGGTGAGAGAGTTATGTTTGATAATGAAGCAACGAAGGCACCTAGCCCAGATGATTTAAATGGACTATTATCTCAAGATACGATAAAAGGCTTTGATACCAATTTGTTGTGAGCGTCAATTATGTTTAATATCTCATTCAGGGAGCTCACTATAAAGGAAGTCCATATTCAAGAACATCAACATATCAAATCACTTTCACAAACTCAAATCAAATAATTATGAGCTAATTATGATATATGTAATTACTCGACACCATATCAATTCTCCAAGATGAAACTATTATCACCTAACATCCTAAGACGTCCACCTCAACAAAATGTCGCTCCAGTTCATTCTTTACTTCAGCCTGAAGAGAATAAAAGTGAAACACTATCTTGTCGTCACTCCAAGAACAAGGTGACCCCACTCTTAGTCTCTTCATGGGAAAGCATTGTCACGTCTCTTGCGTGATGCCCTATATTGACAGAGTGAATGCCCGTTGTCTTTTTCTCAACCGATGGTCAAAAGCTTTCTGCCCAATAAACTAACGGTCGAAAACCTCAGCACAAATGCTGTCCTAGACCTCATCAAATCTGAGATGGACCACCATTCATCTCATAGGCAGTACGTTTCATGACTAGAATCTAGCATTAAATTAATTACATCAAGATTTGCAGTTTGGCGAGTCACATGCAACCCAAAATTGGAATACTGACATGCATGAATTGGACAGTAGATAGAAACGTAAGATAGTCGTTTATCATGACCGACGGGGATTATGCAGGGATTAATTAGTCAGGCATAACTCGTGCTTTCTCGATTAAGATCACGTTTTTCCCAGATTGGAAGCGAAATTCAAGACTACGCGTAACCGTGCTTCTGCGATCTAGAGAAGTAGAAACTAAAGATCGTGCTCACCGCCCTGAACCATCAACTATGTCGCCAAAGATAAGTGTCAAACTGCCCTACGAAATTTACTTGCAATCATTAGGTCATTTCTTGACAGAGGGCGGTGAAGAACTCCGGAAGCCTACATTTGCCAATTGTCAATTGAAACTCTCGTTCATCAAGAATGAAGAGAGGTATCGATGGAGCAATGAGAACTCTCCTCATGCAACCACTTGCGTCAAAACCAACTAAAGCACCTTCATTTCTATGGCTCTTCATCCGAATCATGTAGAGTTTTGAGAGAGAAATCGAAAGAATGCACATGGAACTGTACAAGATATACTGCAACAATGTGTAGTATTATATAGATCCAAATCTTTCTGTTCATAGATATATAAGGAAACCCAGAAGACCTCGACAAAAGCAGCCCCGTTTTCCACATAAATCCCTCCCGTGTCCTGACCTCTACACTCCTCCGCACTCTCCCCAAGCACAGAATGCTAAGTAAAGTCCCACGATGAGCAGGCAAAACAGGACTGCTTTTTTATTGACCAGATATTGCACGCCACAAACAATAATGACACTAACAGGCAGTATCCCCCCCTCCCCCCAGTAATCCAACACTATAATGGGAAAAGAAGTAAAAATTAGATTACGCACCGCACATACAATCAGGAGCTGGATATGTGTATAGGGATTGTTTAGGCTTCCTCAAACGGATTTGACCTTGTCTGTTTTTATGACCTTCAATGATCGCTTCCTGAAACTCGGACCAGCTGATATTCTTATTCAGGAAGAGCTGACCTAATAGGGCCATGCTTGGCCTTATGGTCTTCATGTTCTCATAGGTCCTGTGACCAACCTGTTTAAAGCACATACCAATTGTTATCGCCCCATAGGCATCAACTCGTATGAGCATTGCACGTGCTTCTAACGATTGGAAATTACAAATATGCAATTCTGAGACTCACCAATGCATTGTGCATATTCCCTGGAGAAGCGGAGATGAAGATGTCGCTTTGCATGCTAATGTAATAATCCAATGCAGCCAGCAAAGAGGCCTTCCCTTTTATTTGGGCTCGCTCATCCGCGGATGCGAGACTCTTTTTATCCTCCATCAGTGGAAACATTTTCCTTAGCATGGAAATCCTAGCTTCTCCACCATACACCTGAAAAGCACAAAATTAATTTTAAATTTCCCTCACCAATACAACTTCTGTTATGCAGTTTCTTGCAAAATATTAGACTGGTTTTCTTCTGTTACCACCTTGTGGGAGGCGAGGTATAAACGAGTGGTATTGTCGAATCCCAATGCAGCAAGCAGCAATCCAATCTCTTCCGGAGTCAATGGGCAACGTCCTTGACTTCGCAGCTCTTCATCAGTGAACTGAGAGTTAAGTACCCTTCCCTGCCAGATCACTTGCCGGTATTTTGCCAGAGCCAGTTTTTCAGCTTTACCCCCACCGAAATCACATGCTGAGTGTGCAGCCATATCCTATAGGTATGAATTATATTAGTTAACTTAAATAAGAAACTTTTACCTGCTGAAATGTTGAGATCTATCCTTTCAAGACATAACAGATTGTTAAAGTGACTCATCAAGTTACTGCCCTAATTTCCTTTCTAGTCCTTATCTCAAGTTTGAAAATCAGGGGAACTAAAGAGAGCAAAATGGACCCAAGGTAGAACTACAACCTTTATGGGTGCTGTTGGGGGGTTGCAGCGCATGTAGAAAGCCGATTGGACTCATTTTGGGTTTCAAAAACAATATAGTAATTAGATAAACACCTTTGACAAAACCTACTATATAACTTCAATGAAGCAAGGTCAAGGTCGTGGCTGTATAATTTATCCAAAATGCTGGCATGCATTTTAACTGCCTTTCAAACTCCACTCAGAGAATATCAGACAACCATAACAATTTGGAGCAGAAGCAACACGAGTAGATGATCACTAGGGAAACTTTAGACTAGCCACAAGTCAGCCAAATTTAAGTCATCACCATCTACATGTGACGTGCACAATAACTGTATTGTCATATTCATTAAAATACAATGCTCTACTGGGTTTTCTTATCTCATTTGATAGGCTTGATCCTGAGGAAGGATAAGAACATAGTTATGGAATCAAACATCTTGATACAGCAAAGTTCATCCTTCTGTGCTAGGAGATGTATGTAGTATGATGCTCAACTTTCCAGAATGACTAGAACAAGACTCCCAAAGTAGGCTATACCTTATCGAACCGGAGATGTAGAACAACAAACTTCCCCGCTTTTTTAGCAGTGGAATCAGTGACCTCTCGCAGGTAGTTGCCAGCAGATGCGCTACTATCATCAGATGGGTACCGTAGACGATTGACGAGAGCATCTCCAAGTGCTCTAATATGGGGGACAAAGATCAATCCTTCAAAGTTCACTTTACAACGCAATCGCTGAATGTCCATCGGCAAATTGTCATAGGTCAAGCGATGTGAGAATGGGGCAATTGCAGCAATCCCGTAACTGCAAAATGTAGCAGAGGTTATATAAGTAAGATGAAAATAACTCTCTTTAGACAACTAATTCCTTTCCATGCATACAGGACACAAGATCCCTCATCGCTATAATTGGTGGATTGACTAACATAGGTCATTCCATACATCTTACTGTATCTTTGCAGAGTAGGAGTACAAACACATCTGAAAAATTAGGTAACCTTTAATTGATGCTTCCTAACAAAGCACCATTTCTTGTTTCTCAAGTCAATTTGCTATTCGTTCTTTACAGCGTCACATAAAAGAAAGGAGCTGCAGTGTTCCCATGGTCACGAGCAAATTACCCTAAGCGAGTTTCAAAACCCATTGACATAACACCAATTTGCAAGTGATATAGCCCAATTTATGTTGAGATACACAACACAACTTGTAAAGAGAAGGAACAAAAAAATCATTTCAATAAAGCAATTCATGAAAAATCAAGGCAATGAATGGATGGAAAAGTAGCACATAACTATTCTTGGCACTGATGCAGCAGTACAATTAACACCACAAGATCTAAGATACAGAAAATATAACATCAGGTACCTACTAACCTCTGTAGCACTGGTGAGACATTCTCCAGATACCAGTTGACTGTAGCACGAACAGGTGCAGTCTTAATTCTGGTAGGGCGAATGGCAGTAGCATAATACTCTCTTGTGCTCCAAGAGAATTCATCAGGCAAATCTCTGACTATACGAATGTCATCTTTCAATACATCAATGAAATGTTCGACATCAAATATGTCCCCAAATGAGCTGCAAATGACATTTCAGCTTCACTTGATTATTTCTATAGATTTGCGTGATTGAAAAGAAAATATTTCTCAAAGGCAGGAGTTATCATTTTCTAAAGCTAGATTCTTACAATACCTTGAGTCTTGCCAAACAGGATTTACTTCGAGGTATGGAATAACTAACGTGGCATCCAGTATTTTAGCAACAGCAACTGCATCACATACCTGTAAAATGACAATAAAAATTGCTTCACTCTTGGCTTCAGCATTATTAAGAAGTGACAAGACTATAAACCTACTCTTCACTTCTAATATCTACAGAGAACATATTAATAGAGATCCAAAAGGTGTTGAAATATAAGTCCGTTGACTAGTTATATAACAACGACAAACACACAACACATCTGTGAACTAATATCACAAGGTGCATCACTAATCAACCATGCGGGCTTGCACAGTTGATTAAGGCTCGACACTAAATTTTGCCTCAGAGGCATAGTCATGGGTTTGAGTTTCAGAGAGGGTAATTCCCTCAAGTCCACTCCAGGACCTCCTCACCCAATACTGATGCGGTTGTGGAGGGTCAACAGACCTACAGTCATCTGATGCAATTAGTCGGGTGCTCTAAAAGGTCCAGATACCCCCCCACCCAAAAAAAAAAAAAAATTACAAAGGAAAACTGCATGTGGAAAAATAAAAATAAAGAGAAGGTGCATAACTGATCAATAATCTCTAGCCAGTTATGATGACACTGAATTCTGCATTATAGCAAAGTGACAAGACTATAATTTCTTCTTGCCATCTAAAATCTCCATAAAATGGATCCTCCAGAGATTGCAATTTCTGACACCTCTGAAAATGGAAAACTAAAAGATTCTCCACTTACCGCCATTCTCTGCTGGTTTAAGCCTCCATCTAGAAACACTTGAATATATCCCCGGCTTTTCTCAGGCAAGGCTGTATGTGAGACAAGATGCCAAAACAAAACAAGATAAATTTCCCATCCTCTACCCCAAAAGAATTCAAAAAAATTGCAAATATAAAATCCATGACCAGGGTGTGGGTGCTCATGCTTCCGTTGAGCATCGTAATAATGCCGATTTAGTAATTGGTAAGGAACAGACAAAAACCACAATTTGATCTTATATTACTTACAAGGAGCGTTTGTAGTCTGGATGCATGGTCTCCATCCTGGGTCACTCAATGGATTCCAGAACTCATTTTGTACTGAATCTGACTAAATATGGAAAAGAATATGATCAGATAAAAACTAACTTATGAGCACTGATAAGAGCTTCACTACTGGACTTTTAAACAGCCAATTAACTCACACTTTGGCGCTCCACAGCACTCTTCAAAAGATGCATGTGCCTCGGCTTGATAGCATTATATTCCTGCACAAAGTCCCTTTCTCATTGTACACCATGATAAAAACTCCAAAAAAATGAATTCAGGCACGTAACACTCAAAACTATCAGTATATACGAGTTCTTCTCAGTTTTTGTGACCTTAAAGATCACATGCCATGGCATTACATAGAGATAGCTCCACAACACTTACAGGCTGGTCAACTTGGACTTCTTGAAAGTGGCCACTAATTCTAAACTGAAGTCAATTGGATCTCAAAGACATTTGCAAATAGATACTAAAAGAACGTAACATTAGACATCAAGGTTACACTTTTCTTTCCAAATCATCCTATGATCCATAACCCAAAAAATAAAAAAAAAATAAAAAGCATTATCCCACTAAGTGGGGTGGGGTTGAACAAATAAGACCAGCGTTCATGGATTTCCTCATTCTTTAGCTTCCGATCCCAATCAAAAACCAGTGCTTTAAGCATTTTCACTTTATAACATATCAAGAAGAGTGTCAGAAATAAACAGAACTAAATGCCCAGGAGGTATTAAACTCCTCCAGGTAAGCACTATGCAAATGCCATGATACTGACAGAAAAGACCTCATTCAACCCATTAAGTCATATTCTGATTTTGGATGACCATCGTGAAAGCCACGATATTTCAGTAAACTGAGTCAACTGGTCCGACAAATTGCGAAGACTTGAGAGTCCACTCTTGCCAGACAACCAAATATTTTTCACCCAAAAAATCTGAGCTCGATCTTGAGCATGATTCTATCACGACTGGAAATACCCAATTACCCATATTCGATTCTTGCGGTTACATTCAGGATACTAAATAAACATACTCAAAGCAATCAACATACTATTTTATCACTCATCCAAACTGATCGTGCACAAGCATCAGAAAAATCATTACTTCTAGAAAAAAAAAACATAGATAAACAAATTAAACACACCAAAAGAAAAAATCTGCAAATTCAATTAACAGATTCCAAAAAAAAAAAAAAAGAGCAAGGCCGTTCATTCCAGGAAAAAAATTCTCCCGTTTAAGAATTGAGTTTAGATGAACTGTAAACCCACAGAGCAGTCCCTACGCTAATAAAGCTTTAAGACCAAATGGGTACAACTGAAAGAACCACACTGCAGAATAGAACATAAATTCACAAATTTTCAAGGGAAAAGACTAAAAAAAAAGGAGTACTCTTGATGCGAGAAAACAAACAAGAAGCAGAGACGTACCGAGAAAGCAGAGGCGTGGCTCAGGGGACTGAACAAACTGGGGAAGAAAACGGGGAGAAGCAAACCCAAGAGCCCAAAGAGAGCCCCTCCACTCTGATGCCTCATGTTAAAGCGCAGAGCCGAACCAGAAGCCTCAGATCTCAAAGCTCTCCCCCCCTCTCTCTCAAACTGGGATATTTTCTTGTTCTTCTTTAAAGGGTGGTCTGATGAGGAAGGAGGAGAAGAAGAACCCTACACCTCACAAAGGTTTTAATGGAGGAGGAAGAGAGAAGCCACCAAACAAAATAAAACCATCAACTTTAATCCCTCTCTCTCTCTCTCTCTCTCTCCCCACAAGATGTCACTCTGGGCTTTGCAAAATGCTTTGCTTTTTCGGTGGTTTTAGTGAGAGAGAGAGAGAGAGAGAGAGAGACAGTAAAGGGCATCTTCTTGTCACATGACACCTGTACATCTAGGCCTGTATTGATGATACAGAGGCGTGTCGCTATCAAAGGGAGGGAGGAGGGGCCTATGGCAAGCGCAAGGAATGGGAGGGGCCTCTATGAATGGTCGGTACAAGATCGCTGTACGAAAGCTGTAATGTTTATCACCATTCCAAAGCTTTCGAGGCAAGAGACAGACACTCTCTCTCTCTCCTCCTGCGGACCGTTGAGTGATGAATGAATCAATGATGTCTGCCTCTGCTTTCTTCCTCCTTTCCTTATTCTCCCCATTATTTTTATCTTTTGCTTTCCCGTGCTTTCTCGTGTCACCGACAGCATAGTGGCTGAAGTTCTCATTCATTCATTCATGGATCCAAGCGCGCGTGAGACCGCCCCTCCATTAAATTAGCAGGCCTGCTTTTTTTTTCACTACTTCCATTGTATCCCACTCAACATCAGCAATTCGCCCATTTTTTTTCTTTTTTGGTAGTAACAAAAGTTTCCAGCTTTTGACCACCGCAACATCAGCAATTCGCCCATCGCGATTTTTTTTTTTGGTAAGTTTCTTTAATCACCAAAAAAAAAAAGTTTCCAGCTTTTGAATCCGCTCTAATTTATGGTCTTCAATAAGACGGTTCTTGACATGATTGGCTTGCACAAACACAAGACTACACGCAATTTTAATAGTTTTGCATTTGGCATTAAGTGATTCTTATCGTGATATGGGTAATCTTGATTGACCCACTTAACTTTTTTAAGACATGAGTTAACTTGTTGAAGTTATCGTGTCCTCTTTTTCAACACGATATTTAAAGATATTTTCTTAATCCTCGCTGATAAATAAAATGTATTTACAAATACAAAAGTCATTAAACATGAAGAAAGACTAACTCAATACTAGTACACTTTAGATTTTGTCAAGTGAACTTATTCATGTTGTCTAGAAATGTGTTAACACAAATTATCATGTTTCACATGTTTATTGTATACAAAGTTTAACGTATCTTTATAGATAGGTTAATATAAGTGTTATATCACATTCGACACAGAGAAACATTTAATTATCATGTCAATCTCGTTGCTCGTGTGACCCACTTTATTAGCAAGTGGTCGAGTCAATTTGACACATATATTAAACTTGTTCTATTCGAATTAGCCATATTCATGTGAGCTCTATTAATACTCCTTAACATGAATTACCAACCCTAATCTCAACATATCTTCATTTTATCCAAAGTCAATGCCAAGTATCGAAAACGATAAACCAATCACCAAAAGGAGACACGTGACGTTTTTATCAAGGATATGCAGTGAAATTTTTGAAAACATCAAGGTCAAGTAGATTTAGAGTGCCTATAGTAAATAAAGGGCATAATACTTGGGGCTTCAAATTTTGGGAACCTATGGATATTTGTGTGTGTATATAATAATACCCCAAAAAAATAAAAGGATAACCAAATAATAAATTTAAATTCACAAGATGGTATTTGGAGAAAGTAATGTACATATGAATATTAGGTAACATCTTGTACATGTTATATTTTCTACAAGAATAATTTAACTGTCCTTTTTGTATATCTCCGGCACACTTACTTCTTGCTTATTACAGTCCCCTGTAAATTTTTACACAAAAAAAATTATTTAATAATCGAGGAGTTACAAATAAAGGGTGAAAAGGAGGAAAAGATAATAATTTTGAGAGGAGGAGCTCAAGCCTTTAACATTGCCAACTAAACCAAATGACGAAAAAGTGGTGTGAAAGCTCTATCATTACTTTATTTGCAAAGCAGCTTTCACTATACATTAGACGTTACATGCAATCAGAGAAGAAGATGCCAATTGTCTTATGAAATGCACAAATTAATTAAAAATATTTATTGAAATGTAAGAAAAAGATTATGATTTTCACCTTGAATGAATGGTTTCATTTCCACTCGAGCATAAAGAAGCACGTAGTATTATCAATTTCTAATTATCACCTCCTCCCTCAATTGATTTCTTAATGAAATAGCGTGATGTATGATAAAAGTCAATAAAAAAGTACATTCGTATCAAAAACCAAATTATATATCGTTCCATACTTCATTTTACCCAAGCAAGCATGGTCCAAACGAACCATATACCTTTTGAGAATTACAATACCCTTTAGAAAAAAAATTGTTTGTATCATCAAATGACTAGAATTTTGAGTGCTCAACATGGTTTTGTCAATCAAGAAGAAGATGCCAATTGTCTTATGAAATGCACAAATTAATTAAAAATATTTATTGAAATGTAAGAAAAAGATTATGATTTTCACCTTGAATGAATGGTTTCATTTCCACTCGACATATAGAAGCACGTAGTATTATCAATTTCTAATTATCACCTCCTCCCTCAATTGATTTCTTAATGAAATCGTGATGTTGATAAAAGTCAATAAAAAAAGTACATTCGTATCAAAAACCAAATTATATATCGTTCCATACTTCACCATTACCTTTTGAGAATTACAAATACCCTTTAGAAAAAAATTGTTTGTATTCAAATGACTAGAATTTTGAGTGCTCAACATGGTTTATGCTGTTAATTTATTTAAATGTAGCAACATTGTTATAAAATATTATCATATCGCTACAAGGATAATACTAGAGAAAATTGTTCATAAAATTCTAAACTTAATATGTTTTATCACCAATTTAGTCTCAAATTTTTCAATTTTGTCAATTAAGTCTTAAACATTTTTCACATTTTGCCAATTGAGTCTATCAACCAATTTTGATCATAAATCACTAACGTGGACGATAGGCATCCTACATTGACAAATTTTAATAATAGTAATTTTTTTCAAAATTTTCATTTATTTATTTTATTTTCTTCTCTTTTTTTTTTTTTTTTTATTCACTTGTGGTTGGTAAAAGTCATCAAATCCTATCATCAGATCCTCATCAACCACCAGGTCAATGGGGCCATGGCTACTTGAGTTTGGGCGGCCATGGCAATTGCAAGCTCAAGATTTGCACCGTGGCCATGAGTGAAGCTTGAGTACCCATAGGACAAGACAACCTCGCCATGGAAGGCAAAAATTGACCATATTAGTACCAATTAGTGTCCATATCAAAAAAATTTGACCAAAATTAGCCTAATGAACTTAATTAATAAAATTGAAAGATTTAGTATTGAATTGACAAATGTGTAGGGAAAAGTGTTAAAAAAGTCATAAATTTTTTTGTATTTGTGTCAATTTAGTCCTAAACATTTTATTGATGGCAATTTAGTCCTAAACATTTTCACTTGGTGCCAATTCAGTCCATTTCGGCTAATTTTTGCCGGATTTTTTGCTAATGGGCGCCGGTCAGTGACGACATTGGACAACTTTTAATAATATTTTAATATTTTTAAAATTTTTAGTTTCTTTTTTCTTTTTCTCTTTCCTTTATTTTTCTTTTTTTCTTTTTTCCTTCTCCTCCTCCTCCATCCAGCCGATTGCCAGACCTCAACGACAAACCTAGGTGATGGCTGACGAGGTGGGTGAGCTCGACCTCGCCAATTCGGCGAGGTCAAGCCTCACCTAACCTCTAGCAAGGCCGCCCTCACGACCAAGGCCACCCTCACGACCAAGGCCTCACACCGAATTGGCAAAGGTCGAGCTTTGCCCATGGCCGACGAGGCTCAATCTTGCCCATGGCCTCACCGAATATAGCGAGGCTAGACCCTCACCAGATCTGACGGGGGCAAGCATCACTAGCTCGACACGAGGCCGCCCTTGTGACCTGAGCAGCCTTAAGCTGGCCTTGTTGACCATCATCTCTAGTCAATCATCGAGGTCCAACAATTGGCTGAAGGAAGAATGAGGAGAAGGAAAAATAATAAAATAAAAAAAAAAAAATAAAAATTTCAAAAATATTAAAATATTATTAAAAGTTTGTTTATGTCGGCGCCGATCATACCAAGTCAACCTTGCCAACACCCAGTCAGCAAAATCCAACCAAAATTAATTAGAAATGACTGATTTGCACCAAATAAAAATGTTTAAAACTAAATTGACACCAACAAAAGGTTTAAGACTTTTAAACATTTTTCCCAAATGTGCAATAGGTTTAACATTTTTCAATTTTTTTCAATAATACTGATGAGAGCTATCACATTAAGAAAAATTAACAAAAGAGAAAAAAAAGGATGGACAGGGGATTATCGTCATCCACCACGCGAAGGTCACGCGATCTTAGTCGGAGGTCTAGCAGGGTAATTGGCCTTTGACCATCTCAAGCGACACCATCTCCCACAAGGCCCCATTGGTTTGTATCGTGTGCAATCGAGGACCGAGAAGCCCTAGCCTGGGTTGAGTGCTCAGCCGAGGGCCAATTCACCCTCACCAAAATCCACCAATTCACGAGTATTGCCACAGCAAGGCAAGGGCTCGGGTGCTCTCCTCGATGGTAGAGGACGGTTGCACCCCCACTCCCCCAGGCACGATTCTTTCTTCTTTTTTTTGCATTTTGCTGGTTTTACGCCCCATGATAGCTTCATGCGGCAATTTTGGCCCGATCAGCAAAATGAATGTATTTCTTAAGAGCAGTAGTGACATACATGATCGCGCAAATCACGTAAAGTAGGAGACATTGGATCGAACAAATTAAATAAATCATAGTACTCGGTTGTGCAAAAAAAAAAAATTCGAAAATATTGGTACCAATATAAAACTAAGTTAGGTGATCGAAAGTGTACTGAGCCACTAGCTATTGTGTTAACAAAAGTACCAGGAGGCAAGAGTTGGGAGGATAATCATTGAATTGAAGTTTGAGAAAAGTCATAAATCTATCGCATTTGTACCAATTTAATCATAAATTTTTGATTTAGTATTAATTCAATCCTCCTACTAATTTTAGTCAAATATTGCTAACATGGATGCCGATCAGCTTACATAACATTGACAAAGCACCAACGTAGTTAATTTTTAATAATTTTTCATATTTTTTCTCCCCTTCCTTTCTTCTTCAGTTTGTTGGCACCAACTAGGCACGGGCGATGGAAGCGAGCTAGCAACTCAACCTCACTATGGCCAGGCGAGGTCAACCCGCTCGGCTCGCCATCACCTATGGCCCGTCCCTAGCAAAATGAAGAAGAAAGGAAGGAGAGAAAGAAGGAAAAAAGAAAAAAAAAAATATAGATAGAATATTATTCAAAATTATACACGTTATCACTGGCGATGTCACATAAGTTAATCAACATCTACATTAGCAATATTTGACCAAAATTAGCCAGAATGACTGAATTGGTATCAGGTCAAAATGTTTAGAATTAAATTAGCATCATTAAAAGATTTAGAATTAAATTGGCACAAATCCAATAGATTTATGGCTTTTCTAACGCTTTTTTCTTGAAATTGGATATTGCTTGTGTGTCTCTTTTTTTTTCCCTCAATGACCAAAATTAGGTATTTTGGTATTATATTACAAATCCTTTTAATCCATACAATCATTTCATCATATGATTATCTCCACACACACAAGTATGTTTTTTTTTTTTTTGGTAAAGGTAATAATTTTATAGAGCTTGGACAAAATTACAAAAGATCGGATCCAAAACCTACACTCTTAGCCGATTGGCAAAAGTGAAGGGGAACCGATGAAAAAGGACAAGGGCATTAACCCGCTAGGAAAACACGAAGAACAACTAGGAGCATCGGCGAAGGATGGAACCACCGAACCTCCAGTCGTCAACCTCATAATGAATGCGGAATGGAAATGAGAGACAGCAAGTAGTGTCTAAGGATCAGATCCACTAAGAAACACCACCGGATCGAAGCCCCATCCTCTTTGAAGTCTTTTGTTCCTCGGAGAAGGAGAGACATTCTTAAAGGTGATGGCTTTGTCTCTAACCACCTTAATAAGGTAATTTTCGAGTGCCGGAACCACAAGGGATTCACCTGTAAATATGATTGCATTCATTTTCTTCCAGATGAGATGGCAAAGGGCTCCGAAGGAGAACCGAACTATTCTATGATAGAAGTCATTACCGGTTAGGAACTTCCGAGCCCAAGAGAGCAACTCATTCCAGCATCGACTTTTCCAAGGAAGGTTGCATCTGGCGGCCCAGAAGAATGCCAAGGAAGCCGAGATGCGACATCCGAAGAAAAGATGGTCTCTCGAATCAGGGACTTCGTTGCAAAACGCATACACATTGAAGTCAATACGACCATAGGATAGAAGCATGACCCACACACAAGTATGTTTATACATATATACACGCAAATTTTGTAAGTATAAAAAATGTGACTCCTTTGATAAAAAAGAAATCAAAAGGAAGAGAGAGTTTCGTGCCAGATATATTTATCATCTTGTGATATACGAAGCTATGAATGTACTCATGATTGTAAAGGATTTCCTCACTTGTATCATGGGATCTCTAGGAAAGAGACGAAATAGTATTGAAAAAATAGTCCCCTTTTTTGACACGTCAATACTTTATTGGAAAGTCGCGAATTTTGAGTGTAACGAGAGAGTGATTTTCTTTTCATTATCTAGTACATTATGATTGAAATTAAAGTTGATTGTTCAGCTTTATGTCGATTTGACTAATGGTTAATCCTGCCACGTCTCCCGAATTTGGCCTTCCGATTATTGTCCTATCATCCATCAGCCTATTGCTCGGCGTTTTGCACGAATAAAAGATTATCCAAAAAATTTTAAATTTATTATGTAACGATCAATTTAATTTTAAATCTTTCAATTATATTAATATAATCATAAATTTTTTGATAATTTACCACTTACTAATAAATATTTTAATTGTATCAATTTAGTTCTTGACATTTTAAAGATTAGTTAATCTATTTTAAACAATTTGATAATTTAACAATTTAGTAATTCCTACCAATTTTGGTTAAAATTGCTAACATGGATGTTGACCAACTGTTAGCCATCCTACGTGGATATACTTAGCATCAATATAAACAATTTTTGAAATTCTTTTTAATTTTTTTTTTTTTTTTTACTTTCTTTCTCTTATTTCTTTTCCTTTTGCCTACAACGCCCTCAACTATGGCTACCATGGGCTAAAGGAAAAGAATATGCGAAAAAAAGAAAGCATATATAAAAGGAAAATTTTACAAAAAAGAAATTCAAAATCTATCAACATTAGTGCCAAACATACCAATAGGCCGGCCAGCGTCCACATCAATGGTTCCCGGTCAAAATTGACCGAAATGATTAAATCAAAAATTGTTAAAATTTAGGATTAAAATAATATAATTGAAAAGTTTATGATTGAACTGATTGTTATATAATTGATTTAAAATTTTGGACAATTTGCCACTTATATAATTCAGGTCTACCAAGGTCATCATTTGTCATGTTCCTTACGCAAGTGTACACTAAGCAAAAGCTAATCATTAAGAATAATAAAGTAAGTTGGGAATCTGATTTTTTCTTAAAAGAGTGGAAACATGCGACACAATGATTAATCCTAGCTTATTCGTTTGTTTATCATGCATATGGAATCCTACGCATAACTTTGTTTCTTTTTGACGTGAAAGGTTTACTTTATACATTAGGAGTGATCGGCTATAGGATGAATTAATTTATAATCTAAAATAAAAACCGACACTGTAATCCTTGATTCCAATAGATTGAAATTGGGAACTAAACTAATGTAATTTGGTTCTGGTTCTACCTAGAAACTAGCCCATCTTATGTTTTAGGTTAAAAAGCTAAATTCTTATAATAAATATAAAGTTACACCACTTCACTGAAAAAACATACGCAAGACTAATTGTTATGTTATTATCTCTTCATGCTGAAGACCATGGTTCAATTTTCAATGAATGCAAAACTATTTTTCCTTTTTCAATAAAGACTTCAAAACTGGTTAATAACCGATTCAAATGTAGAATCGGACCAAATGAATCAATCCCGGAAAAATCTGGCGATTTCAACCTTAGAAATCAAGCCAAACTAATCTTAAGTCGATTGTAGATTGCAAAATTACGAACTAAACCGGTTCTTTGACCTTGAATTGGAGTCGACTCCCACTTCTATTATAATTTGATAAATCTTAAGATGAAAAGGTACTTCGCTGATCTTTTGACCCAAAAAAAGAAGAAGTTATTCACCAATCTTACGAATTGGATAAAACGAGAGAAAATACAAGAGCCAATCCCTAACAGATGTCCCTTTACTAGATCTGATAACATGCTAACAATAAATTCCAATTAATACAAAATGAATACGTATTGTACCTATGTGCAAACTCTTCGGTTTTTGTGCATGTCGTGTTTCACACTTGTCACTTCGGTCATTATCAAGCACATGGTTGCTTTTTCTCCTCCCTAAGACCTGCAAAGAAAAACAAATCAGTTCTTTTAAGACCGGCTTTGCGCTTTAAAAATTTTACCAAACCCAACACTTGTACGAATAAATTAAACTAAATATAACCATTTAATTATACCTTAGATCTTCTGACTCAAGAATATCATTATAATTACGTGACGCTAAATCTCAAATTACTTTGAGAATTCAAGAAAGATGACTTTAATACTGATTATTTTGTTATCTTCATATATGTTTTTAAAACGAGATGGACCGTTCGATTCAATTGGTACCAGAATAAAGAGGTGAAAATAGTGGCTTGGCCGGAGATGCTGACGTGATGATGCCGCTGTCAGAGCTGAAGGACCACCATAGCGACGGCTGAATAGGGTACTACCACGTATTATAACCTGCATCTTTACCAATTCTTTTGAAACTTACTCTTTTTCATGGTTGTTAGCATTAGCATATCCCCATGCTCAATTCGAAAGAGCAATGTTAGGGATATTGAAAAGTTTTTATGGGAATTTATTGACAGGTGACAGGATTATACTGGATGTTTAGATAAGCAGCCCTTAAAGTAATTTCCCCTTTTAAAACAGGAATTTATAGCTAGATTTTTATTATATTTAGGGATGTACAACATAAATAGAAATAAGTTGGGAATCTGATTTTATAAGCAGCTGCGAACATGGGATGCCCAAATGATTAAAGCTTAATTTACTCGTTTGTTTTCCAAGCATGTGCAAACAATTCTGGCATAAAACTAAGCAAAAGGCTAAATGTGATTGCTTTTCTTCATCGCTCAGACAATTATCATAGTGTCCACATGAAGGGATATAATGTCCATATTTCCTATCTCTCATAAAAAGAAATATAATGTCCATGTCATAATGCATTTTCTGTTGCAGGATTTATAGTACATGTTTGCACCCAAAAAAGAAGAAGAAGAAAAAGAAAAAATTCATGGTGCACACGTAGTGCCTCGAGTCACTTGCATTCCCTGATATATGATGACCTTGGTAGACCTGAATCTCTTTGCACTTAATTATGCAGACAATTTCATTTGCTTTTGTACCTCAAGCAATGCGAATTGGTATTCGCGTTTAAAGCCATAAAAAATGGCTTTCAAGTGAACGATTGTTACATACACTTTAAATCCACATCAAACGTTTCTCAACGTGATATAAATCATGTCTTACGCAGGTTGACTCACTTAACCTGTTTAGGGTCATTTTGCCAAAATGGTCTAAAGGCCAAAGGAAGAAATTTCCATTTAATTTATAAGATATAGAAGCAAACTGGAGTATCACTCCTAGATGATTTCCCACGACACAATTAGATACATTTTAACATGTTTAATAATTAGGCAAAGTACATCGGGAGTGTCAAAACTTGGTACAAGTGGAGATTTTAGTACCAAAAGTTTCAAAACGTATACTTGAGTATCACTTTTTGAAAAATGGAACACTTTAGTGCTAAGTATGGCAAGAGTAGTCGAAAATCCAATGTGACTTATTTTAATAATATAAGTGATTTACATGACTCACCGGAATGCTTACATAACAATGAATGTGCAAATGACGTTGTTTTGCCCCCTAAATTTATTAATTTAATATTAATTAAAAATAAGTTAAAAAAATAAATTATTTAAAGAAAAGTCTTTTATCTCTCCTTCTCTTTTTTCTCTCCATCGTCTTCTTCAACCTTCAACTATGAGTGAGGACTTTGCACATGCCTCACTTTCCCTCCCTCTTTTGTTGATTTTGTTTGTGTTGTATTTTAATTTTATTTTTTGCTTTTTCTTCTTCTAATTTATATTTGAGAGCTCTCTTTTTGTGATGTAATTATCGATTTGAGAATTTCAACTCTTCCAATCTAGTTCTAGATACAATGGCCACCCTTTTAACATGGAAGGGGAGATGGGGGTTTGAATCCCCACTTTTCAATGGGGGTTGGTGGGTATGATTTTATTTCAATAGTAGATTTTGAGAATTTCAACTCTTCGTTAGAGTAGAAATAGAATATGACGAACCAAAAAAAAAAAAAAATCTAGTTCTAGATATGGGTGCTATCCCCTCCCGATTTAGATCTAGGAGTTTAATAAATATGTTTTTAGGAATTCAATACCTCTATCCCTATGTTCATGTACGATTTCCTTGCCTCTAGCTTCAATAATAATCACAAAAGCTTTGGCATCTTGTTAAATCATGAAGATTTGCCCATCCACATCTTAGTTATGTGTTTATTCAACTTATTTTAGTTGTCTCTTTACAAGTGATGGTATAGAGGAAGATAAATCTAGGCTTGCATTGCCAACTGGCAACATTGTAGTTACTAGAGAAGGAATTTCTAACATGTATTTATCATTGACAAAGACATGAGATCCAGTGATTAATCATCGATTGTTTTGTTTCACAGATCCGTTCTTGTTGAACAATTTGTGCTTAATTTTCTTAATGTTCCTTTGATCTTTCTTGTTTTTTGGATTTGGCTTTGCATTTCATTATTCTTGCTTTGTCATGAAGACTATATACTTCTTATGTATCTTTTTAAGCAATGAATACAATTTTCTTTTGGTAAAAGATAATCATATTGAAAGACTTATTTTAAAATTGTAAAAGTAACACCCATGTTTAAAAGAGTAAATAATGGAACCTAAACATATTCAAGAATGCAAGTCATTAATGTAAAGAACGACTAACCCAATAATACTCTTTAGATAAACGTGATCAACCTATTCATATTGTTTATAAATGTGTTAACACAAATTATTGTGCATAAACATGTTACAAGTATGTATGTCAACCTTTATTTGTAAAAATATTAACTTATCGTGTTGTGTCAACACTTGATAAGGTAATATGTTTGATAATCTTGCTAGTCTTGCAATGTCATGTAACCCAATTTATCAAACGTGTCGTGCTCATGCCAAGTCAATTCCACAAGTTGATTAAGCGAGGCATGTTTGGGTTAGTAATATTGTGTTAACAAAAGTACTATCAATCTAGAGTTAGAGAGGTTGATCATGAAATTGGATAAAGAACATCGTGATGTTCTTCTTCAGGAAAATTACTAAAAACATCCTAAACCTATTACAATTTTTCCAAATCAATCCTAAACCTTTTTTTTTTTGCTAATTCAGTCCTAAATCTTTTGTAATTATGTCAATTTAGTCCATCTAACCAAATTTGGCCGGACGGCATTTTGGTGGATAATTTTTTAATTTTTATTTTTTTTTTTTTCGAATTTTTGTATTAATTTTATTTTTTTCCCTCTCCCTCTCCCTTCCTCCCTCCCTCTTGCTCTAGCCACTGGCCAAAGGGGGGCTGGTCATCAGCCAACCTCACCCAACCTCGCCTAGCCACTAGCAAGATGAACCCTTGCTAGTGATGACAAGGCAAGCTCGCCACTAGTCGGCCATGTCCGTCTAGTGACTAGCTCTCCCCTTTAGCTAGTCACTAGGAAGGGGCATAGGAGAGAAAGAAAAAAAAAAAAAATAATTTTTAAAAATTGAAAAATAAAAAAAATATTACTAAAAAATTGTCCGCCGGTGTCGGTTGATATTCACGTTAACACTAACCAGCTAAATTTGACCCGATAGACTAAATTAACATAATTACAAAAGGTTTGTGATTGAATTGGCTAAACAAAAAGTTTATGACTGAATTGGAAAGTTTGTAATAGGATTAGGACTTTATTGGTAATTTTTCATTCTTCTTTTTTTTTTTATCATAATTTGACATTTTTTGTGTGTATATTTTTTATGATCAAATTATGTATTTTGGTTTTATTCTATGATGCTTTTAATCTATAAATTCATTTCATTCTATGATTACCTTTATATTTAAACAAATATTGTAAGTATGAACTTGTGACTTCTTTGAAAAAAGGGAAATCAAAAGAAAGGGCGAGTTCTATAATCGGATACCCTATCCATCTTGTAACCTACACACCCCAAGTTATACTGATTTATGAATATGAACATGACTATAAGGGATTGCCAAACTTGGATCATGGGATCTAGTGCGCTTTGTACAAGGTCTCCAAAAAAAAATGAACGCAATTTTGACAAATTTAGTAGGATTAATTTCACAAAAAATCCCAAACTGATATATCCGTGATAAATTTATCCCAAACTAAATCCAAACTAGTATATTTGTGATAAATTTTATCCTTCATTAGTCAATGTTAGATTTTTACCATCAAATTGTTGAATTGGATGACACGTGATGGTTGATGGGTATACCGATTTTCAGTTTTACCCTCAATTTATTACCGGTGTACCAATTTGTGAGTTTTCATTGTATCAATCCAATTTAATGGAAATTAATGAAGGGAAAATTTGTTTAGTTTGGGATAAATTCATTACAAGTATACTAGTTTAGGGCTTTTGATTATCAAAAAATTAGTTTTTAAAAAATTTATTACAAATATATCAATTTGAGCTTTTTTGTATTATTAATCAAATTTAATATGTCTAAGTCATGACGCATGGACATATTAGAGAGTATACTCATTTGATCGACAAGATGTTTAAAATTATTAAAAGGAGAAAGGGAAATATCAAAAGCTCATTTTATAATTTAAGAAAACAAATTCAATTTTTGCTTTATCTAAGTTTTAAAGGACTTTTGAAAGGGATAATAATCATATTCAATTTAAATTTTTCCAATTTTATCAATATACTCATGAATATTTGCACAAAATTTCAATATAATCATTCCGGTCAATTATCAACTGATATTGTTGATGTAATGTCCAGTCATCACTAGCTATTTATTTAAACTTGTATCTTGCGGGGACCACCACATTAGCATGTCAATTGATTGAAGGATTATATTGGAATTTTGTGTAATGATATAGAATTATATTAGTATAATTAGTATAATTGAAAATTTTATAACTAAATTAACATGCATATAATAAGTTTATAATTGAATTGGTGATATTTCCCTTTTGAGAAATAGTCCATAAACAATTTCTCAATTATTGTGTGTATGCTAATGTCCTCTCCGTCTTGTTTTCTAATGGAAAAAGGGTTTTTTTCTTGTCGAATTCCCAGCGTCACGTCACGCCACAAAGATTCGACCTAGAATTACTTTCTCCACAAAATAGTTACAATTGCCAAGAATTTAACTGAAATTGGTGGTAGCCGGGGATAGTGAGAGTCCATCGCACAATCTGTAGTACAATATAATAGGTTTCCTTTTGTACCTTTGGCATTATTCATAACTCTCTAAGTTGATAGATCCTTGGTCCTTTTGTAATTATCTTATACGATTTCTTTACATTTTAGGTTTTATTTATTTCACAAAAATAATTAATTTAAAAATATTTTAAAAAAAGATCGGTTGTATTACTTACAAAATTTAATGAACAAATTTTTTTTCAGCCTCCATGTAAAGGATTTAAACATAATTTTTTGTTGATAATAATAACAAATTTCACTAATTAATTATTTTAAATGATACAAATAATTATTTTTAAGAAAATATTTTATAAACCATTCTTCATTTCTTTTCACGCAATAAATAGAGCATTAGACGTCATTATTGAAGCCATAGTTTAATCACGCATGCCAATTGATTGCCCCCAAAAACTTTTAAGAGTCATTGCACATAGTTTTGAAGGATTAAAAATATCAAATGCGAAAAATTGCAGTTCTAATGTGTCACACAGATGATTAACGATCTAAGAAGGAACACGAACTTTATCTTGGATCCTAAGATGAAGCTTAGAAGGAGTAGCTCACCGGATCACAGAGTTTCTTAAAATTGACGACAAAGAGATTCGAGGAATGAATGAAATCGTAAATAACCTGAAGCCTCCATAACGGATTACTCCAGTAATCAGTCAAAGTCATGGTCATTTGGAGTACATCTTACTTATGAATGGCTTTACGAGGTCTTCCCTATACATATGGAAATTGTGACGGCCCAAGCGCGGGGGCGCATCTCTTGTCCTACATTGCAGGGAGAGTTCTTTCCTATACATATGGAAATTCAAGTTATCATGGGCTCCCCCACTGAAAGCACTACCATTTATTTATCGGCTCGATATTTTTGAGTGATGCTCCTCCATTCAATATGTCATTCCGTTCATTCTTCCTTGAGGTCTGTGCTTTATTTATCGATTCCATGATATTCCACGTTGATGTCGCTCCATTAATTAGGGGACCTGCCTTTTGTCAATCTTGAGGATGCTTGGGACATTTGCCACTTCGGATGCCAAAACTTCCGTTGTATCATCCCCACTAACCATGAGCAATTCGCCCTTTCGCTTTTGTCATAGCAAAAGTTTCCAGCTTTCGGATCCGATGAGGAACATGTAATTTTACCGTTGATGCACACTCAGACCGAATGCTAATATTACATGCGCACAGTGCATGCGAGCTCAATCCATTTCGGCAATTGAATAATGCGAGCCACAACCATCAAATCGTGTGGGTTTGTCCTATGCAATAGTTGAGATAGAGTGGACCTGCACCATTCAATGGCCGCAATAGAATGGACTTGTCTAATCCAAGCTCATAAGAGAGATTTTCTCTAAATAAGAACCGACAAATCCTCATCATGATCCGTTTAGATTGGTACGAGCTGACATGCAATTATACAGCTTCAGACTTGAGATAAACAAGTTTGGGTTATGGCTAGATTAAAACCGTATTTCACACAATTGACTCGTTTAATCAGTTTAGACTAGAAGAGTGACATGTTAAAGTTAACATGTCAATATGTTATCTATCTCAATAGTCAATACCACATAATTGGGCAGTTTGTGCCAAGACTTTTTTAATCCGTGTAAGACTCTCACCCCATGTCAAAAACAATAAATGGTAAAATAAAAACATACTTAGAAATTCAAATTTCACTAAGCTGAAAGAAAGATTGACTCAACATTATACTTTCAATTAACATGAAGTGGAATTATTCATATTATCTAGAAACATATCAACACATATTATGTTATAAAAATGTGTTTATTGTGGACATAGATTAGCCTATATTTATAAATAGGTTAAACATATTGTGTCATGTCAACACCTAATGTGTTTGATAATCATATTAATCTTATTCTTGTTTTTTGACCCGCTATAGTAAACATGTCATGTTCGTGCCTGGTCAATTCGACATATTTAGTAAAAGCATACTGTACAAGTTAATTATGTGTTGCGTGGCCCCTATTTCAACACGATACAACATCGATTGCTAACCCTAATCCATAATGATAGCCATTTTATAATAAATCAATGCATAATTATCACAAACGACAGACTTATTTACGAGATTTTGTGACAATTTAATGTGAAAAAAGCATGGTTGGGTAGATTTTAAACAAGGAATATTGGGGCTTCAAAGTTTAATAAACCTATGGATACATAGAGCAAAATAAATGGACTACTATATAATACGCATAAATACCGGTTCGTAATTTCTAAGACAAGTGAATAAATTTCAATATCTAGTACATCGTGATTGAGATTAAAGTTGAGGAGTCAGCTTTGCCTTACTTTAACTTTTTTGACTAATAATCACCCCCTGCCACGTGGCCTAGGGCCTCTACATGTGACAAATTCGTCAGTCCATTGTTGTCGGACTAACATTCTATCATCCATTAAACTAGTGTTCATCAATCTACTCAAATGTCAGATTTGAGATCTCGCATTGAGCTGAAGATTTCTTGAATCAATAAATCTGCCATGATATCGGGTTTTTCACGTAAAAAGTAGTTCGCAGGCATTTGCGGGACCACACCCTAGTTCATCTACTAATCTCTGCGGTACTTTAGAAATTTGCACTTTTTTTTTTTTTTTTGATAACCGAGAACTCCACCATGGCTCTCCGAAGGACCGGACTCCTATACCTCGGGGGAGATTAGCACAAGACTCCAACACCATGACTCCCCACTTAAGACATGTTAGTAGTTGCGGAGTTTCGACCCTGAGACCATAGTGTCCAAAGTTGAATCAACTCAGTTGTCCACCGATGGATAATTTACGCTTATTTACTACTTGGAAAAACTAGATTTGAGGTCGATGAACCTCATCAACAACATCGAATCGGTATCGACAGAGAGGCTGTGAACGCTGTTTTGCTGGAGATAGTGTTGGTGATAGCAACGCCGCTGAGATTGGGGAGGTAATCGACACTTTTGAAGCACCCTGGCATCTGCCAAAGAATACCATATTCATATTTGCTCATCGTTGCAGTACGCATTTTTATCGATTTATGGACATAGATATATTTATTTTTTTCACATGCTCAATTAAAAAATGTTGGGATAATCAAGAAATTACGAAAATTACTACTTACCGATTATAAGATCCCGTTCAATGTTTAAATAGGTAGGGTTTATGCGCAAATTGGTTTCTCATTTAAACAACAAATGTGGTATTGCAAAATAACTCCATAAAACTCTTAGCAAACATTCCATTATGCTCATGACATTAAATATTGATGCCTACATCGATATCCATCCAATTATAATTATTGAATCTTGAGTATTTTTTAATTCTGCTTCTCAACTAGTGGGACTACAACGAGGCATCTCGTGCAATAAAACAAAACTAACTAGGGTTTTAGTTTTCTTAAGGATATTTGCCAAAAGCTAATCACCATTCCAAGAATAATAAAGTAAGTTTGGAATCTGATTTCTGCATAAGAGAATGGAAACATGCGACGCCCAATCGTTAATTCTAATTTATTCCTTTGATCATCACGCATGTGGAATAATATGTACCAGTTCATCCTACATAAGAATAATCGCACGCATAGATTTAATTTTTCTTTTTTATCGTGAAAGGTTCTCTTTATATGTTAGCTTTGATTTGTTCCAAAGTGCGTTAGTGCCTAGCTTAGAATCATAAAGGGTTAATATTATGAGAAACCTTAAATTGGTGTACTTATAACAAATTTACCTCAAATTAATTTTTTGACCATTAAAAACTCCAAACTTGTATATTTTTGATAAATTTACCTTCCTTTAGCTTTTGTTGAATTATATTGTTAAATTTGTTAATCTAGATGACACATGGTGACGTGTTTTGGTGACGTGGCAAGTTCACGTGGAAATCCATAGGGTTAATGCCACAAAAATCCCAAAATTATCACAGGTTTACTGTTAAATTTATAATAGGATTATCATTAAATTTGTCACAAGTATACTAATTTGAGGTTTTTTGTGATAATTACCCTATGAATTTCCTCACGGATTTACCACGTTACCATGTGTGATTTAAGTTTGCAAATTTAACAATTAAATTTGACGGAAGTTAAGGGAAGGTAAATTTGTCACAAGTATATAAATTTGAGATTTTCTGTAGTTAAAAAATAAATTTTAATAAATTTGTTATAAGTATACTAATTTGGGATTTTTCATGGTCAAAAAATTAGTTTTTGGTAAATATATCACGAGTGTACTGGTATGAGGTTTTTTATTGGGATAATTCGGTTATAGATGTACTGATTTGAGATTTTTTGTAATATTAAATCAATTAGAAACTGACCCTATAACCCTCGGATTTAAAGATTGGAAAAAGGAATCAAAATTGATTGGCTCCAAAACCTTCGATTCTCGGTTCTTTTGGAAACCTCGGCCATTGTATGTGTTGCGAAAACAAGCAATTGAAAAATAAAATAAACAAAATAAGAAAATGGATCAAACACTATATTTACATGGTTCGATCATAGTAACTTATGTCTATGAGGAGAGTAGTAATGAATTTCATTATAGATCAGGCGATATAAAAGACGACCACATCGGAGTCACTCAAATATTCGTAGTGTTTTTCAACCTATAATTATATCAAATAACTTATACGGTGTTTAGCCTCATAGTTCCTCATGAAATAATATTTCAATCTCACAAAAAAATTTAACACAAATCTTATGACATGATTTAACTAGCTTTAACACTAAAATTATTGATGTAATTCGCGTAATTCCACGAACAATACCCACAAAAATAACCCATGTCAAGCACTCACTTAGAACCAGTGCTTCAAGAATCCGCATTCGCACGTACCCCGGGGTACTCTCTCGGGGCAAATGAACAGCCCTATGTATGTGTGCGCGTGTATTTATATATACATATATATTATGTATATATACATATAATAAATATATGTATATGTATATGTATATGTATATGTATAGAGACGCATTTATATCTCGTTCGCCAAGAAAAGGACGCTTGGTCGCCGACTGCACGTTGGAATGGGAATCCCATGCAGTCTTAATTGAATTTGGTCAACAAAGTAAGCTTTCCCCGTACCTGTCCTTGGCCGACAACTTCAGCATGAATCAAGGAAATGAACCTTTTCTTTTCTTTTCTTTTTTTCTTTTTTTCTTGTTTTCTTTTCCTCTTTTTAGTTATTTATTTCCAAAATTCATATTTTCGTTTTAAACTTAAACTTTGAGACATATTTTTACGGTATATTTTAATATAAAAAAATTCTTAGAATAAAATATAATTATTGCACAATTTCTCCATGAAAATATATATTGGTCAAATCCTTATATTATTATTTGTTCATATTGAAGACAATATTTCAATTTTCGAATGATGTAAAAGTACTTTTTTTTTTCCCTAAAAGAGACTTCAAGGTTGGTTTATAACCGGTTCAACCCAAGAACCAAATTTAATTGAACCGATTCCTGTGTAGAAGTGGTGGTTATGGCCTTGAAAATTAGAAGTAAACTGATTATAGGTCGATTTTAGGTTCATGGAACCGAGGATTGAACTAGCTCTCCCTCGAGGTCTACGTCAATTTTGTCGGGTTTCTGAAATGAATGGAATCTGATGCTCACTCCTTTTACAAACAAATTAGTTCCAGGCTCATAAAGTGTGCGAACTCTTTTTCTCATGTCGGGTTTCATAATTATCACTCGGGTCATTATTAAAGTGAAATCAACATTCGACACAAGCTAAAGTTCGTGATGGAAGTCGACAACATGGCTGCAATTTCTCCTTCATGTAGACCAGCAAAGAAAAGCAAAACGATCCGTTCAAGGCCGGCTCTGCGCTGTAAGAGATTCATCTGGCTTGACACGTGTACGAGTTGATTAAGCTAGATATATCCCCTCTTAAATAAGGTCCTCTAACCTTGGAGATAAATTTTATAATTAAAAAATGTTGGTACGAATCATTTTCGATGCTGGAGATGCTCAAATCCGGCACGCCAAACATCGTGAAACTGACTTTTGGACAATTAATACGGTCGACATCTGCTAATAGGAATATGAATATGTACCTTAGTGCAAAACAAGCTTTTGTTATAGTGATGGCTTCACATTCATCACTCGGGTCATTATCAAGGACAGACACGAACGTATCATTAGTTTCCATATGAACCAATGTCTATAATTTGGAAATTACAGCTTTTTTATATAATGTCGGTATCATTATGCATTTTGTCCAAAACAAGCAAATTCCAATTGATGTTGAATTGACCTGTCATCTATTTATATGAAATGAATTATACTGTACGGTGCCTATGTGCAAACTATTTTGTTTTTGTTTATGTTGTGTTTCGCACTTATCACTTCGGTCATTATCAAGTACATGGCTGCATTTTCTCCTCCATAAGACCTTCAAAGAAAAGCAAATCAATTCTTTCAAGGCCAATTTTGCACCACAAAAAAATTATGTTAATATTACAAAAAATCTCAAATCAATAAATTTGTGATAAATTTATTTGAAACTAATTTATGGATTACCAAAAATTCTAAATTGGTACACCTATGATAAGCTCACCCTAAATTGATATTGATTTTCATATGAACTTGCCTTGTCAATTGTGTTTTTGTCGTGTATTATCTAGCTCATAAATTTCATTGTAAATTTTGATAGAAGTTATGATAGGGCAAATATGTTACAATTGTAACATATTTATATGAAAATGTTACAAGTGTAACATAGGGAAGGTCTTTGCATTTTTGCAAAGACATTCCCCAAAAGTCAAACCAAACGAGGCCATACATGCATTTATATGCCGCAAGACAGCATGTCGTGGCAGATGTGAGTGCAAAGGCCACTACAACGTGAGTTTTGAAGCTTGTTTCTACACGAGTGATCAGTTAAGTAAAATCAATATTGACACGTGACACAATACAATATGACACGTCAACACGTCATTTCTAAAAACATAGAGAATTTTGACACGTTTGCAAGACTTTGTATATTAATATACATTTATATATATATTTATTTCAACGAAATTAATTTAATTCAAATTCATAGATAAAAAAAAAAAATCTAGAATGAATTTACACTAAAAACATTATTCTACTATTTGTTAATACCATACATTGTTTTAATTTGACAAATTCAACAGCATTTAATTCCAATAATCCATAAAACTTAGAAAAAAATAAACAATCCACATTCCACTATTAAATTTAATATTTAATCATAAGTAACAAAAATCAACATTTCACTATCAAATATAACAAGAAGTCTTTACCCCTTTATTATTTTCATTATTTTCTTCTTCTTCTTCTTTTTTTTTTCATTTTTACATTTTGATATCTCATTTATTGAAATTTTTAAAAATTAACCTAGTATGTCGACTCACGTGTTGGGAAAATTGACTGTGTATCGAATTTTTCAGCACTTGTTAACCTCATATTGGAACATCTCGGACACGTGTCGAAATGTTCGATATGACACAAAAGTTTTCAAAGAGTATTGGTGCTTCATAAGTGATTGACATAGGTTATTTTCATGAGTATTATTTGTGGAATTACATCAATAATTCTTGTGGTAAAATTTGTGTTAAATTCATTCATGAGATTAAGATATTATTTTTTATAAGGAATTATGGGGCTAAATACTATGTAAGTTATTAAATATAGTTGAGGGGAGAGTATTAATGACTCGATTGTGATTGTGATTTATATTGTATCACTTGATCCATAGTTAAATTAGTTTCTCTTCTTCTCATGAATATAAGTCATTATAATCGAATGATGTAAATATGATATCTGATTTATTTTCTTATTCCATCTATTTATTATTCAATTGATTGTTTTCATAGCGATACTTATGTACGAACTCTTTTGTTTATGTCATGTTTCATAATTAACACTTGGGTCATTATCCAAGTGGAATCAACATTCGTCACGGACGCTAACTTTGAGATGGAAGTCGACAACATGTCTGGCATCTTCTCCTCTATTTAGACCCACAAGGAAAAGCCAAACCATCCTTTCAAGGCCGGCTTTGCACCGCACTCGACACGTGTATGAGTCAATTAAGCTAGATATACCTCTCTTAATTAAGATCACATGACCTTAGAGATAAGTTTCTAATTAGAAAATGTGAGTATAATTACGTGGAAACGAATCATTTTCAATGCTGGAGATGCTCAAATCCGGCATGTCAAACATCATGAAACTGACTTTCGGACATTTAATATGGTCAACATCTGCCAGTCGGAATATGAATCTGTACCATACGTGCAAAACAAGCTATTGTTAAAGTGATGGCTTCACGTTCATCACTCGGGTCATTATCAAGGACACAAACGAACGGATCATAGTGTCCATACGAAGCAATGCCTGTGAATTGGAAGTCGCTGCCTTTTTACATAATATCCGCATCATAATGCATCTTTTTGATGCGAGATTCGTAATACACGTTAGCACCAAAACAAGCAAAATTCATGGTATGTACAGAGTATCGTGTCCTTAATTTATGATGGCCTTAGTGGATCTGAATCTCTCCACTTGATAATTCAAACAATTTAGCTGGCTTTTGTGCCTCGAAGGCCTTCATAGTTGGCTTTTGAGCTAGTGGTCTTTACATGTAACTTAAAATAACTTAATGATTTTGAGCATTTGATTAGATTTTTGCACCACATGGATGCCCGTGTGTGTTCATAGGGCATGGTCGTGTGTGCTCGGAGTAATTGCCGAAATATGTGTATAATCTACTAGGTATTAATTAGGTGCTCAAAGAGATTCCAATACTTCGGCAACAAACTAAAAAAGAAAAAATGATGAAAAGGTCAACTTGATATAAAAATTGAATCGATCCTACGGACGACATGACTTGAACCATGATGCAAGCATTATTTGTGCCCGTAAATCAATGTAAAACGTGTTTAACTTATTTATCAAAGGTAAATTATCACATTTTTATATTATTTTATTTTATTCATTTTTTTTTTTGCCACCAAACTTCTTAGATGAATGCACCAATGCATAATAGAAAAGGCGTAACCGATGGCATCAAGTAGAGAAATTTTCTTGGTATTGGGCTTCGATTCTCTAATGGGCTTGGTTAACTTTAGGGATTAAAATCCAGTTCGATTTGGGATTCAAACTTGTTGAATAAGTTCTCGTGGAGAATTGGCAATTTTGACATTGGAAATCAGAACAAGATTGATCCTAGGTCAATTGTATGCGTGTGAATCGACAATCAAACCGATTCTCCCTAGAACTGATTTTGAATTGAACTTAATGCTCACTTTTAATATAACTTGATAAATCTCGGGCCTCTAAAGTATTTCATGATTTTCATGAATCAAGTAAAAATGCGAGAAAATTGGAATAAATGATCTTTTACTGGATTAGACTCTTTTTTGGATGACAGGTCAACAATAATACATTCCAATTAATGCTGAATTGACTTGTCATCTATATATGCAAAATAAATGTACTGTACCTATGTGCAGACTCCTGTTTTTGTTCATTTCCGTGTTTCGCACTTGTCACTTCGGTCATTATCAAGCACGTGGTTGTATTTTCTTCTCCATACAACCTGCAAGGAAAGTAACTCCATTTTTTGAAGCCAGCTTTGCCATAAAAAAATTGAATTAATATCGCCAAAAATTAAAATTAATATATTATAATATATTCACTTAATTAATTTTTGCATTACAAAAACTTATATACTAATGCATTCGTGACAGAATTTTTTCAAAACTAATATTTAGATCATAAAAAATTTAAAATTAATACATCTATTACACATATATTTCAAATTGTGGACTTGTCGTGAGTTTGTATTATATGTTATCCAACTCTATTGAAATTTACTTACCGCTGACAGAATCTCATTGGATATTAAAAAACTACCAATTCTAGACTTATCGTGCGAATGTTAATTCAATATTAAACTTTTTAATTTTACCAATTTAATTCAACACCTTTGTGTGCGAAGAATTCTTGCCCTTTCGTTCAATTTTTGCTGGAATTGCTGACGTTGTGATACAATTATTATTGACTAGCTTATGTGGTATACTGTTATATCAACAATTTCCCATTTAAACTTCGAGTGTGACCTCACAAAGTCACTTGGTAAATGGTCCTACTAAACATCTTCAGTACGTGTTTGTATATGCATTGTACTTATGCGTAAACTCTTTTTTGTTTTATGTCGTGTTCGGTACTTATTGCTTCAGTCATTATCAAGGGAAAAATTATCAAAAAAATTCATAAATTTATTATAATTATACCAATTTAATCTTAAATTTACTTTTTGATTAATTAAGTCCTAAACCTTTATAATTCTTCCAAATCAGTCCATTCGGCAAAAAATGGCCAGCCGGCACTGACGTGGCAGCCGGCCGGCGCCATTGACATTTTTTAAATATTTCATTTTTGAAATATTTTATTAACTTTTTTAAATAATTAAGTCCTAAACCTTTTATATTTCATTTTTGAAATATTTTATTAACTTTTTTTCCCTCTCCCTCCTTCCGCCTTCTTCCCTTGGCTCCGGCGACCGGCCAGAGGGGAGGGCTGGCCGGTCGCCGGACTGAGACGGCCGGCGGGGAGAGCCCTCGCCAGATCCGGCGAGGGGGGCCTCGCCGTCGTCGGGTCTGGCGAGGGCTCGCCTCGCCAGTCGGCGCGCGCCCAGCGACGGCGGGGCGAGCCCCCGCCGGATTTGCAGGGAGCCGCGGTTTCTCTCCCCCCCGCATGTGATTCCGGGGGCCGGCTTCCACAGCGCGCGATGGTGGCTGCAGTGTCGACACCGATGAACCCTAATAAGGCGGCGGCGGCGGCGGCGGCGGCGGCGAGGGCGACGGGTCGAGGAGGAGGAGGCGGTGCGGGTCGCGCGAGGCCTTCGAGGCCGCCGCTCTGGCGAGGGCTCTCCTCGCCGCCGCGAGGAGAGCCCTCGCCAGATCCGGCGGGGGCTCGCCCCGCCGTCGCTGGGCGCGCGCCGACTGGCGAGGCGAGCCCTCGCCAGATCAGGCGGGGCTCGCCTCGCCAGACCCGGCGACGGCGAGGCCCCCCTCGCCGGATCTGGCGAGGGCTCGCCCCGCCGGCCGCCTCAGTCCGGCGACCGGCCAGAGGAGAGAGGGCTGGCCGGTCGCCGGAGCTAAGGGAAGAAGGAGGAGAGGAGGAGGGAGAGAGAAAAAAAGAAAAAAGAAAAAATCAATAAAATATTTCAAAAATGAAATATTATTAAAAAAATGTCAATGGTGCCAGCCAGCTGCCACGTCAGTGTCGGCTCATTTTGGCCGGATGAACTGATCGGAAAGAATTATAATAGATTTAGACTTAATTTGGCCAAAAATACGTTTATACGACTAAATCTAAGACAATTATAATATGTTTATGACTTTTTTTTTTGGTAATTTTCCCCATTATCAAGTACAGGGTTGCATTTTCTCTTCCATAAACCCACAAAGAAACAAATAAATTCTTTTAAGGTCGGCTTTGCGCCTTAAAGAAATTTCATCTGACCGACATGTTTCGGGAAGGCTTAGACGACCTTGGCCAGCCCTTGTCGACAGCTATGGTGGCAGTTACTGGCAAAGGCTCATTTCCTTTTTTTTCTTTGATTTTTAGAAAAAAATAGCTTTTTAAATTTTATTTAATCTAATATAAGAAAATTTTGAAAAAGAAAATAACAAAAATATCTTATAGGAGAGAGAAATTAATAAAAAAAATAACATGTAAGCAATTTATGTTTATTAAATTGGATAAAATTAATGGAAAGATTTAATTGTGCCAACTTAATAAGTTTGAGGTCTTAATTTGCACTTTTTAAATGTTTTAGAACTTAATTGTAGTTTTGTTACGAGTTTTAGAATTTCTAACGCACTTGTTCTAAAAATATTTATTAAAATTTACTTATTGATGAGGGGATCTTGTTGGATATAGGGAAAATTACTCAATTAATCTCGGACCTATTGTATGAATATCAATTCAATCCAAAAATTTCAACTTTACTTATTTAATTCTAAACCTTTGTGCGAAATTCCAGTGCAATCATTCCATTCAATTTACCAAAAATGTTGATGTGACGGTTTCTATAATCTTCGATCGCCCTATATGGCATACCGTTACCAATTTCCCGTTGAAACCCCAAACATGACATTGCAAAATCACTTGGTAGATGGTCTTGCTAACCATTTTCAGCACATGAATATTTTAGGCCTCCAATCTTGGCATTTGTTTTACATGCACGCGCAAATAAATATGTAATTTCTGGGATAAAACTAAGGCGCGGGGCTAAATATAATATGTTTGCTACATCGTATTCTTTTTTCGGATAAATTAATGTTTATATGATATCTTGCTGTCAAGGTGAAACAGACTTGTGAGCTATAAAATGGAACATGAATTGAACCGTACGTGCAAAATCTTTTGTTGACGCGATCGCTTCATGTTCATCACTGGGGTCTTTATCAAGGACACATTTATATATCATATAGGACATATCATTGGGTCCGTATTAACCAATATAATGTGCACATCTGTTGCAAGATTCATAGTACATGTTTGCACCCAAAAAACATACGCGTGGCACGCACGAAATGTCTCGAATCGCTTCATCATGGATTTATAATAACCTCAGTACACCCAAGCTATAATATGGCAATAGGCAATAAACATAGGGGGGTTTATGGTATGGCTCAGTATGTTCATGGAGTCCCATATCACTCGGGAGAAGTCAATCCACTCTGCCTATAACTAGACTTGTCAAACGGGTGAGTCGGATTGAATTTGGATCGAATCAGAAATGGTTCAATTCAAATAGATTTATTTTACTCGTTTCGACCCATTTCCATACCATATAAATCTAATGACTTATATCCGATTTACATTGCTAAAACACTTCTATTAAAAACTCTTACCTAAATTGAGGTAACAGTTTGGTGTAAATGAGTGCGAGATCGAGTGAAGGCGAAAGAGAATGAAGAAAAAGTTATATACGTGAGTTGAGTTTAAGTAAGTTATAAACCCATTTATAATCCATTTATTGAACATAATTAATCTATTTAATACTTATGTAGGTTAGGAAATGGATCAGTTGGTCTACATATGACTTTCGGAATTGCCCTGCCACTATTAAATGCATTTTCTGTTACAGAGAATCTTTTAGGCTGCGTTTGGTTGTGTTTATTTTTTTTGTTTTTAAACACTTTTTCTCGTTTTTTTGTTCAGGAACAAAAGAACAACAGAAACGTTTGGGTGCGTTTCTGTTCCTTTTTGTTCTTTGTTCGAACAAAAGCAAAATGTAAAAAAAGAAACACAAATCGAAACACTTTTTTTTTTTTTTTTTTTTTTCTCTTATTTTCTTGTTCTTCTTTCTTTTGGCGGTCGCCGCCTCGGCCATGGCCGGCGACCGGCCGACGAGGGCCGGCGGCCTCGCCCAGCCCACGGCGAGGCTCGCCGGCCCCCCGGCGAGGCCGACGCTCGCGTCCCCGGCGAGGCCGAGGCTCGCCGTAGCTGGGCGAGGGTCGGCCTCGCGCCGGCCTCGCGCCGGCCCGGGCGAGCTCGATCTCGCCCGGATCGGGGCGAGACCGAGCTCGCCCCGGCCGGCGAGCCTCGGCCTCGGCCTCGCCGCCGGGCGAAGCTCGACCTCGCCGGATCAAGGCGAGGCCGACCTCGCGCCGGCCGGGCGAGCTCGATCTCGCCCGGATCCACCGCCGGGCGAGGCCGAGGCTCGCCGCCGGGCGAGCTCGGCCTCGCCGGATCAAGGCGAGGCCGACCCTCGCCGGCCGGTCGCCGGCCAAGGCCTTGGCCGGCGACCGGCCAAAAAAGAAAAAAAAAAATGAAAAAGAAAAATAAGAAAAAAATAGAAAAAATAAAAGAAATAAAAAAATTATCCAAATTTACCAAACATGTTTCTATTTATTTTTGTTCCGAACAAGTTTACCAAACACAACTTTTTTGTTGTAAATTGTTCTGAGAACAGAAACACTTTTTTCTATTTCGTTCCCTAACAATTTTTAAACGTAAACGTTACCAAACGCGCCCTTAGTTAACACCAAAATCAAGTTCGGTAAATCCAGATGTACGTTAAGCTCCTGCAAAAGGGAGTCCTAAATTACTTGAGAGAAGCAAACCTACCCTGCATATGACTTTCGAGGGCTGCCCCCCCTCCCTACCGGATACATCTTTTGGTGAGCGAATTCCGTGTACGATTCACCAAACATGTCCATCGCTTTTGGAAACAAGGCAAAGGGAAATAATGTAACTTCAAATTAATAAACTTTTGTACTAGCTCTAGACAAAAAATCGAATCGATCTCCCTAGGATGGACTTTACATGTGTCGAGAACTTCTCATGGCCCTCTCGGGGCACCATTCCCAAAAGGCAGTTTGTAAACACTTAAATCTCGATACAATGTTTTTATCAAAAAATCGATGAGAAATGTGTTTTGACTCTTTTATTAAAAGATAAATAATCACATTTTACATTACTGTAACGATATGAAGGACATATCTATCACATCCTCTCTCTTTCTCTCTTTGTTTTGTTTTGTTTTTTGTTTTTTTTTTTTTCCTTTTTTCCACCATACATTTTAGATAAATGCACCAATGCAGAATAGAAAAGGCCTAAACGATTTACGGCATCAAATAGAGAAATTTTCTTGGTATTGGGCTCAGATCTCTAATGGGCTCAATTGAGATTAGGTTGTTGTACTGATCAATATGGGCTAGGCTTGGTAAAGTCGTTGTCTTCTAGTATTGGGCCAATCTCAAATTACATTTCATTTCTGGCCTTGCTTACAAATTAAGCGAAAATCATTTCATTTCTTCAACCCACGCGATGCTCCTCTGTCTCTCGACAAATATAAATTATTTCCATAAATCAATTGTTAGGATTTCCTCAGGTTTCGTTTATTTTGTGAAAATGAATGATTTGAAAAATATTCTATATTAAATTGAAATAATAAATCAATTGAAAAAGTTATCATAGAGTCAACTCATTTTTTTTTCTTTTTATGATAATGAGAAGAACTCGTGCCATTGTTACTGATTAGACACAAAATTAACATATTAGAGTCTCCTGCTCATTGTGTGATCGAGAAGGTGGAAAACTCTGTGAGAATATACATTTGAGAAAAATAATGATAAATTTGTCGATGGCATCTTTGCGCCAATTGTTGTATTAACATAAAGAGAATAACAGGAGGCACATGTGCGATTGAATTATTTGGACTAAGCTCACCACACGATGATTTTTGGCAAATCCCGTCAGTCCACTAAAGTGGCCGAAGATCACATGTGGGGGCGCACAAGGGGAGTGTTAAAATAAAAAAGATGACATTATTCAGTCAAATTTGGAAAGCAAGAAGACATATTTCCTGAAAATTCTGGCCATTATGGATTCAAGAGATAAAAGGGATTCTTATTTCTTAAACTTATATCTGATTTGATCCAAATTAGGATTTGTGGGAACTGGAAGCGCATGTGCGGTTGAACGATGGCATGTAACATACTCTTCATATTGTCATTTGTTCAGTGAGGGCGCATTTGACAACTTGCTAAAGGGTGAAAATTTATATTCTTTTGTTTTCGGGAGTAAATTTGGAATAGAAGTCTATTTGTTAAATTTTTAATTCAAAAGAATAAATTTGGAGTAGAATTGAGAAGTAAAAAAAAATTGATTCTTTGTTTCCAGGAGCAATTCTAGAATTAAGCCAATCCATTTTTTTTCTTTTCTCTTATTTTCTTCTTGTTCTTCTTCATTCTCTCTTCTTCTTCCATTGCTGCCGCTGCTACTAATTGCTGGTGACTAGTTGTATGAGGTCCAGTGACCTCGCTAGAGGCTCACCTAGCCATTAGCGAGGCTTGGCCTCACCGGTGGCCAAGCGGGCCTCCCTTGGCCACCGGCAAGCCTCGCCTAGCCGGACGAGGGTGAACTTGGCCTCGTTAGATCTAGGCTAGGCTGCTCGCCTAGCCAAGGTTGGATCGACCCTCATCTAGTTGCCGGCAAGGCTCGATCGACGAGGCTTGGCCTCACCGAGGGCCGGCAATGTTCCAAAGACTGACTAAAGGTTGAAGAAGAAGAAGAAGAAGAAGGGAAAGAAAAAAAAAAAAAGAAAAAAGTGATAAAATTATTAAAAATTAAAAGAAAATGGTTTGGAATATAAATTTTGAGGACGATACCAAACACAATTCTATTTTGAAAATATACATTTTGGACAGATTACCAAATACCTTAAAATGCTTAAAAATTATTTCGGGAGAAGAAAAAAAATCATTTATAATTAGAAATTATTTTTGAAAATAGAATGGTTAAAAATGTCCATAAAAATGAATGGTTCGTGCAAATAGTCTTTGTTCTTTCATGCTCCTTAATATCCATATATAAAAATGAAAAGGAAAAAAAATGATCTTCCCATCTAAAAGTGTAAGAAAAACTTATTTCAACTTCATAACGCATTGTTGCATAGAAAATTTTAAAAATCACATAGAATATTCATGAAGTGAGTGGGTAATCTTTAGTGAAGTAAATGTGTGTTCATTTTGCGAAAAATGAGTAATTTAAAAATATTTTCCAAAAAATAATTGCTTATATCATTTCAAAAAATTAGTTGGCGAAAAATACTTTCATTATCAATAATAATCTATGGCTAACTATTTTTCCTGAGAAATAAAAAATTATTCAATTCATTTTATTTTCTAAATAATATAAATAATCATTTTTCAAAAATATTTTCCAAATTATTTTATTTTCCGTGAAACGGACACACCCTTAATTGACACTTGTTATCAAGAATAAGTTTTCACCACTAATGAAAATAATCTTCCGTATTTTTCACTCTGGATTATGATCTTTGCAAGTAAATTGTAGCTTTAGGGTGTGTTCTTCTTCAAAATATGAGTGATATGAAAAAAAAAAAATTCTGAAAAATGACTACTTATATCGGTTAGAAAAGCTAGTCAACGAAAAATAATCTATACCTAACTATTTCCACGGACGAGAGAATATTTTCCTATTTTTCTAAATGATATAAGTTTATCATTTTCGGAAAAATATTGTTCCAAGCATTCATTTTTGGGGTAATAAAGGCAATCTAAAGCTACAATCTACTGGCCGCAATCCAACCTCATATTATCTCTTAATGATATTTATGCCTTTATCCTCTCCCAAGCTCTGATTTTCGGGATCCGGGATATTGACAGCAATGCTCCGTTACCAGATCCTCCTAGCCACCGTCATTGCCGGAGCTCCATCACGGCAGACGCGGAGTCACAACCCACCACCACCGCCACCGCCACCGCCACCGCCACCTAACTCCTCACTACTCTCTCTCTCTCTCTTCGAGGTGGAGCTGTTGGAGGCAAAATTCACGAGGAGACAATGATGGCGTTATGGGGCTGGTTGGTGTCGACGAATTGCGAGCGAGGAATGATTGTGGAGGAAGATGGAAAAAAAGAGGAAGAAAGGAAAATGGTTGTGCGCATCGTTCTGCAACATTGGTCAGTAGATGTCTTTTCTTCCATCTCTTCATCCACAGGCACCTTGGCCTTTCTTGCTACCTTCCTCCCATCTCTCTCTCTCTCTCTCTCTCTCGCTCAATCAGGCAACCGAAACCTCCGACCAAGTGGATCCGAGGTCATGGCCCCTCGACGGCCACGCAATAAAGCAAGGCGGTGGGTAAAACCGAGCATCAAAGTCGGCAGCGGCGAATTATGGGTTTGGGGATGCCGTCGACGTTACAGCAAAAGAGAGACAAGATTGTGTCACTAAAGATGCAGAGAGAGAGAGAGAGAGATAACCCTTTAACGCATTATCAATATCCATGTAGAGGGTGCCTAAACTCACCAACAAAACGGCTACTTACATTAAAAATACATGTTTTCTAGTTGTAATACCTCAAAGTCTGGTAGTCTAGATTCTTAAAGCTGTTGTAAGCTTGCGCAATTAATGAGAATATGACGGTTCTGAGTGATTTACCAAACACTTAATGAAAAGTAAAGGCACGTTTTTCATGGGTGCTATTGTTATTGGGAAATTGCACCAAACAGGCTCTTCATTTCTAATCGTCAACAAGTATTACTTCACTGATTATATCACAAGTGTGATAGGCAACATAGATTGGAAAAGGAAGACCGCGGTGCCTTCTTATTTATGCTAGATGATGAAAAGTTTATTCAATGGTGTACGACACAAATAGTCAAAGACTCGTGTAATATACATATTTGATGCACACATTGCACAAAATTATTAAGATATATCAGTGATGCGTAACTAGTGAAGTCTTTCTTTATGGCCTTATTTTAGTTTTCTAGGCCATAATCACAGGCACAACTTTACTCGCATGTAAGCAATGTCTAAAACTTCTATCAATTCATCAAAATGGCGTGTAGAGGAAATTTTCCCCAGCAAGCCCCTAGTCTCTTAAGGCATAAATAAGAACTATTGTGTTTTCTATTTCTCTATTTTTCTATTCATCATAACGGGTTTGGAATAAAAATCAATTTGATAATTTAATTTAATTTTTCTCTTTCTGAAATATATTTTTATTCCAAAAATAGATTTAGATATGAAATCGAAGTTGAAATTTTTAGTTTTTTTTTTAATTTTTGAAACAAAAATGAGAAATGAAAACTCTTTTTATTGTTTATTCTCAATTTCTCATCACCTTTTGCCACCCACCCGCTACTCGTGAGACACCGAACTCCCACTGTTGATTGCCTGCCACCACTTGCTCGCCTCCCATCGTTGGTTGCCTACCAACCGTTGGATGCCTTCCCCCACCACTCGGGGGAAAATTTTTATATCGTTATCAAATGAATTTTTTTCAAGAATATAAATTTTATAAGGTTATCAAACATGTATTTTTGCTCAAAAACTTATCCAATAAATAAAAATATAAAAATCAATTTCGAGTCAAAAATTGATTTTTGAAATAGAATGATTATCATTCACCCCCTTAAAACCAAACATAATTAGTCTATACTACCCTTTAAAGAGGAGATTCATCTTTTGGTCTCTCCACCTAGATTATCTCAAAATACAAGTTATGATAATTAACCGTAATAATTTCCTAGAAGTAAAAAAAAAAAAAAAAAAAATTGAAAACCGCCGTTATTCACCGCTCTCTACTGTCTAAAATATAGCTAGTCAATTGTCAAAAAAATAAAAAGATAATATAAAATGGTGTATAATTTATATATTCTTAACGAGACAATTATTTATTATTTATGGAAAATTTAGTGGGGGCATCACACGCCCGATTTAATACAAGTTATACGCGTGGCGTGCATTGGGGATGGCCCATAGCCCCTGGACAACGAATTTCAGATTTCTCTCGAAGTCCCTTGAAGATGTAGTTAAAATATAGTTTTTCGAGTACCAATCTCACTAGGAAAGTGGGTCCACAGTGCTTTGGGCCGTAAATATGTCGTTAAAGTATGTACCCTACGTGCATAGTCTTTTGTGAATGCGATCGCTTCATATTCATCACTCAGGTCATTATCAAGGACACATAGACACATTATATAGAGGGACGTATCATTGTGTCCGTACTGGTACCAATCGATATAATGTGCACATCCGTTGCAAGATTCATAGTACATGTTTGCACCGAAAAAACATATTCGTTGCACACACGAAATGTCTTAAATTGCTTGCATCATTGATTTATAATAACTTCAATACACCTGAGCTGTAATATGGCAACAGGCAATAAATTTATAGGAGGAGTTCTATGGTTTGGGCCGATATATTTACGGAGTCCCACATCACTTGAGAGAAGGTTAGTCACTTTGTATATAATTAGAATTGTCAAAAAAGTAGTTTGGGTCGAGTAAAAAATAGTTCAACCTAAATAAATCAATTTCACCTGTTATGACCCACTTTCATGTAATATAATTCTAGTGACTTATACTCAACTAATATTGTTAAAACATTTCCATATTTAATTAAATATACAAAAACCCATGCCTAAATTGAGGTGAGAGTGCAACATGAGTAAGTGCGAGATCGAGAGAGAGAATGAAGAGAGAGTCATAGAGGTAGGTTAAGTTTAAGTAAATTGTAAACTCATATATAACCAATTTAATACTTATGTTTTGTTTAAATTCATTTATGACTTATTTGATACCCATGTGGAAGAGTCCTAAATCACTTAGGAGAAGCCAACACACTATGTATATAACCTCTGGGGTTGTCCTCCCTTTATTAGATGCATCTTTTGGTCCGAAGAACCTAAGCATTAGCGAACTCCATTTACAATCCACCATATATTAATCGGATGCTCAAAGGGTGCCTAGCACTTTTTGGAAACTAAGCCAAAGGGAAATGACGGAGCATCAACTTAATAAACTATCGTATTGGCTCTAGATGAAATATTGAATTGATCTCTCCGAGACAAACTTTACATGTGTCGATAACTTCCCACAGCCTCTCGAGGCACCGTTCCTGAAAGTTGGCTCAAATAATTAAACCTTGATAATGTAAAATGTGTTTTGACTCTTTTATTAAGAGATATATAATCACATCTTACATTACTTTAACGATATAAAGGACATATCTATCACATCCTCTCTCTCTCTTTCTTCCTTTCTTTATTTTTTTCCTTTTCCCACCATACATTTTAGATAAATGCACCAATGCAGAATAGAAAACACCTAAACGATGGATGGCATCAAACCCAGAAATTTTCTGGGAAATTCGGCTAAGATCTCTAGTGGGCTCGACTGAGTTTAGGTTGTTGTACTGATTATATGGGCTAGGCTTGGAAAAGTCATTGCCTTCTATTACTGTGCCAATCTCAAATTATTTTTCATTTCTGGCCTCGCTAACAAATTAAGCGAAACTCATTTCATTTCTCCATCATGCACGATGCTCTCTTCGTGTCTCAACAAATATAAATTATTTCCATAAAATCAATTATTAGGATTTACTGAAACTGTATTTATTTCATAAAAAATGAACGATTTGGAAAGTATTTTGCATTAACTTAAAATAATAAATCAATCGAAAAAGTTATCATAGAGTCAACTTGTTTTTTTTTCCCTTTTATGATAATGAGAAAAACTCGTGCCATTGTTACTGATTAGACACAAAATGAACATATTAGGGCGCGCATGACAAAATTTCTGTTTCTCGATTTCTCTGTTTCTCTGTTCCCCTAAGGTTTGGAAAAAATCCGTTTGGTAATGCAATTTGATTTCTCTATTTCTGAAACAGATTTCTATTTCAGAAATAGAGAAATTGAAGAAATCGAAGCTGAATTTTTTAACTTCTCGATTCTTTGAAATAGAAATCAAAAACTGAAATCAAACCATATAAAAGAACATTGCACTTTCTTGCTAACTTAATTTACTCATAACCACAACTTCACAAATTATTGTTAATTTTCTTTTTCTTATTTTGCTTGTTTTTTTTTTTTTTTGCATTTTTTTCATTTTTTTTTTTTATAATTTCTTCTTTAGGATGAAAGACAATCGAATGGGTTCCCAATTTTCAAAAACGACCAAAGTTCTTAAATGCTTACTAAAAAACAATGGGGCTCTTTTCTACTAGAAAAGACACGCGCATGGCTAGTTGAAGAAAAAGTTCTTACGTAATAGATGAATAAAAAACGTGCCTAGAAATTTAACCTTATTTTTTTACAGATTCAAAATTCTTGCAAAATCAAAATAATTATATTGTTACACAATCTTGAATTTTAATTCGAAAGCAAGAGATTCAAGAGAATCTCTCTCTTTGCTATGCAAGGGCCATTAAAGGTTCATTGAGCAACAATAAAGAAATTAGGGATGAGTAACTAGACTGATACAATTTGAGAATCAAAATAAACCGACCTTCCCTCGATTGGTTCCTAACCATAAACGTTACTTTAAGGTAGAATTCTCATATATTCCTTTACACCATTAATTTTATTTTGTTGATAATCTTGTATAATACTAGTTTTTGATAAAATGACAAGGCTAGGCGCCATTGATGGCACTCATATTCATGCTTCCGCAGTACTTATCTGAACCTACGCAAGATGAGCTTGCAAACGATACATTGACCGAGGAGGGAAACCAAATAAATACGCTTAGAAAAACAATTGCTAATAAAATGGCAAGGAAAAATAATATGCCGGAAATTCCATGAAATTGTATTTTCAACTTTTGTAATGTATTATTATTATTTCGACTATTATTTTGTATTTGAGGATTTTCTATGTTGTTTTAGTATTATTTCGATTATTATTTTGTATTTGAGGATTTCCTATGTTGTTATCTAATCAATTTCTATTCTATCACCTCTTACAAGCTCAATCGGTTGCTTTCTTCTACTCCTTTTGGCCTACCAGGCATGTTCTTCATTGGTGGGGTTGAGGAGCTTCTTTATTGGTTTTATTCCAAAATTTTGTCCTCTCACCGTAGGCATCATGAATTGATAAGCACTTAGATACTTTTCCTTGTTGAAGCACTCGGCTAGATGGTCGGTCGGATCATTTCTCTTATGGTGTATTGCACAAATGGCATGGCAACATGGAATTCCACTAAGTTCCCAAGCTCTACAAGAACAAGTTTCTAAATTCAAATCAACAACATATTTGTCACCACCTTCTGTAATCTCATATCCTTCATTTCCATTCCATATCAAATGGCAATACCTACTAGCAGATGTATTCTCATGTAACTTACGCATAATCCTTGGACCGTAATTTCTAGTCCACCTAGCACATCCATCCCTCTGAGTATGCATTCTATTCATAACCATGATTCTAATATCCTCCAGCATACTCACAATTCCTAGAAATATAACTTTTGTTATGTTATCAAACGAATTTCTGTTTCAGAAATAAAAATTTTGAGTCGTTATCAAACGGGTTTTTTTGCTCAGAAACTTGTCAGGGGAAAAGAAATTAAGAAATTGATTTCTGGCCAAAAATCAATTTCTGTTTCAGAAATTTTATCATGCGCAACCTTAGAGTCTTCTGCTTATTGTGTGATCGAGAAGGTGAAAAACTCTGTGAGAATATACACTTGAGAAAAATAATGATAAATTTGTCGACGGCATCTTTGTGCTGGTTGTTGTATTAATATAAGGAGAACAATTGGAGGTACACGTGCGACTGAATTATCTGGACTAAGCCCGTCACTCGATGGTTTTTGGCCAATCCCCTCAATCCACGATAGTAGCCGAAGATCACATGTGGGGGCGCACATGGGGAGTGCTAAAATAAAAAGAGATGACCTTAGGATATGCGGAAATTGGAAGCAAGAAGACATATTTCCAGAAAATTCTGGCCAATATGAATTTGAGAGACAAATTTATTCTTATTTCTTAAACTTATATCTCATCAGATCCAAATTAGGATATGTGGGAAGTGGAAGCTGACAGAAAAGAGAACGAAGCTTTGGGAAAGTGTTTCACTGTATAATTCTGTATAACATTACAATATACATTTATAATGTAAGAAAGGAATAGGAAAAAGAATAAAATAGGAAAAGCAATATACATGAATATATAATTTCCTATTTACTATTCTAATCAGAAGATCTAATAGAATCGGAATCATCTCTAAGATCTTCCAACACTCCCCCTCAAGCTGGTGGCCTATATATGTCGAGGACACCTAGCTTGCTCAACAAAAACTTGTGTTGTCTTTGACATAACGGCTTAGTGAAAATATCTGCAGGTTGATTCACTGTTCCGATGCCCTTTGTTATGAGAACTCCCTCTTTGATCTTGTCGTGAGTGAAGTGGCAATCAACTTCTATGTGTTTTGTCCTCTCATGAAAAACCGGATTTGCTGCTAACTTAAGTGCAGCATCATTATCACAAAACAATTCACTTGCTCCACTGACCTGTATTCCCAAGTCCAAAAGAAGTCCTCGTATCCATACTATTTCGCAAGTAGCTTTTGCCATGGCTCGATATTCTGATTCAGCTGATGACAATGATACGGTGGACTGCTTCTTTGTCTTCCACGAGATCAATGACTTTCCCAATTTAACACAAAAACCAGTGATAGATCTTCTAGTCATCGGGCATGTAGCATAATCAGTGTCACAATAAGCTGTCATCCCCATATCACATTCACGAGACAAAAATATACCGAGCCCTGGACATCCCTTCAAATATCTTACTACTTTTAAGGCTGCATTCATGTGTGACTCTTTTGGCATATGCATGAATTGGCTGAGTATCTGTACGGCATAACATATGTCAGGTCTTGTCATTGTAAGATATATCAGCTTTCCAACAAGTCGCTGATATCCTGACGGATCCCTGAGTAACGGATCTTTGTTTGATGTAGAAGAATGAAGATCATACTCGCGTGTCGTCAACTTGACATTCTGTTCAATGGGAATTACTGCTGGCCTGCATCCTGATAATCCAGCCTCAGAAATGATTCCCAAGACAAATTTCCTTTGACTGAGAGAAATTCCTTTATCAGTCCTGGCAATTTCAATGCCAAGAAAGTATTTGGGAGGTCCCAAATCCTTGATGTGAAAAGTGGAGTGCAGATATTCCTTAAATCTTGCAACATGGGAATCATTGTTTCCCATGACTAATATGTCATCAACATATATTAGCAAATAAATTGATGATTTTCCCACATTTCGTATGAATAAAGCATGATCATGCTTGGAATGTTGGAAACCTGCTTTGGTCAAAGCAGCAGTAAACTTGGCATACCACTGTCTAGATGCCTGTTTTAATCCATATAAGGATTTACGAAGACGACATACCCGATACTCCCCCTGTCTGCGTAATCCTTGAGGAAGATCCATGTAGATCTCTTCATCTAAATCACCATGAAGGAATGCATTGTGGACGTCCATTTGATGCAAGGACTAATTGCGAATTGCTGCAACAGATAAAAAAGACCGGACGGTAACTTCCTTCGCAACTGGAGAGAATGTTTCGTGATAATCGAAACCTTCTCTTTGAGTGAAGCCTTTGGCTACCAACCTAGCCTTGTAGCGTTCTATGGAACCGTCAGATTTAAACTTGATCTTATAAACCCATTTACATCCTATTGGTTTCCGATGCGATGGTAAAGGAACAACATCCCAAGTATGATTCTCCATGAGTGCAGTAAGTTCGGATTCCATTGCACGCCGCCACTTAGGATCTTTTGTTGCCTCGGTGAATGAAGATGGCTCGTGTTCTTCAGAGATTCGACTAATACAAATCATATGTTCTCCTGATAGTTGATTGAAGGAAACATAGGATGAAATAGGATATTGTGTACCTGAAGAGTTTGCAGCAGAACAGATATAGTCTTTCGTCCATGTAGGTGGGCGAGTCTGTCTTCCAGAACGACGAGGTAGATCAACCATATTTTCAGAGGTCATGGATGATTCAGCAGCCATTGCTGTTGTGTCTTCTGCTGAAGTAGATGAGAAAACTTCCTCCGATGAAGCTGGTAATTCCATCTCCGGATTTGAGAATGCTGGTGGTGCCGTAGCCATAGGGGTTGGAGATGTCATAAGAAAACCAGATGCTAATGAGAAATCTTCATCAGTCAAGAGAAATCGATTGTTGTCTGATGAGTTGTCTTGTGATGAAGAGTGCTTCTCTTTGAATGGGAATGTGTCTTCATGAAAAATAACATCTCTACTAGTAAAGAAATCCCCTGTAGAAAGCTCCATAACACGATAACCCTTTTGAAGAGAAGGGTATCCCATAAAAACACATCGTGTTGCACGGGGGCTCATTTTATCGCGAGGACCCACAGTTGTTGCATAACATAAACAACCAAATACTCTAAGGTGGCTATTATCTGGCTGTCTCTTGTAAAGCATCTCAAAAGGAGTTTTACCATGAAGAATTCGACTTGGCATGCGATTAATCAGATAGGCAGCTGTGACCACACAATCTCCCTAAAATTCTTCAGGAACTGAGGCTTGATATTTAAGGGCACGGGCTACTTCTAAGAGATGTCTATGTTTTCTTTCTACGACCCCGTTTTGCTGTGGAGTATAAGTACAAGAACTTTCATGAAGTATCCCATGAGTAGACAACAAAGTTGCACAATCAGAAGTAAAAAATCTCGCCCATTATCTGTACGAATTCGATGTACAGATTTATTAAATTGATTCCTAATGAAGGAAAGGAAATTTGATAAATGAGTAAATGTCTGACTTTTGGATTGCATAAGATATAGCCAAGTGGCCCGACTATAGTCATCAACGATTGTAAGAAAATAGCGAGATCCATCGCGATGAGAAGTATGGTAGGGACCCCAGATGTCCATGTGAAGCAATGAAAAAGGGTTTTTAGCTTGAGATGTACTAATAGGAAAAGATGCTCGAGTTTGTTTAGCCAAAGGGCATATGGGACATTTTGGATGAGGAAATCGAGCACTGTGACCCAATCGTTGATGCAAAAGGAGATTTTTATTATAACTAATTGCATTACAATAAATGCCTTTATTCAATAATTCTAAATCTCCTAGAGAATTGACCCAAAAATAGAGTCCTTGTGCCTCTTTACCCAAGCCCATCACTTTACCAGTCGAAAGGTCCTGAAAGACACAATTTTTGGAATTGAATATGGCTTTGCAGGAATTGTCCATACATACTTTTGCGACAGAAATAAGATTAAACTCAAAATCTGGAATGTATAGGACATTTTTAAGGACAATGTTTTGACCAAGATGTACGGTGCCGATTTTGGTAACATTCATAATGTTTCCATTTGGAAGACGTACCGTAATAGGAGACTGTGTGTTTTGATGAGCATGAGAAATTAGGTACTCGTTACAGACTATGTGGTCACTTGCGCCTGAATCGATAATCCATGCATTAATAGATAATGAATTCGTTTCATGGGGAAAAATACCTGAAAATCCTGCACCATTATCACCAGTCTTGAGCTGACTCAAAGCTTGCACAATATTTTCATATTGTTCTTGAGTGATAGTCTGCTGAGATGTTCCACCACTCCTCTGCGTAGATACCTGATAGACTGAAGACTCCTTTTCCTTTTTATTGCCGGGTCTCCCATGCAATTTCCAGCATGTGTCGACAGTGTGGTGTGGACGTTTGCAATATTCACAATATTTATTTTTAAACTTTGAATTTTGCCCACTGACCTTGCCTGCTGACGTGGCATTTCGTGTGCCGTACGATGCTTTGTATACTGGCGCTGACGTGGCGAAATATCGACCGTCTGATTCAACCGGATAATTCATCAATTTGTAGCCGTCCGATCCAGCGTGTCTCCCTCGACCGTTAGATCCAGCGAGACGATCCCAACCATTCGTTAGGAAAAAATGATCCGGGCCGTTTGATCCAGCGTGTTTCCCTCGACCGTCGGATCCAGCGAACTTATCCAGACCGTCCGATTGAGCGTGACGATCCCAGCCGTCCATCCGTGAAGACCTAGGGTAATCTTCATCACTTCTCGCAGCCGCAGCCGCAGCTGCAAACCCTTTTCCTCTCGGTTGTCCTGTGGCGCCGAGGTTTCCTCCGGTTCCATTGATGTTTTCGGTCGAGACGAAGCCCGAGGGAAACGCCGCAAAGCCCATTCCTTCAGCAATCCGACCATGTTCAGTCGTGGCGGCTCTCTGATTTTCCTCCTGCACGGCCAATTGGAAGATCCGGCCGAGAGGAGGTTGAGGGTCCATCGCAAGAATCTGCGATCGAAAAGCGGTGTATGAGTCGTTTAAGGTAAGAAGAAATCTGGTGGCTTTCTCCTTTTCTCTCATCGCATAAAATTGTCGGAGAGTGGCTTCCGGCCCCTCCAACTTGTCTTCGGCTGCTTCAATTTCGTTCCACAGAGATGACAACCGGTTGAAACAAGCGGTAACCGAGAGGTTCCCCTGTTTTAGCTCGGTTAGGGTTTGTGTCAACGAGAATAGCCTAGCCCTATCTGATTTCCCGTACATCTCCTGTATCTTATCCTAGTATTTCTTCGGATCTTCTGTCGGAGGAAGACCGGCGGCAACATCCGGCGCCAAGCAGTTTCCGATCCAGGTGCGCACCAATTGATTGCAACGCCGCCAATGTCTCTGCTGTCTTTCATCCGTCGGGCAAGGTAAGGTTCCGTCGACGAATTCTTCCTTAGTTTTAGTAACGAGTGCTCGCCGGAAATCGCGAGCCCAAGAGTGGTAGTTCGCCGGTCCGGTAAGCTGTTGGGTGATTAGGCGTAACTCCGGCCCGTCTGCCGGTGATGTGTAGAGCGGATCTCCGAGCTCCGGCCGGCCGCCGTTGAATGGAAACAGATACGGCGGTCCGTGTGAAACCGGGTAGGGCTCAATTCCTTGACCCGGCATGAACCCGGGTCCCGGCATGAATCCGGGTTTGTGACCCGCAGTCGTTTGACCCGACTCGCCAGTTGAGTCGGTTCCATATGGATACTGGCCCCACTGTGCGGGATACCACGGAGCTGGAGGCCAGTAAGTTGGCCCCGGAATCTGTACTGGAGTAGGGGCAGGGGTGGAGACATTAGTCACCTGCTCTTCTCCAGTCGATCCGTCTCGATCAAAAGATGAAATTTGCTGATCCTGGGTTGATGAATCTTCTGCTGAGGGATTCATAACGTTCTTGTCCTTTGTCATGATATTGAGAATGAATTCCTAATCGTTCTTTCAATTTGTTCTGCAGAAAGGAATGCACAGCAACAAATCAAAGAGAGGAACGATGGCAATTCAGAAGGTTGCGGAAGCTAGGGCAGGAAGCGAATGCTCTGATACCATGACAGAAAAGAGAACGAAGCTTTGGGAAAGTGTTTCACTGTATAATTCTGTATAACATTACAATATACATTTATAATGTAAGAAAGGAATAGGAAAAAGAATAAAATAGGAAAAGCAATATACATGAATATATAATTTCCTATTTACTATTCTAATCAGAAGATCTAATAGAATCGGAATCATCTCTAAGATCTTCCAACAGAAGCGCATGTGGGATTGAATAATGGCACGTAGCAAATTCTTCAAAATGTCATCTGTTTAATTAGCGTCCATAAAAATGAATGGTTCGTGCAAATAGTCTTTGTTCTTTCATGCTCCTTAAGATCCACCTACAAAAATGAAAAGGAAAGAAAAAAAAACATGATCTTCCCATGTAAAAGTGTAAGAAAAAAAATAAAAAGATAATAAAAAATTAATTCAGCTTCATAACGCACTATTACAAAGAAAAATTTTAAAAATCATGTAGAATATTCATGAAGTGACTTATTTCACTTTAGTGAAGTCGGTGCGTTTGCTTCGTGAAAAATGAGTGATTGGAAAAGTATTTTCCAAAAAATGATTGCTTATATTATTTAAAAAAATTAGTCAACGAAAAGTATTTTCATCATCAATAACAATTTATGACTAACTATTTTCATGGGTGATGAAAAAAATTTCAATTCATTTATTTTTCTAAGTGATATAGTAATCATTTTTGAAAAACATTTTCCAAATCACTTATTTTTTGCAAAATGGACATGGTGTAGAATAAGTTTTCACCATCAATGAAAATGTTCTTCCATATTTTTCACTTTGGATTACGATCTTTGCAAGTGGATTGTTGTTTTAGAGTGTGTTTGTTTCGCAAAAAATGAGGATATGAAAATATTTTTTGGAAAATGATTAGTTATATCGTTTAGAAGAATTAGTCAATAAAAAATAATCTAAGGCTAACTATTTTTGTGGATGATAATAATATTTTCTATTCATTTATTTTTCTAAATGATATAAGTTATCATTTTTCCGAAATATGTTTTTAAAATCACCCATTTTCTGTGAAACGAAAAGACCCTACAACTACAATCTACTTGTAAAACGAAAAGACCCATTTTATGCCTTTGTCCTCTCCCAAGCTCTGATTTTTTTAGGATTCGGGAAATTGACAACAGTAAACATGACCAGATCCTCCTAGCCACTGCCATTGCCAGAGCTCCATTGCGGCAGATGCGGAGTTACAACCCACCGCCACAACCACCGCCACCACCACCAAACTCCTTACTACTTTCTCTCTCTCTCTCTCTCTATAAGGAGGAGCTGTTGGAGATAAAATTCACGAGGAGACGATGATGGCGTCATGGGGCTGGTTGTTGTCGACGAGCGAACCGTGAGCGAGGAATGATTGTGGAGGAAGATGGAAAAAAGAGGAAGAATGAAAAAGGGTGCTTTGCATCATTCTCTAACACTGTTCAATTGATGTCTTTTCTTCCTTCCCTTCATCTGCAGCCACCATGGCCTTCCTTACCGCCTTCCTCCCATCTCTCTCTCTCTCTCTCTCTCTCTCTTAATCATGCAACCGAAACCTCCGACCGAGTGGATCCGATGCTGTGGCCCTCCGATGGCGCCGCAATAACGCACGGCGGTGGGTAAAACCGAGCATCGAAGACAGCGGCGGCAGATCATCGGGTTGGGAACGTCGCGGTCGACATTATAGCAAGAGAGACGACGAGATTGTCACTGGAGATGGCAGAGAAAGGTGACTCTTTGCCGCATTTTCAACATCCATGTAGAATGTGCCTAAACTCACCAACGAAATGGCAAGTTAGATTGAAAATACATGTTTTCTAGTCGTAGTACCTCGAACTTTGGTAATTTAGATTCTTAAAGCTGCTGTAAGATTGCGCAATTAATGAGAATATGACAATTGCAAGTGATTTACCAAATATTTCATAAAAGTGAAGGCATGTTTTTTTACGAATGCTATTGTTATCGAGAAATTGTATCAAACACGCTCTTTATTCCTAATTATCTGAAAGTATTGCGTCACTAATTAAATCCCAAATGCGATAGGCGACATAGATTAGAAAAAGAAATTGTGAACCATGGGGTAATGAAAAGTTTGTTCAATGGCGTATGGCATGAGTAGTCAAAGACTCACATGACTTACGTATTTGATGCGTGTATTGCAAGAAATTGTTAAGACAAATCATTTATGCATAACTAATGACGCGTCACTTCATCATCTTATTTTAATTTTCTGAGCTAATTTGAAAGAAATTTGCACCAACCAATAATCATCCTTTGATTGGTGGATTACCGCCACGACATTACGTTAATTTTATATTGCATGTAATTGATGTCTAAAATTTAGACCATTCATCGAAATGGTAGGCACTGGAAGTTTCCTCCAACAAGCCCTTAGTTTTTCTTTTCATTCTAAGACAATAATGAACTCTAACATCAAAACCTTCCAAAAATTTTTTAGATCCAAACATAATTAGTCTATACTCCCCCTTTAAAAGGAGATTCATCTACTGGTCTCTCCACCAAAATTATCTCAAAGTACAAGTTATGATAATTAACCGTAATAATTTTCTAGACCGCCATTATTCACCACTCTCTACCGTCTTAAATATAGTTAGTCAATTGTCAAACAGAAAAAAGATAACAGGTAAAAGAAAAGGGGGTATAATTTATATATTTTCAACAAGACGATTATTAACTATTTTTGGAAATTTAGGGGGCATCACATGCTCAATTTAATACAAGTGGTACGAGTGGCGCGCATTGGGGGTGGCCCCTAGCTCCTAGACTACGAATTCCAAATTTTTCTCGAAGTCCAATAAAAATGGAGGAAGTCTTTAAAAGGCTCAAGAGTCCTCCAGATAGGTAGGAGAATCGTCTTGGAGTAAGAGACCTCGTTTGGCTATGACCCGCATTTCCTGCTAAATCGGGAAGAACAATATTGATTTAGCTGTAGGAGGAGTCAGGTGTCGTGTCCCCGAGACATTGTTTCGAGAGAATCCAAGCAGCCCACCACTTCTCCTTAGGATGTGAACAGGCGTTGGTTGGCCGGGGAGGCTAGACCTCTTTCGGGTCATTGTAGAGTCTACTTAAGTGAACCTTTAAACCTAGCGCAGGTAGGCAATGAAACAATGACACGCCCGATTCAAAGGCTCAACAAGACAATTATTAACTACTTTGGGAAATTTAGGGGGGCATCACATGCCCGATTTAATACAAGTGGTACGCGTGGCACGCATTGGGGGTGGGCCCTAGCCCCCTGGACCACGAATTCCAGATTTTTCTCGAAGTCCAATAAAGATGTCGTTAAAATATAGTTTATCGGGTACAGATCTCAGTAGGAAAGTGGGCCTGCAGTGCTTTGGGCCGTAATTTCATAATGCTCCTGGAGGGTTTTCTTTTTTTTCTTCTTTTTAAAATGAAACGAAGCCGATCTGCTTCAGTCCATTATTATCTTACCATTGGTAATTCCCAAATTAAAAAATATTTTTTTTTCCAAAAGATGCCCTTTGTCTGAAATGCCAATTTTTGGGCTTGGTTTGCACTTAAATAATGTTAAAGGGTATTCAATCACACCTACGATTTGTATCTTAGTAGACCAACCACTTGAGATCGACCAATGATACATGTCGGAATTAGTAGGCGTGCATTGATTCTACATAAACACGCAATCGCCTACAATAAATTAATAATATTCTATAAGATTGAGTGGCCTATATGAAGATCTTATTATGAGCTCAAACAAATTATCGAGTACATTGAACAAATTGATGGCAACTTATAAGACTAAACGACGGTGACTAGGAGAGATTGTTTAAAAGCAAATAGGAGTAAGATCAATGATGATTGCAGCCCAACCCAGATGCATAAGAGGCCAATCGATGATAGAACAGGGGCTATTGATCCATCCTTTGGGCGATGATGCGCTCTCACAAAATTTGGGGCATCTCGAAATAACCCTTTTTCCTTGTCTTTTGAGAACTAAATTCTTAGGGTGACAAATTGGGTGTGGATCGACTCAGATTTTAACCTTATGTAAACCCTACATATGTATTTCGAACTTAGATCCCCAAAACACATCGGGTATCATTTTACCTAACAATGGGCCCCAATACACAGGCCTACAGTGTTTCTACCTGTCTAGTGAATAAGAAATGGTGCACGTTCCTCTCGTGCAACATTAAATGGGGAACAAGTTGCGGGGAGCGCCATCTCCCAGCATCGAATCAGACCGGATACATTTAATGCTGCTTGCCCCCCAATCCAATGCCCCAATCTGCAGCAACCACGAAAGAAAGAGCCGAAAGATGGCAAATCCAGCCATACAAGATTGGAGAGAGAGAGAGAGAGAGAGAGAGGCTTCTAGTTTATTCAAAGAAAAAGCAACCCTTACTTTTCTCACTTGGCTTTTTTATTGTCCTTTGGTAACTCTTTTTCTCTCTCGCATTGGATTGGTGGCTTTCGCTTCAACAAGTCTTCCACTCTTCCAAGGGGCCACGATCCACGAAGGCCAGCAGCACCAAAAACCGACCAAGCCCGACATGCCCAAAACTGGTAAGTTCTGCGCTGCAATAACTCAAGCCCCAGCCAATCTCAATCCCCCTCCTCCATCTCTTTTCTTGCACGTTTGGTAAAGCTGCAACTGGGTTGTGCTTGTGGGGGCGAATGGCCTGCTTTCTTTGTCTGTATCCTCTGTGATGGGTCTCTCTCTCTCTCTAACCAGGGTTTGCGTCCAAGATTCTATCCTTGGCTAAATTTGGCAAAAAATCACCATCTATCCCTTGCCGGGCTTGCCCCCCTCTTCCACCTATACATCTCTCTCTCTCTCTCTCTCTCTCTCTCTTCCTACAAGCATGAACCATTTTTAGCAAAGCCTCCTTTTTTGCCTTTTGTGGTGTTGTTTTGGCAGACTCTTTGCTGGTGATTTGCGCGCTCTCTCTCTCTCTCTCTCTGCATAACAAGAGTGACAGAGTGAAAAGAAAAGTATATACTTGCTCTACTTTTTTCATCTTTCCTTTCCGGGTGTCTTTAGGAAGGTGAAGAAGGAGGAGAAGGAGGAGGAGAAGAAAGAGAGAGAAAGACATGGCGAGAGAGAAGATTCAGATCAAGAAGATCACCAATGCGACGGCGAGGCAAGTCACTTTCTCGAAGCGACGGAGAGGGCTCTTCAAGAAGGCCGAGGAGCTGTCCGTGCTTTGCGATGCCGATGTCGCGCTCATCGTCTTCTCTTCTTCTGGAAAACTCTTCGAATACTGCAGTTCCAGGTTATATTTCTCCCCCTCCTCCTTCTTTTACCTCTATATTATTCCATCGTACTTAAAAACAGTCTGCCAAGCGTGTTCAAGTTCTTATCTTTTTACACATCAGTGTCACTGTTGGGTTTTCTTTATTTTAGACTGCACATCCGACTATAGAGTGGGAGAAAAAGGTGATGTGCATTAAATAAATATTTTCTAGTTGGCATATTGTGTGCAACTTGGGTGTTTGTTTCTCGTCGGATTGCTAAATTGTCACGAAAATTGAGGTGATAACGTCTAGAATGGTATGGTGCAGTATGTTCACAAAAATAGGCCAGCAGTGGTGGGATTTGATAGGTTGAAGTCTGTATCTCATCAGACTCAAATTATACTCTGATGGGTGTTTATCGTATACATGTTTTTTCAAGCTGATTATGAATGTGGTTTCTTTTATTGGATTGCAAGTTTAGGTTTTGAATTCATGACGTGGTCTCCTTCCCTTTCCCTGGCTTTCTGAGGTTATCATGAAACGGTGAAAGATTGTCGCTCAGAAAGGGAATTGTTTGATGAAGGAAATAATTATTTGGATTTAGAGCGGACGTATGTGTCTCTCCCTTGGTTTGTCATTTAGCTAGTTGTCTTGTGTGTCTGAAGAATATGAAAGGATCACAAGAGGGATTAGTCGAGAAGGGGCGTCTGTAAATGTTGTAGTATCTTCAAGAGAGAGGGAGAGAGAATCAGTAACCATTATGTCTTTACTCAATTGGCTTGAGTTTACAAATTATTAAAGGGCATTTATATCTGAACAATATACATAGGAAAGGAAATTAGCTATCTTAGAGAATCACGAAATATGAAATAATATCCCTATTATCTAATAATATTTCTAACGATATTCTCTAGCAAGGAAATCTCTAATCTCCAAAAATATATCTCATCACTCCCCCTTGAGTTGAAGCATTCAATTTGCATATGATTGGGACAATTTTCTTTGAAAATTTATGATCAAGCGTCGTGTAAGCTGGACCTTAATGCTAAACAAACTGGATTTGATAAGTGCTAGAGAAACACATGCTTCTCATACAACCTTGATAGAATCGTGTGGAAACCCTACTTAAATTGCCAAACTAAACTGAATTACCCAACAGTGCTCATCTTTGGCTACTTGATGAAGTGTGCTCAACTTTCGCACTCGTAGCTACCTAGATACTTGATAACATCACCCCATGACACTCATCTTTGGCTGTCCAGTGAAGGTGTGCTCGACTCCGGTGCTCACATCTACCTAAATATTTGATGGCAACTTCACTTGTCGAGGTTGCTTGCAATTAGAAAAGAACACCGCAACAAATAACATCCATGGTAGCGTTGTCGAGTGTTAATAAAATTGGGAAGTTAGTGAAGACGAGACGACTAAGGACAACATAAAGGAAGAAAAAGCTAAGGTTTGATTCAATACGTTCTCTCTTGGTGGCTTTGATACCCTATAAATATTAGTATCTTCAAGATAGAGAGAGAGGAAATCGGTAAAGATTGCATCTTTACTTAGTTGGCTTAACTTTCTTTACTTAGTTGGCTTAACTTTACAAATTATTAGAAAATGTCATTCATATTGAACAATATGCATAGGAAAGGAAATTAGTGATCTTAAAGAATCATGCAATATTAAAAAATATCCCTAATATTATTACAGAAGATTTGCTAAAGATTTACATTCACGGATTGCTAAAGATTTACATTCGGCTTTTCCTAATTTTTGGCATATCTCTTATTATCGATTAGGATTTACATTTTTGTATTTTAGTAAGCATGCATTTAGGTCTTGTTTGGTAACTATTTCCAAAACAACTATTTTTATTCTTTTGTTTCTAGGAATGAAAAAAGAACAGCAATCCGCTTGGTAAAATTTTTGTTCTCGGGAATAGATTTTGAACAGAATTAAGAAGTAGAAAAAATGTTATTTTTTGTTTCCGAGAACAATTCCTAAAATCAATTCCTATTTTTTTCGTCTCCTCTTTTCTTCTCTTTTCTCTTCTTCTCTTTCCCTTTCTTCTTCTTTTGTTTGGCCGATCATCGGCGACTGGCTACAAAGGAGGAAGAAGAAGAGAAAAAGAAAAAGAAAAAAGAGAAAAATAAGAACAATATAATAAAAGTATTAAATAATTAAAAGAAAAAAATTAAGAATCCTACCAAATGCATTTCTATCTTGGGATAGTTATATGCGTTCTTTTTAAATTAGAATAAGAAAAAATCATTTTTGATAAAAAATTGAGGGAATAGAATTGTTACCAAATGTGTCCTTAGTGTATCTCTTATAATTAGCTAGAAATATTGGGTAAATCTTTTCTTTCTCTTTTCAAATAAGTAATATGTTGTATAAATATTTGTACTGTACATTTAGTAATAGAAGTGAATTACGATTTATCTTATGATATTAGAGTTAGAGGTCTTGAGTTTAAATCTTTTTAGGTCTCACTTACCTTCCCAAATCTAAAAGGTTGAGCTTTTGTGATACTATTGCCTACTATTTTATAAGCTTAAACTATTAGATGCAGGTGTCATTTGATATTTAATTATTCAAGTTTTTAGAACAGTTAGCAATGGTCTCATTAAAATCTTATATGGTTTCAGAACAGGAGGTCCTGCGTTCAAATCTTTCCATACTCCATTTGCCTTTCCAATTAAATTTCCACACTTAGTATTTATAAAAAAGACCGGATTATGTGTGAAAGGGAGTGTTAGAATATTTAAATAATAAGAATAGTTGGTAGTGGCCCCACCAAAATTTTGAAGCGTGCATGTAAGAGTAGTGTAGTGGAATTTTTTCCTTTATGACGTCACTGCTGAAGTGTAGGACTTGGCAAAACAATGGACGATGTGAGAGAAGATTTGGATGAACAAGATTTGGTTTAACGAAGAATTAAACTTGAGGAGGGCTACTTCCGAGGCTCCTATATCCTTATCTATTGAGGGACATTGGGTTTTTCTGGAAAATATGTGAATTTATTTTGAGCATGAAGAATATGCTGACGGGTAGGGTTTTCTCATTGGAAAATAATTAAAAGACTTATAGAACCTTTAAATGAGCTTATTACTTAACATAAGCGATGATTTAACGTTTGATATGATATAATCAGGTACTATAGCAAAACGTAGTCATGCAATTGGACATATCTAAATAAAGTAGCTCATAAGATCGAAGTAGAAATTAAGATTTGCGTCCTTCAGGTATAGTTATATGTGGCATCCTTGAGATACTTGCAGAAATTAAGATTTTATCCTTTTATCTTCTTTGAAAAGAAAGTACCAGCAATGACTATGCGAACCTTTATGCCATTGCGTTCGATTCTGAATGAATCCTTACCCCACTTAGAATATCGAGAGAGCAATAGAAAATATCACCATCTGATTTTCTTTTTTCCCTTTCTTTTTTGTTGGGGAAAGGAAAAGAGAATAAGGGGGAGGGGGAATGCTAAATTAGCTGGAGATCTTATGTAAACACTCGACTGATTTATCCTTCCACGCAGGAGCCTGCAAATTAGCAGATGAGCCAAACGAATAGAATTAAGTTTGTAAAGAAATCACTTTGTCACTAGTAACTATTTGGGAGGTGGGTTTTTAGAATTTGATCTTTGACTTGTTTTCTGGCCTATTGAGGCTGTGCGCTGTAGTAGGAAATGTATTCTCCGCCAGGTGCCTCTTTTCTTGGGAAATCTAGAAGGTAATGCATGCTTTGATTTGCTGTTCGAAGTGCCAAAGGCATCCATTCAATGGAAACTATTGACTGTCCACATGTTTAGGTATCTATCTCAATATAATTGCACTTTGATGGAAATATGAAAAGGAAGCTAAGATAGCCCTTGATTAACAAAGTTTGGTTGCAAATTCTGATTAAGATGAATTTTCGGCTTGTGAGGATTAAACTTCATGCTTATAAGAATCTAAAACCATCGAATCTTTACTGAAGTATGGGAAAACTATTGGATCCGTTATTTTGGTATTTCCGGTGCTCTAATCATCAGATCTCCATGCCTCTGCTAGTTAGCATTTCATGCCATTCATTTACTTGGGATCATGATCTATTTTTTACCATGATGGGAATTAGTAGACTTTCGTGGAAGTGTCACAATATACGATAAATAGAATAAGTTAAACAGCAGGAAACGCGTGCTTTATTTGATCTCTTTGTTGCAATCTCATCTAGGTCTCACGGTTCTTGGACTTGTCATAGCAAATTGGTCGATCTAATAGAATTAGTCTGCAGTGACGCTCCTCTTTCACAAATAAATTGAACTTGACATGGTAATTCATTACTCGTCATGCGATTGAACTTGCAAATGTGCTTGACGTGTCTGATCTCATTTAATTTTGCATTTGCATTTGCTTATTGATGCTGAAGGAAGGTTCATAGATATGATGTGGTAATTGTGAAACATGAGAGGTCTTCCACCGATATAAATGCAATGCTAATCAGTTTGAGATTTGGATGAGCCGCTTAGGCTTAGGGACAACATGAGATGAGAAGATCGACTTATGCTTTGTACTTACCGATCTATGTCATAGGTATGGAACTTTAGTTCTCCTTTGGAGTGCTTTTCGTTGAAATTTTTGCCCTTGAAGACGCTTCCTTTGGAATTTAGTCTTTTGGAGCATCTGTCTTCAATGATACATAGACAAATGATCCTGAGACAGCTATTTGTAGTCCACTAAACTAGTTGGTGAAACTTTTATATCGTTCTAGATATTAGTAATGTTGGACATTTTTGCCTTCCTATGTTGTGGAAAGTCGGATTAAGTCGTACCATTGGATAGGCTTGCCAAGATATGGAGAAAGCAAAAAAGGCGACAACATCGTTCTAAACATCAGTCACAATTATTCTTGTCCAAATTCCTCTCCTTTCTGGGCTTGCAAGTTGCAATTATGAAACTAAGGACATATCGACATTGCAAGTTTTGTGTTGGGGAAAGGCAGAGAAGTCAGCTTGAATGGAAAATAGGAAATCTACTCTTCCATACTGCAACAATAGAAACGCATACTACATTGCAGAGACCAAAAGGAGAAACATTTTATGCCTCCGGCGACGCCCCTTAACAGCTTTGATCAATGAAAAGGGCCCTTCAAGGGATTACATCTTTGCTTTGTTGGGCAACAATTCAACCATACGCTTGGTACAATGGAATGAAGTATGAGATGAAAATGGAACTGAGGGAGAAAAAGAATGGAAAGAGAAACGTGTGACCAAGAAGTACCGGGGAATTTTAAAGGATTAATATTACATGTCAAAATTTCCCTTAGAAAGGAATATTGAGATATAGAAAAATGAAGATATGCTTGAAAGAAATAATTATTGCTTTTGTTAAAAAGGGGCGGAGTTGCCCAATCCGGTGCTAGAGGAATGAGAGTTGCATCAGGAATATCCTCTTGGTATCTAGTAAAGTGCACTTAACTGAGGAACAGTAAAGGGATTGGAACGGCAATTCCGTTCTGGCCCTATTCCCATCTATTGTCCTTCTTAAAAGAGGAAAGAACATGGAGGGATGAATATTCATATGAAGAAGTTGGTAAGCAGTCTTGGGTAAATGGAGTTTGGACTGATGATGTTGTATACACTTTATATATTCATGCTACTTCCGTGTCAATTTTATCAAAGATAGAGTACGCTGTGGATAATATTCATTCGTAGTGGAAAACTGAAGTGATATAACTAGTATTTGCTTCTGCATCTTTGTCCGAGTAACATTAGCTTCCCGTTATGGAAGAATGAGCCAGAGTGCAACTTGGCTATGCTTATGAAGAATGATGACCGACCACATAGTTCTGTGGAATTAGAGTTCCGACATGGACAGTGCATTGAACTTTTGTGCATCATCTCAACTACTGATAGAATCTGTAACTTGAAAACTAGCTACTTTTGTCTTTCATCCAGTTACGTTTCAGCCTGTTGAAATTTTTGCATTATGTAGCATGAAGGAAATTCTCGAACGACATCATTCGCACTCCGAGAATCTTGGGAAACTGGATCAACCATCACTTGAGTTGCAGGTTCTCTCTCTCTCTCTCTCCATGGATCCATTCAATTCCTTTTAATTGACTGAAGAATAATGGGAAAAATTTCTCAAGAATCTGCAATTCAGCAAAAAATAAGAAATGATTCACCCTCTTCCAGAAGTCCAATATATAATCAGTTTCATTGGATACGAATTCTTGTCCTTGTCAAAGATTCAATTTTTGAGGAAATACTCATACTATTCAGCTTACAAGCCCTCTAGTTGAATGACCATGTGCCAGCTTTCAAATTTTCAAAGCCTTGTTATTTGTTTCTGAGCCTGTATTATGAATTGTTTAATCAGTCATCCATCTTAGTAAAGATCAGTCTACTTTCTTCTTGGTAAAAAAAGTGGGAAAGGAATTAGACTTTTTTTTATGGTGTTGCTTTTGGATTTTCATATTGATTATGTTCTTTCTCCTTATGCAGTTAGTAGAGAACGGCAACTACTCTAGGTTAAGCAAGGAAGTTGCAGAGAAAGGTCACCAATTGAGGTACAAATCAATAGGTTATGCACTTCTAAGTGTAGTCGATGCGTGATGTGAAACCATCTGTTTGGCAGGCAGATGAGAGGGGAAGAGCTCCAAGGACTAAATATGGATGAACTGCAGCAGCTAGAGAAATCGCTCGAAGCTGGGTTGAATCGTGTAATAGAAAAGAAGGTCATGAGATACCTAGTCGCAGATATATCACTGGGCTCACAACCCAATATGCTTTGTGAAATATATTACCTTCTAGCCGATGCATCAATGTTTTCTCCGATTTAATGTGTGCTTCATAATATACATTGCTTCTAACTTTGCGTTCTCGGTCTATTTCAGGGTGAAAAGATCATGAAAGAGATCACCGACCTTCAACAGAAGGTGAGGTTCCTGAAATATGTTCTTGCAATCACTCACTTTTGCTCTTTATAACAACGGGTGGATTGGAGAGGCATTTATTTATGTTCTGCTGCTAAGCAGTCGGTGGTTCGATGTTTGCATTAGCGGAGTTGGGACAAGAGGAGAGTCTTCTCTGTAATGTACGTGTAGGGGCGGCAAACATCAACCGTTGTTGTAGTCTTTCGACAGGTTATCAAAATGAGGACACTTAATGGGGTGTGTGATTTGTTAGGACGTCATTAAGTGTGCAATACAGAGTTCTTTTTCAGAGAAAAGACAAGACTTGATAAATACTCGGTCAGGATCAACTGTCATCGCAAAAATTTACCCAGACACTCGAATAAACGGTCAGATGGGAGTCATTTGCTTCTGTCGTTTTAACTGTTCAAGGTCCGAATTTGCCGTGGTGATTCGTTTGTGGTACATGCCTGCGAGAACGCTTGGTAGAATACATATTTACGTCACTCTTTCTGTACCTCGCATTGTTACAGGGCGCAAAACTAATGGAAGAAAACAAGAGACTAAAGCAACAGGTATGCAACTGGTCCTAGAGTTTACTGTCCCCTGTAGTTCGTGAACTCAAAAACTGTCCATGCAATCTTGGCGGATGGCATCATGGATGTCTGGATCAGGTTACTGAAATCTCGGGCCGGAAAACCACTGCCACCGATTCAGAGACCATCATCAATGAGGAAGGCCTCTCGTCGGAGTCCGTCACGAACGTCTGCAGCTCCAGCGGCGGTCCTCCTCAGGAGGATGATAGCTCCGACATTTCCCTTAAGCTGGGGTAAAGCCCATTTGTTCATCGGTTGTCCCCGGGGCGAAAAGATGGTCTGTTTTCTGAACTAAACTGGAACCAACTTTTCTTGAACTTTTCTCCAGGTTACCCTACAATGGCTGATCTGCTGTCTAAATCTACAACAATGGTGGGATGCATGATCTGATCTGTTTGCCAAAAAGTGTTGGAGAAACACACTCCCTTGTCCATGGTAGCAAACGACGACAACGATGATTTTTGTTAATTTTTGATGGGAAATGCCGAGTTCATTACGACTTGTTAGGATTGTGTATTCAGTGTTCTTTTCACTGTGGCATAACTGGATGCAGATTGTCCTAAAGTTTGAGTCCACGGGTCCAAATGTATTTATATACAGTGTGAGCGAGTTAGGCCGAGCTGATGCAATAACTTAGAATGTTTAAAGAAAAGCGTGCTATAGATTTTGATGGGCACAAGCTTCATTTTTTTTTCGCGATTTTGATTTTGAAAGGAAATTTTACCCTTGACAAAATAGCATTTTCGTGCCGAAAATTGGAATTTTTTCAGGACCCAAGAGGTCTCCTTAACAATCTGAGGATCAATCGACCGTGGAGTGAGAATGTCAGTCGAGTCATTGTTGGTAGATTCGTGAAATATGTCAACTCACTAGATTTGATTAAAATTAATTTGATTGGAATAATAAAACGAGCGAGTGTAGTTATCCAAATATCATTCAGTGAATGGTGGCAACATGGATTATTTTTAATGCCAATGGTGGATCCGATAAAATTTGATATTAGCCTTGAAAACGATACTTCAAATATGTATAAGATATTTAATTTGAAAATTATGAGGTTGCGTTTGGTGGTTATAATAGAATTCAAGAAAAATTGTTATAAAATATTGCGTTGCAAATATATAATAGAGGAAATAAAGAGATTGATAAGAGAAAGCAGGTAAATACTAAATATAGTAGAGAAAGCAAGATGAAAGAATTTTATTTCCAATGTATCACTATTATATTTATAACAAAAATTAAGCTCTTATTTATAAGAAAACAATGATGTACTTATAATTATTATCAATGTATTGAATAATAAATGTATTAGATGGAGAGATGAACGTTCATTATATAGGAGATGTACTTATAATTTATGATACAAATGTATCATAATAAGTACATTATATAAGACAAATATAATGAATATTTATTCATGTATTTCATAACACTCCCCTTGAATATTCATTGTATTTATTACGTATGTGTATCGAATGATATTACCTCATTAAAAACCTTAAGCCGGAAAAATCCAGTAGGACAAAAATCGGACAAAAAGGAAAAAGAGTGCAGAGCACAAATTTTATGATCTTTCATTTTTATGGATGCATTAATGCCTCGTTAAAAACTTTAAGCCGGAAAAACCCTGTGGGAAAAAACTGGACAGAAATGAAAAAGAGTGCAATGCATAATTCATAATATCTCCCCCTCAATTGAGTCATATAGCTATTGCTGGGGCTAATCAATCTTGCATTTTGTGAATTTGCCACATACCAATGTCATATACTAGTTTCTCAAAAGTTGTTGATGGCAATAATTTGGTAAAAAGATCTACAAGATTATTTATGGATCGAATTTGTTTAATATCAATTTGTTGACTTTCTTGAAGTTCATGAGTATAGAAAAATTTCGACGAGATATGCTTAGTCCTATCCCCTTTGATATATCCTCCCCTAACTTGTGCAACACAAACAGCATTATCTTCATTACGGATCTTAACTAAACACACTCTCTTCCAGTATCATATAAAGCAATAATCTCAAAATGGTTAGACGATGTAGCTACTAGCGATTGCTTTGTAGAATACTAAAAAATAGCGGTGCCGTTATAACAAAATAAATACCCGGTTTGAGAGCGAGCCTTATGTGGATTAGATTTATATCTAGTATCAGCATATCCAGCTAAACCAAAGTTAATGGAATCCTTGGAATAATATAATCCTAAATCTATGATTTCTCAGAAATAATGGAAAATATGTTTAACTCCATTCCAATGTTTCCGAGTTGGCTTAGAACTAAAACGTGCCCATAAATTTACCGCAAAAGTATTAGGAGAGGATGTTCATTGTTCATAGGACCATAAATGAGGAAGGCCTTTGTCTTATAGATACTTATATGGGCCTCTGTTTTCACAGGACCATTTGTATTGCACCTTCCACTTTGGCGAACGCCTCGTAAGATTGCTGTAAAAGTGCAACGATATTCATGTTGTTGTTGGCCATTTGAGTTGTTGTGGTCGTTTTGAATGCGATCAAAAGAACATATAAATAAAGTATAGTTCGAAAGAGCTTGTTTTGAGTGTGATCTGCCTACTTCCTCATGTTTTTTTTTGCTTGGGCTGCTGTGGTTCTTTTGTAATTTTATAATTTTTTTTTGAGTTCTTTAAAAATGGGTTCAAAAAAATGAACGGGCGATCAAAATAATGTTTAAATTGAGCAAAATTTGAAAGAATTCGTTTTGAGTGTAATCTATCTATCTCCCTCATGTTTAAAAGATGTTCATTTAATAATGAACATCCTCTTCCCACAATGAAGTACCATATCTCAATGTAATTGGGGTTTTGATGTATTTGGCACAATGTACGAGACATATATCGCTTTTGCGGTAAATTTATTGACACGTTTTAGTTCCGAGCCAACTTTTTCAAACTCTGCTCAATTTAGATGTTATTTTGATCACCCGTTCATTTTTTTGAACCCATTTTTAAAGAACTCAGAAAAAAATTATAAAATTACAGAAGAGGACTACAGCAGCCCAAGCACAAAAAACATGAGAGAGGTAGGTAGATCACACTCAAAACAAGCTTTTTCAAACTCTGTTTTATTTATAAGTTTTTTTGATCGCATTAAAAAAGACCACAATAACCCAAACACAAATGGCCAACAAAAACATGAATATCACTGCACTTTTACAGCAAGCTTACGAGGCGTTTGCTGAAGCGGAGGGTGCAATGCAAATGGTCATGCGAAAATAGAGGCGCATGTAAGTATCTATAATACTTTATCCAAATTCTTTATTTGTGTTTTGCTCTAACCATTTGTGTTTTGCTCTAACAGATTTCATTTATGTTTTTAGCTTTAATAAAGTAAATATGGCCATAGTCATCTACAATGCCGCTTGAGCATAATTGGATGGGGTAGCTAAAATGATGGACACGTTGGTCCTGCATACTATTGGGTAAGCAAGGGTCTTCGTTCGCTTCATTCCAATGTTCAATAATTAAGGCAATTTACAGCAAGTGGAAATATCGAACAATATCAGTGAACGCACTGTGCAGGCCATGCGCAATTCTCCTTGATGGGGGTTGCATGGCGGGCAGCCAGTTGTTCTTGCTATTGGTGCCATTGGAGCCTCCACAGGCGCCAGAGGAGGAGGCGAACTAAACGGTGTCCAATACGATCAAAGATGATTGTCTCCAGCAGGAGTCCAGTGATTGCCCAGCTTTTTCACTTCCTTTATTTTTCTTCTGTTTTAGGCTTCCATTGAAAAACTTTGTTTGTCATTTTTCTTCATAAACTAAAGAAATTTTCATGCGAATGAAATGTGAGGATGCTATATACAATAATCTAACGATGCTAGGTTCGAGTTCGAACTTGGCCAACGATTAATGGGGAAGAAGAAATGAAATCAAGGCTTGCTAATCATCCGCCAACGATTTGTTTTCATTATTTCTCATGGCTCAATTTACAGAAAGAACAAAAGAACTTGGCAATATGTAGACGGTAATTAATCATAACACATAAGCAAGAAAATCTTTTAGGTTCTCTCAAAGCTCTTAGTGCTTGCATTCGGGAGGGAGGCCCTGAGCGAAGACGCTTCAAGTCGGTGTAGTAGTTATGGATCATGAAGTTCTTTTGCACCCACTTGAGCTTTTGCCTTCCGCTGGCGTTCAGCGCCTGAGTCTGCCACGTGTTGCTGCCAGAAGCGGTCGAGTTGGTGGTGGTCGTGGAAGCATAGGAGGACTTCTCAGCTGACCGTGCACAGGCATTGGCGTTAAAGTTGCGATAGGAAGTGGTGAAAGGAGCTCGAGTCCAGTCTGTCTTCACGCGCCCCCCCAATGGTGGCCCAGTCTTCTGCGTTCCCTTTTGTCTTAACTCTCTCTTGTTTCCCCCTTTTTGTTGGTGATTGAAGTGGTAGCAGGAGGAGAACGTATTTATTTAGTCATGGTTTAGTCAATCTAGTCAAAAGCAAATATTGTCATGTGCTTAAATGATAGTGCACTTCACTTGGTGCAAACATTGGCCCGATCATGCTATCCCGTTGCGCTTGGATTAACGTGGGAATTCCCTTAGACATTGTTACCTGCTATAGCAAGTCACATAAGAATACAAATGCGTGGGTGTAAGTTATTATCGTATTTTAATAATATGGGTAGGGTTGGGTATGAATTGGGTTGGATTCAGTTGGGTTTGAATTGGGTTGGAGTTGAATTGCATAAAAATGGATTGATCAATATGAGGTTAAATGAGCCAATTTCGATTGGACCATGATGTTCATTGTTCTTTAGGAGATTAGATGCACATTTTTTAAATTGATGAATCTAAGAGGAATTTATCCGGGAAGAGGATATGTGGGAAGAGGATGTTCATTATTAGATAAACATCTTTTAAACATGAGGGAGGTAGATAGATCACACTCAAAATGAACTCTTTCAAACTCTGTTCAATTTAGATGTTATTTTGATCACCCGTTCATTTTTTTGAACCCATTTTTAAAGAACTCAGAAAAAAATTATAAAATTACAGAAGAACCACAGCAGCCCAAGCACAAAAAACATGAGGGAGGTAGGCTGATCATACTCAAAACAAGCTTTTTCAAACTCTGCTTTATTTATATGTTCTTTTGATCACATTCAAAACGACCACAATAACCCAAATACAAATGACCAACAACAACATGAATATCACTGCACTTTTATAGCAAGCTTACGAGGCACACGTCGAAGCGGAGGGTGCAATGCAAATGGTCCTGCGAAGACATTGTGGCCTAGTTCATATTTCCACTTGTTGTAGATTGTCTTGATTATTGAACATTGGAATGAAGCGGACGAAGACCCTTGCCTGCCCAATGGTATGCATGACTAATGTGTCCATCATTTCAACTATCCCATCCAATTCTGCTCGAGCGGCATTGCATATGGCTGTGGCCACATTTACTTCACTAGAGCTGAAAACATAAATGAAATCTGTTAGAGCAAAACACAAATAAAGAATTTGGATAAAGTCTTGTAAATACTTACATGCGTTTTTGTCTTCGCAGGACCATTTGCATTGCACTCTCCGTTTTGGCAAACGCCTCGTAAGCTTGTTGTAAAAGTGCAGCGATATTCATGTTTTTGTTGGCCATTTGTGTTTGGGTTGTTGTGGTCATTTTGAATGCGATCAAAATAATATATAAATAAAGAAGAGTTTGAAAGAGCTTGTTTTGAGTGTGATCTGCCTACCTCCCTCCCTCATGTTTTTTGTGCTTGGGTTGCTGTGGTTCTTTTGTAATTTTATAATTTTTTTTGAGTTCTTTAAAAATGGGTTCAAAAAAATGAATGGGTGATCAAAATAACGTCTAAATTGAGTAGAGTTTGAAAGAGTTGGCTCAGAATTACAACGTGCCAATAAATTTACCGTAAAAGCGATATCTAGTCTCGTACATTGTGTAAAATACATCAAAGCCCCAATTGCATTGAGATATGGTACTTCAAGACCAAGTATCTCTTTATTATATTCTCTAGGACGAAATGGGTCCTTTTGGGGATCTAGAGACCTTACAACCATAGAAGTGCTCAATGGGTGAACTTTGTCCATATTGAAGCGTTTAAGAAATCTTTTAACGTATGTTGATTGATGGACGATTATTCCATTTGTTTTATGCTCAAACTCTAGACCAAGACAAAGTTTGGTTTTACCTAAATCTTTAACTTCAAACTCTTTTTTTAAAAATATTTATGTGACATCCCGATTTTCCAATTCTATTTTCAATAAATTGAGACGGGCATTTCGTTGGCACGCATATAGTTATCTTCCTTGGGTCGGCCATTCATGTGAAAACTAGTCTATCGGGTGAAGCCGTTAAGAGTTTCTAATGCATCAGACTCGAGAATTTGACCAAGAAGCGACCTTTCGACCGAGCTACTCTGCAAGGGTCACTACGGCAAAAATAAAAATCGATTAGAGACCGGAGATAGGTTGACTCGACAGGAGCATGTGATCGAGTGTGGGTGATTCCACCAGATCGCACAATTCTTGTCAATCGGCATTGGACCGACTTTCCTATCGATTGGGTACCCTGTGTTCGTATTTGAAATCTCCAATGTTTCAAAGATGTACATTGTGGCTTGAGATGATCAACCACAGGTCAAATGCATAAAAATTTCTAAAGGCTACCCGGTAGGTTGGGCCGCGCTAGTATCGTGCCAAAGTGAAATTAACCGTGGAATTGAGATCGAATTCATAAATTGGAAGTCTGGGTGTGTCACAAATCATTTTAGGATCATTGACTTATCTTCGGAAGATTTTTCGTGCAAGCTGAGTTTTTCAGCAAAATAATTAGAGAATGGCTAATTTGGCTCGAGAAATTAGTAGACTCGCCTTTGGTCGCACTTTTGGGACTTAAGTTAGTTCTATTGACAAGTGAAGATGTGAATTGAAGTGTGGTGACATTGGATTAATTAATGGACTTTAATTGGACTCAATTGGAAGAGAATTGATTGGAATTGAAGAAGTTAGTGTGCAAGATTTTAGGCCCCGGCGGAAAATGAAATTGGACCCATTGAAGATTGTTGTGGGAGGTTTGGAGATAGTGGAGTATGACACCATGTGATGTCATGGTGGTGGGCCATTTTTGTGGGTTAAAGAAAAAGAAAAAGAAAAAAATGGTCCCATCTCTCTCTCTTTCTCCTTCTCTCTCCTCCCTCTCTTCTTCCTCCCTCTCGTCGGCTCCCTCTCTCCCGATTTTCTTCTTGCTGCTGGGCGGAACTGAGCAACCAGCGAAGCTGGAGAAGCCGCGTGCCTCCGCCGTTCACCACCGCCACACGCCGTCGTTGCTCCGCCCTAGTCGCGCACCCTCCGCCTTCCTCTCTCCCCTGCTGCTGCTGTTCGAGCAGCTTCTTCTTCCTCTTGCTAGTACTTTTCAAATCCAGAAATTGCAGAGGAGAAGTTGGAGCAGCCATGGCTGTCCGCCCGCCTGCTCGTCGCCGGCCGCCCCTCGCCCGCTCGCCGTCGCAGCCCCCGCGAGCTACTCCGCCCCTCCCGTCCCTGCTTCGTCCGCGCGCCAACAGCCATCATCCGTCGTCCCGAGCTGCCGGAGCTCGTCCCCGTCTCCGTGAGCCGCCGCTGACCTTCCCACCGGCCCGTCCAAGCCCCGCCAGTCTTCTCCACTCGTTTCCGACCCAAGCCGACACCGGATCTACCCTTCCTCGGCCTCAAACCGCAATGGACAGAAGCTGGAAAAATGGGTATGGCAGCGGGTGTTTGGCCCGTTTTGGCCGCCTTCTCGAGCCCGGATGCTCGGTCCGCTTTGAGGAAAGTCGATCCTCGTGTCGTCCCCGTCGTTTTGGTTCGCTCGGCTCGCTAATCCGGTGAGTTTAGCTCACTAAATCTTGATTAGACGGTTAATTATGCCCTAAGTGTGCTTAGTTTAAGTTAAGCAAGTTTATGTGGATATTTTAGTTTATTTAATTGTGATTTGGATTAAAAGGTTTGTTTAATTTAAAGTGTGTTTAATTAAAGGCTAAGAGAGTTTATTTAATAATAAACCTTGATAGGACATAATAGGGTTTTATTTTTGAATTATTTAATTGTTTCGAAATTCTGGAATTTATAATATTATATTATATTCCGAAATTATTAAAATATTATTATAAAAAAAAAAAGAAAATTATTTTTTGACCCCGATTGCTCAGAATTTTGTGTTGATCGCTGCTGTGTGTTCGGATTTTGAAATTGATGGTTGGATATTATAAATTGAGCGTGGATGATGAAAAATATGGATATTATTATTTAATTAATTTTCGGAATAAATTTAATTAATCATTAAAATTCAAAAATTTTGTCGGGACCCTAAACTCTTAGAATTTCGTGCCGATCGCTGTTGTGTATTTAGAATTTGAATTTGATGATTGATTGTGGCAAATTGAGTGTGATTGCGATAGATAGAGATTCTTTATAAAATCACAAGTGTCGAAATTGATGGGAGATTGGCCGTGATTAACCACCTATTAGAGGTCGTGCCTAGTGAGGCCGTGATGAACCACCTATTAGAGGTCGTGCCTAGTGAGGCCGTGATGAACCACCTATGAGAGGTCGTGCCTAATAGGGCCGTGATGAACCACCTATTAGAGGTCGTGCCCAGTGAGGCCGTGATGAACCACCTATGAGAGGTCGTGCCTAATAGGGCCGTGATGAACCACCTATGAGAGGTCGTGCCCAGTGAGGCCGTGATGGACCACCTAATTAAAGGTCGTGCTGAGTGGGGTCGTGATTGCCACTGGTTATTAAACCTTCCTATAGGGCCGTAATTGAGAGCAATGATTGATTTGCTAGAATGACATGTAATCGGCCAAGTCGATTGATCGCTGAGACGATCCAAGTGGTTGAATTGTTCTGATGATGTGATTGTGCCATGGTTGTTTGGTTATCATAATTGCACGTGGTTGAATTATATAAATTGTGTTAACCTGCAGATGAAGGCTAATGCGAGGTAAGTTTTCTGTGTGATGTGGCTAGGCCACCCGGGCGTATTTTCTTTCTAATAGGGGTTTAGGGGTTGAACTTGCTGAGACATCGTCTCATCCCGGTTGTGGGATTAAAATTTCAGGTCCCTAGTGGACGGAGCGACCAGATAGCTTTGGTTGGCTTTGAGGAGTTGCAGAGGTGAAGTCATAAGATTGGAGAACGTGTCCGACTTGTAGGTCGTAGGACAATTCTTTTTTAAGAGCCGGTCTTTTGTAGACTTTTGGCCGTATACCTCTGTTTGTAATTCTGTTGAATTATGAAAGTGTTATGTTGTGGTTTTGCTTCCTGCTTTTCTATCCCATATTTTATTGTCAGGGGTTTTATAATACGTTCCGCTTGCGCATTAATAAAATGAATGGGGTCGGCGACACTACCTGGGAATGTCGCATTTGATCGACCGCAATGGGATGTGTGCGCGCTCGGGGTTCGGGGCGTGACAATTTAACAGTTTTAGCTAACTCTTTTAGAGTTCCAATTAAATTTATATTGTCGACATAAATTGCTATAATAACAAATCACGCATTGACAGATATAATCATTCTTGTACCTTTCCTTAGTACTCACTTAAGCGATGATACCACATGCGACCGGATTGCTTTAACCCATACAAGGATCTTTGCAATTTTATTGAGAATAAATTGCGGGGAGTGCATGCTTTAGGCTTTTTGATTCCCTCAGAAATTTTCATATAAATATCAGAATCTAATGAGTCATATAAATATGCCATCACAACGTCCATAAGATGCATTTCCAATCTTTTAGAGATTACTAGGTTAATGAGAAAATAACATATAATCATATCCATCATAGGTGAATATGTCTCATTATAATCAATTCTAGGTCTCTAGGAGAATCCTTGAGTAACGAATCGGGCTTTATACCTGATAACCTCGTATTGCTCATTTCGTTTTCGGACAAATACCTATTTATATCCAATGGGCTTTACACTATGGAAATACGAGTTACAGATCCAAAAACATCTTGTTTAGTTAAGGAAGCTAATTCAGCCTTAATTGCTTCCTCCCACTTAGACCAATCTTGCCTTTGACAGTATTCAATAATAGATTGCAGCTCACAATTATCTTCCATAATTTTATGAGCAACTGAGAATACAAAAGTATCATCAATGATGATTTCATTTCGATTCCAAATTTCATTACAATATGTAATGGAATTTTCAGTATTCCCGGAGTTGGTGTTCCTTCCATGGGTTTGCGCCTCTTCATGGGTAATAAGCTCTTTAAGAGTAAGCACAACGTCAGGCTCTTCTGGAGCGGATTTCTGATTTTTTCCCTTTCGTTTTCGAGGAGCAATATCTTTTAATCCTATTGGTTTACCACGTTTTAAGTATGGGGGATTTTGATCCATTTTAGCCTATCATTTGGGAACAGCTACTCTAGCTTGAGTATTTGCAGCTGGAATAAGAGACTTTGTTACCTTAATAGTATCATTAAATTTGTTAGAAAGTCTATTAGCCATAGTTTGTAAATGGATTATGTGTTGCACCTCGTTTTCACATTCAAGAGTCCTTGGGTCTAATTGAGATAAATTTTTCTTATTTTAGGAGAGAATCTTAATTGATTTTTGTTTTGCAGTCATGGAAGTTGTAGGTATTCTAATTGATGGAAACCTAGTCTCATCGAAATGACAATCTGCAAATTTTGCAATAAAAAGATCATCGGTAGTTGGTTCGAAAAACTTAATGATAGACGGTGAATTAAACCCAATATAAATGCCCAAACGGCGTTGGAGACCCATTTTCATTCTTTTCTGCGGTACTACAGACACATGTATTGCACAACCAAAGGTACGTAAATGTGAAATATCTGGTTCATAACCAAGAACCATTTGAATGGGAGATTGTAAAAGACTAGCAGTGGGGCGTAATTTTATTAGAGCTGCTGCATACAAAATTGCATAACCCTATGCTGTATCGTTGAGATTCATTCTCGGTAATAGAGTGCGGGCAAAAATTAACCTTTGTTATAGAATGTTTGATAATAAGCTTTTCTTGTGAACAAGCTTCACAATTATAATTTTTGGACAAAAATATTTTTATATCCTTTAAAAGGTGCACTTTTGTATTTTGAATTATTTTACGTATCATTGAAGCGCCAGGGTGACCAAGGCGATCATGCCACAGTCCAAACTGATCAGGGTTTACCAATTTCCAGGATGTGATGACGTAGGTTTCAACATCCTTAATTATGACATAATACAAATTCATATAAGAAGCTTCTAGTTTCTCATAGATGGTCTTTAGGCCTATCTTATAAAAATAAATGTTAATATATTCTTTATCTTGCTTATAAATAGTCTTAATATGGTACCAATTACGGCGTACAATTTTGAAATTGAGCACATTCCTTTTTCATCTAATGCTTAGAAACGCATCCTTAATATACAAGATGGTGCCATTTGGCAAAACAATTGTGGCATTCCCAAAACCATCAATAATCGGAACATAGCCTGACATTGTATGAATTTGTGTCTTACGCAATATCATACTCAAGAAAAAGTGTCTACTACGAAATATAGTATGTGTTGTTGCACTATCAAGCAAACAAACATCTTCATTTTTATCGGTATTTTTCATTTCCATTTATATTGACAACTTCAAGTGTCAAGTATCATAAAAGTTGCATATTAGTTATAAAGTCAAATAAAATTTCAAAATAAATATTATATAAATTTATAAGCATTTCATAACCATATTAAAGAACAATAAAAAGTAATACATTTAAACCAAAATAATTAAAAAGAAATTATTAGAATCATATAATTCAAAGTTCAAATTATCATCCACCAATCTGATGGCTTATCAAAGTAATCAGAGGTCCTCAAAGAAATCAGAGACATCTAGGGATGCATTTGCTACTTCAGGAGCAAGAGGAGTCCCACAAACGGAGATATTGTTGGCTTCAATAGTAGTTATGGTAGTAGAATTGATTTCAATGTCATGTGATTCACTATGCTTGCCCGTATTTTTTAAAGATGCCTAATATAGGTCAACAAAGTGCTTTGGCGTACGACAATGCTCAGTCATGTCACATCGATAACAAATACATTAGTTTGCTTCTTTTCTTTGCCATAATTCGGGCCAAAGTTAGATTCTTAGAGTGGTTAAATTTCCCGCCATCTCTTCTAGGATTATGTTCTTGCTTGCGCTTATAATCATTAAAATGGCAAGTATTTTCATGTGCTTCAGGCAATGCTTTTGAGCAAGTAGGTCTAAGATTATGATTTTTGAGCAGCAATTCATTAGTTTGCTCGGCAGTAAGGAGCACATAAATTAATTCAGAGTATGTAGCAAACTGACGTTGCCGGTATTGCTGTTGCAATATAATATTCGAAGCATGGAAGCTAAAGAAAGTTTTATTTGATAATTCCGCATTAGCGAGTTTGATACTGCATAACTCAAGCTGAGAAACAATATTAAATAAAGTGAAATTATAGTCAGACACTGATTTAAAATCTTGTAGTATGAGATTTTGCTAGTCATATTGTGCTTGAGGGATAATAACAGTCTTAGTATGATCATACCTATTCTTCAACCTCCTCCACAAGATCTGAGGGTCTTGAATGGATAAATATTGAGTCTGTAGGCTCTCGTGTAAATGACGGCGAATAAAAATCAGCGCATTTACTTTATCTTTTTCATTTGAGGTTCCATCCTTTATAATTGCATTAGCGAGACCTTGCCCTTGGAGGTGCATTTCCACAAGATCTGAGGATCTCGAATGGATAAATATTGAGTCTGCAGGCTCTTATGCAAATGACAGCGGATAAAAATTAACGCATTTGTTTTATCCTTTTCATTTGAAGTTCCATCCTTTGTAATTGTATTAGCGAGACCTTACCCTTAGAGGTGTATTTCCATGTCAAGGCATTAGGATAGATAATTCTTTCCACTCACTTCCAGGATGTGGAATTTGGGCTTTTCAATATTTGCCATAATTTTTGCAAAAATAAATCCTTAAATTAATTAAAAGAATTTCCAAATATCCACTGCCACTTTAGGAGTAGAATGATATTTTTGATTTGAAATTTGGTTTTCGAGCCAAGAAAAATAAAAATGAAGAATTGATAGAAGAAGATGAAGTATAAGTTGATTAATAAAAAGAACACATACCTTGCAAAAATTACTTACTCAGTTGGTAGATCTTCTTGCTGATAATGTATTGTAAAATATTGCGTTGCAAATATATAATAGAGAGAATAAAAAGATTGAGAAGAGAAAGCATGTAAACACCAAAGATAGTAGAGAAATCAAGATGAGAGAATTTTATTTCCAATGTATCATTGTTATATTTATGACAAAAAACTAAGCTCCTATTTATAAGAAAACAAAGATGTACTTATCATTAATATCAATATATCGAATAATACATGTATTGGATAGGGAGATGGACATTCATTATATAGGGAAATGTACTTATAATGTATGATACAAATGTATCATAATAAGTACGTTAAATAAGATGAATATAATGAATATTCATTCATGTATTTCATAACAAAAATAAAATTTATCATATATTGCATTTTGGTGCCTATTCAAGACAGGATAAAGTTGAAAATAAAAAGGATATAGGTGCCTATTCAAGACAGGACAAAGTTGAATATAAAAAGGATATAGGCTAGATTAAGTTATTTCATGGGGAAGATGAAATAAAGGTCGATATGATTTTTAATAAATTATCTTTCTTGAATAGCAACCTATTAAATTACCAAAGTTGAAATTATATTTCAATATAAATAATTTATGAATTATAATATAATAAATTCAAACTAATAGATAATAAAAATAGAGTTCTTTAATTTAATCTTAATTTTTAATTATATATCTAACTTTAATTCTATCTTATAATATGAATTATATATTTACATTTATATATTGTATATTTTAGGGTTTTTTTTTTTTTTTTTTTTTTTTTTTGTATTTAAGGTTATTTAATAAGATTTTATTATGGAATGACGAAAGGGGAAAAGGAAAATAATTAAAAAAGAAAATAAAAATAAATTTAGCAATAATATCGTGAGAGACTTTTATTATCTTTGTTTGTTTACTTTTAGGTTAATTTACATTGATATATCGTTTATACCAAAAATTACATATGAAACGATGTAAATATATCCAATTTTATTAATATAGTTACCAAAACAAAGTGGCTGAGATATAGAAAAATTCTTGAATTTTATTTCATATCCTATCAAATCCAATCTTATTATGGTTCGAAATTCGAACAACCAAACGTAATCTTAAAGCATTATCTCATTTTTTGTAGATGTCTTCTGAGTTTTGAACTTGTTAATTGTGCCACATAGGTCACAAGTGCCAGAGCCGTGATGACATCTTCCTTCGGCGTGTGCGATGGCCACATTTGCAATCTATTGATCACAAGATAATGGAAAAAGAATTTCATCCCACCAAGAAATAGATAGAAAATACATCCCAATTGAAAATATCAACACAAAGTATACATTAAAATCAAATATTGCATCATTAAGCAAGCCCATGTAATTAAGAAGGGTTAAGTGTAGTAGAAATCTTAAAACATGTCACAAAAATGCAGATGAGTCACAAAATATTCAAAAATGCAATCGAATTCTAAAATTTTTAAAATTTATCATAAAAACACAGTATGATCCTAAAATTTTCAAATAGTATAATCAATGGAATGACTTGATTGAATCGATTTGATAAATTTTAAAACTCGATTGTAATTTTGTAACAAATTTTAAGATTTTATTATATTTTTAAAAAATTTTAGGAGTTAATTTTATTATAATAATAAGTTATAAGACTTTTTATATACTTATCTCAATTAAGAATGGAAAAATTGTGGGACATGGAGAGGCTGGTTGGTAGGAGCAAAGCCGCAACAACTCTACCAACGAGCCGCTGCGCGTGCGCATCCGTCCGCTCTTTAAGTCTCAATCTTTGACTTTTTTGGAGGCACGAGCGAATCGTTGCCGTTGATCTCACGTAGTGGGAATCGGCATTAGACAATTACAGAGGGAATATTTCTAATTAGGCCGGAGAATATTACTCCATCAGCATGATCGCGGGCACAATTATCAACGACTCGCCTAGAGCGCCTTTTCGGAGTTCGGCAAGGCGATTGGAGAAATTGTCCAAAAATATTTATATTTGTTATATTTTACCAATTCAGTTCTAAATATTTTAATTTTATCAATTAAGTCTATCCGATCGATTAGCTGAAAATCACTAATGTTGAGATTGATCATCTTACACAAGATAATTAAATAGGACGATTGGAGTTAACATGAACATATTGTAATGACATTTTCATATTTTTTCGATTTTTTTTTATTAAGTTTGTTATTTTTATTTTATTTTCCTTTTTTTTTTGGTTTTTTGGGTTGTGGCTGGTGAGGGTCACTGGACCCTTGCCCAAGCAGCCACGGTAGTTGTAAGCTGGAGATCTGGTTGCTATGGGCAAGGGCATCGACCCTCGTTGGCAATCACCGAGGGCTTTATTGTCCTTTGCCTAATGGGTGGTGAGGGTTTGGTGTCCGAGAAAAAGAGAAAAGAGGAAAAATGAAATAAAATAAAACATAAAAGAATTCAGAAATTTTAATAAAAATTGCCCATGCTAGGTGTTAGGCTAATACGTAGGGTAGTTGGTGTCTCCGTCAATAATTTTCGGCAAAAATCAATCGGATGGATTTAATTGGCAATACGTGAAAATATTTAGGATTCAATTGATAAAATTAAAATGTTTAGGATTGAATTGGTAAAAGTACAAAAGATTTAGAAATTTTTATATAATTTTCCCCAAGACGAATAACTATTATGCCAACATGGCTTGCCACCATTGAGTGAGGGTCTTATACTTGCTGGTCAAGGGCTAGCCTCAACAACAACGTTGTCGTCAAGTGAGGACAATCGAGCTGTCACTTGTTTGGGCAGGATTGCCCTCGCCGGTGGCCGAGCTAGGGCTAAGACTCTTTCTTGCTGAGACTTTGATGGGGTTGCCAGACCCACTTTCTCTCTCCATCGTTCTTTTCTACTCATTTTATCTAAAAAACTTATGGGGTGTGTCCGTATGCAAGCAAAGTTGGGATTGCCACAGCAAATCCCACCGTCACTAAATTAATGAATGACGAGACGAACGAGAATCGAACTACATTAAAGTATTATGAAAAAAAATAATGCGACAGCTGCGAATCATCAGCCTTAAAATAATATGAGAAATTGATCCTATCCTCTGGATCGACCGTCGAATAAAGAAAAGAGCAAATTTTACATTGGTCACAAAGTTCTTATAATAATACGTGTCATGATATTTTATAAATTTTTTTTTGAATAAATGCATGAAATATCCTACATTCTCAAATAAGAATATGTAGTGGTTATGACAGTTTTAAATAAGAATATGACCTCGTTGGTCACCACCCGATAAACAGCATTTTAGTAAAAAGGATAATTTTAATTTTAAATTATCTTTTATTTTATTTTCCCTTTTTTTCTGTGGTCACTTAAATTTTGCTAGGGCTAGCTTCAGTTGTGGCTAGATGAGGGCAGCCTTACCCAAGGCGAGAGACGCCTTGCTTATGGCTAGCAAGGGCAGCCCTCGCGAGATTGGGCAAGGGCGACCATTGCGCAGCCCTCTTCGACATCATCAGTGGCTGGCTACCGTTTTAGATTGACCACCAACAAAGAAAATAGAGACAACCAGAAAAAAGAAAAAAAAGAGACGAAAATGTCCCCAATCAATTGGAAAGTCAATTCTTTTTTTTAAACAGTATAATTACTTTAAACTCTTATTTAAAAAAATGACGGCACTTCGCGACTTTATTTGAAATTCCCCTAAAATAATTACGAAAAATTCGTAATTTCATGTCTAAAGCGAAATTTGTTTTTATTGTTTATTATTTTTTCCGAAAGCTGTAAAGACAAACACATGCTACGGTACGTCATTGAAGACTCACGAGGGAAGCGAAAGCGACCCACCCAAAGCCTCTTTTCTTCCTTCTTGTTCGAAGACCGGCAAAACTCGTACGGCTCGCCAGAACTCCTCTGTTGTCTATCTCTCTCTCTCCTCCTCTGTCTCAGTCCCTCTCTCTCTCTCTCTCTCTCTATATCTCTCTCTCTTTCTCTCTCTAGAGCTCGTCGTCACCCTTCTCTCTTGCCGTGCTTCGTCTCGCCATAGGATTCTCCGCTCCATGGACGCGCTCTCCTGCTCTCCCGCCGCGATCACCAACCCCCGCTGCGTCACCCTCGCCGCCGCCGCCGCCACCCGCCGCCGCCTCTCGTGCCTTGGTGGTCGTCACGCCGAGAACGAGGGACCCGGCAGCAGAGCTTTCCTGGGCTGCCGCGGAATTGGGCAGCGCCGCGGCGGCGTCGTCAAGAACGAGATCAAGAACGCGGGTGGTCAACGGGACCGCGCGGCGATCGACTTCAGCGACCCCGGTTGGAAGCCCAAGTTCCAGCGGGACTTCGAGAGCCGGTTCGACCTCCCCCATTTGAAGGACGTGTTCCCCGATGCTGTGCCCATACCCTCCACCTTCTGCCTCCGGATGAGGTCGGTTTCGGGACTTCTTTGAGTTGCTGCCACTGCATGCGCCGCTTTGGTTTTGTTTGGATTGGTGGGTGATGTTTTGCTGGTTTGCTGCTACAGGTCGCCGACTGAGGAATTTGCAGATGGGTATCCGTCGGATGAAAAGTGGCATGGATACATCAACAATAGCGACAGGGTTCTTCTTAAGGTATTGTAGTGAAGAAAAAGTCTGATTTTGTCTCGACTCCTGGACAAGAATGGTGTCTTTTTCTAGTCTTGGTCCTAACTTTAGGAAAATGAAGTGTCCCTCTTTCGTGGAGGAAATTCTATTTCTTCAAATTTGTTGGTAGATAAACCCTTTTTATTTTTTAAAATTTTGGCTTCTAGTGATCTTTTTTGCATTTTCTTTGGCTTTCGTTGTTTTTTCAAAGTTTATCGAGTAATGACGATTGGGTAATTGCACCTTTCTCTGCCTTTCTTGATTTTGTACTAGTTATCAGTGGCACCTACAAATCTGTGAAGTTGTAAGGCACCATCCTGTCATGCAGCGTGCAAGGACTGCAAACTTGGGGTCACTAGTCTTGGTTTTGCTGTGTAAAGAGGACTACCTTTTCGACATATAATGTAGGATCTCGGATTCATTTGGTTGAAAAAGGAATCAGTTATCTAGCAGATAGGAAATTGCTGTTTCTAAAATTATGTTCTGCCAGGATTTCCAACTAAAGCTGCCATTTATGCATCTATTTGAGGGGCTCTGTCAATTTGTTTTTTTCCCCCCACTCGCTTTTTGAGGAAATTGTATGCTTTAACGTCATGAATTGATCAAATACATTGCTAGTTTAGACGCATATGTGTGCTCCTGACGGTAGTATTCTGTGTCAGACGGGCCTTCTAGTATCTGACTTCATCCATGATAGTAACGTCTGCTAGAGTGGTTCACCTGGAAATTGGAAACATGAGAAAGTTAAGTTCAATGGACCTTTTGGGAGATCTGACTGGTTAGTGTAATGATAAGCCTGAAAACTCTGAAAGGAAGTAACTGAATGCTGGTTATATATGAAAATACTCTTCCCCTCAGTGAGGAATTCAGCTTTCTGTATTGTAAATCCCAAATGAGAGAATCCTAATTCCTAGTTTACCTTTTAATTTGACAGGTTATACATTATTCATCTCCTACATCTGCTGGCGCAGAGTGCATTGACCCTGACTGTTCTTGGGTGGAACAATGGTAGTTGTTTTTCTTAGCATTTATGTGGGCATTATTGAATTGATGAATCATGCATATGCTTGCAACACAGCTTTCTTCTATATAGTAATTCTTTTGGAATATTTGTAGGACATTTCCATGATGCTCCCCAAGCTCGAAATGGAGTATCTTTAAATATTTACTAACTCAGGTGTGGAGTCATAAACAATTTTTAGCATCTTCATTTTGGTTCTTGCTGGCAGGCAAGGATGTTGCCTTAAAGACACTTTAGAAATTTGTTTCTATGAGATTGTCTTTGAAAGTCACGGTGCAAGATTGGAGTAATAATGGCAACATCTTGTAGAATGATAATCACGTTAATTATGTCTGTGGCTGTTATTATCAAGTTGTGTAAAACCACAGGTAGGTCCAAATGTCTGAATCACTGATGGTTTGACTCCATGACCTCAAAAAGTTCACACATATGGTTGGTAGTGCGAATACTTGCACCCTAGCTAGAGATAACATGCTATAACTGTCATGTATCATGCCCATTAGTGCTCATGCTTAAGGATTGATGGTTCCATAGCTCCATGATATGTGTGTTCAGCATACCATGATGAGCTGATCAAAAAGCATAGATTGGAGAAGAACAGTAAAGAAATGCACCACGACAGAAAATCAACTTCCTGGAGGAAATGTGAATGGCTTGGAAAGGAGCAACTACCAATTCTTAAGCATCTTACCCTAGGGAAAATGCATGCATAGAAACGATGAGTAGCTGATGCTTAAAGCTCGACATCTCTGTTTAGCGTTGCACTCGTAAAAAGTTAAATAGGAAGGCACTATGTTGTCAGTTCGTAATAGTTGGAATCATGTCCCTTTAATATCTTGGCGGATTGATTGTTTGTCTGTCAAGATGATGTTGAGTTCTTCTGTGTTTTACTTGGTAAATTACCTAGTTCCACGCAGTTCTGAATTGACGGGCTTCCTTATGCATCAATAATTCAAATGTAGGGTTCATCGTGCTGGACCTCGAGAAGAAATATATTTTAGGCCAGAAGAAGTGAAGGCAGCCATTGTTACTTGTGGAGGACTTTGCCCTGGTCTAAATGATGTCATCAGACAGGTTGGACTATGATGCTAAAATGCCACGTATTGTTTCATAAGCACAGATCTATCATCCATTAGTGTATATCCTTACTAAAAGAATAATTTGTGTGTTGGATGATGTTGGGCAATATCTTTGGCACTATATAATTCTGGGAAAGGATAATAAGAGAAAACTACTGAAGTTCATCTCTTACTTTCAGTGAGATCTTCTCTTTTTGAGATTTACATTTGACATGGGTTGACCTTGATGCTTATGCAGATTGTCATCACTCTAGAAATATATGGAGTGAAAAAGATTGTTGGCATACCTTTTGGTTATCGTGGTTTTGGTGATGAAGGATTGACTGAAATGCCGGTGCGTTCTGCAGCTTTAAACTTCTTCACCCTTAAACATCAATTAGCCCTTAAAACCTGTAATTCTATAACTAAGGAGAATATGTACGGCTTCTCTGATGTTTTTGCAATTTTGAATCAACTGTTTCATTTATGGTGTTGACAATCAGCTGTCGAGGAAAGTTGTTCAGAATGTTCATCTATCTGGTGGAAGCTTGTTAGGAGTTTCACGTGGAGGACCCAGTATTCCTGAAATTGTGGACACTATGGAGGTAACCTTCATTTGGTGGAAAAGATGTTGCAGTAATAGCAGGTCTATCCATTGTGTGGTTAGTAATCTTGCTGTTGAAAGTTCTGGTGTTTATGAATTTGCTTATCGATGCAGAAAAGAGGCATCAACATGCTTTTTGTCTTGGGTGGGAATGGTACACATGCTGGGGCAAATGCTATCCATAATGAGGTAGTTACTCTTGACCTCCATGCTTGGTAAGATCAACCCAGTTATTTTTTGTAATTAGTAAAGTCAAAATTGTGATCTGACATAAGCATTCTTTGTGTACTACCTAATGATAATGATGAATAGTTGTCTTTATCTATTAGTTTGTCATATGTTCTGAAGCTAGTTAACTGGGGTGATTTGGGCAAATGTATGCTTGAATGCAATCCGTGTGATGTGTTTGAGTGTATCTCATCCTCTCCACATTCCTATGAGGTTTCTCGTGTCAGTGTGGCAAATAATGGCATAGTAGCACCAAATGATCTGCAGCCAAGTGTTCTGGTTGTCTTTTTTGTCATGCAGTGCCCTGAGTCTGGCTATTATCACGGTGGATGATGTCTTTGTGCTGTAGGATGTCCTTAGACAATCAATTTTAAAAAAGTTGGCGAACTAATTGTCAGTTTGGGATACTTTTCAATTGTTAAAATCTGCTTTCGTTTCTTGGTTTACCTCTCCCTCTCATGTGACCTTATGCCTAGTTATGGTCCATAATGCTGATAGAATGCTTCTGTTAGATGGACACAGCACTTTCTTAGATGAGTAATAATTTGAGGGAATAATATATCGCGTGTTGATTGGGCATGTTATAAGTAGTAAACATGCCAGAAGTTAATTATTTTTGAGTGTAACTTGAGAGATTAGAAAATCAAATTGCTAATCTACTTTATAGGTTTTATATTTTTTGAGCATACTCATTTGAGATGCATTATTAAACAGGGTACAGCATTAATCTTTGAATGGTTTATCTCATTTCTAGTATTAAATGAAAATGTTCACTTTTGACAAAATGTTTGCCATGTTAAGGATCCACCCTGCCAGGCATGGTAATGAAGGTTTTGACAAAGTCATTTTGTTATTGTCATAGATGGACCAACATAAATATCAAACTTTATTGGTATAGATCATGTGAGACACATGAATGCAAAGAACTCCTAAATTGGTCCTCCTTTTCGATGATTGCATTCTTTTCCTCTCAAATTCTGCCTTCTAATTGGTTGAATGTGCATTTATTATGAAAAAAAAGGAAACCTATTCCTCAAACTAAATTAGCTTGGAATAGCTTGGATGTGCCTTTTCTTAGAGGAAGAAATAGAATTATGCTTTGTGATCGAATGCACTCCAAGTCATGTGACTGTCCTTGCTTTTTTCAACTTTAGTCTCGGAAAATGGATCTTCCCGGTTCTTACTTTTTGCTCTCATTGTTGGTTTTAGTGCCGCAAAAGACGTTTGAGGGTGGCTGTTGTGGGTGTCCCAAAAACTATTGACAATGATATATTGCTGATGGATAAAACATTCGGTTTTGATACTGCTGTTGAAGAAGCACAGCGTGCTATAAATTCCGCATACATTGAGGTACGTGTTGGTTTTGGCTGCTAACATTTTTTATTAATGTGAACTTTGATTCTGAAATCACATATATTGACTCTCTCTCTCAAGAAGAAAGTAGAAAGAATGAAAGGCACATGGGCAGTTTATAGACTCATCTCTAACTATGTATATGAATTAAGCGGGATACTTAATTCGCATCCTAGTGGTTATCATTTGCAGATCCTGTATATTCTTTCAATAATAATTCTCGTGATGCCCTCCCCCCTTTTAGGCCGTTTCTATGTATCTCTATGAAGATAGGCAAGGTTATATATTTCTCTGAAGTTAGTCAAGGTTGTTTTGAAAGACATAAAAGTGCAGTCTTTCTGTAAGTTATCCATCGCTAGGGCAATTGTTATCTTGCAGTCAGTTTGTACTGAATGTGATCATTTCAACTATTGCTTACAGAATATATGCTCTTCTGGGCAATAAATATCGGTAAGTTGAAGGTTTTCATTTGAAATATTTCTTGTACTTGGTTTTCATGTTAACAACTATTTTAGATGGTGTGGAAGTACTGATATGTCATTGATTGGCTAGTGCTTCATTCTTCTCCTCCATTTATCAGGCACACAGTGCGTACCATGGGATTGGCATTGTGAAGTTGATGGGGCGTAGCAGTGGTTATATAGCCATGCATGCATCTCTTGCCAGTGGACAAATTGACATATGTTTGATTCCAGAGGTATGCACATGGAGGTTTCTTACTTTCTTATTTCTAATTATTTAGTCACCTAACTAATCCTTTTATTAGGTACCATTTCACTTGGATGGACCTCATGGTGTTTTAAGGCATCTTAAATATTTGATTGAGACAAAGGGATCAGCTGTTGTCTGTGTAGCAGAGGGAGCTGGCCAGGTAGGCTCAGTAATATAATCAAAGTGGTAGATCATTGTTTAATGGTGTTATGCAGGTTAATTGATCTAGATGTGACCGTTTGAGTGGCATTATAGAGCCGGTATGCCCACTACAGGATCATATATTTTCTTTTCAGAGTTAGCCATGTCACTTCAAGCAAATGACTCTTCCATGCATTCACTGCCACTTTGCCTTTTCATTTAAAAACTTACTTTTATTACCAGTTTCTCAGATACATTTAGTGGGAGGGTGTGCAAAGTTTACAATGTGTGTAGTCAATTAACTAGAAGGCTGTAAGCATGGATATAATTTGATAAATCACATAGTCACAAGATGATGTAAATCTAAAATGTCAAAGAACACTTCTTGTACCTTTCTTTTTATATTTTCTGTTGGTTATGTTTTTGGATGGATTATTGTATGAATTTTTTGACTGTGAATCAAGGACTTAAGCAATTGATGACTTTTTTTTTCCCTATTTGCAGAATTTTCTTGAGAAAACTAATGCTAAGGATGCATCTGGAAATATTGTACTGAGTGATATCGGTGTGCATATTCAACAGGAGGTTGGTGTTTGCACTTTCCTTTGGCAGATTGATCCTTGTGAATACTATTGGCTGAAAAGAGACTCATGCCATGTGTGGATATCGTGTTATGCTCGCTAATCTTATTAAATAACATAAGCAAAGTGAAAAAAAAAGGTAAGTTAATCCTCCTTTTGTGAAGAGTATATCTGGCAATCATAACTTGTTCATGAATATATAGTTTATCTGATGTCAAAAGACTTATTTTGTCAAAGAATTGGATTACTTGTTTAAAGATAAGAGAATTAAAGCGTTAATCAACATATTTTGGATTGAATGTCTCCCACAGAAAGCATTCATTTGACACAATAGCAGGAGTTGTGCCCATGCATTGGGTAAAGCAATATGTCTTCTTTCTTTTCTAATTGTCTTTTTGCAACACTAAGCGATGGATCCCCACTTCATACCTATTATGTCTAAGCATTTTGAAATCAAGAAGGGGGTGGACTGGTTGTGTTGGGACTTTATGTTAATCTTAAAAACTTTTCATCCATGTGTCTTGGTTCAAGCAATAATAATGCAGGGAGTTAACAAGTTATCGAGAGAGAAGTTGGATCAATCATCATTGTTTATAATAATCTGTCCACATGTGCCTATGTTTCCTTGTCTGGCTGTAGCAGCCCAATTAGGTCGAAATGCGCTAGCTAAACAAGTATATGGATATTGCTTCTACATGTGTAGCTTTTTCATTCTTCTAATGCCCCCGTAGTGAAACTTCAACCTGCTATCGATGCCTGACAGCAGTTTGCAAATTGCATTTGTTGATGACACGGAGCAGAATTTACAACTTCTGCCGATACCTCTTTTGTTGATACCTCGCGGTGGACTTTTCTCTCTTGCTCTCTCTCCCGGTGTTTACAAATGATAAACAAATATTTAGTGTTTGCATCTTAATAGCTCTCCTGGACTAACAATCTCTTATGAACAGACGCCTGTCTTTGAATGAATGGAGGAGATGATTTCCTTTGTATGGCCTGAATGAAATGATATTCTGATTTTGATGGGGCATTTTGGATTATCAGCCACTACAATATTTTCCTTTGATTTCTTGCAGACAAAGAAGTACTTTAGGGAAATTGGTGTACCAGCTGATGTGAAGTATATTGATCCCACATACATGATCCGCGCGTGCCGTGCAAATGCATCAGATGGGATTCTGTGTACTGTTCTAGGACAAAATGCTGTAAGTCAACACCTCTTCTATTATTTTCTGAGTTTGAGTGTTCATGATGAAGTCCACCCCAAAAGGACTTGAAATATTTTCATATTCTAACTATAGGGTTTCCATTTCTTCGCTTTGTTCTTAGTTTGTCCAACTTGCCTCCCAGTTTTAGTTGATAACCTTGTGTAACTCAGCTAAATGTACGGTGGAGTAGACTTTGAAGGAGTATAATGGACACTTTCTTGTGACAGTTCAGATGAAACTTAACAAATTACTGCACTAACCGGTATTGTTTTCACATTATCCTCAATGCCTTCACCAAAACTAAGTCACCGGATTTAGGATTTTCTTTTTTTCAGTGTTCTTGGTTTTTAGTGTCGGGTATCTGGACCTCTTGGAGAGTCCAAATGTCATGACTGTTCCTCAGTTCCATCCCTTTCCACCGGACTGAGTATTATTAGGACAGAAGGCCCATGAGGTCAAGTTAACTTCAAGGGACTTGTTTTTGCTAAGATTTGAATCCAGTACCACACTAGGAGGAGCATTTTGCTATTTGAGACTCATGTTTGTTTTTGCTTTCCGCCAAAATATGAAAATATTATCTAAATTTCAAAAAATATGAAAAATTATTTCATTTTATGTGTCAACATCTATACTTTTGTGAAAATTTTGGGTGTTTCCGGCTAAAAAAAGTCAACGTGTGTCTGCTGCAAGATTTAGATTAAGCAAAAAGTAGACATAAGAAGGCAATCCAGACATGCCCGCGAATGAGCAACTCCTTAGGTTTGCTTTATTAACATGCTGGTTTGGCAGGTCCATGGGGCATTTGCTGGATACAGTGGAATTACAGTAGGCATCTGCAACACTCACTATGTCTACTTCCCCATTCCAGAAGTCATTCAGTATCCTAGGTCTGTGGATCCAAACAGCAGAATGTGGCATCGTTGCTTGACCTCGACGGGTCAACCCGACTTCATTTAAAGAGACTTTGGCTGATGGTGATCAGCAGGTATAATTTTTCTGTATGAGAAGAACCGAGAGTTGATTAATTGAGATTCTCTTGGCTTGCTCATTTTGTTCAGAAGAAATAAAAGATAAAAAGGATGGCCATTCATCAATTTCTTTAACTTTATAGAAGAGGACAGGTTAGTACACCAAATTGAGAATAATACTGCAGATCAACAATTTTCTGATGATCTGGACACGAATTTCATTCAGAAGACTTGTGCTGTTCGAGTACAATACTAGATCATATGTACTATATGTTTAATTGATTTCAAGACAGACTTGATTTATGGAATGTGGGGGAGAAAAAAAGAATCTCTTCTATTGACATTGTATTCATGAGGAGACATGGCTTAAATGCACATAGCCTGAGACAAAAGAGCCTAAAGATATGTTCATGGAAAACAGGTTGTAGTATATAACACGTGGATGGCTTGTATGCACGTCATGTGGATGGCTTATCTTCCTGTTTAAATTTTCAATATATGTGATAGGTTTCCTGCACTGCATTTAAGAGAAATTAGGGTTAGTTTGCTCCAATGATACTGATTGACAGCGCAAATTATCATTGGCAAACATGTTCATGGAAAGGGTGTAACAATCTAGAATTGTTGTACATGGTGATCATGACCGTGGTGTTGCCGGCCATTTTTGGAGCTGGTGGTCCGGTGATGGGAACGAGCAGCTGGTGTCTGGTGACCTGTGGTGATGGAGACAAATTGATGCTGATGGTGGTGATGATTGTTGATGGCTAAGGATCTGGTTGAGTAGTGGTTTTGGCCGGTGATGGAACGGGACTATTCGCTCGAATGCGGCTTGGGTTTGGCGTTCGATGACCATGAAGGGATCTACTTTAGTCACCCCTCGAGCGCCAAAGCCGAGTACATAGATCCATAGCCCCCGACAACAGCTGAATTCACTTGGGATTTTGCTTGTACTTTGTAAATGGCACTTATGTTTTCTCACCTTCCCGTCATTTGTCGCGATGGCACAAAGTACGACTGCTAACACGGCGTTTGAGGGTAACACGAAACATATAGGACTCAACTATCATTTGCTATGAGAGAGTTGTGCTTGGTACATTTGTCGCTAGCTCCATGGATTCTTAGGGTGTGTTTGGCAACTAGCCAAATAGTGTTTGATTATGTTCATTTGTTCTCGAAAGTAGATTTGAAATAGAAATTTGTCCGGTAAATTTCTTGTTATGGAGAATAAATTTGGAGTAGAATTGAGAAGTAAAAAAAAAATTGATATTTTGTTTTTGGGAATAATTTCAGAATCAAAGCTAATCAAAATTTTTTTTTCTCTTCTCTTCTTCTTCCATTGTGGCCATTGCCGTCCACCGCCATCGGTTGCTAGCAATTGGTTAGGCGAGATCCGGTGAGCTCGCCAGCCACCAGTGAGCCTTGCAGGGCCTTCCCCAGCCACTAGCAAACCTTAGCCGAGCCTAAATTTGGCAAGGTCGAGCTCGCCTAGCTGCCCCATTGGGAGGTTGGTGTCGCCCGGCAAAGTGAGGTTGACCTTGGGTGGTCTGGCGAGGTCGGCCCCGCCGAGCCCCGCCGGTGGCTCGGTGAACTCGACCTCACCAAATTTGGGTGAGGTCGCTCGCCTAGCCAAGGCTCGATTGAGCTTTGCCTAGTTGCCGTTGAGGTTCGGACGGTGAGGTTGGGTCGACAAGGCGGCCCCTCGCCGAGGGCTAGCGACCTTCCAATGAGGTTGTCGGCCAAAGCTTGAAGAAGAAGAAGAAGAAGGGAAAGAAAAGAAAAAAAGAAAAGAAGAAGAAAAGAAAAAAAAAAAAAAATGATAAAGTTATTAAAAAAATAGAAGAAAATAGTTTGGAATAGAAATTTAGAGGATGATACTAAATGCCATTCTATTCTGAAAATATAAATTTTAGACAGTTACTAAATGTCTTAAAATATTTAGAAATTGTTTTTGAAAGTAGAATAAAAAAGAACAATTTTTAATCAGAAATTGTTTTCGGGAGCAAAATGGTTATCGAATGCGCCCCTAGACAACTCACTATAATCTACCTAACCATTTCATTGCGTTTCACAAAGGTGGCCCTTCATATTTCAGACTTGGCCAAATTCGAGGGGAATACTCTAATAAAATGTAAGTGAGGCTTATTCATCTCATACTCCATCTCATCTATAATTTAAACATAGGATGGTTGACAATTCGTCGCAATCCCGTATTCCCGCGCTTAGGGCGACTTTATCTCTAGAAGGTTAATATGTTTGAACTTTAGGAGAAAGAAAAAACCAGAAACAACATAGATGTAAACGCTTGTTTTCCCTTTGCAAAATATAATACTTTGAAACATAGCTACACTATATTTGAAAGAGACTTCAGCCAGCGGTACGTAAGTCACGACAAACCGACTTCCTCGCTTACAGGAGACCATAACATTTCTCCCTTCCTAATTTCTTTTTTCACGATCAGATTGTCCAATCCAGTAGATACATATGTCAAGAGTCGAAAAAAAGGCATGCTTTCTTTTCATTTCAACGTTCTAATTTATCCAGTAATTTGCTTATTATTCTTGGAAATGAAGGAAAGTATACTCTACATTATCAGATGCATTACATAAAAGAACTACACAACTTTGAACATGAGATCAAATGAGGCCATCCCAAAAGGATAATCACAGAAATGGTCCTTCAATTTTGATTTAATGTGCAATGTGAGCTTTGTTCAATATAGTCCATGAATTTCAATCTAATGTATAATATAGTTCCTAAAATTTTAATGTTCAATGTGATTGTTAGACTTTTGGTAATGTTGTCCTCATCTGGAATTAATGAAAAGACAATATTAAATATTTTCATTAGGTTTATAGACTAAGTTGAATATGTATTAAAAGCTTATGAATCACATTGAACAAATTAAAAATCGAGATTACATCACACATTGAATTATAAATAAAAAATTTAGAGATTATTTATACATTTTAATCAAAGTTCAAAAATAATTTGTGCCATTTTTTTCATCCTCAAATGGGCAGTTGTGACCAATGCATGAAGGGATGCGTTTCTTTTCCAGAGGACACGAGGCTTTTCAGTGGGTGGACCGCATCATCCGGTTCTTTGGCTCGTTTCGCAACCCTAGCCGCTCCTTCCTCACTCCACAGCCTCGGCCCGCACACGCACCCACCAAGCATAAATACTCGGGTCGCAGCTCTCTCCTCTCCCACGCCAGTCCCTGAAGATGAAGATGGCGCTGCTGTCGTCGTCGTCCTCCTCCTCCTCTTTCGCTCGGCCCGCCGCCGGCCTTCCTTCGCCCCGCATTTCCTCCAGGCCCCCGCTCCCTCTCAAGAACCGGTCCCTGGCCTTCTTCCCTCGTAAAAATGGTGGGTTCTTGTTTTCCCGGCGCCGCTTCCCTTTTCTTGGTGTTGGGTCTTTCCCGGCTCCGTTTCTTGGTGCCTTCTTGATGGGTTTTGCCGGGTTGGTCGTTCTTGGGTTTCGCCCCGCGCCGCTTAGCTGCGGTCTCCGTGATGTCTTCTTGGAATGTGTTGGGTTTTGGTGGGAGTGAGCGGCGGTGCTGAACTCGTGTCGCGGAGACTGTTGTGGGGGGGTGAAAAAAAGAGGAGCAATGGTCAGAAGCTCCGGAAAATGATTTCTTTCGAGGATACCATGTCGTTCGTTTGATTTGATTGTGATGTTAGTTATTCCTTTGATGGCTTCCGTATGGAGGGATGTAATAACGAAACCTGTGCTGATGTTGGCCTCTTTTGGTTTAGTCTATGTTATTATGCTTGAAAAGGTGCATGGTTTGTTTATTGATGATTCGTCCTTTTGGAGTTACTAAGCAATTACAAGAAAATTATTGGAAGCACCACCAGTTTTAGATCCCATGACAATAGTTTAAAAGACAAAGTGTACGCCGAGTGGACTCATGGCTGATTGACCCTTATTTTCCCCTTTTCCTCTGTAGGACTTGAACGTTGCAGAAAAGTAGTTAGGAGAGCAACTACATCAGAGGAAACATCGAGTCTATATCCTGGTGAAGATCGCGATGGTGTGACAATTGTTGAAGAGGTTCCGGTTGAAACGAATACCTACACTGAAAAGTTCCCATCGGAAGTTCCCAAAGAAGAGTCACCCGTGGATGTACAGGAACAGTCTTTTGACTTATTGGAGAAGATCAATTCAAAGGTCTGTCTCATATATCACTTCTAACTTGCATACTCCTTGTCTCTGTTTAACTCTTCGTACGACATTCATCTTTGTCAAAGGGTACTCTGTGGCATAATCAGCATTTTCTCCTTATATACACTGATGTTGATAGATGTCTGTGTTCAATGTGTTCTGTTAATAAAGTAAGCTATAAAGCTCATTGGACTGTCAATTTGCATGCGGGCTATCTAAATCTCTAATAGCTCTTGATGAGATTTTATAGGGGGATGACGTGCTTCCAATGTGATGTTGCATCTTTGATGATTTGTTTGGCTTTCTTTGTCTATAGTTGCATATGTAGTCTTTTTTGTTTTGCAATAGAATTTTCTTCTTAAGTAGTGCTCAACGCCTCCTAGACAAATTGGTTGCTGTGATGATAATAAACTCTAGGTGAAAGCTTGTCTTGATGAGACATTGACATTTAGTCAATCTGAGCGGTTACCTGAGCAACTCAATTTGCTGCTTCTTTCAACACTCTGATTATTCAATTGGCTTTTCTCATTTTGTTTAGCAGTTCATATATGTTACGGTGTTGTTGTTCATTAAAGAGTTTTCCAAGTGCTGAAATGCTCGTAGACAAATTGGTTGCTGTGATGATACTAAACTCTAGGCGAAAGCTTCTGTCTTGATGAGACGTTGACATTTATGTCAATCTGAGCGGTTACCTGAGCAACTCGATTTGGTATTTCTTTCAACACTAACACATTCTTTTGAGTTTTGAGAACTTCATACCTTTTCATTAACACTGACTTCTCTCACCTTTCAGTGGTGATCTTGTGAACTCCACTTTCCAATTCCAGTTTTATGTCCTTTTATTTTTCTGCATTATATGAGTTCTTCATACAATCTTTTGACTGTTTTCAATTGTATTTGTGCTATATTCTGGTGGTGGTTGAATCAAACAAAGAATCATCTGTTCCTTTTGTCTCTGCATTTATTGCTCTTACAAGTCCTACTTACCATATGCTTTCCGTGCCAAGCACGGGACAATGCTCTAATTTTCATTAGTATGATTTGATCAGAAACTTCATATTCCTAAAATAATGACATGCATCTCAACCATAGGTTTATTTCTTGATGATGTGTAAGGATTTTAGCGCCACAATTATCATTGATTTACTTCTGAATTGAGACAGTGAAATATTGATTCAGGTATCTTTTTTTCAGTCAATCATTTTAGCATTTGTATTCATGTTGATTCTTGGCCTCATGATATTAATTTTTTAAGCTTATTTCGTGACGTGCCCTTTTTGAACTTCTTATCTCATTTTTAAACTTATGATACTATGTCCAATCTTCACATAAGTCATAAGTTATAAATTTCCTTTCTCTGAAAAAAAATTTGACTACACATTTGGTAGTTGACATAAGTTTTTGGTGATTGTGATTTCGCCTATAGCTTTATTTTAACTGGGTTAATGCATTTTATATCCATATCAGCCTATATATAAGTGAAACTAAATTATGTTTTTTTAAGTGAGGTGTCACGCATTAATTGCTTGGTTATGACTGAGCTAAAATGTAGTGATTGACAGCAAAGTAAGTCTTGATAAGGATTATTCATCGAAGAAGTCTTGTTTCAACATGTGTGTTTTTATCTTAACTTGCATTGAAAAGCTTTAGATGAAATTTAGGTTGACAATATTGATTTGACCCAACTCTTTTTATCATTCGTTGCAGTTTCCTCTTGATTTATTTGTATTAGATCTCCCCCCCACCCCCAAAAAAAAAAAGAAAAAAAAGAAATTTGTCCGATGATGGAACCTCATTTATTGGGTGCAATTTAGGTGACGAGATTATTATAATTGTTACTGTTAATATTGTCTTTCTATGTTTTGGTTTTTAGGGTTGAGGAGCTGTTGGGTGTTGTGGAAAGGTTGTGAATATGCATTTGACTTTCCTTCAGCTATTGCTTATGTCTGTTTGTTGAGGTGCTTCTGTGTGATGGTTTATTGCTTTATATTCCTTTGAATTGGAAAGGCTTTGTTTGTACTTGAAGCGAAAATTCTGACTAGCTTTTTCATCATTTCAGGTTGACCCAGAGGATACGCTCCCTATTCTCTTATATGCTAGTGGTGCAGTGGTTGCCTTGTGGTTATTGTCCGCTGTTGTTGGGGCCATTGATTCGATTCCATTGGTACGTACTTAAATGCAGATTGACATTTATTCTTTTACACCCCCACATTTGGTGTCCCATTTAAGTGTTTTGATTTTCGTCCATTTTCTTGAAACCAGTTCCCTAAGCTATTGGAAGTGGTGGGTCTTGGCTACACCTTCTGGTTTACTTCTCGCTATTTGCTTTTCAAGGTAATTGTTATGTATGATACATGCATTTGCAACTCGCATATATTCTTTTTAAATTTGTAGTCATGCTAAATTTGTAAATATTGCAGGAAAGTAGGGAAGAATTGGCTATCAAAATAGAGGAGCTTAAGAAGCAGGTTCTTGGTTCAAACGACGATTAACATAGCACAACCATAGAGCATCTATTCTTCATGACTTTGCTTTATTTAGGCAGATGTAAAGTTGGGTTTTAGCCCAGTGGAGTGGACACACAGAGTTATGTATATCGGTTTTGTTTGGGTTCAAAGTAAATATATATACATGTTTTGTCAATTGGGATTCACATAGAAGACTATCCTGTTGCTATCTGTGAGCAGCTATGCCCAATTCAAGAACTCTACTTTTGTTGAGTCTCAAGGTTGGGTCCAGGTTTATGTTGCTTCTCTCTTCCTTCGACCGGCAGTGTCATTCACGAGTGTTCATGACAATGGTGATTCCCATGATCTGGGCAGGCTTCTAGAGTAGCCTGGATGGTTCGCTGCTGAGCGTTTTAAGCCCTTGATCTGCTTTAGGTGCACTTGGGAAATTGAAGTCTGATTACACGAGGGAGGAGGTAGGAGAAGCCTTGCTTCAGAAAGTTCTCTGGCAGAGAATGGTGTTTCCCTTGTCCTTCATTTTTCTTCTTTACCTTAATGGCATATTAAATGGTTCATTTCTCTTCTTTAACATGATAATGTTTAGATTTTCTGGCCGGCTGGGGTTGAATATGAAGAGGCAATAGAACTCCCAACACGTTCTTTGGAGTTTAGTGATTGGGTCACAAATTTGAAACCCAATCAAGACAATTTCACTAAGTGGGTTGCACGCTACCGACACGATATAATGAGAGATATGAGCTCTTATTTATAAGCATCTAAAAAAGTGTTTAGATGTGTATAAGCGTATCTAAACGAATCCAAAAGTTTATGGCGGACATGAATTACATGTCAATTTGTATAACTAGACTTGTCTGAATGTCTCATAATTCATAAACAAGTTAACTTGTTCATAACTTGAACTCGTTTAAGCTTGACTTGACTTTGTACGCCTAGGTGACATGATTTTTACCCCTTGTGATTAAGCACGAGAGCTCCAATCTCTCGGGATTGGACATTTCGTTAGGGTATTGAGGGATTTCTTACTTAAGAATTGTATAAAAACTGCTCTCAATCAGGATCACTTGCACATGTCAAAAGATTAAACTTAACTGGTTTATTAGGCATGTAGAGTATTTCTCGAGCGTCTAAGCAGCCGGATGTCACGCCCACGCCCCTGCTCCTCCATTATAGAAAAGAAACAAAGAAAAAAGTAGTGCTCCCGAAAACGCGACAATTACTCATGTCCGAGAAGAACCCCTCCCATGTCTTGTTCCCACTTCTTTTTCGGTTTTGATTACAACTTTTGAAAGCGTTTCCTTTTCGATGCACTAAAGCCGAGTTAACTATTCAACTCCTACATAATTTTTCAATTTTTGATTTTTTTTTTTTCTTTTGGGTCGACCACTTAGGTTCTTAGATGTCTATTATCATCGCTACTTTTTTTCCCCTTTTAATCGGGATTTTACTATTCGACTAATCTTTACGGATCCCAAACATACGAATTAAGTAGGGCTCCATCACAGGATGGATGGTAGGCTTGGTACCGAAGGTTACTCTAAATAAAAGACTCGATTGTCCCGACATGAAATCCGTCGCATTCGAATTAGCCCTCGATCACCCAATCCACATCCGATTCACACGTCGAGGACCACTTTTCTTCGGTGAATTAACTCAGTGGGAAACGCTACAAAAGCAAAATGGAAAATTCGTTGGAAAGCAACCGGTGTTGACTCTTTTGCACGTTGGTTTCGGTGCTTGGAATTTGCTATAGTTGTGGAACTTGGACTCTTCTTTCGATCAAGAGGCGAAAAAGTCCAATTGGGTCGCAGCCGTTCTTTCTCTTTTGGCCGAGAATGCCGTTCTTTAATCAAGAAGACCGTCGTTAGGCACGTTTTTTTACCTCTTGACCCTGGCCCGACCACGTGATTTTAAGTGATTTGAGACTCATCCAGACCATCCCAATTCAAATCACCCAATTCCTGATCAGTCGATGTCAATGGCCATCTAGATGAAGGAGAAATCGGGCCTCTATGGAGCTTCGTAAAGCCAGATTAGGTTTGACACTTGCCTCCCCAATAGGTCCCACGACAAATTGCAGATCATGTAAGGTCGAGCCCATCCCGGTCCACTTTTCACATTGGCTCCATGGTGGTACCCGCATAATTAATGGGTTGGATGGTATCGGTCCACACGATCTATACACATCGCAATAATTTCGAACGTGTGGAGGCGCTTGATGAAAAACAAAAATTGACAAAGATGATTGTGTTTGATTTGGGTTTATGTGGAAAGATTCGTCGAAACAAAGAATATTTAACTTCTTAATTAGGCATAAAAAAAATTGAGGTGACTTTAGATGTTGGTCCTCGGCTATAAATGTATGGTGTTCAAATTGAAAAAGAAAGTGATGTTTTGGAATTTAAAAAGTCAAAACGAATATTAAATGTCAATACGAAAATTCCTTGGTTAAAACAAGATATTTCTTTATGAGATGTGTAGCTTGTGGCCTTTGGAGAGAAGCCAATATACTTTAAAAGCTCCTTTTTTATGACCCCTTGACCATTTCGTCTTCCACGACACTCAATGGCCAATTTGACCTTTTTTATCTATATCATTTGGATGATTTTCTGGCTATGCCTGAGAGAAAATAAATCTTTTCACCACCAGCAGAAAATTAATACTTAAATTTAGCGAAGTAACTTTTTCTTTTGAAAATCATAAATAATTTTCAAAATATAACTTGTGACATCCATCAATGCAAAGTCGCTCTAGGGAGTGGACCAAGGATCAAAATTTGTTGAGAATTAGCATTGATCATGAGCAATGCAAAGTAATTATGACTCAAATTTAACATTTCGTGACGGGTTTAAAATTCTTATAATAACATTCGAAAAGAGTCATTAACGCGGATGTTCCGTGCACTTTTGTCCTTGTAGAAAACATCATTATTACTCATAATAAAAAGTTAAAAGAAAGATTCAGACGAGTCGAAGAAAGCTCACGACACGTTGCCTCGTTTCGAAGTTCCAAGGAAGCAAAAGTCAAGTGCGGACAGCCGGGGCGTGTGGAAACGGCAGCTACGCGGAGATTGGAGATCGACAGGGGAAACGATTTTGTCCACAAGACCCTCAATTAGTAATCAAATCGTCATGACCGACCCCCAAAATTGCGGCGAAATTAAATTTGAGAAGAATTATAGAACATATAAAATTACATAAAATATTCTTGCGGAAAAATTAAGGGGGAGAGGAAAAGCAAAATCCTCAATAGGAATTCAAATATTACAAAAGGTAACTCAAGAAAACTTGAGAAAAACAATATTCATACTACGCCAATATTGACAGCCCAAGCCCTTTGCTACCAATACTAAAACCTCAGTATATTTTTCTCTCATCGGGTTGACACAAATTTTAGTTCATGTGTCAAAACTCAATTCGGGTCAAATAACTAAACAAAGAATTCAAGACATACTCAACAAATCTTCACCTTGATTTGGATTCTTCAAATAGACATAAGTAACAAACAATCTTCTCCTCTCACTAAAGTTAAACTCGGTTACAGCAAACATTAATCAAATTTGAGCAATGCTTAAGTTGGCAATAGGCAAGAGCTTCATCAATATATCGGTTGGATTATTTTTTACCAATCTTCAAAATATATATATATATCGGTAAGAATGTCTAGAATAAAATGATACGGCACATCAATATGCTTTATCCTCTCATGGTACATTTGATCTTTAATAAGATGTATATACACAACAATCATACCATAATTCACAAAAATAAGCCTCTTGATCATGTGTCCTCTTTAACTACCTCTATAATAGTAATATACTCCAGCTCTATAGTTGAAAAGGTAACCGATCCTAACTTTCCAACTAACTGCACAACCTCTAATAGTAAAATATACTTAGTCAAAGACCTCATTATTAAGATCACTAGCATAATCAGAATCAACATATCATGTAAGAGTGTCACCAATTTTCCCAAATTTTAAACAAAAAATTAGAAGTACCCATCAAATATTTCAAAATTCACTTCACAACTTGCCAATAAACATTGCATGGGCATGATAAAATATCTATTTATCATTATGATAGTATGTGAAATGTCGGATTGATTGCAAACCATAGCATACATAAGGCTATCAATTACACTAGAGTATAGAACATATGACATATATTCTATTTCCTCATCTATATGTGGACACAAACTAGTTGATAATCTAAAATAAGCAGTAGGAGGAGTACTTATTGGTTTGGTTTGGTATCTTTCATACCAAAACGATCTAATACATTTTCAATGTAGCTATGTTAAGCTGTAAAACTACAACCATTAGGCGGCTCAATTTTATGACCCGATTTGAAAACTACAACAAAATTAAAATTGAGAAGAATAAAAGAATATGTAGATTTGTATGGAAAATCCTTACGAGAAAAACCACGGAGAGAAAAGAAGCAAAATTCATTATGAAAATTCAAGGATTACAAAAAGTGACTCAAGAAAATCTTCTGTCTTTCTACCCCTTTTTTTTTTTTTTTTTTTCAAAAAAAAAAAAAAAAATTATTTATATTGTTCCATTATTGGGCTACAGACCCTTTGCCATCAATATTAAAACTTTATATTTTTCTCAAATTGAGTCGTCAAAAATTTCAAACGTATGAAAACTCAATTCGGTTTCAAATACCCGAAACAGAATTCAAGACAAATCAACGCACATGCAGCAGAAATATCTCAGCTCGTGCTTTGCTTTTCTCAATTGAGTTGTGCAATTCTACCTTCATTGCAAACTAATCCACAAAAACCCGATTTACCAAGCCACATGTCAAGCCGCAAGTGAGCACTGTTTCACTATTAAACGGCGATCCTCCTACGCATGCATCGCTTGACAAACTAAATAGACAAAAACTGGGTCTCAACAAGTCCTGAATTTCCCTTTCAAAGCGTCAAGCTAGAAGAAATCGTGTTACCATTGTGTCGCCGGAGCTCACGACCTTTTCCCGGTCGATGTCCGGTCAAACCTAATGGCCCGAACCGCTCGTTTCTAAAGCAAACACCTTATAAGTAACCTCAAGAAATGGTCGTTCCATGTTTAGCTTTTGATAACGCATCTAAATTGAATCTTAAGGAAGATAAAAATCTCGAAATTGAGAAGAGGAAAATCAACCCAAGGACCGCGTGGCGATTGCAATAATAGCAAGGCTTGTCGGTTTTTGCCTTTTGCCTATTGCCTATTTCCCACCACCTTCTTCTCCCCCCTATAAATTCCCTCTCCGCCTGAACCAATCTCTCCACCGACACCGCCGGCAGCAAACCGTCCTCTTTCCCTTCTTCCCCTTTTCGCATCGACCGTCCGCCGGCATATGTCTCAGAGACCCGCCGTCCCTCACTCCTCCTCCGTCGCCTTCGGCCTCCACTCCCATCTCCTCGTCTCCAGCGACATGAACCCCAACTCCAACTGGTAAAGGAACAGGAGGCGGCGAGAGAGGAGAAGGAGATATTCTTCCGATCCCGGCATTGATTCCGGCGAGGAGATATTAGCTTGAGATCAGGTCGTGTCGATCGTCTGTTCCAGCCGAGTTCGGAGATGGGTGTCAAGGGGTTCGTGGAAGGAGGCATAGCCTCGATCGTGGCCGGCTGCTCGACCCACCCGCTCGACCTTCTCAAGGTCCGCATGCAGCTTCAGGGCGAGGGGCACGCCCCTCCCAACCCCTCCGTCCAGAACCTGCGCCCCGCCCTCGCTTTCCAATCGCCGTCGGCGGCGGCGGCTCCTTCCTTGCCGCGGCCGCAGCCCCCGCCGCCGCCGCGAGTCGGCCTGGTCACGGTGGGCGTGCGGATCGTCCGGCAGGAAGGCGTGGCCGCGCTGTACTCCGGCGTGTCCGCCACCGTCCTCCGCCAGACCCTCTACTCCACCACCCGGATGGGGCTCTACGACGTCCTCAAGCAGAAGTGGACCGACCCGGCCACCGGGAACATGCCGCTGACCCGGAAGATCGTTGCCGGGCTCATCGCCGGCGGCATCGGGCGGCCGTCGGGAACCCGGCGGACGTGGCCATGGTGCGGATGCAGGCGGACGGGCGGCTCCCGCCGGAGCAGCGCCGGAACTACCGGAGCGTGGTGGACGCCATCCGGCGGATGGCGCGGCAGGAGGGGTGACGAGCCTGTGGCGGGGGTCGTCGCTGACGGTGAACCGGGCGATGCTGGTGACGGCGTCGCAGCTGGCGTCCTACGACCAGATCAAGGAGACCATCCTGGCCAAGGGGCTGATGAAGGACGGGCTGGGGACGCACGTGACGGCGAGCTTCGCGGCCGGGTTCGTGGCGGCGGTGGCGTCGAACCCGGTGGACGTGATCAAGACGAGGGTGATGAACATGAAGGTGGAGGAGGGGCGGGAGCCGCCGTACCGGGGCGCCGCCGACTGCGCGCTGAAGACGGTGAGGGCGGAAGGGCCGATGGCGCTGTACAAGGGGTTCATCCCGACGATATCGCGGCAGGGGCCGTTCACGGTGGTGCTCTTCGTCACGCTCGAGCAGGTCCGGAAGCTGCTCAAGGATTTCTAGCGACGTCGACGGCGGCGGCGGCCAGCGGCGATGGCGGCGATGACGGGATGATGATGATGATGATGATGATGGCGATAATTCTAGGATTTCTCTAATTAGGGAATTAAATAAAATTAAAATAGAAACCATGTAATATGTGGTGGATTCTATAAATAAAATATTTATGATTTAGATAACGTGCCTTGCATCTAGGGTTTCCTGTGTGCTGTCATGGATGATGAATCCGTGTGGCTCCCGGAATACGGGAAGGGAGATGCCGCAATCAAAGCGCCACCTTGCACCCGATTTTGTTTCCTATTCCTCCATTGTATAATTTCCAGATACTATTGTCAAAAAAAAAAAAAATACTTTCCCTTCAACAGAGCCTAATATAATAGAAATAGGACAGACAAATTAAAAATAGGGTTCGTTTATGGTCGCGAATATAATTAGCCTATTTTCCCAGATTAGATGAGTTTTTGAAAATAAGTATTTCGACACCGTGCCAGTCGAATATGTGGCCGGAGATTGCACAGAAGGGGCTTTCTCTCTTGCTTCAAATTCTTCATGGGCGTTATGCCTTTTTTCTCTCATGTTCTCTGCTCCTCATGAGGAGGGACTGGTGACGTGACCCTGATTTTTCTCTTTGTTCCACAAAAGCCATTCAAAAAAGATGTGATTACAATTTGCTAATCCTATGTGGTGTCCATCGGTCTGAAAGTGATCACCAGTTCACCAAATTTTAAGGGGGTGGGTCCTGGTTTGAAGTGCCTAAACCTATCTAGGTTCGGCTCATGCAAGGATTTGCCCTTATCAGAGTTTCAATGCATCCTAGTCTGGTTCATATGTACTGTTAGATTGGGATTGGGCAGAATTCGGAGGCTTTTACGAGGGTGGCTCCCAGTATGAAGTGCCTAAACCTATCTAGGTTCAGCTCAAGTTTCGAGGCTCCTGAGCCAAGTTCATATGTACTGTTAGATTGGGTGAACTCTAGAGGTTCGCTGCAATTGGGATCATCCAACGCTTGCTCTTGTTCTTAATGCAGTAAATATCACGAAAAAATTTCAAATTAAATTCTTATTTAAATTATTTTTTGACCATTAAAAACCCCAATGTGATATATTTGTAATAAATCTATCTTCATTAGTTTTCATTATATTATATTAATATCACGAAAACCATAAAGCGATACACATATGACCAACAAAGAGTAAAGCTCCAAATCAATACATCTACCAACTTCTACGTGTCATTCAACACAACAATTTGATGATAAAATTTAATAAACACTAATGAAAAGTAAATTTGTCACTTATGTACTAATTTAGAGTTTGGCATAAATTTATCATGGACGAGCCAAATCGAAATTTTTCGTCATATTTAACCCATTCTTGATGGCATGCCCAAGTGGAGATGGGTTCAATCATTGTGCCAGTTTCGAGAAGTCAAGTTTAATGGGTAATGGATCATTGGATAAGGCGAAGAGATTGGGGTCTCTTTGATGGTTCCTTGAATTTGTCCGCCATGCGTGGTCCGCGTCCGCGAGGCGTGTAGGCCCGGCATTAACTTCGTCCACTCAACTTGGCCGATCCATCACGTCCCGGACTTACCGCCACCACTTCCTGATTTTTTCTACTCAAGACTTCGTTCCCTACTCACAGGTCACAACAAGCAAATCCAGCTATGATTTTGGAAGTCTAGCCAGGATGAAGTGAACCTTCCAGTTCAGTGCCCTCTCTTTCGTAAGACCTATTAAAGGAAGTCGTGGATTCATGCATCACAGTGCCTTAGATCGATAAGTTGCGCAGCGAGATGGTTCGGTTGGTGTGAAACCATCTGTGTCAACCCTCTGAATCGATATCTAGAGCTATATCAAGTTGGACAGCATTCCGGCTTCCAGGATTGCTCCAGACCACACGCACTGCCCGCGATTCTGACCTCAGAAGTTGCAATAGCCACACGCGTGTGAAAGCTATTAGATGTACGTGTCGAGGGCGGTCCTCAGTACGTCAGAAAGACGAAGATAGTATCATGTCTACTTCGGTTTTTTCCCCTGCCATAAAGTGCTGAGAAGATTTTCCCGCGACGTCGGCATCCGTATCACCATCTCAAATACCTTGGATTCCAAGAAGCTACAGTTGCCTTGATCGTCATTTTAACCACAGGCAATATAGGCAGGCCTGAACTGAGGCTCGCCAAAACAGACAGCTGGTCTAGCCATTGCTTGGAGTTGCCGGAGAACCCCAATAAAGAGGAGTCTCCATAGAAACAACATTAAGCTTTGTGAGAGAGGTTAGGGTTTTCTGAAAGAGAAACTGGCGGTGGTGACGGCGAACGGCTGACAGCAGTCGTGTGGTGGTGATGGAGTGAGTTTGGTTTTCATTAACCGAATATTATACTGTTCTCTTTTACAATGCCAAGAAGTTGTCATGTCATCAACCACATCAACGTAATTAAATATGCTTATGACATAAGGACTCGATCACACAAATCTTGCAACTGGGATGACTCAGATTGAACAAACTCAAATTTTTCAAAACCACAAGTAAAATTTCTATATATGGAATGGACCAAACCCTATAACAAAACAGAGAAGGTCAAACGTAGTCTGGCCGGAATATTGTCTCACTCATTCTCTCACTCTTCAAATTGACAAACACGTTAACATGTCCAACTCATCATTGCAAAGTGAAATGTTTCGAAATGATTACCAATTGAATGTACTATGAGCAGTGGCTCAAAGCCAAAAGAATTGAACAAATCTGCAAATAAGTACCAAAATTGTCAGCATCAGTGAGCAAGGCTACAGGAAGATCTACCTCATGCCGCCGTTGAAGCTCCTAATCTTATCTTTTCCAATAAATCGTCACCAAGTATATATAAGTTCCAGTAGCAGCTATGATGAAAACCCCCAAATAAATGCAAACTGTTGCAGCAGCGACATAAAGGTACCTTCATGAAATATGAGTATTGACTTAGTATGAATTGTCTCAGTAGAGGTAACAAAAGGTGTTGCAATATCGTACTTGAGTGCAAAAATAACCGCTCTTTAAAAGAAGGGTAGAAAGTAGCGTATGTAAAGGGCAAAAGCATTGCCATACGGGTAAAATCAACAAAACAAGACAAATTTATCTCACATAAGAAACAAAAAGTAGGACCCACTGCATGAAATAGATGTTGAATCCACAATCTCGTTCACAATTAATATTTGAAAAACAAAAACTTATCCACACTAGCTACATATGATCACCACATTTTCATAAAAATTCCATGATAATAGATTAACATATGCACTTTAGAGTATGGAAAGACTTACTTTGGAGAGAAGACACTCCATATGAATAAGTGATTTCTCATCAGTAGCAGTATGATAGTGTAGGCAGTCAGCGTAACTGAATTCAGGCACAAAGGTATTACACAAGGAAAACCAAGCATCATCTTTAGGAGATCTCCAAAATTAGCATTCTGCGAAGTAACCAGACAACTAAAATTCTTCACAGAGATCCACATTGGCATGCTAAGGAGAAACAGCAGCGGGGAAGCATAGGTGATTATAAACATCAAGACACCAGATGACAGCATCGAGAAATCTGAAGCGCCCTGCCAATGACGTAAAGAAGTTAGGAAACTGCGGCAACTATCTTTTGCCTGATATAGTTACGCCAGGTCCCAACTGCAGAAAAATTCCAGATTATGAGAGGCTTACAATGAATGCACCAGCAACATCAATTGTAGCTAGAGAGTTGCTGTTCCCGAGGGCAAAATGACCTGCCATTCCCAACTGGTAAAGTGCAGTGATCTACATAGACAGCAAAACCACCAATGTCAATACAGGATTGCGACCAACATAATGAATCGATATATAAACTAGACGCAGCTAAAGACACTCCTTGTGTAAGATTGCCAAAAAATTAAGACGTCAGTGGAAACTAGCAAAAAAAAACCTGCCCCAAAACCCTCCTTGCTTTTCAGGATAAATCTTCCTACCGCTAAGAAAGTCAACCAACAGCTGACCAACCGCCATGTGGAATGAGTAAGGACAGTCAGCTTCCCTAAACGTGGCGTTTGCTGTCAACAAGTGCTCAAATGGACAGTCTTCCCTAACATCTGTTCGAAGAAAGCTACCCCAAACATCTGTTTGGGTTTTGTAAAATATAATTATCCTTTCTTCTAGATGCATATTGCGATTCATGAGACGAAAAGCAAATTTGATAGAGCTAGTAGTCAAGTTTATCAACATTGAAGTTTTTAAAAACCAAAGAATTGAATGACAATTACATCTGATTTGAGACTAGATGAACAGCTGATCTGGCAATATCTTTTCATTTATTCAAGCAGAGCATGAAATCGCGGAAAAGTTGTATTTTCTGTTTATGATCCATCCAGCACATAAACGCCTTCAGGCGCATGCTAAATCTGGCATGGAACCAGAGTGGTCCAGCAAAGCAGGATCAGATAAAGAAAAGGCTATGATCTATTAGCACAGAAAGAACAAGAATTCCTTGTTACTACATAAGAATGCCTGCTTCTGGAGAAAGAGAGAGTACTAAGGGGATTTCAAAAAGAAATTAACTTATACAAAAAACCCTTCTCTTTATTAGAGTGCTTTTGTGTCGCTATGCCTGCTTCTAGAAATTTAAATAGATTTGAATCACATCCCCAAGCCATTATGTCCGAAGAGGAACTTGATAGCACAAGAATGATGACTTGTCACTTAAGGATTTTATCTTTTTCTTAAACCACTAATGATGGTAAAATATTCTTAACCAGATGCAACAGTTACTCTAGAGAACAGGGAATCTAGCTTGCATTGAGATGTGGACAGAACAGAACCACAGAAGATGCCATTGTAACTGACCTCAATCCAATGCTTATGAGCAGGCACAGCACTGCAATAATGAAGCATGCTGGCATAGATCTGCACAAGCAGCAAAAGCACAGGCAACGAATTTGTTGGCTGTTGGAGCAACAGTTGAAGGAGACACCAACAAAATATGTATGCCCACCCTATGACATAAAATGAATCTCTCATCTCCATCAGTGGAGGCAACTTTAGAATGTCATGGGAACCAGAAGTTGACAAGCAGATATCACCATTAGAGCATGCCTTGGAAGTCCAACTATGTATTAGCCATGGTACAGATACGACAGCCACAACCGTAAGAGCACCAAGAACTCTATATATCTTCTGTGCTGATACAGTGGAACCGTAGCTGTATGTAAATGATCCTGATGTATCATCCTCGTGACTAATTATATATTTCAAAACCATCAATCCTGGGATAAAAAAGCTGAATCCGACCACTAAAACCATTTTCCTTCTTGTCCATAAGAATGTTAGAACATAAATACTTAAGATGATCACCAACAGGCACGCCAGCAGCCAAAGTCGTTTCACATATTCATGTCCTGCCAGTTTTAGCCATTTAGAAATATCAGGAAGATTTACCCAGTTTATACCACCCTGGTGCCAGGCTCTCAAAATTCTTCCCGATACTAGTACAGAAAAGAGGGATATAATTGGATAGCTGATCTTTCCATTAAGAGACATGGACAAGCCGACTGGACTTTGAGTTCTATCTGCCGGAATGGTCTGTGCAGTCTTCCGAATTAATAACAGATAAAATGTTGATGACACAAAATGCCAAATATATTGCTCCTCCTCTACCATAGAACTGGATCCCATGCTTATGACATGAATCAATGTAGCACCCACGAGGAAGATCTCATCCAAATGCCATGAAAAGGCATATTTTTTCAAGCTGGAAATCTGATGGTCTTCTCTAACATACAAGGCCTCATTCAAATGAAATACAAGCCCCAGAAAGATCAAACATGAGAGAATCATTGCTGAAATTCCAACAACAAGCAGGCCGACAGGTTTCTGCAAAATGCTTACTTGTTACTGCATGGAAAAAATAAAGTTATAAAAAGAAAATATTATTTTGTGTGCTCTTCTACGGTATTATATGCATCGTGTTCACCAGTAAAATTGAATCAATGTCCCAACAAAGAAGCAGTCTATTTTCAGTGGATTAAAAAGATACATACATCAGTCATTCTGCGTGCTAACCACTGACTTGCAGTCCTCAAGAACACATAATATGCTGCGGCAGCGCTCTTGTAGTCTTCAATGTTTGACCTTTAAAAGTGAGTGCCAAGAGAACAAAGAATCATCATTTTGCTCATGTAACATTCAATAGGTATTTGAATCTGTGATGCTTTAAAGAATTATTACACGGAGATCCTGTTGAACTTCCAGGACCTGTGGAGGATGGCAGCATTCCGATATAAGCAACAGAAGACCTGCTCTATGTTTCCACCGCACTCAGTGACCACGGATTTTGTATCTCCAGTGTTGTCCTCTACTAAAACATGTTCACAGGGTAGACCAGATAACTGGGCCTGTAACAATCTTAACAACTGCCAAGAGTTTAACTCTAAAGCTCTTATCTTTTCAGCATCTGCACATATTAAAAGAATATAAAGTGGTCATTATTTCTTATAAATTTAAGGTAAAAAGGACCCAGATAGAAGTAGAATAAGAGGAAGATCTAGGAAACCAATGTTCGCATGTCGATGCAGAACCTACACAATGATAACTGAAATCTTCTTCAGTCAAATAAAGGAATAACCAACCATCTGGCAACCAATCTAAAATACTTCAAAATCCAGCATTTCTTGATTTGGCCCTACGTTTCCTCTAACTAGCTAACAAATATATTTAATATGGACATAAAAGAGCATGTAAAAAAAAAATTGCAAAAATTAAGTAATTTAACCTTTTCCTTGCTAAAACACAAATAACCCCCACCAGCTACCACACTATCACAAATTATTCACAATCATTGTTAATTATTCCTGAAATTGCTGAACACTTAAAAGATGCAGACTTGGTCTCCTACCTTCAGGAGCTTTTCAAAGAACTAATGGAAGGTTATAATGATTCAGTTTGCTATTTCCAACCAACGTTGTGTTGGTTTCACAATTTAAAATTAGATCAAACAACTAAACAAATGTAACAGATAGACATTGTTATATATAAGAACTTCACTTTAAAAATTTTGAAAAAAGAAGAAGAAGAAGAAAGAACTACGCATAATACTCATTATATTTCCGGATATATCGTAATTATATGACAACAAAAGAAGGAACAGAACCAAAGAGAATCTTCATCTTATACAGATGTGTCATGGTAATTTCTCGAAAACCCATACTGACATGCACCAATTAAGTAATTGTGACCAAAATACTATTCTTTTTATTTCCACTTGCACAAATTATGTCAACAGAAATAAACGTGATAATTATACCTTATTCTTCTCATAATTGATGAAAACAGCATGCTCAAGAGACAACAAAGAGCACAGAATAAAACTGATGTGGCTTTCCCATTAACCGCACTAACTACCAAGAAAAACGCTACAACCATTGGAGATTACTGGAAGCAATACTCTGGTCAACAAAACTTCCCTATTATAGATCTCAAACTACAATGAATGAATCCAAGAGAGATAACCATGATGAATACCATCAAATCTATTATTTGATGGGTGAGCTGACAAAATCCTTCTTGGATTTGAAAGACTTGATCTATTTGCACCAAGGAAACTCCCATTGGACACAGCCGATATGAGGAGAAATGCTTGACATCATTGTCCAGCAGTTGATCCGCAACTATTGTGATAATTAAAATTCATAATATTTGAAAATTGTTGACTTGGTGAACCATGCATGTCCACAGAGAGAGAAAGAGAGAGAGAGAGGACCTGTCATAAAGTTAAGAGCATGTGGGATGACAACTCCAATATTGTTTTTTGGTATCGGTATATTGAAGAGGAGAGCTACAGTGGCTGCCATGTCAATCTGCATCACAGAGAATAAGTGAAGAATGGAAGGTTATTGGACTATTAGTTGGTCATAATTATTAAAATTGTAAAAAACACGCATTGTAACTAAAACCAATATTGGTGAGAATATTTAGAAACTGAAATCTCTTTACCCTCGGCTCTTACTTGATTTCCTGAATTCGCAAATTTTTATTTCAGGGTCCAGTATTTTTTCTTGTACTTGAAATTTATAAAAGTAATCAACTGCGTGTTTGACAAGTCATCATTCAGAAGATTATGCCTTTCTTGTTTGCACCATGTCGCTTTTCATGGAGAAATTGAGTGAGAAATTTCAAAATTTGCTTCTTACATTAACTTTGTTATAAGTTAATTTTAAAGAAGTACTCCACATACCTGTAAGAACTACATAATGGGGAAATTAACCATCTCAAGGATGTATTTAATCACAAAACAATGTCACGAAATTCCATTCTCCACGTCCGGCTTACATTTATCTAATTTCCTAATATTGACTGTTAGTCTTATATAATAGCAACAGCAATACTGGCATTCATATGTGTGTGCAAAATATGGAATATGTTTTGATAGAGGAAAGGAACAATATGATCTGAGTTATTTTATGAAATAGATTCAAACTATTGACGGATAAGGAAACTTATTTATATATAGAATCTCAATAAGATAGATTTATTGAATAAATATGATAATTCCATTTGCATCTTAAATTACAATCTTGTCCTTTGTTTGGTAATACACAATCATTATTTATTCTTCCAGCTAGCATGGGTATATTGTGGAATATTCAGTCGAAAGTTTGAGGTTGGAAGTTCCTGTCAGGTTTGCTTATTGCAATGAGAGATTAGACATCAACTAGGATTCTTAATGAGTTTCCAATTCCTACTTAAAGTAAGATTCCAAGGATCTTTGCTTCCCTTTGGACTATGACTATACAGCACATATACAATACGCACGTGCGCGTTGACGAAGTTTAATGAAATTTTAGCTAGATTTTTCTTTTGAATTATTTGATGCAGATATCTTCTTCAGTTTGATGCTTAAGAAGCCTCTTTGTGATGCATGAAGAAATCTGCTTTTTTGTGATTACTGTTTGCAAGAAATTCCTATCCAATTCTGGCTTCACTGCAATTGTTTGTCCCTCAAGCAAGCCGGTTCTACTCCCCATAACAAAATAAATTGTGGAAATTGATAGAGTACCTGGTTTGCTGAATTGCCTGTAGCTGATGCATGGTCAAGTGTGTGATCACCCAGACCAACAAAAACAGCCAATGAATCAATTTCTTCAAATGAAGAACCACCATGGTTACCACTCTCAGTCATGCCATGGTCACTAACTATCACCTTCAATGCATTTAGTGATATAATGTGTGAGAGAAGATAACTTCTTCAAGTATAGCGCCAGAAAGGAAGCTAAATAAGCATCTAATAAAACATATACGTTTGTCAAATTGAAAGGAGAAGGTGGCACTACACTATGTAATCATATCTGACAACACATCTAGAAGATAGTTTCATAGATTCAAATCTGTCTCCTAAATATTAGAAATAATGACTCATCATCACTAACAACTTGGAAGAAACACACTGGTCAAAGTGTTGTAGAATTTTAATAATTCGAAAAATATATTTCATAGGCTTCCAGTTTACTTCTCTGTCCCTACTCCTACTATTGTGTAGCAAAATCTCAAAAATTGCAAAGCAATTGTCAGTGCATTCAGCAGTAATTCTTTATGAGTTAATCCAATCTTAGTAAGCACCAACACAACAATGGAGATGCAAACTTTCCAAAGGGATTGAGTGTTATGTATGTGCTCATGGATTACCCAGTTTTGCCTCCTTTTGTATATCAACATATACCTATACAAAGAATATCTTTCACTAAATTATAAAATTAGTGGACTCTTTGGTTTTTAGTAGACATGCATCAGTCTGTCAATCCTCAGATATAATCATGTGCCTAGATCATCAAATGAAAAGGTAATCTCTTACTCAAACATTTATGAGTTGCTTCATTTTGCCACTATTATAATGCATGTCCAGCGGGCAAAAGCAAACATCCTGTACAACTATATCAACTAGAATTTTGTAATTTAAGAAAATAATAAACAACAAAGGAGAATGGAAAAATTTAGCCTAACCAAAAGAGTCCCTGTCTGATGATTCTTTTTATCCCTAAGGCTGCTTTGATGAATCATCTCAATTACTTCATCCATCTCCTTGAGTTTTGGGCCCATTAAGAAACTGATGCAATCAAATTCAAGCAGTAAGGTGTATTCAGAATAAGCAGATATGCAAAAACAATAAGTATTGCAATGGAGCAGAGTGTACCTGTTCCTTCCACCAAGATGACCAACATGATCCAGACCTAAATAATGCAGAATCTGAAAGATAAAGTCAGTAAGTAGCAGTAGCAATCAGCATTTAGCAGCATCGTGAAGGGAAATGCACTGAGCGATTTATCTCTTGAAGATAGAGAGATTCCTAAAACAGGAAAGTCAACCCCCCATCAGCTAGAGATGGAATAATATAGCTGCCAGTAGATAAAGCCATAAACAGAGAGACTTCTCAGAACAACAGAATCAAACTTATAAGTCAAGACTCAATGGATCATTAACCTGATAAAGTTATAAACAAACCAATATGGTTGGGTCCCTATGGTCAATCTCTTAAGATCATTATGTCATCCATAATAAACATGAAAGCAGATGAAAATGGAGCCCTTCTCTTGACTCCAGATATTTTAAATAATTTTGCTCGGTTAGCATTACTTAAATCACTAAGTCATATTGAACTTTTCTGTACATTAAGATGCCATCTCCTAACCCAGGGAAGGGGGCACAAAAATTCAGGATTTTCCGCTGCACGGATCTCCAGGGAAACAATAGTAAGTATGGATTAAAGGGCTAGCCATCTACTGGTCCAACTGATCCATTTACTTTATTTTGACTATGAGATAATTATCACCTATTGTGTCAACCATTGTTCTTCGGCATAGAAGGGTAATCAAATAGGCAGGTTTACATCAAGTGTGTGTGAACAAGAGTAGAGATGTGACTTCAAATGATGACTGAAGGTGAAAATAGGTAGAAGTTAAGGGGTTAAAAATCCAAAAACAACTGACCAGAAGATCCCAGTCATCTCTGCGAAGCTCTTCGTCTAAATGTCGTGAAACATTTTGGTCTACTTGAACAGTATCTTTAACCTGTAATCAAATAACACTCTAATTGAATAGCAGAAGACACTATTCAAATTAACCCAAAGAACATATACCTAAAACCATACAAAGAACACTTGTTGGTGAAAACCACTCACAAAAAAACTGCTCACTCCATCGTGCCTAATAAATGATCCTGGAAATAACTTAAGCCATGTGTCATCACCATGCATGACCATCTTCCTACCAGTCTGAAAGAATTGACCTACCATACAAGAAGCATACAAGTGATGCGTGTTATAAATTCTAAATAGTAAAACTTACTGTCATCTAATAGCTTAAACTTTTACAATAGTTAACAGTGTTCCCACAAAATTTTACAAGGTATCAAGGTAGAGGGTAATAAATTCCCAATTATATATTTCCATTCTTAGATCTAATGGCAAAGCCCAACCTATGCATGGGTGGGACTACTACAACATTTATATATTAAACCATGTCATCATTTAGTAGTTTAACCGATCACAACAGTTGCAATGATCCACCAAATTTCACAATGTGTACAGATCCACATGATCATTTTATATAATAAGTATGACAATCCAACTTGATTTACCAATAATGTTATCATCTTGCAAAGCTTGTGTATTAAAGTTGAGTGCCACGTCCAGAAATCCTCCAATTGCCCCAGAAACCATAGCCTGGAACCACAGAAACTTAGACCGTTAATAAGAAGAGGAAACATCAACCTAAAACATAGAAGTAGCCCAAAGTAACAACCTTCAAGCACGGCATTGTAACAGTAGGAGGTGAAGCCTTTGCATGGTATCCAACTGCAAATCCATTTGCTAGTAACGACTGAGTATAAGGCATGGCTTTGACAAAAGCCTCTTTCGGAGGCTTATCGTCCCTTCCAAGCACAAATTCTGCTGGAAGACCATCAACAACCTAAACTGACATGGGTGCAGTGGGCAGCTAGTACTTACTATCGAGTTACATTCAGAATGCAAAATAAAGAGCTGGTGCCAAGAGCATCTTCAATCGGCACATATCTCAAGCATGAGAAAGATCACATACCATTAGAATTAGCCGATCAAACGGAGGGCTGATCTCAGATAATTCCTAAAATAGCAAATGGATCATCAAAATCAAGAAAATCCAGCCGCCCCTAAGCAGAGGACTCGCAATTCACCATCTCAAAACAGGGGTAAGCAAATACCGAACCTGATACAACCGCTTGAGCTCTTCAGGAGGCAATGCCGCCGCCGAATCATTTCCAACGCCGTTGGGCCACGGCGCACGGAAGCTCTCCAGTCCACTGACGACGGCGACGGCGAGACCCAGAAGGCAAAACAGAAAAAAGTTCAGAAATTGCAAAATGGGTCCTCACATCCGGATCATCTTCAACCTCAAACCGAGCGTGTGACAATTACTGGCGAAATTTTCGGTGTCTAGAGGAACGCACCTGACGCCAGAAAGAGCCGGCTTGGTGGGGAAGAAGCCGAAGATGAAGAGGGAGAGGCCGAGGGACTGGAGGAGAACTGCAGCTGCGGCGATTATGGCGAATCTGGAGCACGTAATCGAAGAAGGAGACATTCCCGCTCTCTCTCTCTCTCTCTCTCAAGCGGGTCGAATCCGCGCAAGCATTCCTCGTACAGGTACAGAGGAGGGAGATGACCAACCCTGCTCCGCTTGTGGGAGTTCAGGGGTGGCTTTGGGAAAATATTTCTCATTAAAATTATTTTTCTTGAGATTGAGAAAGACCTTAATTTGATTTGTCTATAATTATGAACAAAATATCTCATATTATGTATGTATTATGTATGGAGTTTACAATTCATTATCTTAATCTCGCCAGCCCTTATTTTTTCTTTTTTCGGCATAGCCTTGGCATTTTTTTTTTATGGGCCCCATAATATCTTGTCATTTGGTTTATTTGGATTTTAACATTTTGTTAGTTCACAAAACATTAAGTTTTAGGTGACGTCGTCACTTGCCGTTGTCGATTTTGAAATATAGGCTCGGTGTAGGGCTCGGCAAGGGGAAAATTAGGGCCCGGTGTAGGGCTCGATGTTGCCTCATCCATTGTGATGTGTGATTCATTTAGGGTGTTGAATTGTGATGTGCGAAAGTAATTTGTAGTGGTCGGATGTGAAATGTGCGATGATTAGTGATTGTTAGGGTTCAGAGTATTGGACTTTGGACATGTTCGAATCGAAGGTTGTGGGGATGGGGGCTTCTGGATATTTTTTTTTAATAAATTGCATTGTTGAGGACCCATGCTGAGGAATCTCTCCATATTTTAAAGGAATGCGACGGCATAATCAAAGCAGTCGTCGGGTCCCATCTTTATTTTTATTTGTCCTTGTCCTGAGACCTCTTGTTTTCAAGCTGCAGCTGTCGTCTGACCGCATCTTCCCTCTCTCTTCTTCTTTTCTTTTCTTTAATAAAGAGTGTAGGGACCTCCACTTGCAATTATCTGTTCTTTGTGAATGTGGTCCCAAAAGTTAATTGTATATTTTTCCTCTTTTGTTGCGAAATGGCGCATAAAGACTATGTTGCTGTCATCGTTTATTACGGTGGAGATTTTGTGATTGGGGAGGATGAGTGGGAGTATGAGGGGGGAGGGGAATGATGGTACTATCTTTGTAAATATAAAGAAGGCATTTTATATTGGATTTGTTAGGGATATAGTGACATTTTTGCCTTGTAGAGTACAAAAGTTACTGTACTGTGTTTCTGAGAAAGGCTTGAGAGATGGTTTGAGAGTTTTGGAAGATGATAATGGTTTTAGGGATGTCTTATATCATTATCTTCATGGTGAAGGGGCGAAAGTGTTTGTTGAAAACAATAGTGATAGTGAGGACGAAGATGATGACAGAGATAACACCCAAGTAGGAGAATGGGGAGATAGTATTCAAGCTAGTACTAAGGTTAGGATGAAGTAGGTCATGATGGACAGGATGGGGAGGAGAGGGCGCAGATGCTGTTCACCAGAGCGATTGTGACATGGGTGATGTCACCATCATTGAATTAGATTGGGAAGTAGCTGAATCTAGTGACGGTGATGATGACGATGACGATGAAGGGTTGGCTGCTGAAATTGAAAATTTATTAATCTTAAGTGACGCCGACGATGAGGAGCTTACACAGTCAAGGAAAAAACAAAGGGACTTTTTGTTAGATAGATTTGCAATTTTGCATGTAGCTGTTCATCCAAACAGAGACGAAGGCCCCGCAGATGTTGGTGTTCTTTGGCCAGGTCTTGGAGACAGATTATGAAGAAAGCATCGACACCGCAACTTCCCAAGACGAAGTTGAAGAAGATCAACGAGCTGTGCGTAGAAGGAAAAGTAATTTTCCTTCCTATGATCCATCTGTTGCGTCTCCTACTTTGTCAGTAGGTATGAAATTCCATGATGCGATACAATTTAGGGAAGCTATAATGAAGAACTCCATTGCTGCACAAAGAAATATTGATTTCATTAGAAATACCAAGAAATTTGTAAGAGCTAGGGGTTCGCAGCAAAACTGTCCATGGAAGATTTATGGTGCATTTGTTAAGAAGAGTGGGTCTTTTCAGATTAGAGCCTACCAAGAGGAATACATTTATTCCATTAATTTTCAAAACAAAAGGGTAACAAGTGCATGGTTGTCCAAGCACTTCTTCGATATGATCAAGGTGATGCCCAACTTGAAACTTGCTAACTTTAGGATGCTGGTGAAGGAGTGTGTAGGCATCAATGTATTTAGGAATCGGTGCAAAAGAGCAAAGCAAAATGTGATAAATATACTTATTGGTCAGTATGCTAATGAATATGGGCAGGTGTAGGAGTATGGTTGGGAGTGTAGGCTGCAAAACCCTACAAGTAGAGTGTATGTAGAGGTGATTAAGAGACCGCTTCCTAATCATGGGACCAAGTTTGATAAGTTCTATGTGTGCTTTGATGCATGCAGACGAGGATTTTTAGCTGGTTGTAGACGGATTATAGGATTGGACAGCTGTTTCTTGAAGGGCTTGTGTAAGGGAGAATTGTTGGCAGCGATTGGAAGAGATGCGAATAACCAAATGTTCCCACTAGCTTGGGCTATTGTAAAGATTGAGAACAAGGATAATTGGTCCTAGTTTTTGAAAAATCTGATGGCTGACTTGGAGATAACAAATGGGGAAGGGTGGGCATTCATGAGCGACCAACAAAAGGTAATGCTTGCTTTTTGAAAAATTTAGTCAATAGTTTGCTTTGCTTTATAATATGAACATGTAATTTGCTCTAGTATTCTTACTTTAGGGATTGGTTTCGGCAGTAGCCGAGTTATTGCCCCATGCTGAACATCGAATGTGTGCGCGACACATATACGGAAATTGGGCAAAGAACTATAAAGGGGATAACCTGCAATTGCAATTTTGGCAATTAGCAAAGAGTGCAAACATGACTGACTTTAGAATAGCCAAAGAAGGACTGCTTCAGTTGACAAAGGAATGTTGTGCTACCCTATTTCAACTAGAACTGAAGCATTGGTGCAGGGCATTCTTCAGTGAGGAGTTTAAGTGCGATAACGTCAACAACAACATTTGTGAAGTATTTAATTCGAAGATAATATATGCCAGATGCAAACCAGTCATCTCAATACTTGAAGATATACGAGTTGCGGTTATGACTCGGCTGCAGAAATAAAGAGATGATGCTGCAAAGTGGACAAGACAATATGGTCATAGGATTGTGAAGAAATTGGATGAGAACTTGGTTGCAAGTACGCATTGTCATCCCATTTGAAATGGAGATGACGGATATGAGATAATGAAGGGTGCAGATAAGTATGTTGTCAATCTAGAAAGTAGGAAGTGTTCATGTAGAGCATGGCAAGTAAGTGTAATTTCATGTGCACATGCCATATGTGCTATCCAGTTGAAGGGCGACAATACAGATGATTACATTGATGATTGGTACCATAAATCAAAATATCTTGTTTCCTATTAGTTCATAATGCAGCCAATTAGAAGTAGCAAGTTTTGGGAGCCCACGGATCCATGAAGCACCTCAACCTTTGCCACTGAAGAAGAAAATTGGAAGGACAAAACGAAGACGAAGAATGGCGGAGGGAGAGGTCTCGGGTCAGCAAAGAATGAGCAGGCAGGGTGCAAAGATCACGTGCTCTTATTGTCGCATAATAGGCCACAATCTTAAAGGTTGTCAATTGAGGAAGCAACAACAATCGTTGAGGCAAGGTGAAGGGCCTAGTAAAGAGACAGTTGGAGAAATGGACACAGCAGGGCCAAGTGAGTCGACTGTTCTTCAGTCAATAAGTAGATCCCCGGTAAGTCATGAAATTTATTTTATGTTTATGTTGTTTTCTTGTCGTTTATCATAAAAATGTACATAATATCATATTTGGCCTTGTATGTAATGTGTTTGTTAGGTCACAAGAAGAACCTCGAAGTCATGAACCGAAAGCACTGTTCGAAGAAGGCAAGGTAGAACACAGCCAGGTGAAGGATTGGCCCAAGCAGCATCACGGCCAGCTGAAGGATTGACCCAAGTAGCATCAGGGCCAGCTGAAGGATTAGCCCAAGCAGCATCTCGGCCAGTGCCTTCGACTGTTCTTCAGCAGCGAAAGAAATACCAGTGGTAAATTCAACCAATTTGTATTCAGTTTTTATTATTATATGTCTCGTTATTATATTTATGGTATCTTTTGGCCTCTTTCTCAGGTTCGAAAAAGCAAGTTGGAACTCAAGCGCCAGGCGAAGGGCCATCACGGGAGCCACCTCAAGGATCATCACAGAGTCATCGAAGAATCACCGCAAGGGGCACCACAAGTACCACCACCAGTACCACCAAAAGGCCCAACGAAGGATGAGGTGTCACCGAAGTTGAAGGGCTACACAGAAGGACAACTGGAACAAGGCCAGGTGAAGGGCGGGTACACAAAGGCCATCTAGAAGACGCCCAAACACAATTGGTCGAAGAAGCCCCATTGTAGTTAAAGGGCCCAAGAAAACAGGAAAATGGGCAACAAATCACAAGTTCATGAAAGTGACGCCCTATTCAAACAAGAGGGGCATTTGGATCCTATTCTAAAAAACTTGGCACTTAACTGTTTACTTTTAACTACAAATGACACTTAACCGATCACTTTAACAATAACTTGACACTTAAGTGATCATTTTTTCATCGCGACTAGCACTTACGTGATTACTAAATACAACTTAAAAATCATGTTTGTCTTGTGTATACTTTGAGCATCAAAATAGAGAAGATGATTCCAATTCTAGCACAAACAACAACAAAACAATGATCTGGAACAACACAAACTTCTTCGCATCTTTTTTTTTTCCATTAAAAATCCCAAACTTTAAGTCTAATACAGTATCAATTTTTCTACCCTTAACCTTGAGCTTGCATTGAGTCAACATTTTTATATCATGAAAAACCCTCAACTTTATATCAAGTATCAATTTTACCAGGATTGATTTGAGTTTTTTTGTCTCATGAAAAATATTAGCTTTAAGAATTTTGCAAATGAAAATTTTGACTTTACTCGATTTAGGGTTTTAAATTTCTTGTTTCATAAAATATCACTAACCACATAGGAAAAAAAAAATAATAATAAAATATTTTTACAGCAAGGGTCGCGGAGGTGGAGCCCCAAATCTACTCTTCATTAATCAAGCCTATGTTCCAATTCTAACCTAAAATCTTTTTTCCCATTAAAAATCCCAAACTTTAGGTCTTGTCTCTAAAAAATCTAAACCCTTAAGGCTTTAAATTGTGCAACTTTTCTTGAGCCCCAAATCTACTCTTCCATCTCTTATACTTAGGAATGTTCTATTTCTCATAGTTAGAGAGCTTGCCCTTAGAACGCTCAAACAAGTTATGTTTGGAAGTTTTTCATCTCCCAGTTGTCAATGATAAATTTGAACAAAGGTTAATGCAGATAGATTTGTGACTAAAGTAAAAATTTGTGGTGTTTTATAAGACTATAAAAATTTCAGGGTAAAATTGGGACAAGACCTAAAGTTTCAATTTTTCATAGGAAAAGTAGTTTATAATAGAATTTTGAGACAAGACTTAAAGTTGATGATTTTTTATAAAAAAAAAAAAAAATGATAGAATTGTCACTAGACCTAAAGTATGAGTTTTTTTAATTTTTTTTTTTTTTATGAAATAAAAAGTAAAATTGAGACAAAAGCTAAAGTTGAAGGTTTTTAAGGTATTAGGCCGCATGATATGCTTGGTCTTTTTTTTTTTTTTTTTTTTAATACCTATACACTATGATATCCTAAATTTTGACCCCATCTCGAATATATGTAATAGGCATTTCGTCGATGCACCTATGGTCATTTTTCTTGGAGCTGATCACTCTTGAGTTAACCGATCTATTAGGTAAAATCGTTAAGGGATATAAATGCGACAAACTTGAGAATTTGATTAGAAATTGACTGCTCAATCGTGCTAATCGGCAATAGTCAATACGGCATCGTTATAATCGATTAGAGATCGTAGATAGGTAGATTCGATAGAGGCATATAATTAAGTTGTGGGTGATTTCACCTAATTGCAAAATTTGCGTCAAACGACATTAAACCGATTTTTTTTTGTCGATTCTGTATTCGATGCCCGTAATTGAAACGTTGAAATTTTTATGACAATCGAGAGTCACCAATGAGTTAAAAATGCACAAACGTGAATTGAAAATTATGACCATGAGTCAGATGTGATAAAATCTCTAAAAGTTATTTGGTAAGTTGGGTCACGCTAAAATCGCGTTTGATCGATTTTAACCATGAAATTGAATTCGGTTTCGGGAATCGGATATTCAAGCATGTCATGATTCATTTATAGGACGTCGTCTCATCTTTTGGAGAAATTCCGTTGAGCCGGAATTTTGTGGAAAAATCGATTTTCGGACAATTTGGAATGAGAAGTGAAAATTCGGATGGGAGATGAAGTGGGTTATTTTGCTACCCAAAAATCATTAATTTTGGGAAATTAGGCTCAATAAAGTAATTTGGGGACATAGAGGATTGGCATGAAGATTTTGGGGCTTAAGGCAATCATGGCTTAGATATTTAATCTTGACTTTCTTTACCCCTTCCTTTCTCTCTCCCTTTCCTTACTCTCTCACATGTGAACTCATTCCCATCTCTCTATTGCCCACCTTCTTCTTTCCTTCCTCCTCTCTTCTTCTTCACCCCATTCCTCTCCTCACCCCCCATTCTTCTTCCTTTTGTTGACCTCACGACTCCACGCCTCATTCCATTTCTTCTTCTATTTTGCCACCACCACCTCACGCTTGCTGCTCCATCTTCATGCATGCCACCTAGCCACCACCCCTTCCACTTCACTGACCGCTAGCAACCCTTTCTTCCTTTCATGGTTGCTGTTGTTGCTATCCCATCCAACCCTCACGCTAACTCACCCACCACTCCAACAACCCATAGCCACAACCCTTTTGTCCAACGCAACTCCAGCAAATAGCAACCATCAAGACTAGCCCAAGCCAAAGCTTGATCAGCCTCTCGATCTAGCCTCTCCAGCTCAAAGCAAAACCGAGTTTCAATTAAGGGCAGAAACTTGTAGGGCTATTTTTAGCGTCTTTGAGCCTCCTTTGGAGCCGTCGTAGGCACAAGATCTTCGCGCTGTCGTGCCACCGTCACCGTGAACTTGTTTGCTCGCTAATCCGGTGAGTTAATTCCATAATCCTTGATTATGTTGTTAATTGCACTTAGTTAGGTAGATTAGTGATAATTAGATTGATTAGATTAGTATTAAGTGAGATTAGTTTTAAGATGGATTAGTGTTAATCTAATGGTTAGATTAGCCTTAAGATGGGTTAGTGTTAATCTAATTTGTGAAATTAACATTAATGAGGAGGGATTAATCAAATTTAGTGGATTTTCCTCAAATTTAGTTTCTGGACCATTACATTTGCCATTTTTATAGATCAAATTGTGCTGAGATTTTGAGGTTGATTCATTCTTGAAAAATATTTTAGACATCTTCCGCTATAACATATATTTTTCCTAAGATTCTATAGATTTAAAAGAGTATCATTTCAACTTCATCAAAAACAAAACAAAGCCCTTATTTTTATTGGAACTAGTGACCTTTTGGAATTCAATAGATTTTTATCAACTTTTAGGGTTCGAATTTCGAAAGAGTTCATTCACAAAAGTTGTTTGTCACATTTTTAGTTTAACATAATCAAATTTCAAATCAAATGAACAAGTTTTAGACCTCAAACTAAGCTGATTTTGGAAAACAGACTTTTTGGAAACGAACATAGTTTATGTACTGGATTGCGTAATTTACTGGGCTTAATTTAGAAAGATTTGGGTTAAGGTGTTTTCATGAAAAATGTTCATTTTTGTGTCATTTATAACATATTCTAATTTGGGAATTTTACAAACTTGTTTGATTAGATTTCTAGATTTAAAGTTGAACATGCGCAAGTGGACCGTTTCTGTTGGTTAGGGTTGGTTATGATTTTGTGGTGTTTTGGTGCAATGCTTGCTGGTTTGCACATACTTGATGATATGGTTGGTTTATGACATGCTTAGAACTTGTGCATAATGATGTGTGAAGGATTGTGCCATGGCAATGGTGTGTGGTCATGTCGAAAGATGGTTGTTAAAGGGCGATATGTGAATATGTATATATGTGATTATGTGAGGACTATTGAAAGATGAGGTGATATGTTGACGAAATCACATGTGTTGTGTCGAGGAAATGAATGGGTGGTGAGCTGGTAAAGGATTAAGCCTCGTTTGGTTTGGCTTTCCCAATGGGCTTTGGGCCTCCAAAGCCCTTTGGGGAAAATATTTTGTGTTTGGGAGACATTTTTAAAAGCTCATTTGCCAAATGTGAGCATTCCAAATGCTGAAAGTTGAATGCTGGGGAGGGTTGCTTTCGATTTTGGTATTTTTGAGATGCAATTTCCACTATTCATGGTGACACTATTCATCTTCTTCTTCCTTGCCTGAAAGTTGCGCTTCTCTTGTAGCCACCTTTGCCACTTGGGGTCGCGTGTTCCCAGTGACCACCGCCTGGGGTGGTGCGACTTGCAACCCAAGCGGCGTCGTGCGACCTTAGGTGGCGTCGCTTGGACCATGTGGGCCTCCGGCAACGCCGCCCGAGGTCGCGCGAACTTCCAGCGGTGTCACCTAGGCCGCACGGACCTTAGGTAATGCCGCGAGCGGCTAGATTTGGTCGCTGGGGAGCTAGATTTGATTGCCCGGAAGCTTTGCCTCAGGTCGCATGACCTCAGGCGAGGTGGCCTAAGGTTAGGCGACGACCTAGGCGACACCGCCTAAGGCCACGTGATCTCAGGCACGACCTAGGGCGTCGCTTGAGGTCGCCAACCTCAAGCGAGCCGCCTCCCCCCACTGCCATTGCCACCAGCCGCCTCCCCACCACCACCAATGCCACCGCCACCATCACCAGTTGCTCCCCCACGATTTTCCTCTCTTTGGTTGCATCTCCTCCTCCCTTTTCTTTTCATTCTTTCTTTTTTTCTTTTTACTTTAAAGCTATTTTGCAAAATATACACTACCAAACACACTTGTTTTCACAAAATGCCCATTCACTCAAAGATACTTGCATTTCCCCAAAGTTGAACTAAACGGGCCCAACATGATAACGTAATCTCGTGTGAGCCACCTCTAGAATCTTGTACTATTACTTATTGTAGTCAAGGGCTAAGTGTTATATGGTGAACTGAGTCACATGAGAGTCACCTTTAGAGCTTTCGCTGTGATATCTTGATTTTCAACCCTATTTTCGATTGAATGAATTTGGCTTTTCATCGACGCGCCTATAGTTCTTTCTCTGAACTGATCACTCATGAGATAACTAATTTATCAGGTAAAGCTGTTAAGAAATCTAAACTTAATTGACTTAAGAATTCGATTATAAATTGATTACTCGACCGTGTTAATTTGCAAGGGTTATTACGGCATTGTCAAAATCGATTAGATATCGAGATAAATCGTTTCGACAGAGGCATGTGATTAGAGTGTGGGTGATTCCACATGATTGTAAAATTTTTATCAAATGGGCATTTGACCGATTTTTTTTATATAATTTTTGTACCTTATGTCCGTATTTGAAATCTTGAGATTTTCACGACAACCGAGAGTCGCTAATGAGTCGAAGATGTACAATGTGGCTCAAAAATAATCAATCATGGGTCAAATGTGTTAAAAATTCCTAAAAGTTACTTGGTAGATTAGGTCACGCTAAAATTGTGTTAGGCTGAAATTAACCGTAAAATTGAACTTTATTTCAAAATTGAAAGTTTTGGTGTGTTACAATTTATTTTAGAAACATCGACTCATCATTCGAAGAAATTTTCGGTAATTCCGGATTTTCAACGAAAAATCAAAGTTGGGCTATTTTGGACTGGGAAATTCGAATGACCGTTTTTAGGTGGATTTTTGGAGTTCAAGATGGACTAATTGGCAAGTTAAATTTTGGAATTGAAGTGGGCACCTACCTTGGCAAGTTGGCCACTTAATTGGATGGAATTGGAGTGAAATTGAATTGGAATTGAAGAGGAAATGTTGCAAATTCGTAACTAGGGGGGCTGCAACATTTCAGCACCCTTGGAGACTTCTTGGAGAAGATTGGTGAGGGAAAAATAGCTATGGGTGAGACAGAAGACTTTGGGGGCAGCTACTTGAGTGTTCTTGATATTTTGTGAAGACTTTTGAGCCCATTGTTCCCCCTCCAGCAGCAGCAGCCTCTCCTTCTTCTTTCTTGCCTCATCCTCCTCCATTGTTGGTGTTTCAAGAGCAAAAAACCCAGGGAGAACTAGCCAACGCCCTTTGCAGTCGAGCCAGCCAATGCTGATCAAACTGAGCATCGTCCGAGTAGCCGCTGCCATTGTGTTATCCCCACACTTATGCCTGTCGCTCGTGTGTCTAAGCCGTCGTTCGCCATTTGCCAGGCCTCTATCTAACTAATCGAGACATTGTCGCCATTCCAACTGTTTGAAGCCACCGCCGTTGACCCCCTGCTCATGCTACCATCTGCCTTGCCATTTCTAACTACCGTAGCCGCTCGGTCCAACTCCTTCAGCCTTTGGACAAAGCCAAACTCACAAGCCCTAGCTGTGAGCTTCGTAGACTGTTTCGGGCCCCTTTTGAACCTCCTTAGCGTCGCCATTGACCCGAGTCTCACTTGCCGTCGCGCCACCGTCATCGTGGATACTCATTGGCTTGCAAATGCAATGAATATACTTGTTAAACCTTGCTTAGGGGGTTAATTATGCTTAAGGGATAATTAGATTAGCTTAAGCTTGGTTTAGGTGGTTAGTTTAGTTTAATTAGTGATTTATTTGGTTAATTAAGCTTATTAGGTAGTTAGATTAGTGTAGTTATAGATTAATTAGATTGTAGGATTTATTTAGATTAGTGCATTACTTTTCTAAGTTCAATTAGGTGGCTAGATTAATGTATTTAGCTTAATTAGGCATTTATCTAATTATTTTGCATTATTTAATTAATTTTGTAATTTATTTAATTATTTAATATTTTTTGAAAATTATACCGGAATAGCCTGGTCGTCAAAATTTTGTGTTGATTGTCGTGGTGTGGTCGGTTTATGCAATTGAATGCTAAATTGTGCAATTGAGTGATGATTGTTAATTTTGAATTATTATTTCAAAATTTTGGATTTTTTGTATTTAATCGAAAATACCAAGCATTGGTTTTTAATGCCAAAAATATTTTTGAGTACTATATTAAATAGTGAGATTTTTAAAAGTGAGGATGTAGCATTTTATGGTTCAAACTGACCGTGTACCCACACACAATTATTTTACCTGGTGTTTTCAATATGAAGAAAATAGGCCAAGTACATTATTTTAATTGAGGCATTTGAGTACAAAGTATAATGTTTTTGACCAGGATTAGATATGCATGGAATCGTTATCGGAACTAGTCATGAGCTTTTAAGCCAGATGATGCTCCTTCGAGAATGCCCTAAATCATTGGATGCCGTAGTGGAGGTTGGACCAATACTTCATTTATGGAATGCCATCTAGATGTAAACGTTGCCATGCTCGATGGTGCAAAATAACGCCCGGCTATGCTAGAAAACCGCTGATTGTTGAGTCGGCCGTGGTCGTTGGGTTGTAATTAATTGAGACACCTAAATGATTGAAATTGACGCGCCTGATTATAGGACAAAATTGTGTGGCATGGAATGAGACATGTCATAATGATTTGGTCTTATAATTGGAATCTCTTTGATTGTTTGGGATATGAGTTGTGGCGTTTCCAATTGTTGAGTGTTATTACTGCACATATCTATTATATGAACTGAATTGACATGCAGGAAGGAATTGAGGTGAGGTGAGTCTCATTGGTTGTGTGTGTAGATTGCCTTTAGGCGTATTTTTTTTTTCATAATTGGGATTTAGGAGTAGACTTGCTGAGACATAATCTCAACCCATCGTGAGTTTAACATTTTCAGGTCCTTAGATGGAGGAGCGCTAAGTGCGGTACGAGGTCCCCGTAGATAATGGATTTTGAGTTCACCTACATCCCCATTCTCGGGACCACCTTGACTAGGGAGCTAGTCAAGTCCGTGGTATGGGCCGATGATGGACTACTTCAACTAGTACCTCATCAATTCGTAGCATGGTTCATTAACTTTCGACAAGGGGTTGGGAGGGTCCCCTGTTGGGTTTCGATGGGTCTTCTGTTGGGACCGGGCAGTGGGAAGTAGCTCACTCGATGGATCTCAACACTCCCGGTGGTGTCGTGGTGGACTCTGAGCCCCCTAAGCCCATGGATGAGGAGTTTAGTGCCTAGATGGCTTAGTAGCTCTTGTTTTTAGTAGGCTTGGTTGATAGACTAGCTTTGTATATAAACCTAGTGTGTTTATAAAAGCGTGTTTGTTTGTGAAATTGTTATCTTGCTTTTCTATCCCATGTTAGATTGTTGTCTGAGGATTATTTTATTACGCTTCCGTATGTGCATGAATTGTTTGAGTTAGCGATGCGTTCTGGGAACTTCGTAATTTAGTTTTATCACTGAGGGATGTGCGTGCACTCAAGGTTCGAGGCGTGACATTTGCACTACTATCTTGCATAGTCGAGGGCAAAGTGCTACACGATCGCGTGATTTTGTGGGAGCCACCTTTAGAATCTTACACTGTTGCTATATGTGGAAAATGATTAAGTCCTACACGACAATGAAACTTCGTGTGTCACCTCTAGAGCCTTAAGTTATTGCTTTGTGTGGTCAAGGGTTAAGTGCTACACGATAGCGTGATTTTGTGGGAGCTACCTTTAGAACCTTGTACTGTTGCTGATTGTGGTTAAAGACTAAGTGCCACACGATAATAGAACTTCATGGGAGTCATCTCTAGAACCTTTGAAAGTGCTAGTACGTCTTAGAGGGGGTGAATATGTGCGAAAACAAATTTTGTAAAATATAATGTAGAATTGTACTTTTAACCCGAGTCTGACTAATAGTAGACTTTGAAGAGGAAATTGGACTATAACAATTAAATAGAGTTACGAACAAAGTAAAAGAGTTCAGGGAAGAGAATAAGAACACAAGGTTTATAGTGGTTCGGCTTAATCCAAGCCTACGTCCACTCTCTCGCACTGACAGCCCACCGGCTGGATTTCACTATGAATCAAAAGAGTTGTTACAGTATCACGTCCTTGATTCCACAATGTAGAAACTTTACTACACTTCCTTAAGACCTCACAAATGTATAAACTCTCTTTTGATTATAAATTTACGCTCAACAGTTAAATTAACAAAGAACAAGGAGCTTCAGACTTTGAAATTTATCTATCACGCACACACTCGAATAACTAGAGCGTCTTTCTTATATACTCCTGCATGCCTTCATAACTGTTGGCACATTCCAAAAGAGTTTTTTTAATCTACCTCTTGGACAAAATCAATTAAGGAGATCTCGAGTTACTTAAGGAATGTGATGATAGCCCACCAATCCTGCTCACCCATGCAATCATGATCTAGGTTTTCATTAGTAGAACCTTCCAAGTATACTTCGCTAATCAACGGATCCAAATTACTCGAATAAATTTCAAAACGAATAATAGATCTTGAGATGCTATCTCCAGTCGTGAGATCTTCTTTAGCCGCTCGATCAAAACTTTAAAGAAATACTCAATTTATGGATATGTCTTTTTCGAAGGTCTAGAAATTGTTAATGAAGGCAGACTTTAAAGCTTAAGTCTGGCGATCTAGCGGTCTTGAGACTTTGACGACAGAGTCTGTGAGTATTCAGACTAGACTGATGGAAACGTTTTGTCAACTTCAAAACAAATAAGGAAGTTTTCTCCAACAATCTCTCCATTTTTGATGGTGATAAAACTTTCCTGCAGATTTGGATACTTTTGACCTGCGAGACAATACTTAAGCAGACATAAATATCTCATAAAAGATAAATGGATTAGGATAAAGATAGTATCGAATCTGCATCCACAGGAAATGAGTTAGTCCTGTAAAAATAACTATCTTTGCCAAGAACACTAACAAGGCTTAAGATACTACAAGCATTAAACAATCAAACATCCAAACCAAAGCAGTCATAACTAAACAAAAGTAAAGTCAAATAATAAAGTCAAACAAAAGTCAAATTTGCACCAACTTCTCCCCCTTTTTGTCAGCGTTAAAAAAGTAGAGACGAAAATAGAATTGGATAAAATTAAGATTGTTTTGGAACGCGAATAAGTTGGAAATCTCCCATCGACTTGACAGTCTCCTTTAGTTTTCTCAGATCCTCTTTTAGTTGCGCTACTTTGTCACCCTTGGCAGTTACTTGAACTTGAAGATTAAGGGCCTGAACTTGATTGAGCAAAGAAACTGAAGAGGCTTGATCGGCATTCTGCATATTCTGAATTTCACATCCCAAGGCATAAATTTGGCCTCGCATCTCCATAAGAACATCAAGCAATCTTCTAAAGTCTGCTGAGTTGTCAGTTTGAGTGCTTGTTTCAGCATGATCAATTGGTGGAATATTCGTAGATGATGGCATTTCAGCATGAGCACCCAGACTCGGAGATGAAGTCTCATGATCTTCTTCAGGAAATTGAGGGGCATATACATCTGAATCGGCAGGAGAACGACTAACATCATCACTAGTAAAAGCAAGTGAAGGAGTACCTATTTTCTCAGTAGCCCCCCCTGTTTCAGTGCCTTCAGATGGAGAGAAGTACTCTTCATGCTTTGTCTCTTCTTCAGTGACATGATGATCTTGTTCTCCTTTTTCCTTTTCTTCTGCAGTTCTTTCTTCCTTTGCTTCTTTCCTCATCGATTCCCTCTCTCCACTCCTTTGCTTTGTCTCTTCTCTATCTTGATCCTCTCTCTCCTCTATCTCTGGAACAAAATGCTGTAAGTTTCTTAAGGCAAGAGTAGAAATGGTGACATCTTCCTCATCTTCTTTATCCTGCAGGATGAGTGCTCTCCTTTTCTTGGATGGAGTTGTCATGGGCTTCTTGCCTTTCCGTTTTGCAGCCATAGAGTCTTGACGAGTCTTGACATGAGTCTTCTCCTTAAGGCGCTCTAAAGCCTTGTTTAGCTCATTCAGACGCATTTTTGAAACCATCTTCAATCCCACCATCATTTGATTGCAGGTTCAAACACACAGAATTTTGTGAGGCTGAATTTTAAAATGTCTGAATAGCTAAGTAATAAGTGTTGAAAAAGGAAGTTGGCCCTTGTCCTTCACCATCGATCTGTACATGTGAAACATGATAGTGTGTGGTAGAGAGAACTTTTTACCAGCATTGATAGCATACATCAGCTTTGCTTCTGAATTGGAGACGTCAGTCTTTGATGTTGATTTGGGTCTAAGACAGTTAATCACAATCTTGTAAAGCAAGACATTTGAGGCATTCATCCTCGAGTACAAAATCCGACCTTCTACCATTCCATCCCGAACAAGCTCCACAGTCGCACGACCAATAGACACACTAATTGATTGGAATGCCCCTCTCTCTACTCCAATCACATCAGCCAGAGTGTCCATATCAACCACATAATCTTGATCTCTAACACTGTAAGAAAATCTATTCGCATCCAAAAAGCTTAGATTAGAATAGAAATATGTAGTAAGTTTTGGATGAGCCACTGTTGTCTCATAGCAAAATCATTAAAGTTGAAGTAAAGCAAATTTCTCTCGCAACTTCACATTCAAAGAGTCGAGAAAATCAAAATCTACACTCCTTAGGTTCATCACCCCTCACTTTAGCAACTTAGAGTAAAGTTGCTTATGTTCTTCAGAACGAAACAAATCTGCCCTTTTTCCTCAAATCTTCACAGCAACACCTATTCTAAGCTTAAAATGAGTGAACATCTTTTCATCATCATTTCCATTAGGTTGACTAAATTCTTCAACATGTGGATCACTTGGGATATTCACAAAAGCTCTTTCTGCCAAGTCCGCAGGAGCAATTCCCAAACGTTTCATCATTCGCAAAAAATAGGTTTCATTTCGATACCCCTTTTCTTTCAAAGATTCATCAATAAAGTTCAATGCAGAACCTCCATCCTTTAAGGTAGAGTAGAGTTTGAAGGTAAAAGCAGGCTTTAGAGTCCTTACAGGTTTGGCATCCTCAATAATTTCTTCCTCCACTTGTTGTTACTGAACATCCTGTGGTCTAGCCTGAGGAGAATGATGTGGTTGAGAATGTTGTGGACTCTACTGTTGCCTTGGAGATTTTTCTTCCTCGGTCAGATTAAAGTGTGAAGGACCCTCACGTATATGCTGTGGTCCCCTGCTTGCAATCCTGGAGGACTTTCTTTGAGAAGCCATTGTCACAATCTTTAAGAGAGTTTCCGAACTCGATTTGCGAGAAAAATGAAAACTTTAAGGATTAAACTCGAGAGAAAAAGTAAGAAAGTGAAGTTCTTTGCTTCTAGGGTTCGTGAAGAAGACGATAAGTATATAAGGCAATCGAAACGGGATATATGGATCGTCGTAAAAGGAAAAATAGAAAATGCCTTTTAAAAAAATAACTGTCTTTTTGAAAATAGATAATTGTCATTTCAAAAGATAACTTCTTTTTCGAAAAAGAATGATTGTTATAAACTTGGGAAGATAACATCAATCAATTGCAGATTAATAGACAAACGTTCCTTTTTGAGTTTTTATCCGAAAGATAAATTTCTTAAACAGAAATAACTTACGGTCGTGATTCTTGATCTTTTAAGTCTGAGCATCTTTAGACTTTTATTCCTGAGTTTGAACTTCTTCAGACTTTAAGATATTAAGTCTGGATCGAATAGACTCAAATTGACTTTTCTCCAGTGGCTTAGTAAAAATGTCCGCTAGCTGATTCTTTGAGTCAATGAATTGAATCAATACTTCCATTTTGAATATGGTCTCTAATAAAATGATGTCGAATCTCTATATACTTTGCTCTTTAATGAAGATTGGATTCTTAGTGAGATTAATCGCGCTAGTGTTGTTACATTTGATCTCAGTGCATGAGTCTTCGATTCCAAAGTCTCTTAGCTATCATTTTATCTATAAGATTTGAGAACAACTTCCAAGAGCCACATACTCTGCTTTTGCTGTTGAGAGAGCTACAATACTTTGCTTCCTTGAAAACCAAGATATTGTCCTGTTACCAAGCAATTGACAAGTGCCCAAGGTGCTCTTTCTATCAACTCTACATTCTGCTAGATCTGCATCTGAGTATCCAATGAGAGTAAAGTCTCATTCTTTAGCATACTAGAGACCCAAATTAGAGGTTGTTGCAACATATTTGATGATGCGTTTTGCAGCACTTAGATGAAAGTCTTTGGGATCTAATTGAAATCTAGCACAAATGCAAACATTAAACAAAATGTCAGGTCTAGAGGTAGTAAGATAAAGAAGTGAATCAATGATACTTTTGTATAGCTTCTGGTTAACTTTCTTTCCTCCTTCATCTTTGTCCAGCTTCGAAGAATTTGACATTGATATATCAGTTTTTTTGCAATTCTCCAAACCGAACTTTTTAACAAGTTCTTTAGCATATTTTTCTTGGTAAATGAAAGTTCATTCCTTCAATTGTTTTACTTGTAGTCCAATAAAGAATGATAGTTCACCTATCATACTCATCTCGAATTCATCCCGCATAGACTTAGAGAATTTCTTGCACAAACTTTTGTTAGGTGATCCAAAAATAATATCATAAACATAGATTTGAATAATTAAAAAGTTTTTACTTTCTCTTTTAATAAACAAAGTAGTGTCTACTTTACCTTTAATAAAACCCATTTTGGATTAAAAACTTACTTAACCTATTATACCAAACTCGAGGTACTTGCTTTAAATCATATAGCGCCTTTTTCAATCTGAATACAGAGTTTGATTTCCTTGGGTCTTTAAAACTGGGAGGTAGTTCCACATAGACTTCCCCTTGGATAAATCCATTCAGGAAATACTTTTGACGTTTATTTGAAATAACCTAAAATTCCTATAACAAGCAAAAGCAAGTAATAATCTAATTGTTTCTAACCTTGCTGCTGGTACGTAAGTCTCATCATAAACTATCCATTCTTCTTGTGTATATCCTTTGGCCACGAGTTTTGCTTTATTCCTTATAACTTTTCCTTTCTCGTCCATCTTGTTTTTGAAAATCCATTTAGCTACAATAATAGATTTACCTTTTGGTTTACGAGTCAATTCCCGGATATCGTTAATACTTGAATTGCCTAAGTTTTTCTTGCATAATTTCAATCCAACTTTCATCAGTTAAAATTTCTTTTATGCTCTTGGGTTTATTTCAGAAATAAGAGCCACAGCACTAGACTCTTCATGCCTTTTGGATCCTGTACGAATCCCTTCATTAATGTCATCACTAATTAGTTCTTTAGGATGACTAGACTTATGCTTTTAGTTGCTGGTTGATCTAATAGACTACTGATCTTTTTCTTCATTTGATTCTTCAACGATCATTCATTGTTGACCTTCTGAAGTCTGAGCTGCTTCTAGGGATTTAGACTTTGTAGAGTCTGGAGTAAGTTCAGATTCTTCAGGTTGAGTCAGGATCGATTGATTTTGTATAAGGTCTTAAAATTTGACATTCATCGATTCATCCACAGATTGAGTCTTTTTGTTGTATACTCTGTAGGCTTTGTTGGTGGTTGAATGTCCTGAGAAGATTCATTCGTTTGATTTTTCTTGAAACTTACCAATTCGATCATTTGCATTTTTTAATATAAAACATTTGCAACCAAACACAGGAAAATATGAAATAATTGGCTTCTTTCCTTTGAACAACTCATAGGGAGCTTTCTCCAGAATAGGCCTTAAGAAGATTCTATTAATAATATAACATGCTATAAAAACTGTGTCAGCCCAAAAAAAGAAGAAATGTTCATTTCAATTAAAAGTGCTCTAGCCATTTCTTATAACGATCTATTATTCATTTCCATAACTCTATTCTATTCTGGAATGTATGGAGAGGAGAATACATGCTGAAAATCAGATTCATCACAGAATTGAGCAAAATCTTGATTTTCAAACTCACCTCCATGGTCTGTCCGTATACTCGAAATAACATACCCTTTCTCATTCTGTACTTTCTTAGCAAACTTTATAAAATAATAAAAAGTTTCAGACTTACTTGCCAAGAAATATATCCAAGTAAATCGTGAATAATCATCCACTATTACTAGGCAATCATCCACTATTGTAGGTGCTGCAGCACACGATTAGTGAAAACTTGATTTATTGGTTTGAAAGAACTTATAATCTGTTTTCCCAACACGTATGGTTTGTATAGATCAAATTTTTGGTATGTCAGGTTGGGTCGTCCACGAACAAGCTTCTTTGCAGAGATCTTGGCTATTTATTTCATATTAATATGGCCAAAAGATAGATGTTGAGATTTTTCTTGTTTGATGTCTAAAAGATAGATGTTCCCATGTCTAAGCTTCGTGAAGGTTTGAGAGAAGTCTTTACTGGTTCCCGAACATGTTCCTTCTTGAAAATTGATTTTGAAATTTGTGTCGCACAGTTGACTGATACTCAGCAAGTTGTAGTTGAGTTATTCTACTAAGGAAACATTGTTGATTGTGAGACTTCCAATCTTTACTGTTTCGCATCCGAGAATTCTTCCTTTGCTATTTCCTCCAAAAGAAACTTTTCCACAATTAACTTGCATAAGCTTTATGAAACAACTTGAATCCCCTGTCATATGTCTTGAGCATCCACTATCCAAGTACCATTTGACATTTTTCTTGATAGTGACCTACATTTAAAAAAGAAACTTAAGCTTTCTTTGGTATCCACACTTTCTTGGTGTTGGAGAAATCTTTCTGGAATATTTTGAAGTTGACAAAACGTTTCTATCAGTCTAGTTTGGAGATTTGCAGACTCATCTATTCAAAGTCTGAAGACTTTCGGACTGCCAAACTCAAGACTTAAAAGTCTATTCTTAGTGACAGTTTTTAATCTGTTGAAGTAAGGCTTTCCAGATCTAAGTGATTCATTGAGGATTTAGCCTTATCAACTGGAGAAGATCTTCTGGCTGGATTTGGCATAATGGATTCTTTTATTCGAATCAAGATTGATTAAGGATCCGATGATTGGCGAAGTATTCTTGGAAGGTTCTACTTATGGAAACCTAGATCCTGATTGTATGGGCGAGCATGATTGATGGGCTATCGACATGTTCCTTTAATAACTCGGATTATCTTCCTAATTGATTCTGTCCAACGGAAGATTGGAAGAATTCCTTTGGTAAGTGCCAACGGGTATGATGGCAAAAAGGAGTATAAGAGGAAGACGTTCCAGTTGTTCGAGTGTGTGCACGATAGAAGAATTCCAAAGTTTGAAGCTCCTTGATTCATAGTCAATTCATTTGCTGAGCGAAAACCTTGTTTACTAAAGAGAGCTTATATTGTGAGATACCTTGAGGAAGTGTGGTAGAATACCATACTGTGGAATCAAGGAAGAGCATTGCTGTAATATCTCTTTAATCATAGTAAAATCCAGCCAGTGGGTTATCAGTGCAGAACAGTGGATGTAGGCTTGGAACAAGTCGAACCACTATAAACCTCGTGTTGAATTTTCTCTTCCCTACTCCTTGTTTTTACTTTGATAACAGTTCGTTCTATTAACTAAAGATGAGTCTCCTTTCTATTCACTGCCTAATATTGCTTTCATATCTCGAGGAATTATTTTTATACCTATTCACCCCCCTTTAGGTACTCATACTAACTATATCAATTGGTATCAGAGCCTGTGTACTCACTTTGTTTGAAGTGTTTTACTTCAGAGTTAAAGATCCATGGCTAGTATGCTAGCTCTAGGGCTGGTGGAAGGGCAAATCAATACCAGACCACCCTACTTTGATGGAAAGGATTACAACATCTGGAAAAACAAGATGAAAGTGTTCCTACGATCAAATGATCCTCTAGAATGGGACGTTGTAGAAAAATGAATTACTCCTAAAGCTGCATCTGTCTCATAGAGAGGAAAAGAAACTGTTGAGTCAAGAGAAATGACTCATGAAGAGATAATCAAGAGACAAGCATTCGATGCAAAAGCAATTTATTCTTTATATTGTGCTTTGTCACCTACTGAATATAATAGAATATCTTCTTGTGTTACAGCAAAAAAAGTCTGGGATAGATTACATATCACCTATGAAGGAGCAGATCGAGTGAAGGAGACCAGAATCAACATTCTCCTCTGTCAATACGAAGCCTTCAAAATGAAATCAGGAGAATCCATAACTGACATGTTTAGCCGTTTTACAGATATCGTGAATGGTCTTGAAAATCAAGATCAACCAATTTCTGATCCCATGAAGGTAAACAAGCTACTGCGTGGACTCTTCAAGGATTGGAATCATATAAAGACTTCAATAAGAGAGACATAAAGAATCATGCCACTATCTATCGATGAGTTGGTTGGAACTCTTCAGTCTTATGAAGTGGAGCGAATCAATGAAGATGGAGATCCTAAAGGTAAGAAATCCATTGCATTAAAATCCAATGACGATTCTGATGTTACAGATTCTGAAGACGATATGGACGATGAGGAGCTTGCTCTTATGATAAGAAGGTTCAGAAAAGTAAACAGAAAAGGAAGAAGATTCAATTCTAAGAAACAGAGCTTTCAAAAGTAACAGACAAAGTCTGTTGATGACGATGAATCAAACAAAGATGTAGTCTGCTTTGAATGCAAGAAAAATGGACACATCAGACCCAACTGTCATCTTCTAAGAAAGAAGAAAGGAAAAGCTGAAAAGTATCGAAAGGCTCTTAAAGCAGAAACCTGGAGTGACACAGAATGTGAAGAAAGCGATGATGATTATGCCAACATATGTCTGATGGCACAATCAGACTCAGATTCAAACTCTGAAATAGACTCAAAATCAGACAGTGAATTAGAGGTAAGTAACTTTAAAATCCTTGTTAAGGTTTCTAAATACATTGATGAGCTGTGTCTTAGTCTTAAGACTTCTCTCAAAAGGATTTCCGAACTAAAAAAGGAAAACTCTACACTAAAACAACAGGAGCTTGTTTTAAAAGAAAAGTTGAAATGTTTAGACATGAATGTTTCTTCTCTTAAAGAAAGTGAAGTTAATCTCTTAAAAGAAAATGCATTTTTAAAAAATGATTTATCAAATGTTTCAAAAAGATTTTCATTAGGATTTGAGAAACTTGAGAAAATTCTTTTTGCACAAAGACTCTATTTCAATAAATCTAGTTTAGGAATGACAAAAGAAACAATTCTTTTAATTAATTTTCCTAAAGTAAATGAAAGAATTAAGCAAAGGCCTACAAGAGATACTTACAAAAAACATTTCAAAAAGGTTTTTGTAAAACCAGTAGGTCGAAATGCTCTAAGATGTTCAAAGTGCAATAGTGCAGATCATTTTGAAAAAGAGTGTCCTATGGTCTGGAAACCTATTAAGAAAGTATGGGCGAATACTGCATATCATACTAACACAAATGGACCTAAGAAAAAATGGGTACCAAAGAAAGCTTGAGTCTCTTTTTTTAAATGTAGGCCACTATCAAGAAAAATATAAAATGGTATCTGGATAGTGGATGCTCAAGACATATGACAGGAGATTCAAATTGCTTCATAAAGCTCATACAAGTAGATGGTGGAAAAGTCTATTTTGGAGGAAATATCAAAGGAAGAATTGTGGGATTTGGAACTGTAAAGATTGGAAACCTCACAATAAGCAATGTTTCCCTAGTGAAAGGACTTAACTACAATCCGCTCGCTCGATACAATTTGTGTGATACAGGTTTCAAAATCAGTTTTCAAGAGGGAATATGTTCAGGAACCAGTAAAGACTCTACTCAGTCGTTTATGAGTCGAAGACATGGAAATATCTACCTCTTGGATATGAAACCAGATGAATCACAATGTTTAATCTCAATTCAAGACGAAGCAAGCTTATGGCACAGAAAGCTTGGGCACATAAATATGAAGTAGATAGCCAAAATTTCAGCAAAGAAGCTTGTTCGTGGTCTACCCAATTTATCTTACCAAAAGTCTGATCTATGCACACCATACGTATTAGGAAAGCAGGTAAGAAATTCTTTTAAACCAATAAATCAAGTTTCCACTAATCATGTACTGCAGTTGTTGCATGTGGATCTCTTTGGACCAACTAGAACTCAAAGCATTGGAGGTAAGAAATATTACCTTGTAATTGTGGATGACTACTCTCAATTTACTTGGGTATACTTCCTAGCAAGTAAGTTTGAAACCTTCTCTTATTTTGAAAAATTTGCTAAAAGAGTTCAAAATGTAAAAGGATATGCTATTTCTAGTATAAGAACAGACCATGGAGGCGAATTTAAAGATCAAGATTTTACAAAATTCTGTGATGAATCGGGTTTTCAGCATGTGTTTTCCTCTCCAGATACTCCAGAGCAAAATGGAGTCGTGGAAAGAAAGAATAGATCTCTTCAAGAAATGGCTAGAACTCTCTTAATTGAAAGTAACGTCTCTTCAAGATTTTGGGCTGAAGCTGTTTCAACAGCATATTATATTATCAATAGAGTTTTTCTAAGGCCTATTCTAGAAAAAACCCCTTATGAATTATTCAAAGGAAAGAAGCCTATTGTTTCATATTTTTCATATATTTGGATGCAAATGCTTTATATTGAAAAATGCAAATGATCGAGTTGGTAAGTTTGAAGAAAAATCAGACGAAGGCATCTTCCTTGGATATTTTACATCAAGCAAAGCATACAGAGTCTATAACAAGAAGAGTCAATCTGTGGAGGAATCAATGAATGTCAAATTCCAGGATTCTATGCAAAATGAATCTATCCAGACTCATCTTGAAGAATCTGAACCTGCTCCAGACTCTACAAAGTTTAAATCTCAAGAAGCAGCCTAGACTCTGAAAGAGCAGCAACAAACAATTATTGAAGATTCAAATGAAAGAAGTGATCATCAACTTGACAAATCAACCAGTAACTGGAAGCATAAGTCCAGTCATCCCAAAGATCTCATTATTGGCGGCATTAATGAAGGAATTCGCACAAGATCCAAAAGGCGCGAAGAATCTAGTCTTTGTGGCTCTTATTTCTGAAGTAGAACCCAAAATCATAGAAGAAACTTTATCTGATGAAAGCTGGATTAAAGCTATGTAAGAAGAACTCAGACAATTCAACATTAATGATGTCTGGGAATTGACCTCTAAACCAAAAGGTAAATCTGTTATTGGAGTTAAATGGGTTTTCAGGAACAAGATGAATGAGAAAGGAAAAGTCGTAAGAAACAAAGCAAGACTCGTGGCCAAGAGATATACACAAGAGGAAGGGATAGACTATGATGAGACCTACGCACTAGTAGCCAGGTTAGAAGCAATTCGATTATTACTTGCTTTTGCTTGCTATAAGAATTTCAGGTTATTCCAAATGGACGTCAAAAGCGCTTTCTTAAATGGATTTATCCATGAGGAAGTCTATGTGGAACAACCACCCGGGTTTGAAGATCCAAAGAAGCCAGACTCAGTATTCAGACTGAAAAAGGCCTTGTATGGTTTAAAGCAAGCACCTCGAGCTTCGTATGACAGGCTAAGTAAGTTCTTAATACAAACTGGTTTTGTCAAAGGTAAAGTTGATACTACTTTATTTATCAAAAGAGAAAGCAAAAGTTTTTTGCGTGTTCAAATATATGTTGATGATATTATTTTTGGATCCTCTAATGAAAGTCTGTGCAAGAAATTCTCTAAGTCTATGCGGGATGAATTTGAAATGAGCATGATGGGAGAGTTAACCTTCTTTCTTGGATTTCAAGTGAAACAATTGAAGGAATAAACTTTTATTTATCAAGAAAAATATGCTAATGATCTTGTAAAAAAGTTTGGATTGGAAAATTGCAAAAAGACTGATATTCCAATGTCAAGTTCCTTGAAGATAGACAAAGATGAAGGAGGAAAGAAAGTTGACCAGAAGCTATACAGGAGTATCATCGGTTCACTTCTTTATCTTACTGCTTCTAGACCTGACATTTTGTTTAGTGTTTGCATTTGTGCTAGATTTCAAGCAGATCCTGAAGAATCTCATCTAAGTGCCGCAAAGCGTATTATCAAGTACATTGCTTCAACTTCAAGTATTGGTCTGTGGTATCCTAAAAATGGAGACTTTATTCTTCTCGGATACTCAGACGAAGATCTAGCCGGTTGCAGAGTTGATAGAAAGAGCACCTCGGGTACTTGTTAGTTACTTGGATATAGAACAGTATCTTGGTTTTCAAGAAAGCAAAGTATAGTAGCTCTTTCTACAGCAGAAGTAGAGTATGTAGCTCTCGGAAGTTGTTGTTCACAAATTCTGTGGATAAAGCAACAGCTAAGAGACTTTGGAATTGAAGATTCATGCACAGAGATAAACTGTGACAACACCAGTGCAATAAATCTTACCAAAAATCCTATTATTCACTCAAGAGCAAAGCATATAGAGATTCGATATCACTTCATTAGAGATCATGTTCAAAATGGAGAAGTTTCGATTCAGTTTGTTGATTCAAAGAACTAACTAGCGGATATATTTACAAAGCCTTTGGAGAAAAATCAATTTGAAATCATCCGTTCCAGACTCAACATTTTTGAGCTTGAAGAAGTTAAAGTGTAGAGACTCTCAGACTCTCAGACTCTCAAACTCTGAGACTCGAGACAATTATGGGTCTTGACTGTAAGTTATTCTCCCTTATATATTAATTCTCGAAAAGGTACGATCATTGATAATTGATTTCCGTGAAAAGTGCAAGTTTACCTTTTCAAAAATTAATTTCTATTTAAAATGGCAGTTAGTTTTTTTAAAAAGGCAATTAATTTTGAAAAAGGCACCTTTTCACTTTCCTTTATGACGTTTGGCTTCTCGACTGGGTTATTTATAGTCGATTCCTCTCTGCAAAACTCTAAAACCCTAAAAAGTCTCGATCTTCCATTCCTGTCTTCCTCCATTGTTTAATCTTTGAAAAAGTTGTCATTTTTTCTTGGGAAAGTCAAGCAAAGAATCTTTCAAAGATAAAGAAAGATGTCGTCATCAAGAAAGTTTTCGAGGATTGCAAGCAAGGGATCACATCGATCGAGTGAGGGGCCTACTCACTTTGATCTTACTGGGGAAGAGGATTCACCAAGTCAGCAACAAAGCCCGCAACATTCTCAACCGCGTCATTCTCCACCATCTAGTCCACAGGATGTGGGTCATCAAGAGGAAGAAATCATTGAAGACGGCGATCCTGTAAGAGTTCAAAAGCCCAGCTTTATTTATAAGCTTTATCGTGCTTTAAAGAGTATTGGTACCCCATTGAAATATATCGATGAGTTTCTTAAAGATAAGGGATATGGGAATGAGTTCGTATTCTTGCGAAAAATGGAAGATTTGGGAATTGCTCGTAGGTGGATGGCAGAAGAAGCCCTTGTGAACATTCCAAGTGACCCGCGTGTTGGGGGATTTAATCCGACAGATGGAAATGATGATGATAAACTGTACAACCAATTTCAACCGAGAATGGGTGTTGCAGTGAATATTCGAGGAAGGAGGACGAATTTGTTTAGATAAAAGGAACAGAAGGATCTATACTCTAGATTGTTGAAACGTGGGGTGATAAACCCTAGGAGTGTAGATTTTGACTTCCTGGATGCTGTGAATGTGAACTTGAGAGAAAAGTTTAATTCTCTTCAATTAGAATAGTTCTGTACTGACACCACAGAGGGTTATGCTCAATTAACTACATATTTATATTCAAATCTTAGTTTCTTGGATGCGAATAGAATATCTTTTAGTGTCCGAGATTAGGACTTTGTGGTTGATGTGGATATGCTAGCAAATGTGATTGGGATTGAGAGAGGAAAGTATCAACCCATTAATGTCTCTATTGCTCGCACAACATTGGAACTTGTCAAAGACAGAATGACAGAGGGAAGGATTTCCTACTTAAGGATGCGTGCGAACAACATCATTCTTTACAAGATTATGATCAATTGCCTTAGACCGAAATCATCTTCCAAGACTGATGTTTCCAACTTAGAGGCAAAGTTGATGTACGCAATCAATGCTGGGAAAAAGTTTTCTCTTCCTCACACTATTCTGTTCCACATGTATAGAGCAATGGTGAAGGACAAGGGACAACTTCCTTATCCAGGTCTCGTGTCAAAGATATTCAGACATTTGAATATTTAGCCTCCACAAATTCTATGTGTTCGACTGTGTGACCAATTGGTGGTAGGACTGAAAATGGTGCTGAAAATGCGTCTGAAAGAACTTGACAAGGCATTGGAGAAGTTTAAGGAGAAAACTCCTGTCAAAATCCATCAAGTCTCTTCTGCATCGAAAAGAAAATGGAAGGAGCCAGTGGCCGCTTCATCCAAAAAGAGAAGAGCCCTCATCATTGAGGATGAAGATGAGGATGATCTCACCATTTCCGCTATAGCATTGAAGAAGCTAAGTCGTTCTGTTCCAGAATCAATGGAACGACAGGAGAAAGAAGCAGATGAGAGAGAAGAACAGGAGAAAGAAGGTGAAAAAGAGAGAGAAGAAGAAGAGAAAGAAGGAGAGAGAGAAGAAGGAGAAAGAGAAGAAGGAGAGAGAGAAGAAGGAGAAAGAGAAGCAGAGGAAAAAGAAGAAGAGGAGAGAAGAGCTGAAGAAAGAACAGAGGAGGAGAGGTTTGAAGAGCATGAAAAACATTCTTCTCCACCAGAAGCCATGGAAACAGGGGGAGATAAGGAGCAAAGAGGAACGACCTCCTATCTTGTTGACAGTGAAGGAGTCAGCCGTTCTCCTGCAGATCCAGAGGACATTTATGCCTCTCAATTTCCAGAGGAGGGTCATGGTGCTTCATCGCCAAATCTGCGCAATTATGCTGATATTCCATTGTTTGCCTTTACTCCATCAGACCGTGCTAAAGCTAGTACGTAGACTGATAATACAGTAGACTTTCGCAGAATTCTTGATGTTCTCCTGGAAATGCGAGGTCAGATATATGCTTTGGAGTGCAAGGTTCAGAACTTGAAGAATGCTGGACAAGGTTCTTCCGTTTCCCTGTCCGATTAGATTCATGCCCTTTCTACTCAAATTCAAGCCAATGCTAAAGGAGAAGAAGTGGCTTATCTAAAGGAAGACTTGAAAAAGCTGGAGGGCATCGTTCAGTCTATGGGAGATTTCCAGCTTGTTTGCGTTCCCAAGCAAATTTGACTTCTTTTTCATCTCAACATTTTTTTATGATGACAAAAAGGGGGAGAGATGCAAACTTTGAAACTTTGAACTACTTTGAACTTAACTTGTTTAAATTTTTAGCTTGTTTTGTTTGACTTGTGTGTCTGGATAAAGACTGAGTGAGGTGTGGATTTGAATTTGGATTTGAATTTGGCTGCTGCTTTAATATTAAGTATTATTGATATTTTATGAATGACTTTATATGTCAGATTGACCTATTTTTTTGTGGTTGCAGATTCTAGTGTTATCATTAAGTCATTAATCTTTATAAGATATCCATATTGCTTGAGTAATATTTTGCAGGTCAAAGTTTTTCAAATCTGCAGGAAAGTTTTGTCACCATAAAAATGGGGAGATTGTTGGAGAAATCTTTTTAGAATATTTTGAAGCTGACAAAACGTTTCTATCAGTCTAGTCTGGAGATTTACAGACTCATCTATTCAAAGTCTGAAGACTTCCGGACTGCCAGACTCAAGACTTAAAGTCTATTCTTAGTGACAGTTTCTAATCCGTTGAAGTAAGGCTTTCCAGATCTGAGTGATTCGTTGAGGATTTAGCCTTATCAACTAGAGAAGATCTTCATTTGGATATGGCATAACGGAGTTCTTTTATTCGAATCAAGATTGATTAAGGATCCGATGATTGGCGAAGTATTCTTGGAAGGTTCTACTTATGGAAACCTAGATCCCGATTGTATGGGCGGCGGGATTGATGGGCTATCGACATGTTCCTTTAATAGCTCGGATGATCTTCCTAATTGATTCTGTCCAACGGAAGATTGGAAGAATTTCTTTGGTAAGTGCCAACGGGTATGATGGCATAAATGAGTATAAAAAGAAGACGTTCCAGTTGTTTGAGTGTGTGCATGATAGAAGAATTTCAAAGTCTGAAGCTCCTTGATTCGTAGTCAATTCATTTGCTGAGCGAAAACCTTGTTTACTAAAGAGAGCTTATATTGTGAGATACATTGAGGAAGTGTTGTAGAATATCCATACTGTGGAATCAAGGAAGAGCATTATTGTAACATCTCTTTGATCATAGTAAAATCCAGCCAGTGGACTGTCAGTGCAGAACAGTGGACGTAGGCTTAGAACAAGCTGAACCACTATAAACCTCGTGTTGAATTTTCTCTTCCCTACTCCTTGTTTTTACTTAGATAACAGTTCATTCTATTAACTAAAGAGGAGTCTCCTTTCTATTCACTGTCTAATATTGCTTTCATATCTCGAGAAATTATTTTTATACTTATTCACCTCCCCTCTAAGTACTCATACTAGCTATATCACTTAGGTCCAATGGAGTTAGTGTAATATACGGTATTTGCCCAAACCTTCTTAACAGGTTTCCAAACCATGGGACATTCTTTCTCAAAATGTTCTGAGTTGTTGCACTTAGAACATTTAAGAGCACTACGGCCAACATGTTTTACAAAGACTTTTTGAAAATGATTCATATAGAAGTCTTTTATAGGTCTTTATTTGATTTTTCCTTTACTTTTGGAAAATCAATTAGAGGAATGGTTTCAGAAGTCATTTCCAATCATGATTTGTTAAAGTAAGGTCTTTGTACTGAAAGAATCTTTTCTAATTTCTCAAATACTATAGAAAATCATTTTAAAATACTTGAGATATCATTTTTCAAAAGTGTGTTTTCTTTTGAAAGAGAGTCTGCATTTTCTTTCAAAGTAATAAAACTTTTATTTAAATTTTCGACTTTTTCTTTCCAAATAATCTCCTATTGCTTCAGTGCAGAATTTTCTCTTTTTAGCTCAGAAATCCTCTTGAGAGAGGTTTTGAGACTAAGACACAGTTCATCAATATATTTAGAGACTTTAGTAGGAATTTTTAAATTACTTACTTCGATTTTACTGTTTGAGTTTGAGTTTGTCTCTGTCTCAAAGTCTGAATTTGATTCTGATTATGCTATTAGACAAATATTAGCATAATCATCATCATTCTCTTCGCATTCGGTATCACTCCAAGTTTCTGCTTTGAGTGCATTTATGTATTTCTCAGCTTTTCCTTTCTCTTTCTTTAGCAAGAGACAGTTGGGTCTGATGTGTCCATTTTTTTGCATTAAAAAAAATCACATATTTATTCGCTTCATTGTCCTCGGCTAATTTATTTTGAAACTTTTGAGAACTTTGTTTCTTCCAATTAAATCTTCTTCCCTTTTTGTTCAGTTTTTTTGAACATTCTTATTATGAGAGCATTCTCTTCATCGTCCATATTATCTTCAAAATTTGTAATATCATAATCATCATTAGATTTTAAAGTAATGGATTTTCTACCTTTGGGATCTTCATCTTCATTGATTTGCTCCACTTCATAAGACTGAAGAGTGCCGACCAATTCGTCAACGGAGAGTGCATGATCTTTTGTGTCTCCCTTATTGAGGTCTTTACGTGATTCCAATCTTTGGAAAGTCCACGCAATAGTTTGTTAACCGTCATAGGTCCAGAGATTGGTTGACCTTGATATTCAAAACCATTCACGATTTCTGTAAAATGACTAAACATGTTAGTGATAGATTCTCCTGGTTTCATCTTGAAGGCTTCATATTGACCGAGCAGAATATTGATTCTGGTTTCTTTCACTTGATCGGTTCCTTCATAGGTGATATGCAACCCATCCCAGATTTCTTTAGCTATTTCACAAGAAGATATTCTGTTATATTCAGTAGGAGATAATGCACAATATAAGGAATAAATTACTTTTGCATCAAGAGCTTGTCTCTTGGTTATCTCTTCTTGAGTCATCTTGCTAGCCTCAATAGCTTCTTTTCCCTTTTGTGAAACTGTTGTAACTTTATGAATGATTCATTTGTCTACCACATCCCATTCTAGACTTAGGAATGCCTTCATCTTGTGTTTCCATATATTGCATTCCTTTCCATCAAAATAAGGCGGTCTGGTGTTGCTTTGCCCTTAAACCAAACTTGGAGCCAACATACTAGCCATGGATCATTAACTTTGAAGTAAAAACACTTCAATTTAAATGAGTACACAGGCTCTGATACCAATTGAAAGTGTTAGTACGTGCACCTAGAGGGGGGTGAATATGTGCGAAAACAAATTTTGCAAAATATAATGTAGAATTTTACTTTTAACTTGAGTTTGGTTAACAGTAGACTTTGAAGGTGAATTTGACTCTAACAATTAAATAGAGTTACGGACAAAGTAAAAGAATTTAAGGAAGATAATAAGAACACAAGGTTTATAGTGGTTTGGCTTAATCCAAGCCTACGTCCACTCTCCTACATTGACAGCCCACCGGCTGTATTTCACTATGAATCAAAAGAGTCTTTATAGTATCACGTCTTTGATTTCACAGTGTAGAGACTCTGTTACACTTTCTCAAGGCCTCACAAATGTATAAACTCTCTTTTGAGTACAAATTTACGCTCAACAATTGAATCAATAAAGAATAAGGAGCTTCAGACTTTGGAATTTATCTATCACGCACACACTCGAATAACTAGAGCGTTTTTCTTATATACTCCTCTATGCCTTTATGACTGTTGGTAGGTCCAAAGGAGTTCTTCTAATCTATCCGTTGGACAGAATCAATTAAGGAGATCTTGAGTTACTTAAGGAATGTGATGATAGTCCACCAATCTTGCTGGCCCATACAATCGGGATCTAGGTTTCCATAAGTAGAACCTTCCAAGTATACTTCGCCAATCAATGGATCCAAATTACTCGAATAAATTTCAAAACAAATAATAGATCTTGAGATGCTATCTCCAGCCGGGAGATCTTCTTTAGTCGCTCGAATCAAAACTTTAAAGGAATACTTCATTTCTGGATATGTCTTCTTCAACGGTCTAGAAACTGTCAATGATGGCAGACTTTAAATCTTGAGTCTGGTGGTTTGGCGGTCTTCACACTTTGATGACAGAGTCTGCAAGTCTTCAGACTAGATTGATGGAAATGTTTTATCAGCTTCAAAATAAATAAGGAAGTTTTCTCTAGCAACCTTGAGTTCGAATATGGAGTTTGGATATTAAGAGTGAATATTGGATGTGGATTGAACCACCGATATGAGTTATCCGCACCTGATTATGGGATGAAAGTGTGTGGCACGGAATGGGATGTGACATAATGATTTAGCCCTATAATCGGACCTCTGTGAATTGTTGATGAATGATATGATGCGTTCCAGTTATTGAGTGCACTTACTAAATGCATATGTTTTATGAGATGCACTAATGTGCAGGAAGGTGTTGAGGCAAGGTAAGTTTTGTGTGGTGCATGTTTAAGACGCCTCTGAGTAAATTCTCATCCTAATCGGGGTTTAGGGTGTTGACTTGCTGATATTTATTCTCACCTTGTTGTGGTTTACAATTTTTCAGGTCCCTAGACTGGAGGATTCGGAGTTCAAGTTGGAAGGGTCCGAAGTTTAGGTGGCCTAGTAGTTTCTTTTGAGATGAGACTTATGTGTATAGATTGGTAGGACCGACTTGCTATGTCTATAGAGTTTGGTTCGTAAAAAAATGGTTATCCTACTTTTCTATCCCATGTTTGTTGTTGTCCGGGTATATGTTAAGAGTTTTCTTCCACATGTGCAATAAAATGATTGGGTCGGCAATGCGTCCTGGGAACGTCGCAATTCTATCGACCATCAAGGGATGTTCACGTGCTCGAAGTTCAGGGCGTGACATATGCTTTCTTCTTTTCATGGATATTTATGGTTTAAGAAAAGTGATTTATTTCTTGTCGGAAGAAAATTAGTTTTCCTCCAATCTAAATTTGTTGTTGTTAGTTCATGAAAAACACTTTCCATAAAAGTGATTAATTTTCATCATCCAAATACTAGAAAGTTGAAAAATAATTTCCCGAAAATAATTTTCCTTAATGCAAGTGGACTCGCAATAAATGGCAGAATTGTATGGTTGGGTGCACTAAAAATTGAAATAGTTTCATGTGTTAGCAAAATTAATGTCATGCTCTAACTCTTGGATGCGCAGCACCCCTCCTTAGGGTCATTTAATTGCAACGTCCCTGGTGGTGTTGCCGACCCATTCATTTTATCTTTTGATTATACGCAAGCGGAAGCAAAATTCACACTACCCAATCATTCATAAGTAGGGATATCATTGAACACATATCAGAACACACTTTCATATATATTAACACGTACACATTAGCTTTAGTACACCGGAAGCTTAACATATACACACGCACGAAGTGGGTTCCTTTCAGTTCGTCAAAAGGGGGTTGGGATTAGCCTAACACCTCTATAATATGAGGGTGACCTCAAAAAGTAGTAACCCTCCACGTGTCTAGTATGTGTCTAGGTTATAATACCACGGCTTGGGCTTGGGGTCTGACTCTGGATTCGGGTGTCTCCGTTAATGATGGCACCATCGAGGAGATTGCAATCCATGGGGTCCCAACTAGTGCCCCCGGGTCCTTGGCTTGGCGGATCATTAAAACCCCAAAGAGGGCCCCAGAGCTCCCCTCCAAACCAAACATAATGGGCTATGAATCTATGGGGCACCAACTTAGGTAACCCATCATTCACCCAGATGGTGGGTATGTGCCTCTCCTGAATGTGGGATAGATCTAGCACAAGCAAGTAATCTTGATCTTATGGAAACTTAGGAAAACCATTTAAATTGCATGAACCTAAACTTAGACCAAAGAACTGGTGAGTTATGTTGGTTTCGATGATCAATGATAGTTTGTTAGAGGATAATTTAAGTGCGTAAAGGCTTTCAGCCTCTAAAAAAGCATCAATATTTATTGTGCCACTCAAATTATTTGAACTCAAATCAAGAATGTCAAGACCCTATAATTGTAAAATCGTGCTTGGAATTGCGCCATGGAAGTGGTTATATGACAATCTAATGTCAGTCAACTAAATGAGTTTCCTCAACGAGGATGGGATTTCACGGATGGGATTTCACCGCTCAATTGATTCGACTAAGTGTTAAGCACCTAAGCTCCACGAGGTTTTGGAAAGAGAGTGGAATCTCACCCACTAAATGATTGGAGCGAAGATTCATATAATGAAGTTGAACTAGGTTTCCAACGGAAGATGGGATTTCGCCTGTTAGCTTATTAAAGCTTAAATCTAAAGTAGTCAGCTGGACGAGGTTCATGAGAGAGGATGGAATTTGCCCAATTAACTCATTGTTCACTAGACTTCAATGCTTAAGCTGGACCAGATTTCCCAAGAAGGATGGAATTTCACCCGTTAAAAAATTAGAGCCTAGATCTAAATGCTTCAGTTGAGCAAGACGTCCAAAAGAAGATGGGATTTCACCGCCAAATTGGTTGAGATATAGAATCAAATTCTGCAGCTTCAAGATGTTGCCAAAATAAGCGGGAATCGTACCCTCTAATAAATTGTTACTCAAGCCCAAGTAGAGTCAAGTTTTTGAGGGGGAGTGTTGTGCCGATAAGCATATTTGATGAGAGGTCAAGATGGACGAGTTTGCTCAGGTTACCGAGCGAATGTGGGATGTGACCCATGGAGTTGGAGTGGAAGAAGTCCAAGTGACTCAAGGAACCAAGATTTCCAATTGCCGGAGGAATCTGACAATTGAAGTCATTCTGGGAAAGGTCAAGGCTTCTTAGGCGAAGAAGACGGAAAGTACTGGTGTTGGAGTTGATTTTACTGGAGAGACAACTGCAGCTAAGGTTGAGGCCGATCACGTGACCGATTACCACATCACACTCAACACTAGCCCAAGAACAGCAATCGCTTTGAGTTTCCCCTGTTGATGTGTTCCAAGATTCGATCTTTGGTTGCTGGTCTAAAGCGTCGTTGTCACAACACAGAGGCTTTCTGGTGAAGAAGGTTGCATTAAATTCCAACAACGCAGATCTCTGGCCTTCATGGCAACGTAGTTGGGTCGAAGCAAGAGAATGTGAAGCAACAACAATAATAACAAAGTGTATCTTATAGCTGAAGTAAAATGGCTCTTTTTCCATGGTTGCCTTAGCAAATCTAGTGGTACTCTCAAACTCTCTCTACTGACTCAGGTGTACTCGGGGCATGATGATGGCGATATCATATAGGCAAGTTCTTCTCTGAAGTCATTTTCGTGCTTTAATCTAATACAGTGAGTTGACTATGATCAGTAGATCCTACTGCAGCGTCAATGTTAGAATGGGTTGACCAGATGGCCTTCTAAAACAGTCCTTATCGTCCTTCACAAGGCATTCTAGAGATCATAACCTAGTCCTGAGACTGAATGGGAAACTCGATTCCTCCGTTATAGATAACACCTCAAAGATATAAACTGCTTGACCAAGGGTAGGCTGCAAAAGAATAAATCGAAGGGCTAAGAGTCACAGTTTTCCTCCTAATGTCCCAGTCATTCTTTAAATTTCTTTACAACTTTGTCTGGGCTGGATTGTTTAGGGACGTTATTTTCGAAGTCATGGATAGAGATGTCTTTTGACTTTGAATTCTTGCACTTTAAAGAGCCCGCAAGCTTAAAAAAAGCAAGATACGGAATGTCATTTTTTAATATACGCCTACAACCATTTTTTTACCCTCCAACACACGCCTCATCAACCAGAGACCAAATGACAGAACCCATTCAGTTGGAAACCCTGCAGCAGAAAGAGCTTCAGGCTTTCTGTTGAGCTCACTTGCAGGCCGACAATGATAAAACGGATGCAAAGTGTGGACTGATTGGACGAAACATCAAGTCATCTCCTTCGGCAAAAATGAGATAGTTCCCATTTCACATTTCTCCCTTTGTATGTAAAATGTTCTTACATCAGAGGTCCATCGAATCGTTCACTAAGATGGTCTAACTACAACTTCGTATAAAACTGCAAATACAAAATCGGACCCAAGTCTTGCAGTATGAATTGTCTACTACTGTGTCTTCTTATAGCTACGTTCCTACATCTCTCAGCAGTGGCAGTTGGCGTGCAAATTGGCAGTGATGAAGATGAATTTGATCACTAGCTTGCCTCAGAAATAGATCATACTCTTCTTCTCTCTTTCTGATGGAGCGTAGAGAATAGAATTTCACGACTTCTAGTTTATCGGTGTGAAATTCGTCCTTGTTATATCAAGTGAACAAACATGCTATTTTTGTGAGGATTGGAGACATGATAAGGATAAAAGAGACTGGTTTTTGAACTATTTCCTCACCAACAATGGTGCAGGATTTATTGGTTCATCCGTGAATCGCGATTGGCCAAAAAAAAAAAAAAAAGCATCTTAAAGAGAGATGAGAAAACACAAAAACCAAAATGGATCCTAAACCAGACATCATTCACGGAGGAAATAAGGGAACTGAGCATAGTATTGGAAACCATTTTTTGGTGATCATAGCAAATTATATATCGCATGGAAAATAAGGATTTGACCTCGACCCGTAAACAAAAATATCATTAACATAATTCTTATTTGCATTATCGGTTCTAGGAGCATTTTCGATTAATAATAAACAGTCCACATAAACTGCATGTCGGCCCGGTCATAAATTGCCTTTTGGTTAGCCCAAAATGAAGCATGAATTTAAGGAGGGAAACCCCAATCCTAATTGAATTTTCAAGACAGAGCTAACATGATGAAATTCGGCCAAGCCCTAGTCTCCCTTGTGGTGGTCGAAATCTCCAGGTGCTCTGCACCTTTGAATTAAGAAATTGGATTCTTTGATTAAACTTGGATAGCAATAGAGCGTATTCACTACAAATTATGGCCAGCTCTTAGTAAGGAAAATCGAGAGAGATACTCTCCATCTTTTGGGGGGAAATAATATAAGGCAAGTGAGAAGATTGGCTAGCAAAGAACAAAGCGTGTGGGATTGTGAAGCGCGAATGAGAGGAAAGTCGGCAGTATTTTCGGCTTGAATTGAAGAGGGTTTTGTGAAAATCTAAGGAAATATCATATTCATGGGATGATACTTCCCAGCTATAAAAGCTACAATTTATCACCCACCGGAGGTTCCGAGCCACCCGCGTTCTCATGCTCTTATCCACGGATGCACATACGACAGATCATACTTCTCTTCATCAACGCTCCAACACATCATCACAACTCTATCGAGCCAACGCACCAGGCGTTCATCCAGGCTCAAACCGAAAGCCACCATCGAGAGATCGAGCCCTTCACTGAGATCGAGAGATTGAGAAATCCGAGCCGTCGAGGGACACTGACCAAGCTTATGTCCGGCCCTCGTCTCTCGTGAACGCGATCTCGCTAACACTCAACCAAGGGAAAAATAAAAAAAGTCTAATCATGAAGCGGTGGTCGAAGGACCACTGGTGAGAATTGATGATCTGTCTAGTTGTAAGAATTGATGACCTTGGCCCAGCAATTGGTTGTGAGAATTGAATACCACCCCATCCCCCCTAGCTTCGTACAACTCATGATTTTGCACAAAGCACAAATGTCAACAAAAGCAGCTCTTGGAGTCAAGCAAGAAACAGCAATCCACCTGATGGAACAAAACTTGTACGTATAAACTCCGGAAATTTGGGATAAAAACGCAAATATGCAAATTTTCCCGGTCCCGTCCCCATCTCCTCACCACTGGGACGCGTGCCCCATGGCTAACATTATGGAAATGCTTTATCTCTAGCATCGTGCAACACGTGATTTTCTCCTATACAAAAATGGCAACAAAAGCAGCTCTTGGAGTCAAGAAAGAAACAGCAATCCATTCTTGGAAAATAATGCGTGCAGCCTTCTTTGAAGAACAAAACCAGCCCACCTAGAATCCAGCGGCCAACGTATTCAAAGCTTCGACATTAGTGTTTAAAGATCAATGCATTCGATTTGAAAGGGATCTGATCGCGGTTTTTGCGGCCTCTGCCCACGCTGAAGTACAAATTGAGCAGGTCTTGGCATCACATTTTTTTTGGCTTCTCCACTGACATGGGCTCGTTTTTGAATGATTTGTATAAGCCCGATCAATGTTAGGGCAAAAATAAACTCTAAGTGTCAAAACTTGGTACAAGTGGACACTTAATGCCAATTCTAATGAGACTTGCTGGAAATCCGACATTGCATTATTTTTAATAATAAAAATGGTCTATGTGGCTGTCGGAATGTCCACTCAACAATGCTTGAGGTCATTTTGCCCTCAAATTAGCTAGGGTCTCTACAACCCTCATTGACCTTTGCCCACCATTGCTAGCCTGTTCCTTTTTTTTTTTTTTTTTTAAATTTAATTTTTGAATTAATTTAATTAATATTTATATTAAAAATCAAATTTGGACCAAAACAACGTTGTTTTGAGTTATCTAGCCATGTCGAGTGCCCCATGGATAATTTTTTTTTTTAACTAAATGCCACATCATTTAAATTTTCATTGGAAAAAACCACGTCGGCGGTTTTGCCGAAAATTCTCGTCGTTGGCACATAAGTGTTCATTTCTTATCCAATTTTGACACTTAAGTGTATCTTTTGGTCCAAATTTCTAATTTTTCCCTTGGGCCCGTTTACTTCAATGGGCTTAAATTTGGCTTGATGGGCCCAATTAGGCCATCTTGGCCAAACAACATGGGCGTGAGGTCCATTGGCCTTCGCTTGGCCCAACTTCTCTTTCCGGCTTCCAATTCTCGACTGATTAGTCCTTATCACAAGATTTTAATGCTTAACAATAATTCGACGGACAAATGAGGCCATGTCCAATAAGTTAGTCTTGAAATCCTTGAAATCGAATTAAATTTAGTGATTAAAATCGATCAAATGTGACTTTAGTATGACCTAAACTATCGGGTGGCTTTTAGGGGATTTCATGTGGTTGACATGTGGTCGATAATTTTCAATTCACATTTTCGTCTCTTTGAATTGTGGATGACCCTTGATTGTTATGTGATCACGATGATTCAATTACGTACCCTGAGTATAAGATCAATAGAAAATCGTTTTATCGTTATTTGAAGCAAGTATCATAACCATGCGGAATCACCCCGCCAACTGACTACGTACTTTTGTCGAATCGAGTTACATCCATTTACTAATTGACTTATAACAACATAGTATTGATTCTTATGGTCGAGCGATTTATCCTTGATTGAATCTTTTGGTCTTTCTCGTTTTAATTCCTTACGGCCTCTCCCAATAAATTAGTTAATTCATAAATAATCAGTTCGAGTAATTCAATTATCAGCGCATTGATGAAATAACCATTTAATATATTTTGAAATGGTTGAATTTCGGGATATCACAAGATCTTTCTAGAATAATGTTTCTCTGACAATTTATACCAAACATGTTGTTAAATAGTAGAAATTACCCTTGATGTGCACAATAATAATGCTAAAATGTCAAGCGAATTAGTGGATATTCAATTCGCTTTCCTGTACCCCTTATGCACACAAGCAGAAATAATATAAACTGCGTTTGATAAGATTTTAGTGCTTCCACGTAATAGTCTATTGATCGATATTCTAGCTTTCAGTGAGATTAAACAAAATTTATGGCCATGAGATATGTATGTAACAAAAAAAAAAGACATCTATAGATTAAAGTCTTCCAAGAATTCAATTTTCTATCCACTGTAATATCTTGTTTTGCAGGAGTTTGATTGCTTTGCGATCGAGCTAGAGCTAGAAAACAAGTTTTTCTTTTATTTTACTCAAATCGCCTAGTTGTCAAATTAGCCTAATGGTTTCAGATCCTACTGATATGAAACATTCATCCAAAACTAGGAAATAAATCAGAAAATTGCCTCTAATCCAGAAAGAGATGTCAACAGGCGAAACAGAGATGGAATCGTGTATTTCTTAGTCGTTACATTCACACTATGTTCTAGAAATTGTGAAACAAATGGAACTTAACAGAAGACTAATTCAGTCTGAAAAGACCACCAAAGAAGGTTGTTCCGAAATGAAGATTGTTCTTGTGCCCGTTCTTTCCAGTTTCCACGCCGTTGATTCTTCTTCAAGCGAAAATTATTCCACCTCTGTCAAGCCCTTTCTTCCGTGATCCATCTGTGCGTGATCACCACTCCAATCACTAGTCCACTGGCATACCCCATCGAGGACAATGTCCCAGTCTATTTCAGTCGGAATCCTTGACTTTTTGATCTCTTCCACCAGTGTTGAAGACGGTGGTGGCAATGCACCAAGCTCTCTGCATTTCCTAGACAAAGGAGTATCGCACAACCCCCGCGTTCCCTCAGTATGTGTGGTTTACAAATGTATTGGAACTGTTGCGTCCATGGTAGGGACCAGTCAAATGGTTTTAAGGCACATTGAAGAATGCAAGCGATGTTAGTCGAGTCAACTCTTGCGGGATCTCTCCTGATAGCTGGTTCCAAGAGTGGTCCAATGCTTTTGAATTTGAAGGGTTGGCCAAGGACTGAGGGATGGGACTGCCGAGAATGTTATTGGAAAGGTTGAGCAACTGAAGCTGCTTTAGGCTTCCAAGAGACTCGGACATCTCTCCGCCGGAACTGTTGCTTGAAAGATCGGTCAATGTGACATATTTTTTGATCTTTGAATGCTTTAGTTGTGCGAGGCTTTGTTGGTCATTACCGTAGAGTACTTGAAGGGCATGTATCGCGGGCAGAACCTGTTTCAGTAGTTCTTGATGGGATTTACGATTTACAGATCTGTGTAGCCCAAATAGTCTGCTTGATCCACCGCTTCAACTTTCGTGGCAGTCCTATGATCTGAACCCTTGGGAAACTATATATTTCAGTAGTACTTAGATGGCAAGCTACCAGCAATTGTTTTGGGATAGGTCGATGATCTGAACCCTCGGGAAACTATAGTTACTTACAAGTTCCCCAATCACCCATGGAATCTGTTAGCTTGCAAGATCAGCATGATGACAAGTGAGGCCAACCAGGACGGAAAAGTATCATTGATTTGGTCATCTTGCACATTTAGAAACTCCTACTCTTCATAGCCTGTAAGTACCTAGGTAATGGCCCTTAAATTGATTATAACTGAAATCAATAATCAATTGCACACTCATTTTCTCGACTCGAGGAATTCTCCCTTGGAAGTTGTTGCTTGATAGACTAATCACTTCTTGAGTGTCACTCACCATTGATTGAAGTACAATGGTTTAAGGCGTTGTTGTTGGACGCAAATTGTGTAATCCCAAGATCTCCATAACTAGAACAAGAACATGCATAATTGAGTAGAAAGATTAACGCACCTGTTTTGGGATCCATTGTTTTTGAAGCGAAAGCGGAAACACAATATTCCACGCGCAAGTCCTTCTCCTCTATTGCCCTCTGTATCACTGGCTCAATGAGGCGGCCCCCCTCACGTTTAGCGTTAGGTAAACGCCCCTTAGGTGAGGATACATGTGAGAATTAGGGTTAGAGGAGAGAATTGAGCACTATTTATAGAGTTTCTAGCCAGTCCCCCTCATTACGGGCTAGGCTCAACTCGGCCCACACTAGTTAGCAAATTGCGTAATCCAAAGATCTCCATAACTAGAATAAGAATATGCATAATTGAGTAGAAAGATTAATGCACCTGTTTTGGGATCCATTGTTTTTTAAGCGAAAGAAGAAACACAATATTCCACGCGCAAGTTCTTCTCCTCTATTGCCCTCTGTATCACTGGCTCAATGAGGCGGCCCCCCTCACGTTTAGCGTTAGGTAAACGCCCCTTAGGTGAGGATACATGTGAGAATTAGGGTTAGAGGAGATACTTGAGCACTATTTATAGAGTTTTCAGCCAGTCCCCCTCATTACGGGCCAGGCTCAACTTGGCCCACACTAACCAGCCCATATTAGACTAATTAAGAAACCTTCTATCTCACCTTAGACCAACCCTGTTTTACGGTAACCGTAAAAACAGTAAATTACAATATCAATTAATTTAGTCCACATCAGGAAAACTCTTACATTCTCCTACTTGGACTATATTAATTGAAATCGTACCATATGTGTGCACATTTGGTCCAGAGATAATTCTTAATAGTCAATCATATCCCATAAAGTCTTAAACACCGAATCATGGCAGTAACTGCATGTATACACACAGAGCCTTCCATGGTCACGCATGTTCTCAACTTTATTGATATGGATTCAATATGGTAGTGTGTCAAATAGATAACATCTCTCATAGAGAGATTCCATTTGTCAATCACCATTCTCTTACCTTAGGTGTTACAGAAACTTGTGCCACTAGAGAATGCTTTATGATTCCAATGAACCCACATATGTCTTGTCCTTATGGTTAATCTTTCTTTATGTATCACAAGACATATGCACAAGGCTAATAATCGGATGCTCGGACGCCCCTAGCCTTTACTCAAGGTTTATACAATCCCTTGAGACTTTTATCAATATGTATTCAACATAATAATAATGCATTCAAAATATTTTATTGAATGCAAAAGTTGATACATATCAAACCGTTACAAAGTATAACGAACACAGATGAAACATTTATTAGAGTAAAGCTAAAATAGCTTCCACTAAACAACAGTATCCGAAGATACTCCTAGGCCCATGCTAATGATATGTCACTCAAATACACATGGGCGTAGGCCTTTAGTTAGTGGATCTGCAACCACATCATCTGTGAAAATATGTTATATTATAAGTCACCTTTCTGTACCGTTTCTTTATGGTAAAAAATATTTGACCACCATATATTTAGATCCCTTGAGACCTCTGTAGTAAATAAATAATACTACAAATTTGTTATCTCAATACAATCGTATGGATCTATCCATAAAGTTAAAACGATCAACTCCTTCATGAGGTTCTAGAGCCTAAAAGCCCATGTAACAGCTTAAAAGAATGTTACTAATATTGCTTACATAGTAGAAGATGACATAGAACTTTATTTACTGCACTTACTGCTAACATAAATATGTATTCTGTTATTGATTGCATGTCATCAGAACAGCCAACAAAGTTTACATCTAAATATCCTACTAACTGCAAGAATTGCACATATCTATAAATTAGCATATAATCTCTTGTCTTCTTTAAGTACCTTAAAATCTTCTTGACAACAACCTAGTGATCATGTCCTGGATTTGACTGATATCTGCCTAGAAGTCCCGTCACAAATACAACATTTAGTCTAGTGCAAATTCGAGCATACATTATACTTTTAAGTGCACTGATACAAGGTACATCATTTAATTAGATTTTCTCAATATCTAAATAAGGACAATGTGATAGATTTAGTCCATCACCCTTAACAACATGAGCAATTCCTGGCTTGCAATAATGTATATTGAATATTTCCAATATATAATCAACAAATGTCCTCCGAGAAAATCTAATATAATATCACAAAAACAATCCTTACAGACCTCAGTACAAAGGATATAAGATGTCTCAAGATCACAACTTGTAAGCAAAATATTATGTACATAAAGTATGAGAAAAAATAAATTTCCTCCCATTAACCTTGCATAGTATATTGAATTACTTTGTTCCCAATTGAACAAAATAACAACACTATGAAACTTTAATAATATTATCTAGAAACTTGCTTAAGACCATGAATTAGAATTTTTCAGTCTTCACACAAGTTTACTTGAATCTGCTGCAAAATCATCCAATTGCACAATATAGATTTTGTATCTATTTGGCGTAACTCCATATATAAATAAATAAATAAACTATTAATGCCACATTCACTCTGAAAGAATCTTTTAAAGAAATAATTATTTCTTCAATATAAACAATCTACCCCTCTTTCAGAGTGAAAACTTTAGTTACCAATTTGGCTTTAAATTCCACAATCTTTCTTTGAAATTCTTTTAGTTTAGTACACCAATTTGCAACTAATAAACTTGTGATCTTTAGACAAGTCAGTAAGTTTCCAAACATGTTTCATAGATTATATATCGCATTTTATGACATCTAATCACATACTTAATTGAGGATAAGAAACAACATTTATTTATGTCGATAAATCAACCATGTAGTGGATATTGTAATCATGCTCTCACAAATAGACTATATAGTATGATGATATAACTGATCGCATTTCCCTAACAAATCTCCTTAATAAAGCTGCGACCACTTCATTCTGCACTTGAGAGGTTTAAGAAATTTCATTATAAAATATATCAAGAATAATACCTTGAACCTCAACAAGTTTAGTCTATGGTACAGGAGATTCCATAATTATCTGTATAGGTAAAGACAAAAACATAGTAACATCCATCATACTATTATCTTTAATAGTTTGAGAGCAACTATCCTCTACAATTATGTCAATCTTTAGAAACTTTAGAGTATGTGATCCCATAATTCTTGTACCTTCTTTAGGGTCATAAAATCAATATCCCTTTAACAATCTAGATAAAATACAAAATAATTTTGAGTGGATTTAAATTCCAACGCACTTAATATTGGATTAGATAACCTCGCTTTTGCATAACACCTCTAAATTTCATATGTTTCTAGTAATTTATATCCAATTTATAACTCAAAAGAAGTTTATGAAACAACTTTGATAAGACACACATTTTGTATGTGAAAAAGTTGCTTTCATAATATCAGTCCATAAAAAACCAGATAAATTAGTCTTACTAATCATACTCATCACCATGTTCAATATGGTGCATTTATACCTTTCGGCCAAATCTTTTTGTCAGGATTTTCAGGTATAGTAATTAAATTACCACCCCAGAATCTACCAAGTATTTGACAAATGACCCTTTAAGCTATTTCGCATTGTCATACTTGCCAAAATACTCATGGCCACTGTTAAGTCTGACAACCTTTTAAGACTAATTGTAATTGTTTTATTCTTTATCTCGATCATTTTCTTTAAATAGAAAAATTTCGAAAACAACGTTTTAACCATATATGAGATGTATATGTCATTAGGATTTAAACACAACCTTTGCAGATGTGTCCTAATTTCAATATCAGACAAGACATAATTTCAAGCAACTAAGGCTTCCATCATCTTATAGCAGTGTAGTCTGCAAGTAAACCTCTTTTTAAGTGTTCCAGAATGGAACGCTTCATGTACAGTAAGCAAATTCAATTGCTCTTTTCTCAAGCAACAAATCATATGTCAACAACTTAAAATTTGAAACAGTAAAAAACCTCAATAATAATGAAGTTATTAATTACAAAAAATGTGACTGAAAACCAAGCAATGTATATAATTAGCATCATGTAAGCACTGTGTAACTTGATATACAAGTACACATCTAGAGAGTTACACGCATAATCATATAATCACCTTTGGGCAAAATACATGACATGCAGTTATACACTCCCCACATGATCGCGGTTATGAGAATATATTCCAATTCTTCGTGAATTCATCACCTTTAGGCATATGAATCATTAGAATCAGTCACTCCTCCACCATACTATCATGTATCCCTCCATGAACTAATACACAATCACCTCCTTTGGGAGTATGACCACGCATTAGACCAGGAGACATCCCAATCATCATACGAGACTGAAATTTCTCAAACCCAATCAAGTGTGCCACTTTGGCGGTCACTACTCAACTGAATAATTGAAATTCTCTCATACTAGGGATATAAACTTTACTCCTCACATACACCATATACATGTGATTTTAACTTTAGTGATAGAGGCAACATATCACCAAAATCACATATCATGCTAATTACATTGCTTTATTTATTAATAAAAATTAATCATACATATATATATATATATATATATATATATATATATATATATACAACGACCCTGAAAAGACAGATTCCAATGAAATCATTGATCACGTAATACAAGAAAATTCTCATAGAAGCAAGCATCTTGTGCATCTTGATTACTGATTACTAAAACAACATTAAAAGAATGCCAATCCAAAGGATCCCTCACAAGTTAACATCAATAGCAATACAAGGTACTCCAGATTGACAAGCTTGATAACTAATTTACTATTGCTCATGAGTTTTATACGGCAAAACATGACTCCAAGGCCAACTACTGATTTATTAGCCAATTTTTAAGTAACAAATTATCATTGTAATCAACCAGTGGTCTATTAATTGAATCAAACCAGAGAACCAAATATCTAAAAATTCAACAGTAGATACTATTGCTTTGCATAAATATTGCCATACTCCCTTACCATAAAAATATTTAACTTGATAGACATTAATCAGTGACTATATGAGTTTAGGTACGATATGCAATAACTTTACTAACATGTATTACCTACACTCAGCATATGTATTAATTATTACAATCAGTTTGGTCACAGATTCTTAAGACGTCCATCATTCAAAGGTTACCAACATGTAAAAGAGTATGCATAAGCAATAAAAATTTCATGACTTTTACTGTTTCTCATTATCTCAAGATATATTCAATTACTATCTCATAATGATTGTATGTGATAATATACCTATAATCCAACACTTATATTTCCAAAATCACAGAAAAATACAAGGAGAAATACGCAAAAATTCATTTAAAATACACGTATTTAGGGTTTCATATGCAATTTCACATCAATAAAACCATCAAACATATAAAATAAATATACCACGAGATAGGAAATCACTATATGAGTCCAACGCCGCCAGCCACGTGCTGATTGGAGCCTCCACGTGCCCACACGCGCCACCTGAGTGCGCGGCGCGTGGAGCTCACGCGGCGCGAGTTCGACGCCCAGGCGGTGCGTGGCAGCGCGTGGGGCGCATGTGGCCTCCTCCGGCTACGCGCCGCCGACCGTCTTGCTTGTCTCGTCGAGCCCAGTCCGAATTTGTGATTTAATTTTATTTTTATTGAACAAAAAGTCTCGAAAATCACAAATTATGGCAAAAACTTTATGCGTTCAAGTTCTAGGGTTACGGTTGCTCTGATACCACATGTTGGACGCAAATTGCGTAATCCCAAGATCTCCATAACTCGAACAAGAACATGCATAGTTAAGTAGAAAGATTAACGCACCTGTTTTGGGATCCATTGTTCTTGAAGCGAAAGCGGAAACACAATGTTCCACGCGCAAGTCATTCTCCTCTATTGCCCTCCGTATCACTGGCTCAATGAGGTAGCCCCCCCTCACGTTTAGCGTTAGGTAAACGCCCCTTAGGTAAGGATACATGTGAGAATTAGGGTTAGAGGAGAGACTTGAGCACTATTTATAGAGTTTCTAGCCAGTCCCCCTCATTACGGGCCAGGCTCAACTCGGCCCACACTAGCCAGCCCATATTAGACTAATTAAGAAACCTTCTATCTCACTTTAGATTAACTCTGTTTTACGGTAACCGTAAAAACAGTAAATTACAATATCAATTAATTTAGTCCATATCAGGAAAACTCTTACAGTTGTAAGACAAATTGAGGGAATGTATGGAGCCCAATTTGCAAATTGAGACAGGATAGTGCAAGACGGTTGTCGGGCGGACTTCAGGCGGTCCTTGCTGCATGTTGAAGCCGCTGTCTAAAGTCTGAAGCGCTGTCCATTTGAAAACATCAGCGGTTGCAAAAAGCCCGTCAGGGTATTAATAGAATGGTTCAGAACCAATGGCTTTTCTTTACTCACATCTAAGAACCACTCTACTTGGCCAGTGTAACGCCCCGAAATCCACTCAGCTTCTGTCCCGGACCTCAATCTCTTAACGTTGAGTAAGCAAAGCACCGACAAATATAAGATAAGCATGGATGACGTGGTATCCTGGGAAGAAAGCGAAAGCGTTTGGAGCATTTGTTTTATAGAACCCGGATCAGACATCGGCTACACTTTCATTATTAAGATTTGCATTGTGATTTGCGTTGCTTTTAATAATTAAAGCAATATGAACTTATTTTCATAATTGCTTTCTGAAATGGATAGAAAATGTGAATTCCTTGATTAAAGTGATATATGATTTGGCTTGTGAACTCTAAATATGCAGTGGTGATGGCTCAGGCAGTTGTTTGAAAGTGGCATCGTTAAGACTTTGTGCCATTGTATATTGCAAACTCTTTGATCAATACATAAGAAATAGGAATAAATGTTTCTTTATCTTTATAGTAAAAAAAATTCACGTTTTGTGTTCTTTTTATGAGCCAATATATATAATTAAATGATTGCTTATCATTCAACACATATAATCAATTAGTAATGACCCCTTTTATTTATCACATGAATCACTTTCAAGATTTTTTTTTTTTTTAGGGATATCAGTGTCAGATAAACAAAAAAATTAAGTTTCTTTTCAATATATTGCTGTAAAATATAATGGTTTTGGGAAAGGAAGTAGCAGGGGATGGAGTTTGTGGATGGGGTGGCTCAAAGTTTCATTTTACCAGACCATTTTGTTATTTAAAGACGTTTCTCATTTATGTCCCAAACACGTATGATTACAGAATGCTTTATTCAGAATACATAGCAGAAAAACTTTAAGAGAAATTTACAGGTACTCCAACACAGAAGACAATAGATTTTCCTTGATTTCGGACCATCTCTTCTACCTTCTTCGCCTCTGTTTTCTTCTGCCAAAGTTCTTCACAAGACTTTGAGCCCTTCTTCTTGTGATCAAGCAGTTCCCGAGGACTACTCCAATCACTAACCCACTTGCATACCCCATGCACATGATCTTCCAGTCCAATTCCATTGCACTCCCCGAATCTTGATCTTCTTCGGATGTCGGAAATGATGGTGGCAACGCTTTGGGATATCCGCATTTTTAGATAGAGGAGCACCACATAGCCCCGAGTTTCCCTTGTAGGAGTTGTTTTCGAATGTAGCAAACTGCCGCGACTTCGGTATTGGCCCGATCAAACAATTGTAAGATACATCGAAGACCTCAAGCGAAGTGAGTTGTGTCAAGTCCTGAGATATCTCCCCGGAGAGCTGGTTTTGAGAAAGGTCCAATGCTTCCAAATTCGTTAGGTTTGCCAAGAATGGAGGTAGAGGACCGGAGAGCACGTTGTTGGAAAGATTGAGCAATTTTAGCTGCTTTAGGCTTCCAATAGTCTCGGGGATCGCTCCGCTGAAGTTGTTGCTTGATAGATCAATCAATGTGAGGTACCCTTGGATCTTTGAGTAATTCATTTGGATGCCCTTGGCAAATACACTCATAGAGTAGTCAAAGGTCCTTAATGGACCGGATCCCCACCCCACACTCAAATAATCCCCCATGTAGCTTGACGAATCTGTCTTAGGAACCTTCATAGCAGTCCAATGCTTGAAGTATTTGGATGGCAAGCTACCAGAAAAGCTGTTCTGAGATAGGTCTATGATTTGCAGCATGGGGAACTTAATTCTATTAGTCGGTTCCTCAATAAATCCGTGAAATCTATTGTCCACAATATAAGTACCCTCAAACTTAGAAGTGAGCCCAACCATGAAGGGAAAACATCTCTAATATGATTGTTTGCGAAATTCAGGAATTGCAATCCGTTACAATTATGGAGCGATCTTGGCAATGGCCCTTCCAATTTATTGTAACTCAGATCAATCATATGGAAGTGCCCATTCAACTCAGGAATTTTTCCGATAAAGTTGTTGCTCCGTAGATTCAATACTTCCAAATAACCACTCAAATTACTAAAACATTGTGGGAGAAACCCAGTTAGATTATTATCAGAAAAATCAATCATAGAGATATAGCTTAGATTGCATAAGAGTGGCGATATTCCTCCTGAGAGCCTATTATTTGAGATGAAGTAGTCACTGATTTTAGGAGGGGGAATAGGAATTGATCCTTGCAACTCGTTGAAACCAAGATCTGCTTCAAGGAGTTCTTTCCACTTGAAAATAACGGGATCTTGAGCAAAACTTGTTAGGAAGTTGCCAGAAAGGTTCAATAGTGCTAGGTTTTCTATGCTCACATTCAGAAACCATTTAGGAACTTGACCGGAAATGTTATTGTAGGATAGATCGAGAAAAAACAAGTCATTTTGGTCTTGTAGAAACTCAGGGAAACTATTTAAGTTGCATGAACCTAAACCTAGAATCCAGTACTGTTGAGTTATGTTGGTTTCAACGATCAACGACAGTTTGTTAGAGGATAACACAAGTTCTTGAAGGTTTTTAGCCTTTGAGAACATATCTAACTTCATTGTGCCACTCAAGTTATTTGAATTCAAATAAAGAGTGTTGAGACCCTGTGATTGGAAAATTGTGCTTGGAATTGCACCATGAAATTGGTTGAGTGAAAGATGAACTTCAGTCAACTGGGGGAGTCTTCCCAACAAGGATGGAATTTCACCAGTCAATTGATTCGAGCCAAGTGTTAAGGACCTAAGCTCCAAGAGGTTTTGGAAAGAGAGTGGAATCTCACCAACCAATCGATTGAATCCAAGAGATATATCAGTAAGTTGAATTAGGTCTCCAGTGGAAGATGGGATTTCGCCTGTTAACTGATTGCCGTATAAATATAAAGTAGTAAGTTGGACGAGGTTCCCGAGAGAGAATGGGATTTCGCCTGTTAACTGATTTTGGCTTAAATATAAAGTAGTAAGTTGAATGAGGTTCCCGAGAGAGGATGGAATTTGCCCAATTAACTCATTGTCCCTTAGACTTAAATACTTAAGCTGGACCAGATTTCCCAAGAAGGATGGAATTCAACCCGTTAAAGAATTAAAGTCTAGATTTAAATGCTTCAGGTGACCAAGACGTTCAAAAGAAGATGGGATTTCACCTACAAATCGGTTCTCACTTAGACTCAAATGCTCCAGATTCAACATGCTGCCAAAATAAATTGAAATCGTACCATTTAGAGAATTCCCACTCAAGTCTAGATGGACCAGTCGGGTCAAGTTACGAAGCGAATGTGAGATGTGGCCCGTGAATTTGGAGCTGGAGAAGTTCAAATCCCTCAAGGAACTCAGATTTCCAATTGTCAGAGGAATCTGACAATTGAAGTCATTGAAGGCAAGGTTAAGACTTCTTAGGCGAAGAAGACGGAAAATACTGGTGTTGGAGTTGATTTTACCGGAGAGACAACTGCAACTGAGGTCGAGGCCGATCACATAACCGCTTACCTTATCACACTCAACGCCAGTCCAAGAACAGCAATCGCTTTGAGTTTTCCCTTCTGATGCGTTCCAAGATTCGATCTTTGCTTGCTCAAATAGAGCGTTGTTGTAGTAATCGTAACAACACGGACGCTTTCTGGTGAAGAAGGTTGTCTTGAACTCCAACAACGCAGATCTCTCGTCTTCATGGCAACGCGGTTGGGTTGAGGCAATAGAGTGTGAAGCGACAATAGTAAGCAAGAGTATCATAGAGCTGAAGTGAAGTGACTCTTTTTTCATGGTTACCTAAACAAATCTAGTGGTACTCTCAAACTCTCTGTGTCGACCCAGGGGTACATAAGGCCTGACGATGGAGATGTTATATAGCCAAGTTCTTCTCGGATGTCATTTTCATGCTTTAATCTAATGCAGTGAGTTGACTATAGTCAATGGATCCTGTTACCACGTTAATTTTAGTAGGCATCGACAAGGATGTCTCTTGCTTTGGAATTTTTGCAACCCAAAGAGCACGGTAGCTTAGAAAATGCAAGATACATAATTTCATTGCTTAGGCACTTTAAAAATACACACCAAACACCGTTTCTTCCCCAAACAAAAGCTGAAACATAAGTATATAATACTTGATTTCACCTAATTAGTTTAAAATTTTGTGAGATCATTGCAAACTATTTTTGAAAAGGATCCTGAAACTGATTTCACCTAGTTAGTCCTGACACAAAACTCGATTCCTCCGTTATTGATAAGCCTCAAGATATGGACTGCTTGACTCTTCCAATGGTGGACAACAAAATAATGAATTGAAGCCTTACGTGTCGCAATTGTCCTCCTAATTTCCAAGTCATTCTTTAGATTTCTTTCAAACTTTGTTCAGGCCGTATCGTTGGGGGACGTTACTTTAGAAGGCATGGACAGAGAAGGCATGGACAGAGATGTCTCTTGACTTAGAATTCTTGCACCCCAAAGAGCACGCTAGCTTAGAAAATACAAGATACGGATTGTGATTCTTCTCGGATGTCATTTTCATGCTTTAATCTAATGCAGTGAGTTGACTATAGTCAGTGGATCCTGTTACCACGTTAATTTTAGTAGGCATGGACAGGGATGTCTCTTGCTTTGGAATTTTTGCATCCCAAAGAGCACGGTAGCTTAGAAAATGCAAGTTACATAATTTCATTGTTTAGGCACTTTAAAAATACACACCAAACACCGTTTCTTCCCCAAGCAAAAGCTGAAACATAAGTATATAATACTTCATTTCACCTAATTAGCTTAAAATTTTGTGAGACCACTGCAAACTATTTTTGAAAAGGATCTTGAAACTGATTTCACCTAGTTAGTCCTGAGACCGACAGGAAACTCGATTCCTCCATTATTGATAAACCTCAAGATATGGACTGCTTGACTCTTCCAATGGTGGACAACAAATTAATGAATTGAAGCCTTACGTGTCGCAATTGTCCTCCTAATTTCCAAGTCATTATTTAGATTTCTTTCAAACTTTGTTTAGGCCGTATCGTTGGGGGACATTACTTTAGAAGGCATGGACAGAGATGTCTCGACTTAGAATTCTTGCACCCCAAAGAGCACGCTAGCTTAGAAAATACAAGATACGGAATGTGATTGTTTAGAAGCTTTAAAAATATACACCTGACACCGTTTCTTCTCCAAATAAAAGCTGAAACGGGAGTATATAATACTGGATTTCACCCTTTTAGGTCAGAATTTTGTGAGATTGCTCCAAGTAAACTACAAAAAGGGTCCTGAAAGATTTAAATTCGAACTTTCTACTTTGATACCATGTAAAATTTTGCGAGACAACTCTCAACAGTTTTACAAAATCAAGCCATTAAACGAAGATTTGATTTTTCTAATTAGATATTCTAACGGTTAGAAACTACGAAGTAGGATTATATTAGATGTGTATATTGATTGCGTAATATTTTGCAATTTTGGATTTCCTATCTTGTAACACTTAAATATAGTGTAGATACATGCATACGGTTTTCATGTCATGCAGTGTTTCTCTCTCCATTCACTCACCTGATCAGCCAGAGACCATATCATAAAACATAGTCGATTGGAAACCATGCGACAGAAAGGGCTTCCGACTTTCTAGGGACCTAATGGTAATAGTTTTCCTAATATAGATTACATTAATTGATATTGTAATTTATCGCTTTACGAGATTGGTCTAAGATGAGATAGAATATTTCTTAATTAGTATAATATAGGACTAGCTAGTGTATGCCAAGTTAAGCTCGACCCGTAATGAAAGGGCATGATTGGAAATTTTGTAAATAGTACTCAAGTCTTTCATCTAATCCTAGCACAAACAATCATCCTCAAAAAGGAGCATTTACCAAGCGCTAAAGAAGAGGGGTCATTTCATTGAGCCAGTGATACAGACGGCAATAGATGATAAGTTCTTGAGTTTGGATAAAGAACAGTGGTGTAAATCATCTGCATTAATTTTCTCTTTATATGATTATATATGTGTTCTTGGCTCTACTTATGAAGATCTTAGGTTGCGCTTTCGCGTCTTATATGCGGTATTAGAGCCCCCATAGATTAGAATATGAACACATAATTTTTGCCTATTTTCATGATTTTTTGTTCAATAAAAATCAATTTTAATTACAAAAACATAATGAGCTCATCGAGAAGGGCAAAATCTTGGCCAATGTGCCACCGGGGGTGGCCGCACATGCCTCCACGCTGGGCCATATGTCGCCACACGTTCCCATGGGCCCTCACGCTAGCTACTCGCGGCGAAGGCTAGTGCACGTATACACGCGCCAAGGCTAACGTCATAATGACATCAACCACCACGGTCGCAAGTTTGATCCGACCCATTGACCCCCTAACCTGACCCGTTAACTTGACCTGGTTGATTGTTGACCCGACTCGGTTCTCCATTTACCAGATCGATCAACCGATCAGACCGATCCTTGACTGGTCTAACTAATTGAACCGATCGAATCGGCAATCGTATTGATCTAGGTGGCCCGCGCATGCACTGTGGAGGTGCATAACTGTGCTTCCGAGCTCTGATTGGGGCGTTCTTGGAGTTTATGTGCTCATATAGAGATGCTCTACATTGTGATATAATTATTTTTTTTTTTATCTTTGATAATTTTATAGATGTGAAAATACTTATGAAACCTTAAATACGCATGTTTTTTGGGTGTTTTTAGGATATTTTTGCATATTTTTCTATGATTTTGGAAATACAAGTGCAAGCTCACGTGAATGTCATCATATAAAGAATGTATAGAGCATTGTTCATTGATAATCATTACAACAAGAGACACAATTGTTCTAAAAGTTGAGGGATTTAAAGGTGAAATTCTACAATATGAGATGCTAAAGATGCATGATGATCCCGCACTTCAGCTTTTTGGTCGACATGCCTTTAGTGGAGACTTTCCTTCGAATGAGCGTCGTCAACTTTCAATTGACATTGTCTCAACTATGGGAGGACTTCCCTTTGAAAAATAGCTAGTAAACACACCTAGAGGGGGGTGAATAGGTGTATAAAAATTTTCTTTCAAAGATTTTGAACGAAAGCTCATAATGTAAAAGACTTGGAGTAAAACTATGAAACAATTGAATCAAGCAGCAATTAATATAAGGAGATTAAGGTAAGAGAAATTGAACATAGAGGTTTATAGTGGTTCGGCTTAATCCAAGCCTACGTCCACTCTCCCGCGCTGATAGCCCATCGGCTGGATTTCACTATGAATCAAAAGAGATTGGTACAACTTGTAGTCTAGACTTCCTCAGTGGATAGTCTCAGCTAATTTTCACAAATCCTCACTGTATGCTTTTCTCTTTCGTACACAATTATAGCTCTAAGAATGTGAGAGCAAGGAACTACAGAGATTCAGACTTTGAAGTCTTCCTATCAACCACTCACCAAACAACGAAGAGTCCACCTTTAAATACTCCCTCGTGCCTTTATATTCGTTGGCACCTTCCAAAAGAGTTCTTCCAATCTACCCGTTGGAATGTATCAATTAAGGTGATCTTAAGCTGTCGATTAAATGTAGAAGATAACTCGTCAATCATGTTCGCCCACACAATCAGGATCTTGAGTTTCCATAAATAGAACCTTCCAATTTTGCTTGCTCTCCAAAAAGGATATTCAAATCGGAGTGGATCCCAATGAGGATAACCGAATAATTTGAAGCTATATCGAGCCATAAGATTTTCCAATAACCAAGTAGAAACGAATCTTCAAAGATATAATCCCATCTGCAAGAGTCATAATCCTTCGGTCTGGAAACTATCAACTTGGGCAGGCTTTGAAACTTGAGTCTTGGCTGACTTCAGACTTTGATGACAGAGTCTGGAGATCTTCAGACTTAATCACTTGAGTCTAGAAGTCTTCAGACTAGATTGATTGGGACGTTTTGTCAACTTCAAAACAGCAAAGGAGTTTTCTCCAACACCCTTGGCTATTGAAGTGCTAGGTTCATTGCTTAATGGGAAAGACCAAGAAATTTGGGAAGAGACGTTGGAAAAGTTAAGGAAAGTACCTCAGAAAAAGATTCTAGAGAAGTTGAGGATTAGCTATGATGACCTAGAGCAACATCATAAGCAAATTTTTCTTGATATAGCATGCTTCTTTTTCAATGGGAATAAAAATGATGCAATTTACATGTGGACTGATTGTCAATTTTATCCCAAAGGAGGAATTAAGGTCCTTATAGATAGGTGCTTGTTCAAGATATTGGACAATAATAAGTTCTGGATGCATGGTCAACTAATGGCACTGGGCCAACAAATTGTTCATGAAGACAAGTGGTAAGTAAGAAAGTCTTCATTTTCAAAGAGAAGTTGTATATCCTGAGGTTTAGAATTCCTTTTTTATTTTACGATCTATCTTTTTTTTTCTTTTTGCCTACCCATTTGAGTTGTAAAACATAGTGGTTGGAAATTGACAAAATTCTTCACATCATTGCACAAACTCCCTTGTAGAGGAAGCATGAGGTTCAAGCACTTGAGCTAGATATGGTTCCCCCATAGTGATTACAAATGAAGATTTTGAAAGGTTACCAAATCTAAGATTCCTAAAGTTGCATAGTGGAACTTATGTTGGGGACTTTGCAAGGTGTGGTTCAAATTTGAGATGGTTGCATTGGCATTCTCCTCCTAAGAAGAATTTTGGGGCAGACAATATATATTTTGATTGTCTTGTTGTTTGTAAACTTGAGGATGTTGCCTTCAATAATGATTCAAAAGCATGGGACTTAATTAAGGTAAATTACATGTTTTAATTCTAATATGATAGTTCCCATGTGTACTATGTGATGGTTCTTACACTTAACATGCCAACCAATTTTTCAGAATGCACGGACTTTGAAAGTTCTATCTATTACTCAGTGTTCAGGCATAGAGACAATCCCAGAAATCTCTAAATGCTTGGGTTTAGAGAGGTTGACTATTGTACGCTACCACAATCTAAAGAGAATTGAAAGCTTCATTAGAAATCTATGGCCGTTGATCGAGTTAAACATCAAAAGGTGCTGGCATCTTACAAATTTGCCTGAAGAAGTTGGGGCACTAGTGAAGCTTAAGCACTTCTTATTGTTGGGATGTGCAAAATTGAGAAAACTTCCTAGGTCACTTGGGAATTTAACCTCATTAACAGAGTTAGACTTATCGGGTACAGGCATAACCATACTTCCGAACTCCATTAGAAAGTATTATTTGTATATTTGTAGTGTGAAACTTGAAATTGTTTCTTCTAACTGGCACAAGTATAAGGGAACTTCCCAACTCCATTGCAAAGTTAATGACCACATCTTGCGTTTCACAAAAGATGGATATAATAATCAAAAGGATCATGTTTGGCGGTTACTTAGTGGCATCAGTAGGTTGGTAAATCTTGAAGAGTTGGATCTTTGCGGCATTATGAAATGAGAGGTAAAATTCCTATTGGAAATGGAAAATTATCATCTTTAAGAATCCTAAATTTAAAGCACACCCATATTTTCGGAATTCCAAGAACAATCAACATGCTTCATCACCTCCAAACACTACAACTAAATGATTGTCATGAGATTCAAGAGTTGCCAGAGCTTCCTACAAGTTTGACTTGTTTACATCTTGAATCTGAATCATTGCTCTTGGTCCCTAATCTATCAAGCCTTACTAACTTAGTTGAACTACTACTACGTACTGACAAACCTTTTGGAGAGAAATCAAAACCGGTCACGAGATGCAACTTAAGGTGGATTGGGAGGTTATCTAGACTGAAAAGTTAGGTTAATACCCTGAAAAATCCCAAACTGGTACACATGTGACAAATTTACTCCAAACTATTTTTTTTACCACCAAAAATCTCAAACTGGTATACCTTTGACAAATTTACTCCAAACTGGTACACTTATAACAAATTTACCTTATGTTAGTTTTCATTAAATTTTATTGTCAAATTATTAAGTTAAATGACACGTGACAATTGACTAGTATACCAATTTGAGATTATACGCTTTGTTTGTCACAGTTTACAATTTTTGTTATTTTTTTGTGGTATTAATATAATTTACAAATTTATCGGTTTGGGGTTTTTGCAATCGAATAAACTAATTTTAGGTAAATTTGTCATAAATGTACCAGTTTAGGGTTTTTTATAGTTAGTCGGGATAAATTTGTCACAAGTGTACCAGTTTAGGATTTTTTATGATAAAAAAAAATTAATTTGGGGTAAATTGTCACAAGTGACCAGTTTGGGATTTTTTAGAGTATTAACCCAAAAAGTTATTAAATTTGCTAAGACTTTGTTTGGCAACTTGCTAAACAGTAACATTTTCTATTATTTTGTTCTTGGGAATAGATTTAGAACAAAAATTCGTTTGGTAAAATTTTTAGTCTTTGAAACAAATTTCTATTTTTTTGTTCCCAAAAGTAGATTTGGAACAGAATTGAGAAGTTAAAAAAAAGTTGCTTATTTGTTTATGGAAACATTTTAAGAACCAAGCAACCTATTTTCTCTCATTTCTTTTCTTTTTTCTTGTTCTTCTTCCCTCTTTCTTCTTCTTCAACTGTTGCCGCCGTTGCCATTGCCGTCCGCCGTCCGTCGCCCACCACCGCCGATCGCCAGTGACCAGTTGGACGAGCTCGTCGGAGGCTTGTCAAGCTAGAGCGAGGTCCAGCAAGCTCGCCGAAGGCGAGCCCAACCACCGGCAAAGCTCGGCCCAGTCATGGCTGGGAGCTTGACCTTATCCAGATCTGGCGAGGCCAAGCTTGCCCAATCGCTAGCGAGGCTTGACCTTGCCAATTCTGGGCGAGGCCGCTCGCCCAGCCAAGGCTTGGTCGAGCCTCACCTAACTACTGGCGAGGCTCGGCCAACGAGGCATGGCCTCGCCGAGGGCTGACGACGCTCCAGTAAGGTCGTTGGGCCTCATCTAGCCAGTCGCCGATCATCCCAAGGCTGGTGACTAGCCACCTTGAAGAAGAAGAAGAGGAGAAAGAAAAAAAAAAAAGAAAAGAAAAACGTAATAAAATTACAAAATTACAAAATTACAAAAAAATGATTTGAAGTAAAAATTTTGAGAACGGTGCCAAACATAATTTTATTTTAGGGATTGAAATTTTGGACAGTTACTAAACAGTTTAAATTATTTTGAAATTGTTCCTAAGAATAAAAATAAAAAGAATCATTTCGATAAGAAATTGTTCCCAAAGAACGGAAGCATTGCCAAACACACCCTAAATGTCCCTATATCTCCAGATTTGGCTTCTCTTTCTTATCTAGAAAGCTTTTTCTAAGACACCTAGACTTAGAAACCCTTGTTCAGCTTCCGTCTTCCCTGCTGAGATTGGATTTTCAATTCTTTAGCATAAGGAGGGCAAAGTAGCTTCCCTTGTGTTTGAGATTGGGAAATTAGTTGAGCTTTAAGTGATGGTCAAGTGGAAGACATTCCACTTAATGGATCTCGCAACCTAAAAATTTCGGGGTGCACCACCTAGAGTTTAGGTTAATGGATTACTAAGTTTTAAACTTAGCTTGGGCCCTCTCAAGCCCATACCAATTCGTGACTTAGGGTTCAAGTTTTTTATAAACATGTAGATGGATTTTATCTAGGAGTCGCTACTAATTAATTTACGGTAGATTGATTAAACACCTAAGTAAAATAATGGGAGAATTATTTTACTCCTACGAACTAGATATTAAGGTGATGGGGACTTGGTTAATGCCCTTTCGATACCATTTCTTTAAATGTTTTGCAAGCAGCTTGAATTGATTTTAAATCTATTTCCTTAACATGTGAGATGATCATGCGAGTGCACAAACTACCAATTTAATACCCAAGAAAGCAATGAATAAATTACGAGACTTACCTTATAACAACGAAAGCACTGTGTTGTTATATCGAATTTACATCATCAACCCTAGATATAATTTCTAATTAATACGCAATTTATTTTTTATTTTCATTTAATTAATGAGAATCGTGCTTTATACAATGCAATATAACTAAATGACTTAATTTTAATTACAGACAATTTCTAACTAAACGGACCTAGCAACGATAACTAAATGCCATGCATTTCATGAATCTAATTCTAAATGGCATGAAATGACATTTTTTTTTTATTTTCTTTCTTTCTTAAAAAAAAATGCAATCTATCATAGAGATTGAAAATAATTTATCCTAAGACATTTTTTTTTTTTTTTTTAAGAAATTCGAAATTAAAAAAAATGAAAATTATCCAGCTAAATTAAGATTCTATCCAACTTAATATTTAAGATTAGGTCAGGTTAAACCCTAATTTAAAGTAAGATATTATATTAACTTAGCAATCTCTAACATAAGATGCAATCTATCTAAATCAATCTAAATTTAAAATAAAATATGCAATTTTATCTTGATATGTAATGACATACAAAATATGCTCTAATTCTAGATGACATAATGATGATTTTTGTTTTGTTTTTTTTTTTTTTTTTTTATTATTAATTTCGAAATAAAAAATGTCAAATAATTAAACATGCAATTTAAGTTAATGAAACAAAAATCTAACATCCTAATTTTTTTTTCTTATTCTTTTGTTTTTTATTTCAAAAATTCATGATAAATAGAATGTTTAGTCTAAATATGCAAATAACCATAAAGCAGCATATTTTAAGATAAATAAAGCAATCAAGACAAGACAGACCATTCACAATTATCAAAAATATCAGACATATCAAGGGGCAACATTTCGCCCAAGTAAAATCGATAAATTGATCTTAAACCTTAAAAATCAAAATATCAATTTTATTCTCACTGATTAATTATTTCATCTAAAGCCGATGAAATAAAAAACCCAAGCGCGATTGCAAATCAGGTAACATGTTGGAATTTCCAATTATGCATAGGACTAATTCTACTAATAAAATAAAATAAAATAAAGATAAAAAATAAAGTAAATGGAAAAACTACCTAGGTTGGTTTTCTTTATCTTTTTTTCTTTTTTTTTCTTTTCCAAATGAGGCTTGGCACGTGGTAGGTTGCTCCGGTGAGGGGAGTCGCCGGCGACGGACTCCGGCGAGGGCACAACAGGTACACCGGCGAGGCGCTCGAAGCGGAGGTGCGGCGGTGGTGCAGGGACGCGGACTCGCGGGCGAGGGTTCCGGCGAGATGGGACAGCGACGGCTTCGCGGGTCCGGCTCTGGCAGAGGCACGTCGACCGGCTACTAGCGTCGGGGCAGATCTGCTGGGCATCGGGTTCCGGCGAAGGCGTGGAGGTGCTCGGACAGGCGGAGATGCTGGTGCGGCGACGGGAGTGCTGCTTTGGGTTCGCCAAAAGGAAGCACAGCAATGGGTGTTGGGCGCGACTGAGGCGAGCAAGCAGCAGGTTGTTGGTGAAGAGGACTCCGACGCGGTGGCGAGCAACGGCAAAAGGGAAACAGTGACGTCGGCTGGGTGACGGAGACGAGTGAGCGCGATGGCGGGGACTCGGGATCTGCTGCAGGGCGGCGATGAGGAGGCATCGAACGGTGGGTAGAGCGGCTCGACTCGACTCGGGCAGAGGGAAGCTCAGTGATCGCGCAGTGGACGATCAGCATGGAGACGCGATGGAGGCGCGGCGCTGGGCTGGGCAAATCGCGGACAGAGCAAGTCGGCGATGGTCGGCGGTTTCGCAGCTCCTGGGAACGCGAGCAGCAGCGGCGTCGCGGGTCGGCGCGGGCTCGCGGGTGAGGGGGATCTCCGGCGACTGGTGGGGCGAGGTGGTGGCTGGCGCTGCGGTGGAGGCGCGGAGGTGGCTGGCGCGGACAGGGGCTGGCGTCGCGCTTCGAGCAGGTTGCCTGACACAGAGACCGGCACGGGGGACGAACGGGGCTGCTGGAATGGCGGCCGGCGCTGGGGTTCGGCAACTGCGGAGGAGGCGGGACCAGCGAAGGTGGTTTGGGTGGTGGCGAGCGGCGACAGCGAGGTAGCGCGGAGAACGCCGACGAGCGGAGAGCCGCAGCAACAGACGCCGGCGGGGCGAGTCTGCGAAGAAGAAGACCAACGGTTGCCTTTCGTTTCTTTTCTTTTTTCTCTCTCTCCTGTGTATTCACACGTCCCCTCTCTGCAGACCGGTCAATTTCCCTCTTTTTCTTTCCTTTTTTTCTCTCTTTCTCTCCTACAATCGAAGAAGACCCTCACTTTTTTTCACTTTTTTCTTTTTTCAATTTTTTTCGAATTCCTCCTGAAATCGTCCCCCCTCACGTATTTGCTCTCAATTTTTTGAATTTCCACCCCCGTTGGTCACGAAAATTGTGGCCTTCTTATAGTGTTTTCAGACGGCTGTTTTCTATGGTATTTTCCAAGTTTCCAATTTCTATTGCATTATTTTATGGCTGCAAATCGAGTATGATTTCACAATCAATTTGATTTTACTTCGATTATTTCCCTTTTATCACTTGATTTGGTATTGCTTCTGCATTTAACAAAATTTGAGATATTCAATTTCCATGCATAATCAATCAATAATTTCCAACTTCCATACATAATCAATTTAGATTGATTTCCCTCATTTTTTCCTTTATTTACTTTGATGCAATTTTTATTTTTTATTTCTCTATATTTGTCAAAATTAGGTGTCAACAATGGACTTCCACAACTGGAGAAGTTAATCGTTCAAAGTTGTAAATTGCTGAAGAGGGTATCCATTTCTTTGGAATTAAGAAAGTTACCGTAAGTAAGAGTGTTGTCTTGTCGAGAGCTAATTGAGATACAAATGGTCTTTTGAATCATTGGAATCCTTATGGATTAATAAGTGTAAATCTCTGATAAGACTAAGTGGGTTACCGTACTTGAAGAATCCGGAGAATTTCACAATCCTATTGTGCAACGAACAGACCGTTGTTGAGGGACTTCACGAGTTGGAGTCCTGGGACATCATCGAGGACGCATCATTGAGGGGACGTGCAATCTTTTTGCAGTGTTCCACAGAAAAAATTCTTCTGGATCCATCAGACCAGGTACGACATCTTCTTTACTGGTGTGACTGCATGGGTTTGGAAATCGATTGGTTCTAATTTCTGTTTGATGCTATAATTCGGTAAAACTAAACAAACCGTAAAAAGTTAAATATTATTTTAAACTTCACACGGATGAAAATTTTTTTTTTTAATCACAAAAAGAAAATTTACCAGAGATGATCTTTAACTAATAATAAGTAATTGGTGTTCCTTCCACATGTTCTTTTTAATTTGCAACGTTGCTTTGTACGAATTATTTAAATACACAAAAGGTTTTTAAATTGTAGTTTTTTAATTGATTTCTTGCATGTAATTGAGTGTTGAGTATTATGGATGATATGTGTCAATTTTGATATCATAACATTTACAATAATTGCCCTCTCGGACTTTGACACAGTTGTTCAATAGTCGACAAAATCTAAAAAGTTTTAATTACCCTCCCACCTTTGCCGCCACCTAAAGAAATAAATTTGATTTATGTTGCATCCATTAGTTTTTTTAGTCTGCATAGCCGCTAAGGATTACCTAAAATGGACCAATTCATTTTTCTTGATCGGATTTCCTTAACCAATTTTATTAACCGTGCATCATTCTCTATTTGTTTTTCACTTCATAAACCATGTCACGGATTTTTTTTTTTTGGTTAGGCATGTCACAGATGTTAGTCTGTTCATAATGAGTTAATCCATTTCAATTAACATTTTACGGCCGTACGAATTGAAAAAAGTACTGGTTGAAACAAAAATAGAAGTTTTGGGAGTAATCTATAACTTTTCTAAGTTTGCTTGCTACTTTGAGCATGGCCAAAGTTTAGGAGGTTAATTTGATATTTTCAAAGTGCAGAGCTATTGTGCAAGGGAGCTTAATGTTCAATAGGGTTTTGAGCAATTACCCCTAATCTTTAATGTAAAGCTAACCGTAGAAGTTAACGGTTCATGTATTAACTAGATAAATAAGTACTTAGTTTGATTTGGAACTTTCAGTAATAGATAACCTAATATTATCTGTAAGTATTTTGAAGTCCTCAAAGCGCTAGGACTAGTTACTTAATTACCTGGCAAAAAAGAAAATCCTTAATGAACAGTAAAAACGTATGGGGAATACAGATTCTTGTATTTTTTTTGGTAACTAAACCAAAGAAAGGGAAAAAAAAAAAAAAACTGGAACATGGATATGCGCTCTCTTGCTAGTAAAGGAATGAGTAAAATTTATAATAAAGTCTTGTATATCAGATGAAGCTTTGCTTCCTTTCCTCAGCCACACAATGTCTGCCTTTTATAGATTTTGCAGATAAGATATTAGATGATGGATAACAGATTATAGATTTCAGAAAAATAGGTTGAAACGACTGTGTTTAGATGATACTACGAGATTTAATGCTGGGTAATACGAGACGACTACCGGCTGCATAACTTCGACAATGGCGAAATTGACGCTGGTTAACTGGAACTCCTACGTAATTCTGATTCCACATCGTCACCAAGATTCTCCCCCCACGCACTTGTTTGCTTCTTCCTCTGCTCGACTTCTTCACCTCTCTCTCTCTCTCTCTCTCTCTCTCTCTCTCTCTCTCTCTCTCTATAATTATACGAGAAGAGATTTACACCTCTCTCTTCGAGATTTCCATTAACTTGAATTATACGAAAATCAGTTCTGTCAAATTCAACACATTTACGGAAGACATGCTGAGCTCCACATATTCTTATACAGTTAAAGGGGATCGATTGAGGATTCAATCATTTATTTATATGTGATTTGATTTCTCGTACAAGGCTCCCCCACACCAAAAAAAAAAAAAAAAAAAAAAAAAACAAAAGAAAACAAAAAAGGTGTTTTTGTATATATACGTAATCGAGTATCTAACTTTTATTCAATTTTGACATTTCTTTAGCGATCTAGGACGTTGACTTGTAGTGTTCAAAGAGAAAGTGGCCCTTAGTTGGGCTAAAAAGGGTTTATTTTGATGTTGCTGCCTTCGTTATTGTGGTGACAGTTTCGCGTGTTGAAGGTGAACTTGCACGATGACGAGGACAAGAAGAAGGCCACGAAGATGCTCTCCACAACTGCAGGTATCAATCAAATTAACCTTTCTTCTCGCCTATGTCTCTCTACTTCTACAAAAGGAACAACCCCAGATTTCTTAATTTCTGTAGTCCAGAAAACCGAGTCCAAACAGAGTGCAAATTTCGCTGCAAATGTGCAGGGGTCCATTTGAGTGTGCTAAACATGGAGGACCAAATGCTGACGGTGATCGGGGATGCGGATGTGGTGGAGCTCACAAACAAGCTGAGGAGGATGTTTTGCACGCAGATAATCTCGAACCGAGGGGGCGAAGAGGCTCTGAAGAAGGACGGTTAAAAGGCAACAAGAACCATCAGTCAATTTTGAGTGAGACTCGTCTTGCTATTCCTCAAAGTAGCAAAATTCCTTCACTATTTATATGAAATATAAATGAGGATACTCACTCATTTTACTCGCTCGCGCACTCACAATTTCCTCGCTTCACTCCCACACACACCTCCCTTTTCTCACAAATGGAGAATAACTCTCCCTCATTTGCTTCTCTCCACTCTCTTCTTTTCTCTCCTCTCTTTGTTACTGCAATTGGGGAGGAGATCTGCCTATTTATCGGCTTTCTTCGTGGACATACTGTGAAAGTGGTAGATGCATAGGCCACGTATTCTCCATTTAATCCACACTCTTTAACTATTATCCAATCTTGAGTTTGATATTTTGGTTTTTGGAAAACCTCGTCTCTTTGACCAACTGATTTATGCGAAAGGATATAAGATCTTCGGTCTGCTATAACATCAGTTCACGATCATTAGTCGCCAAATTCTGTTCACGGTGATGGCTTTATAATAATTAGATCTCAAGGGGGTTTTTCCCTCCTTGAAAGCATATGCTACATTTGATAGTTAGGATAAAATTTAAGATGGGATAAAATTTATCATATTATGTATTTTGGTGCCTGCTTGAAGTGAGCATGGTTCTAGGGTAGAATCCGAAGCCTAAGAACCGAAGCTAAGAACCAAATCAGTAGGAACCTATTTGGTTCTAGGTTCCAGGGGTAGGTTCCAAGTTCCAAAAATTAGAGAACCTATTTTAACAAGTTGGAAACCCGTAATCTAGAACTTGAAACAAGTTTTTGTGTTTTTCTTAGTTTATGTCTTCACGCGATCCTGTGGTATTCCATAGTGTTCAATGATGAATGTATAATCTGAAACCACTAGTTTAAGATTTCATTTTATGACTAAGGCTTTTACTTTATCAATGTTTCATATTTTTCGTTTGTGTAAATATAAATTATAATCGGTGAATTGTAGCAACAAGTGGTGATTATTAAAAGCGATAATTCATTGCAATTGTTTAATTAATAATACAAGTAGAACCTAAGTAGACCTTGAAACCTGTGACATGATGGGTTCTGAGTTCCATGGTATGCATGATAACTTGCAAGTTCTAAAAAATGAGGAATTTGTTCCAACAAGTAGGTTCCAGATTCCAAGTAGAACTATTATGGAACCTAGAACTGCTTACCCCTAATACTTGGTTAAGATAGGATAAAATCATATATAAAAGCAATATACCCTGGATGATATATCTCATAGGAGATGTGGGATAAAAGTGGATAGAATTTGTGACATCCTAGATTTTCGACTCTGCTTTCAATTCAATAAATCGGACATTTCATCGATGCACCTATAGTTCTTTTCTTGGAGCTAATCACTCGTGAGATAACTAGACTATCTAGGGAAGCCATTAAGAATTTTAAGGCAAACATACTTGAGAATTCGACTAGGAATCGGTTGTTCGACCGTGCTCATCTGCCGAGATCATTACGGCACAGATATAAATCGATTAGAGATCAGAAATATGTCAGTTCGACTAAAATGAGGGGTTAAATGTGGGTAATCCCATTAAATTGCAAAATTCTCATCGATCGGCACTAATTTGATTTTTCTATCGTTTTGGTACCCTGTATCCGTATTTCGAATCTCGAGATCTTCACGACAATCGAGAGTCGCCAATGTGTCGAGTGGATTCATTATGGCTCGAAGAAAATCGACCACGGGTCATTTGCTCTAAAAAGTTCTGAAAACTACCCGATATCCTAGGTCACACTAAAAACGCGTCGAAGTGAAATTAACCGCGAATTTGAATCCAATCTCAGAAATTGAAGGTTCTATCATGTCACAATAAATTCTAGGAACGTCGACTCAGTTTCTGAAGATTTTTATGCAAATCGAGACTTTTTGGGAAAAAATCATCTTAGGGGCCTTTTTTGTCCAGAAAATGTCAAGGATTGATTTTGATCTCAAAATTGGGAAGTAAGTGGGATCAATTGGTGAGGAAAAATACCAATTGGATTGTTGAGGTGTTGGGTGATTTTATCAAGGCCGGTTTGTGTTGATTCAAGGAAGAATTGATGGCCAATTGAGAGGAAACCAAAGGAAATTCGTAACCCTCTTATGCCTATGGTTTTAGACCAATTCAAGAGTTCTAAGATGAGCATTGATGGCTTAATGGAGGCCAAGGAGGAGCTGGTGGCCAAGGATGGTCAATGAGACAAGTGAGGAGAAGATTTGACCATGGTGGGGCCCTTGCCCCTCTTCTTCCTCATCCCCTCTTGCAACAGCCCTTCTTCCTCCTTAATGTGTGGCTTTCTCCATTGTTGAGGTCCCTTGGAAGCTCAAGAGAACCAGAGAAAACCGAGCACACCAGCCCCTCAACCGTTGCTTGCCTGTAGACCCTATTTTCCCCCTCTTTTTTTCTCTTCTGTCGGTTTCTATTCTAGCTGACATTTCGCCAAAGATCCGAGTGAAAAGTTAACTTCCCGTGCGAGTCAGCCCCCGAGCCACCCCCGAGCCAAAACGTTCAAAGGAGCCCGACCTCACGCCGAACCGAGCCGTCGGCCATCCTATACGCCGGCAAGAAGAAACCAATCCCCGATCCGTCAGTCCGCCTGGCAGCTTGCACGGTTTTGCCTGTTTCGTGTTTTCTTCGCGTTTTCTCCCATTCCTCCACCCATACCAACCACCAGCAAGTCCCCCTTGACCCCCGGGTACCACCGGTTGCCGACCACCCACTCGCCGGAGCTTCGATCAACCCATTTCTTCATCATTCAGTCTTGGTTCTCCTCTGTCCAGCAAGAGCAGAAGCAAAAAACGAACCACCAAGGAGTCTAAGACTTCATGGCCCGCCTCCGACCACCGTAAGTCCTCGTTGTTGGCTGCCAAGACTCCCTCAACCCATCTCGGTCTTCATGTGCCTCAATCAACCTTGTTTCCTCTCTTTTGCAGCAACAAACAGAGAGCTTGTTGGTGGGTTTTCCAACAACCTTCGGGCCCGTTTTGAGGTGGTTCTGGGCCTCAAAAGCTTGGCCCGCTTTGGGAAGAATCATCCCCCGTTGCGTTCTCGTCGAATTGAACCGACTGGCTTGCCAAACAAGTGAGTTTAACTCACTAATCGTTGCTTAGTGGTTAATCATGCTTAGGGATTGATTAGATTTAATTAAGTGCGATTAGGTGGATAGCTTAGAGTAGATTAGTTAATTTAAGGAATTACCAATGCATGTTAGGTAAATGGTTAGTGCAATTAGCAAGTAAATAGGTTCTAGTATTTATTAAATGAACCTCGGAAATTTTTTGGGTCCATTTCAGCTTCCAATTAGGCTACAACGGACCTAAGTCGGATTTATTACATTTATTTAATATTTTACGTAATTATTTATTTATTTATTTTCCGAAAATTAGATCGGTATGGTCGGTGACCGGAAAATTATGCTAATTGCAGTGTTTGATTTGTTTATTTAATTAAGCTTTATATCGTGTTGATTTCGATTTACTTGTGAAATTATGAATTTATCTTTAAATTAATTAATTTTAATAATCAATTGAATATTTACCGGGTGTGGGTCTACATTGCTAGAATTATATTTGCTGAAGCCAATGAAAAGTTTAAAAGTGAAATTATTATATTTTTGGCTAAGGCTAACCATGTACCCACACACGGCTGTTTTATCGGATATGATAAAAGGTGAGCAAGAATACTGTAATACGTCGGCTCGATGACTAAGTGTGTCATCTCGGAGAAAAACGCTATGTTACGTTGGCTTGATGACTAAGTATGTCATCTCAGAGAAAAACGTTATGATTTGTTGGCTCGTTGAATTGGTACATCACCTTGGAGAATGCACGTGAGCTCAGTGACTAAGTACGTCATCTTGGAGAATGCACTTGGGCTCGGTGATTAGATAGGTCATCTTAGAGAATGCACATGGGGTCAGTGACTCGGTATGTCATCTTGGAGAATGCACGTGGCTCGATGACTAGATATATCATTTTGGAAAATATGTGGTATTGATTAAAATGACTGGGGAATGGTCTAATTGACATGTAATCGACTAGGTCGATTGATCGATAAATCGATCTGAGTGAATGATTAAGGTGTTGATGTGACTCGATGAGATTATAAATTGTGTTGAATTGCACGGAGGAACTGAGGCGAAGGTAAGTCCTCTGACTTGTGATTGTAATTAGGCAGCCCTTAAGGCATATTAGCTTCCTAATCGAGTCTTAAGGGGTAGAACTCGCTGAGACATTATCTCACTGGTTATAGTATAACCATTTTCAAGTCTGTAGATGGTGTTAGTGAAGGACCAGGAGCCAGAGTAAGCCTAAAGAATCAGTGACTATGTCGGACGAGCTAGTCATAGGACAACTCTCATTTGTAGGGAGCCGATTCCTTTTGTAAACCCTTGTGTATAGACCTGTGTGTTTATAAAAAGGTATTTTGTACAAAAAATTAGTCATACTTTTCTATCCCATTGTTTTATTGTCTGGGAATTAATTAAATGCTTCCGCATGCGTATTAAAATGAATGGGTCGGCGATGCGTCCTGAGACGTCGCAATTAAATCGACTAGGTAAGGGATGGGTACGTGCCCGAGGAATGAGGCGTGACAAAATTTATAATATCCAAAATATAAAATTTATTTTTCTTGAATAACAAACTTGTTAAATTAATAAAATTCTAATATATTTGAATTCTAATATAAAATATTCAAAATAACAACAAAAAAAAATTTAAATTTTATTTAGGGCGACACTATTTCCACTCCTATTTTGGCTAAAACACTCTTTTTTTCCACTTAACTTACTGAAATACCCTTCTTCTCTCTTTAATTTTTTTTTTTTTTGGTAATCCAAGGAACCCCGTAAGCCGGCGTAGTTGGTTGAGCACTCGTTCCTTTCGCGAGAGGTCTAATGTTCGACTCATTACGTCATCTGCCTTGTTGGAAAGGAACTCACGACTTATCCGGCAGGCAAGGGTGGTGGTGACTTTACCTACTCCAGGGTTTACCTCTTTAAATTATTATTTTTATAGAGTTAATTGACAAAACTTCTGACATCTGAGATTTGGATCCCTATCTCGGACACGAGAAATGGACTAAGGATTGATATGCCGATAATGAGAATGGACCGTGAGTCAATGCTAGGGATCGTTCACGAGCCAACTAGATGATTGGGACAAGACAACTCAGAATCGGGGTTACGTTAGACTAAGTAGCACCGATACGTGACACAGACATGTGACATGACACAACACGTCGACACATCATTTCTCAAAAATAGAGAATTCCGACACATTGGGACACGTTGTATATTAAATGAATATTTTTATTTTTAATTAATTTGATTCAAATTCATAAATAATTAATTAATTATAAAAAGAACCTACAATGAATTTACACTAATAATATTAATAAATCAATTCATTGGAAATTCGAAAGACATATTCATGCATATCCATGTTTGGAAACGTGTTTTTAACTTTAACAAAAGTTATTGATGAAAATAATGACTAATAAGAAATTAGAATCAATTTATTTAAATAAATCCACGATCTTCTACGACCAAAATTTATCATTATTCAAAATTCAGTATTTTTATTTTTCGAAATTATTTTTTAATCTTATTTATTTATTTTTCTGATTAAAAAAAAAAAGTCTCCACTAGGGTCCACCCCCACTCCCTTCTTTCCCTCGTCCATTTCCCCCTACCCCCAAAATTTACTTCACTTTTCTTTCCTTCCCCACCACCGACAGACATGCTGTCACTTCCCCTCCCCCTAAAATTAAAAGTTACACCATCAAAGTCCCCCTTTTTTATTATATTTTAGTTTCCTCATCAAAAACCCTATCTAGCACCCTCTTTTCTTCCTCCTCCTTGCCGCTCACCACACGACCCCCTCCCTCTCCTCTTCCTCTCGATCCTTCTCCTCCTCCTCTCGATCCTTCTCCTCCTTCTCGCCGCACGATCCCATTCCTCTCCTCTTCCTCTCGATCTCTACTTGCTCTCGGTCCTCATCATAATCGTTACCGCCTCGCCTTCGACCCTTTCTCCCTCGCAGCTACAGCCTCGTCGCCAATCCATCGCAACATCACAATGGCGGCCCTCCCCTCAATCTATGCTCTTTCTCTGGCTGTAGCTTATTGCCTCATCTCTACTCCCTTGCCCTCATCTCCACCCTCCATCGTCTTCCGAACACGCGTGTCAAAACATGTCGTGAAAAGTTGACCACGTGTCGAAAAATCCGACACGTGATGACCGTGTGTCGGACCGTGTCGACATGTCCGACACGCTCCAACACATGTCGTACACGACACGGAAGCATGGGCAATGTGTCCGTGCTTCATAGACTTTAGATCAAAGTGTTCGACCATGAAAAGACCACTCGACCACATGGATCAATGTGGATAATCACGTGCCATCACAAGTCAATCAATGGACGGGTATGAATCGATTCAGCTTGAGTATATACCGGTCGCGGGTAACTCTACATGATCACTATACCGTTAATGAATGACCCTAATCCAATTTCGAGTGACCGTGAACCAAGATAAGTCAATGGATCCTACACGATTACATGACAACCAAGGATCATTCATGGATCAACCAGACTCAAACATGAGTTGGTTCTGAACCAACCATGGGTCACATGTGGAACCCTGAACAGGTGCCGAATTCGATTTAGGTTTGGCCGCCCGAGCACCGCCAAAGCCACTCAATACCTGTAGGCCACGTTAGGGCCACTTCCAGTCAAAACTTAGCTGCAAACCTTGGTCCAATTACAATTATCGATCATGGGTGATTGCAAGATATTCATGTCTAGTTAAGACAATATTTAGCTAGTCATCATAATTATCTTTTGTCCTATTGAATTTAAATCAATTAAAAGTGAACAATTATTGGAAGCTAGGTAAGCCCCCACACGCCTAAGATGGGAGAGAACTTAAGGATTGAGTTGTCTTGCAAAGTTTAAACCTATCCTTGCATTTTGGAAGGTAGTCCATAAATGCAATAGTTGAGTCATGTGTTTATTTAGAAATTTAGGTCATAATTACCCTAAAGGTGAGACTTAAAGGGCTTCTCGAGGATAAGTTGAGGAGAGACTAATGTTTGGTGGCCTTGCAAAGGGAGAGGGCACTACTTTTGGAGGTAAGTAGAAAAACAAGTCCAGTTAGTGTAACTAAGTTAGTTGCCCTTGAAACTAAATAATGATTAAACCTTTGAAGCTTGGAGGATAAGACTGGCCAAGATTAGTCCTTAATTTTGACACTTGAATAGATAGTTTTTAATTTTGCAAACCAAGCCAAGGAAAATCATCATTAGCCATCATTACCTATCCAATTATTGAATTTCCCTTATAAAGGCATAGAACAAATCTCTCTCTCTCTCTCTCTCTCTCTCTCTCTCTCTCTCTCCCCGTCTCTCTCTCTCTGTCGCCCACAGTGAACCACTGTCGTTGTTGCCTGCCATTGCCGTCGTCGCCACCCACTCGCTTTGAGCCGCCCACCATTTGTCATCATTCTTGTTCCAGTTTCATAAGTAGATCCCCTAAACATTGGCTAGGCCGTTGTGTTGCGTAGTCTGGACATAGATTAGGTTTGTGTTTTTGTTGTTGAATAGGATCATGCCATCCTAGGTAGATTAGACACATGTACTAATTTTGTATGATTTGCTCATGTTTTGCTTGGGTTATGAGGTTCGAGACTAGGTCAAGATCTTGCTATGTGATTGCTGAGGTTACAAGGATTTTTTTGTTGTTTAGTAGATGCCGTTTCTCAATATGTTATTGTCTATGCTTGGTTATAAGAATTTGTTGCTATTTAGTGGATGCCATTTGTCTATATATTATTGTCGATGCTTGAAAGCACGCCCCAAGCCTCCGAAAAGAGATCGCGTTGGTCTTGAATGTGCATGGATGCATGCCAAGCCAGGTCTCTCTCTTGATTTGGCAATATTGAGGTGTATCATTTCCAAACCAAGTTTAGCATAGGTCAGTGCTCGAACATAACAAGTCAAGCCATAGTTCTTAGTTCATGCTTGGCATATTGTAACAATGCGGTTTTGGTAAGTCACGATACAGACTTCGCTTGGCACACCTTTGAGGCACTCTTGCATCGGACTAAAGTAAAGATAAGAACTAGTTGTATGCTTGCTTGCATGTGTGGTCACACAAGGGAAGCTGTCATCGATGGATTTCAGGACAATGCCGTCACTAATGGATTTTGGGACGATGCCTAATAGATTTCACATGCCATTCACGGATAGGATTTTGGAACAAAGCCCAATGCATTTTGGATGCTGTCACCGATGGATTTCAAACGTTGCCATGCCTGACGGGGCGGACAATGTTAAGTGGATTCCGAAAGAATCGATGGATTTTGGTTTGCCATGTGATGTGTGAATAATGCTCATGTGCATATATTATGGAACATTATGTGGTCCTTGAGCGTGATTGCTTTTTAAGCATTTGAGAGTCATGTACATATTTTAAAAGTCATTATTTTGGCACATGCATATTTTTATATGATATTATTTGGGATTTGAGAGGCACGTGCATATATTTTGTGTCATTATTTGGGATTCAAGAGTCATGTGAATATTTTAGAAGTCATTATTTGACACTTCCATATATTATGTCATTAATTGGGGACTTAAGAGTCACATATATATTTTTAGAAGCTATTATTGACACGTACACATTTTATGCGTCATTATTTGGGACTTAAGAGTGACGAACATATTTTTAGAAACTATTATTAGGCACGTGCATATTTTATATGCCGTTATTTGAGACTCAAGAGTCACATGAATACTTTAGAAACTATTATTTGGTACTTCTATAATTTTTATGCTTATGGAACATTTTGTGGGTCCTTGATCGTGTGAGAATTTTAAGTACTTGAGAACCCCTTTCATGTACATAGTTAAAGCAAAGCAAGGGCTTTGCTATTAATCTACCATCGACTTATTGGCATCAAGTATTCGTACAATTCCAATACAAGGCATTCGCCAATAGGAGATTTAGGCAATTTACTTATTGAGTGTTCACTCATTTGTTGTTGTTTTACTCTTTTAGACCCATAGGTATGAGTCTCCATCCAATCCGTTTTGGTTTGCCTGTATAGATGGAGATGGTTATTATGGATATAGTGGACGTGACGACTGATATCACGTACCAGAAGCACCAGTATGGGTGGATAATGGCTTAGGATATTTGGTTCTACATTGGTACAAGCCGTGGTTCATTTGGATTGACAAGGAGGTCTTTGGGCCAATCCGCGGATTTGACAGACAACCCAGTGGCTCCGATGGATCCTCACCAGACCCCACGGTGGTGAATCCTCTTGATGGCACCGTGGATGACCTTTACTCCAATCCCGACTACAATCCCAAGCCCAAGCCATGGAAAGTCGGCCTTTCGATGGAAACCATTTTGGAAGTCGCCCTCATAGAGAAGTTAGGACTAACCCTCTACCCCATTTTGGATATAATTGGAATGACCCAACTAAGCAGGATTATTATTATTATTATTATTATTTTTTATCGGTCCTACTCTATTTCTACTTTAACTCTCACTCTCAAACTTTTGTCTTGCCTCATTGCAGGGTGTGGGAGTCAAAACCCACTCTTGAAACTATATCGTCCCCACCCTAACCTCTTGAGAAGGTGGGGATTCGAATCCCCCACCTCCCCCTTCCATATTGGAAGGGTGGCCACTGGGGCAAACCCTAGTGGTTAACTAAGCAGGATTGTAAATACAATTTTCCGATCCTAATGAAACATGTTTGTATATGTGTTTTCCTTACTATCTATATAGAGTTTGTCGAATGGGTGTTATAGTTAACGCTTCCACATATGCTTAATTGAAAGATAAAAGTAACGGGACAACGATGCCTCTCGGGACATCGCAAATTAATCCCGCGAATATTGCATTTCTGTGGCAAGGGAAGGTCTGGGGTGTGACAAAACTACTTTTATATTTATCATGTCTCTCATCAATTTCACATTATAGATGCTCAATTACACCCAACGAAATATCATTTTATCATGCACCTTACTGTAACTTTGCTTGGAAAATGTTGTCAATTTTAATTTGTGAAATTATATTTTCAATTTTCTAATCATGACAACTTGTGAATACATAATTAATTCCGCATGAGCTTAATTCAAATAGAAACTAATTTTTTTTTATATAAACTAGAGAAAATCATGACTTATCCTGAATCATGTGTGTACTATTTAAATGAAGCTAAACTAATTGTAATACTACAATCTAACAACCTGATCAATGCCAATTTCTCTAACCCAACATAATAATAATAAATAAATAAAAATAAATTAAGGCCAATTTCTTTAACCAATTTTTCAATTTTTAATTTTTTAATTATTTTTTATGTTTTTATTTGGGGATAAGTTCACTAGGTCATAAAACTTATCATGAAAGTGCAACTAAAAAGTGCAATTAAATCCTAAAACTTATCAAATAGGTACAATCAAGTCTTAAAGTTAACATCATCAATTTATATAACAGAAAATGCTAGAGTGGCATTTTAAAATTAATTTCTCTCTCTTCGTTGATATTTTTATTTTTTTCTTTGTTAAATCTTATTCAAATCAGATTAAAAGACAAATCAATAAAAAAGCTAAAATTTTATTGAAAAACAAAAATGGAAGAGAGAGAGAGAGAGAGAGAGAGAGAGAAGGGCAGGGTAAGGCCACACCAATGGATACTGCCGCCGCCGCCACCCATCACCAGAGAGGCCAATCTCAATATCCACCCAAATCTGGGCAACGTTAGCTATCGTCAATGAGCCTCGCCGACCCAGGCAAGGGCTGGCGATGCTCGCTAGGCTCGAGCGAGCACAAGCATCACCCAGATCTAGGTGACCGAGCTCGAGGCTGAGCTTGTGCCTGAGCTCGAGCAAGGGTCACTGACCCTCACTTGGGGCTGGCAAGGCCTCCCTAGGATTGGCAAGGGCCGGCCACCCTTGCCTAGGGCCGAGAATAGGTGGCAGCAGTAGTGGACTCACTGGCGTGGCCCTGCCCCTGCACTTCTCTCTCTCTCTCTCTCTCTCTCTCTCTCTCTAGTTTTGTTTGTTAATAAAAATTTTAGCTTTTTTTTTTTTAGTTTTTTAATCATATTTAAATAATATTTTAAAAATAAAACAATAAAAATGCCAACTAGGAGAAAGAAATTAATTTTTGATGATTTTATTAGTGATGGGCTTAAGGCCCATCCGCCCATGTTGGGCCTAAAAGCTCGGCCCACAGGAATAGGGCCCGTGGATGGAGGGAGGTATAAAAGGGATGAGAGAGAGAGAGAACGTACCTTTTGGCAAAAAGACTAGCGTGTGTATTCTCTCCCTCTCTCCCTCCAAAAGAAAGAAAAGGCTAAAGGCCACCCCGTTTTCCCTTCAAGGCGAATTGGCGTCATCGGATCGAACAGGACCGAATTCTCTTCCTCTTATTGGCGTTGGTGTTTAATCTGTGGCTAACAAGGTACGCTCGAATCCGTGGTGTGCTTTAGGATCGGTGATACGTGTTGTTTTCCGGGCTTGTCTTCCGCATCGTTTTAGGGGTTCGATTTAGTGTCGAATCCGGTTTTCGGGGATTCGTTATTCCCAACATTGGTATCAGAGCCCTAGTTCACATTTTTCCCGACCCTTTTCATGTTTTTTGATTGATTTTTCGCGAAAGTAATCGGCCGGTACGGATCGGGGCAAGAAATCCCGACACCCGAGCGCTGTTCATCCATTTTTTCGAGTTTTTGTAAGTCGAAATTGATTTCTGAAGGCATAGGGTGAAAGCGCTCGTCGAGACGAGTCTGGCGATATGTCGAACGCCGCCGGGAGACGCCGCACGCGCCCACACGCGCGGCCAGAAGCCACTACGCGTGGGGGCGATGCGCACGAAGCGCTGGCATCTGCCAGCGCGTGCGCCACACGCGCCGGTCGGCGAACCGGCACGTGCGCGCCGGTGGCGGCGAACCGGCACGCGCCGGTCGGCGAACCGACGCGTGCTGACGTCACGCGCTGACGTCACCCAACGGTCGGTAACCGCTGGGATGACGTCACCGATGACGTCATTGCCGACGACCGTTGGCTGGCCGGCGACCCGACCTGACGGCGACCCGACCAGACTTGTGTGGAAGCCTGGCACACGCGGGGCACGTGCCGGCTGACGTTTGCGTGACGTCAGCCCGTGCACGCACGCGGCACGTGCCGGTCAGTTCGTCCGACCCGGCCTGACCAGTTCGACCAGTCCAACCGCGCCGACCGATCCGACCGGCTCGTCCGGTCCAACCGGCCCGACCCGCCGACCGTTGACCTGTTGAGCGATGACCGTTGACTTCCGTTGACCGTTGACCCGGAAAAAAAAAAAAAAGGGAAAAGAATCTGTTTCTTTTTCAATTATGTCTATGTGGGTTATAAGTAATCCATTGTTTATTTTGCATTTGTTGCATTAATCATGGAAAATTATGTATTTTCCCTTATGTACATTATGGATTATAAGTAATCCATTTTTAGTTCTGCATTTGTTGCAGGAACTATGATGCGTTATGCAAGGATACCTGCAATCCCGAGAACGGACGAGGGAAATGCAAGACTTAAAAGGCTGATAACAGAGTTAGCTAATTATCGGTGGCATGACGGTGATTTAGTATCACATGTGGTCAGGGTCAATCAGATGATACAGGAAATCATCTGGAATGGTTATCTTATGCCATATTTTGAGAAGGTGCCGGCTTTGATGAACATTCTTCCACCTGAATGGCAAGCAGTGTTAGATCGGCTATGGGAGGTTAACGTGGTTCCGGGTTATAGGAAGCTAGTGGTAGCTTTTGTTAGAGAGTACTATAGGATTGAGTTGACCAAGACTTCGACCCTTAAATTGAGCACCACATGGCGCAGAGTGAATGCGCCTTGGAGGCGACATGAAAGCTCTCCAAAATTTTATCCATGATTGGCAAATGTGCCTTCAAATTTCTCTGATATTTTGACTGATAGATTAGAAGGGACTTTCCCTATTTATTTCTTAGATTAGTTTGAGATGTTTTGAATGTGAATATTTCTTTCTATATTGATATTTTTCTTTGAATATATTGCTTAGTGTAATGGATAGTTGTATTATGTGAAAGTATTGTTATTCTATTGGATGTCGAATATTATTTGCTTTCTGTTATTAATGACTACTGTGGATAGCTCATAGAAGTTTTTGTAACTTCATAGAATTTATTTTGCATAAGACAATTATATTAATAATAATTTTGAGTAAGGATTTTGGAGGATGATTGGAAACATAGTGACCTTTTGATTCTAAAACCTTACTTGAAATTGTTCATTGATATAATGGGTTTGTGCAAAGTGGATGCATAAATGATAAACATTAATTATTCGTGCATATATGTCTGATGTGTTCAGATCGATGGTTTCAGCAACTAAGAACGTAATTGCTGATATGAACGGCAACAATTGTGAAATATTGAATATGAAGATTCAATATGTGCTGGAAAAACAAGAAGCACTAGAAGCTCTTGACCATATTATGGAAGATCTTGAGGATGCCATGCGCCACCTTGAGCTAGCTGAGGACCGCCTAACGGCATTTGAGCCGAAAATAGATATTTACAATGCTGGTTCTAGCTCGAAAGGGCTTTGAGCTCTAAGCACAAGCGTATTGATTTGTTCAATATGTGGGAATGCAAAGGATCAAGTCCTTGTTGCAAGAAATCAAGAGTTAACCAACACAAGAGAGGAAAACGTCCTCAAGTGAATAAAATGTCTAGGGTAAGGTGTTACAATTGTGACAAGAAGGGTCACTATGCTCGCAACTGTCGTGAGCCAAAGAAGGTATACACCTCTTGTACATTGCTTATGTGTCAAGTTCTGTATTAATGGCTGAATCCAATCCTTTGTGGAATATAGATTCAAGAACGATAGACCATGTAGCGAAGGATAGAGAATCCTTCGTGAAATTCCGACGATACCAACTGGAACTAAGTGGATCTATGTGGGAAACAACTCCAGAGCTAAAGTAAAGGAATTGGCACCTGCCAACTGAACATGCGTGGTGGACGCACTTTGTTCCTATATGCTCTGGAGATTCGTCGAAATTTACGTGTCTGTTTTTGGTGTTGGTTAAGCTTGGTTTTAGTGTGAACTTCCATAGTAGCCGTGTAGATTTGTATTTGGATACAAACTACTATGATTGTGGTCATTTTCTGGATGGTTTTATTGTACTAAATGTTGATTGTGGTGATGTCAATGTTAGTTATTCCCTTTTCACATCTTCTACTTCATATGATAATAATGTGAGTGTGTGGCATACTAGACTTGGTCATATGGGCCAACAACGTATGAATAGACTAGCCAAAGAGGGCTTGTTGGGTAAAATGACAAGGAAACCATTTGGAAAAGATAAAAGAGCTGAATTTCTTCTGCATTTAATCCATTCTAACGTCGTGGTTCGATGAATGTGAGAAGAAGGCATGGGGCTGTTTATTTCATCACTTTTATAAATGATAATACTCGATTCGGATATGTCTATTTGATTTCTCATAAATCTAAAGCATTAAGTTGTTTCAAAAGGTTTATGAATCAATTAGACAAGAAAATAAAAGCATTAAGATCCAATCGATGTCGAGAATATTTATCGATGAGTTCAGAAAATTATGTGATGAAAGAGGAATAGAAAGACAGTTGTCTATTCCATATACTCAACAAAATGGAGTTGTGGAAAGAAGAAACAGAACCCTACTGGAAATGGTTAGGTCCATGATGGCGCATGCTAACTTACTTATAATTTTTTGGAGTGATGCATTGTTAACTGCTGCCTATATACTTAACCGGGTGCCTTCCAAATCAGTTACTTCCATTCCATATGAGTTATGGACAGGTAGAAAACCGGACTTAAGTTTTCTTAAGCCATGGGGTTGTGCTGCCTATACACATGAGTCCTCTCACAAGTTTGGGAAATTGGGTCCCAAAGGAAAGAAAAGTATTTTAATGAGATACTCCGAACACTTGAAAGGGTATATGTTCATAGGTGAACAGGAAAGTGGGAGTATAACTGAATTTGAGTCACGATATGTCACATTCTTAGAGGATGAATTTCCTAAAAAGGGCGAAATAGGTGAAGATTATTCCCTATTTGAAACCTTGGATTAAGATAATGATATTAGTGGAATTCGTCCAAATGGAAGTAATATGAGAAGTGATGAATTGAATTCAACTGATTCTCAATTGCATCCACATGATGAGACGACGTCATCATTATCTAATCTTAGTGGGAGCATAATGGGGAATGATGTGCTAAGTGTACAATCTCCCATACGGCGAACAAATTGCCAAAGTATTCCCCGTCGACGTTTTGACATTGAAGGGGAAACTTTTATGGTTGCTCCACAAGATGAGGATGAGCCAAGAAATATTAATGAGGCTTTGAATTGCCCTAGTAAGGAAAAATGGATTCATGCAATGGAAGAGGAAATTGAATCAATGAAGTCAAACCAAGTTTGAGAACTGGTTGATCTTCCAAAAAGGACACAAAGCTATTGGGAACAAGTGGGTTCTCAAAATAAAGCGAAAAGCTGATGGCTCGATAGAAAGGCATAAGGCTCGCCTTGTGGCGAAGGGGTATAATCAACAGGAATGAATTGATTATGATGAAATATTTTCTCCTGTAGTGAGATTTACCTCGATTCGCATTATTCTGGCAATAGTGGCTAGTATGAATTTTGAGTTACATCAGATGGATGTAAAGACTGCTTTCCTCAACGGAGAATTAGAGGAGGAAATATATATGGAACAACCTACTGGTTTCATAGTGAAAGGCTAATAAGAAAAGGTATGTCAACTTTTGAGATCGATATACGGCCTTAAGCAGTCATCGAGACAACGGTATATACGTTTTCATAATGCCATAATGGCATATGATTTTACAATGATTGATGATGATCATTGTGTATATATCAAAAGATCCAATGATCAATTTGTAATCATATCTTATATGTTGATGATATACTAATTGCTGGAAGTAATATAGAGTTTGTTAATACTGTCAAGAGTTGGTTGTCTTCCAACTTTGAGATGAAGGATATGGGTGAGGCTGCATACATTCTTGGAGTTAAGATTTCAAGAGATCATTCGAAGAGATCGTTGTCTCTTTCGCAAGAAACATATATAAATAAGGTTCTTGAATGATTTCGTATGCAAGATTGTAAACCCATAGACACTCCTATTGCAAAATGTGAAAGATTGAGCCATAGACTGTGTCCAAGGACTCCACAAGAGAAGGAACAAATGAAACATGTTCCTTATGCTAGTGCTGTTGGAAGCTTTATGTACGCTATGATGTGTATAAGACCTGACATATGTTTTGCAGTTGGAATGGTGAGTAGTTACCAATCCAATCTAGGTCAATCACATTAGAAAGCCGTTAAGAGAAGACTGAGGTATCTAAAGAGGATTGCTGATTATACGCTGAGTTATTAAGGAAATGATATGCGACTCTAAGGCTATTCTGATGTTGATTGAGGATGAGATTTAAATGAAAGAAAATCTACCTCTAGGTTTGTTTTCTTACCGAATAATGGCACCATATGTTGGAGCAGTAAGAAACAAACGTGTATAGCCATGTCCACGATGGAAGTTGAGTTCGTGGCATTATCAGCAGGAGTATAAGAAGGTGTTTTGGCTTAAGAGATTTTTTGGATCATTTAGGTGTTATTGGAAGTGCTGCAGATTCATTGTTGGTTAACTATGATAGCCAAACAGCAAAAGCGTACATCAAAGATCCAAAATATCATGGCAAGACCAAACATATAAATACCAAGTATAATCTTGTCAAAGATATGATTGCACGAAAAGATGTGAACTTACAGTACATATTACACATAGAATGGTATCAGATCCTATGACAAAGCCAATACCTAGAGATATGTTTTGTGGCCATATGAAATCTCTAAGATTGCGTAGAAGTTGGTGTACTGAATATTGTAATTTTCCTAAGTGTTCACATTTGATGAATTTGTGTTTTTATCATTAATACCTATGAATCTTTGTTTGATCTTTATACATCTTAATGCTCGGTGCATTATTTTAAATTGAGAAAGTATGTCGGACAGATATAAGATTAGCCTACTCACACGGGTAATCGCCTCTATTTACTATGTGATAAATGGAGATGAGACTGTTTTTAAGCTTATTATCTAGGTGATAATCGAGAGCTCAAGCTTGAAATATGTATGTCGCCTTAACTGAGTGTTAAGATGAGGACATAATACTTACTATGTCCGAAAGTAAAATAACCCACATATTTTACTTTATCTGTCTATAATGTCAGATGTAAGTTCTGATGAATTTTGTGAATGAGTAGATACGTGAACTCAAGTTAGATATTAGGTATGTCTGAACTATCATCTGTACGGTATTGAAAGTGAAGACATACGCTCCATGGGAAATGAGTTAATACCGTAATACGTGTTTCATACTACATATGCATGAGACGACCAACGAGAGAGGCAAAAGTTTAATCTCAACTTTTATGTCGTGTGAGACTCTTGAGGAAAAGAGTTCCTCAAATTTTTAGTCCCCTCATGACTCTTACTTATTCTCAAGATTTCTATTTAATGTTTACTATTTTAGGATGTTGCCAATGGTCATGAGTTGATTCGATCTAATGGGACATTTCTAGAAAAGCAAGCTGAACTGAAATTGAGAGTTTGAAGGAAAGAGGAAGATCGATTTTGGAGAATCACATTGTAGTTTTGTATTCACCGGTTAACCAATTATGACTGTCTTTGGAATAATCATAATTGTGAATACAATATATATATCATTGTTTGAAAGAGATCAAGAGAGATATAAATGTGATCGATCGATCTAGGGTACTGCATACTAAATCTACTCAGAGTGAGATGCCCATTATGAGCTGCTATATATTCCTAACAGATGTATAGCAACGAGCTCTCAAAGTATGCTGGTCGCACGGATTATTCACCGGTATGAATGTTGAAGAGAGGTAAAGAGAATCCTGTTCGGCCCACCATGTGCGAGTGGGAGATGATGATTTTATTAGTGATGGGCTTAAGGCCCGTCCGCCCATGTTGGGCCTAAAAGCCCGGCCCACGGGAATAGGGCCCGTGGATGGAGGGAGGTATAAAAGGGATGAGAGAGAGGGAGAACGTACCTTTTGGCAAAAAGACCAGCGTACGTATTCTCTCCCTCCAAAAGAAAGAAAACGCTAAAGGCGACCCCGTTTTCCCTTCAAGGCGAATTGGCGTCATCGGATCGAACATGATCGAATTCTCTTCCTCTTATCGGCGTTGGTGTTTAATCTGTGGCTAACAAGGTACGCTCAAATCCGTGGTGTGCTTTAGGATCGGTGATACGTGTTGTTTTCCCGGGCTTGTCTTCCGCATCGTTTTAGGGGTTCGATTTAGTGTCGAATCCGGTTTTCGGGGATCCGTTATTCCCAACAATTTTAAAATGCCACATAAGCTTTTTCCGTTATATAAATCGATGGTGTTCACTTTAGGACTTGATTATATTTATTTGACAAGTTTTAGGACATGATTACAGTTTTTTGCAAGTTTTATGACTCAATTACATTTTTATAACAAGTTTTCAAACTCCTAAAGAACTTATCTCTTTTATTTTTTATCTTCTTTCTTCAGCCCATCGTATGTCAGTCCCCCTTTACCCAAAACTCGAACCCTCACCTCTTTTTGGTCAACGTTTCTTTCTATTCACTTTCAATCTTCTAACTAAATGCTTGTAATGGATGAATTAAGCAATTATAGGCCTAAACCTTATGCAAAGAACATCTCGGTACTACACTATCAATTACTTCTCCTCATCACTGGAGCTCCATCATCGACCGCTGGCCATCCTTCGCTCTACCTTTGCGGGATTACACAGCATAAGGATGTGGATGTGAATACATAATTTATCATTTGATGGGTAAGTTGAAAATAGGCTTCTTAAATTTGAAAGACTCGAGATCAGTTCATCTATCTGCACCAAGGAAAATCTCATTGGACACAGCCAATATGGGAGAAATGCTTGACCTGATGATCCAGCAGTTGATTAGTAAATATAGTGATTATTGAAATTCGTAGTATCTGAAAATTGTTTGACTTGTTGAGCCATGCATGTCCATGACAGGGTAGACTTAGCTCAAGAAGAAAATAAATCAGTGCATCTCCAATAGTATTAATGGGCCAAAACCAATGCAGAAACAAGCATTATGCTTACTCGTCGGCAATATTTATGTACACGGACGATCAATCCCAACGAGAGAGAGAGAGAGAGAGAGAGAGAGAGAGAGAGAGAGAGAGAGAGAGAGAGAGAGAGAGAGAGAGAGAGAGAGAGAGAGAGCAGAGAGGAGCATGTGGGATGACAACTCCGATATTTTTTTTATCTTTTTTTGGGTACTGGTACATTGAAGAGGAGAGCTACAGTGGCTGCAATGTCAATCTGCATTGCGGAGAATAAGTGAAGAGTCGAAGGTTGTTGAACTATAAGTTGGTCATAATTATTACAAACATTAAAATCACAGGATTGTAAGGAAAACCAATAAAATAAATGAGGAAATCACAAAATAACATATTTTGATGACCACAGTACAGTCCTTTGAAAACAGTTTTGCTAGCAACAAACAGAAATTGAGAAAGATATTGTTTTTGCTCTTCATCGGTCTTTGGGCAGAAAAGTAACCTCACCATTATTTGATTTAAAAGATGCTGTCACTTGGACCTAATGCAGGTTGAAATCAGATTTATATAGATGCCCATGAGGCAAAAGTAGACTTGCTACAGAATAGCTTAACAACCTCAGGTTAGAGAAGCTGTTCAAATGTGTTACCCTAGACTCGATTACAAGTTAGCAAGATCTACAGGACCAATGTCAATGGCTCTTATCATATGAAATTCCTTTAATTAGAATAGAACATAGTAACAAGCTTGTAGGTCGCTAGAAGATTTGCCAGAGATTTCTAGTAAAACAGTAGTCGATGTTCAATCACTAATGAGAATAAGTCGACCAACGATTTGTGTTAGTGTAATCAGCCCAACTGTGGGAGCTTGGGAGGAGAGTCAAAGATAGGCTTTGGGCACTTGATAATTAAAAATTGGGATAGGTGCATTGGAAATCTTAAAGTATAATTGACTTTTAAAACTTTCAAAAATATAATTAAGTCTTGAGATTTATCATGAAAGTGCAGTTGAGTTCTAAAACTTGTAGAAAATACAATTAAATCTGAAAACTCATCAAAATGATTCAATCAAGTCCTTAGTTGATTACACTTTTTGAAAATTTTAGGACACAATTGTAATTTCACAACAAGTTTTAGAACTCGATTGCAATTTTATAAAATTTTAAAAATTAATTGTACTTTTATAATAAGTTTTAAGATTTAATTATACTTTTGAAAGTTTTAGAATTTAAATCGCACTTTCTTGATAAGTTTTAAGATTTTTGATACTTATCCCTTGAAAATTATAGCAATCAGAAAATTAAATCTCTTACCCCTTGGCTCTAACTTTATTTTTGAATTCACAAATTTTCATTTTAGGGTCAAGTTCATTTTTCGCGCTTACTCTAGATATCCATAAAAGTGATCAACTGCTTGTTTGACAAGTCATCGTTCAGAAGATTTTGTGCTTTTGTTTGCACAATGTCACTTTCCATGGAGAAGTTTTGAAGAGAGAGTTTTCAACGTTTGCTGCTTCATGCATTTACTTTAATATTAATTTTGTTGGAAATTATATCCAGAGAATACACTCTATTTGTTGTAATCGAACATCAATGTAAAGAATATGATAATAACTTTATAATATACTTCCTTTTACCAACCTTGGAGAAGAAGAAAATAAGATATCACTGAAAAATAACATAAAATTGGAGGTGAGGTACGGATATCCGAATCTCCTTAAGGCGATTAGTTCCTGCCAATGGTGCTCCGCAGATTCACGAACTATGCCTCCCAAGATACAATACCTCGAACCTGTTTGGATTAGCACTATGCAAACAGGACTCTGTCGAACCGTTCAATTGAACCAGCACACCCAGAAAAAACGGAAGAGTAGAAAAGTATATCAAAGCTTTTTGGAATCGAGTCGAAAGACCAAAAACCAACACCCACATGAAGCTCTATGCTCATATCTATTTATAGAGAATTTTAGTTCATGTACTAAAGAGATACATGAATTAAATAGATGCGTGTATCCACGAGATTCATGAATAAAGAGATACGTGAATCCAAGAGATTCATGTATCCAAAGATACATGAATTCAAGAGATTTATGAACTCAATAAATACATGAACTAAAAGATACATGAATCTAGGAAATTCATGAATTCAATAGATACGTGAACATAAAACTATAGGAAATTCATGAATCCAAAATAGATACGTGAACAAAAAGGACGTATCTTAATTTATTGGCTTTCGTTGATCCATTAACCATAATTATAACCATAATTACAACAATCCCCCACATTAATGGATCAATAAAACATTTTTGACTCGAAGGAATCTGAGCATGCCTGTTGAAATACATCGCATCAAGATAGGTAGCTTTCGCTTTGAACCTTCTTTAGTGAAAGCTTATCGGACTTACTTCACTAGTCGATTGACTAAGCCTTGAATCGCGAATTGTTTGTGTAAGCCTAGACAATAAACTTCACACGGAGTATTTCCAATTCAAGATTGGTTCTCGGTTGTGTTCATTCTTTCGGCCCTGAACCTCTCGGGATTCATGCGTGCTTTAGAAAATCTAGCCTTTAAAGATTTTCATAGAGTCGGCCAGCTCCACGCATATAGGTGCATTCCTATTAAAGATATCCTACCTTATCTTACTTGGATGTTATATTCCAAGTTATAGGAATCATTAAACGCATAGCGTACCCTTAATAACGCTGTAGGAAAGCACTGTTGCATCATAGGAATGGGAGACAGTGCTTACATTAGAGTTTCCAAAATTTGCGTTGTCCTATTGAACCTAGACCATGGGATCTCCAATCGCATAGGTTAGGTTTCCACCCTGGAATCTCTTTATTGGGTTAAGGCTCTTAAACCCATTCCCCTCGATGTGCAGTTTATCTGCTCTTTTGACAAACCTTTTGTCAGCGGATCCGCAATATTTTCCTTTGACTTTACAAAGTCTAAAGAAATTATTCCATTTGAAAGCAACTGCCTTACAGTGTTATGTCTACGACGAATATGTCTAGACTTACCGCTATAAATCACATTATGTGCCCTTGCAATTGCCGCTTGATTGTCACAGTGTATGCAAATTGCAGGCATAGGTTTTGGCCACATTGGAACATCTTCTAAAAAATGTCGAAGCCATTCTGCTTCTTTAGCAGCTTTTATCCAAAGCAACAAACTCTGATTCCATTGTAGAGCATGTTATTAGAGTTTGTTTAGAGGATTTCCATGACACTGCAGCACTTCCTAGCGTGAACACATATCCGCTAGTCGATTTCGATTCATCAGAATCTGAAATCCAGTTTGCATCACAATAACCTTCCAAAACACCTGGATATTTGCCATATTGTAGAACATAGTCTTTTTTCCTTTTCAAATATCCTAATACTCTCATCAAAGCATTCCAATGCTCGTGACCTGGGTTACTGGTATATCTACTCAGTTTGCTTACTGAGTACGCAATATCAGGTCTAGTGCAATTCATGATATACATGATGCTGCCGATTACTTGAGAGTATTCTAGCTGTCTAACACTATTTCCAGTGTTCTTTCTTAAAGTTAGGTGTGGAAGAAAAGGATTGTTTGCATCTTTAATGCCGAATCCTTTAAATCTCTCAAATACATTTTCAATGTAATGAGATTGTGTTAAACCTAAGCCATCAGAATTCCTTAGAATTGTGATGCCGAGTATAACATCTACAACACCTAAATCTTTCATCTGAAAGTTCTTCTTGAGAATGTTCTTGGTGATTTTGATGACCTCAATGTTATCTCCAAAAATTAATAAGTCATCAACATATAGACAAATAAGTACATATCCAACTGTAGTGGATTTAATGTACACACATTTATCACACTCATTGATTCTATACCCATTTTGAATCATTACCCGGTCAAATTTCTCATGCCATTGTTTAGGAGCTTGTTTAAGTCCATACAATGATTTGACAAGTCTACACACTTTGTGTTCTTGTCCTTTGACCTTGAACCCTTCAGGTTGTTCCATATAAATCTCCTCGTCGAGATCACCATTTAAGAATGCAGTTTTCACATCCATTTGATGTATCTGCAAATTGTATAGCGAAGCTATAGCAATCAACATCCTTACTGATGTTATTCTTGTGATAGGTGAATAAGTATCAAAGTAGTCAAGACCCTCTTTTTGTCTAAACCCTTTGGCTACAAGCCGAGCTTTGTACTTATCAATGGAACCATCAGCTTTTAATTTTTTCTTGAAAATCCATTTACATCAAATTGGTTTATTTCTAGTTGGAAGATCAACCAATTCCCAAGTATTGTTACTTAGGATAGAATGGATTTCATTGTCAACGACTTCTTTCGAAAGGAGCATCTGGAGATGACATTGCCTCTTTATATGTTTGGGGCTCACTTTCTAACATGTATGTTAGAAAATCAGGTCCGAAAGATTTTTCGATTCGAGACCTTTTACTCCTTCGAAGTTCGGTTTCTTTGGCCACAACTTCATCATTCTCGATTCTGATTCTTTAAGCCTTTTCGAGAAAGTTCTCCTTGATTTCTTTTTGCAAGATATATATCCTCAAAAAATTCAGCATCCCTTGATTCTAAGATTGTATTGACATGAATTTCCGCATTTTCAGATTTATGAACAAAAAATCTATACGCGATACTATTTTGAGCATAACCGATGAATATGCAATCCACCGTTTTAGGTCCCAACCGAGTTTGTTTCGGAGGAGGAATCGCCACCTTGGCCAAGCACCCCCACACTTTTAGAAAATTGTAGGATGGCAACTTTCCATTCCATAACTTGTATGGAGTTTTACCTATCTTTTTGTGGGGTATTTTATTAAGAATATAATTTGCAGTTAAAACTGCCTCCCCCCACAAGTTCTGAGGTAAACCTGAACTCAAAAGCATGGCGTTAGCCATTTCTTTTAGTGTCCTGTTCAATCGTTCAGCAACTCCATTTTGTTGTGGAGTATAAGGTGCAGTCGTTTGGAGAATTATTCCATGACTAGCACAAAACTCTTTCAAATTGATTGAACTGTATTCTCCTCCTTTATCAGACCTAAGCACTTTGATTCGTTTATCAAGTTGGTTTTCAACTTCATTTTTATACTTGACAAACATGCTCATAGTCTCATCTTTGCTAGTTAGTAAATAAACATAGCAAAATCTAGTACAATCATCCACAAATGTGATGAATTACTTCTTTCCACCTCTACTTTCTACAAACTTTAAATCACATAGATCACTATGGATTAATTGTAGAGGTTCACTTGTTCTTTCAATGGATTTGAAAGGTTTCTTGCCAAACTTGGCCTCAACACAAGTCTCACACTTGTAACGGGCATCCAACTCAAATCTTGGAATTAACCCCAAGTTTGCTATTCTCTTCATTGTACCATAGTTTACATGTCCTAATCTACCATGCCATAGATAAGGAGACACAACAGTGTAAACTGAAGATTTTTCTTTATTAATAGTCTTTGGGTACACATACCTTGAGTTTACATCAATGACAGCCACATTGGCCTTAAACAGGTCATTACATAAGTACCCTTTCCCTACATACATCCCTCCTTTTGAAAGTACAAATTTGTCAGATTCAAATACAACTTTGAAACCCTTCTTGACAAGTATAGGGCCAGAAATTAGATTTTTCCAAATATCTGGTACATGCAGCACATTCAGCAGGGCAACCTCCTTGCCAGATGTAAACTTCAGGATCACATTTCCTCTTCCGGCGATCTTTGCTGATGCAGAGTTAGCCATATAAAGCTTCTCATCTTCTTCAGCCTTCTCATAAGATGAGAACATGTGTTTATCTGCACAGATGTGATTTGTGTCACCCGTGTCTAGCCACCAGCCATTAGTGTTCGACACTAGAGATGCTTCAGAAATTACCACAGCAGACAGTCTCTCAATATTGTCATGCTCTGTCAAATTCAGTTGCTGGGTTGCACCTTCATTCTTGCCTTTTTTCGGGCGCTTCTTGCAATCCTTAGCACAATGGCCAGGCTTGTTGCATATAAAACACGTCCCTTGGAATTTCTAGAACTGCTCCTTTTGCTTGCCTTTTCCTTGAAAAGACATCTTCTTTTTTCTATCTTGCTTGGATTTAGAAGATTCCACAATGTTGGCCTTTGGCTCAGAAGAAGGGTTTGCACTCCTTCTATTGTCCTCCTCGATTCTGAGGCGCAGAATGAGATCTTCAAGGCTCATCTCCTTCCGTTTGTGCTTCAAATAATTTTTGAAGTCTGACCAGCCCGAAGGTAGTTTCTCAATCATGGTTGCCACTTGGAATGATTCACTAAGTATCATTCCCTTAGCCGAGATGTCACTCAGAATTAATTGCAATTCTTGAACCTGACTTATGACAGATTTAGAATCCACCATCTTGTAGTCCAATAATTTGACAACCACAAATTTCTTGGTGCCAGCATCCTCAGCTTTGTATTTTTTCTCTAAGGACTCCCATAACTATTTAGCAGATTCAATATTACAATAAACATTATAAAGAGAATTCACTAAACAGTTAAGGATATAATTTCGGCATAAGAAGTCCCCATGCTTCCAAGCCTCCAATGCACCGAGCGTCGTGACATCTTGCTCGTTTGGACTAATTATCGGGCACACCTCCAATAAATATTTCGTCAGATTGAGCATGGTCAGATAGAAGTACATCTTCTGCTGCCACTGTTTAAAGCCCACTTCGGTAAATTTTTCCAGTTTCTCATTAGTTGTAACTGGAGGTGTTGCTATCACGGTAGGCAAGGTTCGTTGAACCATCCCTCCTGAAACAAAGCCAAAAGCCATTTGGCCTATACTGTTATGAAAAACAGTCCCGGGTATACCAGTCATATGACTTGTACCCGCACCACCAAAATTGGTGTTGGCCCAAGGGCCCGTAGCATTGGCTGCTACAAATTCAGACCCTGAGGGTTGAACATCTTCCATAGCATCGGTCGAATTGACCATAGGAACATCTCCAGAAACATTCGGGACATTGAAGGGCACTTGGTTGTTTCCAACCATCTCAATAATCTGACAAAAACAACAAACAGTGAGTGAGCTAATCGCCTTAAGATTGTTGGAAATTATATCCAGAGAATACACGCTATTTGTTGTAATCAAAACATCAATGTAAAGAATATGATAATAACTTTATAATATCCTTCTTTTTACCAATCTTGGAGAAGAAGAAAATAAGATATCACTGAAAAATAACATAAAATTGGAGGTGAGGTACGGATATCCGAATCTCCTTAAGGCGATTAGTTCCTGCCAATGGTGCTCCGTAGATTCACAATACAACACCTCGAACCTGTTTGGATTAGCACTATGCAAACGGGACTCGTCGAACCGTTCAATTGAACCAGTACACCCAGAAAAACGGAAGAGTAGAAAAGTATATCAAAGCTTTTTGGAATCGAGTCGAAAGACCAAAAACCAACACCCACATGAAGCTCTATGCTCATATCTATTTATAGAGAATTTTAGTTCATGTACTAAAGAGATACATGAATTAAATAGATGCGTGTATCCACGAGATTCATGAATAAAGAGATACGTGAATCCAAGAGATTCATGTATCCAAAGATACATGAATTCAAGAGATTCATGAACTCAATAAATACATGAACTAAAAGATACATGAATCTAGGAAATTCATGAATTCAATAGATACATGAACATAAAACTATAGGAAATTCATGAATCCAAAATAGATACTTGAACAAAAAGGACGTATTTTAATTTATTGGCTTTCGTTGATCCATTAACCATAATTATAACCATAATTACAACAAATTTAATGTCAAACAAGTACTCCACAAGCCCGTAACAAATAGCATATCATTAAAATCAAAGAAATCCAGCCGTGCCTTGAGGTTCCTCCGAAGAAGGGGTCTCACAAATGACCATGTCAGAGCAGGGGAAGGTTATAGCAAACCCGATATAGTCGCTTGAGCTTTTCAGTAGGCAATGCCCGCCGCTGAATTATTTCCACCGCCATCAGGCCATGGCGCACGGAAGCTCTCCGGCTCACTGATCATGCGAACGCAAAACCCAAGAGACAAACAGAAAAAAGTTAAGAAAATGCAAGATGGGTCCTCGCATCCAGATCATCTTCAAACTCAAATCGAGCACGTTTCAATTACAGGGGAATTGGGGGTGTCTTGGAACGCGCCTCACACCAGAGAGAGCCGGTTTGGTGGGGAAGAAGCCGAAGATGGAAAGAGGGAGATGCCGAGGATCGAAGGAGAACTGCAGCTATGGCAATTGAGGCAAATCTCGAGTACAATCGAAGAAGGAGACATGACCTCTTTCCTCCCTCTCTCTCTCTCTCTCTCTCTCTCTCTCTCTCTCTCTCTCTCTCTCTCTCTCTCATCTAGATACAGAGGAGGAGGAGGAAGATGACCAAGGCAAGCTACGACGAGTTTGAAAATGTAGCCGTTAGATCTAGGGAACGGAAGGAAAACCCTACTCCGCTTCGGAGACTTTCAGGGTGGGGTTTAGATAAATATTTTTCGTAAATCTAAAATCGTTTTGGGGTTATATATGGTAATAAGAAAACCCATAAATTGCTTTTTGTCTGCAATTTTGTTGTAAATTATTGACTTTCGTATTAAATCACTAACATTTTGTTTGCGTAGCTTTTACCCCACTCGTCAAACATATTACTAGCTCTTACGCAAATTAATTACCAAGCTTAATCAGATCAAGTTACCGATTTTCATCTGATTGAATTAGAAAGCAGTTTTGAGTTATCAACTCTTTTTTTTATCCGCCACTTACTGATGACACGTACTTGATCAATTCCCAGTTACGATTAAATAACTTACTGAGACTCATGTCAAATCACCATCTTTGTTTGAGTAATATGTTAGCTTTTTTTCCCCGACTAAGTGGCATGTGATGTTTTGAGTTTAGGGAATATGATTTCCTTCTTATCATAAGAGAATATCATGGAAGATGTTTTTCATAAATCAATTAGTCTTGCATCCTCCAAGCACCAAAAGTCTAAAAAAAAAATTCCCAAAAATAGTTTTCCTTCAAATAATTGGACTCTAAATAAATAGCAGAATTTCATTATTACGCACACCAAAAATCGAAACAGTTTCACATGTTCATAAAATTAAGGTGGTGATAAGGTAAATATTTAAACTTTTGCCTGTTTTACATTTGAGTATCTAAATTTTATTGTTGGTCTCTATCTCAAATTTTCAAATATGAGTCAATTCGAAACCTTTGCTAAAATTAGTGATGGGTAAATGCTAAAATGGACACCAATGTCGTCAAATAGACGGTAATAATCCATGTTAACGTCCAATAGTGTCCTTTGGAGAAAATGTCGAGTAAACTGAGGCAGATTTGATGGCTAAGATCATCTTAGTTGGTATTATCTCTCTTTTCTCATCACCTGACAGGCTGACACCTAAACGGAGATGAGACGATTTTGGCTAAGGAGAGGAGGCACGTCACTGATTGTGCTTAATTTTTATCGAGCAAGCGAGTTGTTTCGATAAAATCACATGATATGACTACTTATGTAACAAGTACCTCACATCGAACCAGATTGGGAAAATTGAGATACTTGATTGAACAAATATTAGTTTGTATACCCACGTAAAAATGTAAAGTTTCATGTACTTATGATGTCATTGCTCCTTAACCAATCGCTGTTAAATTTCAAACAAAGTGAAAAAATTGCTTGACAACTAGTCGTCCCCGTCTGCGTCACAAAAGACAGAATATCATTAACATCATCAACTACTTCCAAATCTAACTAATAATAGGCCTAGTTGGTTGTCGGTAAGATGCCAATCAAACTGCCAACAACCACTTTCTATCTTCTCCCTAGATCAACAATTGCGTTCAGAATTTAAAAGGTTTACAGCTTCCAAACAACAAAACCGAAGATCAACAATTTCTGGATTTTACGGGGTCAATCTCCCAAATCCAGCTCGAATACTAAGGCGTGGATGGCCTTCACCTCGACTGTGGGACCATAAACTTTTCCCTCAATTGCTGCCGGCCATTATGATTTGAAAACGAATCTTGTATTGATACATTCAACTACCAAATTCTCCAAGAAAAGAACCACATATTCCAAAAGACATGCTCTACATGGGCGAAGCCCCAAAAAGCCGTTTTCTAAATAACCACACAAGATAACCATTTGAATGTAATTGCTGAACGACAAATCACTCAAGAAGATCTCTCAATTTGCAAAGGTCACATGCTCATGACATGAGACATGGGACATTAGAATTTAGCACATTGGGTGAAACAGCTGCTTAAGCCGCATAATTATCGCTCCAACCGATCCCCCAAGAATCGAGCTATACAGTAATCTCATCTTTACATTGAAGAAGCCATCGGCTTAGCCCTGGACAAAATTAGAATACCTACGGTTTCTTACACACTTCTGCTCACCACTCAAAACCCACCAAAAACTGATAGACGCTATCCCAAGAATGGACGAGTGAAAAGAAGAAAAATCTCCTCTCGTCAACCTTACAAAAAGACCTCGGCGACAGCGAGTCCAGTGGGAGTACACAAGGGAACACCGATTTCAAGGTCTAACATCCTTCAACACGCCGCCCTTCTCCAACTCGACCACTAGATCCCTGGTGACACCTAAATTTTGGCGAGTCGGTCATATATTTATTGCATAGAAAATTATGGGTAATTTTCTCTGAAAAAATATTAATTGCATAGCATATAAATTTAGATCCATTTATTTTTAGTCTGCATATTTGCATTTTATTTTTTAGGACTGGTGGTGGAGGGGTGTGAGTTAATATTTCTGAGCTCTAGCTTGGCAGGCCGGATTAGGCCTGCGAAAGGAGTAAATTAGCCCAAGCCCGTTGTTTTTAAAATTAATTATCTCGTGGGAAATTGAGATTTTATGCGATATTACGGTGGTTTTGAAATCGGGTTGCAATCTTATCTTTACTCTTTAGGTGATAAGATCGTTGAGAATATTAAGGAGATAAGGAAAATAAGAGCATTTTGGGTGATCGGAAGGTTATAGATTATCTTCGTGTATATAGAAAAAGCGATATAAAATATTCTACGAAGATTACCTATTTTTGCCTATAAAAGCAATCGTGTACGGTGAGAGAAGGGGGTTCTCTTCGTCGAAAGGAAAAAAAAGAAGGGAAAAGTAAAAGAAAAGAAAGAGAGAGAGTACGAAGGCAGAGGAGAGTGTGTGGCTGCAGAGGAGAGAAGAAAAGGAAAAAGTAAAAAAGAAGGAAAATTGTTCATGTTCATCTTCTTCAGCAACACATCCCTAGGGTCCGACTCCTTCATCGCTGCACCATTTGCACTGACCGCCCATGCACCACCGCCGCCCATCCGACTGCCATGACCTCCGATCAGCGACCCAGGTCGCAAGCCAGGCGGACCTGCCCCACTCGATCCGACCCACCGCTGTTGCTTCGCTCGAAGCCAAGCAGACCCCCGCTGCTCGCTCCCCCGACGTCCTGCTGACTCGCGCCGCTCGCCGCCCCGAAGCCAACCGCGACCACTGCACACCGCTCAGACCCTCCGCCTAGATTTGCTCGAGCACCAGTGGCACCGTCCTCCACCCACAGCCGCGAAGCCACTGAGCCGCACCGGTTGCCTCACCAGCACTGCCTCACACCGGTGACCCGCGACCCCACTGCACGCCTTTCGGACCTCCGCCTCAGTAGCTCGCCTCCGCAGCACCTCGCCTCCTGCTCGCTCGGTGGCCGAAGCCCACCGTGCTTGAGCCCCGCTCCGACAACTCGCTCCGTCTAACGCCGCGCTGCCACACTGCGATCCAGCACCCCCATGCCGCCGCAATCTCTTGCCTCTGCAACGCCCGAGTCGATCCGCCTCGCTACATCACCACTGAGGTTCCTTTGCCAGCGAGCTCGCACGATCCACCACCAAACGAGTTGCTCCGAGCGACGTGCGCCACAGCAACTGCCTGTCCGCCTTGCTCCGCCTCTGCCCGAGCCGAGTTGAGCCGTCATCGTCTAGCCGCACCGGCGACTCACCTCGCCGGAACCCCGAACGCCGGCGACCCAAACCCCCCGCCCGGTGTCGACGAATTGGCTGCCCCTCCATTTTCCTTAGGTTGTTTATTTTTCTTATTTTATATTATTTTACTTTACTTTTAGTTAGTTTTATTATTATTGTTTAAGTTTGAATATTGTGAGGTGACTTTGAGGTTATGGATATTGTAGGCATTACTCCCTAAAATTATTGTAATTATTAATTTGACCCGTAAGATGTCGGGTCATTTTTTTAATTATATTAATTCTTGGGGTTTGTTGATAGTATATTAATTGTTGAATCAATATAATTATTAATTTGATTCGTAAGATTTTAGATCAGATTCTTAATTATTTTGATTTCTTGTCGTGATGTTCTGGGTTAAAAGTAATTGTTAATTTGACTTGTGAGATAACAAGTTATTTTTTCGTTTATTTTAATAATTTATTTGTTGAATATCTTGTTTGTTTAGATTTAAGGTTTAGTTGATAATCGCTTGTTTTGGAAAACCACTAAGAAAAAAAAAAATATTTGAATTAAGATATAGTTTGTTTTAGAATATTTCTTGTTATCTTGCATATCTAGGATAGGGATTTCCGTTCAAAAAATATAAAAATATAAAAACAAAAAAGTGCATTCATTTAGGTTGTTAGTTTTTTTTTTTTTTAAATTGCACGTTTAATTATTTGGCAATTGTGAATTTCGAATTTTATAAAAATAAAAACACAAAAGAATCTGCATGCATATATCATGTAGAATTAGGGCATTCTTTGTACGTCATGGCATCTTCGGATAAAATTGCAAGTTTCATTTTAAATTCACTTCATTATTTAGAATAGATTGCATTTTTAGGATAAAAAATCATATGTACGTCATATAGAATTAAGTTCATGAAATGCACGTCATTTAGTGATTGTTGTTAAGTTCATTATATTAGGAATTGCTCATCATTAGACTAGGTCATTTAATAAATGTCGCGTGACATATAGCGCACATATTAAATTGCATGTTACATGTCATTTTAGTTGAAATAATTTTGTATGTCATTGCATTGCATTGTATGTCATTAATATTAGGTCATTTAGATCGCATTTAATCATTGCATTTCTTCATGTCATATAGTTTAGGTCATGTAGTTAAAATGCATGTTTTTATGAAAAAATTCTAATTTCAAGAAAACCCAAAAAAATTATTTGCTTTGTGTGATGCAATTTATTTATTGAATGTTTGAGCATCTGTGTAGTCACTTTTTGCATCATAATAATCTAGGTTAAAATAAATCAGCTGCCTGCAAAAAACATTTTTGAAAATAAAAAGAATGGTACCGAAAGGGCATTAGAGAAATCTAATATAACCAAGTCCCCGTACCCTTAGTCTTTGGTTTGTAGGAGTAAAGTAATTTTCCCATTATTTTATAGGTGTCTAATCGACCTACCATAAACTGATTAGTGGCGACTCCTAAATAAAATCCATTTGCATGTTAAGAAATTTGAACCTAAGTCGCGAATTGGTATGGGCTTGGGAGAGCCCGAGTTAAGTCTAAGCTTAACAATTCATTAGCCAAACCTTAGGTGGTTCACACCCGAAAAATTGGTCGCGACAATCCCGAAGCGACGGCACTTTCATGGCCAAGGTATAGAATGCAAATTGCGCAATCCCAAGATCTTCATAACCAGAATAAAAACATGCATAATTGAGTAGAAAGATTAACACATCTGTTTTGAAATCCATTGTTCTTGATGTGGAAGTGGAAAACTGATGTTCCACGGGCAAGTTATTCTCTTCTATTGCCCTCCGTATCACTTGCTCAATGAAGCGGCCCCCTCACCTTTAGTGTTAGGTAAACGCTCCTTATGTGAGGATACATGTGAGAATTAGGGTTAGAGGAGAGATTCAAGCACTATTTATAGAGTTTCCAACCAGGCCTCCTCATTACGGGCTTGGCTCAACTTGGTCCACACTAGCCAGCCCCATATTAGACTAATTAAGAAACATTATATCTCACCTTAGACTAAAACTCGTAAAACGGTAAATTATACTATCAATTAATGTAATCCACATTATGAAAACTCTTACACAAGGTCTTGTACAGCCTAGAATACTGAGCACGGGTCCCATCTGTCGTCCGTGCGAGGGCAAGCAAGCTTAGAGCCTCGGGTAGTTGGGAGAAGAGCCGTTTGATCTCCTCCAAGCTCTTATTTTTCAGAACAAATGGCCTGGGAACCACCCTCACGATTTCACCGCCTTTACATGGGCATTTGCTTTGATAACCAGTTCTGAGTTAGAGTTGGCTCCACATTTGATAATGAATGGAGTCATTGAGCCTGCAGGACATTCCACTGAGCCACATCCGTGTCTACTGCAAGCCCTGAATCCGCGGGTCTAGAAGCATGCAACCGTTCCTGCTTATCGTCTTCGGGAATTGACTGCAGCAGCAAATCAAAGAAGGAATGACCCAGCAAAAAACTATTATGTTGTATCAATGAGGAGGTGCAAATCCTAATCAAATTCTCGTTACTTGTTTTTGTCTTTTTGAATACTTCTTTAAGGAACAATTGGGGGATTCCTCTATATGATAAAAGTTGGCAAAAGAACCTTTCAAGTATCATAACTTGGCAAAAAGGGACACTTAAGTGTCATAACTTACGAAAGGTACACTTAAGTACCACATTTTAAGAAAAGTGGGGCACCTGAGTGCCATCTCCAAAGAAGCTAGCCGGAAATCATACGTGGCATTAAAATATTAATATTTTTCGCCGATGTGTCTCGCCGGAGAGCTAAGTCAGCTTGAATTCACCCCAAACGATGTTTCGGGTGTTGGCCCAAAATAGAGCCCTTAAATCAACGAAAACGCTGTTGTTTTGGAATAATTTGAAGTTTAATATAATATTAAAATTAATTAAATTAAATTTAAAAATAAATTTATTTAAAATATTTAAAAATAAAATTTACAACATTTACAAAATTTACAAAATTTACAAAAAAATTTAAAAATTTTACAAAAATTTTAGAAATTTACAAAAAATTTAAAAATTTACAAAAAATTTCAGCCCTCAACCGCCTCCTTTTTAAATTTTTTAAAAATTTTCTGTAAAATTTTTAAATTTTTTGTAATTTTTAAAAATTTTAAAAAATTTTATATTTAAAGATTTCAAATAAATTTAGTTTTCAATTTAATTTAATTAATTTTTATATTAATTTTTTACCATGTCAGCACTAAAACAACGCCGTTTTGCACTCGCTTCGCCGGAAAATTGACACGTTAGGTTGGATTTTGGTCGGATTGGAACTCAAGTGATCTATTTTCTCTGATTTTGGCACTTAAGTATATCTTTCGTAAGTTATGATACTTAAGTGTCCATTTTCTGCTAAGATATGGCATGCATTCGAGGGATCCGAATGTCGATAAAAGTCTAGAGCGAGGGTGACTATAAGTTCAAAAGCAAGGTCTTAGGAAGCATGAAAGTCTCCAATTACCTTTGATAGACCGTCTCAACCAAACACTTGGACCATTAGAAAGTTCTGCCATCAAAAGCTCGTGGTCCGATTCTTTGCCCAAAGACTTTACTGTTATTGTTATGCAGATCTATAGCACATTTCCCTAATCATCCAACATTTTACTTACTGATAACTGACAATGATTGTCGGTTTCTATGAGATCCTGCATGGTTCTCTACAATATGGTATAGATGCACATGAATTCCACTGTAACCCGAAAAAAGAATCTGCAGGATTGAGGATTTTTTTCAAGGTTGACAAACCTCAACAGCACTACGGGCATCAAAGATTTGTTTCTGGGCACAAGGATGGTCCATGTCACGGAAAGAAGGCATCCGCTCTGCCAGTTCATCCGGAGATGCTAGCATTGCTGCCTTCTTACTTCTGCTCAAGGTGTTGACAAATGATTGTCTCGTTATATCCTGCTGAAAAACAACCAGCCTCCTTACTTTGTTCATAGGCTAGGCACACACAATGGGAAATAAGTACAAAGAACAGTCTTAAAACCTTGACTTGCTTCAATATGCCATCAAGAGAAATAAGAGATGCTAATCTCGCATCTTCAGCAGCAGTGGAAGGATTGCGAATGGATGAACCACCACCTTCCAGTGTTAATAGGGCCGCATCACTTCTCATTTGTTGCAAAATCTGATTTTGTTAGCAACATAAGGAGCAAAAGGAAAGAACTAATTCAATCAAGTCAAAGCATGAAAGAATTAACTTTAATATGGATTTGACAACCACTAAGGTTGATAATATCATATATAATCAACATCATTTTAGGAATATGTGTATCATCAACGATTCTGAGTAAGACTCACAGCAAATGCACAAGTTATATATATATATATATATGTGTGTGTGTGTGTGTGTGTGTGTGTGTGTGTGTGTGTGTATTCGCTTTTTTTTTTTTTTTAATATCTATTTTAACTTATAAATGCATAATAGATGCACATATATAATTACACTGCCTAACTGTGACATCCCAGATTTTCAACCCCGTTTTCTACTGAATAAATCAAGCATTTCATTGACGCGCCTATAGGGCTATTCTTAAAGTTGATCACTCTCGAGATAACTGGACTATCTGGGGAAGCCATTAAGGATTTTAAGGCAAATAGACTTGAGAATTCGACTAGGAATTTGCTGCTCGACCGTGTTCAATTGTTGAGATCATTATGGCACAGACTTAAATTGATTATAGATCAGAGATAGGTCGGTTCGACAAAGATGTGTGGCTAATCGTGGGTGACACCATTAAATTGGAAAATTCTTATCGGCTGGCACTAGACTGATTTCTCTATCGTTTTAGTACCCTGTGTTTGTATTTGGGTCATTGAGATTTTCACGACAACCAAGAGTCGCCAATGAGTCGAGTGGGTTCATTGTGGCTCGAAGAAAATCGACCACGACCATTTGCACTAAAAATGCCTGAAAGTTACTCGGTAGCCTAGGTCACGTTAAAAACGCGCCAAATGGAAATTAACTGTGAATTCAAGTCCGATTTCAGAAATTAAAGTTTCTGTCATGTCACAATAAATTCTAGGAGTGTTGACTCAGTCTCAGAAGATTTTTCTGACACCAGACATTTTTTGGGAAAAAGTAGTCGTCGGGTTATTTTTGTACAGAAAAAGCCAATGATTTTTTTTTATAGCGAAATTGGGAAGCAAGATGGATATATGGGTGCGAAAAAATGTCGAGATAGTCGATGGATGACCAATTGATTTTATGGAGGCCAATTGAGATGGAATTGAAGTGGATCAAGCCACCAATTGAAGATAATTCTTGTAAAATTCGTAACTCTCCCTTCCCCCTAGCCAAATGGACCAAAAGTGAAGTCATGAGAGGTGTTGGTGTGGATCATTGGAGGCCAAGGGATTTTGCTTGGCCTAGGTTGATTCTTGGAGATATTTTGTGGAAAATATCAAGCCAATGGCCCACCCTCTCTCTTATCTCTTCCCTCATCTCTATCCTTTCCATCTCTCTCACCTCTCCACCATCCAAGACCCTCTTCTCTTCATTTTCGAAACCCTCAAGCCAGCAAGAAGACCGGTAGAAGGAGCTGCAGCCGTCGCACGCCTCCACCCGCGCCACCCCCGGTTTATGCTCCAACTGACCTCTCGCCAAAAATCTGAGTAAACAGTAAACTTTCCAAATGAACCAGCAAATGAGCCACCTATCATCGTGACGAGGACATCTGGGCCGTTCCAACGAGCCCAACCTCACCCCGAACAGAGTCGCCGGCCGTCCCATATGGCCGACGCAAGCCGTCGATCGCCGGTCTGTCGGTCCCCTGCCCGCTTGCACTGTTTCGTGATTTTCTTCGTTTTTCTTTTGTTCTGACCATTCCTTTGGCCATTCCATCAACCTACAAGACCCCCTTAACCCCTGGGAGCCATTGGTTGCCGACCATCCACTCGCCAGAACTTCGATCGGCCCGTTTTCGCCATTGAAGCCGCTGGTTTCCTCTTTGCAACCCACAAGCTAAGCCCACGGTTCAGCCCATTGGGATTTAGCCCAACTTCGGCCTAAGAATTTAGCTAAAGTCAGCCCAGTCTTGAGGCCCACGAAGCAGCCCAAGCCCATCTTCAGGCAAGCCCAGCTCGCATTTGTTCAGCCCAACTTCAGTTTTGGATCGGGCCCATTCGAAGCCCAAGTTTCAGCCCATCTCCAAAGTTCAGCCCACAGGTTCAGCAAGCCTAGTTCCGAGCCCAAGCCCGCGAAGCAAGTCGGCCCAAGTTCGGCCCAAGCCCAGCTTTTTCTGTGGGCCTGCAAGGTTTGTAGGCTCGGCCCGAGTGTCCGCCGACGCCGCCAAAAATTTGGATTTCGGCCGCCGTCGCGTCGCTGTTGCGATGATCCGATATTCGTTTTGCTCAAGTGAGTTTTGCTCACTAATTCCTTCTTAGTTTGCTAATGATGCTTAAGGGTTGATTAGATTTAATTAAGTGCAATTAGGTGGTTAGATTGGTTTATAACGATTAGATTAGTGACTTAATGATGCATGTCAGGTGATTGATTAGTGTACTTAGCAAGTAAAGACGTACTTCTAATTATTGAATGCATCTCGGGATTTTTCCCGACCCGTTCTAGCGTCCAATCAGGCATTACGGGCCGAAATTAGATTTTTAGTACTTAATTATTAATTTTTGAAATTAATTTAATTAATTAATTATTTTTCAGAAATAAGGCTAGGATAGTCGACGACCGAAAATTCGTGCTGATTGTCGTAGTGCAGTCCGTTTATTTATCTGAGCTCTACGTTGCGTGGAAATGAATTAATTGTGATATTTTAGGAATTTATCATAAATTGATTGAAATTGAGTGAAATTGAATGATTGATTGGTAGATGGCTGAGTATGATTATTCAGCATTTATAATGCTTTGATGAGTTGTAAAGTGAAGAGAATCATGGGATTGAATAGGGAATACTCTTGGCTAAGACCAATCAAGTACGAGGTATAGACATATGTGATTCGGTGATAAGGAAATCACTGGTGAAAATGTCGCCTTAAAGAACGCATAAGTGTTGTCTATTACCTGCATCAATATAAACATACGTGGTTCGGTGATAAGGAAATCACTGGTGAAAACGGCACCTTAAATAACGCACGAGTGCTGTCTACTGTATGCATCATTATGGACATACGTGGTTCGGTGATTGAGGATATCACTAGTGAAAATAGCGCCTTAAAGATTACACTAGTGCTGTCCATTGTATACGTCACCTTGGTGAAAACGACGTTCGAGAGCATTGATGAAGCTTTGTGACTAAATATACCATTGGAGGTTATATGGAGTGGGGTGAAATGACCTAGAAATGGTCCGACGGACATGTAATCGATTAGGTCAATTGATCATTGCTTGGATCTAATGTTGTGAATTGATTGATGGAATTGAAATGACCGAGGAAAGGTCATGTTGGCATGTAATCGACTAGGTCGATTGATTGAGATATTGATCTGTGATATGATTGCTTGGGTACCTATTTGAACTGTGCTAATATGCAGGTGGAATCTAAGGCCAAGGTAAGTCCTCTGACCCATGAGTGTATAGGCAACCTGGACGGTGTATTGGTTTACTAATTGGGTCTTAGGGAGTAGAACTTGCTGAGACGTAGTCTTATCCCGGTTGTGGGACAATATTTTAGAACCCTGATGAGGAGCTTAAGGAGAAAGAACCCAAAGAGGAGTATCTAGAGGAGAACCCCGATGATGATCCCGAGTACGATCGGGATGAGAACTGAGATCACATCCTCTTTTGTGAACCCTGTTTATAGGTGGTTGAGTGTGAAACTAGACCTTTGTTGATAGTATGATAAAATACTTTGAGGTGTGGTTGTATAAAAGTTTGGTTGTGAATTTCAATATGAAAAATATGGCCCTACTTTTCTATCCCATTGCTTTATTGTCTGGGGATTATAATTGCTTCTGCATGTGCTTATTAAAATGAAAAGGGTCGGCGATACGATTTGGGATGTCGCTATTTAATCGACTAGGTAAGGGATGGGCATGCGCTCGAGGATTAGGGTGTGACACTAATAGCCCGAATTATTTATTATTTCCAGTATACCAGTTAGAAATAATATTTGCTCAAGTTAACCGAATAACAGTTGGTAGATGGCCGAGTATACCAGTTGGATGCTTCAATGAGGAGTGTGATCAAGAGACACTAACTAGGAGGAGCCTGACATGATAGAAAAGATATACATCATTTAACACTTACAGAAGCTTTAACACATGGTGAGGAAAGGATTTATATAGATGACCCCACTCAGTGGGATAAGGCTTGGTTTGTCGTCGTTGTCGTTGTATATTCCATTAGAAATGTCAATAAGTCCCTGTACAAAGAGAAAGGATAGAAGCTTTTATGTCCTATTGTTGCTTTCACTAGCACGCTCAAATAAAATGTTCCTAGTGTTTCAATGATTGAGAATACTCTCGAGGCAAAGCCACTCTGAAGTCTGGTGACCACTGACAATATGTCCATTAAGGAAAGTCACTCAATATCATGTAATAGAGATGAGTCAAAGTGCCACTGCCTCTAGTTTATGCATTTATCAAATAAACATCGTTTTAAGTCATTCTCCTATACTTTCCTAATTAAGCAATGAATCAACTTTGGCACACCTTTCTTTGGATGCAAAAACACATTTTGTTGGGTATTAACAAAAGTACCTTCAACATAATTGTCAAATCAAGGTATGTATCATTAATCAAAATCTTAAATTTATGAATCTAGGATCGAGAATTGAATCGAATTTAATCATAAGATTTGGTACAGTTCCGAAAAGTAGGTTATGTGTTAGGCATTTTTCAATTTTGTGAACCATGTTATAAAATATGAAATGAGTAAGATTTATGATCCATGACAAAGAAAACTGAAATTCAAGTACGTGTAGTGATCCTATGCATAAGAAGATAATTTTGCATTGTTTAATTAACATAAGTATTACACTGTAAATTACAAATTTCTGTCATTTTATTTAGTCTTTTATTGTAAAGAAGCATATATTCAATTATTTTGTTACTATCAAAATATAGCCTGCAGATTACAACATGACAAGATTTTCATTAGATTATAGGTAAACCTACACGAAAAAAGAAAAAAAAAAAGAAAAGGAATCACTTGAATTGATATATACATAGAGAATCGTAGATCCACAAGTGACAGATTCACTTGCGATATAGGAGATTAACAATTGACCTAACGGATACTGAATTGAATAGAACCGCATAATGCAAATTAACAGTCAACTAATTCCAATAACTATTTCAGACACCCATATTATTAGTTAAATGGACAACACCTTTCTCTTATCCCTTCTCGACCATATTATCAGTTTCTTTGCCAACAACCAGTTTCATGTGATTTTTGGACAATGTTTGTTGAAGTAGAAATTGGCAATAGACCAATCTCCCTCCCTCCCTCCCTTGCCAACAGCCAGTTTCATGTGGTTTTGGACAATTGACAATAGACCGATTTTCCTCCCTCCCTCGCTCCCCTCCATTGCCAACAGCCAATTTCATGTGATTTTTGGACAACGCTTGTCGAAGTAGAAATTGACAATGGACCAATCTCCCTCTCTCTTCCTCCCTCCCTTCCCGATAGCCAGTTTCATGTGATTTTGGACAACGTTTCTCGAAGTAGAAATTGACAATAGACCGATCTCCCTCCCTCCCTCCCTCTCTCCCTCCCCTGTGATTTTTGGACAATGTTCGTTGAAGTAGAAATTGATGGTAGACCTCCCCCTCCCTCCCTCCCTCTCTCCCTCTGAGTTTTGGACAATGTTCGTCAAAGTAGAAACTAACAAAAGACCTCTCTCTCTATCTCTCCCACTTTCTCCCTCCCCCCCCCCTTTGCCAACAGCCAGTTTCATGTGATTTTTGGACAATGTTCGTCGAAGAAGAAATTGACAAAAGACCTCTCTTTCCCCCACTTTCAATGTTTGTCGAAGTAGAAATTGACAAGAGACCTCTCTCTCTCTCTCTCTCTCTCTCTCTCTCTCTCTCTCTCTCTCTCTCGTGCTCACGTGCGCCCAATAGCTGATTTCATGTCATTTTTCGACAATGTTTGTCCAACTAGAAATTGACAACCCTCTCACATCTAGCCAACAACTGGTTTCATGTCATTTTTGGACAATGTTTGTCGAACTAGAAATTGACAAAAGAAATGTTTATCATCCCTTACCCCTCCCTCCCTCCCCGACTCCCTCCCTATCACACCCCGATCCTCGAGCACGCACCCATCCCTTACCTTTGGTCGATTTTAAAAGTGATATCCTAGGATGTATCGCCGACCATTTTCATTTTAATATACACATGCGGAAGCAATTATAATTCCCAGACAATAAAACAATGTGATAGAAAAGTAGGGCCATATTTTTCATATTGAAATTCACAACCAAACTTTTATACAACCACACTTCAAAGTATTTTACCATACTATTCACAAATGTCTAGTCTCACACTCAACCACCTACAAACATGGTTCACAAAGAGGATGGGATCATAGTCCTCATCCAGGTCGTACTCGAATCATCATCGGGGTTCTCCTCCAAGTACTCCTCTTCGGGTTCTTTCTCCTCAGGCTCCTCATTAAGGTCTTGAAATGTTGTCCCACAACTGGGATGAGACTACGTCTCAGCAAGTTCTACCCCCTAAGACTCGATTAGTAAACCAATATGCTATCCGAGTTGCTTATGCACGCACGGGTCAGAGGACTTACCTTGGCCTCAGATTCCACCTGCTTATCAGCACAGTTCAATAGGCACCCAAGTAATTATATCATAGATCGATATCTCAATCAATCGACCTAGTCGATTTCATGTCAATCCGACCATTCCCCAGTCGTCTCCCTTATTCAGTCTCAAATCTTACTCATGGCTTCACGAGCACAGTCTACCACATTTCTTAGCAACAAATTACGGTCCAAAGGACACGACCTATCTTTAGGTGGTGAATTACGGCCCAATGAGCATGACCTTTAATAGGTGGCGGATTACGGCCTTATCAAGCGCGACCCCTATCGAGTGGCAATTTACGGTCCAACGGGCGTGACCTCTGTGAGGTGGCAATTTATGGCCCAATGGGCGCGACCTCTATCAGGTGGCAATTTACGACTCAATGGGCGCGACCTCTATCAGGTGGCAGTTTACGGCCCAATAGGTGCGACCGACTCCAAATTCGGTGGCAAATCTCGGCCCAACTCGCATAGCCATACTTCGACGGTTTCCGAGGTTCAACTCACAACCTCTCATAGTCAATTTCTAATTGAACACCGACACTAACCAATCTTGGGATAAATCCCCACATACTCATCAACTCACTCAATTTCCACAAACCAGTGCTCAAATAAATAACCAGATTGCACCACGACAATCAGCATAGAATTTCGGTCATCGGCTATCCCAGCCTAATTTCCGAAAAATAAATAAATAAATAAATAAATTCGAAAATTAATAAATAAATACTAAAAATCCAATTTAGGCCCATAATGCTTGATTGAAGCCCGAAACGGGTCAGGAAAAATCCCGAGATGCACTCAATAAATAATAGTACGTCTCTATTTGCTAATTGCACAATTCAATTGTCTAACATGCATCACAATGATCTAATAATCACTAATCTACTCTAATCTAACCACATAATTGCACTTAATTAAATCTAATCAACCCTTAAGCATAATTAGCAAACTAAGAAAGCATTAGTGAGTAAAACTCAATTGATTTGCGAAGACTGGATCACCGCGACGACTGCTCAAAGGTGGCCGAAAATCAGGTTTTCGGTGACGTCGACGAACACTCGGACCGAGCCTAGAACGGGCCCAACAAATCTCAACCCAAATCTGAGATTTGCTTTTGAATTGGGCTGGGCTTCGCTAGACTGAACATGCCTTGAATGGGCTGTCTTCGCGGGCTTTTGATGATGGGCTGCTGAAAACAATTGCGAACCGGGCTGAAATAATCTGAATTTCACTTGGGCTGCTGCTGTGGATGGACTGAGATTCACGGCTGGACTTGCTTGGGCTGCTGGAAATTCACATGGGCTTCAAGTCTGGGCTGTAGCAGATTGCTCGACTGAGCTGCTTCCTCGAGCGTGGACTGGCGGGGCGGCCTTGCGTGCAGATGGAAGCTCGGTGGATGCGGGCAGCTGGAGGAGAGATCGTGGACGAAGGGAGCAGCTTGTTGGGTCTTCGAAATTTGCTGGAACGTGGGCGGCTCGGTTGACTATGAAGACGCATGGGCGGCCAAAATTTCACTGAAGCCGAAGTGAAGCAGCTGCTGGGTTTGCTGGCCGAAGATCGAGCAGTGAAGACGGGCGCGGGCAGCTTCAACGTGGCAGATGGGTCAACGGTGGAGAAGAGAATCGGTGGAGTGGCTTCGTGGCAGCAAATGGGGCAGGAGATGAAGCTGTGTCGTTGCTGCAGTGGTTCGTGCGGAGCAAGGTCAGAGGCGGAAGCAGTCAACTGCTTCGGTGGAATCGTGCGGACGTGGAGATGCTGGTAGCGGCAAAATGAAGTGGAGTTGCAGTGTTTTGTCGCTGCTGGGTGGGAGATCGTGGCGAGGAGTCAACACCGTCTTCAATTGTTGACTGCGGAGGGCTGAATCATGGGCAGTTGGCAGCTCGGTGGAGAAATTTCGGTGGTGGATGTAGGCGAGATGATGGGCAGCTTCGGTTGCAGAGAAAATGAAAGTAGAACAAGAGAAATGTGAAGAAGACGGGCCGAAGGAGGCGTGATCAAGAAGCTGCCGTAGGGGAGGAGATAAGTCAAGAAAAAATATCCAATTCCTCATCATAGCTTAGGCCAAAAGTCCACGTATACATCCCTTGCATTGATGGCATGTCCCCACCTTAATACTTTCCACCCAAATTTTCCACTAAAATAGTCCAAATTGAAGCTAAAATTGAAGCCCTTCCCATGAATCCGAATTTCATAATTTAAGTTTCAATTTCTTTTCTCAATTCCCCAAATTGAGGTCCGATTTCGATGATGAAAAATCTCGCACAATTTTCTACCACCCCCGACACTCAAAGGCTTGACTTGGAAGTTCAAGTTTTCTTTAATTTGGCCCGTACGAATTTCCACTAATTTTCCGCAACTTCCGAATTAAATTTCCGTAAAAATCTCGAAATCTCTGAAAATTATTCGGAGGATGAGTCGACGTTCCTAAAATAGATTGTGACACGACAGAATTTTAATTTCTGAAATCGGACTTGAATTAACGGTTAATTTCCATTCGGCGCGTTTTTAGCGTGACCTAGACTACTGGGTAGTTTTCAGAACTTTTTAGTGCAAATGACCCGTGGTCGATTTTCTTCGAGCCACAATGAACCCACTCGAGACATTGGCGACTCTCGATTATCGTAGAAATCTCGAGAATTCATATACGGACACAGGGTACAAAACGATAGAGAATTCAGTTTAGTGTCGGCAGATGGGAATTTTCCAATTTAGTGGTGTCACCCATGATTAGCCATACATCTCTATCGAACCAACCTATCTCTGATCTCTAATTAATTTATGTCTGTGCCGTAATGATCTCAGCAGATGAACACGGTCGAGCAGCCGATTCCTAATCGAATTCTTAAGTCTATTTGCCTTAAAATCTTTAATGGTTTCTCCAGATAGTCTAGTTATCTCGAGAGTGATCAGCTCTAAGAACAGCCCCATAGACACGTCAATGAAAAGCCCAATTTATTAAATAGAAAACGGGGTTGAAAAATCTGGGATGTCACACTCCCCCCCAAAACACTCAGCAACGAGCACTATGTCAAATTTGCTTTTCCTCATCTAGGTCTCAGCTCTCTCTCTCTCCCTCCCTCCCTCCCCCTCCCCCTCCCCCTCCCCCTCTCCGTCTCCGTCTCCGTCTCCGTCTCCCTTTCCCTCTCTCTTTCCCTCTCTCTCTCTCTCCTCACCACCCCCCAACACACAGCGACGAGCACTGTGTCAAATTTGCTTTTCCTCATCTAGGTCTCAATTACTAAAGTCCAACCAAAAAGCTCTTTGATTGCATTAATCCTATTATCTTCACTAACAAGAAGAGGGCCTGAGTCACACTCTGCATCGCAGCTTTGCCCCTTTCCCATCACATAACTTTCTTAGTAAGGAAAGATAAAGATCCACCAACAAGAGCAGAGGAGATCTGCTAATAAAACCATCATCCTCTCTTTCTATTCCCCCCTCCTAACCCTCCACCCCCTTCTTTCTCTCCCTCCCTCTCGTAGGATTTTCTTGTTTGAGGTCCATCTATGGGCCCTTTCAGTACCATTTTTTCCCTCTCTTATTTTGTTCATCTTTCCTTGATCTTAAGATAACGAAGAACTGAAGATCAAACATGTTACATATGCAACAGTTTCTACCAAAATAATCTATTCCGATTGGTTTTTTTTAACCTTTCTTGGGTGGAGGAAGCCAATGTTCTTCATCTTATGCACTGAAGAAACACAAAACAGGAGGAAACATCATTTTGTAGATGGAAATAGGAACATGACAGCATGTAGACTAGAAAGCGACAGAAAAAGAGAGGTGTGGCAATTTAAGGCTCGGGAAAATTGTATCTGAAAGGTATTTTAGGTGTTAAGCGAAAGAAAATGTGCATTTGCAGCCAGAAAGGGGGAGGAAATAGCCCCATCAATTAAGCAATCATAAACATCACTTAATTCTTTCAATAATCAGCTCAATTAGATAAAAATTCATGCAAATCCAACTGCTCTATTCACAATTAATGGTATGCAATATTATGAATCCAAAGTGTACTCTAAAATCGGCAAATTTTCAGTTTGTGCATTGAGAAGTTCTTATACTAGTGCACCAATATGGCATAACTTCATACTTGACCATGGAAACACCCGAAATTTCCAAGCATCGGAAATACATACATATATATGTATATATACAAATATATATATATGTAAGTATGTCACTTTTTAATATTAACTGCTATTTAAGAGTTCATATATCCATCTATAATCATGTTAAATTTGAATAAATAGGCCCCAAGTAGCGGTGATATGGAAGAGAGGAGTACCTTTCTTCTCTAATGATCAACAGATTCAAGAGCTGAACGAAGCTTTGCTACATGTGCCAAGTCTTCTGCCTCTTCTGTTCCCAGGGTTCCAGCAATATCCTGATGTAAGCCATGGAAATTAGCATCATCTTAATAATAAAGACAATAGGTTATTGGTTGAAGTATGAGTTCCGTTAGACGACCCAGACATGGTGAGTTTTGTTCTTTCCTGGATTCGTCTACTCTCCTTATAAAGCAACAGGTCATTTGTTTAAATTTCATATCCTTCAAGGGTTGCTTGCCTCACAAAGGCACCCCATGATGGCATCCGTGATGCTAGCAATTTGCGCATCTAAACATAAGTAATGTTTTTCTGGAGCTACAACACATGCATAATGAACGGGTAATAATGAAAAACACACAACCGCCCATCAAGGGTCAATCCCTAAAATCGCCAGATAATTGCACTCATTTGTTCAAAATTATGCAATTATGCTGCAGCGACATGTTTGATGCATCCAATTGATGAAGTCTACCATTGATCAAAACCTACCTTCAGGTGCTGTAATTGAGAAGTATAAACTTTCTTGGTATACTCTGATAGAAGCTGACCGAGAGCATCTGTGTTGGGAGGCACAGCAGCGCCAATACCAGCCATCCAACCATCCATAATGACAGTGGAGAGAAGTTCTAACTGACCAGCTGTTCCTCCCATTGCATCATCTCCAGTCAAAGAGAGGAACTCGAAGTTCTCTGCAAGCCAGATCTAATCTGCCGCTGCAGCTCCCCAGCTGGTGTATGCACAAAGAGGGCAGCAAGGGACTTATTTCCAATAGAAAAGCTTTTAGCCTCTTCCGTTATTGCTCTGAGTTTTCCTCCGGTGACATGTTGCCTCCAAGTTTCCTAAAAAAGATGTTATAGCATTTGGTAAAAGAAGGAAAGGTTGAAATACTGAGAAAATATGAGCAAGAAGCTCATGATATAAATTAAAATGGGGCTAGACTAAAGATGCCCTTCAACGTAGTTCTGTTGTTTACATCAATTTCTATTTGGTTTTAAATTGGTGGCAGGTGTATCTTTCATGTCTTTCAAAAGATTAGCAACACTAGAAGAACAGCACGAACCTGATCGATACCTCGATGCTTTTAAGACTACTGAAGAAAACTTACTTTTTCTCAGGCTTTATGTTGACTTCGAAGCCCTGGATCTGCTCGTCAACACACCGTACAGGTGATCTCCCAGGGCTGTTACCTCGGCTAGAGCTTCTACTCCGTCCAGAATTTGCTTTTTCTAAGAAGCAATCAACAGGCGAAACCTACAGTTGAAAGAGTGACAACAAACACCAGGGGTAAAATGAAATGTTTAGTCAGATACATAAAAATCCAAATAACATGCATATCATTAAATGCTGACAGCCTAAATTGAAGCCTAAAGGAGATATCCGAAATTGTTACCTTGATAGACTGCAGCTCTGGTGATCTAGCAAGCAAAGACCGAATATACAATATCCTGACACGTGAGACGAGCATGGTATCCATAACTCTCTTCGGTTCCATTTTATGAATAAACGTAAAACCAGCATCTCTAATTTCTGCAAGAATCTCATGCTCTCTGGAAGCACCTGCCTTGATGACAGCGGCCAAAACCTGCACTATGATAATATTGGCAATTAACTATGATATATTTTAAGAAGTTCACCATTATCAACAGAAATAACAAAATTATGCCAAATGGAGTAAATACTAAATTAGACGAATAACATGCCATAAACGACCGCAGTATTTTTCTATTTTTGAAACATCCATTCACCAGCATGCTGTAATTCTTTCTAAAATAGGAAAAAAATTATCATTCAGGCCCAATTATGTGGAGATCAGAAATTGTATATTCATGAAACATACTGTACTTGCAATTACTTCTTTTTAGCTCTTTGCTCGTGCTTCTATTTCTAGCACTTGAACGTTGAGTTTTCTTTGACATTGAACATGTCAAATTTTTAAAGACAAAATTAGCATGTAGATTCATTAGAAGTCATGTAGAATCATTTCAAAATTACAAAAACGAACTGTTCAGAAGAGAAAACCAAAAGCTGCTTTTTGGTCTTTCACAAAATGAATGAAACACACCCAATGAGAAGTGCAAATGAACAATTTTGAGATAAAAATTACAAGACGAAGTAACAAACTATCGCCAATCAGTATTGTTCTTTACCAAAGACAAAGCACACCGATTGATAGCGATTCGATCATGAAACTACTACCCACAAAAAGATAAAACTTTATACATGTTGAATGACAAACCAGTGATGAAACATTCATCAGATTTTTTTTTCTTTTCCACTTAATGAACACCCCTCATTATTTTTCAAAGGCATGTGAATATCATTATGTGAGCATACCAACATCAAGAGTTTGTTTGCTCCATCAGAAATGGCAGCAAGACTGTCATACTGATCCGGATCGAAGTCATTCAATGCTGGAGTCAGGTATTCTCCCACTGGTGTAGTTTTAAATTTCTCAGAACTTGCTTTGACCAGAGCAACTGAACCGGCAGACTTTTCAGCACTTAATGGCGAAGGAACAATATCCAGAGTACGTCCAACATTGTCGTTACTTGTCTTGGAAAAACCGACAATGGAAGAATGGACAACGTGAAACATGGTGTAGGCTAGAATCACAAAAAGCAAGTTTCATCTCAGAAACGTACCGAGATGGCATGTTTGCACTTCCTTTTGATAATGAACTTCATTATCTAAAAAGAATAACAAGCATGTCAGAAATCCGAGAAAATAATCTTACCAGAAGAAAGAAGTAAATTGAAGAGCACCTTGCATAATCACCCAAAAATATAAAAAAAACTTGGTCAATGGAGTAAAAGCTGAGATAGCTAGTATGAGCACCTAGAGGGGGGTGAATAGGTGAATTTTTTTTTTTTCAAGATAAGAGAGCAATACTAAGCAGACAATAGAAAAGAAGTTCTCCTTTGGTTAACAAACGAATTATGATCAAAGTAAAGCAGAGAGTAGGGAAGAGAAAATTGAACACAAGATTTATACTGGTTCGGCTTATTCCAAGTCTACGTCCACTCTTCTGCACTGACAGCCCACCGGCTGGATTTCACTATGAACAAAAGAGATGTTACAGCAAAGCTCTCCCTTGATTCCACAATGTAGATATTCTACCACACTTCCTCAAGATTTTTCACGAATATAGACTCTCTTTTGCGTACAAGATTTCGCTCAAAAAATGAATTGACTAAGAACAAGGAGCTTTAGACTTTGGAATTCTTCTATCGCACACTCACTTGAACAATTGGAACGTCTTCCTTATATACTCCTTTATGTCATCATACCCGTTGGCACTTACCAAAGGAATTCCTCCAATCTACCCGTTTGACGGAATCAATTAGGAAGATCATTCGAGCTATTAAAGGAACATGTCGATAACCTATCAATCCTGCTCGCCCATACAATCAGGATCTCGGTTTCCATAAGTAGAACCTTCCAAGTATACTTCGCCAATCATCGGATCCTTAATCAATCTTGATTCGAATAAAGGATTCCATTATGTCATATCCGGCCAAGAGATCTTCTCCAGTCGATAAGGTCAAATCCTTAATGAAACACCCAGTTCTGGATAGCCCTTCTTTGACGGATTAGAAACTGTCAATGAGAATAGACTTTGAGTCTTGAGTCTAGCAGTCCGGAGGTCTTCAGACTTTAAATAGTAGAGTCTGCAAATCTTCAGACTAGATTGATGGAAACGTTTTGTCGGCTACAAAATACTCGAGGAAGATTTCTCCAACAATCTCTCCCTTTTTGATGGTGACAAAACTTTCCTGCAAATTTGGATAACTTTGACCTGCAAAACATTACTCAAGTAAAAATGGATATCTCATAAAGATAAATGGTTTAATGATAACACTAGAATATGCAACCATAGAAAATAGGTTAGTCTTTCATGTGAGTAAAGCCATTCATAAGATATCAAAAGTACTTAATATAAGCAGTCAAATTTAATTCCCAAATTCAGTCCACAGCTAGACACAAAAGTCAAGTCAAACATCAAAACAATCCAAAAGTTCAAAAAGTTTAAGGTTCAAAGTTTTCAAATCTCGCACCTCTCCCCCTTTTTGTCATAAAAAAAAGGTTGAGATGGAAATAGAGTAGAGTCAAGATTGCTTGGGAACACGAACAAGCTGGAAATCTCCCATTGATTGGACGATGCCTTCCAGCTTTTTTAATTCTTCATTCAGTTGAGCTACATCTTCACCCTTAGCATTTGCTTGAATCTGAAGAGCAAGGGCTTGGATCTGATCATTCAAAGAAACTAAAGAAGCTTGACCTGCATTATGCAAACTCTGAACTTCGCATCCCAGAGCATATATCTGACCCCGCATTTCCAAGAGAACATCAAGAATTCTGCGAAAATCTGCTGAATTATCAGTCTGCGTATTGGCTTCTGCACAATAAGATGGAGAAAAGGCAGACGATGGCAAATCAGCATAGTTACGCAGATTGGGCGATGGAACATCATGTCCCTCCTCAGGAAATTGAGAGGTATAGATGTCCTCTGGATCTACTGGAGAGCGACTGACTCCTTCACTGGTAGCAGGATATGAGGACATTCCTCTTTTCTCACGGTCTCCCCCTGTTTCCATGCCTCCAGGTGGAGAAGAGTGTTCCTTATGCTCTCCTTCCTCTTGATCTCTTTTCTCTTCTTCTTCTTTTTCAATTCTTTCCTCCTCAGCATCTCTTTCTTCTTCTTCTCTCTCCTCTGCTTCTTTCTCCTCTGCTGCCAAATCTTCTCTTTCTCTAGTCCTCTATTCTGAGTCTTTCTCTTGTCGTTCCATTGATTTTGGAACAAAACGACTCAGATTCCTCAATGCCATAGCAGAAATGGTGATGTCTTCCTCATCATCTTCATCCTCAACGATGAGAGCTCTTCTTTTCTTGGATGGAGCAACCATGGGCTCATTCCCTTTTCTTTTTGCAGCCAAAGAGGTTTGATGAGTTTTGACAGGGGTTTTCTCCATGAATTTCTCCAACGCCTTGTTGAGTTCCTCAGACGCATTTTAGACACCATTTTCAGTCCTACCACCATTTGATCACAAGATCGAGTATAGAGAATTTGTGGAGGCTGAACATTCAAATGTCTGAATAACTTTGTCACAAGACCTGGATAAGGAAGTTGACATTTGTCCTTCACCACTGCTCTATACATGTGGAACATAATAGTGTGAGGAAGAGAAAACTTTTTCCCAGCATTGATGCCATACATCAGCTTTGCCTCTGAGTTTGAAACATCAGTCTTTGAAGTAGATTTTGGTCTGAGGCAATTAATGACAATCTTGTGAAGCAGAATGTTAAATGCACTCATCCTCGAGTAGGAAATCTTTTCCTCTGTCTTTCTATCCTTAACAAGTTATAACGTAGCACGGGCAATAGAGACATTGATAGGTTGATATCTCCCTCTCTCAACCCCAATGACATCAGCCAACATATCTACATCCACCACATAGTCCTGATTTCGGACACTAAAAGAGAATCTATTTGCATCCAAGAAACTGAGATTCGAATAGAAATATGCATTGAGTTCAGCATAGGCTTCTGTAGAATCAGAACAAAACTGCTCAAGTTGAAGAAGACTGAATTTTTCCCTCAAATTGACATTCACAGCATCAAGGAAATTAAAATCCACACTTCTAGGGTTTATCACCCCATTGCTTCAACAACTTAGAGTATAAAAGCTTTTGTTCCTCCGATCGAAACAAGTCAGTCCTTTTTCCCCAAATTTTTGCCGCAACACCCATTCTCGGTTGAAACTGATTGTACATCTTATCATCATCATTCCCATCTGGCTGATTCAGCCCTCCAACACATGGATCACTTGGGATATTAGCAAGGGTTTCTTCTGCCAACCCCGCAAGGGCAATTCCTAAACGCTCCATATTTTGTAAAAAAATGTACTCATTTCCATACCCTTTGTCCTTAAGAAACTCATTGATGTAGTTCAATGGAGTACCAGTCCCTTTTAAAGCACGATAAAGCTTATAAATAAAAGAGGGCTTTCAAATTCTTATAGGATCTGCGCCTTCGATGATTTCTTCATTTTCTCGATGAGCAACATCCTGTGGACTAGATGGAGGAGAATGACGCTGCTGAGAATGTTGTGGGCTCTGCTGCTGACTGGGAGACTCTTCTTCCTCGGTGAGATCAAAGTGCGTAGGCCCCTCATGCATTTGCAGTCCCCTACTTGCAATCCTCGAAGACTTCATTTGAGACGACATCTTTCACAGTCTTTGAAAGATTCCAAACTTGACTTTCCCAAGAAAGATGACAACTTTTAAAAAGATTAAACAAGAGAAGAAGACAGGAGTGGAAGATCGATGCTTTTTAGGGTTTTTGGAGTAAAACGAAGAGGAACGGACAGTATATAAATCAGTCGAAGAGAGGCATACAAAGCGTCGTAATGGAAAGTAAAAAGATGCCCTTTAAAAATAACCGTTTTTTTTTTTTTTAAAAGGAATAGATAACTGCCATTTTAAAAATTAACTCCTTTTTGAAAAAGAAAGATTGCACTTATCACGGAAATTTGAAAGTAGCAAAAATCAATTATAGATAGATGATCGTACCTTTCCGAGATTTAATATGAGAGAGAATGACTTACAGTTAAAATCTTGTTTGTCTAAGTCTAAGAGTCTCTAGGCTTTAACTTCTTCAAACCTCAAAATGTTGAGTTTGGAACGGATGATTTCAAATTGATTTTTCTCCAAAGGCTTTGTGAATATATCCGTCAGTTGGTTCTTTGAGTCAATAAACTGAATCGAAAATTCTTCATTTTGAACATGATCTCTAATAAAGTGATGCTGAATCTCTATATGCTTTACTCTTGAGTGAAGAATTGGATTTTTTGTGAGATTGATTGCGCTGGTGTTGTCACAGTTAATCTCCGTGCATGAATCTTCAATTTCAAAGTCTCTTAGCTGTTATTTTATCCATAGAATTTGTGAACAACAACTTCCAAGAGCTACATACTCTGCTTCTGCTGTAGAAAGAGCTACTGTATTTTGCTTCCTTGAAAACCAAGACACTGTCCTGCTTCCAAGTAGTTGACAGGTACCCGAGGTGCTCTTTCTATCAACTTTGCAACCAGCTAGATCTGCATCTGAGTATCCAAGAAAAGTAAAGTCTCCATTTTTAGGATACCAAAGACCAAGACTTGAGGTTGAAGTAATGTATTTGATAATATGCTTTGCAGCACTTATATGAGATTCTTTAGGGTCTGCTTGAAATCTAGCACAAATGCAAACACTAAACAAAATGTCAGGTCTAGAAGCAGTAAGATAAAGAAGTGAACCAATGATACTCCTGTATAGCTTTTGATTAACTTTCTTTCCTCATTCATCTTTGTCTATCTTCAAGGAACTTGACATTGGTATATCAGCCTTTTTGCAATTATCCAATCCAAACTTTTTGACAAGATCATTAGCATATTTTTCTTGATGAATAAAAGTCCATTTCTTCAATTGTTTCACTTGAAGTCCAAGAAAGAAGGTTAGTTCACCCATCATGCTCATTTCAAATTCATCCTGCATAGACTTAGAGAATTTCTTGCACAAACTTTCATTAGAGGATCCAAAAATAATATCATCTACATATATTTGAACAAGCAGAAAACTTTTGTTTTCTCTTTTAATAAATAGAGTAGTGTCTACTTTACCTTTAACAAAGCCATTTTGAATTAAAAACTTACTCAGCCTGTCGTACCAAGCTCGAGGTGCTTACTTTAAACCATATAAGGCATTTTTCAGTCTGAATACTGAGTCTGGTTTCCTTGGGTCTTCAAACCCAGGTGGTTGTTCCACATAAACTTCCTCATGGATAAATCCATTCAAGAAAGCACTTTTGACGTCCATTAGGAATAACCTGAAATTCTTATAACAAGCAAAAGCAAGTAATAATCGAATTGCTTCTAACCTTACTACTGGTGCGTAAGTCTCGTCATAGTCTATCCCTTCTTCTTGCGTATATCCCTTGGCCACGAGTCTTGCTTTGTTTCTTACGACCTTTCCTTTCCCGTCCATCTTGTTCCTGAAAACCCATTTAGTTCCAATAATAGATTTACCTTTTGGTTTATGAGTCAACTCCCAGACATCATTAATGCTGAATTGCCTGAGTTATTCTTGCATAGCTTCAATCCAGCTTTCATCAGATAAAGCTTCTTCTATGCTTTTGGGTTTTATTTCAGAAATGAGAGCCACAGTACTAGACTCTTCGCGCCATTTGGATCTTGTGCGAATTCATTTATTAATGTCGCCAATAATGAGATCTTTGGGATGACTGGACTTATGCTTCCAGTTACTAGTTGATTTGTCAGATTGATGATCACTTCCTTCATTTGAATCTTCAATAATCACTTGTTGCTGGTCTTTCAAAGTCTGAGCTGCTTCTTGAGATTTAGACTTTGTAGAGTCTGGAGCAGGTTCAGATTCTTCAAGATGAGTCTGAATAGATTTATTTTGCATAGAATCTTGGAATTTAACATTCATTGATTCCTCCACAGATTGAGTCTTCTTGTTGTAGACTCTGTACGCTTTGCTTGTGGTTGAATATCCAAGGAAGATGTCTTCATCTGACTTTTCTTCAAACTTGCCAACTCGATCATTTGCATTTTTCAATATAAAACATTTGCATTCAAACACATGAAAATATGAAACAATAGGCTTCTTTTCTTTGAATAACTCATAGGGGGTTTTTTCTAGAATAGGCCTTAGAAAAACTCTATTAATGATATAACATACTGTAGAAACTACTTCAGCCCAAAAATGTGAAGAGATGTTACTTTCAATTAAAAGAGTTCTAGCCATTTCTTGAAGCGACCTATTCTTTCTTTCCACAACTCCATTTTGCTCTGGAGTATATGGAGAGGAGAACATATGCTGAAAACCAGATTCATCATAAAATTTTGTAAAATCTTGATTTTCAAATTCACCTCCATGGTCTATTCTTATACTTGAAATAACATACCCTTTCTCATTTTGAATCTTTTTAGCAAACTTTTCAAAGTAAGAAAATGTTTCAGACTTACTTGCTAGGAAATAAACCTAGGTAAATCGTGAGTAGTCATCCACAATTACTAGGCAATATTTCTTACCTCCAATGCTCTGTGTTCTGGTTGGTCCAAAGAGATCCATATGCAGAAGCTGCAGTACACGGTTAGTGGAAACTTGATTTATTGGTTTAAAGGAATTTCTTACCTGTTTTCCAAATATGCATGGTGTACATAGATCAGACTTTTGATATGATAGATTGGATAGACCACGAACAAGTTTCTTTACTAAAATTTTGGCTATCTGCTTCATATTGATGTGCCCAAGCTTTCTGTGCCATAAGTTCGCTTCGTCTTGAATTGAGATTAGACATTGCGATTCATCTGGTTTCACATCCAAGAGGTAGATATTTCCATGTCTTCGACCCATGAATGATTGAGTAGAATCTTTACTGGTTCCTGAACATATTCCCTCTTGAAAGTTGATTTTGAAATCGGTATCACACAGCTGACTAATATTGAGCAAATTGTAGTTGAGTCCTTCAACTAAGGAAACATTGCTGGTTGTGAGGTTTCCAATCTTTACAGTTCCAAATCCCACAATTCTTCCTTTGTTGTTTCCTCCAAATGAGACTTTTTCACCATTTACTTGAACGAGCTTTATGAAGCAATTTGAATCTCCTGTCATGTGTCTTGACCATCCACTATCCAGATACCATTTTACCTTTTTCTTGATAGTGACCTGCATTTAAAAAAGAGACTCAAACTTTCTTTAGTACCCATATCTTCTTGGGTCCATTGGTGTTAGTATGATATACAGTTTTTACCCATACTTTCTTAACGGGTTTCCAAACCATAGGACACTCTTTTTCAAAATGATCTCGCACTATTGCACTTTGAACATCTGAGAGCATTGCGACCTACTAGTTTTACAAATATCTTTTTAAAATGATTTTTGTAAGCATCTCTTGTGGGTCTTTGCTGAATTCTTTCCTTCACTTTAGGGAAATCAATTAAAGGAATGGTTTCCGCAGTCATTCCCAAACCAAATTTATTGAAATAAGGTCTTTGAACATAAATTTTTTTTCCAGTTTCTCAGATCCTATAGAAAATCTTTTAGAAATATTTGAGATATCATTTTTCAAGAATGCATTTTCTTTTGAAAGATTGCCTTCATTTTCTTTCAAGGTAGAAACATTTTTGTCTAAAACTTTGACCTTTTCTTTTAAAACATTTTCTTGTTGTTTTAGTGCAGAATTTTCTCTTTTGAGTTCGGAAATCCTTTTAAGAGAAGTCTTAAGACTAAAACACAACTCATCAATGTATTTAGAAACTTTAATAGGGATTTTAAAGTTACTCACCTCAAATTCACTATCTGAATCTGATTCAGTCTCGGAGTTTGAATCTGAATCCGATTGTGCCATCAAACATATATTGACATAATCATCATCATTTTCTTCACACTCTGTATCACTCCAGGTTTCTGCTTTAAGAGCCTTTCGATACTTTTTAGCTTTTCCTTTCTTCTTCTTTAGAAGAGGACAGTTGAGTCTGATGTGTCCCTTTTTCTTACATTCAAAGCAGACTACATCTTTGTTTGATTCATCATCCTCAACAGACTTAGTCTGTTGCTTTTGAAAACTCTGTTTCTTTGGATTGAATTTTCTTCCTTTTCTGTTCAGCTTTCTGAATCTTCTTATCATGAGAGCAAGCTCGTCATCATTCATATCGTCTTTAGAATCTGTAACATCAGAATCATCATTGGATTTTAATGCAATGGATTTCTTACCTTCAGGATCTTCGTCTTCATTGATTCGTTCCACTTCATAAGACTGAAGAGTCCCAACCAACTCATCAACAGATAGTGGCATGATTCTTTGTGTCTCTCTTATTGAGGTCTTTATGTGATTCCAATCCTTGGAGAGTCCACATAATAGCTTGTTTACCTTCATGGGATCAGAAATTGGTTGACCTTGATTTTAAGACCATTCACGATTTCGTAAAACGACTAAACATGTCGTTATAGATTCTCCCGATTTCATTTTGAAGGCTTCGTATTGACCGAGGAGAATGTTGATTCTAGTCTCTTTCACTCGATCAGTTCCTTCATAGGTAATATGTAATCTATCCCAGACTTCTTTCGATGTAGCACAAGAAGATATTCTGTTATATTTAGTAGGTGATAAAGCACAATATAAAGAATAAATTGTTTTTGCATCAAGAGCTTGTCTCTTGATTATCTCTTCCTAAGTCATTTCACTAGACTTAACAGTATATTTTCCTCTCTCTAAGATAGGTGCAGCTTTAGGAATGATTCATTTGTCTACAACGTCCCATTCCAGAGGATCCTTTAATCTTAGGAACGCCTTCATCTTGTTTTTCCATATGTTGTAATCATTTTCCATCAAAGTAAGACGGTCTGGTATTGCTTTGCCCTTCTACCAGCCCTGGAGCCAACATACTAGCCATGGATCTTTAACTCAGAAGTAAAACACTTCAAACAAAGTGAGTACACAGGCTCTGATACCAATTGAGATAGCTAGTATAAGCACCTAGAGGGGGGTGAATAGGTGAAAAAAAATTCTCGAGATAAGAGAGCAATATTAAGCAGACAATAGAAAAGAAGTTCTCCTTTTGTTAACAAAACGAATTATGATCAAAGTAAAGCAGAGAGTAGGGAAGAGAAAATTGAACACAAGGTTTATAGTGGTTTGGCTTATTCCAAGCATACATCCACTCTTCTACACTAACAGCCCACTGGCTAGATTTCACTATGAACAAAAGAGATGTTACAGCAAAGCTCTCCCTTGATTCCACAGTGTAGATATTCTACCACACTTCCTCAAGGTTTCTCACGAATATAGACTCTCTTTTGCGTATAAGATTTCGCTCAAAAAATGAATTGACTAAGAACAAGGAGCTTCAGACTTTGGAATTCTTCTATCGCGCACTCACTTGAACAACTGGAATGTCTTCCTTATATACTCCCTTATGCCATCATACCTGTTGGCACTTACCAAAGGAATTCCTCCAATCTACCCGTTGGACAAAATCAATTAGGAAGATCATTTGAGTTATTAAAGGAACATGTCGATAGCCCATCAATCCTGCTCGCCCATACAATCAGGATCTTGGTTTCCATAAGTAGAACCTTCCAAGTATATTTCGCCAATCATTAGATCCTTAATCAATCTTGATTCGAATAAAGGATTCCGTTATGTCATATCTAGCCAAGAGATCTTCTCCAGTCGATAAGGTCAAATCCTTAATAAAACACCAAGTTCTGGATAGCCCTTCTTCGACGGATTAGAAACTGTAAATGAGAATAGACTTTGAGTCTTCAGTCTAGCAGTCCGGAGGTCTTCAGACTTTAAATAGTAGAGTCTGCAAATCTTCAGACTAGACTGATGGAAATGTTTTGTCAACTTCAAAATACTCCAGGAAGATTTCTCCAACAGAAGCCTCCAAATATGAAAAGCCAATACAGCCCATGAAAACAATAGAGGAAGCAGACAAGTCAAATGCCTTTCACTTTAGCCCACGAGTAAAAAGAGGCCGAGTTGATTTTTAGTAAGCATGGATGACCTCAAATATAATTTACTGCAAGTTCAACGGTTTAATCTAAACGAATTTTAATTTCCCTTAACATATTATTTGCCAAATTCATTGTCAGTGCAGCTCTAACCTACGGATGACCCAAATTACATTCCCCTTTATGACCCAAATTATACTCCCCTAACTCATATAAATTGGACCGTGTAAAATTCAGCACCCATGAGAACTCTACAACTTACAAACAAGTCACAACCAAGTTATTAACATAGAACTCATCTCATCACAATGAAATGCGGCTGATAGCAGAAGAGTCGAGTAAAGGTTCACCAATATCTTTGCAGAACAATGACTATAAGCAAACCTATAGACTTGCACTGGACATGATAGACTGATAACTGAGGATGTGCAGATTAGGCACAACTGTGCTTGTGACATCCCAAATTTTCAACCCTGTCTTCTACTGAATAAATCGGGCATTTCATTGACGCGTTTATAGGGTTATTCTCAGAGCCGATCACTCTCGAGATAACTAGACTAGCTGGGGAACTTATTAAGGAATTTTAAGGCAATAGACTTGAGAACTCGATCATGAATCGACTCCTTGACCGTGTCCATCTTTAGAGGTCGATGCGGCGCGATTAAAAATCGATTTGAAATCGAGATAGGCGGATCGATAGAGATATGTGACTAATCGTGGGTGACACCACTGAATTAGAAAATTCTCGTCGGCCGACACTAGACTGATTTTCTTATTGTTTTGGTACCCTGTGTCCGTAATTGAATTCTCGAGATTTTCACGACAATCAAGAGTCGCCATTGAGTCGAGTGGGTTCATAGTGGCTCGAAGAAAATCGACCACGGGTCATTTGGCTTAAAAAGTTCTGAAAACTACCCGATAGTCTAGGTCACGCTAAAAACGCGCCGAATGAAAATTAACCGCCAATTCGAGTCCGATTTCAGAAATTGAAGTTTTGGCCATGTCACAATAAATTTTAGGAGCATCGACTCAGTCTCAGAAGATTTTCGGAGATTCGGGAAATTTTACGGAAATTGGATTCGGACGTCGCGGAGATTTGGCAGAAGTTCAGATCAGCTAAATTAATGGGAAATTTGACTTTCGGGTTGAGCCTGTGTGTGTCGGAGATTTATAGAAGCCAAATGAGGATGAATTGAAATTATTCAAGTGTCCAATTGAGAGGAGATGATGCCAATTTCGTAATCCCCTCACGCTAAATGCCAAAATGCACCATTGAGGTGTTGTGAGAAGTGTTGGTGTGGGCCATCGGTTGGATAGGGATTATACATGGCCAAGACCAAGTCTTGGAGATATTTGTGGAAAAAATCAAGCTCAAGGGACCCTCCATTCCTTTTTCATCTCTATCTCCTTGCATTCTCTCACCCACCGTCCACCTCCATTCTCTCTCTCCCTTCTTATTTATTCGTGCGACACCTCCATGAATGGCGGATGTTGAAGACGGCAGCTCCTTCCTTTGAAAATTGAAGCCCACACGTTCCTCTTCTTCACAGATTCTGCCAGCCACACGCCAACCCCACTACCGTTGGTCTCCTCGGTCAAAACTCCTCTCGTTGGCCTTGGTAGTTGACTGGCGGCATCCACGAAGCCTTGAAGACCGAAACTCCACCGAGCGAAGCCTCCACCGAAGCAGTTTCTTCTTTGTCGCTGCCATTTGGCCGTAAGCCAACAAACGGTGTCCTCCTCTCCACGCGGCTAGAAGTTCAAGCGGACATCTCCACTATAAATTGTCCCTTTGGTCAACAACAAGCCATAGAAGCTCCTTGATTGACCGAATCAGCGACCTCACGTCCCAGCTGCAGCTCCTTCGTGCGTCCAGCGAAGCCACGCGCCCACGATCCAGTCAACGGCGTCCTCTCCTCCACCGTTTGTTGACCGAAGAAGCACCGCCCCCAACGTCTTTAATCTCTGCCGCGTCCACTTGTCGTCAACGCACCTCCATCGGGCGAGATTTCCTTAGGCGCATCCACGGAATATCTCCCTTGCAGCTGCCGTGTTGTCCAATCGCGAAATCAACCCACGTCTTGGTCAAATTCGGTGATACCTCGGCGGTTTGTTGACCACCGAGTGAAATCCCTGCAGCTGCGTTCGTTTCTTCTCCAGCAGCGAAGACCCCACCGAAACCTCGAAGCAGCTCCACGCCTCACCGAACCGCACGTCATCAGCTCCTTGGACCACCGAAGCCGCAAGCCCAGCCCAGCGAATTCCAAGCCCAGTCGTCCGTGTATCTTCAGCCCATCTGCAGAGGCATTTCTAGCCCAGCATAAATTGGATTAGAAGCCCAGTAATTTCAGTCTTTTGGGCCCAACAAAGACAGGCCCAATTCAGTTTTATTTCAAGCCCATTTTCAGCAATTGTAGTCTTCAAGCCCAGTTTTTAAAGCCCAATCGCAGCTAGGCCCGAGTCCAAGAGCAAACCCATTCCAGTGCAAGAACAAATCTCATTTGGGCTGAGATTTGTTGGGCCAAGCTTAAGGCCCAGTCCAAGTCCGCCGGTGTCGTCGAAAGTCCGATTTCGGCCGCCGTCGTGTCGCCGTTGCGGTGATTCGATCCCCGCTTTTCCAAGTGAGTTTTACTCACTAATGCTTTATTAATTTGCTAATTATGCCTTAGGGTTGGTTAGATTTAATTACATGCACTTAGGTGGTTAGATTAGGTTAGAACAATTAATTTAGTGACTTAATGATGCATGTTAGGTGGTTAGACCTAGCTATTAGCAAGTAGAAATGTTTGGTTATTTATTGAATGCATCTCGGGATTTTTCCCGACCCGTTTCGGGCTCCAATAAGGCAATATGGGCCTAAATTGGATTTTTAATGTTTATTTATTTATTTTCGAAATTTATTTATTTAATTAATTATTTTTCCGGAAATTCAACCGGGATGGCCGGTGACCGGAATTTCGTGCTGATTGTCGTGGTGCAGCCCATTTATTTATTTGAGCTCTACGTTGTGTGGAATTGAATTTATTGTGGAATTTTAGGAATTGTCCTAAATTGTTTGTTATTGAATATTTGATTGGTAATGGCCAAGCATGGATATATGGCGCCAGTACGTTGATGGGCTATATAGTAGAGAGAATGGTGAGAGCTAACTGAGAATGTTATTGGCTGAGACCAATCAGGTACGATATTATTGGACATACGTGGTTCGGTGATTGAGAGTATCACTGGCGAAAACGGCGCCTTAAAGAACGCACGTAAATGACTTATAGACAAACGTGGTTCGGTGATTAAGAAAATATCACTGGTGAAAACGACGCCTTAAAGAACTCACGATGTTGTCTATAGCCGATGTCACCTTGTCGAAAACGGCGCCCTAGAAAGGACACGTGGTTCGGTGATCGAGGATATCACTGGTGAAAACGGCGCCTTAAAGAACGCACGGTGTCGGTGATCGGTATGTCATTGGCGAAAAAGACGCCCGAGAAACACATGTGATTTGGTGAATGAGTACACCACTGGGAAAGCGTGGTATGAGTGGGAATGACCTAGAGAGGGTCTGATTGACATGTAATCGACTTAATCGATTGACCAGTGCTTGATCGGAGATTGTTTGAATATCTGTGTTTAACCTTGAATTGCAGGTTGGAACGGAGGCCAAGGTAAGTCTTCTGACTGGTGTTGTGCTTAGGCAACCGTATGGCATATTAGTTTATTAATCGAGTCTTAGGGGGTAGGACTCGCTGAGACGTGGTCTCATTGGTTATTGAATAACCATTTCAGGACCCTGAGGAGAATCTAAGGAAGAGGAACCTGAAGAGGAGAAAGACTTTTGAAGAAGAAGATGATCCAGAGAGGGATCTTAAATATAACCCGGATGTGGATTGAGATCCCATCCCTTTTGTGAACCCTGTCTTGGTATAGATAGGTGTGAGACTTTTATGTTGTAAATAGTATTGTAAATATACTATGAGTTGTTCTGTTAATGAAAGTGTGGTTATGAATTTCAATATGAAAAATATGGCCTGCTTTCCTATCCCATTGTTTTATTGTCTGGGGATTTATAACTGCTTCCGCATGTGCTGAATAAAAAGAAAGGGTCGGCGATACATAGTCCTGGGATATCGCATTCTAAAATCGACCAAGTAGAAGGATGTGCGCGCGTCCGAGGATCGGGGCGTGACAGTGCTACTCCAATCCAAAGTCTCAACAACTGTGGATCCACTCAAGCCCCAGGTGGGACCTCACAGTTGTCTACAGATGCTACGCGACCCAAGAGCGAGTGCAGCTCTCAAAAAAAGTCAAGGAAGCCATATCAATTGTCTCCCATCATGTACAAACTAAAATTACATCAACTTTTTTCAGTAATATTTGGTGGTTTATTTCACACAAATAGGACCATCATCAAAACTTTTCAGGAGCAACTATAAGAAGCCGCTATCGCCCACTTCTCTTGCTTCTCCAGCAACCCAAACAAGGACAGCAACGGTCAAACCACGAGCAACGGTGTTGGCCAGTGGAGGTCACTGCCCTTGCCGACCACATACTTTTTTTGTCTCATAAAAAACCCTCAATTTTAAGTCTCGTCTCAATTTTACCATAAACTTTTTTTTTTTTTCTAGGAAAAACCCCCAATTTTAGGCATTGTCCCAATTTTATTGTCCAACCCCAATTTTACCCAAAAAATTTTACTTGTCATTTGGGAGTATTAAAGTGGTGACCATTTGAGACTCCACTTTATTTTATGGAGTATCAAAGTAATGGCATGGACAAAGCCGTGACCATTTAAGACTCATCGATGGTTGATAGTTTCTCATTCATTGAATGAATGGAATGGAAGAAAAAAAAAAGGAATGGAAGAAAAGCCCTTTAAGAGATCATCTGAAAAATCGGAACCTTCTTAAGAAGTTTCTTCACAGTTTGCAAAGCCAATATTCCAGTCTCCTGTCTATCCTTACTTTCCATTCATAATCATGTCTACCCACTTCTGCTTGGGGTCTTGAACCTGGCAAGCAGTAGTTTTGCTGACTAAATATTATATGTCTATGAAGTTTCTTCCTTACACATTTTGAAAAAGATTTTCAATATATATAAATTCTCTCGCTTACCTATGTCATACATAAAGAGGTCATTATAAATTAATTATACATGTTAAATAATAAGTACTTACATAATTTTTTATGTTAACTAATAATGAAACTCTAAAATCTTTTAGAAAAAAGAAAGTGTGATTTCTATGCATCAACGGTTGAGCATCAATTCAAGTGGTTGCGTCATGTGGTGTGACACATATGTCTATGTTGGCACAAAACATATGATCATTAGTGAAATTTCATTTGGCTCATTACATAAAGATCATGGCAAAACATATCTCTTGGAAGAGTTAATTTTTGCACACTGACTTGATTGCAATTTGGAGCATAATTTTTACTTGTCATTTGGGAGAATCAAGGTCGTGACCATTTGAGACTCCACTTTATTTTATGGAGTATCAAAGTAGTGGCATGGACAAAGCACTAATTGACTTAGAAATCAATGCCCCAACAACCAGGCTTCTCGCAAATTTCCACCCCAAATTAAGGGACATGCTTATATTGATCATGGCCCATGATGAATCATGCACAATCATAGCCATTGGTCATGGCAAAACGTATCTCATGCAAGAGCTAATTTTCGCACAAGGTTTGACTGCAATTCGGAGTGTAATTTTTACTTGTCATTTGGAAGTATGAAAGTCGTGACCATTTTAGACTCCATCGATTGTTGATAGTTTCTCGTTCACTGATGAATGATACTTATTGTTGTGACTTGTCTGCAAAAAAAAAAAAAAAACAGAATGGAAGAAAAGCCCTCCAAGAGATCGTCTAAAAAATTGGAACCTTCTTAAGAAGTTTCTTCATCGTTTGCAAAGCTAATTTTCTAGTCTCCTGTCTATCCTTACTTTCCATTCATAATCATGTCTACCCACTTCTGCTTGGGGTCTTGAACCTGGCAAGTGGTAGTTTTGCTGACTAAATGTTATTTGCATATGAAGTCTCTTCCTTACATGTTTTGAAAAATATTTGCAATATATATAAATTCTCTCACTTGTCTATGTCATACATAAAGAGGTCATTATAAATTAATTATACATATTAAATAATAAGTACTTACATAATTTTTTTATGTTAACTAATAATAGAAACTCTAAAATCTTTTAGAAAAAGAAAGTGTGATTTCTATGCATCAGCGGTTGAGCATCAATTCAAGTGGTTGCGTCATGTGGTGTGACACATGTGTCTATGTTGCCACAAAACAGATGATCATTAGTGAAATTTCATTTGGCTCATTACATAAAGATCATGGCAAAACATATCTCATGGAAGAGTTAATTTTTGCACACTGACTTGACTGCAATTCGGAGTGTAATTTTTACTTGTCATTTGGGAGTATAAAAGTCATGGCCATTTGAGACTCCACTTTATTTTATGGAGTATCAAAGTAGTGGCATGGACAAAGCACTAATTGACTTAGAAATCAACGTCTAGCAAATTTTATGTCTATATTTTCTCATCCCTAACATAATTACAGGACATTAACAATACTCCCACCCTGACAATAGGAATGTACCATAATATTGTGATGTTGAGCACGCTCTAAAGATCCTAAAAGTAAAATTTGATTTAAATAATATAAATATCCTAAAAGTAAAATTTGATTTAAATAATATAAAGTTCGAGGTAATTTATTCACGTTGCCCTATCTAGAATTGCCCATTGTTTTTTTCTACCTTTACTTTGTTTCAGTCTGATATACGTAATCTTTGGAAAATGTACCCATGCTAAAACCCAAGCAAAATTGAAATGGGTTAAAAATTCAAGGAACCACAAGATTTAAAATGTGGCATCGTTAAAAAATAACTCAATATAATTGTTTGATATTTTGCTGTAAAAGGAAAGTTAGAAGATGTTTTGTACTTCCCACAAGTATTCACATCATTTTACAAAGAACATATTTCTCGTGACAGGAGATAGCTCTCCCAATGTCAATCAAAAGATATGTAATTTTTCCATTTGGCATGTGGCTGGCTCATTTCACAAATTGACAAACTTGTGTTCCCTCATAGAAAAGAGCTCTTTGGAAGTAGAAAGAAAATTTCTCATGTGAAAATATCAATTCAAAATAATCAAATAAGAATCACCATATAATCAAAATCCCGCCATTCTCCTTCAATCCCTACATCAAAATTAGTTCTAAAGATCCATATGTATCACACAGATTTTATCATAACCCAATTATCAATTTTAGTCTCCCAGTATGAAGCATCATCGTCTAGAGTTAGATACTTATATAGTCGTGGCACATCTTCTTTTTGCATAGCTAAGAACCACTCCCTCCGCCCCCACATGCCATTGCCTTAATTCTGATTGCACTCACCACTGCCGACTCCGCTTACATGTGATTGCCAAGGAACACAACCCCATGCGAAGAACTATTAATAGGCTGAATGTTAATTTTCCTCGTAGAAAGTTACTATCTACAAATTTCACCATAATGAATTACAACTTGCACTCAATCTAGGCCTCGACAGTGAAAGCCCGTCACTCCTACTCGAGAATCTACCCCAACCAAACATTTCTTCAAGCTTCACTGATGGTTCGACAAGTCCTCATTAGTCTTCAAAAAGACAAAAGTTGTCTAGATTAATAGCATAAATTAACTCTAGAAAAATGAAGGAGTGGATAAGCTCATCAAATGACATAGGTAACAATATGGAGATAATCTTGAGAAAAGCACTTTTAGTGGTTCCACTAACATCTTAGCAAGCTCTCGTTAGCATCTAGAATCCACATAACATAGCCAACTTAAAGAACTGAAAGTATATTGACTCATCAAATGTGACATCCTGAAATTCGACCCATTTTCGATAAAGTGAAATGTGCATATCGTCGGCGCGCCTATGGTTCTTTTTCTCTGAGCTGATCACTCACGAGTTAGCTAACCTATTGGGTGAAGCCGTTAAGGGATATAACCGCGGTAAAATCCCTAAAAGCTACCTAATTGGTTGGATTGGACTAAAATCGCGTCCGGTCGATTTTAATCATGAAATTTAATTCGGTTTTGGGAATCGCATAGTCGGGCGTGTCACAATTCATTTTTAGGACCGTCTCATCGTCTATCAAATTATTGCCGAGTCCGAAATTTCAAGAAAGAAATTATCGGAGGAAAAATCGAAGTCCAAAAGAAAATAGAAAGGAAATGGAAAGAGAAAAGAAAAATGAGAATAGTATTATTCTTTTCTTTTCTTTTTTCTCTCTCTCCCTTCTCTCTTTTTTTTTTTTTTTCTCTCTCTCTCTCTTCTCTCTCCTCTCCCATCCCCCTTCGTGCGTAGCCCCTCCCCACCGCCGAATGCCCCCTGCCAATTTTAAATTTGGCTCCTCTCTCTTTTGCTTTTTACTTTTGACTAGTCAAAGAAAATCCCTCTTCTTATCTCTTCTTTCTCTCTTCTTCTCTCTCCTCTCTCTTCTCCCCCACTCCCCCACGTGACCGAGCCCTTCTTCTTCTCCTTTCTTCTTCGTGCAACCAGCGAACAAAAGCAGGAGCTGAAGCGAAGACAGCAGCTCGCCGAAGTAGCTCGTCGTTGCTGCCGCACGCCGCCGGGCCGTCGTCCACACCACCCGCGCGACACCGCGCATTCCGCCGGCCGTCCTTCGTGCCCAGGCGTGCTCCCCCGCATGGTTCAACCTCTGCTCAACCTTCGTTCCACCCCGTCCGGCCACCTCCGGTCGCCGATTGAAGCCGCCGGACCTCCACCGGCCCTCCCCGGAGCACCGCCCGCTCTCCCGAACCCTTCTCCGCCCCTAACCATCTCTGTTTTCCCCTATTTCGCAGCCAACCAGCAACCCACGAAATGGGTTTCCAGCTGGTTCGGGCCCGCTTTTGGGCTGTTTCCGGGCCCTGAACCCGAGCCGTGCTTTGGGAAGAATCGTTCCTCGCGTCACCCCCGTCGGATTGATCCGATTTGCGTGCGATTTGGTGAGTAATCTCACTAATCCAGGATTAGTTGGCTAATTATGCTTAAGGTTGGTTTAGTTTTAATCAATTATGTTTAGGTTGTTAGATTAGAATAAATTAGCAATTATTAATCAATTGTGATGCGATTTAGATAAATTGATTGCGCAATTAGCAAGTAGACGTGGTCTACTAATTATTGGAAGTGCCTCGTGATTTTTCCCAACCCTTAGTGGGCTCCAATTAGGCTTTTCAGGCCTAAGTTGAATTTTTATTATTTAAATATTAATTTTCGGAATTAAATTAAATAATTATTTATTTTCCAAAAATTCAACGAGATGGTCCGTAACTGGAAAATTATGCTGATGACCGTGGTGAAGTCCGTTTATTTAACCGGGCTTTATTTTGAGCTAAATTGAATTTTTAATATTAATTATTTAATTTTCGAAATTAATAAATTAATTAATTATTTTTCGGAAATTAAGATTTTGATGGCCGACGACTGAAATCTCGTGCTAATCGTTGTGGCGCAGTCCGTTTATTTATTTGAGCTCCACGTTGTATGGAATTGAATAAATTGTGATATTTTAGGGATTTACCCTAAATTGATTGGAATTGATTGAGATTGAATTGTTGATTGGTAAATGGCCAAGTATGTTATTCAGCATTTATAATGCTTTGTTGAGTTGATTTAATTATTTGATTGAGAAATCGTTGGGCATTGGTTGTTGATATTGAAAATAGATTGGTAATCACTTGAAAGAGGATACGTGGGCTCGGTGAATCGGAATATCACCTGGAGAATGCACGTGTGTTGAATGGTTGAATATGTCATCTTGGCGAAGAGGTTGCCTTGGAGAATGCACGTAAATTGTTGAATATTGATCATGCCTGTGTGGCGATAGTTGATCATGCCTGTGTGGCGTAGATCGTGCCTGTGTGGCGTAGATCGTGCCCGCGTGGCCGTATTTCTGTGTGCCGAGTATCGTGCCCATGTGGCTGAAGGAAATTGGGATGCCTAAGAGCATGCACATAAAATGTTTATTGTACATCACCTTGGCGAATCGACGCCCAAGAGCATTACTGTAGCTCTGTGACTGAGTGTACTGTTGGGGATTATATGGTGTGGAGTGAGATGACCTAGAAATGGTCCAACTGACATGTAATCGACTAGGTCGATTGATCATTGCTTTGATCTGATGTTGTGAAATGATTGATTGAATGGAAATGACCGTAAGTGGTCTTGTTGGCATGTGATCGACTGGATCGATTGATCGAGATATTAATCTGTGATGTGATTGCTTGGGTGCCTATTGAACTGTGCTAATATGCAGGTGGAATCTGAGGCCAAGGTAAGTCCTCTGCCCTGTGCATGTTTAGGCAGCCTATAGTATAATAGTTTACTAATCGGGCTTAGTGGGGTAGAACTCGCTGAGACGTAGCCTCATCCCAGTTTGGGGAAAAACATTTCAGGACCTCAATGGGGAGCTAAGGAGGAGGAATTAGAGAAGGAGAACCCTGAGGTGAAACTGAGGAAGAGAATGATCTGAGTGAAGAGGAGTCAGAGGAGGATCAGGATGATCCCGAGTATGACTTAGACGAGGATTGAAATCCCATCTCTTTTTGAACCCTTTTGTATATGTGTAGATAGAGCGAGACTCTGAAGTTGCGAATAGTTTGTGAAGTGCTCTGTCTAATGCCATGTATAAAGGTTTGGTTGTAAATTTCAATATGAAAAATATAGCCTGCTCTTCTATCACATTGTTTTATTGTCTGGGGATTTATAATTGCTTCCGCATGTGCTTAATAAATGAAAGGGTCGACGATATATAGTCCTGGGATATCGTATTATAAAATCGACCAAGTGAGAAAGATGTGTGCGTGCCCGAGGATCGGGGCGTGACATCCAGTTTAAGTGGTATCAGAGCGAGGTTGAAGATTGGAGTGATAAGGAGCGTTGACCATGGGATAGTTAGTAGGAAAGGCCTTTAAATTCATGCCGGTGCATGTCTGTGTTAGCTGAGTGCTAAAATTGTTTGTTGTGTGAGGATCGCTCGTCTTCTAATCCAGTGTGGATGTGGAAGACAGGTTGCAGTGTAAAGACTGAATCATGAGCGAGCAGAAGTTGAGAACTCCTAGTAAGAGGACAATGTCCTTTGTGACTCGGGATAATGCACTGATAAAGGTCAGTACTCGAGGTGTTTGTGGCAGAGTGTTGGCTCTGGCCAGCTCGAGTGTAAGAGTACCACCGTAGATTTGTACTAGTGTAGCAGCGTCGAATGATCCTAAGTTCGATAGGATCGTTTTGATGCTAGTGTTCCTTGGGAATTGGATGAGCTAGGAGGCTCAGGATCGAACCGCCGTCAGTGTTGCAACCGCCGTTGTCGCCTCACATGCTGAGATCTAGTGTGGAGATGTAATCTGAGAGCGAGTTATTGCATTCGAGTCGAGGTATAGATCCAATTCAGGAAGAAATGGAAATCGGTCAGAGAAAAGACTGAGGTCGAGAGACAAGTATTCTATTCCACTCACGAGGAAGGGTGGGGTAGTCAAGTCAGCATCGAGTCTAATAGATCAGGTTGTTCTGGACGTGATAATGGAGATCGGTCTTACGTCCTTCCTAGGATGCGAAATTGTTTGGAGTATAGCCAACAGAGATATCTGGTCGGGAGTGGTCCTAGCAGATTGATGGGGCTACTAGAAAGAGTGTGTGCTGTCACTTGGCAGGAGATAGAAGACTCACCTGATAGGTGTCGGAATTGTAGAAGGAAGCATGGATAAATCTAGTGTCCGAGTATGACTAAAACATGTTGTGATGATAACCAGCATGGCTATCAGGTGAAGGATTGTCAGTGGAAGTCTAAGGTAGCATAGACATCGCTACTGCGGCCAGAACGCCATTAGGATGGCGAAAGGAATGGGAGTAGAGTTGACCTTGCACCGATCAGAGAAAGAATGTGTTGGAAGTGATTTTATCAGAGCAGTGTAGCAGAGCTTTGTGCTGAGTTGGTAGAACTTAAATTGTTGAAGTAAAAGTGAGAGAGGGGAATCACTAGCAATAGTTGTGCTTGACTAGTTGCTGAGGTGTGAATTTGATGCCACATGAATAGTGTGGGCTTATGAAGCATCTTGTGATAGTGAATCATGGTCATGGAGTAATCCAGTTTAGTCTATTAACATGTGAAAGTGTCGAGGTTATTGGAAGTCGAAAAAAAAAAATCTTCGATTTCATTAATCTCGTTGGTTGAAGGCAACCTATTTGTTAGATGGAGGTTGCCAAGGTTGCTTGGCGATTGTCTTGGGCAGGACAAATTGGAGAACTAGAGATGGAGGACATCTCAATGGTCTAAGAATTTCTAGATGTATTGTCACAAGAATTGTCAGACCGCCGTCAGAGAAAGAGATAGAAAGTGCAATTGAGCTAGCACCAGGATAGAGCTACTCTCGAAGGCTTCTTACCAGCTGTTGTTGTCTGAATTGGTAGAATTAAAGACGCAAATGTGAAGATTGATGAATGAGGAATTCGTGTATATCAGTGCATCACTTTTGGGAAACATTAGTTTTGTTTGTGAGAAGAAGAAAAATGATTTGTTGCGAGTGTGCATTGATTATCGTCAACTCAATTAGGTGAAGATCAAGGACAAGTGTTCTTTGCCAAAGATCAATGAATGTTGTGACTAGTTATAAAGAGTATCGATGTTTTAAAGGTCGACTTGAGATTATGAAGTTGTCAATTATGAACCAGGAATGAGGTTTTATGAAAGATAGCTGTTCATACTCGATAAGGTCTTTACGAGAGTATTGTAAGATCGTTTGGTCTGATAAACACTCCAGCTACTGTCATCGATTTGGCAAATCGAGTGTGCAAGGAATATCTAGGTCAGTTGTGATCGTGTCGTGTAATGATATTCCGATGTATTTGAAGAATGCTAAAGAACACAAGAGATGTCTGAGAATGGTGAAGGAATTTCTATGAACCCGGTCAAGACCGAATCAGTTATCAGTGGACCAAGACCAATAGTAGTATCAAATATCAGAAGTTTTCTAGGTTTAGCAGGGTATTACAGAAGATTTATGGAAGGGTTCTCAGTGTTAGCAGCTCGACTCCTGAAAGATGAAGAAAAGTTCGTGCGGACAGATTAGTGCAAGTGCAAGTTCCAAGGCTTAAGGAAAAGCTGGCTTTCAAATTTCTGACGATGGGACACTAAGGTTCCGTGGATGTTTAGTTGTGCTTAACGATGTAGAGCTTAGAGAGGATGTTTTGTTTGAATTGCATCGTAGTAGTTACAGCGTTCGTCCTAGGAGCACTAAAATGTATCAGAATCTGTGTCAACACTACTGGTGGTCAGGTATGAAGGTGGATATTGCCAAGCATGTGGCCAAGCGTTGACTTGTCAGCAAGTGAAAGCCCAGTATTGCAAGCCAGGAGGATTTCTGCAACCTCTTGCGATCCCAGAGTAGAAATGGGAACATATCACGATGGATTTCGTGACTAGACTACCAAGGCGTCAAAGGGGAAATAATTCGATTTGGGTAGTAGTCAACAGACTGACAAAGTCGGCTCACTTCATTGCAGTTCGAAAGGACCTGAGTCTGGATAGACACGCAGACCCATATGTGCGTTAAGTGTTTCGTATGCATGAAGTGCCGGTTACGATAACATCTGATAGAGACCCGAGATTTACTGCTGCTTTTTGGAAGAGCTTGCAGAGTGCTTTAGGTACAAAGCTTCGGTGCAGTACAGCATATCATCCTCAGATGAATGGCCAGTCTGAAAGGACAATTCAGACTCTTGAAGACATGCTGAGAGCGTGTGTAATAGACTTCAGAGGAAGTTGGGAAGATCAGCTTCATCTTGTGGAATTCGCCTACAACAACAGTTATCAGCAGAGTATCAAGATAGCTCATTTTGAAGCGTTGTATGGCAGAGCATGCAGAACTCCAGTATGTTAGGATGAAGTCGGGGAAAGGAAAATCATAGGTCCAGAGTTGATTCAGCAATCAGAAGATACCGTGACAGTGATCAGAGGTAGATAAAAGACCGCGCAGAGCAGGCAGAAAAGTTATGCAGATGAGCGTCGAAGGACTTCGGAATTCCAAGTTGGTGATCACGTTTTTCTAAAAGTGCCACCAATGAGGGGAACTTCGCGCTTTGGTAAGAAAGGCAAGCTGAGTCCGAGGTACGTAGGTCCATTCGGGATTCTTGAAAGAATCAGAAACCTAGCGTATCGTCTTGCATTGCCGCCAAGATTGGTGCAAGTGCATGACGTCTTTCACGTGTCGATGTTAAGAAAGTGTGAGCCTAACCCGACCCACGTGCTCAATTACGAGGAATTGGATGTGGATGACTGTGTGTCATACGTTGAAAGCCCGGTTCAAATTGTCGATTGCAAAGAGAGCAAGTTTTGCATACAAAGACCATTCCGTTGGTCAAAGTGGTCTGGCAACACCACGGTTCTGAATAAGCGACTTGGGATACTAAAAAGTCGATGAGACAATTATACCCCCGTCCTTTTTTAGCGAAGTGTGTAAGGGTTTAAATTTCGATGACGAAATTCTTATAAGAGGGGAAGAGTTGTGACATCCTGAAATTCGACTCATTTTCGATAAAGTGAAATGTGCATATCGTCGGTGCGCCTATGGTCCTTTTTCTCTGAGCTGATCACTCACGAGTTAGCTAACCTATTGGGTGAAGCCGTTAAGGGATATAACCGCGGTAAAATCCCTAAAAGCTACCTAATTGGTTGGATTGGACTAAAATCGCGTCCGGTCGATTTTAATCATGAAATTTAATTCGGTTTTGGGAATCGAATAGTCGGGCGTGTCACAATTCATTTTTAGGACTGTCTCATCGTCTATCAAATTATTGCCGAGTCCGAAATTTCAAGAAAGAAATTATCGGAGGAAAAATGAAGTCCGAAAGAAAATAGAAAGGGAATGGAAAGAAAAAAGAAAAATGAGAATAGTATTATTCTTTTTTTTCTTTTTTTCTCTCTCCCTTCTCTCTTTTTTTTTTTCTCTCTCTCTCTTCTCTCTCCTCTCCTCTCCCCTCCCCCTTCGTGCGTAGCCCCTCCTCACCGCCGAATGCCCCTTGCCAATTTTAAATTTGGCTCCTCTCTCTTTTGCTTTTTACTTTTGACTAGTCAAAGAAAATCCCTCTTCTTATCTCTTCTTTCTCTCTTCTTCTCTCTCCTCTCTCTTCTCCCCCACTCCCCCACGTGACCGAGCCCTTCTTCTTCTCCTTTCTTCTTCGTGCAACCAGCGAACAAAAGCAGGAGCTGAAGCGAAGACAGCAGCTCGCCGAAGCAGCTCGCCGTTGCTGCCGCACGCCGCTGGGCCGTCGTCCGCACCACCCGCGCGACGCCACGCGTTCCGCCGACTGTCCTTCGCGCCCAGGCGTGCTCCCCCGCATGGTTCAGCCTCTGCTCAACCTTCGTTCCACCCCGTCCGGCCACCTCCGGTCGCCGATTGAAGCCGCCGGACCTCCACCGGCCCTCCCCGGAGCACCGCCCGCTCTCCCGAACCCTTCTCCGCCCCTAACCATCTCTGTTTTCCCCCTGTTTCGTAGCCAACCAGCAACCAACGAAATGGGTTTCCAGCTGGTTCAAGCCCCTTTTTGGGCTGTTTCCGGGCCCCGAACCCGAGCCGTGCTTTGGGAAGAATCGTTCCTCGCGTCGCCCCCGTCGGATTGATCCGATTTGCGTGCGATTTGGTGAGTAATCTCACTAATCTAGGATTAGTTGGCTAATTATGCTTAAGGTTGGTTTAGTTTTAATTAATTATGTTTAGGTTGTTAGATTAGAATAAATTAGCAATTATTAATCAATTGTGATTCGATTTAGATAAATTGATTGCGCAATTAGCAAGTAGACGTGGTCTACTAATTATTGGAAGTGCCTCGGGATTTTTCCCAACCCTTAGTGGGCTCCAATTAGGCTTTTCAGGCCTAAGTTGAATTTTTATTATTTAAATATTAATTTTCGGAATTAAATTAAATAATTATTTATTTTCTGAAAATTCAATTGAGATGGTCGGAACCAGAAAATTATGCTGATGAGCGTGGTGAAGTCCATTTATTTAACCGGGCTTTATTTTGAGCTAAATTGAATTTTTAATATTAATTATTTAATTTTCGAAATTAATAAATTAATTAATTATTTTTGGAAATTAAGATTTTGATGGCCGACGACCGAAATCTCATGCCGATCGTTGTGGCGCAGTCCGTTTATTTATTTGAGCTCCACGTTGTATGGAATTGAATAAATTGTGATATTTTAGGGATTTACCCTAAATTGATTGGAATTGATTGAGATTGAATTGTTGATTGGTAAATGGCCAAGTATGTTATTCAGCATTTATAATGCTTTGTTGAGTTGATTTAATTATTTGATTGAGAAATCGTTGGGCATTGGTTGTCGGTATTGAAAATAGATTGGTAATCACTTGAAAGAGGATACGTGGGCTCGGTGAATCGGAATATCACCTGGAGAATGCACGTGTGTTGAATGGTTGAATATGTCATCTTGGCAAAGAGGTTGCCTTGGAGACACGTAAATTGTTGAATATTGATCATGCCTGTGTGGCGATAGTTGATCATGCCTGTGTGGCGATAATTGATCATGCCTGTGTGGTGATAGTTGATCATGCCTGTGTGGCGATAATTGATCATGCCTGTGTGGTGTAGATCGTGCCTGTGTGGCGTAGATCATGCCTGCGTGGCCATATTTCTGTGTGCCGAGTATCGTGCCCATGTGGCTGAAGGAAATTGGGATGCCTAAGAGCATGCACATAAAATGTTTATTGTACATCACCTTGGCAAATCGACGCGCGAGAGCATTACTGTAGCTCTGTGACTGAGTGTACTGTTGGGGATTATATGGTGTGGAGTGAGATGACCTAGAAATGGTCCAACTGACATGTAATCGACTAGGTCGATTGATCATTGCTTTGATCTGATGTTGTGAAATGATTGATTGAATGGAAATGACCGTGAGTGGTCTTGTTGCAATGTGATCGACTGGATCGATTGATCGAGATATTAATCTGTGATGTGATTGCTTGGGTGCCTATTGAACTATGCTAATATGCAGGTGGAATCTGAGGCCAAGGTAAGTCCTCTGCCCTGTGCATGTTTAGGCAGCCTATAGTATAATAGTTTACTAATCGGGCTTAGTGGGGTAGAACTCGCTGAGACGTAGTCTCATCCCAGTTTGGGGAAAAACATTTCAGGACCTCAATGAGGAGCTAAGGAGGAGGAATCGAGAAGGAGAACCCGAGGTGGCGAGGAAGAGAATGATGGAGTGAAGAGGAGTCAGAGGAGGATCAGGATGATCCCAAGTATGACTTAGACGAGGATTGAAATCCCATCTCTTTGTGAACCCTTTTGTATATGTGTAGATAGAGTGAGACTTTGAAGTTGCGAATAGTTTGTGAAGTGCTCTGTCTAATGCCATGTATAAAGGTTTGGTTGTAAATTTCAATATGAAAAATATAGCCTGCTTTTCTATCCCATTGTTTTATTGTCTGGGGATTTATAATTGCTTCCGCATGTGCTTAATAAATGAAAGGGTCGGCGATATATAGTCCTGGGATATCGCATTATAAAATCGACCAAGTGAGAAGGATGTGTGCGTGACATCAAACGTACCAATTCGAGAAAATTGGATATAATTCTAACAGCTCTGATGAAGACCAATGACTCCATCCCCTAGGATTTGATTGAAGATCACACATGAAGCTAAATTATTAGTCTTTGTTGATTCTATGTTGTAAAAAGTGTGCTTGTATAATTGGCCATTGCAATATAGTAGTAGTCACTAATCACTATCGTAGTAGTAGTGTAACAGCTACTGTTCACTACTATAGCACTGTATCAAAAGAAAAATTGTGTTATAAGTCTATCAATGTAAAAAACAAGAACATGTAAAGATTATTGGTTATTGTTGGTCAGGAGTCTTTGGGTGAAAGGCAGTACTTTACCAGAGCGTGGTCTATAAAGCAACTTGGAGGCTCCTCCAGAAGTTCGATGTGAATCGTGGGTCTCGATCCGATGTTATAGTTATGGGGACACCATGCAATCGTACTATTTGTTTAACATATAGTGCGGCATACTTCTCCAGCGAATAATCTACCTGTATAGCCATAACATGCATATTATTAAATGCTGACAGCAAAAATTGAAGCCTAAAGGAGATATCCGAAATTGTTACCTTGATAGACAACAGCTCTGGTGATCTAGCAAGCAAAGACCGAATATACAATATCCTGACACGTGAGACGAGCATGGTATCCATAACTCTCTTCGGTTCTATTTTACGAATAAACGTAAAAACAACATCTCTAATTTCCGCAAGAATCTCATGCTCTCTAGAAGCACCTGCCTTGATGACAACGGCCAAAACCTGCACTACCATAATATTGGCAATTAACTATGATATATTTTAAGAAGTTTACCATTATCAACAGAAATAACGAAATTATGCAGAATGGAGTAAATACTAAATTAGACGAATAACATGTCATAAACGACCGCAGTATTTTTCTATTTTTGAAACATCCATTCACCAGCATGCTGTAATTCTTTCAAAAATAGGAAAAAACATACTGTACTTGCAATTACTTCTTTTTAACTCTTTGCTCATGCTTCTGTTTCTAGCACTTGAACGTTGAGTTTTCTTTGACATTGAACATGTCAAATGTTTAAAGACATAAAATTAGCATGTAGATTCATTCATCAGATTTTTTTTTTTCTTTTCCACTTAATGAACACCCCTCATTATTTTTCAAATGCACGTGAATATCATTAAGTAAGCATACCAACATCAAGAGTTTGTTCGCTCCATTAGAAATGGCAGCAAGACTATTATATTGATCCAGATCGAAGTCATTCAATGCTGCAGTCAGGTATTCACCCATTGGTGTAGTTTTAACTTTCTCATAACTTGCTTTGACCAGATCAACTGAACCGGCAGACTTTTCAGCACTTAATGGCGAAGGAACAACATCCAGAGTACGTCCAACATTGTTATTACTTGTCCTGGAAAAACTGACAATAGAAGAATGGACAACGTGAAACATGGTATAGGCTAGAATCACAAAAAGCACGTTTCATCTCAGAAACGTACCGAGATGGCATGTTTGCAGTTCCTTTTGATAATGGACTTGATATCTAAAAAGAATAACAAGCATGTCAAAAATCCGGGAAAGTAATCTTACCAGAAGAAAGAAGCAAACTGAAGAGCACCTTGCATAATCACCCAAAAATATAAAAAAAACTTAGTCAATGGAGTAGAAGCCTCCGGATATGAAAAGCCAACTTAGTCAATGGAGTAGAAGCCTCCAGATATGAAAAGCCAGTACAGCCCATGAAAAGAATAGAGGAAGCAGCTTCACCAAAACAAAAGAGGAAGCAGACAAGTCAAATGCCTTTCACTTTAGCCCACGAGTAAAAAGAGGCCGAGTTGATTCTTAGTAAGCATGGATGACCTCAAATGAAATTTACTGCAAGTTCAAAGGTTTAATCTAAACGAATTTTATTTTCCCTAAACATATTATTTGCCAAATTCATTGTCAGTGCAGCTCTAACCTAAGGATAACCCAAATTACATTCCCCTTTATGACCAAATTATACTCCCCCAACTCATATAAATTGGACCGTGTAAAATTCAGTACCCATGAGAACTCTACAACTTACAAACAGGTCACAACGGAGTTACTAACATAGAACTCATCTCACCACAATGAAATGTTGCTAATAGCAGAAGAGTTGAGTAAAGGTTCACCAATATATTTGCAGAACAATGACTACAAGAAAACCTACAGACTTGCACTGGAAATGATAGACTGATAACTGAGGCTGTGCAGATTAGGCACAACTGTGCTACTCCAATCCAAAGTCTGAACAACTGCGCATCCACTCAAGCCCCAGGTGGGGCCTCACAGTTGTCTACAGATGCTACGCGACCCAAGAGCGATTGCAGCTCTCAAAAAAAGTCAAGGAAGAGGATAACGAGACCAATAGCTCTAGACATGAACTGAATACAGCAGTCAAAGAAACTGAGGTACTAGCAAAGTCCATCCGCAGTTTTTCCCCTGCATCATGGCACTGCCAGGTAAAATTATAGTTTTAACAGGAAAAAGACTTTTCCTGGGGTGAACTGGTCAATGAAGCCCATTGTTTGGCAAACAATCACAGCTATCATACTACACAAGCATATCAAAAAGAAACAGAACATGACAAAAATATGATTATCACCTCAAGCAAAAGGATCCACAAGATCAACTTATGTTTTTATGTTAGTTTCCAACATTCACAACTGATCTGCCTAGCTGACAAAAAAATTGTTCCATATAGAATAGTTACAGCTACTCCTTTTGCTGAAGAAAATAAAATCATGATATTCCATGCTTTTATAAAGTAATTTGGATTCGCTACACTCACAAACACTGGAAGCCACTGGCCCTGGTTCTGATTTCAATTTCTGTTGGTTGTTAGCATCTTCCTTGTCAATATGTGAGCACCACAAGCATAATGCCCAATTTTTACCCTCTCACGACGCATCCATCTCCACCGAAATAAATCACAACAAAAACTCGGAGAGTGCAAATGAAAGAGAAGAAAGATAAACAACATAACTCTTTCAATGACTCTACCTGACAACCTGACACATCACGGCAGAGGAAACCACCAACTGAACAGGTTGACGACCTTTAACCAAAAAAGAGAAGGCAAAATACCAAACATATCCTTTTTTGGTGGGATAATTTTCTCATGGAAAATAATTGAAAGAATTACAGGATCAGCATAATTCAATTAGGCTATAGGCGCACCAACTCTAGTAATTGTTACTTGCATCAAAAGAAAGTAACACCTCAGAGCGGAAAAGTGACTACGGATTTTTCTATTTTCTCATGTGCACTCAAGGGAAGGAGAACGAGTATTTGGAGAAGGGGGAAACAAGCAGCAAGGCATATAGAATTGATCATACAACAAAATACCCACGTGAATGAACATACCTCAATTAATGCATCATCTTTTTTTAGCTCTTCTTCAAGTTTCTTGGTCACTATGGAAGAATCCATTGTATCACTAATAGCTTTCGGAAGTGATTGTACTTCAAGGCCTGAATCTACACCTGATTTTGACTTAGTTTTGTTGGAGAAATCTTTCCAGAATATTTTGAAGCTGACAAAACGTTTCTTTCAGTCTAGTCTGGATATCTGCAGATTGTCTAGTTTAAAGTCTGAAGACTTTCTGATCACCAGACTCAAGATTCAAGACTCAAGAATATTCTCATTGACAGTCTTTCTGATCCAGTGACGAAGGAAATCCAGAGCCGAAGTATATGGTTGAGGATTTAATCCTATTCTCTGGAGAAGATCTTTTTGACTGGATAATCATAACGGATTCTTTTATTCTTATCAATTGAAGATCCGATGGTCGACGAAGTATTCTTGGGAAGTTCTATTCTTGGAAACCAAGATCCTGATTGTATGGGCGAACAGGATTGATGGGCTATCGTCAGGTTCCTTTTATAGCTCGAATGATCTTCTTGATTGATTCCGTCCAACGGGTAGATTGGAGGAATTCCTTTGGTAAGTGCCAACGGTATGATGGCATGAAGGAGTATAAAAAGGAAGTCGTTCTAGTTGTTTAAGGACGTGATCGATAGAGAAATTCCAGAGTCTGAAGCTCCTTGATTATTAGTCGATACAGTCTGAGCGAAATTGTATACACAGAGAGTGTCTATACTTGGTGATACCTTGAGCGAGTGTGGTAGATCATCTACACCTAGAAATCAAGGAAGATCAACACTGTAACATCTCTTTGTTCATAGTGAAATCCAGCCAAATTGGCTGTCAGTGCAGAAGAGTGGACGTAGGCTTGAATCAAGCCGAACCACTATAAACCGCGTGTTTAATTCTCTCTTTCCTTTACTTAGTCTTACGTTGATTATTACTTAACGCAAATCCTTCAACTGTCTAAGTATTGCGCAAGTATACAGAAATTATCAAGAAAAATCTTTGTATACCTATTCACCCCCCTCTAGGTACTCATACTAGCAATATCAAGTTTCACTTGAATGAAGGGCTTCATTAAGCTCATGCTCAAGACTTCTAATCTTGGCCTGCATTATGAAAATAAGGGCAAGAGAAAAACTTCATTACAAAGTTGCATTTGAAGCTAGAAGCAGAAGATGTCATATCACATATCTGACTTTCTAGTATCGCATGACCATAAACCCGAAGCATTATCACAGACGAGACTTGCACCATGCACATATTTCTTTATCGCATGCATATATTTCTATATCTAAGTGAAGTCACGTACTAATTAAACCAAAAAGGAGGGAAAACAATTCATGGCAGGACAAGGAGATGCAAAGACTAGCTTCCAAATGACTTGACTGCACTATGCCTTGTTAAATCAGTAACTAAGTGACCAGATAACCGGAAACACAGGTAGGGTGTACAGATCATGACATGAAAATGAAAAGCAATCAACACACTTAACAGATACGAATTGTCTAATGCGTTCCCATTATATGTTATTGCAGCAGAACTATGTGTACCAAATTGAGGTACATACGAACGCCCCCATGCAGTTTTGTGGATGTTGAGACGGCATCTGCAAGCCCATGGACACATATACCAATGAGAAAGCACGGGCGCACAAGCATATGCTCCTACTTAAAGGCACACAAGGACCACATGCAGACACTAACATCTCTATACTTCAACAAAACTTTGGAGCCAGATCAATTGTCTCCCATCATGTACAAACTAAAATTACATCAACTTTTTTCAGTAATATTTGGTGGTTTATTTCACGCAAATAGGACCATCATCAAAACTTTCCAGGAGCAACTATAACCATAAAAAGCATGTTTCAAGAGTTCAAAGAGTTAAATTCCAAGAATCCAAGATCTATAGAAGAACGGCAAAGCATATGATCAACTTAGTGGTGAAATAGATGATAAAGCACAGGCTGAAAAGCATTAAGTTTCAAATAAGACGAACTTGCGAAGACTGAATAGTTGAATCTTGCTGCTGTATCTGCGGCTTCTGAGCCTGCTCCAGCTGTGCCAGTTGAGCAAGTTGATTTCTGAGCTGCGCATTCTGCTCCTTCTCAATCTTATGCTTATCTGCCAGCATTATGTTCTCAGACTGCACCGGAAAAAGTTATGATTTCAGTAAATAATCCTAATGAAAACCACAGATGGAAATCATTTCGAAATTAAAACACAACATTTTCCTCGATTTATATTGAACTGCTTATGCACATACTACAGACAAGGAAGAAGTTAATTATGGGTGTTAACATCATTAAATATTTCCCAGAAACTTCATTATAACTACAAATTTGATAAAAAGTTTCACACTACAACACTCATTAAAAACCAAATGAAACACTGCACGGGAATCCATCATCAAAAATGTATTTCACAGAGGATAAAAGATGTAGAGAGAGAACAATGTGTCTATCAACCATTAGCATCCATTGAACTAATGTTACAAGAAATATTTTTCTTTGGAGAATAGTATTTAATTCGCTTGGGAAAAGGCGGTCATTTGGAGGACAATTATATGGAAATCTTGCCACAGACAAAGTCATTTGTTCAAAGAGGTTGCTCAAATAAATCTGGGACACATTTTTCCTCAGAGAAGCCAGCATTAATCAGGAGTGCAAATGATATAACTATCAACCGAAGTAATTGATCATCATACAAGTTCCACGCAAAACTTGGAGAAATGCCACTATGAAGTTGCACACCTTCAAATCTGACTACAAAGTATAGGAGACCTTCCATGCCTTCTGAACTTCATTGAAAAGGAGGACACATTGATCATTTGCATCTTTCAGCGCTTGTTTTAGCCCCAAAACCTCTTCTTTAATATCTTCTAATTCTTTCTCTTTATCATACAAATCCTTCCTCGCATCATTGGCCTAAATAAGATAAAGACACCCCCTTGCAAAAATTCGGTGCTTTTTCCTCTTTTTGATGACAAACAATAGAAATATTCGCAGAGGCCAGAAATTCTGTATCAAAGTGCTTTAACATTCTTTCATAAAGGCAAAAATATTGAACATATCACATCACAGGGGACAAGCTGAAAAGAGTATGCTCATGATAACTAGCAATTTAAAAAAAAATAAAAATTGACAAGACAATTATTCAGGCAACAGGCGACCAAAAGGTGAAGTCAGCAATGGACACCTTCTCACATCCATTAAAATCAAAAAGCTTTAAGGGAGAAACAAACAATATTCTCTAATGTGGGTTCGTGCCCATAGACTATCGACACTAGTTCAACCAAAAATCCCAACTAAGGTTCAGCCTACCAGGGAATACAGAACATACAACGTCCCGCCATTTCTTTGTCGTATCTCTGTTTCCAAGGCTTAGCACGTGCTCTGGAAGCCAAATTAAGGGATGATAATGTCTCAGATACGTTTGATGCATCAGGAGACACATTAACAATCAGCAGTCTTGGATGCAATTGTTGGTGCATTCAGCAGTAATTCTTTATGAGTTAATCTAATCTTAGTAAGCACCAACACAACAATGGAGATGCAAACTTTGCAAAGGGATCGAGGGCCATGTATGTGCTCATGGATTACCCTGTTTTGCCTCCTCATGTACATCAACATATAACTATAAAGAGAATATCCTTCACTAAATTATTAAATTAGTGGACTCTTTGGTTTTTAGTAGACATGTATCAGTTTGTCAATCCTCAGAAATAATCATGTGCCTAGATCATCGAATGAAAAGGTAATCTCTTACTCAAACATTTATGAGTTGCTTCATTTTGCCACTATTATAATGCATGTCCAGCGGGGCAAAAGCAAACATCCTGTACAACTGTATCAACTAGAATTTTGTAATTTAAGAAAACAATACACAAAAAAGGAGAATGGAAAAATTTAGCCTAACCAAAAGAGTCCCTGTCTGATAATTCTTTTTATCCCTAAGGCTACTTTGATGAATCATCTCAATTACTTCATCCATCTCCTTGAGTTTTGGGCCCATTAAGAAACTGATGCAATCAAATTCAAGCAGTAAGATGTATTCAGAATAAGCAGATATACAAAAACATTAAGTATTGCCATGGAGCAGACTGTAGCTGTTCCTTCCACCAAGATGACCAACATGATCCAGACCTAAATAATGGAGATTCTGAAAGATAAAGTCAGTAAGTAGCAGTAACAATCAGCATTAGCACGTAATCGAAGAAGGGGACATTCCCGCTCTCTCTCTCTCTCTCCATGGCAATACGTAATCGAAGAAGGAGACAGAGGAGGAGGAAGGAAGATGACCAATCCTCCTCCACTGGTGAAGAGTTTAGGAATATATTTATCATTAAATTTATTTTCTCTTGAGTTTGAGAAGAACCTTTAATTTGATTCGTTTATCATTATAAAGAAAAAAGCCTTATATGGGCATAAAATAATAACAAAAAAAAAACCTCTAATTTTAATTCTCATCCAAATTCTACTTTTTGTCTCATAAAAAACCTCTAACTTATTCTATCCTAAAATTCTTGTCTCATAAAAAACTTTAACTTTAAGTTCAGTCTTACTTCTATCCTAAACATTTTTGTACAAAAAAAAAACCCTCAACTTTAGATCCAATATCAAATTTGTCATAAAATTATTTTTTTCATAAAAGAAAAATTAGCTTTAAGGGTCCGTTCGTTTCGCGGAAAATTGGCCATTTCCGGAAAATATTTTCCCGGAAGTTATTTTCCAGGAAAATGACAATATTTTCTGGTGTTCGACTAAAACCTAAAAATATTTCGGAAAATATTTTCCGATATTCGGTAAGGAAAATATTTTCCGCTCACCAGATTAGTGAGCATGAGCGTCAAGCTCGAGGCTCGCGGATCCACGAGTGCGAGTTTGAGATTGACGGGCTTGAGGTGCACCTGGTCCGACGACTAGCCAAGAAAGAAGAAGATGGAAAACAAATAAAAGAATAGGAAAAAGAAAAGAAAATGAAATTAAAAATATTTCAAATTAAAAAAGAAAAAGGAAAATAAAAAATAATTTGAATAAAAAAAGAAAAGAAGAAGAAGAAAGGGAAAGAAGAAGTGATGATTTGGAGAGGTGTGGGATAAGAAAGATCAAGTGAGGAAAATGTTTTCCACTTTTCAAAAGTGGAAAACATTTTCCTCTACTTTAGAAGACTTTTTTCCTTTGATGGAAAACATTTTCCCCAAGGAATTTATTTTCCGTGAAATGAACGACGGAAAATCCCGGAAAACATTTTGTCTCAAAGATCACTAACTTTTACTTGAGTCTCATAAATCCGCTCTTCATTAACCAGCCATCAATACCACATTTAGGGATTTTGTACTCGTCAATATCTCATGATTGAGAATGTTCCAACTCTTGTAATCGGAGAGCTCATGCTTAGAACGCTCGAACAACTCGTTCTTGGAAGTTTTCCATTTCTCAATTGTCAACGAGAAATTTTGGATGAGGTTAATGCGGGCAAATTTGTGACTCAAGCAAAAGTTGTGGTTTTTTTGTAAGACTATAAATTTTTTGGGTAAAATTGGGATTGGACAATAAAATTGAGACAATACCTAAAATTGGGGGTTTTTCCTAGAAAAAAAAAAAAGTTTATGGTAAAATTGAGATGAGACTTAAAATTGAAAACTTTTTATGAGACAAAAAAAGTTTATGGTCGGCAAGGCGGTGACCTCCGCTGGCCAACATCGCAGCTTGATGATGGTCGGTGGAGGGAAAAAGGAAAAAGAAATAAGAAATAAGAAATAAAAGGAAATAAAAAGGAAAAACGAAAAGAAAAATAGATAGATAAATACTCGAAAAATATTAAAATATTATTAAAAGTTGTCCACATGGCGCCGACCGTGTTACGTAGAACAGTCGGCGTCTACAATAACGATTTCCATCCAAAATTAGCTAAATGAACTCAATTGGCAATACATTGAAATGCTTGAGGATTCAATTGACAAAAATGAAAGGTTTAAAATGAATTGGCAAAAGAACAATAGGTTTAAGACTTTTTCAACAATTTTCTCCTAGTATTGGAGATTGTAGCACGAATGGACTACTAAGGAACAACTTTTCAATATAAGGATTCTACCTTTGCCTATTATTCTCCCTTTTTTTTTTTTTTTTTTTTTTTTTGTGCGCTATCAATGGAGCAGGGAGTTTTATTGGCAAAATATATCTTATGCAAGAGTTAATTTTTGCACACGACTTGGTTGTAATTTGGAGCATAATTCTTATTTGTCATTTGAGAGTATCAAAGTCGTTACCATTTGAGACTCCACTTTATTTTATGGAGTACTAAAGTAGTGGTGTGGGCAAAGCACTTATCGACTTGGAAATAAATGCCTGACAACCAAACTTCTCTCAAATTTCCACCTCAAATCAAGGGACATGCTTATACTGATCATGACGCATGATGAATCACACACAATCATAGCCATTGATCATGGCAAAACTTATCTCATGCAAGAGTTAATTTTTGTACAAGACCTGATTGCAATTCGAAGCGTAATTTTTACTTGTCATTGGGGAGTATCAAAGTTATGACCATTTGAGACTCCACTTTATTTTATGGAGTACTAAAGTAGTGGTGTGGGCAAACCACTGATTGACTTAGAAATAAACATCTCGACAACCAGGCTTCTCTCAAATTTCTACCCAAAATTAAGGGACATGCTTATACAGATCATGGCCCATTATGAATCATGCACAATCATAGCTCATGGAAGAGTTAACTTTTGCACACGACTTGACTGTAGTTCGGAGCATAATTTTTACTTGCCATTTGGGAGTATCAAAGTCGTGACCATTTGAGACTCCACTTTATTTTATGGAGTATCAAAGTAGTGGCATGGACAAAGCACTGATTGACTTAGAAATCAACATCCCGACAATTAGGCTTCTCACAAATTTCCACCCCAAATTAAGGGACATGCTTATACTAATCATGGCCCACGATGAATCATCCACAATCATAGCCAATTATCATGGCAAAACATATCTCATGCAAGAGTTAATTTTTGCACATGGCTTGATTGCGATTTGGAGAGTAATTTTTACTTGTCATTTGGAAGTATCAAAGTCGTGATCATTTGAGACTCCATCGATGGTTCATAATTTCTCATTTAGTGAATGAATGATACTTACTGTTGTGACTTGTCTGCCAACAAAAAAAACACAAAAAACAAAAAGAATGGAAGAAGTAATTGCAAGTACAGTATATTTCATGAATATACCATTTCTGGTCTCAACGAAATTGGGCCTGAATGATAAACCTTTTTGAACTATTTTAGAAAGAATTATAACGTGCTGGTGAATGGATGTTTAAAAAATGGAAAGATATTGCGGTCGTTTATGACATTTTATTCGTCTAATTTAGTATTTACACCATTCTGCATAGTTTTGTTATTTCTGTTGATAATGGTGAATTTTTAAAATATATCATAGTTAACTGCCAATATTATGGTAGTGCAGGTTTTGGCCGCTGTCATCGAGGCAGGTGCTTCCAGAGAGCATGAGATTCTTGCAGAAATTAGAGATGCTGCTTTTACGTTTATTCGTAAAATGGAACCGAAGAGAGTTGTGGATACCATGCTCATCTCACGTTTCAGGATATTGTATATTCGGTCTTTGCTTGCTAGATCACAAGAGCAGCAGTCTATCAAGGTAATAATTTCGGATATCTCCTTTAGGCTTCAATTTCTGCTGTCAGCATTTAATAATATGCATGTTATGGCTATACAGGTAGATTATTCATTGGAAAAGTATGCCACGCTATATGTTAAACAAATAGTACAATTGCGTGGTGTCCCCGTAACTATAACATCGAATCGAGACCCACGATTCACATCAAATTTCTGGAGGAGCCTCCAAGTTGTTTTAGGGACCACGCTCTAGTAAAGTACTGCCTTTCACCCAAAGACTCCTGACCAACAATGACTAATAATCTTTAAATGTTCTTGTTTTTTACATTGATAGACATATAACACAATTTTTCTTTTGATACAGTGCTATCGTAGTGAACAATAGCTGTTACACTACTGCTACGGTAGTGATTAGTGACTATTACTATATTGCAATGGCCAATTATACAAGCACACTTTTTACAACATAAAATCAATAAAGACTAATAATTTAGCTTCATGTGTGATCTTCAATCAAATCCTAGGGCATGGAGCCATTGGTCTTCATCAAAGTTGCTAGAATTATATCCAAGTGTCATCACCATGCATGACCATCTTCCTACCAGTCCGAAAGAATTGACCTACCATACAAGAAGTACACAAGTGACGTGTGTTATAAATTCTAAATAATAAAACTTGCCATCATCTAACAACTTAAACTTTTACAATAGTTGGCAGTGCTCTCAAAATTTTTACAATGTATCAAGGTAGATGGTAATAAATTAAAAATTATATATTTCCATTCTTAGATCTAATGGCAAAGCCCAACCTATGCATGGGTGGGAATACAACAACACTTATATATTAAACCATGTCATCGTTTGATAGTTAAACTAATCACAACAGTTGAAATGATCCACCAAATTTCACAATGTGTACAGAAGATCATTTTATATAATAAGTATGGCAATCCAACTTGACCTACCAATAATATTATCATCTTGCAAAGCTTGTGTATTAAAGTTGAGTGCAACGTCCAGAAATCCTCCAATTGCCCCAGAAACCATAGCCTGGAACCACAGAAACTTAGACCGTTAATAAGAAGAGGAAACATCAACCTAAAACATAGAAGTAGCCCAAAGTAACAACCATTAAGCACGGCATTGTAACAGTAGGAGGTGCAGCCTTTGCATGGTACCCAACTGCAGATCCATTCGATAGTAACGATTGAGTATAAGGCATGGCTTCAACAAAAGCCTCTCTTGGAGGCTTGTCGTCCCTTCCGAGCACAAATTCTGCTGGAAGACCATCAACAACCTAAACTGACATGGTTGCAGTGGGTAGCTAGTACTTACTATCGAGTTACATTCATAATGCAAAATAAAGAGCTGGTGCCAAGAGCATCTTCAATCGGCACATATCTCAAGCACGAGCAAGATTACATACCATTAGAATTAACCAATTGAATGGAGGGGTGATCTCAGATAATTCCTAAAATAGCAAATGCATCATCAAAATCAAGAAAATCCAGCCGCCCCTAAGCAGAGGACTCGCAATTCACCATCTCAAAACAGGGGTAAGCAAATACCGAACTAGATACAACCGCTTGAGCTCTTCAGGAGGCAATGCCGCCGCCGAATCATTTCCAACGCCGTTGGGCCATGGCGCACGGAAGCTCTCCAGTCCACTGACGACAGCGACGGCAAGACCAGAAGGCAAAACAGCAAAAAGTTCAGAAATTGCAAAATGGGTCAATGCATCCGGATCATCTTCAACCTCAAACCGAACGCGTAGCAATCACTGGCGAATGTTTGGTGTCAAGGAACGCACCTGACGCCAGAGAGAGCCGGCTTGGTGGGGAAGAAGCTGAAGATGAAGAGGGAGAGGCCGAGGGACTGGAGGAGAAGTGCAGCTGCGGCGATTATGGCGAATCTGGAGCATGTAATCGAAGAAGGAAGGAAGATGGCCAATCCTCCTCCGCTGGCGAGAGTTTAGGAATATATTTATCATTTAATTTATTTTCTCTTGAGTTTGAGAAGGACCTTTAATTTGATTGTTTGTCATTATAAAGAACAAAGCTATGGGCATAAAATAATAACCAAAAAAACCTCTAATTTTAACTCTTGTCCAAATTCTACTTTTTATGTCTCAATTCTATCCTAAAATTCTTTTGTCTCATAAAAAACTTTAACTTTAAGTCCAGTCTTAATTCTATCCTAAACATTTTTTTGTATATATAAAAAAAAAAAAAAAAAACTCTTAACTTTAGATCCAATATCAATTTTGTCCTAAAATTATTTTGTTTCATAAAAAAAAAAAATAGCTTTAAATGTCGTTTCAATTTCACTATAATTTTTTTGTCTCATGAGATCACTAACTTTTACTTGAGTCTCACAAATATGCTATTCATTAACCAGCCGTCAATATCCCCCTTAGAGATTTTGTACTCATTGATATCTCATGATTGGGAATATTCCAACTCTTGTAATCGGAGAATACATGCTTAGAACGCTCGAACAACTTGGTCTTGGAAGTTTTCCATTTCTTAATTGTCAACGAGAAATTTTGGATGAGGTTAATGTGGGCAAATTTTTTACTCAAGCAAAAGTTGTGGTTTTTTATAAGACTACAAATTTTTTTGGGTAAAATTGGGATTGGACAATAAAATTGGGACAACACCTAACATTGGGAGTTTTTCCAACAACAAAAAAAAAGTTTATGGTAAAATTGAGACGAGACTTAAAATTGAGGGTTTTTCACGAGACAAAAAAACGTTTATGGTTGGCAAGGGCAGTGACCTTCGCTGGCCAACACTAAGGTTTGACGATGGCTGGTGGAGGGAAAAAGGAAAAAGAAAAAGAAAAAAAGGAAATAAGAGAAAAGAAAAATAAATATATAAATACTAGAAAAACATTAAAATATTATTAAAAATTATCTACATCAATGCTAATCATGTTACGTAGAACGTTGGTGTCTACGCTAATGATTTATGTTCAAAATTAGTCAAACGAACTCAACTGGCAATATATTGAAATGCTTGAGGATTCAATTGACAAAAATGAAAGATTTAGACTGAATTGACAAAAGTACAATAGGTTTAGGACTTTTTAGATAATTTTCTCCTAATACTAGAGATTGTAGCATAAATGGACTACTAAGGAACAACTTTTCAATACAAGGATTCTATTGGTACCTTTGCCTCTCCCATTTTTCTTTTCTTTCTTTTGTGCGCTATCAATGGAGGAGGGAGTTTTATTGGCAAAATATATCTCATGCAAGAGTTAATTTTTGCACATGACTTGGCTGTAATTTGGAGCATAATTCTTACTTGTCATTTGGAAGTATCAAAGTCATAACCATTCGAGACTCTACTTTATTTTATGGAGTGCTAAAGTAGTGGTGTGGGCAAAGCACTAACTAACTTGGAAATAAATGCCGTGACAACCAAACTTCCCTCAAATTTCCACCTCAAATTAAGGGACATGCTAATACTGATCATGGCTCATGATGAATCACACACAATCATAGCCATTGATCATGGCAAAATTTATCTCATGCAAGAGTTAATTTTTGTAGAACACTTGGTTGCAATTCGGAACATAATTTTTACTTGTCATTTTGGAGTATCAAAGTTATGACCATTTGAGACTCCACTTTATTTTATGGAGTACTAAAGTACTGGTGTGGGCAAACCACTGATTGACATAGAAATAAACATATGCCCAGCTTCTCCCAAATTTCCAACCCAAATTAAGGGACATGCTTATATGGATCATGGCCCATGATGAATCATGAACAATCGTAGCCATTGATCATGGCAAAACATATCTCATGAATAGTTAATTTTTGCACACTGACTTGACTGCAATTCGGAGTGTAATTTTTACTTGTCATTTGGGAGTATCAAAGTTGCGACCATTTGACACTCCACTTTATTTTATGGAGTATCAAAGTAGTGGAATGGACAAAGCACTAATTGACTTAGAAATCAACGCTCTGACAACCAGGCTTCTCACAAATTTCCACCCCAAATTAAGGGACATGCTTATACTAATCATGGTCCATGATGAATCATGCACAATCATAGCCATTGATCATGGCAAAACATATCTCATGCAAGAGCTGATTTTTGCACATGGCTTGACTGCAATTTGGAGCGTAATTTTTACTTGTCATTTGGAAGTATCAAAGTCGTGACCATTTGAGACTCCCTCGATGGTAGATAGTTTCTTGTTCACTGAATGAATGATACTTATTATTGTGACTTGTCTGCCAAAAAAAAAAAAAAAACAAAAAGGAACAGAAGAAAAGCCCTTCAAGAGATCGTCTAAAAAATCGGAACCTTCTTAATAAGTTTCTTCACAGTTTGCAAAGCTAATATTCCAATCTCCTTTCTATCCTTACTTTCCATTCATAATCATGTCTACCCACTTCTGCTTGGGGTCTTGGACCTTGCAAGCGGTAGTTTTGCTGACTAAATGTTATATGTACATGAAGTCTCTTCCTTACACGTTTTGAAAAGATTTGCAATATATATAAATTCTCTCACTTATCTATGTCATACATAAAGAGGTCATTATAAATTAATTATACATATTAAATAATAAGCACTTACATAATTTTTTATGTTAACTAATAATAGAAACTCTAAAATGTTTTAGAAAAAAAAAAAAAGTGTGATTTCTATGCATCAACGGTTGAGCAAGAATTCAGGTGGTTGCGTCATGTGGTGTGACATGTGTCTATGTTGCTACAAAACAAATGATCATTAGTGAAATTTCATTTGGCTCATTACGCAAAAATCATGGCAAAACATATCTCATGGAAGAGTTAATTTTTGCACACTGACTTGACAGTAATATGCAGCGTAATTTTTACCTGTCATTTGGGAGTATCAAAGTCGCGACCATTTAATACTCCACTTTATTTTATGGAATATCAAAGTAGTGGCATGGACAAAGCACTATTTGACTTAGAAATCAACGCCCTGACAACCAGGATTCTCGCAAATTTCCACCCCAAAATAAGGGACATGCTAATATTGATCATGGCCCACAATGAATCATGCACAATCATAGCCATTGATCATGGAAAAACATATCTCATGCAAGAGTTAATTTTCGCATGACTTGATTGCAATTCAGAGCGTCATTTTTACTTGTCATTGGGAAGTATCAAAGTCATGACCATTTAAGACTCCATTCATGGTTGATAGTTTGTAATGAATGATACTTAATGTTGTGACTTGTCTGCTAAAAAAAAGGAATGGAAGAAAAGCCCTTCAAGAGATCGCCTAAAAAATCGGAACCTTCTTAATAAGTTTCTTCACAGTTTGCAAAGCTAATATTCCAGTCTCCTGTCTATCCTTACTTTCCATTCATAATCATGTCTACCCACTTCTGCTTGGGGTCTTGAAACTAGCAAGCGGTAGTTTTGCTGAATAAATGTTATATGTATATGAAGTCTCTTCCTTACACGTTTTGAGAAAGATTTTCAATATATATAAATTCCTCGCTTATCTATGTCATACATAAAGAGGTCTTTTAAATTAATTATACATATTAAATAATAAGTACTTACATAATTTTTTACGTTAATAAACAGTAGAAACTCTAAAATCTTTAGAAAAAAAAAAGTGTGATTTCTATGCATCAACGGTTGAGCAAGAATTTAGGTGGTTGTGTCATGTGGTGTGACACATATGTCTATGTTGCCACAAAACAGATGATCATTAGTGAAATTTCATTTGGCTCATTACATAAAGATCATGGCAAAACATATCTCATGCAAGAGCTGATTTTTGCACATGGCTTGACTGCAATTTGGAGCGTAATTTTTACTTGTCATTTGGAAGTATCAAAGTTGTGACCATTTGAGACTCCACTTTATTTTATGGAGTATCAAAGTAGTGGCATGGACAAAGCACTAATTGACTTAGAAATCAACGCCCCGACAATCAAGCTTCTCGCAAATTTCCACCCCAAATTAAGGGACATGCTTATACTGATCATGGCCCACGATGAATCATGCACAATCATAGCCATTGGTCATGGCAAAACGTATCTCATGCAAGAGCTAATTTTCGCACATGGCTTGACTGCAATTCGGAGTGTAATTTTTACTTGTCATTTGGAAGTATCAAAGTCGTGACCATTTGAGACTCCATCAATGGTTGATAGTTTCTCGTTCATTGAATGAATGATACTTATTGTTGTGACTTGTCTGCCAAGAAAAAAAATAGAATGGAAGAAAAGCCCTTCAAGAAATCGTCTAAAAAATCGGAACTTTCTTAATAAGTTTCTTCACAGTTTGCAAAGCTAATATTCTAGTCTCCTTTCTATCCTTACTTTCCATTCATAATCATGTCTACCCACTTCTGCTTGGGGTCTTCAACCTGGAAAGCGGTAGTTTTGCTGACTAAATGTTATATATGTATATGGAGTCTCTTCCTTACACATTTTGAAAAAGATTTGCAATATATATAAATTCTCTCACTTATCTATGTCATACATAAAGAGGTCATTATATATTAATTATACATATTAAATAATAAGTACTTACATAATTTTTTATGTTAATTAATAATAGAAACTCTTAAATATTTTTAAAATAAAAAGTGTGATTTCTATGCAGCAACAGTTGAGAAAGAATTCAGGTGGTCGTGTCATTTGGTGTGACACATGTCTATGTTGCCATAAAACATATAATCATTAGTGAAATTTGATTTGGCTCAATGCATAAAGATCATCGCAAAACATATTTCATGGAAGAGTTAATATTTGCACTTGACTTGACTGTAATTTGGAGCGTAATTTTTACTTGTCATTTGGGAGTATCAAAGTCGTGACCATTCGACACTCCACTTTATTTTATGGAATATCAAAGTAGTGGCATGGACAAAGCACTAATTGACTTAGAAATCAACGCCCTGACAACCAGGCTTCTCACAAATTTCCACCCCAAATTAAGGGACAAGCTTATACTGATCATGGCCCACGATGAATCATGCACAATCATAGCCATTGATCATGGCAAAACATATCTCATGCAAGAGTTAATTTTCGCACATGGCTTGACTGCAATTCGGGGCATAAATTTTACTTGTCATTTGGAAGTATCAAAGTTGTGACAATTTGAGACTCCACTTTATTTTATGGAGTATCAAAGTAGTGGCATGGACAAAGCACTAATTGACTTAGAAATCAACGCCCCGACAATCAAGCTTCTCGCAAATTTCCACCCCAAATTAAGGGACATGCTTATACTGATCATGGCCCACGATGAATCATGCACAATCATACCCATTGGTCATGGCAAAACGTATCTCATGCAAGAGCTAAATTTCGCACAAGGTTTGACTGCAATTCGGAGTGTAATTTTTACTTGTCATTTGGAAGTATGAAAGTCGTGACCATTTTAGACTCCATCAATGGTTGATAGTTTATCGTTCATTGAATGAATGATACTTATTGTTGTGACTTGTCTGCCAAGAAAAAAAATAGAATGGAAGAAAAGCCCTTCAAGAAATCGTCTAAAAAATCGGAACTTTCTTAATAAGTTTCTTCGCAGTTTGCAAAGCTAATATTCTAGTCTCCTTTCTATCTTTACTTTCCATTCATAATCATGTCTACCCACTTCTCCTTGCGGTCTTCAACCTGGAAAATGGTAGTTTTGCTGACTAAATGTTGTATATGTATATGGAGTCTCTTCCTTACACATTTTGAAAAAAGATTTGCAATATATATAAATTCTCTCACTTATCTATGTCATACATAAAGAGGTCATTATATATTAATTATACATATTAAATAATAAGTACTTACATAATTTTTATGTTAATTAATAATAGAAACTCTTAAATATTTTAGAAAATAAAAAGTGTGATTTCTATGCAGCAACGGTTGAGAAAGAATTCAGGTGGTCGTGTCATTTGGTGTGACACATGTCTATGTTGCCATAAAACATATAATCATTAGTGAAATTTGATTTGGCTCAATGCATAAAGATCATCACACAACATATTTCATGGAAGAGTTAATATTTGCACACTGACTTGACTGTAATTTGGAGCGTAATTTTTACTTGTCATTTGGGAGTATCAAAGTCGTGACCATTCGACACTCCACTTTATTTTATGGAATATCAAAGTAGTGGCATGGACAAAACACTAATTGACTTAGAAATCAACGCCCTAACAACCAGGCTTCTCACAAATTTCCACCCCAAATTAAAGGACATGCTTATACGATCATGGCCCACGATGAATCATGCACAATCATAGCCATTGATCATGGCAAAACATATCTCATGCAAGAGTTAATTTTCGCACATGGCTTGACTGCAATTCGGAGCATAAATTTTACTTGTCATTTGGAAGTATCAAAGTTGTGACCATTTGAGACTCCACTTTATTTTATGGAGTATCAAAGTAGTGGCATGGACAAAGCACTAATTGACTTAGAAATCAACGCCCGACAATCAAGCTTCTCGCAAATTTCCACCCCAAATTAAGGGACATGCTTATACTGATCATGGCCCACGATGAATCATGCACAATCATAGCCATTGGTCATGGCAAAACGTATCTCATGCAAGAGCTAATTTTCGCACAAGGTTTGACTGCAATTCGGAGTTAAATTTTTACTTGTCATTTCGAAGTATGAATGTCGTGACCATTTTAGACTCCATCAATGGTTGATAGTTTCTCGTTCATTGAATGAATGATACTTATTGTTGTGACTTGTCTGCCAAGAAAAAAAAAAGAATGGAAGAAAAGCCCTTCAAGAAATCGTCTAAAAAATCGGAACTTGCTTAATAAGTTTCTTCACAGTTTGCAAAGCTAATATTCTAGTCTCCTTTATATCCTTACTTTCCATTCATAATCATGTCTACCCACTTCTGCTTGCGGTCTTCAACTGGAAAGCGGTAGGTTTGCTGACTAAATGTTATATATGTATATGGAGTCTCTTCCTTACACATTTTGAAAAGATTTGCAATATATATAAATTCTCTCACTTATCTATGTCATACATAAAGAGGTCATTATATATTAATTATACATATTAAATAATATGTACTTACATAATTTTTATGTTAATTAATAATAGAAATCTAAAATATTTTAGAAAATAAAAGTGTGATTTCTATGCATCAACGGTTGAGAAAGAATTCAGGTGGTTGTGTCATTTGGTGTGACACATGTCTATGTTGCCATAAAACATATAATCATTAGTGAAATTTGAGTTGGCTCAATGCATAAAGATCATCGCAAAAAATATTTCATGGAAGAGTTAATATTTGCACTTGACTTGACTGTAATTTGGAGCGTAATTTTTACTTGTCATTTGGGAGTATCAAAGTCGTGACCATTTGACACTCCACTTTATTTTATGGAATATCAAAGTAGTGGCATGGACAAAGCACTAATTGACTTAGAAATCAACGCCCTGACAACCAGGCTTCTCACAAATTTCCACCCCAAATTAAGGGACATGCTTATACGATCATGGCCCACGATGAATCATGCACAATCATAGCCATTGATCATGGCAAAACATATCTCATGCAAGAGTTAATTTTCGCACATGGCTTGACTGCAATTCGGAGCATAAATTTTACTTGTCATTTGGAAGTATCAAAGTTGTGACCATTTGAGACTCCACTTTATTTTATGGAGTATCAAAGTAGTGGCATGGACAAAGCACTAATTGACTTAGAAATCAACGCCCGACAATCAAGCTTCTCGCAAATTTCCACCCCAAATTAAGGGACATGCTTATACTGATCATGGCCCACGATGAATCATGCACAATCATAGCCATTGGTCATGGCAAAACGTATCTCATGCAAGAGCTAATTTTCGCACAAGGTTTGACTGCAATTCGGAGTGTAATTTTTACTTGTCATTTGGAAGTATGAAAGTCGTGACCATTTTAGACTCCATCAATGGTTGATAGTTTCTCGTTCATTGAATGAATGATACTTATTGTTGTGACTTGTCTGCCAAGAAAAAAAGAAAGGAATGGAAGAAAAGCCCTTCAAGAAATCGTCCAAAAAATCGGAACTTTCTTAATAAGTTTCTTCACAGTTTGCAAAGCTAATAGTCTAGTCTCCTTTCTATCCTTACTTTCCATTCATAATCATGTCTACCCACTTCTGCTTGCGGTCTTCAACCTGGAAAGCGGTAGGTTTGCTGACTAAATGTTATATATGTATATGGATTCTCTTCCTTACACATTTTGAAAAACATTTGCAATATATATAAATTCTCTCACTTATCTATGTCATACATAAAGAGGTCATTATATATTAATTATACATATTAAATAATAAGTACTTACATAATTTTTTATGTTAATTAATAATAGAAATCTAAAATAATTTAGAAAATAAAAAGTGTGATTTCTATGCATCAACGGTTGAGAAAGAATTCAGGTGGTTATGTCATTTGGTGTGACACATGTCTATGTTGCCATAAAACATATAATCATTAGTGAAATTTGATTTGGCTCAATGCATAAAGATCATCGCAAAACATATTTCATGGAAGAGTTAATATTTGCACACCGACTTGACTGTAATTTGGAGCGTAATTTTTACTTTTCATTTGGGAGTATCAAAGTCGTGACCATTTGACACTCCACTTTATTTTATGGAATATCAAAGTAGTGGCATGGACAAAGCACTAATTGACTTAGAAATCAACGCCCGACAACCGGGCTTCTCACAAATTTCCACCCCAAATTAAGGGACATGCTTATACCGATCATGGCCCACGATGAATCATGCACAATCATAGCCATTGATCATGGCAAAACATATCTCATGCAAGAGTTAATTTTCGCACATGGCTTGACTGCAATTCGGAGCATAAATTTTACTTGTCATTTGGAAGTATCAAAGTTGTGACCATTTGAGACTCCACTTTATTTTATGGAGTATCAAAGTAGTGGCATGGACAAAGCACTAATTGACTTAGAAATCAACGCCCCGACAATCAAGCTTCTCGCAAATTTCCACCCCAAATTAAGGGACATGCTTATACTGATCATGGCCCACGATGAATCATGCACAATCATAGCCATTGGTCATGGCAAAACGTATCTCATGCAAGAGCTAATTTTCGCACAAGGTTTGACTGCAATTCGGAGTGTAATTTTTACTTGTCATTTGGAAGTATGAAAGTCGTGACCATTTTAGACTCCATCAATGGTTGATAGTTTCTCGTTCATTGAATGAATGATACGTATTGTTGTGACTTGTCTGCCAAGAAAAAAAAAAGGAATGGAAGAAAAGCCCTTCAAGAAATCGTCTAAAAAATCGGAACTTTCTTAATAAGTTTCTTCACAGTTTGCAAAGCTAATATTCTAGTCTCCTTTCTATCCTTACTTTCCATTCATAATCATGTCTACCCACTTCTGCTTGGGGTCTTCAACCTGGAAAGCGGTAGGTTTGCTGACTAAATGTTATATATGTATATGGATTCTCTTCCTTACACATTTTGAAAAAGATTTGCAATATATATAAATTCTCTCACTTATCTATGTCATACATAAAGAGGTCATTATATATTAATTATACATATTAAATAATAGGTACTTACATAATTTTTATCTTAATTAATAATAGAAACTCTAAAATATTTTAGAAAATAAAAAGTGTGATTTCTATGCAGCAACGGTTGAGAAAGAATTCAGGTGGTTGTGTCATTTGGTGTGACACATGTCTATGTTGCCATAAAACATATAATCATTAGTGAAATTTGATTTGGCCCAATGCATAAAGATCATCACAAAACATATTTCATGGAAGAGTTAATATTTGCACACTGACTTGACTGTAATTTGGAGCGTAATTTTTACTTGTCATTTGGGAGTATCAAAGTCGTGACCATTTGACACTCCACTTTATTTTATGGAATATCAAAGTAGTGGCATGGACAAAGCACTAATTGACTTAGAAATCAACGCCCTGACAACCAGGCTTCTCACAAATTTCCACCCCAAATTAAGGGACATGCTTATACGATCATGGCCCACGATGAATCATGCACATTCATGGCCATTGATCATGGCAAAACATATCTCATGCAAGAGTTAATTTTCGCACATGGCTTGACTGCATTTCGGAGCATAAATTTTACTTGTCATTTGGAAGTATCGAAGTCGTGACCATTTGACACTCCACTTTATTTTATGGAATATCAAAGTAGTGGCATGGACAAAGCACTAATTGACTTAGAAATCAACGCCCCGACAATCAAGCTTCTCGCAAATTTCCACCCCAAATTAAGGGACATGCTTATACTGATCATGGCCCACAATGAATCATGCACAATCATAGCCATTGGTCATGGCAAAACGTATCTCATGCAAGAGCTAATTTTCGCACAAGGTTTGACTGCAATTCGGAGTGTAATTTTTAATTGTCATTTGGAAGTATGAAAGTCGTGACCATTTTAGACTCCATCAATGGTTGATAGTTTCTCGTTCATTGAATGAATGATACTTATTGTTGTGACTTCTCCGCCAAGAAAAACAAAATAATGGAAGAAAAGCCCTTCAAGAAATCGTCTAAAAAATCGGAACTTTCTTAAAAAGTTTCTTCACAGTTTGCAAAGCTAATATTCTAGTCTCCTTTATATCTTTACTTTCCATTCATAATCATGTCTACCCACTTCTGCTTGCGGTCTTCAACCTGGAAAGCGGTAGGTTTGCTGACTAAATGTTATATATGTATATGGAGTCTCTTCCTTAGCCACTTTGAAAAAGATTTGCAATATATATAAATTCTCTCACTTATCTATGTCATACATAAAGAGGTCATTATATATTAATTATACATATTAAATAATAAGTACTTACATAATTTTTATGTTAATTAATAATAGAAATCTAAAATATTTTAGAAAATAAAAAGTGTGATTTCTATGCATCAACGGTTGAGAAAGAATTCAGGTGGTTGTGTCATTTGGTGTGGCACATGTCTATGTTGCCATAAAACATATAATCATTAGTGAAATTTGATTTGGCTCAATGCATAAAGATCATCGCAAAACATATTTCATGGAAGAGTTAATATTTGCACACTGACTTGACTGTAATTTGGAGCGTAATTTTTACTTGTCATTTGGGAGTATCAAAGTCGTGACCATTTGACACTCCACTTTATTTTATGGAATATCAAAGTAGTGGCATGGACAAAGCACTAATTGACTTAGAAATCAATGCCCCGACAATCAAGCTTCTCACAAATTTCCACCCCAAATTAAGGGACATGCTTATACTGATCATGGCCAACGATGAATCATGCACAATCATACCCATTGGTCAGGGCAAAACGTATCTCATGCAAGAGCTAAATTTCGCACAAGGTTTGACTGCAATTCGGAGTGTAATTTTTACTTGTCATTTGGAAGTATGAAAGTCGTGACCATTTTAGACTCCATCAATGGTTGATAGTTTATCGTTCATTGAATGAATGATACTTATTGTTGTGACTTGTCTGCCAAGAAAAAAATAGAATGGAAGAAAAGCCCTTCAAGAAATCGTCTAAAAAATCGGAACTTTCTTAATAAGTTTCTTCGTAGTTTGCAAAGCTAATATTCTAGTCTCCTTTCTATCTTTACTTTCCATTCATAATCATGTCTACCCACTTCTCCTTGCGGTCTTCAACCTGGAAAATGGTAGTTTTGCTGACTAAATGTTGTATATGTATATGGAGTCTCTTCCTTACACATTTTGAAAAAGATTTGCAATATATATAAATTCTCTCACTTATCTATGTCATACATAAAGAGGTCATTATATATTAATTATACATATTAAATAATAAGTACTTACATAATTTTTATGTTAATTAATAATAGAAACTCTTAAATATTTTAGAAAATAAAAAGTGTGATTTCTATGCAGCAACGGTTGAGAAAGAATTCAGGTGGTCGTGTCATTTGGTGTGACACATGTCTATGTTGCCATAAAACATATAATCATTAGTGAAATTTGATTTGGCTCAATGCATAAAGATCATCACACAACATATTTCATGGAAGAGTTAATATTTGCACACTGTGACTTGACTGTAATTTGGAGCGTAATTTTTACTTGTCATTTGGGAGTATCAAAGTCGTGACCATTCGACACTCCACTTTATTTTATGGAATATCAAAGTAGTGGCATGGACAAAACACTAATTGACTTAGAAATCAACGCCCTAACAACCAGGCTTCTCACAAATTTCCACCCCAAATTAAAGGACATGCTTATACTGATCATGGCCCACGATGAATCATGCACAATCATAGCCATTGATCATGGCAAAACATATCTCATGCAAGAGTTAATTTTCGCACATGGCTTGACTGCAATTCGGAGCATAAATTTTACTTGTCATTTGGAAGTATCAAAGTTGTGACCATTTGAGACTCCACTTTATTTTATGGAGTATCAAAGTAGTGGCATGGACAAAGCACTAATTGACTTAGAAATCAACGCCCGACAATCAAGCTTCTCGCAAATTTCCACCCCAAATTAAGGGACATGCTTATACTGATCATGGCCCACGATGAATCATGCACAATCATAGCCATTGGTCATGGCAAAACGTATCTCATGCAAGAGCTAATTTTCGCACAAGGTTTGACTGCAATTCGGAGTTAAATTTTTACTTGTCATTTCGAAGTATGAATGTCGTGACCATTTTAGACTCCATCAATGGTTGATAGTTTCTCGTTCATTGAATGAATGATACTTATTGTTGTGACTTGTCTGCCAAGAAAAAAAAAGAATGGAAGAAAAGCCCTTCAAGAAATCGTCTAAAAAATCGGAACTTGCTTAATAAGTTTCTTCACAGTTTGCAAAGCTAATATTCTAGTCTCCTTTATATCTTTACTTTCCATTCATAATCATGTCTACCCACTTCTGCTTGCGGTCTTCAACCTGGAAAGCGGTAGGTTTGCTGACTAAATGTTATATATGTATATGGAGTCTCTTCCTTACACATTTTGAAAAAGATTTGCAATATATATAAATTCTCTCACTTATCTATGTCATACATAAAGAGGTCATTATATATTAATTATACATATTAAATAATATGTACTTTATAATTTTTTATGTTAATTAATAATAGAAATCTAAAATATTTTAGAAAATAAAAGTGTGATTTCTATGCATCAACGGTTGAGAAAGAATTCAGGTGGTTGTGTCATTTGGTGTGACACATGTCTATGTTGCCATAAAACATATAATCATTAGTGAAATTTGAGTTGGCTCAATGCATAAAGATCATCGCAAAAAATATTTCATGGAAGAGTTAATATTTGCACACTGACTTGACTGTAATTTGGAGCGTAATTTTTACTTGTCATTTGGGAGTATCAAAGTCGTGACCATTTGACACTCCACTTTATTTTATGGAATATCAAAGTAGTGGCATGGACAAAGCACTAATTGACTTAGAAATCAACGCCCTGACAACCAGGCTTCTCACAAATTTCCACCCCAAATTAAGGGACATGCTTATACTGATCATGGCCCACGATGAATCATGCACAATCATAGCCATTGATCATGGCAAAACATATCTCATGCAAGAGTTAATTTTCGCACATGGCTTGACTGCAATTCGGAGCATAAATTTTACTTGTCATTTGGAAGTATCAAAGTTGTGACCATTCGAGACTCCACTTTATTTTATGGAGTATCAAAGTAGTGGCATGGACAAAGCACTAATTGACTTAGAAATCAACGCCCGACAATCAAGCTTCTCGCAAATTTCCACCCCAAATTAAGGGACATGCTTATACTGATCATGGCCCACGATGAATCATGCACAATCATAGCCATTGGTCATGGCAAAACGTATCTCATGCAAGAGCTAATTTTCGCACAAGGTTTGACTGCAATTCGGAGTGTAATTTTTACTTGTCATTTGGAAGTATGAAAGTCGTGACCATTTTAGACTCCATCAATGGTTGATAGTTTCTCGTTCATTGAATGAATGATACTTATTGTTGTGACTTGTCGCCAAAAAAAAAAGAAAGGAATGGAAGAAAAGCCCTTCAAGAAATCGTCCAAAAAATCGGAACTTTCTTAATAAGTTTCTTCACAGTTTGCAAAGCTAATAGTCTAGTCTCCTTTCTATCCTTACTTTCCATTCATAATCATGTCTACCCACTTCGCTTGCGGTCTTCAACCTGGAAAGCGGTAGGTTTGCTGACTAAATGTTATATATGTATATGGATTCTCTTCCTTACACATTTTGAAAAACATTTGCAATATATATAAATTCTCTCACTTATCTATGTCATACATAAAGAGGTCATTATATATTAATTATACATATTAAATAATAAGTACTTACATAATTTTTTATGTTAATTAATAATAGAAATCTAAAATAATTTAGAAAATAAAAAGTGTGATTTCTATGCATCAACGGTTGAGAAAGAATTCAGGTGGTTGTGTCATTTGGTGTGACACATGTCTATGTTGCCATAAAACATATAATCATTAGTGAAATTTGATTTGGCTCAATGCATAAAGATCATCGCAAAACATATTTCATGGAAGAGTTAATATTTGCACACTTGACTTGACTGTAATTTGGAGCGTAATTTTTACTTTTCATTTGGGAGTATCAAAGTCGTGACCATTTGACACTCCACTTTATTTTATGGAATATCAAAGTAGTGGCATGGACAAAGCACTAATTGACTTAGAAATCAACGCCCTGACAACCAGGCTTCTCACAAATTTCCACCCCAAATTAAGGGACATGCTTATACTGATCATGGCCCACGATGAATCATGCACAATCATAGCCATTGATCATGGCAAAACATATCTCATGCAAGAGTTAATTTTCGCACATGGCTTGACTGCAATTCGGAGCATAAATTTTACTTGTCATTTGGAAGTATCAAAGTTGTGACCATTTGAGACTCCACTTTATTTTATGGAGTATCAAAGTAGTGGCATGGACAAAGCACTAATTGACTTAGAAATCAACGCCCGACAATCAAGCTTCTCGCAAATTTCCACCCCAAATTAAGGGACATGCTTATACTGATCATGGCCCACGATGAATCATGCACAATCATAGCCATTGGTCATGGCAAAACGTATCTCATGCAAGAGCTAATTTTCGCACAAGGTTTGACTGCAATTCGGAGTGTAATTTTTACTTGTCATTTGGAAGTATGAAAGTCGTGACCATTTTAGACTCCATCAATGGTTGATAGTTTCTCGTTCATTGAATGAATGATACGTATTGTTGTGACTTGTCTGCCAAGAAAAAAAAAAAAAAAGGAATGGAAGAAAAGCCCTTCAAGAAATCGTCTAAAAAATCGGAACTTTCTTAATAAGTTTCTTCACAGTTTGCAAAGCTAATATTCTAGTCTCCTTTCTATCCTTACTTTCCATTCATAATCATGTCTACCCACTTCGCTTGGGGTCTTCAACCTGGAAAGCGGTAGGTTTGCTGACTAAATGTTATATATGTATATGGATTCTCTTCCTTACACATTTTGAAAAAGATTTGCAATATATATAAATTCTCTCACTTATCTATGTCATACATAAAGAGGTCATTATATATTAATTATACATATTAAATAATAGGTACTTACATAATTTTTATCTTAATTAATAATAGAAACTCTAAAATATTTTAGAAAATAAAAAGTGTGATTTCTATGCAGCAACGGTTGAGAAAGAATTCAGGTGGTTGTGTCATTTGGTGTGACACATGTCTATGTTGCCATAAAACATATAATCATTAGTGAAATTTGATTTGGCCCAATGCATAAAGATCATCACAAAACATATTTCATGGAAGAGTTAATATTTGCACTTGACTTGACTGTAATTTGGAGCGTAATTTTTACTTGTCATTTGGGAGTATCAAAGTCGTGACCATTTGACACTCCACTTTATTTTATGGAATATCAAAGTAGTGGCATGGACAAAGCACTAATTGACTTAGAAATCAACGCCCTGACAACCAGGCTTCTCACAAATTTCCACCCCAAATTAAGGGACATGCTTATACTGATCATGGCCCACGATGAATCATGCACATTCATGGCCATTGATCATGGCAAAACATATCTCATGCAAGAGTTAATTTTCGCACATGGCTTGACTGCATTTCGGAGCATAAATTTTACTTGTCATTTGGAAGTATCGAAGTCGTGACCATTTGACACTCCACTTTATTTTATGGAATATCAGAGTAGTGGCATGGACAAAGCACTAATTGACTTAGAAATCAACGCCTCGACAATCAAGCTTCTCGCAAATTTCCACCCCAAATTAAGGGACATGCTTATACTGATCATGGCCCACAATGAATCATGCACAATCATAGCCATTGGTCATGGCAAAACGTATCTCATGCAAGAGCTAATTTTCGCACAAGGTTTGACTGCAATTCGGAGTGTAATTTTTAATTGTCATTTGGAAGTATGAAAGTCGTGACCATTTTAGACTCCATCAATGGTTGATAGTTTCTCGTTCATTGAATGAATGATACTTATTGTTGTGACTTCTCCGCCAAGAAAAACAAAATAATGGAAGAAAAGCCCTTCAAGAAATCGTCTAAAAAATCGGAACTTTCTTAAAAAGTTTCTTCACAGTTTGCAAAGCTAATATTCTAGTCTCCTTTATATCTTTACTTTCCATTCATAATCATGTCTACCCACTTCTGCTTGCGGTCTTCAACCTGGAAAGCGGTAGGTTTGCTGACTAAATGTTATATATGTATATGGAGTCTCTTCCTTAGCCACTTTGAAAAAGATTTGCAATATATATAAATTCTCTCACTTATCTATGTCATACATAAAGAGGTCATTATATATTAATTATACATATTAAATAATAAGTACTTACATAATTTTTATGTTAATTAATAATAGAAATCTAAAATATTTTAGAAAATAAAAAGTGTGATTTCTATGCATCAACGGTTGAGAAAGAATTCAGGTGGTTGTGTCATTTGGTGTGGCACATGTCTATGTTGCCATAAAACATATAATCATTAGTGAAATTTGATTTGGCTCAATGCATAAAGATCATCGCAAAACATATTTCATGGAAGAGTTAATATTTGCACACTGACTTGACTGTAATTTGGAGCGTAATTTTTACTTGTCATTTGGGAGTATCAAAGTCGTGACCATTTGACACTCCACTTTATTTTATGGAATATCAAAGTAGTGGCATGGACAAAGCACTAATTGACTTAGAAATCAACGCCCCCGACAATCAAGCTTCTCACAAATTTCCACCCCAAATTAAGGGACATGCTTATACCGATCATGGCCCACGATGAATCATGCACAATCATAGCCATTGATCATTTGGCAAAACATATCTCATGCATGGACAAAGAGTTAATTTTCAATGCCCGACAATGGCTTGACATGCAATCATGGCCCACGATGAATCATAAATTTTACTTGTCATTTGGAAGTATCAAAGTTGTGACCATTTGAGACTCCATTTGGAAGTATTTTATTTGGAGTATCAAAGTAGTGGCATGGACAAAGCACTAATTGACTTAGAAATCAACGCCCCGACAATCAAGCTTCTTGCAAATTTCCACCCCAAATTAAGGGACATGCTTATACTGATCATGGCCCACGATGAATCATGCACAATCATACCCATTGGTCATGGCAAAACGTATCTCATGCAAGAGCTAAATTTAAGGTTTGACTGGGTAATTTTTTACTTGTGACTCCATCAATGGTTGATAGTTTCTCGTTCATTGAATGAATGATACCAAAAAAAAAAAAAAGGAATGGAAGAAAAGCCCTTCAAGAAATCGTCTAAAAAATCGGAACTTTCTTAATAAGTTTCTTCACAGTTTGCAAAGCTAATATTCTAGTCTCCTTTCTATCCTTACTGTCCATTCATAATCATGTCTACCCACTTCTGCTTGCGGTCTTCAACCTGGAAAGCCTGACTAAATGTTATATATGTATATGGAGTCTCTTCCTTACACATTTTGAAAAAGATTTGCAATATATATCAATTCTCTCACTTATCTATGTCATACATAAAGAGGTCATTATATATTAATTATACATATTAAATAATAAGTACTTACATAATTTTTATGTTAATTAATAATAGAAACTCTAAAATATTTTAGAAAATAAAAAGTGTGATTTCTATGCATCAACGGTTGAGAAAGAATTCAGGTGGTTGTGTCATTTGGTGTGACACATGTCTATGTTGCCATAAAACATATAATCATTAGTGAAATTTGATTTGGCTCAATGCATAAAGATCATCGCACAACATATTTCATGGAAGAGTTAATATCATGGCTGTAATTTGGAGGATAATTTTTACTTGTCATTTGGGAGTATCTCGTGACCATTTGACACTCCACTTTATTTTATGGAATATCAAAGTAGTGGCATGGACAAAGCACTAATTGACTTAGAAATCAACGCCCGGCTTCTCACAAATTTCCACCCAAATTAAGGGACATGCTTACTGATCATGGCCCACGATGAATCATGCACAATCATAGCCATTGATCATGGCAAAACATATCTCATGCAAGAGGCACATGGCTTGACTGCAATTGGAGCATAAATTTTACTTGTCATTTGGAAGTATCAAAGTTGTGACCATTTGAGACTCCACTTTATTTTATGGAGTATCAAAGTAGTGGCATGGATAAAGCACTAATTGACTTAGAAATCAACGCCCGACAATCAAGCTTCTTGCAAATTTCCACCCCAAATTAAGGGACATGCTTATACTGATCATGGCCCACGATGAATCATGCACAATCATACCCATTGGTCATGGCAAAACGTATCTCATGCAAGAGCTAAATTTCGCACAAGGTTTGACTGCAATTCGGAGTGTAATTTTTACTTGTCATTTGGAAGTATGAAAGTCGTGACCATTTTAGACTCCATCAATGGTTGATAGTTTCTCGTTCATTGAATGAATGATACTTATTGTTGTGACTTGTCTGCCAAGAAAAAAAAAAAAAAAGGAATGGAAGAAAAGCCCTTCAAGAAATCGTCTAAAAAATCGGAACTTTCTTAATAAGTTTCTTCACAGTTTGCAAAGCTAATATTCTAGTCTCCTTTCTATCTTTACTTTCCATTCATAATCATGTCTACCCACTTCTGCTTGCGGTCTTCAACCTGGAAAGCGGTAGGTTTGCTGACTAAATGTTATATATGTATATGGAGTCTCTTCCTTACACATTTTGAAAAAGATTTGCAATATATATAAATTCTCTCACTTATCTATGTCATACATAAAGAGGTCATTATATATTAATTATACATATTAAATAATAAGTACTTACATAATTTTTTATGTTAATTAATAATAGAAACTCTAAAATATTTTAGAAAATAAAAAGTGTGATTTCTATGCATCAACGGTTGAGAAAGAATTCAGGTGGTTGTGTCATTTGGTGTGACACATGTCTATGTTGCCATAAAACATATAATCATTAGTGAAATTTGATTTGGCCCAATGCATAAAGATCATCGCAAAACATATTTCATGGAAGAGTTAATATTTGCACACTGTAATTTAACTTGACCATTTGTAATTTGGAGGCATGGACAAAATTTTTACTTGTCATTTGGGAGTATCAAAGTCGTGACCATTTGACACTCCACTTTATTTTATGGAATATCAAAGTAGTGGCATGGACAAAGCACTAATTGACTTAGAAATCAACGCCCGACAATTCTCTTCCTTACACATTTTGAAAAGATTTGCTTCTCAGGTCAAATTTCCACCCCAAATTAAAAAGGGACATGCTTATACAATGCATAAAGATTTCATGGCCCACGATGAATCATGCACAATCATAGCCATTGATCATGGCAAAACATATCTCATGCAAGAGTTAATTTTCGATGAATCACATGGCTTGACTGCATATCTCATGCAAGGAGCATAAATTTTACTTGTCATTTGGAAGTATCAAAGTTGTGACCATTTGACACTCCACTTTATTTTATGGAATATCAAAGTAGTGGCATGGACAAAGCACTAATTGACTTAGAAATCAACGCCCGACAATCAAGCTTCTGCAAATTTCCACCCCAAATTAAGGGACATGCTTATACTGATCATGGCCCACAATGAATCATGCACAATCATAGCCATTGGTCATGGCAAAACGTATCTCATGCAAGAGCTAATTTTCGCACAAGGTTTGACTGCAATTCGGAGTGTAATTTTTAATTGTCATTTGGAAGTATGAAAGTCGTGACCATTTTAGACTCCATCAATGGTTGATAGTTTCTCGTTCATTGAATGAATGATACTTATTGTTGTGACTTCTCCGCCAAGAAAAACAAAATAATGGAAGAAAAGCCCTTCAAGAAATCGTCTAAAAAATCGGAACTTTCTTAAAAAGTTTCTTCACAGTTTGCAAAGCTAATATTCTAGTCTCCTTTATATCTTTACTTTCCATTCATAATCATGTCTACCCACTTCGCTTGCGGTCTTCAACCCGGAAAGCGGTAGGTTTGCTGACTAAATGTTATATATGTATATGGAGTCTCTTCCTTAGCCACTTTGAAAAAGATTTGCAATATATATAAATTCTCTCACTTATCTATGTCATACATAAAGAGGTCATTATATATTAATTATACATATTAAATAATAAGTACTTACATAATTTTTTATGTTAATTAATAATAGAAATCTAAAATATTTTAGAAAATAAAAAGTGTGATTTCTATGCATCAACGGTTGAGAAAGAATTCAGGTGGTTGTGTCATTTGGTGTGGCACATGTCTATGTTGCCATAAAACATATAATCATTAGTGAAATTTGATTTGGCTCAATGCATAAAGATCATCGCAAAACATATTTCATGGAAGAGTTAATATTTGCACACTTGACTTGACTGTAATTTGGAGCGTAATTTTTACTTGTCATTTGGGAGTATCAAAGTCGTGACCATTTGACACTCCACTTTATTTTATGGAATATCAAAGTAGTGGCATGGACAAAGCACTAATTGACTTAGAAATCAATGCCCCGACAATCAAGCTTCTCACAAATTTCCACCCCAAATTAAGGGACATGCTTATACTGATCATGGCCAACGATGAATCATGCACAATCATACCCATTGGTCATGGCAAAACATATCTCATGCAAGAGCTAAATTTCGCACAAGGTTTGACTGCAATTCGGAGTGTAATTTTTACTTGTCATTTGGAAGTATGAAAGTCGTGACCATTTTAGACTCCATCAATGGTTGATAGTTTATCGTTCATTGAATGAATGATACTTATTGTTGTGACTTGTCTGCCAAGAAAAAAATAGAATGGAAGAAAAGCCCTTCAAGAAATCGTCTAAAAAATCGGAACTTTCTTAATAAGTTTCTTCGCAGTTTGCAAAGCTAATATTCTAGTCTCCTTTCTATCTTTACTTTCCATTCATAATCATGTCTACCCACTTCTCCTTGCGGTCTTCAACCTGGAAAATGGTAGTTTTGCTGACTAAATGTTGTATATGTATATGGAGTCTCTTCCTTACACATTTTGAAAAAGATTTGCAATATATATAAATTCTCTCACTTATCTATGTCATACATAAAGAGGTCATTATATATTAATTATACATATTAAATAATAAGTACTTACATAATTTTTATGTTAATTAATAATAGAAACTCTTAAAATATTTTAGAAAATAAAAAGTGTGATTTCTATGCAGCAACGGTTGAGAAAGAATTCAGGTGGTCGTGTCATTTGGTGTGACACATGTCTATGTTGCCATAAAACATATAATCATTAGTGAAATTTGATTTGGCTCAATGCATAAAGATCATCACACAACATATTTCATGGAAGAGTTAATATTTGCACACTGACTTGACTGTAATTTGGAGCGTAATTTTTACTTGTCATTTGGGAGTATCAAAGTCGTGACCATTTGACACTCCACTTTATTTTATGGAATATCAAAGTAGTGGCATGGACAAAACACTAATTGACTTAGAAATCAACGCCCTAACAACCAGGCTTCTCACAAATTTCCACCCCAAATTAAGGGACATGCTTATACTGATCATGGCCCACGATGAATCATGCACAATCATAGCCATTGATCATGGCAAAACATATCTCATGCAAGAGTTAATTTTCGCACATGGCTTGACTGCAATTCGGAGCATAAATTTTACTTGTCATTTGGAAGTATCAAAGTTGTGACCATTTGAGACTCCACTTTATTTTATGGAGTATCAAAGTAGTGGCATGGACAAAGCACTAATTGACTTAGAAATCAACGCCCCGACAATCAAGCTTCTCGCAAATTTCCACCCCAAATTAAGGGACATGCTTATACTGATCATGGCCCACGATGAATCATGCACAATCATAGCCATTGGTCATGGCAAAACGTATCTCATGCAAGAGCTAATTTTCGCACAAGGTTTGACTGCAATTCGGAGTTAAATTTTTACTTGTCATTTGGAAGTATGAATGTCGTGACCATTTTAGACTCCATCAATGGTTGATAGTTTCTCGTTCATTGAATGAATGATACTTATTGTTGTGACTTGTCTGCCAAGAAAAAAAAAGAATGGAAGAAAAGCCCTTCAAGAAATCGTCTAAAAAATCGGAACTTGCTTAATAAGTTTCTTCACAGTTTGCAAAGCTAATATTCTAGTCTCCTTTATATCTTTACTTTCCATTCATAATCATGTCTACCCACTTCTGCTTGCGGTCTTCAACCTGGAAAGCGGTAGGTTTGCTGACTAAATGTTATATATGTATATGGAGTCTCTTCCTTACACATTTTGAAAAAGATTTGCAATATATATAAATTCTCTCACTTATCTATGTCATACATAAAGAGGTCATTATATATTAATTATACATATTAAATAATATGTACTTACATAATTTTTATGTTAATTAATAATAGAAATCTAAAATATTTTAGAAAATAAAAGTGTGATTTCTATGCATCAACGGTTGAGAAAGAATTCAGGTGGTTGTGTCATTTGGTGTGACACATGTCTATGTTGCCATAAAACATATAATCATTAGTGAAATTTGAGTTGGCTCAATGCATAAAGATCATCGCAAAAAATATTTCATGGAAGAGTTAATATTTGCACTTGACTTGACTGTAATTTGGAGCGTAATTTTTACTTGTCATTTGGGAGTATCAAAGTCGTGACCATTTGACACTCCACTTTATTTTATGGAATATCAAAGTAATGGCATGGACAAAGCACTAATTGACTTAGAAATCAACGCCCGACAACCGGGCTTCTCACAAATTTCCACCCCAAATTAAGGGACATGCTTATACTGATCATGGCCCACGATGAATCATGCACAATCATAGCCATTGATCATGGCAAAACATATCTCATGCAAGAGTTAATTTTCGCACATGGCTTGACTGCAATTCGGAGCATAAATTTTACTTGTCATTTGGAAGTATCAAAGTTGTGACCATTCGAGACTCCACTTTATTTTATGGAGTATCAAAGTAGTGGCATGGACAAAGCACTAATTGACTTAGAAATCAACGCCCGACAATCAAGCTTCTCGCAAATTTCCACCCCAAATTAAGGGACATGCTTATACTGATCATGGCCCACGATGAATCATGCACAATCATAGCCATTGGTCATGGCAAAACGTATCTCATGCAAGAGCTAATTTTCGCACAAGGTTTGACTGCAATTCGGAGTGTAATTTTTACTTGTCATTTGGAAGTATGAAAGTCGTGACCATTTTAGACTCCATCAATGGTTGATAGTTTCTCGTTCATTGAATGAATGATACTTATTGTTGTGACTTGTACGCAAGAAAAAAGAAAGGAATGGAAGAAAAGCCCTTCAAGAAATCGTCAAAAAATCGGAACTTTCTTAATAAGTTTCTTCACAGTTTGCAAAGCTAATAGTCTAGTCTCCTTTCTATCCTTACTTTCCATTCATAATCATGTCTACCCACTTCTGCTTGCGGTCTTCAACCTGGAAAGCGGTAGGTTTTGCTGACTAAATGTTATATATGTATATGGATTCTCTTCCTTACACATTTTGAAAAACATTTGCAATATATATAAATTCTCTCACTTATCTATGTCATACATAAAGAGGTCATTATATATTAATTATACATATTAAATAATAAGTACTTACATAATTTTTATGTTAATTAATAATAGAAATCTAAAATAATTTAGAAAATAAAAAGTGTGATTTCTATGCATCAACGGTTGAGAAAGAATTCAGGTGGTTGTGTCATTTGGTGTGACACATGTCTATGTTGCCATAAAACATATAATCATTAGTGAAATTTGATTTGGCTCAATGCATAAAGATCATCGCAAAACATATTTCATGGAAGAGTTAATATTTTGCACACTGACTTGACTGTAATTTGGAGCGTAATTTTTACTTTTCATTTGGGAGTATCAAAGTCGTGACCATTTGACACTCCACTTTATTTTATGGAATATCAAAGTAGTGGCATGGACAAAGCACTAATTGACTTAGAAATCAACGCCCTGACAACCAGGCTTCTCACAAATTTCCACCCCAAATTAAGGGACATGCTTATACTGATCATGGCCCACGATGAATCATGCACAATCATAGCCATTGATCATGGCAAAACATATCTCATGCAAGAGTTAATTTTCGCACATGGCTTGACTGCAATTCGGAGCATAAATTTTACTTGTCATTTGGAAGTATCAAAGTTGTGACCATTTGAGACTCCACTTTATTTTATGGAGTATCAAAGTAGTGGCATGGACAAAGCACTAATTGACTTAGAAATCAACGCCCGACAATCAAGCTTCTCGCAAATTTCCACCCCAAATTAAGGGACATGCTTATACTGATCATGGCCCACGATGAATCATGCACAATCATAGCCATTGGTCATGGCAAAACGTATCTCATGCAAGAGCTAATTTTCGCACAAGGTTTGACTGCAATTCGGAGTGTAATTTTTACTTGTCATTTGGAAGTATGAAAGTCGTGACCATTTTAGACTCCATCAATGGTTGATAGTTTCTCGTTCATTGAATGAATGATACGTATTGTTGTGACTTGTCTGCCAAGAAAAAAAAAAAAGGAATGGAAGAAAAGCCCTTCAAGAAATCGTCTAAAAAATCGGAACTTTCTTAATAAGTTTCTTCACAGTTTGCAAAGCTAATATTCTAGTCTCCTTTCTATCCTTACTTTCCATTCATAATCATGTCTACCCACTTCGCTTGGGGTCTTCAACCTGGAAAGCGGTAGGTTTGCTGACTAAATGTTATATATGTATATGGATTCTCTTCCTTACACATTTTGAAAAAGATTTGCAATATATATAAATTCTCTCACTTATCTATGTCATACATAAAGAGGTCATTATATATTAATTATACATATTAAATAATAGGTACTTACATAATTTTTTATCTTAATTAATAATAGAAACTCTAAAATATTTTAGAAAATAAAAAGTGTGATTTCTATGCAGCAACGGTTGAGAAAGAATTCAGGTGGTTGTGTCATTTGGTGTGACACATGTCTATGTTGCCATAAAACATATAATCATTAGTGAAATTTGATTTGGCCCAATGCATAAAGATCATCACAAAACATATTTCATGGAAGAGTTAATATTTGCACTTGACTTGACTGTAATTTGGAGCGTAATTTTACTTGTCATTTGGGAGTATCAAAGTCGTGACCATTTGACACTCCACTTTATTTTATGGAATATCAAAGTAGTGGCATGGACAAAGCACTAATTGACTTAGAAATCAACGCCCTGACAACCAGGCTTCTCACAAATTTCCACCCCAAATTAAGGGACATGCTTATACTGATCATGGCCCACGATGAATCATGCACATTCATGGCCATTGATCATGGCAAAACATATCTCATGCAAGAGTTAATTTTCGCACATGGCTTGACTGCATTTCGGAGCATAAATTTTACTTGTCATTTGGAAGTATCGAAGTCGTGACCATTTGACACTCCACTTTATTTTATGGAATATCAAAGTAGTGGCATGGACAAAGCACTAATTGACTTAGAAATCAACGCCTCGACAATCAAGCTTCTCGCAAATTTCCACCCCAAATTAAGGGACATGCTTATACTGATCATGGCCCACAATGAATCATGCACAATCATAGCCATTGGTCATGGCAAAACGTATCTCATGCAAGAGCTAATTTTCGCACAAGGTTTGACTGCAATTCGGAGTGTAATTTTTAATTGTCATTTGGAAGTATGAAAGTCGTGACCATTTTAGACTCCATCAATGGTTGATAGTTTCTCGTTCATTGAATGAATGATACTTATTGTTGTGACTTCTCCGCCAAGAAAAACAAAATAATGGAAGAAAAGCCCTTCAAGAAATCGTCTAAAAAATCGGAACTTTCTTAAAAGTTTCTTCACAGTTTGCAAAGCTAATATTCTAGTCTCCTTTATATCTTTACTTTCCATTCATAATCATGTCTACCCACTTCTGCTTGCGGTCTTCAACCTGGAAAGCGGTAGGTTTGCTGACTAAATGTTATATATGTATATGGAGTCTCTTCCTTAGCCACTTTGAAAAGATTTGCAATATATATAAATTCTCTCACTTATCTATGTCATACATAAAGAGGTCATTATATATTAATTATACATATTAAATAATAAGTACTTACATAATTTTTTATGTTAATTAATAATAGAAATCTAAAATATTTTAGAAAATAAAAAGTGTGATTTCTATGCATCAACGGTTGAGAAAGAATTCAGGTGGTTGTGTCATTTGGTGTGGCACATGTCTATGTTGCCATAAAACATATAATCATTAGTGAAATTTGATTTGGCTCAATGCATAAAGATCATCGCAAAACATATTTCATGGAAGAGTTAATATTTGCACACTGACTTGACTGTAATTTGGAGCGTAATTTTTACTTGTCATTTGGGAGTATCAAAGTCGTGACCATTTGACACTCCACTTTATTTTATGGAATATCAAAGTAGTGGCATGGACAAAGCACTAATTGACTTAGAAATCAACGCCCCGACAATCAAGCTTCTCACAAATTTCCACCCCAAATTAAGGGACATGCTTATACTGATCATGGCCCACGATGAATCATGCACAATCATAGCCATTGATCATGGCAAAACATATCTCATGCAAGAGTTAATTTTCGCACATGGCTTGACTGCAATTCGGAGCATAAATTTTACTTGTCATTTGGAAGTATCAAAGTTGTGACCATTTGAGACTCCACTTTCTTTTATGGAGTATCAAAGTAGTGGCATGGACAAAGCACTAATTGACTTAGAAATCAATGCCCCGACAATCAAGCTTCTCACAAATTTCCACCCCAAATTAAGGGACATGCTTATACTGATCATGGCCCACGATGAATCATGCACAATCATAGCCATTGATCATGGCAAAACATATATCATGCAAGAGTTAATTTTCGCACATGGCTTGACTGCAATTCGGAGCATAAATTTTACTTGCCATTTGGAAGTATCAAAGTTGTGAGCATTTGAGACTCCACTTTATTTTATGGAGTATCAAAGTAGTGGCATGGATAAAGCACTAATTGACTTAGAAATCAACGCCCCGACAATCAAGCTTCTTGCAAATTTCCACCGCAAATTAAGGGACATGCTTATACTGATCATGGCCCACGATGAATCATGCACAATCATACCCATTGGTCATGGCAAAACGTATCTCATGCAAGAGCTAAATTTCGCACAAGGTTTGACTGCAATTCGGAGTGTAATTTTTACTTGTCATTTGGAAGTATGAAAGTCGTGACCATTTTAGACTCCATCAATGGTTGATAGTTTCTCGTTCATTGAATGAATGATACTTATTGTTGTGACTTGTCTGCCAAGAAAAAAAAAAAGGAATGGAAGAAAAGCCCTTCAAGAAATCGTCTAAAAAATCGGAACTTTCTTAATAAGTTTCTTCACAGTTTGCAAAGCTAATATTCTAGTCTCCTTTCTATCCTTACTGTCCATTCATAATCATGTCTACCCACTTCTGCTTGCGGTCTTCAACCTGGAAAGCGGTAGGTTTGCTGACTAAATGTTATATATGTATATGGAGTCTCTTCCTTACACATTTTGAAAAAGATTTGCAATATATATCAATTCTCTCACTTATCTATGTCATACATAAAGAGGTCATTATATATTAATTATACATATTAAATAATAAGTACTTACATAATTTTTTATGTTAATTAATAATAGAAACTCTAAAATATTTTAGAAAATAAAAAGTGTGATTTCTATGCATCAACGGTTGAGAAAGAATTCAGGTGGTTGTGTCATTTGGTGTGACACATGTCTATGTTGCCATAAAACATATAATCATTAGTGAAATTTGATTTGGCTCAATGCATAAAGATCATCGCACAACATATTTCATGGAAGAGTTAATATTTGCACACTAACTTGACTGTAATTTGGAGGATAATTTTTACTTGTCATTTGGGAGTATCAAAGTCGTGACCATTTGACACTCCACTTTATTTTATGGAATATCAAAGTAGTGGCATGGACAAAGCACTAATTGACTTAGAAATCAACGCCCCGACAATCAAGCTTCTCACAAATTTCCACCCCAAATTAAGGGACATGCTTATACTGATCATGGCCCACGATGAATCATGCACAATCATAGCCATTGATCATGGCAAAACATATCTCATGCAAGAGTTAATTTTCGCACATGGCTTGACTGCAATTCGGAGCATAAATTTTACTTGTCATTTGGAAGTATCAAAGTTGTGACCATTTGAGACTCCACTTTATTTTATGGAGTATCAAAGTAGTGGCATGGATAAAGCACTAATTGACTTAGAAATCAACGCCCCGACAATCAAGCTTCTTGCAAATTTCCACCCCAAATTAAGGGACATGCTTATACTGATCATGGCCCACGATGAATCATGCACAATCATACCCATTGGTCATGGCAAAACGTATCTCATGCAAGAGCTAAATTTCGCACAAGGTTTGACTGCAATTCGGAGTGTAATTTTTACTTGTCATTTGGAAGTATGAAAGTCGTGACCATTTTAGACTCCATCAATGGTTGATAGTTTCTCGTTCATTGAATGAATGATACTTATTGTTGTGACTTGTCTGCAAGAAAAAAAAAAAAGGAATGGAAGAAAAGCCCTTCAAGAAATCGTCTAAAAAATCGGAACTTTCTTAATAAGTTTCTTCACAGTTTGCAAAGCTAATATTCTAGTCTCCTTTCTATCTTTACTTTCCATTCATAATCATGTCTACCCACTTACGCTTGCGGTCTTCAACCTGGAAAGCGGTAGGTTTGCTGACTAAATGTTATATATGTATATGGAGTCTCTTCCTTACACATTTTGAAAAAGATTTGCGATATATATAAATTCTCTCACTTATCTATGTCATACATAAAGAGGTCATTATATATTAATTATACATATTAAATAATAAGCACTTCATAATTTTTTATGTTAATTAATAATAGAAACTCTAAAATATTTTAGAAAATAAAAAGTTTGATTTCTATGCATCAACGGTTGAGAAAGAATTCAGGTGGTCGTGTCATTTGGTGTGACACATATCTATGTTGCCATAAAACATATAATCATTAGTGAAATTTTATTTGGCCCAATGCATAAAGATCATCGCAAAACATATTTCATGGAAGAGTTAATATTTGCACACTGACTTGACTGTAATTTGGAGCGTAATTTTTACTTGTCATTTGGGAGTATCAAAGTCGTGACCATTTGACACTCCACTTTATTTTATGGAATATCAAAGTAGTGGCATGGACAAAGCACTAATTGACTTAGAAATCAACGCCCTGACAACCAGGCTTCTCACAAAGTTCCACCCCAAATTAAGGGACATGCTTATACTGATCATGGCCCACGATGAATCATGCACAATCATAGCCATTGATCATGGCAAAACATATCTCATGCAAGAGCTAATTTTCGCACAAGGTTTGACTGCAATTCGGAGTGTAATTTTTACTTCTCATTTGGAAGTATGAAAGTCGTGACCATTTTAGACTCCATCAATGGTTGATAGTTTCTCGTTCATTGAATCAATGATACTTATTGTTGTGACTTGTCTGCCAAGAAAAAAAAAAAAGGAATGGAAGAAAAGCCCTTCAAGAAATCGTCTAAAAAATCGGAACTTTCTTAATAAGTTTCTTCACAGTTTGCAAAGCTAATATTCTAGTCTCCTTTCTATCCTTACTTTCCATTCATAATCATGTCTACCCACTTCGCTTGCGGTCTTCAACCCGGAAAGCGGTAGTTTTGCTGACTAAATGTTATATATGTATATGTAGTCTCTTCCTTACACATTTTGAAAAAGATTTGCAATATATATAAATTCTCTCACTTATCTATGTCATACATAAATAGGTCATTATATATTAATTATACATATTAAATAATAAGTACTTAAATAATTTTATGTTAATTAATAATAGAAACTCTAAAATATTTTAGAAAATAAAAAGTGTGATTTCTATGCATCAACGGTTGAGAAAGAATTCAGGTGGTTGTGTCATTTGGTGTGACACATGTCTATGTTGCCATAAAACATATAATCATTAGTGAAATTTGATTTGGCTCAATGCATAAAGATCATCGCACAACATATTTCATGGAAGAGTTAATATTTGCACACCGACTTGATTTGTAATTTGGAGCGTAATTTTTACTTGTCATTTGGGAGTATCAAAGTCGTGACCATTTGACACTCCACTTTATTTTATGGAATATCAAAGTAGTGGCATGGACAAAGCACTAATTGACTTAGGAATCAACGCCCGGACAACCAGGCTTCTCACAAATTTCCACCCCAAATTAAGGGACATGCTTATACTGATCATGGCCCACGATGAATCATGCACAATCATAGCCATTGATCATGGCAAAACATATCTCATGCAAGAGTTAATTTTCGCACATGGCTTGACTGCAGTTCGGAGCATAAATTTTACTTGTCATTTGGAAGTATCAAAGTTGTGACCATTTGAGACTCCACTTTATTTTATGGAGTATCAAAGTAGTGGCATGGACAAAGCACTAATTGACTTAGAAATCAACGCCCCGACAATCAAGTTTCTCGCAAATTTCCACCCCAAATTAAGGGACATGCTTATACTGATCATGGCCCACGATGAATCATGCACAATCATAGCCATTGGTCATGGCAAAACGTATCTCATGCAAGAGCTAATTTTCGCACAAGGTTTGACTGCAATTCGGAGTGTAATTTTTACTTGTCATTTGGAAGTATGAAAGTCGTGACCATTTTAGACTCCATCAATGGTTGATAGTTTCTCGTTCATTGAATGAATGATACTTATTGTTGTGACTTGTCCGCCAAGAAAAAAAAAAGAATGGAAGAAAAGCCCTTCAAGCAATCGTCTAAAAAATCGGAACTTTCTTAATAAGTTTCTTCACAGTTTGCAAAGCTAATATTCTAGTCTCCTTTCTATCCTTACTTTCCATTCATAATCATGTCTACCCACTTCTGCTTGAGGTCTTCAACCTGGAAAGCGGTAGTTTTGCTGACTAAATGTTATATATGTATATGTAGTCTCGTCCTTATACATTTTGAAAAAGATTTGCAATATATATAAATTCTCTCACTTATCTATGTCATACATAAATAGGTCATTATATATTAATTATACATATTAAATAATAAGTACTTAAATAATTTTTTATGTTAATTAATAATAGAAACTCTAAAATATTTTAGAAAATAAAAAGTGTGATTTCTATGCATCAACGGTTGAGAAAGAATTCAGGTGGTTGTGTCATTTGGTGTGACACATGTCTATGTTGCCATAAAACATATAATCATTAGTGAAATTTGATTTGGCTCAATGCATAAAGATCATCACACAACATATTTCATGGAAGAGTTAATATTTGCACACTGACTTGACTGTAATTTGGAGCGTAATTTTTACTTGTCATTTGGGAGTATCAAAGTCGTGACCATTTGACACTCCACTTTATTTTATGGAATGTCAAAGTAGTGGCATGGACAAAGCACTAATTGACTTAGAAATCAACGCCCCGACAATCAAGCTTCTCACAAATTTCCACCCCAAATTAAGGGACATGCTTATACTGATCATGGCCCACGATGAATCATGCACAATCATAGCCATTGATCATGGCAAAACATATCTCATGCAAGAGTTAATTTTCGCACATGGCTTGACTGCAATTCGGAGCATAAATTTTACTTGTCATTTGGAAGTATCAAAGTTGCGACCATTTGACACTCCACTTTATTTTATGGAGTATCAAAGTAGTGGCATGGACAAAGCACTAATTGACTTAGAAATCAACGCCCCGACAATCAAGCTTCTCGCAAATTTCCACCCCAAATTAAGGGACATGCTTATACTGATCATGGCCCACGATGAATCATGCACAATCATAGCCATTGGTCATGGCAAAACGTATCTCATGCAAGAGCTAATTTTCGCACAAGGTTTGACTGCAATTCGGAGTGTAATTTTTACTTGTCATTTGGAAGTATGAAAGTCGTGACCATTTTAGACTCCATCAATGGTTGATAGTTTCTCGTTCATTGAATGAATGATACTTATTGTTGTGACTTGTCCGCCAAGAAAAAAAAAAGAATGGAAGAAAAGCCCTTCAAGAAATCGTCTAAAAAATCGGAACTTTCTTAAAAAGTTTCTTCACAGTTTGCAAAGCTAATATTCTAGTCTCCTTTCTATCTTTACTTTCCATTCATAATCATGTCTACCCACTTCTGCTTGCGGTCTTCAACCTGGAAAGCGGTTGTTTTGCTGACTAAATGTTATATATGTATATGTAGTCTCTTCCTTACACATTTTGAAAAAGATTTGCAATATATATAAATTCTCTCACTTATCTATGTCATACATAAATAGGTCATTATATATTAATTATACATATTAAATAATAAGTACTTAAATAATTTTTTATGTTAATTAATAATAGAAACTCTAAAATATTTTAGAATATAAAAAGTGTGATTTCTATGCATCAACGGTTGAGAAAGAATTCAGGTGGTTGTGTCATTTGGTGTGACACATGTCGATGTTGCCATAAAACATATAATCATTAGTGAAATTTGATTTGGCTAAATGCATAAAGATCATCGCAAAACATATTTCATGGAAGAATTAATATTTGCACACTGACTTGACTGTAATTTGGAGCGTAATTTTTACTTGTCATTTGGGAGTATCAAAGTCGTGACCATTTGACACTCCACTTTATTTTATGGAATGTCAAAGTAGTGGCATGGACAAAGCACTAATTGACTTAGAAATCAACGCCCCGACAATCAAGCTTCTCACAAATTTCCACCCCAAATTAAGGGACATGCTTATACTGATCATGGCCCACGATGAATCATGCACAATCATAGCCATTGATCATGGCAAAACATATCTCATGCAAGAGTTAATTTTCGCACGTGGCTTGACTGCAATTCGGAGCATAAATTTTACTTGTCATTTGGAAGTATCAAAGTTGTGACCATCTGGGACTCCACTTTATTTTATGGAGTATCAAAGTAGTGGCATGGACAAAGCACTAATTGACTTAGAAATCAACGCCCCGACAATCAAGCTTCTCACAAATTTCCACCCCAAATTAAGGGACATGCTTATACTGATCATGGCCCACGATGAATCATGCACAATCATAGCCATTGATCATGGCAAAACATATCTCATGCAAGAGTTAATTTTCGCACATGGCTTGACTGCAATTCGGAGCATAAATTTTACTTGTCATTTGGAAGTATCAAAGTTGTGACCATTTGAGACTCCACTTTATTTTATGGAGTATCAAAGTAGTGGCATGGATAAAGCACTAATTGACTTAGAAATCAACGCCCGACAATCAAGCTTCTTGCAAATTTCCACCCCAAATTAAGGGACATGCTTATACGATCATGGCCCACGATGAATCATGCACAATCATACCCATTGGTCATGGCAAAACGTATCTCATGCAAGAGCTAAATTTCGCACAAGGTTTGACTGCAATTCGGAGTGTAATTTTTACTTGTCATTTGGAAGTATGAAAGTCGTGACCATTTTAGACTCCATCAATGGTTGATAGTTTCTCGTTCATTGAATGAATGATACTTATTGTTGTGACTTGTCTGCCAAGAAAAAAAAAAAGGAATGGAAGAAAAGCCCTTCAAGAAATCGTCTAAAAAATCGGAACTTTCTTAATAAGTTTCTTCACAGTTTGCAAAGCTAATATTCTAGTCTCCTTTCTATCTTTACTTTCCATTCATAATCATGTCTACCCACTTCTGCTTGCGGTCTTCAACCTGGAAAGCGGTAGGTTTGCTGACTAAATGTTATATATGTATATGGAGTCTCTTCCTTACACATTTTGAAAAAGATTTGCAATATATATAAATTCTCTCACTTATCTATGTCATACATAAATAGGTCATTATATATTAATTATACATATTAAATAATAAGCACTTAAATAATTTTTTATGTTAATTAATAATAGAAACTCTAAAATATTTTAGAATATAAAAAGTGTGATTTCTATGCATCAACGGTTGAGAAAGAATTCAGGTGGTTGTGTCATTTGGTGTGACACATGTCGATGTTGCCATAAAACATATAATCATTAGTGAAATTTGATTTGGCTAAATGCATAAAGATCATCGCAAAACATATTTCATGGAAGAGTTAATATTTGCACACTGACTTGACTGTAATTTGGAGCGTAATTTTTACTTGTCATTTGGGAGTATCAAAGTCGTGACCATTTGACACTCCACTTTATTTTATGGAATGTCAAAGTAGTGGCATGGACAAAGCACTAATTGACTTAGAAATCAACGCCCCGACAATCAAGCTTCTCACAAATTTCCACCCCAAATTAAGGGACATGCTAATACTGATCATGGCCCACGATGAATCATGCACAATCATAGCCATTGATCATGGCAAAACATATCTCATGCAAGAGTTAATTTTCGCACATGGCTTGACTGCAATTCGGAGCATAAATTTTACTTGTCATTTGGAAGTATCAAAGTTGTGACCATCTGGGACTCCACTTTATTTTATGGAGTATCAAAGTAGTGGCATGGACAAAGCACTAATTGACTTAGAAATCAACGCCCCGACAATCAAGCTTCTCACAAATTTCCACCCCAAATTAAGGGACATGCTTATACTGATCATGGCCCACGATGAATCATGCACAATCATAGCCATTGATCATGGCAAAACATATCTCATGCAAGAGTTAATTTTCGCACATGGCTTGACTGCAATTCGGAGCATAAATTTTACTTGTCATTTGGAAGTATCAAAGTTGTGACCATTTGAGACTCCACTTTATTTTATGGAGTATCAAAGTAGTGGCATGGATAAAGCACTAATTGACTTAGAAATCAACGCCCGACAATCAAGCTTCTTGCAAATTTCCACCCCAAATTAAGGGACATGCTTATACTGATCATGGCCCACGATGAATCATGCACAATCATACCCATTGGTCATGGCAAAACGTATCTCATGCAAGAGCTAATTTTCGCACAAGGTTTGACTGCAATTCGGAGTGTAATTTTTACTTGTCATTTGGAAGTATGAAAGTCGTGACCATTTTAGACTCCATCAATGGTTGATAGTTTCTCGTTCATTGAATGAATGATACTTATTGTTGTGACTTGTCTGCCAAGAAAAAAAAAGGAATGGAAGAAAAGCCCTTCAAGAAATCGTCTAAAAAATCGGAACTTTCTTAATAAGTTTCTTCACAGTTTGCAAAGCTAATATTCTAGTCTCCTTTCTATCCTTACTTTCCATTCATAATCATGTCTACCCACTTCTGCTTGCGGTCTTCAACCTGGAAAGCGGTAGTTTTGCTGACTAAATGTTATATATGTATATGGAGTCTCTTCCTTACACTTTTTGAAAAAGATTTGCAATATATATAAATTCTCTCACTTATCTATGTCATACATAAAGAGGTCATTATATATTAATTATACATATTAAATAATAAGTACTTACATAATTTTTTATGTTAATTAATAATAGAAACTCTAAAATATTTTAGAAAATAAAAAGTGTGATTTCTATGCATCAACGGTTGAGAAAGAATTCAGGTGGTTGTGTCATTTGGTGTGACACATGTCTATGTTGCCATAAAACATATAATCATTAGTGAAATTTGATTTGGCTCAATGCATAAAGATCATCGCAGAACATATCTCATGGAAGAGTTAATATTTGCACACTGACTTGACTGTAATTTGGAGCGTAATTTTTACTTGTCATTTGGGATTATCAAAGTCATGACCATTTGACACTCCACTTTATTTTATGGAATATCAAAGTAGTGGCATGGACAAAGCACTAATTGACTTAGAAATCAACGCCCTGACAACCAGGCGTCTCACAAATTTCCACCCCAAATTAAGGGACATGCTTATACTGATCATGGCCCACGATGAATCATGCACAATCATAGCGATTGATCATGGCAAAACATATCTCATGCAAGAGTTAATTTTCGCACATGGCCTGACTGCAATTCGGAGCATAAATTTTACTTGTCATTTGGAAGTATCAAAGTTGTGACCATTTGAGACTCCACTTTATTTTATGGAGTATCAAAGTAGGGGCATGGACAAAGCACAAATTGACTTAGAAATCAACGCCCCGACAATCAAGCTTCTCGCAAATTTCCACCCCAAATTAAGGGACATGCTTATACTGATCATGGCCCACGATGAATCTTGCACAATCATACCCATTGGTCATGGCAAAACGTATCTCATGCAAGAGCTAATTTTCGCACAAGGTTTGACTGCAATTCGGAGTGTAATTTTTACTTGTCATTTGGAAGTTTGAAAGTCGTGACCATTTTAGACTCCATCGATTGTTGATAGTTTCTGGTTCACTGAATGCATGATACTTATTGTTGTGACTTTTCTACCAAAAAGAAAAAAAGGAATGGAAGGAAAGCCTTTCAAGAGATCGTCTAAAAAATTGGAACCTTCTTAATAAGTTTCTTTACAGTTTGCAAAGCTAATATTCCAGTCTCCTGTCCATCCTTACTTTCCATTCATAATCATGTCTATCCATTTCTGCTTGGGGTCTTGAACCTAGCAAGCAATAGTTTTGTTGACTAAATGTTATATGTATATGATGTCTCTTCCTTACGCGTTTTGAAAAGGATTTGCAATATATATAAAATCTCTCGCTTATCTTTGTCATACATAAAGAGGTCATTATAAATTAATTATACATATTAAATAATTAGTACTTACATAATATTTTATTTTAACTAATAATAGAAACTCTAAAATCTTTTAAAAAAAAAGTGTGATTTCTAGGCGTCGGCGGTTAAGCAAGAATTCAAGTGGTTGCGTCATGTGGTGTGACACATATGTCTATGCTGCCACAAAATAGATTATCATTAGTGAAATTTCATTGGACTCATTACATAAAGAATATGATGTAATATATGATTACATATAAGTATTTTGTGTTATTGCATCAATTAATTATTAATCATTATGGTATGAAAAATAATCAATCCTATAATACGTGCATTAAATAGAGTTTTGCCAAGAATTATGATTACTGAATGCTTAATGAATATTAGAGGGAAAATGCTAGCTAGGTTTTGTTCATGGCTAAGAATATAGATGCTTGTAGTATCTTACAGACAAAAGAATTCTACACCTCCCTCAAAAATCGCTGAGAGTAAGAGTCCCAATTACAAACCTATTAAATTTCTCGATTCGTTGTCCGTGGATGAAGGGAAACAATTTTATCATTTAACTTTTTTTGTTCTATATATGCTAGAGGAATATATGATGTCACCATTATGATTATCCGAAAAGAAAACGATTGTTATCAAAATGGTTTTGTTCATGAGTGCTTTAAGATACTTATGCTAAAAATGACAAACTTATATTTATGAGGTGTTTAAGAGTGTCCTATAGACAAAATCCTTATTAAAATAGGGCTTGGCCCCTGATTGTTGGGAGATCCACGTGGCTCAATAGTGCATAATACGTTTTTCTTTGTATTACTAAATAACTGAATTTTCGTTACTTTTTCCCTGGAATGTGATGAAAGTGAAGATTAAGGCTGAGCTATGTATATTCTATTTCTCAGTTGATTTTCTTGCATAGATATAATGGCGTTTTACTCATTTCAACAAGTGAAAATGAAATTAACAATTATGAATCACAAAAACTACAATGCCATAATGTTGTAGTTTTCAATCAATGCATATCGGCTTTCTCACGTGCTACCTGTTTAGATCAAATTCATAAGTAGATGGGTGACGGACACATACGAGTAATTTGGAAAGAACAAGTCAATATTGATCATAATAAGATAATAGAGGTGGATAGAATTGCTTATATGGACAATAGGGACAAACATTTTCTTATTTTAACATCTAGTTAAGTTTTAATTTTCGCATTTGGATCTAATGTCGTTGATGTTATGGAGTAGTGCCATCTCATCACTATTGTCCTTACAGTAAGGTCATTTTTCATAGAATATTGTAGATTACATATGCACCCTCTAACTTACAATTAGATTGAGTTTGTTCCTGCACTTTTATTTTCGTTTTCCCTTAATACATTGATATTGATGGTTGAGGATTAAAGCGACTAGGAACAACATTTGCATTCAAGAGAGAAAATTATATGAATGCAATGTCTTGAGAGAGTAACATTTTGCTCCCAAAAATTATGCGAAATTATACTATAATAATAAAAATCCACCGACCATAACAACAAATATTCATTTTAAGTAATTATATTGAAACCAATTACATCCAAAAGTATTAGATGGACAAAATTCATTAACTGTATTACTACTTTCTTCCTAAAGGATAAATGAACATGGATGAAGGGAGTTTAGATTTCAAAGTGAGTAGCTAACGTTAAAATTATTTAAAATAAAAGGAAAAAAATGTGCCTCTAGTGCCATTTTAATGGGAAGAATTTTCATTCCCCTATACAAAGAATTTACATTTTCAATATCATCTTGCAGAGTCTTCATTCTCAAAAGAAAACCAAGCCAAGCAAAAAGCTGACTCATCACATATCAGAAAAAAAGAATATGGCCCTAAAACTCCAGGTCCATTTCTCCCCTTCGTTTACGTTGCCTCCAATTGAAACATCCATGTCCTCCAACTAAAGTGAGTTTTCATTCCCTTCTTCCATTCACTCCAGCGCCCACGATACGCACAGATGGCCTGGCAAACTCTTCTCCAAAGGCAGAAAAACCCGTCAAAAAGAAGAAAAGCACTTCAATGGCTACCTAGTCAAAAAGAAAAAAAGAAGAAGAAAAGGCTTCTAAAAGCTGTCCTGAAAAAATAAAAGAAGAATTGACACCTTCCTATAAAAGGATAAGAATAACGCTTCAAAATCGACACCCCACTCTTGTAAAGCTCTTCAAAGTTTCTAGTAGCACTCATCTTGCCCTTTGTTTCTCAAATTTACCCGCTTTTTGGGGCTTCGAGTCATGAAACTCGCGGGCGTTAGTTTTGCAGAGTTTCCATCATGCCTCGTGCTTCTCTGTATTGCTCTTGCACTCCGCTTTAACCAAGTCTCTTCCACCACCAATGAAACAGATAAACTCGCACTTCTCGCATTTAAGGCTGGCATAACCGGAGATCCTTTTTGCGTGCTCAACTCATGGAACAATAGCATCAAGTTTTGCCAGTGGTATGGCGTTACATGCGGTCGGAGACACACTAGGGTCACGGTCCTGGACTTACAATCACAAGGACTCTCTGGATCAATCTCTCCTCATATTGGGAATCTTAGCTTCTTGAAGGAAATGCGGCTCCAAAACAACAGTCTCGATCATGCAATCCCTCCGCAAATCGGCCAATTGCGCCGCCTTCGTATCTTACTACTACACAACAATTCATTGGTTGGTGAAATTCCCAAAAACATATCAGGTTGCTTGGACTTGTTTGTACTCTGGATTGGGCGTAATGAGCTAACTGGAGAAATTCCTAGGAAGCTCAGTTCATTGACGAAGCTCCGGGATTTAACTTTGCAACTTAATAATTTAACCGGGAACTTTCCCTCCTTCATTGGCAATTTATCTTCCCTGGAGATGCTTTATTTAGGAGGGAACAACTTGGGCGGGAGCATTCCCCAAGTTCTAGGCCACCTAACAAACTTGCAATACATTAGCCTTGGAATGAACAGATTGTCAGGTACAATTCCACCTTCCTTATTCAACCTCTCTTCACTAATTGATTTTTGGGTTGGAGAGAACCAAATACAAGGAACTCTTCCAACAAGTATGGGCCTCAAACTCCCAAAACTTGAATATTTTGATGTAGTTGACAACCAACTTGAGGGGCCGATTCCTCCCTCAATATCGAATTGCACAAAACTAAGTGCGCTTTGCGTTAGTCTTAATGGATTTTCTGGGAAATTACCATCATTTGGAAATTTGTATACTTTTAGTTCGCTTGCAATGTGTGTAAATCAACTTGGAAATGGACAACCTGAAGACTTGAGCTTCCTTTGCTCATTAACTAACAGCACCGAATTAGTGGAAGTGAATATCGGCGAGAACAAGTTTGGTGGGGTGTTACCTAAATGCCTAGGTAATTTATCCACCACTTTGAAATTATTTCTTACAAACATGAATCAAATATCCGGTGAGATTCCAGAAGAAATTGGGAATCTTGTCAGCTTGGAGGTATTATTTCTGAATTCCAACCAACTTTCAGGTGTTATCCCCTTAAATTTAGGGAATCTACAAAATCTAAAGATGTTGCAATTGTGTAGTAACAACCTGAGAGGGACTATCCCATCTTCATTGGGAAATCTAACCAAGATGATACAATTAGATCTTAGTAGGAACAACTTTCATGGGCAAATTCCTTCACGTCTATCAAACTACCGGTCTCTTGATGGACTTGATCTATCTTATAATAATCTTAGTGGTGCCATACCCCACATCTTTTCCGTCTCTCATCATTAGCCATCCTTTTGTGTTTGTCTCATAACCATCTGACTGGGATTCTACCCACAGAAGTTGGCAACTTGAGAGCTTTGACTGAGTTGGACATATCTGACAATTTGTTGGTAGGTGAAATCCCAAATAGTTTAGGTGATTGCACTTCGTTGGCATCATTGAGGATGGAAGGCAACTTCTTCCACGGGTCGATTCCACAATCAATCAAATCATTAGGAGGCATCGAAGAACTAGATCTTTCACGCAACAATTTGTCAGGTCAGATTCCAGAATTCTTAGCAGTATTTCAATCCTTAAAACGTTTGAATTTATCATATAATAAGTTTGAAGGTATGCTACCAAGTGAAGGAATCTTTAAGAATGCTGTTGGTACTTCCATTGTTGGGAACAATGAGCTCTGTGGCGGCTTGCCAAAATTTCATCTCCCCAACTGCATTTCCAAAAGCCACAAAAGCATAAAGATCAATATAGTGATAGTTGTCGTTTCTATCATTTCTGGAGTTGTTGGAATGGCTCTTATTGCAGCTTTTATATATCTTTGTTGGGTGAAGAAGAAAGTAAATGAACCAGTTTCAAGTTCAATGGATGATTCATATTTGAATGTATCTTATGGGACACTCTTAAAAGCAACTGAAGGTTTTTCTTCGGCAAATTTGATCGGTGTTGGAGGCTTTGGTTCTGTTTATAGGGGGATACTCAAGGACAATGGAATGGTTGTTGCCGTGAAGGTGCTTCATTTAGTCCGTCGTGGTGCTCTGAATAGCTTTATAGTTGAGTGTGAGGCCTTAAAGAACATCAAACATCGAAATCTTTTGAAGATACTTACAGTTTGCTCTAGTAGTGATTACCAAGGAAATGATTTTAAGGCCCTAGTCTACAAATTCATGGACAATGGAAGCTTGGAACAGTGGCTACACTCATACGCAACATCATCTCATGGGAATATGCTTCCGAATAAGTTGAATTTCATATGGAGGATAAATATTGCAATCGATGTTGCTTCTGCACTAGATTATCTTCATCACCAGTGCCACATTCCCATCATTCATTGTGATTTAAAGCCAAGCAATATCCTCTTAGATGCTGAGATGGTCGCACATGTTGGCGACTTTGGATTGATGAAATTCCTTCATGGATCATCCCTTGATACTGTAGATAATCAGATGAGCTCAATGGGTCTTAGAGGGACAGTGGGTTATGCTCCACCAGGTTCTCTCTCTCTCTCTCTCTCTCTCTCTCTCTCTCTCTCTCTCTCTCTCTCTCTCTCTCTCTCTCATGACAACTATTATAGTCTTATACAGATTACACTTTGATTTAATTTGATTTGGACTGTGATCAAAATGTGTGGCAGAATATGCGACGGGATGCGAAGTTTCAAGAGAAGGAGATGTCTATAGTTTCGGCATTATGTTATTGGAGATATTCACAGGTTTGACTCCCACTGATGACGAATTCAGAGACAATTTGACTCTTCATAGTTTTGTTGCACAAGCTTTGCCCGAACGAGTGTTAGAAATCACAGACAACTTTCTGCTTCATGAAAGAGAGAGCCATTTAGGCTCCTATAGTCGTCGACATTGGTCTTCCGAAAGGGATAACACATTTCAAGAATGTTTAGTAATGGTGTATAACATTGGAGTTGCTTGTTCGTACCAAGTGCCAGGAATACGGATGAGCATCAATGAAGTTGCAAATCAGTTGCACCGGATAAGGAAGAAACTCTTTGCATTGGGTTTACATGAACGAGATGAACCACCAATAGCTTAGATAGCTATCGTACAGGACGCTAACTCTTCTAACATGAAGAATTGTCCGAAATTGGGCTTAGCCAAGGATCGACCCATCAGTCCAATCATCGATTTCAGTCTCCCAGTTGTGAACCATTATCGTCGAGAGCCACTCCATCCACCCCCACGCACCACCGCCTTAACTTCGATCGCACTCGCCACCACCGAAGTCGCTCACATGTGACCGCCAAGGAACACCGTCCTTTGCACCGTGTCCTCGCACGGTCAAGCCATAGCCTATCCTATTTGACAGTGCCATCCTCGGCCTGACCCATGCTGACGCGGCCGTCCCGCACAATCGTTAAGTTCACTCCAGCTCCTCCGCTCTCCGCGATGGGGCGGTGATTGTACAAAGGACTCAAAACTGTAAGTGCGTGTACACACAATGCTATGGATTGGTTTTACTCGAGTATGCTACGTAATTTGATATACTTTCTGTTGCGTGTGATGATTGACTTACTATAATTATGTGTTCACTTGCTGTTTACATGGGCTAAATGTATGTCTGGTGTTCGGATGTTCTATCTGTGTGCTTTGCGTTAGTGTAAGCAAGTCATGTCTTGTATTGCCAACGAATTTGATTGTTATACTATCGAGGAGCCCTTGTGAATTTGGTGTAATTACTCTCATTACCGCTTCTTTTTTGAATGGTTGGTCTCAATATAAGTGGCTGTCAAGACAATGGAGGATTTTATCATGCATTGGCAGGCTGCATTGATGACTTAGCTGCATCATCTGGTATAAGTGCATTTGCTGGTATAGTTGGGTTACTTCAATTCTTCTTTTGTGTTGTGAAGTAAACCTGACATTTTGAAAGTTGAGTTTTCTAGGTTGTAGCAAATACTGTTGGTTTAGCACATGAATTCCTTCTTATGCAGGTGCGATGTGTTTTGTCATAGTGTACCTAGTGTAATTTTGGTCTTGATGGAAGGAGGAAATATATATATATATATAAAGAAGTCTTAACAGAGTAACTTGTTGTAGTAGGATAGATGCGCCACTTTCATCTTTCTTCTTGAGATATTCTTATTTGGGAAATTAAATGGCGCTGGATATGGATGCACTAGTGCCTTTGGGCCTTAAGAAGGATATACTAGTCTGGTTTGGAAAGACACAATCACAATGTTGATTTGGTCTACGTACCTGGAGAATAAGCAAGAAGAAAGTGTTTGAACCAAGGAGAAGATCAATGTTTAGAAAGTAGAGAAAGAAATCTAGGATTCAGGGTCTGCCTGCTATTAGGTGTCCTCTCTCATATATGAGGGGCTTTTACATGCATCGGGTGCCTATACTTTTCTCTCGTCTAATTGTGAGTTCCAATTGAGTGGGTCCGCCTACCATGTTATCTGCCCTATGGAAAAATCGCGACTTTGCAGTAATTTCTCTTTTGTACTTCTTCTTTCTTTGGAAAACTATAACATCAATGATTGGACAGGTTGGTCACCCTTAGTTTTGCGATATCTGCGTAATGGAGCCAATTGCAGTTCATGCATTAGAAGTTATAATTACTTTTGTCAATCATGGCTTTTCTGAAATGGATTCATTCCTGTTTACATCAGTCTTGCATGATCCTTTGATAAGCTTGATCTTCTATTTTCATTATGAAGTGCATATACAATGATCAAAGGGATTTTTCGGATGGACTTCAGATCCAGGGGCTATCTTATTAGTTCCTTGCAGGAACAAAAATCCCCATCACTAAGAATGGTAAGTAGATTTGTTCCAGAAGTTGGTTCTTATTTTTAAGCTATATTTCACTGGAAAGCTGCTGTTAAAGCTTTTGTTACTCGTTCTTTGAGTGGGATTACATTACATAATGTTGGTCTTCAGCTAGGAACCATGTGCCTCGTTCTGGTTTTAAGATGTAATATCACATTTTATTTGTGTCTTTGACACTAAAAATGTCTGGGAGACTGTACATATAATTGTGATGGTAGACATGTCAAAATTGGTGTTGCCATGGGACATCACATGGTGTCTGTGTACTAAACATCGGATGGTGCATGATAGAGTCTCTACTTTATCCAAATTAAAAGTCTGGGAGAGTTCCATTCTTTCAAAAGAACTGAGTTTCTTGATAGCAGGTTAAGGTTGATGTGTTCTATCATGGTAGAAGGGAGTCTACTGCGTGCCTGACATATAAATAGAAGTAGAGTTGGCGAATCTAAAGATATTGAGATGTGAGACAACTTTACAAGGCTTCACTTTTCAGTCTTGAGAATTCAATTATTATTCTTCTTTACTCACATTGTGTGTTGGAAAGTTGAGATTTCTGAAGTCAAAGATTTCTCTTTTGTTGGCTGACAGAACTGAAGATTCCTCGAGAAAAGTATTTATACAACCATCTTATTGAGATTGTGTTTATAAATTATTTTCTGTAACGCTTTTTCCGAATCTTGATGGTCATAACTATTCACGACAAGAAACTTTGATTTGATGTGTCAAAAGAGAGCAGTCAATTATTAGCTTACGCTTTAGTTGTCGGACTTGCTTACGTCTGTTAATATGACTGCAGGTTCCTTTTGTAGTCATTGATGGCAATCAGTGACCAGCAGTGGATTATGTCGTTGTGAACATGGATGGTTCAAGGCATCATCTACCTCTTACCTCATTATGTCACAAACTGCATTCGATTAATGCTTCTCCTCACACATGCCTTTAGGCACTTATTGGTCATGAACACCCCTGTAAGTATGTGACATGTAAGCTTAATGCATATGGTTAACTGCAATGTTTCTTGCCCCTTGAGATTTTTCTGATTATCTAGACCTTGCGGTTCCTTTAATTTTGTAACGAGGCATTTACTTTGATACAAGTATCTGATTTGATGCTCTTGTTCCTCTATTTTTGAAGGTTGGACTGCTCGATGAGAGAAGAAAATTCTTTCATTAGGAAACTGTGTCCATGCTGTTGACCTTTGCTTTTTCAAAATGAATTCCAGAGATCAGTTCATGCCAAGATTTTCCTTATTTTTTGTGAGTTTTCCTCTCATCTACATTTTAATGGTGATGGATGGACGTTGGATTAGTCTTGATGCTTGCTTGAGGAGATTCTTTTTCCAATTGTGGACTTATTGCCCATGTACACTATTTTCTTTTACTATAAATCGACATGTGTACAAATTTATTCACTTTAATCTTGATCATGATTTATAGTAGGATGTGAATATGTAGTGAATTGCCTATTTGGAAGTCTGTTTTTGCATTTCGCATGGCATGGAGAGTTCCCCTGTTGTGTGATTTCATGAATTTTTGGGTGATCGGCACAACCTCCTATTATTTTAGTATTTGTCCCCCTTCCTGTCAAAAGATATTGTGGCTCCTCTCCCTTTGATGCTTGTCATTTGTCTATGTGATGATCTGTAAACAAACAGTCTGCTTCACGTGACTCAAGTTGTTAAGAATCAACCATCTCATATTTCATTCTAGGATAGTTGACATGATTATGCTTTAGGGTCTACTACTTAGATCTTGGGTAGGCAGCCCTTTTTTGACAGTACTCGTCTATTATCGAATGGACTGATATGACATTTTCTAGTATCGAGTTGACAAAAGATCAGATGGTCATTGATCTTGCTTGCCGGACAAAGATACTCTTCTGGATTAGTATTTATCTTGGAAAGGTGTCAATTGGTATCCTTGGATTTGCTAAACTTGTAACCATATTCTGTATCCTGTTGAATTCAAGACATTATAGTCTTTGACTTTACTGGGCTTATGCAAAATCTTCATTCCTCATAAAATGAAACAGATGGAAAAAGTGGAGGTAGCACAGATGGGATGAGCAGCAGCAGCAGAGCCATGCTGCAGTTTACAAGCCCAACACAAATGCAATGGATGATTGGGAGATGTACCAGATGGACATTTTCTTGTAATTTGTCTAATGAGGAGGGGGAGATCCACTTTTGTTCCATGCGGCCATCTTGTGTGTCATCAGCGATGTGCATTATCCATGGAATGGGAGGTTTCACCAAAATGCTCTGTTGTAGGCTACCGATCTCTAATTCAGTCCGAATTCTTGAGTATAATAGTGGTTTTGTTTCTGTTAGTCCGAGGGTGGAAAGTCGAAATTGTTAGCTTTTCTTCCTTAATATATCCTCGGAAAAGAGCATGCCCATCCTTTAATGGAGAGTCCACAATGGACTAGTGATTATTTCGTGTCAATAACGATGCTTCGTAGGTCTCTCCAACTGTGAAAACTGTGTTGTTTGATAAATTGAGCCTTGTTGTTGAGTTTGTCAGCTCGAACTAGCTTTTATTTTTGGTATTACAATCAAACGTAAGTGCTGCTCATCTTTGCTTTGAATTTGTAAGTTCCTTTTTTGTCTTTAGACAGTGACAAATTAGTTTTTTTTCCTTGGTCGAAATAACCACTATTAGTTATGAAATGGATAGCATGGCATCATATTTATAAAAAGGAAAAAAAGAGATTTGGAGCATGTTCATTGCATAATTTGGATAGAGCATTTATTACCCAAGTTTGTGAATTGATTAATTGTGAAATAACTTGAGAAATGCTTAATGAAAAGAAGTGTAAAAGATTATAGGTCGAGGGTAGGTGAGCCTAGTGCAACCTTTGACTATCCAGATCTCGCTCAATAGACTTGCAATAGTCAACCCTTGACAACCATCAACTTTGGGTTTACATCGACCAAAATTGGGGTGGTGATGAGTGTGTTTGGTTCAAAGAGAGATGATGAACAATAGGATGAGAGCAAATTAAGTATACAAAAGTATAAGTGAGGGTAAAGTTGGAGGAAAAAAAAATCAAGGTACTTTAAAAATGTTAAATTTGGTTCAAGGCTTTAGGGACCTTAGCATTGGCACAAGGATCCTCGAGGCCTGTGATTCTTTAGAAGAGCAGATTGAAACACACCACCTTGCCCAGTGAAGCTCACTAGTCATATAGGACTACCAATGGGGACCCCTTAAACCTTATGCATAAACAGCAAAAGTAAACATGAAAAAGCAAATCACTTCGATAGTACTCTCAAGATTGGCATAGTTGCCCCAATTTCGTATTTACAAAAAGATTTTGCATACATGGAAAGGAAAATTATTGCAACAGTAATCACAAGATAATATAGCCAACGTCTAGCAAATTTTATGTCTATATTTTCTCGTCCCTAACATAATTACAGGACATTAACAATACTCCCACCCTGACAATAGGAATGTACCATAATATTGTGATGTTGAGCGCGCTCTAAAGCTCCTAAAAGTAAAAACCGATTTAAATAATATAAAGTTCTAGGTAATTTATTCACGTTGCCTAATATAAAATTACCCATTGTGCTTTTCTACCTTTACTTTGTTTCGGTCTTATATACATAATCTTTGGAAAATGTACCCATGCTAAAACCAAACAAAATTGAAATGGCTTAAAAATTCAAGGAACCACAAGATTTAAAATGTGGCATCATTCAAAAGTAACTCAATATAATTGTTTGATATTTTGCTATAAAAGAAAAGTTAGAAGATGTTTTGTCCATCCAGCAAGTATTCACGTCATTTTACAAAGAACACATTTCTCGCGATAGGAGATAGCTCTCCCGATGTCAATTGAAAGATACGTAATTTTTCCATTTGGCATGTGGCTGGCTCATTTCACAAATTGTCAAATTTTTGTTTCCTCATAGAAAAGAGCTCTTTGCAAGTAGAAAGAAAATTTCTCATGTGAAAATATCAATTCAAAATAATCAGATAAGAATCACCCTATAATCAAAATCCCGCCATTCTCCTTCAAACCCTACATCATAATCAGTTCTAAAGATCCATATGTATCGCACGGATTTTATCATAACCTAATTACCAATTTCAGTCTCCCAGTATGAAGCATCATTGTCTAGAGTTAGATACTTAAATAGTCACGGCACATCTTTTTGCATAGCTAAGAACCACTCCCTCCGCCCCCACGTGCCACTGCCTTAACTCTGATTGCACTCGCCACTGCCGACTCCGCTTACATGTGACCACCAAGGAACACAACGCCATGCGAAGAACTATTAATAGGCTGAATGCTAATTTTCCTCGTAGAAAGTTACTATTTGCAAATTTCACCATAATAAATTACAACTCGCACTCAATCTAGGCCTCAACAGTGAAAGCCCGTCACTCCTGCTCGAGAATCTACCCCAACCAAACATTTCTTCAAGCTTCACTGATGGTTTGACAAATCCTCGTTAGTCTTCAAAAAGACAAAAGTTGTCTAGATTAAAAGCAGAAATTAACTCTAGAAAATGGAGTGGTTAAGCTCATCAAATGACATAGGTAACAATATGGAGATAATCCTGAGAAATGCACTTTTAGTGGTTCCACTAATATCTTAGCAAGCTCTCGTCAGCATCTAGAATCCATAGAACATAGCCTACTTAAAGAACTAATAGTATATTGACTCATCAAACGTACCAATTCGAGAAAATTGGATATAATTCTAACAGCTCTGATGAAGACCAGTGACTCCATCCCCTAGGATTTGATTGAAGATCACACATGAAGCTAAATTATTAGTCTTTATTGATTCTATGTTGTAAAAAGTGTGCTTGTATAATTATTTTACCAAAAAGAAAAAAAGTGTGCTTGTATAATTGGCCATTGCAATATAGTAGTAGTCACTAATCACTACCGTAGCAGTAGTGTAATAGCTACTATTCACTACTATAGCACTGTATCAAAAGCAAAATTGTGTTATAAGTCTATCAATGTAAAAGACAAGAACATGTAAAGTTATTGCATTGTTGGTTAGGAGTCTTTGGATGAAAGGCAGTACTTTACTAGAGCGTGGTCCCTAAAGCAACTTGGAGGCTCCTCCAGAAATTCGATGTGAATCGTGGGTCTCGATTTGATGTTATAGTTAGAGGGACACCATGCAGTCGTACTATTTGTTTAACATATAGCGCGGCATACTTCTCCAGCCAATAATCTACCTGTATAGCCATAACATGCATATTATTAAATGCTGACAGCAGAAATTGAAGCCTAAAGGAGATATCTGAAATTGTTACCCTGATAGACTGCAGCTCTGGTGATCTAGCAAGCAAAGACTGAATATACAATATCCTGACACGTGAGACAAGCATGGTATCCATAACTCTCTTCAGTTCCATTTTACGAATAAACGTGAAAACAGCATCTCTAATTTCCACAAGAATCTCATGCTCTCTGGAAGCACCTGTCTTGATGACAGCGGCCAAAACCTGCACTACCATAATATTGGCAATTAACTATCATATATTTTAAGAAGTTCACCATTATCAACAGAAATAACGAAATTATGCAGCATGGAGTAAATACTAAATTAGACGAATAACATGTCCTAAACGACTGCAGTATTTTTCTATTTTTGAAACATCCATTCACCAGCATGCTGTAATTCTTCCTAAAATAGGAAAAAAAAAATTATCATTCAGGCCCAATTATGTGGAGACCAGAAATTGTATATTCATGAAACATACTGTACTTGCAATTACTTCTTTTTAGCTCTTAGCTCGTGCTTCTGTTTCTAGCACTTGAACGTTGAGTTTTCTTTGACATTGAACATGTCAAATGTTTAAAGACATAAAATTAGCATGTAGATTCATTAGAAGTCATGTAGAATCATTTAAAAATTACAAAAACGAACTGTTAAGAAGTAAAAACCAAAACCTGCCTTTTGGTCTTTCACAAAATGAATGAAACACACTCAATAAGAAGTGCAAATGAACAATTTTGAGATAAAAATTACAAGACAAAGTAACAAACTATCGCCAATCACTATTGTTCTTTACCAAAGACAAAGCACACTGGTTGATAGCGATTCGATCATGAAACTACTGCCCACAAAAAGATAAAACTTTATACGTGTTGAATGACAAACCAGTGATGAAACATTCATCAGAATGTTTTTCTTTTCCACTTAATGAACACCCCTCATTATTTTTCAAATGCACATGAATATCATTAAGTAAGCATACCAACATCAAGAGTTTGTTTGCTCCATCAGAAATGGCAGCAAGACTGTCATACTGATCCAGATCAAAGTCATTCAATGCTGCAGTCAAGTATTCTCCCACTGGTGTAGTTTTAACTTTCCCAGAACTTGCTTTGACCAGAGCAACTGAACCAGCAGACTTTTCAGCACTTAATGGCGAAGGAACAACATCCAGAGTAAGTCCAACATTGTCATTACTTGTCCTGGAAAAACCGACAATGGAAGAATGGACAACGTGAAACATGGTGTAGGCTAGAATCACAAAAAGCAAGTTTCATCTCAGAAATGTACCGAGATGGCATGTTTGCAGTTCCTTTTGATAATGGACTTGATTATCTAAAAAGAATAACAAGCATGTCAGAAATCCGAGAAAGTAATCTTACCAGAAGAAAGAAGTAAACTGAAGAGCACCTTGCATAATCACCCAAAAATATAAAAAATAAACTTAGCCAATGGAGTAGAGGCCTCCAAATATGAAAAGCCAATACAGCCCATGAAAACAATAGAGGACTCGACGGGTGTGTTCTTGGTTGCCTCGGCTTGGGAGACCATAAGGCGGATAAAGGAGAGAGTCAGCTGGCATCGGTTCATCTCGAGCAATGCTATCCTGCCTCGATACCAACTTAACCTTTGGCTCATCACCAAGTGAAGGCTGCCTACACAGTCTCTTCTCATGTCCCATGGTAGGATTGACACTGCTTCCTGCCCTTTTGCAACAAGGTGCTTGTACTATCAATCACCTCTTTTTTGTGTGTCGCATTACTTCGAGTATTGCTTTCTTTTGGGGCTACCAGGTGCAATTTTCCCTGGCCCAATAGGACTTGGGAGGAGACTCTTAGTTGGGCTATCTCTCTGCTCTCGGGGAAACAGTTCTACAAAAGTATCGCCCGTTTTTCCTTTGGTGCGCTTTGTCACATCATTTGGAAGAACAGGAACAATATTCTTTTCAGGGGGAGCCACTTTCTCTTCCAGCCATGAAGAGGCATCTCCTCAAGGTCATTAAAGATAAGGCTGCTACCTTTAAAGACGTCGAGGACTCCTACAAAAACAGGAGGATTCAGTGCTTGTGAGAGTTAGATTCCTGTATCTTCTCTTCCGCTGATTGTGGGCCGACTGGCTAGGCGTCTTGTTCTAGGTCATTTTGGGTGTCGGTTTGCTTTTCGCTTTTTGGCCGTTCTCAGTTGCCTCTTGGTTTTTCCCTCAACTTCCTTCCACTCATAATGGGCATGTCCATCTTAAGTGAAGTTTTTGAAGCCGATTGGTTGTACAGTTTGACCTTTTCCCAATTGTAGAGAAAAGTTACTTTGTATTATTCAATAAAATTTAATATATATACATAAAAAATAAACCCTAAAAGTGGTAAAGACTAATTTACCCTTCTTACTCCTAACACTCCCCCTCAAGCTGGAGCATAAATATTAATTATGCCCAACTTGTTACAAATATGTTCTATCCTCCCATTACCCAAGGACTTAGTAAAGATGTCTGCAAGTTGTTCACTGGTTCGAACATGACTGGGAAGAATTACTCCATTTTGCAACTTCTCTCGGATAAAATGACAATCAACCTTAATGTGTTTTGTTCTCTTATGAAACACGGGGTTGGAAGCTATATGCACAGCAGCTTTATTATCGCACCACAGAGTCATGGGTACTAAATCTTTAAAGCCTAACTCAGTCAATAACTGTCGAATCCACACTAATTCACACGTCACTTGTGCCATGGCTCTATATTCTGACTCAGCACTAGAGCGAGCAACAACACTTTGTTTCTTACTTTTCCATGACACCAGATTTCCTCCGACTAAGGTACAATATCCAGTAGTTGATCTTCTATCATCTGGAGACCCAGCCCAATCAGCATCAGAAAAACCTTCAACTCTGTTATGACTATGGTTTTGGTAGAGAATTCCTTTTCCCAGAGCTTTCTTCAAATACCTCAATATCCGAATAACTGCATCCCAGTGAGATGTACGAGGGGAAGACAAAAACTGACTTACTACACTGACAGGAAAAATAATGTCTGGTCGAGTAACTATAAGATAATTTAGCTTACCTACCAGTCTTCTATATCTCTCAGGATTATTAAGAATTTCTCCTCCATCAGCAACTACTTTAACCCCTTGTTCCATGGGTGAATCAAGAGGCTTTGATCCCAACATACCTGTCTCAGTGAGCAAATCCAAGACATATTTTCGCTGTGACAGAACAACACCTTTTGTGATTGTGCCACTTCGATTCCTAGGAAATATTTCAATTTTCCTAAGTCCTTAGTTTGAAACCTGTTCTGAAGATAGGCTTTTAGCTCGGCTATACCAACCAAGTCATCTCCCATGATGATAATATCATCAACATACACAATCAAGAATAGTTTGCCTCCCTTGATTGTTTATAAAAGAAAGAATGATCATTTCCACATCTTGATAGCCCAAAAGACAATACAACCTCAGAAAATCTTCCAAACCAAGCTCGTGGAGATTGTTTCAAACCATATAAAGATTTTTTTAATTTGCAAACTAGTCCAGACTCCCCATGAGCAACAAACCCTGGAGGTTGCTTCATATAAACTTCCTCATGAAGAGTGCCATTCAAGAAAGCATTCTTAACATCAAGCTGAAATAAAACATCAAGCTGAAATAAAGGCCAATTATACGTTGCAGCAAGAGAGATCAAAATACGAACAGAAGTAAGTTTGGCAACAGGAGAAAATGTGTCTAGATAGTCAACCCTATACACCTGAGCATAACCTTTTGCAACAAGTCTTGCTTTTAAACGAGCAAGAGAACCATCGGGGTTAACTTTTACAGCATACACCCATCGACAACCAATAGCAGTTTTGCCTAGAGGAAGTGGTACTAAGTCCCAAGTTTGATTAATCTCAAGAGCTTGTAATTCTTCTTCCATTGCTATCCTCCAACCAAAACTTTGTAACGCCTCAGCAACAGACTTGGGGATAGGATATTGTTCAACAGTAGTTAAAAAGGCTCGAAAAGTAGGAGACACATAAGAGTGAGAAATAAAATTTGTAATAGAATGTTGAGTACAAGTACGTGTACCTTTGCGATGAGCAATAGGAAGATCAAGATCAGATACAAGAGGAGGGACAGCTAATGGCGGATCTGGAGCTGAAGTCGACGTAGTAGTGACATGAGGAGCAGGGGGAGCAATAGTAGCATCACGATGACGTCGTGTATAAACCTGGAGAGGAGGTGGTTTCTCTGTAGGTACTGGTGAAACATTGGGAATAGTAGACCGAATGGTGGTCAAATACAAGTCTTCATCTAATTCTGACACATCAATTGGAACATTATGATAAGGAGTTGATTCAAAAAATGAAACATTAGATGTTACAAAATATTTTCTCAGTGATGGAGAATAACAACGATATCCCTTTTGAGTGCGGGAATAACCCATAAACATACACTTGAGTGCCTTGGGATCAAGTTTTGATACTCCGGGTCGATGATCACGAACAAAACGGATACAACCAAAGATACGGGGTGGTAAGACAAACAGTGGTTCATTAGAAAGCAAGGTGGAAAAAGGAATACCACCTTGCAGAATAGAAGAAGGCATGCGATTAATGAGATAACATGCAGTTAGAACAGCATCAGACCAAAAGGTTTTTGGTACATTCATCTCAAATAACATGGATCTAGTAACTTCCAATAAATGCCTATTCTTCCGTTCAGCAATACCATTCTGTTGTGGAGTATCAGGACAGGAAGATTTATGAATCATACCATGTTGAGTCATAAAATTAGAAAAGGATGTGGAAAAATACTCCTTAGCATTATCAGAACGTAGAACTTTAACACGCATGCCAAATTGAGTATAAATTTCAAATATAAATGCACGAAAAATAGAAAATAATTCTGAACGATCTTTCATTAAATATAACCAAGTAACTCTGGAATAGTCATCGACAAAAGTAACAAAATATCTAAAACCTGAATTGGAAACCACATGACATGGACCCCAAATATCTAAATGAACTAATAAAAAAGGAGATGCTGATCGTTTAACGACTTGAGGTGTATAACTAACACGATGTAATTTGCCAAGTTGGCATGACTCTCACTCTAGACTAGAAAGAGATTGAAAACTAGAATCTAACTTTTGAAGACTACGTAGAGAAGGATGACCAAGTCGACAATGGATTTGATGTGGGGATGCAACACTTGTGCAAGCAACTGAAGAAGCATCTTCAAGTACATACAGCCCCCCTTCCTCACGTCCTCTACCAATCGTCTTCTTCATAGCCAGATCCTGGAAGACACAAGAATTAGGATAAAAAGTTACTGAACACTGAAAGTTTTTGGTTAACTTACTAACAGACATTAGATTAAATGGAAGTTGTGGAAGATAAAGCACTGAGGACAAAGGTAATGAAGGACTTGGGTTAACTGTGCCAATTCCCCTAACATGTGTAGGTGACCCATTGGCTAGAGTAACCATGGACAAAGATGGAGAAAAAGAGGAAAATATACCTGAAAGACCTGACATGTGATCAGAAGCCCCTGAATCAATGATCCAAGGACGAGAAGTAGCCGAAAGACATGCAGTAGCATTACCTGTCTGAGCCAAAGTAGCAGTGGAAGAAACAGGCTGTGAGATTTGAGACTGTGTGTACCGAGCATATTCCTCACCAAATATAACCACCACCTTGTCTTCAGATGACTGTGGAGTAGAGTCAATATTAGATGCCGTATTAGCAAACTGGTGCTGCTGCCCTGGTCTCCCATGTAGCTTGTAGCAAAATTTTTGAATATGACCAGGTTTGCCACAGTAATGACAAACTCGTGTAGTTCCCGAATTATCAGTAGATATATAGAATTATCCATAAGGATGCTTATTACCTTGACCTCTCCCTATTCCAATGCCTCGGCCTCCTCCTTGGACACCACGCCCACTATACCCGCCACGGGTTCTTCCATCACTCCTATTACCACTACCAGTTCAAGTCTGGGACACAAGGGCTGAACTCCCCACCATTGATGATGTATCCTGAGAGGACTCACGAGATACTCGAAGAACTTGAGCAAATGTATCTGTGAGTGATGCTATATTCTCTCCTCCAAGAATCTGAGACCTAACATTTTCACACTCAGAACCAAGACATTCTAAGAATCCCATTACAGCCAATTGTTCCCTTTGACGTTGCATTTGTTGAACATCAGCTGAAATAGGGAGAACAGCATTCAACTCCTCATACAATCTCTTAAAGTCTGCAAAGCATTGAGTAATAGAGCGCCCCTTTCTTTCAAATCGATAAAACTCCTGCGATAGCTCATAAATCCGTGACAAATTATCTTGGCTAGAATACAGCACATTCAAATACTCCCATAGTTCTCTGACTGTATCAACATGAGTTACCATGTCAACTATATTACTCTCCATAGAATTCAACATTTGACTAAGAATGCGTGCATCAACACCATCCCAAGTTACATCATCTCTTGGCTTAAACTCAGTTAAGTGTCTATGTTGATTCCTGCTTGTCAAAGTAAGCTTCACGATTTTCTTCCATTGATGGAAGTTAGCACTACCTGCGAGCTTCTTATCAGTAATTCGATTAGATGAAGAGGAAATCACCTCACTCATCACAGTATTATTCTTCTCATCGCCCATTTTCCAAATAAGAATAAGCAAAAACTCGACCTTAGCTTCCGTCAAACAACTCAGTCTCAACAATTCAATAACCCAATATTACCACTACCAAATAAAATGACGAAGCTACCACACAACTTTCAAATCATCAAATAAATAATTGCACTATACCCAAGCAGCAACTTGCTTCATTAATCAGCCAAATCAGCAAAATCAGCAACTTTAAAGCAAATTCTAACCAACAAAATCATCCCGATGAGTGCTATTGCACTCTGTCGCTACTGCAACTTGTCTTCTTTCTCTCTAGGGTTTTCCCTCTCCTTCACCGACCTCACGTACAAGAAGCGGGACAGCTACACCACCAAATCCAACAAGCATAGGGTCGTCAAAACCCCCGGTAGGCCAGCAAATCGCACAAGCACAAGCGCGCGGAAGTCGCGCAAGCAAGCCGTGCGAGCAGCGTGAGCGGCGCGAGCCGAGCGAGCCGCACGAAAGAGCCCCGCGAGCAAGCCGTGCGAGCGAGCTCTGTGAGCGAGCCCCGCGAGCGAGTCCCGCGAGCAAACCATGCGAGTGAGCCGCGTGAGCTGCGCGAGCAACGCGAGTGAGCCCTGCGAGGGAGAAGCCCTATTCCGGTGAACGGTGGTGGCGAGTCGACGGTGGTCCGGCGAGTCGATGGCGGTCCAGCGAGTCGACGGTGGCAGGCGGCTGCTCCGTCGTCTAGGGCTAAACCCTAGGCTCTGATACCATGTAGAGAAAAGTTACTTTGTATTATTCAATAAACTTTAATATATGTACATCAAAAATAAACCCTAAAAGTGGTAAAGACTAATTTACCCTTCTTACTCCTAACACCAATATATCACTTACTTTCACCAAAAAAAAAAAAAAAAAAACAATAGAGGAAGCAGACAAGTCAAATGCCTTTCACTTTAGCCTACGAGTAAAAAGAGGCCGAGTTGATTCTTAATAAGCATGGATCACCTCAGATGAAATTTACTGCAAGTTCAAAGGTTTAATCTAAACGAATTTTAATTTCCCTAAACATATTATTTGCCAAATTCATTGTCAGTGCAGCTCTAACCTAAGGATGACCCAAATTATACTCCCCCAACTCATATAAATTGGACCGTGTAAAATTCAGCACCCATGAGAACTCTACAACTTACAAACAAGTCACAACTGAGTTACTAACATAGAACTCATCTCACCACATTGAAATGCTGCTGATAGCAGAAGAGTTGAGTAAAGTTCACCAATATCTTTGCAGAACAATGACTATAAGCAAACCTACAGACTTGCAATGGAAATGATAGACTGATAACTAAGGCTATGCAGATTAGGTACAACTGTTCTACTCCAATCCAAAGTCTGAACAATTGTGGATCCACTCAAGCCCCAGGTGGGACCTCGCAGTTGTCTACAGATGCTATGCGACCCAAGAGCCATTGCAGATCTCAAAAAAAGTCAAGGAAGAGGATAATGAGACCAATAGCTGTAGACATGAACTGAATACAGCAGTCAAAGAAACTGAGGTACTAGCAAAGTCCATCCGCAGTTTTTCCCCTGCATCATGGCACTGCCAGGTAAAATTATAGTATTAACATGAAAAAGACTTTACCTGGGGTGAACTAGTCAATGAAGCTTTTTCTGTGAGTCCGTCAAATAATTTCTCATTCTCCTCATGCAATCTCTGCAAGAGTAATTCATTATTACAAAAATCAAGTCTTATTGACATCTAGATAGAGACTGCATATACACCATTTTATAAGAAATTAACTACTCTCTAAATTCGCCTGCTATGAAACTACAGTTTTTCCAATATATTGCCCACATAAAATTTTGCATGTTGAAAACAAAGAAGCCCATTGTTTGGCAAACAATCACAGCTATCATACTACACAAGCATATAAAAAAGAAATAGAACATGTCAAAAATATGATTATCACCTCAAGCCAAAGGATCCACAAGATCAACCTATGTTTTTATGTTAGTTTCCAACATTCACAACTGATCTGCCTAGTTGACAAAAAAATTGTTCCATATAGAATAGTTACAGCTACTCCTTTTGCTGAAGAAAATATAATCATGATATTCCATGCTTTTATAAAGTAATTTGGATTCGCTACACTCACAAACACTGGAAGCCACTGGCCCTAGTTCTGATTTCAAATTCTATTGGTTGTTAGCATCTTCCGTGTCAATTATATGAGCAACACAAGCGTAATGCCCAATTTTTACCAGCTCACGATGCATCCATCTCCACCGAAATAAATCACAACAAAAACACAGAGAGTGCAAATGAAAGAGAAGAAAGATAAACAACATAACTCTTTCAATGACTCTACCTGACACGTCACGGCAGAGGAAACCACCAACTGAACAGGTTGACGACCTTTAACCAAACAAGAGAAGGCAAAATACCAAACATATCCTTTTCTGGTAGGATAATTTTCTCATGGAAAATAATTGAAAGAATTACAGGATCAGCATAAAGCAAATAGGCTATAGACGCACTGACTCTAGTAATTGTTACATGCATCAAAAGAAAGTAACACCTAAGAGTGGAAAAGAGACCTCGGATCTTTCTATTTTCTCATGTGCACTCAAGGGAAGGAGAACGAGTATTTGGAGAAGGGGGAAACAAGCAGCAAGGCATTTAGAATTGATCATACAACAAGATACCCATGTGAATGAACATACCTCAATTAATGCATCACGTTTTTTTAGCTCTTCTTCAAGTTTCTTGGTCACTATGGAAGAATCCATTGTATCACTAATAGCTTTCAGAAGTGATTGTACTTCAAGACCTGAATCTACATCTGATTTTGACTTCGTTTCACTTGAATGAAGGGCTTCATTAAGCTCATGCTCAAGACTTCTAATCTTGGCCTGCATTATGAAAATAAGGGCAAGAGAAAAACTTCATTACAGGGTTGCAATTGAAGCTAGAAGCAGAAGATGTCATATCACATATCTGACTTTCTAGTATCGCATGACCATAAACCCAAAGCATTATCACAGATGAGACTTGCACCATGCACATATTTCTTTATCGCATGCATATATTTCTACATCTAAGTGAAGTCATGTACTAATTAAACCAAAAAGGAGGGAAAACAATTCATGGCAGGACAAGGAGATGCAAAGACTAGCTTCCAAATGACTTGACTGCACTATGCCTTGTTAAATCAATAACTAAGGCTCCGTTCCTTTCGCGGAAAATAACTTCCAGGAAAATATTTTCCGGATTTTCCGGTGTTCGGATGGGCGGAAAATCACGGTCAACGGAAAACATTTTCCATTGACCGGAAAATTCCTTCTTTGCAGCTTGGAAAATGTTTTCCTCTTTTCAAAAGAGGAAAACATTTTCCAAGCCTCGCCTCTTCTCTTCCTTCGGTTCTTGTTCTCTCTCTCTCGCTCTCCTTGCTGCGAAGTCGGCTTCGACGACGTCCTTCGACCAGCCTCCGCCCTCCGTAGCCGCTCCTGCCCGCCTGCTCTGGCCGGGGCGCCACCGCCACCGCCGCGCTCCGCTTCCCCGGCGGCTCGAAGCCGCTCGGGAGGATCCGGCTCAAGAGGGAGCTCCGCGGCGGCGCCGGGAGGCTCGCGGGGAGATCTGTCACCAGATCCGGCGAGCTCGGGTGAGATCGGCCGAGCCTCGAGCTCGCCGGAGTGGCCACCGGGTCTTGGTCGGCCGCTGGGCAGCCGGCCATCGTCAGGCCGGAAGGAGGCGGCGGCGGCGGAACGAGGAGGAAGAAGGAGGAGGAAGGAGGCGACGGCGGATGAAGTCGCTTGGGAGGAATCGGGAGGAAGAAGGAGGAGGAAGGAGGAAGGAAAAAAAAAAATTTCTATTTTAAAAATATAAATAATTAAAAAATCATTTTTTAAATATAAATAAATAAAATAAATTTTTGGTCAATTAAAAATATTAAAATTCAATTTTTGATAATTTTTTTCAGGAAAATGTTTGAGCTAACGAACAGTGGAAAATATTTTCCACTCAAATTTTAGATTTTGGCCTAACACCGGAAAATAGAGTCATTTTCCTGGAAAATAACAGGAAAATGTTTTCCTAAACACGTGATATTTTCCGTGAAACGAACGGAGCCTAAGTGACCAGATAACCTGAAGCACAGGTAGGGCATACAGATCATGACATAAGAATGAAAAGCAATCAACACACTTAACAGATACAAATTGTCTAACGCGTTCCCATTATATGTTATTGCAGCAGAACTATGTGTACCAAATTGAGGTACATACGAACGCCCCCATGCAGCTTTGTGGATGTTGAGACGGCATCTGCAAGCCCACGGACACATACACCAATGAGAAAGCACGGGCACACAAGCATATGTTCCTACTTAAAGGCACACAAAGACCACATGCAGACACCAACATCTCTGTACTTCAACAAAACTTTGGAGACATATCAATTGTCTCCCATCATGTACAAACTAAAATTACATCAACTTTTTTCAGTAATATTTGGTGGTTTATTTCACACAAATAGGACCATCATCAAAACTTTCTAGGAGCAACTATAACCATAAAGCATGTTTCAAGAGTTCAAAGAGTCAAATTCCAAGAATCCAAGATCCATAAAAGAACGGCAAAGCATATGATCAACTCAGTGGTGAAATAAATGATAAAGCATAGGCTGAAAAGCATTAAGTTTCAAATAAGACGAACTTGCAAAGACTGAATAGTTAAATCTTGCTGCTGTATCTGCAGCTTCTGAGCCTGCTCCAACTGTGCCAGTTGAGCAAATTGATTTTTGAGCTGCGCATTCTGCTCCTTCTCCATCTTATGCTTATCTGCCAGCATTATGTTCTCAGGCTGCATTAGAAAAAGTTATGATTTCAGTAAATAATCCTAATGAAAACCACAGATGGAAATCATTTCGAAATTAAAACATGACATTTTCCTGGATTTATGTTGAACTGCTTATGCACATACTACAGACAAGGAAGAAGTTAATTATGGGTGTTAACATCATTAAATATTTCCCAGAAACTTCATCATAACTACAAATTTTATAAAAATTTCACACTACAACACTCGTTAAAAACCAAATGCAACACTGCAAGGGAATCCATCATCAAGAATGTATTTCACAGAGGATAAAAGATGTAGATAGAGAACAATGTGTCTATCAACCATTAGCATCCATTGAACTAATGTTCCAAGAAAAAGTTTTCTTTGGAGAATAGTATTTAATTCGATTGGGAAAAGGCGGTCATTTGGAGGACAACTACATGGAAATCTTGCCCCAGAAAAAGTCATTTGTTCAAAGAGGATGCTCAAATAAATCTGGGATACATTTTTCCTCAGAGAAGCCAGCATTAATCAGGAGTGCAAATGACATAACTATCAACTGAAGTAATTGATCATCATACAAGTTCCACGCAAAACTTGGAGAAATGCCACTGTGAAGTTGCCCACCTTCAAATCTGACTGCAGAGTATAGGAGACCTTCCATGCCTTCTGAACTTCATTGAAAAGGAGGACACATTGATCATTTGCATCTTTCAACGCTTGTTTTAGCCCCAAAACCTCTTGTTTAACATCTTGTAATTCTTTCTCTTTATCATACAAATCCTTCCTCGCATCATTGGCCTAAATAAGATAAAGACACCCCCTGCAAAAATTCAGTGCTTTTTCCTCTTTTTGATGACAAACAATAGAAATATTCGATCTTACCAAAAAAAAAAACAATAGAAATATTCACAGAGGCCAGAAATTCTGTATCAAAGTGCTTTAACATTCTTTCATAATGACAAAAATATTGAACATGTCACATCACAGGGGACAAGCTGAAAAGAGTATGCTCATGATAACTAGCAATTTAAAAAAAATTGACAAGACAATTATTCAGGCAACAGGCGACCAAAAGGTGAAGTTAGCAATGGACACCTTCTCACATACATTAAAATCAAAAAGCTTTAAGGGGAGAAACAAACAATATTCTCTAATGTGGATTCGTGCCCATAGACTATCGACACTAGTTCAACCAAAAATCCCAACTAAGGTTCAGTCTACTAGGGAATACAGAACATACAACGTCCTGCCATTTCTTTACCGTATCTCTGTTTCCAAGGCTTAGCATAGCATTTCGTGCTCTGGAAGCAAAATTAAGGGATGATAATGTCTCAGATACATTTGATGCATCAGGAGACACATTAACAATCAGCACAGTCTTGGATGCAATTGTCGGTGCATTCAGCAGTAATTCTTTATGAGTTAATCTAATCTTAGTAAGCACCAACACGACAATGGAGATGCAAAGGGATCGAGGGCCATGTATGTGCTCATGGATTACCCTGTTTTGCCTCCTTATGTATATCAACATATACCTATACAAAGAATATCTTTCACTAAATTATTAAATTAGTGGACTGTTTGGTTTTTAGTAGACATGTATCAGTCTGTCAATCCTCAGATATAATCATGTGCCTAGATCATCAAATGAAAAAGTAATCTCTTACTCAAACATTTATGAGTTGCTTCATTTTGCCACTATTATAATGCATGTCCAGCGGGCAAAAGCAAACATCCTGTACAACTATATCAACTAGAATTTTGTAATTTAAGAAAATAATACACAACAAAGGAGAATGGAAAAATTTAGCCTAACCAAAAGAGTCCCTGTCTGATGATTCTTTTTATCCCTAATGCTGCTTCAATGAATCATCTCAATTACTTCATCCATCTCCTTGAGTTTTGGGCCCATTAAGAAACTGATGCAATCAAATTCAAGCAGTAAGGTGTATTCAGAATAAGCAGATATGCAAAAACATTAAGTATGGCAATGGAGCAGAGTGTACCTATTCCTTCCACCAATATGACCAACATGATCCAGACCTAAATAATGGAGAATCTGAAAGATAAAGTCAGTAAGTAGCAGTAGCAATCAGCATTTAGCAGCATCGTGAAGGGAAATGGACTGAGCAATTTATCTTTTGAAGATAGAGAGATTCCTAAAACAGGAAAGTCAACCCCCCCATCAGCTAGAGATGGAATAATATAGCTGCCAGTAGATAAAGCCATAAACAGAGAGACTTCTCAGAACAACAGAATCAAACTCATAAGTCAAGACTCAATGGATCATTAACCTGATAAAGTTATAAACAAACCAATATGGTTGGGTCCCTATGGTCAATCTCTTAACATCATTATATCATCCATAATAAACATGGAAGCAGATGAAAATGGAGCCCTTCTCTTGACTCCAGATTTTTTAAATAATTTTGCTCGGTTAGCATTACTTAAATCACTAAGTCATACTGAACTTTTCTGTACATTAAGATGCCATCTCCTAACCCAGGGAAGGGGGCACCAAAATTCAGGATTTTCCGCTGCACAGATCTCCTGGGAAACAATAGTAAGTATGGATTAAAGGGCTAGCCATCTACTGGTCAAACTGATCCATTTACTTTATTTTGACTATGAGATAATTATCACCTATTGTGTCAACCACTGTTCTTCAACATAGAAGGGTAATCAAATAGGCAGGTTTACATCAAGTGTGTGTGAACAAGAGTAGAGATTTGACTTCAAATGATGACTACTGAAGGTGAACATATGTAAAAGTTAAGGGGTAAAAAATCCAAAAACAACTGACCAGAAGATCCCAGTCATCTCTGCGAAGCTCTTCGTCTAAATGTCGTGAAACGTTTTGGTCTACTTGAACAGTATCTTTAACCTGTAATCAAATAACACTCTAATTGAATACCAGAAGACACTATTCAAATTAACCCAAAGAACGTATACCCAAAACCATATGAAGAACACTTGTCGGTGAAAACCACTCACAAAAAAACTACTCACTCCATCGTGCCTAATAAATGATCCTGGAAATAACTTAAGCCATGTGTCATCACCATGCATGACCATCTTCCTACCAGTCCGAAAGAATTGACCTACCATACAAGAAGTATACAAGTGACGTGTGTTATAAATTCTAAATAATAAAACTTGCTATCATCTAACAGCTTAAACTTTTACAATAGTTGGCAGTGCTCTCAAAAAATTTTACAAGGTATCAAGGTAGAGGGTAATAAATTAAAAATTATATATTTCCATTCTTAGATCTAATGGCAAAGCCCAACCTATGCATGGGTGGGAATACAACAACACTTATATATTAAACCATGTAATTGTTTGATAGTTTAACTAATCACAACAGTTGAAATGATCCACCAAATTTCACAATGTGTACAGATCCACAAGATCATTTTATATAATAAGTATGGCAATCCAACTTGACCTACCAATAATATTATCATCTTGCAAAGCTTGTGTATTAAAGTCGAATGCCACATCCAAAAATCCTCCAATTACCCCAGAGACCATAGCCTGGAACCACAGAAACTTAAAGCGTTAATAAGAAGAGGAAACATCAAACTAAAACATAGAAGTAGCCCAAAGTAACAACCTTCAAGCACGGCATTGTAACAGTAGGAGGTGCAGCCTTTGCATGGTATCCAACTGCAAATCCATTCGCTAGTAACGACTGAGTATAAGGCATGGCTTCCACAAAAGCATCTCTTGGAGGCTTGTCGTCCCTTCTGAGCACAAATTCTGCTGGAAGACCATCAACAACCTAAACTGACATGGTTGCAGTGGGCAGCTAGTACTTACTATCGAGTCACATTCATTATGCAAAATAAAGAACCCGATGCCAAGAGCATCTTCAATCGGCACAAATCTCAAGCACGAGCAAGATTACATACCATTAGAATTAGCCGATCGAACGGAGGGTTGATCTCAGATAATTCCTAAAACAGCAAATGCATCATCAAAATCAAGAAAATCCAGCCGCCCCGATGCAGAGGACTCGCAATTCACCATCTCAAAACAGGGGTAAGCAAATACGGAACCTGATACAACCGCTTGAGCTCTTCAGGAGGCAATGCTGCCGCCGAATCATTTCCAACGCCGTTGGGCCACGGCGCACGGAAGCTCTCCGGTCCACTGACGACGGCGACGGCGAGACCTAGAAGGCAAAACAGAAAAAAGTTCAGAAATTGCAAAATGGGTCGACGCATCCGGATCATCTTCAACCTCAAACCGAGCGCGTAGCAATTACTGGCGAATTTTCGGTGTCTAGGAACGCACCTGACGCCAGAGAGAGCAGGCTTGGTGGGGAAGAAGCCGAAGACGAAGAGGGAGAGGCCCAGGGATTGGAGGAGGAGTGCAGCCGCGGCGGTTGACGCGAATATGGAGCACGTAATCGAAGGAGACATTCCCGCTCTCTCTCTCTCTCTCTCTCTCTCTCTCTCTCTCTCTCAAGCGGGTCGAATCCGCGCAAGCATTCCTCGTACAGGTGTCAGGTACAGAGGAGGGAGATGACCAACCCTGCTCCCATTGTGAGAGTTTAATGGTAACTTTGGGAAAATATTTCTCATTAAAATCATTTTCTCTTGAGAATGGAAAAGACCTTAATTTGATTTGTCTATAATTATGAACAAAAAATTTTATATTATGTATGGAGTCTACAATTCATTATTTAAATCTCACTAGCCCTTATTTTTCTTTTTTCAGCATAGCTTTATATGGGCCTAATACCCTGAAAAACCTCTAGCTTTAATTCTTGTCCAAATTCTACTTTTCGTCTCATAAAAAATCTCTAACTGTAGCTTATGTTCCAATTCTAACCTAAAATTTTTTACCATTAAAAATCCAAAACTTTAAGTCTAGTGTCAATTCTACCCTAAATCTTTTTAAACCCTCAACTTTATATCAATACCCTAATTTTTTTTTTTTTTGTCTTGTGAAAAAATATCAGTTTTAAGTGCAGTTTTGACTTCACTCTAAATTTCTTGTTTCATAAAATATCACTAAATTTTTACTTGAGCTCAAAATCTACTATTCATTAATCAACTATCAAAATCTCCCTTAGGGATTGTGCACTCATCCATCTCTCATACTTGGGAATGTTCCGTTTATCATAGTTTTATCATAGTAAGAGAGCTCGCCCTTAGTACGCTCAAACAAGTCATGTTTGGAAGTTTTTCATCTCTCAGTTGTCAACGAGAAATTTGAACGGGGGTTAATGCAGGTAGATTCGTGACTAAAGTAAAAATTTGTGGCGTTTTATAAGACTAAAAATTTCAGGGTAAAACTGGGACAAGACCTAAAGTTTCGGGTTTTTCATAGGAAAAAAAGTTTATAATAGAATTTTGAGACAAGACTTAAAGTTGATGATTTTTTATAAAACAAAAATAAATTAATGATAGAATTGTCACTAGACCTAAAATATGAGGTTTTTTTATGAAATAAAATGTAAAATTGGGACAAAAGCTAAAGTTGAAGGGTTTTTAAGGTATAAGGCTGCATTATATGCTCGGTCTTTTTTTTTTAATACCTATAGGTTGTGACATCCTGAATTTCAACCCCGCCCCAAATATATGAAATGGGCATTTCGTCAACACGCCTATAGTCATTTTTTTCAGAGATAATCACTCTCGAGTTAACTGATCTATCATATAAAGCCATTAAGAGATATAAACGTGACAGACTTGAGAATTCGATCAGAAATCGGCTACTCGATCATGCTAATCAGCAAGGATCAATATGGCATTGTTATAATCGATTAGGGATTGGAGATAGGTCGATTTGACAGAGGCATGTAACTAAGTTGTGGGTGATTCCACCTAATTGCAAAATTCGCGTCAAACGGTACTAAACCAATTTTTCTGTCGATTCTGTACCCGGTGCCCATAATTGAAATCTTGAGATTTTTACGACAACCGAGAGTCACCAATGAGTTGAAAATGCACAAACATGGATTGAAAATTATCAACCACGGGTTAAACGCGATAAAATCTCTAAAAGCTACCCGGTAGGTTGGGTTGCGCTAAAATCGCGTCCGGTCGATTTTAACCACAAAATTTAATTCGGTTTTGAGAATCAGATATTCGAGCGTGTCACGATTCATTTATAGGACGTTATCTCATCTTTCAGAAAAATTCCATCAAGTTGGAATTTTGCAAAAAAATCGGTTTTCGAACAATTTGGAAAAAGAAGTGAAAATTCGGATGGGAGGTGAAGTGGGCTATTTTGCTGCCTAGAAATCATTAATTTTGGGAAATTAGGCTCAATAAAGTAATATGGGGACATAGAGGATTGGCATGAAGACTTTGGAGCTTAGGCAATCATGACTTAGATATTTAATCTTGCCTTTTTCTCCCTCCCTTTCTCTCTCTCTTTCCCCACTCTCTCACGCATGAACTCATCCCCATCTCTCTGCCGCCCACCTTCTTCTTTCCTTCCTCCCCCTCTCTTCTTCTTCACCCCCTTCCTCCCCTCACGCCCCATCCTTCTTCCTTTTGTTGACCTCACGACTCCACGCCTCATTCCATTTCTTCTTCTATTTTTGCCACCACCACCTCACGCCTGTTGCTCCATCTTCATGCACACCACCTAGCCACCACCCCTTCCACTTCACTAACCTCTAGCAGCCCCTTATTCCTTTCATGGTTGCTGCCGCCACCCCATCCAGCCCTCATACCACCTCACCCGCCACTCCAACAACCCACAGGCATAGCCCCTCTGTCTAGCACAACTCCAGCAAACTACAGCCATCAAAGCCAGCCCAAGCCGAGCCCAACTAGCCCCTCAATCTAGCCTCTCCAGCTCCAAAGTAGAACTGAGTTTCAGTTTAAGGACAAAAACTTGTGGGGCTCTTTTCAGCGTCTTCCGGGCCTCCCTTGGAGCCGCCATAGGCACGAGATCTCACCACCGTCGCGCCATCGTCACCATGAACCCGTTTGCTCGCTAATCTGGTGAGTTAATTCCATAATCCTTGATTAGTTGTTAATTGCACCTAGTTAAGTGCATTAGTGATAATTAGCTTGATTAGAATAGTATTAAGTGAGATTATTCTTAAGATGAATTAATGCTAATCTACGATTAGCCTTAAGATGGATTAGTGTTAATCTAATTGATGATATTAACACTAATGAGGAGGGATTAGTCCAATTTAGTGGATTTTCCTCAAATATGGTTTCTAAACCCTCGTCATTTGCCATTTTTATGGATCAAATTGTGCTTAGATTTTGAGGTTGATTTCTTTTTAAAAAATGTTTTAGACATCGTCAGCTATAACATATATTTTCCCCAATATTTTATGGATTTAAAAGAGTATGATTTCGACTTCGTCAAAAACAAAACAGAGCCCCTGTTTTTATTGGAACTGGTGACCTTTTGGGATTCAATGGATTTTTATCAACTCATAGAGTTCGAATTTCAAAAGAGTTCCCTCACAAAAGTTGTTTGTCACATCTTTTAATTTAACATAATCAAATTTAAGATCAAACGGATAAGTTTTAGACCTCAAACCAAGCTGATTTCGGAAAACAAACTTTCTGGAAATAGACACAATTTTTGTACTGGATTGAGTGATTTACTGGGCTTAATCTAGAAAGATCTAGGTTAAAGTGTCTTTATAAAAAAAATTAAAATTCTTTTATGTGTCATTTACAACATATTCAAATTTTGGAATCTTCCGAACTCGTTTGATTAAGGTTCTGGATTTAAACTTGGAGACACGCGAGTGGACTGTTTCTGTCGGTTAGGGCTGGTTATGGTTTTGTGGTGTTCTTAGTGCAATGCTTACTAGTTTACGCATTCTTGATGATATGGTTGGTTTGTGACATGCTTGGAACTTGTGCATGATGATGTGTGAAGGATTGTGCCATGGCGATGGTGTTGGATGTATTGCCCTAAAGCTACTATGTAATAGTTACATATTAGGGATTTCAGTTGTACTATCATTATTATTATTTAATTAATGGCAATGACGTATTCATTCATTTGTCCAATTATTTTATATTTATCAATGATTCCATAAGATTAGTTGCAACTAAACCTATTCTTGAGATATCAATAATATATGTAACAGGTTTATAGTTAGGCTGAATCTTTAAATCATTTATTAAGTCAATGGATTATTGAGTGGATATTTATAATCCTGTTGAGACCGGTGTGTTCTTAACTTCACCATTAAGTATTGGATATTTAAGGGAATGATAAGTCACAAGTCATTAGGTATTGTGATGCCTAAAATAAGAACACAAGTATTGGTATTAGACAAGTTCACTGAACGTGACGCATATGGAACGATTAGCGACATGGAAGCTTTTAGCATGGTTAATGTCTAATTGTTCATGCTTTGGTCTTGCGTAAATAATCCTTAAATCTGAGGCACATTGTTAACTTGTGTGTCGAACAATTATGGTTCACAGGTGCACGTAATGCCGGGTCGTTGATTCGTTTTTATACTTGATGATCATAGTTTGTTCATATACGAAGTTGCACGTGTGCGCAATATGAAATATGTCTCCTTGTTACATGCAAGGTATAATAATGATGTCATATGCGATCTAATTATGACATTGCATTGAAATCCTCACTTGGGGTTGTAACTGAGAATAAATTGTTTATGTCTCAAATAAAATGCATGTCAATTAGATTTGTACATATGATTGTATTGGTAACTTGATAAATATTCCTTGATCTTTATTTGATCGGGACATAGTAAGACAGAGGGATTGAATTACACTGTAATCAAAACTGACAGGTTCATTATGTTCTTAAAGCATTCACACTATATGGGTAGCCATGACATATTACTAGATGTTAATCATGGCTTGTAAAACCCAAAGATTAATCGGGTCAATTAATTCTTTTGGGAGTACTAATGTGTTAGTACAAGTCTTACTACCAGCTTAGTGATGAACCTAGAGATGTCACACACCATAAACAATTAGGATAACGTGGAACAAGAGAGAAATATTGTTGCAAATGTGTTTGCAATTACTGTAATCGAATTAAGTCAATTTGAAATTAAATTAATAGTCACGAGCCTACTTGCATATGATGCATATGCATGCCCAAAGTGGATACATGTTAATGCACCATAATTGCACACACAAAGATTATGTTCCTTTAATTTTTTGTTTTAGGAATTGATTAATTAATTAAGGTGCACATGTGCAACGCACATCACATGTGTGTTTCCTTTTAATATTAATAACTTTAAAAAAAAAAAAAAAAAGGGTAAAGCTTCGTGCACATGCATGAAGCAACGTGCATGGAACGGTCTGCAACCGTTGCCGACCGTTCATGCACGATCGTGCATGGACGATCAGCAACCATTGCTAATCGGTTCATATATTTTTTTTAAATGCTAGTTTTGCAACAAATCAAGGGGTTGCTGAAAATAGAGTAAAAGGTGTGTGTTCTTGTGTTTTTTCGAGATGCAAGAAAGGAGAGTTTCTCTCTTTTGGGCCGTGACTATAATACATCAAGGATACAATGGATTATCTCCACAAGATTGCTAGCACGATCGTAGTGGTGATTATCCGAAAGTTCTCTCTTCTATTTGACGTCCATTGTTGGTGTGTCTGAACTAGAGGTGCGACGTTTGTGGGGCTCGAACTGTAGAACATCCAAACCAATTCATTTAAAGAGCACTTCGAGAGGTAATTTGTTTAACTCCCTTTTTATATTCAGATTTTTTATTAAAACGCATGAACAACGCCTTCGGATAATCACGTATATAAATATATCATTTTTGTTTCTGCGTTATTTTTGTTAATTTTATCAATACATGATTCATGAAACCCCAACAGTGGTATTAGAGCCAACCTTAGGCCTTTTTTGTGCGTTTAATTGATTTATAGTTCAAAGATATTTTTGCATTCTAATGGCCAATTTATTTTTGTTAAGAGAATCTCTTGCTCTTATGTGGCCTATAGAAGTTGATTAATTTATGTGATAAATTTAATCAACTAAGTAAAAATTAGAACTAAATCAATTTTGAATCAAAAATCCGTAACTTGTTATACTTTGTGTTTATATTCTGCGAATGATTCGTGATTGTGAATTTAAAGTTGACAACGTAACTTCCATTCGGAATCACGCTTGTGAAATTTGTTTCATCGATTTTGATTTCTTGATGTGGTTTGCGTTGTTCGACTTTAAATTTGATTAAATGTAGAATTTTATCTATGCCTTTCGGAGCTTTAAATTTTGAATTTATGGCTCGTAAGGAAGGGTGGTGATCATGGAAAATCCCTAATCATTATAATTATTGTATGGATGAATGTATGATGATTACAGGTATTCTTTTTGGGGATATAATTATTAAATGGAGGCTACATCATTCCTTTTATTTTATTTTAATTTTTCACGAAATGTAATTTTAGCATAGTTTAGTATTTCAATTGTTGATGTAAATGCTACAAGAGAGGAAGAGCCATTGGAGGAGCCATTAAGCCGGTGAGCTCTATGGGCCCGGTCTTTGAAGAGTTCAAAGATTCAAGAAGAAATGAAAGGCAGGTCTCTATTATTAAAACATTAAAATGGCTAAATGGGTCTCTTTGGCTCGAGACCCATTAAACCATAATTCCATGATCACTACGTAGGATAGATGTTTGTGTGATATCTATTTATTTATTGTGTTTATGTTATCATGCATGTTAAACCTGTTAATGTGCAAAGTGAGACCGTTAATAACGACCCAAATCTCCTTATTAATGATATTAAGTTGAAATGGGTTTCGGACTCGTGGCCTTCCATCGTTGTGGTTTGATCCAATATTATAGTGGTTAACTGACCGGCTATGGATACATAGAGGTTTATTACCATTCATAATATTAGACTACTCCATTATGCATGTGATGATGTGGGATTGGAGCCAAATGATTTCTAATAATTATCAGGTGAGAGAATTGTTTGTGCCTTCAATACTTACACGAGACGGTAGGGTAGACTTAACTATGATCATGATGCCAATAACTGTTAATTGAGGCTTTCATGGTCGAAGTTATGATTGGGACTCATATATGATGCGTTGAACAAGTTGGTTCACTCACTAAGCTCATAGAACACCAATAACTGTTAGGTGAGGTGGGCTTTGGGCTAGTGAGACTCCAATCCTCACTAGTAATCTTTACCCAACAAAAATTACCGTTTCCCATCTTAAGGAGTATGGGATTCAAATATAAATTTAGTGGGACGATCTATATCATTTAAAGGCCAAAATGAAATAGTTATTTTGAAATATACAATGGCTAACAATTTATTTTCAGCAACTAGCACTTATCTCTTGCAACCTTTTTGCGGCATTTTATTTTAAAGCTGGTTTTACGACAAATCAAGTGGTTGCTGAAAATAGAGTAAAAGGTGTGTGTTCTTGTGTTTTTTTGAGATGCGAGAAAGAATAGTGTTCTCTCGTTCGGGCCATGACTATAATACATCAAGGATACGACGGATTATCTCCACGAGATTGCTAACACGATCATAGTGGTGATTATTTGAAAGTTCTCTCTTCCATTCAACGTCCATTGTTGGTGTGTTTGAACTAGAGGTGCGACGTTTGTGGAGCTCAAATTGTAGAACATCCGAACTAATTCATTTAAAGCACGCTTCGAGAGGTAATTCGTTTAACTCCATTTTTATATTCAAATTTTTGATTAAAATACACGAATAACGCCTTCGGAGAATCATGTATAAATGTATCATTTTTGTTTCCGCTGTGTTCTTTTTGTTAATTTTATCTATACATGATTCATAAAACCCCAACAAATGGTTTGTGGTCATGTCGAAAGATAGTTGTTGAAGGCCAATATGTGAATATGTAAATATGTGATTACGTGATTATGTGAGGACTATTGAAAGATGAGGTGATGTGCTGAGCTAATCACATGTGTTGTGTTGAGGAAATCGAGTGAGTAATGAGCCGGTAAAGCACTAAGTGCTACACAATAACGTAACCTCGTGTGAGCCACCTCTAGAATATTGTGTCGTTGCTTATTGTAGTCAAGGGCTAAGTGCTACATGGTGAACTGAGTCACATGGGAGCCACCTCTAGAGTTTTGCACTACTGTCTTGCATAGTCGAGGGTTAAGTGCTACACGATAACGTGACTTCATGGGAGCCACCTCTAGAACCTTGTATTGTTGCTATATGTGGAAAAAGACTAAGTACTATATGACAAGGAAACTTCGTGTGAGTCACCTCTAGAGCCTTGAGTTATTGCTTTGTGTGGTTAAGGACTAAGTGCTATACGATAGCGTGACTTCATGGGAGCCACCTCTAGAACCTTGTACCGTTGCTGATTGTGGTTAGGGACTAAGTGTCATATGATAATGAAATTCCATGGGGGTCACATCTAGAACCTTGAGTTCGAATATGGAGTTTGGATATTTAGAGTAAATATCGGATGTGGACTGAACTACCGATATGAGTTATCCACACCTAATTATGGGATGAAATTGTATGGCACGGAATGAGATGTGACATAACGATTTAGCCCTATAATCGGACCTCTGTGAATTGTTGATGAATGATATGATGCGTTTTAGTTATTAAGTGCACTTACTGAATGCATATGTTTTATGAGATGCACTAATGTGCAAGAAGGTGTTGAGGCAAGGTAAGTTCCGAGTAGTGCATGTTTAGGATGCCTCTGAGTGAATTCTCATTCTAACCGAGGTTTAGGGTGTTGACTCGCCGAGATTTATTCTCATCCCATAGTGGTTTACAATTTTTTAGATCCCTAGAATGGAAGATCCGGAGTCCGAGGTGGAAGGGTCTAGAGTTTAGGTGGCCTGGTAGTTTCTTTTGAGACGAGACTTATGTGTATAGACTGGTAGGACCGACTTGCTATATGTTTATAAAGTTTGGTTCGTAAAAAAATGGTTGTCCAACTTTTGTATCCCATGTTTGTTGTTGTCCAGGTATACGTTATGAGTTCGCTTCTGCATGTGCAATAAAATGATTGGGTCGGCGACACGTCCTGAGAATGTCGCAATTCTATCGACCATTGAGGGATGTTCGTGCACTCGAGGTTCGAGGCGTGACATACGCTTTCTTCTTTTCATGGATATTTATGGTTTAAGAAAAGTGATTTATTTCTTGTCGGAAGAAAAATAGTTTTCCTCCAATCTAAATTTGTTGTTGTTAGTTCATGGAAAACACTTTCCATAAAATTGATTAATTTTCATCATCCAAATACTAGAAAGTTGAAAAATAATTTTCCGAAAATAGTTTTCCTTCAAGCAAGCGGACTCTCAATAAATGGCAGAATTGTATGGTTGGGTGCACTAAAAATTGAAATAGTTTCATGTGTTAGCAAAATTAATGTCATGCTCTAACTCTCGGACACATGGCACCCCTCCTTAAGTTCATTTAATTGCAACATCCTTGGAGGTGTTGCCGACCCATTCATTTTATCTTTTGATTATACACAAGCAAAAGCATAATTTACACTACCCAATCATTCATAAGTAGGGATATCATTGAACACATATCATAACACACTTTCATATATATTAACATGTACACATTAGCTTTAGTACACCGGAAGCTTAACATATACACATGCACGAAGTGGGTTCATTTCAATTCGTCAAAAGAGGGTTGGGATTAGCCTAGCACCTCTACATTAAGAGGGTGACCTCAAAAAGTAGTATCCCTCCATGTGTCTAATATGCGTCTAGGTTATAATACCACGGCTTGGGCTTGGGGCCCGACTCTAGATCCGGGTTGTCTCTGGTTAATGATGGCACCATCGAGGAGATTGCAATCCATGGGGTCCCAACTAGCGCCCCCGGGTCCTTGGCTTGGCAGATCATTAAAACCCCAGAGAGGGCCCTAGAGCTCCCCTCCAAACCAAACGTACTGGGTTATGAATCTATGGGGCACCAACTTAGGTAACCCATCATTCACCTAGATGGTGGGTATGTGCCTCTCGTGAATGTGGGATAGATTTAGCACAAGCAAGTAATCTTGATCCTATGGAAACTTAGGAAAATCATTTAAATTGCATGAACCTGATCCTAGACCAAAGAACTAGTGACTTATGTTGGTTTCGATGATCAATGATAGTTTGTTAGAGGATAATTTAAGTGCGTAAAGGCTTTTAGCCTCTAAAAAAGCATCAATATTTATTGTGCCACTCAAATTATTTGAACTCAAATCAAGAATGTCAAGACCCTATAATTGTAAAATCATGCTTGGAATTGCGCCATGGAAGTGGTTATATGACAATCTAATGTCAGTCAACTGAGTGAGTTTCCCCAACGAGGATGGGATTTCACCGCTCAATTGATTCGACAAAGTGTTAAGCACCTAAGCTCCACGAGGTTTTGGAAAGAGAGTGGAATCTCACCACTAAATGATTGGAGCGAAGATTTATATAATGAAGTTGAACTAGGTTTCCAATGGAAGATGGGATTTCGCCTGTTAGCTTATTAAAGCTTAAATCTAAAGTAGTCAGCTGGACGAGGTTCATGAGAGAGGATGGAATTTGCCCAATTAACTCATTGTTCACTAGACTTCAATGCTTAAGCTGGACCAGATTTCCCAAGAAGGATGGAATTTCACCCGTTAAAAAATTAGAGCCTAGATCTAAATGCTTCAATTGAGCAAGACGTCCAAAAGAAGATGGGATTTCACCTCCAAATTGCTTGAGATATAGAATCAAATTCTTTAGCTTCAAGATGTTGCCAAAATAAGCGAGAATTGTACCCTCTAATAAATTGTTACTCGAGCCTAGGTAAGTAGAGTCAGGTTTCTGAGGGGGAGTGTTGTGCCAATAAGCATATTTGATGAGAGGTCAAGATGGACGAGTTTGCTCAAGTTACCGAACGAATGTGGGATGTGACCCATTGTGACATCCTAAATTTCTCAACCTGTTTTTTACTGAATTAATCGAGCATTTCGTTGACGCATTTATAGGGTTACTCTCAGAGCCGATCACTCTTGAGATAAATAGACTGTCTAAGTAAGTAACTAAGAAATTTTAGGGCAATAAACTTGAGAATTCGATCAGGAATCGGCTTCTCGACCGTGCTCATCTTTAGAGGCCATTGCGGCACAGTTAAAAATCGATTTAAGACCAGAGATAGGTCTAGTCGATTGAGATGTGTGGTCGATCGTGGGTGACTCCACTAAATTGGAAAATTCTCGTCGACTGACACTAATATGATTTTATTGTCGTTTTGGTACCCCGTGTCCGTATTTGAATCGTCGGGATTTTTTACGACAATCGAGAGTCGTCATTGAGTCGAATGGATTCATAATGGTTCAAAGAAAATCAACCACGGGTCATTTGCCTTAAAAAGTTCTGAAAACTACCCAATAGTCTAGGTCACGCTAAAAACGCATCGAATGGAAATTAACAGTCGATTCGAGTCCGATTTCAGAAATTGGAGTTTCTGACATGTCACAATAAATTCTAGGAATGTTGACTCAGTCTCAGAAGATTTTTCTGACAATCGATACTTTTTGGGAAAAAGTCGTCGCCGGGTTGTTTTAGTGCAGAAAATGCCGAAGGTGGTTTTTGATTTCGAAATTGAGAAGCGTGAGGGATTATTGGATGAGGAAAATTGTCAATTGAGGCATTGTAGTGCCAATTGATTTTTGTAAAGGTCAAATGAAATTAAATTAAGCAAGATCGATGTCCAATTGAGGAGGGCTTGTGCCAAAATTCGTGTACCCCCACAAAGCCACAACCTTTGGACCACTTTGTCTTCTAGAGGAGGGTGTTTTGATGGCATATTGAAGGCCAAGTATTCTTACATGGCCAAGAGTGATTCTAGAAGATATTTTGTGAAATATCCAACCAAGTGGAGCCCAAACCTCACTCATCTCTATCCATCTCTTTCCCTTCACCCCCTCAACCGATCGAACTCTCCCTCCCCTTTTCGTTTTCGTGCGACATCTCCAACAGCCACTGAAGAAGACCGAGCAAATCCCTTACAGCTCATGCAAGATTTTCCTCCACCGTTTCGGCTAGCCCCTCCACGCGTCCTCTTCAGTCAACAACCGGAAGCACTGAAGCCTCTTTGTTGACAGAACAACACCCGTGAATCTCGAAGACTGAAGCCATTACGTGTCTCTTGTGGTCCAGGTGAAGTTGCTCCTCCATCCATATCTTCTGTCCAGCCAGCTGAGTCAACGAACCGAGCAGTCTTCTCCGCAAGCATCGACACTAGTTGCATCTCCATTTGCAGCGCATCCTTCGGCCTTCACCTCCACCATTTCGGCCAACCTCTCCACACGTCATCTTCGGTCAACATCAAGCCACCGAAGGTCCTTGGTTGACCGCAAGCCTCGCTAGCGAAACCATCTCGCCTGCAGCTCCTCTGCCATCGAATTCCCTCCTTCTCTGTTCCGTTTTCCTACCGCGTGCCATCATTCCCCACGCCATGAGCTTCAATTGCACGAGGCCACCTCGGTTTAGTGCCTCGCGTCCACGAGTAGCAGCTTCTTCGCCGCGTCTTCTTCAACTCGTGGATCTACTGTGACAAATCAGCCCAGCATCCAGCCCATCATCAATTGGATTTGAAGCCTGTCAGTTTCAGTCTTTCAAGCTTAGCAAAGACAGGCCCAATTCATTTTTATTTCAAGCCCATTTTCAGCAATTGCAGTCTTCAAGCCCAGTTTTTGAAGCCCATCTTCGCAGCAGGCCCAATCCAACTTGGGTTTGGCCCAAAAGCAAGAACAAATCTCAGTTGGGCTGAGATTTGTTGGGCCTGAGTTTAAGGCCCGGTTCAAGCCCGCCGGTGTCATCGAAAGCCTGATTTCGGCCGCCATCGCGTCGCCATCACGGTGTCTCGGTCTTTGCGTTTATCAAGTGAGTTTTACTCACTAATGCTTTCTTAATTTGCTAATTATGCTTAAGGGTTGGTTAGATTTAATTAATTGCAATTAGGTGGTTAGATTAGTTTAGAATAATTTAATTAGTGACTTAATGATGCATGTTAGGTGATTGATTAGTGTAATTAGCAAGTAAAGACGTACTTCTATTTATTAAATGCATCTTGGGATTTTCCCGACCTGTTTCGGGCTCCAATCAGGCAATACGGGCTTAAATTGGATTTTTAATATTTATTTTTTAATTTTCGAAATTAATTATTTAATTAATTATTTTTCTGGAAATTCAATCGGGATGGCCAGTGATCAGAATTTGGTGCTGATTGTCGTGGTGCAGACCGTTTATTTAATTGAGCTTTAACTTATATAGAATTGATTTAGAGTGTGAAATTTGAGGATTTGTCCTTAATTGTTTGTTATTGAATATTTGATCGGTAGATGGCCGAGTATGGGTATATAGCGCCAGTTACATTGATGGGCTATATAGTAGAGAGAATGGTAAGAGCTAACTGAGAATGTTATTGGCCAAAACCAATCAGGTACGATATTATTGGACATACGTGGTTCAGTGATTGAAAGTATCACTGGCGAAAACGGCGCCTTAAAGAACGCACGTGAATGAATTATAGACAAACATGGTTCGGTGATTAAGGAAATATCACTGGTGAAAACGACGCCTTAAAGAACTCACGACGTTGTCTATTGCCGATGTCACCTTGGCAAAAACGGCGCCCTAGAAAGGACACGTGGTTCGGTGATCGAGGATATCATTGGTGAAAACGGCACCTTAAATAACGCACGGTGTCGGTGATCAGTATGTCATTGGCGAAAATGACACCCGAGAAACACATGTGATTTGGTAAAGGAGTATACCGTTAGGAAATTATGGTGTGAGTGGGAATGACCTAGAGGTGGTTCGAATGACATGTAATCGACTAAGTCGATTGGTCAATGCTTGATAAGATGTTATGAATTGTTTGAATATCTGTGTTTAACCTTAATTTGCAGGTGGAATCTGAGGCCAAGGTAAGTCATTTGACCTGTGCGTGTTTAAGCAACCCATAGTGTATTGGCTTATTAATCGGGTCTTAGGGGGTATAACTCGCTGAGACGTGGTCTCATTGGTTATTGAATAACCATTTCAGGACCCTAAGGGGGAGCCAAGAAGGAGGAACCTAAGAAGGAGAGCACTGATGTGAAACCTGAGGAGGAGAAAGATTTTTGAAGTAGAAGATGATCCAGAGAGGGATCTTGAGTACAACCTGGATGTGGATTGAGATCCCATCCCTTTTGTAAACCCTGTCTTAGTGTAGATAGGTGTGAGACAAGTATTATGTGAATAATATTGTAAATATACTATGAGTTGTGCTGTTAATAAAAGTGTGGTTGTGAATTTCAAAATGGAAAATATGGCATGCTTTTCTATCCTATTGTTTTATTGTTTGGGGATTTATAACTGCTTCCGCATGCGTAATAAAAAGAAAGGGTCGGCGATACTTAGTCCTGGGATATCGCACTTTAAAATCAACATGGTAGAAGGATGGGCGTAACCATGAGATGATCATGGCGTGACATCCCCTTTTTGTGGTATGAGAGCGAAGTTTAAGATTGAAGTGATAAGGAGCAATGAGTCTTCAGATAGTAATAAGAAAGGCCTTTAAATTCATGTTGGTGTATGTATGTATTAGTTGGATGCTAAAATTGCTTGTTGTTTGGATTGCTCTGTTTCTAATTCGGTGTTGAATTGGAAGTAGGTGTTGGTAGATTTAAAACAACACTATGAGCGATCAGGAACCGAGGACTCCTGTTAAGAGGACTAGTAGGGCCGTTGTTCGGGGTAGAGCTCCGACTCGTGTCGGGACCTGAGGTGGACGTGGTCGAGCGCTAGCACAGGCTAGCACGAGTGGAGTGATTCCACCTGTCGTAGATGCTGGGGTAGCAGCCCCTAATGATCTCAGGTTGGATGGGATCTTGCGTGTTCTAGAAGCAATGGGTACGAGAATGGATCAACAAGCTGCTATAGTTGAAGCCGCCGCTCAGGCCGCCGCCACTATTGCAGCTGCTGCTACTGCTCAAGCCACCCCTATCGCTGCACCTGCAGTTGCACTTGCCGTAGCCCCTGCTGAAATACTACTAGGAGTTGTGGCCGTTGGGAGGCCGATTCACCGGTTAGTGGATTAGTTCTTAAAAATGAATCTGCCGAAATTCATTAATACCGGAGACCCTGAGGCCGCGTCTCTGTGGGTACAGGATTTGGAGAAGACATTTGCACTTCTAATGTGTAATGAGAAGGAAAATGTGTTACTAGCTGTGTACCAACTTCAAAGTAACGCTAATATATGGTGGAGAGCCGTTGAGGATATAGTATTCCCGGAAGGTGTGGTCCAAGTGTGGGACACCTTCCTTAGAGCCTTTAATGATCAGAACTTTTCGAGTACTGCTCGGGAACAAAAGATAGAGGAGTTCCACCATCTTTGCTAAGGGAGCATGACAGTTGACCAGTATGGGGTCAAGTTCGCAGAACTATCACAGTATGCTCCTAAACTGATAAAAGACCCTGAAGAGAAAGCTCGGAAGTTCAAAAGCGGTCTTCGTGCTGAATTGAAACAACCTCTGCTACCATGGGACTTGAAAGATTACAGAGAGGTTTTATCGTCGAGCCCAGATGATAGAGCGAGGATTGAATGAACAAGCTGCCTCATCTGGATCAAGGTTTAGCTCCCATCGAGAGAATATTCGTCAGGGAAAAAGACCCATGCCAGGAGGTAGATCCCATGCCCCACCCTTCAAGAGAAGCGGATTCAATAGACAAATGCCTAATAACATGGGTATATATCGCTTTTGTGGAAGGCGACATGGGACAGCTCCGTGCCCAACTAGGACAAGAGCCAGTTTCGAGTGTGGCCAACAGGGCCACATCGTAAGGTATTGTCCAAAGAAGCATAAAGGACAACCTCAATTGCCACCGCCACCACCGATGAGACAGAGTAGAGGGTATGCCCCTCAGAATGGACCGTAGGGAGGATAGCAGAGACCTCCAGTTCAGGGTACCATGTATGCAAGTACACAAGGTTAGGTGGAAGCTACGCCTAACGTGATCACAGGTATGATCTCGCTCAATGACCAAGCTGCATATGCTTTGTTTGATTCGGGAGCAACCCATTTCTTCATTGCCGAGCAATATGTTAGGATGCTAGGGTTGAGTCATGTATTGTTGGAGTCGGCAATTTGCATATCTACACCCTTGAAAGATAAAGTTATTGCTGCTTTGGGATGTTCAAGGTGCAAGTTAGAGATTGGTGAGCGAGTGGGGAAAATTGACTTGTTAGTCCTAACCATGTATGATTTTGATTTGATAATTGGCATGGATTGGCTCACTAATCATCGAGCTAAAATGGACTGCTATCGTAAAGCGATTCAATTTGACATGTTAGGGGGTAAGAGCTTCGAGTTTGTCGGGAATTGAGGAGGACCCTCGATTGTCTTGATCTCGTCGCAAGAGACAACTCGTCTATTAGACGAGGGTTGTTGAGGGTACTTGGCAACTGTCGTAAATACGACAGTTGAGGAACTGAAAATGGAAGATATTTCAATGGTACAGGAGTTTCCAGATGTCTTTCCAAAGAAATTGACAGGGTTACCGCCAGAAAGGGAGATTGAATTTGTAAATGAACTAGCACTAGGGACAGAACCGATTTCGAAGGCACCTTACCGGATGGCGTTATCTGAGTTGAAAGAACTGAAGGTACAGATGCAAGAGTTACTAGATAAGGGATTTATTCGCCCTAGTGCATCACCTTGGGGAGCACCAGTTTTGTTTGTAAAGAAGAAAGATGGTTCGTTGCATCTGTGCATCGACTATCAGCAACGATCAATAACAAGTACTCACTGCCGAGAATTGATGACTTGTTTGATTAGTTACAAGGGGCGTCGATTTTCTCCAAGATTGACTTGAGGATATGATATCATCAGCTGAGAATTAGGAATGAGGATATTCCTAAGTCAGCATTTCGTACTCGGTATGTCCATTACAAGTTCACAGTGATGCCATTCGGATTAACGAATGCTCTAGCTGCATTCATGGATATGATGAACAGAGTGTTCAAAGAATACTTGGATCAGTTTGTAATCGTGTTCATTGACGATATCTTGGTCTACTCGAGAAGTGATGAAGAGCACGAGAATCATCTGAGATTAGTGCTTCAGACCTTAAGAACTCACTAGTTATATGCTAAGTTTAGCAAATGCGAGTTTTGGTTGACTCGTGTTGCGTTCTTAAGTCATGTGATTTCTTGAGAAGGAATCTCTGTAGACCCGAGCAAGATAGAAGCCGTAATCAAGTGGCCAAGACCGACAATAGTGACAGAAATCATAAGTTTTCTGGGTTTAGCAGGGTATTACAGACAGTTTGTAGAAGGTTTCTCATCGTTAGCCTTGCCTCTAAGAAAGCTCATGAAAAAAAACGAGAAGTTCATATGGACAGACAAGTGCGAGTGTAGTTTTCAAGAGCTGAAGGAAAAGCTGACTACTGCACCGGTATTGACGATTCCATCTGGTCCTGGAGGATTCGAGATCTATAGTGATGCGTCTTTCAAAGGATTAGGTTGCGTGTTGATGTAACATGGTAGAGTGGTTGCATACGCTTCTCGCCAATTGAGACCTCATGAATTGAACTATTCGACGCATGACTTAGAACTCGCAGCCATCATATTTGCATTGAAGATTTGGAGGCATTACTTGTGCGGGGAAAAGTTTCAAATCTTCACGGACCATCGGAGTCTCAATTATCTATTCTCTCAGAAGGAGTTGAACATGAGACAGCACCGATGGATGGAACTGCTAAAGGATTACGACTGTGATATTCTATATCACCTAGGGAAGGCGAACAAGGTCGTCGATGCATTGAGTCGGAAGTCTTCAGTGGCGCAAATCTTGGTTAAGGAGTGGAACTTAATCGAGAGAGCTCGGGATTCGGAATTCAAATTTGAGGTTAGCCACCTTTCAAGTTTTATGGCTACCCTCACAATTGAACTAGATGTCCAGGTCAGAATCAAACAACTCCAACCGACAGATCCAGATGTATAGAAAATTCTTCAAGAGAACACAGAGAAAAGGAAGGCTGATTTTCAGATTGCTGATGACGGGACTCTAAAGTTCCAAGGACGTTTGGTTGTACCTGACGATGTCAAGCTTAGAGAAGAAATTTTATCTGAAGCACATCGTAGCAGTTACAGTGTTCATCCTGGAAGCACTAAAATGTATCAGAATCTGCGTCAACACTATTGGTGGTTAGGTATGAAGGCAGATGTCGCCAAGCATGTCGCCAAGTGTTTGACATGTCAGCAAGTAAAAGCTCAACATTGCAAGCCGGGAGGACTTGTGCAACCTCTCACGATCCCAGAATGGAAATGGGAGCATATCACGATGGATTTCGTGACTGGACTACCAAGGAGTTAGTAAGGAAATGATTCAATTTGGGTGGTAGTCAACAGACTGACAAAGTCAACTCACTTCATCGCAGTTCGAAAGGACCTCAGTCTAGATAGGCACGCAGACTTGTACGTGCATCAGGTGGTTCGAATGCATGGAGTGCCGATTATGATAACGTCAGATAGAGACCCAAGGTTTACAGCCGCTTTTTGGAAGAGCTTACAGAGTGCACTTGGTACAAAGTTTCAGTATAGTACGGCATATCATCCTCAAATGGATAGCCAGTCCGAGAGGACAATTCAGACTCTCGAGGACATGTTGAGAGTTTGTGTAATAGACTTCAAAGGAAGTTGGGAAGATCAGCTTCATCTGGTAGAATTCGCCTACAACAACAGTTACCAGCAGAGTATCCAGATGGCTCCATTTGAAGCGTTGAATGGCAGAGCGTGCGAAACACCAGCGTGTTGGGATGAAGTTGGGGAAAGGAAGATAACAGGCCCAGAGTTGGTTTAGCAGTCAGTGGATGCCGTAGTAGTAATCAGAAACAGATTAAAAACAGCGCAAAGTAAACAGAAAAGTTACGTAGAGAAGCGCCGGAGGTCTTTGGAATTCCAAATTGGTGATCACATTTTTCTGAAAGTATCACCAATGAGGGGAACTTCGCGCTTTGGTAAAAAAGGCAAATTGAGTCCGAGGTACATAGGTTTGTTTGAAATTCTTGAGAGAATCGGGACTTTAGCTTATCATCTTGCATTGCCGCCAAGATTGGCGCAAGTGCATGACGTCTTTCACGTGTCGATGTTAAGTAAGTACGAGCCTGACCCGACCCACATGCTCAATTTCGAGGAATCGGTCGTGAATGACCGTGTGTCATACGTCTTAAGACCGGTCCAGATTGTCGATCGCAAAGAGCAAGTTCTGCGCACAAAGACCATCCCTTTAGTCAAAGTGGTCTGGCAACACCCCTGTACAGAAGGAGTGACATGGGAGACTGAGGAGTCAATGAGAGAATTGTACCTCCACCTTTTTGATCAAGTCTTGTAAGGTTTAAATTTTGAGGACGAAATTTTTATAAGAGGGGAAGAGGTGTGACATCATGAATTTCTTAACCTGTTTTCCATTGAATTAATCGGGCATTTCGTTGATGTGTTTATAGGGCTATTCTCAGAGCCGATCACTTTTGAGATAACTAGATTGTCTGAGTAAGTAATTAAGAAATTTTAGGGCAATAAACTTGAGAATTCGATTAGGAATCGGTTTCTCAACCGTGCTCATCTTTAGAGGCCATTGTGGCACAGTTAAAATTCGATTTAAGACCAAAGATAGGTCTGGTTGACTAAGATGTGTGGCCGATCGTGGGTGACTCCACTAAATTGGAAAATTCTTGTCAACCGACACTAATCTGATTTTATTGTCGTTTTGGTACCCTGTGTCCATATTTGAATTCTCGGGATTTTCAGGACAATCGAGAGTCGTCATTGAGTCGAATGGATTCATAGTGGTTCGAAGAAAATCAACCACGGGTCATTTGTCTTAAAAAGTTCTGAAAACTACCTGATAGTCTAGGTCACGCTAAAAACACATCGAATGGAAATTAATCGTCGATTTGAGTCCGATTTTAGAAATTGGAGTTTCTGTCATGTCACAATATATTCTAGGAGTGTTGACTCAGTCTCAGAAGATTTTTCTGACAACCGACACTTTTTGGGAAAAAGTCGTCGTCGGGTTGTTTTAGTGCAGAAAATGCCGAAGGTGGTTTTCGATTTCGAAATTGAGAAGCGTGAGGGATTATTGTATGAGGAAAATTGTCAATTGAGGCATTGAAGTGCCAATTGATTTTTGTAGAGGTCAAATGAAATTAAATCGAGCAAGATCGATGTCCAATTGAGGAGGGCTTGTGCCAAAATTCGTGTACCCCACAAAGCCACAACCTTTAGACCACTTTGTCTTCTAGAAGAGGGTGTTTTGATGGCATATTGAAAGCCAAGTATTCTTACATGGCCAAGAGTGATTTTGGAAGATATGTTGTGAAATATCCAACCAAGTGGAGCCCAACCCTCACTCATCTCTATCCATCTCTTTCCCCTCACCCGCTCAACCGATCGAACTCTCCCTCCCCTTTTCATTTTCATGCGACATCTCCAACGGCCACTGAAGAAGACGGAGCAAATGCCCTGTAGCTCATGCAAGATTTTCCTCCACCGTTTCGGCCGGCTCCTCCATGCGTCCTCTTCAGTTAACAACCGGAAGCACTAAAGCCTCTTTGTTGACTGAACAACACCCGTGAATCTCGAAGACTGAAGCCGTTACGTGTCTCTCGTGGTCCAGGCGAAGTTGCTCCTCCATCTGTATCTTCTGTCTAGCCAGCTTAGTTAACGAACCGAGCAGTCTTCTCCGCAAGCATCGACACCAGCTGCATCTCCATCTTTCGCGCGTCCTTCGGCCTTCACCTCCACCATTTCGGCCAACCTCTCCACGCGTCATCTTCGATCAACATCAAGCCACCGAAGGTCCTTGGTTGACCATAAGCCGCACCAACGAAGCCATCTTGCCTACAGCTCCTCTGCCACCGAATTCCCTCCTTCTCTGCTCCGTTTTCCTGTCGCGTGCCATCATTCCCCACGCCATGAGCTTCAATTGCACGAGGGCACCTCGGTTTAGTGCCTTGCGTCCACGAGCAGCAGCTTCTTCGCCGCGTCTTCTTCAACTCGTGGATTTGCCACGACAAACCAGCCTAGCATCCAGCCTATCATCAATTGGATTTGAAGCCTATCAGTTTCAGTCTTTCGGGCCAAGCAAAGACAAGCCCAATTCAGTTTTATTTCAAGCCCATTTTCAGCAATTGCAGTCTTCAATCCCAGTTTTTGAAGCCCATCTTCGCAGCAGGCCCAATCCAACTTGGGTTTGGCCCAAAAGCAAGAACAAATCTCAGTTGGGCTGAGATTTGTTGGGCCCAAGTTTAAGGCTTGGTCCAAGCCCGCCGGTGTCATCGAAAGCCCGATTTCGGCCGCCGTCGCATTGCCATCACGGTGTCTCAGTCTTCGCGTTTATCAAGTGAGTTTTACTCACTAATGCTTTCTTAGTTTGCTAATTATGCTTAAGGGTTGGTTAGATTTAATTAAGTGCAATTAGGTGGTTATATTAGTTTAGAATAATTTAATTAGTGACTTAATTATGCATGTTAGGTGATTGATTAGTGTAATTAGCAAGTAAAGACGTACTTCTATTTATTGAATGCATATCGGGATTTTTCCCGACCTATTTCGTATTTTGGGCTCCAATTAGGTAATATGGGCCTAAATTGGATTTTTAATATTTATTTTTTTAATTTTTGAAATTAATTATTTAATTAATTATTTTTCGGAAATTCAATCGGGATGGCCAGTGACCGAATTTCGTGCTAATTGTCGTGGTGCAGACCGTTTATTTAATTGAGCTTTAATTTATATAGAATTGATTTAAATTGTGAAATTTGAGGATTTGTCCTTAGTTGTTTGTTATTGAATATTTGATTGGTAGATGGCCGAGTAAGGGTATATAATGCCAATTACATTGATGGGCTATATAGTAGAGAGAATGGTGAGAGCTAATTGAGAATGTTATTGGCTTAGACTAATCAGGTACGATATTATTGGACATACGTGGTTCGATGATTGAAAGTATCACTGGCGAAAACGGCGCCTTAAAGAACGCACGTGAATGACTTATAGACAAACATGGTTCGGCGATTAAGGAAATATCACTGGTGAAAATGACGCCTTAAAAGACTCACAATGTTGTCTATTGCCGATGTTACCTTGGTGAAAATGGCGCCCTAAAAAGGACACGTGGTTCAGTGATCGAGGATATCACTGGTGAAAACGGCGTTTTAAAGAACACACGGTGCCTGTGATTGGTATGTCATTGGCGAAAACGACGCCCGAGAAACATATGTGATTTGGTGAAGGAGTATACCATTAGGAAATTATGGTGTGAGTAGGAATGACCTAGAGGTGGTTCGAATAACATGTAATCAACTAAGTCAATTGGTCAATGCTTGATCGGATGTCGTGAATTGTTTGAATATCTGTGTTTAACCTTAATTTGCAGGTGGAATCTAAGGCTCTGGTAAGTCCTTTGACCTGTGCGTGTTTAGGCAGCCCATAATGTATTGGCTTACTAATCGGGTCTTGGGGGGTAGAACTTACTAAAACGTGGTCTCATTGGTTATTGAATAACCATTTCAGGACCCTGAGGGGGAGCTAAGGAGGAGGAACCTAAGAAGGAGAGCACTGATGTGAAACCTGAGGAGGAGAAATATTTTTGAAGCAGAAGATGATCCAGAGAAGGATCTTGAGTACAACCCGAATGTGGATTGAGATCCCATCCCTTTTGTAAACCCTGTCTTAGTGTAGATAGGTGTGAGACAAGTATTCTGTTAATAGTATTGTAAATATACTATGAGTTGTGCTGTTAATAAAAGTGTGGTTGTGAATTTAAAAATGGAAAATATGGCCTGCTTTTCTATCCCATTGTTTTATTGTCTGGGGATTTATAACCGCTTGCCTTTATTGTTTTGTTCAACTAATTCTCTATCATCGTTATATATCATCTAAAGCAGTTTAATGCTTCTAACTTATGGGAGATCAAAAAACAAAACCGAAACGTTTGGAGTCATCTATGAAAGTGATGAAATATAAGGCTCCATGCCTCGACCTCACATTCAAAAGTTCACAAATATCATAATGAATGAGTTGCAATGAAAATTCGACTATAGTCCCTTTAATGAATGATTTTCTAGTTGCTTTTCCCGCTAGACAATATTCACATACGGGTAGATTAACGTTAGTGAGTGACCTTAAAAGACATTCTCTAGCTAATCTTTGCATTATTTGCAACCCAATGTGACCTAATCTAGAATCACAAGTACTTGCATCAATTTCCAACATTACTAGAAGATGAAATTAAAGAAAAATAACCATCGACATTAATATTGTACTGATTATAGTTAATGTCTAACATCATAAAACCATTCGATACATGACCTGAACCATAATAAATTGTTTCATACAAAATGTCAACACAATCACCATAAAAATTCAATACATAACCTAGGCTAAGAAGAACAACTATGGAGACTAAGTTTTGTCAAATATCCGAAGCATGGAGGATATCATGTAGGAATAGGCTTTGACCACCATGTAAAATTAATTTATATGTGCAAATACCCTTTACTTCAACTCTTGAATTATTCCCAACATATACCAATCTTCTTCCAGGCTATATCCGATAATACTCTATAAATGCTTCTCGATCTCTAGCTACATAATCTGTTACTCCTGAGTCTACTGTCCACATTAGATGAGATTCAGCAAGTATTACAGTGCTAGAAATAAAAGCATTACTTAAAGTAATTGAGTGATAGTGTACCTCTTTCAGCTCAGTGCATTCACGAGCAAAATGACCCATCTTGCAACAATTGTAGCACTTCATCTTGGCCTTATCCTTCTTCCCACCATGCTTCTTGCGTTGGAAGGCCTTAGCCCTCTCAGGTGCCTGATCAGTCTTCTTCCCTTTATTGTTGAATTGAGAATTCCTTTTGCACTTGAAGCCTGACACTTTGCGCGAACTTGATTCGGCAACATAAGCATGGGTAGAGGATCTCGCAGCCTCTAGGTGCTCATCCTTTAATTCAAAATGACGCGTTATATCATTAAAAGTAACAATATTCTTATTATACATCATGTTAATCTTTATATGCTCCCAATTGTCAAGAAGAGACCTTATAATAGCTCGAACTTGCTGTTCATCAGTAAGGGAGTGACCTGCCGACTTCAGTTCACAAATCATATTTAACATCTCCCGAAAATGCTGCCTCATCGTTACATTTAGGCTCGGTATGTGTCAAACTTGATGGTGAGTCTCCTCAGCTTAGTGGCAGATGTACCCCCAAACTTATCTTTCAAGGCAACCCACATTGTCTGAGTTTTATCATAACTTTCAAACTCACACATGAGATCATCTTGCATACAGCTCAGCAACGTGATACGAGCAATGCTATTCTTCTTTTTCCAAGCTTGATAAGTTTCTAGATCTCTCATGTGTTGAGCTGAAGTTCCATGCTCAGGTTCATCCATGGTGTGGTCGAGGATTTCCAAAACCTCTTGCTCCTCAATGATGTAATGAACCTTTCGGTGCCAAATATCATAATTGTCATCGTTCAGCTTCTCACTCTTATTGAGGTCAACCACAATGGTCTTGGATGCCGAAGTCATAATCAATAACTATAACACATTGATATAATAAATGCAAAATCAATACTAGCACACTTTTCAGAGTAACACACATTTAATTTTGCAGTAAAGACAATCTAAATTAATGATAATTCAACAAAAGATACAAAACGCAAGTTCATTATGTTCCAAATTAGCTCCCATATATGATTATTCTATTGTCATTAATTAGTTTACTTTGTGCAAATTTTAAGTTCTAGGTGAGAACTCCTTCAAATTCTACAAACCTACAAACTCCCATTAGGAAAAAATAATTACATGACTTCATGTAATTTCTACATCTTTCCATTAACACAAAAGCATAACATGATATGACTCGACGTACAAATAATAATAATGCTATAACTATAATAAAAACCACAATTCATGTAATGGAAAAACAAGGATTTCTTACAATTGTTCGAATTTTCTTAGAACTAGAAAATTACAAGTATATTAAATTATATACTTGCTACCATCAAACCAAGCTCTACACAGTATAGATGACATCATTTTTATATAGGCTAGCTACTGTATTTCCTAAAACATAAAAAAATACAAGCTACAAACGAATAAATTATGGATTTATACCCTAAAAATACTCATACTTAGGGTTTCCTACACAATTTCATACATTTATAAAATTCCAAAATGAAAAATAATTACACTACAGTGTAGAGCACATCCATATAAACCAAACGCCATCGACCACGCTCCAATCGGAGCTCGCATGTGCCCCCACGTGCCTCCTGAGTGCGCGGCGCGTGTGGCACACGCACCAGCAAGCCCAAAGGGCTCCTGGCCGGTCCCACCGACGACTGGTCCAATCGGTTTGACCGCTGGACCAGTCAACGGCCAGGTGGGTTAGGTCAACGAGTCGAGCCTCAGTTCGGGTCGGGTTGTCGTCCGGTGACCGGTCGGCCAATTACCGTCGGCGATGACGTCAGCAAGCGTCAGTTCGCCGACGCACGTGTGATGCTCACACGCTAGCTTTCCCAGCACGTGGTGCCCATGCGCTGGCTTTCCCAGCACATGGTGCCCACACGCCACGGTTTCTAACCGCGTGTGTGGGCGCATCCGACCTCCTCTGGTCTCGCTTGAACCACCGGCGAACTCGTCTCAACAAGTACTTTCACCCTGTATATTTAAAAATTTATTTTGGCCAAAAAAATATTTCGAAAAATGGCCAAAACCGTACAAGTGTACGCGATTCCGAACTCGTTCTTCACTTTGGTTCGTTTTTTGACGATTCAGATTGCAATTCCGAGCAATAAACATCCAAACAATGTAGATTTCACGCTCTTGATCTCAATATCAAATGGTTAACGAGACAATTTGATGAAAATAAGGCATAAATCATGACCGGGCTCTGATACTAATGTTGGATTTCAAGTCGGCGAAAGACGACTTATCTTTATTTGATGTGCAAACAACAATTAACTCCGGAACGAACGTTGAATTGCTGATGAATCACGTACAAAATTACTTCACGTTGATCTGAATGCAATCACGAGGAAAGCATCCAATTTCCACAGTGTAAATGCCGATTGTTCTTTTAAAGAAGAAATGGAACACCTTCTCTTTTGATAGAAATGAGACAAGAAAATGAGAGAATTTCTGAGCGTATGTTCTGCCAACTGTGCCAACGGTTGTCTACAAAAGACTTTTATACAACTCCCTTCATATCTTTCCATCGTAGCATATCAAGACCAAACGGTGCGTTCTAATCGCACCCCATCATGGACGTACCGATTAAGTACATCACCATTGAATCGTTTCACTAAGATGGTCTAACTACAACTTTGTATAAAATTGCAAATACAAAATAAGACCCAAGTCTTGTCTACTAGTGTGTCTTCTTATAGCTAGGTTCCTACATCTCTCAGCAGTGGCAGTTGGTGTGCAAATTGGTAGTGATGAAAATGAATTTGATCACTAGCTTGCCTCAGAAATAGATCATACTCTTCTTCTCTCTTTCTGATGGACCGTAGAGAATAGAATTTCACGACGTCTAGTTTGTCAATGTGAAATTCGTCCTGTAAGAATTTTCCTAATGTGGGCTATATTAATTGAGATTGTAATTAACCGTTTTTACGGAGTAGATTTAATAAAGTAGGATATAAAGTTTCTTAACAATCAAATATTAGCCTGGCTTGTGTGGGCCGAATTGAGCCCGGCCCGTGATGAGGTGGCCTGTCCAAAACTCTATAAATAGGCTAAGGTCCCTCCTCTAGCCCTCACTTTTTGCGATTAAAAAACGCACGAACCCATTTTCTCACATAAGGAACACTCGTGAGAGGCAGTCTCATCGAGCTAGGGTATCGAGGGTCATAGAGGAGAAGATCTTCAGCGTCAAAGGCCTGGATTGTTGTCGTTTTGCTCCAAGAACCATGGATTCAAAATCAGGTACGCAAATCTTCTCTTCTCCTTTAGGATGTTCGAGTTTTTAGCTATGTCGATCTTAGGAAGCCATTCCGACGGCCTACATATGGTATTAGAGCCGACATGAACTAGAACTCGAACATAGGGAGTTTGCCCTATTTTGAAGAATTTATCCGTTGAGAGTTGATTTTGATTGTATATTCGGATTCATTTTATCGAGCCAAGTGTTTTTGTGGGTAGCATGTCTCTGACAGAGGCCAAACGTGTTGTTTATGGCCATTTTGGACTTGACCCGGGCTCGGAACGTTTTGCTTGTTTTTCATGATTTTTGGTTCGATGAAATGAATTTTGATTGTATAAATGGCTTCTACTCTTCCATATGAGCATTTTGGCGGGTAGAACATCATCAGACGATGTCGGAATCGGCCTCACGTGCCACCATGCGCCCAGGTGATGCTGGGAGTCGGCGACACGTGCCGCTGCACATCCTCACGCGCATGCGCTCATGCACGCCGACGTGTGGACCGCCTTAGCAATGATGACGTCATCCGTGATGTCATCCCATTGACTCACCACCACCATGGACAGGTGTCTGATGAGACGTCATGATGACGTCACATAAGTCGCCTTACATGCGACCGCCACGTGGCATGTGACGTCACCGATGACATCACCTCAGACCTGACCTAGTGTTAACCGGGTCGATCCAACCCGGGTTGACCGGTTTGACCCGACCTGGTTCAATTGGTTGACCCCACCTGAGTTTACTAGGGTTGACCTGACGCAAGTGGACCATTGATCGGTCAAACCCTTAGCTGGTCGATCCGTTAACCAATTTGACCATTGGTTGGTCGGACCGGTAAGATCGGTTTTCAGACCAGATCAAGACGCCAACACGTGGCGCTCACACGTCACACACTCTAGCGGCGCGTGAGGGCGCGTGTGGGGTCTGTTTGGCGCGTGGTTAATGTGGACGTGCTCGTATGTGAATTTCCTATCTTGTGATGTATTTATTTGCATTGTCTGATGCCTTTAAGGGTATGAAATTATGTGTGAAACCATAAAGACGTGAATTTTGATGTAATTTTGGAATATTTGTGCATGGTTTGGGAAACACAATTGCATGCTTATGATTATATTATCACTTGAGGAAAATGTATGGTGTTGATTTATTAAGAGTGTGTATTAATGGATGGAGCAATGCAATTGCATGACTTGTGATTTTAGTGACAAACAGCCCCTGTCATCAAGTCTAAAATCATATGTGAAATGTGAATGTGAGTCATAAAATTATATCTCTGATGTGAGAGAATTTTGATGATTCAGTTGGGTTGTGACCGCCAAAGTGCACATTTAATTGGATTTGAGAAACATCAGTCTTATATCGTAATGGGATGTCTCCTATTTTGATACACGATTATACTCCCAAAGGAGGTGATTGTGCATTAGTTTATAGAGGGGTACATGTACAGCATATGATTGAAAAGTGACTAACCCTAGTAGTTCATACACCCAAAGGTGGTGAATTCGTGAAAAATTAGAATATATTTTCATGGACCGTAGTCATGTGAAGAGTAAACAACTGCATGTCATATATTCGGCTCAAAGGTGCTTATATGATGATGTATGTAGCTCTTGAGATGTGTGTTTAGTACTCACATGATGCTAATTATATGTATTGCTTGTATAAACAGTCACCTTCTCTGTAAATGGCAATCCCATTGCGATTGAGGTTCTTACTAGATCAAACTTTAAGAAATGGAAAGAGGATTTTCTATTTGGGATGAAATTAGCAAATGTTCATATTGCTCTTACAGAGGATAGGCTAGTTGACCTTACTGATGCTAGTACAGAAACATAGAAAGTACGTTTTGCTGCCTGGGAAAAGAGTAATAGAATTTGCTTGCTCATTATGAAACGGTCAATTCAGGAACATTTGATGAGTAGCTTACCAACTGACTGTACTGTTAAGGAAATGATGGAAGCTTTGGAGGCTAGGTATCGTGTCTCTTCCAATGCTAAGATAGGTATACTTATGCAATCACTCTTTAATATAAGGTATGATGGTTCGACTGGAGTTAGAGATTATGTGCTTAGAATGGTAGATCTTCAGACAAAACTCCGAATTCTTCAAGTTGATATCCCTGAAACTTACATTGTGCATCAAGCATTAAATACTCTTCCTCCTGACTTTGGAATTATCAAGATGAACTATAGTTCGCAAAATGAGACTTGGTCAATCAATGATCTTATAGTTAGAGTGGTGGCAAAGGAAGAGAAACTGAAGAAAGAAAGAGGGCATCTTGCCATGTATGGCTCTAGTTCTGCCACCGGAAAGGGTAAATGGATTGCACATCATAGAGAAAATCCTAAAGCCATAGGTGCTTCTAACAATATAGCTCCTAAGAGAGGAAATCATGAAGCTACTGGCCCCTCCACCATTATGGCTCTTAAAAAGGAACCTTTTAAAAGGGAAGGTGTCCTTTGCTACTTTTGTAGGAAGATGGGACACATAAAGAAATACTGCGATAAATATAAAGCTTGGTTGTTTAAAAATGAGCATAAATGTAATGATTCTTTGGCACTTGTTTGTGAATCCAACTAATTTGAAGCCCCATCTAGTTTTTTGGTGGCTAGATAGTGGTGCGACTAATCATGTTGCATTTACCATACAAGGATTCACAAACAAAGGATGCCAAATCAGGATGAATCAAAGCTCACCGTGGGAAACAATGACAAGATCGACGTTGAGTTCGTGGGAGATGTCATTTTGATTTTAGATTTTGGTTTTAATATGATATTGAGAAACACTTTTTATGTACCTTCCTTTAGACGGAACTTAGTCTTTGTATCATGTTTGGATATGTGTGGTTACTCTTTTGAAATAAAGAACAATACTGTATCTATGTTCTTTAGTTCAAATAAGGTTGGGTGCTGCAACATGTTCAATGGATTGTACAGATTGTGTTTATCTCCCAATGATATATACGTTACTAATACAGTTGAAAATGTTGTTTCCAAAAGACCTCTATCTAAGGAACGGTCTTATGCATTATGGCATAAACGACTGGGTCATATATCTAAAGAAAGAGTAGAAAGGCTAATAAAAACACACATCCTGCCTACTCTTAAAGGTGACCTAGAGACTTGCATAGACTGTTGTGGAGGAAAGATGACTAAGATAAAGAAGAAAACCGTAGTTCGAAGTTCTAACTTACTAGAAGTTATTCACACTGATATCAGTGGACCCTATACTGCAACTTTGTGTAGAAATTTTTATTTCATTACATTTATTGATGGTTATTCTCGATATGGTTACCTATTCCTGATTAAGGAAAAGTCTGAATCTCTTGACAAATTCAAGATTTATCAGACTGAAGTTGAGAAACAGTTAGGATAGGTAATAAAGGTGGTTAAATCTTATCAAGGTGGAGAATATTATGGTCGACATGGTAATGTTGGGCAAATTAAAGGACTATTTGCTAAATACTTAGAGGATATTGGGATAGTGGCTCAGTTCACTATGCCTGGAAGTCTTGAATAGAATGGTGTGGCTTAAAGATGCAATCGTACTCTCATGGATATGGTAAGGTGTATGATGAGTAGGACTAATTTGCCTGACTTTTTATGAGGTGAGGCTTTAAAAACAGTCCTTTATATATTGAATCGTGTTCTTACCAAAGCTGTTACACCGACTCCTTTTGAGTTATGGATTGGACGCAAACCAAGTTTGAATCATTTCAAGGTCTGGGGATGTCTTTTAGAAGTAAGATTGTATAATCCAACATTAGGTAAATTGGAGGCTAAAACCACTTGATGCTACTTTGTATCTTACTCAGAATATTCGAAGGGATATCCATTTTATAATCGAGTGGAGGAACAAGGATTGTGGAATCACAAATGACCAAGTTTCTGGAATTCGATGTAGCTAAAGAGCATGATTGCTCACAAATTAGTGAACATGACAACATGCTGAGACCTGCTATGTCTTTCTCCTTACCTATGCAGAAAGTTATGGAACCTGCTGTGCCACAAACTGAACTTGTTAACACTGAGAATCCTATTGATGAAATGGCCACAGATGAAGTCCTTCAAGTTCCTCAGACTCAAAATGAGCTCACAGTGGCTCCACTTAGGAGGTCTGCTAGGGAAAGGCGTTCAGTTATACCACCGGACTATATAGTCTATTTAGGAGAACACGATTACGATATAGGTTGTATTATAGATCCAGTGACTTATATAGACGTTGTTTCCTATCCTCATTCAAATTTGTGGTTGGATGCAATGAAAGATGAGATGTAATCTATGAGATATAATGGCGTTTAGGAGCTTGTTGGATTACCGGAAGGTTGTAAGCCCATAGGTTGCAAGTGGGTTTATAAGACTAAAAAAGATTCAAAAAGAAAGATTGAGAAATTTAAAGCCAGACTTGTGGCCAAGGGCTTCACTCAAAGAGAAGAGATAAACTATGAAGCAACATTTTCTCCAATTTCTTCTAAAGACTCCTTTAGAGTGATCATGGCATTAGTAGCTCATTTGACATAGAATTACACCAGATGGACGTTAAACTGCTTTTCTAAATGGAGACCTTGATGATGAGGTTTATATGGTGCAACCCGAAGGTTTTGCAGCAAATGATTCAGGTAAGTTTGTATGTAAACTAAAGAAGGCTATTTATGGTCTCAAACAAGCTTCCAGATAATGGTACTTGAAGTTTCACAATGTTGTTACTTCTTTTGGTTTTGTTCAGAACAAAGTAGATCAGTGCATATACTGCAAGGTCAGTGGGAGGAAATTTATTTTTCTTATACTTTACATGGATGATATTTTGCTTGTAAGTAGCGATATTGGATTGCTGCATGAAACAAAACAAATGTTGTCAAAAAATTTTGACATGAAAGACCAAATCTAGGTGAGGCGTCTTTCGTTCTTGACATTGAAATCCATAGGGATTGTTCTTGTCGTATGTTAGGTTTATCTCAAAAGGCATATATTGATCGTATTTTGGGGAGATTCAACATGCAAGATTGCAAACCAGGAACTGTTCTTGTTGTTGAGGGTGACAAGTTGAGTCTCTCACAATGTCCTCAATCAGATTTTGAAAAAGACCAAATGAAGGACATACCTTATGCTAATGCACTTGAAAGTATCATGTATGCTCAAGTTTACACCAGACCAGACGTTGCCTTTGTAATAGGGCTTTTAGGTAGATATCAGTCGAATCCAGGACACATTCATTGGGTTGTTGCCAAAAAGGTCTTAAGATACTTAAAAAGAACAAAAGATTATATGCTGATTTATATATATGTCCATGATTTGCGATTGTTGACATATTCAAATGCAGACTTTGCTAGTTGTGAAGATGATAGGAAGTCGACAACATGATATATCTTCATGTTAGCAGGATGTGCAGTATCATGGAAAAGTGAGAAACAAAAATCTATATCTTCCTCTACCATGCAGGCGGAGTTTATAGCATGTTTTTCAGCTGCTACTCAAGCTGTTTGGCTCCGGAACCTCATTAAGGAATTGACCGTATTTAATTTTGTAGATAGACCCATACAATTATATTGTGATAACAATTCTGTTGTGTTATTTGTCAACAACAATAGAAGTCTCAAAGGGTCTAAGCATATGGAGATCAAGTTTTTTTTACCATAAAGGAAATGATACAGAATGGTAACATTATAGTATAGAATATTCCCACAGACGATATGTTGGCAGATCCACTGACTAAAGACCTACGCCATTGTGTATTTGAGTGACATGTCATGAACATGGGCTTAGGAGAATCACTGGATACTATCGTTTAGTGGGAGCTATTTCAAATTTGCTCTAATAAAGTTTACGTCTATATTTTGTTACTTTTTGCAACATTTCGATATATGTCAACTCTTTTTGTATAAATTGTTATTAAGTTGTGTATATATATCCAAGGAAAATCTCAAGGTACTGTGTAAATCTTGAGTAAAGGCTTGGGGCATCTAGTTGTTAACCTTGTACATATGTCTCAATTACACATAAAGAAAAGTTAACCATAAAGATAAGACATATGTGGGTTCATTAGAATCATAAAGATATTCTCTAGTGCCACATGACACTTAAGGTAAGAGAATAGTGACCGACAAATGAGATAACACATAAGGTAAAACTCTTTATGAGGCGTTATCAATTTACCACACAATCATATTAAATCCATATCAGTAAAGTTGATAGCACTTATGACCATGGAAGGCTATGTATATGTATATGCAATTACCGCCATGATCCGATGTTAGAGACTTTATGGGATCGGATTGACTGCTGAGAATTATCTCTAGATCAACATAAAGGTGCGCACATACAGTACGGTCTCAATTAATATAGCCCAAGTGGGAGAATGTAAGAATTTTCCCGATGTAGGCTACATTAATTGAGATTGTAATTAACCGTTTTTATGTTAATCTAATAAAGTAGGATATAAAGTTTCTTAACAGTCGAATAAGGGCCTGGCTTGTGTGGATCAAATTGGGCTTGGCCCGTGATGAGAGGGCCCGTCCAAAACTCTATAAATAGGCTAAGGTCTCTCTAGCCCTCACTTTTTGTGATTAAAAAACGCACGAACCCATTTTCTCATTTAAGGAACACTTGTGAGAGGCGGTCTCATCAAGTTAGGGTATCGAGGGTCATAGAGGAGAAGATCTTCAACGTCAAAGGCCCGGATTGTTGTCGTTTTACTCCAAGAACCATGGATTCAAAATCAGGTACGCAAATCTTCATCTTCTCCTTTAGGATGTTTGAGTTTCTAGCTATGTCGATCTTGGGAAGCCGTTCCAACGACCTACACGTCCTTGTTATATCAAGTGAACAAACATGCTATTTTGAGAGGAACGGAGACATGATAAGGATAAAAGAGACTGGTTTTTCAACTATTTCCTCACAAAAAATGGTGCACAATTTATTGGTTCATCCGTAAATCGTGATCGGCCAAAAAAAGAAGCATCTTAAAGAGAGATGAGAAAACACAAAAACCAAAATGGATCCTAAACCAGACATCATTCACGGAGGAAATAAGGGAACTGAGCATAGTGTTGAAACCATTTTTTGGCGATCATAACAAAAATATCATTAACATAATTTTTATTTGCATTATAGGTTCTAGGAGCATTTTCAATTAATAATAAACAGTCCACATAAACTGCATGTCGGCCCGGTCATAAATTGTCTTTTGGTTTTCCCAAAATGAAGCATGAATTTAAGGAGGGAAACCCCAATCCTAATCGAATTTTCAAGACTGAGCTAACATGATGAAATTCAGCCAAGCCATAGTCTCCCTTGTGGTGGTCGAAATCTCCAGGTGCTCTGCACCTTTGAATCAAGAAATTGGATTCTTTGATTAAACTTGGATAGCAATAGAGCGTATTCACTACAAATTATGGCCAGCTCTTTGTAAGGAAAATCGAGAGAGATACTCTCCATCTTTTGGGGGGAAATAATATAAGGCAAGTGAGAAGATTGACTAGCAAAGAACAAAGCGTGTGGGATTGTGGAGCGCGAGTGAGAGGAAAGTCGGCAGTATTTTCGGCTTGAATTGAAGCGGGTTTTGTGAAAATCTAAGGAAATATCATATTCATGGGATGATACTTCCCAGCTATAAAAGCTAAAATTCATCACCCGCCGGAGGTTCCGAGCCACCCGCACTCTCATGCTCTTATCCACGGACGCACATACGGCAGATCATACTTCTCTTCATCAACGCTCCAACGCATCAACACAACTCTATCGAGCCAACGCACCAGGCGTTCATCCAGGCTCAAACCGAAAGGCACCATCGAGAGATCGAGCCCTTCACTGAGATCGAGAGATTGAGAAATCCGAGCCGTCGAGGGACACTGACCAAGCTTATGTCCGGCCTTCGTCTCTCGTGAACGCGATCTCGCTAACACTCAACCAAAGGAAAAATAAAAAAATTCTAATCATGAAGCGGTGGTCGAAGGACCACTGGTGAGAATTGATGATCAGTCTGGTTGTAAGAATTGATGACCATGGCCCAGCAATTGGTTGTGAGAATTGAATACCACCCAATCTGCCCTAGCTTCGTACAACTCATGATTTTGCACAAAGCACAAATGTCAACAAAAGCAGCACTTGGAGCCAAGCAAGAAACAGCAATCCACCTGGTGGAATAAAACTTGTACATATAAACTCCGGAAATTTGGGATAAAAACGCAAATATGCAAATTTTCCCGGTCCGGTCCCCATCTCCTTTACCACTGGGACGCATGCCCCATGGCCAACATTATGGAAATGCTTTATCTCTAGCGCCGTGCAACACGTGATTTTCTCCTATACAAAAATGGCAACAAAAGCAGCTCTTGGAGTCGAGAAAGAAACAGCAATCCATTCTTGGAAAATAATGCGTGCAGCCTTCTTTGAAGAACAAAACCAGCCCACCTAGAATCCGGCGGCCAACGTATTCAAAGCTTCGACATTAGTGTTGGAAGATCAATGCATTCGATTTGAAAGGGATCTGATCGCGGGCTTTGCAGCCTCTGCCCACGCTGAAGTACAAATTGGGCGGGTCTTGACATCGCCTTTTTTCTTTTTTTTTGGCTTCTCCCTTGACACGAGCTCATTATTGAATGATTTGTATAGGCCCGATTAATGTTGGGCAAAAGTACACTATAAGTATCAAAACTTGGCACGGGTGGACACTTAAGTACCAATTCTAGCAAAACTTGCTGGAAATCCAACATTGCATTATTTTTAATAATAAAAATGGTCTAGGTGGCTCTTCGGAATGTCCACTCAATAATACTTGTCTCAAAATGACGTCAATTTGCCCTCAAATTTGATTTTTAATATAAATATTTATTAAATTAATTTTTTTAAAAATAAATTAAAAAGAACAGGGGCTGCAACTTAGCTAGGGCCTATATGACCCTCGTTAACCTTTGCCCATTGTTGTCGACTTGTTCCTTTTTTAATTTAGTTTTTTTTAAAATTAAATTAAATTAATATTTATATTAAAAATCAAATTTTGACCAAAACGATGTTGTTTTGAGTTATCTAGCCATTTCAATGCCACGAGGATTTTTTTTTTTAACTAAATGCCACATCGTTTAAATTTTCATTTGAAAAAACCACGTTAGCAGTTTTGCCGAAAATTCTCACTGTTGGCAATTAAGTGTTTATTTCTTCTCCAATTTTGACATTTAAGTGTACATTTTGGTCCAAATTTCTAATTTTGCCCTTGGGCCTGTTTACTTCAATGGGCTTAAATTGGGCAATTGTGGGCCCAATTAGGCCTTCTTGGCTGAACAACATGGGTGTGAGGCCCATTGGCCTTCACTTGGTCCAACTTCTCTTTCCGGCTTCCAATTCTCGATTGATTAGTCCTTATCACAGAATTTTAGTGCTTACCGACAATTCGACGGACAAATGAGGCGACGTCCAATAAGTTAGTCTTGAAATCCTCGAAAGTTCGATCCTCCAAATCGAATTAAATTTAGTGATTAAAATCGATCAAATGCAACTTTAGTACGACCTAAACTATCGAGTGGCTTTTAGGAAATTTCACGTGGTTGACCCGTGGTCAATAATTTTCGATTCACGTTTGCATCTCCTCGAATTGTGGATGACCCTTGATTGTTATGTGATCACGATGGTTCAATTACGTGCCCTGAGTATAAGATCAATAGAAAATCAATTTATCGTCGTTTGTAGTGAGTATGGTAACCGTATGGAATCACCCGCCAACCGGCTACGTACTTCTATCAAATCGATTTATATCAATTTATTAATTGACTTAAAACAATGTAGTATTGATTCTTATAATCGAGCGGTTTATCCTTGATTGAATTCTCTGGTTTTCGCGTTTTAATTCCTTACGGCCTCTCCCAATAGATTAGTTGATTCATAAATAATCAATTTAGAGTAATTCAACTATCAGTGCATTGATGAAATAATCATTTCATATATTTCAAAAAAGTCGAATTTCGGGATATCACAAGATCTTTCTAGAATAATGGTTCTCTGACAATTTATACCAAACATCTTGTTAAATAGTAGAAATTACCTTTGATGTGCACAATAATAATGCTAAAATGTCAAGCGAATTAGTGGATATTCAATTCGCTTTCCCATACCCCTTATGCACACAAGCAGAAACAATATAAACTGCGTTTGATAAGATTTTAGTGCTTCCACGTAATAGTCTATTCATCGATATTCTAGCTTTCAGTGAGATTAAACGAAATTTATGGCCATGAGATATGTATGTAACGAAAAAAAGACATCTATAGATTAAAGTCTTCCAAGAATTCATTTTTCTATCCATTGTAATATCTTGTTTTGCAGGAGTTTGATTGCTTTGCGATCGAGCTAGAGCTAGAAAACAAGTTTTTCTTTTATTTTTCTCAGATCGCCTATTTGTCAAATTAGCCTAATGGTTTCAGATCCTACTGATATGAAACATTGATCCAAAACTAGGAAATAAATCAGAAAATTGCCTCTAATCCAGAAAGAGATGTCAACAGGCAAAACAGAGATGGAATCGTGTATTTCTTAGTCGTTACATTCACACTATGTTCTAGCAATTGTGAAACAACTGGAACTTAACAGAAGAGTAATTCAATCTGAAAAGACCACCAGAGAAGGTTGTTAATGAAGATTGTTCTTGTGCCCGTTCTTTCTAGTTTCTACACCGTTGATTCTTCTTCAAGCAAAAATTATTCCACCTCTGTCAAGCCCTTTCTTCCGTGATCCATCTGTGCGTGATCACCACTCCAATCACTAGTCCACTGGCATACCCCATCGAGACAATGTCCCAGTCTATTTCAGTCGGAATCCTTGACTTTTTGATCTCTTCCACCAGTGTTGAAGACGGTGGTGGCAATGCACCGAGCTCTCTGCATTTCCTAGACAAAGGAGTATCGCACAACCCCCGCGTTCCCTCAGTATGTGCGGTTTACAAACGTATTGGAACTGTTGCGTCCATGGTAGGGACCAGTCAAATGGTTTTAAGGCACATTGAAGAATGCAAGCGATGTTAGTCAAGTCAACTCTTGCGGGACCTCTCCTGATAGCTGGTTCCGAGAGTGGTCCAATGCTTTTGAATTTGAAGGGTTGGCCAAGGACTGAGGGATGGGACTGCCGAGAATGTTATTGGAAAGGTTGAGCAACTGAAGCTGCTTTAGGCTTCCAAGAGACTGGGACATCTCTCCACCGGAACTATTGCTTGAAAGATCGGTCAATGTGACATATTTGTAGATCCTTGAATACTTTAGTTATGCGAGCCTTTGTTGGTCATTACCATAGAGTACTTAAAGGGCATGTATCGTGGGCAGAACCTGTTTCAGTAGTTCTTGATGGGATTTACGATTTACAGATCTGTGTAACCCAAATAGTCTGCTTGATCCACCGCTTCAACTTTCGTGGCAATCCCATTATCTGAACCCTCGGGAAACTATAGTTACTTACAAGTTCCCCAATCACCCATGGAATCTGTTAGCTTGCAAGATCAGCATGATGACAAGTGAGGCCAACCAGGACGGAAAAGTATCATTGATTTGGTCATCTTGCACATTTAGAAACTCCTACTCTTCATAGCCTGTAAGTACCTAGGTAATGGCCCTTAAATTGATTAGAACTGAAATCAATCATCAATTGCACACTCGTTTTCTTGACTCGAGAAATTCTCCCTTGGAAGTTGTTGCTTGATAGACTAATCACTTCCTGAGTGTCACTCAGATTGCTCAAACATTGATTGAAGTACAATGGTTTAAGGCGTTGTAAGACAAATTGAGGGAATGTATGGAGCTTAATTTGCAAATTGAGACAAGAGAGTGCAAGACGGTTGTCGGGCGGACTTCAGGCGGTCCTTGCTGCTTGTTGAAGCCGTTGTCTAAAGTCTGAAGCGCTGTCCATTTGAAAATATCAGGGGTTGCAAAAAGCCCGTCAGGGTATTAGTAGAATGGTTCACAACCAATGGCTTTTCTTTACTCACATCTAAGAACCACTCTGGCACTTGGCCAGTGTAACGCCCCGAAATCCACTCAGCTTCTGTTGTGTACTCCTATCCCAGGACCTCAATCTCTTAACGTTGAGTAAGCAAAGCACCGACAAATATGAGAAAAGCATGGATGACGTGGTATCTTGGGAAGAAAGCGAAAGCGTTTAGAGCATTTGTTTTATAGAACCCGGATCAGACATCGGCTACACTTTCATTAAGTTTTGCATTGTGATTTGCCTTGCTTTTAATAGTTAAAGCAATATGAACTTAGTTTCATAATTGCTTTCTGAAATGGATAGAAAATGTGAAATGCTTGATTAAAGTGACATATGATTTGGCTTGTGAACTCTAAATATGCAGTGGCGATGGCTCAGGCAGTTGTTTGAAAGTGGCATCGTTAGACTTTTATCCATTGTATATTGCAAAGTCCCTGATCAATACATATAAGAGATAGGAATATATGTTTCTTTATCTTTTATATTAAAAAAATTTCACGTTGTGTTCTTTTTATGAACCAATACATATAATTAAATGATTGCTTATCATTCAACACATATAATCAATTAGTAATGACCCCTTTTATTTATTACATGAATCGCTTTCAAGATTTTTTTTTTTTTTTTTTTTTTAGAGATATCAATGTCAGATAAACAAAAAAATTAAGTTTCTTTTCAATTTATTGCTGTAAAATATAATGGTTTTGGGAAAGGAAGTAGCAGGGGATGGAGTTTGTGGATGGGGTGGCTCAAAAGTTTCATTTTACCAGACCATTTTGTTATTTAAAGACGTTTCTCATTTATGTCCCAAACACGTATGATTACAGAATGCTTTATTCAGAATACATATGGACTAGTTAATATATAAAGCAGAAAAACTTAAGAGAAATTTATAGGTACTCAAACACAGAAGACAGTAGATTTTCCTTGATTTCGGACCATCTCTTCTACCTTCTTCGCCTTTGTTTTCTTCTGCCAAAGTTCTTCACAAGACTTTCAGCCCTTCTTCTTGTGATCAAGCAGTTCCCGAGGACTACTCCAATCACTAACCCACTTGCATACCCCATGCACACGATCTTCCAGTCCAATTCCTTTGCACTCCCCGAATCTTGATCCTCTTCGGATGTCGGAAATGATGGTGGGGACGCTTTGGGATATCCGCATTTTTTAGATAGAGGAGTGCCACATAGCCCCGAGTTTCCCTTGTAGGAGTTGTTTTCGAATGTAGCAAACTGCCGCAACTTATTGGTCCGATCAGACAATTGTAAGATACGTCGAAGACCTCAAGCGAAGTGAGTTGTGTCAAGTCCTGAGATATCTCCCCGGAGAGCTGGTTTTGAGAAAGGTCCAATGCTTCCAAATTCGTTAGGTTTGCCAAGAATGGAGGCAGAGGACCGGAGAGCATGTTGTTGGAAAGATTGAGCAATTTTAGCTGCTTTAGGCTTTCAATAGTCTCGGGGATCGCTCCGCTGAAGTTGTTGCTCGAGAGATCAATCAATGTGAGGTACTCTTGGATCTTTGAGTAATTCATTTGGATGCCTTTGGCAAATACACTCATAGAGTAGCCAAAGGTCCATAACGGAAGGGATTCCCACCTCAATTCCAAATAATCCCCCATGTAGCTTGACGAATCTGTCCTAGGAACCTTCATAGCAGTCCAATTCTTGAAGTATTTGGATGGCAAGCTACCAGAAAAGCTGTTCTGAGATAGGTCTATGATTTGCAATATAGGGAACTCAATTCTATTAGTCGGTTCCTCAATAAATCCGTAAAATTTGTTGTCCCGCAATATAAGTACCCTCAAACTTCGAAGTGAGCCCAACCACGAAGGGAAAACATCTCTAATATGATTGCTTGCGAAATTCAGGAATTGCAATCTGTTACAGCTACGGAGCAATATTGGCAAAGACCCTTCCAATTTATTGTAACTCAGATCAATCATATAGAAGTTCCCATTCAACTCAGGAATTTTTCCGATAAAGTTGTTTCTCCGTAGATTTAGTACTTCCAAAAAACCACTCAAATTACTAAAACACTGTGGGAGAAACCCAGTTAGATTATTATCAGAAAAATCAATCATAATGATATAGCTTAGATTGTATAAGAGTGGCGATATTCCTCCTGAGAGCCTGTTATTTGAGATGAAGTAGTACTCGATTTTAGGAGGGGGAATAGGAACTGATCCTTGCAACTCGTTGAAACCAAGATCTACTTCAAAGAGTTCTTTCCACTTGAAAATAACAGGATCTTGAGCAAAACTTGTTAGGAAGTTGCCAGAAAGGTTCAATAGTTGTAGGTTTTCTGTACTCACATTCAGAAACCATTTAGGAACTTGACCGGAAATGTTATTGTAGGATAGATCGAGCATGTTCAAGTCATTTTGGTCTTGTAGAAACTCAGGGAAACTATTTAAGTTGCATGAACCTAAACCTAGATTCCAGTACCGGTGAGTTATGTTGGTTTCAACAATCAATGACAGTTTGTTAGAGGATAACACAAGTATTTGAAGGTTTTTAGCCTCTGAGAACATATCTAACTTCACTGTGCCACTCAAGTTATTTAAATTCAAATAAAAAGAGTTGAGACCCTGTAATTGGGAAATCGTGCTTGGAATTGCACCATGGAATTGGTTGAGTGAAAGATCAACGTTGGTCAATTGAATGAGTCTTCCCAACAAGGATGGAATTTCACCACTCAATCGATTCGAGCCAAGCTTTAAGGACCTCAGCTCCAAGAGGTTTTGGAAAGAGAGTGGAATCTCACCAACTAATTAATTGTATTGAAGATTTATATCAGTAAGTTGAATTAGGTCTCCAATGGAAGAAGGGATTTTGCCTGTTAACTGATTATATCCTAAATGTAAAGTAGAAAGCTGGACGAGGTTCCCGAGAGAGGATGGGATTTCGCCCGTTAACTGATTACCTCTAATTCTAAAGTAGTAAGCTGGACGAGGTTCCCGAGAGAGGATGGGATTTCTCCCGTTAACTTATTACCTCCTAAATCTAAAGTAGAAAGCTGGACGAGGTTCCCGAGAGAGGAGGGAACTTCACCCGTTAAAGAATTAGAGCCTAGAGCTAAATGCTCCACATTCAAGATGCCGCTAAAATAAGTTGGAATCATACCATTCAGATCATTCACACTCAAGTCTAGATGGACAAGTTGGGTTAAGTTACGGAGCGAATGTGAGATGTGGCCCATGAAGTTGCAGCCGGAGAAGTTCAAATCCTTCAAGGAACTCAGATTTCCAATTGTCGGAGGAATCTGACAATTGAAGCCATTGAAGGCAAGGTTAAGGCTTCTTAGGCGAAGAAGACGGAAAATACTGGTGTTGGAGTTGATTTTACCGGAGAGACAACTGCAACTGAGGTCGAGGCCGATCACGTGACCGCTTGCCTTATCACACTCAACGCCAGTCCAAGAACAGCAATCGCTTTGAGTTTTCCCTTCTGATGCGTTCCAAGATTCGATCTTTGCTTGCTCAACTGGAGAGCTATAGTAACAACACGGATGCTTTCTGGTGAAGAAGGTTGTCTTGAACTCCAACAACGCAGATCTCTCGTCTTCATGGCAACGCGGTTGGGTTGAAGCAAGAGAGTGTGAAGCGACAATAGTAAGCAAGAGTATCATATAGCTGAAGTGAAGTGACTCCTTTTTCATGGTTACCTAAACAAATCTAGTGGTACTCTCAAACTCTCTCTATCGACTCAGGGGTACATGAGGCCTGACCCGATGCAAATGTTATATAGCCAAGTTCTTCTCAGATGTCATTTTCATGCTTTAATCTAAAGCAGTGAGTTGACTATAGTCAATGGATCTTGTTACCACGTTAATTTTAGTAGGCATGACAGGGCTGTCTCTTGCTTTGGAATTTTTGCACCCCAGAGAGCTCGGTAGCTTAGAAAATGCAAGATACATAATTTAATTGTTAGGCACTTTAAAAATACACACGCAACACCGTTTCTTCCCCAAACAAAAGCTGAAACATAAGTATATAATACTTGATTTCATCTAATTAGTTTAAAATTTCGTGAGACCACTGCAACTGTTTTTGAAAAGGATCCTGAAACTGATTTCACCTAGTTAGTCCTGAGACTGACACCAAACTCGATTCCTCCGTTATTGATAAGCCTCAAAGTATGGACTGCTTGACTCTTCCAATGGTGGACTACAAAAGAATGAATCGAAGCCTTACGTGTCGCAATTGTCCTAATTTCCAAGTCATTCTTTAATTTCTTTTCGAACTTCGTTTAGGCCGTATCGTTGGGGGACGTTACTTTAGAAGGCATGGACAGAGATGTCTCTTGACTTAGAATTCTTGCACCCACAAAGAGCACGCTAGCTTAGAAAATGCAAGATACAGAATGTGATTGTTTAGAAGCTTTAAAAATATACACCTGACACCGTATAAAAGCTGAAACAGGAGTATATAATACTGGATTTCACCCTTTTAGTTCAGAATTTTGTGAGACCGCTCAAACCAAACTACAAAAAGGGTCCTAAAAGATTTAAATTCAGAACTTTCTACTTTGATACCATGTAAAATTTTGTGAGACAACTCTCAACGGTTTTAAAAAAATCAAGCTGTTAGACGGAGATTTGATTTTCATAATTAGATATTCTAGTGGTTAGAAACTAGGAAGGAGGATCATATTAGATGTGTATATTTATTGTGTAATATTTTGCCATTTTGGATATCCTATCTTGTAACACTTATATATAGTGTACATACATGCGTACGGTTTTCATGTCACGCGGTGTTTATCTCTCCAATCACACACCTGATCAGCTAGAGACCATATCATAAAACATATTCAATTGGAAACCATGCAATAGAAAGAGCTTCGTACTTTCTAGGGACTTAACTGTAAGAGTTTTTCTAATGTGGACTACATTAATTGATATTGTAATTTATCGCTTTACAGGATTGGTCCAAGATGAGATAAAATGTTTCTTAATTAGTCTAATATAGGGTTAATTAGTGTGGATCGAGTTGAACTAGACCTGTAATGAGAGGACGGGCGTAATTGAAAATTCTATATATAGTGCTCAAATCTCTCATCTAACTCTACACACACAATCATCCTCAAAAAGGAGCGTTGACTAAGCGCTAAGGGTGAGTGGCAATTTCATTGACCCAGTGATACAGATGACAATAGAGGATAAATTCTTGAATTTGGATCGTCACTAATCCACACCAAGAATGGTGGTCCAAATCATGTGCATAATTTTTCTCTTTACATGATTATATATGTGTTCTTAGTTCTAGTTATGAAGATCTTAGGTTGCGCCTTCGTGTCTTATATGTGGTATCAGAGCCTCCATAGATTAGAACACGAACGCATAGTTTTTTTGCCTATTTTCATGATTTTTTGTTCAATAAAAATCAATTTTAATTACAAAAATAGAAGGAGCTCATCGAGAAGGGCAAAACAGTGGCCTGTGCTTCGCCAGGCATGGCTACACGCACCCCCACACAGGGCCATGCATCGCCACGCGCTCCCATGGGCCCTCACGCACAGCCACTCAAGGCGACGACTACACATGCTAGGGCTGATGTCAGCCACCGGGGTTGCAGGTTCGATTCAACCCATTGTCCCCCAACCCGACCCATTGACTTGACCTGGTTGATCATTGACCCGACCCAATTCTCCATTTACCAAACCGATCAACCAGTTAGATTGATCATTCACTGAGATGCTATACACTGTGATATATTTATTTTTATTTTTTAAAATTTTATAGATGTGAAAATACTTATGAAACCTTAAGTATGCATGTTTTTTGGGTACATTTTAGGGTATTTTTCTGTACTTTCTTATGATTTTGGAAATACAGATGCAAGCTCACATGAATGTCATCACATAAAGAATGTGAAGAGCATTAATTCATTGATAAGGTTCAACATGTATCAATGAATAGAATAATGTAATTTGTATAATGTGTGATTTTAGTGACAAAATGCTCTTATCACTAAGGTTAAAATTACATGTATATAGTGTATGTGAGAAATAAAGCTTATATCATCGGCATGAGAGAGTTTCGATGATTCAATCGAGTTGTGACCGCCAAAGTGGCACACTTGATTGGTTTTGAGAAATATCAATCTCATATAATATGGTTTCTCTCCTATTCTAATGCATGATCATACTCCCAAAGGAGATAAATGTGTATTAGTTCATGGAGGAATACATAACAATATAGTGGAGGAATGACTGATCATAGTGATTCATACACCCAAAGATGATGAATTCACGAAGGTTGGAATATATTCTCATGGCCGCTATCATGTGAGAGTATACAACTATATGTAATGTATTATGTCCAAAGATAATTATGTGATGATGCATGTAACTCTTTAGATGTGTACTTGTACGTCTTCAAGCTACACCGTACTCACATAATGCCAACTACGTATATTGCTTGTTATTTTAGTCATCTTATTTGCAATTAATAACTCCATAACTATTGAGATTCTTACTGATTCAAACTTTAAGTAGTGGAAAGAGAATTTTATGTTTAGGATGGAGCTAACGGATGTTCAAATTGCTCTTATAAAGGATAGGTCAGTAGATCACACTACTGATGGTACAAAATTCTAGAAAGCACATTTTACTACTTGAGAATAGAGCAATCGGATTTTTTTGTTATCCATGAAACATTCTATTCAACATAAGGTATGCTGGTTCTAATGAGGTTAGAGATTACATTCTAAGGATGGTAGGTTTGAAGTCTAAAAATTATACTCATAAAAGAAGTCATGAAACCACTAGTCATTCTAACAATCTAGGTCCTAAAATAGAATCCTTCAAGAAAAATTGGTGATTGTTATTTAAACAATAAAAATAAAGAAAAAAAGAAATATCACATAAAGATAGACTGCAATAAGTATATAAAACTTGGTCGTCTAAGTGTGAGCCTATAATTAATGATTTTTTATCATTATTTATGAATCCAAAACCTATCATAAGCCCGTCCAGTTTATAGTAGGTAGATAGTGGCGCAACAAATTTTTTGTGTTTACCATACAGGGATTCATAAATCTAAGGAAGCCAAATCATGATTTTTTATAGCTCACTTTGGGAAATAACAATAAAGTCAACGTTGGAGATATCATTTTAATTCTAGATCATGTTTTTAATCTAATATTATGAAACGTATTTTATGTACTTTCCTTGACATGGAACTTAGTTTACATATATATATATATTGAAACAAAAATTTTATTTTTATGTTCATTAATTCAAATGAGGTTGAGTACTACATTATGTTCAATGGATTATACATATTGTGTTTAATTCTTAATAACATATACATCGCGTATATGATTGAAATGTTGTTTCCAAAAGACTTCTACTTATGCATTAGCATCTTGATCACATGTTTAGAGAAACAGTAGAAATGTTGATAATATTAACATTCTATCTATTCTTAAAAGTTACCTAGGGCGTGCATGGTTGCGTTTTAATTTTTTTGTTCCCGGGAACGAAAAAAGAATAGAAACGCATTTGTTTATGTTTTTGTTCAAAATCTTTTTTTTTTTTTGTTCTCGGAACAAAATTGGAACGGAAATAAGAAACAAAAAAAGTTATTTTTTTTTTTTTTTTGTTACGGAAACACTTTTGAATAACAAATTTTCTCTTTCCTTTCTTTTTTTTTCTCTTTTTTTTTCTTCTTCTTTTCTTCTTCTTTTTTCTTTGGCAGGTTGCCAGCCTCGCCCATGGCCGGCGACCGGCCGTCGAGGGCCGGCTACCTCGCCGGAGCATTGCTGGCCCCTGGCTAGGCCGAGCGTCGCCAGCCCCTGGAGAGGCTCGACCTTGCCTTGGCTGGGCGAGCTCGAGCTCACCTAGATCCAGCGAGGCCGAGCCTCGCCAGGGGTCGGCGTCGCTCGGCCTCGCCGGATCTAGGCGAGGCCCAGCTTGCCTAGCCAAGGCGAGGCCAAGCCTCGCCCAACCACGGCGAGGCTTGGCCTCACCGGGGGCCGGCGAGCCTTGCCATGGCTGGGCGAGGCTGCCGGCCCTCGTCAACCGGTCGGTCTGGCCTCGGCATGGCCGGCGACCGGCCAAAATAAGAAAAAAAAAGAAAAAAAAAGGAAAAATATTATAAAATTAAAAGAAACAAAAAAAGAATATAAATTTACCAAATGAGTTTCTATTCATTTTTATTCCCGAAACAAGTTTACCAAATGCATCTTTCGGTCAAAAATTGTTTCTAGGAACAATTTTGAACAGAAACACAAACAAACGCACCCCTAAGGACTTGCTTAGATTATTGTAGAAGTAAGATGATTAAGATAGAATAAAATTGTAGTATGAAGCTCTAACCTATTGGAGGCCATTCACATTGATCTTAATGAACCTTATATGGTAACGTTGTGTAGAAATTTTTATTTTAACATAGTCATTGACAACTATTTCTTATGTACATGATTAAGGAAAAATTTAAATCTTTTGATAAAGTCAAGATTTTTTTTTTTTCAGACTAAAATTGAAAACAGTTGGGATAAGACTAAAAAGTTGTGAGACCTAACTGTGAGTGTCACGCCCTAAACCCCGGACACGCACACATCCCTCGGCGGTCGATTAAAATTGCGATGTTCCTAAGACGCGTTGCCGACCTTTTCATTTTATCTTTCAATTAAGCACATGCGGAAGCGAATCAATTAAATACCCAAACAACCATCAAATACAGGGATAGTAAAAACATGACAGCAATTTTCTCAAACCACACTTTATAAACAAACCGAGTTAACTCTACAAGTTCGTATTTACAAGTCTATCAAAACAAACGCCGGCGTGACTGACTAACAAAAAGGGTCGAGGTCGGGCCTAACTTCCATTCGTCCTAATAACCAAACCCAGGTTCAAGCAAGATGTCGAGTAGGTCATCAATCGAACACGGCTTCTCGAGCCCTACCGGCTCTATATCTAGATTTACCACGACGGGACGTCTATATCCATGGGATCGGTGTCCTGATCAACTCCATATCCTATGCACAATCCATCAAAACCATGCATAGGACCCTCTCGATCACCATTTGAATTCGTAAAATACCAAGCTTGGAAACGGTGAGGCACGTCATAGCCCAAACCCTCGTCAACCCACACCATAGTCACAAATCGCTCACAGAATCGGTTGGTCCTAGGGATAGGATAGAAGGTATTAATTACTTCCATATCCCATGAACCCCAAATCACACTGGATGCACCTCCATACTAAGGACCTGAAAAGTGGTTAACCATGACGAGGTGAGATAAAGCTCAGTGAGTCAAAACCTAAATTATGGTTAGGAAGCAAATTCACCTCGAAGGCGGTCCTAAACATGAACCATACAGAACTTACCTCGCTTCAACGCGTCCCTGCATATTAATACATCACATATACATTATTAACGCGGCAAGGGTAATCAATAACTGGAACACATCATTTCATCTTTCAAACAATCACATGGGTCCCAATTATAAAGTAAAAATCGTTATGACACGTTCCATTCCGTGCCACACAATTTTGCCCCATAATCAGGCGTAGCTATCACAACCACCCAGGCGTGTTCCAATTATTACAACCCAACAGCCACGGCCAACTCAACAGTCGGCGGTCATTCAGCATAACCAAGTGTCATCCCACTCTGTCGGGCACATCAACATCTAAAACCCCTACCTAGACGGCATCCCAAAAAGGGGCATCGGTCCGGCCTCCACCGCAACTCGGCTTCCGGACCCCCGCCGGGCATCCGATAAACATTGGGCATCGTCCCTAAACTCCCGTTGGGTGATGGGTTCCGATAGTGACCACACGAGCACATACTTGGCCAAGAACACCTTGCTTTGCATTTAAATATCTCATGTTCAAATAATGGACTTGGCTACTTTTCTTCGTATTAAAAATCATCTTAGTAAAATAATCGTGCGTGGTCATGCATTTAAATCAAACCAGTAAACATAGTACACTCTCATTTCAAAATTCCACTATTTTATATACTATATGAAATTTTGGCGTAAAAAATCGACACCTATAAAATCAAATTTTGTAATAATAAGCAATAATTACCACCCAACATTCAATTGCACATCAGAGCATAAACAAACCATCAAATTCACAGATAAATTTAACCATGAGAATCAGTGTAAAATTCCACTAAATGGCTAATCCGTCACAATTTACGCTAATGATAATTTATTACATAAATTGCAATTAATTAAATTAATTTAATTTAATTAACCTAGCCATGGTTGGTTTCATTAACCATGGTTAACTAACTAATCCAAGTTAACTAACCTAATCTAGGGTAGACTAACCTAACTAACCACCTAACTAATCTAGTTACACCAACCAACTAATCTAACTAACTAGTTCATCTAACTAAGGATTAACACTAATCTAGTTTAACATTAATCTAACCCTAAGCGCAATTAACTACCTAATCAATTATTAGCGTGTTAACTCATCGGATTAGGGTGGCGACGGGTTCACGATGACGGCGGCACGACAGTGGTGAGATCCCGCAACTACCAGGTCTCTAATAGAGGCCAAATGATGAGGGAAAACAGCCTACAAGGCTCACGGCCAAGGCTGAGCTGATCAACACTGTTGGCACGGTTGGAACGAGCGGATAGACGGGCTAAGGGCGAGTTGGCTGGTTGCTAGTCGCTCATTGGCTAAATAGTGTGGGGACGGGTGGGTGGTCGAGCGGCTGGTCGTGCTAAGGTGGCTGCAGGCGGTTCGGTAGGCTGAGGATGAAGCGGCTGGGGCTGGATAGTGAGGTGGGATGATGGCGTGAAGTTTGGATGGCACTGGTGGTTCGGCGGAGTGGAGGTGAGGCGAAGTAGCAGAAGGGAAATGGAATGAGGTAGAAAAGAAGAAGAAGAAGAAGAAGAAGAAGAAGAAGGGAAAGCAGCAAGGGGGTTCAGCTGGGGGAAAGCTGAATGCATGAGAGGGAGGGAAAATTGAGAGAGAAGAGGGAAAACCAAAGTCAAGACAGCAGCCAATAGCAAGCCAAGGGAAAATATGAAGCACTAAAGTGCTAAAGCCTCCAAAGTCTTCAGCCAACAAAGTCTAATGGCTAATTTCCTCCCATTTCTCACAAAATAACTCATTTTGGTAGCCAAAAAGTCCCTTGAAGCTGCCCATCCGAATTTCCTTATTTTCTTTTGTCTGAAATTGATTTTTTTTTTCGCAAAATTCCAAGCTCGACGAAAATTTTCGAAAGATGAGACAACGTTCTAAAAATGAATCGTGACACACTCGAATGTCCGATTCCCGAAACCGAATTCAATTTCATGGTTAAAATTGACCGAACGCGATTTTAGTACAACCTAACCTATCAGGTAGCTTTTAGGGATTTTAGCGCGTTTGACCCGTGGTCGATAATTTTTTATCCACATTTGTGCATCTCCGACTCGTAGGCGATTTTCGATTGTCATAAAAATTGCAAGGTTTCAATTACATGTCACAAGTATAAAATCGATAGAAAATCAGATTAGTGTCGTTCGACGCAAATTTCGCAATCATGCAGAATTACCCACGATTCAATTACGTGATTCCGTGAATCGACTTATATCCAATCATAATTCGATTATAACGATGTCATATTGACCCTTGCAAATTATTACGATCGAGCATTCGATTTCCGATCGAATTCTCTAGTCTGTCGCATTTATATCTCTTAATGGCTTCACCTAATAGATTAGTCCACTCATGAGAGGCCAACTTAGAGTAAAATGACTATAGGCATGTCGATGAAATTTTCATTTCATATATTCGAGACAGGGTCGAATTTTAGGATGTCACAATGAGTATTTTGGCAAGCATAGCAATGCTAGATAGCTTAAAAGACCATTTATCAAATCCTTAGAAGATTCTTGAATGGTAGCTTAATTTATTATGCCTGAAAATATTCAATATAATGATGTGGCCAAAAGGCGCAATATCACCCTTGTGGAGATTATGAGGAGTATGATTAGCAACACTAATTTACCTGATTTTTTGTGTGGTGACGCTTTAAAAGCTATCTTTTCACGTAAAAATCGTGTTTCTACCAAAGTTGTTTCATTGACTCATTTTGAGTTATGGATTGAACATAAATCTAACTTGAATCGCCTTAAGATTTGAAGTTTCCTACAGAAGTGAGATCATATAATCCAACATTAAATAAGTTCGAATCCAAAACCACTCGGTATTATTTTGTATCTTACCCAGATCATTTAAAGGGATATCAGTTTTATGACCCTAATGAAAATACAAGAATTGTGGAATCACAAATAATAAAGTTTCTAGAATTCGACGTAATTACAAATGATAATTGCTCTCAGAATATTAAGGATAATAGTACAATAGAGATCACTGTATCTTTTTCTTTGCCTATATAGATATTTGTGGAGTCTCTTACACTACAAACTAAGTTTGTTGAGGTTCAAAATATTGTTCTTGAGACAATTCCTAATGAAATTTCTCAAACATCTCAAGTGTAGAAAAAAGTGGTAATGACTCTACTCAGGAGATCTGTTAAGGAAAGATGATCAATTATCTCACCAGATCATGTAGTCTATAGATGAGAACATGACTACAATATCTACTGCATGGTTGATCTAGTGACTTATACAAATGCATTTTCTCATTATCAATCAGATTTATGATTAGATGCGATAAAAGACAAGATGCAATATATGAAATATTATAGTGTGTGGAAACTCGTTGAGTTACCTGAAGGTCATGAGCTCATCAGTTGCAATTGGGTATATAAAACTAAAGGAGACTCCAAAGAAAGATTGGGGAGTTGAAAGCCAAATTGGTCACCAAAGATTTCACTTATAAAGAAGGGATGTACAATGAAGAAATATTTTTCTAATATCTTATAAAGAAGAAATATTAGTAGTTTGTTTTGTTATGAAGTTACACCAGATAAATGTTTAAACTATCTTTCCAAATGGATACCTTGATAATGAAGTCTATATGGTGCAACTCGAAGGTTTTGTAGCAGATAATTCAAATAAGCTTGCATGTAGACTAAAAAGTTTTATTCATGGCCTCAAGCAAGTTTCTAGACAATTTTATTAAAGTTTTATAGTGTTGTCACTTCATTCGGTAACAAAATAAATTAGCATATATACTACAAGGTCAATGAGAGAAAATTTATTTTTCTCACAGTCTATATATATAATATCTTGCCTACAAGCAGTGATCTTGAATCAGTGAATGAAACAAAGTAGACATTAACGAAAAATTTTGACATGTAGGACCTTGATGAGGTGTTTCTTGTCCTTGGCACTAAGATCCGTAAGGATCATTCTTGCCGTATATTGACTTTATCTCATAGGACCTTTGTTAATCGTATTTTGGAAAGATTCAATATACATCACTGGAAGCTAGGAATTGCTCTTGTCATTAATAGTAATTAACCGAATCTATCACATTGTCCTCATTCAAACATTGAGAAAACCCAATTGAAGGATGTATCTTGTGTGAGTGCATTTAAAAGTATCATGTATGCTTAAATTTACACTAAACCAAACATTACTTTTGCAACAAGACTTCTTAATAGATATTAGTTAAATTCAGGACATGATCACTAGGTCATTTCCAAGGAGGTTTTGAGGTACTTAAAAGAAGGGATAAGTGTTGCGAAAGTCTTAAAACTTGTCACGAAAATGCAATTGAGTCCTAAAACTTACAAAAAGGGTAATCAATTCCTAAAACTTGTTAAATTATTTCAATTGAATCATAAAGTTAACACCGTTAGCCTTTTCCATTAAAAATGCTGACGTGGCATTTTAAATAAGTTTTTATTTTCCACGTTGATTTTTAAAATAATCTTTATTCATTTTTAAAAAAATTAGATTTAAAAACTAAAAAATTAGATTTGTTCATTTTATCTTATATTCACCAAAACTAAAAAGAAAAGTTAAAAAATTTACTTTTAAAAATTGTTTTTTTAAAAAAATCAGTGGCTCCTCTCCCCGCCACCGCCGCCGCCCATCGCCGGAGGGGCCAGGCGACGGTCGTTGGCCCTGAGCAGGGGTGGCTGGCCCTCACCCGGCCTCAGGTGAGGGCCAGCAACTGTCGCCCGCCCTAGGCGAGGCCTCGTCGACACTTGCTCGGGGCCGGCGAGGCTCGCCAAATCTCAGCGGGCCTCGCCAGCCCTAGGCAAGGGCTGGTGACTGTTGCTCGCCTTGGGCGAGGCCTTATCGGCCCCCCCGTAAGGCCTAACAATGACTTGCCCGCCTTGGGCGAGGCCTCGTCAGCCCTCACCGGCCTCGAGCGAGGGCCAACGAGGCCTCACCCAGGGTGGGCGACGGTCGCCGGCCCTCGCCTGGGGCCGGCGAGGCCTCGCCCTAGCCGAGCAAGAGCTGGCCACCCCACTCGGGGCCAATGATCGTCTCCCGGCCCCTTCGGCAATGGGCGGCGAGGGAGAGGAGCTGCTGATTTTTTTTAAAACAAATTTTAAAAATAATTTTTAAACTTTTCTTTTTAGTTTTTGGTGAAAATAAGATAAAATGAATAAATCTAATTTTCTAGTTTTTAAATCTATTTTTAAAAATGAATAAAAATAATTACAAAAATACATGTGGAAAAAAATTATTTAAAATGCCACGTCAGCACTTTTAACGGAAAATGCTAACGGTGTTAACTTTAGGACTTGATTGAAACAATTTGACAAATTTTAGGACTTAATTATACTTTTTGCAAGTTTTAGGACTCAATTGTATTTTTCTGACAAGTTTTAGGACTTCTGCAGCACTTATCCCTTAAAAGAACGAAATACTATATGCTAATTTACAAACATGTTCAAGTCCTGTGACTAGTGAGGTATTATTTGCATGCAAACTTCGCTAGCTGTTATGATGACATAAAGTCAATAACGAAATACATCTTTATGTTAGCGAGATGTGCAATAAACAAAAATCTATATCATCCTCTACCATGTAAATGGAGTTTGTAGTATGCTTTTCGGCTGTTACTTAGGTTATTAGGCTCCAAAGCCTCATTAAAGAGTTAACCGTATTTGACTTTATGGATAGACCCATACGATAGTATTGAGATAATAACTTTGCAGTGTTATTTATTAACAATAATAGAGGCATTAACGGGGTCTAAATATATAGCGGTCAAGTTTTTTACCATAAAGAAACAATACCGAATGGTGACGCTATAAGAACATATTTTCATAAATGATATGATTGTAAATCCATTAACCAAATATCTTTCGCTCTTGTGTTTTTGAACACGTGTCATTAACGTGGGTCTAAGAGCATCATGATGCCATTGTTTAATAGGAGCTATTTCAGTTTTGCTCTGATGAAGTTTCATATGTTTTTGTTACATTTAATAACATTTTAATATGTATCAACTTTTGCATTCAATAAAGTGATTCCAAATGCATTGTTATCAAGTTGAATTAAAAATCTCAAAGTACTGTATAAATCTTGAATGAAGGCTAAGGACATCCGGTTATTAGCCTTGAGCATATGTCTTATTACACATAAAAAAAAAAAAAAAAAAAAGGTTAATCATAAGGACTGGAACCATAAAGACATTCTTTAGTGGTACAAGTTTTTAAAACACTTAAGATAAGAGAATGGTGACTGACAAAAGGAATGACATATAAGGTTTTAGTCTCTAGAAGAGGTGATATTCATTTGTCACACTAACATATTAAATTTATATCAATAAAGTTAAAAGCACTCATGACTATGGAAGGCTTTGTGTATATATGCAATTACCGTCATGATTCAGTGTTTGAGACTTTATAGGATATGATTGACTAATAAGAATTATCTCTAGACCGAGGTGCGCACATACAATACAATTTCAATTAATATAGCTCAAAAGGGAGAATGTAAGAGTTTTTACATTAATTGATATTGTAATTTATCTTTTCTACGGGATTGACCTAAGGTCAGATAGAATGTTTCTTAATTAGTCTAATATAAGGCTAACTACTGTGGGCCGAGTTGAGCCCGGCCCGTAATGAGAGGGCCTGACTGGAAACTCTATAAATAATGCTCAAGTCTCTCTTCTAATCTTAACACACAATCATCCTTAAAAAGGAGCTTTTACTAAACGCTAAGGATGAAGGGCCGTCTTGGATTGTTGCTATTCCACATCAAGAACAGTGATTCAAATCATATGCGTAAATCTCTTTACATGATTACATATGTGTTCTTGATTCTACTTATGGATATCCTGGGTTGCGCTTTCACGTTTTACACTAACTTGCAAGTCGGCAATGATGGAAGGGATGCAGGGTGAGGACTAATTGGGCTAAACCTCAAGTCATCTCTTTCAAAGGAATGAGATCGTTCCCATGTCACTTCTCTTGCATCGCGAGTTCCATTGAATTGTTCACTAAAATGGTCTGATTACAACTTCTCACCAAATTGGAAATTAAAAATGGGACCCAGTCCGACAGCATGATAGTCAACTGTCGTGGCTGAATATTAGTGGCGTTGACTGAGTCAATTGGGCAGCCACAATAAAAAGTCGGCTAGTTAACACGAGGCAAGAAAAAGTGGACGCTATAAAGGAAAAGTTGGGGCGCACAAAAAAGAAACGAGAAAAGACGAGGAGAAAAAGAAAGAACGGGGGAAAAGGGAAAGAAAGGCTAGTCCTATATCACGGCATATCGACTGGGGTGTTCTTGGAATAATGGTACAAAATCACTGCTTGTGTTGTTACCGAAGGACAGTGTATTACTAACCTGCCATAGTAATTGCTGTGGCTATCTGGCCATACTTCTTTCTTGTTGCATATGGAGCATCCACGTAGAATTTTCTGACTTGTCATAGAATAAAAGAAATTATCGCTCGCCAAGAAATCAATGAAACATATTAATTTGTTGGGTCTTTCGAAAAGGATGAACAAGGTTGGCTTTCTAAGTTATTTCCAAAAACGTCCGGGGTGAGTTCTGGCATGGTTAATTTACGGTTAAGTTCTAAAAGTTGTGTTTTTCACTTCTGGATTTTCAATTTGTTCCAACAACCTGTCCGTCCAACATATTCGTCCTCTAAAAGAAATTTGTGGCTACTAGGTAGGTTCTCTCCTTTGATCGTTTCTGTCTTTTTTCTTCTTCATGGGCCCACGACAGCTTCCTGTGAAATACAAAAGTGTTCATCTCCATGCCGGCCAAGTAATCAGCAAGAATTTTTCGTTTCCGTAAACAGCTCCAAGCGTGGACCAAGAAAAGTAGTAGGCTAGACTTGAATAGATGTTCCCGATGCACCGAAAAATCCTAGATTACCTTGACTTAAACATCGGCGCGTTTTTCTTTTCATTGAACCCAAAAAGAAGGCACGACGTGCATATCTTTCGTAAGGATAAGGATCGAGGGAGTGGACGCCGTGCTGAGTTAAATTGGTCTCTCATGTGGACTCTAGTGGAATCCACCAGAACTAAGGACTGAGGTGTGTTAATTCATATTAACTCAGTGCATCCAAGTATGGCTTTAGTAAGTCGGTCTCATGCTCTTGCACTTTGCAGACTTGCAGAGAAGAAAGGATAGCCCGTAAGAATGTCTTATTATCAATAATGCCTCAATGGTGAAATCTTCTTTCACGAGAACATAAAGTGCATAATTGTTCTTGGTACTTCTCTCAATACTTTGGGATGAAATGTTATAGAATGGCAATTAAGTTCAATTCATTCTTTTTCCGAGCTGCAGCTCCAAATATCAGGGTCATGTCAAACTGTTCTGACTTCCGATCAAAGTGGTAAAGCAATTGAGCAAGTGGAAGTTCAATATTGGCAAGACCAAGTGATATGCTGGGATACATCCTTCGACCTGCTCCATATGGAATGTATCCGAAGTTAGTCCCTTTGTAGATAACTGAAGAGTTTTCAAATCTCTCTGATATAAAGCATTCGGCATCATTCCCTTGATCAAACTCTCTTTCGAGTACCCCCATATTGATGATGACTATAGTTTATGGCCGTATCTAATATACGGAGACTGCCCATATGTCCCTTAACTCTCTCGTGATGAGGGGAATAGGAGGATGCAAGCGTGGAGTTTCTTTAATGACTAGTCTCAAATTAGTGTAGTTGCTGGATGCCTTGCTCGTCGATCCTTTCTTTTCCTCAGAGAACTTGCCGAATTTCAGAGTCATTTCTCTCCATTACTCTCGGGTTCTTCACTATTTTGGCCATCGCCTATTCAAGGGTCATGGCTGATGTAATATGAGGATTTTGACTCGATTTAAAAGTGTGGGAAAAAATAAGAAGAAGAAGACGTTGATAGATAAAAGAAAGAAAGAGGAAAGTGCAGCTTTGTCCAGTGAACGGAGAAAAGAAGGGAAATGGAGAAAGGAGAAAAAAAAGGTTTTTTGCATACACGCCACGGAAATTTGTCAAGTCAAATTAACTTTATTTTGTACACCCGTAAGATTCAAGTCCTGTGTTCATCTAATTAGAGTAATTACAGGAGTTAGGTCATGAATTCGAAATCATGTGATCTTTGAACCGCCGGATCTAATATACGTGTTGAAAAAGCTATGGGATTACATATCTCATGCAAGAGTTGATTTTTGTACATGACTTGACTGCAATTCGGAGCGTAATTTTTACTTCTTATTTGGGAGTATTAAAGTCGTGACCATTTGAGACTCTACTTTATTTTATGGAGTATCAAAGTAGTGGCATGGACAAAGCACTAATTGACTTAGAAATCAACGCCTTGACAATCGGGCTTCTCCCAAATTTCCACCCGAAATTAAGGGACATGCTTATATTGATCATGGCCCATGATGAATCTTGCACAATTATAGCCATTGATCATGGTTAAACATATCTCATGCAAGAGTTAATATTTGCACATGGCTTGACTGCAATTCAGAGCGTAATTTTTACTTGTCATTTGGTAGTATCAAAGTCGTGACCATTTGAGACTCTACTTTATTTTATGGAGTATCAAAGTAGTGGCATGGACAAAGCACTAATTGACCTAGAAATCAATGCCCCGACAATTGCGGTTCTCGCAAATTTCCACCCCAAATAAAGGGACATGCTTATATTGATCATGGCCCATGATGAATAATGCACAATCATAGCCATTGATCATGGCAAAACATATTATATTCGATCTAAAAGTGTGAGAAAAAAGAAGAAGACATTGATAGATAAAAGAAAGAAAGAGGAAAGTGCAGCTTTGTCCAATGAAGGAAATGGAGAAAGGATTAAAGAAAGGTTTTCTTTTCTTTTTTTGGCATACATGCCGCGGAAATCTGTGAAGTCAAATTAACTTTATTTTGTACACCCGTAAGATTCAAGTCATGTGTTCATCTAATTAGAGTAATTATAGGAGTTAGGTCATAAATTCAAAATTACATGATCTTTGAACCGTGGGATCCAATATACGTGTTGAAAAAGCTATGGGATTACATGGAAATGGAAATGATAGATTAGAACGATGTGAAACATGGCATTTCATTGAAGTCTCTTTCAGTTTTGGGATGTAATGAATGTTCTTATTATTTAGAATAGCAGTTTAGTCGGAGTGAAATATCAATTGGGTCTTTTGAAAAGGAGGAATAAGGTTGGTTTTCTAAGTTATTTCAAAAAACATATGGGGCGAGTTTTGGCATGGTCTATTCAAAATGTCGTGTTTGGCACTTCTTGATTTTCAATTTGTTCCAACAATTTGTCTTTTAACGTATTCGTCCTCTAAAAGAGACTTGTGGCTATTGGGTTGATTCTCTCCTTTTGATTTTTTCTGTCTTTTTTCTTCTTCATGGTCCGACAGCAGATTCCTGGAAATGCATAAGTCTGCATCTTCATGCCAGCCAAATTAATCACCACGATTTTTTTGCATCCGTAAACAGCTCTTAGTGGGGACCGCAAAAAGTGGGGGCCAGACTTGGAATTTATGCTCTTGACAAGCTGAAAATTCTTCAATGACCTTGACTTATATGACCGGAAAATTGACTATAAAGTCCCAAACTCATTGCATTTTTACCAATTCAATCTTAAATCTTTTAATTATATTAATGAAATCATAAAGTAATTTTTTGTTTTGCCAATTGAATCCATTAAGTAGCACGACCAACGCTAACATAGACAATTTTAATAATGTTTTAATTTTTTGAATTTTTATTTATTTCTTTTATTTTCTTTTCTTTCTTTTTCTTTTCTAATCATGTTCCCTATTCTTCAGCCAATCCATTCTGTAATAGCTTCGATCGTGGCTTTATCCGCTGATAATAACTCCCTTAGCTTCCTTAGCTAGGCCTTTGATCTCCAACCGCCTTCCTTTCATGCGTTATTTTGGTTCCTTTCTTAATGTTTTCGAAAGCTTTACTTCCGAAGTTTACCACCAAAATTATTCCAAAATTCACATCATGATGGTTGGACACCTGGCTCCTTCATCGTCGACCATCTAACTTCCTTCAGTACACCCATCGACAGCCAATAATACCAATATTCATAGGGCATATATGTAATTCCATTTAGCCCTCAAGTGACCTTTACCCATATGACCAGTACGTGACGGCATGGTTACTCTGGTCGGTGGTGTTTCTTGGTCGACACGTTTCTCATCTGATCTATGTTCTTACTTCCTACTATTACGATGGTCCGCCTAAACGGTGCCAACTATAGAACATGCAAAGGCAAGATGCTCGATTTGCTTTATTGCAAAGAAATGGATGGTCCAATAGAGAGTAATGAGGCTAAGATAACTACACGATGAACAATGGAAGTTAGCTTAATAGGCAATGTGTAGTTTTTATTAGGTAATGGTTGGATGGCAATGCCGATCACCACGTGGAGTATGAAACTTCGGCAAAAGCACTATTGAAGAAACTTGAAGTGTTGTAGGAGAGGATATCGGCAAATGACAAGGTTTATTTAATCAAGAAGGCTATTGCTTTGAAATATTTAGAAGGCACTCCAACGGCGGATCACTTGAATGAGTTGCAAGGCTTGATAAATGATGAGCTACAAGCATTGCTCTTCCTTAATTTGCTTCTAGATAGTTATGAGATATTGGTGACTACTCTCATCCCGTCAGTAACTAGTGGAAAAGTGAAGTTGGATGCAGCGAAATCTAGGTTGCGTGAGTATGAGACTCGGAAGAAAAGCGTGGACTCCTCTCAACCACAACTTGTTGTCTCAAAGCATAGAGGAATGAATAAATCTCGAGACTCCAGACAACCGTGATAGGTTCAAGGGAAGATCCAAGACACTAAAACGCATAAAATGTTATAAATTGTTTCATCCAACGCAGCCATTAAAAATTGTACGTGGCGGTTTATATGAACAATGGGAGGCAAATAGAACTAACGTTGATGCATCATGGCTTTAGCGAAGCCAAAACGGTGTCGTTTCAGTTGGCCATGTTTAATCGGCAAAACGATGTGGCTCTCCAATGGAGCTCTCCTCCGGAAAATGCAACCCTAGACCTGTTGGGTTGCACATATCTTATCAAAGTCAAAAGGGGAGAAGAAAATATTAAAAGTAAATCTGAAAAGCAGCAGATTTGCTTTTATGGTCCACTTTGGCGTGCGGACGCGTGAACTTAAAATAAAATGAAAAATTGTTGGTGGATTAGTTGGCATGGCGGCCCTATACGGCCAGAAAAGATTCTAAATGAGACGACGGGCACTGATGGCGGTCCAAGACTACAGCGACTTCGAATATCATTCCTTGGTTAAACATCCACTAAACTCAATTAAGTAATAACAATAATCATTCCTATTTCCACTAAACTCACGTATAATAATAGCTGTGTGGAAATGACTCGAACCAGCCGATGTGTTGGTTTTGTTAGATCATAGTATAGTGAAGCTGAAGTCAATCTGTTGACAGTTCAATTGAAACAGTTGATTAACTTTTAAATGAAAATGGAAAGATTTCTCATTGTGATCATATCATATGAAACTTGAGTAAAGTAGGAAGTGAATCCAAATCTTATGGAATCATTTAGGGAGCAAAATGATTTCCAAACATCTATTTCATGTATCATTTTATATATTGTCTCGTTTACAGGAGCGCGATGTGTTGTTTGTGTAAGAAGCTTTGTTGGTTTCGTGATCAAATTACGCAATACATGTTCACGGCCATCTCTTTTTCTCAATGAATGATTATGGTGGTAAAAGGCAAGCATTGCTTTTTCCCAAGGTATGTGCCTTTTTAAAAAATGACTTCTCAAAGACACAGAAAAGCTTCTTTAGATAGAAGCATTACATATTTCCATGTTTTCTGATACGGCGGTCACATGGTGCTACATCAATGTTATATGGCTGCAAAAAAAATTAGGAAATATTAGTCAAATTAATGGAGGAAATCACAATCAACATTACATGAAAAAACGAGAGAGTAATGGTCCACAACGGTTCCTTGTGCACGAAAGTCGAAACCTTAAGCCTCATCTGTTAATTGAAGGAAATTAAATTATGACAATTGGGAATGGAATTGACCCAATAACGAAGATAAAGCGGGTGCAAATGTTTGGTGATACGAAAGACACGTGGGAGTTCGCACTTCAATCAACCTCCACAGCAATAAAGCCTATCCATGCACAATGTTGGTTTTGAAGAAAATATATGGGAACACTCAGGCTAAGTGGTAATGTTTTTTTTCTTTTTTTGGTCGGTAAACATCAAAATATATTAATGCGAGTAACCCATGCAACTAGCTTCTATAGCATCCGCACATAACAAGTTCATGAGAGGAGGGGGCGGATGAAGAGTCCAAGTACGAGTCATAGGAGTCCTATTATGGGCCTTGCAGGCCCAGTCGGCTACTGTGTTTGCTTCCCTTGGACAGAACCCTAGCGAGAGATTGGAGAAAAGGGTTAACAGGAAGGTTGCCTCTAAGAAGAGAGTGCGATCCGTCCATGGCGGCTGTATTCGACGATTCAATGTTTCCACCAGGGTGAGATTATCAGATTCCACCAGGAGCTTTGCATTTTGGAGCCCGCGATCAAGAAGATGCCAAAGCGTCAAGGAAAGGGCTTGGATCTTGACCTGCAGAGCAGAGGACGCAGCGACGCCTGTGGAGAAACCATCAATAACTCTGCCTTGGTGATCCTTGCAAATACCAGCTATGCTGCCTTGATTACTACCCTGTTGATAAGATCCGTCAATATTAACCTTCAAAATGCCAGGATCTAGGGGATGCCAGAGATGTTCCTTATTTTTGACCAAGAGATTCTTTTGTGTGCAGGAGGGCGAAGACAACCAATCGACCTGGGTATGAGTCAGGGCTACTTCTGCGACCTGGATCGGATCAGGAAAATTTCCTCGGAAGAGGAAGCCATTCCGAGCTCGCCAGATCTGCCAAAAGACATTAGAGATAAGCGCCAGTCAAGGTAATCGGTTTCCATTCCCTACCATGGACACAATCCATGAGTCCAGCCTCTGGATATTGTTGGAGTTGATAGAGATCCCGATCTGGGAGTGAGACCACACCCGATTAGTCCACGAACAAAGTAAGAACAAATGTTCTAAAGTTTCTAGAATCTGTTTTTTACATAGTGAGCAACAAGGGCTTTCTATAATATGCCTTCGATGCAGGTTGTCTCTCATCGCTAAGGAGTTGCTGCATATTGACCAGAGAAAGATGCGGATCTTAGGAGCTGCAAGCATCTTCCATAGATTGCGCCAAAGCTAGGTAGGAATTTGGTACGATGTAGAAGCACAGTTGTTGAAGTACTTGATTTAGTCTGTGTGATTGCATGGTATGCTGATTTGACCTTGAATGTGCCTTGATTGGTAGCTGTCCATATGAGTGCATCTTTGGTGAAGGTAGGTCTAATTTGAATGTTTATGATTTCTTGAATGATTGGCAAGTCGAAAAAGTTGTGTAGTAAATCTATTTTCCATGAACTAGTAGACTGATCAATAAGATCAGCTACTAGAAGGGGTTCTTCTTGGGCCTTTGGTCTGCCTAGAATACCCATAGGTAGCCATTTGTCTTCTCTAATGTTGATGCATTTTCCATCCCTTACTAACCAACAAACGTTGGGTAAAATGGCTGCTCTCCCGCTCAAGAGACTCTGCCAGCCCCATGATGGGCGAGAGCCCTTGACAGCTTTAACAAAAGTGGAGGAATGAAAATATAAACCTCTAAAAAACTTTCCCTATAATGATAAAGGTTTTTGAATAAGGCGCCATGCTTGCTTGCCAAGCATGGCTTGATTGAAACTAATCAAATCTCTGAAGCCCAAACCCCCTACTTCCTTTCGATTCTATAGTCCTTTCCAACACTGCCAATGAATTCCAGACTTGCTTGTATCATTGTTCCATCAGAATTTAGCCATACGCTGTTCTATAACTTTGCATAAGGAAATAGGAATCTTAAAAACAAACATGGCATATTGTGGAATAGATTGAATCACAGTCTTAAGCAAAACTTCCTTCCCTCCCTTAGATATAAGTTTCTCCTTCCACCCCTCTAATTTCGACTGAATTCTACTCAGAAGCCAAGAAAACATATCCCTTTTAAAGCTGCCCCAATCAATAGGTATCCTTAAATACTTACCACATCGCTGTAAAACAGGTAACCGTAATTCACAAGCCAAATTTTCCTAGAGAGACATAGGACAAGATGGACTGAAGAAAATTCCAGATTTGTTTCGATTGATAGTTTGTCTAGTGGCCAGAAAATACTAATTTAATATATTAGATAGATTCTGACACTCCGGCAAGGTACCATCAAGAAAGAACACAGCATTATCAGCAAAAAATAAATGTGATAAAGTAGGACACCAGTGATTCAACTTAATGCCTTTGAGTAAGCCCATATCCATAGCATTCCGAATTAGGAGGGATAAGAGATTAGCAATGAGAATAAATAAGTAAGGGGATAAAGGATCACCCTGCCGAAGCGCTCTGGTAGGATGAAAACTCTGTAAATATTCACCATTCATTTTGACGCACAAAATTGTAGTTGAAATGCACTGCATAATTAGCCGTACCTTGTGAGAATGAAAGCCTAGTCGAAGTAAATAATCCTGAAGAAAATCCCATTCAACACGGTTATACGCTTTTTGCATATCTACTTTAAGAACAGCTTGAAAATGACGCTTCCTTCTTCTGGTCTTAAGCTGATGAATGACTTCCTGTACTATGAGAACATTGTCTTGAATATGTCTTCCAGCAATGAAAGCACTTTGTTCCTCAGAAATTAAGTTAGGCAGTAGGGGTTTTAACCTATTAGCAAGCACTTTAGAAAAAATCTTATATGCATAGTTGCACAAGCTAATAGGACGATACTGATCCAAGCATTCTGGGTTTGGGGTTTTGGAGATCAAAGTAATAGCAGTTCTATTTAATGCTACAGGTAATGATCCAGAATTGAAAATTTGCTGAACTGCCCGATAAATATCCTCTTTAAGTACATCCCAATGAGATTGACAAAATATTCATTCAAACCATCCGGACCTGGGGCTTTTGAAGCACCTAATTGAAATGTGGCCTCTTTTACTTCTTCAATTGTTACCTGTGCTAGAAGCATGGCATTCATTTCTGCATTAACCACCTGTGGACACTGTTGTAAAACCTGTTCATAATAGTGAGGGCCGGAGGTTGTATAGAGGAGAGAAAAATAATTGGTAGTCATTTGTTGAAGCTGTCCAGGATCCCGAACCCATTGCTGATGTTCATCTTGCAATATTGAAATATGATTACGTTGTCTTCTTTGAAGTGTAGTGGCATGAAAGAATCTAGTATTTCAATCTCCCCACTTTAACCAATTTATCCGAGAACGCATCGCCCAAAATTGCTCTTCCCTCTACCATACTTTCTGAAGTTTTGTTTTTAAAATTCGTTGCCGTGATTGATTCGATGAAGTAGGAAGCTGATTTGTCATAATTTCTAACTGGTGCTCTAATTCTATTACCTGTTGCCAGTTATGGGAGAATTTCTTGCGACTCCAAGTGGATAAAGCAGTAGCAACCGCACGAAGCTTTGCTGAGAGAGGAGAGTCCTGCCTTGAAATAGAATTAGAGCTTGTAACCCGAGCGAGGGCACCAAGGTGGTGGGACGTGGGCTCGAATCCTTTGGGCCGGGTCTGTTGAGGCTTCTTTCTGGCCCGCCCATTCCAAGCCGAGAGCTGATCCATGTGGTTCGGGCGAAGGCTCGGGCCACGTGTGTCCTAAAGCAGAGGGCACCGCGTGAGGCTGGCTAAGTGGCAATGTTACATTAAACTTCTCGTTGCATTCCGTGGAAATTAAAGCGGCAACATTTCGTTCCTTGTGCATGTATTGATGAAAAAATATTTATGTTCTTGACATGTTAGGCTACTACTCTATCTTCTTCTTCTTGAAAGAGTGAGTACCTAACATGGCATAAGTAATTGGTTTTTCTTTTCTTTTCTCTAGATGAAGGGGTGCAACCCCATCTATGTTATCCTTTTTGGAATACAAGGATTGAAATGACAAGTAGCCTATGGCCAAATCTACAGTACTTTGACTTAGTTTACATTTGGAATATTTGTGTATCAATTGCACAACTTGTGTGGTTAACCTAATCACGTTGCGTGGTTTTGTAGTTTGAAATTCATAGTTAGCAAGACGGTGACAATAAGAGTCTGTGTGCCATTTATGTATTCGAGTTCTCAAACTGTTATTTCGTTCATTTAATAACTAAAACTTGCATTAAAAAGCATATGAGGGATTCAGTTTGCTCCATCAATTGCTAATGGATAGAAACCATATCTAGTTTCTTTAATTCCCTATAGACATAATAACAAATTGCGTGAGAATACGTCTACATGATCATGAATTCATATTGACACCTAAATTTTGATTAAAATAAATTAGCTCACATAAAAAAATTAGGGATCAACTTGACCCCAATAAAAATAAATTTATCCATCAATCTTTATTTTCTTTTTTTCTTTCACTTTTTTTACTTAATAATAATAATAATAATAATAAATAAATAAATAAATAAATAAATAAGAAAAAAGAAAAAGAGAAAAAACAGAAGCAGCAGCCGCTGGGGCTGGGCCATTCCTCATCTCCCTCCCCCGCACGGGCCCGGGGGCCCATTCCCTTTCTTCCTGGCCCGGCCCTTTTCTTCTTGTCTCCTTCCTCCTTGTCTTCTTCCTCATCCTCTGCAACCAACACAGAACCAACGTCCGCCGGAGGAGACGTTTCTCGGGCGCCATCAATGCTCGCCTTCAATGCCGAGTGTGCCCCGGTGGAGAAGCAGGGATGGGACACCGGTTCGGCCGAGAGAGTCCGATCGGCGAGCCAAGGGCCGGCGGCTGAGGCTCTCCGTCGACCGGACCCTCCTCGCCATAAATGGGCGGGTGCTTATCCGTCGACGGCAGCGAGCGCACTCAGAGAACTTCCCCAGAGAGGCTTCAGGGGAGGAGCGAAAAGTAAGCGAGAAAGAGAAAGGGGTCGCGAGCTCAAACGACCTCGAATTGGCTCGACCTTGCCCCTCTCAACCAGCGTCCTCCAGGCGTTCGACGGAAATCCCAAGTGAGCACAGTAACCGCGACTGGATCTACAGTGACCGGTGGCGACGAGTGACGTGATCGGCAACGATGGCCGGCCGGGCGGAGGCTGAGGCGGTGTCGGCGGAGGCCTGAGCTCAGACCGAGACGAGCTCGGCTGCCTCTGCTGCAGATCGTCGGAAACACAAGAAAGCCGCGTCTGCAAAAGGGAAGCCGGGTCGGAATTGGGTCGGGCGTGGGTCGTCGTTCGGGTGGGGTTTTGTCGGAATCGGGTTGCCGCTGCAGAATCGAGTGGGACGCGGGTCGTCGTTCGGGTAGGGCTCCATCTGAGCTGGGTCTGCACGCGTGGGCTGGTTTATCCTTGGGCCAGACCCTTCTCTAATGGAAAATGGGCTAATTTGATTTGGGCCAGGTTTTTTTTCAAAAAAAGAAAGGAAGAAGGATCCCGGGCCGAGCCCGTACTGCAAGCCCGTCTGGGCCACGGGTGGACGACCTGGGTCGGTCCCAACCCGGGGGTCCGACCCGGGTTGCTTCTTAAAAATTTTATAATATTATAATTAAAAATAATGTTTTAATAAAATTAATAAAAATAATTTATTTTTCAACAAATAGAAAAAACCAAAAATATTTTATGTTTTCCCAAAAATCAGAAAAAGCCAAAAAATAATTTATATTTTCAAAAAAGGATAAACAATCAAAAAATACTTTTTATGTTAAAAATTAATAAAAAAAGTGTGCTTTTCTCCACAAATGCATGAAAAATCCCTCAAAAATCCAAAAATTCTTAGGGTGTAAACAAGATTAGGTACTGAAAAGGCATTAGTGATTAATTAGTATAATCAAGCCCCGATCCTAATTTTTCTAGTTACGCAAGAGTGAATATTTCTCATAATATTTCGTTTGGGTTTCCAATCAACCAACTTCAAATTGATTAGTAGTAACTCCTTTTAAAATTAACTTATAGGTCAAAATATCAAATCATTAAGTCATGAATTAATGGGCTTGGAAAAGTCCAAGCTAAGCCTAATAGACCTAATTAAACCATAAGCCTCGCCGGCACCCGTGCATATTGAGTGCTGAAGAAAAGGAGGTCGCAACAATTCCCCATGCGTAAAAGAGAAACTTAATTTATTAGTTATCTTTTTTTACTTTACTAATCAAGTCATCGAAACATTTAGAGATAACATCTGATATCATTTACTGAATTATCTCTTTGGTTTTTTTGTCACAAAACATGGATGGCCCCAGAATTAATCATTTCAATAAGTCTTGCAACTCTAAATTTTACAAGTATTCTTCCGTATAAAGGCAATTATGGAGTTAAGGATCCTCAAATATCTTGATATAAGTATATAAAACAGTTTAAAATTTACTTTCAAAAAGGTATTTGCATGAATTGATATCTATAAAGTGCTACATAAAAATTTTAAAAAATTAAAAAAAAATAAGAAAGACTAAGCGATGTGCAATATCAAATTTTTAGAGAAATAATAAAAAAAAAAAATTGAGAACATTTTTTAATGTTAAATATTAGTATTCTCTTATTTCTTTCATTTTTTGGATAAAAATTTCCATTTCTACACAAGAAAGCTATTACAAGTTTTCATTACTTCAGTGCAATTGGGTTTTCGTTTGGAAACTGCCCTCAACACGTGACCAAAGGCTTTTTCAATACTATTTTCATGTTCAAATGAAAATAAAACAAAAATCAGGAAACTTTCTCTAAACAATTCAGGGCAACCTTCTTTTTTTCTTTTACGTTTTACTCTTTAGGCTTTTGGTTTTTCCTCTTTCTTTCTGTAGTCCCTTTTTTGTAGACCCCACACGTCTTTCACACCCCACCCAACACTGGCACGCACTTGTACTCTTATCGGTCAATTCCACTCCCACTTCCCGACAACGAGATAATATTAGTTCCGACCCGTGACATTGAGCACACATACAAGAAGAAGAAGGAAAGACCATATCCAAAATGGCAGAAGCAGTGCTTTTCAACCTCGCCACCGAGATACTGAAACTCGCTGGTTCCAATACCTTTTCAGAGATCCAACTTGTACGAGGCGCAAGGCATGAGCTCGACAGTCTTAAGGACACCGTCAAGACCATCCGAGCTGTGCTTTTGGATGCTGAGAAGCAACAATGGCACAACCACCAGGTCAAGCTCTGGCTCGAGAGACTCAGGGACGTGCTGTACGACGTACATGAATTGCTCGACGATGTCGCAACCGAAGATCTGAGGCGGAAGGTCATGCCCGGCAACAAGATGTCGAAAGTGGTACGCGTTTTCTTCTCTAAATCGAATCAGCTTGCACACCGCCTCAAAGTGGCTAATGAGATTCAGAAACTTAGGAAGAGACTGGATCGGATTGCAAATGATAAGAAGTTCCATTTAGAGCAGCATCTGAGTGAGGAAACAATGGCCATTGCGAGAGGAAAGAAACTTGAAATTTCCACCCCTGACGAACAAATAATTGGTAGGAAAAAGGACAAAGAAAAGGTCAAACAACTTTTGTTTGATTCCTCCTCCAGCGACAGTGTGTCATTTGTTTCCATTGTTGGTAAAGGAGGTCTTGGAAAAACCGCACTTGCACGACTAGTGTACAACGATGGGGAGGTGGAAAAACATTTCGATCTTAAGATGTGGGTGTGTGTATCTGATGTCTTTGATGTGAATTTGATTATCAAAGAAATTCTTAAATCAGCGAACTATCAAGATCACGAGAATAAGCCCTTAGACCAGTTGCAGAGACTTCTTCGTGAGACTCTAGGCAAGGAGAAATATTTGCTTGTTTTGGATGACATGTGGAATGAAGATCGGCTCAAATGGTTGGTGCTTGGAGATTGGCTAAAGGGTGGCGAATGGGGAAGCAAGATACTTGTAACCACTCGCAGTCACACGGTTGCGAAGGTCACAAATGAAAACTCAGATATCTATGATCTAGAAGGCCTAACTACAGACAAGTCATGGGATCTATTTAGGGAAGTGGCATTTGGAGAAAGACAAGCATTGGTAGACCAGAGATTGGAGGAGATGGGAAGAGATATAGTTAGAAAATGTGCCGGGGTTCCCCTTGCCATTAGAACTATAGGAAGCCTTCTGTATGGCAAAAAAGAAGATCAATGGAACCGTTATAGAGTGAAGGAGCTTCCAGAAATACCAGAAATTGATGCAGTTGATAATGGAATTATGCAAGTCCTCAAGTTTAGTTACGATCATCTCCCATCGTGCTTGAAACATTGTTTTGCATATTGCTCATTGTTTCCAAAAGATCATATCTACAAGAAGGAGACGATGATGCCTCTTTGGGTGGCACAAGGCTTTATCGAGTCACGCAATGGGGAGGACAACCTTGAAGAGGTCGCCGACAATTACTTGTCAGAACTAATATGTAGGTCATTCCTTGATGCTGTAAGAAAAGACGACAATGGCGAGGTCTTGCTGTTCAAGATGCATGATCTCATGCACGATCTTGCCCAAAAAGTTGCTGGAGTTGAATGCAAGATTGTTAATTTTAAAGGAGGAGATAATGATGGAAGAATTCGACATGTATCGTTTATTTCAAAGATTTTCTCTGAAGAGAAATTGTTGTCCTTGCTGAAAACATCCAAATTGCGAACGTTTCTCTATTTGAAAGGTGAATCCTCTATACTCAACTCTCCCAAAATTTTCTCCAAGTGTAGACATTGTCGAGCGTTGGGCTTGTGTAAAATGGATATTCCTCTCCCTCCTTCCTCCTTTGGAAAGTTGAAGCAATTAAGGCTTCTTTATATTTTCACAAACCAATCTATTGAGATTTTGCCGGATTCAATCACGGGTTTAGTGAACTTGCAATTCCTTAAACTCTTTAGATGTGAGAACCTTAAAATATTTCCGAGAGATTTGAGGAAATTGGTCAATCTTAGGCACCTCTCCATTCAAATGTGTTTCTCACTAAGCCACCTACCACCCCTAAGTGAACTCCCTTCCCTAAGGACATTGAGTCTCACAGGCTTGCATGCGCTGAAGTTTATTCAACAGACAAGTGACCTTGAGCAATCTAATACTATACGCCCCTTCTTCCCATCTCTTGAGAGTTTAGTCCTCTTCAACTGCAAGGGCCTGATAGGATGGTGGGAAAAAAGGCAAGTAATGGAAGCATATCAAAAGCATCAGTCAGACAATCCAGAGTCATCCTTCCCAAAACTTCGATTTGTGGAAATAAAGCGGTGTCCTGACTTGAATTTCGAGCCACCGTTCCCCCAGGTGGAATGCTTGAAGATAGATAGCACGAAAATGTTGGAAAAACAATTGTTGACTAATTCAAACTGCCTATCAGAACCAGCAGTGGGATCCACATTCATCCGTTTCTCTAAACTAAAGCATCTAGATCTTTCTGATAGGGATTTGGTGTCATCGATACTTGAGACTCTACTTCTATTGGCTAGTAATCTTGAGTCCATGAGACTTCATGGTTGGAACCAATGGGGTCTCTCCGGTGCCATGGAGGACCTTTCCTTGCTCCCCATTCGGAGATGTGAAGGACTCGGTTTATTGTGCCAAGAAGACGACCAAGGCATCGAATGGCAATTCCTTACGAAACTTCGTGTTCTTAAAATCTCATGCATTGATTGGGTAGCATTGCCCGAGTGGATTCGACATGTCACGACTCTACAATCTCTCGAGATTTCAGAATGTAAGAAACTGAGGAGTTTGCCGGAATGGATTGGAAATTTCTCTTTGCTCAAAAAGCTGGTATTATTTAATTGTCCAAGATTAGAGCGTTTACCATATGAGGTACGCAACCTCACATGCTTGAAGGAACTGAGAATGTTAATTGTCCCAATCTGGAAGAGACTTGTCTTAACAGATGTGCACGTTCCGGTCTTTATTCCGGAGGGGATATGAATCGGAACGATCAGCATAGTAGAGGTACGAAAAAGACTTAATATCACCTATCAATAGCGTTCCTTTTTCAACCATTTCACCTTCTTTATTATTTAACTAATTTATCTTCTCTTCAGTGTATATTGGCAGTGCAAATATTTATCAAAAAGAAGAAAGCGTCCCTCCCTCTCCAGTCACCACCACCTTCCTCGTTATGTCACGCGTCTAGAACGAAGACCACCTTTGCCTCCTCGTCTTGCTGGTACAACCTCCTCGCTTAACTTTTCACTGTGAATGTATATTTGTTGGAGATGAGTTTGGATTATGGATCGATGTTATGGAGACATTTGGATTATGATTTGAGTGTTATGGAGACATTACAATGTCGATGCATGATATGTGCATCTTCTTTATAGCTGATTGATTGAGAGAAGAGAAGTGAAGAGAACGATGACATCCATTGCGAGGTTCTGTTTGACTTTAGAACTATGAGGTTCATAAAAAATGGAAGAAGAAAGTCATACCTTATGAGCTAGCCCTAGCTGAGAAAATTACAATGCTGTCTAATAATGGCTGATTCTTTGGGGGATCAGGCAGCTAGTACAAAAAGTTTTGCAATTTATTAAAACAAAATCTGTTAGGACGGAGTTGAACAATGATAGATGACAGGAGGATTCGATGTTGTCTTAGCCCTTGACTTCTCCGCAATTACAGAAATCTAAATGTAGAGGAATCTTTGGTTTGTAGCCCTCTCTTTGTCATCACTTTTAAGTGAGTTTCTGGACTTCTCAGGTAAACATAACTATTTTTTAACGAGCTAGGTCCATATGATCTAGTAAGCATATAGAAATCTCAATGTTCATATGAGTGAAACAGACAACAACTTGGTGAATCTTGGACAACCTTGATTGATGCCAAGGCTTGCAATAGTTTTATAAATCATTTAAAATTGGACCCTTTGAAACTAAGGTACTGAGCTTTGTGAGCAGCTAATTTAACAATCATGTGCCTTTGGACATGAGAAGCTGAATTGCGAAAAGATGTGGTTCTGATGTTACTGATTAGAGGGAAAACCCTTCTTGTTTTCTTTCTGGAGTCCATGTGTTGAAAAGTCGTGTTAGGAAGGGGACTTGCCTTTGCATTGTTTCACAGGGCAGGGCCATCCTCTTGAGCGTTACTCGAGATGTTGCGATGCATTAGAAAACTCAACTAGAGCTGCTGTAAAAGTGTGGTGGAGGCCTAGGCTTCTGATAAGTGCTCAAACAGACGAGAGCCCAGTCTCATCACATGCTTTGAGTACTCCAGCATTTCTCTGCCAGAGATGTTGCGATGCATTAGAAAACTGAACTGGAGCTGGATTCCTAGAGAATACAACAAAGGGTGTTGATATTTTGTATCGACTCAGGTGCAAAAGTTTGCTACTACTACCACTAGAACGTGAATAAAGTCAACCGTCGAGGAACAACCATTTTTTTTCCACCCAAAAAGAACAAAACGACCACCTCCGATGTTCCTATCGGTGAAAATGATCAGTCATTGAGGATCATCTTACTGATTCGTATCATTGATTGAGACTAGATGCAAGATTATATGCTATGACAGGTAGTGGAATTCAGGTGAGAAACTTTGTACAGATTCGGCGGTAGCAATTGCCTTCACTAGCTGAACGAAGTAACCGGGCACTTTCATTTCATGAGTGTTCATCATCTAGCGAATAACTCAAGTTTCGTACGCTTGCTGGTTTGGCCCTTGATTTGTTTAAGAAGATAGAAAAGGCCATCAAGTATCATACAGTGAAAACCATTTACTCTGCAATTGTATGAACTACTGTAATTTTTTTTAAACTCTCTTTTATCAATTCACTTTGTGAACTTTCTCTTGAGTTTTCCCTTTTCGAAAGGTGAAAAACACACAACGGAAAGTCATGACGCAAAATATGCTGTTCCTCCGGTCAGCAGCAACTGAATTATGAAGTCCCTATGGCAAAAGAAAAAGGAAATTATGAAGTCCCATGTTGCTGTTTTTGATGACCCTCTTTGTTAAAAAAAAAAAAATTGGCATTGTCTCCTACTCGAAGGACTTGCGTGATCCGTTGATCGCCTCCTCCAAGAGGCTCTCAGGGACCCCATGGTTGTGCAATATTTTGCAACTATGTCGTCATGATGCCTAGGACTCACAAATGTTTTGTTAACCATCACATCACGTGTTAGACAATTGGATAAAATAGATTTCAACGATCACGTGGCATGTCTGAATCATGTGCATTGTCGTTTTTATATAAACAAACATGATTAATTAAACTATAGGATATGTAAAGAGCTCATAAATGTTTGCTTATTTATCAAAACATTATATTTAATATAATGAAATGATGAAATATGAAAAATAGATCAATTAGTTATCTAAATATATCTATTGAAAATCGTAGGTAATAAACTAATTTCTTAACAAGAGAAAATCCAAATTTATTTCATTTTTTCACTCAAGATTTGTTTTTTCACTTACATGCAAAAATGTGATTGATGCACACAATATCGGAAGAGCTCACGAATCAATAATTATTAATATGGCGACTATTTGAAATTAAAAACAATGCAAAAACTGGAAATCCAAAATTAAGAAAGTTTATGCAACATGCATTCCTATTCTTCCGCACACAGAGGTTCCTCTCGAGAAAAGTACTAAAAACAAAATAACTCAACTAATATTATGACATCAAAACAACCGCAAAAATTAAACTGAAATACAAACTTCCATTTTATTTTCGTCTGTGTTGATGTCTTAAATATATAGTTTTGTTAAACTTGTATACTTTTTTTTTTTTCAAAATTCCAACTAAATTATAGAGCAAAACTATATATAAACCCAGGCAAAAGCACAAGAGTTCAACTACGTTTAGTGTTTAAGCCTCGTTCGTTCGCGATTCAAGAAGAGCCGTCGCACTCGCAGGGGCACCATCGGCTTCCGTCTCGATTAGCCAGTCAGTCCTCTTTCGCTTTGACAGAACGCGAGAGACGCTCGGACGAGAAGCTCCTCGAGTCGTCGACCTTCGTCACTGAATCTCTCGCGATTCCCTATGTTTCTTACTGCAAGGATTATTTGAAGACGGCAATTCCTTCGCAGCTCATCTCGGAGAGAGGCTCCAATCTCGTGGTCATCAACCCGGTACTCCTCCCACCTGTCGCTCTTTTGTATTGAATACCTCCATCCTCTGAACAAAACCCTTGCTCGACCTTTATAGGTTCTGCGAGTGCGAACATCGGAGTGGGTCTCGCTCGGCAGGACGCGCCTTTCGTCGTCCCTCATTGCATCGCCCGCTACACCAGCCAGCTCCCCAAGCGAAACGTGCAAGATCAGGTCCCACGATGTTGATGACTTCCTCTTTTTGTTTGGTTTTTCGGGTGTGTTTGGGTTTGGCATTGCGGGGGTTGATGGTTTGGATTGAGCTGAGCGTTCTCTGAATTCGTTGGGTTTCCTTCTGACTTCGTTGTTGTTGTTGTTTTGGGGTTTTCAGATGCTCAATTCTCAAGTTACGACGGCGCAACACATGGCGCGAAAGAAGGCTTATGATATCGTGAGTTGACTTCTGCTGTTTGTCCTTAGTTTTGACAGGGTAAATTGCCTTTGAAATTTTAAATTTTCTCAGTATTAACATGTGGGTTAGTGTATCTCAGATAGCATCGTTGTTGAAGATTCCGTTCTTGGATGAGGAGGTCACGAACAGCAGCTCTTTCCAGCGCAAGTTCTACAACCTTTTTGAAAAAATTGTTGGACCTTGTTCTTCATCGCCCGAGTTAAGCTGCTTTCTCGCTTCCACCTAATTTTTAAAATGATATGGCAGATTTAGAGGATAAAGGCAAGGGGCTTTGCTCAACGCTTGAGGCTACACTTGGGCTTGTGAGGTGGTGGTGAAATGTGGGCGACGTGGTGCAGCAATTAGTCGGCGCATGGTAGGTTGGCAATGTCGATCGTGGTAACCATGCTGTGCCGTCGGAAAAATCAAATATTGTGGACAAAAACTACAGTTGTGCCCTTTTTGTGGCTCTTTTAGTTTTTTTTTTTTTTTTTTTTTTAAACTTTATCATATTGTGTTTATGGACTCAAACGCCTTGTTCCGGCTCCTAGAAAAATCAAGTATTCGCCAACCGGTGAGTTAGGTTCTTATTTGATGCTGAATTGATCACTTCAAGCTCTTAGTTAAAACAATATTCACATTGGATCTTCTTTTAAGAGAATGACCTCACTTCTAATCCATTATAAAATTTTTCCACAATAATAATCCACATTGACATCCATAGTTAGTATTTGATGGCTAAGATCATCCTAGTTGGTATTAGCTCTCTACTCTTATCACCCAACACCTAAATAGAGACAAGACGAGTTTAGCCAAGAGAGGAGCCACATCATCGATTGTGCTTAACTTTGTTGAGTATGCGAGTGTTTGAGCGTAATCACATGATATGTCAACTTATTTGACGAATACCTCACATTAAGCCAGATTGAGAAAGTTAAGATACTTGATTAAACAAATATAAGTTTGGATACTCAAGTAAAATGGCGAAAGTTAATATACTTATGGTTTCATTGCTCCTAAAATTAACCATTCACCCATAATCACATGACATGACAACTTATTTGATGAATACCTCACATTAAGCCCAATTGAGAAAGTTGAGATACTTGATTAAACAAACATAAGTTTGGATACTCAAATAAAATGGCAAAAGTTCATATACTTATGGTTCCATTGCTCCTAAAATTAACCATTCACCATTAAATTTTAAACAAAGTAAAATGGTGAAAATCATATACCCGTGGTGTCATTGCTCCTAAAATTAACCATTCACTGTTAAATTTCAAACAAAGTATTTAAAAAGGGGATAAATACATTGGAAGTCCTCAAACTTATCACAAAAATGCAATTGAGTTATAAAATTCAAAAAAAAAAAATGCAATCAAATCCTAAAACTTGTCAAGAAAGTGCAATCGAGTCCTAAAACTTTCAAAAAGTGCAACTAAATTCTAAAACTTATCATGAAAATGTAATCGAATCTTAAAATTTTCAAAATCATTGGAAGGACTTAATTTGATCAATTTGACAACTTTTAGGACTTGATTGCACTTTTGTAACAAGTTTCAAGACTTAATTGAACTTTTTGAAGGTTTTAGGACTCAATTACACCATTGTGACAAATTTTTAGACTTAATTGCATTTTTTGAAAGTTTTAGAACTTTTAATACACATATCCCTTCAAAAAAGGAAAACATTGCTTGGCAGCTAGTTGTCCTAGTCAGACATTGATAAGGTACTAACAATATAATAATATCACCATCATTAACTACTTTCATACTTTACTAATAGGTCTAGTTAATTGGCGGTAAGTTACCAATCAAACGGTCAACTACTACTACCTAGCTTTGCTTTGTTGCGACCCTTTTGACACAGGTAAATGACGAGTTTAGAGGTAATGTCAAAGGTGGACCAACGATTCTCAATTGACACGAGTTCTTCCAGATTCTCACCTTGCATGACGTAGGGATTTTTATTTAATTTGATTAACCATATGAGAATTTTACATTAGGAGTATACCTCACTTCCTACCTAATCATAGATTTAGGATGAGGACTTGTTTACATTACTTATTCTAATTAGTGCACTTTTGGTTCCAAAACTTGATTTTTGTTCCTATGAGATGTCCACATAGTCTTCTTACCAAATTATAAATTGCAAGGTTCTTCTAATCCATCCATGCAATGTTTCTTTCTTGAATTTATTATGGTCCTAAAATGTAACATAACCATTCAACTAAAATAAGATAATCAAAACTTAGAAAAGCAATGTAAAATAGTCACGGTTTATTCAATCAAAGATAGTAATGAAAGGGAAAGTAAAAAATGGAGTGTGTAAAGTAACCCAATATTGAGTCGGGTAAAGAATATAACATGGTCTTGTTATTAAACTTCAGGACAGTAACAGCAGTCAGGAACCCTACGGACGTGGCCATGGTGCAGATGCAGGCGGACGGGTGGCTCGTGCCGGAGCAGCGCCAGAACTACCGGAGCGTGGTGGACACCATCTGGCGGACAGCACGGCAGGAGGGGGTGGCTAGCCTGTGGTGGGGGTTGTCGTTGATGGTGAACTGGGCGATGCTGGTGACAGCATCGCAGCTAGCGTCCTACGACTAGATCAAGGAGACCATCTTGGCCAAGGGGATGATGAAGGACGGGCTAGGGACGCACGTGACGGCGAGCTTCGCAGCCGAGTTCATGGTGGCGGTGGCATCGAACCCGGTGGACGTGATCAAGACGCGGATGATGAACATGAAGGTGGAGGAGGGGTGGGAGTCGCCGTACCGGGGGGCCGCCGACTGCACGGTGAAGACAGTGAGGGCAGAAGGGTCGATGGCGTTGTACAAGGGGTTTGTCCTGACGATATCGCGGCAGGGGCTGTCACAAGCCATGGCCGCCTGAGGTGTTTGTTGACAAGGGGTTTGTTGACGCCTTAATTTTAATTAGGTTTATTTTTATTAATTAAGTTTTTAATTTTGTCTTTTCGGATAAATAGATAATAAAAAGATAAAACAACAAAAAAACAAATAAAAACAGGAAAAAGAACCAAAGCAAAGCAAAAGCCCAGCCCATTTTCCCTTTCTCTTCCCCCTCCGCGTGGCCCCTATGGCCCATTTTCCTTCACCCCTTGCCCGGCCCCTTTTCTCTCTTCTTCTTCTTCCTTCCCTCTCCTTCGCCGCTGCAACTCACGCGCATGAGGGAAGCCAACGCGCGAAGGACGGCCTACGGCCAAGGACAGTAGGCCGACGTCGGCTGGAGGGGATAAGATCTCAAGCGCCATTAATGTTGAGCGAGCTTCGCTGGAAAGCTCGATGGGACACCGGTTCAGCCGAGCGGAACCGGTGGGCAAGCCGGAGGCCGGCGACCGAGCCCCTCCATCGATCGGATTTCCTTCGCCTATAAATAGGTGGCCGCAAGCATCGTCGACGGGGGGTGGCGAACTCGGAGATCCTTCACTGAGAGACATCGGGAAGGATCGAAGGGCGAGCGCAGGAGAGAGCTCGAGTGGCGAGCTCAGCCCACCCTCCACCGAGAGACTTCGGGGAAGGCAGGCGGCAAGCGACTTCGAGAAGGTCAGATCCGGCCGGTGGAGGCTCGAATCTAGCCTGAGTGAGAGAAGATTGGGGCCGAGGGTAGGGTTTCGCGAGATCTGCGCCTCAGATCTAGTCTTTTTTGTTGCTACTATTGTCGCCGGACGCTGTGCCACCGCCGTTCGCCCCGATTGAGATCCCGATGCCATTTGCTGCTGCTGTCCCCCACGAGCTGCCTCTCCTCCGAAGCTCAAAGAGCGAGCCCGAGCCCGAGCCCGAGCCCGAGAGAGAGAGCCCCGATCAGATCGACTAAACCCAGGCCTCACTACGCCGTCGTCATCCGCCACGGTCGTCGCCATCAGTCTGCCCTCGCCGTGGCCACCACCGTCGTAGATCAACTCTTGTCGTCGCCGTCATCGCCTTCATTCAAGAAAAGGTAAAAACCATCGCCGTCGTCCCTGCCGCCCATCGCAACCCCATTCTGTCGCCGTCGCCGTCGTCGTGGTTCCTATCGTCGTCGCCGTCACCGCCGTGGCCATCGTCGTCGCCATATCGCTTCGGTCTCCTCCTCGGTGCCGCGGATTCGCAAACCCTAGGGTTTGCGATTTTCCGGGTTGCGAAGCGAATCCGGACCCGGAAAATCGGGTAGGGTTTGCGATCCGGGGGGCGGCTGCGAGTCGGGTCATGTGCCGGAGCCGGGTCGGGTAGGGTTCCTCGCGGGAACCGGGTCATCGCTAGAATTCGGGCCAGATCCAGGTGGGGTTTTGCCGGGTCGACGGGTCGGGCTGGATCCCTCCCAAAACAATGGGCCATCGGGCCGTTTTGATAAATAAAAAAAAAAAAGAAAGGAGAAAATCTGAGCCGGGCCCGCGTTTTGGGTCGTCGACCCGGGTCGGACCCAACCCCGCAGATCCGTTTTGGGTCGGCTTTTTATTATTTTATGTAATATTTTAATTAAAAAGGAAAAATCAAAAATAATTTATTTTCAAAAAAAATATTTAAAAATATTTTAATTTCCAGAAAATCGAAAAATGTTTTAAAATGTTAAAAAATGTTTTATTTTCCAAAAAAATATCAAAAATATTTAAAAATATTTTATTTTCCAAAAAATCAAAAAAATCAAAAAATATTCCAAAAATGCCAAAAATCCAAAAAAAGCCAAAAAAAAAAATCAGAAAAAGCCAAAAAGACTTGTATTTTTCCAAAAATACCAAAAAAAAAAATCGTAAAAAATCCCTTTTGTGTCCAAAAATTAGAAATAGACTCAAAAATGTTTTCCTCCCAAAATGCATGGAAAATCCCTCGAACATCCAAAAACCTCGGGATTTAAACAAGATTAGGTACCGAAAGGGCATTAGTGATTAACTAGTGTAATCAAGTCCCCAATCCTAATTTCTCTAGTTGCGCAGAGCGAGTATTTCTCCTGATACTTCGCTTGAGTTTCTAATCGACCCACCCAAAACTGATTAGTGGCGACTCCATTTTAAAATTAATTTACAGGTTAAAAGCTTGAACCATTAAGTCATGAATTGGTGGATTTGGGAGAGTCCGGGCTTAATAAATTCAGCCGAGCCATTAGCCTCCTTAAGCGCCCACACCCGATTGCGGGCGCCGAAAAAAAAGAGGTCGCGACATCATTGTACAAGGGGTTTGTCCTAACGATATCGCGGCAGGGGCCGTTCACGGTGGTGCTCTTCGTCACGCTCGAGCAGGTCCGAAAGCTGCTCAAGGATTTCTAGCGACATCGGCGATAGCGGGCGGCAGGCGGCGGCAGTGACAGCATGATGATGATGATGATGATGATGATGATGATGGCAATAATTCTAGGATTTCTCTGATTAGGGAATTAAAATAAAATTAAAATAGAAACCATATAATATGTGGTGGATTCTATATATAAAAATTTATGATTTAGTTTACGTGCCTTGCATCTAGGGTTTCCTGTGTGCTGTCATGTGTGATGAATCCGTGTGGCTCCCGGAATACGGGAAGGAATATGCCGCAATCAAAGCGCCACCTTGCACCGGGTTTTGTCTCCTATTCCTCCATTGTATTATTAAAATATAATAATTTTTTTTTTTTTAACTTTCCCTTCAAAGTAGCCTAATAAAATAGAAATAAAACAGAAAAATTAAAAATAGGACTCGTTTACGGTCGCGAATATAATTAGCCCATCTTCCCGGATTAAATGAATTTTTCAATATAATATTTCGACGGTACGTTGGAGTCGAATATGTGGCTAGAGATGGCACAGAAGGGGCTTTCTTTCTTGCTTCAAATTCTTCATGGACATATGCCTTTTTTTCTCTCATGGAGGAGGGACTGGTGATGCGACCCTGATTTTTCCTATTGTTCCACAAAAGCCATTCAAAAAAGATGTGATCACGATTTGCTAATCCTATGTGGTGTCCATCGGTCTAAAGTGATCACCAGTTTACCAAATTTTATGGGGGTGGGTCCTCGTTTGAAGGGCCTAAACCTATCTAGGTTTGGCTCATTCGAGGATTCACCCGTATCGGAGTTTCGCTGCATCTGAGTCTGGTTCCTATGTACCGTTAGATTGCGCGGACTCCGGAGGCTTTTTATGAGGGTGGGTCCCAGTATGAAGTGCCTAAGCCCGTCTAGGTTCAGCTCAAGTTTCGAGGCTCCTGAGCCCGGTTCATATGTGCTTTTAGATTGGGCGGACTCTAGAGTCTCACTACAATCGGGATCATCCAACGCTTACTCTTTCTCTTGTTCTTAATGAAGTTAATATTATGAAAAATTTCTACTTAGTACTTATCGAAATCAATTTTTTGACTACTAAAAACCCTAATTTGATATATTAATGATAAATTTAAATCCATTAATTTTCATTATATTAGATTAATATCACGAAAAATCATAAAACCGATATACACGTTACCAACGGAGAGAAAAACCCTAAACCGATACATCTGCAAATTTCCATGTGTCATTCAATTCAACAATTTGACGATAAAATTTAACGGGCACTAATGAATAGTAAGTTTGTTACTTGTATACCAGTTTAGAGTTCGGTGTAAATTTCTCATGAACATATCAATTCGAAATTTTTCATGATAACCCATTCTTGATGGCATGCACTAGTGGAGATTGGTTCAATCATTGTGCCAGTTTCGAGAAGTCAAGTTTAATGGACAATGTATTATTGGATCTTGGCAAAGAGATTGGGGTCTCTATGATGGTTCCTTGAATTTGTCCGCCATGCGTGGTCCGCGTCCGCGAGGTGTGTAGGCCCGGCATTAACTTCGTCCACTCAACTTGGCCGATCCATCACGTCCCGGACTTAACGCCACCACTTCCTGATTGTTCCTACTCAGGACTTCGTTCCCTACTCACAGGTCACAACAAGCAAATCCAGCTATGATTTTGGAAGTCTAGCTAGGATAAAGTGAACCTCCCAGTTCAGTGCCCTCTCTTTTGTAAGACCTATTAAAGGAAGTCGCCGATTCATGCGTCACAGTGCCTTAGATCGATAAGTCGCGCAGCGAGATGGTTTGGTTGGTGTGAAACCATCTGTGTCAACCCTCCGAATCGATATCTAGAGCTATATCAAGTCGGACAGCATTCCGGCTTCCAGGATTGCTCCAGACCACACGCACTGCCCACGATTCTGACCTCAGAAGTTGCAATAGCCACATGCGTGTGAAAGCCTCTTAGATGTACTTGTCGAGGGCAGTCCTCAGTATGTCGGAAATACGAAGATAGTATCATGTCTACCTCGGTTTTTCCCCTGCCATAAAGTGCTGAGAAGATTTTCCCGTGATGTCGGCATCCGTATCACCACCTCAAATATCTTGAATTCCAATAAGCTACAGTTGCCTTGATTGTCATTCTAACCACACGCAATATAGGCAGGCCTGAACTGAGGCTCGCCAAAACAGACAGCTGGTCCAGCGAGAAAATATTGGGTGGGTTTAACCCAACACGTAGGCATATGGGTAAAACAATCAGCGATCGACACGTGGCGCCACGTTGGCGAGGGCGTCAGGGCGTTCAAAATTCGCGCGGGCCGACCACTCTGACGCTCCCTCTGCTCTGCTCTGCTCTGCGACGCCTGCGCCTGTCAAAATCGTCCTCTCTCTCCCCCGTTCTCCGTTCCGTTCCGTTGCGGGGGAGAACAAAACTCTTTACGAAAGCTGCTTCTCTCCCCCTCCTCTGCTCTCTCTCTCCATTCTCGCCGACGATCTCTCTCTCTCCATTCTCGACTTCGACGCCCTCTCGGGACTCCGACGCTCCTCAAGGCGGTTGCCTCCGACGCTGACGACGCCGCCTCCGCCTCCACCCCGACGCCCTCTCACGACTCCGTCGCCCCGACTCCGACGCCGACGCCCACCTCCGCCTCCGCCTCGGCCGACGCCCTTTCCACCTCCGCCGAAGCCTCGACCGATCGTTCGGCTGCGGACTCGCTAATATCTCACAGCGTCCTCGTCAGGTACAGCAATAGCTTCTCGGTCTTTGATTATCTCTGCTCGTTGTTATTCGGGCGAATCTGTTCCGGCGACTCGAGCGTGAGCTGACGCGCTTCTTCGACCTTGTGGACTTCTTCGCAGTGTCATCTGCTGCGTTGCTGGGGTTCTGGCTTTGCTTTTGCTGCCGATTCTCACCGAGAACACCTACATTCCAGAAAACGCCCTCATGCCAGGTCGATACTCGTCACTAAAGTGATGCCCTCGACCAGTGAAAATTTAAGGCCAAGATTGGAGCTTGACCGTTCTGCTGCGTGGATTGGGATTAAATCATTGTAGGTTGGGATGCTGAAGTTTCGTATAGTCAGGCATTTTCAGTCTCTTTGTTTGTGCTCTCTGATTTTTTAATTCTAATTTTGAAGGATTGGGTTTCTAGAGCCTCCAGCATTGGAAGAAGGGATATTGGAGTCCTATTCTATATTTCTTGATGTTGTTCTTAACCAAGTCTCCAGTGATTCTCCTGTATTCTCTCATGCGATCACTTGCTTTTAGCTTCTCTTTGAAATGCTTGGTTTGTTGCTTTCTTTTGATTTGTCCTTTCAAGGAACAAAAGCAATATTGTTGCCATTATAGGAGTCTCATTTTTCTCCTCCTTTTGCATTTGGTGTTGCTTTAAGGTTGTAAGCTATGGTTGAGGTCTGCCTTATCTCCAAGCATCATGCGAAGCACACTTGTTGGGCAGTGTTTCCATTCTCGTAATGAAAAAATTCATAAGGATATCTTTGAACTTTTCCAGCCACTTTTGCAGGCATGCATTTATCTCCGTCCTTCAATTACTTCTTTTACTTTCAAGTGCTGATGTCTGTGATGGGTAAATTTTGACTTCTCCAGTCTCTTGAAGCTTGGCAAGATGGCGAGCTTGAGAAGCAAAGAAGGAATTTTCTTTATTTTCTCCTCCATCAAGTGCCAGTTAGCAGCAACTTCGGTGTTCTTACTAGACAAAAAGCTCGCCTGTGTACATATTCTCTTGTGAGTTCAGGTAGTTTTATCTGGTGCACTTGTTTGGTTTATCTAATGGGCTGATCTTTCTTGTTACTTATTCAATCTCGTGTTTTCAGATAGCTTTTCTTATCATACACAGAGGTTACAAGATGAATCCACCTTCTCCCCCTTTTGAATGTTCATATATGTGGTACGGCTATATCTACTCTATATCTGTGCCTTTTTTGTATTGATTTTTCTTATGAATTTTGCTTCAGAGGAGCTCCAAATATAAAGAGCCTTCGAAGATTGCAGTGTTTTTGCCTGATGTGATGAAGTTAATATGTGCTTTGGCAGCTCATCGGAAATTTGCAGCCCTGTTTGTGGACAGGGGTGGCATGCAAAAACTCCTTTCTATTCCTAGAATTGCTCAAACCTTCTTTGGTCTTTCCTTTTGCTTGTTTACTATTGGTTCGATTCAGGTGATTCTTTAAGCACTTGGTTTGCATGATTCTTCTGTTACTGGGTCAAGGCTGTGGTTTTAAAGATGTCATTAACCTTAATTTATAACATATTCATCTCTTTTGGGCTGATCTTTTAGGGCATTATGGAACGAGTGTGTGCCCTTCCTTCAGATGTTGTGCGCCAAGTTGTTGAGTTAGCCATTCAGCTTCTAGAATGCCCCCAGGATCCGATGGCACGAAAGAATGCAGCCTTGTTTTTTGCTGCTACTTTTGTTTCCAGAGCGGTCCTTGATGCTTTTGATGCTCTGGATGGTTTACAAAAAATACTAGGTGTCTTAAATGATGCTGCCTCAGTAAGATCTGGAGTTAATTCCATATCACTAGGACTATCTGGTTCAAGTTCACTTCGGAATGACAGATCACCTCCAGAGGTGCTTACGTCATCCGAGAAGCAGATAGCTTATCACACGTGTTGCTTTACGGCAATATTTTAGGGCACATCTACTGTTGATTGTGGATTCAATTCGTCCATCTAAGACTAACCGCAATGCTCCCCGGAATATTTCGAGCATGAGGGCAGCCTACAAGCCCCTTGACATTAGTAATGAGGCTATGGATGCTGTATTCCTACAATTGCAGAAGGATCGGAAGTTGGGTCCTGCTTTTGTGAGAACACGGTGGCCAGCAGTTGATAAGTTCTTAGCCTGTAATGGACATTTGACCATGTTAGAATTGTGTCAGGTAATTGCCTTATGTTCTGCCTTAACCTTCTGTTCTTTTTGTGGGCATTCAATGCATCTTATTTTTCTATGCTCCCTGTATTCAGGCCCCACCGGTTGAGCGCTATTTGCACGATTTGCTTCAATATGCCTTGGGTGTTCTGCACATTGTTACACTGGTACCTCAAAGTCGTAAAATGATAGTGAATGCTACATTGAGCAATGAGCGTGTTGGCATTGCAGTTGTATTGGATGCTGCAAATATTGCTAGTACTTATGTGGATCCAGAGGTGAGTGATCATTTAATACTTCAATGTCGATATCACTTTTATTTGTCTTTATGGTGACAAAAATCTGAGTCATGAACCTTTCTTTCCTAGTAATTCTTATGCATTATTCCTGCAGATCATACAGCCTGCTTTGAGTGTGCTAATTAATCTCGTGTGCCCTCCGCCTTCAATTAGCAATAGACCTCCTATGCTTGCACAAGGTCAGCAGTCTGCTGCTTCCCAAAGCTCCAATGCCCTTGCCATGGAATCTAGAGATAGAAATGCAGACCGCGGTATCATGGATCGGATTGCTTCTGTGGCCATCCAGAATGATTTAAGGGATCGGAATGGTGAATCTAGTGGGGTTGATAGAGGTTGCACAACGTCATCTGGGACTCAATCTAGCACAGCTCCTTTGACACCTGTTTCTGCATCAACTTCAGGATTGGTTGGAGATCGTAGAATATCTTTAGGTGCTGGGGCAGGTTCTGCCGGTCTTGCTGCCCAGCTGGAGCAAGGATATCGTCAAGCAAGAGACGCTGTCCGTGCTAATAATGGCATAAAGGTCCTTCTGCATCTCCTCCAGCCACGAATATACTCACCTCCTGTTGCTCTTGACTGCATACGTGCTCTGGCTTGTTGTGTTCTACTTGGTTTAGCCAGAGATGATACAATTGCACACATATTAACAAAGCTCCAGGTGAGAAGTTTTGTTTCTCTGCACTTGCAGATTATACATTTAGTCATTTGAATATTATTCCGCTGATGCTTAAACTGCAAGTTGTTGTTTATATCCTGAGATGTGGATTCTGTCAGAGTGTTTTCTGTATCATGTGCAATTTTTGAACACATTTAATCACTTTGAATTTGCACTTTCCTTAGTACACAGAAGTGCTGCTGCCCTTGTCTCCAAATGTTGGATAATTGTTTTGCAGAGTTTCCAAGGCCTTGACTCATGGAAGCTATGAGTCAGCCACCAATAATTCTGTGACGGATAATTGTTTTTCGATCCAAAGTTCGAATTCAGTTTGTCAACAGATACAATATTAAATTTCTCGTGTATATGGAATTTATTTGATTTTTGTTCATAGGTTGGGAAAAAACTGTCAGAGCTCATTCGAGATTCTGGAAGCCAGACACTTGGGAATGAGCAGGGTAGGTGGCAAGCTGAACTAGCCCAGGTCGCCATTGAACTAATAGGGGTAAGCGAATGATATTCCTCATCTCAACGTATGTCAACAACTGCATATGTCAGGGATGCAAAAATGCATAATGCTCCCACGTGTGATATTGTTTATTATAGCAAGATTTTAATAATGTGCACTTGTTTTTAAGTTTCAATAGTCAGTGAGTCTACTTGATCCCAACTCTGTTAGTGACCCAATTTGATAAATTCTCGGGACATCCCAAGTAAGATCTTATTTTTTTTATGCAAATTTGTTTATGAACATTTTGCATTGTGTACATACTTATTTTAATAGATGGTGAAAACATGAATCAGGTGTATGAGCTTACAACTTTGATAGTGTATTCGTTTGAGTTTTTGAGTTCCAGCTTGATAAAGATATTTTTACCTCTTTATTAGCAGGCAAACTATGTAGAAACTCTTTGTTGTTAGCTTTCTATATGTCAATACTTTCCGTGCTTGGCATGTAAATCTTGTATTTCATGAAAGTTTTGCTGGAAGCCCTGATCCTTTAACCCTTTTTACGAAATGCAATGGACTCAGAACCTCTTGATTAGTAAAATCAAAATCTTAAACTATACCACCCCCCCCCCCCCAAAAAAAAAAAAAGAAAAAAAATTTAAGCCATTGTACTGGGTTTCGAATACGCGATTACGCGATTATTGGCTAGTCAGCAGCTTGTCACTACTTAAGAAAAACAGAGATCTGATTTTTTTTTTTTTTTCAGAAGATTTAAGACTCGAGTGCACTAATGGCAAGGTTTACAAACTGATTGCATTCCATATACAAGGTTACTTTTTCTGAAGTAATTCTAAATAGTGATAAGCAAAACTTTTAAGGGAGTGAACACTATGGATACCCATATTTAATTGCTTATATAGTGCTTGATGAGCCCATAGGGTCTCTACATGTACCTGCTTTCACTACTCGTGATTACTCATGCCCAAAAACGGCCATAATGTTTTAATGATGGATACAGAGAAAAGAGGAAAGGTTTTATCCCTGCTTGGCTGGGTAGCTATTTAGAATTCAAGTAAATTGTGGCCAGCATCTAAGTGTACCATGTGGCATTGTAAAAGGAATATGAAACAGATTAAGGTGATCAAAATTGTGTAATAGCTCATGCATGTTGTGAAATCCTTGCATCCCCAACAACATAGACACACAGAGAAGCAGGGAGGGAGACAGAGAGATCAGGGCTCGCCAGCTCTGGGATAGCTCCCATGTCTCGTTTCCAAATTCCCTCGGGTCAAAAAAGGAGAAAGGAATCCTGGTTGGAATGCAAGAGAGGATCCTTATGGAGTTTTTTTTTTTTCCTCTTCTTCTTTTTTAGTTTCCATATGATGCATCTTGTTCCAAATTACTCAAATTTGCTTTCATTGCGAAGCACAGTTATATCGTAATTTTGTTTATGCATATGTAGATTGTGACAAATTCAGGGCGTGCTAGTACGTTGGCAGCTACAGATGCTGCAACCCCTACCTTGAGGCGCATAGAATGAGCAGCTATTGCCGCTGCCACTCCTATTACTTACCAGTCCAGGTTTGTTTTTCTTTTAAGTGAACTCTATATTTTGTTGATGTCAATGATTAATGTCATGTTAATTTAGCCTCCGAATTGTCTTGCCCAACCAATATCAGGGAACTTTTACTCCTTATCCTCGAACATCTGCAAGCGTGTGGTTTGGGTGGGAGTGCTGCTATGCTGCAGAAAGAGGCTCAACTGACTCCTCTCCCATCGACTGTGGCCCCAGCATCTCTTTCATATACAGCAGGCACCCAAGAATCAGCCTCTGTACAGTTTCAGTGGCCCTGTGGTCGCACCCCACGTGGATTTCTATCTGAAAAGTCAAGATTCTCTGAACATAATGATATTTCCAGATTGAGATGTGACTCAGCAGGATCTTCAATACGGAAGAAACCGCTGGTTTTCTCACCTAGTTTTGGTTCACAATCAAGGCAGCTGTCTTTCCATGATGGGAGTTCACAACTTAATAAGAAGCTATCCAGTGTCATAAAACCACCTGCACAAGTAATTGTACGTGAAACTCCATCGGAAGCTATGGGGAAATCTTTTGTAGATACTGATCCCCAGTGTAAGACTCCTATCATTTTGCCAATGAAGAGGAAACACCATGAGATAAAAGATAGTGGCTTTGCAATACCTGGGAAGAGGTTACAAACCGCTGAGCATGGGCTGTGCTCCCCTGCTTGTGTAACACCTCATTCCTTCCGTAGAAATGGTACATCAACTGATTCCTCTGGGTTTTCCACACCAAACTCAACTAACAGGGACTTACATGACCGATCAACATGTCTTTTATCTGATGTGGATGACAGTCCATATGTTAATTGTCAAACAGGTCACACAACTTTCACTGACCATGGGTTACTGAATGATCCCCATTCTAGCAATAACATAGAGAGGTTAACTCTGGATTCTCTGGTTGTTCAATATCTGAAGCACCAGCATCGGCAGTGTCCTGCTCCAATTACTACTCTTCCACCTCTCTCACTCTTACACCCACATGTTTGCCCTGAGCCAAAGCGGAGTCTTGATGCTCCATCAAATGTAACAGCGCGTCTTGGCACACGGGAGTTCAGAAGTGTGTATGGTGGAGTCCTTGAAATCGCAAAGATCGTCAATTTGTTTTCAGTAGATTTAGACCATGGCGAACATGCCGAGATGACAATAGTGGTCTCTTGACTTGCATAGCTTTTCTTGGGAACTCTTCTCATATTGCAGCTGGTAGCCATGGTGGAGAGCTCAAAGTCTTTGACACCAATACCAATAGTGTCTTAGACAGCTGCACAAGCCACCAGCAATCTTTGGTGCTTGTTCAGTCACATGTCTCAGGCGATACACAGCTGCTGCTCTCATCAAGTATTCAGGATGTTCGCTTGTGGGATGCCTCTTCTATAGGGAATGGACCATTACATCCATTTGAAGGGTGCAAGGCTGCTAGGTTTAGCAATTCTGGGAGCCATTTTGCTGCATTATCATCAGATTTAAACAATAGACAGATTCTCTTGTATGATATCCAGACCTATCAGATGGAGCTAAAATTGTCGGACACAACTTTTGGTTCTTCAGGTCGGGCGCACATGTATTCTCAGATACACTTCAGTCCATCAGATACAATGTTGCTCTGGAATGGTGTATTATGGGATCGGCGAGTTTCTGGCCCTGTTCATCGATTCGATCAATTCACAGACTATGGGGGTGGTGGCTTTCATCCTGCTGGCAATGAGGTAACTAAACGCTTGTATTGTCTTTCTGTGCATGCTGGTTTATGTAAGTGCAGAAAATTAATTAGCTGATCACAACTTCACATTACTGGTAAACATTATAGCTTCTTTGTTGAGGAGTGAAGGTGCTTTGCTCTCTCTGTCTCTCTCTCGCTCTCTCTCTCTCTCTCTCTCTCTTATGTGCACATGTCCACTTGTGATTCTGTAATTATGTAGTGAGGGAACCTGGGATATACAAGCTTGTGATATGAATTCGATCGTGTGAGACAAGTTAACCATAGAATTCCTATGATGTGTGTGGGCGTTGTTGTCTTCTTTTCAACCCTATGCCTTTGTTATAAAATAATTTTTGGTGGGACTTGCCTTCGAGTTACAAAGGGCTGGTACTGATGCTTAGATAGCAACTCCTTGGCATACGTTTATTGTGCCCTTAAGTTAAGAGTGGTTGGTCCATTATGCTCATTTATCTTGTGTGTAATATACACGCACTTGTTGGTGATCACACTTAAGTTTGGTTGCATTGCAGTAGTTGATTACTTTCTATGATCTCGTTCCTATTTACTCAAAACACATGCGAGTCTGCTCGGCTTTATTTTGCTTACCATCTAAACTTTTGCGACGATCCCATTGTTACAGGTTATAATAAACTCTGAGGTGTGGGATCTACGGAAATTCAGACTGCTCCGGAGTGTTCCTTCCCTGGATCAAACAGCAATAACATTTAATGCACGTGGTGACGTAATTTATGCAATCTTGAGGAGAAACCTTGAGGATGTAATGTCTTCTGTTCATACTCGTCGTGCCAAGCATCCTCTTTTTGCTGCATTTCGCACAGTTGATGCGGTCAACTATGCTGACATTGCAACTATTCCAGTAGATCGCTGCGTCCTTGACTTTGCAACAGAACCGACGGATTCATTTGTGGGGTTGATCACAATGGATGATCAAGAAGAGTTGTTATCTTCTGCGAGGGTCTATGAGATTGGTCGACGGAGGCCTACGGACGACGACTCTGATCCTGATGATGCTGAGAGCGGGGAAGATGAGGAAGAAGATGACGACGATGCTGATGTAGATCCTATATTGGGCTCGGGTCTAGATGGTGATAGTGATAGTGACCCTGATAATATGAGCAATGACGATGATAGTGTGAGTGATCTTGATGACGATGATGAGGAAGATGGGGATTTTATAATGGATGGTTTTGACTTTGATGGTGGACCTGGATTATTGGAAATTGTGACAGAGGGAGATGGCGATGACGACGACGGAAGTCAGCTGGTTGAATCTTTCAGTAGTGATGATGAAGAGGATATCGTGCGCAATGGCTTTGGCTTCTAATTGTTGCCAAACCTTGCTGTAAAACATTTTCCATATGTTTAGATAGTATGATTTTTTTTTCTTTCGGTTGAAGTAACTGAAAGGCGGAGGAGGCATTTTGTTTTTGATATTATTCGGATAGGTGAGGGTGAATGAATTATGTAAGTATTCAGTATCTCATGCAAAATACCGACCTATCCATCACGAGTCTGAATTATTTCAAAACATGAAAGGATTAATTGCAATTCTCTTGTTGGCCATTGTGTAGGGGGAGTTTTTTTTTTTTTTAGATAAGGGGGGAGTTTAGAGTTCAGATCTCCGCACGACACGATTACGCTGGCAATGGTAGCGATTCCTTCCTCGAACCAAGTGAAGTCACCGGGAGGTACTGAGACGATCACTGGTCTTACTCTTGGGACACATGTAGCTGTCATCGTCTCATGTGCAATAAATGAAAGGGTTCTTGTGCACACCCTTTATAGTTAAGCTCATTACACTAATGAAACTGCTCTCTTGATTTTACTCTCCCTCAGACATCCCTCTGTACTATGCACGCGGCGACCCTTGTTATAAATTCTTATTGAGAAATCCTATGTGGCATACACGTCAAGGAATTTCAATCACAAATTCACTGCTTGGCCCACTCTCAATCATAAACAAATTAAAAACTGGCTTCTATGATATTTCTTATTACCAAGATGGTGTATCATGAAATCTGAAAGCACTTCAATCTGGAAGTTCGTGCGCACCAGTTAGTCAAAACTTGAGCCGAACCCATTGCATAAACTCCCATCTCCTTTAATAAATAGAGGAGAAATCATGTTACACATCAATTGCATATGATACAACAGCATTATTTAGTGAGTTGCTTGTGTTATCAAGAATCAAACTAATGGTGATGTGTACCATTTCCAACCCGTGCTCATGTCCATCCATTCTCTGGGCTGAGAGATTTAACCCGGATCCTCATTCTCATTGTCCGATTTCATTTGGCAAGGGACAAGACCAGAAATGTCCAAGTTACAAGTGGCTAATCGTAAGAAAATATTTTACTGAAATACACCAAAATCAAGGAGCACCATACGATTGTGTCAAAGAACAGCCCGGTTATAACACCATTACTACTAAGTCCTCTCGTGGGGAGATTCTAAGTGGATCACGAGGGAAAAGCGAGGTTTTCCTGATATTGTTGAGACCGCAGAAGAGCATAACTACCCGCTCCAATCCCGCTCCAAAGCCCCCATGCGGAGGTGCCCCATACCTGCACAAAATCACCAATTATGCTGACTCGTCAGAATGGAGAAATAATCATGTTCACTCTGATTAAGTAGCTAACCAAGAACCGGATTTGGATCATCAAGGCTTTGATAAGCTAACGCAACCATTTCATCAGTGATAGTGCAATAAACCAACCGTTTACAGGAGAACAAAGGTGACCAAACTGAATAACCTGAAAGAGTCGATGTATGTTTCAATAGTCTTCACATCAATTCCACATGACTCTGCACGTTTGGTAAGGAATTCAGGAACATGGACACGCTGAGCTCCTGAGATAATCTCCTCGCCTGGGACAGAGTAATACAAATCAGAAGTTTGCAGTCGAACATGGGTTGAATGCAAGCTTTGCTGGTCAAGAGACACTCATATGGGAAACTCTCAAGCATTTATAACGCAATCATGTGAGGAGACAAATGAGATTTACTAGGCATTAAACGGCCTCCAGATGCAACTTTATAGAGTTCATGCAAAAGAGAAAGCAGAAGCCTCATAATATATGGAAAAAGTTCTAAACCATCTTGGATTTATGGTAAAGATGTCATTATTAAAGACTTCATGGTATACAAGAATCAATGGAACATATAATTCTCCTGACATTTCAAGCCTTTGCTTCCATCCAATTTCCCCACTGTCTTTTTGAACAATTTGACCATGCATTTTAAACAGTTTCAAACAAACTGTAAGGCCAAATAATCAAGACAAAGGCATAATTCCGAAACCATCAATCAGAGAAAGTTTGCCGACATATAGAATGGCCCAATAATTTACCTCTACTAAAAACATCAAATGAATTACTGTAGGCAGGATTGTCATAACACAGCATGGTGTAGAATGGCCTAACAGCCAAAGGATAATGACGAAGTATATAGAACTCGGTGCCATACCTAAAATTAAAAGAAAGCTTGGTAAGTTAATTATACAGAAAATAATTACACTAACAATCTGAAACCCAACTTAGTACTTCAGGCACATGAAAAATTATTTAACATATTACTTTTCTAGAATCAGCTGACCCAATTTTCTCTCTACTTCTGTGTTCAAGTCACCTAGAGGATCAATCTCAACACCGGCATCCTGTACAAGCATAGTAATGTCAGAGCACCAACGGAAAAATTTAGCACGCGTGAAGATATGTAGGTTCAGAGCCAGACAAACTACTTCAAGAGCACTCATCGACAAACCGGTAATTGTAACAAATGGAAAAAGCAACCTCAAGGATTTTAGACCAAAGACGATTAGTTTCAAGACATTACTAACCTTGAGTATTCAATCAGTAAGTTGATTCCATCTATACATGCTATATTGGACAATGAATTGACTCCAGAAACCCAATGCATTCATTCCAAGGGAGACAAGAAAACAAACTCTAAACAACAATCAAAGAGAAACTACCAACCCTTTGTTGACTGGGTGAATCTCAGTCTTGAGGGGATTTCTTTAGATTTAGCTCATAATAAGAGCTTATTGCTGAATGGACATGATTTTCCCTACTCAATCAAGGGTAAAATTCACTAAAACATCAGTTCCAGCTGAAAACTATCCCTAAGTAAATATGCTGAAAATTGACCCAAAAGGCCAAAACAAATGCTGGAACTCAAATATATAAACTATATCCATCACATTCGAAGCAAGTTATTTATTAAACAGCATGTATCAATCTAGTGAATAACGGTGATTTTGGGACTGCTTTGACATCTGGAAAGCTCATAAGTTGGGTGTTTAGTAGACATTATTCATAAGTGCCAATGAACCCATATGCTGCCATTATATCTGTTATAGTTCTTTTAAGTCTCGGCAGTTATTTAGCTGCCAAAAACTTTCTCCTCACCTTGAGCATTTGAAACCCTTCTTGAAACGTAAGCCGCAAGGTCTTTCTCAAGTACTGCAATTAAAACTTATTGCCCATCAGGTGCACTATGTTTTTTGTAAACATTACCAATTATGAGGATTGCGGGGAAAAAAAAGTGGATCATATCATCACCTTTAAAGGTTCAAAAGGGTATTGTCTTCCGATAGCTTCGAGTTCTTTCTTGCAACTCACATTCAATGAGTCAAACATGGCAACAAACAACTGGTCCATGATGTCCATCACCTGCACATAAAAGTCTGGTTCACTGAACCGAATTGAAGCACAAAATAAATGCAAAAGTACCCAATCCCACCTCAAAATAATGCTTCTTAATCTCCATTTCAACATCAAGCCCAGTAAATTCACACAAATGCCTCTGTGTGTAGGAGTCTTCTGCCCTAAAAACAGGGCCAATCTCAAAAACACGCCCAAAATCACCACAAATAGACATTTGCTTGTGAAGCTGGGGTGACTGCGCCAGGCACGTGGGGCGCCCTTTATAGTCCAGCTTAAAAACAGCAGAACCTCCTTCACTGGATCCAGCTATCAGTTTCGGCGTATGGATTTCAAAAAGCCTTCAGATGACAAGAACTGCCTAAATATCTGAACAATGTGGGATTGTATAAGTTTAGGTGTTAGACTCAGAACACATTATCCAAGATAAACATATATAGCAAACTGGGAGGAACCTTGGCCGCCGAATGCAGAACAGCCAGAGCATCAACATCTTATCTTAAGAAATTAGACGATCTGTTATTTGTAAGTTAGTGACTACAAAAACAACCCATTTTCAGTTGAAGTAAACAGAAACAAAGGAAACAGACTTCCCCATTTCTACTATCCTTTCGCCCCATGCATCATAAAGCTCCCTAACGTTTTGAGCCATATCCTCCTCAATGATTGGAGGAAAATCATAGGCATCAGATAAACTATTTTGGACCATAACATTTTACATCTAGACATCTTGCAGTTATTTCCTGTACGTGCAGAAAAGAGAGCAAGACAGAATCATGTCATTTTCTATGGACTAGTTGCTGTTGTGAAAGAGGGTAGAAAAGGAATACAATGAGTTTGGGAATTTCATCGGGTATGGGACATGGGGGAAGCTCACATTGCCAACTTGACTCTGGATTCGAAAGATGCCTTGATTAGCAGGCGTGCGTATGTCGAGGACCCTGAAATTTAACCTCGCATCCTGATTAACACGAACGAGCTACTCCCCGGCCTGCGAATTATGCGAACAAGGAACTTAAAACAGGAGAGCCTTAGCCTGGACACGAGTGGAAAGATGAAATGATTATCGAGAGAGAGAGAGAGAGACCTGGAGAGCCTTCTCGATCTCAGCCTCGCTGCGGGCAGCGTCCTCGAGATTGATGGGGAGGGTGGGGAAGGCCTTGCTGGCGCAATGGAGCTTGAGGACCTGAATCTCCACCTGCTGGGAGGCGCCCTTCATGGGGGAGGAAGGGAGGGTGAGGGTGCCACGGACGTCCACGATGGACTCGCGGTTCAAGGACGCCACGAACTTCACCATCTGCCGGCTGACCGAGCCCTCCTGCTCGGTCACCACGCACTGCACCGTGAACCCCCTCTCCCTCACCGCCACGAACGCCATCTTCTTCCCCACCGCCCTGATCGCCTGTGCCCTCCCCCGCACCAGCACGCTCCTCCCCTGCATCCCCTCCCCCAGCGCCCCGACCTCCGTGTACGGCTCGCCCACCTCCTCCTAGGACTGCAAATCGGGCAGCGGGACCTCCCCGTAGTTGACGGCGAGGGGATCCTGCTCCTCCTCCTCCTCCTCCTCCTCCAAATGCAATAAATGACAACGCATTAGAGCCAGTAGGAAACTTCCATCCAAATGCAGATGACATTTCTGCAGCAAATGATAAAATCCAAAAGATTGAATTGGAAGATATTTTTCCCCACTAATATCAGGTTCGACAAACAACAAGCGAGATCTGGCCCAAAAGACAACCTTGGTAAATGACAATGGAAGAACATTGGGATCAATTTCAACCAAAACATCAGTCCATAACATGGGGATGCACATCCATCCTCTATATTCCCGAGAAACAACCATATTTTGTGAACTGAAACCACCCCACGCACCAAAATCCTCCTCCTCCACACCATATGGAAGAAATGCTGGCCGATCATCATCTTCATCATCATTCAACTTGATGGCACCTCTACCAATACTTGGGCGTGTGTGAAAACTTAAGGCTGATGATATTAAGGCAGCAGCATCAGAGACCAAGATAGTTTGAATGAGATCAAGGGCAGGTTGCCGCAAAGAAGGATGAAGAGAAGAATCCTTCAAGGAAGACACAAGAGAGGGACCCCTGTCCAGTTCAGTATTTTCAGAAATGAGCAATATTATCCTTCTTCCTTGTACATGTCAAGAATTCTAAACTCTGAGATTGGACACTAAAGTTCCATTCACAATAGATAGAGTTCATTGGGAAAGAAAAAGAGGGATGAGTAAAGCCAATACACCTCCATGATGAAATATTTGAATCTAATAAACGATCATTTGTGAAACAAAAGCTCACTCTCAAGTAAGAATGCCTAAACTTGAGGGGCAATTATCCCTCAAGATGCAGCCTTCATCATTTTCCCTTAATGTGCATAGAGCAAAATTCATAAGAAAAATCAATACAAAAAAGGCACAGATATAGAGTAGATATAGCCGTACCACATATATGAACATTCAAAAGGGGGAGAAGGTGGATTCATCTTGTAACCTCTGTGTATGATAAGAAAAGCTATCTGAAAACACGAGATTGAATAAGTAACAAGAAAGATCAGCCCATTAGATAAACCAAACAAGTGCACCAGATAAAACTACCCGAACTCACAAGAGAATATGTACCTGGCGAGCTTTTTGTCTAGTAAGAACACTGAAGTTGCTGCTAGCGGCACTTGATGGAGGAGAAAATAAAGAAAATTCCTTCTTTGCTTCTCAAGCTCGCCATCTTGCCAAGCTTCAAGAGACCGGAGAAGTCAAAATTTACCCATCACAGACATCAGCACTTGAAAGTAAAAGAAGTAATTGAAGGACAGGAGATAAATGCATGCCTGCAAAAGTGGCTGGAAAAGTTCAAAGATATCCTTATGAATTTTTTCATTACGAGAATGGAAACACTGCCCAACAAGTGTGCTTCGCATGATGCTTGGAGATAAGGCAGGCCTCAACCATAGCTTACAACCTTAAAGCAACACCAAATGCAAAAAGGAGGAGAAAAATGAGACTCCTATAATGGCAACAATATTGCTTTTGTTCCTTGAAAGGACAAATCAAAAGAAAGCAACAAACCAAGCATTTCAAAGAGAAGCTAAAAGCAAGTGATCGCATGAGAGAATACAGGAGAATCACTTGGAGACTTGGTTAAGAACAACATCAAGAAAAATAGAATAGGACTCCAATATCCCTTCTTCCAATGCTTTGGAGGCTCTAGAAACCCAATCCTTCAAAATTAGAATTAAAAAATCGAGAGCACAAACAAAGAGACTGAAAATGCCCGACTATACGAAACTTCAGCATCCCAACCTACAATGATTTAATCCCAATCCACGCAGCAAAACGGTCAAGCTCCAATCTTGGCCTTAAATTTTCACCGGTCGAGGGCATCACTTTAGTGACGAGTATCGACGGCATGAGGGCGTTTTCGGAATGTAGGTGTTCTCGGTGAGAATCGGCAGCAAAAGGAGAGCCGAGAACCCCAAAGAACGCAGCGGATGACACTGCGAAGAAGTCCACAAGGTCGAAGAAGCGCGTCGGCTCACGCTCGAGTCGCCGGAATGATTCGCCCGAATAACAACGAGCGAGAGATAATCAAAGACCGAGAAGCTATTGCTGTACTCCGACGAGGACGTGTGAGATATTAGCAGAGTCCGCACCGAACGATCGGTCGAGGCTTCGGCGGAGGTGGAAAGGGCGTCGGCCGAGGCGGAGGCGGAGGTGGGCGTCGGCGTCGGAGTCGGGGGCGACGGAGTCGTGAGAGGGCGTCGGGGTGGAGGCGGAGGCGGCGTCGTCGGCGTCGGAGGCAACCGCCTTGAGGAGCGTCGGAGTCCCGAGAGGGCGTCGAAGTCGAGAATGAGAGAGAGAGAGATCGTCGGCGAGAATGGAGAGAGAGAGCGAGAGGAGGGGGAGAGAAGCAGCTTTCGTAAAGAGTTTTGTTCTCCCCGCAACGGAACGGAACGGAGAACGGGGGAGAGAGAGAGGAGAGAGAGGACGATTTTGACGGGCGCGGGCGTCGCAGAGCAGAGCGGAGCGAGGGAGCGTCGAGTGGTCGGCCCGCGCGAATTTTGAACGCCCTGACGCCCTCGCCAACGTGGCGCCACGTGTCGATCGCTGATTGTTTTACCCATATGCCTACGTGTTGGGTTAAACCCACCCAATATTTTCTCCTGGTCCAGCCATTGCTTAGAGTTGCCGGAGAACCCCAATAAAGAGGAGTCTCGCATAGAAACAACATTAAGCTTTGTGAGAGAGGTTAGGGTTTTCTGAAAGAGAAACAGACGGTGGTGACGGCGAACGGCTGACAGCAGTCGTGTGGTGGTGATGGAGTGTCTTAATCTCGCCCCCATCACCTTCATTCTTTCTCCTCTTTTTGCAGAGTGAGTTTGGTTTTCATTAACCGAAAATTATACTGTTCTCTTTTACAATGCCAAGAAGTTGTCATGCCATCAACCGCATCAACATAATTAAATATGCTTATGACATAAGGAATCGATCACACAAATCTTGCAAGTGGGATGACTCAGATTGAACAAACTCAAAATTTTCAAAACCACAAGTAAAATTTCTACATATGGAATGGACCAAACCCTATAACAAAACAGAGAAGGTCAAACGTAGTCTGGCAGGAACATTGTCTCACTCATTCACTTACTGTTCAAATTGACAAACACGTTGACATGTCCAACTCATCATTGCAGAGAGAAACGTTTCGAAATAATTACCAATTGAATGTACTATGAGCAGTGGCTCAAAGCCAAAAGAATTGAACAAACCTGCAAATAAGTACCAAAATTGTCAGCATCAGTGAGCAAGGCTACAGAAAGATCTACCTCATGCCACCGTTGAAGCTCCTAATCTTATCTTTTCCGATAAATCGTCACCAAGTTTATATAAGTTCCAGTAGCAGCCATGATGAAAACCCCCAAATAAACGCAAACTGTTGCAGCAGCGACATAAAGGTACCTTCATGAAATATGAGTATTGACTTAGTATGAATTGTCTCAGTAGAGGTAACAAAAAGTGTTGCAATATCGTACTTAAGTGCAAAAACAACCACTCTTTGAAAGAAGGGTAGAAAGTAGCGTATGTAAAGGGCGAAAGCATTGCCATACAGGTAAAATCAATAAAACAAGACAAATTTATCTCACATAAGAAACAAAATGTAGGACCTGCTACATGAAATAGATGTTGAATCCACAATCTCGTTCACAATTAATATTTGAAAAACAAAAACTTCAACAACACGCATGATGAGAATAATCCCGGAGACCAGATTGCAAGTAGAGTTTAAAAATCCAAAAGGAACATACAACGAAATAGTCTTATCCACACTAGCTATATATGATCACCACATTTTCATAAGAATTCCATGGTAATAGATTAACATATGCGTTTTAAAGTATGGAAAGACTTACTTTGGAGAGAAGACACTCCATATGAATAAGTGATTTCTCATCAGTAGCAGTATGATAGTGTATGCAGTCAGCGTAACTGAATTCAGGCACAAAGGTATTACACAAGGAAAACCAAGCATCATCTTTAGGAGATCTCCAAAATTAGCATTCCGCGAAGTAACCAGACGACTAAAATCCTTCACAGAGATCCACATTGGCATGCTAAGGAGAAACAGCAGCGGGGAAGCATAGGTGATTATAAACATCAAGACACCAGATGATAGCATCAAGAAATCTGAAGCGCCCTGCCAATGACGTAAAGAAGTTAGGAAACTGTGGCAACTATCTTTTGCCTGATATAGTGACACCAGGTCCCCACCGCAGAAAAATTCCAGATTATGAGAGGCTTACAATGAATGCACCAGCAACATCAATTGTAGCTAGAGAGTTACTGTTTCCGAGGGCAAAATGACCTGCCATTCCCAACTGGTAAAGTGCAGTGACCTACATAGACAGCAAAACCACCAATGTCAATACAAGATTGCAACCAACATAATGAATCATTATATAAACTAGACGCAGCTAAAGACACTCCATGAGTAAGATTGCCAAAAAATTAAGACAACGTCAGTGGAAACTAGCAAAAAAACCTGCCCCAAAACCCTCCTTGCTTTTCAGGATAAATCTTCCTACCGCTATGAAAGTCAACCAACAGTTGACCAACTGCCATGTGGAATGATTAAGGACAGTCACAAGCTTCCCTAACCCCTTGCGCGTGGCATTTGCTGTCAACAAGTGCTCAAATGGACAGTCACAAGCTTCCCTAACATCTGTTCGAAGAAAGCTACCCCAAACATCTGTTCGGGTTTTGTAAAATATATTTATCCTTTCTTCTAGATGCATATTGCGATTCATGAGACAAAAAGCACATTTGATAGAACTAGAAGTCAAGTTTATCAATATTGAAGTTTTAAAAACCGAAAAATTGAATGACAATTACATCTGATTTGAGACTAGATGAACAGCTGATCTAGCAATATCTTTTCATTTATTCAAGCAGAGCATGAAATCGCAGAAAAGTTGTATTCTCTGTTTATGATCCACCCAGCACATAAATGCCTTCAGGCACATGCTAAATCTGGCATGGAACCAGAGTGGTCCAGCAAAGCAGGATCAGATAAAGAAAAGGCTATGATCTATTATTAGCACAGAAAGAACAAGAATTCCTTGTTACTACATAAGAATGCCTGCTTCTGGAGAAAGAGAGAGTACTAAGGGGATTTCAAAAAGAAATTAACTTATACAAAAAAACCCTTCTCTTTATTAGAGTGTTTTTGTGTCGCTATGCCTGCTTCTAGAAATTTAAATAGATTCAAATCACATCCCCAAGCCATTATGTCCGAAGAGGAACTTGATAGCACAAGAATGATGACTTGTCACTTAAGGATTTTATATTTTTTTTTAAACCACTAATGACGGTAAAATATTCTTAACCAGATGCGACAGTTACTCTAGAGAACAGGGAATCTAGCTTGCATTGAGATGTGGACAGAACCACAGAAGATGCCATTGTAACTGACCTTAATCCAATGCTTATGAGCAGGCACAGCACTGAAAGAATGAAGCATGCTGGCATAGATCTGCACAAGCAGCAAAAGCACAGGCAACGAATTTGTTGGCTGTTGGAGCAACAGTTGAAGGAGACACCAACAAAAAATGTATGCCCACCCTATGACATAAAATGAGTCTCTCATCTCCATCAGCGGAGGCAACTTTAGAATGTCATGGGAACCAGAAGTAGACAAGCAGATATCACCATTAGAGCATGCCTTGGAAGTCCAAATATGTATTAGCCATGGTACAGCTACGACAGCCACAACCGTAAGAGCACCAAGAACTCTATATATCTTCTGTGCTGATACAGTGGAACTGTAGCTGTATGTACATGACCCTGATGTATCATCCTCGTGACTAATTATATATTTCAAAACCATCAATCCTGGGATAAAAAAGCTGAATCCGACCACTAAAACCATTTTCCTTCTTGTCCATAAGAATGTTAGAACATATATACTTAAGATGATCACCGACAGGCACGCCAGCAGCCAAAGTTGTTTCACATATTCATGTCCTGCCAGTTTTAGCCATTTAGAAATATCAGGAAGATTTACCCAGTTTATACCACCCTGGTGCCAGGCTCTCAAAATTCTTCCCGATACAAGCACAGAAAAGAGGGATAGAATTGGATAGCTGATCTTTCCATTCAGAGACATGGACAAGCCGACTGAACTTTGAGTTCTATCTGCCGGAATGGTCTGTGCAGTCTTCCGAATTAGTAACAAATAAAATGTCGACGACACAAAATGCCAAATATATTGCTCCTCCTCTACCATAGAACTGGATCCCATGCTTATGACATGAATCAATGTAGCACCCACGAGGAAGATCTCATCCAAATGCCATGAAAATGCATATTTTTTCAAGCTGGAAATCTGATGGTCTTCTCTAACGTACAAGGCCTCATTCAAATGAAAAACAAGCCCCAGAAAGATCAAACATGAGAGAATCATTGCTGAAATTCCAACAACAAGCAGGCCGACAGGTTTCTGCAAAATCCTTACTTGTTACTGCATGGAAAAAATAAAGTTATAAAAGGAAAAGATTAAATCACATCCGGTTTTGTGTGCTCTTCTACTGTATCATATGCATCATGCTCACCAGTAAAATTGAATCAATGTCCCAACAAAGAAGCAGTCTATTTTCAGGGGATCAAAAAGATACATACATCAGTCATTCTGCGTGCTAACCACTGACTTGCAGTCCTCAAGAAGACATAATATGCTGTGGCAGCGCTCCTGTAGTCTTCAATATTTGACCTTTAAAAGTGAGTGCCAAGAGAACAAAGAATCATAATTTTGCTCATGTAACATTCATTAGGTATTTGAATCTGTGATGCTTTAAAAAATTATTACACGGAGATCCTCTTGAACTTCCAGGACCCGTGGAGGACGGCAGCATTCCGATATAAGCAACAGAAGACCTGCTCTATGTTTCCACCACACTCAGTGACCACTGATTTTGTATCTCCAGTGTTGTCCTCTACTAAAACATGTTCACAGGGTAGACCAGATAACTGGGCCTGTAACAATCTTAACAACTGCCAAGAGTTTAACTCTAAAGCTTTCATCTTTTCAGCATCTGCACATATTAAGAGAATATAAAGTGGTCATCATTTCTTATAAATCGAAGGTAAAAAGGACCCAGATAGAAGTAGAATAAGAGGAAGATCTAGGAAACCAACGTTCGCATGTCGATGCAGAACCTACACGATGATAACTTAAATCTTCTTCAGTCAAATAAAGGAATAACCAACCACCTAGCAACCAATCTAAAATACTTCAAAATCCAGCATTTCTTGATTCAGCCCTACGTTTCCTCTAACTAGCTAACAGATATATTTAATATGGACATACAAGAGCATGTCAAAAAAGGAAAATTGCAAAAATTAAGTAGTTTAACCTTTTCCTTGCTAAAACACAAATAGCCCCCACCAGCTACCACACTATCACAAATTATTCACAATCACTGTTAAATTATTCCTAAAATTGCTGACCACTTAAAAGATGCAAACTTGGTCTTCTACCTTCAGGAGCTTTTCAAAGAACTAATGGAAGGTTATAATGATTCAGTTTGCTTTTTCCAACCAACATTGTGTTGGTTTTTTTCACAATTTAAAATTAGATCAAACAACTAAACTAATGTAACAGATAGACATTGTTATGTATAAAAACTTCGCGTTAAAAATTTTCAAAAAAAAAGAAAAAAGAAGAAGAAGAAAGGACTATGCATAATACTCATTATATTTCCGGATATACTGTAATTATACAACAACAAAAGAAGGAACAGAACCAAAGAGAATCTTCATCTTATACAGATGTGTCATGGTAATTTCTTGAAAATCCATATGCACATGCACCAAATAAGTAATTGCGACCAAAATACTATTCTTTTTTGATTTCCACTTGCACAAACTATGTCAACAGAAATAAACTTGATAATTATACCTTATTCTTCTCATAATTGATGAAAACAGAATGCTCAAGAGACAACAAAGAGCACAGTATAAAACTGATGTGGACTGCCAAGAAAAACGCTACAACCATTGGAGATTACTGGAAGCAATACTCTGGTCAACGAAACTTCCGTATTATAGATCTCAAACTACAATGAATGAATCCAAGAGAGATAACCAGGATGAACACCATCAAATCTATTATTTGATGGGTGAGCTGAAAAAATCCTCTTGGATTTGAAAGACTCGATCTATTTGCACCAAGGAAACTCCCATTGGACACAGCTGATATGAGGAGAAATGCTTGACATCATTGTCCAGCAGTTGATCAGCAACTATTGTGATAATTAAAATTCATAATATTTGAAAATTGTTGACTTGGTGAACCATGCATGTCCACAGAGAGAGAGAGAGAGAGAGGACCTGTCATAAAGTTAAGAGCATGTGGGATGACAACTCCAATATTGTTTTTTGGTATTGGTACATTGAAGAGGAGAGCTACAGTGGCTGCAATGTCAATCTGCATCACAGAGAATAAGTGAAGAATGGAAGGTTATTGGACTATTAGTTGATCATAATTATTAAAATTGTAAAAAACATGGCATTGTAACTAAAACCAATATTGGTGAGAATATTTAGAAACTGAAATCTCTTTACCTCGGCTCTTACTTGATTTTCTGAATTCGCAAATTTTTATTTCAGGGTCCAGTATTTTTTTCTTGTACTATAAATTTATAAAAGTAATCAACTGCGTGTTTGACAAGTCATCATTCAGAAGATTATGCCTTTCTCGTTTGCACCATGTCGCTTTTCATGGAGAAATTTAGCAAGAAATTTCAAAATTTGCTTCTTGCATTTACTTAGTTATAAGTTAATTTTAAAGAAGTACTCCACATACCTGTAAGAATTACATTATGGGGAAATTAACCACCTCAAGGATGTATTTAATCACGAAACAATGTCACAAAATTCCATTCTTCACGTCCGGCTTACATATATCTAATTTCCTAATATTGACTGTTGGTCTTATATGATAGCTACAGCAATAATGGGATTCATATGTGTGTGCAAAATATGGAATATGTTTTAATAGAGGAAAGGAACAATATGATCTGAGTTATTTTATGAAATATATTCAAACTATTGATGGATAAGGAAACTTATTTATATATAGAATCTCAATAAGATAGATTTATCGAATAAATATGATAATTCCATTTGCATCTTAAATTACAATCTTGTCCTTTGTTTGGTAATACACAATCATTATTTATTCTTCCAGCTAGCATGGGTATATTGTGGAATATTCAGGCGAAAGTTTGAGGTTGAAAGTTCCTGTCAGGTTTGCTTATCGTAATGAGAGATTAGACATCAAATAGGATTCTTAATGAGTTTCCATTTCCTACTTAGAGTAAGATTCCAAGGATCTTCGCTTCCCTTTGGACTATGACTACACAGCACATATACAATATGCGCGTGCGCGTTGACGAAGTTTAATGAAATTTTAGCTAGAGTTTTCTTTTGAAGTATTTGATGCAGATATCTTCTTCAGTTTGATGCTTAAGAAGCCTCTTTGTGATGCATGAAGAAATCTGCTTTTTTGTGATTACTGTTTGCAAGAAATTCCTATCCAATTCTGGCTTCATTGCGATTGTTTGTCCCTCAAGCAAGCCGGTTCTATTCCCCATAACAAAATAAATTGTGGAAATTGATAGAGTACCTGGTTTGCCGAATTGCCTGTAGCTGATGCATGGTCAAGTGTGTGATCACCCAGACCAACAAAAACAGCCAATGAATCAGTTTCTTCAAATGAAGAACCGCCATGGTTACCACTCTCAGTCATGCCGTGGTCACTAACTATCACCTTCAATGCATTCAGTGACATAATGTATGAGAGAAGATAATTTCTTCAAGTATAGCGCCAGAAAGGAAGCTAAATAAGCATCTAATAAAACATATACGTTTGTCAAATTGAAAGGAGAAGGTGGCGCTACACTACGTAATTATATCTGACAACACATCTAGAAGATAGTTTCATAGGTTCAAATCTATGTCTCCTAAATATTAGAAATATCGACTCTTCATCACTAACAACTTGGAAGAAACTTATGGTCAAAGTGTTGTAGAATTTTAATAATTCGAAAAATATATTTCATAGGCTTCCAGTTTACTCTCTCTGTCCCTACTCCTACTATTGTGTAGCAAAATCTCAAAAATTGCAAAGCAATTGGCAGTGCATTCAGCAGTAATTCTTTATGAGTTAATCCAATCTTAGCAAGCACCAACACAACAATGGAGATGCAAACTTTGCAAAGGGATCGAGTGCCATGTATGTGCTCATGGATTACCCAGTTTTGCCTCCTTATGTATATCAACATATACCTATACAAAGAATATCTTTCACTAAATTATTAAATTAGTGGACTCTTTGGTTTTCAGTAGACATGTATCAGTCTGTCAATCCTCAGATATAATCATGTGCCTAGATCATCAAATGAAAAGGTAATCTCTTACTCAAACATTTATGAGTTGCTTCACTTTGCCACTATTATAATGCATGTCCAGCGGGCAAAAGCAAACATCCTGTACAACTATATCAACTAGAATTTCGTAATTAAGAAAATAATACACAACAGAGGAGAATGGAAAGCCTAACCAAAAGAGTCCCTGTCTGATGATTCTTTTTATCCCTAAGGCTGCTTCGATGAATCATCTCAATTACTTCATCCATCTCCTTGAGTTTTGGGCCCATTAAGAAACTGATGCAATCAAATTCAAGCAGTAAGGTGTATTCAGAATAAGCAGATATGCCAAAACATTAAGTATTGCAATGGAGCAGAGTGTACCTGTTCCTTCCACCAAGATGACCAACATGATCCAGACCTAAATAATGGAGAATCTGAAAGATAAAGTCAGTAAGTAGCAGTAGCAATCAGCATTTAGCAGCATCGTGAAGGGAAATGGACTGAGCGATTTATCTCTTGAAGATAGAGAGATTCCTAAAACAGGAAAGTCAACCCCCCCATCAGCTAGAGATGGAATAATATAGCTGCCAGTAGATAAAGCCATAAACAGAGAGACTTCTCAGAACAACAGAATCAAACTCATAAGTCAAGACTCAATGGATCATTAACCTGATAAAGTTATAAACAAACCAATATGGTTGGGTCCCTATGGTCAATCTCTTAAGATCATTATGGCATCCATAATAAACATGAAAGCAGATGAAAATGGAGCCCTTCTCTTGACTCCAGATTTTTTAAATAATTTTGCTCGGTTAGCATTACTTAAATCACTAAGTCATATTGAACTTTTCTGTACATTAAGATGCCATCTCCTAACCCAGGGAAGGGGGCACGAAAATTCAGGAATTTCTACTGCACGGATCTCCTGGGAAGCAATAGTAAGTATGGATTAAAGGGCTAGCCATCTACTGGTCCAACTGATCCATTTACTTTATTTTGACTATGAGATAATTATCACCTATTGTGTCAACCACTGTTCTTCGGCATAGAAGGGTAATCAAATAGGCAGGTTTACATCAAGTGTGTTTGAACAAGAGTAGAGATGTGACTTCAAATGATGACTGAAGGTGAACATAGGTAAAAGTTAAAGGGGTAAAAAATCCAAAAACAACTGACCAAAAGATCCCAGTCATCTCTGCGAAGCTCTTCATCTAAATGTCGTGAAACGTTTTGGTCTACTTGAACAGTATCTTTAACCTGTAATCAAATAACACTCTAATTGAATAGCAGAAGACACTATTCAAATTAACCCGAAGAACATATACCCAAAACCATATGAAGAACACTTGTTGGTGAAAACCACTCACAAAAAAACTGCTCACTCCATCGTGCCTAATAAATGATCCTGGAAATAACTTAAGCCATGTGTCATCACCACGCATGACCATCTTCCTACCAGTCCGAAAGAATTGACCTACCATACAAGAAGTATACAAGTGACATGTGTTATAAATTCTAAATAATAAAACTTGCCATCATCTAATAGCTTAAACTTTTACAATAGTTGGCAGTGCTCTCAAAATTTTTTACAAGGTATCAAGGTAGAGGGTAATAAATTAAAAATTATATATTTCCATTCTTAGATCTAATGGCAAAGCCCAACCTATGCATGGGTGGGAATACAACAATACTTATATATTAAACCATGTCATCATTTAATAGTTTAACTGATCACAACAGTTGAAATGATCCACCAAATTTCACAATGTGTACAGATCCACAAGATCATTTTATATAATAAGTATGACAATCCAACTTGACCTACCAATAATATTATCATCTTACAAAGCTTGTGTATTAAAGTTGAATGCCACGTCCAGAAATCCTCCAATTGCCCCAGAAACCATAGCCTTGAACCACAGAAACTTAAAGCATTAATAAGAAGAGGAAACATCAGCCTAAAACATAGAAGTAGCCCAAAGTAACAACCTTCAAGCACGGCATTGTAACAGTAGGAGGTGCAGCCTTTGCATGGTATCCAACTGCAAATCCATTTGCTAGTAACGACTGGGTATAAGGCATGGCTTCAACAAAAGCCTCTTTCGGAGGCTTATCGTCCCTTCCAAGCACAAATTCTGCTGGAAGACCATCAACAACCTAAACTGACATGGGTGCAGTGGGCAGTTAGTACTTACTATCGAGTTACATTCATAATGCATAATAAAGAGCTAGTGCCAAGAGCATCTTCAATCGGCACATATCTCAAGCACAAGCAAGATTACATACCATTAGAATTAGCCGATCGAACGGAGGGCTGATCTCAGAAAATTCCTAAAATAGCAAATGCATCATCAAAATCAAGAAAATCCAGCCGCCCCTAAGCAGAGGACTCGCAAATCACCATCTCAAAACAGGGGTAAGCAAATACCTAACCTGATACAACCGCTTGAGCTCTTCAGGAGGCAATGCCGCCGCCGGACCATTGACGACGGCGACGGCGAGACCCAGAAGGCAAAACAGAAAAAAGTTCAGAAATTGCAAAATGGGTCGACACATCCGGATCATCTTCAACCTCAAACCGAGCGCGTAGCAATTACTGCCGAATTTTCGGTGTCTAGGAACGCACCTGACGCCAGAGAGAGCCGGCTTGGTGAGGAAGAAGCCGAAGATGAAGAGGGAGAGGCCGAGGGACTGGAGGAGAACTGCAGCTGCGGCGATTATGGCGAATCTGGAGCACGTAATCGAAGAAGGGGACATTCTCGCTCTCTCTCTCTCTCTCTCTCTACAGAGACAGGAGGAGGAAGATGACCAATCCTCCTCCGCTGGTGAGAGTTTAGGAATATATTTATCATTAAATTTATTTTCTGTTGAGTTTGAGAAGGACCTTAATTTGATTCGTTTATCATTATAAAGAAAAAAGCCTTATATGGGCATAAAATAATAACCGAAAAAATCTCTAATTTTAATTCTCGTCCTAATTCTACTTTTTGTCTCATAAAAAGCTTTAACTTTAAGTCCAGTCTTAATTCTATCCTAAACATTTTTGTATAATATCAATTTTGTCCTAAAATTATTTTGTTTCAAAAAAAAAAAAAAAAAAGAAGCTTTAAGTGTCATTCAACTTCAATAATTCTTGAGCGATATGTGACCATGGGTAGTATGTACCTTTGTTAAGGTGTATAACAAGAAATTTGATTTCTATTTGGGCAATATTCATCTTCCTTTGAGAAAACATAATACCATGCTTTTTCACGATTTCTGCAAACTGCTCAAGGAATTGACAGTGTGACTGCTCATCAGGACTGTAGAGCAGAATATCGTCAATGTATACGGCTGCACTCGATAAAATTGGTTGGAAGATGCGACACATGGCCTTTTGGAAAAGGGATGGTGCTACCTTTAAGCCAAAAGGTAGAACTTTCCATTGGAAGTGTTGGTTCGGAATGCAGAATCTTATTTTGGATATGTCTTCAGGATGGATGCCCAATTGCCAAAATCTGGCTTTGAGGTCGAATTTGGAATAGATGTGGGCCTTGGTTAGACCACTAAAGAGAATCTCTAGATGGTAAAGGGAATTTATCATCTTGGAGGAAAAGATTGAGAGGTTGATAGTTGATCACCCAGTCTCATTTTTCCTCTGTTTTGTTCGGCGCGCTTATTGACATAAAAAGCTTCACAAGCCCATTGTGAGTCGGAAACCTCAATAAGGCCTTGTTGCAAAAGTTCCGAGCATTCCCTTTGGGCTAGAACCAAATGTTCTGGCTTCATTCCCATGTGGCTCGCTCTGGTTGGGTTTATGTCTTCATTTTTCTTGAAAGGAAGGCGAACAAAGAACTCTAGGTTTTCCCATAAATGATGGGAACACTTTTGAGCGAATTCTGCATGGGATTCTGAACAAGATTCTAACAGCTTCTGAATAATCGGATCTAGTAGACTCATTTGGATAGAAAAGAGTCTTTGGATATTGACAAACTCAGAGAATTGATCTTTATATCTAAGACCTTTTCCAGGAATGATGCGAAGCTGAGAGATTTGAGTCATGATGTCCCACCCAATTATCAGGTCTTTATTGGGAAGGTTAGATCCAAAAATCTTTGCAGTTATGGAGCACTGCGGAAGAACTGGACAGTTACAGGAGTGGTTCTGACATTTGTTGAGAGAGTATCTCCTGACGCAGAATTGAAGTATCGGGTGTAAGGAGTCCAGAATTCTTCAGGAAGAATTTTTGCGTCTAGAATTGAACAACTTGCTCCCGTGCCAATGAGAGCAATAACAGTGATAGGTTTGGCAAACTTTGATGTGAGGATTTTTACGGGGAAGTGTGGATAGTGAGTTTGACTTGAAAATATGTCAAGGTTTGGTTCTGGGGATGATGGTGATATATGGAATATATCTTCGGACTCTGAGTCTGACTCAGTTTCACTGGAAGTTTGGTAAGAGGAAATGGCACAAAGAGTTTGTTCAGATGGTTCTTCATCAGCAGAGAATAAGAATTCAATATCATCATTTTCGAGAGAAATACCTATTTCATTCTCAATGTGATGGATTAGATGATTTTGACCTTTTCTCGCTTGGGGACAATTTTTGGCAAAATGTCCTTTCTGATTGCAAATGTAGCAACGGCTTGATTTTTTGTGGCTTGTGCAATCCTTTCTTTTTCGTAGGTATCGCCATTTCTTCTTTTTCCGGAAATGCTTGGAGCCATGTTTGGATTTCTTTATCCAAAACTTCTTGTAGTGTTTCTTCTTCTGGGAATACTTGCCACATGTACCATCACAGTCTTTCTTGGAGCATTTAATTTTCAGCTCCTGACGGGAGCAAAAGGAAGAAAGTCCTTTTATCTTCCAAACCCTCTTCATGATTGAACCATGTGTTCCTCAATCCATTTCCGAGCCAGATCCAAAAAAACAGCCTAGACTTAGAACCAGAGAAGGAGAGTAAATTTCATGCAGGTATGCATCCCACAGTGGGCGAACAACCCCGTTCAAGCCCTTCAGGGACAGCTTTTTAGCAGGAAACCACTCAGCCCTTTAGTTCAAAGCCTAAAGACACTCAGAGATGCCAGGATGGAAACGTTTCTAACCTACCCAAGCTGCATTTCTTGAAGGATCCTACCAGGCCGGAGAAGAAGAGGAATTTAGAAAGCCATGGAGAGATTTTCACAAAGTACACACTTTACTTCAGGGGACTCTGCCCAAAACATTACACCCTCCTTGCCTTATATAGGCAATAAGAGGTCACAAAGACAAACACAGGGACCTAGCTCACGGGTCCAGATACAAACAGCGGCACCGAAAACTTTCGGGAGGGAATTATTTGCACACCATGAACAGTAACTGTACTGTGAACAGTACTTTCCCTAGCCTAGTGCTACAGTAAAAGAGAACAGTGATTTGCTACAGTGAAATTGTATGGACTCAACGGTCTCATCCGTCACGAGCATTGTAGCTACAAACTGAGTCATCTGAGCTGTCTTCTAGGAGATGTGTCTCGTATTTTTGTTCAAGGGCTTCAAGGTCTTCAGGTGAGAGGATTTGATTCAGCCTTCGTGATGAGGATGCTTGTTCATGAGCCCAATGTGATGCTTCTTCTTTAGCCCAGTTTGTATTTTCATCTTCTTGAGGGTCAGGAATTCTTGGCTGAGGCCAGTTGGATGGCTCTGCATAGAAAGATGTGTCCATGCTTTGAAATTGTTCGTAGGGATCCTGGGACAGAGGTCCTCCAAAGCGTGCGTAGGGGTCCTGGGAGGATTGGACAATGTCATCTTCGCTTGTCATTTCAGGCTCTTGGGACGATGAGGCTTGTCTGTATTGTCCGAGTGCTTCCTTAGCTTCTGGTGTTAGGTCATAATGATCCCACGTAGTGGGTGCATTATTCCAAACATCTTCGGGAATGGTCTTGTTTTCCTAGCACAGGATTCTCTGGAGTTCTCGATATTCATGTTCACAAAGTCAAACAGATCTAGGATAAGATTTGTAAATCCAGGCTTCTCGGCTGTTCAAGTTAGGTTTATAGGATGTGGTTCCTATTTCTAGTGGTGCATCGAGAATACTACCATTATTTCTGCAAAAATTCCAATGACGTCGGAAAAACAGGAGGGTATGGACCTCAGGATTTGGCGTCATGGATCTTAGTTCTTTTTTCAAGTCTTGTTTCCAACGTGTAGGATGATAGAACCAATTTAGAAATTCTAAAAGATTTCTATCAGATTGTTTTTCGATGTTTCTTCCGAGCAGGAATATCCTTGTGAGGTTGGCAATGAATCTTCTGGTTGGAATTTCAAAAGCTATTAGGTACTTATTGGTTAAGTACCATAATAACGTTTTGAGCTGTTCAGGGAAATCATTTTCCTTCCAGCTAAGAGGATGAATGAATAGATAATTCATATTTAACCCAAAAGGATAAAGAATCGAACCTCCATTGAATCTGAATAGGTCTGTGTGGCTTTGCCATATGAGGTTCTCCAAGTTCTCAGCAAGGCTGTCGTTCTGGATTTGCTGAATAATCTCCTGGGGGTATTTCCAGCTTTGTGAATCTTTGATGTTCTCAATTTTGTATTTTACTCCATGGTTGAGCATATGGAAAGCAGGCATTTTGATATACATGTTGATCTCGGCTAGTGCTTTTGGCCTTGATAAGAAGTCAGCAAGTACATTCTTCTTTCCAGGAATATGCTTAGTTTCAAGGGAGTATTTTGAAAACCATTCAGCCCATCGAAGCAGTTGGGAATTTGGAATCTGTTTCTGTTTAAACTTGGTCATCTGAGGGAAAGATGCCATGTCTAATTCCACCAGAAAGTGGTGGCCGATGAGATGAAACTCAAACTTTTTGATTCCATTTTTGACTGTTAAGATTTCTTTGAAAGTGGAATGGTAATGCATTTCAGCTTGGGAAAACTTTCCACTTTTATGAGCACAGAGGAGTCTCTTACCATCAATTTCTTCAAAAAGAACAGCTGCCCAGTATTCATCACTGGCGTCAGTTTGGAGAATCCTTTTGCCTGTTGATGGTATTTGTAATGGTGGGAGATTCTGCATAATCTCTTTTAGTTCGGCGACTGCTTTGGTCTGAGCTTTTCCCCAAGGTGGGGAATTCTTCTTCAGCATGGATTGCAAAGGGATCAGAAGCTTTGCAATGTTTGGGACAAAAACCCTGAGATAATTAATTATCCCAAGAAATTGCTGAACTTGCTTTGTTGTGAAGTTGTCTTGAGGAAACTTCAATAATTCTTGAGCGATATGTGGCCCTGGGTAGTATGTACCTTTGTTAAGGTGCATACCAAGAAATTCGATTTCTGTTTGGGCAATATTCATCTTCCTTTGAGAAAGCATAATACCATGCTTTTTCACGATTTCTGCAAACTGCTCAAGGAGTTGACAGTGTGACTGCTCATCAGGACTGTAGAGCAGAATATCGTCAATGTATACGGCTGCACTCGATAAAATTGGTTGGAAGATGCGACACATGGCCTTTTGGAAAAGGGATGGTGCTACCTTTAAGCCAAAAGGTAGAACTTTCCATTGGAAGTGCTAGTTCGGAATACAGAATCATGTTTTGGATCTGTCTTCAGGATGGATGCCCAATTGCCAAAATCCGGCTTTGAGGTCGAATTTGGAATAGATGTGGGCCTTGGTTAGACCACTAAAGAGAGAATCTCTAGATGGTAAAGGGAATTTATCATCTTGGAGGAAAAGATTGAGAGGTTGATAGTTGATCACCCAGTCTCATTTTTCCTCTGTTTTGTTCGGCGCGCTTATTGACATAAAAGGCTTCACAAGCCCATTGTGAGTCGGAAACCTCAATAAGGCCTTGTTGCAAAAGTTTCGAGCATTCCCTTTGGGCTAGAACCAAATGTTCTGGCTTCATTCCCATGTGGCTCGCCCTGGTTGGGTTTATGTCTTCATTTTTCTTGAAAGGAAGGAGAACAAAGAACTCTGGGTTTTCCCATAAAGGATGGGAACACTTTTGAGCGAATTCTGCATGGGATTCTGAACAAGATTCTAACAGCTTCTGAATAATCGAATCTAGTAGACTCATTTGGATGGAAAAGAGTCTTTGGATATTGACAAACTCAGAGAATTGATCTTTATATCTAAGACCTTTTTCCAGGAATGATGCGAAGCTGAGAGATTTGAGTCATGATGTCCCACCCAATTATCAGGTCTTTATTGGGAAGGTTAGATCCAAAAATCTTTGCAGTTATGGAGCACTGCGGGAAGAACTTGACAGTTACAGGAGTGGTTCTGACATTTGTTGAGGAAGTATCTCCTGACGCAGAATTGAAGTATCGGGTGTAAGGAGTCCAGAATTCTTCAGGTAGAATTTTGGTGTCTAGAATTGAACAACTTGCTCCCGTGTCAATGAGAGCAATAACAGTGATAGGTTTGGCAAACTTTGATGTGAGGATTTTTACGGGGAAGTGTGGACAGTGAGTTTGACTTGAAAATATGTCAAGGTTTGGTTCTGGGGATGATGGTGATATATGGAATATATCTTCGGACTCTGAGTCTGACTCAGTTTCACTGGAAGTTTGGTAAGAGGAAATGGCACAAAGAGTTTGTTCAGATGGTTCTTCATCAGCAGAGAATAAGGATTCAATATCATCATTTTCGAGAGAAATACCTATTTCATTCTCAATGTGATGGATTAGATGATTCTGATCTTTTCTCGCTTGGGGACAATTTTTGGCCAAATGTCCTTTCTGATTGCAAATGTAGCAACGGCTTGATTTTTTGTGGCTTGTGTGATCCTTTCTTTTTCGTAGGTATCGCCATTTCTTCTTTTTCCGGAAATGCTTGGAGCCATGTTTGGATTTCTTTATCCAAAACTTCTTGTAGTGTTTCTTCTTCTGGGAATACTTGCCACATGTACCATCACTGTCTTTCTTGGAGCATTTAATTTTCAGCTCCTGACGGGAGCAAGCTGATTCGAGGCGTTTGTCATATGTGATGTATGTTCGAACCATCTGGCATTTTAAGCATAATTCTTCTAGGCATAGATGGATTTCTTGCTGTATTTCTCCCAAGGGGATATCTTGTACTCTCCTTTGTTTTCCAAAGAACGATCTTTCAACCATCTGGGATAGTTCCTTCGGGATGGAAGTAAGGAAAACATGCTTCAGATTTGGATCTGCTCCGACTTGGTAAAAGGTTTGAAGCATTATTCGGTAATGCTTATCAAGATGTTTCCTCTGGAGGGAGCAGCATCGTCTTTCAAAAAACTCTCTTCTTTTTATCTCTATGAGATCACCGGGTTTTCCCACAAAGACATGATATAAGAGAGTGATGGCATGGCTGAAATTAGGTGACATCAGAAAATAGATCTGGTCTTGTTCTGAAAGTGATTGCCACCAGAGCTTCAAGCTTCCTGTGAATCTTGTAACGAAGTTGTACAAGACGTCATTCATATCATGGTTGGTGATAGACTGGGTATTCAGCCAAGTATGAAATTCTTCAAGCCTTATTGGCCATTTGTGATAAGGAATATCATCAATGGTGAAGAATTGTTTTGATGCTATGGACACATGCTGAGTAGGATTGCTTGTCTGACCCATTTCTAGGTCAGAATAATTTGATTCCATATCATCATCTGGAGGGTCAGCCATGAATATTGATGAAGTTACTGGTGCAATGGGGAGGGTATCAACTGTAGGAATTGAGAAGGATGAGGAGGAGGAGATGGATACTGAAGATTCTGTTTCAGTATCATGAGAAGTTTGCTTTACTGGGAGCAGAGTCTGTTTTTCTGGATTGGGAGGATCAGGTTGTTTAGGCTGTTGGATAACAGAGTCAGGTTCCTGGGTGCCTAAATCCTTTAGAAAAGATTCTAATGGATTTGATAGCATCATCTGATCTGGCCTTTCTCTTATAACAATGGAACTTGATCCTGTAGGTGGTATTTTTTCTTTCCCCTTTTCCTTCTGCAGGGTTTTGAGGCGATTTCGTATGTCTGCCATATCCGGCTCTCTTCTATAAGGATCTGTTGGAATAGTGGCAAAAATGGATGTTTGTGGCGGTGGGGGTAAATACCCGGTTTTAACAGGAGGTGCCAATGGGTCAAACGGTCTGAACCTTCCTTCTTCAAGAAGCTGGATTTAGTTTTTGAGCTTCTCTATTTCTGGCTTTGGATTTTCAAGATAATGGTACCCAAGATGTTGTCCTGATTCCAAGGCGTGAAGCTTTTTCTGGAATTCAGAAAGTATCTTTTTGGTACTTTCATCATACCTTCGGAGATCTTATTGCACATTTCCAATTTTGGAGTCATTTGCCTTGAAGGCATTGTTTTGTGCTAACAGAGTCTCTGATTGCCAGTTTAGAACAGCTTCAGCAGCAGAGATTTTTTTCTGTCTCCCATGTTCATCCACATCAGTGGGAGTAGGGACTTTAGGAACATGGCGGTATCTACCATGGGGATCAATAAACTCTTCTATAGCAGGGAACGAGAGTTTAGAACTTTCCTTAACAAGAGGAGGGAAGTCAGTATCCTGAAACATAGCGATAGAAGAAGTGGATGGTGCTTCTTTCGGAACTTCGAGGGGGTAAGAGTGCTTCCTAGCCCACTTAAGGATTGGCTTATAAAATGGAGAGAGGACTTGCTTTTTCTGAGGAAAAGATGGTGGTGGTGTTTTTGGTGGATCCGGTAAGGCTTGGAATGTAGTACTGGACTCTGGTGGTGGAGGTGGTGCATAAGAAACCATGAATTGGTATTTGTCGCATTCACCAAGAGTATCAACGGAGGAATCTCTGTCTAAGTACCTTTGGAATATCTTATCCTTTGGCCTTTTCCGTCGAGGTGGAGATTTTGCAAAAAGATCTACCTCGTCAGGGGAATTTGTACAATGAGAACATTGACAAAAGGGATCCCAAAAACAATGACCATAATTGTCTTTATAATAATGAACAGGATGTCCATCACCATCAAAGTGTCGAACATGTTTTTTTGGATCTAGCTCGGAAATGGATTGAGGAACACATGGTTCAATCATGAAGAGGGTTTGGAAGATAGAAGGACTTTCTTCCTTTTCCTTGCCAAATTTGATGGAAACAGTTCCATCTTTTTTCCTTACAAACTCTGAGTCCGTAGACTGGAAAGGCTTGTTGTGCTGATGTAGCTTTTCGTAGTTGGTAATCCAGGTCTCTGGAAGGAGCTTGGCCAACGTATCCTTTGGGATCTGTATAGGAACATGGATACAGGATGCCTGATCATTCTGCATGGAGATGAACAAGGCATCTTCATTACCGTTATTGAAGTTGAGGTCAAGTGCATGGTTCTGCACTCAATAAACCATCTGGTAATGTAGTGTTGCAGCTACAGAGTCAACAGTTTGAGGGGCTCCAGTAAGTTGAACTTGGACTTTCATAAAAGAAAGTAACTGAGGATCTGAAAGGGCGATGTTGAAGTTGGGGTACAGAGTGACAAAGACTGTTCCTGCATTCAAAGTGGTTTGAACAGTACCAATGCAAGTATGTTGGTATTGTAAAAACCTGGTATCTAGCAATGCTATTCTTGCCACAACTGGCAAACCTTTTCGACCGTGGAAAGTTAGAGCAAGACGAACAGCTCCATAATAGACATGAGTGTATCCCTGTTGAGCCCATTGTCTGGGAAATTCTGGAGGGATCTGGAGAGTAACAAAGTATTCCTTTTCAGTAGCAGGAATAGGATGCTAGTCGAATTTGGAGGACTGGACGTACTCCTTTACTTGCTTTGGGGTTTGGTGAATAAGCTGGCGAATGGAGCGGATGGGTGAAAATGACGAGTTTGGCTTTGCAAAAGCAGAATAAGGGTTCATGAGGGGGAGTTGGGTTTCAGAAATCTTGGTTTCATCGCTAAGAGAGACTTCATAAAGATAATCTATCTTTGAAGCATTTGAAACCCGAAATTCTGGGGGAGTTGAGGATGAAGATGAGGGAGCAAGAGAAACTGGTGCTTCGAGGATTTCTGGTTCTGTAGACATAATGAGAAGAGATCTTCTCAGCTCTAGATTCACTTGTCAAGCGCATGGAATGGATAATATCAAAAACGAAACCATGGCTCTGATACCATGAATGGGCCTATACTTAGAACCAGGGAAGGAGAGTAAATTTCCTGCAGGTATGCATCCCAGACTCTGCTCCCAGTAGAGCAAACTTCTCATGATACTGAAACAGAATCTTCAGTATCCATCTCCTCCTCCTCATCCTTCTCAATTCCTACAGTTGATACCCTCCCCATTGCACTAGTAACTTCATCAATATTCATGGCTGACCCTCCAGATGATGATATGGAATTTTTTTTCTCATAAGATCACTAACTTTTACTTGAGTCTCACAAATCTGCTCTTCATTAACCAGCCATCAATATCCCCCTTAGGGATTTTGTACTCGTCAATATCTCATGATTGGGAATGTTCCAACTCTTGTAATCAAAGAGCTCAGGCTTGGAACGCTCAAGCAACTCGTTCTTGGAAGTTTTCCATTTCTCAATTGTCAATGAGAAATTTTGAATGAGGTTAATACGGGCAATTTGTGAGTCAAGCAAAAGTTGTGGTTTTTTATAAGATTATAATTTTTTTTTTTTTGGGTAAAATTGGGATTGGACAGTAAAATTGGGACAATACCTAAAATTGGGGGTTTTTCCTAGAACAAAAAAAAAAAGTTTATGGTAAAATTGAGACGAAACTTAAAATTGAGGATTTTTTTATGAGACAAAAAAAAAGTTTATGGTCGGCAAGGGCGGTGACCTTCGCTGGCCAACACCGAGGCTTAACGATGGCTAGTAGAGGGAAGGAAAAAAGAAAAAAAGAAAAAAAGAAAAAAGAAAAAAAAGGAAATAAGAGAAAAGGAAAAAAAAGAAAAATAAACAGATAAATACTCGAAAAAAATATTAAAATATTGTTAAAAGTTATCCACATTAGCGACAATCGTGTTATGTAGAATGGCTGGCGTCTACGCTAGTGATTTCCATTCAAAATTAGCCAAATGAACTCAATTGGTAATATATTGAAATGTTTGAGGATTCAATTGACAAAAATGAAAGGTTTAGACTGAATTGGAAAAAGTGCAATAGGTTTAAGACTTTTTGGATAATTTTCTCCCGGAGATTGCAGCATGAATGGACTACTAAGGAACAACTTTTCAATACAAAGATTCTACCTTTGCCTCTTATGCTCCCATTTTTCTTTTCTTTTGTGCGCTATCAATGGAGCAGGGAGTTTTATTGGCAAAATATATTTCATGCAAGAGTTAATTTTTACATAGGACTTGGCTGTAATTTGGAGCATAATTCTTACTTGTTATTTGGGAGTATCAAAGTCATGACCATTTGAGACTCCACTTTATTTTACGAAGTACTAAAGTAGTGGTGTGGGCAAAGCACTGATTGACTTGGAAATAAATGTCGTGATAGCCAAACTTCTCTCAAATTTCCACCTCAAATTAAGGGACATGCTTATAACGATCATGGCCCATGATGAATCACACACAATCAATGTCACGCCCCGATTCTCTGAGCACGTGTCCATCCCGGCTTGATCAATTAAATAGCGATGTCCCATGATGCATCGTCGACCCATTCATTTTAATACGCATGTGGAAGCATAAATAAAATCCCCAGACAATAAAACAATGTGATAGAAAAGTAGGGCCATAATTTTGAACCTGAAAACCACACTTAAATATATACTAGCAACCCAAGTTGTGTATATTACAATACAAACAACCAGAGTCAGGTCCTACAAAAACCAGTTCAGCAAACAGGGTCTGCAAATAGGGGGTGGGGGTTTCCAATCCACTACGGGTCATCATCATCCTCGATTTCTCATTCTTCCATACTCCAGCTGGAGCCTACTGTTGAGTACATCGGAGAATCTGGATCATCAAGCTTAGGGTCCTTCGCGTCCACCACCAAACCACCCTAGGATCCGCCGTACCTTTCTCGAACACAACCTCCAATGCATACAGAGGTACCTCATATTCCGATATAGGGCCCTCTCTTTGCCCATTACGATACTGGCAATACCATGCCCTGTATTGATGGGGCACCTTTTTGGGTAAACTCGCATCAACCCAGACTATGGACTTCACCAGCATGTACTCCAACCCATTGAGGTGCCCGTGTATCGAAATATGGTAACTTTGTTCTATAAACTTCTTAGACTGTCCAAAATATTCGGGAGGGTTTGGAGGGGCTGCCATCTAGGGACTTGAAAGAAATGTTATCCCACAACGGGACGAGACGACGTCTTAGCAAGTTCAACCCCCTAAGACCCGACTAGGAAGTAAATACACCCTGAGGGTGGCCTATGCACAAATACGAGTTAGAGGACTTACCTTTGCCTCCACTTCTTCTTGCAAGTCAGTACAATTCGCAAATGCATCAAATCACATCAACCAACTAATTCATAACATCAGATCAAATTATTGATCAATTAACTCGGTCGATTACATGTTATCACTACCTTCACTTGGTCGGTATACTTAATACTATTTATAAGATCCTATCAAATCAAGACTGGTTGAAGATAGATAGTATAATTCACCCCAAGTTGATAATATAGTATACTGCTAGCCTAAAGCCGATATATTAGGGCCCCCAAGCCGATATAGTAGGGCCCCCAGGCCGATATAGTATACTAGTAATGCTCACCTAAAGCTGATAAATTATTGCTCACCCGAAGATGATAAATTATTGCTCGCCCAAAGTTGATAAATTATTGCTCTGATCATCTACTCAATTTACCATTTTTATCACACCTGATAAAAATAACCGTGTGTAGATACACGGTCGGCCTTAGCCAAAATACCATATTTTCTCCTTTGAAAAATCCACCAATTTCAATAGCCCATTAACACATTTTTGGTGCTGTAAACTGACGCCTAGTGATCTTTCAATTAATTATTGAAATTAAATAAATTTAGGAATAAAATCCTAAAATTGCAAATCATACACATTCAACACAAATTAGGGCTTAATTAAATAAAAAAATCACACTACAGCAATTAGCATAAAATTCCGATCGCGCAACTATCCCGGTCTAATTTCAGGAAAATAAATAAATAATTAAATAATTACGGAAATTAATTAAATAATGCCAATAAATAGTAAAAATGTCAACTTAGACCCGTAATGCCTAATTAAATGCTGAGACGGGTTCGAAAAATTTCCGAACCACTCTAGATAAATACTAGAGCTTGTCTAGGCCGTAATTGCACTAAACTAACCACCTAACTTGCATCAATAATTAATTAAATTGCTAATCTAATCTAACTATCCACCTAAACCATGTTTAACTTAAACTAATCAATCCTTAAGCGTCATTAACCTACTAAGCGAGGATTAGTGAGTTAAACTCACTTGATTAATGAACCGCTTGGTTTAAAATGACGGGGGCACAACGGGGGATGAGAAACTCCAAAGGGGGACCGACTTTCGGGGTTGAGAACGTCTCGAAAACTGGCCAACAGCGGTTGAAGAGGCTCGGGGGTTTCGGTTCTGTGCTGAGCCAAAGGGAGCTGGACCGATTGGTCGATTAAGCAGGAAGCAGTCCAAGCGAGGCGGTAGGGCTACAGTGGCTTGAACGGGCAGAGACGGCGGCCCACGGTGATGGCAGGGACTCCGACGGTGACCCACGATGTCCTAGCGAGCGGTTGGCAGCACGGGTTGGGCAAGACGGTGCGGTTGGGGGCACGACGGCATGCGACGGTGGCGTTCTTGGTTCCGGTGGTGTCGACGGCAAAGGCAGCTGCAGGTTTGGTTTTCCTCTGGGTTTTCTGGGTTGAAAGCAGCAAGAAGAGGGAGAGTGAGAGAGGGGTCGACAGCCTTGGGGGGGTGGGAGAAGAAGAGAGGAGGTAAGGGAGGCCACCAAAGGCCTCATCCTCATCTCTTGGTCCCTTTGGAGGGCTCCACCACGCTTGCTGTCCTCCACCTTTGATTTTCAGCCTTCAATTCCCTTATAGAAGACTTGAAATAGTCCAATAGTCATGGGTGGTGGGGTAACGAATTTGCAAAGCTTTCCCCTCAATTTGACTTCATTTCCTTCTTGAATCACTCCAATTTGGCTCCCATAAATTCCATTATTGAACCCTCGATCAAATTGGTATTTTTCTTCACCAATTGAACCTACTCGTATCCCAATTTCACGATAAAAAACGGTCCCCTGAATTTTCTGGATAAAAATGACCCTACATCAACTTTTTCCCAAAAAGTCTCGGTTTGCAGAAAAATCTTCGGAGGCTGAGGTGACGTTCCTAAAATGGTTTGTGACATGACAGAACTTTCAATTTCTGAAATCGGATTCAAATTCGCGGTTAATTTCAATCCATCGCAATTTTAGCGTGACCTAGGTTACCGGGTAGCTTTCAAAAATTTTTAGTACAAATGAACCATGGTCGATTTTCTTCGAGCCACAATGAACCCATTCAACACATTGGTGACTCTCGTTTGTCATAAAAATCTCGATGATTCAAATACAAACATAGGGTACCAAAAAGACAGAAAAATCAGTTTAGTGCCAATCGACGAGAATTTCGCAATTTAGTGGAATTACCCACGTTTAGCCACATATCTATGATATCCTGATTTTCAAGTTCTGATTTCGATTGGATAAGTCAGGCATTTCATCAACGTGACTATAGTGTTTTTCTCTGAGATGGCTACTCAGGAGATAACTAGCCTATCTGGTGAACAAATTAAGGGATTTTAAATGCAATAGACTTGAGAATTCGACCAGGAATCGGCTTCTCGATCGTGCTCATCTTTAGAGGTCATTACGACACAATTAAAAATCGAATTAAGATCAGAGATAGATCGGTTTGACTGAGATGTGTAGCCGATGGTGGGTGACTCCACTAAATTGGAAAATTCTTGTTGATCGGTACTAGTTTGATTTACTATCTTTTTGGTACCCTATGTCCATATTTGAATTCTCGAGATTTTTACAACAACCGAGAGTCGCCAATGTGTCGAAGAGATATGTATGGCTCGAAGAAAATCGACCATGGGTCAATTGCACCAAAAATTCTTAAAAGCTACCCGGTAAGTAATGTCACACTAAAAGCGCGTTTGATTGAAAATAACCGCGAATTTAAATTCGATCCTGTCGTGTCATGAGTCAATTTAAGAACGTCGACTTACCTTTTGAGGAAATTTTGGAGAGTTCGGGATTTTTCGGGAAATCGAGATGTACAATTCGGAAAACGATCGAAAATTCAGATTGGCCAATTTGAAGAGATTTTTGGCATCTAGTGTGAGTGATTTGGCGAATGGAAGTTGTTTGGGCTTTTTCTGAATTAAAATTGGACCTCAATCAGATTTGTTTGTTCGAAAAGTTGGATTCCGAGAAAAATGAAATAAAAGCCGGTTTCGACGAAAATTCGTGGGATTAAAGGATCGTCTTATTTTGGTCTTCATTGAGACTTCAAGTTGCGCGAATGGTGAAGAATTTGGCCCTAGAATGACTAATTGGCATATTGTTTTGATGTTGATCAAATGTTAAATTGGTTTTGTTTTAAATCCTCTTTTTTTTTTTTTTCCTTAGACCGACCCACACACCCCACCCCTTGTTGGCCGACGATTCTTTCTACTTGGTCTTCAATTTTCCTTTCTTCTTTGACCGATTCTTTTATCCTCTCATGTCACACACTCTCTCTCTCTCCTCCCCATCCACTCGCGCGTGGAATCCCCCTGACCGACAGCCTCTGCAGGATTATCTTTTTGGGCTTTATTTCATTGACTTGAGTCAATGTTTATCCCCTCATTCGGCCGATGATACCACTGAGCTGTCTTCCACTTTTGCTTTCACTTTTCCCTGGTTTTAATCGCCCCTTGACCTGAAATGAGTGGCTTATGGTTTTCTTCCCATTTCGGTTCTTTGAAGTCCACTGACCCACGCACCTCAACTCCTTGCATCTCCCTCCCACCGAAATCCCCATCTCCACTGAAGCGTAATCTCTACTGCAGCTCACGCCAGTTGCCCCACTACCAACACACCAAACTTCATCAACGTTTGCCCGTCTTCAACGCGCCATCTCCATGCTTCGATCAAACCAACGAAACCGAAGTAGCTCCGTGTGTCCTCCTCTTTCACGTGCAGCACCACCGAGTCAGTCTAGCAGCATCCCATAAGGTTGACTTCTCCACTTGGCGTCACCGCTTCTTGCTTCCCCTCTGTCCAGCGACTCCACTAGAGAAGTCAACTCGTGATCGTCTCCTCTTTCGTCCGCAAGACTGCCTCATCTCCACGAAAGCAGCAGCTGTCCATTGCCTTGCACGAAGTCGAGTCCTCAGCCCGTGTTTTCAATCCAGCTCGGCACCACTTCGAGCAACTCGCAAAGTTAGTTCAGCCCCCGTGACAGCCCTACGACTCTTGATCAGCAGCTATTTTACAGCAAGGGTTTGAAGGTCTCGTGGCCCGTTTTTGAGCCATCCCGATTCTGATTGGCAGAACCACTTTGAAGAGAACTGAGCTTTGTCGCGTGGTTGTCGATTTGATCAGAGCAAATCCTTAATCAGGTGAGTTTTGCTCACTAATCCTTGCTTAGTAGACTAATGATGCTTAAGGGTTGATTAGATTTAATTAAGTGCAATTATGTGGTTAGATTAGAATAGATTAGTGATTATTAGATAATTGTGATGCATGTTAAGCAATTGAATTGTGCAATTAGCTAATAGACATGTGCTAGTATTTATTGGATGCATCTTGGGATTTTTCCTGACCCTTATTGGGCTTCAATTAGGCATTACGAGCCTAAATTGGATTTTTAGTATTTATTTATTAATTTTCAAAATTATTTATTTAATTATTTATTTTTCGAAAATTAGGCGGGGATAGCTAACGACTGAAATTTTATGCTGATCATCGTGGTGCAGTCTATTTATTTATTTGAGTTCTACGTTGCGTGGAATTGAATTAATTCTGATATTTTAGGAATTTATCCTAAATTGAGTGAAATCGGATGATTGATTGGTAAATGGCCGAGTATAGTTATTTAGCATTTATAATGCTTTGATGAGTTGTAAAGTGGAGAGAATCGTGAGATTGAACTGGGAATACTCTTGGTTGAGACCGATCAGGTATGAGGTATAGACATACGTGATTCGGTGATAAGGAAGTCACTGGTGAAAACGGCGCCTTAAAGAACGCACGAGTGCTGTCTATTACCTGCATTAGTATAGACATACGTGGTTCGATGATTAAGGATATCACTAGTGAAAACGGCGCCTTAAAGAATGCATAAGTGCTGTCTGCTACATGCATCATTATGGACATACGTGGTTCGGTGATTAAGAATATCACTGGTGAAAACGGCGCTTTAAAGAATGCACGAGTGCTATCCAATACGTACATCACCTTAGCGAAAATGGCGCCTGAGAGAGTACATGTGATTTGGTGATTGGAAATGACCTAGAAATGGTCCGACTGACATGTAATCAACTAAGTCGATTGATTGATGATTCGATCTAAGTGTGGATTTAATGTGATTCAATGATTTGATCTGATGTTGTGAATTGACTGATTGAGTGGAAATGACCTTGCAATGGTTTGATTGACATGTAATCAACTAGGTCGATTGATTGAGATATCGATCTGTGATGTAATTGCTTGGGTGCCTATTGAACTATGCTAATATGCAGGTGGACTCTGAGGCCAAGGTAAGTCCTCTGACCCGTGCGTGCATAGGCAGCCCGAATAGCATATTGATTTACTAATTGGGTCTTAGGGGGTAGAATTTGCTGAGACAACATTTCAGGTCTCTAGGTGCAGCAGACCTGAATTTTGAAGATCTCAGAAGTCTGGTGCAGTCTGCTGAAGGTTCCAGTTGAAGTATTGAGGATGAAGAAGAGGAGGACGAGGACCCGTAGTTTGTGGAACCCCCACCAGTGCTTGCGGACTTTGATTCTGAACTTGTCTAAGTTGAATCTATCTTGGTAGCTTGCTTTATATATATGTGCACTGGTTTGCAATGTATATAAGTGTGGTTGTTTTTGAAAGTCTAGAACTTGTGCATACTTTCTTATGCCATTGTTTTATTGTCTGGGAATTTTTTATCTGCTTCCGCATGCGTATTAAAAAGAAAGGGTCGGCGATGTGTCCTGGGACGTCGCTGTTAATCGACCAAAGTGAGGGATGGGTGCGCACTCAAGGATCGAGGCATGACAATATCTCAATCGAACCGGCCTATCTCGGATCTCTAATCGATTTTTAATTGTGCCTTAATGATCTCTAAAGATGAGCACGGTCGAGTAACCGACTCCTGGTCGAAAAGTTTGAGTTTCATCTCATCGGCCACCACTTCCTGGTGGAATTAGACATGACATCTTTCCACCATGAATGGACCTAGACTGAGAACCAGGGAAGGAGAGTAAATTTCCTGCAAGTATGCATCCCATAGTGGGCGAACAACTCCCGTTCAAGCCTTTCAGGGACAGCCTTTTAGCAGAAAACCACTCAGCCATTTAGTTCAGAGCCTAGAGACACTAGAGATGCCATGATGGAAACGTTTCTAACCTATCCAAGCTGCATTTCTTGAAGGATCCTACCAGGCTGGAGAAGAAGAGGAAATCAGAAAGCCATGGAGAGATTTTCACAGAAGCACACACTTTACTTCAAGGGACTCTGCCCAAACCAATACACCCTCCTTGCCTTATATAGGCAATAAGAGGTCACAAGGACACACACAGGGACCTAGCTCACGGGTCCAGATATAAACAGAGGCACCGAAAACTTTCAGGAGGGAATTATTCGCACACTATGAACAGTGACTGTACTGTGAACAGTACCTTCCCTAGCCTAGTGCTACAATAAAAGTGAACAGTGATTTGCTACAATAAAATTGTACGGACTCCACGGTCTCGTCCATCACGAGCATTGTAGCTACAAACTGAGTCATCTGAGCTGTCTTCTAAGAGATGTGCCTCGTATTTCTGTTCGAGGGCTTCAAGGTCTTCAGGTGAGAGGATTTGATTCAGCCTTCGTGATGAGGATGCTTATTCATGAGCCTAATGTGATGCTTCTTCTTTAGCCCAGTTTGTATTTTCATCTTCTTGAGGGTCAGGAATTCTAGGCTAAGGCCAGTTGGATGGCTGTGCATAGAAAGATGTGTCCATGCTTTGGAATTTTTCATAGGCATCATGGGACAGAGGTCCTACAAAGCGTGCATAAGGGTCCTGGGTGGATTGGACAATGTCATCTTCGCTTGTCATTTCAGGCTCTTGAGACGATGTGGCTTGTCTGTATTGTTCGAGTGCTCCTTAGCTTCTAGTGCTAGGTCATAATGATCCCACGTAGTGGGTACATTATTCCAAACATCTTCGGGAATAGTCTTGTTTTCCTAGCACAGGATTCTCTGGAGTTCTCGATATTCATGTTCACAAAGTCGAACAGATCTAGGATAAGATTTGTAAATCTGGGCTTCTCGGCTGTTCAAGTTAGGTTTATAGGATGTGGTTCCTATTTCTAGTGGTGCATCGAGAATACTACCATTATTTCTGCAAAAATTCCATGGTCGTCGGACAAACAGGATGGTGTGGACCTCAGGATTCGGCGTCATGGATCTCAATTCTTTTTCCAAGTCTTGTTTCCAACATGTAGGATGATAAAACCAATTTAGAAAATCTAAAATATTTCTATCACATTCTTTTTCGATATTTCCAAGTCTTGCAGGAATATCCTTGTGAGGTTGGCAATGAATCTTCTGGTTGGAATTTCAAAAGCTATTAGGTACTTATTGGTTAAGTACCATGATAACGTTTTGAGCTGTTCAGGGAAATCATCTTCCTTCCAGATAAGAGGATGAATGAATGGATCATTCATATTTAACCCAAAAGGATAAAGAATTGAACCTCCGTTGAATCTGAATAGGTCTGTGTGGCTTTGCCACATGAGGTTCTCCAGGTTCTCAGCAAGACTGTCGTTCTAGATTTGTTGAATAATCTCCTGGGGGTATTTCCAGCTTTGTGAATCTTTGATGTTCTCAATTTTGTATTTCACTCCATGATTGAGCATATGGAAAGCAGGTCTCTTGATGTACATATTGATCTCCGCTGGTGCTTTTGGCCTTGATAAGAAGTCAACAAGTACATTCTTCTTTCCAGGAATATGCTTAGTTTCAAAGGAGTATTTTGAGAACCATTCAGCCCATCGAAGCGGTTGGGAATTTGGAATCTGTTTCTGTTTAAACTTGGTCATCTGAGGGAAAGATGCCATGTCTAATTCCACCAGGAAGTGGTGGCCGATGAGATGAAACTCAAACTTTTTGATTCCATTTTTTACTGCTAAGATTTCTTTGAAAGTGGAATGGTAATGCATTTCAGCTTGGGAAAACTTTCCACTTTTATGAGCACAGAGGTGTCTCTTACCATCAATTTCTTCAAAAAGAATAGCTGCCTAGTATTCGTCACTGGCGTCAGTTTGGAGAATCCTTTTGCCTGTTGATGGTATTTGTAATGGTGGGAGATTCTACATAATCTCCTTAAGTTCAGCGACTGCTTTGGTCTGAGCTTTTTCCCAAGGTGGGGAATTCTTCTTCAGCATGGATTGCAAAGGAATCAGAAGCTTTGCAATGTTTTGGACAAAAACCCTGAGATAATTAATTATCCCAATAAATTGCTGAACTTGCTTTGTTGTGAAGTTGTCTTGAGGAAACTTCAATAATTCTTGAGCGATATGTGGCCCTGGGTAGTATGTACCTTTGTTAAGGTGCATACCAAGAAATTCGATTTCTGTCTGGGCAATATTCATCTTCCTTTGATAAAGCATAATACCATGCTTTTTCACGATTTCTGCAAACTGTTCAAGGAGTTGACAGTGTGACTGCTTATCAGGACTGTAGAGCATAATATCGTCAATGTATACGGCTGCACTTGATAAGATCGGTTGGAAGATACGACACATGGCCTTTTGGAAAAGGGATGGTGCTACCTTTAAGCCAAAAGGAAGAACTTTCCATTCGAAGCGCCGGTTCGAGATACAGAATCCTGTTTTGGATCTGTCTTCAGGATGGATGCCCAATTGCCAAAATCCGGCTTTGAGGTCGAATTTGGAATAGATGTGGGCCTTGGTTAGACCAGTAAAGAGAGAATCTCTAGATGGTAAAGGGAACTTATCATCTTGGAGAAAAAGATTAAGAGGTTGATAGTTGATCACCAATCTCATTTTTCCTCTGTTTTGCTCGGCGCGCTTATTGACATAAAAGGCTTCACAAGCCCATTGTGAATCGGAGATTTCAATAAGGCCTTGTTGCAATAGTTCCGAGCATTCCCTTTGAGCTAAAACCAGATGTTCTGGCTTCATTCCCATGTGGCTCGCCCTGGTTGGGTTTATATCTTCATTTTTCTTGAAAGGAAGGCGAACAAAGAACTCTGGATTTTCCCATAAAGGATGGGAACACTTTTGAGCAAATTCTGCATGGGATTCTGAACAGGATTCTAACAACTTTTGCATAATTGGATCTAGTAGACTCATCTGAATGGAAAAGAGTCTTCGAATATTGACGAACTCAGAGAATTGATTTTTATATCTAAGACCTTTTCCAGGAATGATGCGAAGCTGAGAGATTTGAGTCATGATGTCCCACCCAATTATCAGATCTTTATTGGGAAGGTTTGATCCAAAGATTTTTGCGGTTATAGAGCACGAGGAAAAAAGCGGGACGATTCGGGAGTGGTTCTGACATTTGTGGAGAAAGTATCTCCTGAAGCAGAATTGAAGTATCGGGTGTAAGGAGTCCAGAATTCTTCAGGAAGAACTTTGGTGTCTACTATTGAACAACTTGCTCCTGTATCAATGAGAGCAATAACAGTGATGGGTTTGGCAAACTTTGAAGTGAGGATTTTTACAGTGAAATGGGGACAGTGAGTTTGACTTGAAAATATGTCTAGGTTTGGTTCTGGGGATGATGGTGATATATGGAAAATATCTTCAGATTCTGAGTCTGACTCAGTCTCACTGGAAGTTTGGTAAAAGGGAATGACACAAAGAGCTTGTTCATATGGCTCTTCATCAACAGAGAATAAGGATTCAATATCATCATTTTCAAGAGAAATACCTGTTTCATTCTCAGTGTGATGAATTAGGTGATTCTGACCTTTTCTCGCTTGAGGACAGTTTTTGGCAAAATGTCCTTTCTGATTGCAAATGTAGCAACGGTTTGATTTTTTGTGGCTTGTGCGATCCTTTCTTTTGCGTAGGTATCGCCATTTCTTCTTTTTCTGGAAATGCTTGGAGCCATGTTTGGATTTCTTTATCCAAAACTTCTTGTAATGTTTCTTCTTCCGGGAATACTTGCCACATGTACCATCACAGTCTTTCTTGGAACATTTGATTTTTAACTTCTGGCGAGAACAAGCTGATTCAAGGCGCTTGTCGTATGTGATGTAAGTACGGACCATCTAGCGCTTTAAGCATAATTCTTCAAGACATAAATGAACTTCTTGCTGTATTTCGCCTAAGGGAACATCTTGTATTCTCCTTTGTTTTCCGAAGAAAGATCTTTCAACCATATGGGACAGTTCTTTAGGGATGGAAGTAAGGAAAACATGCTTCAGATTTGGATCTGCTCCGATTTGATAAAAAAGATGAAGCATTATTCGATAATGCTTATCAAGATGTTTTTCCTGGAGGGAGCAGCATCTTCTCTCGAAAAACTCTCTTCTTTTTATCTCTATGAGATCAGCGGGTTTTCCCACAAAGACATGATATAAGAGAGTGATAGCATGGCTGAAATTTGGTGACATCAAAAAATGGATCTGGTCTTGTTCTGAAATTGATTGCCCCCAGAGTTTTAAGCTTCCTGTGAAACTTGTAACAAAGTTATACAGGACGTCATTCATATCATGGTTAGTGATAGACTGGGTATTCAACCAAGTATGAAATTCTTCAAGCCTTATTGGCCATTTGTGATAAGGAATATCATCGATGGTGAAGAATTGTTTTGATGCTATGGATACATGCTGAGCAGAATTGCTTGTCTGACCAATTTCTGGTTCAGAATAGTTTGATTCCATTTCATCATCTGGGGGGTCAGCCATGAATATTGATGAAGTTATTGATGCAATGGGAAGGGAATCAACTGTAGGAATTGAGAAGGATGAAGAAGAGGAGAGGGATACTGAAGAATCTGATTCAGTATCACGAGAAGTTTGCTCTACAGGGAGCAAAATCTGTTTTTCTGGAACGACAGGATCAGGCTGTTCAGGCTGTTGGATAACAGGGTCAGGTTCCAGGGTGCCTAAATCCTTTAAAAAAGATTCTAATGGATTTGATAGCATCATCTGATCTAGCCTTTCTCTTATAACAATGGAACTTGATTCTGTAGGTGGTATTTTTTCTTTCCCCTTTTCCTTCTGCAAGGCTTTGAGGCGATTTCGTATGTCTGCCATATCCGGTTCTCTTCTTGAAGAAGGAAGGTTCAGACCGTTTGACCCATTGGCACCTCTGTTAAAACCGGGTATTTACCCCCACCGCCACAAACATCCATTTTTGCCACTATTCCAACAGATCCTTACGGAAGAGAACCGGATATGGCAGACATACGAAATCGCCTCAAAGCCTTGCAAAAGGAAAAGGGGAAAGAAAAAATACCACCTACAGAATCAAGTTCCATTGTTATAAGAGAAAGGCTAGATCAGATAATGCTATCAAATCCATTAGAATCTTTTCTAAAGGATTTAGGCACCTAGGAACCTGACCCTGTTATCCAACAGCCTGACAGCCTGATCCTGTCATTCCAGAAAAACAGTTTTGCTCCCTGTAGAGCAAACTTCTCGTGATATTGAATCAGATTCTTCAGTATCCCTCTCCTCTTCTTCATCCTTCTCAATTCCTATAGTTGGTTCCCTCCCCATTGCACCAATAACTTCATCAATATTCATGGCTGACCCCCCAGATGATGAAATGGAATCAAACTATTCTGAACCAGAAATTGGTCAGACAAGCAATTCTGCTCAGCATGTATCCATAGCATCAAAACAATTCTTCACCATCGATGATATTCCTTATCGCAAATGGCCAATAAGGCTTGAAGAATTTCATACTTGGTTGAATACCTAGTCTATCACTAACCATGATATGAATGACGTCCTGTATAACTTTGTTACAAGGTTCACAGGAAGCTTAAAACTCTAGTGGCAATCAATTTCAAAACAAGACCAGATCCATTTTCTGATGTCACCAAATTTCAGCCATGCTATCACTCTCTTATATCATGTCTTTGTGGGAAAACCCGCTGATCTCATAGAGATAAAAAGAAGAGAGTTTTTCGAGAGAAGATGCTGCTCCCTCCAGGAAAAACATCTTGATAAGCATTATCGAATAATGCTTCAGCTTTTTTATCAAGTCGGAGCAGATCCAAATTTGAAGCATGTTTTCCTTACTTCCATCCCTAAAGAACTGTCCCAGATGGTTGAAAGATCTTTCTTCGGAAAACAAAGGAGAATACAAGATGTTCCCTTAGGCGAAATACAACAAGAAGTTCAGTTATGTCTTGAAGAATTATGCTTAAAGCGCCAGATGGTCCGTACTTACATCACAGACGACAAGCGCCTTGAATCAACTTGTTCTCGCCAGAAGTTAAAAATCAAATGTTCCAAGAAAGACTGTGATGGTACATGTGGCAAGTATTCCCGGAAGAGAAAACATTACAAGAATTTTTGGATAAAGAAATCCAAACATGGCTCCAAGCATTTCCGGAAAAAGAAGAAATGGCGATACCTACGCAAAAGAAAGGATCGCACAAGCCACAAAAAATCAAACCGTTGCTACTTTTGCAATCAGAAAGGATATTTTGCCAAAAACTGTCCTCAAGCGAGAAAAGGTCAGAATCACCTAATTCATCACATTGAGAACGAAACAGGTATTTCTCTTGAAAATGATGATATTGAATCCTTATTCTCTGTTGATGACGAGCCATATGAACAAGCTCTTTGTGTCATTCCCTTTTACCAAACTTCCAGTGAGACTAAGTCAGACTCAGAATCTGAAGATATTTTCCATATATCACCATCATCCCCAGAACCAAACATTGACATATTTTCAAGTCAAACTCACTATCCCCATTTCCCTGTAAAAATCCTCACTTCAAAGTTTGCCAAACCCATCACTGTTATTGCTCTCATTGATACAGGAGCAAGTTGTTCAATATTAGACACCAAAGTTCTTCCTGAAGAATTCTGGACTCCTTACACCCGATACTTCAATTCTGCTTCAGGAGATACTTTCTCCACAAATGTCAGAACCACTCCTGTAACTGTCCAGTTTTTCCCTCAGTGCTCTATAACTGCAAAAATCTTTGGATCAAACCTTCCCGGTAAAGATCTGATAAATGGGTGGGACATCATAACTCAAATCTCTCAGCTTCGCATCATTCCTGGAAAAGGTCTTAGATATAAAGATCAATTCTCTGAGTTCGTCAATATTCAGAGACTCTTTTCCATTCAGATGAGTCTACTAGATCCAATTATGCAAAATTTGTTAGAATCCTATTCATAATCCCATGCAGAATTCGCTCAAAAGTGTTCCCATCCTTTATGGGAAAATCCAGAGTTCTTTGTTCACCTTCCTTTCAAGAAAAATGAAGATATAAACCCAACTAGGGCGAGCCACATGGGAATGAAGCCAGAACATCTGGTTTTAGCTCAAAGGGAATGCTCGGAACTATTGCAACAAGGCCTTATTGAAATCTCCGATTCACAATGGGCTTGTGAAGCCTTTTATGTCAATAAGCGTGCCGAGCAAAACAGAGGAAAAATGAGATTGGTGATCAACTATCAACCTCTCAATATTTTTCTCAAAGATGATAAGTTCCCTTTACCATCTAGAGATTCTCTCTTTACTGGTCTAACCAAGGCCCACATCTATTCCAAATTCGACCTCAAAGCCGGATTTTGGCAATTGGGCATCCATCCTGAAGACAGATCCAAAACAGGATTCTGTATCCCGAACCAGCACTTCCAATGGAAAGTTCTTCCTTTTGGCTTAAAGGTAGCACCATCCCTCTTCCAAAAGGCCATGTGTCGTATCTTCCAATCGATCTTATCAAGTGCAGCCGTATACATTGACGATATTCTGCTCTACACTCGATGAGCAGTCACACTGTCAACTCCTTGAACAGTTTGCAGAAATCGTGAAAAAGCATGGTATTATGTTTTCTCAAAGGAAGATGAATATTGCCCAGACAGAAATCGAATTTCTTGGTATGCACCTTAACAAAGGTACATACTACCCAGGGCCACATATCGCTCAAGAATTATTGAAGTTTCCTCAAGACAACTTCACAACAAAGCAAGTTCAGCAATTTATTGGGATAATTAATTACCTCAGGGTTTTTGTCCCAAACATTGCAAAGCTTCTGATTCCTTTGCAATCCATGCTGAAGAAGAATTCCCCACCTTAGGGAAAAGCTCAGACCAAAGCAGTCGCTGAACTTAAGGAAATTATGCAGAATCTCCCACCATTACAAATACCATCAACAGGCAAAAGGATTCTCCAAACTGACGCTAGTGATGAATACTGGGCAGCTGTTTTTTTTTGAAGAAATTGATGGTAAGAGACTCCTCTGTGCTCATAAAAGCGGAAAGTTTTCCCAAGCTGAAATGCATTACCATTCCACTTTCAAAGAAATCTTAGCAGTCAAAAATGAAATCAAAAAGTTTGAGTTTCATCTCATCGGCCACCACTTTCTGGTGGAATTAGACATGGCATCTTTCCCTCAGATGACCAAGTTTAAACAGAAACAGATTCCAAATTCCCAACTGCTTCGATGGGCTGAATGGTTCTCAAAATACTCCTTTGAAACTAAGCATATTCTTGGAAAGAAAAATGTACTTGCTGACTTCTTATCAAGGCCAAAAGCACCAGCCGAGATCAATATGTACATCAAGAGACCTGCTTTCCATATGCTCAATCATGGAGTGAAATACAAAATTGAGAACATCAAAGATTCACAAAGCTAGAAATACCCCCAGGAGATTATTCAGCAAATCCAGAACGACAGTCTTGCTGAGAACCTGGAGAACCTCATGTGGCAAAGCCACACAGACCTATTCAGATTCAACGGAGGTTCGATTCTTTATCCTTTTGGGTTAAATATGAATTACCATTCATTCATCCTCTTATCTAGAAGGAAGATGATTTCCCTGAACAGCTCAAAACGTTATTATGGTACTTAACCAATAAGTACCTAATAGCTTTTGAAATTCCAACCAAAAGATTCATTGCCAACCTCACAAGGATATTCCTGCTCGGAAGAAATATCAAAAAAGAATGTGATAGAAATCTTTTAGATTTTCTAAATTGGTTCTATCATCCTACATGTTGGAAACAAGACTTGGAAAAAGAATTGAGATCCATGACGCCGAATCCTGAGGTCCACACCATCCTGTTTTTCCGACGACCATGGAATTTTTGTAGAAATAATGGTAGTATTCTCGATGCACCACTAGAAATAGGAACCACATCCTATAAACCTAACTTGAACAGCCGAGAAGCCTGGATTCTTATCCTAGATCTGTTCGACTTTGTGAACATGAATATCGAGAACTCCAGAGAATCCTGTGCCAGGAAAACAAGACTATTCCCGAAGATGTTTGGAATAATGTACCCACTACGTGGGATCATTATGACCTAGCACTAGAAGCTAAGGAAGCACTCGAACAATACAGACAAGCCACATCGTCTCAAGAGCCTGAAATGACAAGCGAAGATGACATTGTCCAATCCACCCAGGACCCCTATGCACGCTTTGGAGGACCTCTGTCCCAGGATCCCTACGAACAATTCCAAAGCATGGACACATCTTTCTATGCACAGCCATCCAACTGGCCTCAACCTAGAATTCCCGACCCTCAAGAAGATGAAAATACAAACTGGGCTGAAGAAGAAGCATCACATTGGGCTCATGAACAAGCATCCTCATCATGAAGGCTGAATCAAATCCTCTCACCTGAAGACCTTGAAGCCCTCAAACAGAAATACGAGGCACACCTCCTAGAAGACAGCTCAGATGACTCAGTTTGTAGCTACAATGCTCATGACGGACGAGACCGTGGAGTCCGTACAATTTTACTGTAGCAAAATCACTGTTCACTTTTACTATAGCACTAGGCTAGGGAAGGTACTGTTCACAGTACAGTCACTGTTCATAGTGTGCGAATAATTCCCTCCCGAAAGTTTTCGGTGCCTCTGTTTGTATCTGGACCCGTGAGCTAGGTCCCTGTGTGTGTCCTTGTGACCTTTTATTGCCTATATAAGGCAATGAGGGTGTATTGGTTTGGGCAGAGTCCCCTGAAGTAAAGTGTGTGCTTTTGTGAAAATCTCTCCATGGCTTTCTAATTTCCTCTTCTTCTCCAGCTTGGTAGGATCCTTCAAGAAATGCAGCTTGGATAGGTTAGAAACGTTTCTATCCTGGCATCTCTGAGTGTCTCTAGGCTCTAAACTAAAGGGCTGAGTGGTTTTCTGCTAAAAGGCTGTCCTTGAAGGGCTTGAACGGGAGTTGTTCGCCCACTATGGGATGCATACCTGCAGGAAATTTACTCTCCTTCCCTGGTTCTCAGTCTAGGTCCATTCATGGTTACATTCATATTCCTTAATGGCTTTCCCAGATAGTCTAGTTATCTCGAGAGTGATCAACTTTGAGAATAGCCCTATAGGCATATCGATGAAAGGCCCGATTAATTTAATTGAAAGCATAACTGAAAAATTCCGGATGTCACAATCAAAGCCATTAATCATGGCAAAACTCATCTCATGCAAGAGTTAATTTTTGTAGAAGACTTGGTTGATATTTGAAGTGTAATTTTTACTTGTCATTGGGGAATATCAAAGTTATGACCATTTGGGATTCCACTTTATTTTATGGAGTACTAAAGTAGTGGTGTGGGCAAACCACTGATTGACTTAGAAATAAACATCTACCAAGCTTCTCTCAAATTTTCACCCAAAATTAAGGGACATGCTTATACGGATCATGGCCCACGATGAATCATGCACAATCATAGCCAATGATCATGGCAAAACATATCTCATGGAAGAGTTAATTTTTGCACACTGACTTGACTGCAATTCAAAGCGTAATTTTTACTTGTCATTTGGGAGTATCAAAGTGGTGACCATTTGAGACTCCACTTTATTTTATGGAGTATCAAAGTAGTGGCATGGACAAAGCACTAATTGACTTAGAAATAAACGCCTCGACAACCAAGCTTCTTGCAAATTTCCACCCCAAATTAAGGGACATGCTTATACTGATCATGGCTTACAATGAATCATGCACAATAATAGCCATTGATCATGGCAAAACATATCTCATGCAAGAGCTAATTTTTGCACATGGCTTGACTGCAATTCGAAGCGTAATTTTTACTTGTCATTTGGAAGTATCAAAGTCGTGGCCATTTGAGACTCCATCGATGGTTGATAGTTTCTCGTTCACTGAATGAATGATACTTATTGTTGTGACTTGTCTGCAAAAAAAAAAAAAGGAATGGAAGAAAAGCCCTTCAAGAGATCGTCTAAAAAATCGGAACCTTCTTGATAAGTTTCTTCATAGTTTGCAAAGCTAATATTCCAGTCTTCTGACTATCCTTACTTTCCTTTCATAATCATGTCCACCCACTTCTTCTTGGGGTCTTGAACCTAGCAAGTGGTAGTTTTATTGACTAAATGTTATATGTATATGAAGTCTCTTCCTTACATGTTTTGAAAAAGATTTGCAATAAACATAAATTCTCTCACTTATCTATGTTATACATAAAGAGGTCATTATAAATTAATTATACATATTAAATAATAAGTACTTACATAATTTTTTATGTTAACTAATAATAGAAACTCTAAAATCTTTTAGAAAAAAAAAATGTGATTTCTATGCATCAGCGGTTGAGCAAGAATTCAGGTGGTTGCGTCATGTGGTGTGACACATATGTCTATTTTGCCACAAAACATATGATCATTAGTGAAATTTCATTTGGCTCATTACATAAAGATCTTGGCAAAACATATCTCATGGAAGAGTTAATTTTTGCACACGAACTTGACTGCAATTCAAAGCGTAATTTTTACTTGTCATTTGGGAGTATCAAAGTGGTGACCATTTGAGACTCCACTTTATTTTATGGAGTATCAAAGTAGTGGCATGGACAAAGCACTAATTGACTTAGAAATCAACACCTCGACAACCGGGCTTCTCGCAAATTTCCACCCCAAATTAAGGGACATGCTTATACTGATCATGGCCCGCGATGAATCATGCACAATAATAGCCATTGATCATGGCAAAACATATCTCATGCAAGAGTTAATTTTTGCACATGGCTTGACTGCAATTCGGAGCGTAGTTTTTACTTGTCATTTGGAAGTATCAAAGTCGTGGCCATTTGAGACTCCATTGATGGTTGATAGTTTCTCGTTCACTGAATGAATGATACTTATTGTTGTGACTTGTCTGCCAAAAAAAAAAAAAAAGATTGGAATAAAAGCCCTTCAAGCGATTGTCTAAAAAATCGGAACCTTCTTATGAAGTTTCTTCATAGTTTGCAAAGCTAATATTCTAGTCTCCTGTCTATCCTTACTTTCTAGTCATAATAATGTCTACCCACTTCTTCTTGGGGTCTTGAACCTGGCAAGTGGTAGTTTTGCTGACTAAATGTTATATGTATATGAAGTCTCTTACTTACACATTTTGAAAAAGATTTGCAATATGTATAAATTCTCTCGCTTATCTATGTCATACATATAGAGGTCATTCTAAATTAATTATACATATTAAATAATAAGTACTCACATAATTTTTTATGTTAACTAATAATAGAAACTCTAAAATCCTTTAGAAAAAAAAAGTGTGATTTCTATGCATCAGCGATTGGGCATGAATTCATGTTGTTGTGTCATGCGGTGTGACACATATGTCTATGTTGCCACAAAACAGATAATCATTAGTGAAATTTCATTTGGCTCATTACATAAAGAATATGGTGTAATATATGATTACATATAAGTATTTTGTGTTATTGCATCAATTAATTATGAATCATTATGGTATGAAAAATAATCAATTCTATAATACGTGCATTAAATAGAGTTTTGCCAATAAATATGATTACCGAATGCTTAATGAATATTAGAGGGAAAATGCTAGCTAGGATTTTTCCAAGGCTAAGAATATAGATGTTTGTAGTATCTTACGGCCAGAAGAATTCTACACATCCCTCAAAAATCGTTGAGAGTAAAAGTCCCAATTCATTATCCATGGATGAAGGGAAACAATTTTATCATTTAACTTTTTTTTGTTCTATATATGCTAGAGGAATATATAATCTCGCCATTATGATTATCTGAAAAGAAAACGACTGTTATCAAAATGGTTTCGTTCGCGAGTGCTTTAAGATACTTATGCTAAAAATGACAAAGTTATATTTATGAGGTGTTTAAGAGTGTGCTATAGACAAAATCCTTATTAAAATAGGGCTTGGCCCCTGATTGTTGGGAGATCCACATGGCTCATTAGTGCATAATATGTTTTTTTGGTAATTGCTAAATACCTGATTTGTCGTTACTTTTTCCCTGGAATGTGATGAAAGTGAAGATTAAGGCTGAGCTATGTATATTATGTGTTTAAGTTGATTTTCTTGCCTAGATATAATGGCGTTTTACTCATTTCAGCAAGTGAAAAATGAAATTAACAATTAAGAATGACAAATACTACAATGCCATAATGTTGTAGTTTTCAATCAATGCATATCAGCTTTCTCATGTGCTACCTATTTAGATCAAATTAATAAGTAGTTGGGTGATAGACAACTAAAAGTAATTTGGAAAGAACAAGTCAATGTTGATCATAATAAGATAATAGAGGTGGATAGAATTGCTTATATGGACAACATGGACAAACATATTTCTTATTTTAACATCCAGTTAAGTTTTAATTTTCGCATTTGGATCTAATGTCGTTGATGTTATGGAGTAGTGCCATCTCATCACTAGTGTCCTTACATTAAGGTCATCTTTCATAGAATATTGTAGATTACATATGCACCCTCTAATTCACAATTAAATTGAGTTTGTTCCTGCACCTTTATTTTCGTTTTCCCTTAACACATTGATATCGATGGTTGAGGATTAAAGCGACTAGGAACAACATTTGCATCTGAGAGAGAAAATTATATGAATGCAATGTCTTGAGAGAGTAACATTTTGCTCCAAAAAATTATGCAAAATTATACTATAATAATAATAATCCACTAACCATAACAACAAAAACATTTCTAGCAATTATATTGAAACCAATTACATCCAAAAGTATTAGATGGGCAAAATTCATTAACTGTACTTACTACTTTTTTCCTAAAGGATAAATGAACATGGATGAAGTGAGTTTAGATTTCAAAGTGAGTAGCTAACATTAAAATTATTTAAAATGAAAAGGAAAAAAAAAATGCCTCTAGTGCCATTTTAATGGGAAGAAATTTCATTCCCATATACAAAGAATTTGCATTTTCAGGATCATCTTGCAGAGTCTTCTTTCTCAAAGAGAAAACCAAGTCAAGCAAAAAGCTGACTCACCACATATGAGAAAAAAGAATATGGCCTTGAAACTCTTAGTCCATTTCTCCAAAGTTGCCTCCAATTGCCACGTCCATGTCCTCCAGCTAAAGTGAGTTTTCATTCGCTTCTTCCATTCACTCCAGCCTCCACGATATGCACAGATGGCCAAGCAAACTCTTCTCCAAAGGCAGAAAAACCCATCAAAAAGAAGAAAAGCGCTTCAATGGCTATTGAGTCAAATAGAAAAAAGAAGAAAAACGCTTCTAAAAGCTGTCCAGAAAAAAATAAAAGAAGAATCGACACCTTCCTATAAAAGGATAAGAACAACACTTCAAAATCGACACCCCACTCTTGTAAAGCTCTTCAAAGTTTCCAGTAGTGCTCATCCGCCCTTTGTTTCTCAAATTTACCTGTATTGCTCTTGCACTTTGCTTCAACCAAGTCTCTTCCACTACCAATGAAATAGATAAACTTGCACTTCTCGCATTTAAGGCTAGTATAACCAGAGATCCTTTCTGCGTGCTCAACTCATGAAACAATAGCATTGAGTTTTGCCAGTGGTATGGCGTTACATGCGGTCGGAGACACAGGAGGGTCACGGTCCTAGACTTACGATCACAAGGACTCTCCGGATCAATCTCTCCTCATATTGGGACTCTTAGCTTCTTGAAGGAAATGCGGCTCTAAAACAACAGTCTCGATCATGCAATCCCTCCGCAAATCGGCCAGTTGCGCCGCCTTCGTTTCTTAGTACTAGACAACAATTCATTGGTTGGTGAAATTCCCAAAAACATATCAAGTTGCTTGGACTTGTTCGTACTTAGGGTTGGGCGTAATGAGCTAATTGGAGAATTTACTAGGAAGCTCAGTTCATTGACGAAGCTCTAGGGATTTGATTTGGTTCATAATAATTTAACCGGGCACTTGCCCTCCTTCATTGGCAATTTATCTTCCTTGGAGGTACTTTTTTTAGATGATAACAACTTGGCGGGAGCATTCCCCAAGTTCTAGGCCACCTAACAAACTTGCGATACATTGACCTTTCATCAAACAGATTGTTGGGTACAATTCCACATTCCTTATTCAACCTCTCTTCACTAATTGAATTTTGGGTTGCATTCGACCAGATACAGGGGACTCTTCCAACAGGTATGGGCCTCAAACTTCCAAAACTTGAAGTTTTAAATGTTGGTGTCAACCAACTTGAGGGTCCGATTCCTCCCTCGATATCGAATTGCACAAAACTAAGTGTGCTTGACATTGCTGTTAACGAGTTTTCTGGGAAATTACCATCATTGAGAAATTTTTATATGCTTAGTTGGCTTGTAATGTATGAAAATTAGTTTGGAAGTGGAAAACCTGAAGACTTGAGTTTCCTTTGCTCATTAACTAACAGCACCAAATTAGAGAATGTGAATATCGGCTCGAACAAGTTTGGTGGGGTGTTACCTAAATGCCTAGGTATTTTATCCACCACTTTGAAAACATTTGTTACAACCATGAATCAAATATCCGGTGAGATTCTAGAAGAAATTGGGAATCTTGTCAACTTGGAGGTATTATTTATGAATTTCAACCAACTTTCAGGTGTTATCCCCTCAAATTTGGGGAATCTACAAAATCTAAAGCTGTTGCAGTAGAGTCGTAACAACCTCAGAGGGACTATCCCATCTTCATTGGGAAATCTAACCAAGACGATACATTTAGATCTTAGTAGGAACAACTTTCATGGGCAAATTCCTTCACATCTATCAAACTGCCGGTCTCTTATTGGACTTAATCTATCTCATAATAATCTTAGTGATGCCATACCCACACATCTTATCGGTCTCTCATCATTAGCCATCCTTTTGTGTTTGTCTCGTAACTATATGACTGGGATTCTACCCACAGAAGTTGGCAACTTGAGAGCTTTGACCGTGTTGGACATATTTGACAATTTGTTGGTAGGTGAAATCCCAAATAGTTTAGGTGATTGCACTTCGTTGGCATCATTGAGGATGGAAGGCAACTTCTTCCACGGGTCAATTCCACAATCAATCAAATCGTTAGGAGGCATCGAAGAACTACATCTTTCACCCAACTATTTGTTAGGTCAGATTCCAGAATTCTTAGCAGTATTTCGATCCTTAGAGCGTCTAAATTTGTCATACAATAAGTTTGAAGGTATGCTACCATGTGAAGGAGTCTTTAAGAATGCTACTAGTACTTCCATTGTTGGGAACAATGAGCTCTGCGGTGGATTGCCGGAATTTCATCTCCCCAACTACATTTCCAAAAGCCACAAAAGCAAAAAGATCAATATAGTGATAGTTGTGGCTTCTATCATTTCTGGAGTTGTTGGAATGGCTTTTATTGAAGCTTTTATATATCTTTGTTGGGTGAAGAAGAAAGTAAATGAACTAGTTTCAAGTTCAATGATGATTCACATTTGAATGTATCTTACGGGACACGGAGAGTTCCCCTGTTGTGTGATTTCATGAATTTTTGGGTGATCTGCACAACCTCCTATTATTTTAGTATTTGTCCCCTACCTGTCAAAAGATATTATGGCTCATCTCCCTTTGATGGTTGTCATTTGTCTTTGTGATGATCTTGGGCAGGTAGCCCTTTTTTTTACAGTACTCGTCTATCATCGAATCAACTGATATGACATTTTCCAGTACCGAGATGACAAAAGATCAGATGGTCATTGATCTTGCCTGCCGGACAAAGATACTCTTCTGGATTAGTATTTATCTTGGAAAGGTGTCAATTGGTATCCTTGGATTTGCTAAACTTGTAACCATATTCTATATCTTGTTGAATTCAAGACATTATAATCTTTGACTTCATTGGGCTTATGCTGAATCTTCTTTCCTCATAAAATGAAACAGATGGAAAAAGTAGAGGCAGTGCAGACGGGATGAGCAGGAGCAGCAGCAGCAGAGCCATGTTGCAGCCTACTGGCCCAACACAAAAACGCAGTGGATGATTGGGAGATATACTAGATGGACATTTACTTGTAATTTGTCTAATGAGTAGGAGGAGATCCACTTTTGTTCCATGTGGCCATCTTGTGTGTCGTCAGCAATGTGCATTATCCGTGGAACGGGAGGTTTCACCAAAATGCTCTGTTGTAGGTAGCTGATCTCTAATTCAGTTCGGATTCTTGAGTATAATAGTGATTTTGTTTCTATTAGTCCGAGGGTGGAAAGTCGGAATTGTTAGCTTTTCTTCCTTAATATATCATCGGAAAAAGAGCATGCCCATCCTTTAATGGAGAGTCCACAATGGACCAGTGATTATTTCGTGTCAATAACGATGCTTCGTAGGTCTCTCCAACTGTGAAAACTATGTTGTTTGGTAAATTGAGCCTTGCTGTTGAGTTTGTCAGCTCGAAGTAGCTTTTATTGTTGGTATTACAATTAAACGTGAGTGCTGCTCATCTTTTCTTTGAATTTGTAAGTTCTTTTTTGTCTTTAGACAGTGACAGATTAGTTTTTTTTCTTTGGTCGAAATATCCACTATTAGTTATGAAATGCATAGCATGGCATCATATTTATAAAAATGAAAAAAGAGATATGGAGCTATATCATGTTCGTATGGTGGCGCGATGTTCTATGCGAATGCACGTTGGAAGGACATCATACCAAAGTCGTACAATTAGGACCTTGATATGGTTCTATTCCGTTCATCGTATCGGAGGTTATGTTCCGTTTTGCTTTTTTCGGGCTTCTTCTCATTCTTCTTTGGCACATACGGTAGAGATCGGAGGTATTTGGCCTTATTGCATAAATTTAGATAGAGCATTTATTACCCAAGTTTGTGAATTGATTAAATATGAAATGACTTGAGAAATGCTTAATGAAAAAAAGTGTAAAAGATTATAGGTCGAGGGTAGGTGAGCCTCGTACAACCTTTGACTCTCTAGATCTCGCTCAATAGACTTGCAATAGTCGACCCTTGACGACCATCAACTTTGGGTTTGCATCGACCAAAATTGGGGTGATGATGAGCTGGTTGGTTCAAAGAGAGATGATGAACAATAGGATGAGAGCAAAATAAGTATACAAAAGTATAAGCGAGGGTAAAGTTGGAGGAAAAAAAAATCATTAAGCTAAGGGACTTTAAAAATGTTAAATTTGGTTCAAGGCTTTTGGGACCTCAGCGTTGGCACAAGGATCCTCGAGGCCCGCGATTCTTTGGAAGAGCAGATTGAAATGCACCACCTTGCCCAGCGAAGCTCACTAGTCATATAGGACAACCAACGGGGACCCCTTAAACCTTATGCACAAACAGCAAATGTAAACATGAAAAAGCAAATCACTTCGATAGTAAACACGAAAGGAAAATTATTGCAGTAGTAATCACAAGATAATATAGCCAACGTCTAGTAATTTTTTTTTTTTTAACAACAACGTCTAGCAAATTTTATTTCTATATTTTCTCGTCCCTAACATAATTACAGGACATTAACAATACTCCCACCCTGACAATAGGAATGTACCATAATATTGTGATGTTGAGCACGCTCTAAAGATCCTAACAGTAAAAATCGATTTAAATAATATAAAGTTCTAGGTAATTTATTCACTTTGCCCTATCTATAATTATCCATTGTGCTTCTCTACCTTTACTCTATTTTAGTCTTATATATGTAATCTTTGGAAAATGTACTATGACATCCTGAATTTCAACCACGTCCCGAATATATGAAATGGGCATTTCGTCGGGGTGCCTATCATCCTTTTTCTTTGAGCTGATTACTCATGAGTTAACCAATCTATTGAGTGAAGCCGTTAAGGGGTATAACCGCGGTAAAATCCCTAAAAGCTACCCAATTGGTTGGATTAGACTAAAATCGTGTTCGGTCGATTTTAACCACGAAATTGAATTCGGTTTCGGAAATCGGATGTTCGAACATGTCACGGTTCAATTATAGGATGTCATCTTGTTTTTCGGTGAAATTCCATCGAGTTCGGGGATTTTACGGAAAATCGTTTCGAATGATTCAGAAAAGAACGGAAATTCGAATTGGCTAAATTGAATGGATTTTTGGCCTCCTTACCGAGCTATTTGGCAATGGGGACTTATAGAAATTTTGTGGGACTTTTCTTCGTGAAAGTTGGGCCTCAATTGGGGAAGTTGTTCGAGGAATTGAAGTTCCAATTTGTCAAATTCGGAGCTAGGGCAAGAGGGGGGTGCAACAATTGCATTCAAATTGGTTTATTATGGAATTTTAATTTAAGAAAGTATTAGGGGACATGAAGTTAATGGAGAAGATGAGATTGTAGACTTTTGGCTCCCTCTCTCTCCTAGACTTCCCGTGCACGCTAGCTCCACCGAGCCTTCTTCCCCTTCGCACTCCTGCTTTCATTTCTTTCTTTCGGTTTACTTTCATTTCTTCCACCGAACCTGCTGCCCTTTTCTCTTTCATTTCCCTTCTGTTCTGGCCGTCGTTCTCCTTTCCCCTGCGAACAGCCCACACCCCACCGAGAATTCTTCAATTTCTGCCGCATGCTATCTTCCATTTCACCGCCACACCTCTCCGATTTTTCTGCCGTAGCCACTTGTCCACGAAACCGCCTCTCTAGGTCAACACTTCCATCCACCGAAGACCTCCCCTGCTCCACTTTCAATTGTCGCTGCCTCCATGCGTGGTCTCCCCAGCGTCAACTTCCCCTTTGTTCCGTTGACCGCAGCTCCTTCGTGCGCGGTCCAGCACTGAAGATCACCGAAGCCGCTACTCCTTTTGCTTCTTGGCCAGCGTCATCGTTCGCTGCCAGTGGTCTTCAACGCCATCAACGACGCCAGCTGCAACGTCTACCCAAGCCAGCGAATCCATCTGCTCCAGCAACGTCAGTCTTCACGTCTCGAGGCCCGCCAGCGGTCTGTGCTGCTTCGTTGACCGGCGTCAGCCCACGCCTCTTCAAGCAGCAGCCCAACTTCCATTCCTGCAAAGCCCGATTCTGCAAGCCTTAGCCTAGTGAATTTCAACAGCCCAGCAAGCAGCCCATTCCAGCGAATTTGGTCCAGCAAAGCCCAACAAGGTTCTGTTTTCAGCAAGCCCAAGTGTTCAGGCCGAGTTTGGAAGCCCAAGAAGTTTCAGCAGCTCAGCCCGCGAAGCTAGTCGGCCCAAGTTTGGCCCAACCTAGTTTTTTCTGTGGGCTTGTGAAGCTTTTGGGCCCGAGTGTCCGCCAACGCTGCCGAAAATTCGGAATTCGGCCACCGTCGCGTTGCCGTCACGTCGTCGTCGCGGTGTTCCAGTCTTCGTTTTGCACAAGTGAGTTTTACTCACTAATGCTTTCTTAGTTTGCTAATTATGCTTAAGGGTTGATTATATTTAATTAAGTGTAATTAGGTGGTTAGATTAGTTTAGAATACTTTAATTAGTGACTTAATGATGCATGTTAGGTGTTTGGTTCGTGTAATTAGCAAGTAGAGACGTACTCCTATTTATTGAATGCATCTCAGGATTTTTCCCGATCCGTTCTAGCGTCGAATTAGACATTATGAGCCTAAATTGGATTTTTAGTATTTATTTATTAATTTTTGAAATTTATTTAATTATTTATTTATTTTTCGGAAATTAGGCAGGGATAACCGACAACCATAATTTTATGCTGATTGTCGTGGTGTAGTCCGTTTATTTAATTGAGCTTTATTTTGTCCTTAATTGAATTATTTGTGAAATTAGGAATTATTCTTTAATTGTATAATCTTTGGTTATTAATTGAAAAATAACCGGGCATCGGTTGATAATGTCAAAAATATTTGAGTGGACTACAGAAAATGTGGGAGCTATGGAAAGGAAAATATTATATTTTGGCTAAGGCCAACCATGTGCCCACGCACGATATTTTGTTAAAGATGATAAAAGATGAGAAGAAATGCTGTGTGATGTGGCTCGGCGACTATTACATTGCTTTGGCATGTAGGATGCCTTAGAGAATGCACGTAAATGGTTGAATATTGATCATGCCTATGTGGTGATAATTGATCATGCCTGTGTGGCATAGAACATGCCTGTGTGGCGGAGATCGTGCTTGCGTGGCCGTATTTCTGTGTGTCGAGTATCTTGCCCATGTGGCTGAAAGTAATTGGAATACCTGAGAGCATGCACATAAAGTGTTTATTGTACATCACGTTGGCGAAAACAGCACCAGAGAGAGAAAGAATATACGTGATTTACGGACATGCATGGTTCAGTGATGAAGGATATCACTGGCAAAAATGGCGCCTTAAAGAACGCATACATCGCCTTGGCGGAAACGACGCCCAAGAGCATTAATGTAGCTCTGTGACTAAGTATACTATTGGAGGTTGTATAGTGTGGAGTGAGATGACCTAGAAATGGTCCGACTAACATGTAATACACTAGGTCGATTGATCGAGATATCGATCTGTGATGTGATTGATTGGGTGCCTATTGAACTATGCTAATATGCAGGTGGAATCTAAGGCCAAGGACCCTAATGAGGAGCCTAAGAAGGAGGGATTTGAAGAGGAGAACCCTGAAGTGAAACCTGAGGAGGAGGAAGATTTTGAAGAAGAAGATGATCACAAGGAGGATCCTGAGTACGATCCGAATGAGGACTGAGATCCCATCTTGTTTTGTGTGAACCTTGTGTTTCTGTGGACAGGTGTTAGGTGACCTATGTTGATGGTATTGTAAAATACTATGGGTTGTGCTATGTATAGAAGTAAGGTTGTGAATTTCATTATGAAAATTGTGGCCTACTTTTCTATCCCAATGTTTTGTTGTCTGGGGATTATCTTATGCTTCCGCATGCATATTAAAATGAATGGGTTGGCGATGTGTCCTGGGACGTCGCTATTAATTGCGCAGGTGAGGGATGGGCACGCGTTCGAGAATTAGGGCGTGACATGTACCCATGCTAAAACCAAACAAAATTGAAATGGGTTAAAAATTCAAGGAACCACAAGATTTAAAATGCGGCGTCGTTAAAAAATAACTCAACATAATTGTTTGATATTTTGCTGTAAAAGAAAAGTTAGAAGATATTTTGTCCTTCCCGCAACTATTCATGTCATTCTACAAAGAACGCATTTCTCGCGACAGGAGATAGCTCTCCCGATGTCAATTGAAAGAGACGTAACTTTTCCATTTGGCACGTGGCTGGTTCATTTCACAAATTGACAAACTTGTGTTTCCTCATAGAAAAGAGCTCTTTGCAAGTAAAAAGAAAATTTCGCATGTGAAAATATTAATTCAAAGCATCATCGTCTAGAGTTAGATACTTATATAGTCGTGGCAGGTCTTCTTTTTGCATAGCTAAGAACCACTCCCTCCGCCCCCACGTGCCACTGCCTTAACTTTGATTGCACTCGCCACTGCCGACTACGCTTACATGTGACAGCCAAGGAACACAACCCTATGCGAAGAACTATTAATGGGTTGAATGTTAATTTTCCTCGTAGAAAGTTACTATCTGCAAATTTACCATAATGAATTACAACTTGCACTCAATCTAGGCCTCGACAGTGAAAGCCCGTCACTCCTACTCGAGAATCTACCCCAACCAAACATTGTCTGCAAGCTTCATTGATGGTTCGACAAGTCCTCATTAGTCTTCAAAAAGACAAAAGTTGTATACATTAAAAGCAGAAATTAACTCCAGAATATGGAGTGGATAAGCTCATCAAATGACACAGGTAACAATATGGAGATAATACTGAGAAAAGCACTTTTAGTGGTTCCACTAACATCTTAGCAAGCTCTCGTCAACATCTAGAATCCACAGAACATAGCCAACTTAAAGAACTGAAAGTATATTGACTCATCAAACGTACTAATTCGTGAAAATTTGATATAATTCTAACAGCATTGATGAAGACCAGTGGCTCCATGCCCTAGGATTTGATTGAAGATCACACATGAAGCTAAATTATTAGTCTTTATTGATTCTATGTTTTGAAAAGTGTGCTTGTATAATTGGCCATTGCAATATAATAGTAGTCACTAATCACTACCGTAGCAATAGTGTAACAGCTACTGTTCACTCCATAGCACTGTATCAAAGGAAAAATTGTGTTACAAGTCTATCAATGTAAAAAATAGGGACATGTAAAGATTATTGGTCATTGTTGGTTAGGAGTCTTTGGGTGAAAGGCAGTACTTTACTAGAGCGTGGTCCCTAAAGCAACTTGGAGGCTCCTCTAGAAATTCGATGTGAATCGTGGGTCTCGATTTGATGTTATAGTTACGGGCCACCATGCAATCGTACCGTTTGTTTAACATATAGCGCAGCATACTTCTCCAATGAATAATCTACTTGTATAGCCATAACATGCATACTATTAAATGCTAACAATAGAAATTGAAGCCTAAAGGAGATCTCCGAAATTGTTACCTTGATAGATTGCAGCTCTGGTGATCTAGCAAGCAAAGACCGAATATTCAATATCCTGACACGTGAGACGAGCATGGTATCCATAACTCTCTTCGGTTCCATTTTAGGAATAAATGTGAAAACAGCATCTCTAATTTCCGCAAGAATCTCATGCTCTCTGGAAGCACCTGCCTTGATGACAGCGGCCAAAACCTGTACTAGCATAATATTGGCAATTAACTATGATATATTTTAAGAAATTATGCAGAATGGAGTAAATACTAAATTAGACGAATAACATGTCATAAATGATTGCAGTATTTTTCTATTTTTGAAACATCCATTCACCAGCATGCTGTAATTCTTTTTAAAATAGGAAAAAAATTATCATTCAGGCCCAATTATGTGGAGAACAGAAATTGTATATTCAAGAAACATACTATACTTGCAATTACTTCTCTTTAGCTCTTTGCTTGTGCTTCTGTTTCTAGCACTTGAACGTTGAGTTTTCTTTGACATTGAACATGTCAAATGTTTAAAGACAAAATTAGCATGTAGATTCATTAGTAGTCAAGTAGAATCATTTCAAAATTACTAAAACGAACTGTTCAGAAGAGAAAACCAAAAGCTGCTTTTTGGTCTTCCACAAAAAGAATGAAACACACCCAATGAGAGGTGCAAATGAACAATTTTGAGATAAAAATTACAAGACAAAGTAACAAACTATCACTAATCACTATTGTTCTTTACCAAAGACAAAGCACACTGATTGATTGCGATTCGATCATGAAACTATTACCGACAAAAAGATAAAACTTTATACATGTTGAATGACAAACTAGTGATGAAACATTCATCAGATTTTTTTTTTCTTTTCCACTTAATGAACACCCCTCATTATTTTTCAAATGCATGTGAATATCATTAGGTGAGCATACCAACATCAAGAGTTTGTTTGCTCCATCAGAAATGGCAGCAAGACTGTCATAATGATCCGGATCGAAGTCATTCAATGCTGCAGTTAGGTATTCTCCCACTGGTGTAGTTTTAACTTTCTCAGAACTTGCTTTGACCAGAGCAACTGAACCGGTAGACTTTTCAGCACTTAATGGCGAAGGAACAACATCCAGAGTACGTCCAACATTGCCATTACTTGTCCTGGAAAAACCGACAACGGAAGAATGGTCAACGTGAAACATGGTGTAGGCTAGAATCACAAAAAGCAAGTTTCATCTCAGAAACGTATCAAGATGGCATGTTTGCAGTTCCTTTTGAGAATGGACTTGATTATCTGTTGTTCCTTTTGAGAATGGACTTGATTATCTGTTGTACTTTAGCTAGTACGTCCATGATGGGGTGCAATTGGACCGCACCATTTGGATTTGATATGCTACGATGAAGGGGTGTGATGGGGTCATATAAAAGACCCCTAAAGACAACCGTTGGAGGGGTTGGACAAACGTACGTTCAGAAAATTTTCTTCCTTTCTCTCCTCTTTCCATCAAGGCGTTCCATTTTCTTCTTTACGAGAATGATTTGCATTTACGCCGTGGAAATCGGGTGCTTTCCTCGTGATCACATCCAGACCGATGTGAGATAGTTTTTTGTTCGTGATTCATTTGCAATTCAACGTTCGTTCCGGGGTTAATTGCTGTTTGCACATCAGAATCAGGTAAGTCATCTTCCGCCGACTTGAATTTCAACAGTAGTATCAGAGCCCGGTTGTCATTTCTGCCTTATTTTTCATCGAGTTTTCTCATTTATCATTTGATATTGTGATTAAGAGATTGTATTGTTTTATGTTTATTAGTCGGAATTGCAATCTGAAAACTCGAATTAGAACCGAAGCGAAGAACGGGTTTGGGGTCGCGTACACCCATACGGTTTTGGCCATTTTTCGAAATGATTTTTTTGCCAAAATTAATTTTTGAATATACAAGCTGAAAGTGCTCGTTGAGACAAGTTCGACGATGCGTAGAGCGTCGCTGGAGGACGCCGAACGCGCCCGCACACGCGGCCAAAAGCCACTGCTCTTGGGATCCACGTGCCGGACGCGCTAGGGACGCCAGCAAATAGGCACGTGATGTCATGCGCTGATGTTGGCGAACCGACGCGTGAGCGACACGCGCACGTTAGCAAAGCGACTCGTGCTGACGTCACTGATGACGTCATCCAACGGTCGGTAACCACTTGGATGACGTCATCGATGACGTTAGCGCCGGCGGAAGTTGGCCGACCAGCGACCCGACCCGTGACCCGACCGGACCTGTGATCCAACCCGAGGTTGATCCGACCCGAGGTTGACCCGACTCGACCCGACCTTTGACCGGTCAACCGGTCCGGTGGTTGGACCGGTCGGACCGATTGGACCGGTCGGACCGGTCGGACCGGCTAGAAACCGTTTGGCTCGTTGGCGCGTGCGTCACACATGCCACGTACTCAGGTAGCGCGTGGGGGCACGTGCAGGCTCCGATTGAAGCGTGGTCAGCGGTGTTTGGTTCGTATGAATGTTGTCTACACAGTGGTATAATTATTTTATATTTTTAAATTTTATAAATGTATGAAAATGCGTAGGAAACCCTATGTACACGTATTTTTGGGGTTTAATGCATAGTTTATTCATTTGTAACTTGTATTTTCTTGTAATTTAGAAAATACAGTAGCTAACTTGTATGTAAATGATGTCATATATGCTGTGTAGAGCTTGGTTCGTTGATATCATATATATAGTTTAATATACTTGCAATTTTCTAGTTGCTAGAAAATTCGGACAATGGTAGGAAATCCATTACATGTTGAATTGCAATTTTGATTATAGTTGAAGCATGATTGTTGTTTATACATTGGTTATTATCATGCTATGTTTTTGTGTTAAGGAAAAATGTAAAAATTACATAAGCTCATGTAATTATTTTTCCTAGTAGGAGTTCATAGGTTGGTAGAATTTGAAAGAGTTCTCACCTAGAACTTAAAATTTACGTAAATTAAACTAATTAATGATAATAGAACAATTGTACATAGAAGTTGATTGGGAACATAGTGAACTTTTGCTTTTGTGTCTTTTGTTGAATTATCATTAATTTAGTTTGTCTTTGCTGCAAATTAAATATGTATGTTACTCTATAAAGTGTGCTAATATTGATTATGCGTTTATTATGTCAATGTGATATAGCAATTGATTATGGCTTCGGCATTCAAGACCATTGTGGCTGACCTCAATAAGGGTGAGAAGCTGAACGGTGACAATTATGATATTTGGCACCGAAAGGTTCAGTACATCCTTGAGGAGTAAGAGGTTTTGGAAATCCTCAACCATACCATGGTTGAACCTGAGCATGGAACTTCAGCTCAACACATGAGAGATCTAGAAGCTTATCAAGCTTGAAAAAAGAAAAATAGCATTGCTCGCATCACGTTGCTAAGCTGTATGTAAGATGATCTTATGTGTGAGTTTGAAAGTTATGATAAAGCTCAAGCTATGTGGGTTGCCTTGAAGGATAAGTTTGGGGGTACATTTGCCACTAAGCTGAGAAGACTCACCATCAAGTTTGACACATTCCGAAAGTGCCCAAATGTAACGATGAGGTAGCATCTTCGAGAGATGTCAAACATGATTTGTGAGCTGAAGTCGGCAGGTCACTCCCTTACTGATGAACAGCAAGTTCAGGCTTATAAGGTCTCTTCCTGACAATTGGGAGCATATGAAGATCAACATGACGCATAATGAGAACATTGTCACTTTCGATGATATTGCGCGTCATTTGAAATTATAGGATGAGTGCCTAGAGGCTACGAGATCCTCACCCATGCTTATGTTGCTGAATCGAGTTCGCGCAAAGCTTCGGGCTTCAAGCGCAAAAGAAATTCTCAATTCAATAATAAAAAGAAGAGGACTGATCAGGCACCTAAGAGGGCTAAGACCTTCCGACGTAAGAAGCGTCGTGGGAGGAAGGACAAGACCAAGATGGAGTGCCACAATTGTGGCAAGATGCGTCACTTTGCTAGTGAATGCACTGAGCCGAAAAAGGTACCCTATTACTCCATTACTTTGAGTAATGCTTTTGTTTCTAGTACTGTAATGCTTGCTGAATCTCATCCAATGTGGACTGTAGACTCAGGAGCAACAGACCACGTAGTTAGAGACCGAGAAGAATTTGTGGAGTATCGTCGGATACCACCTGGAAGAAGATGGATATATGTTGGGAATAACTCAAGAGTTGAAGTGAAGGGTATCAACACATGTAAATTAATTTTACGTGGTGGTCGAAACCTATTCCTGCATGATGTCCTTTATGCTCCAGATATTCAACGAAACTTGGTCTCTGTAGTTGTTCTTCTTAACTTAGGTTATGTATTGAATTTCCATGGTGATTGTGTTGACATTTTGTATGGAACAATTTATTATGGTTCAGGTCATGTATCGAATGGTTTTATGGTGTTAGACATTGACTATGATCAGTACAATGTTAATGTTGATGGTTGTTTTTCTTTAATTGCATCTTCTAATAACGTTGAGATTGATGCAAATACTTGGCATGCTAGATTAGGTCACATTGGATTGCAAAGAATGTAAATATTAGCTAGATAATGCCTTTTAGGGTCACTCACTAATGTTAGTCTATCCGTATGTGAACATTGTCTAGCGGGAAAAGCAACTAGAAAACCATTCGGTAAAGGGACTAGAGCTGAATTTCCGTTGCATCTCATACATTCTGACATTTGTGGTCCTTTGAATGTGAGGCCAAGGCATGGAGCCTCATATTTCATCACTTTCATAGATGACTTCACACGTTTCAGTTATGTCTTTCTGATCTCCCATAAGTCAGAAGCATTAGATTGCTTTAGACGATATATAACGATAGTAGAGAATCAATTGAACAAAATAATAAAGGCATTGAGAACCGATCGTGGACGTGAGTATCTATCGGAGCAATTCAAGGCTCTTTGTGATGAAAAGGGAATTGTACGACAATTAATTATTCCTGATACTCCACAACAAAATGGGGGTAGCTGAGAGAAGGAATAGAACCCTATTGGAAATGGTTAGGTCTATGATGGCGCAAGCAAATTTACCTATCTCTTATTGGGGAGATGTGTTATTGACTGCTGCCTATATACTTAACCGAGTGCCCTCAAAATCGATCACTTCCACCCCTTATGAATTATGGACTAGTAGGAAACCAGACTTGAGTAGTCTACATCCATGGGGATGTGCAGCTTATGTTCATGATTCTTCCCATAAATATGGAAAATTAGGTCATAAAGGGAAGAAATGTATCTTTATAAGATATTTTGAACACTCCAAAGGGTACGTGTTCATAGGTGGACAAGCTGATGGAAGTGTGACTGAAATGGAGTCACGAGATGTCACGTTCTTCTAGAACGATTTTTCTAGTAGAGGTGAGATTGATAAGGACTTCCAATTATATGAGATGGAAGATCCTGATAACACACCCACTGATGTTGTAGAGGGAAATGAAAATTTACCTCAACATGCAAGACCTAGTGGGAGTGTTGCATCGCCTAACAAATTGAATTCAAGAGAAATTCAATTGCGTAAAAGTAATCATAAAAGTATTCATCGTTGTCGTTTTGAGATTGAAGGGAAAGCATTTATGATTGCTCAGAATGATGGTGCCAAGCCTAAGACTGTTCAAAAGGCTCTCTCATCCTCTGATAAGGAAGAATGGAGAAAAGCTTTGGAAGATGAGATGGAGTCAATGAGGGCAAATCATGTCTAGGACTTTGGGTTATCTACCACATAATCGTAAGACCATTGGAAACAAATGGGTCTTCAAGATTAAGCGAAGGGCGGATGGATCCATTGAAAAGTATAAGGCTCGCCTTGTGGCGAAAAGTTATACTCAACAAGAGGGTATAGACTATGAGGAAACTTTTTCACCAGTTGTAAGGTTTGTCTCAATACGCCTTATTCTAGCCATCGTTGCACATTTGGACCTTGAATTACATCATATAGATGTAAAGACGGCATTTCTCAATGGAGAACTAGATGAGGAAATCTATATGAAGCAACCAATAGGTTTCATAGTTAAAGGTCAAGAGCATAAAGTTTGCAAACTTCATCGCTCAATATATGGCCTTAAGCAATCATCTAGACAGTGGTATCTTCGTTTTCATCGAGCCATAACCATTTTTTGTTTCACAATGATCAGGGAAGATCACTGTGTATATGTCAAGCGGTCCGAATATAAATTTATGATTTTATCACTTTATGTGGACGATATTCTATTGGCTGGAAATGACAAGATTTTGGTTATCACCATAAAAGAATGGTTGTCCTCTAATTTTGAAATGAATGACATGGGAGAAGCTGCTTATATATTGGGAATTAAGATCGAAAAAGATCGATCAAGGAAACTCCTTACTTTATCACAAGAGTCTTATATTATGAAGATTCTTGAGCGTTTCAATATGCAGCATTGTAATCCAATTGATACCCCTGTCATGAAAGGTGAAGGCCTAAGTACTGAGATGTGTCCTAAGACTCTAGAAGAAATTAAAGCAATGGAAACTATTCCTGACGCTAGTGCAGTCGGAAGTTTGATGTATGCTATGATGTGTACTAGACCTGACATATGTTATGCCGTGGGATTGGTGAGCCGATATCAATCAAATCCCGATCAAGCACACTGGAAAGCAGTGAAGAGGATTCTGAGATACTTGAAGGGTACCATAGACTATCGACTTTGTTGCAAAGGGAATGATTTACGCCTATTGGGTTATTCAGATGCCGATTGGGATGGAGACCTGGATGAGCGTAAATCGACTTCTGGATATGCATTCTTGCTCAATGGAGGTGCGATTTCTTGGAATAGCAAGAAACAGACATGCACGGCCTTATCTACAATGGAGGCAGAATTTATTGCATGTTCTGCCGCAATGCAAGAAGTAGTATGGCTAAAACGTTTCTTAGAAAATTTAGCCACTGTCGCTGAGGTTCCAAGACCGGTGATAGTTTATTGCGATAGTCAAGTAGTCATTGCCTATGTAAAGGATCCCAAGTATCATGAAAAGACAAAGCACATTGACATAAAGAACAATTTCATCAGAGATATTATAGCGCAGAAAGAAGTAATCCTACAATACATTTCAACCAATAGAACGGTTGCTGATCTATTTACGAAGGCTATTCCTAGAGACATATTCTTGACCCACAGGATGTCACTAAGATTACGTAGAATGTGATATCTATTATTGTAGAGGATCATTGGTTTATGTATTTGTGAATAGATGTATTGTACTTGTTTGTTTATTAGTGATTTGATGTTTTATCAATAAGTACAAATCCACTATGAGACTAGCACTACACACATATATTATTAAAAAGTATGTCAGCAGGCAATGATTGGCTCACTCACACGAGCAGTCGCCTCAAGTGCTTTAGATAGCACGTTGAGATGAGACGTTATGTACAAATAAATGCTGAAGAGCAAGTTTGGTACATAAAATATGTCGCCTTGATTTGAGTCAAGATGAGGTCTGTGATTTGTTTATAACAAGACCGAACATGATAGTCCCACAATCATGTATGTCTGTAAGATGCCAGATGCGAGTACTTAATTGAGCGCTATAGAAAGCGAGCTGATATGGCACTCGGACTAAACATGAGTACGTGAGAGGCACGTGACTATGTTTAGGCTAAGATTCGTATAGTGGATATATTTAGTAAATGACATACGCTCTTATAGAAAGAGAAATCCACTATAGCATGTAATTCATACTACATGTGCATTGTTCGACCGACAAGGAAAGATGAGTAAAATTATCCCTATTACTCATCGTGTGAGCTTTTGAGGTAGTTTATAATTTACCTCATTATGTGCCCTATGTTACTTCTGACTATGTTCTCGAAGTGAAAGATCAATGTTGCTACTTTAGCATGTTACGGGCGGTCATGAATAGATATGGCTTATGGGACATGTTTAGAAAAGCAGTTGTTCTGAAATGGAGAGAGACATGAGTGCGAAGGAAGACTATTTTCGTTTTACATCTATCACATGTATTTACTGGTAGACCAATTATATCACCATTTGTGGTTGCGGATATAATTGTAAATATATGGTGTTTTGAGAATAGTCAAGTATAGCTTTTAAGGGATAGGTATGCTTGGATTGATGTAACAAAATATGTCTGGGGCACTATGAGACATCGATTGTTTGTTTATTTTTGGGGTTGTAGCCATTATGCCATCCCTAACAGGTGCATAATTTGAGCTCCCAAGTGCAGGTGTACTCACTGGTCGCATGGCTTATTTGCTAGTATGAATTGTTCTGTAAAGTTGATAAATGTTGAATGCCTTATATTTTTGATAGAGCGATATCAAGCCCATCATGTCCGAGTGGGAGATGTTGTACTTTAGCTAGTACATCCATGATGGGGTGCGATTGGACCGCACTATTTGGACTTGATATGCTAGGATGAAGGGGTGTGATGAAGTCATATAAAAGACCCCTGAAGACAACCGTTGGAGGGGTTGGACAAACGTACGTTCAGAAAATTTTCTTCCTTTCTCTCCCCTTTCCATCAAGGCGTTCCATTTTCTTCTTTACGAGAACGATTTGCATTTACGCCGTGGAAATCGGGTGCTTTCCTCGTGATCGCATCTAGACCGACGTGAGATATTTTTTGTTCGTGATTCATTCGCAATTCAACGTTCGTTCCGGGGTTACTTGCTGTTTGCGCATCAGAATCAAGTAAGTCGTCTTCCGCCGACTTGAAATCATAAAAGTGTTCGGCTTTTACCTATAAATGTTTAGTGGGTGTGCATCATTTTCTGAATATAGGGAAGGGAGTTGTTGGACACGCTTCCGCCATATAAATTGCGCAGGGATCGATCTAAAAGATATAAACCCCCAGGATTTATGAATTTTAATGAAATTCCTCGGTATCAAAGTATTATATTATCAGGTCAAGTGAAGGGTAAGCGCACTGTGGCGACCCCCACGGTTCGGGGGCCATTTCAGGGGTGCCACAAATGGACACCTTCTCACATCCATTAAAATCAAAAAGCTTTAAGGGGAGAAACAAACAATATTCTCTAATGTGGGTTCGTGCCCATAGACTATCGACACTAGTTCAACCAAAAATCCCAACTAAGGTTCAGTCTACCAGGGAATACAGAACATACAACGTCCCGCCATTTCTTTATCGCGGTTCTGTTTCCGAGGCTTAGCATAGCATTTTGTGCTCTGGAAGCCAAATTAAGGGATGATAATGTCTCGAATACGTTTGATGCATCAGGAGACACATTAACAATCAGCAGAGTCTTGGATGCAATTGTCGTTGCATTCAGCAATAATTCTTTATGAGTTAATCTAATCTTAGTAAGCACCAACACAACAATGGAGATGCAAACTTTGCAAAGGGATCGAGGGCCATGTATGTGCTCATGGATTACCCTGTTTTGCCTCCTCACGTATATCAACATATAAATATAAAGAGAATATCTTTCACTAAATTATTAAATTAGCGGACTCTTTGGTTTTTAGTAGACATGTATCAGTTTGTCAATCCTCAGATATAATCATGTGCCTAGATCATCAAATGAAAAGGTAATCTCTCACTCAAACATTTATGAGTTGCTTCATTTTGCCACGATTATAATGCATGTCCAACGAGGCATAAGCAAACATCCTGTACAACTATATCAACTAGAATTTTGTAATTTAAGAAAATAATACACAAAAAAGGAGAATGGAAAAATTTAGCCTAACCAAAAGAGTCACTGTCTGATAATTCTTTTTATCCCAAAGGCTACTTCGATGAGTCATCTCAATTACTTCATCAATCTCCTTGAGTTTTGTGCCCATTAAGAAACTGATGCAATCAAATTCAAGCAGTAAGATGTACTCTGAATAAGCAGATATGCAAAAACATTAAGTATCGCCATGGAGCAGACTGTACCTGTTCCTTCCACCAAGATGACCAACATGATCCAGACCTAAATAATGGAGAATCTGAAAGATAAAGTCAGTAAGTAGCAGTAGCAATCAGCATTTAGCAGCATCGTGAAGGGAAATGGACTGAGCGATTTATCTCTTGAAGATAGAGAGATTCCTAAAACAGGAAAGTCAATCCCCCCATCAGATAGAGATGGAATAATATAGCTGCCGATAGATAAATCCATAAACAGAGAGACTTCTCAGAACAATAGAATCAAACTCATAAGTCAAGACTCAATGGATCATTAACCTCATAAAGTTATAAACAAACCAATATGGTTGGGTCCCTATGGTCAATCTCTTAAGATCATTATGTCATCTATAATAAACATGGAAGCAGATGAAAATGGAGCCCTTCTCTTGACTCCAGATTTTTTTTGATAATTTTGCTCTGTTAGCATTACTTAAATCACTAAGTCATGTGGAACTTTTCTATACATTAAGATGCCATCTTCTACCCCGGGGAAGGTGGCATGAAAATTTGTTAATTACATTTGTTTCGATTTCACTATAATTTTTTTGTCTCATAAGATCACTAACTTTTACTTGAGTCTCACTAATCTGCTCTTCATTAACCAGCCGTCAATATCCCCCTTCGGGATTTTGTACTTGTTGATATCTCATGATTGGGAATGTTCCAACTCTTGTAATCGGAGAGATCGTGCTTAGAACGCTCGAACAACTCATTCTTGGAAGTTTTCCATTTCTCAATTGTCAATGAGAAATTTTGGATGAGGTTAATGCGGGCAAATTTGTGACTCAAGCAAAAGTTGTGGTTTTTTTATAAGACTATAAATTTTTTTGGGTAAAATTGGGATTGGACAATAAAATTGGGACAATACCTAAAATTGGGGGCCTCTTCCTAGAACAAAAAAAAAGTTTATGGTAAAATTGAGACAGGACTTAAAATTGAGGGTTTTTTATGAGACAAAAAAAAGTTTATGGCTGACAAGGGCGGTGACCTCCGCTGGGTAAACATCGAGCCTTGACGATGGCCGGTAGAGGGAAAAAAGAAAAAGAAAAAAAAAGGAAATAAGAGATAAGGAAAATGAAAAGATAAATAAATAGATAAATACTTGAAAAATATTGAAATATTGTTAAAAGTTATCCACATCAGCGCCGGCCGTGTTATGTAGAACAGTCAGTGTCTACGCTAGCGATTTCCGTTCAAAATTAGCCAAATGAACTCAATTGGTAATATATTGAAATGCTGGAGGATTCAATTGACAAACATGAAAGGTTTAGATTGAATTGGAAAAAGTGCAATAGGTTTAGGACTTTTTGGATAATTTTCTCCTAATACTGGAGATTGTAGCATGAATGGACTACTAAGGAACAACTTTCCAATACAAGGATTCTCTTTTGCCTCTTATTCTCCCATTTTTCTTTTCTTTCTTCTGTGTGCTATCAATGGAGCAGGGAGTTTTATTGGCAAGATATATCTCATGCAAGAGTTAATTTTTACACACAACTTGGCTGTAATTTGGAGCATAATTCTTACTCGTCATTTGGGAGGATCAAAGTCATGACCATTTGAGACTCCACTTTCTTTTATGGAGTACTAAAGTAGTGGTGTGGGCAAAGCACTAATTGACTTGGAAATAAATGTCCTAACAGCCAAACTTCTCTCAAATTTCCACCTCAAATTAAGTGACATGCTTATATTGATCATGGCCCATGATGAATCACACACAATCATAGCCATTGATCATGGCAAAACTTATCTCATGTAAGAGTTAATCTTTGTAGAAGACTTGGTTGCAATTCAGAGCGTAATTTTTACACGTCATTGAAGAGTATCAAAGTTATGAGCATTTGAGACTCCACTTTATTTTATGAAGTACTAAAGTAGTGGTGTGGGCAAACCACTAATTGACTTAGAAATAAACATATGCCAGGCTTCTCTCAAATTTCCACCCAAAATTAAGGGACGTGCTTATACGGATCATGGCCCATGATGAATCATGCACAATCATAGCCATTGATTATGCCAAAACATATCTCATGGCAAAGTTAATTTTTGCACATTGACTTGACTGCAATTCAGAGCGTAATTTTTACTTGTCATTTGGGATTATCAAATTCATGACCATTTCAGACTCCACTTTATTTTATGTAGTATGAAAGTAGTGGCATGGACAAAGCACTGATTGACTTAGAAATCAACGCCCCGACAACCAGGCTTCTCGCAAATTTCCACCCCAAATTAAGGGACATGTTTATACCGATCATGGCCCATGATGAATCATGCACAATCATAGCCATTGATCATGGCAAAACATATCTCATGCAAGAGTTAATTTTCGCACATGGCTTGACTGCAATTCGGAGCGTAATTTTTACTTGCCATTTGGAAGTATGAAAGTCGTGACCATTTGAGACTCCATCTATGGTTGATAGTTTCTCGTTCACTGAATGAACGATACTTATTGTTGTGACTTGTCTACCAAAAAAAAAAAAAGAAAAGGAATGGAAGAAAGGCCCTTCAAGAGATCATCTGAAAAATCAGAACCTTCTTAATAAGTTTCTTCACAGTTTACAAAGCTAATATTCCAGTCTCTTGTCTATCCTTACTTTCCATTCATAATCATGTCTACCCACTTCTGCTTGGGGTCTTGAACCTGCCAAGCGGTAGTTTTGCTGACTAAATGTTATATGTATATGAAGTCTCTTCCTTACACGTTTCGAAAAGGATTTGCAATATATATGAATTCTCTCGCTTATCTATGTCATACATAAAGAGGTCATTATAAAATAATTATACATATTAAATAATAAGTACTTACATAATTTTTTATGTTAACTAATAATAGAAACTCTAAAATCTTTTAGAAAAAAGAAAGCGTTACTTCTATGCATCAGCGGAGCAAGAATTCAGGCGGTTGCATCATGTGGTGTGACACATATGTCTATGTTGCCACAAAATAGGTGATCATTAGTGAAATTTCATTTGGCTCATTACATAAAGATCATGGCAAAACATATCCCATTGAAGAGTTAATTTTTGCACACTAACTTGACTGCAATTCGAAACATAATTTTTACTTGTCATTAGGGGTATCAAAGTTGTGACCATTTTAGACTCCACTTTATTTTATGGAGTATCAAAGTAGCGGCATGGACAAAGCACTAATTGACTTAGAAATCAACACCCGACAACCAGGCTTCTTGCAAATTTCCACCCCAAATTAAGGGACATGCTTATACTGATCATGGCCCACAATGAATCATGCACAATCATAGCCATTGATCATGGCAAAACATATCTCATGCAAGAGCTAATTTTTGCACATGGCTTGACTGCAATTCGAAGCATAATTTTTACTTGTCATTTGGAAGTATCAAAGTCGTGACCATTTGAGATTCCATCGATGGTTGATAGTTTCTCGTTCACTGAATGAATGATACTTATTGTTGTGACTTGTCTGCCAAAAAAAAAAAAGGAATGGAATAAAAGCCTTTCAAGAGATTGTCTAAAAAATCGGAACCTTCTTAAGAAGTTTTTTCACAGTTTGCAAAGCTAATATTCCGGTCTCTTGTCTATCCTTACTTTCCATTCATAATAATGTCTACCCACTTCTTCTTGGGGTCTTGAACCCGGCAAGCGGTAGTTTTGCTGACTAAATGTTATATGTATATTAAGTCTCTTCCTTACACGTTTTGAAAAAGATTTGCAATATATATAAATTCTCTTGCTTATCTACGTCATACATAAAGAGGTCATTCTAAATTAATTATACATATTTAATAATAAGTACTTACATAATTTTTTATGTTAACTAATAATAGAAACTCTAAAGTCTTTTAGAAAAAAAAAAGTGTGATCTCTATGCATCAGCGGTTGGGCATGAATTCATGTTGTTGCGTCATGTGGTGTGACTCATATGTCTATGTTGCCACAAAATAGATGATCATTAGTGAAATTTCATTTGGCTCATTACATAAAGAATATGGTGTAATATATGATTACATATAAGTATTTTGTGTTATTGCATCAATTAATTATGAATAATTATGGTATGAAAAATAATCAATTCTATAATACGTGCATTAAATAGAGTTTTGCCAATAAATATTTTTACTGAATGCTTAATGAATATTAGAGGGAAAATGCTAGGTAGGTTTTTTTCCAAGGCTAAGAATATAGATGTTTGTAGTATCTTACAGCCAGAAGAATTCTACACCTCCCTGAAAAATCGTTGAGAGTAAAAGTCCCAATTACAAACCTATTAAATTTCTCGATTCATTATCAGTGGATGAAGGGAAACAATTTTATCATTTAACTTTTTTTGTTCTATATATGCTAGAGGAATATATAATCTCGCCATTATGATTAGTCGAAAAGAAAACGACTATTATCAAAATGGTTTTGTTCACGAGTGCTTTAAGATACTTATGCTAAAAATGACAAACTTATATTTATGAGGTGTTTAAGAGTGTCCTATAGACAAAATCCTTATTAAAATAGGGCTTGGCCCCTGATTGTTGGGAGATCCACATGGCTCATTAGTGCATAATATGTTTTTTTGGTACTTGCTAAATACCTGATTTTTCGTTACCTTTTCCTTGGAATGTGATGAAAGTGAAGATTAAGGCTGAGCTATGTATATTATGTGTTTAAGTTGATTTTCTTGCCTAGATATAATGGTGTTTTACTAATTTCAGCAAGTGAAAAATGAAATTAACAATTAAGAATGACAAATACTACAATGCCATAATGTTGTAGTTTTCAATCAATGCATATTGGCTTTCTCATGTGCTACCTATTTAGATCAAATTAATAAGTAGATGGGTGACAGACAACTAGGAGTAATTTTGAAAAAACAAGTCAATGTTGATCATAATAAGATAATAGAGGTGGATAGAATTACTAATATGGACAACAGGGACAAACATATTTCTTATTGTAACATCCAATTAAGTTTTAATTTTCGCATTTGGATCTAATGTCGTTGATGTTATGGAGTAGTGCCATCTCATCACTAGTGTCCTTACATTAAGGTCATCTTTCATAGAATATTGTAGATTACATATGCACCCTCTAATTCACAATTAAATTGAGTTTGTTACTGCACCTTTAATTTCGTTTTCCATTAATACATTGATATTGATGGTTGAGGATTAAAGTGACTAGGAACAACATTTGCATCTGAGAGAGAAAATTATATGAATGCAATGTCTTGAGAGAGTAACATTTTGCTCCAAAAAATTATGCGAAATTATACTATAATAATAGTAATCCACTGACCATAACAACAAATATTCATTTCCAGCAAATATATTGAAACCAATTACATCCAAAAGTATTAGATGGGCAAAATTCGTTAACTGTACTTACTACTTTCTTCCTAAAGGATAAATGAACATGGATGAAGTGAGTTTAGATTCAAAGTGAGTAGCTAACATTAAAATTATTTAAAATGAAAAGGAAAAAAAAAAAGTGCCTCTAGTGACATTTTAATGGGAAGAAATTTCATTCCCCTATACAAAGAATTTACATTTTCAAGATCATCTTGTAGAGTCTTCTTTCTCGAAAAGACAACCAAGCCAAGCAAAAAGCTATCTCATCACATATGAGAAAAAAGAATATGGCCCTGAAACTCTTAGTCCATTTCTCCCCTTCGTTTAAGTTGCCTCCAATTGCCACGTCCATGTCCTGTAGCTAAAGTTAGTTTTCATTCCCTTCTTCCATTCACTCTAGCCCCCACGATACGCACAGATGGCCAGGCAAACTCTTCTCCAAAGGAAGAAAAACCCGTCAAAAGGAAGAAAAGTGCTTCAATGGCTACTGAGTCAAATAGAAAAAAGAAGAAAAACGCTTCTAAAAGCTGTCCTAAAAAAATAAAAGAAGAATCGACACCTTCCTATAAAAGGATAAGAATAACGCTTCAAAATCAACACCCCACTCTTGTAAAGCTCTTCAAAGTTTCCAGTAGCACTCATCCACCCTTTGTTTCTCAAATTTACCCGCTTTCTGGGGCTTCGAGTCATGAAATTCCCGGGCATTAGTTTTGCAGAGTTTCCATCATGCCTCGTGCTTCTGTATTGCTCTTGCACTTTGCTTCAACCAAGTCTCTTCCACTACCAATGAAACAGATAAACTTGCACTTCTCGCATTTAAGGCTGGTATAACCAGAGATCCTTTCTACGTGCTTAACTCATGGAACAATAGCATTGAGTTTTGCCAGTGGTATGGCGTTACATGCGGCCGGAGACACAGGAGGGTCACGATCCTGAACTTACGATCACAAGGACTCTCCGGATCAATCTCTCCTCATATTGGGAATCTTAGCTTCTTGAAGGAAATGCGGCTCCAAAACAACAGTCTCGATCATGCAATCCCTCCGCAAATCGGCCAGTTGCACCGCCTTCATTTCTTAGTACTAGACAACAATTCATTGGTTGGTGAAATTCCTAAAAACATATCAGGTTGCTTGGACTTGTTCGTACTCAGGGTTGGGCGTAATGAGCTGACTGGAGAAATTCCTAGGAAGCTCGGTTCATTGACGAAGCTCTGGGGATTCGATTTGGTTCATAATAATTTAACTGGGCACTTGCCCTCCTCCATTGGCAATTTATCTTCCTTGGAGATACTTTTTTTAGATAATAACAACTTGGGCGGGAGCATTCCCCAAGTTCTAGGCCACCTAACAAACTTGCGATACATTGACCTTTCATTAAACAGATTGTCCGGTACAATTCCACCTTCCTTATTCAACCTCTCTTCACTAATTGAATTTTGGGTTGCATTCGACCAGATACAAGGGACTCTTCCAACAGGTATGGGCCTCAAACTCCCAAAACTTGAAGTTTTTAATGTTGGTGGTAACCAACTTGAGGGGCTTATTCCTCCCTCGATATCGAATTGCACAAAATTAAGTGTGCTTGTCATTGCTATTAATGGATTTTCTGGGAATTTACCATCATTGGGAAATTTCTATAAGCTTAGGAAGCTTCAAATGTTTGAAAATCAACTTGGAAGTGGAAAACCTGAAGACTTGAGCTTCCTTTGCTCATTAACTAACAGCACCAAATTAGTGGAAGTGAATATCGGCTTCAACAAGTTTGGTGGGATGTTACCTAAATGCCTAGGTAATTTATCCACCACTTTGAAAGGATTTGCTACAAACATGAATCAAATATCCGGTGAGATTCTAGAAGAAATTGGGAATCTTGTCAACTTGGAGGTATTATTTCTGAATTTCAACCAACTTTCAAGTGTTATCCCCTCAAATTTGGGGAATCTACAAAATCTAAAACTGTTGCAGTTGAGTCGTAACAACCTCAGAGGCACTATCCCATCTTCATTGGGAAATCTAACCAAGATGATACATTTAGATCTTAGTAGGAACAACTTTCATGGGCAAATTCCTTCACATCTATCAAATTGCCGGTCTCTTATTGGACTTAATCTATCTCATAATAATCTTAGTGGTGCCATACCCCCACATCTTATCAGTCTCTCATCATTAGCCATCCTTTTGTGTTTGTCTCATAACTATCTGACTGGGATTCTACCCACAGAAGTTGGCAACTTGAGAGCTTTGACCGCATTGGACATATCTAACAATTTGTTGGTAGGTGAAATCCCAAATAGTTTAGGTGATTGCACTTCATTGGCATCATTAAGGATGGAAGGCAACTTCTTCCACGGGTCGATTCCACAATCAATCAAATCGCTAGGAGGCATTGAAGAACTAGATCTTTCATCCAACAATTTGTCAGGTCAGATTCCAGAATTCTTAGCAGTATTTCAATCCTTAGAACGTCTGAATTTGTCATACAATAAGTTTGAAGGTATGCTACCGTGTGAAGGAGTCTTTAAGAATGCTACTAGTACTTCCATTGTTGGGAACAATGAGCTCTGCGGCGGATTGCCAGAATTTCATCTCCCCAACTGCATTTCCAAAAGCCACAAAAGCATAAAGATCAATATAGTGATAGTTGTGGCTTCTATCATTTCTGGAGTTGTTGGAATGGCTCTTATTGCAGCTTTTATATATCTTTGTTGGGTGAAGAAGAATGTAAATGAACTAGTTTCAAGTTCAATGGATGATTCACATTTGAATGTATCTTACGGGACACTCTTAAAAGCAACTGAAGGTTTTTCTTCGGCAAATTTGATTGGTGTTGGAGGCTTTGGTTCTGTTTATAGGGGGATACTCAAGGACAATGGAACGGTTGTTGCCGTGAAGGTGCTTCATTTAGTCCGTCGTGGTGCTCTCAATAGCTTTATAGTTGAGTGTGAGGCATTAAAGAACATCAAACATCGAAATCTTTTGAAGATACTTACAGTTTGCTCTAGTAGTGATTACCAAGGAAATGATTTTAAGGCCCTAGTCTATGAATTCATGGACAATGGAAGCTTGGAACAGTGGCTACACTCATACGCATCATCATCTCATGGGAATATGCTTCCGAAAAAGTTGAATTTCATATGGAGGATAAATATTGCAATTGATGTTGCTTCTGCACTAGATTATCTTCATCACCAGTGCCACATTCCCATCGTTCATTGTGATTTAAAGCCAAGCAATATCCTCTTAGATGATGAGATGGTCGCACATGTTGGCGACTTTGGATTAGTGAAATTCCTTCATGAATCATCCCTTGATACTATAGATAATCAGATGAGCTCAATGGGTCTTAGAGGGACAGTGGGTTATGCTCCACCAGTCTCTCTCTCTCTCTCTCTCTCTCTCTCTCTCTCTCTCTCTCTCTTCTCTCTCTCTCTCTCTCTCTCTCTCTCATGACAAGTCTTATAGTCTTACGCACATTGCACTTTGATTTAATTTGACTTGGACTGTGATCAAAATGTTTGGCAGAATATGCAACTCTCTCTCTCTCTCTCTCTCTCTCTCTCTCTCTCTCTCTCTCTCTCTCTCTCTCTCTCTCATGACAAGTCTTATAGTCTTACGCACATTGCACTTTGATTTAATTTGACTTGGACTGTGATCAAAATGTTTGGCAGAATATGCAACGGGATTCAAAGTTTCAAGAGAAGGAGATGTCTATAGTTTCGGCATTCTGTTATTGGAGATATTCACAGGTTTGAGTCCCACCAATAGCAAATTCAGAGACAATTTGACTCTTCATAGTTTTGTTGCACAAGCTTTGCCTGAACGAGTATTAGAAATCACGGACAGCTTTCTGCTTCAAGAAAGAGAGAGCCATTTAGGCACCTATAGTCGTCGTAATTGGTCTTCCGAAAGGGATATGATATTTCAAGAATGTTTGGTTATGGTGTATAACACTGGAGTTGCTTGTTCGTACCAAGTGCCAGGAATACGGATGAGCATCAATGAAGCGGCAAATCAGTTGCAACAGATTAGGAAGAAACTCTTTGCATTGGGTTTACATGAGCGAGATGAACCGCCGATAGCTTAAATGGCTATCGTACAGGGCGCAACTCTTCTAACGTGAAGAATTGTCCGAAATTGGGCTTAGCCTAGGATCGGCCCATCAGCCCCATTATCGGTTTCAATCTCCCAGTTATGAACCGTCATCGTCGAGAGCCACTCCATCCGCCCCCACGCCACCACACCGCCTTAACTCCTATTCGACGGCGCCATCCTCTGCTTGATCCTTGCTAACGCGGCCGTCTCGCACAATCGTCAAGTTCACTCCAGCTCCTCTGCTCTCCGCAATGGGGCGGTGATTGTACAAAGGACTCAAAACTGTAAGTGTGTGTACACGCAATGCCAGGGATTGGTTTTACTTGAGTATGCTACGTAATTTGATATACTTTCTGTTGCGTGTGATGATTGACTTACTATAATTATGTGTTCACTTGGTGTTTACATGGGCTAAATGTATGTCTCATGTTCGGATGTTATGTCTGTGTGCTTTGCGTCAGTGTAAGCAAGTCATGTCTTGTATTGCCAACGAATTTGATTGTTAAAGTATCGAGGAGCCCTCATGAATTTGGTGTAATTAGTCTCGTTACTACTTCTTTTTTGAATGGTTGGTCTCAATATAAATGGCTGTCGAGACAATGGAGGATTTTATGATTCGTAGGCAGGCTGCTGCTTTCATGACTTAGCTACGTCATCTGGTATAAGTGCATTTGCTGGTACAGTTGTGTTACTTCAATTCTTCTTTTGTGATGTGAAGTAAACCTGACATTTTGAAAGTCGAGAGTTTTCTAGCTTGTAGCAAATACTGTTGGTTTAGCGCATGAATTCCTTCTTATGCGGGTGCAATGTGTTTTGTCATAGTGTACCTAGTGTAATTTTGGTCTTGATGGAAGGAGGAAATATAAAAAGAAGAAGTCTAACAGAGTAACTTGTTGCAGTAGGATAGATGCGCCACTGTCGTCTTTCTTCTTGAGATATTCTTATTTGGGAAATTAAATGGCATTGGAGATGGATGCACTAGTGGCTTTGGGCCTTTAGGATATGCTAGTAGGATAGATGCGCCACTTTCGTCTTTCTCTTTTGTACTTCTTCTTTCTTTGGAAAACTATAACATCAATGATCGGACAGGTTGGTTGCTCTTAATTTTGCGAAATCTGCGTAATGGAGCAAATTGCAGTTCATGCATTAGAAGTTATAATTACTTTTGTCAATCATGGCTTTTCTGAAATGGATTCGTTCCTGTTTACCTCAGTCAAGCTTGATCTTCTATTTTCATTTTGAAGTGCATATACAATGAGTCAAAGGGATTTTTCGGATGGACTTCAGATCTAGGGGCTATCTTATCAGTTCCTCGCAGGAACAAAAATCCCCATCACTAAGAATGGTAAGTAGATTTGTTCCAGAAGTTGGTTCTTATTTTTAAGCTATATGTCACTGGAAAGCTGCTGTTAAAGCTTATGTTGCTCGTTCTTTGAGTGGGATTACATTACATAATGTTTGTCTTTAGCTAGGAACCATGTGCCTCCTTCTGGTTTTAAGATGTAATATCACATTTTATTTTTGCCTTTGACACTAAAAATGTCTAGGAGATTGTACATATAATTGTGATGGTAGACATGTCAAAATTGGTGTTGCCATGGGACATCACATGGTGTTCGTATCCTGAACACCGAATGGTGCATGATAGAGTCTGTACTTTATCCAAATTAAAAGTCTGGGAGAGTTCCATCTTTCAGAAGAACTGAGTTTCTTGATAGCAGGTTAAGGTTGATGTGTTCTATCATGGTAGAAAGGAGTCTACTGCTTTCCTCACATATAAATAGAAGTAGAGTTGGCGAATCTAAAGAAATTGAGAGATTTGAGACAACTTCACAAGGCTTCGCTTTTCAGTCTTGAGAATTCAATTATTATTCTTCTTTACTCACATTGTGTGTTGGAAATTTGAGATTTCTGAACTCAAAGATTCCTCTTTTGTTGACTGACAGAACTGAACGTTCCTCAAGAAAAGTTTTTATACGATCATCTTATTGAGATTGTCTTTATAAATTACTTTCTGTAACGCTTTTTCCAAATCTTGATGGTCATAACTATGCATGACAAGAAACTTTGATTTGATGTGTCAGAAGAGGGCAGTCAATTATTAGCTTACGCTTTAGTTGTCGGACTTGCTTACATCTGTTAGTATGACTGTAGGTTCCTTTTGTAGTCATTGATAGCAGTCAGTGGCCAGCAGTGGATTATGTCGTTGTGAACATGGATGGTTCAAGGCATCATCTACCTCTTACCTCATTATGTCACCAACTGCAGCCGATTAATGCTTCTAGACCTTGCGGTTCCTTTAATTTTGTAATGAGGCATTTACTTTAATACAAGTATCTGATTTGATGCTCTTGTTCCTCTATTTTTGAAGGTTGGACTGCTTAATGAGGGAAGAAAATTCTTTCATTAGGAAACCGTGTCCGTGCTGTTGACCTTTGCTTTTTGAAAATGAATTCCAGAGATCAGTTCATGCCAAGATTTTCCTTATTTTCTGTGAGTTTTCCTCTCTTCTACATTTTAATGGTGATGGATGGACATTGGATTAGTCTTGATGCTTGCTTGAGGAGATTCTTTTTCCATTTGTGGACTTATTGCCCATGTACACTATTTTCTTTTACTATAAATCGACATGTGTACAAATTTATCCACTCTAATCTTGATCATGGTTTATAGCAGGATGTGAATATGTAGTGAATTGGCTGTTAGGAAGTCTGTTTTTGCATTTTGCATGACACGGAGAGTTCCCCTGTTGCGTGATTTCATGAATTTTTGGGTGATCTGCACAACCTCCTATTATTTTAGTATTTGTCCCCTACCTGTCAAAAGATATTGTGGCTCCTCTCCCTTTGATGCTTGTCATTTGTCTATGTGATGATCTGTAAACAAACAGTCTGCTTCACGTGACTCAAGTTGTTAAGAATCAACCATCTCGTACTTCATTCTAAGATAATTGACATGATTATGCTTTAGGGTCTACTACTTACATCTTGGGCAAGCAGCCCTTTTTTTACAATACTCGTCTATTATCGAATCAACTGATATGACATTTTCCAGCACGGAGATGACAAAAGATCAGATGGTCATTGATCTTGCTTGCCGGACAAAGATACTCTTCTGGATTAGTATTTATCTTGGAAAGGTGTCAATTGGTATCCTTGGATTTGCTAAACTTGTAACCATATTATGTATCCTGTTGAATTCAAGACATTATAATCTTTGACTTTACTGGGCTTATGCTGAATCTTCTTTCCTCATAAAATGAAACAGATGGAAAAAGTGGAGGCAGTGCAGATGGGATGAGCAAGAGCAGCAGCAGCAGAGCCATGCTGCAGTCTACCGACCCAACACAAAAAAAAAAAAAAAAAAACAGTGGATGATTGGGAGATGTACCAGCTGGACATTTACTTGTAATTTGTCTAATGAGGAGGGGGAGATCCACTTTTGTTCCATGCGGCCATCTTGTGTGTCGTCAGAGTGCATTATCCGTGGAACGAGAGGTTTCACCAAAATGCTCTGTTGTAGGCAGCCGATCTCTAATTCAGTCCGGATTCTTGAGTATAATAGTGATTTTGTTTTTATTAGTCTGAGGGTGGAAAGTCGAAATTGTTAGCTTTTCTTCCTTAATATATCATTGGAAAAAGAGCATGCCCATCCTTTAATGGAGAGTCCACAATGGACCAATGATTATTTCGTGTCAATAACGATGCTTCATAGGTCTCTCCAACTGTGAAAACTATGTTGTTTGGGAAATTGAGCCTTGCTGTTGAGTTTGTCAGCTTTTATTGTTGGTATTACAATTAAACATGAGTGCTGCTCATCTTTTCTTTGAATTTGTAAGTTCCTTTTTTGTCTTTACATAGTGACAGATTAGTTTTTTTTTCTTTGGTCGAAATATCCACTATTAGTTATGAAATGCATAGCATGGCATCATATTTATAAAAATGAAAAAAGAGATATGGAGCTATACCATGTTCATATGGTGGCGCGATGTTCTATGCGAATGCACGTTGGAAGGACATCATACCAAAGTCGTACAATTAGGACCTTGATATGGTTCTATTCCGTTCATCATATTGGAGGTTATGTTCCTTTTTGCTTCTTTTTTTTCGGGCTTCTTCTCGTTCTTCTTTGGCACCTAAGGTAGAGATCGGAGGTATTTGGCCTTATTGCATAAATTTGGATAGAGCATTTATTACCCAAGTTTGTGAATTGATTAAATGTGAAATAACTTGAGAAATGCTTAATGAAAAGAAGTGTAAAAGATTATAGGTCGAGGGTAGGTGAGCCTCGTGCAACCTTTGACTCTCTAGATCTCGCTCCATAGACTTGCAATAGTCGACCCTTGACGACCATCAACTTTGGGTTTGCATCGACCAAAATTGGGGTGGTGATGAGTGTGTTTGGTTCAAAGAGAGATGATGAACAATAGGATGAGAGCAAAATAAGTATACAAAAGTATAAGCGAGGGTAAAGTTGGAGGAAAAAAATCATTAAGCTAAGGGACTTTAAAAATGTTAAATTTGTTCAACGCTTTTGGGACCGCAGCGTTGGCACAAGGGTCCTCAAGGCTCGAGATTCTTTGGAAGAGCAAATTGAAACACACCACCTTGCCCAGCGAAGCTCACTCGTCATATAGGACTACCAACGGGGACCCCTTAAACCTTTTGCACAAACAACAAAAGTAAACATGAAAAAGCAAATCACTTCGATAGTACTCTCAATATTAGCATAGTTGCCCCAATTTCGTATTTACAAAAAGATTTCGCAAACATGGAAAGGAAAATTATTGCAGTAGTAATCACAAGATAATATAGCCAACGTCTAGAAAATTTTATGTCTATATTTTCTCGTCCCTAACATAATTACAGGACATTAACAATACTCCCACCCTGACAATAGGAATGTACCATAATATTGTGATGTTGAGCGCGCTCTAAAGATCCTAAAAGTAAAAATTGATTTAAATAATATAAAGTTCTAGGTAATTTATTCATATTGCCCTATCTATAATTACCCATTGTGCTTTTCTACCTTTACTCTGTTTCAGTCTTATATACGTAATCTTTGGAAAATGTACCCATGCTAAAACCAAACAAAATTGAAATGGGTTAAAAATTCAAGGAACCACAAGAATTAAAATGTGGCGTCGTTAAAAAATAACTCAATATAATTGTTTGATATTTTGCTGTAAAAGAAAAGTTAGAAGATATTTTGTCCTTCCCGCAAGTATTCAGGTCATTCTACAAAGAACACATTTCTCGCGACAGGAGATAGCTCTCTCAATGTCAATTGAAAGATACGTAATTTTTCCATTTGGTATGTGGCTGGCTCATTTCACAAATTGAAAAACTTGTGTTTCCTCATAGAAAAGAGCTCTTTGGAAGTAAAAAGAAAATTTCTCATGTTAAAATATCAATTCAAAATAATCAAATAAGAATCACCCTATGATCAAAATCCCGCCATTCTCCTTCAAACCCTACATCAGAATCAGTTCTAAAGATCCATATGTATCACACGGATTTTATCACAACCCAATTATCAATTTCAGTTTCCGAGTATGAAGCATCATCATCTAGAGTTGGATACTTATATAGTCACGGCACGTCTTCTTTTTGCATAGCTAAGAACCACTCCCTTCGCCCCCACATGCCATTGCCTTAACTCTGATTGCACTCGCCATTGTCGACTCCGCTTACATGTGATTGCCAAGGAACACAATCCCATGCGAAGAACTATTAATAGGCTGAATGTTAATTTTGCTCGTAGAAAGTTACTATCTGCAAATTTCACCATAATGAATTACAACTTGCACTCTGTGGCATCCTGATTTTTCAAATCTGATTTCAATTGAATAAATCGGGCATTTCGTCAACGCGTCTATAGTGCTATTCTCTAAGCCGATCACTCAAGAGATAACTAGACTATCGGGAAAAATTATTAAGGGATTTTAACGCAAAATGCTTGAGAATTCGACCAGGAATCGACTGATCGACCGTGTTAATTTGCAAGGGTTATTACGGCACACTTAAAAATCGATCAGAGATCAGAGATAGGTCGATTCGACTGAGATAAGTGATCAAAATGTGGGTGATTCCACCTAATTGCAAAATTATCATCGATTGGCACTAAATTGATTTTCTATCTTTTTGGGTACCCTGTGTCCGTATTTGAAACCTTGAGATTTTCACAACAATCGAGAGTCGCCAATGTGTCGAAAATGTACATTGTGACTCGAGATAAATCGATCACGGGTCAATTGCACAAAAAAAAATTCCTAAAAGTTACCCGGTAGACTAGGTCACACTAAAAGCACGCCGGATTGAAAATAACCGCGAATTTGAACCCGATTTCAAAAATTGAAAGTTTTGTGCTGTCACGATCTATTTTAGGAATGTCGACTCATCCTCCGAAGAATTTTCAGAGATTCCCAGATTTTTATGAAAAATCGGTTTGGATGTTGCGGAAAATTAGTAGAGATTCAGATGGGCTAAAATGATGGAAATTGGGACTTCTAAACTGAGCCTGTGAGTGTCGAGGACTTATAGAAAATTATTCGAGATTTTTCTACCGCGAAATCGGACCTCGATTTGGGTAATCGGAGGGGAAATTGAAGTTTAATTTGAGCTAAATTCGGAACCTAGGATGAGGGGTGCATTATTTGCATCAAAATGGATTTATTTTGGACTTTATTTGTTGGAAAGTATTATTGGATAAGGGCATAAGTATGAGGAGATAAGGGGACCAAGCATTTAAGATATTAGCTAAGATTTTGGACTTTTTGGCCTTTCTCTCTCTCATCCAGCTCGTTGGACAAGCTCTGCCGATCTTCATCTCTTTGTGCACGACTCCTCCTCCTCCCTTTGTGCGACAACCTGGTCTTCCGCTTCACTTTCATTTTCATTTTTGAGCTTCTTCATTTCGGTCTCCCTCTCTGCAACGGCAATCCCCCACCGAAATTGCTTTTGGTCGCATATCCTTCAGCCCATGCCATCATCATCATCTTTCATCATCAATATCACCATCCACCGAGTTCTCTCTCTCTCCATGCATTTCTCTCAAGCCCATGCGTCCACTGAAGCCACCAATTCCCCTGTTGCAGCGCCACACGTCCAACACCTGATCTCCATGAGTCAAAGTTCCTCAGCCAAGTTGTTTTGTTGACTCTTGGCCGCGCGTCTCCCGCAGCTCGGACGAAGCTGCTTCTCCGTTCATCCGCAACGCCAGCTGGTCCCATCTCTCTCGCTACGTCTGCCAACCGCTCGAAGCAGCCACGTTCGAAGATCTCTCATTTTTCCTTCGTCCGCGACTCAACACCAACGACCGAAGTGAAGACCGAAGTTGCTTCAGTTTCCATTGGGCCACGTAGAATCAAGCAACGCATGAAGCCGCAGCCCATCGTGTCTTCAAGTCCAAGCCCACGTGAATTCTGCCGCAAGCCAGCGAGTTTCACAGTTCCATTTGAAGCCCAAACGAAGTCAGGCCCACAAGAAATCAGCCCAACAGTTTCTTCAAAGCAAGATCAGCCCAGTGATTTTAAGCCCATCTCCAGCAGATTTTGAAGTCCAAGCTCAGGCCCAAGTTCAGTTGGTTTTAGCCCATTTGAAGTTCAGCCCATTTTGGGCCCGCGAAGAAGGCCCAAGCCCACGACCAGCAGCCCTGCAGAAGCCCAAGACCGAAACTCAGCCTTGCTGAGTTGTGTTGGGCCCGTTTTAGGCCTGGCCCAAGTCCGCCGACACCGCCGAAAATTCATATTTCGGCTGTCATCGCGTCGCCGTCACGGTGAACCCGTTTCCGCAATTAACCGGTGAGTTTATACTCTAAACTCTGCTTAGTATGCTAATGACGTTTAAGGGGTGTTTAGATTTATTTTATTAGGAACTAGGTGGTTAGTTAGATTAAATTAGAAATGTAATTATTTAATTGAGCATGTTAAGTGGTTAACATGGTTTAGCTAAGGCCTAAATAAATTGTACTATTTATCTAGAAGGGTTCGGGAATTTCTCCGAGTCCGTATTGGTTATTAATTTAATGATTATGGCCTAGGTTAGTATTTTTAGAATTTAAATTGATTTATTTAATTAATTTCAGTAATTATTTGATTATTAATTATTTTTCCGGAAATTAGGCCAGGATAGTCGGTGACCGGAATTTCATGCTGATTGCAATGGTGTGGTTAATTTCTGCAATTGAATGTTAAATTATGCAAATTGAGTGCCAATTGGATCTTTGGTATTTAATTTCAAAATTTGTGAATTTCCAATATTTATTCAAAAAATCCCGGGTGTCGGATTTTGGCACCGAAAATAGTTTTTGGTACTATATGAAATAGTGGGATTTCAAAAAGGAAGAATATCAACTTTTCTGGGTCAAGTTGACCGTGTACCCACACACGAGTAATTTCATGTGAATTTTTAATACGAAGAAAAAGGCCACGCTCACCATTTTAATTGAAGCATTTGAGTAAGTGATCGTGTGTTGGTTAAGAGAAATCGTCCCGGGCTGTTAAGCTGGACATTATCCCTATTCGGGATACCCCTGGACAACGGGAAGCCGGTCGCAGTTGATTATAGACCCTATGCTCCTTCGAGAAAGCCATCTGATAAAGAGACGGGCCATGCTCAATGGGGTGAGACGAAGCCTGGCAATGCTAGAAGATTGCCAAACTAAGAGTAGGCCATGCTATATGCCGAGATCCAAACTAGGAACGCATGATTAATCGAGTGTGGCGTTTCAGTTATTGAAGCTTATTGTTGCTCATATTCTCATGTTGTCTGTGATATAAATTGTACTAACTTGCAGAGTGGATCTGAGATGAGGTAAGTCTCCTTAATTGTGTGATTGTATGATTATGACACTTCTTGGCGTATTTCCCTTCTAATTGGGGTTTAGAGCTTAGACTCGCTGAGATGATATCTCACCCCGTTGTGGACAACATTTTCAGGATCGTCGAGTGGAGGACCTGGAGCTGAGAGGAGGTGATCGGAAGCGTAGGTCAGTTAGGACCGCTTCTTTTTGGAAGGCCAGTCTTTAGTAGTCTTTTGGCCATAGACCTTTGTACATGACTCAGTGTATATATAAAAGCATGTTTGTTTGTGATTCTATTGTCCTGCTTTTCTATCCCGAGATGATTATTGTCAGGGGATTTATAATCCGCTTCCGCATGTGCAATAAAACAAAAATGAGTCGACGACTAGTCTTGGGAAGTCGCAAATTTATTATCGACTAGAGAGGGATGGGCACGCGCTCGGGGTTCGGGGCGTGACACACTCAATCTAGGCCTCGATAATGAAAGCCCGTCACTCCTGCTCAAGAATCTACCCCAACCAAACATTTGTTCAAGCTTCACTGATGGTTCGACAAGTCCTCATTAGTCTTCAAAAAGACAAAAGTTGTCTAGATTAAAAGCAGAAATTAACTCAAGAAAATGAAGGAGTGGATAAGCTCATCAAATGACACAGGTAACAATATGGAGATAATCCTGAGAAAAGCACTTTCAGTGGTTCCACTAACATCTTAGCAAGCTCTCATCAGCATCTAGAATCCATAGAACATAGCCAACTTAAAGAACTGAAAGTATATTGACTCATCAAACGTACCAATTCGAGAAAATTGGATATAATTCTAACAGCTCTGATGAAGACCAGTGGCTCCATGCCCTAGGATTTAATTGAAGATCACACATGAAGCTAAATTATTAGTCTTTATTGATTCTATGTTGTAAAAAGTGTTCTTGTATAATTGGCCATTGCAATATAGTAGTAGTCACTAATCACTACCGTAGCAGTAGTGTAACAGCTACTGTTCACTACTATAGCACTGTATCAAAAGAAAAATTGTGCTATAAGTCTATCAATGTAAAAAACAAGAACATGTAAAGATTATTGGTCATTGTTGGTCAGGAGTCTTTGGGTGACAGGCAATACTTTACTAGAGCGTGGTCCCTAAAGAACTTGGAGGCTCCTCCAGAGATTCAATGTGAATCGTGGGTCTCGATCCGATGTTATAGTTACGGGGACACCATGCAATTGTACTATTTGTTTAACATATAGTGCGGCATACTTCTCCAGCGAATAATCTACCTGTATAGCCATAACATGCATATTATTAAATGCTGACGGCATAAATTGAAGCCTAAAGGAGATATCCAAAATTGTTAATCAAGATTGCAACTCTGGTGATCTAGCAAGCAAAGACCGAATATACAATATCCTGACACGTGAGACAAGTATGGTATCCATAACTCTCTTCAGTTCCATTTTACGAATAAACGTGAAAACAGCATCTCTAATTTTCGCAAGAATCTCATGCTCTCTGGAAGCACCTGCCTTGATGACAGCGGCCAAAACCTGCACTACGATAATATTGGCAATTAACTATGATATATTTTAAGAAGTTCACTATTATCAACAGAAATAACGAAAATATGCAGAATGGAGTAAATACTAAATTAGCCGAATAACATGTCATAAACGACCGCAGTATTTTTCTATTTTTGAAACATCCATTCACTGGCATGATGTAATTCTTTTGAGCCCTTTGCTCGCGCTTCTGTTTCTAGCACTTGAACGTTGAGTTTTCTTTGACATTGAACATGTCAAATGTTTAAAGACATAGAATTAGCATGTAGATTCATTAGAAGTCATGTAGAATCATTTCAAAATTACAAAAACGAACTGTTCAGAAGAGTTAACCAAAAGCTGCTTTTTGGTCTTTCACAAAATGAATGAAACACACCCAATGAGAAGTGCAAATGAAAAATTTTGAGATAAAAATTACAAGACGAAGTAACAAACTATCGCCAATCACTATTGTTCTTTACCAAAGACAAAGCACACCGATTGATAGCTATTCAATCATGAAACTACTACCCACAACAAGATAAAACTTTATACATGTTGGATGACAAACCAGTGATGAAACATTCAACAGATTTTTTTTTCTTTTCCACTAAATGAACACCCCTCATTATTTTTCAAATGCATGTGAATATCATTAAGTGAGCATACCAACATCAAGAGTTTGTTTGCTCCATCAGAAATTGCAGCAAGACTGTCATACTGATCCAGACCGAAGTCATTCAATGCTGCAGTCAGGTATTCTCCCAGTGGTGTAGTTTTAACTTTCTCAGAACTTGCTTTGACCAGAGCAACTGAACCGGCAGACTTTTCAGCACTTAATGGCGAAGGAACAACATCCAGAGTACGTCCAACATTGTCATTACTTGTCCTGGAAAAACCGACAATGGAAGAATGGACAACGTGAAACATGGTGTAGGCTAGAATCACAAAAGGCAAGTTTCATCTTAGAAACGTACCGAGGTGGCATGTTTGCAGTTCCTTTTGATAATGGACTTGATTATCTAAAAAGAATAACAAGCATGTCAGAAATCTGAGAAAGTAATCTTACCAGAAGAAAGAAGTAAACTGAAGAGCACCTTGCATAATCAGCCAAAAATATAAAAAAAACTTAGTCAATGGAGTAGAAGCCTCCAAATATGAAAAGCCAATACAGCCCATGAAAACAATAGAGGAAGCAGACAAGTCAAATGCCTTTCACTTTAGCCCACGGGTAAAAAAGAGGCCAAGTTGATTCTTAGTAAGCATGAATGACCTCAAATGGAATTTACTGCAAGTTCAAAGGTTTAATCTAAACGAATTTTAATTTCCCTAAACATATTATTTGCCAAATTCATTGTCAGTGCAGCTCTAACCTAAGGATGACCCAAATTACATTCCCCTTTATGACCCAAATTATACTCCCCCAACTACCGTGTAAAATTCAGCACCCATGAGAACTCTACAACTTACAAACAAGTCACAACCGAGTTACTAACATAGAACTCATCTCACCACATTGAAATGCTGCTGATAGCAGAAGAGTCGAGTAAAGGTTCACCAATATCTTTGCAGAACAATGACTATAAGCAAACCTACAGACTTGCACTGGAAATGATAGACTGATAACTGAGGCTGTGCAGATTATGGGCAACTGTGCTACTCCAATCCAAAGTCTGAACAACTGTGGATCCACTCAAGCCCCAGGTGGGACCTCACAGTTGTCTGCAGATGCTACGCGACCCAAGAGCCATTGCAGCTCTCAAAAAAAGCCAAGGAAGAGGATAACGAGACCAATAGCTCTAGACATGAACTGAATACAGCAGTCAAAGAAACTGAGGTACTAGTAAAGTCCATCCGCAGTTTTTGCCGTGCATCATGGCACAGCCAGGTAAAATTATAGTATTAACAGGAAAAAGACTTCACCTAGGGTGAACTGGTCAACGAAGCTTTTTCCGTGAGTCTGTCAAATAATTTCTCATTCTCCTCATGCAATCTCTGCAACAGTAATTCATTATTACACGCATCAAGTCTTATTGATATCCAGATAGAGACTGCATATACACCATTTTATAAGAAATTAACTACTCTCTAAATTCGCCTGCTATGAAACAACAATTTTTCCAATATATTACCCACATAAAATTTAGACGTGTTGAAAACAAAGAAGCCCATTGTTTGGCAAACAATCACAGCTATCATACTACACAAGCATATAAAAAAGAAACAGAACATGTCAAAAATATGATTATCACCTCAAGCCAAAGGATCCACAAGATCAACTTATGTTTTTATGTTAGTTTCCAACATTCACAACTGATCTGCCTAGCTGACAAAAAAATTGTTCCATATAGAATAGTTACAGCTGCTCCTTTTGCTGAAGAAAATATAATCATGATATTCCATGCTTTTATAAAGTAATTTACAATTGCTACACTCACAAACACTGGAAGCTACTGGCCCTGGTTCTGATTTCAAATTCTATTGGTTGTTAGCATCTTCCTTGTCAATTATGTGAGCAACACAAGCGTAATGCCCAATTTTTACCCTCTCACGACGCATCCATCTCCACCGAAATAAATCACAACAAAAACGCAGAGAGTGCAAATGAAAGAGAAGAAAGATAAACAACATAACTCTTTCAATGACTACCTGACACATCACGGCAGACGAAACCACCAACTGAACAGGTTGACGACCTTTAACCAAAAAAGAGAAGGCAAAATACCAAACATATCCTTTTCTGGTGGGATAATTTTCTCATGGAAAATAATTGAAAGAATTACAGGATCAGCATAAAGCAATTAGGCTATAGACGCACCGACTCTAGTAATTGTTACTTGCATCAAATGAAAGTAACACCTAACAGCAGAAAAGAGACTCTGGATTTTTCTATTTTCTCATGTGCACTCAAGGGAAGGAGAACAAGTATTTGGAAAAGGGGGAAACAAGAAGCAAGGCATATAGAATTGATCATACAACAAAATACCCACGTGAATGAACATACCTCAATTAATGCATCACGTTTTTTTAGCTCTTCTTCAAGTTTCTTGGTCACTATGGAAGAAGAATCCATTGTATCACTAATAGCTTTCGGAAGTGATTGTACTTCAAGGCCTGAATCTACATCTGATTTTGACTTAGTTTCACTTGAATGAAGGGCTTCGTTAAGCTCATGCTCAAGACTTCCAATCTTGGTCTGCATTATGAAAATAAGGGTAAGAGAAAAACTTCATTACAGAGTTGCATTTGAAGCTAGAAGCAGAAGATGTCATATCACATATCTGACTTTCTAGTATCGCATGACCACAAACCCAAAGCATTATCACAGACGAGACTTGCACCATGCACATATTTCTTTATCGCATGCATATATTTCTACATCTAAGTGAAGTCTCGTACTAATTAAACCAAAAAGGAGGGAAAACAATTCATGGCAGGACAAGGAGATGCAAAGACTAGCTTCCAAATGACTTGACTGCACTATGCCTTGTTAAATCAGTAACTAAGTGACCAGATAACCTGAAACACAGGTAGGGCGTACAGATCATGACATAAGAATGAAAAGCAATCAACACACTTAACAGATGCGAATTGTCTAATGCATTCCCATTATATGTTATTGCAGCAGAACTATGTGTACCAAATTGAGGTACATAGGAACGGCCCCATGCAGTTTTGTGGATGTTGAGACGGCATCTGCAAGCCCACGGACACATACACCAATGAGAAAGCACGGGCACACAAGCATATGCTCCTACTTAAAGGCACACAAAGACCACATGCAGACACCAACATCTCTGTACTTCAACAAAACTTTGGAGCCATATCAATTGTCTCCCATCATGTACAAACTAAAATTACATCAACTTTTTTCAGTAATACTTGGTGGTTTATTTCACACAAATAGGACCATCATCAAAACTTTCCAGGAGCAACTATAACCATAAAAAGCATGTTTCAAGAGTTCAAAGAGTCAGATTCCAAGAATCCAAGATCCATAAAAGAACAGCAAAGCATATGATCAACTTAGTGGTGAAATAGATGATAAAGCACAGGCTGAAAAGCATTAAGTTTCAAATAAGACGAACTTGCAAAGACTGAATAGTTGAATCTTGCTCCTGTATCCGCAGCTTCTTGCTCCAACTGTGCCAGTTGAGCAAGTTGATTTCTGAGATGCGCATTCTTCTCCTTCTCAATCTTATGCTTATCTGCCAGCATTATGTTCTCAGACTGCATCAGAAAAAGTTATGATTTCAGTAAATAATCCTAATGAAAACCACAGATGGAAATCATTTCGATATTAAAACACAACATTTTCCTCGATTTATATTGAACTGCTTATGCACATACTACAGACAAGGAAGAAGTTAATTATGGGTGTTAACATCATTAAATATTTCCCAGAAACTTCATCATAACTACAAATTTGATAAAAATTTCACACTACAACACTCATTAAAAACCAAATGCAACACTGCACGGGAACCCATCATCAAAAATGTATTTCACAGAGGTTAAAAGATGTAGATAGAGAACAATGTGTCTATCAACCATTAGCATCCATTGAACTAATGTTACAAGAAATAGTTTTCTTTGGAGAATAGTATTAATTCGCTTGGGAAAAGGCGGTCATTTGGAGGACAACTACATGGAAATCTTGCCCCAGACAAAGTCATTTGTTCAAAGAGGTTGCTCAAATAAATCTGGGACACATTTTTCCTCAGAGAAGCCAGCATTAATCAGGAGTGCAAATGACATAACTATCAACTGAAGTAATTGATCATCATACAAGTTCCACGCAAAACTTGGAGAAATGCCACTATGAAGTTGCGCACCTTCAAATCTGACTGCAGAGTATAGGATACCTTCCATGCCTTCTGAACTTCATTGAAAAGGAGGACACATTGATCATTTGCATCTTTCAACGCTTGTTTTAGCCCCAAAACCTCTTGTTTAACATCTTGTAATTCTCTCTTTATCATACAAATCCTTCGTCGCATCATTGGCTTAAATAAGATAAAGACACCCCCTGCAAAATTCAGTGTTTTTTTCTCTTTTTGATGACAAACAATAGAAATATTCGCAGAGGCCAGAAATTCTGTATCAAAGTGCTTTAACATTCTTTCATAATGACAAAAATATCGAACATTTCACATCACAGGGGACAAGCTGAAAAGAGTATGCTCATGATAACTAGCAATTAAAAAAAAAAAAAAAAATTGACAAGACAATTATTCAGGCAACATGCGACCAAAAGGTGAAGTCAGCAATGGACACCTTCTCACATCCATTAAAATCAAAAAGCTTTAAGGGGAGAAACAAACAATATTCTCTAATGTGGGTTCGTGCCCATAGACTATCGACACTAGTTCAACCAAAAATCCCAACTAAGGTTCAGTCTACCAGGGAATACAGAACATACGACATCCTGCCATTTCTTTATCGTATCTCTGTTTCCAAGGCTTAGCATAGCATTTCGTGCTCTGGAAGCAAAATTAAGGGATGATAATGTCTCCGGTATGTTTGATGCATCAGGAGACACATTAACAATCAGCAGAGTCTTGGATGCCATTGTCGGTGCATTCAGCAGTAATTCTTTATGAATTAATCTAATCTTAGTAAGCACCAACACAACAATGGAGATGCAAACTTTGCAAAGGGATCGAGGGCCATGTATGTGCTCATGGATTACCCTGTTTTGCCTCCGCACGTATATATAACTATAAAGAGAATATCTTTCACTAAATTATTAAATTAATGGACTCTTTGGTTTTTAGTAGACATGTATCAGTTTGTCAATCCCCAGATATAATCATGTGCCTAGATCATCAAATGAAAAGGTAATCTCTTACTCAAACATTTATGAGTTGCTTCATTTTGCCACTATTATAATGCATGTCAAGCGGGGCAAAAGCAAACATCATGTACAACTATATCAACTAGAATTTTGTAATTTAAGAAAATAATACACAAAAAAGGAGAATGGAAAAATTTAGCCTAACCAAAAGAGTCCCCGTCTCATATTTCTTTTTATCCCTAAGGCAGCTTCAATGAATCATCTCAATTACTTCATCCATCTCCTTGAGTTTTGGGCCAATTAAGAAACTGATGCAATCAAATTCAAGCAGTAAGATGTATTCAGAATAAGCAGATAGCAAAAACATTAAGTATCGCCATGGAGCAGACTGTACCTGTTCCTTCCACCAGGATGACCAACATGATCCAGACCTAAATAATGGAGAATCTGAAAGATAAAGTCAGTAAGTAGCAGTAGCAATCAGCATTAGCAGCGTCGTGAAGGGAAATGGACTGAGTGATTTATCTCTCGAAGATAGAGAGATTCCTGACACAGGAAAGTCAACCCCCCCATCAGCTAGAGATGGAATAATATAGCTGCCAGTAGATAAAGCCATAAACAGAGAGACTTCTCAGAACAATAGAATCAAACTCATAAGTCAAGACTCAATGGATCATTAACCTGATAAAGTTATAAACAAACCAATATGGTTGGGTCCCTAAGGTCAATCTCTTAAGATCATTATGTCCTCCATAATAAACATGAAAGCAGATGAAAATGGAGCCCTTCTCTTGACTCCAGATTTTTTTAATAATTTTGCTCGGTTAGCATTACTTAAATCACTAAGTCATGTTGAACTTTTCTATACATTAAGATGCCATTTCCTACCCTGGGGAAGGGGGCACGAAAATTCAGGATCTTCCGCTGCACGGATGTCCTGGAAAACGACAGTAAGTATGGTTTAAAGGGCTAGCCATCTACTGGTCCAACTGATCCATTTACTTTATTTTGACTATGAGATAATTATCACCTATTGTGTCAACCACTGTTCTTCAGCATAGAAGGGTAATCAAATAGGCAGGTTTACATCTAGTGTGTGTGAACAAGAGTGGAGATGTGACTTCAAATGATGACTGAAGGTGAACATAGGTAAAAGTTAAGGGGTAAAAAATCCAATAACAACTGACCAGAAGATCCCAGTCATCTCTGCGAAGCTCTTCGTCTAAATGTCGTGAAACGTTTTGGTCTACTTGAACAGTATCTTTAACCTGTAATCAAATAACACTCTAATTGAATAGCATAAGACACTATTCAAATTAACCCGAAGAACATATACCCAAAACCATATGAAGAACACTTGTCGGTGAAAACCACTCACAAAAAAACTGCTCACTCCATCGTGCCTAATAAATGATCCTGGAAATAACTTAAGCCACGTGTCCTCACCATGCATGACCATCTTCCTACCTGTCCGAAAGAATTGACCTACCATACAAGAAGTATACAAGTGATGTGTGTTATAAATTCTATATAGTAAAACTTGCCGTCATCTAATAGGTTAAACTTTTACAATAGTTGGCAGTTCTTCCACAAAATTTTACAAGGTATCAAAGTAGAGGGTAATAAATTCCCAATTATATGTCTCCATTCTTAGATCTAATGGCAAAGCCCAACCTATGCATGAGTGGGACTACAACAACATTTATATGTCAAACCATGTCATCGTTTAATAGTTTAACCATTCGCAACGGTTGAAATGATCCACCAAATTTCACAATGTGTACAGATCCACAAGATCATTTTATATAATAAGTATGACAATCCAACTTGATTTACCAATAATATTATCATCTTGCAAAGCTTGTGTATGAGTGCCACGTCCAGAAATCCTCCAATTGCCCCAGAAACCATAGCCTGGAACCACAGAAACTTAGACCGTTAATAAGAAGAGGAAACATCAACCTAAAACATAGAAGTAGCCCAAAGTAACAACCTTTAAGCACGGCATTGTAACAGTAGGAGGTGCAGCCTTTGCATGGTACCCAACTGCAGATCCATTCGCTAGTAACGACTGAGTATAAGGCATGGCTTCAACAAAAGCCTCTCTTGGAGGCTTGTCATCCCTTCCGAGCACAAACTCTGCTGGAAGACCATCAACAACCTAAACTGGCATGGTTGCAGTGGGCAGCTAGTACTTACTATCGAGTCACATTCATTATGCAAAATAAAGAACCCGATGCCAAGAGCATCTTCAATAAACATCTGCTAGGCTTCTCTCAAATTTCCACCCAAAATTAAGGGACGTGCTTATACAGATCATGGCCCATGATGAAGCACAATCATAGCCATTGATCATGGAAAAACGTATCTCATGGAAGAGTTAATTTTTGCACACTAACTTGACTGCAATTCGGACCGTAATTTTTACTTGTCATTTGGGAGCATTAAAGTCGTGACCATTTGAGACTCCACTTTATTTTATGGACTATCAAAGTAGTGGCATGGACAAAGTACTAATTGACTTAGAAATCAACACCCCAACAACCGGGCTTCTCGCAAATTTCCACCCCAAATTAAGGGACATGCTTATACTAATCATGGCCCACGATGAATCATGCACAATCATAGCCATTGGTCATTGCAAAACATATCTTATGCAAGAGTTAATTCTTGCACATGGCTTGACTGCAATTCGGAGCGTAATTTTTACTTGTCATTTGGAAGTATCAAAGTTGTGACCATTTGAGACTCCATCGATGGTTGATAGTTTCTCGTTCACTGAATGAATGATATTTATTGTTGTGATTTGTCTGCTAAAAAAAAAAAGGAATGGAAGAAAAGCCCTTCAAGAGATCGTCTAAAAAATCGGAAACTTCTTAATAAGTTTCTTAACAGTTTGCAAAGCTAATATTCCAATCTCCTGTCTATCCTTACTTGCCATTCATAATCATGTCTACCCATTTCTGCTTGGGGTCTTGAACCTGGCAAGCGGTAGTTTTGCTGACTAAATGTTATATGTATATGAAGTCTCTTCCTTACACGTTTTGAAAAAGATTTACAATATATATAAATTCTCTCGCTTATCTATGTCATACATAAAGAGGTCATTATAAATTAATTATACATATTAAATAATAAGTACTTACATAATTTTTTATGTTAACTAATAATGGAAACTCTAAAATCTTTTAGAAAAAAAAAATGTGATTTCTATGCATCAGCGGTTGAGCAAGAATTCAGGTGATTACGTCATGTGGTGTGACACATATGGCTATGTTGCCACAACAGATGATCATTAGTGAAATTTCATTTGGCTCATTACATAAAGATCATGACAAAACATATCTCATGGAATAGTTAATTTTTGCACACTGACTTGATTGCAATTCGGAGCATAATTTTTACTTGTCATTTGGGAGTATCAAAGTCGTGACCATTTGAGACTCCACTTTATTTTATGGACTATCAAAGTAGTGGCATGGACAAAGCACTAATTGACTTAGAAATCAACGCCCCAACAACCAAGCTTCTCGCAAATTTCCACCCCAAATTAAGGGACATGCTTATTTTGATCATGGCCCACGATGAATGATGCACAATCATAGCCATTGATCATGGCAAAACATATCTCATACAAGAGTTAATTTTTGCACATGGCTTGACTGCAATTCGGAGCGTAATTTTTACTTGTCATTTGGAAGTATCAAAGTCGTGACCATTTGAGACTCCATCGATGGTTGATAGTTTCTCGTTGTTGTGAATTGTCTGCCAAAAAAAAAAGGAATGGAAGAAAAGCCCTTCAAGAGGTTGTCTAAAAAATTGGAACCTTCTTATTAAGTTTCTTCACAGTTTGCAAAGCTAATATTCTAGTCTCCTGTCTATCCTTACTTTCCATTCATAATCATGTCCCTTTCCATTCATAATCATGTCTACCCACTTCTGCTTGGGATCTTGAACCTGGCAAGCAGTAGTTTTGCTGACTAAATGTTATATGTATATGAAGTCTCTTCCTTACACGTTTTCAAAAAGATTTGCAATATATATAAATTCTCTCGCTTATCTATGTCATACATAAAGAGGTCATTATAAATTAATTACACATATTAAATAATAAGTACTTACATAATTTTTTATGTTAACTAATAATGGAAACTCTAAAAATTTTAGAAAAAAAAATTGTGATTTATATGCATCAGCGGTTGAGCAAGAATTCAGGTGGTTGCGTCGTGTGGTGTGACACATATGTCTATCTTGCCACAAAACATATGATCATTAGTGAAATTTCATTTGGCTCATTACATAAAGATCATGGCAAAACATATCTCATGGAAGAGTTAATTTTTACACATTGACTCGACTGCAATTCGGAGTGTAATTTTTACTTGTCATTTGGGAGTATCAAAGTCATGACCATTTGAGACTCCACTTTATTTTATGGACTATCAAAGTAGTGGCATGGACAAAGCACTAATTGACTTAGAAATCAACGCCCCGACGACCAGGCTTCTCGCAAATTTCCACCCCAAATTAAGGGACATGCTTATACTGATCATGGCCCACATGAATCATGCACAATCATAGCCATTGATCATGGCAAAACATATCTCATGCAAGAGTTAATTTTTGCACATGGCTTGACTACAATTCGGAGCGTAATTTTTACTTGTCATTTGGAAGCATCAAAGTCGTGACCATTTGAGACTCCATTGATGGTTGATAGTTTCTTGTTCACTAAATGAATGATACTTATCGTTGTGACTTGTCTGCCAAAAAAAAAAAAAAAATGGAAGAAAAGCCCTTCAAGAGATCGTCTAAAAAATCGGAACCTTCTTAATAAGTTTCTTAACAGTTTGCAAAGCTAATATTCCAGTCTCCCGTCTATCCTTACTTTCCATTCATGATCATGTTTACCCACTTCTGCTTGGGGTCTTGAACCTGGCAAGTGGTAGTTTTGCTGATTAAATGTTATATGTATATGAAGTCTCTTCCTTACGCGTTTTGAAAAAGATTTGCAATATATATATAAATTCTCTCGCTTATTCATGTCATACATACAGAGGTCATTATAAATTAATTATACATACTTACATAATTTTTATGTTAACTAATAATAGAAACTCTAAAATCTTTTAGAAAAAAAAAAAAAAAAAGTGTGATTTCAATGCACAGCAATTGAGCGTGAATTCATGTGGTTGTGTCATGCGGTGTGACACATATGTCTATGTTGCCACAAAACAGATGATCATTAATGAAATTTCATTTGGCTCATTACATAAAGAATATGGTGTAATATATGATTACATATAAGTATTTTGTGTTATTGCATCAATTAATTATTAATCATTATAGTATGAAAAATAATCAATTCTATAATATGTGCATTAAATACAGTTTTGCCAATAAATATGATTACTAAATGCTTAATGAATATTAGAGGGAAAATGCTAGCTAGGATTTGTCCATGGCTAAGAATATAGATGCTTGTAGTATCTTACAGCCAGAAGAATTCTACACCTCCCTAAAAAATCGTTGAGAGTAAAAGTCCCAATTACAAACCTATTAAATTTCTCGATTCATTGTCCGTGGATGAAGGGAAACAATTTTATCATTTAACTTTTTTTGTTCTATATATGCTAGAGGAATATATAATGTCGCCATTATGATTATCTGAAAAGAAAACGACTGTTATCAAAATGGTTTTGTTCACGAGTGCTTTAAGATACTTATGCTTAAAATGACAAACTTATATTTATGAGGTGTTTAAGAGTGTCCTACAGAAAAAATCGTTATTAAAATAGGGCTTGGCCCCTCATTGTTGGGAGATCCACATGGCTCATTAGTGCATAATACGTTTTTTTTGGTACTTGCTAAATAACTGAATTTCCGTTACTTTTTCCTTGGAATGTGATGAAAGTGAAGATTAAGGCTGAGCTATGTATATTATGTGTTTAAGTTGATTTTCTTGCCTAGATATAATGGCGTTTTACTTATTTCAACAAGTGAAAAATGAAATTAACAATTAAGAATGACAAATACTACAATGCCATAATGTTGTAGTTTTCAATCAATGCATATCAGCTTTCTCACGTGCTACCTATTTAGATCAAATTAATAAGTAGATGGGTGATAGACAACTAAGAGTAATTCGGAAAGAACAAGTCAATGTTGATCATAATAAGATAATAGAGGTGGATCGAATTGCTTATATGGACAACAGGGACAAACATATTTCTTACTTTAACATCCAGTTAAGTTTTAATTTTCGCATTTGGATCTAATGTCGTTGATGTTATGGAGTAGTGCCATCTCATCACTAGTGTCCTTACAGTAAGATCATCTTTCATAGAATGTTGTAGATTACATATGCATCCTCTCATTTACAATTAAATTGAGTTTGTTCCTGCACCTTTATATTCGTTTTCCCTTAATACATTGATATTGATGGTTGAGGATTAAGCAACTAGGAACAACATTCACATCCGAGAGGGAAAACTATATGAATGCAATGTCTTGAGAGAGTAACATTTTGCTCCCAAAAATTATGTGAAATTATAATATAATAATAAAAATTCACTGACCATAACAACAAATATTCATTTCCAGCAATTATATTGAAACCAATTTCATCCAAAAGTATTAGATGAGAAAAATTCGTTAACTATACTTACTACTTTCTTCCTAAAGGATAAATGAACATGGATGAAGTGAGTTTAGATTTCGATGAAGTGAGTTTAGATTTCAAAGTGAGTAGCTAGCATTAAAATTATTTAAAATAAAAAGGAAAAAAAATGTGCCTCTAGTGCCATTTTAATGGGAAGAATTTTCATTCCCTTGTACAAAGAATTTACATTTTCAATATCATCTTGCAGAGTCTTCATTCTCAAAGAGAAAACCAAACCAAGCAAAAAGCTGACTCATCACATATCAGAAAAAAGAATATGGCCCTAAAACTCCCAGTCCATTTCTCCCCTTCATTTTAGTTGCCTCCAATTGCCACGTCCATGTCCTCCAACTAAAGTGACTTTTCATTCCCTTCTTCCATTCATTCCAGCCCCCACAATACGCACAGATGGCTAGACAAACTCTTCCCCAAAGGCAGAAAACCCGTCAAAAAGAAGAAAAGCTCTTCAATGGCTACCGAGTCAAAAAGAAAAAAGAAGAAAAACGCTACGAAAAGCTGTCCCCAAAAAAAAGAAGAAGAATCGACACCTTCCTATAAAAGGCTAAGAACAATGTTTCAAAATCGACACCCCACTCTTATAAAGCTCTTCAAAGTTTCCAATAGCACTCATCCTGCCCTTTGTTTCTTAAATTTACCCGCTTTCTAGGGCTTTGAGTCATGAAACTCGCGGGCATTAGTTTTGCAAAGTTTCCATCATGCCCGGTGCTTCTCTGTATTGCTCTTGCACTTTGCTTTAACCAAGTCTCTTCCACTACCAATGAAACAGATAAACTCGCACTTCTCGCATTTAAGGCTGGTATAACCACAGATCCTTTCTATGTGCTCAACTCATGGAACAATAGCATTGAGTTTTGCCAATGGTATGGCGTTACATGCGGCCGGAGACATAGGAGGGTCATGGTCCTGGACTTACAATCACAAGGACTCTCCGGATCAATCTCTCCTCATATTGGGAATCTTAGCTTCTTGAAGGAAATCTGGCTCCAAAACAATAGTCTTGATCATGCAATCCCTCCACAAATCGGCCAGTTGCGCCGCCTTCGTATCTTACTACTACACAACAATTCATTGGTTGGTGAAATTCCCAAAAACATATCAGGTTGCTTGGACTTGTTCGCATTCTGGGTTATGGAAAATGAGCTAACTGGAGAAATTCCTAGGAAGCTCAGTTCATTGACGAAGCTCCGGGATTTAGTTTTGGGAGTTAATAATTTAACCGGGAACTTGCCCTCCTTCATTGGCAATTTATCTTCCCTGGAGATACTTGATTTAGGAGTGAACAACTTGGGCGGGAGCATTCCCCAAGTTCTAGGCCACCTAACAAACTTGCAATACATTGGCCTTGGATTTAACAGATTTTCGGGTACAATTCCACCTTTCTTATTCAACCTCTCTTCACTAATTGAATTTTGGTTTGGATACAACCAGGTACAGGGGACTCTTCCAACAGGTATGGGCCTCAAACTCCCAAAACTTGAAATTTTTCAAGTTGCTGACAACCAACTTGAGGGGCCGATTCCTCCCTCGATATCGAATTGCACAAAACTAAGTTGGCTTTGCATTGATACTAACGGATTTTCTGGGAATCCACCATCATTGGGAAATTTGTACAAGCTTCTTTGGCTTGGCATGTTTGAAAATCAGGTTGGAAGTGGAAAACCTAAAGACTTGAGCTTCCTTTGCTCATTAACTAACAGCACCCAATTAGAGGAGGTGAATATCAGCTTGAACAAGTTTGGTGGGGTGTTACCTAAATGCCTAGGTAATTTATCCACCACTTTGAATAAATTTGTTACAACCATGAATCAAATATCCGGTCAGATTCCAGAAGAAATTGGGAATCTTGTCAACTTGGAGGTACTATTTTTGAATTTCAACCAACTTTCAGGTGTTATCCCCTCAAATTTAGGGAATCTACAAAATCTAAAGATGTTGCAGTTGAGTCGTAACAACCTTAGAGGGACTATCCCATTTTCATTGGGAAATCTAACCAAGATGATACAATTAGATCTTAGTGGGAACAACTTTCATGGGCAAATTCCTTCACATCTATCAAACTGCCAGTCTCTTAATAAACTTGACCTATCTTATAATAATCTTAGTGGTGCCATACCCCCACATCTTATTGGTCTCTCATCATTAGCCATCCTTTTGAGTTTGTCTCATAACTATCTCACCGGGATTCTACCCACAGAAGTTGGCAACTTGAGAGCTTTGACTGCGTTGGACATATCTAACAATTTGTTGGTAGGTGAAATCCCAAATAGTTTAGGTGATTGCACTTCTTTGGCATCATTGAGGATGGAAGGCAACTTCTTCCACGGGTCGATTCCACAATCAATCAAATCGTTAGGAGGCATCGAAGAACTAGATCTTTCACGCAACAATTTGTCAGGTCAGATTCCAAAATTCTTAGCAGTATTTCGATCCTTACAACGTCTGAATTTGTCATACAATAAGTTTGAAGGTATACTACCATGTGAAGGAGTCTTTAAGAATTCTACCCGTACTTCCATTGTTGGGAACAATGAGCTCTGCGGCGGATTGCCGGAATTTCATCTCCCCAACTGCATTTCCAAAAGCCACAAAAGTAGAAAGATCAATATAGTGATAGTTGTCGCTTCTATCATTTCTGGAGTTGTTGGAATGGCTCTTATTGCAGCTTTTATATATCTTTGTTGGGTGAAAAAGAAAGTAAATGAACCAATTTCAAGTTCAATGGATGATTCACATTTGAATGTATCTTACGGGACACTCTTAAAAGCAACTGAAGGTTTTTCTTCGGCAAATTTGATCGGTGTTGGAGGCTTTGGTTCCGTTTATAGGGGGATACTCAAGGACAATGGAACGGTTGTTGCCGTGAAGGTGCTTCATTTAGTCCGTCGTGGTGCTCTGAATAGCTTTATAGTTGAGTGTGAGGCATTAAAGAACATCAAACATCGAAATCTTTTGAAGATACTTACGGTTTGTTGTAGTAGTGATTACCAAGGAAATGATTTTAAGGCCCTAGTCTACGAATTCATGGACAATGGAAGCTTGGAACAGTGGCTACACTCATACGTAACATCATCTCATGGGAATATGCTTCCGAAAAAGTTGAATTTCATATGGAGGATAAATATTGCAATCGATGTTGCTTTTGCACTAGATTATCTTCATCACCAGTGCCACATTCCCATTGTTCATTGTGATTTAAAGCCAAGCAATATCCTCTTAGATGCTGAGATGGTCGCACATGTTGGCGACTTTGGATTGGTGAAATTCCTTCATGAATCATCCCTTGATACTGTAGATAATCAGATGAGCTCAATGGGTCTTAGAGGGACAGTGGGTTATGCTCCACCAGGTTCTCTCTCTTCTCTCTCTCTCTCTCTCTCTCTCTCTCTCTCTCTCTCTCTCATGACAACTCTCATGACAACCTCTCTCTCTCTCTCTCTCTCTCTCTCTCTCTCTCTCATGACAACTCTCATGACAACTTTTATAGTCTTACACACATTACACTTTGACTTAATTTGATTTGGACTATGATCAAAATGTGTGGCAGAATATGCGACGGGATGCAAAGTTTCAAGAGAAGGAGATGTCTATAGTTTCGGCATTCTGTTATTGGAGATATTCACAGGTTTGAGTCCCACTGATGACAAATTCGGAGACAATTTGACTCTTCATAGTTTTGTTGTAGAAGCTTTGCCTGAAGGAGTGTTAGAAATCACAGACAGCTTTCTGCTTCAAGAAAGAGAGAGCCATTTAGGCTCCTATAGTCGTCGGCATTGGTCTTCCGAAAGGGATAACATATTTCAAGAATGTTTAGTTATGGCGTATAACATTGGAGTTGCTTGTTCATACCAAGTGCCAGGAATACGGATGAGCATCAATGAAGCTGCAAATCAGTTGCACCGGATTAGGAAGAAACTCTTTGCATTGGGTTTACATGAACGAGATGAACCACCGATAGCTTAAATAGCTATTGTATAGGACGCAGCTCTTCTAGCGTGAAGAACTGTCCGAAATTGGGCTTAGCCCAAGATCGGCCCATTAGCCCAATTATCGGTTTCAGTCTCCCTGTTGTGAACCGTCATCGTCGAGAGCCACTCCATCCATCCCCACACCAGCACCGCCTTAACTCCTATTCGACGGTGCCATCCTCGGCCTGACCCTTGCTGACGCGACCGTCCCGCACAATCGTCAAGTTCACTCTAGCTCCACTGCTCTCCGCGATGGGGCGGTGATTGTACAAAGGACTCAAAACAGTAAGTGTGTGTACACGCAATGCTATGGATTGGTTTTACTCGAGTATGCTACGTAATTTGATATACTTTCTGTTGCGTGTGATGATTGACTTGCTATAATTATGTGTTCACTTGGTGTTTACATGGGCTAAATGTATGTCTCGTGTTCGGATGTTCTGTCTGTGTGATTTGCGTCAGTGTAAGCAAGTCATGTCTTGCATTGCCAACGAATTTGATTGTTAAAGTATCGAGGAGCCTTTGTGAATTCGGTGTGATTAGTCTCGTTACTGCTTCTTTTTTGAATGGTTGATCTCAATATAAGTAGCTGTCGAGACAATGGAGGATTTTATGATTCATAGGCAGGCTGCATTGATGACTTAGCTGCATCATCTGGTATGAGTGCATTTGCTGGTATAGTTGTGTTACTTCAATTCTTCTTTTATGATGTGAAGTAAACCTGACATTTTGAAAGTCTAGAGTTTTCTAGCTTGTAGCAAATATTGTTGGTTCATCTTTCTTCTTGAGATATTCTTATTTAGGAAATTAAATGGCGCTGGAGATGGATGCACTAGTGCCTTTGGGCCTTAAGAAGGATATACTAGTCTGGTTTGGGAAGACACGATCACAATGTTGATTTGGTCTACATACCTAGAGAATAAGCAAGAAGAAAGTGTTTGAACCAAGGAGAAGATCAATGTTTAGAAAGTAGAGAAAGAAATCTAGGATTCAGGGTCTCCCTGCTGTTAGGTGTCCTCTCATATATGAGGGGCTTTTACATGCATCGGGTGCCTATACTTCTCTCGCCTAATTGGGAGTTCCAATTGAGTGGGTCCGCATATCATGTTATCTGCCCCATGGATCTCACTGCGACTTTGTAGTAATTTCTCTTTTGTACTTCTTCTTTCTTTGGAAAACTACAACATCAATGATCGGACAAGTTGGTCGCTCTTAGTTTTGCGAAATCTGTGTAATGGAGCAAATTGCAGTTCATGCATTAGAAGTTATAAATACTTTTGTCAATCATGGCTTTTCTGAAATGAATTCGTTCCTGTTTACCTCAATCTTGCATGATCCTTTGATAAGCTTGATCTTTTGTTTTCATTATGAAGTGCATATACAATGAGTCCAAGGAATTTTTCAGATGGACTTCAAATCTAGGGGCTATCTTATCAGTTCCTTGCAGGAACAAAAATCCCCATCACTAAGAATGGTAAGTAGATTTGTTCCAGAAGTTGGTTCTTATTTTTAAGCTATATTTCACTGGAAAGCTGCTGTTAAAGCTTATGTTACTTGTTCTTTGAGTGGGATTACATTACATAATGTTTGTCTTCAGCTAGGAACCATGTGCCTCCTTCTGATTTTAAGATGTAATATCACATTTTATTTTTGCCTTTGACACTAAAAATGTCTGGGAGACTGTACATATAATTGTGATGGTAGACATGTCAAAATCGGTGTTGCCATGGGACATCACATGGTGTCCATGTCCTGAACACCGGATGGTGCATGATAGAGTCTGTACTTTATCCAAATTAAAAGTCTGGGAGAGTTCTAATCTTTCAGAAGAACTGAGTTTCTTGATAGCAGGTTAAGGTTGATGTGTTCTATCATGGTAGAAGGGAGTCTACTGCTTTCCTCACATAAAAATAGAAGTAGAGTTGGCAAATCTAAAGATATTGAGAGATATGAGACAACTTTACAAGGCTTCGCTTTTCAGTCTTGAGAATTCAATTATTATTCTTCTTTACTCACATTGTGTGTTGGAAATTTGAGATTTCTGAAGTCAAAGATTCCTCTTTTGTTAGCTGACAGAACTGAAGGTTCCTTGAGAAAAGTTTTTATACGATCATCTTATTGAGATTGTCTTTATAAATTGCTTTCTGTAACGCTTTTTCCGAATCTTGATGGCCATAACTATGCACAACAAGAAACTTTGATTTGATGTGTCAGAAGAGAGCAGTCAATTATTAGCCTACGCTTTAGTTGTCGGACTTGCTTACATCTGTTAGTATGACTGCAGGTTCCTTTTGTAGTTTTTTATGGCAGTCAGTGGCTAACAGTGGATTATGTCGTTGTGAACATGGATGGTTCAAGGCATCATCTACCTCTTACCTCATTATGTCACCAACTACAACCAGTTAATGCTTCTCCTTACACATGCCTTTAGGCACTTATTGGTCATGAACACCCCTGTAAGTCTGTGACATGTAAACTTAATGCATATGGTTAACTGCAATGTTTCTTGCCCCTTGAGATCTTTCTGATTATCTAGACCTTGCGGTTCCTTTAATTTTGTAATGATGCATTTGCTTTGATACAAGTATCTGATTTGATGCTCTTGTTCCTCTATTTTTGAAGGTTGGATTGCTTGATGAGGGGAGAAAATTCTTTCATTAGGAAACTATGTCCATGCTGTTGACCTTTGCTTTTTCAAAATGAATTCCAGAGATCGGTTCATGCCAAGATTTTCCTTATTTTCTGTGAGTTTTCCTCTCATCTACATTTTAATGGTGATGGATGGACATTGGATTAGTCTTGATGCTTGCTTGAGGAGATTCTTTTTCCATTTGTGGACTTATTGCCCATGTACACTATTTTCTTGTACTATAAATCGACATGTGTACAAATCTATTCACTCTAATCTTGATCATGGTTTATAGCAGGATGTGAATATGTAGTGAATTGCCTGTTTGGAAGTTTGTTTTTGCATTTCGCATGACACCAAGAGTTCCCTTGTTGTGTGATTTCATGAATTTTTGGGTGATCTGCACAACCTCCTATTATTTTAGTATTTGTCCCCCTACCCATCAAAAGATATTGTGGCTCCTCTCCCTTTGATGCTTGTCATTTGTCTATGTCATGATCTGTAAACAAAAAATTTGCTTCACGTGACTCAAGTTAAGAATCAACCATCTCGTATTTCATTCTAGGATAGTTGACATGATTATGCTTTAGGGTCTACTACTTAGATCTTGGGCAGGCAGCCCTTTTTTGACAGTACTTGTCTATTATCGAATCAACTGATATGACATTTTCCAGTACCAAGATGACAGAAGATCATATGGTCATTGATCTTGCCTGCCAGACAAAGATACTCTTCTGGATTAGTATATATCTTGGAAAGGTCAATTGGTATCCTTGGATTTGCTAAACTCGTAACCATATTCTGTATCCTGTTGAATTCAAGACATTATAATCTTTGACTTTACTAGGCTTATACTGAATCTTCTTTCCTCATAAAATGAAACAGATGGAAAAAGTGGAGGCAGCGCAGACAGGATGAGCAGGAGTAGCAGCAACAAAACCATGTTGCAATCTACCAGCCCAACACAAACGCAGTGGATGATTGGGAGATGTACCAGATGGAAATTTACTTGTAATTTGTCTTATGAGGAGAGGGAGATCCACTTTTGTTCCATGCGGCCATCTTGTGTGTCGTCAGCGGTGTGCATTATCCGTGGAACGGGAGGTTTCACCAAAATGCTTTGTTGTAGGCAGCCGATCTCTTATTCAGTCCGGATTCTTGAGTATAATAGTGATTTTGTTTTTGTTAGTCCGAGGGTGGAAAGTCGAAATTGTTAGATCTTCTTCCTTAATATATCCTCGGAAAAAGAGCATGCCCATCCTTTAATGGAGAGTCCACAATGGACCAGTGATTATTTTGTGTCAATAACGATGCTTCGTAGGTCTCTCCAACTGTGAAAACTGTGTTGTTTGGTAAAGTGAGCCTTGTTGTTGAGTTTGTCAGCTCGAAGTAGCTTTTATTGTTGGTATTACAATCAAACGTGAGTGCTGCTCATCTTTTCTTTGAATTTGTAAGTTCCCTTTTTGTCTTTAGATAGTGACAAATTAGTTTTTCTCTTTGGTCGAAATATCCACTATTAGTTATGAAATGCATAGCTATAAAAAGGAAAAAAGAGATACGGAGAATATTCATTGCATAAATTTGGATAGAGCATTTATTACCCAAGTTTGTAAATTGATTAATTGTGAAATAACTTGAGAAATGCTAAATGAAACGAAGTGTTAAAGATTATAGGTCGAGGATAGGTGAGTCTTGTGCAACCTTTGACTCTCCAGATCTTGCTCAATAGACTTACGATAGTTGACCCTTGACGACCATCGACTTTGGGTTTGCGTTGACCAAAATTGGGGTGATGATGAGTGTGTTTGGTTCAAAGAGAGATGATGAACAATAGGATGAGAGCAAAATAAGTATACAAAAGTATAAGCGAGGGTAAAGTTGGAGGGAACAAAAATCATTAAGCTAAGGGACTTAAAAAATATTAAATTTGGTTCAAGGCTTTTGGGACCTCAGCGTTGGCACAAGGGTCCTCGAGGCCCGAGATTCTTTGGAAGAGCTTATTGAAACGCACCACCTTGCCCAGCGAAGCTCACTAGTCATATAGGACTACCAATGGGGACCCCTTAAACCTTATGCACAAACAGCAAAAGTAAACATGAAAAAGCAAATCACTTCGATAGTGCTCTCAAGATTAGCATAGTTGCCCCAATTTCGTATTTACAAAAAGATTTCGCAAACATGGAAAGGAAAATTATTGTGGCAATAATCACAAGATAATATAGCCAACGTCTAGCAAATTTTATGTCTATATTTTCTCGTCCCTAACATAATTACAGGACATTAACAATACTCCCACCCTGACAATAAGAATGTACCATAATATTGTGATGTTGAGCACGCTCTAGAGATTCTAAAAGTAAAAACCGATTTAAATAATATAAAGTTCTAGGTAATTTATTCACGTTGCCCTATCTAGAATTATCCGTTGTGCTTTTCTACCTTTACTCTATTTCGGTCTTATATACGTAATCTTTGGAAAACGTACCCATGCTAAAACCAAGCAAAATTGAAATGGGTCAAAAATTCAAGGAACCACGAGATTTAAAATGTGGCGTCCAAAAATAACTCAATATAATTATTTGATATTTTGGTGTAAAAGAAAATTTAGAAGATGTTTTGTCCTCCCCACAAGTATTCACGTCATTTTACAAAGAACACATTTCTCACGACAGAAAATAGCTCTTCCAATGTCAATTGAAAGATACGTAATTTTTCCATTTGGCATGTGGCTGGCTCATTTAACAAATTGACAAACTTGTGTTTCCTCATAGAAAAGAGCTCTTTGCAAGTAGAAAGAAAATTTCATCATGTGAAACTATCAATTTGAGGGAAAAGTGCCAAAAAAGTCCTAAACCTTTTGTCATTGTGCCGATTTAGTCCTAAACCTTTTTTTAGTGCCGATTTAGTCCTAAACCTTTTTAAGTTGTGCCGATTCAGTCCTTTCCAGCCAATTTAGCCGGATTTTGCTAACTGGACGCCGCCGCCGGTTGACGTGGACAACTTTTAATAATATTTTAATATTTTAATATTTTTATTTTTTTTATTTTTATTTTTTTATTATATTTTTTTTTATTCCTCCAGCCGGTCGCTGGACCTCGGTGACCGGCCAGAGGCGACGGCCGGCGAGGTCGAGGTCGACCTCGCCAGCCACCTCGCCAGTGGCCGCGGGTGCGGCCTCTCTCGAGGCGGCGAGGCTCACCCTCACCGGATCCGGCGAGGGCAAGCCTCGTCCGCCCCGCCTGAGGCCGCCCTCGAGGCCTAGCCGGCGAGGCTCGCCCCCGTCGGATCTGGCGAGGGTCGAGCCTCGCCCATGGCCGGCGAGGGCGAGCCCCGCCAACTTGCCGGATCTGGCGAGTGAGGGGGTTCGAGTAGGGCGAGAGAGTCGGAGGGGGTAGACCGTTGGCCACCGCACCTGAGCCACGACCATCGGCCTACGGCCGCGCTTGGTTTCAAGCGCCGAAGCTCCGGTAGGCCTCGGTCCTTTTTTGTGCCTTGCGTTGGTTGGACCAGTCCGGAGCTCGCGGTCTTCAAGGATTCGGTTCGACATCTAAGGGCGTTCGATCTGGGCGGGACCTGAGAGAGAGAGAGAGAGAGATCGAGAAAGAAACAGAAAAAGAGTCCTCTCCCGGCCAAACCGAGGAAACCCTGGCCACGTGAGACCACCGCCGCAATGCTGCCGCCCGATGCCGTCCACCGCTGCTCGCCGACCCGCTGCCATATCCGGCGAGCTGGCGCGGCTCGCCCTCGCCGCCCAGGCCTCGAGGGCGGCCTCGCCCGCCCCGTGCGACGCTGCCCCCGCGGCCACTGGCGAGGTGGCCGGCGAGGTCGACCTCGACCTCGCCGGGCGTCGCCTCTGGCCGATCACCGGACCCCGGCGACCGGGCTGGAGGAAGAAGAGCATAATAAAAAAATAAAAATAAAAAAATTCAAAAATATTAAAATATTATTAAAAGTTTGTCCACATCAGTAGTAGGTGTCCAATCAGCAAAATCCGGCCAAATTGGCCGGAAAGGACTGAATCGACACAACTTAAAAAGGTTTAGGACTAAATCGGCACCAAAAAAAGGTTTAGGACTAAATCGGCACAATGACAAAAGGTTTAGGACTTTTTTGGCACTTTTCCCATCAATTTGAAATAATCATATAAGAATCACCCTATAATCAAAATTCCGCCATTCTCCTTCAAACCCTACATCAGAATCAGTTCTAGAGATCCATATGTATCCCACGGATATTATCATAACCCAATTATCAATTTCAGTCTCCCAATATGAAGCATCATCGTCTAGAGTTAGATACATATATAATCGTGGCACGTCTTCTTTTTGCACCGCTAAGAACCACTCCCTCCGCCCCCACGTGCCATTGCCTTAACTGTAATTGCACTCGCCACTGCCGACTCCGCTTACATGTGACCACCAAGTAGCACAACCCCATGCGAGGAACCATTAATAGGCTGAATGTTAATTTTCCTGATAGAAAGTTTCTATTTGCAAATTTCACCATAATAAGTTACAGTTTGCACTCAATCTAGACCTCAACAGTGAAAGCCCTTCACCCCTGCTCGAGAATCTACCCCAACCAAACATTTCTTCAAACTTCACTGATGGTTCGACAAGTCCTCATTAGTCTTCAAAAAGACAAAAGTTGTCTACATCGAAAGCAGAAATTAACTCTAGAAAATGAAGGAGGGGATAAGCTCATAAAATGACACAGGCAACAATATGGAGATAATCCTGAGAAAAGCACTTTTAGTGATTCCACTAACATCTTAGCAAGCTCTCGTCAGCATCTAGAATCCACATAACATAGCCAACTTAAAGAACTGGAAGTATATTGACTCATCAAATGTACCAATTAGTGGTTCCACTAACATTTTGCGGGATCAATCCCCCAAATCCAGCTCGAATAGTAAGGCGTGGATGGCCTTCACCTCGACTGTGGGACCATTAAATTTCCCCTCAATTGCTGCCGGTCATTATGATTTGAAAACGAATCTTGTATTGATACATTCAACTACCAAATTCTCCAAGAAAAAAACCACATATTCCATAAGACATGCTCTACATGGAACAAGCCCCAAAAAGCTGTTTTCTAAATAACCACACAAGATAACCACTTGAATGTAATTGCTGACCGACAAATCACTTAAGGTGATCTCTCAATTTGCAAAGGTCACATGCTCATAAGTCATGACATGAGATATGGGACATTAGAATTTAGCACATTGGGTGAAACAGCTGCTTAAGCCGCATAATTATCGCTCCAACCGATCCCCCAAGAATCGAGCTATACAGTAATCTCATCTTTACATTGAAGAAGCCATCGGCTTAGCCCTGGACAAAATTACAATACCTACGGTTTCTTACACACTTCTGCTCACCACTCAAAACCCACCAAAAACTGATAGAAGCTATCCCAAGAACGGACGAGTGAACAGAAGAAAAATCTCCTCTCGTCAACCTTACAAAAAGACCTCGGCGACAGCGAGTCCAGTGGGAATACACAAGGGAACACTGATTTCAAGGTCTAACATCCTTCAACACACCGCCCTTCTCCAACTCGACCACTAGATCCCGAAGCGACGGCACCTTCATGGCCAAGGTCCTGTACAGCCTGGAATACCGAGCACGGGTCCCATCTGCCGTCCGTGCAAGGGCAAGCAAGCTTAGAGCCTCAGGTAGTTGGGAGAAGAGCTGTTTGATCTCCTCCAAGCTCTTATTTTCCAGAACAGATGGCCTGGGAACCACCCTCACAATTTCACCGCCTTTGGGTTCTTGAACACGGGCATCTGCTTTGATAACCAGTTCTGAGTTAGAGTTGGCTCCACATTTGATGATGAACGGAGTTGTTGAGCCTGTGTTGAACTGCAGGACATTCCACTGAGCCACATCCGTGTCTACTGCAGGCCCCGAATCCGCAGGTCTGGAAGTATGCAACTGTTCCTGCTTATCATCTTCAGGAATTGACTGCAGCGGCAAATCAAAGAATGAATGACCCAGTAAAAACTATTATATTGTATCAATAAGGAGGTGCAAACCCTAATCAAATTCTCGTTACTTGCTTTTGCCTTTTTGAATACTTCTTTCAGGAACAATTGGGGGATTACTCTATACGATAGAAGTCTAGAGTGAGGGTGACAATAAGTTCAAAAGCAAGGTCTTAGGAAGCATGAAAGTCTCCACAATGACCTTTGATATAGACCGTTCAACTAAACACTTGGACTGTCAGAAAGTTCTGCCATCAAAACCTCATGGTCTGATTCTTTGCCCAAAGACTTTGCTGTATTGTTACGCAGATCTATAGGACATTTCCCTAATCATCCAACATTTTACTTACTGATAACTGACAATGATTGTCGGTTTCTATGAGATCCTGCATGGTTCTTTGCAATATGGTATAGATGCATATGAATATCACTGTAACCCGAAAAAGGAATCTGCAGGATTGAGGATTTTTTTCGAGGTCAACAAACCTCAACAGCACTACGGGCATCAGAGATTTGTTTTTGGGCACAAGGATGGTCAATGTCGAGGAGAGAAGGCATCCGCTCTGCCAGTTCATCCAGAGATGCTAGCATTGCTACCTTCTTACTTCTGCTCAAGGTGTTGACTGATGATTGTCTCGTTATATCCTGCTCAAAAACAACCAGCCTCCTTACTTTGTACATAGGCTAGGCACACACAATGGGAAATAAGTACAAAGAACAGTCTTAAAACCTTGACTTGCTTCAATATGCCATCAAGAGAAATAAGAGACGCTAATCTCGCATCTTCAGCAGCAGTGGAAGGATTGCGAATGGGTGAACTATCACCTTCCAGTGTTAATAGGGCCGCATCACTTCTCATTTGTTGCAAAATCTGATTTTGTTTGAAACATAAGGAGCAAAAAGAAAGAACTAAGTCAATCAAGTCAAAGCATCAAAGAATTGACTTTAATATGAATTTGACAACCATAAAGGTTGATAATATCATATATACTCAAAATCATTTTAGGAATGTGTATCATCAACGATTTTGAGTAAGAGTCACAGCAAATGCACATATATATATATATATATATATATATATATATATATATATATGTTAGCTTCTTTTTTTTTTTTAATATCTATTTTAACTTATAAAAGCATAATAGATGCACATATATAATTACATGGCCTAACAGCCCGAATTATTTATTATTTCCAGTATACCAATTAGAAATAATATTTGCTCAAGTTAACCAAATGACTTTGGATGCTTCAATGAGGAGTGTGATCAAGGGACACTAACTAGGAGGAGCATGATATGATAGAAAAGATATACAGCATTTAACACTTACAGAAGATTTAACACAAGGTGATTAAAGGATTTATATAGCCGACCCCACTCAGTGGGATAAGGCTTGGTTTGTCATCATCATCATTGTATATTCCATTAGAAACGTCAATCAGTCCCCGTGAATAGAGAAAGGATGGAAGCTTTTATGTCCTATTGTTGCTTTCACTAGCACGCTCAAATAAAATGTTCCTAGTGTTTCAATGATTGAGAATACTCTCAAGGCAGAGCCACTCTGATATTCACCCATGTTTTGATCACTTGGGACCTTACTAATTATTAAAGTCTGGTGACCACTGATATATGCATATATCTGCACCTAATCCAATGCCAAAATAGAACACGACCTCCAACCGCAAATTAATATTATTTAAAGATGGACAATATGTCCATTAAGGAAAGTCACTCAATATCATGTAATAGAGATGAGTAAAAGCGCCACTGCCTCTAGTTTATGCATTTATCAAATAAACATAGTTTTAAGTCATTCTCCTATACTTTCCTAATTAAGCAAGGGTTCAGCTTTGGCACACCTTTCTTTGGATGCAAACACACATTTTGTTGTGTATTAACAAAAGTACCTTCAACATAATTGTCAAATCCAGATACGTATTGTTAATCAAAATCTTAAATTTACGAGTCTAGGATCGAGGATTGAATTGAATTTAATCATAAGATTCAGTACAGTTCCCAAAAGTAGGATTTTGTGTTAGGCATACTTCAATTTTGTGAACAATGTTACAAAATATGAAATGAGTAAGATTTATGATCCATGACAAAGAAAACTGAAATTCAAGTACATGTCATGATCCTATGCAAAAGAAGATAATTCCGCATTGTTTAATTAACATAAGTATTACACTCAAATGTAAATTACAAATTTCTGTCATTTTATTTAGTCTTTTATTTTAAAGTACAAAGCATATATTCAATTATTTAGTTATTCTCAAAATATAGCCTGCAGATTAAAACGCAACGAGATTTACATTAAATTATGGGTAAACCTACCAAAAAAAAAGAATCACTTGAATTGATATATACATGGAGAATCGTAGATCCACAAGCGACAAATCCACTTGCGATTCAGGAGATTAACAATTGACCTAACAGATACTGAATTGAATAGAACCGCATAATGCAAATTAACAGTCAACTAATTCCGAAAACTATTTCAGACACCCATATTATTAGTTAAATTGACCACACCTTTCTCTTATCCCTTCTCATCCATATTATTAGTTAAATGGACCACACCTTTCTCTTGTCCCTTGTCACCCATATTATCAGTTTCTTTGCCAACAGCTAGTTTCATGTGATTTTTGGAAAATGTTTGTCGAAGTAGAAATTGACAATAGACCGATCTCCCTCCCTCCTCCTCTCCCTCCCTCCCTCCCTCCCTCCCTTGCCAACAGCCAGTTTAATGTGATTTTTGGAAAACGTTTGTTGAAGTAGAAATTGACAATAGACTGATCTCTCTCCCTCCCTCCCTCCCTTCCTTGCCAACAGCCAGTTTCATGTGATTTTTGGACGTCGAAGTAGAAATTGACAATAGACCGATCTCCCTCCCTCCCTCCCTCCCTGTGATTTTTGGACAATGTTCGTTGAAGTAGAAATTGACAATAGACCTCTCCCTCCCTCCCTCCCTCCCTCCCTCCCTGTGATTTTTGGACAATGTCCGTCGAAGTAGAAATTGACAAAAGACCTCTCTTTCTCCCCCTTTCTCCCTCCCTCCCCCCCGCCCCCTTTGCCAATAGCCAGTTTCATGTGATTTTTGGACAATGTTCGTCGAAGTAGAAATTGACAAAAGACCTCTCTCTCCCCACTTTCATGTGACAATGTTTGTCGAAGTAGAAATTCACAAGAGACCTCTCTCTCTCGTGCTCACACGCACCCAACAGCCAATTTCATGTCATTTTTCGACAATGTTTGTCCAACTAGAAATTGACAACCCTCACATCTGGCCAACAACCGGTTTGTCATTTTTGGACAATGTTTGTTCATCTTTCCTTAATCTTAAGATAGCTAAGAAGTGAAGAAAACATGTTACATATGCAACAGCTTCTACCAAAATAATCGATTCCAATTGGTTTTCTTTTTTTCTTTTTTTAACCTTTCTTGGGTGGAGGAAGCCAATGTTCTTCATCTTATGCACTGAAGAAACACAAAACGGGAGGAAACATCATTTTGTAGATGGAAATAGGAACATGACGGCATGTAGACTAGGAAACGACAGAAAAAGAGAGGAGTGGAAATTTAAGGCTTGGGCAAATTGTATCTGAAAGTTATTTTAGGTGTTAAGCAAAAAGAAAATGTGCATTTGCAGCCAGAAAGGGAGAGGAAATAGCCCCACCAATTAAGCAATCACAAACATCACTTAATTCTCTCAATAATCAGCTCAAAATTAGATAAAAATTCATGCAAATCCAACTGTTCTATTCACAATTGATGGCATGCAATATTATGAAACCAAAGTGTAATCTAAAATCCGCAAATTTTCAGCTTGTGCATTGAGAAGTTTTTATACTAGTACACCAATATGGCATAACTTCATACTTGACCATGGAAACACCCGAAATTTCCAAGCATTGGAAACATATACATATATATGTATATATAAAATATATATATGAAAGTATGTCACTTTTTAATATCAACTGCTATTTAAGAGTTCATATATTCATCTATAATCATGTTAAATTTGTATATATAGGCCCCAAGTAGCGGTAATATAGAAGAGAGGAGTACCTTTCTTCTCTTATGATCAACAGATTCAAGAGCTGAACGAAGCTTTGCTACATGTGCCAAGTCTTCTGCCTCTTCTGTTGCCAGGGTTCCAGCAATATCCTGATGTAAGCCATGGAAATTAGCATCATCTTAATAATAAAGACAATAGGTTATTGGTTGAAGTATAAGTTCCGCTAGACGACCCAGACATCGCGAGTTTTGTTCTTTCCTGGATTCATCTACTCTCCTTATAAAGCAACAGGTCATTTGTCTAAGTACAAGTTTCCTATTCTTCAAGGGGTGGATTATAGGTAGGTTTGCTTGCCTCACACAGGCACCCCATGATTGCATCCGTGATGCTAGCAATTTGCGCATCTAAACATAAGTAATGTTTCTCAGGAGCTACAACACATGCATAATGAACAGGGAATAATGAAAAACACACAACCTCCCATCAAGGGTCACTGCCTAAAATCGCCAGATAATTGCACTCATTTGTTCAAAGTAATGCAATTATGCTGCAGCGGCATGTTTGATGCATCCAATTGATGAAGTCCACCATTGATCAAAACCTACCTTCAGGTGCTGTAATTGAGAAGTATAAACTCTCTTGGTATACTCTGATAGAAGCTGACCGAGAGCATCTGTGTTGGGAGGCAGAGCAGCACCAAGTCCAGCCATCCAACCATCCATAATGGCAGTGGAGAGAAGTTCTAACTGACCAGCTGTTCCTCCCATTGCGTCATCTCCAGTCACAGAGAGGAACTCGAAGTTCTCTGCAAGCCAAGACCTAATCTGCCGCTGCAGCTCCCCAGCTGGAGTATGCACAAAGAGGGCAGCAAGGGACTTATTTCCAATAGAAAAGCTTTTAGCCTCTTCCGTTATTTCTCTGAGTTTTCCTCCAGTGACATGTTGCCTCCAAGTTTCCTAAAAAAGGTGTTATAGCATTTGGTAAAAGAGTGAGAGGTTGAAATACTGAGAATTCATGAGCAATATCCCAGATAATAACCATATACAGGAATTAATATGAGCAAGAAGCTCATGATATAAATTAAAATGGGGCTAGACTAAAGATGCCCTTCAACATAGTTCTGTTGTTTACACCAATTTCTATATGGTTCTAGATTGGTGGCAGGTGTATCTTTCTTGTCTTTCAAAAGATTAGCAACACTAGAAGAACAGCACAAACCTGATCGATACCTCGAAGCTTTAAGACTACTGAAGAAAACTTAGACTTTTTCTCAGGCTTTATGTTGACTTTGAAGCCCTGGATCTGCTCATCAACATATCGTACAGGTGATCTCCCAGGGCTGTTACCTCGGCTAGAGCTTCTACTCCGTCCAGAATTTGCTTTTTCTAAGAAGCAATCAACAGGCAAAACCTACAGTTGAAAGAATGACAACAAACACCAGGTGTAAAATGAAATGTTTAGTCAGATACATAAAAATCCAAATAACATGCATATTATTAAATGCTGACAGCAGAAATTGAAGCCTAAAGGAGATATCCGAAATTGTTACCTTGATAGACTGCAGCTCTGGTGATCTAGCAAGCAAAGACCGAATATACAATATCCTGACACGTGAGACAAGCATGGTATCCATAACTCTCTTTGGTTCCATTTTACGAATAAACGTAAAAACAGCATCTCTAATTTCTGCAAGAATCTCATGCTCTCTGGAAGCACCTGCCTTGATGACAGCAGCCAAAACCTGCACTACCATAATATTGGCAATTAACTATGATATATTTTAAGAAGTTCACCATTATCAACAGAAATAACGAAATTATGCAGAATGGAGTAAATACTAAATTAGACAAATAAAATGTCATAAACGACCGCAGTATCTTTCTATTTTTGAAACATCCATTCACCAGCATGCTGTAATTCTTTCTAAAATAGTTAAAAAAAATTATCATTCAGGACCAATTTCGGGGAGACCAGAAATTGTATATTCATGAAATATACTGTACTTGCAATTACTTCTTTTTAGCTTTTTGCTCATGCTTCTGTTTCTGGCACTTAAACATTGAGTTTTCTTTGACATTGAATATGTCAAATGTTTAAAGACATAAAATTAGCATGTAGATTCATTAGAAGTCATGTAGAATCATTTAAAAATTACGAAAATGAACTGTTCAGACGAGAAAACCAAAAACTGATTTTTGGTCTTTCACAAAATGAATGAAACACACTCAATAAGAAGTGCAAATGAACAATTTTGAGATAAAAATTACGAGACAAAGTAACAAACTATCACCAATCACTATTGTTCTTTACCAAAGACAAAGCACACCAATTGATAGCGATTCGATCATGAAACTACTATCCACAAAAAGATAAAACTTTATACATGTTGAATGACAAACCAGTGATGAAACATTCATCAGAATGTTTTTCTTTTCCACTTAATGAACACCCCTCATTATTTTTCAAATGCACGTGAATATCATTAAGTAAGCATACCAACATCAAGAGTTTGTTTGCTCCATCAGAAATGGCAGCAAGACTGTCATACTGATCCGGATCAAAGTCATTCAATGCTGCAGTCAAGTATTCTCCCGCTGGTGTAGTTTTAACTTTCTCGGAACTTGCTTTGACCAGAGCAACTGAACTGGCAGACTTTTCAGCACTTAATGGCGAAGGAACAACATCCAGAGTACGTCCAACATTGTTGTTACTTGTCCTGGAAAAACCAACAATGGAAGAATGGATAATGTGAAACATGGCGTAGGCTAGAATCACAAAAAGCAAGTTTCATCTCAGAAACGTACCGAGATGGCATGTTTGCAGTTCCTTTCGATGATGGACTTGATATCTAAAAAGAATGATAAGCATGTCAGAAATCTGAGAAAGTATCCTTACCAAAAGAAAGAAGTAAACTGAAGAGCACCTTGCATAATCACCCAAAAATATAAAAAACCTTAGTCAATGGAGTAGAAGCCTCCACATATTGAAAGCCAATTACAGCCCATGAAAACAATAGAGGAAGCAGACAAAGTCAAATGCCTTTCACTTTAGCCCATGAGTAAAAAGAGGCTGAGTTGATTCTTAGTCAGCATGGATGAACCCAAATGAAATTTACTGCAAGTTCAAAGGTTTAATCTAAACGAATTTTAATTTCCCTAAACATATTATTTGCCAAATTCATTGTCAGTGCAGCTCTAATCTAAGGATGAACCAAATTACATCCCCTTTTATGACCCAAATTATACTCCCCCAACTCATATAAATTGGACCATGTAAAATTCAGCACCCATTGGAACTCTACAACTTACAAACAAGTCACAACCGAGTTACTAACATAGAACTCATCTCATCACAATGAACTGCTGCTGATAGCACGAGAGTCAAGTAAAGGTTCACCAATATCTTCGCAGAACAATGACCATAAGCAAACCTACAGACCGGAAATGATAAACTGATAACTGAGGCTGTGAAGATTAAGCACAATTGTGCTACTCCAATCCAAAGTCTAAACAATTGTGGATCCACTCAAGCCCCAGGTGGGACCTCACAGTTGTCTACAGATGCTTCGCAACCCAAGAGCCATTGCAGCTCTCAAAAAAAGTCAAGGAAGAGGATAACGAGACTAATAGCCATAGATACGAACTGAATACAGCAGTCCAAGAAACTGAGGCACTAGCAGAGTCCATCTGCAGTTCTTCCCCTGCATCATGGCACTGCCAGGTAAAATTATAGTATTAACAGGAAAAAGACTTTACCTGGGGTGAACTGGTCAATGAAGCTTTTTCCGTGAGTCTATCAAACAGTTTCTCGTTCTCCTCATGCAATCTCTGCGAAAGTAATTCATTATCACATGCATCAAGTCTTATTGACATCCAGATAGAGACTGCATATACACTATTTTATTAGAAATTAACTACTTTCTAAATTCGCCTGTTATGAAACTACAATTTTTCCAACATATTGCCCACATAAAATTTAGACATGTTGAAAACAAAGAAGCCCATTGTTTGGCAAACAATCACAGCTACAAACTAAACAAGCATATAAAAAAGAAACAGAACATTTCAAAAATATGATTATCACCTCAAGCCAAAGGACCTACAAGATCAACTTATGTTTTTATGTTAGTTTCCAACATTCACAACTGATCTGCTTAGCTGACATAAAAATTGTTCCATGTAGAATTGTTACAGCTGCTCCTTTTGCTGAAGAAAATATAATCATGACATTCCATGCTTTAATAAAGTAATTTGGATACGCTACACTCACAAACACCGGAAGCCACTAGCCCTGGTTCTGGTTTCAGATTCTATTGGTTGTTAGTATCTTCCTTGTCAATATGTGAGCAACACAAGCGTAATGCCCAATCTTTACCCTCTCACGACGCATCCATCTCCACCGAAATAAATCACAACAAAAGCACAGAGAGTGCAAATGAAAGAGAAGAAAGATAAACAACATAACTCTTTCAATGACTCTACCTGACACATCACGGCAGAGGAAACCACCAACCAAACAGGTTGACGACCTTTAACCAAAAAAGAGAAGGCAAAATACCAAACATATCCTTTTCTGGTGGGATAATTTTCTCATGGAAAATAATTGAAAGAATTACAGGATCAGCATAAACGCACCTACTCTAGTAATTGTTACTTGCATCAAAAGAAAGTAACACCTAATGGGGAAAAAGAGACCACGGATTTTTCTCTTTCCTCATGTGCACTCAAGGGAAGGAGAACGAGAGTATTTGGAGAAGGGGGAAACAAGCAGAAAGGCATATAGAATTGATCATACAACAAAATACCCACGTGAATGAACATACCTCAATTAATGCATCGCGTTTTTTTAGCTCTTCTTCAAGTTTCTTGGTCACTATGGAAGAATCCATTGAATCACTCATAGCTTTCGGAAGCGATTGTACTTCAAGGCCTGAATCTACATCTGATTTTGACTTAGTTTCACTTGAATGAAGGGCTTCATTAAGCTCATGCTCAAGACTTCTAATCTTGGCCTGCATTACGAAAATAAGGGCAAGAGAAAAACTTCAATACAGAGTTGCATTTGAAGCTAGAAGCAGAAGCATATCACATATCTGACTTTCTAGTACCTCATGACCATAAACCCAAAGCATTCTCACAAACGAGACTTGCACCATGCACATATTTCTTTATCGCATGCATAAATTTCTACATCTAAGTGAAGTAGCGTCCTAATTAAACCAAAAAGGAGGGAAAACAATTCATGGCAGGACAAGGAGATACAAAGACTAGCTTCCAAATGACTTGGCTGCACTACGCCTTGTTAAATCAGTAACTAAGTGACCAGATAACCTGAAACACAGATAAGGCATACAGATCATGACATAAGAATGAAAAGCAATCAACGCACTTAACAGATACAAATTGTCTAATGCGTTCCCATTATATGTTATTGCAGCAGAACTATGTGTACCAAATTGAGGTACATACGAATGCCCCCATGCAGTTTTGTGGATGTTGAGACGGCATCTGCAAGCCCGCGGACATATACACCAATGAGAAAGCACGGGCACACAAGCATATGCTCCTACTTAAAGGCACACAAAGACCACATGCAGACACCAACATCTCTGCACTTCAACAAAACTTTGGAGCCATATCAATTGTTCCCATCATATATGAACTAAAATTACATCAACTTTTTCCAGTAATATTTGGTGGTTTATTTCACACAAATAGGACCATCATCAAAACTTTCCAGGAGCAACTATAACCATAAAAAGCATGTTTCAAGAGTTCAAACAGGCAAATTCCAAGAATCCAAAATCCATAAAAGAACAGCAAAGCATATGATCAACTTAGTGGTGAAACAGATGATAAAGCACAAGCTGAAAAGCATTAAGTTTCAAATAAGACAAACTTGCAAAGACTGAATAGTTGAATCTTGCTGCTGTATCTGCAGCTTCTGAGCCTGCTCCAGCTGTGCCAGTTGAGCAAGTTGATTTCTGAGCTGCGCATTCTGCTCCTTTTCAATCTTATGCTTATCTGCCAGCATTATGTTCTCAGACTGCATCAGAAAAAGTTATGATTTCAGTATATAATCCTAATGAAAACCACAGATGGAAATCATTCCGAAATTAAAACACCACATTTTCCTGGATTTATATTGAACTGCTTATGCACATACTACAGACAAGGGAGAAGGTAATTATGGATGTTAACATCGTTAAATATTTCCCAGAAACTTCATCATAACTACAAATTTGATAAAAATTTCACACTACAACACTTATTAAAAACCAAATGCAACACTGCATGGGAATCCATCATCAAAAATGTATTTCACAGAGGATAAAAGATGTAGATAGAGAACAATATGTCTATCGACCATTAACATCCATCGAACTAACGTTACAAGAAAAAGTTTTCTTTGGAGAATAGTATCTAATTCACTTGGGAAAAGGCGGTCATTTGGAGGACAACTACATGGAAATCTTGCCCCAAACAAATTCACTTGTTCAAAGAGGTTGCTCAAATAAATCTGGGACACATTTTTCCTCAGAGAAGCCAGCATTAATCAGGAGTGCAAATGACATAATCATCAACCGAAGTAATTGATCATCATACAAGTTCCATGCAAAACTTGGAGAAATGCCACTATGAAGTTGCACACCTTCAAATCTGACTGCAGAGTATAGGAGACCTTCCATGCCTTCTGAACTTCATTGAAAAGGAGGACACATTGATCATTTGCATCTTTCAACGCTTGTTTTAGCCCCAAAACCTCTTGTTTAACATCTTGTAATTCTTTCTCTTTATCATACAAATCCTTCCTCGCATCATTGGCCTAAATAAGACAAAGACACGCACCTGCAAAAATTCAGGGCTTTTTCCTCTTTTTGATGACAAACAATAGAAATATTCACAGGGGCCAGAAATTCGGTATTAAAGTGCTTTAACATTCTTTCATAATGACAAAAATATTGAACATATCACATCACAGGGGACAAGCTGAAAAAATTATGCTCATGATAACTAGAAATTTAAAAAAAATTGACAAGACAATTATCCAGGCAACAGGCGACCAAAAGGTGAAGTCAGCAATGGACACCTTCTCACATCCATTAAAATCAAAAAGCTTTAAGGGGAGAAACAAACAATATTTTCTAATGTGGGTCCATGCCCATAGACTATCGACACTAGTTCAACCAAAAATCCCAACAACGGTTCAGTCTACCAGGGAATACAGAACATACAACGTCCCGCCATTTCTTTATCGTATCTCTGTTTCCAAGGCTGAGCATAGCATTTTGTGCTCTGGAAGCAAAATTAAGGGATGATAATGTCTCAGATACATTTGATGCATCAGGAGACACATTAACAATCAGCAGAGTCTTCGAGCTTCCGCCTGTAGAGACATTTAGCAAAAGAAAATGAACAAGCCATCAGAAATTAATGTCTGTCACTGAAAGGTTCTTTGCTCAATGTTTTAATTGAGACTCAAGGAGAAAAGAAAAGGTGCAACCTTCATATATGATCATAAATTCATTAGCCAAAACAAGGACACCATGAAAACAGTGACAGCACACGACATTCTAGAATAAATAGTCAATATTTGTTAATAAGCGTCATATTCAAGATGGTCCTTTGGTGCCATAGGAGTGAACATGAACTACAGTTTTTTAGGCTCAAATTAAAAAAAAAAAAAAAGCAAAACAAAAAACAAAAAAAAAAACAAAACAAAACAAAAATGTAGGAAACAGTCATTTTGCAAAGATGAGACACTTCCCCACAAAACTGCAGGTATCGTCATGAACACATATTAGCAGCTAAGAGGACAGTAACATCAATGCGGGTAATCAGGAGCTTTCTAAGCAAAATAACATCTGTTAAACAACAACCTAGATTATCCACCACCAAAACACCAAAGAGTGTTGATGGAATATAACCTATAATATGAAACAAAGGAAAGGCCATCCACAAACTTATTCGAAAATATCTTAAGGCTAAATATTTCAAAGCAAAATGCAGCCCAGTAAAATATATACACTGAATAACATCGCGTGAACAGTTTCGCAAGATACTTGCATTAGATATGTCCTATCCCTTCCATGAATTTTCTGATCCATTGAAAAGGTATCAGCTATTAAAATTCCATTTCTCTTCATCAGACAGTCCAAAATTCCAAGTTCTTTCTATCAAGAATTATTAATTGAAGATGTTGACTAAAGTTCACCTTTTTTGTACCATTAAAGTTTTATAAAAAAGAGATAGAGAGAACTTGTGATATCCTAGCAGGCACTAGCTAGTACACGCACTTCTAATATCCACCACCTTCAGAAAATCCAATCATCATATATGCAACCAAGTCACTGACAAAAGGTACCTAGTGAATCAGCAAGCACTCTAGTTAGTGTTGAATTCTCATATGGAACGATATCCTTCTTTGACGACAATGAAGATAAAACATCCCCCAACCTACAAAATGAAAGACACATCATAAAACATTATATCAACAAAAGAAAAAAAAACCATTTAATCAAAATTTTAAATCTTATAAGTCTATAGAAACATAAGAGGTAATGTCTGAATGTCTCCGTTCTACATCAACAACCCATGCCCAAGGGCACTCCAGAATATCAGAGTTATTACTAGAGATCAATAGACCGTTCTACAAGTTCAATCCGCAACTAAGATCTGCTTCCACTTAATGACAAAGTAAAGAACCACAAGATTAGCATTTCGAAAGTGATAAGTTTGGACTTCTTTCATTGACTAAATTATGGTTGAGAACATAGATAGGTCTGAAGCACCAAGCCTAGCAATTCGAAAGTAGTGGATAATCAGTGTCAAGCAAGATTTGTGTCTTCTGATGTTCATATACTGCCAGAAAGCAAGCACCGGCAGTAACTCATCAAAAGGGGGTAAGAAAGCCAGAAACAGTATAGCAACCACTACTGAAATATTGATACTAACATAAAGTCACTACACAGTAACAATAATAAGAATGACAGCGAACAAGCCAAGACTTACGCAGAAAGTGACTTCATAACATGTAGAAGTTCTGTCACCCGCTCCCCACTACCATCTTCCACATTCAACCCTTCACTTCCAGCCAAATCAACAAGAGAAAGCTTGCTATGCAGGTTTTCTCCAGTAACCAAGTTGTTGTAGGATATATGGATTGTCACAATTCTGATTTTATAACAGGAGAATGCGTCAAAAAGTATCAATTAAAACTGACCAATGGCTTAGGTGTGGGAGGGTTAGAGGTCACTGCCATGTACTTAATCAAGTATAACGTTTTGTAATTATCATGTGTATCGCTAGTGTTCAGCTTTGACTTTAAAAGTAAAAGAAAAAATCCTCTCCTAAAATTATCAAGGTGTGGTACTCCCTGAAAGTAAAAGTAAACAACTAGGTTGAGTAGCATCCTCTTCCATGCAATACCTATAAATAATTTCAGCCAAACAAACTAATCCATCTAATGATGATAAAGCAGCCAAGAGGGGCTTGAAACTCTGATTACGAAAGGTATGAACAAATGCTGTTCCTAATATCTAAGGAAAACATCATTGTACATTTCAGAAGCTTGGCTTGAAACATCACTGGTTTGTCTATCTGTGCTAATTGCTCAAATTTATTTTTCATTCTTTGTATCCTCACAAATTATTTTTGAATTCTTTCAAAAAGAAAAAATTGCACAGTTATTCACCCTTCAGCAAAATGAAGTTTCTAGCTAACACTGTCATCATAATATATCAAGAAAGCACAAAACCCAGAAAAGCAACAAGAGTGGGTGCGTAGAATTCAAACCATACAAGTGAGAAACATTGAACTTCAAAACATCATTTCCTCGACTTTGAAATGCATCTTTCAGAACCTTCAAAAAATCCAATGGATTGTCGACCTTTTCCTGTGTAAGTTCAACAAAAAAATCCGAAGATCCCATGCAGACTTTCGATAAATTCCTTCCTGATTCACGCACCAAATCTCGTACCTACATAAATAAGCATGTGGAAGCACGATTACATCAAGACAAAACGTACACGTTCAGAACACCTAACTCGAAGCTATTTATGGTGAGTAAAAAAGAAAAGAAACCTGTTCATTGTGGAGTTCAAAAACTGTGACAGAAAAGTCATATCTAGATGTAGCAGTTGCATCTGAATTCGCTAAATCAAAGAACTCCTCAAAACAACGAGCATATAGACCACGATCATGGCTAGATCCTTCCTGAAAAGCATCAAAAAATACCATCATGTCAACTTCCATATCAGAATTTTGTGGAATGACATGGTGGGTGAACGTGGTTCATCATAATGTTACAAAGGCCCTCGTTCAGATAACTATGATTGCCAAAGATCAAACCAATGACAGTCAGATCTAAGAAATGCAAGCAGCAGAACTTTTAGCTCCTTAAATTCAGACATGATATAAGACCAATATCTGACAGAAGTATCTGCATTACTGGACCGTGCCCGTAATGGCAGCCATACATGCATAATTCACAAAACACATCCTCATTCCAGATCAGCTCCCTTTTGAATGCAATAAAAATAATAAACAAAATACTTTGTCTAAAAAGCCATACCCAAATACTTGGATGTTTAGCTCATAGGGAGATATTATTCAGTGGGAGCATGTTTGAGAGAGAGAGAGAGAGAGAGACCATAGTGTGCGTCTTTCCTGAGTTACTTTGTCCATAAGCAAATATTGACACATTAAATCCATCCAAAGCTGATTGAACCATCGGTTGAACATCATTAAATATATCAGCTGCACATGCACCAGTGTTACTGTAAGATAACAAACATCCAAACAAACCAGCCATGTAGCTAGTATATACCAAAAATATGTTCAAATGCTGCCTGTTATGTAACAAAATGAATCATTTTCTAGCTCACCCTGTCCAACATGAGGTCCATACACCCTATCGAATTCATAATCTTTCTTAGGATTTGTACTGGTCTCATCACCAGTGTTGACACGGATAGTAAGATCATCAGGGAATTCTACAGCAGAGGGACCTTCATCTTCAAACAATGGTCTCGAACGACAGAATACCTTTATGTTTCCTGAAATTAAAAGCATCTTCAAATCATATAGGAAAGGAAAATACCCGTAAATTTCACCAAAAAACTTCGTACAGCCTCAGAAAGGGAGGACTGGAAATTGAAGAGAAGAGCTGTTTAAACAAATTATTATAGTAAGAGAAGAGAGCACACAAAGAAGAGAGAAATTCACTATCTTGATTGATTTCTGTGCTTCCATTAAAGAATAACCAATTGAACTATAGTCCCTCAGCAACTAACTAACAAATAGCCCAACTTCTAAACCAAACAGTTAATTAACGTGTGCACCTCCTGCACTCATAGCCAACCAAATGGCTTGAAGATGATCTGTCCTTCTCACTTAAACACTATTAGTATAACTTAGGTCGACCAATCTAGTGATTGGGCAATCAATAGTGAATTGATGATGTGAAAGGAGTCCAAATGGAAATTATGTCACAGGTGACCGGACCCTTGTCTGAAAATCATATTTCTTGAGAGTTCTCCCATTAGTTTAATCCAAGAGATTCAATTTCTATGTAACCATCAATCAAAGTATCAGAACTGATCCTAACGTAGTAAGAAGAAGATACACAAAGCAAAAAATCATTTCCATTCTTGATATCTAGTCTCCATTTACAGATTAATGAATCTTTGAGGTATAATCAGTCCTGAACTGACAAACAGCTCAATTTTTCAGACTAACAATGATCAGTAAAATGCATCACAAACTGGCAGCTAACAGTGTGATCTCAAGTTAATATGCACTTCATCGCTAAAACTCTATCAGTCATATTCCAGCTTGATCTTACTCGTTAAACTCAAGTTTTGTCCTCCTACTACACACTGCAAAATTGCCATACAAGCAAGCTATCTCTACCCATCAATCTGACAGGAACATTATCCCGAAAATGAATTGCAATTCAAACTAGAAATTTTCTGAATCATCGGCTCATGTATCCAAGTACTTCCGCCCCTGGGAGAACTCAATTAAGAAACCAAAGACTGACCTTTGGATGTCAACAACTCGTTGAACAACTTCCTCTTCTCACTGACGAGCGGTGCTATCCTAGCCTCGCCTTCAAGGGCGACTTGATCTGACACAAGCACAGAAGCTGTCAAAAACCGAAATGAGAAAGCAAACGCGCGTCGAGGCACAACAGACGCCGCACCGCCTCACCTAGCTTCCGCGTCTTGTCGGCGAGAACGCCGAGGTAGCGCGTGACTCGATCGAGCTTCGCGTTGGAATACTCCTGCAGCTCGCTCGCCTCTTGTCTCAGCTCCAAGTAATCCTGCCTCGCAAGCTGCATCCAGAAATCGCTCTTCTCAGAGCTCGGCAATAGAGAAGGAATCGACCGAAGCAGAAACGAAAATTCCAAACAGGCAAATCCCCCAACTCAATCGGGAGCACGAGACGATCGGAGCGTTTCGGAAAAACCTGGACATTGTCCGCGAGCCGCTGGACCTTGGAGGCCAGCGGGAGCTGCGAGGGCGGCGAGGAGGCAGCGGGGACGGCGGCGGGGACGGCGGCGGGGGCGCCGGAGATCGAGTACCGCCGGACGAGGGGGGCGCTCGGCCGGTGCTGGTCGTCGGCGTCGAAGGAGGAGGCGGAGGAGATCGACGACGACTTCCGCGGCTCGAAGCCGCTCACCTCCCACTTCCACCGGTTGCTCCTCGGGTCCGACATTGCCGGCGCCTGCAACCGAGCCCTACCGAGCCGAGCCGAGCCGAGCCGACGGCGCCGAGAGAGGGGAGAGAGAGAGAGGAAGAGAGAGAGCCTTAGCTTCTCTCTCTACGCGCAGGGGAGTAGAGAGAGAATCGGCTAATCTTCTTCTTCGTCTTCTTCTTCTCAGAGCTCCGCCTCTGCCATTGCTACTGGTCACGAGAGCTTTTTGTCTTCCCCTCCCCCTCGCCAGACCATAAATGGGAGGTGGTGGTGCGGCCGGGGTCGATACGTCGTAGTCTTTTGACGCCCACGAAATTTTCTTTTTCTTTATAGAGATAATGACATGGGTCGTCTTCCAACTTTAACGATTCTGTTTTTTTTTTTTTTTTAATTATGTGATTCTTAAATTTTAACTCAATATATAATATCATTTTTAAATTTTAAATTTAAATATAATTTATGAATTTTTAAATTATTTGAAAATGTTCAACATCATTCATAAATTTAAATTAATGAAAATATAATATTTGATATTTTCATATGGTCCAAAATCAAAATTGAACATTTATAAAAAAATTTAAAGATCCTTGGACTTTCGATACATTCAAACTAATCCCTAGATTATACAAAAATGTCTAACGGCATCTCTAGATTTAAATAAATTAATGGATATTGGTGAGTATTTTCATATAGTTCAAGAATTAATTTGAATATTTATAAACAAAATTCATGGATAATATTGAATAGATTAAAAATTTATAAACAGTATTGCAAATCAGACTAAAGTTTTAAGATTACATCATATATCGAGTCAAAGTTCAATGAGTATTTGTGTCATTTTTGTTTTGGAGAGAGGAAAATGAATTAAATAAAATAAAGAAAGAAAAGGATTAATGATGAGAGGCGCTCTTTTGCTTTGGGGCTCCGCGTTACCACATCACGCCTCGCTCTCGAAGCCATCGTCATTATTACCTTTTCTGCCACCCGACCCGATTAAATTATTTTTTTGTGTTGGTGGGGAGAGAGAGAGAGAGAGAATGAAAATTTGATTTTTAAAGACGAAGGGCGCGGGGCAGGACAACGTGCGCGGGTGAGGACTTAGGATTTGCTTCACTCCTCAGCTTTCCCCCGGGAGCCGAAAATGTGTGGTGGGTTTCGGATGACGTGGCGCCGGCCCTGTCTGGTGATGAGTTGGCCGACTTTGTCTGGCCCAGAAAAGATTATGATTTTCTTTTTTTGGTAGAAAGAAAAGATCACCATAAAAGAAGACAAAAATATTTAAAAAAAGTACTATATATGATTAATATAAATGTCGACATGATTTATTTGTGTAAATGCCCACTTTTAATGGGCCATCTCGACAATGTTTGATTTGGAAAAAGGTATAATTTTCCTTAAAAAGCACGAATTATGAAGTTGGTGCCCGTTCTAGCCGAACCTTTTTCTTTTTTATGTTTTACAAAAAGCATCACTTTTAACTTGATTTCAATCTTGTCCCAAACATTTTCCTTTAGTCTCACGAAAAGCGGGCAACTTTAAATCTTGAAATTTGCCCAAAAATTCTGATCTTGTAAAGCACCTGGATTTGGCTCATGGTAAGTTTAAGTTCGATGGTAACTTTAAAGAAGTAATGTGCCATTACACATATAGTTGGTGACTCCTGGCTGTGTTGATGTGGAAGGATTAATTACAGTTCGAGAGCTTCTCCTATTTACGGACAATGTTGATTGCGAGTTCAAGAATCCATTCTTCTCGGTTGTTTTCTGCCATATTTGCATAAGCAAATTCACTCATTCGTGACTCATTTACTTCGAGAAAGCCCTTTCTTTTGTACACTTCGATTTTCGTCACCAAATTTCAAACTTAAATGCTCACGCTTCTTCCTCTTGTGTGTTTCGAAACAACTCCAGATTCCAAAGGTGTTAAGAATATTGGAAAGGGAATTAAATCTCCTCTTCTCAGTGGATGTAATAATATAATGATGGGTAATAATAAAAAGATGGGAATTATCATTTTGCACCTCGATCAATGATGAACGATGAAGTGGAAATTTCATTACCACCGGCGGCGGACAGTGGTGGGGCTAAGCCTACCACGAAGCATGTCCATGTCTTTCTCCAGGACCATCTGTCATTTCAGGAGGTTCCAAAACAATTAAATTACTAACGCCTTGCCTATGAGGTAGTGGTCCTATGCCTTTAGGAGGGATAATTACAACAAAAAAGCAAAAAAAAATTATTCCCTCATGCGTGGACAGTGAAGGAAGAAGGGAAAATAATAATAATAATAATAATAATAATAATAATAATAATAAATTCATAATTTTGTGTACTGAGCGCAAAAATCATTCACATAAGTGCCAATCGAGCCCACATAAGACAGCCCAACAATCACATTAGTGATTCCAATAAAATTGACCGAGAGGACTATATGACAAATCGTCACAAAGTTTAGAACTAAATTAATCAAATTAATAAGTTTATTGCTGAATTAGCATTCGTACAATTAATTTAGAACTTTTTAGTCATTTTCTCCACTTCGAAAGTTGTCAATTCTACATTGCAATGGCACATTTTTTTATTTTTAGCAAAAATTAGGTAGGGATCCAGGCTGCCCAACTTATGTCTGCCCCCAAATATTATAATTCAAGTCATGAATCTCCACCTAAGTTTTGATAGGATCGTTCAAATGAGGACATGTCCTACATCTCCTCCTAGTTTCTTTCTTTTGCCCGTTCTTTTCCCGAATTTCACTTACTTTAATTTTGTTTTAAGTGGTTAGATTGGCTTGTTTAGGGATTAAAAAAATAATGAACAATTGACAATAAAATCCAAATGATGCACATGATCGGCGATCAACGCCTTAAAATTTTATTTAGGTTAAAAAATGGTTAATATCACGAAAAGCCCTAAATCGATATATCCATAACAAATTTACCATTCTTTAGTTTCTGTTAACTTTTGCTGTTGAATTATTGAGTTTGATAACACATAACAATTGACAAATGTACCAGTTTCATATTATACCCACCATTTATCACAAATACATTAGTTTATGATTTTCTATGATATTAATCCAATTTAACGGAAACTAATTGAAGATATATTATCAAAAATAAACTCGTTTTGGGTTTTTGGTGATTAAAAGATTAGTTTTTTTTTATAAATTATCACGTGCATGATAATTAAGAATTTTTCATGATAGAAACTCTTAAAAAAAATTATCTTAATTATATGAGATGTAACGGTAGAAAGGAAGGAAACAACCCTAAAAGAATATGTTATAATCTGCTTGACCTAAATGGACATAAGAAAGAGGAAAAGAATTAATGAATTGAGAGGAGTGCACAAAGTTGAAGTACTCAAAGGGTGCACAAATTTACTTGAAGCAGTCTATAATTAATAAATTGAAGTGGCTTAAAGTGCCCTAAATCTAACCAGAAACAAGGGGTGACATGGCCATCGATCGGGAAAAGTACGAAGCCTCGAAGTAAACACACGCAACAAAACTCATGTAAGCTAGTAACATACTTTCGAAGTATGATATATACTGAAAAAAAAAAGGTACATCTCTAACTGATTGTAAACTTAAACTGTTAGATGAAAGCGTAATAATTATTTAAATATTTAACCAATTCAAAATGTGTACAAGGTGAAGAAATTGAAAAGTGAAACGGTAGGAGTGAGCAGACCAAAACTCAGGGAGCGGTACTTGTCTCTATGGGATTGAACACATTGACATTATTACAAGCGTCGGTTTCGTAAGAAATATTCACCAAAACTCATAGGTCAAAGCGACAAATGCGTCGTGCAAAAATCAAAATAATCACTCGCAATTAAGCTTTGCAATATAAAAAATAGAAGGCATCGATTGACGAGTTCAGAGATCAATCTTTAGCCCAATGTCATCACTAGAGCCCAGTCATCCTCGTGACGAGGCTTACATTCAAGTTTCTCTTATGAGCGTACGTCTTCATTTAATATCGGCCAATGGTTTAACCCAAAGAGTATTCTAGGTTCCTCGTGATAGCAAGGGCACAAGAATTCCTCCGTATCTCCTTCAGTCAACTGTGGAACTATTTTACAACTCACTCTGTAAATTAGTTCGCGGAATAAACAAAACATAGCACTTTCACAAAACATTTCAGAGCCCTCAAATTAATTTTGCAAAACATTAACTATATTTTTAGATTGGAAAAAAGTAGGATGTCGAGAAACATGTTGGAATAAAATACAATAATAAAAAATAAAAACACGGTAAGACATTTTCTCTGTTACAAACTGAAGACGGAGTAGCATTCATAATTTAGAGACTTCCAAAATTTACAAAAAGAAACAGATTCCCTCAGCCAAAAAAAAAAAAAGAAACTCAAAAGGACAAACACGAAACTTTATCAAAACTAGGGGTGATCGATTCTCTTGGTCCGATTCCAAGGTGGAACCAGGGACCAAACTAATTGGTCCTAAAGAGTGTATGTGCATCATCAACTATGGTTCGGTCATTAGCTATGGCTCAATTGGCGCCTAGGGTTAGAGGTGGGAGTTCGCTTCAAGACCATTTTTGTTAGCTCTACCCCTTTTAACCCTCTTTAGACAAACTATTTGCCCTTGCGTGCTTGGGAACGCACTACAGCCTCTAGCGCTATAATTGTTAAACATTTTCTTTCTTCCTCTCTCCATAATCAATAGAAAAAAGAATTCCTTTGCGACTTACTGCTTACCTATCTTTCTCCAAAACCCTTTTCATTAGGGGTATGCAAAACGGACTGCTTAAACTGAGAACCACCCGAACTAGATTAGATTGACCAGTGTAGTTCGGTTCTTGGAAGTGCCGGTCCGGTTTATGATTCTTGGTTCCAAGAGAGAACCAGCAGGAACCAAATTTGATTGACTACATATATCTTATTTTAATTATTTCTTCAAAAAAATTAATAAAATGTGAACTAAATACCAACTCATCTAATGGTACCAAAAGTTACAGCACAATAACTCTTCATTCATCTTTACTTCCATCAATATATTAAAATTTGTTACTCTCTCTTGCTGTGCATGACCATTCTTTAGTGGGAAAAAAAGTAGTTGGTTCCATTGGACCAGACTGGATCAAGATCGATAGTTCGATTCAATCCCCAGTTCCCAAAATGGGGAATCATTCCTCCCAATCCGGTTCCCTGTTCCACCTTGGAACCGGACCGGACTAGAAATTGATCACGCCTACTCTTCATGGCTAAAGGCGCAGGCAATAGGGCTTTTGGCCTATTCTTTTTGGCTTCATAATGATGAGTATACAAACTCATGCTTTGGTTTTAAACAAAAAATTCTATACCGTGTCGAATGCAATTCAGTCGGTCCCTCTAATGAATTTCCATCTACATTGACAGACGCCTAACCAAGAGATTCCATTTATCTACAAAGCTTTCTATCCAAAAAGACTTAAATAGACACAAGTACCTTCACAAAAAAGAAGGGATATCTCAATCAAATCAGGTTTGGAACCCTTTCTCAAGGGCAGTTGGCAAGAGAGGAAAGAAGATTTGGATCGGTTGCTAATTCATTCTCTGTCTCCATTTAGGTCCATCGGCAAAAGACGGATACTCACTGATCCAATTCTAGCTTATGTCCCAGATGAAGTTGTTCTTGTTGGTATCATAGATGTGTTATAATTGATATCGAAGCATTAACATTCGCAATGGAAAATGAAAGTTGTTGATTCTTTTATCAAATATATATTTATATATATGGCTTAGATTGAATCGTTTTAAGCCTCTCATGCTACCCCTGAAAGATGGGAGACTCCTGATTTTCCTGCTTGGAGAGAGGCCTTGTCAACTACATATTCAAATTAGCATGAAAGTCCTACTTTAGATGAAGGCCTTGCTAAACTCTCTCTTGGACAGTGAAAGCGGTGCGAGAGAAGTTAGTTGGGCTACCCTGCCTTAAGAGCTTCCCCAGTGATTGAGCCTGTGATTTTTATTGATTGTATTTGCTTCTATCTCAAAATGTTTTTCATGATTTTATGTAAAAAAGTTTTCGGGCATAAGCATACGGATATGATGAGTTGAAAGCTTCAGAGGTGGGGAAAAACCTATATAGGTCTAGGAGCATATTTTCACTCTTTCTTGTGTTATTTCAGTGTTTTGCTTATGGATTGAAAACGCGATAAGGTCAGCCCTGGACTCTTAGATATCAATATAGTTTCTTAATTCAACTTCTTGTACATATGCTCTGGAAGTATCTTTCCGAATAAAGATATAGAATATGGGTAACATGCCTCCCTGGCAAGAGGGAGACAAAAGATTGCATTTATGTCTCTGCCACTATATTTAGTGTTTCACGGATAAACAACTTCCTATCTCCGTTGAAGTTCTTTTGAATTTTTTTTTCCTCGAGGGAAGGAATTTGTTTCTTTTTGTAAATTTTGGAACTTGATCGAATCGTCAAACCAGTTACTTTTGTTTTCCCAATAAAAGTGTCAATGCACAACCAGAGAGTGACAAATCTTAATATATTGACAAAAATGACGATAAGTGAAGAGTCTTTGTACACGGCTTGTGGTGCCATTGAATGAAAGAGTAATTAATTTATACTTTACTCGTTTTTCAAGAAATTAAAAAAAAGGGTATTTGTAGTTAGTATGATTCTTCCTTGGAATTGAAAACCAGACCGACACTCCTGAAAACTTTGATGCGGTCTAGTTTGAGCGGTTCCCAATTTAGATGGTTCATTTTAGACACCCCTTATCGAAACTACACAATTGGTAGCTGAGAAAATATTGGGTACTTCATTGAGTGCCACATGAGTGTCACGCAAATCAACTCATCAATCGTCATATGTGCTGATCCAGGCAATTTCATTTCATTTTTCCATTCAAGATGTAAACGCCAGGCGAAACCACTCTGCACAAAGTTGCTTAGTCCAAATCCTGCACAATACACAAATGGGTAACAAGGCTTGAAATTTCTTTTCGTTTCTTGACATGCTTCTTGTGGTTGCATCTTGAGCTTCCACTTCGCACCATCGTTGTTCGTGAAACAAAGCCTGCGCAACTGGCCGCATTGTGATTGTAGCCGGGACAAGCCGTTGTTCACGAGTTGTAGCTGTGATGAGTTGTCGTTTGCAAGTCGTCGATGGTAAGACCACGTGACATGCTTCTCGTGACTGTTGCTTGAACTTCCATTGCGCAACATTTCATCGTTCATGACAGAGACGGCGTAATGGAAGAGAATTCTTCACTAAATTATTTTGGGGTCGTAAGAGGTGTTCTTTTTTGTTTGCTTAAGCAATCACACTACTTTTCAATATTTTTCATTGTGAAACTTGCTGTGCTTTCTCAAATTAATAATCAAGTAAATTGTCTGTACAAGGGGTGTAGATATCGGGAGTGCCAAAACTTGACATAAAAAGATACTTCAGTGCCAAAAATTCCAAAAGATACACTTAAATGCCAAAATCAGAGAACAAATAACTTTTTTTTTGGTAACGAGAACAAATGACTTTTAAGTACCAACGGCGATAAATTTCAACTATACTACTGATATGGTTTTTTCTTATGAGATTTTTTACTGACATGGCAATTCTTTAAAAAAAAATAATTCACGTAGACAACAAGAGTATGCTAAATGACATCGTTTTTTGCACTTAAGTGATTACTTTCCGTAAAACTTGACACTTAAGTGTTTACTTTTAACTACGAAGGCTACTTAAGTAATTACTCACATCATAATTTGACATTTAAGTGATTCTTTTTTAACCACAGCTGGCACTTAAGTGAACATAACATATCACATTATTTTAGATAATGATTGCTGAATGGACATTTTGGCGAACTATATAGACCAATTTTATTACTAAAATAATGCCATGCACTAGAGTTAGCACTTAAGTGTCCCAATTTAAAAAAAAAAAAAAAATAGTATTTAAGTGAACCTTTTGAAACTTTTGGCATTAAAGTGTCCACCTATGCCAAGTTTTGGCACTTTTAGTATACTTTCCTCTTTGTACAAAGAAGCGACTTGAAATACATTTAATTCTTTTGGTTACAGCATAAAAGTGCCCATCTTGCACATGCAATGCATAGTATGTGCAAAGATTTAGAGCTTATGATAGGAATGATTTTTTCAAATGAACTTGAAGTATATGATAAGTATGTGTCTATGCAAAAAACAAAGAATTTGGAGTAATAAAGGATCGGAATTACAAAAAATGTTGAAGGAGAGACAATTGATGAACTTTTTATGTGTACTTGTAACGGGGTTCCTTGCTACTCACGTGATCAAAAAAAGAAATGAGAGACTTCAACTTAGATGTGGTTGTCATGTTCATATTATATTGAAGGTTGAAAATGGTGTTTATGAATCATATGTTCCCAAGCATAATCATTCATTTATGCTGAAAAATCATGAGCGCAAGTGGAAGAATGATGTCTCTTTTTTCTTTGTCATTTTTATGTTTTGTAGTAACGGACAAATTCTACAAGGGTCAACGTGCAACATATGATAGAAATTATTATTGGTGCTCTCATTTTTTTGATTTGATCCTACACCACATGAAAAATTATCACAATAAAAAAGCTCTATTCTTTTATATATCGGTTCATATAACCTTTGTCAATTGTTATTCTCAGTATCCACTCATCTTCCATTTTTATCCAAGTAAATTTAAATTCATCATCTCGTTTGCCTCTACATATAATTTTTCAGAAATATATATCTTTAAACTAACTTGTGGTAAATATGTGAAATGTTTTAATTAACATTTTTTCAATGTTCCAAGTGCACAAATAATATTGTGCATTTGAAAGCACAATGTGAATGGCTTTTGTCTTAGCTTGGCTTGATCAATTAACATGGTTTTCAGTCTATTCCTCATAGATTCTAAAAACACCTTAATAAATGAATTGCACTTGGAACATTGAAAAAAATGTTAATTAAAACATTTCACATATTTACCACAAGTTAGTTTAAAGATATATATTTCTGAAAAATCATGTGTAGAGCAAACGAGATGATGGATTTAAATTTACTTGAATAAAAATGGAAAATGAGTGGGTACTGAGAATAACAATTGACAAAGGTTATATGAATCGATATATAAAAGAATATAGCTTTTTTATTGTGATAATTTTTCATGTGGTGTAGGATCAAATCAAAAAAATGAGAGCACCAATAATAATTTCTATCATGTGCTGCACATTGACCCTTGTAGAATTTGTCCGTTACTACAAAACATAAAAATGACAAAGAAAAAAGAGACATCATTCTTCCACTTGCGCTCATGATTTTTCAGCATAAATGAATGATTATGCTTGGGAACATATGATTCATAAACACCATTTTCAACCTTCAATATAATACGAACATGACAACCACATCTAAGTTGAAGTCTCTCATTTCATTTTTTGATCACGTGAGTAGCAAGGAACCCCATTACAATTACATGTTGTGTGAATTTGCAGTCTCACTTTTACAGTCTAATCACTATCGGATGAATATTTTGTTCTAGTGTGCATTTTCGATGAAACTGCAAGTTCATTTATTTGGTTATTTAAGGTGTTTTTGGAGTCTATGGAAAATAACACTCTAAAATTTATGTTCATTGATCAAGTCAAGCTAGGACAAAAGCAATTTGAATGGTATCTTCAACTTCGAAACATTGTTTATGCACTAGAAACATTCAGAAAATTTGTAATCAAAACATTTCACATATTTACCACAAGCTAGGTTTAAGGATCAATATTTCTCAAAACTTATATATAGAGGCAAACGAGCAGATGAATTTAAATTTACTTGGTAGAAAATAGAAAATGAGTGGAGTACTAATAATAACAATTGGCTTTACAGGTTATATGGCTTGAGGGATAAATGGAATTTAGCTTTTAGTGGTGATAGTTTTTCATGTGATGTAAGATCAAGTCTAAAGAGGAAGAGCAATGTCTTTCTACACATGTCAACTAAGACATTGATCCTTTTAGAATTTATGCACCGCTATAAAGTAAAAACAAAAAGGAACCAAAACACATGAGACATTAGCCTTCCACACCTTATCAAGTGCTTTTGATTTTTCAACATAAATGAATGATAATGCTCAAGAGCATACTATATGAGTTCATAAATGCCATTTTCAACCTAAATATAATGAGTCGGATAATTATATCTGCCTTGAAATCTTTTGTATTTTTTTTTCTTAATCACATGAGTTGCGAGGAAACCCCTTGAATTACACACAAAAGTCCGTTGGGTATCTCTTCTTTAGCATTTTTATAAATCTGATGCTTTCTCACTGCAAATTCATTGTAAATTGCTTATGCACATGCTTATGATATAATTTAAATTCATTTAAAAAAATCATTCCTACTTTAAACTCAAAATATTTTTACAAATCTATCATTAAATGTGCAAGATGGGCAAGTTCAGTTCTAATATAAAAAAAAAAGGAACAAAAAGTATTTCAGCGCCATTCAAAATACTTCTTACGTAATGATTGTACAAGAAAAATAACATCTCAACCATTACTTTCTAAAGCGAAATAAGTTTTACAAGAAACGCATTATAAAAATAATGCAAGTGCTTTCGCAGGCAAAAAAGGACACTGACTCCTCAATAGTAATAGTGAAGAATTACTTCCAATTTAGGCCCCGTTTGGTTCGACTTTTGGGGAATGTCTTTGCAAAAATCTAAATACTTTTGGGTGAAAGGAGTTTTCCAAAATGCAAATAGCGTTTGGTGAATTGTAATTCTAAAGTGTATTGAGAAACAACTTTGGCCAAAATATTATTTGGTAAAAATTACATTTGTAAAGGACTTTTATTAAATTAAAAAGCATAAAAACATTTCTATTTATTTTTTTGGAGTTTGGCCACCCACCAGCGAGATCTGGCGGTGGAACCGCCAAATCTCGCCGCCGGATGACTAGATCTGGTCCCCGGATGTCGTCGCCTAAGGTCGCCCACCTCAAGCGAGGCCACCTGAGGTCGCGCAACCTCAGGTGGCGATTGCTTGAGGTTGCCCAACCCAGGTGATTGTCGACCATCGCGTGACCTTAGGTGGTTGCCTAGGTCGCGCAACCTAGGTGTCGCCTGAGGTCCGGGTGGTTGCTAGCGAGCACAACTCCTTGGTTGGTAGTCGTCGGCCTCCGATCGGCTTTTCCATGTGATGATTTTGGTGAAGATGAACAGTAACCGACTTGCATCCCAAAAATGCAAGTTCGCAAAGTACCTCGAGACCTGCTTTGGACTAAAAGCCTTTAGAATTCTTTGGAGATACAATTGTATTTTCCCAAAGTTGAGCAAAAACATAAATCAAATAAGTTTGCATTTGGCCAAGGGGCTTTAAAGTCCCAAAGCCCGCCCATTCTAAATGCCGAACCAAATGAGCCTTAGCCCCTTCATAACCTAACATATGTTGAGCGTGTGTAGTGTTTTGCCTCGGTTAAGTACGTCAAGAGCTCGAAGTGACAGTGGGTACGGAAAAAAAATAATCAAAAGAAATAAAGAGAAATTTGCTCTTTCTAATAATGCACCGAAAAAGAAGAGCAAGAAGATTTCATGGACAATTCAACAACCCAACAGAGTTAATACTTATTGATATAAAATTACAAGTCTGACAAAATGTAAGAGTATTTCAACTTTAATTAAACCTGACATAATTCAAGGTATTTGAAAGGTCTTCAGCTCAGTTTCTCTGTTCTTCAAATTAGCCAAACATATATGCACATTAGTTTAAATATATATATAAAATCCTGCTGAATTTTTCTAGGTTATTTTCAAAATATAAAAACTAAGTTTCACTAACAAAAAAGAATTTCAAAAATTTGCTCTAAAAAAAAAGTCAGATCCTCAATATCATAACTGCATAGTTTTAGAAAAATGCAAGATTTTTTTATAGTACAAGAGAGATCTATAAGCAATAGTTGCTTGGTGCTGTTCACAGCAAGATACAAGAAGCTTAAAAGTTCAATTTTTCTCAATCCGTTACTACAAATTGCCATGTCAAAATCCTATACTCTCTTGACTATCATTACTGGATAGCTCAAACTCAACCAGACTATCAACAATGATCTTCACAATTGAGGGCTAAGACTCTAGTTGTTTGAAAGAAAATTATTTTTAGGAAATTATTTTCCAACTTTTTGGTGTCTAGAGGACAAAAATTAATTGATCTACAAAAAGTGAAAATAAGAAATTTCGATTGGGGAAAACAACTTCCTCTTCTAGTAAAAGGAAATCACTTTTACCCAAAACCACTAAACAAATGAATACGTTTCCATAATTAAATTAATTTCTTGTCATCCAAATATAGAAAAGTCGGAAAATATTTTCCCAAAAACAATTTTTCCTCAAATAAAAGGGACCCTAAGAATAAGAACTAATTTTCAATGAGGCCAAAAGCTTTTTGAAACTGTTACCAATTAGTCATAAACGAAGTCTCTCGAAGAAGAGGAGAAGCCCCTTTCTAATCTTTCAATTTAGAAAGCGCCGGGGAGTGTTCTGGGTTGGGCCTTCTGACGGCCCAACAAGCCTTCTCAATTTTTTCCTGTTGCTGGGACTTCATCGTTTAGAAAAGATGACGGGGAATTATCAGAAATTTCTTTTCTTTAGATTAGCTTCCAAGCCATGTGTAAGTAGATAGGATTGTTTATGTGTCCAAATACTGATTAATGTTATTTGTAGAGTTATATGTATAAATTCTTTTTGAGAGATAACGGAAAATTGAACTCGTGACCTTCAGTTTCAGTTTGCAAATAAAGTTTTGGACCACTCGACCACCTACCTGATGTGTGAACCACACATACAAATTATTTAGTGACAAACAACAAATTTTAATCTAATGTCTACAAATCTCAACTTCACTATTCCTATGGGGACAATCAACTTCGAACCTATTTCAATCAAAATGACCTTTTTGTATATAAGCTCAAGAAAGAATTTAGTTTCTTCCACAAACTCACTCAAAGTGACAATTTCCTCCTCATTTTTCCCTATGAACTTATTTTAGCAAATTACTATTCACATTAATAATATTTGTTAAAAATGCTAAGGCATACTAAGGACGTGAATTATACCTTTAGAAAAAACTAAAGCACGTGCAACGCATCCCCCCGGGGTTGTAGATGATATAGTTTTAATTAATGATGTTTAAAAATTAGCAAAATCAGAAAACTCTATTTGGAGAGAGACATGACTATTTAGAGGGGAAATTACCAAGAAAAATCTTAAACCTATTATATTTGTACAAATTTAATCCTGAACATATCAATTGTATTAATTTAGTCTTAAACCTTTTTATAATTTGGCAATTGAATCATTTCAATCAATTTTGGTCAGAAATTACTAATGTAAGGGCCAATTGCTTACAGGACATGATTGGCACTAATATGGACAATTTTTACAATCTTTTAAAAGATTGAAATTTTTATGTTTTGTTTCTTTCTCTTTCTCTCATTTTGGCTTGCTGGCAAGTGGGCTTTAAACGAGGCACACCATCAATTAACCCTCGCCAGTGATTGGTGAGGGCTTGCTAGCACTCACCCCTCACCAGCCAAATGAAAAGGGAAATAAAAAGAAAGAAAAAATATAAACAAAAATAAAAAAATGTCAACTCCGATTGTGCCTTGTAGGATGGCTAATGTCAACGTTAGCAATTTCCATCCAAAATTAGTCGGATAAATTCAATCGGCAAAATATAAAAAAATTTAGATATCACAATCAAAATATTTAAGGTTAAATATTTATAATTGCAATAAGTTTAGGACTTTTTTTTTTTTACTTAGAGTGACTTTTATTTTTCACATTATTCTCTTCTTTCTCAGATATTGATTATTGAAAAGTACTTTAAACCTTAGAATTCGAAATGGTTCTACACAAGACACAATCTAAAAGGGAAAAGCATAAAAAAAAGTCCTAAATTTTTTGCATTTGTGCCAATTTAATCATAAATATTTTATTGGTGCTAATTTAGTCTTAAATCTTTTTACTTTGTACTAAGTTAGCCATAAACATTTTCGCTTGATGCCAATTCAATTCTTTCCAACTAATTTTAGCTAGATTTTACTTATTGGGAGCTGATCGGCTAACGTGACACAATCAGCACTAACGTGGACAATTTTTAATAATATTTAATATTTTTCGATTTTTTATTTTATTTTAATTTTCCTTTTCTTTTGTCTTCTCCTCCCCCTTCCTCTAACTGGTCTTCGGACCTTGGCGATCGACCAAAGGCAACGCTCTGTGAGGCTTGAGTCCTCGCTTAAGGTCATGAGGGTTACTCACGCTAGGCGGCAAGGCTCACCCTCGCCGGATTTGGCGAGGGTCAAGCCTCATCGGCCATGCGCGAGGCTCGACTTGCTAGATCCGACAAGGTCGAGGCTCACCCTTGCCAGATTCGGCAAGGGTCAAGCCTTGCCAACCATGGGCGAGGCCTGAACTTTCCTAATCTGGCGAGATTGAGCCTTATCCAGCCTTTGATGAGGCTAGCTCGAGGCTGGCTAGGCCATAAGGGTGATCTCGTGTTAGGCTGGCGAGGTTCACTCTCGCCGATCATGGGTGAGGCCCGGCCTCTCCAGTGGTCAAGGAGGCTTGCTAGAGGCTAGCAAGGGCAACCTCGACCTCACTAGCTATCGCCTTTGGTCGTCACCGAGGTTTGGCAACCAGTTCAAGGAAAGAGGAGGAGAAAGAAAAAAAAAATATTATTAACATTGACTATGTCAATACTGATCATGCCACGTCATCCAACCGCCGCCCAATCAGCAAAATCCAATGAAAATTAGCTAGAAGAATTGAATTAACACAAAATCAAAAGTTTATGATTAAATTGGTACTTATAAAAGGTTTAAGACTAAATTAACACAAATATAAAAGGTTTAGAGCTTTTTTGACATTTTTCCCCGATCTAAAACCACCCCCAAATTTGCTGTCAATTGCATGAATGCCATTGCGTGGTATCCGAACTCATCTCGTCTTGTTTTTTGTCGGAGGATGTATCAGCACTCTTTTTCTTTATAGGAGTTGTTGAAAGAAATCATTGTGATTGAATATACAAATTTGCTTTGTTTTTGCTAAATATAGCTCAAGAAAGATATCATTCTTTTGTTTTTTTTTTCAAATATCATTCGCATACCTCCACAGGAAAAGCCCCACATTGAAAAGTCCGAATTGTCTATCCTAACAAACTTATTTTAACAGCATGCTTACGTTGATTTGGTTTTTAGTTGCTATTGACTACTTTGGGTGGCCGTGAGAATTCAAGATTTAGGGATGGGAATTTTTGGAAAATTGGTCTTTAACATTTGAAGTGAGTTACTAATGTTTTGATTTGGATAATTGCAGAATCGGTCTTTAACATTTGAGGCGAGTCACTAATGTTTTGACTTGGTCAATTAAGTTCTTTCACTTTCGACCATTGATTGAATGAATTCTTGACGTTTTAAATGGCTCAACTAAGTCCTTATCATTTAAAAAAAGAGTTCGCAATTAGGTACTTGTAAGATTGTCGACCGTGAGGCTTGAACGTCGAAATTCTTACATGGCTAGTGCTTGGCGTTTTCCGAACGCAACCGTATGTCAATGTGGCAAATGGCCTAACTAAATCCCTCTTCTCTGGCCAAAAGGGAAGCCGTTCTTTGTCACGCAATTCAAATGCGAGAAGAGACGAAAGGGTTTGTTTAGGACTCAATTCTATTTCATCCAATTTGAAGGACTTAATTAATTTGAAACATTAAGGACTCAATTGACTACGTTAACACTCAATTGACTAGATTAAAATTTTAAAGGCTCAATTTACCGAGAGAAGAAAATATTAGTGACTAATTCTACATTTGTAGCACGATATAACATGACGACATGGCATAAATGATGACAAAGTATAAAAGATAGTGAGACGTGATGATATGGCATTAGTGGCATATACGATATGACATGAGCAATGAAGCAACATGATGTGTTATAATGACCTGCCGTAAGGTGACGCATTTTATTATGAGAACATGATGCAAACAAGTTTTATAATTAAATTGCACAATGTAGCATGACGTGAAGTGATCGCATTTTAAATACTCTTGTGCTCTTAATTGCATATTGTTTGTTCACTGATTTGTATACTGGCTATTGTAAGGAATGTATGTTGGGAACTCCTATACATCTTTGGGCAAATCACTCTTTCGTTACATGGGAACGTATGTGAAAATATTGTTAACTATATTCTCATTTATTACAGCTAATGAAATAAAAAGAATAATTTGAAAATAAAATTAAAATGAAAAAAAAAGCACTATAAAGGTTAACTAAGACCTTTTCCTACAATAATTTAATTAATGAAGGGACAGGTAAATGGATTGACAAAGAAAAATAACATAATATCCGATAATGATGCCAAAATCATACCTTTTATCTAAGGCGTGCGAAACATGTAAAACAATTTGATTATACTAGAATTTTACTACAAAAAAGGAAAAAAGAAACTTTAAGCTAACAAATGGACACGCAAATGAATTGAAAAGAAAATACAAAATAGACAAAATCTTCATGATAGATATCTCAAGAAACAAACAAACAAACACAAGTGAAATCTTTGTGACAAAATGAATGAGAATTGAAAGTATGCAAAAGATAAAAACAAATAAAATAATTAACAATAAAAGGGAGAGAAATAAAAAAGAAAGAAAGCAAAAAAAACCTGTCTCCCTTCACCACAAATCGGATAATCCGCTACTGGGCCATGCACTGATTTCTTAGTTAAGACATTGCAATTTGCAACCTCTTTCATTAACACACTACGATTGAATCCTCCCTTTCTATCTTGCAAGAACCCGTGCATCGGGTGATGAAGTTGCTCCCCATTGTCGTGTTTGTAGAAACTATGATTTGATTTCCTCTGAGACTATAATATTCCGTAATTTGAAGGAAGAATGCAATAGTTGATTTCGAAATGCCTGTACATATTCCTAATAACTGTGCTAAGCACTCTCTTCATACCATACTTTAATGTACTTAAATATGTTGCACTTAAAACATCCTCTACATTACACATGTTATATGGATGGGTTGGATTATAACGGGAGCAATACCACCATGGCCATCTCCTATCCGTGCAACCTCATCTCCCATCATCACCATTGTCGCTTGTTGTCGCTTACCGAGCCTAACTCAACCAAAGCAGTCTCCTCTCCGTTCGAGCCCCACGTCGAGCCCCCAAGGCGACTCCCCCCCGCCCAATGTGGCGACGCTGGACCCTTGGTCACTGATGTCGCAGCCTCGCAACCATTCGGAACCCCTCTGGCCTTCGTTGACAAGAGGGTATGACGGAGATTGCCGGCACAATTAAGGCTCAACGCTTTGCCGGCGACAAACGACGGTGGGCAAGACCTGATGGCAGGTGAGGCGGGATGGAGGCGATGCCTGCCTTGCTTGCGGGCTTAATGAAGGACGAAACGAAAGTCTTCGAATCAAAATATGACGCGACCAGATATGACCAGGAGAAGGTTGGGCTCGTGTAGGTTGGAACGAGCAATACAAAAATGGTGTGAACGTATGTTCGTTAACCTTCTTTGCATTTTGGGACCGACAAAAAAACCTCTTTGGCATTTGGACATACTGAAATTGACCACTACGACCGACCTAATTTGATTAAACTTTAATTTTTTAAACATATTTTCACTCGGCCCTTTAAATGTCAATACAAAACGTATACACCCTGAAATACGAGTCTAAGAGGACAAGCCTCGTTTCGACCTCTTCCTATCCCTTAAAAATATCTACACTAAACTATCAAAGAGACTCGAAACTAAAAATATTATTTCTAGGTTTACTGTAAGATTGTTATTTATTACAATTCATTGTTTAGGCGTCAAACTATTTATTAATATTATTTCTAGGTGTGGGCCCGATGGATCCTCGGTTACCAAAAAGAAAAAAAAAAGAGTAAGGGCTCTTATAGAGTTTTAAGTGTCCAATTTTTTTATTTTTTTTTTCTGAGAGATAAAAAGAATTTGGATGAGACTGCGACCACCTCACTCGTTGGTGAAATGTTAGGTTTATGGCACCCACAAAACACCAGCTACTCATCAGGCAAACCCATCACCGACTGAAGAAATTCAAGAGCTGCGATACATTTAAGTCTAGACCCTTATTTCATAGACTGATCAAAGTTTCCCGAGATCAACGATAGGCTGGGGAGTTGTACTTGTGACCTTAAGTTTTTAAATTAAATTTTGGACCGCTTGACAAACCTAATGGTCGGTAAATTACATGACAAAAAATTCAATGACAAATAATGAATTTTAACCTTATGTCTACGAATCTCAAGTTCACTATTCCTTTGACGGTAATCGACCTTGAACCTATTTTAATCAAAATCACCTTTTTGCATTCAAGCTCAAGCAAGAATTTGAATTCTCCGAAAAACTCAATCAAAGTGATAGTTTCCCCCTTAATCATCCAAAGTTACTTTTACCATTGAACTTGTCTTGGCAAACACTCAGAGGCATAATTGATAAGAATCATATCTTTTCAAAATACTCAATTTGACGCAAAGCGATTTTTTGCATTTTGTTTGGATGATATAATCTTATTGAATGAAATCCAAACACAAGTAAATGAGAAAACTCGACTTTCGGGGAAGACATGACTATTTAGAGTGAGTTTTATTTTTCACATTTTACTTTATTTTATCAAATGTTGCAACTTTTTCTTATTGAAAAATACTTAAAACCTTTAGAATCCGAAATGGTTCCGAATATGACGCAATCCAAAACCACCCCAGAAGTTGCCGTTATTGCACGAATGCCCTTGAGCAGAATTTCGGCTTGTTTTTTGGTCGGAGGATGTACCACCACTCTCATATATAGGTTGATGTAAATAATCTTCGCGATTCAGTATACAAATTTGCTTTGTTTTTTCAATGGCGAGATATATTTCAAGGAAGATACCAAAAACATACCGACTTTTCACCTAATGGCTTCCTACATACTTCTATTTTTCCCAATACCAATCGCATATCTCTCCAAAAAGCCCTGCATTGAAAGATTCAAATTGTCTATCCGCACGAACTTATTTTAGCATCTTGCTTAAAGTTTGGTTGATTTGGTTTTTTATTGGTTTTGAGTGCTTTTGGGGTGGCCGTGAAAATTCAATATTTAGATGAGCATTTTTTGAAAGAAAATGACATTTTCGCAAAAAGACACAAGCTCAATTTACATGAATGTGTAAAGTGGTCTTCAACTTGTACATCTACTTGGCATTTTAAAAAAGTAGAGGTGCGTAAATTATCATTAAGTGAAATATGAGGTATGTTTTTGATATTTTTCCTATATTGAAATCATGGATGCATATCAACAAGAAAATAATAGTTACAAATGACATGTCAATTAGCACCGGATATACGGGGGATAAGTGCAGAATCCGTCCTTCACATTTGATTTTTAGTTTAGTGAGTCGTTAATGCTTGGACTTGGTCAATTAAGCTCTTCTCTTTTGAGCCATTGACTAATTGAATTCTTGACATTTTAATTGAGTCAACTAAGTCCTCATCATTTAAATAAAAGAGTTTGCAATTAAGTCCTTGTAAGACTGTCGACCGTGAGGTTTGAATGTCAAAAAACTTACATGGCATTTTCTAAACACGACCGTATGTCCATATGGCAAATGGCCCAAATCCCTCTCCTCCGCCCAAAAGGGAAGCTGCTCTTTGTCACGTAATTCAAATGAAAGAAGAGACAAAAGGGTTTTTTTTTTTTTTTTGGTAAATAAAGGGTTTGTTTAGGACTCAATTCTACTTTATCCAAAGCCAAAGACTTAATTAATTAGTTTGGAACATTAAGGACTCAATCGACTATGTTAAGACTAAATTGATCAAATTAAAATATTAAAGTCCCAGTTAACTAATGAGTCAAAATATTAATGACTAATTCTACACTTATCTCGCATGATATGACAAGATGACGTGACATGAATGATAGCAAAGTATAAAAAGAGTGAGACGTGACGATAAAGCATTAGTAGCTCGTACATATAAGACATGACTTGAGGAACAAAGCGACATGATGGGTTGTAATGACATGGCGTAAAGTAATTGCATTTTGTTGTGAGAATATGGTGCAACGAGTTGACATAGCTGCTTGCACAATGTAGCACGACGTACAATGATCACATTTTGAATTACTCTTATGGTCTTAATTGCAAATTACTGTTTGTTTACTGATTTGTATACTTTGTAAGGATTGTGGGTGCCATTATATGGGAACAGAGAGTGTTTATAGAGTTCGAGGTGCTTGTGCTTTAGAATTATGTACTAACTTTCGAGGAAAGGTAGCCTCTTTTATGATCTGTGGCCTCTGAAATTACTAGCAGAATCAAGATTACTAGCGGTTCCGGCTTGATTCATGGCTATTGGTCTATAAGAGTGAACGTAAATCGAAAGGATTGGCTGAACCACTATACATCTTTTTGCCAATCCTTCTATTTCTTCAACATTTTCGTTATCTATCACATAAAACTATTTGCATTTCCTTAATAAATTGTGTTCTATGAAATAATATTTTTAAGTTTTCTGTGAAAATTAGTTGAGTTGAAAAATTTTAAACACGCTTGTTATAAACAAGTGAAATTGTGAGATTGGCTTGATCGAATAAAAAGAATTTCTTTTTTCAAAATCCTCCAAACGTACTGGAACGGGTTGAAAATAACCAAAGTGACTGTATAGACAAATGGCATTTCATCTTCTGCCGTAATTTACTTTTTCCAATATTTTGATATTTATTAAATAGCAAGTAATGTTAGCTAAATTATCATCCGTTATGGCTAACGAAATAAAAAGAATAATATATGTGATGTTGTTCAAATTTCTCATTAAACCGGGATCGATGATAAACTACGAATAAAAGAATAGCACCATTACATTTGATGACAACATCGAAGTGGGGACCTTTCCTTCTAAGGCACAACATCGAAGTGGGGACGCTAGGCACTGAACCGGGAATCCTATGATTATGACATTGACGTAGATATTCCAGGATTCGAAGGGAGAACGCAACTAGCTGATTTCAAAATACCTATACATATTCCTCATAACCATGTTGGCCTCTAATGTACTTAAAATATGTCGTGCTCATAAAAAATTCTCTAAATTAAACATATTATATAAATTGGTTGAATGGGGTTGGGTGGGTCGAAAATGGATCGTACCAAATTGAGCAATTTGACCTATAATCCAGAAGATGGCATATTGAAAAGAAGAGGAAAAGAACTAACTACTTAAAAAGAAAATGTCCCTTTTGATACTACCACTAGAAGCTCTCTTTTTCTTTGAGATTTTTCCGCAAGTTAGCTCTAGCGCACGTAGGACAAGACCAATACCACCATGGCCTCAATTTGTCAGCACAATTGAGGCTCAACGTTGCACGGGCAACAGACAAAATCGGGTGAGGCAAAACGGCGGTAGCGCCTGCCTTGGTTGTAGGCAAAACATGGCACCACCCAATGTAACTAGAAGAAGGCTGCTCCCGTGGAAGCAGAGCGAACGAGCTATACCAAAATAATGCCAAAGCACGTTCGATAACCTTCTTTTCATGTTAATCTTGTTTTCATTTGGACGTACGGAAACCGATTTCTTTAGAAATTCATTATAACCTATCTCGACCCGACCCGACCCGATTTGACTTGACGTTACTTTTTTTGAACCTATTTTCACCCAACCCTTTAAAATGTAAATACAGAACGTGTATAACCTATTAAAGAAAAAAAAAGTCTTAAGAGGATAAGGCTCGTTTCCATCAATCTATATCATTAAAAAAAAAATATCTACACATTGAAAACTACCAAAGAACCTGGCGAGAGCGAATCTACACGGGAAGCCGAGACAGCGACTGTTCTCCTACCTCGAACTCACGATCCCCGCCGTCCATCCCATGTCCCGCATAAATCCCGTCCGCCACCCTCGACGGAAGCGGCGGCGGCGACGTCACGGCGGCGAAGAGGCGGCCTCCTCCCTTCCGCGAGCCCCCTTCTATCGCCGCCAGCAGGACGTCGTAGCTCGTCGACCGCTTCACCCCGGCCTTCGCGCTCGCCACCATCCTTATCTGCCTCCTCACCTCCTCCGGCAGCCTCAGCGCGTAGCGGTCCGGGTCGGGTCCGAGTCCGGGTCGGGCCAGCAAGTGGCCCGTGGAGTGTGACTTCGGCAGCTTCACCGCCGCCGCCGCCGCCGCCGCCGTCGCCCCTGGATCTTCATCTCCTTCTCCGATGTTAATTCTCACTTCGTTTTGTACTTCATCGCGCGGCGGTTGTTGTTGTTGTCGTCGTGGCGGGTCTCCTTCTTCTTCTTCTTCTTCCACATGCTGCTGGCTTACTGGCCTCTGGTCGACGGCCAATTCGGCGGCGGCGGCGGCGGCGTGGCGGGGGCAGGGATCGGGGGTCTGGTTCGCTCGGCAGACGGGGCAGGTGACGTGGGAAGCGAGCCACGCGTCGATGCACTCCGGGTGGAACGCGTGCTCGCACTTGGGCAGGATCTTGAGGAGGTCGAAGTCGTCGAACTCAGCCAGGCAGATGGCGCACTCCAGCGCTCCCTTCCCCACCTTGTGCTCCTTCACCGCCACGTACGCCAGCACGGGGAACGACCCGACGACCACCGGGTCGAGGCCCCGCCGGAGGTAGCCGCCCCCTGCGCCCGCGGAGACGAGCAGGACGGCGCCGGCCGAGCGGGATCCCCCGCCGCCGGCGGAGGACTCCTCGGAGCAGTGGCGGATGTAGACGGAGAAGAAGCCCATCATGAAGAAGGCGCAGACGGTGACGACGATCACGATGCCCATTGTCGGGTCGAGGTCGGAGTACATCCCGTACCCGCTGCCGTTGGTGACCCCCGTCCGCGTCGAATCCGAACCCGGGCTCGGGACGCCCTGCGCCCGGACGCAGCCGAGCTGGACCGAGGCCGACCCGAGAGCCACGGCGGCGGCGCAGAGGAAGCCGAACGCCCGACCCATTGTCGGAATCCCGAAAAGGGTTCGCGGGTCGAGCGAGGAGAGGAAGAAGGACGCTCGCCGGCGGCGAAGGAAAGAGCCGTGACACGACGGGCGGAGGAGATATTCAGGGGAAAGACAGCGACATGGACGGGAATCGGAATTGGAATTTGAGTAGAACTCTGTCTGTATTTGAGGAAAGCTTATCTTGTTACCTGATTCCGACAAACGGTTTAACTTGGGACGCACTTCACTGGAGTTGATAGAGAGGCTAAAGCAGGAAGCTTATATATAGGTCTTTGTTTTCTTGGGGGAGCCAACGTGGCAGGGGCGTGGAAACAGCGGCGGGGGATATGATTGAGGAAGGCTGGCGATTCGGCAGCGGCGGCGGCGGCGGGGATGGGGACAAGTCATGGATGATCGGACGGTCATGGTATTTTCTTCCTTTTTTTAAGGTTAGGAAGTGGGATGGAAGGGGGTCGTATCGGGAAGAATCTAATACGGTCTAGAGAGAAACGGAGTGGGGGAAACGAGAGAATCCAGCAACGAAAGCCGGCAAACCAGGGGCGCTATCATCGAAAGTGCTATTGAGTGTTGACAAAGAGGAAAGACAGGATGAGGCGCATATCCGGGGTCATCCAGTTTCCTTGCGTGTGCTTTCTGGCAGTTGGACTCTGCCAAGGACAAAGACAACAGAGTACAAAAGAAGAAAGCTTATCCCTGCATGTTTGTTTATCCATCGTCTTGCGGTCCTAACCTGTGGTGACCTCACTTGTTTCCGAATTGGGGGCTTGTTCAGAGGCCCGGTCGTCATCGGGTTTAAAGAACTCTCGGCGGGATCTCCGGGAAGGTTACGGTTTGCGATTGATCGATTGAGTTCCTAGGATGCTGCTGTACTTGGATATCAATCAGCGGCCGAGCCCTTTAGTTGCGCTTTTGACGTTATGGTTGGGAATCGCTTCCTAAGTTGAGCAGGGTCTATAACTCTATTTAATGACCCTAACTCGGGTTTGAGATGCTATTAACGCTTAGTCGAATGCTAATTGGATTTTTGAGGAAGAGGGCAAAACGAATGAATCATCAACATTGAATGAATGAAGTTATACATCCTAGAGTAATCTGTACCGGGCAGGTCACTTGAAGTTCGGACACATATCTGTTCGCATAAATCAAAATTCAAAAATCTGGGATCATGGAAAAGCCGCAGATGAAACTTCCGTCAGCAACAGCAGAATGTTTTGAGAGGTCGACTCGAGCGATGTTATTCTCCGCAAGGACTTATGCAGGAATAAGCAGGCAACCGAAGATGCAAGAATGACTAGTTGGGGAGGTTGAAAACAGCAGATGAAACTCCGTGAATGAAACTCCATCGGCAACAGCAGACGTCAGGGAGGTCAACTCCGGCGACGTTATTCTTCACAAGGAGTTGTGCAGGAATAAGTAGGCAACTGCAGATGCAAGAATGACTAGTTGGCTAGCAAACTGTCTGCCTGGTGACTCTCCTGCATAAGCATATGTCACATATTTTGAGCCTCTCAGGGAGTGTAAACCGGCGTGCTCTGTGAATGCTCAAGAGCGACTGGAGGAGCATGTGTTTTACCTAATTGGAGATAATTGTTCCTAATGTTCCACTCGAAGTCCCAATGCTGCCGGTCGTTCTTCAGCGTCCAATAAGCCCATCCAAATGAAGCGGCGTTGTAAACTTCCAACTGCACCTTCCCGAAATCTTGATATTCAGCCTGGGATCCTCTGGTCACATTCCACTCGTTCACCCACTCCCCTGAAAAAACGCAAAGACAAAAGCAGCAAATCGATTATCGATCTGATGGAGGAACATATGCTGTATTCAATGCCAGATTTTGGAGGACAAAGTAGGTAAAAGAGAGGATGGGTTCTGTCAATTGCTGAAGGCAAAATGATCTCGACTTACCAATGAAAACGAGCGGACCATTTGAACCATTCAAGGCCTTCAGTTGTGCTTCCCTGCTTTGGTATATGAACTGTATATTGTCCACACTACTCATGTTCACAAAGAAAGTGTCGAAAAGATTGTAGTAATGTAAATCCACCACATTGTTGTGTGAGCCTATGTTAGCCTGATATAGTTCTAATGGATCCGCATTGCCGATTCTTTGGCACATTATCACATAAGCACTGGATGAGTACTTCCGAACGACTTCATAGCCTTGTCTGTAATATGATACAAGAATGTCCAGTGGAACCGAGGCGGCAGATGGCTCATTTAAAAGTTCAATCCCAAGCAAAGCGGGATGCTTTGCGTACCTGCAAAAGCAAGAGATCATTCACACACAGCTCAACTGAATCTCTCTCTCTCTCTCTCTCTCTCTCTACATATAAGTATCTATAACACAATATGTAAGTATAGTGAGCTGCAATAACTGAACATTATCTCCCCATGGCCGCAAGTACAGTTCATTTTCAAGTATATCAGAGCATATGCCTGTTTCAGTTGTAAATTTTATTGACATTTTTATAGATGAACGATAATGTCTGCCATCATAGACCAAAAAAAAAAGAAAAAAATCAGGTACTGGAAGGAGAAACAATCTGTGACAAGTCAAGCATCATAAGGCGACTTGTTTGAACCCACCGCTTAGCTAAGAAATCAATGACATCCAATGTTTTGGAGATGTAATCTGGAGACGTCGGCCAGCCTGTTGTACCATCTCTGCTAGCACTATGCTCCATACCATTTTGTGAGCCCGGAGCTGCATGAAGGTCAATTATGCACTTTATGTTATAGGATCTGCAAAAAGTTTCATCAATGTCAATATGAAACGAAAACCAAAAGAAATATCAATGCTTCATGAGAAAGGATGAAGTGGAAATTACGTTGCCCAAGTGAAAGCGTTGTCGAGAGCTTCCAAACTCCCCTCTATAAATGGAGCTGGAGGATTATGATCAAAAGCAATCCACCAGCCAACGGGGATCCTCACTGTATTAATTCCGTGTCTATATAGAAAGCTGAAGTCCTCTATCGTAATAAACGTGTTCCTGTGTTTCTGCAATTTCATGAAAGTCAAATGGGCAGCAAGAAGCTAACATATGGTGCAACATGCTATGAAAGCCTGCCTTTTCATATCAAGATATGTGGATATGATGATAAAAATGATATCCATCACCATAATAGCTATGTCATGGACATGCCTATACAATCAAGACAGGAAAAACAGAACCACAAGAAAAGGAGTCAAGATTGGTTGTCTGTATGCACTAGAAGAGAACTTGAAAGGGGATTGGCGGTCTCAGAAAAGGAAACAAACACTTTCATGGGTACAGTGTTTAGATCAGCAAGATTCGACAGAGGTTTAGAAGGTGATTCTACGAGTCTTTTAAAAGACTGGCAAAGCTTTCAGCATAGTTTTCAGACACCATTTCTCTTCTTGATCAGACCTAAATTCACAAAACCTTGAATCATAGTTCCTACCTAGTGAAAGGTCTTTTGTTGCGTCTATATCTGTTGTGGCAGATACACCGCAGACTCTCGAATATTTTGTTTCTGTAAGACAGCTGAAAGGATGGTGAGGAAGATTAATGCTTTGTGATTCATCCCTCATTCAGCCACTGGACAGCATTTTTCTGACCTTTATTCCAGCTTACAATATTTTCTTTCATCAAATAGCAAGAAAAAGTGCAACTCTTCAGTATCAAATGCTATCTTTGGAAATTCAGGCAGGAAGCCTAGTAACAACAAAAAAATGTAGCTGAAGAACGTGCTAATAATAGCAGTTGAAAAAAAATGAATTTTTACACTTGGCATTGGATTGCAAATTCACCATCCTGTATGCTGAAGAGAATCAATAGAAATCTCATGCCTTGCAAAGATTAAGAATAAGGAAACGGAGAAAGAAAATCCTTAGCTACCTGGAGGACTTCTTTTGCTTTAGAGTGACCATAACCATTTGCCAACTGGTAGTCCCCATGCAGATTATTTGCCACGATTGTCATTAAGAATGTAGCGGCATTGTCATCATCCCATCCAGGTTCCCCTGGATAGTCGGCCGTCAGCTGATTTGCTGTTGTAGCCTAGATAAGAAACTATGTAAGCTTGACCAAATTCTAGCAGTGCCAGAAAAATTCAGAGGTCAGCTAAAGGTCATCCAAGAAGACTCATTTTGACATTGTCAACTGCAAGAGCAAGAAATTTCAGATATTCATCTTTAACCTACTGGTTCGTTTTAAATAAATTTAATTCTCATAATGATAATTTTTAAAGCTATTCTAGGTGACTTGAATAATCAGCTCTCACCATGAGCAAGATCTTATACTGTGAAGTTATGTACTGTTTAATATGCAAACCTAACACTGAAACTCTACTAGAGTTTGCTCTAAAAGCTACTTTCCTATCCATCAGACTGAAAATCTGTTTTGGACCTCTTAAAGACAGAAGGAGAGATAATAAGAGAATAATATCCCCCTTACCTGCAGATAAGCCCCAGTTGAAAGTTTGATGTGAATTTTACTGTCATTTCTTTCAATGTAAAAGGTTTCTGTCGTTGACGGTGTCTGTGCTGTCGCAAAAACTGAGCATCCTTCACCATCACATGTTAGAAATTGACCAGAGGAAGACCGAAATCGAAATGCGAATTCTGAAACTCTCCATAGCTGTAGGAGGAGAGGATAAACATCCCAGAAGAGATCTGGTTAATCAGCTTGTCATTTGACCAACTGCCAAATAAAATTATCCGTTTGTTGATATCAAAATAAAAAGTGGAAAAGGACAGTTGCAGCTTTTGAAATATCATACTTGAATTCTTCATGATATGGTCTGAACAGAGAAAATACGCCTTATGTAATTTCAGAGTCGTGAGAAATTAGTTGACTTCAAATTTAGTATACCAAACAATGTCTTAAGTGACTTTAACCTACGGACTAATATGAAACCCAAATGTCGTTTCAACTCATGATACTCAGTAAATTGAATTTTAATAAACATTCACTTTGCATCATTATAATGCAGTAGACACGGAAATTTTTTTCAATCAAGTGATGAAAGGATCCAGACGTATATGGCTTTGTCAATACTCTTCACTAGTGTTTCCTTGGTTTTCCATTTTACACGCCCTCATGTCAGTTGCCACAAAGAAATAGGTATCAAAGAAACTAGCCAAAGACATCTTTCTTCCTCTGCTGCAACTGTGCCTAACCGGGGCATCTTTCTGAAAACATTAAACAATCAATAATGCAGAAACCAACACATTTTCAGTTTTTGGTCTTAAGACAGTTGCAGCTTGATGTTTACTACATCGTAAAACATAAGAATACCTTTAGCTAATAAGAAAACCATGGCAATTACATGCACAACACAGAGCAGATCCCTCATTAAAAGTTAGCTTCTTGATTACAATAGGCTGTTTTGAATGGGTGAGGCATCTCACCGTGAAAGTTTCCCACAAAGACGCAGCATCCCTATTGACTGAAACAGTCGTGCCCCCACCATTCTCTGCACAGACATACTTCTGCAAGTTAACCGACTTCAATTGGACCTGCGTCCCATCCTACATTAAAATGCCAGCAGCAACTAGATCACTCGCACCGATCACAAAGAACCCAGAAGTGATCCTAAATTTAAGATGAGAAACTGGAAAACAAATGGAGGGAACAAAGAAACTCACAAGCATATCCCCATTGGGAATGCCATCAAAAAGTGAAGGCTTAATCCAACCTTCTATAACCAGCCATCCTCCCAAGTTAACTCCTCTCACCTTAGCATCTCTATGTAATCCCTCCACTGAAATCAATCAGGAAGAAGTACATCAAGCATTGACGTTTCACAATCATGCTTGCCTCTCACCTTAAGTATTCAGCATCTTGCACGAAAATCCATCACCAAACACGGAGCCAGGAGAAGCAAGGAGAGTTACCGCAAAATGCTGTCCGAAAGACGAGCCAACAAGACAGTAGAAACGCGCCTACCCATCTGCTCATACCACGATCCATGGACAATGCTGCCTTCAGCAGCATCCCAACCAGTCCATCTATAAGACAAGAAGAAACCCACGTAAGGAAACAGCACGGACATTGATTCTGCCAAGAGTGTCAGCAAATTCCTTCCTTGTCAGTGAATCGATACCAAATTGAACCTTGTCAACAAGCACAAAAGATCTTTCTCGTTCACATTTATGTATTAGCAAAAGTACACAGGAAAGTAACCCAGAAAAACAACGTTAGAATCACGGGCAGTTCGTTCTGGGGACAGCCAGAGAATAATAATGTATGCACAAAAAGATCTGGTGCTCACACGACCGTGTTGTTTAAAGGGGAAAAGGGGAAAGCAAAGAAAAGGGTGTCTACCGACTTTTCCTTGGAGGGTCTGGGGGGGTTGGTTTTTCAAGAGGGATTGATTCCAAGATTGGTTGATGTGGCAAGAAAGTAAGGTGAAAGGCACGCTTTTAAACTTCAGCCAGTTGGCTACGGGAAGAAATATTAATAAATGGAAACCAAAGGAATTTCTAGAGGGTGAGTGCTGGCTCCACCACCTTATCTGTACCTTCCTCGTTTCGTTTCGTGTGATTTCTGACCATTCGCGGTCTGCCGGACGCTATTGGGATCTTAAATTTGGAGGAGGAGGGTCGAATTGGGCGGAGCTCTGTGCTTTTGCGTTGGACCGAGCGTGGAGGAGGGTAAAACGTTTTGCCGAAACTCATTTAGACAATAACCCAGTTAGCACATGCTCGCCAGATTCAAGGTAGAGTCCAAGTACAGCAGAGAATATTTCTTCTCACGATGCCTTCCAGCAAGTTAGACATGTAAATCGGATGCACTGGATCAGTTTGGTTTGATCCAAAGTTTGCGTATGATAAAATTTCTATTTTGATTTCTCTGTTTTTCCGTTCCAAATAAACCTAGTTGAGCCTCTATTTTCAAACCCATTTTATTTCAGAAATAAATTGAAAGAATAAATGCTCAAATTTTTTAACTTTTTTAAAATAGAAATTTTATCATACGCCTCCCTAGTTAGCCTATTTTGACCCAATTTCCATATAGTGCACATTTAGTGACATATACCTCACTCAATCCATACCCATCTCACATCTGATATGAATCATATTGCTAAAACAACTTTAATATTTAATCCAATTTACTCACACTCAAACTGAGGTGAGTGCGGGCAGGTGAGAGGGCACTGCTGGATCAAGTAAGGATAAAAAAAATGAGAAGAGAATAATAGATATAAGTTAGGTCGAAATAAATTATAAACTCATTTATAAATTATTTAACACTCATACTATTTTTAAACGCATTGGTTGAATATAACTAATCAATATAACAACTTGACCATCATATGCAGTCTATGACTTATTTTGATAGGTCTATTACAAGTAGAGGAGGTATGTGTGCTGAGCAAGAGAGAAATTCAGAGAAGAAAGTGGTGTGGGTGCCGTAAGATCATGGGGAGAGGGAGAGATTGAGGAGACGCCATAATCATTCTCACACAAATCATTACAGCATGACTTTTAGTGGAAGTGATTACGAAATTAGAATCGAGAATTTGCTATGAATATATAGATATTAACAATTTTCCACTTCTTCTTTCTTTCAATTAATAGAAAGATTAGTATTTAGGAGCTCACAGGGCGAACGTGTGAAGGGAAGAAAATGAGTAGTTATATGAAAGTGGTTAAATAAATACATGCTTACGGTGTCTTTCTGTTATTTAATGTAAATGGGCTTTTGCAGTAAAATAAAATTGAGATTCTTTATTAATATATAATATTAATATCGAGGCTCACGTGAGTGGTTAATCATCCTTACAATGTGCATGAAAATAAAGAAATCATTTTTTTTTTTTTAAAAATATCGAATTCATTTAACTGAGTGTAGGGGTATAAATAGGGGTTGGATTAACTCGAGAACTAGACTAACCTGTTTTGGCCTTTGGGTTATGCATTAGGAATAATTGACCCGATAAATTCCATGTGCAAAATTGAACTATATGGACAAGAGTTTTTTTTTTTTTTTTTTAAGTATCCTTTTTCTTTTAAAGAATGAAGAAAAATAAATTATTAAAACACCAAATCGGTCCGGGCCGATTCAATTTAGGAACCGGTATGGTTCGAATCACCTTAACTCGGAAATCAACTACCCCTAATTGAACATATACAAAGATAGGATCGCGGTGATTGTTAATTTTATATAATTGGATCCAGATGTCTGAATAAGGAAATAGAAAAAAAAAAAATGAAAGTGAGATGAATTGCGATTTGGGCGCATATAAAAAATACACATACCAAAATAAATTTCTTGGAGGAGCAGTCACAAATAGGAAAGTTGTCGCTTCTCTCCGCAAGCAAAAGATGCCTTGGCCGCAAAGTCGCAAACACCAGGACCAAGCTTCCCCCGCCCAACCATTCGTCAAACCAGAAGCAAGCAACCAAGAAGAAAATGCTCCCCCAACCATCTCCACCTTCTTCAACCACCGATCGATCGAACCCCAATTCCTCCTCCTCCTAGAATCCCATCTCCAAGCCCTGACCTCCGATTGGGCGGGCGAGCGACGATGGAGGAGGAGGATCGCGATCGCGACTCCATCTCGCGACTCGTCTCCCCCTTCGAGCTCATCCGCAACTGCGACCTCCCTCCCCCGCAGAAGCTCTTCCCCGGCATCGACGATCCCGCGGCGTTGCCGGCGCTCGTGGGGCTCGGGGACGAGAAGCGGCGCCTCCGATCTCACGCCGCGGCGGGCGGCGGCGGCGGGGGCGGGGGCGGGGGCGGGGGCAGCGGGGAGGTGGAGCTGCTCAGGGCGCTGCGGCTGTCGCAGACGCGGGCGAGGGAGGCGGAGGAGCGGGGCGCGGCGGCGGCGGCCGAGCGGGACGCGGTCGCGCGGGCCTTGATCGGGGAGGCCGCGAGGTCGTCGGCGTACCGGCGGTGGGTGCGGGTGCTCGAGGTCGAGGTGGCGGCGCTGAAGTCGAGGACGAGACGGCGGCCGGACGGGGAACTCCTCCGCCGGCGCCGCCGCGAGGGGTGCGGCGGATCGGTGGAGGAGGGAGATTCCGACGAGGAGGAGGAGGAGGAGCGAGGCGCTTCCATGGCGTGGATGGTGGCTTTGGCCATTCCCCTGGGGATTGCTGGCATAGGATTGGCTTTGGCTTGTAGATATCTAATTTAAACATAATTATTTGAAAAAATGATATTATGTATTTTTACATGGAAACTCCAAGAGAAAATTACTACCTGCATTGCAATTTTTAAATTGGCAGTCCTCTATGAATGGCAATTTTTCAGTAAATAATTTAGGACTTGATCGTATTAAATTGAAAGTTTAGGGTTTGATTGTATTTAGTGTAAAAAATCTAACTTGATTATACCAACAAAAAAAAAGAAGAAGCTTAGGGTTCTATTACATTTCGTACCCTTTGAGTAGCTTTTTGGTTGAATAATTGTAATTGCACTTGAAGAAATACATAGTTTCACCTCATGAAGGTCATTTACTAAGTGTAAATTAGTCAATACTTCGATTGCAATCAGCAATATTTGAAAACCTCAAGTCGCCCAACTAATTTCTAGGCAAGTTTTGAAATGTATATACTCTTTTCATTTTTCACTTCAAATACTATATAAGTCTGCATTTCTCACTTGGTATGGTGTGATTTTGTATTGGAGCCTCGATTTGTTCAAGAGCTACCATTGGCATTGCAATTCGTTTCCTTTTCAACATGTCGAGTTACGGTTTTGGGTAGAGGTGACAAAAAGGGCAGAGGTGGCAAAATTGGGCTTGTTGTGCGGAGTTTAATTGGGGTCGCTCCAATTTTATGAATGGTTTAAAATGAGTTAAACAGAGATCAATTAAAAAGAATTAATGAATGGGCTTGGCGTTGACCCATCTTTAACACAATTACGATGAAAATGAAGTAAAACAAGTAAGATGGGGAACTCCGGGGCCCTTCATTATCGCAATTTTTTTTACTTACCGCAATTTTATACAAAACAGTTTGTTGTTTTTCAAATTGAGTATGGGTTATTAAAATTGAATCACTTAAAAATAGGTTGATATGAGTTAAATGGGTCTATTTAAATTAGATCTATTTTCAATCCACGCAAACTACTCATTTAATTGGTTTAGTCATACTCAAGATCCACCTTTTTACGGGAGTCGCAAGTGATTTTTTGGAGAGCAATATTTATGAGCGATGATTTCGAGAGGTTGTTCCGACTTGTAGTGTTGTTTATTCTACCATATGCAAACCCATGTGCCACTGACGTGAGCATTAACTTCTATCATTTTGACCAACGCGTTTCTTGAGTTTTTCCAATGAAATTTAACTATAACAATAAGAAGAAATGCCATGATCACTTGTTATAACGCCCTTCCCCAATGAGGATCAAGAAGTGGGGAAGAAGGAAGGAAGGAAGATTTGTTAAATTCCAAAGGGAGATTAGGAAAGAGAGAAGGTGAAGAGTTGGATAAGGTCAATGTCAATTTCATATTTGGTAACTTGTGAGTTTTAATATGAATGAGAGAGAGAGACCCCGCCGACCGCCCTGGGAGGGGGATTGATTTCTATGGGCCTGGGCTTATTCCTTGGGCCTTGATCCGTTGAGAAACAATTAAAATCCCATATGGGGTACCAGGAAACACACACATAGACGTGCGCTCCACCAACATGTGCTCGTGACGTGACAATCTTGGCCTAACTGGGTTTCTAGAGTTGGAAGAAGTAAGCAAATCCAAGCCGTGCTTCTATAAATCTCTCTTTTCCCAGATTCTTTAATATTCGCTCTTTATATTGCTAGTTTTTTTTTTTTTTGTCAGTCCTACTCTAATTATACTCTAACACTCACTCTCAGACTTTTGTCTTGCCTCCTTGCAGAGCATGGGAGTCGAAATCCACTCCTAAAATGAAATCATTTCCACCTCAATCCTCCCTGAGAATGTGGGGATTTGAACCTCATACCTTCCCCTTCCAAGTTAGAAGGGTGACCACTGGGGCGAACTCTCAGTGGTTTTTTACATTGCTAGTTTGCTTCGCGCATAGAAGCAGAATTTTTATCGGAGTTGGGTCCCCTAAATTAGCTCATATTTTCTTGAGTAAAAAAAAACCAATTCATCCACTTCCGTGGTTTGCTTATTTGGGCCTAACACAGGTCACTAAGTGGCCCTATAGTCGAATACATTTGTAATCCAGGAGCAAGTCTAACACAGGTCGTCGGCGTACCGGCGGTGGGTGCAGTGCTCGAGCTTGAAGTGGCAGCGCTGGAGTTGAAGACGAGACGGTGGCTGGCCGGGGAGCTTCTCCGCCGCCGCCACGAGGGGTGCGGCGGATCGGCGAAGGAGGGAGATTCGACAAGGAGGAGGAGGAGCGAGGCGTTTCCATGGCGTGAATGGTGGTTTTGGCCATCCCCCTGGGGATCGCTGGTACAGGACTGGCTTTGGCTTGTAGGTATCTAATTTAAACATAATTATTTTTAAAAAAATATTATGTATTTTTACATGGAAACTTGAGAGAAAATTACTACCTGCATTGCAATATTTAAATGTGCAATCCTCTATGAATGGCAATTTTTCAGTTAAGTAATTTAAAATTTGATTGTATTAATTTGAAAGTTTAGGGTTTGATTGTATTTAGTGTAAAAATTCAAACTTGATTATACCACAAAAAAAAAATAAAGCTTAGGGCTCGATTACATTTCTTATGTTTTGAGTGCCTTTTTGGTTGGATAATTGTAATTGTACTTAGAGAAATACATAGTTGCACCTCATGAAGGTCATTTACCAAGTGTAAATTAGTTAATGCTTTGATTGCAATCAATAACATTCGAAAATCTCAAGCTGCCTAACTGATTTCTAGCAAGTTTTGAACTGTCTATACTCTTTTCATTTTTCACTTCGAATATTATATGTAAGTTTTGCATTTCTCACTCGGTATAGTGTGATTTTGTATTAGAGCCTCGGTTTGTTCAGGAACTATCGTTAGCATTGCAATTCGATTCCTTTTCGACTTACGGAGTTTCGGTTTAGGTGGAGGTGGCAAAATGGGTTTTTTGTGCGGAGTTTGAATGGGTTAAAATAAGTTTGAAGAAACAAAGACCAATTAAAAATATTTGTAATGGGTTTGACGTGGACCCATCTTTCAACACAATTATGATGAAAATGAAATAAAACAAATAAGATGGGGACCTCCATTGCCTGTCATTATCGCAACCTTTTTTTTTAGCTTTTTTGATTCAAATCCTTATAACAACTTTTATATTCAGAACAGTATGCTATTTTTCAAATAAAGTATGGGTTATTAAAATTGTATATGAGTTAAATAGGTCTATTTAGATTATACATGTTTTCAATCTACGTAAACTCAATCCGACCCACTTGATAAGCATAGTTATACTCAAAATCCACCTTCTACACGGGATTCACAAGTGCAATATTTATGAGTGATGATTCGGGGAGGTGGTTCTGACTTGTGGTGTTGTTTCTTCTACCACATGCAAACTCATCCATTTTATGACCAACACGTATGAAATTTAACTATATCAAGAAGAGGAAATGCCATGGTCACCGGTGATAATGCCCTTCCTTAATGAGGAATTAAAAAAAGGGGAAGGAGGATCTGTAAAATTCCGAAGGGAGATTAGGAGAGAGAGAAGTTCATGCTTGGTAACTTGTGAGTTTTAATATGAGAGAGAGAGAGAGAGAGAGAGAGAGAGAGAGATTGATTTCTATGGGCCTGGGCTTATTCCTTGGGCCTTGATCCGTTAAGGAATAATTAAAAGCCCATATTCGGAATCGGGACAATACATAGACGTGCACTCCGCCAACTCACGCGCGTGATGCGACAATCTGGCCTAATTGGGTTGCTGCCAGAGTTGGAAGAAGAAGTAAGCAAATTCAAGCCGTGTTTCTATAGATCTCTCTTTGCAATTTCCCTTTTCCTAAACTCATTAATATTCGCGGTTTACATTGCAAGTTCGCTTCCCGCATAGAAGCACAAAAAACATCGGGGTTGGTTCCCCTAAATTGGCTTGTATTTTCTTGAAAAATAAAAAACAATTCATCCACCTTCGCGGTTTGCTTATTTGGGCCTAACATAAGTCACTAAGTGACCTTATAGTCGAGTACATTTGTAACCCACGAGCAAGTATGATATATAGGCTCTAGCTTGAGAGGGAGCGTGTAAGATATTTCTCATATATTTGTAAAGTATTAGTTTTGGTAGCATTCTTGCGATATCGTTGTGCTCTTTTAATATAAGTGGACAAGATTGCCAAGTACCCATATGTGATTCCTCTCTATTATTTTGTATTTGCACTCGCATGTCAATTATAAAGTTAGGATATGTCATACCGTGTCATATTCGGATTTTACCTCAAATCGTGTTTATTGTCGTGAAAACTGGTCCTTCTTAGTATGGCCAACCCTACCTTGGACTCCTGTAATTTGCGCATTTAAACTCCCTAGCAATTTCACCCCCCCAAAAAAAAAAAAAAAAAAAAAAAGAAAAGAAAAATCCCTAGCCACATGTTTGTAGTGTTTAACAAGATCCAATGTGGTAATTTAAAATATATGTACTTATGGAAAACAAAGCAAATGTCTTTTGTAATTTAGAAGTAGAAAAAGAATATGAATCAATTAAGATGAATTAAAAATAGGAGAACTGAGAAAACAAGCTATTGCCGGAGCAGCCACCGCAGGAAATTAGGAAAGAGAGAAGGTGAAGAGTGGGATAAGGTCAATGTCAATTTCATACTTGGCAACTTGTGAGTTCAACATGAGAGAGAGAGAGAGAGAGAGAGAGAGAGAGAGAGAGAGAGAGGGATTTCGATGGGCCTGGGCTTATTCCTTGGGCCTTGGTCCGTTGAGAAATAATAAAAAGCCCACATTGGGAATCAGGGGACACTCAGAGACGTGCACGCTCCACCAGCATGTGCGCGTGATGTGAGAATCCGGCCTATTTGGGCTGCTAGAGTTGGAAGAAAGCAAATCCAAGCCGTGCATCTATTAATCTCCCTCGCAATTTCTCTTTTTTCTGAACTCTTTTATGTTCGCGGTTTACATTGCGAGTTTGCTTTACTATTGGGGTTGATTCGACAAAATTACCTTATATTTTCTTTGAAAAAACCAATTCGTACACCTTCGCAGTTTTGCTTATTTAGGCCTAAAACAAGTCACTTTAGCAGCCCTAGAGCTAGATACATTTGTAATCGGCAAATATGATACATAGGCTCCAACTTGAGGGGAGTATGGAAGATATTTCTTGTATATTCGTTAGGTATTCGTTTTGATGGCATTCTTGCAATATTGCCGTGCTCTTTTAATCTAAGTGGACAAGATTAATGAGTCTCTATGTGCAATTTCTCTCTGTCTCTTTGTATTTGCACTCACGTGTCAATTTGTTTCACCATATAAAATTAGGGTATGTCATAGTATGTTGAATTCGGATTTTATCTTGTATCGTGTTATTGTTGTAGAAATAGGTCATGTTCAACATTACCAACCGGTCCAACCCTACCTCAGGCTTCCCTTAATTTGTGTAATTGAACTCCCTAGCAATTTCAACACGCCCCCCTCCCCCAAAAAAAAAATTCCCTACCCACTAATTTGTAATGTTTAACAAAATTCTATGGGTAATTTAAAAAATATATATACATATGGAAAACAAAGCAAAATGTTTTTCGTAATTTCGAAATAGAAATTGCAAAAAAATAAATATATGAATCAATTTAGATGAATAAAAACTAATGAGAATGGAGGAAACAAACTTGCCATGATGATGCCCCTCACTTGTCAACGAGGAGGGTTCCGATTTGTGAAATTTTATGGAATCATTGACGATTGTTCTAAAAAACCTAAGTTGTAAACGGGTGAATGTTGGTCTTTTAGTCTAATATTAAACATGGATATATTATCTTAAAGAGGCAAATGGGGATGGAAAAAAATTTGAACTCAAGATTTATAACTCTGGAATTATGTGAAATCTTAATCATTTTAAAAGTTTTAATAATTCGATAAATCATAATTACAAATGCATATCATATTTGCCCCCAGATTACAAATGTATCTAGCTCTAGGGCTGCTAAAGTGACTTGTTTTAGGCCTAAATAAGCAAACTGCGAAGGCGTACGAATTGGTTTTTTTTAAAGAAAATATAAGGTAATTTTGTCGAACCAACCCCAATAATAAAGCAAACTCGCAATGTAAACCGCGAACATAAAAGAGTTCAGAAAAAAGAGAAATTGCGAGGGAGATTTATAGATGCATGGCTTGGATTTGCTTTCTTCCAACTCTAGCAGCCCAAATAGGCCGGATTCTCACATCCACGCGCACATGCTGGTGGAGCGTGCACGTCTCTGCGTGTCCCCTGATTCCCAATGTGGGCTTTTTATTATTTCTCAACGGACCAAGGCCCAAGGAATAAGCCCAGGCCCATCGAAATCCCTCTCTCTCTCTCTCTCTCTCTCTCTCTCTCTCTCTCTCTCTCATGTTGAACTCACAAGTTGCCAATTATGAAATTGACATTGACCTTATCCCACTCTTCACCTTCTCTCTTTCCTAATTTCCTGTGGTGGCTGCTGCGGCAATAGCTTGTTTTCTCAGTTCTCCTATTTTTAATTCATCTTAATTGATTCATATTCTTTTTCTATTTCTAAATTACAAAAGACATTTGCTTTGTTTTCCATAAGTACATATATTTTAAATTACCACATTGGATCTTGTTAAACACTACAAACATGTGGCTATGGATTTTTCTTTTGTTTTTTTTGGGGGGGGGGTGAAATTGCTAGGGAGTTTAAATGCGCAAATTAGGGGAGTCCAAGGTAGGGTTGGCCATACTAAGCACGACCAATTTCCATGACAATAAACACGATTTGAGGTAAAATCTGAATATGACACGGTATGACATATCCTAACTTTATAATCGACACACGAGTGCAAATACAAAATAATAGAGAGGAATCACATATGGGTACTTAGCAATCTTGTCCAGTTAGATTAAAGAGCACAGTGATATTGCAAGAATATGAGAAATATATGAGACTTTACAAATAATAGAGAGGAATCACATATGGGACTTTACAAATATATGAGAAATATCTTACATGCTCCCTCTCAAGTTAGAGCCTATATATCATACTTGCTCGTGGGTTACAAATGTACTCGACTATAAGGTCACTTAGTGACTTATGTTAGGCCCAAATAAGCAAACCGCGAAGGTGGATGAATTGTTTTTTATTTTTCAAGAAAATACAAGCCAATTTAGGGGAACCAACCCCGATGTTTTTTGTGCTTCTATGCGGGAAGCGAACTTGCAATGTAAACTGCGAAAATTAATGAGTTTAGGTATATCATATCATGTTGAATTTGGATTTTATCTCGTATTGTGTTATTGTCGTAGAAATTGGTCATGTTCAGCATTACCAACCCTACCTCAGGCTCCCCTTAATTTGTGTAATTGAACTCTCTAGTAATTTCAACAACCCCCAAAATAAAATAAAATCCCTAGCCACAACTTTGTAGTGTTTAACAAAACCCTATGTGGTAATTTAAAAAATATATACACATACCTATGAAAAACAAAGCAAAATATTTTTCATGATCTAAAGATAGAAATTGCAAAAGAAAGAAAACTAAGGAGAAAGGAGGAAACAAGCTCGTCATGGTGATGCCCCCTCGCTTACCAACAAGGAGGGTTCGATCCATAAGATTTTATGAGATCACTAACAATTATTCTAAAAAACTTAAGTTGTTAACAGATGAAAGTTGGTCTTTTTATCCAATATTAAATATGAATATATTTAATTAAATAGGTAAATGGGGTATAAAAAAATTTAAATTCAAGATTTTCATTTTTTTTTATATTATGTAAAATTTTAATGGTTTGAAAATCTTAAATCGCCACATAAAGTCGTAATTAAATATTTAATTATTCTAATGCAATCTCCAACCAGATCTAAGGGAGCGCCTCGTTCCTCGCCCCTTGCGTAACACGATAAAAAGGTTAAAAGCGCATGGAAACAACGCATGGCGCGGGCGAGGCCCGAGGATGTCGACCGAGGTCGGGAAGGGGAACCGACTCCCCACGAAATCTTCCGCCCCCGCGTATGGATCTCCGAGGATGTCGTACGGCCAGCCGACCGCCGCACGTGTGAACGAGTAGAAAAAAAAAGATCGCACGCGCGTCCGAGGGCGCCAATGATCGCGACTGGACGGCGATGGGTACACGCAATCAAGTCCCCACGTGCGGTCGCCCCCTTCCACGTGGCTCGAGACCGGGGGGATCGTGACGTCACCGCCCCCGCCCCACGTGCGCCAGCCGTGTACAGAAAAAAAAAAAAAAAAAGGAAAATGATTTTTTCTTTTTTTTAATGATTGAAAAATGATAAAAGAGCCTCCCTCGGTCTTGACCTTTGATTGCAACGACTGGCCCGCCAGCCACGTAACATCCTACGACTTCCGCACGCTCGGGTGGGCCCCGCCGCCTTCGTACTTGCTCGCGTCGGAGCCGTCAATCAATCCGAAGTCCCGCGGCGGACTGCTGTGCCACGTGGAAATCGTTTTTGATTTTTGGACGTGCCCTGCGGAAAATTTCCTTTGGTCGGAAATTCCGTGAAGGCACGCCGTCCTTCGTGTTTGCTAATTTCTCCTCGTACCATTATTATTATATGCGACCGGGTCGTTAGAAATCGAAAATGATTGACAGGTGTCCATTCACCGACGAAAGGGAAAATAAGATATTGTCATTCATCTACTTGAAATTTCTTCGATTTTTGAATCTTACCATCCATAAAAATTTAATTTTGTCTGTAAATTATATAAAAATATGTAATGTCATCCCAAATATGTATAAAAATTTAATGATTATATTAAATAAATTAGAAATTCATGAATAATATATATATATATATATATATATATATATAAAGTTAAAATTCACATGCTAGATTGAACAAATCAAAAAACGAGTGATGACATTGCATATTGGGTTTGATTATTTGTGACATTTTCCCTAAATTAAATTACACAATAAATTCCCATTAGATTTTGGTTCGCTAAGTTAATCAAATTATAACAAAACAATTACCACCGCTTGCGGTGGCTCAGTTGGATAAATGCTTTTATGATCCTTTACGAGAAGAGAGGAGTTTGAATCCCGTTGGTTGTACGGAATCTTAAGTGCGACGTCGGGATAGAGGGTCCTCCGCTAGCGTCGCCCCAAGATTTACCCCCATTACCCCGGGCCTGTCGGGCTGTCTGTGTTGGTACAGTGCACAGATTCTTTGGGTCATAAAAAAAAAAACAATTCGTCGATCAATTTCATATATATATTTCAACATACTATTTTTAATATTTTATTAACATAACTCCATTCTTTTTTTTTTTTTTTCACTCGTGGGATCAGTCTCGCAACACGTCACTAACCACCCAACGTTTGGTTGTCATGCATTGAACTTTAAGAGAAGTATGATGATGTTCCTCATCATTAGTTAATGTTAGGTTGTACTTATGTACCCGTAAGGTGCAATGATCACATTAGAAAATGGGCAGAGGGTGTGAAGAGCATAGGGTCGTACCTAAGCGCGACTTATCTTTCGGCTCATCCCCCTATTACTCCCATTCGTAATTCCACCTTATCATCGTTGAAATTTTTATGGCACAATTAAATTTTCTTTTACGACGCTTTGAATTCAATCAGCATCACATCATGACGTGATGAAACAATTTCGCAACCGACTAATCCATCAAAATGAATCATTTCGCCACCCAATATAGCTTTACATATAAATATATTTCTCATGAAAAAAAAAAAAAATCCAAACTAGTACAATTATAACAAATTTACTCAAAATTAATTTTTTAACCATTAGAAATTCCAAATTAGTATAATTGTAACAAATTTATCTCAAATTAATTTTTTGATCATTAAATTCCTCTAAATTGATGTTTTTATGATAAATTTATTTTATATTAGTTTCAATTAAATTGAAATTATGTCATGAAAAATTAATCAAACTATTATGCCTGTCAATTATCTTGTGTGATCTAACATAATAATTAATCAAGTAAAATTTAATGAAAACTAACAAAATATCAATTGGTCGTAGATGTTCAATTTGGGGTTGTTGGTCACAAATGTGTTAATTTGAAATTTTTTGTAATGTTAACCTAATAATTTATCGCCTCGTTTTTCGCGAATAAAATTCTTTTTCTTTTTTCATTGCTAAATTAATCGCTGGCACACCAAGCGATTGCCTCCAATCGCATCCGATTACTCCTCCCCCGTGACCGTACGGTTTGGGGATGACTTAACGGCAAAAGTGTTGACGTAACACCACCCGATATTTTTTTTCCGCGCCTATGAAAAGACGTGACTGCCCTCGGAGAACCTTCGAGGAAGCCGCCGAGCCGAGCCGAGCCAAGCCCATCCCCCAAGCCATCCCCGCCCATATATAGCCGAGCCCCCGCGGTCGGTCTCCCTTCATTCCCTGCGCACGAGTCGTAACCAGAATCGGAACCGGAGGAGAACTCGTGCCGAAGCAGAACGACATGGGCGGCTCGGACGCAGGCTCGGAGTGCGCGCGGCATCCGAACCAGGAGAAGCTCCCCGGCGTGTGCTCGTCGTGCCTCCGGGAGCGGCTGTCCCAGCTCTTCGCCGCCTCCGAGACGACGGCGACCGGCGTCGGCGCCTCCTTCTCCTCGGCGACCTTCCACGCCTCGGCCGCCTCCCTCGACTACTCCTCCTCCTCCTCGCGGCGCTTCTCCTCCGCGTCCTCCTCCTTCTACCACTCGCCCCCGCGGCACAACCACCGGGGCGGCGGCGGCGGAGGGGGCCGCCGACACCGCAGGAACGCGTCGGACGCGATCGGGTCCGTGTTCCTCGCGGTGAGCATCGGCGGGGGCGGCGGCGGGGATCGGGATCGGGATCGGGAGCACGACCGCGACCGCGGCGGCGACTGGGGGCTGAGGAAGAGCAGATCGATCGCGGTGGTGCCGGAGAAGAAGAGAGGGTTCTGGCGGAGGCTGCTGCTCCTGAAGGGAGGAGGGCGGAGCCGGAAGGAGGAGGGGTCGGTTTTCCTCCGCCGCCCGGGGGCGCAGCCGAAGGAGGTCTTTTAAGCATATGTAATAAATGGGAAGAAGCTGTTGATCGTATGAATAGTTGGTTTTTTTTTTTTTTTTTTTGGGTCTAGATTCGAATTTTACACGTGGCAGCATACGGACAGCTGCATCGTTGTACTTCTAATACAATTTTTAAGGTATTTTTCTCTGTATTATCCGTGCGTGTCTTTTTGTCTCAAAGGTGACACCAGATCAAGCTTCTCGCGAGCAACTCGGGCTCCTCTCGACGATCATTCGATTTTTTTCGTTCTTTCTTTTGATCATTTGATATTAGACTCGCCAAATTATGAGCCAGGCTTGATTTAGTGTATTTTGTTGGGGTCAAACTCGGGCTCGTTAATACTCAGCTCAATAAGTTCGAGAGTTTGATTGAGTTTTTATTTACAATTTTCCTTTTTCAGAATGGTTTATAATACTAACAAAGAAGTATGCTGGTAGGATTACATATCTAACTCTTGCGTAATTTGACAGAGAGGAGATGTCCAAGTTCACGAAGAAGCTCCATTGCAAATGAGTTAATCTTGAACCCAAGTTTTTTTAGTACTCGGTCAAGGTCAGGTCGAGTTTCGAATCTCAATTGAGCAAGTCTAGTCGAGTTGAGTTGTGTTCAAATCCGGCATTGTATTGACCCGGCTCGACTGGGCTACTTAACCAGAAGGAAACAAAAATTGGGGGCGATTTAAGCAAAATTTCTTTTCGTGGACTTAAGGGGAGCTTGATGTTCCGGAGTGGCGTGCAAGTTTGAAAGTTGGGGCAAAAAAGTTCGAAACTTGACAAATCAAGGGTCCTTGTTTTTGACTCTCTCAAGAGAGGGACAAAGGAGGGGTAGGGCTTAGGCATCCTCATCTCAATCCTGAATCTGACTTAAAATCTTAGTTAAATTTTCGGAATCTCGCCTTTCCTCAACTTATAATATATATTCTTTTCTTAAACTTTACCTAATAATATATGTCCTTTTCTTGAACTTTCAACTTTCATAAAATGTATAGTTAACACCGTAATAAACACGTCATTTTGATCTAAAAGGGCACTTTTTCTATCTAAAAAGCACTTACGTGAAGAAAAAGCTCCATTTTATTGATGACGACGTGAGAAATGGATTTTCGTAAGAAATGAATTTTCGTTAGTCACAAATCACGATGCGCCATTTCTCTCGTGGCGTGTGCAATCAGTGCATTAAAAACGACAATCTTTCTTTATTGCATACCATTAATGTGTTCGGACTTCCACGAAGACACTTTATTAACAAGACCTTTGAAAATATCAATTCCGAGATTGGAGAGTTAAACATGTTGCACAAATTGTCAAACAAAATTCTAACGAGAACATCGATTAGGCGAAGAGGAAGCAAAAGCTGTCGTACGATTTGATATCACAATGGACTTCCAAGTACCATGTCTGACCATCTTCTCATTTCTTCCATTTGCTACATACACCGCGATGCTTTGCTCTCGCGCCTTCCGGCATCCGACTTTTCTGTGGACAATAACTATATTTTCAAACAAATATGACAGAAGAACCTAACGAACCTATACCAGAGGATTTTGATTGTCCGAGAAATTAGTGAGACGGGCATGCCCTCTTCCCAATTCCTGTACATCTAGGGATTTAATCCCCAGAGAAAACATGGTATTCTCGGTAAATCTACATTAAAAAAACAAAGATCTGTGTATTATCTACTGGGCCGTGAAATGCTGATTTCCGACCCGTCTTCATCCTCGTCGCTTTGGTTCCCATGCTCCAAGGATGGACGCTTAAGTCTTTGGAATATCTCATCAAGAGACTCGTGTGAAGAATCGCGTGCCAACGAGCTGCTTTCCTGAGCCTCACGCAATGGGATAAATCTTCTTGCTCCCATATTCGCCTTGAAACTCTGGAAACCCGTCTTCATAGACTGCCATTTCGCCGCTATTCCGGAAGATGGCTCGCCAGATGAGGTACCGGACTGAGACTTGCCATCACCAAGTAAGGATACTTTAGCAGAGGTGATGTTCTTTTCTGCAGGATTTGCTTTGGATTGTTGTCTGCTCTGTTCTCTTATCGCAGCGTACTTGTTGCTCATGGCTTCTCTGCTTGTTCCGTATCTGTGACCATCTTCTCTTGCAGACCTGGACAAACTTTCCTTGGCAGTTTCATGAATTGAACTTGCTGACTTCATCTCAACAGCGGTTGTGTCCTGAAATGTTTCGCCGTTCAAAAAGACTCTCATTAAAGTAGTAGTTGTTGATGGAAATCTTTGACAATTTTTCAGTAACCAATTGAGGAGAAATGTTTCTAATGGACAGCCTCCAAAGATTCTCCTGAGCCCCTTCACAACAGCATAAACGTTTTGTTTTGTTTTTATCTTTTTTGGGGAACCGCAGTCCGTGGATGAGTTTTCCATATTCAACTTTGTACATTTGACTCCATTTTTTCTTTTAATAAAGAAAAAGCTCAGAGAAGGTAGGGGAAGAATAAAGGAGAGAATGCTTCTGCTTTCTGAAGTAAAATAAAATAAAAAAATCAACGTACTTTGCTATAGCTACCAGACTCAACATCTGTGCCATTAAAAGTCCTTGCCAGCGGGATAACATGCTCACCAACTTTCCGACCTTCTTCTAGCCAAGCTCGTTCTACAAGTTAAGAGAAAAACGGACATATTTACAGGTATTAGTTTGACACACAAGCAAAAGATAGCGACATTTAAGTCCAAACAACTTCTATACAGGAAACAGAGATTTATCAAGAACTTCTATGTAATGGATTTTTTTTTTTTTTTTTGGCTATCGTTTGAGGAGCATAGGCTGATGGCCCTCAGTATGGTATCTCTGTGATTAATTACTATTCAGCATATGCTTACCTCTTTGAAGGATGATCAGTCCTGATGGGTCGAACCCGTCTGTATCATCTGCCTCTGTTTGAAACCTAAATCTCTTCCAGCTGCCAAAGAAATTAATTATTCGGTCGAAGAAGTTGCTTGCCACCAGGATTGTATAAATGACCATAAAAAGAGGATATATTCTGTTAAATTCTTTCCCAACAGGCGGCAAAGCTTCATCAATGTCGCCCATCCGCTGCAATTAGATATAGAAACATCAATTCCAAAAGTCAATTGGAGGATTGTCTACTATATGCCTGCACAGGATGCTATAGCATGCATTGAATGGCAACGCAATACATCAACAACTACCACTAAGACCAAGCCTTAAACTTTTTCACTCAAAAATCCAAGCCATATCCAGCGTCTTTCAAGGTCTTTCTCTCGGAGTAACCAGCATTGCACCAGTTATATCACCTCAACAGAGCAAAAGGATGTCCTCTTTTCACGTGTCAAACCACCTTAAGCGAACCGTCATTTCATCTTCATGCCAACCACTCCAACTTTTACTTCAACACAATCTTTTTTGCTCCTACCTTTTCTTGAGCAAACCACATACTGACCAAAATATAGGTATGCTCATTTAGCAGAGCCTAGACAAGTAAACTCTACCAAAAACCCCTTCTTCTCAGGAAACATTGCCACCACTTTTGTATTTTTAATTTAGAATACAGAGGGGAAAAGTTGTCTATATTAGCACAGCAAATGGCCAACACTCCAGAACAAAAGCATCAGAACAACGTCAAATCAGATGAATATCATATCCATGTTAAATTCCAAAGGCAACAACATGATCAGTACCATTTCATGCAAAAAGCAATAAACAACTTGGAAAAGATACAAAAGAGTTTACATTACAAGGATAATTCACTTGAAAAGCGGTAAAGGCATGCGCTAATTTGGAGGGTCATAGAACGACACTGAGACTAATAATATGGTCGCAGGTCAAATCATTTCAACGGACCAAATGGGCCATCTGTTTAGTAGATGGAGTGGTGAGATAGTACTGTAGCTAGGTCTCATTACTCAACAAAAGCAGTCAGCAACCACATATTGAGTCTTAAAACCAAACATACCACAGCACAACTGAATTCAAGTTCTCCACTAAGAGATGCTCATAAATGCCAGCATGCAGAATGTTAAAATGGAGATCACCTGCTCAAAGACTGTCTTGTCCTTGAGTTGAATAAGATTGAGAAAGTTGTATGAAATTGGAGGCGCATATCGAGCCACCATCCTGTGCAACATCAAAGCATATCTGAATCAACTTTTACTTCTATAAGGAAGAAATGAACTAAAAAATTCACTCATGACACAGAATAGCAGTTTAAGACTTACGAGCATATCATAAGCAAGTTAACTGAACTCGTCTGCCTTGGTGTTAATGAGTAAAACATCAGCATTCCAATTTTGAGCAACGAATAATATGTGCAAATGCACATATACATCAGAGGAATAAAAGCAACAACCTAAAAAAGGGGGTTAACAAACATTATCAGTCAACTCAGTACTGGTCAGCAGCAATATACAACAGCCATAATTAAAATGAAGTGTCCAACAACCCTCCAAATCTACATATTCTGTAAATTAGAAAATGGAGTATCGGTTTCGGGAAAAGATCCTATTCCAAACCTTTCCATATTTATTTAACCACTTCTTTCCAAAATAAATACTAAAAATGGACCAAACTTAAGTCAGCCTTTTCTTTTAACCTTCCATGAAAGACTAGCTGACACTGTGAAAGTGCTGGCGCAGTCCTCATCTGTCAATGGGAAAACTCCCTCAACTTTTATGCCATGAATGATGCAGCTCCGAATTGAATCTTAATGATTTTGTGAGAAGTCATACAGTGCTCGTCATGGAAATGTAAAGGATATTGGGGCAATAAAGATGGTCTTTCTAAAATTGACCAATGTAATGTATGAACAATGAAGTATTATTACTATGAGCAAGCCACCTGCATGGAGGATGCAAAGCAGCCTTGTAAATTATGACTAGGAAGAATTCAGACCAGAAGAAGTAGCTCCAACGGTAGCTTGAGTAAGAAATTCAGCTATGGATAAGTCCTTGTAGGGAAATGGAGGGGTCAAAAAGCCTCTCCTATGAAATTCTCTTACAGCCACTGTAGTCAGGTCTCTAGAAATTGGACCAGAAGATAAATGGGCATTGATTCAGCAGTCATAGAGGCAATGGAGGACTGGAGGAAAGCACTAGAGAAATAGAAAATTTGATTATGGCTCAGTGATTCCCCTACACCGACTTTAGAAAGGATACATGAGAAGGAATTTAATTAACTCATCAAAATAACTGCAGCATGGAAATATTTCAGAAAGTTTCATTGGCTTGATCAACTATAGAGAGAAAATTGACTACTTAAAGGGCATTAAAGGAGAAACAGATAGATAACCCTTTAATTGATCTTAAGATTTATTCCTTAGAGCACTACTACTACAAATATTATCCAGTTTCCAACTTGTGCCTTCAAATAAACAACCCAGGCAATTGCATGATGAACATGTCACAGCATCATTTTCAAAAGGACCATCTACATTGAGCCATGATGATCTTCATGTAGCAAAGGGTAAGAGAGAACTCTATTATGAGTCCCAACGCAGGAAGAACATGATTTTGTGATGCGACAAGTGAGGAGTGTTACTAAAGGGTCAATTACAGAAATCCTAATTACAGTTTCAGGACATTTAATTATCATTCCAGCCATTCCACTAAGCCATTCATGCTGTAAGGTTTAACCATACAAAAGAACAGCTATTATTTCAATCAGTATACCAGAGAATGCCATGCACAATGCACCGAGTTGATCCATTTTGCATAGATTTGCTGCCTATATGGGAATCAACTGTCATTAACAATTTTTGTCATGTTAACCCAGAGCATGGGTAGGCTCAGAGGCCAAGTTTAATACTTTAGATGATAGGTGGTGACAAATGGTCCTCGCACCTATTTACAGGTCAGCTTTGTCTAATGAAATTATGACAAATTAATGCATCTGAAAGTGGAAAACCTACTATCTTACTAAAATTTCAGATGGCACATAAGTTCTGATACAGGTAGCCCACTAGCACGCTATAAGAAACATAGGGCTTGTCCAATAAAACTGAAAATACGAGTATTGCAGATTTTGGCATAGACTTCTAAGCGTTAGTAACTTTAAGTGCTTAAATAGCTAAAAGTTGAAACTGAATGTTATTGGTTTTTAACTAGGCACAAAACTGCAGGTATATTCGGAAGGTTTTAGCAATTACTCGATAACAGTCTACATGGTATTAAATTTTTCGGATTGAATGAATTAACCCCTTCCATTGGGTCCTCTTTAATAACTCAATTAAGTGTTTTGACAGACTTAGTTCAATAAAAGTTTCACTACATGTGACAAATGAAGAAAGATTCGCTTAATTTTTACATCATAACTCTCCTAACAAAACTATGATCTCATAACAGCAGAGGACTTAAACCAGGAGGTGACCTACCTACAGCAAGAGGCAGAAAACCGCAGTTCCTTCACCAATTGGCATGCGAGTTAAGGAATTACTTAATTCATTCAGTGTTAAAACACTGCCTGAAGATTAGAAGTCTGCCAGTCATGTTGAAATTTAGCAATTGAATTTTCTGTACTTATTCTCATGTTTTATAAGGGTCGCATATTCTAGTTTTCAGTGTTTAATTAGATTTTAAAACAGGTCCTATATATAAGCTTTGGTAGTGAGAAGCCTGCAAATGGGACAGTGATTTAAAGGAAATACTTTTTGATAAGATATCAATTAAGTCGAGAAAATAATCCACCTGCACAAGCAACTCTTGCTTCCCAACAGATTTTATAAGGATTGAGAAGAGAGACAGATCAACATTCCTAGGAAGCAAAGTTGCCTCTGCTAAAAGAATTGCAGCTGACATGATCCCAAGCAAGATGGCAAAGACTTTCTCAAGCTGCTTTCTCAAAATGCAACGCCAGATAAATGCTGCAAAATATCAAAATAAGCAAAATGAATTATAAAATAAGTCAAACTTATAGTTAAGAATTAATCTGTAATACCAGTATCCTTCACAAACAGGGAGAGAAAGGAAATAATTGAATGAGTTCATGTACTTGTTTCCCCCAACTGAAGGGATGCATCACCCGATCCCCATGGCAAAGTAAACTAACATGATAAACCCAGAGTGTAACTCAGATTGACATCGCATTTCATAAAAATTTGACCGAAAACAAGTGCCCCCTTAAGTTTAGGCACATGAACAACTACACGGCACAGAAATCAAACATATGCCAACAGTGCTCAAGCTCTTATAAGTAAATTTATTCCACGATACGTCCCCTACCAAAACACGATCTCAATACTCTACTGCTAACCATCAGAAACAATAAAAAGGCTCCAAGTGGTAAAGCCCAAAAATAATGGAAATTCCTTCTATGATGCCAGACACAGCTGATTTTTCATATTCGGCTTATTGGCACACAAGGGGTCAAATATTAAATGTGCTTCATGTAAACATATATAATATATACTATACCGACCAAAAGGTTGAACTAAGAACTCAGTCTACAATTACTTTCAGCAAAAATAAATTCAAAAGTTCTGCTTTGTTTTAGTCCAAGTTCTGAGATTAAAAATATTCAATCATAAAAAAACTAACATCTTCTAATGTCTTAACAAGACTAAACAATTAATCTGAGAATTCGACTCCAATGGATTAGAAGAAGAGAACGTAAAATTACCCATCGTATCCAAGAATGCCCCCAATTTTCCAGTTCGTGCAGGTCTGAGGCTTGAGATGAACTTCCTGAATTACACAAAGCAGATAAACGTGAGCAAATGGAACTTTCCATAGTCCTCTGAATTTGCCCCACATGAGTAGTTATTTGGATTTAAACTAACAATTCTAGAAATTCACTTCTTCATCTCTGCAAATTTAACACACACCTTACGAGCACATGTAGTTTTTAATGATTTACATCTTTAAAGAAGAATTATGCCACCAGAGAGAGAGAGAGAGAGAGAGAGAGAGAGAGAGAGATGGAAATCCCATCTTATTTAGCTACTTTCTATACAAAAGGAGAAAAAAGTAAAGCTGGAAAATTACCATCCAGTGGCATCTCGGCGTTCATAGTTTTTTATCACATCTTCTAGTTCAAGCGCCTCCAAGACATAAGTCAAATATTCACTGCAACATTAAAAATGACAAAGTACTAGCATCAGAAACAGTGATGAGATTTCACGACACACTGTTCAGCGGAAGCCTAGAGGAACTCAAAAGTGATCCCCATTTACCAACTTGGATGTGCAAAGTAGCAGACGAAATCATTCAGAGTATATCCAACATGTCAAACACTGAAAAGTATCAAAGCAACCCAATCATAAAGGCATTCCTTAGCTTTACAACTCAGGGTAAAATACAGGTTTGACAATCATTCCTAGCTGGTGGAAGAACTCGTTCCTGGATAATCCCCTTATCCGACTTTCTTTTTTACTTATCCCAAATTATCCAAATTCTTCTCTTCTTCATTGAGTCAGACATTTTTAGGAGAGTTGTTTTTTTGTGCTGGTAATTTCAGCTTCTCCAAACAGATATTCTGCAAATCATAAAACCTCAAGGATGACAATATCTACACCACATGGAGGAGGTTGGAATTTGCGTTAATGGTGACTGTCAAAATTATGTCAACCTACTTGACAAGGTTTATAAATGAGTCAAAATTATGTCAACCTACTTGACATGGTTTATAAATGAGTTCCTTTTGACTTGAAACATCAACATGTAACTCATAATTACCCTATCCGACCTACTTAACTAAACAGGCTATGGCAACTTGATTGATGACTTGTAGCCTATTTGATTTAGTTGAGTTAATTTTTTGATGACCGCTATTTACAAGTACAAACGTTGGTCCACCTCAGCTGGATGAGATAACACTACACCCTATGGCAAGGTCGCCAATAGATCTTTGATTCGTTCGTTTGAAGTTCATAAACCACCTGCTGATCTTGTCAGGAACCAGTTTCTTTTCTAGAAGTCTAGGCCCATTTGACATGGCTATAGCCCATTCCCTAAAGCAATGATTTATGACCTCTGAATTTGCCTACGACTGTTATTACGTGCCATGCTTGGAAGTTGACTTGCAAGCACGTCAACATCGCATAGGAAATAACCATTTAAAGGAACAAAACATATTTTGATTTATTCTAAAGTCGAATGGAAGCTAATAGCGATAGTTTTGATCAGACAAGAAATACTTGGTTACAAAAGCAGGGAACAATAAAGAAGACCCCAAGCACCAAAAGCTGCGAAAATGCTCCAAAAAAAGAAAACGTAAATTACATGCTCCTGGTTACCTTTTATAGCGATAATACTCCTCTCGAGCTCCCCTCAGATGACGCCTAAGGGTTGCCATTGACTTCTCATCTGTATCATAGTCCATATCATTTTCTCCTAATCTTCCACCCTGTGGTTTAAATGATGGGTCTTCTCTAAACTGCATAAGAGAAACAAAAATCAAATTGCTCAAAAAACGAGGCTGCATAAGGTAGTGGTCCTAGAACATCTGATTTTTGGGAAAGTTACCATTTGATTTAGCATATCATCAATAACATTCATGTAAGGCCTCAAAGGATCACGTTTTGACATCTGATTGGAAGTAGCTTGAGCTACCTATAAAACAACATATATATATATATATCAATAAACTAGAGGATTCGCAATATATATACTCTATCAACTAAGAACATGCTGCAGGCAATTAGTTTCCCGGAAAAATCATCAGGGTTGCTCACAGCTGATACAGTCATCACATCAAAAGACTTTCCTTTCTTATCAACCGATTCTCTATTTAAATATCTTGTAAAAAATTTAGTGAATAAATGGCTAGATTAATGACCTAGCTTTGCCACATCTCCTTCCACCCTCCCAATGAGATGAACTGAAGTTACTTTTTAAAAAAAAAAATAGTGCAGCCTAGCAAGACTTCAAAGAAGAAAGATCTGATGGTTGATATGAAGATCCTAATTGAACAACCACTGGAGAGAATTCAAAGTGGTCGAATCGGTTGATGTTGGCTGCAAAAACCAGTTAATCAAACTAAAGTTGGTTCTACCCATAAAAGGCACCACAAAGGGAGGCGTATCTGTCTGAACCGGTACCAGACACCCCATGCTTAATTCGGTTGGTGGATTTGTATGAAGAAGCTGAAGAGAGAGTAGGTAAAAGATGAAAATGCTCTTGATTTAACCACAAGAAGAACGTCGATGGCACAAGATCAAAAAATGCATGCTTCATTAGCAGCCTATTACATTCTTGAAAACACTATGTGACCCAACTACTAGAGCCAAAATTAGAAAAAGAATGAATAAAAAATAAAAGTGACCAAAAAAAAAAAAAATCCTTAACAGAACAAAATTGATATGAAGCAATGAGTTCAAAAGTAAATCATTCAGCAACAGAAAATATTGACAAGGTAGAAGAATTCCATTAATGGCCTTGGAGACTAGAAAATAGAAAGCACTCACTACTATGGCATTAGAGAGTTCTTGGTGAGCATCATCAAGTTTAACAGCCATTTTAGCTACTTTATGAGAGAGAACTTTTTGGCGGGTGGTCCAGTCTGCATTTCTCCAAATACTTTTGGGTATTTCACTTAAGCCGAAACCAAGAAGAAAAGCCCCCGTTACAAGCCCAAAAGTGTTTGAACAGGCCATTGCTAAACCAAGGATATTACCCCTCCTGTCATAAAATTAAACAGGACATAAGAACGTAAATTTGCTGAAATTATCACACCTACACATCAGGGACACACTTAAAGACGGAAAAAACAAAGAGAAGCATCCACAAACTGCTATAGCAAGACTAAATCACAAAAAAAGAACAGTCATACTACGCAAGAAATATAAAACACTCAGTTCCAGCACAAGATCGAATTTTTTCACCTGCAACTAAATATAAACTCCCAATATATGATATTCCAGTCATATTGCTCAAGCACTTCAGCAATTCCAAGCAATCACTAAATACCTATGACTACTTTACTCACTTCTCCAGGCCATGCACCTACCTTACATTAACTAATGAAGCAATCACAAATACCTACAACTGATTTCAATCGCTTAAAAAGGCATTATCTATAAGTTATTCCTGACTATCGCGAGGGATAAACATTCTCTATAGTACAACGGCTAGAGCGAATCGAATTAAATGGACATCATTCACACCTAATGGGTATTGCTTGAAAGGAACAAACTTACCTCTTTTCAATCATGATGAGAAGAATAAGGCCAATCAGGCCAATGGACCCAACAATTAGGTAAAAGACTAAGTTCATGTGTATGCTAGTCTTAAATCTTTCCTTCACAGTAAAATCTCCAGCATCTTCAAACCCCTGAATTAGAGGAGCTACAGCCCTGCATAGAAAAAAATGATACTGGTTTTAAATTCAACATTAAGGTAACGAAGCATCTATATCTCTACAAAAATGATGCCGGTCTGCATTGGAGCTTTTGTTGGTGCTTCTGATATGCTTAGATGGAGCCAGAGACTACAAAGCTATGAACAAGGGGACACTAGAAGAAGAAAGCCGATCCAGTGCACAAGATTAATGGAAGCTGAATAATAAAACTTTCCCAGGACCAAGGTCTACCAGAATGTTTTAGAGCTAATAATCCTAAGAATGAAACTATATCCAACCAGGCTATCAGTTTCTAATCAACTGAGAGCCAACCGAATTAACACATGCAAAATCACAGCAATAAACACTCAAGAAGTAGAACTTGAATCCCTGCATCAAATAAAACTATGTGTAGATAAGAAAATCATAAGCAAAATTCAAACTCACATACAATTCAGTTCAGTCAAAATAAAAGGGGAAAAGACGAAAGTGAAGTTATCCAATCTCATCTCAAAGTATGTACAACATTTCCTAAAACCAGATCAACTGCGGGGCATCATTGTTCATGCAACTGAAATGTTTCTCCAGTAATTCAAGGCATGGGTTTCACAGACGCAAAATGCCAAGCAATACTAAGAAAGATTTCCAAATTTGAAAACACAGACACAGTTGACTTTGAGGATGCAGCAAATCAGGAATTGATCATAAAACTTAGCAGTCCAAAATTTTAGACTACCAACACTTTTTTCAGGGAGATTCTTGAAACGGATGGCAAAATTTATCAGCGCAAACATAAAATTTTTCCTTTCTGATAAGTTACATCGACATACCAAGTCAGTAAAAATGTACTCCAGTATGACCAGCTCCAGAAGAATGAAATGCCCCCACCACCGTGATGCATAATCGTCTGAATGGGCAAGAACAATACTTGCATTTCAGTGATACAAGTCAATGTCAATCAAAATACCACGTTTACGAATTATTGTAGATGGAACTGTGATATGTACATCCGACCTACCATCATTCTAGTAGCTAATACAAAAGCATAAAAACAAGATTCCCTCAAACAGAAAGGATCCTTTCATAATCTGTTTGATAATCAACACACGATACCTACAGCTTTGAAACATGTCAACTGAAGTGAACTAGAGGCCTGATCAGTCACAAGCGACTGAAAATCCATACCAGGAATTCATGGAAACACACTCTTCCCTCAGACACAGAATATTCGGCAGCCATATTGCAATGGGGAAGCAAAATAATGAGATTAAAAGGTACATATCGATGTTTGTATGAAATAATATAGATCCAAAGTAATAACACCAAATGAATTCAGTATGGAGCATACTTGCAAGATTATGAAAAACAGGAGGAATGAGACTCTAGATTGAAGTAGAGATAAAGTTCTAATCATTAAAAGCACTAGTTGCATGATCATGCACTGCATGGGCTTATTCGGAAACTTTCTATATTCATCATTCTCATACATGACTAGGAGAATTAAACAATCTATATGATCAGTAATATCTTAATCTAAGATGCAGCCCAAAGATCAGAAGTATATAAATAAATCAATGTACTTTATGGTTGGCTGTGGATGTCTGTTAAATGACCCGTTTACTATCCTAATCAATTTAAAGATGGTAAACTTCATAACATTTGCAGTCGATCTCTATTGAATTTGGCCCAAAATATCATCGTTCGAGGAAGCAAATCATCTTTCAAATTGCTAGACTTCATTGTTGATAATTTTTTCTATAAAATAAGTTAATTCTCTCATTAATGAACCTATCAGCCAGTGGACAAATTAACAGTATATAGCATTGAATGGTTGCTTTGCTTCTTTCTCTATTAGAAAACCCAAACATGCACTTGAGTGATATCAGCATGTGACATTGTTAGACCCTCCATGTCTACTTAAGCTAAAAATTAGGTAAGAGAACTCCCAGGGGCCCATGTCTCTCTTAACTAAATAATGGGTACAAGAACTCCCCAGGTTGGGATAATGCACCACAAGTGTGCCGATGAGGCAACCTTAGTCCCCTTCTTTGTGGAGGTACATTTTGATTTAGCTAAAAAGAGATCACTACCTTAAGGTGGGATTATGCCAGTATAAGGATCAACCTGAAGTCGAGCCAATTTCACTTCTAATCCAATCACTATTTATCTATACATTTTTTGATAGTCCCTTTCAACCATAAACAGAGGGGCAAAACACACTTTACGGTTCCACACAAAGTTGTATCCACAAAGGAAAATTGGGCCAGGGAGATATGGCTAAATAGTTTAAATAGGCTGGTAAATTTCACAGAAATAGTGTACTAGATTTCCACAGAAAAGCAATTCACAAGAAGCCTAAGAAACTTGTCAACTCTCCATGAGATAAACATATGAGATATTCTTTTAACCTGCTAAAACCACAAAAGTACAATACTGGGGATTAATGCATCAATATCAAAACACAGTCAAATAGGAAACTTCAAAATCAAAGTCCCACCAATTACAATGCATACTTTGCCTCACAGGCTAAAACTTACACCAACGATTACACAGTGGCACAACTGGGCTAAACTACATTCCCTCATAGTATGTGTGGCATAAAAAAAAACAAAAAAAAGAGAGAGGCCTTAAAAGCTGCTTTCAGGAGATAGAACACACATTCTAGTTGATGTGCTCTTTCTAGAGAATAAGACCATGCCAATTCTAGTCTGCTACTTCATCCATGGATGACGTATGAGGGTACACAACCATCAGCGTCTGGGATTTCTTCTTTTTTTTGGTAAGAACGTCTGGGATTTCTTTTGGTGTGAACAAAAGTGATAAAAAGGAGCTTTAAGAAAAACTACCAAAAAAGGAACTAAAATTCTAAATTTCCTGGTTACTAAGAAGAAACATACTCAAGAGCATTCTCAGGGAACAGAAGAGAGGGCCTTTAAAGGAGTGGAATGAGATTTATACCGCTCAACTTGATTCTTCGTCATTGACTTTTCATTTCAACATCAGGCAAAACTTGTTTAAAGGAGTGGAACGAGATATAATGCAGCTTAACTCATTCTTCATCATTGGAATTTCATTTCAACATCATAGATGACTTGAGACATCAAAATAATCTCCCAAGTGACAGTATTTGATTTTTGGTATAGGCACACTCCCCTTTGTGCCACCTGTCATCGATTAAAAAAGACCAGGAAAGGGAAACTCTCATCTATTTTAAGTAATCGTTTGCATTGCACCAGTGGATCATACTGTTGCAATGAGTATCCCCACCTAAGATCAGCTCTCCATTTTCTATCCAAAACCACATTTAGTCTAGCAGCAAGGGTAGAATACGAGAGATCAAAGAAGAAAGTGGGGTAATCAAATGGCACTGCCAAGAAGACAGATATTCTGAAGAAATTGTTCTTCCGACCAATCATTATTTTGATGAAACAAATAGTTCCACAAAAGAAAAGGGTGGTAGGGACAGTTGGGGTTTTCTACCTTTGGACTTGGCTGACTTATGAGATTAAGGCAGGATTGATGAAGTTCGGTTGGTTTGGCTGCCAGCAGCAATCATCCTTCATGTCTATGGCATGGAAAATTATGTAGATGTGAACCAACCATATGCTACTAAAAAGTTACATGACAGCCACCTCAGCAATTAGCAAGTATTTGTAGATTTGTTACGAGGTGAGTGGGTAGCCGCATGATTTGAAAGGACCGAAGTCATCTGTGATTTCATCAAAAGATTCAAACCCAGCAATATGTCGCTTTTGTAACATAGCAGAAATCTAAGCAAATTAAACCTACAATTCACCCCCCCCGATAGAGCCTAAGGATAAAGCATTGGTCCAGAGCGGACCATCCTTCTTAAGGATGTTAACGTTTCTCTTCCTTAGCAGCTCATAACAGGATCCAGATGAAAAAGGCATCCTAAGTTGAGATTGGCAACTTGATACCAATATTAAAGGACAGAGATCCAGGATCTAATGCCCTGGCCTACAAGATTTTATCAATGAAAGAATCGCTACAGGCAATTTAACTGTAATAACTCAATAAAGTCAGCAAATCAATGGATAAGGGATAGATCCTCCAGTTTCAGATTAAGAGGTAACGCAATACAAAACCGGAACCATAACAAATGTAATGATACTCCCTAATTGACAGTTCAAAGTACTTAATTAACCATTCAAACAAGGGTGAGCATTTGCACCAAACCCAAAACGTATCTCTAATCTGAACAAGAACGCAATAAACAATAATACGTCAGATAAGAACGAATGGAGCCCGCGATATGCACAGAATCGCAGGACCAGCTGGAAAAAAAAAAAAAAAACCTAGTTTCTACCACAGCTGAGGCCTTGCTTTTGCGTGATTCTACTCTCGCCTTCCTCAAATTTCACGAGCACATCAACAAAATCGGCGCACACATCACACCTAACGCGGTTCACGCGGCATTCATCAATCAACCGACGACAGAAAAACCAGTTGAAATAGGGAACAATCTCGCTGATTCGGAGCTACCACGAGCTGGAATCAAAGCACGGGACATGCACGCGCGCGCGAGAGAGAAGGAACGGGTTGTATACGATCGGATCGCAGGAGCGTAATCCGTGAGGGCGCGTACCGTCCAGATGTCGGCGGGGACGAGGATGATGATGGAGAGAGAGCAGAACCAGGCGTAGCCGACGGTGAAGAGGACGTAGCGGGGTACCTCCGGCCCGGCGAAGTACCGCAGCGTGAACACCACCATGCCCACCGTCAGGGGCAGCGAGATCAGGTAAAACACCCACATCCTCTCCCTCTCCCGCTCTCTCCCTCTACTGCGACTGATGCGGCGCGGATACGGCGCCGATGGAGCTATCCCCGGCGGCGGCGGCGGAGGAGGAGGAGGAGGAGGAGGAGGAGCGCCGGTCGATCGCCGCCGTCGCGATGTGCGCGGATGCGGAAGAGCCTTCGAGAGCAAGACGAAGAGGGAGGAGACGATGGAGAGGGGGAGAGAGAGAACGGAAGTTGGGGGAGGTGGGCCCCGCTTTCCTGACCAGAAATTGGGATCCAACACCCCCGCGGGCGGATAGCCGTTTCCTACTCCATTTCTTCACGTTTGGGTCATCTTTTTTGGCACTTTTAATAATTTACTAAATTAATGCGTTAAATCGAGCCATAGAGAATTTGGTTTGGAGGAGCGCCACGTAAGCAGTCCACCCTCTTTTCTCTATTTTATTCGAGGAGATTCCAAATAAAGGCCTTGGAGCTTATGTCAAATAAAAGGTTTGGAATTATCATGTCGGTCTCCAATAAGATTATGAAGAGACCATGGCAATTTGAAATAAGAGTCTTACCTCATTGGTCGGTGAGATGTTCTAGTTGATCAAGGGCATTTTTCAACCAAAGACAATATTAATTTTAAATTATTTTTTTCTTTTTCTTTTCTTTTGGACGATAGCCAGTGTAGGTAATAGTGATGCTTGTTGGCTGTTGGGGAGGCCTCCCCAATGGCCAGCAAGCCCTCATCGGTCGTTGGTGAGGATGGCCTCACCAAGGTTGTCCCTTGCTGGTTGTTGGCAAGGTGACTTTCACCTATTGGGCATCGTCGACGGCCAGCTATCATTTGAGACTGGCTATTGGGGAAAAAGAAAGAAAAAACCAGAAAAAGGAAAAGAGAAATACATAAAAAAAATTCAAAAAAAAGGTAAATGATGAAACTATCCTTGACTAGCCGAAAAGTCAATGATGAAATTGCCCTTAACTAGCCAAAAGTCAAACATTTCTTTGAAATTAGCATAGTCATTTCGTGCCCAACACAATGTCAACTTCAAACGCTTATTTTAAATAATGAGTGCATTTTAGACTTTTATTTGAAGTTTTCCTTTTATTCAATAATGGTAAAAAAGATTGGTCAGATTTGCAAATGTGATCTCTCTCTCTCTCTCTCTCTCTCTCTGTGCAAGATATGTCCACCTAATTAGCCGTGGGAGGACAAATTATTAAGGTTACATTGGAAAAGCTTCTGCGGAAATATCTAAAATCGATTTTGGTCTTGAGTATGACCTTAAACTACTTCTTTTGAGGTCTCTTTGGCATTTCTTGAATGTAAATAACTTAGAGGGTATTCTCTCCTCCTGAGGAAGACAAATATTCGGGGGGAAATTAGGAGCTATGGCATGCAGGCATCAATACATTGAAATAAGGAAGCAATTGTCACAACCTGATGAAGTGACACGTTCTAGAGGTTTTCTAAACGAAGGTCAAGACCCATTCATAAACAAGCAACCCTCAACCTTTTTGTGAAGTCCTATTATTTTCCCGAGTGTTCTAGAATACTCTTGGGAGTGAACGATATAGTAATTTTATATGGATGTAATTAATGCAGATAGTTGGTAGTTGAGGAGATATAATCTCCACCGCTAAATCGATAAGAGATTTATGGATACGATTTGCCTTGTATATATATATATAAGCATTCTCCCTTTCATTATATCGTCTCATTCATAAGTGAAATACAGATCCAGAGTTTCTCTCTCTAAGATCGTTGTGAGTTGAGTGGTGTAGAGTTGATTTAGGAAGAAATTCTTAAGGCTACCCAAGTTAGGAAAAGCTAGATTGATCGATCTGTGACGAGTGGTATTAGAGCAAGTTTGTTTCAAGGCACAATGGTTGATTCACTCTCTAATGTTGTGATCATCCAAGGTGAGGATCGTGAGGATCGTGAAAGGGCTACCAAGAAGGGTGGCGCCAAGGCAAAGAGGGGCTGTGGTTACTAAGTTCGAGGGATCCAATGGGTGACTTGGAGAGTTGACTGGCAAACATGGAGCTCATCGTCGCCAAAGTCTAAGGATCAGTTGAGGTTTTGACCTAGATCGTTGAAGGAGTGGAAGTCGGAAGGGAGGAGCTCATGGTCGAGGTATAAGAGCTCAAGATCGGCATGGGAGAGCTTCGTGGAGAGATGCTGGGGACCTTGACCCAAGAACTCCAACAATAGGACGATGCCTTCGAGGCCGTGATGATGGCCATGCACGTGGAAATAACTGAGTTTAAGGGGAAGCTCGCAGAGGTCAAAGCGGCACACATGAACAGGTGATCATTGTGCAAGCAAATCCACAAGTGGACATGCCGAAGCCAAAGGAGTTCAAGGGCTCATATGTCACGCCACAAATCTCGAGTGCGTGCACATCTCTCGATGGTCGATAGAAATGCGATGTCCCAGAATGCATCACTGACCCTTTTCTTTCAATTGCACATGCAGAAACATATAATAAAATCCCAGACAACACAAATATGGGATAGAAAAGCAGGATACCATTTTCACCAAAACACTTTTCTTAAACAGACTAGTTTATAAACAAAGGCCAACTTTAAGGTCTATGTACAAGAGATCTATTTCCAAAAAGAACTACTGAGCCATCTATACTCCTAACAGGGGCACAGGCGCTGATTCGCATGGGAAGCCAACAATCAAATCCTGTTTTTGGAGGAAGGTCAGTTGGAGCAGAAGTGGGAAGGAAGGGAAAACAGGGGAGAGAGGGTTGCGAATTCCTTGGGGCTGAAGAGGGGAGAGAGAGAGACGTGAGGGCTGGTTTCTCTAGTTCTCTCAAGCTCTCAAAAGGCTTCAACAATGGAGAAAGTGAGGAGTAAGGAGGAAGAAGATGGCTGCTCAGCTGAAGGGGGGGACCTCAAATGGCCTCCAAGGCTTCAACACCTCTCTAATTCACTCATTGCTTATGCCCACCTTGCTCAGCCATCATCCTCAGCCATTATCCACTCCTAAGCTTCCCCAACAAGCCATTGAAATGGTCCAAAAGGTTGCTCCCCCCTTGGCTACAAATTTGGACATTTGCCTCTTCAATTCCACTTCCAATCTTCTCCAATTTGAGCTCAATTGGCCCCCATAAAATCAGCCAAGGTGCCATCGTCCATCTCATGATTTTTTCTTATCAATTGAACTAACTTGAATCCCAAAAATGCGACCAAAAATGACCTTATGATTTTCTCAGTCCAAAATAACCTTATTTTGAATTTTTCGCCGAAAATCTTGGTTTGTAGAAAAATCTTCGGAAGATGAGTTGATATTCCTAAAATGACTCGTGACATGACAGAACTTTCAATTTCTGAAATCATGTTTAAATTCGTAGTTAATTTCAATCTAGCGTGATTTTAGCGGGGTCTAACCTATTGGGTAGCTTTTAGGAATTTTTAGTGCAATTAACCCGTGGTTAATTTTTTTAAGCCACATTGTACATTTTCGACACATTGGTGACTCTCGGTTGTCGTAAAAATCTCGAGATTTTAAATACTGACACGGGATACTAAAACAACAGAAAAATTGATCTGGTGCCGATCGACAAGAATTTTGTGATCAGGTGGAATCACCCACACTTAATCACATACTTAAGTCGAATCAACCTATCTTCGATCTCTAATTGATTTTTAACTGTGCCGTAATGACCCTTGTAGATAAGCATGATCGAGTAGTTAATTTTTGGTCGAATTCTCAAGTCAGTCGCATTTACATTCCTTAACGGTTTTCTTTGATAGACTAGTTATCTCGTGAGTGGTCAACTCAGAGAAAAGAACTATAGGCGCGTCGATGAAAAACCTAACTTATTTAATCGAAAACAGAACCTGAAAATCAGGATTTTACATCGCAGGTGACTAAGGATATGGACAACTTCCAATGGTACATGGAGTAGCACTTTTAAGCCACGGGAATAAACGACAACGCATCTTGGGTAAAAATTGCAGCTTTGTACTTAGTTGATAATGCATTGTTGTGGTGGTGCCGCAAGTTGGATGACAGGAGTGGAGAACCTATCAACACGTGGACTATGTTCGTCGAGGAATTTTGACGAAACTATCATCCTATTTATGCGGAGAAAGATGGCTGAGATGAGCTCATGAGCAAAAGGGAGGAGTTTATGAGAACGTGAAGCGATTTTTGGAATTGTTACTCTAAATCCCTTCTATGAATGATACGTAGGCATATCACCAATTCATGAGTACCCTCAAATCGTAGGTCTAGTAAGAACTCAAACGGCACAATGCAAATGATCTCACGACATCCATAATCATGGTCAAGACCCTTGTGGAATACAAGTCACTTTTCACGAGTAAGTTGGATAGTTGTCGAGAGGACAAGGTCAATGGTGGGGGAGATTGTGGCACATTCAATCGCCTGAATGGAGGCAAACTGTCATTAGCCCCTCTTAAAGCTCAACTAGAGTTGAGCTGCGAAGGACAAAGGAAGGTATGCACCTATAAATATTTCTTTTGCGATGGTCCACATATGGCTTGGGATTGTCCAAAAAGGGCTAAGTTGGAGGTCCTGTGCAAGGGGAATGAATCACAAGAGGAGATGCGATAGGGATCATTGCAAATCCTAAGTACCATCAAGTCCAAGGAGGTGAAGGAGCCTAAGAGACTTATGTTCATGGATGTGAAGATTGGAGGAAGCACGATAAGTGGATTGTGGACACTAGGGCGTTAATCTCTTCATGTTGAAAGAGGTTGCCAAGAAGCTGAATCTTTGGGTCAAGAAAGGAGGAGTTGGGTGGCTCAAGACCATGAACTCCAAGGAGGTCTCGACTAGTGATGTGGTTAGGAACAACGGGCTTCACATCGATCCATGGACTAGCAAGGAGACTATCAAGGTAATCCCTTTTAACGATTATGATTTCGTTATAGTTCTTGGATTCCTACATAGAATAAATGCTCATATTATGTCATTTGCTGATTGTATATGCATCTTGCATCCGTGTTCCCAATGCATGATCCCAATCCATCCTGAGTTAGGCCATAATTGAAAGATGCTATCGGCCATTCAACTCACAAAGGGAGTAAAAAAAGGCGAAGAGATCTTCTTGGCGACCTTGAAGGTCGAGGAGAGTAAGGGTGAAAGGAGTGTTGTCCTAACGTAAGTAACCCAAGTCCTCAACTTGTTTAAGGATGTAATGCTTTCTAAGTTGCCGAAGAAACTTCCACCTTGAAAGGAGCTAGATCATTCAATCAAGTTGGTGCCGGATGCTCAACCACTAGCCATGGCGTCTTATCGCATGGCGCCCCTCAAATTGGAAGGGTTGAGGAAGCAACTCAAGGAATTGCTTGATGTAGGCTACATTCGGTAGTTGGAAGCTTCGTTTGGTGCCCTAGTCTTGTTCCAAAAGAAGCACAATGGGTATCCTATATGTGCATAGATTATCGGGCACTGAACAAGCTAATGTTCAAGAACAATTACCCGATCTCACTCATTGTGGATCTATTCGATCAACTTTGAGAAGCATAGTGGTTTAACAAGCTTGATATCTGATTGTGTTACTATCAAGTTCAAATTGCCAAAGGGGGATGAGCCGAGGACCGCTTGTGTGACGTGGTATGGATCGTACGAGTTCCTCATCATGCCATTCAATCTTACCAACACTTCGGCTATGTTTTGCACCTTGATGAATGGAGCACTCCACCCATTCCTTGATCAATTTTAGTAGTTTACCTTAATGATAGTGTAATTTATAACCAGACACTTGAGGAACATATTGAGCGTATAAGACGAGTCTTCAAAGTTCTATGGGAGAATGATTTGTATGTTAAGCAGGAGAAGTGTGCCCATATGCAAAGAAGTCCCATTCTTGGGGTACATTGTCGAGGGTGGACGGGTGCGGATGGATGCGGCCAAGATCTAAGCCATTGTGGAATGGGAAGTGACAGAGTTGAGGTCATTCTTTGGCCTCACAAAATACTATTGGCACTTTATCCAGAATTATTTGAGCATTATCATGCCACTCATGGATATTCTAAAGAAGGTGAAGCTGTGACAGTGGATGGATTAGTGCCAAAAGGCATTCGATCTATTGAAGCAAACTATGACCGATGAGCTAGTGCTCATGCTGCCTAATCATGCCAAGTCTTATGAGATAGAGACTGATACCTCAAATTATGTTATTGGTGGTGTTCTTATGCAAGATGGACACTTGTTGGCATTCAAGTCTCGACAACTCGATGATATCAAACGATGATGTATGGTCCAAAAGAAGGAGATGACCGCGGTGGTATATTGCCTTTGTATATAGAGGCACTATCTCTGGGCATCTAAGTTCGCGTGAGGATGGACAATATGATCATGAGCTACTTTCAGACCAAAAGAAGCTAAGTCGAAAGCAAGCTTGATGGCAAGATTTTCTAGGGAAGGCCAACTCTATGGCCGATGCACTTAGTCAAAAGTTGGGTTCGACAGTCACCGCATGTAGACTTGAGTGCCCATTGATCGACTGTATCAAGAAAGGGCTAAAACATGACTTAACGACCAAGGCTCTCCTTGACTATGCATGGAAGGGCAAGACTCGATAGTTTCGGTGTGACAATGATCTTCTCTACACGAAGTGACGGCAACTATATGTGTCACTACATGGGAAGCCAAGGAAGGAAGTATCGCATGAGTATCATGATTCTAAGTGGGCAGGTCATCTAGGGGTCCACCACACCATGATGCTTGTGGAGGATCAATACTACCAACCTCACTTGCTGGACAATGTTGAAGCGTATGTGGAGACCTATTTTATGTACCAACTAGACAAGCTGGAGCAATGTTTGTCGCCGGGGTTCCTTGAGCCACTTCTTGTTCAAAAGCATACATGGGACAGCATCTCCATGGACTTTATTTTGAACCTATCAAAGTTTGAAGGGTATCGGATTCTCATTATTGTGGTGGATCGATTCTCCAAGTACATGACGTTCTGCTCGCATCTAAGGATTAGGAGGTGGTCAAGCTATTCATTAAGCACATTGTCAAGTATTGGGGAGTCTTGTGGATGATTATGAGAGATCGTGGTCCTCAGTAGAGACATTATTGGTTTGGTTCAGCTCGGATTTCCTAGAAATCCAAACATAACCAAACCGTTTTGATGTGTGCTTGATTCAAACCGAAACGCAGACCAAACCGGATATAAATCGAATTGAAAACACGATTCAGATTAGTTCAGATCGGTTCAGTTTTCCTCTTTTCTTTTTGCACTTCTTCTTCCCTTTGCACCCTCCCCTTCTCGACTTGGCCCTATAAGATGGCCAAGCGTGGTCAACCTTGTTGTTGGCCCCCGTTGCAACCGCGAGCTTCCCCAAGTACGAGGAGGCCATGGCAGCTAAGAAGTTTGATGCGGCAGTTCAGTGACCTTTTTACGATGAACCTTTGGTCATCCATTGTCATTGAAGTCTTTCCCTAGCCGATCATAGGTCTTCCTGCCACCAATTGTTGTTGAAAGCCTTTGATAGGCGACTTCAACTGTCCATTCCATCAACTGCTGACCTCCTTTCAACAAACAACTAGCACACCGATCATCCTCACAACCTTGCCGGTCACAACAATCGCCATTGTCAATTCTCATCGGAAGCCATCAATCGTCGCCGATCTTCCTCTCGGTCTCAGGTAACATGCTTTACGTTGGTATTGCATCCGGTGACTTTAGCTAGTCAATCCGAAGGTTCGGCGACCTCCTTTGACCTCCCGACCACCTCGATGACGATCCTCGACCTGTCCTCGAGCTAGTGGTGACTGGAGCTCCTCCAATTCTTGTCGAATTCTCATTGATTCACTTCAATCTTTTTTATTCTTCTTAGTTGATCATTTTGAACTTACTAGAGCCTATTTCTGACTTTAGACCTTACGATTACTATTCAAAACCTTGAAGAGCTAAGTTCCACAATATCTTGAAGATTTTGGTGGCTGATTAGCTCAATCGAGCTCGTAGTCTACGCAATCAAGGTATAATCCAAAGTCCATTGAAGAGGTCCGAGGACAGCTTCCTCAGCCACATTACATGTAAAAGCAAAGAAACAACCATTGAGAGATTTCATATGGCGGACTTTACTAGTTCGTGATGATAATTTGCTATAAATCAACCGACTTCATATTAAACTCAAAATCTCCTCAAGAGCAGCGCTGATCTTCTCATAGCACCGCCACACGAGAGGACCGTCCCGATCCCTGGCGGCATGGTCCATCCTCGACACGCCATTGAAGAGGTCCGAGTACAGCTTCCTCGGCCTTGGCCTCTCGCCCCCGGGCCTGCTCTGGATGATCGTGTAAACGTCCTGCTTTAGGAGGGCCGAGCTCTCGCGCATCTCCCTCTGCGCCTCCTCCCACGACCCCAACTCGAGCAGGGGCTTCACTGCCAGGAACGACCCTGCATGGCCCCGGACCATGCCCACAGCGTCCTCGACCGTCTGGCCGGGCTTGACGAACCCGAAGTCGAAGGCCTTTGCAGGTCCAGGGCGGAGAATCGTGGGTGAGGCGGAGAAGACCAGGGAAGAGAGTGAGGACGACAGGGCGAGTCTTCTGGTGACGGAGACGAATGGGCGCGGGTGGTCCGTGGGGTGTTGGAGTGGAAGCGGAGAGGGGTTGGGTTGGAATCTGGGTCGAGAGAGGGAGGGCTGGGTTGCTTCCATTTAGGAATTTCGTCGAACAGTTGGTGGGTGGGCTTAAGCCTGGATATTTTCGCGGCTAAACGAGGGAGAGACGATGGAGACCGCGGAGGGAATGAAGATAAAGATGAGGCAGATTATTGTGTCGAATGGGAACATCCACGCACGTTTGGGTTTCGTTTTTGTCTGAATAACATTTTACTTTTTCTTAATTTTTCGTAATTTAAATAATGTATTTTGACTTTTTTTTTAATCTTATTTCGAGAATCTGGAAATTTTAAAATATATAAATATTCACATATACTCTCACAAATGTGTTTTTGAAAAATTGAAGTTTAGGGAATATTTGAAATTTTTGTAGGGGAAATAAAAGGTTTGCTTTTCGTATGAACTGCTCACTTTTATATACATTTAATTTTTCTAACTGTATCTTGCTTTCCTTAACCTAACGAAAAATGTCAATTGAACATTAGTTATTAGGACGGAAGTATCTATATGTAGGAGTCTTTGTAATAAACATTAGCAACATTTTTCTTAGAAAAATTACCCAATCAATACTAAATTTGTTATACGGATGCCAATTTAATTATAAACATTTTAATTTTACTAAATTGGTCATAAACATTTGTGCGAGATTCCAATGTAGTCTTCCTGTCATTTTTCGTCGGAAATTAATGATGTGATTGTCTATTCTTTGCCGGCCGTCCTCCGTGGCATCATTACGTTAGTGATTTTTAATGAAAATTGGCCAGAAGATTATTTGAAATTTCACGTAAAGATTTAAGATTTAATTGACGAATTTAGATAGTTTATAACTAAATTGACATCCATGCATTAAGTTCAGTTAGAAATCTTTCCATCTCATCCATTTTATGCTTAGATATCTTTGCGAGGTTACGCGGAGTAGAAAATGAGTTCGGCCAGCATGACCATACGGTTATATTGAATTTGTGAAGCCGCAGAGCATTGACCACAAGTTCCAATTTGTGCGGGCTGGGCAACCGGATGGAGAAAGTATCATGGGATGAACATCTTTTTTTTCCCAGTTTTATCTAAGGAAAAAGATCACCGCTGTCCCTTTATTTTCGTCCGAAATCAAAATCATTCCTTTATCTTTTTATTTTTTTTCTTAAAAGACGTCCCCCTCAACTTTGTAGAAAAAAGTCAAAGTTAGTCTTTTCGTTAGTCTTTTTCTTGTTAGTTGACTTTTCTTTGTGAGACTGGCTAGTATAACACTACCATTACAGACGAATAGTAACGAGCAGGACCACAAGTTCTCTTTTGCTTAGGATGGGCAACCGGAGGATTAGTTTCAAATGTTGAGATGCAACCGTAAATATCAAATGCTAGCCAAGTCCCTTAAATGTCAAATGCTAGTGTCAAACGTGTTCGATTTTATATCCTATAATTTATAGAAAATGAATAATAATATCTAAGAATTGATAAATGAGATAAGCAATTATTAGGTATATGGAGAATATAAATTGTGGACTATAAATTCTTTTAATGTTTCTTGATCATGTACACAATGGCTATTATCTTTTATCTGCACATTGAAAAACAAGTAAGTCTCTTATTACAAAAAACAAAGTTTACTAGTCTCTTGTTGCTTTAACCGCACACTAGTAGATGGCACTTGAAGATCGTATTTTAGTTGTTATTTATCAAAATGTTACATTTTTCTTGAATTGGATATGCTTAAACCATTTTTTCCTTGTTTGTTTTTTTTAAATGGAATTCCTTTTTATAGTAATTGGATTGATGAAAAAACATTACAAGGTTTATGGAGAAAAATTATAATATAAAAGATGCTAATGACAAAGATATCATGGCAATAGGGAACGAGGAAGCCTTGTAATAAGTTCATACGTTTTATAATATTTATATCAGGAAGCTATATTCAAAATTAGATATTTAAACTCGTATAAAAAGAAAAATAGTAATGAAAGTATACTTCCTTAAAATGTGATTGAAGATTGATGCAAACAAAATAAAAAGAAGAATGACCTTTAAACGCAATAGAAGAATCAAATCAATCAAATATCATTTCACATTTGTAATTATTTGAATTTTGGTCAATAACAATTTTAGGTTCCTTTTCCCCTTAAACTTACTTTTAGCAAAATTTTGCTATTTGCGGGAGTTGATTTCCCAAGAAAACCGAATGGGAAATTGTGGGGGTGCAAATTGCACGGTCACTCTAACTGGAGTAATGACAGTTAAGCATTTTCCTCTATGGAAAATTAAGGCCGTTTGATAACACTTTCGGGAATAACTGATTTTATTTTTTTGTTTCTTGAAACAAAAAAAAAAAAGAAAAAGAAAGAAAGAAAACAGAAATCTATTTAGTAAATTTTTGTTCTTGGGAATAAAAATCTATTTTTTTTTTTGTTCTCAGAAATAGATTTGGAATAAAATCAAAAACAGAAAAAAGTTGCTTCCTATTCTCGGAAACAATTCCTGAAATTAAGTCTATTTTTTTTTCTTTTTCTTTCCTTTCCTTTTCTTTTTCTTCTTTTGGTTAGTTGCCGGCCTCGGCCATGGTCAGCTACCTCGACCCTCGGCGACGTCAAGCCACGGCGAGGCTTGTCGGATTGAGCCTCACTATCGGTGAGGCTCAACCTCGCCAAGCCAAGGGGTGGCCGACCTCGTGTTGTTTGGGTGAGATCGAGCCTCACTAGTGGCTAGGTGAGGCTCGCCTGGCCATTGACGAGGCTCAGCCTCGCCTATATTTGTGAGGCTGAGGCTAGTGGTGGCCAAGCGAGCCTTTGGCAAGCTTGCTAGACCAACCACAAAGAGGGAAGAATAAGAAGAGAAAAGGGAAAAAATAGAGAAAAATATAATAAAAATATTAAAAAATTAAAAGAAACAAAAAAAAATTTAAGAGTCCTACCAAACACATTTCTATTATGAGAATAAAAATTTTAGGCAATTACCAAGTGTCTTAAAAACTTAGAAATTGTTTTCAAGAACAAAGGTAAAAAAAAAAAAAAAAAAAAATTATTTTTGGGCAAAAATTATTCTTGAGAACAGAATAGTTACTAAACATTTCTTTAATGTCCCACAATGATAACCAATGAGTTGCAACGGTAATAATCTTCATGAGAGAGAGAGAGAGAGAGAGAGAGAGAGAGAGAGGGCGGGGGGGATCATAATGCTTTCCTCAATAATCCGGAGCTGCATTGTCTTAAAGGCATGGTAAGGATTCTGTCATGAAGGTTAAAAAATGACCTGAAAAGCATCTATTTAGGGGTCATTCATGACGATTTCACCATTCGTCTACTTCTCATCAATATGTCTAACATTTCCTAAGTAACCTCTCTCTCTCTCTCTCTCTCTCTCTCTCTCTCTCGTACTTGCATACACAAAGGTGTCCACCGGTTGCCGGCGATGACAATTCACGAAAGTGGCTCATTGGCATGCGATGATCCTCCTTTATTCAATGACGGGTTTATCACATTTTTTCTCAGTTTCGTGCTTGTTCGGAGTTCTGTCTGTTGCATGATTCATTAGAAGTTTTACCGATTAGCATGATGCGAGTAGGACAATAAATAATTTGGAGAAACAAACTTTATCGGAAAAAGGGCTTCTCACAAAGGAATGTACGTATGATGACGGAGATGCGAGAGTTGTCGGATCTATTGTAAGGTGTACCATTTAGTTATAAAACTTGGCGAATGATCATTTTGATTGTAAAACCTTTTAAAACCATTCATTTAACTGATGTTGGTGACTTAGGGTGCGTTTGCATAACGCTTCCGGGAACAAGTGTTTCTATTCTTTTGTTTCCTGGAGTAGAAATATAACAGAAACACGTTTGGTAAGTTTTTTGTTCCTGAGAACAAATCTAGAGCAGAAACAAGAAACAAAAAAAAAAAAAAAATTGATTCTTGTTCCCAGGAACAACTCAAGAAACAAGAATCAAGAATCAAGTTTTCTTTTTTCTTCCTCCCTTCTTCCCCTAGCCGGTCACAGGTCTCGGTGCCAGTCGGTGACAGGCCAAATGACCTTGCTGGAGCCTCGTCGGACTCTAGTGAGGTCATCGGCCACCGGCGAGGCCGCCCTGAGCCTCATTGTGGCTAGGTGAGGCTCGACCGACCATCGCAAGCCTCGTTGGTGGCTAGCAAGGCCCCCTTAAGCCTCGCCGTGGCTGGGCGAGGCTAGACCTCGCCCGGCCACTGCGAACCTTGTCAAGGCTAGGCGAAGCTTGACCTCTCCTGGCCACCGTGAGGGCGAGGCTCGGCCTCACCTTGGCTGGGTGAGGCCGACCTCATGGTGGCCAAGCAAGGTTGAGACTCGCCTAGCCATGGCAAGGCTTGACCTTGTTGATGGCCGGGTGAGGCTGAGCCTTGCCTAGTCACGGCGAGACTCGGGGTGACCTCGTCGGTGGCCAGCGAGCCTCCCCTGAGGCCAACCTTGCTGGCTCTTCTTTGGTCAGTTGCTAGTCGGCAACCGGCTAGAGGAAGGAAAATAAAAAGAAAAATAGAAAAAAAGTAATAAAAATATTAATAAATTAAAAGAAATTATAAATCATAAAAGTATATCGGGTTGTACCAAACACATTTCTCTCTCAGGAACAAAAATTTTGTGCAGTTACTAAACACATTTAAATACTCAGAAACTATTCTTGGGAACAGAAATATAAAAAAGTATTTATGAAAAAAAATTGTTCCCCAAAACAGAAACGTAAACCAAATGCACCCTTAACTTGCATGAGAAACTGTGAATAAATTGTTCAGCTTCCCTTAAAATACGTGGAAAACATTGCTGAAGGCATTAGTTTGCCACAAATCGAAAAATTGGCGAGCGATGAAAGATGAGGAGAGATGGAGAGAGTCGATGAGAAAGTAGTTGCGTCCGCTGGTGTCGAAAGGAAGAAGAGGAGAGGCATCGCAAAGAGGCAGGCTGGAGGAGCAGGAGGTCGAGAGGCGGCGACAACGAAAGGTTTAAGAGAAAGAGAGAATAATGCAATGATCTGCCAACCATTTCTCGAACTATGTGCCACGTGGATCAATTAAAAAGCCATGTAAGGATATATTTATAGGAAATGGGGTATATATTGTCTAAACAAAACTTTATGCAAGCAATCTTACATCATCAATTTTGAGGATCTTAACTACCCACTCTTTCAAATATATGGTGGATAGGACTACTTGTTTAATTATTTTTTACATTGATGATGTAAATTAGTATTATTCTTATTTATATTTTAACATAACATGAGATAGGATCTTTCAACAAGTTAAGTTATCGATCTTGAAGTCAACAAATGAGCTTAAAATATTTAGGAGTGATCATTTGTAAAAATTTGATTCTAAACTACGTGCCATTGGCACTTCTATTATCCATATCTAGTGCCATGTGATATCTCAATCATTTTTTCCATAGGCACAAGCATTTGAAATCTATAAATACAGACTATCGATTTATTCATATGGGTCAGGTAAGCTTAGAGTTAAATGTAAATTATTGCATTTTATGTAAGATTTTGTATATTCAAACATCAAGCCTACGTCTCTAATTTCTTTTGTTTAGACGTTATTGTGATGAAAGTGATCTTGTCAAAGAATATAAAACATCTTTCACTTTATTATCTTTTTATTATCTTATACCTTTCACGCTTGTCCCAGAATTGTTTAATAAACAATTTTAAAATGAGGTTTGATTTATATATACAAATTGACAAGTATGACTAAGATTATATTGGTAACTAAGGTGAAAATTTTTAATGGTGAATGTGAATATTATTCACACAAATGGACTAATCCAATGCAATTTTCGTAGGCTAAACAAATAGTGATAGTTATGTTGTCTCAATAAACTGTTTTTATCCTCCTTTTTGCTTTTGTCAGATTTCGCTGTGTCTACTATATACTACTATATCAGATCTCGTATATCATGGTTATCAATCAGCATTATAAAGTTAACGAGTGAGCTCATTGAAGAATGAAGATTATGTATGCAATATTTTATATTTTGTAGTTTTTTAGCTATGGCCACCAAAAGCACATTTGTTTTGTGACCTTAGTAAGTAAATCTCGATAATGTAACGGAATGGTTAGCAATCTCAAGCAATAGAACAAATATTGGCAAATGGACTGAAACAGGAGTTGGCAATTTCCTATAAGAGTAAGCAAACTTAACATGTCCGCATAAAGCTCCACAAGAAAATGTTGTTTAGGGTTTATGATTTAGGGACTGTGATTAGTTTACATTAATTGAGGTTTTTGGGTTTAGGATGATTAGAACGTGATGCACAGTAACCGGATTAGGTTTGTAACTAATTTAATTAATCCCATTTTAAGTACCTTTTGTCCCTACCACAACTATTTTTTACTATTTTCTAATGATCATGTGGAAAATAATATTTTAACTACTAGAAGTGCAGAGCTAGGCTTGTCATCAAACGAGGCAAAGCTACAAACGAGGCAAAGCTTTTTCCGTAGTTTTATCGGTGCAATCAATCTCTCTCTCTCCCTCTCTCCTCTTCTTCTTTCAAAGTGCCCTTGTTATCTACATGATATCAAAGATGTTTTATCCTTTTAGCTGTGATGTGTATTTTGTTATTGTTGTTGACATATGATTTTTAACCGACCGTCGATAAAGGCAGAAAATTCAAGTTTACGGTTTCCAATTGCAATGGAGCCCGTTTCTCAAATAAAAAAATGTCAATTTTCATTTCTTTTTTGGCCTTTCATTTTTAGGTAATTTCCTAACCATTTGTATCAAAAAACCGAAAAGTTAAATTATTGATTTTTGAGTTGGCTTTTCAATTAACCTTTTGACAAAAAGTCAATCCCATGTTAAAAATTGACTTTTTGCATAAAAGGTCCTAAATAGCCTTAATATCACTTTGGCCACATTAATTTTCAAAAAATTCAAAGATTTGATTACAAAATTAACCTTTTTGTAAGAAGTCAACTAAATGGTTGATAGGTTGACTTTAGGTCAAACTTTTGAACAAAAAATCGAAAAATGATTCCTTACCAATTTTTTTTTTTTTTACCTTACGAAAAAATTGAAAAATGAAAAAAAAATCCTTAAATCATCATCTTAGCTTCAATTTGCTTTTGGCATTGAAAAAATTACGAAAATCAATTAAGAACCTCAATTTCCATATTTTAGGTTTTAGGTTTAAAATCAACCAAAAATAAAATTATTTTCATTCTGTTCACATTTTTGCTTAGTTCCTTTTTATGAAATTTGATTTAGAGGTCATCTAGTATTCACTCATGCGGCTAATTTTGAGATTTGTTGAGCCCAAATGAAAATTGGCATTTTATCCCTAATTATGGGTCCAAATTAAGTCTTCATGAATTGTGTGTTTGCATTTTCATTTTAGTCATTTTCTTCAAATGAATCCAAATTCAGGGTCAATTTTGAGAAATTCACTTGAGAACACTTCAATTTGGTCCATTTAGCTTACTTGAATCTTAGAAGTTTGAGCCAATGTATTCCAACCAAGCTAATTTGACTTAGGCCATTCTAAATTAACATCCAATTGACGATATCAGGCTTCAATTTGGCCAAATAAGGTTGAATTACAAATGCCAGTCTTGTCCATGGTTGGATTTAATAGAAATTGACTCAATTTGGGATATTTCTTACACAATTGGTCGCCCCGTGCAACCCAATCTCGAACAAATTGATTTAATTTCTACTCCACGTGCACATAATCATTTTAATTGAACAAGATTAAGCAAAATTGGCACAAATAGAGAGGAAAGCCGAGCTAGTTCAACCCGGTCAAAGCGGGTCAATCCGATCTGATCGGGTCAACTTGGTTTGACCGGCATCGACCGCCAGTGGATTTAAGCCCATTCTGGCCACTTTCCAATGGCGAGAGTCCAATTCCGACCAAGCTAGGCATGTCCAACCTTCCCCCGAGTCCTTGAGTTTGAGAAATTACGAAAATGCCCCTTGATTAGTCCCTAATCTCAAAGTTAATTCATGAATTGATCGGCACTGTCCATTAGAAATGAATCATAGCTGTTTAAATGAGCATGTGCCTTAATCAAAATATCTTCAACAAACCTAACTAATTAATCAAGATTAGTTAGCTAAGGGATCAAACCTTAATCCTCCAAGGGCTAAGATTTTATCTTGTCCCTTGATATGTAAGGATTTTTTTCCTCCAAAACTTAAAGGGAGACCTCATTTTCAGAAATCAATTCTCTCTTCCCTCTCACTTCTCTTCTCTTTCCCTCTCTCTTTTCCCGCCAAATTACCTCATCGACCTCTTCACACTACCATGCATGCCACCGCTCATCGGAGCCACCACCGGCCTCACTCCACCATCGCCGATCACCCTTAGGAGTCTAGGAGTCCTATTGGTGTCCCCGCTGCCTCTGGCGACTAGCCAAACCGCTCGTTGACGGTCGGTTCTTCCTTGGTTGTGCGAAGATGCAATCTCCCTACCGGTGCTGTTCCAGTGTCAATCGACGTCGTTCGATGACCTGAGGTTCTTCGAGACATCCAGCGGCATCCTCTGACCATTCTCCAGCTGATCGCTGTCACCAAGATCAATTGGAATCCCTTCCAGTGGCCAAGTCCTTGCTGATCGCCTCTTGTGTGCCCGATCTTCTATTGTGCTTGTCCCGGCGCAAATCCGACACTGATCCGGCCTCCTTCGGCGCCCCTGTCCTGTGCCGAACCTCCTCGAGGGTTGGTGTCCTTCGGCTGAAGCTCACTTGAGCTCGATTTGCTCGAAAATCTTGAAAGGTGATGATCTATACTCAAGCTCGATGAAGTGATGTCGTTCTAGATGACTGAGGCTAGAGCTCAGGTGAGCTCTAGCCTAGGGAGCTTAGGATTGATAGATGATAGGTTTGAATAGATTTTATATGGATGATTTGCTTGGTTGGGTTGAATATGCAATTCGGATGCCTGAATGACCGGATTGTTGATTTTCTGGGAACGAGCTATTAAACGTGTTTTTTGGCATCGAGTCTTTTATGAAAGTCGTAGTATATCCTATGGGATTTTCAATGATATAAAGTTTCCGCCGATCGGCCTCTGTTTGCCCCGTTAATTGCATATTTAAAGTTCTGCCCTGTTATGTGATTATTGCTGTAATTTAGTGCTTTGGACGACCTGATCTATTTCACGGTTTCGTGTGATTTTATGTGAATGGAATCGGGTTAGGTGTGTTCATGTGATTTAACCCTAACACTTCGACCTAGATGTACAAAAAATTGTGGAATTTTCTCATGTCATATAGATAGGATCAAGCGTGTTCGATTCTGGTCTGTGCTACTGTTTCTGTTACTGATCTGACGACCTAGAGGAATCTCTTCGAGTAGGCTTTTTAATGAATCAATTTGTCGATGATGCCTTCTGGACAATTGTAATAGACATCTTAGTATTCAAAACGACATATCGTATGCCTCAATCAACTATCGTTTGCTATGTTTAACATTTTTGCTAAGCTGAGTCAGATTCTGGAAATCACGTCTTATTGGAATAGCATGTTATGTTCCTGTGAGTCTAGCTACTTCTCATTTTCGCACGATTTTTTAGGCATAGATTTTTGGGTCGAGTCCTAATAAAAGTTGTCCACAACATCCATGTCTACAACATATAAAAAGTTGAAGTCATTTGAACATTAATTGAGGGTCGATCGGCTGTAGAATGTCAATGTCACATGTTGCCCTGTTCTGTTCCTGATTGACCTGTTCATGTTCTAGGATTTTTAGAAATTCATATGCTAATAATTTTGACATGATTCCTTCATAAAAGTTATTCTTCATATACTGATTTATCTACCATAAAAATTCTAGGGTGAAATAGCCATTGGTCGTGCTTTTGTTGAGCATATTCTGAATGCCTTGTTCTGCGATGGTTGATTTGGCTAACATACATGCATGCGTTCTTGAATTTTTAGGAAATTATGCATGCTGAATCTGATAATATTGTCTGCTTGAGAATTGATCGTGACATGCTGAACTTTGTTGTCACCAATTTTCTCAAAATAAAAACATGATTTGGTATTTTTACCAACCATTCCAAAATTACAGGATATTCTGAAATTCTAATTTCTTAACATGGTTTCGAATTTTCCTAAAGTTTTGATAGCACATGTGATACCCATGTGAAAAGTTATTTGACGTTCATTGAACTATGATTCATCAAAGTATTAGTTCATATTTAGAACATCTGTGAAGCTTGATCAGTTGTGCCCATGATGCACCAACCTCGCCTTGACGACTAGATACGTTCCATAATTTGATGAAGTCGTGTCTCTTTTTCATCAAATCTTTTGAAACGATATCACCCATTGTCAATTGTCTGCAAAACGATTTTGGGTATCACGTGAATTGCATATCGGATGTCCCGTTTATCATGAATGTATGTGTTGCATGAACATATCTAATAGTGCATGTGTTTGAACAAGTGATCCCTAGTTCACTCATTTGTTTAAATTGATTGAGAACCAATGTCATATGACCTGAATGTCTGTCAATTTTTATGCTTTGCATGTGATTGCTAGATGAATGACTTAGGTGTGATGCATGACAACGCAAGCTCCTTTGGGATGTCACATGGAACTCGACCTAGAGACTTTATGACATTAGTCACCATTTGCAAACACAAATGATGTCTAATAGTCATAAGTCATCGAGAAATGAATTGGGGTAGACATTTTAAGAAGGCCGTCAAGGCTCACCCTGAGGCCATTTGTGATTGGTTGATTACTTTTCTTAGATATTTTGATGCAAAATGGCGTGATTGCTTGATTGCTATGAATGCCTATCTGTATACTTTTTGCACTAGTTTTAGCACTGGACTAGAACTAGGATAGGTTCTAAAGGCGATCCTTGAAGGTGGCGATCCCGAAGACACAAGGATGGTGAATGATCAATGTCGAATCTGACCCAATCTTTTGTAATTTTCATTCATTTCGTTATATATGTTTCTAGTTTCTTATGTTGTATAAATACCTGATGAGTTGTGGGTTTGCTTTCTTACGTTTGTGATTACATAATTAGACTTTACTTGTTTTCTTTGAAATGCTTTGGGTGTTTACTTTCTCGCACTATTGTTATAATAAATTGAATGTTTTACTTTCATGTTCATTAGAGTAGAATGACATGAAGGAACCATCCACACTTAATCACCTTTTCTGTTAAGAAATGCATGAAACGTAAAAAGACATGCATTGACACATTAGGTAACAAACAGATTGCAAGGGCGCTAATAGATACATTAGCGGTCCTTGAACCTTGTATCTCTGGTTGTGTAAGAATCAAGCAATCACTCTCAACCCTCGACTAGGTATTCTAGTCGGCCTAAAAAAATGAGATTGGTAGCAACTCCTATATACTATTTAGGTTGTCTAAAACAACTTAAAGAGAATAAATGAATGCATTGCGAGAGGCATGGGCTTTTCGAAAAGCTCACAGCCATGATTTAGTATACTCGAAGTGATTGAAGCCAAAAGATGAAGTGATGCCATGTTTGGTGGATGAATCTTTAAGAGGGCTATGATGGTCGAAATGCCTTTAAACTCACTTTTACGTTTGGTTTCTTTTTGACTTTCAAACTGTCGATCAAGATGTGCCATGGCATCGAGGTAGGGTCATGATAATCTCGCTGTCATGCAATGTGTGAGTTTGGGAGAACTCACAATTGTGATCGAGTAAACTCATATGGTTGATCCCAAAAAATAAGGTGATGACATCCTTGGAGTAATGTATTGTGAGGGAGCTCTCATGGTCGAGTTTCTCTAAACCCCGCCTTTATGCCATCTCATTTGGATGTCAAGGTTAGGTCTTGACAATTATCCTTTTTACTCTTTGAATTGCAATCAAGCTTTAATACATTAATCAGTGAAAAAGAAGAAGCTCCAAACATTTCCATCAATCTAAATTGACAGGTGCCAAACACTGTTACTTCTTATCTCTCCAATCAAGAAGAGCTTCTTAAGGAACAAATTGGCCCTGGAATGTCAAGAAGCAGACAAAGGAGAAGAACCTATCTCATCATCTTTACCGAAAGAAAAAGAGTGGTTGACTAAACATCTCTACAAGTATCAAGGCTCCTGGTATGACAATCATTTCCTAAGAGGAGTTATAGGGGCCCAGCAACATTTCGAGGCCCAGCCCACCGACACCCTCTCGGCCACCTTCCCGAAAACTGGCTTGACATGGCTCAAGGCTCTGCCATTTGCCATTGCCAATAGGCACAACGAAAACCTCCCAAGGCACCCTCTGCTTACCAGGAAGCCTCATGAATGTGTGCCCTACCTTGAATTCTATGCCTATGAGAAAGACTCCATCTTGACCCTCAATTCTCTTCCCTCACCTAGGCTTCTTCCCACTTACATCCCTTATGCCTCACAGACAAGATCCGTAGTGACCTCAAGTTGCCGGATCGTGTGCATCCTCTGAGACCCGAAGATGCGTTCGTGTCAATGTGGAGCTTCATTAGCAAAATAAGAGTTAGAGATGGCGATAGGCCACCTATTTCTTTGGAGGAAGCATTTGGGCCATTCAGTAGAGGGGTGTCTCTTTCAGGGCCATATTGGGACCATGTGCTAGACTATTGGAAAGCAAGCTTGGAGTATCCAAACAAGGTCTTAATGTTGGAGTACGAGGACCTGAAGAGGGAGACAGAGCCCAATGTGAAGAGGCTCGCAAATTTCTTGGGCTGTCCATTTTACTTCTGAAGAGATTGATGGTGGTGGAGTGGAAGTAATCATAAGGCTGTGCAGCATAGAGTTTAAAGCAAACGAAGGTGAACAAATTCGAGATCTCCTGTAAGGGGACTTAATCACATGGGACAGTCGAGAATAGTGGGTTTTTCCGGTGAGAGGAGGTGGGCGATTAGAAGAATCATCTCTCGCAAGAGATGATCGAGCAGCTTGATCAGATAACCGAGCAATAGTTTGAGGGTTATGATTTGAAGTTCTCTGTCCATCTTGAAGAATAAATGAGGAAACTATCCAACACTGGGGAATAGTTATCGATCACCAGCTAATATGAAGTTGCTAGAAAGAAAGCTTCAATTCAAATATCATGTTATTGTCTCTGATGCTATAAAATTTGCACCAGTAGGAGAAGTGCAGTAATTCAAGTTCCAAAGGCTTTGTTCGTTTGCTATGCTAATTCCCAAGAAGTAAAAGTCAGTTTAATCTAATAACTTGGGTCTTGAACATAATAAGGTACTAATCACTATTAGCGTTATGATGTTCTTTAATTGGTTCTGAGTAATGAATATTCATTAAGTTTACTTTCATTAAACTATGAGATTAGAAGTGATAGATTTTTTTATCATACTTAGTAGGATGCAATTAACTGTTTTGGCGATTCATTGAAGACCCAAGCCACTCACACACCGTGAAGTTTTTCTATGGTTTTGGCCTCGGATCACTTAGACTAAATTAAGGAGGTCAGTGTCCAGATATATAATTCTATTTCCTTGAATCCACTAAACCTAAGACAAAACTATGGTTTTCAAATATTTTCATTTCACGCCATTTTCATGGTTTTCCAGTTTTGTACTTGAGATTAGAAAAATGTAGCTGAAAGATACATACAGAAGTATTGAAGTGTGAGAATGTTTAGGTACTCATATTTAGTAATGTTTTTAGCTTCTGTTCATGTGCTCGAATTTAATAATTTTTTAAAACTATTTATACATGTACGGCCGTTTTAAGGCATTGTAGAACAATTTAGCTATCTATCTCATGTCACATTCTTTTCTGTTTATGTGAGACTTCATCCTTTATGTGAACTTTACTTTAAGCCCTAGTTGGTCGATGGAAATTAGCCATTAGGCAATCAAAATGAGGGGGAAAATTCGAAATGACAATGTAAGACTCAGGATGACAAATTCAGTCTCATTCCTTATGTTTGATAGAACATAATCCAGAATGTAGATCAAGTACAGTAGCTAACTTTTATGGTATCGCTTGTTGCAAATGGCACTACTACTATATAATAACGAAATAAATTGGATTTAGCAAGTAGTAAGTTTGTCACCACAATGATTCCAAATTCCAACAAAATACATTTGCCCATTGAGAGCAAGGAGAATTTGGCGTATAAGACCTCTTGAAGGGATTTTGAGATTCAGTGAGGGGGCGGATTGCAAATGGACACCAAACGGTTCCTCTCGTGAAGTGGGCGCTTGTGCTTGGTTCGGAGTTTCCTAATTCCTATCAATCTCAACATTGGTTTAAATTCAGTTTATTATGCAATTTGCTTTTTGTTTAGGAGTTGCCATCTAACCTATTATAGACCAAGTAAAACGGGGATGTTAGTTCTACTTTCCATGAACTTGAGATTCGGAGTTGGGGATTTGATTATGCTAAATGTTCAATAACACACAATACTGGTATTTTTTTTCTCTTTTAAATGAAATGTTTGATATGACCATCTCTCTTTTAATCCCCAAACGTGTGGGCGCGATCATGCATAATCAAGCTCATACAAAAGGATCTAAATATATTAACAATCCAATAAGCAAGACAATGCCACGACAAAAGAAGTATGGTTATATCAAGGCAATTAAAGTGCAATAAGTAAAAATCGAGCTATATCGGGTAAAGAATATATATCCCCTTGTTATCAAGCCACAGGACAGGATCCTGTGAGCTAGTGAGCAAGATTAAACATGCCGTTGCTTTAGACTAGGGGTTGCTGATTTTCCTAGACTAGATGATGAAGATGGGACATAATTCAAGTGAAATGAGATTAAATTTTAACCAAGCTTGGCCCTACGAATAGACCTTTTTAGTTTACATGCAATTATAACCCTAATTCCCCCTATCTTCTCTTCCCTTCTTTTCTATACATTTTTCTTCTTTTCATTTGCTCCCTAAAAAGGAATGGCTATCCAACAATAAAGGAATTTAGCGTTAAAACTCAAGAACCCGCCGTAACTGAGTCCTTGAACTGCATATACATTTTTTGTTTGTTTGTGCTGGTCCTTTCAAGCATAAGGATAGAAATGCTGACGCTTCAACCACGTCGGCAACACATGAATAATGATTGAATTTATTTACTTATGCAGAATAAAAATAAGGAAGGAAATTAAAAATGCATAATCATAAACACTAGAAAGAAAGGGAGATAGCTGAAGAGGGAGCACGGGCGGGGCACCACCACCTACGCACCGGCGAGGATTTGGCATCCCTCATGGGACTCTAGCGAAAGTGCCACAGCCTCAAATCTCGAAACATGCCCGGGCCAAGAAGCCGGCGAAGATCGCACATCGCCGCCTTGCCGTATTGAGGTTGCAACTCTCCCTCGCCACCATATGCTTAGTTATGAAGAATGGTTCTTTGTCTCAGTTAAACGCAGCCTTGAATAAAAAAAATGCCCGGAGATTGCCATGGCCACTAAGGTTCGGATTCGAGAATTCCGGCTTAGAGCCTCCCCTAGCATGTTCTCCATGATTCTTCGACCATCCCTTTCAGCACCTTTAGTTTCGCTGCGGTTGAGCCAATGATGTGCGTCGGAATGATGGCGAATGTTGGATCTCGTTTGCACCTACTCTTGTTTAATAGAAAAATTACCAAAATAGTCCTAAATCTATTGTAATTTTTCTGATTCAATTCTAAACCTTTTTTTTTTACTAATTCAATTTTAAACCTTTTTGTAATTATGTCAATTCAGTCCATTCGGCCAATTGCCAACTATTTGACCAACGCTAATGCAGACACTTTTTTAATAACAATTTTTTTTTCGAATTTATTATTATTTTCCCTCTCTCTCTCTCTCTCTCTCTCTCTTCTTGTTCCCCTCATTCTTCTTCCTTCTTCCTTCCTCTGGCTGGCGGCTGATGAGAGGTGAGTGCTGGTGAGGGCAAGCCTCAATCAACCATGGCGAGGCCACGACCTGCCATGGCCAATGAGGCTTGCCTAAGCCTAGCAAGGCATGACCTCCTCAAATTTGGTGAGGTTGGGCATCACAATAGTTAATGAGGCTTGACCATCACCGAATTTGACGAGGGTGAGTTTCACTTAGCCATTGGTAGCCATCACCGGAGGCTGCATGAGGTCAGGTCTTACCCAGCTATTGGCAGCCATTGGCAGCCATTGCCAGAGGTTGCACGAGGTCACAACCTTTGACCTTGCGGCCTCTAGTGAGGTCGGGCATTACCATGGTCGATGAGGGTGAGTCTTGCTGACCTAGGTGGCGGGTTGGGCAAGGTCACCTAGCCATGGCCAGGCTTCCTCGAGGCTGGCAATATTCATCGCTGGTGCAAATTTGCTGGAGGAAGGAGAAGAGAGTGAAGAAAAAAAGAAAGAGAAAAAAAGAAAAAAATTAATAAAAAATTGAATAAAATAAAATATTATTAAAAATTTGTCCACGTCATCATCGGTTTCTTTGGGTGGGCGTCCACATCAACATCGGCCAACGAAAAACGGCTAGATGTAATGAATTGACAAAAAAAAAGAAAAGATTTAGGACAAGATTGAGAAAATTACAATAGATTTGAACTGTCTTGATAATTTTCCCCTGTTTAATTTGTCCTTTTTTCCCATTTCAAACTTTCTTTCCTAGAACGTTCAGAAAATAATTAATTTCATTCTTCTAATTTAACTAAGAAAATTGTCCAAGAAATCTTAAACCAATTATAATTTTACCAATTCAATCTTAAATCTTTTAATTTTGCTAATTTAGTCTTCGACATTTTCACTTTTTGTCAATTAAGTCTATTTGGCCAATTTTAGCTGGAAGATAGTGATGTGAATGCTAGTGGTGCAGCATAGGACTGTCGCCACTAACGTTGACAATTTTAATAATATTTTAATTTTTTAAAAATTTTTGTTATTTTTTTCTGTTTTTTCTTCTTCTCTTTTTTGGCTTTCTTCTTTTCCTTTTCCATTGGCTGGCTAGCCACTAGCCACGGCCAGTTGGCTAGTCTCACCTGCCACAGGTGAGGTCTAGCCAAGCGAGGGTGAGCCCTAACGAGGGAAGCCCTCGCCCAAGAAAGGCCCGGCGAGGCTGACCTCACACAAGCTAGGCGAGGCCGAACCTTGCCCAAGCTAGGGCTGCCTTGTCGGGCATTGATTGAGCAAGGCTGCCTTGGCTTGGGCGAGCGCTAACCTGGCCAGATTTGGTGAGGGGAACTCTCACCTGGGCTTGCCTAGACCAGATTTGATGAGGCCTCATCCAAGCGAGTGTTGACCTCACCCAAACTAGATTTGGTGAGGGCTAGCCTCGCTAGATCTAGCCTAGGCAAGGGCTCCCCTCCCTAGGGCTTGCCCTTGCCCGATGTGCCTTGCTTATGGCAGGCGATGCCAGCCGGCTGGCCATCGCCTATGGTTGGTGGCTAACCATCAAAAAAGCAAAAGAAGAGAGCCAAAAAGAAAAGAAAGAAAAGAAAGAAAAATAAATAAAAATTCAAAAAATATTAAAAATATCCACATTAGTACCACATATCCTACGTTGTGCCACTAGTGTCCACGTTAGCATTTTCAAACTAATTTTGATTGGATTGAGTTAATTGATAAGAAGTGAAAATGTTTAAGACTAAATTGGCAAAATTAAAAGATTTAGGACTGAATTGACAAACTGTAATAAGTTTAGAACTTTTAGACTATTTCCAATTTAACTAGCGAACTAGGATTGCCAATATGGCGTTTAATGGTAATTTAATGGCCATGTCTGCAGTGTTTTTTAACAGAACCAATATGAACAAAATAGTATATAATTTAAGGATTCAATTGATCCAAAAAAAAAAAAAGACGCCAAACTGAATATTTTGCAAAAGTTCTGGGATTATTGGTTCCTTTATCCCCTTTTTTACGCCATAGACTTCTAGTTTTAACACGATATTCACTTATAAGATCACTTTTTAATTGTTAAGATAATTTGAGTTTAACCTCTTTAACTTCAAAGCCGAGTTTGTCCTGATCAAACCATGTTAGTTGTAAAAATCCTCTACTTTTGTTTAATTTCCTCTTACCATTGAATTGGATAATGACATATACCCTAGTGATATTTTTTGGTATAGCTTTAATTTCTTATGTTTTTACTCTTAATAAATCGATTTTCCTCTAAATTTATCACTTCGCGGAGACGAGTTTTTGTACTCATTTAATACTTCTATGATGAAGCTTGATGTGATTTTTCTTAAGAAAATCATTGCATTTTTTTATTTGTTAAACGCAGGTTAGCTTAAGAAAAGAAAAAAAAAACTGGAAAAAAAAAAGATTGCCAGGTGTCGAATCGCCAACTTCTCATAGAGCACCATGCAACGCCACGCTTTTATTTGATTAAACTAGGTTAGATTAGACTGAGTTACTGTGTGATGTGAAAAATGTGGACAAGCATCTTTAAAAGTGAACTTGAAGAAAACTTTAAAAAAGTTGGCTGGCCCTCAAATAAAGAAATGGGAAAGGAAAAGAAGAATGAGGATAATAAGGCGAGGACTCCCGCTCAGAGCACCAAGATACTTAGATTATTAGATGGGATAGATGACATTATCAGATTAGATTATATTAAATTAGAATAGAAAGATTAGTAAATTATTAAATGTTTCCGTCGACAGGGGAGTGAATCGTTGAAAAACTGACATATATCCGAATTACTTTGCTAGGCCTCATATATTGTCAGCATGAAAAGAGATTTAGTGATAATAAATGCGAGACAATGTTACATTAGATTTAGCTGTGATATAATTTATAAAGAGAAGGTGCACTCTCACGCAAATTTTGACTTACAACCCAAGGAGTTTGGTAGATCAGGAAACCTTTTGGCTGGAATCGTAGTGACGCAATCGGTGATGCTTCCCATGGTTCCAATTCTTTACGGCCTTCAAGTTTGATCGACTGAATAAACCTCGCATACAATTCACATCGACGTTGGGTTCCCTACATTGTCTGCAAGTTTTGCAGGAGTCGCCGGACTCGACTAACATCGGGCATCCATGAACATCGAGATGACATGGGTTTGGTATATCAGGCAAACCTTGCACCAATTCACAGTGATAGAGGTTCAATGTCCGCAACCCATATAGTTTTGATAGATCAGGTAGCCTTTGTATAGAGCCGCAATTCTCTATTGATAATTCCTCCAGAGATTCCACTTCTCCTAAATCTTGAATCTCAATTAACTGCGAGCAGCTCATCACTATCAGCCTTTTGAGCTTTTGCAACCTTGATAAACTCAATAGTCTCACTAGCGATTTACATAGTAACACATCTAGATAATGGAGATTCTCTAGCTGCTGAAAGTTAATCTCTGTAAACCAACATCTAAAGAGTGTTAAGTGGGATAAATATCTCAAGCTGGAAAAGAATGGTTGTTTTAAAGGTGACGTGACATCTCTTAATGCCAAATTATAAAGCTGAGCAGGCCATGTGACGGATTGAGGATCGTCACAAGATATGCCAAGTCTCCAAAGTTGAGGAGGCCACGTGATATTTGTACTTCGATTGCAATCTGCCATTTTTTCTGGCTCCCCCGTGCATCTGATATTTTTACAGCCGCTAGATTCCAACACTCTAAGATTCTCCATTATCCCAGCCAGAGTTAGGAACTTCAACCCTTTAAGATATGCAACAGAAACTGGCAGTCCTGTAATTTTTGTATTCGCCAAATATAACTCAACCAATGATTCTAGTCTTCCAATGGAGTTTGGCAGCTCCCTTATTTGAGTGGATCCTAGGTTCATTACCTCCAACTTTCTGAGATCTCCAATGGAATTAGGTAACGCTTTGATTCTTGTGTAGACCAAATTCAATACAACCAACGATCTCAATTTCCCAATGGAGTTTGGAAGCTGTCTAAATTGATGACAATTCATTAAAGACAAGCACTTCAAGCCTGCCATCTCTCCAATAGATGGATGAAGCTCCTGTATACACTGCCCTTCTAGCTTTAAACTTGATAGGTACTTTAGACCGCATATTGTAGAAGGCACTACAAACAGGTCAAAAGGGACGCTTGCGGGCAACTTTGACAACTGAACTTGTGCTGGAATTATTTCCAAGCGCTTTAGGCGTTCTAACTTATGGATTGAGCTACTGATTTGTAGCAACTTTGGACAATTTTCATCAAGAACCAGTATCTTCAAATTCAAGCACGTTGAGAAGTCTGGAGTTGATGAGAGATGGCATCTTATGAGATGTATAACTTTCAAGTCATGATTTGCCTGCGAAACAAATTAGATTTAGAATAGTAAGGCAAGGCAAAAGGCAACAAATATTTATGTGATAAGAAACCATACCAAGCATGAACCCCATCCATTCCACTTCTTTGGAATGTCACTATCTGAAAGTTTGAGCACGACTAAGTTCCATAAATATAGATTGACTGCCTGCAAGTCTGAAGGACAATGACGCCAAGAGAGCCATCTTAAACTTGAGAGAAGATTCTTAAAGTCTCCTACCAAGTTTCCCCCCTCTAATTCCAACAATCGTAAGCTAGGCAGCCTTGAAAACTCTTCACTTGTAAAGTCGTGCTCTATAGAAAGTCCAGTTAGTTTGAGTGCCATAATATTTTCTGTTCCCTAAGAACATGAAAAGGCATAGGTGAACTTTCTAGATTAAGAAAATAAAATGCATTCCATGAGTAAATATTGCATAGACTTGTTATATAAGTTAACAATTTTGTTCGTTTCTACTTTCAGATTTCAATAGTAAGCTATTAACATCATTGGCTAAATTTAAATGATGATATTTCCTTGATTTCACTCAAATTAAATATATTTAGTTTCTAGAGATGCGCAACACAAACAAAAGGACATATCTAGGTATATACTCTAAAATTCGAGCTGTGAATAATATTACCTTTCTATTCTGCACTACGTGCAACGCAATCTTGGGACACCATATTCTATTGCACTTTCCAAGAACTTTGAGGTCTTCTTGTCGAACAATTTCTCTTCCAAGATCTCTAAGCAGGTCATGCATTAACAGTCTATCATCATCATCAATTTTTATCAAAGACATGCGGATAAGGAAATTGATCTCAATTCTTGGGAGAAAATCCAATGCTTTCCACATATAATGTGGATAGATCCTTTCTTCACCAACAAAGTAACAGGCTATGTCAAGAAAAATTTCTCTTTGTGCATCCTCTAGCATTTCAAAACTAATCTTTAATTTGCGAAGGATATCTTTATTGGGAACTAAACCTAGTTTCTTCAACGTGTCTTTCCAAAGTCGTTTACTTTTGCGATAAAGAGAGGAACCGATAACCTCGAGAGCCAAAGGAAGTCCACCGGCTTTGGAAATAATACCACGAGAAATATCATTGTAGTCCAGTGGAGGGAAATCCATTCTGAAAGCATGCTTACTGAAAAGTTGAATAGCATGGCCATGGTGCAATTCTTCCATTTGATAGATTTTAAACTCCTCGAAACACCTTTGGACATTATTTTCTCGGTTCTCCTCTTCGATTGGCAAAAAGTTGGTGTCCCTCGTTGTAATAATAATTCTACTCCCTGAACCAAACCAATCACGCTTTTCTGCAAGTTTTGCAAGTTGGTCCCACTTATCTATGTCATCAAGAATAATGAGAACTTTCTTATCACGAAATCTCCTTTTAATTTGGTCAATCCCTGCATCAGAGTCAGCAATCTCCATTGGTTTGAAGTTTAGAATTTCTGACAATAGTTGTTTTTGCAATTGAACGACTTTGCCACCTTTTGAAGCTTCTCGAACATCTAAAAGAAAGCTACAACCATGAAAACGACAAGAAATTTGGTTAAATACAACCTTGGCAAGAGTCGTCTTACCGATGCCCCCCATACCATGGATTACTAGGTAACGTACATCAGGAGAACCTTCATCTAAAAGGGTCATGACGTCTTCAACACAGTCATGAATTCCGACTAAATGATCGGGCAGAATTTTGTCTCTTCTATTCAGATTGATCAAAACTTCAGCAACGATTAATCTAATGAGTTCACCTTGGCTGTCATAATTAAACAAGGAGTCTAGTCAGAAAGATTGTAGATAGAATATTAAGCTGTCAAGCTTAGGACTATAGTAAAGTAAACACAAGCCAGCCACGAAGAGAGGGGAGGCAAGCGCAGGCAGCTGCCGCCCTCCCAAATGAATTTGAACATATTCGTTGCAGATATAAAGGAAGAAAGTCAATAATTAATAAATTGCCCCTTCCTTCCTAACAACTAAACCTCTGTTCGTTTCACGGAAAATGTGATGTTTCTGAAAAATACAATTGTATTCCGGTATTCGGCCAAAACTTCAAAATGAAGCAGAAATTTTTTTCCATTTTTCAGAAAGGAAAATCTTTTCCTCAACATACTATTTTTCAATATTTTTATTATTTTATTTTTAAATCGATTTTTATTTTTATGTTTCTTTTCTTTTTTTCTTCTTCTTTTTTGGCCAGTGACGGCCAAAGGCGAGCTCGAGGCTCGCTAGATTTTGGTGAGCTCAAGCTTGCTACTTGCCAAGGCTTGAGCTTCCTAGCTTCCCAACTCGCTTGGCCTGTCATTGATTGGTCAAGCCCCAAGCGGTCAGCGATTGGCCAAGACAGAAGTAAAAAAAAAAAGAGAGAAAAAAATTAACATAAGATAAAAAGAAAAAGAAAAACAATTACAAATTTGATTTTCTTAAAAACTGAAAAAAAAAAAAAAAAAAGAAGAAGAAGAAAGAAGGAAAGGTTAACATGGGTGTAAGATAAGAGAAAGTAAGTGAGGAAATTATTTTCCTCTTTTTGAAAAGTGAATATTTTCTCCTATTTTTAAATACTTTTTTTTTTTTGCTGATGAATAATGTTTTTTTCAATTAGTTCATTTTCTGTGAAATGAAGCCAGAAAATCCGAAAAAACATTTTCCTAAAAGTTAATTTGCACAAAACAAACAGAACCTAAAAGGTAAGATAAAATTAATTCCTTGTAGGGATAGCTATTAAATATGTGTGAATTGTGTGATAAGTTGATGGCAGACAGAGCAATAAATAGTTTTAACTTTTGATGTAAGGATGCAAATCTTTATTGATATTTTATACTTATAGCAGTTAAATATCTAATTAAAATAAGTAAAAAAATTTATAACCTTACCCTCTGTCTTTGAGATGCCATCCTTTGATAAGACCAACCTCTCTCAAAGCCTCTTTCCACTGCTGCACTACATGGCAGCCAAACTTCGTCTCGTGCTTGTGTAGAGCATCATGATATTGATTGGTTTTGAGTTTGACATCATCAGGATTCACGTCAAAGAAAACTGGTAGGATCATCGCTTTACCATCTCTATTTCTTGAGCAATCCACCATGTATGCAAGCTCGCGAAGACACCACGCGCTAGTTGCGTAGTTTCTAGAGAAGATGGGCATACAGATTCTGGAGCTCTTAATCGCATGCTCTAGTCTGCCTTCAATAGCTTCACCTTTTCTGATCTCTTCATCATCTCTGAAAACGCGAATCCCAGCACCATCCATGGAGTGATAGAGACAGTCGGCAAAATTCAGGCGAATGTCAGACCCTCTAAAATTCAAGAACACCTCAAATTCAGCCCCCATCAATGACTTGGCATCACCTCTATCGGTCGTTGATGTCGTTGTTCCATCCAGTGAGTCCCTTCTCTCCATCTTTAGAAGCTAAAGTATACTGCTCGAGTTTAAGAGAAGTGTCTAACCTATGTGATTCTGGAGGATATATGGACGAGCCAGAGAGTCACGGTGGACCCGTTCGTTGCATTGCGTTTTTCTCTGGGTAGTGCCGGAGAAATTTCCTATGATCAGACATTATTGTACCAACTATTCTAATTGATAATAGGAGTGCGTCAACTCATGAGGTATGCCTAAATATTCCCTTGTTCACACTGATTGTGTGCGAAAATCTTATATGTGGCTCGACTTTCTCCAAGACCAAGACCAAGACCAATGAGAGCACCTGGGTCGCTTTCGATCACCTCTAGATAAACGAATGATCTTCTGCATTTGATGCGAGTTTTTCTTCAGTGGATTTCGCGTGATTGCCGTTTGGGTGTCCGTCTAGGTGTCCAATTGAATATGGTCACTGGTGCTTGGCTGCTTGATAGTGAGTTCTGAAGTGCGTAACGTGTTTCTGATACCAGCATTTGACACAAGTTTCATTGCCATTTCAATGGTTTGATGGGCGTCTATTGAGTGGCTGTAATCTGTCCACCTCAGATGCTCTTCCATTACTTTGCCATTGCTTCGTTGGTTTTGAATCCCGCAACAAAATATCTTTCGCCAAATATTACTTACTATTTTTTTAAAAAAGGACTTAGATTCTATATTAGTATTGGACAAATGCACTAATATATATATAATTTTGAGTCCAATGAAATCATTCAATACAAACTCGGGACTAATGATAACAGGTGCTGGAATCTAATCAACGGCTTAATTCAAATACACTTTTAGTATGCTAAAGAGAACTAACTAAGATGGAGTGGGTGACATAACGTTGGAATCTAATTGACAACACGGGATTGTAGAAACAACGCCGAGAAGGCATCGCTCCTAGATGGATATGAGAAGACAATGTCGGAATCTAATTGACGACGCTGGATAGTAAAAACAACATGGGGAAGGAACTATACTCCTAGATGGATATGAGGACAAAACGTTGGAATTTAATTAACGACGTTGGACAGTAAAAATAACACCGGGAAGGCACGGCTCTTAGATGGGTAGGAGGACACAACGTCATAATCTAATCGACGACGTTGGATTGTAAAAACAACACTGGAAAGGCATTGCTCCTACATAAATATGAGGACACAATATCAGAATCCAAACATCCTACATGGAAAGATCGAAAGCAATAGTGTTAGGCACTTGCCAATTGGAGCTTCTTCTTTTTCACTGATTAATGACTATAGCAAAGCTTGGTTGCGATTCAAAGACTAAAAAGGTTGATAACAAAATAAACATCACAGCTAAAAGGATAAAACGTCGTTGATATCATGTAGATAACAAGGGCACCTTAAGAAAAGAAGATAAGGAGAGAGAAGAGAGAGAGAGAGAGAGAGATTGATTTGCACTGATAGAACTATGGAAAAAGCTTTGCCTCGTTTAATAACTAGCCTAGCAGCACTTCTAGTAGTTAAGGCAAATCATCTTAAATATACAAACTTTGGAGTCTTGTCATAATCCAATAAAATATTATTTTCCACATGATCATTAGAAAACAGTAAAGAATAGTTGTGGTAGGGACAAAAGGTACTTAAAATAAGATTAATTAGATTAGTTACAAAACCTAATCCAGTTATGGTTCATAACGTCCTAGTCATTCTAAGCCCTAAAATCTCGAGTGCCGGACACCTGAAGTATAAAACTTGGCATGAAGGGACACTTAAATATCAAAACTTAGGAAAGTAACACTTAAGTGTCAACGGTGAGAAAATCCAACCAAAGTGTTAACGTGGTGATTTTCCGGGAAGGTAAGTGCAAAAATGACGTTATTTTGCTGTTGATGTGGGTAAATAATCAATATAAAAATTAATTAAATTAAATTAAATTAAATCTAAAAATAAATTTATTTTTGAAAAAATTTAAAAAAAAAAAAGGAGGGAGGAAGTATGAGGCGAGGGTTGAACCCTTGCCACTGCCACCTCCCCGTCGTTGCTAGGAAGGGTCGGTGATGATGGGGGAGGCTAGGGCCTGGTGATGACAGCCCGCGAGCCCTCGCCTTCAATTGGCCAGGGTCACCGGCCCCTAGCTAGGGCCCGGCGACCCCAGCCGACCCTCCCTCCACTGTCGTTGGCCCTTCCGTTGGGAGGCAACAGCAGTGAGGGTTGAGCCTTCAGTTGCGTGCTTCCTCCCCTTTTTTTTTTTTTTTTTTTTTGGTTTTTGGTTTTTGGTTTTTAAATTTTTTTAATTTAATTTAATTAATTTTTATATTAAATTCAAATCCATGCCAAAACGACGTCGTTTTGGCATTTCTTTGCTAAGTCAGCTCTCCGGCGGGTCATGTAGGCAAGCAAAAATAATAAAAAGTTGTCACATAGGATTTTCGGCGAGGTTTGCCGGATGTAGTACTTAAGTATCATACTTTTCAAAACCTCAGTTAATATAAACTAATCACAGTCCCTAAATATTCAACCCCAAAACCCTAAGCAGCACTTTCTTGCGGAGCTTTTATACGGACATGTTAAATTTGCTTATTCTTATAGGAAATTGCCAACTCTTGTTTTAGTCCATTTGCCAATATTTGTTCGATTGTTTGAGATTACTAATTGTTCCAATATAATATTGAGATTTACTTACTAAAGTCACAAAAAAATGTGCTTTTGGGGGCCGTAGCAAAAAAAAAAAAATACAAAATACAAAATATTGCATACTTAATCTTCAACGAGCTCACTTGTTAACTCTCAAATGGTGATCAATAACCATGATATATGAGATCTAATAGAGTATATAGTAGACACAACAATATCTGACGAAGGAAAAGAATGAGGAAAAAACATTTTATTGAGATGACATAACTACCGATATTCGTTTAGCTTAATAAAATTGCATTGGATTAGTCCATTTATGTGAATAATATTCATATTCACCATTAAATATTTTCACCTTAATTACCAATATAATTGTAGTCATACTTGTCAATTTGTATGTACAATCAAACCTCATTTTAAAATTGTTTATTAAACAATTCTGGGAAAAAGAATGAAAGGTAGATAATAAAGTGAAAGATGTTTTATATTCTTAGACAAGATTATACTTTTCAAAATTATTTTCGTCACAATAACGTCTAAACGAAAGAAATTAGAGACGTAGGCTTGATGTTTGAATACACAAAATCTTAAATAAAATGCAATAATTTACATTTAACTCTAAGCTTAGCCAACCCCATATGAATTAATCGATAGTACCGTATTTATTGATTTCAAATACTTGCGCATGTAAAAAAAAAAAATGATTGAGATATCAAGTGGTACGGGATATAATTAATAGAAGTGTCAGTGGCACAGTTTAAAATCAAATTTTACAAATGATCACTTCGAAATATTTTAAGCTCATTTGTTGACTTTAAGGTCGAGAACTTAGCTTACTGAGAGGTCCTATCTCATGTTATGTTAAAATATAAACAAGAATAATTATAACGTACATCATCAATGTAAATAATAATTACACAAGTGGTCCTATCTACGATAGATTTGAAAGAATGGATAGTTATGATCCTCAAAATTGATGATGTATAAGATTGCTCTTGTAAAGTTTTGTTTACACAGACGATGTATACTCCATTTTTCGTATAAATATATCCTTACGCGGCTTTTTAATTGGTTTACGTGGCACATAGTTCAAGAAAAGGTTGGCAGAACATTACATTATTCTCTCCCTCTTTCTCTTAAACCTTTCGTCGTCGCCGCCGCCTCTTAACCGCCTCCTCCTCCTCCACCATCTCGCCTCTTTGCCATGCCTCTCCTCTTTCCTCCTTTCGACTTCAGCGGCCGCAACTACTTTCTCATCGACTCTCTCTCTCCATCTCTACTTATCTTTCACGCTCGCCATTTTTTCAATTTATGTACCTTCAGCAATGTTTTCCACGTATTCTAAGGCAAATTTATCAAAAGAGCCACGCCGAACAATTTATTCGCAGATTCTCAACCAAGCTAAGTCCCCGACATCAGTTGAATGAATGGTTTTAAAGGTTTCATGATCAAAATGATCGTTCACAAAGTTTTATAACTAAATGGTACACCTTACAATAATTCCGACAACTCTTGCACCCCGTCATCATACGTACATTCCTTCATGAGAAGCCATTTTTCTGAGAAAGTTTGTTTCTCCAAATTATTCGTTGTCCAACTTGCGTCATGCCTACGGCCGAAAGTTCTAATGAATCATGAGAAAGACAAAACTCCGAACAAGCACAAAAATGAGAAAAAAAAAAGGGATAAACCCATCATTGAATAAAGGAGGATCATCGCATACCAGTGAGATGCTTCCGTGATTCGTCATCGTCGACGACCGGTGGACACCTTTGTGGACGCAAGTTCGAGCTAAAGAGAGGGAGGGAAGGGGAGAGAGAGGTCACTGAGGAGATGTTAGACATATCGATGAGAAGTAGACGAATGGTGAAATCCTCGATAAATGCTCTTCAGGTCTTTTTTAACCCTTTCATGACAAAATCATTAACACACCTTTAGGACAGTGCAGCTCGAGATTATCAAAGAAAGTGTTATGATCCTCTCTCTCTCTCTCTCTCTCACCCTCCCTCCCTCCCTCTCTCTCTGTGCAGCTCCAGATTTTTGAGTAAGTAATTATGATGCTCCCTCTCTCTCTCTCTCTCTCTCTCTGATCTCTTTGATGCAAAGGAAGATATACTTAGAAAAGAATTCCAAAAGATAGTGTTCATTTTGAACCATGAAGTGCAAATTACAATATTTTAAGCATCTTTCTATAGAGAGGTTGTCATTTAGGAAAAAACCAAATAACTTATATCAAATAACAAAATCAAGGAAAATATATTGATAAAGGGGAAAGTTTTCAAAACGTGACTAGAAAATCTACAAAGCACGTCCGAAATATTTAACGTCTCGGAAATTAGAGAAAATACATGAACTTGAAATCAAACATTGTAACTCATTTGTAGTTTTGAAGATCTTGCAATCCTCTTTAATTTGTGAGACCGCCCGCTTTTATGACACTCCAATGTTTCCATATAAACGTTTGCCCGTTGTTCTACATCAATCTCCTCCACTTCAAAAGAACTTGACCCCGAGTTATTATCAGGATAAAGGGGAGTATCCGGAGAATGATACTCAAATAGGTCCACCACATTGAATGTCAAGGAGATGTTGAGGTCACCAAGAAGATCAATAATGTCATGCCCCCAACTCCATCTCTAGGGTCTCGTGCAGTAAGTGTTATTTTTGCGACGTCCCAACGTATTGCCGTCCCGTTTCTTTTTATCTTTTCATTAAGCACATGCATAAGCATACAAACAACACCCAAACAACAAGTAGCTAGGAAAACGACCGCTTATAAACACATAATTACATCAGTTGTATTTACAAGCCCTTTTATCACGGGCCGTTATATATATAACTACTACATGTTCTATGCTAAAAAAGACCATGGTAAACCTTAGCTCTTATAGCGAGATTGCAACTTCTCCATACCTGCAATTCTAAAAAACAACGAGGTGAGTCATGGACTTAATAAGTAAAACCCCTAATTTTCTACTAGGAGGACATCTCATTATCAAAATCTAACAAGTATAACACTCGCAATACAATGTTTGTGGCAGATCAATGACAAACTTATTGCTACACCTCAACTACATGCATATGTCCATTACCGCATAATTCAATGCATGCTTACTTTCAGCATATCAATGAACACATCAATATATCATGCTTATGCATATACCAGCACTCATAACATGATTCTTTTACTGTTGTTCTGGCTTGACTAGGTCCTCTTAGCTCAACCGAGGCTTCTAGCTTTATGCTAGGCTTCCTAACTCAACCAGGGCATCCCGGCTCAACCGAGACAATCAAGGCATCCGGGCTCAACTCAAACATCCTAGCTCAACTAGGGCATCCCGAGGCTAGCTTACCTGAGGCATCCAGGCTTAAACCTAGGCATTTTTGGCTCAACCAGGGTATCTCGTTCAATGAACGAGGCATCGCTACCAATGTTATGTGGTAGCAAGCACTTTTTCCTCTTTAAGTGCATCATAAAGTGCATCACACAAGTTGGTTTTTACTTTTCTTCTTCGTGGACTTATATGTAGCCCGAAGGCGTGCTCATTTAAGTGAGTGTGACATGGCTCTTAACATCATACTATATAATATGCTAGGCACGATTCATGGTTCGTTGCATGAGCCGCATGCCTAGGCCGATCTCCACTCGACACGCTTTAGTACCACTCTAAGACCTCATGGTTTAGGCCATCACAACTTGATGTCGATTTCAAACTGAGCGAACCTTGACCTCGTCTTGGGGTATGAGCGCACTCAAGCATGCAAACGTGAGCAAACCATAAACATTACAACATACACATAACTTACACAAGTGAGCACACCACTAAACTTGACAACGTAGGCTATCGCCCTAGCCAAGAGTTAGAGATTCTACTTACCTTCGATGAATTTTGATGAACTATAGGTGATTTTACCAAGAGAGGGCTGTCCTATGAGGCAGTGGGCAAGCAAGGTTGAGAAAGGGAGAGGGGGCGACAATAAGTGGAATTGGTCATGAAGCTACATTTCTTCAAATTAATGTACAATTGACTCTTCTGCAAAGCCAATAAAATGTCCCTTAGATGCTCCATATGCTATTGGTCATTTGGACTGTATATGAGGATATCATCAAAGGCATGAAGGTGCTAAGTGCATTGGTGAAGCCAAATGGCATGACAAGCCATTGGTACAAACCTTCACTTGTTTTAAAAGCTGTATCGCTGAGGCGGATGTGGACTTGGTGGTATTGGCTTCGTAGATTGATTTTTGTAAAGACCTTTGATCCAGCAACCTAGTTGAGTATGTCGTCCTGGCGAGGAATTAGGAATTGGTACTTGATAGTAATTTGATTAATTGGCTGACTATTAGTGCATTTACACATGCTTCCATCTTTCTTTGGAGTGTGGAGTGCGGGGACTATGTAAGGCTCATAAGCTCTCACACAAGAAGCCTTTTCAAAGGAGTTCTCCCACTTGGTCTTGTAAAATTTAGTTCTCCTTTGGATTCATCCGGTAGTGCGGCAAATTAGGGAGGCTCGCCCCTAGAAGAAAGTCAATTTCATGTTGGATGTCCCTTAAGGAAGGTAATTTGACAGGTAGATCCTAACGTTGCCGATTTTTTTCAATAAAGGCTAAAGAGCTTGTTGAATGGAAATAACATATTGTTGATCACCTTTCTCCACAATCATGTACATACTCTCACTTTTACAAACGTTTAGCATAATGCTCCTACTTTGCATCCTCTAGCATTTCAAAACTAATCGTTAGTTTGCAAAGGATATCTTGATTGGGAACTAAACCCAGTCTCTTCAACGTGTCTTTCCAAAGTTGTTTACTTTTGCAATAAAGAGAGGAATCGATAATCTCAAGAGCCAAAGGAAGCCCATTGGCTTTGGAAATAATACCACAAGAAGTATCATTGTAGTCCTATGGAAAAGTTGAATAGCATGGCCATGGTGCAATTCTTCCATTTGATAGATTTTAAACTCTTCTAAACACTTTTGGATATTATTTTCTCGGTTCTCCTCTTCAATTGGCAAAAAATCGGTGTCCCTTGTTGTAATAATAATTCTACTCCCTAGACCAAACCAATCAAACTTTTTTGCAACTTTTGTGAGGTGGTCCCACTTATCTAGGTCATCAAGAACAATGAGAACTTTCTTATCACGAAGTCTCCTTTTAATTTGGTCAATCCATACATTAGAGTTAGCAATTTTCTTTGGTTTGAAGTTTAGAATTTCTGATAATAATTGTTTTTACAATTGAATGACTTTGCTGCCTTTTGAAGCTTCTCGAACAACCGAAAGAAAACTACGCCCATGAAACTGACTAGAAATTTGATTAAAAATAACCTTGGCAAAAGTAATTTTACCTATACCTCGCATACCATGTATCACTAGAAAACGAACATCAGGATAACCTTCATCTAACAACCGCATGGCGTCTTCAACGCGGTCCCAAATTCCAACTATATGTTCAGGCAGATTTTTGTCTCTTTTATTCAGCTTAATAAAAAAAATCAGCAACAATTAATCTAATGAGTTCACCTTGGCTGTCATATTGGATACAAAAGGTTCTACTCAGAAAAATTGCAGATAGAATATTAACCTATCAATTTCAGGAATATTTTATATTAAACAAAAACCAGCCACGGAAGGAGCGGAGCAAGGAAGGGCTAAACACCCCCCCCCCCCCCAAAACAACCAACAAAATAATAAAATTAAATTTGCATATATACTGTGCCGACATATAGGAAAAAGTTCTATTATATATAAACTGCTCCCCCACTTCTCCAAGAAAATTAATTTCTATCATAAAAGGTAATCCATATATATTTTAAAGCTCTAACTCTTTAAAAAAAAAAAAAAATTCTAAATCCATGTCGACTTATGATGAATCGCATCTAAATACTGTATTCAATGGTCAAAGATGTAAATTGTTAAAATAAGAATGAAATCTCAAAATTTGTAAAAGATGCTTCTTCATCCATAAATTATAAAAATCGAAACCTTTGGATTTTCATCCTTTAAATACATGCAGAAGATTTATTTATTCATTTTTTTTTATTACTCACATAGAGTGTGTGCTCCGTTTTCTAGTTTTGCATGGACTAGTGTTTTAATAGCTAGAACGATTGTTTTCAATATCAAACTACATAAAAATTGATTTAGAAGTGAAGTAAAAATATTTTTATTCTATCTAAACGATGCACATTGGATGACTAATTCAAATTGGATTTGTCATGTCTTACTGTAGAATCGAACTAGTATTATATTATTTTAGATCTTACCTTTATGTATTAACAATTCTATTCTTATTTCTTATAAGAAATTTTGATTTTCCATTTGACATTATTTGTTAGAATAATTAAATATTAAAGCACGCCCTTGTGTAATAGTTTAAGCTTTTAGAACGGTTGATAATTGTTTCACTAAATTTCACATGGTATTAGAACTGGAGATCATTAGTTCAAATCTTTCTAGGCCCCATTTGCTTTCCTAATTAAATATGTCCACACTTAATACTAGGCAAAAAAAACCAGACTAAGCATGAGGGAGAGTGTATCACACCTTTGTCTAATAGACAGTTTAAGCTTTTAGAATAGTTAGCAGTGGTCTCACAAATTCTCACACTCCTCGCATGGCATTTGTGTTGTTTAGGTTATTTTTCAATTCATACAAATGTATTACTTAAATTACAATGAAGCCAACCGTTGTTGAATGTTTCTATAAAAGAAGCACTTCCTAAAATATAACTCTTCAAGTTTCATATAATTAAAATCAAGAATCATCAAGAAAAAAGTAAATATTTCTCTAGTCCAAATACTCACTTAGTCCGTAAGTTTATTCACTGCTCGCGTGTAAAAGTATTTCTCTGACACTATATTTCATCAATGACTTTGGCCTTCCCTAGGCCTAAATTTTTTAAAAAATGTTCACCACAAATACCAAATGCACTATAAATACCATAACTAATGTATGATGCTAATTCCAATGCCATAACTTTTATTCAATCTCTTTAAGTGCCATAACTTTGGAAAAAAAGTCCATTGAGTGCTATAACTTTTTTGGAAACATTCACCACGAGTACAAAAGTCCGATGTGGTATGCACTTGTGGTGATTTTTTTTTTTTTTTTTTGAAGTTATGACTCTCAGGTGAACTTAATTTTGGAAATCATGGCATTCAAGTGAACATTTTGAGAAGTCATGACACTCCAATAATTGGGGAAAAAAAGTTATGGCCTCAATGAGCATCCAACGAAAGTGTCTTTATCCAGTATAATCTACGTTGTACTTCTTCATATAAAGGCCTCACCCTCTATCTTTGAGATCCCATCCTTTGATACAAGCGACCTCCCTCAGAGCCTCCTTCCATAGTTGCACCACATCAAAGCTGAACTTCTGCTTGTGGTTTTCCAAAGCGTCGTGGTACAGCCCCGTTTTGAGTTGGACATCATTAGGGTCCATGTCGAAGAAAATTGGCAAGATCAATGCTTTGCCATCTTTGTTTCCCAAGCAATCCACCGTGCATGCAAGCTCGTGAAGACACATGACGCACTGGATACATAGTTTCTAGAGAAGATAGGCATACGGATTGTGGAGCTCTTGATCACGTGCTCCAGTTCACCTCCAATTGCTTCGCCTTTTCTGATCTCTTCATCATCTCTAAAAATGCAAATGCTAGCTCCATCCATGGAGTAATAGAGACAATCGGCAAAATTCAGGTGAGTCTTAGGACCTTTGAGACTCAAGAACACCTCGAATTCATTCCCCAGCAATAACTTGACATCTCCTCTATCAGGTGTCGATGCTGTTATTCTATTTGATGAGGCCCTCCTCTCCATCTTCAGGTCCTAAAGTATATCGATTGAGTTTAATAATGAGGAGATAAACATAAGAGTAGTGTCCAAGGGCGCATTTGGTAACGCTTCTCTTCTCGTAAATAATTTCTGATCAGAAATGATTTTTTTTTATTATGTTCTCGGGAATAATTTCTAAGCTGTTTGGTAACTGTCCAAAATTTTAATTCCCAGAATAGAATTGTGTTTGACACCGTTTTCAAAATTTTTATTTCAAATCATTTTTTAAAATTTTAAATTATTTTATTGTTTTTTTCCTTTTTTTCTTTTTTCCCTTTCTTTCTCCTCCTCTTCTTCTTCTTCAAGGTGGCTAATCACCAACCTTGGGATGACCCGCGATCGGCCAGACGAGGGTCAACGACCTCACCGGAGCACTGCTAGCCCTCGGCAAGGTCGTGCCTTGTCGACCAAGCCTCCGGCAGCTAGGCGAGGCTCGACTGAGCCTTGGCTGGGCAAGGGGCCTTGCCTAGATTTGGCGAGGCCTAGACAAGGTCGCTCACCCAGCCGCTGGTGGGGCTTGACCTCGCCGAGCCACCGCGAGGTTGGCCAAGCCTTGGCCGGGTGATTCCGACGTTGCGGTGGCCCGGCGAGGTTGAGTCCCGTTGACGGCTGGACAAGCTTGGCCTCGCCAGATTTGGGTGAGGTTGAGCCTCGCCGGTGGCTAGGGGAGGCCTTAGCAAGGCCCGCCTGGCCACTAGTGAGGATCGGCCTCGCAGGTGGCTAGGTGAGCCTCCGACGACCTTGCCGGATCAGTCATCAGTGACCAGCGGCGGCGGCGGCAGCGGCAACAGTTGAAGAAGAAGAAAAAGGGAAGAAGAACTTTTTTTTACTTCTCGATTCTGTCCCAAATCTACTTTCGGGAACAAAAAAAAATAGAAATTTGTTTCTGGAAACAAAAATTTTACTAAAACGAATTTCTTTTCCAAATCTACTTCTGGAAACAAAATAATAAAAATTATCACTGTTTGGCAAATTGCCAAATAGGCCCTAATCCATGTGATTCTAGAGGACTTATAGACGAACAGGAGAGTTGTGGGTCGCGTTGCGTTTCTCTTGGAAGAGCCGAAGAAATTTCCTGCGACCAAACAAATATTCTATCGTCGTGGAAAAATAGGCTTCTAGGGAGACTTTTGTATATGGTGGAGCCATACACCATTTTCAAGGTCAAGGCACGAGTCTTCCATTCAAAATTTTGTTCACCAAACTATTCTAATGGACATTATGAGTTTGATTACCCTCCAAAAAAAGAATATATAATTTCCATTTTTACGTATGAACACAATCGACAGGAGGTACAAGAAATTACGGCGCTTTAAATAATGTGTGGGCCAGATTCATAGAGCGTAGGCCTTTTGACCAGCCGGCGCCATTTTCCTCTATCTTGTTCTATTTAATGAGGGAGGTCTCCATCAGTCCATTCAACGTTGCCCCGTGGTGTACGTGAATGTATTTTTCCACGAAGGTTCGATGCACGTAACGATCTTTTCAAATTTTCATAAAGAAAGCATTTCGTTCATGCATTACATTGTATTGACATCACTCTTGCGTTTACGAATATATGATGCACCAAATGCTATTAACAAGGAATTTACTCCCTTCCACTTCAAGCATCCTGACTCCGTTTTTGAGCCAAGTTATTCCAAACTTATGAACCGCACACAAGTTGTAACACAGTTTTGGTTCTTGATACATGATAGGGTAGCTGGACATTCATATCGTGGCATGGAATTTCAATCCTGCACTAGAAAAGAAAATCACAGTTTTGGTTTTTGATCGTTCTACTCATCGGTGCACTCAAAGGTCATCCAAATAAACTTTTAAGACAAAGCAAGCGACAAAATCTTCTTCTGAGCATGCAGTCTGCCAAGATAGCTAGTTCAACTATAAGAACATCAACTTGATAAAAGATGCCTTCTTCTTCTACTTTCAAATATGCAGAAGTTTCTTGACGCACATTCTTGCACGGCAATGCACAGAAGCAATGCTAAATGTGTTCAGTTTGCAGGTACGAGATCCAGTTGCCGCCACTATGATGCCACTGGTTTTTCATTTATACCTGAGATGCAAGCAAAAGAGAGCGAATAATGTAGAAACTTGAGAGAAAAAGAAATCCATTGCCAAATGCTCCATTTATTTCGTGAAGAACATTTTCCAGTGTTTAAATCGTTTTAAAAAATGAGTCTAAGGAAAACATATGCATATATTCAGGAAAATGATATGCTCTTTAAAAAAAATCGGAAATCATTTTCCATAATATCACTAGATATCGACTCTCGGATGAAAAACTTAGCACTTGAGCACAAAAACCCTAAAGCTTGTTGTTTGGGCCGAGTCCAGTGGGGTCAATTGAGGCCAAGCTCAGGTCCATAGATGCTGGGCTTAGAAACCTTGATTCTCAGGCCCGAATCAACAAACGAAAGGCTTGTGACACTGGCGTTTATGCTTGGGACCTCCGCACTTGTGGCCGAGCCATCGACAATCGTGCTCGAGTCCACGCAAGCTAGGCCTAGGACTTCAGTGCCGTTACTTGGCTTCCTCATGCGCTAGCCCAAGTTCATGGAGGCCGGGCTTCAAACTAGGTACCGGTGCCCTCAATTGCTGGCTTCCGATGCCTTGATCCATGAAGGTTGGGCCTGGGTCTATAGAAGCCAAGCTAAGGACCACAAAACCCATGCCTAGATCACTAATGCCTTAGCCCAAGTCTAAGTCCATCAAAGCAAGGCTTTAGATGCTAGTGCTAGTGCCTATGCTTGAATCTCTTGTGGTTGAGCTTGGGTCCATCAAGGTCATGCCCCCTTGAACCTAGTGCCTGTGCCACATTCCCCGATGCTTGGGCCAAGGTTCATTGAAATTGGCCCAAGATCTCGGTGCCCATGTTAAGGTCCCTGACACCCGAGCTCTAGACCCTACTTCCCATGCTCAAATCCCCTATGCCCGAGCCTAGGCTCTGGACCTTGGCGTTTGTGTCCAGGTCCTTTTGTCCAGACTAGATCCTGAGGACTCAGGCTCAAATCCACTGAGGTTGAACCCCAGCTTCTAATGCCTATGCTTGGTTCCTTGGCTACTTGTGCACAAATTATTAGCACTTAAATAATGTACGTCTTTAGAGGAAAATTAAATCAGATTTTCTATTCTAAATAAAGGAAATTATTTTTCATTTTTTTTCATATTTTTTTAGACCCTAGAAAGTATTGTCATGTCCTGAAAATGATTTTCTAGAAAATTATAATCCTCTTAATTTGTTCAATTTGGAAAAATAATTATCTATGTTACTTGATGATGTGAATTATTAATAAGAAAACAATGCTACGATATTGTTAAATAAGAATATTTAGCAAGAACAAGGTTGTTTTATAAGTAAACAACTTAGTGTTGACTAAGAACAACTTAGATATGCCAAAAACGTTTATTAAGAACAACTCATATTTACCATAAACTCTAGTATTCATCAAGAATGACTAGGGTTTACTAAGAAGGAGTTATATCTACCACAATAGCTTGTGGTAAATTTTATTTATTATTGATAAAATTCATTAACTTGTTGTAAACCTTATTGATGATAATCTTTTCATTTCTGGTCAACTTAAATATAGACAAACTCTTAACTCAGTAAGTTATAGTTATCGGAAATAGACTTAATAAGGGTCTTGAAGGCACAGGAGGCCAGCCAAAGTCATCTTTGTGTGGATCTGGGCAAGGGCCTAAATTTAATAGGTCCTGTTCAGTCCGATTGGGACCGAGCCAGGCCCATCTGGCCGACAAACTACTATGTAAAGGGCGGATTTGGGCTTTGCTCGGCTTGGCCTACGTTCTTATTGATTCGGTTCATTTGGCTTGCCGGATGAATTGATCGATCTTAAAGATAATTTCTATTCTTCGGGAGTGCTAACTAGGTTAACAATGTTCTTTTGAAATAGCAATAAAAGTGTTTACATTGTATCCAAAGAGTTATCTTTTAGTTAGAATTTCACTACTAGTTGATAAAATGGCCCTATAGCCACCCAAAGAGGAGCTTCAGTGCTTTGCAAAGGGCCTGTACTCAACCGGTCCTATCCGGTCGGATTGGGACCAAGCCAGGCCACCTAGCTGACAAACTAATATCTAATTTTTTATTAAAGGGCCTACTCAGGCTTCACTCAGCTCGGTCCCATTGATAACCACTCATTTGACTTGCCGGATGAATTGATTGATCTTACAGATAATTTTTATTCTTTTGGAGTTCTAACCATGTAAATCATGTTCTTTTGCAATAGCAATAAAAATATTTACACTAGTATCCCAAAAGAGATCTTTTAGTTAGAAATTCACTAGTATTAGATAAAAGGGTCCTACACCAGCCCAAAAAGAAACTTCATTGATTTGCAAAGAAGTACTTTTGATAAAGACAAGTTATACTTAGAAAGCAATGGCATTTACCAACAACGGCTAGCATAAACCACTCATGAGTTCCTTTACCCTCTCATGAGTTTGTTTTACAATAAATGGGATCTGTTACTGTGAAATCAGTAACATTTACAGTGTAATGAATATTTTAACCTCACCTGGGACTCTTTTACTGAGGGAGGGGAACCTAATTAATTGGTAAACCTTAACGTAAAAGGCCCTTCGTGGCTCAAAATCATCGACATCAAAACCTAAATAAATACATAAAATAAGATTATATTATCTCTAAACTTTCGTAACTCTTTAAAATCAAATGATCTCTTTCAGTTTATCTCATCAAATTTTTTAAATTTGCATAAATTTTCTAATAAATTCCATCCAACATTAATTTCTTATCAATTGTGGCTATTGGAAGAAGTCGAAGGATGATCTGAAACAAGATTCATACTGGATGATCCTAGGAGGCAATTTTTTTTTTCCAAATTCTCTAATGGCTTCTTTGCTGAGATTATTTTTCATGATGGATTGTTCGTGGAGGCAAAAGTTCTTTCCACCCAGTACCTCAACATGGTTGATCTGCTCCGTTTCGTCCTCACCATCTAAGCGCTAGACCTCGGGCTGCTATTGCTTGTGTCTGCAGAGATTCTTTTGGGAGGATTCGAGATGGGTTTGCAAAGCATATTGAGGTAGGTTCGGCTGAGCAAGCGGAGGCCGTCGCTTTGGTTGAAACCCTAGATTTTATCTCTTCAACCCTTATCCCTAATTCCCCAGAAAAAGAATTTCTTATTCTATCTAATTGTCGGTTGCTAGTGGATAGTCTATTGTCGTCCTCTACTTTTAATTGGTCAGTGCAACCCCTTGTGGACCGGGCAAAGCACAAATTGGAGTCTATTTTGGGTCTCTCTTTAGCCCACTGCAGTAGGAATTCTAATCGGGTTGCTGACTGGGTTGCTAAAGCCCGGTGTTTTGATTTCCTTCCTAACAACTGGGTGTCTAGTCCCCCCTCTGCTCTTTTGGATCTTCTTTGTTCTGATGCTCATGCTGTATTACCTTTACCTAGTATCTAATAATATCAGCTTTGTTTCTCGTCATTAAAAAAAAAAATACCTCAACATGGTCTGACAGCCGTGTCAACTTGAATCGACTAGAACTGGTGTTGTTGGACGATTTATAAAATGTTGATGCGATATTTCTAAAGATTTAAAAATTTTAAAAAAAAATAAGTATAAAGCAAATCTAAAGTAAAAATCGCCCCATAAGAAACCAAGAATTGACTTCAAGAAAACCTCGACGGATCATTTCAGCTATATAATAAGAAAGAAGAAGAACGTAATTAATGTATATTCTAAATGAAAGCTTATGTGTATCCCAGTAAACAACGTTTCAAATACTTCGGAAATTATTATGCTAATGAAGCATCATTTCCACTGTAAACGCAGGTAAAGTAGGATAGCTCTTTGGTTCCAAAAGCAGTTCGCCCCGTTAAGTGTCTATTCCATCGAAATTCGATATTGCCTGGGCGGTTCATTGATTCCTTCGCCGGCAACTCTCTCTCTTTTATAAGGGTACTCAAGCCACATCCGGTCAATCGGGATCCATAGATTTCGAATTCCACACATTTCAAGTTTGAGAGTGTTTCCACCAAAAATTGGCCCAAGCCGTTGACATGGATAAGCGCATGATTAGGTTTGGAGTATTAAGCACGTGACCCTTTGTCAATGACTACAAGGATTAGTATCAATATTAATGCACATCGATGACCATTATAGATCAGTTTTCGATATACAATGAGCAAATGGTTAATGATAGTCGATAATGTTGTTAGTTAGTAAGGGCAACGGATTACCGATTGAGGCATTTGAAAGAAGTTGAACACATAAAGTGTATCAAGATGTAATTATGGATTTGAAGTCGTTGGAGAATGAAGTAATGGAAGTCGCGGAGTAATTGGAATGCAATTTCAAAGGAACAACCGCTTGGAGACAAGATAATGGCATTGTGAAAATATGTGCAAAAGACCTTTGGAGATATGGGAACATTATTACAACAGTAGGAGAATTGCTCAAAGACGATTATGACACAATCATTATAAATGCCATTATTTGTCCATTGGAGATCCATTCCCCCGGCCCATAAACAAACAAATTTACTATCTTTTAGTTATCTTTATTTGTCCTGTATTGTAATTTTAATTTCCAGACTCGCACCGTTGATTGAATTCTGGCATGTTTTTCAGTTGCAATTTCTAGACCCATATCGTCAAATAAATTCGAGAGTGTATCTTCATCCTAAGTGTTGCATTTTTTTTATTAAATTCCGGAGTAACATCTTTGTTCACGCTTTGCGACCAATTAACTTTCGGTATGATTTGTGTACATATAGTTCTGTTTGAAGAGAAGTTATCATTATCTCTTATCTACCTATGATATTTCTTGTCCGGAGTTACCATAGAACCTGTTTCCCTAGCAAAAATTGAAGAGCGACTTTTGGTGCAAGATATTTCGTCGCGAAGTTGAGTTCCAGCAAAACAAAGAGAAATCAAGATAAGGATTTGATTTCACATGAAATAGTATTTTTCACAAATAGTGGGACTAGGTTATCTAACTAGAGTTTAAATTGGAATTTCAATTCCTCATAAAAGCCCCAACTTTTGCCCAAGGACACATTTGGCCACAACTTTCAAGCATCTACGAAAAACTCTAACTTTCATTTAAGGGACAAATTAAGTCACCGTTAGACTCTGCTTACTGGCGTCCAATTTGTCAAAGGAGGACAACGTGGCCAACGGCAACTGCCACATTTGCCAACGTTGCAAAAGCGTCAAACGAAAGAAACATTATCCCCTCTTATGAGAAATACAACGTATACAAAATTGAGAGAGAGAGAGCTCTGCACCACACTAATTTTTCGATGTGAGACTTTTTTAACATAACTTATATATACATTTCAACAATCTCCCTATAAAGTATACCATTGATACAATTTGTTGGGAGCGTGCAGAATTACGATAACTTCACTCAAGAGATCACCAAGAGAGAGCCCAGATTCGATACCGTCAACATATCCAATTAAGTCCACTTTTACTCAATAGCTTAAGCTAACAAGTTATGAGCTAACTTAGATATATTAACTGCTTCAAAGCAATACCACTTCTTGTTAGCTGGGTTCACTCCTATGTGGAGGAAGCCCAATGAGTTGCAAGCTCAAAAAGGGCTTGAGCCCATATAATAAGTTATATGAGGAAATATGGTTTATCACTATCTATATAAAGGTGAAGCGAAGCAGAAAAGGAAATAAGTAATGAGAAAAAAGAAGCGAGAAAATGCGGGGTTTGGGGCAATATCTGATTTACATCAAGCTGGCGTCGGAGGTCGATTCGTGGTCCGATTGAGCTGAAATTTTGTCAGCATGTTCGTGGCGCAATTTAATCGAATCTGAACGGTTTGATTTTCGTTTGAAGCTCCATACATCAGGTTTTTCGTGGATTGATCAAAACCTGCGTTTTTGGTCAGATTTATCCTTAATCTCTTGTGAAGTTCATGTGTATTGCCAAGAATCATGTTCTTGAGGTGTTTACTGCTATCTACCTCTAGTATTTGCTAGAGAAGAACAATTTTATTGATAGTGAAGATTTTCAGGTGGACTCCGGTCCCGTGGTTTTTTATCTCCTCACATCGAGGAGGTTTTCCACGTAAAAAATCGTCTTGTGTTCGCGTGCTTGGTATTTATTTTACTCTACTATATCAATTCCTATTAGGTTTACACAAGAGGGGAGATTATTTTATTCCGCTGCGATGATTCGATATTGTTCGAATTATTACCGTTCTCCCATCACTTCTCAAATGTAGGACTTTTCTAATACAATTTATATGTGTATTTCAACAACATCATCTTTCATTTGACGGATCAAATGTTACACAAGCTAAGTTTAACAAGAAGTCTAGTCATAACCAGATTTGTCTTCCGATTGAAAGTTGGGGTTTTATTGTGAGATGCTTGAAAGGGACAAATTTGTCTCGGGCGCAAGTTGAGACTCTTTTCTAGGGAAGAGGCCAAAGAAGAGCATTGTTCAATAGAGATAAGATTTCAATTCTTTTATGTGACAAAAACACCATTTGTCCCTATAATTTTTCAAACTGTACAATCAGATCCCCAAACATTCTTTGACCATCCGAGCCCGTGAACATATAGGTTTTCGTACATTTTGGTCCTCCCGTCAAGAACATGGATGGAATGCTGACGTGGCAAACCATAGCAGTAACATAGCGAGAATGACTGAATTAACTTACGGATACATGATAGAGATAAGACAGAAAGTACAAAATCCAAAATCATATACCCTAAAGAGGGAGGGAGACAAGAGAAGAGGGAGGATGGCCAGTGGCACCGCTGCCTAGGCACCGACGGGCGTCCGACATCTTTCTTCAGACTCGAAGGGGAAAGCACCACCGTCTGTGATCTCACGCACATATCACCGGTGGCTCGGTCCATACCAGAAAAAGAGCGACGGCAGGGAAGCAGGCAAAAGTCGCACCTCTCCACCTTGCTGAAGTGAGTTCGCGACCCTCCTCGCCACCGCGTGCTCAACCCTGCAAAATGTGGCTCGCCACAAGTCGAAGGAGGGCGCATGGAGATCCGAGGACCCAGGCGACGAGTATAAACGTCCAAGGGTCTTTGGTGTTGTCAAGAAAATTGGGCCTAAGAACTCTTAAACCCAGACCTTATAATTAATTAATTAGATCAGCGTTTCTCTTTTACTTTTACTCTTGTTCTTTTTGGGTTCTTCTTTGTATTGGCACTTCCGGTGCAAGCTCACTGTTGATAATATATCTCTAAATATTATCCCGAAAAGGAAACTTTCCTAATTTAAATAGGTTTCCTAATTTGAGTTGGTTTCTACTTCGAGCGGTTTTCTAGTTTAACTAGGTTCTCTCAAAAAGAGTTTTTTAATTTTGGATCTAACTCTTATCTATTTATAAGAAGGGCATTGCTTACAGAGTAATATCTCAATCTTACAAAGGAATTCACAAATATTAACATAAGATTTCCGTGGCTTCAAACACTGAAGATGTAATTTACGAGCAATAGTAGCTAATTAAAGAAAATTAAGACCGCACGATTGTATAGCCAAACATATTGGGGGCTGGAAAATAATCATAGTGTTTCGAGTGTGATTGTAATATTCATTGTATGGCGTGATTTATAGTAGAATTCTGTGTTGCTCTATTTTTTTATGGTCATAGGTCTCACCAACTGGATCATGTGTATACGATTTCTAATATATCTTCTTATTTTATTGTGTGATTTGTTGTTTTTATAACACTCACTATGGTCAAATAGAGAGTTTTAGGAGCCAAATTTTCAGTCTCAATTAAACCAACCTTGAAAGCAAAAAAGTCCACGATGGGCATTGCCACAACAGATCTGGATTGGACAAGTCCGACTTAGAATCTCTTTGAGCACATTCTCCATGATTTTTTGACCACCACTTTTGGCACCTTAAGTTTCGCTTCGCCGAGAGCTAGCTGATGGCGTGCGCCAGGATGATGGAAGTCTGGATCTCATTTGCAGGTGCTCTTGTTTAATTTTTCTTTGGTTTTTTTTCATTTCAAACTTTCTTTTTTGGAATTTTCAGAAAGTACTTATTGTATTCTTCTAATTGAAATAGCCAACCAGGATGCCATCATGTTATGTAACGGTAATTAGGGCCTGTTAGTAACATTTCCATATCTCCCAATTTCTATTATTTTGTTCCCCGAAATAAAATAAAATAAAAACATAAATGCGTTTAGTAATGTCAATTAATTTTTTTATTTCCCTAAATAGAAAAGTGGCTAGGGAATAAATTTTAGAATATAAATAAGAAGTAGAAAAAAATAGTTTTTTTGCTCTCGGGAACAATTTCTAAAAATAAGTTATTTCTTTTTTTACTTTTTTCTTTTCTTCCTCCCTGGCCCCCACTACTGCCCACCGCCACCGCCCCCATTTGGCAATAGTCAACGGCAGCAGCAAGGAAGAATAACAAAAGGAAAAAAGAAAAAAATCTTAAAAAATGTTAAAAAATGAAAAGAAATTCTACATTACAAAAAAAATTGTGAATTGTACCAAATGCATTCTTGTTCTTTTTCACTCCGAGAATAGAAATTTTGTGTAGTTACCAAACATATTTTTTTACTTAGAAATTGTTCTAAGGAATATAAATAAAAAATATTATTTCTAAAAAGAAATTGTTCTCCGGAACACAAGTATTATCAAATGGACCCCTATCGACCTGTCAACAGTTTCTAAACAGAGGGAATAATATGGGCAAAATGGTATATAGTTCAAAGATCAATTGGCCAAAAAAACGTTTTAGAGATCCAATTAGATATATAGCAAAAGTTTAGGGATTAGTGTTGCCTTTATCCCCTTTTCTATACCATAGTTTTTTAGTCCTAATACAATAATTTTTCATAAAACTTTATGTTTGTTGGATAATTTGAGTTTAGCCTCTTTAATTTTAGAGCCGAGTTTACTATGATCATGCTATGCTAATTATAAAAGTGGTAAATGACATGTGCCTTGATATTTTTCATGTAGCTTTAATTTGTGATTTTCCTCAATAAATTTTTGTCCCCGTAATTTTGTCACTCTGTGGAGACGAGTTTATCTCTACTTATTTAATACTATTATGATGAACCTTGATGTGATTTTTCTTTAAAAAATTATTGACTTTTTTTTTTCTATTAAGTTGGATTAAGAAAAGAAAATAGAAGAAAATGTAGATATGCATCTTTGAAGTCAACGGGAAGAAAATTACAAAAGGTTGCTTGATTGTTTGAAAGAAGGCTGTTGCGGAAAGTGGGGCGATTGAATAATAAAATAAACATAATAAATAAAGTAAATCGAACCCAGAATTACGTGAGTCCATGAAGAGAACAAAGATAAATTCCACCATATATTAAGCGATATAACGGAGATTACACGCTCGAGTTACTCAAACACTCTCAAGCCCCAATTACACCCAATAACTCACGCAATGTTTAGCCTCCAATTCCTCGCTAAATAATTTTTCAATCTCACAAAGAGATCAAATCTTGCCACAAGATTTCACGGCTACAAACACTAATTTGATTAATGTAATTCACGAGTTTCCCTGTGCATCTTCACCCACCAAGCACTCGTACACAAACGGCACTTCAAGAAGACCTCACGGCCACGGTAAGACTTGCTTTATATATATAGAAGTAAGACCCACAGGGAAAAAAAAAAAAAAACCCTTGAAATTTAGTATCACCACCACAGAGAAGAAGTCCAATTCTGTTACGTCTTGATCAACAAAAGGAAACCAGTTGAAAGAGTAATTGAAATTCTTGTACAAGTTGGATTTCCAATATTAGTTCAAAAGCTTCAACAATCTGAATATAAGTTATTGATTACATTTCCTCCTCTATTTTGCTTGGCCAATTCAAATTTGATATCAGAGAATATCCAAGTTGGACTTTACCACCGAAATAGGAAATATGTAATTTCATGACACAAATTTGGATGTCCACAAATAACAACATATCTCGGGTTAGGATTCATTTGCAGGCTCAAACTTGAGACATATTTTAACAAAAACAATGAAACAAAGAAATGAGGAGGGAAGAGGAAAATGAAGAGAATGAGGCAAATTAAAGTACTCGTGAAATGAGGAGAGTACCAAGAGTCAAAAAAAGCTTAGGTCTCTCCCTTGAAGCACCAGTATACTTTTCAGATTATTAGATGAGATAGATAGCATTATCCAATTGGATTAGATTCGATTCGATATTAGATTAGTAAATGTCTTCATGGATAGGCAAGTGAATCATAGAAAAAGAGCTTTTGTGCTTTTCTACTATTTATGAAGATCCCAATTCAAACTTAAAATGGAAATTGAAAAGCCAGACATTAATCAAATTCACTTGCTAGATCATATATATTGCGCCATAAAAAGGAGATACAATAATAATAAAACCAACTTTGTGAGAAGAATGTTCTATTAGATTTACTGTAATTTATCCATGGAGAGAAGGTGCACATCTCACACAACCTTTGAATTACACCTCAAGGTTTTGATAGATCAATAGACCTTTTTGATGGAGACGCAGTGCTGAAACTGATGATGATGCTTCCAATTGTTCCAATTCCTTCCGTTCTTTAAGTTTGATCGACTGAGTAAACCTCACACCTGATTCACGTCCATTGTCAGCAGACTCACCTAACATTGGGCATCCATGAACAGAGGGATGACATTTATTTGGTATATCAGGCAAACCTTGCAGTGATGCACAATTAAAGAGGTGCAATGTCTGCAACTTATAAAGGTTTGATAGATCAGGTAACCTTTTTATGGAGCTGCATTTCCTAATTAATAATTTCTTTAACGATTGTAATTCTCCCAAATCTTGAATCTCAATTAGCTGCGAACAACTTCTCACTATCAGCTCTTCGAGCTTCCCTAACCTTGATAGACCTGATAGCCTCATTAGAGGTTCAGATTCAACCCCATTCAAACGAAGGAGATTCTCTAGTTGATCAAACTCGATCTCTTTCAACCAACATCTGAAGAGTGTTAACTTGGACAAATGTTTCAAATATCTCAAATTGGAAAAGAATGGCTGTTTTATCGGTGACTGGACATCTCTTAATTCCAAAAGAGAAAGACTGGTAGGGAGCCCGGTGAGAGATCGAGGATCATCACAATATATGCTAAGTGCCCAAAGCTGAGGAGGCCATGTGATATTCCAATCCTCCAGTCTCGCTGACTTCCCCATCCACTTGGATGAAGTTTGTCCATGGGTGCCAAGCAGAGTCCCCGCTCCAAAACAGAGAACTTTTAGGCTTGCGGGAAGTTCGGGCAACCTTTCAAGCTTATGACAATCTCCGAAACGAAGTTCTCGAAGATAAGATAGCTGATTAATGGTGGTTGGCACTCTGCTCACCTTGCTGCCTGATACGTCTAGCACCTCCAACGTGGAGACTCGCCCAATCTCGCTTGGGATTTCCCCATCGAGATTTTTGCAATTGCGGGATTCCAATACTCTAAGATTCTCCAACATCCCTATGACCTTTGGTAATTCTTTTATCTTACTCCCAGCCATAAATAAGCACTCGAGCCTTTTAAGATATCGCACAGAAGCAGGTAGTTCTGTAATCTTTGTATGCTGCAAGTTTAAGCTGAGCAATGATTTTAGTCCTCCAATGGAGTTTGGTAGCTCCCTTATCTGAGTGAATCCCAAATTCATTTCCTCCAACCTTTTGAGATCTTCAATAGAAACTGGCAACTCTTTGATTCTTGTGTACAACAAATTCAATTGGAGCAACGATTTCAACTTCCCAATGGATTCTGGAAGTATTCTGAGCTGATTACAACCCTTTAAAGACAAACATGTCAAACATGCCATCTCTCCAATAGATGGATTAAGCTCTCGCATAGACTGCCTCTCTAGCTTTAGACTTGACAGATACTTTAGACCGCATATTGCAGATGGCATTGCAAACAAGTCGAAATGATGGCCTGCTAACAGCCTTGATGGTTGAACTTGGGCTGCAATTATTTCTAAGTGCTTTAGGTGCTCTAACTTGCCAATAGAGCTACCAATTTGTAGTGACCTTGGACAATGTTCATCTAGAACTAGTATCTTCAAATTCAAGCATGTTGAGAAGTCAGGAGTTGTCAAGAGATAGCATCTCATGAGATGTATAACTTTCAAGTCACGATTTGCCTACAAAACAAAATAGAATTAGAAAAGTAAGCAAGGCAAATATTAGCAAAGGTACATATGTGATTCGAAACCATACCAAGCATGGGCCCCATCCATTCCAATTCTCCGGAATGTCACTGTCTAAAAGCTTGAGCACGATTAAGTTCCATAAACATAGATTGACCACCTGCAACTCTAAAGGGCAACGGCGCCAAGAGAGCCATTGTAGACTCAAGAGAATATTCTTAAAGTCTCCTACCAAGTTTCCCCCCTCTAATTCCAAGAACCTTAAGCTTGGGAGCCGTGAAAACTCATCACTTGTAAAGTCATGCTCTTTGGAAAGTCCAGTTAGTTTGAGTGCTAGGATGTTCTCTGTTCCCTACAACATGAAAAGGCATATGTTTGACTTTCTATAGTGAAAAAAGAAAAGAAAAGAGAAAAACAAACCCATTCCACCCAACTCTTCTGATTGATCTACTTTCAGATTGTAAATGTGAGCATTTGTCATATTTTGCTAGATATAAATCATGATATTACCTTCATTTTACTCTAAGCAAATAAATTTAGTTTGCTACGATATGCAACTCACAAAAAAGAACATATCCGGAAATATACTCTAAACTATAAGCAGATGTTTTCTTAATTGACAAGACACCAATTGTGATTAATGTTTACCTTTCTAGTCTGCACTATGTCCAACGCAACTTTAGGACACCATAGTCTACTACGCTTCTCAGGAACTTGGAGATCTTCCTGTCAAACAATTTCTCTTCCAAGATCTCTAAGGAGGTCATGCATCAACAGTCTATCATCGACAATCTTTATCAATGACATACGGATGAGAACAATGATATCACTCCTTGGGAAAAAATCCAATGCTTTCCACACATAATGTGGATGGATTCTCTTTTCACCAATGAAGTAACATGCAATATCAAGAAAAATTTCTCTTTGTGCATCCTCAAGCATTTCAAAACTAATCTTTAATTTAGCAAGGACATCTTGCATGGGAACCAAATTTAATTTCTTCAATGTGTCTTTCCAATGTCGTTTGCTTTTGCAATAAAGAGAGGAACCAATGACCTCAAGAGCTAGAGGAAGTCCACCAGCTTTGCGAACGATATCGCAAGAAATATCATCATAATCATTTGTAGGGGAATCCATTCTAAAAGCATGCTTGCTAAAAAGCAAATGAGCATGGTGATGGTGCAATTCTCTCATTTGATAGATTTTAAACTCTTTGAAATGCATTGGGACATTAGTTTCTTGGTTCCCCTCTTCGATCGGCAAAAAGTTGGTGTCCCTTGTTGTAATAATAATTCTGCTCCCTAAACCAAACCAATCACGCTTTTCAGCGAGTTTTGCAAGTTGGTCCCACTTATTTAGGTCATCAAGAACAATGAGTACTTTCTTGTCGCGGAATCTCCTTTTAATTTGGTTAATTCCTGCATCAGACTCAAAAATCTCCATTGGTTTGAAGTTTAGAATTTCTGACAATAGTTGTTTTTGCAATTGAACGATTTTGCCACTCTTTGAAGCTTCTCGAACATCCGAAAGAAAGCTACAGCCATGAAACCGCCAAGAAATTTGGTTAAAGACAACCTTGGCAAGAGTCGTCTTACCGATGCCCCCCATACCATAGATTACTAGATAACGTACATTGGGAGAACCTTCATCTAAAAGGTGCATGATGTCTTCAACACAATAATTAATTCCAACTAAATGATCGGGCAGGTTTTTGTCTCTTCTGTTCAACTTGATCAAAACTTCAATCACGATTAATCTAATGAGTTCACCATGGCTGTCATATTTGATACAAGGAGTCCAATTAGAAAGGTTGTAGATAGAATATTAACCTAGAAAGCTCAGGAATATTGTAAACTAAACACAAGCCAGCCTCGAAGAGAGCCGGTAACTGCCGCCCTCCCATAAGGATTTGAACATATTCGTTGCAAATATAAAGGAAGAAAATCAATTATTAATAAATTGCCGCCTTCCTCCCCAACAACAATATTAATTTCTATGACTAAGATTTCATTCGTTTCGCGGAAAATGTAATGTTTCTGAAAATGTAATTATTTTCTAGTGTTCCACTAAAATTTGAAAATGAAGTGGAAAATATTTTCTATTGTTCGGTAAGGAAAGGAAAAATTTTCCTCCATACACTATTTTTCAATATTTTCCATTATTTTATTTTTTAAATCTATTTTTTAATTTTTTCAAAAATCAAATTTTAAATTATTTTTTATTTCCTCTTTCCTTTTTATCTTCTTCTTGGTTGACGACCGGTTGAAGGCGAGCTAGAGCCCTAGCTTCCTAGCTCGCTTGGCTTGTTGCCGATTAGGCAAGCCTCGAGCTCGTCCAAGGCTAGTTGCTAGCCGTCGTTGTAGTCAGTGATCAACCAAGACAAAAGCAAAAATTTTAAAAGAAAGAAAGAAAAAAAGAAAAGAAAATTAATTAAAATTTTGATTTTTAAAAATGGAAAAAAAAAAAAAAAAAAAAAAAAAAAAGAAAGATTAAAAAGTTAACATGGGTGTAAGATAAGAGAAAGTGAGTGAGGAAAATATTTCATCATCTTGAAAAGTGGAAAACATTTTCCGCTAATGGAAAATGTTTTTCCCGATCAGTTCATTTTCTATGAAACGAACGCTGGAAAATTCGGAAAACATTTTCCTAGAAGTTGTTTTTTGCGAAACGAAGAGAGTCTAAAACGTAATACAAAATTAATTCCTTGTATGGATAGTTATTAAATATGTGTGAATTGAGCGATAAGTTGGTGAAAGACAGAGCAATGAATAGTTTTAACTTTTGATGTAAGGATGAAAATCTTTCATGATCTTTTATACTTACAGCAGTTAAATATCTAATTAAAATAAGCAAAAAAAAAAAAAAAACTATAACCTTACCCTCCATCTTTGAGATGCCATCCTTTGATAAGACCAACCTCTCTCAGAGCCTCTTTCCACTGCTGCACTACATGGCAGCCAAACTTCTGCTCGTGCTTGTGTAGAGCATCATGGTACAAACCGGTTTTGAGTTTGACATCATCAGGATTCACGTCAAAGAAAACCGGCAAGATCATCACTTTGCCATCTCTATTTCTCAAGCAATCCACCATGCAAGCAAGCTCACGAAGACACCACGGACTAGATGCATAGTTTCTAGAGAAGATGGGCATACAGATTTTGGAGCTCTTAATCGCGTGCTCCAGCATGCCTCCAACAGCTTCACCTTTTCTGATCTCTTCATCGTCTCTGAAAACACGAATCCCAGCACCATCCATGGAGTGATAGAGGCAGTCGGCAAAATTCAGGCGAATGTCAGGCCCTCTAAAATTCAAGAACACCTCAAATTCAGCTCCCAACAATGACTCGGCATCATGCCTATTCGTTGTTGATGCCATTGTTCCATCCAATGAATCCCTCCTCTCCATCTTCAGGAACTAAAGTATACTGCCCGAGTTTAAGAGAAGTGTCTAACCTATGTGATTCTGGAGGATATATGGCCGAGCCCGAGAGTCACGGAAGACCCCTTCGTTGCACAGCGTTTTTCTCTGGGTAGAACCGGAGAAATTTCCTATCATCAGAGATTATTCTGCCAACTATTCTAATTGATAAGAGAAGTGCATAACGCGTTTCTCGTACCAGCATTTGACACGATTTTCATTGCCATTTCAATGGTTTGACGGGTGTCTATTGAGTGACTTTAATCTGTCCAAATCAAATGCTCCTCCGTAACTTTGCCACATATGTATCCTCATTCCTGAGACTTCGGAAGGGTAATTTTAGTGGGTTACATAGTATTTCATTCAGATGTGCATTTGATTAAAAGTATAAATAACCCGCCATTTGAAGGAATGATTACAGATAATTTCTTCGGACCAATCTCTCATTGACGGCCCACTATGAACACAATGACGAGATACAAGAAATCCTAACACTATGCTTGAATTTGTTATATATAATACGTTATGTATAGATTATGCCGGGGAAAGTAATGCAACTGAAATAAACTGAACTAAATATAATGAGAAGCTACATGCAAAGACTTGCATGCAGAGCCAACCAGCCCCCATCGGAGGCTGTGAGGTAAAAGAAAAAACAATAGATTGATTAAAGTCCATGGCAACCGACTGACAAAGAGTTTTCTTTATTCAATGTAAACGACCCAACCAAAGGAAAACTTTTCAAGGCTGCATATTATGGAGGGGTGGACCGAGTCAAAACTAGGCAGGCCAGTCCACATGTGGGATGGATGGATGGATGGACCCAGTCGTGTTGGAGGGGTGGACCGAGTCAAAACTAGGCAGGCCAGTCCACCATGTGCCTAGTCCACCATGTGGGATGGATGTATGGATGGACCGAGTCGTGTTGGAGGGGTGGACCTGAGTCAAAACTAGGCAGGCCAGTCCACCATGTGGGATGGATGGATGGACCGAGTCAAGACGTGTTGTTCGGTTGGAAAAGCACGGCGTATGGAACGCTATCGATTAGGAAGATCACTTTGTTGGGTGGCCTTGAGTTTTCTCACCCGAAGAGTTTATCTTAAAGGATGGAATTTTTCTTCAAATTTATAAACTAACCATATGCTCCTTCTAATCTCTCCCTCACACATCAAGCTTAGGTCGAACATAAATACTAACAATCTCTCTCTCACCCATAGTCTTATTGGCAACTTGGCTTTGATAGTATTGAATTTATGTCACTTCAAAAGCAAGCTTAAAGGATGAAGTTTTTCCTCGTACCTATAAATTGACTACCTCCCTCTTCCACAACTGATGTGGGATAACTCCAACACATTTTTGGTTAGTATCTATCCATCCATGAATTCCAAGACATTTTTAGGAAGAGGTTAAGAAAGAGAGAATATGGTAGTAAGAGCGTACATGATAACCATTTTATTTCTTTATTATCCATTGCTGCCTGTCGGCTACCCAAGAGGGAGAAATCTTATATCATTATCAAATGGCTTTTTGTTTCGAGAATATAAATTTTATATTGTTATCAAACGCGTATTTTTGTTGAAAAACTTGTCTTTGAAATAGAAATAAAATTTGATTTCATATACAAAATGGTTATCACTCGTGCGCAAAGTATACTCTGATATGTGGTGCTTGAACAAGTCAAGGGATGAAGATTAATCGCCTTCCTCATCTTCGTATCATTATTTGACTACGGCGAAGGCACGCTATCTAATATTCAAGATTTTAGCACGTGGCTTCTTCCTTGACTACGGTGATCTGTGGTCCCCTTTTTGCACTTGGAAATTATTTTCATAAGTTTTATGTGACTCAGGAAAAAAACAAGATCATATGCTTTGGTTTTTCCCATCTGTTCAGGTTAAATTATGCTTTATTTGTTTGATTGGTTTCCATAATCAAATTCTCTAATTAATCAAGAAGGTGCATATGTTTTATTTCTGAATGTGGTCAAAATGATGCTTCATTTCATAAAAATCTAAATGAGTATAACTGTCTCGTCATTAAAGGTCACCAGCAATGATATTAGTACTTAATTCCATCCTTATCAAAACATTTAGAATTCAATTGACTAAAAATAAAACGACCATGACTCAACTAATCAACTGTCAAAAAATTAGGACCTCTTTTACAATTATCACACAACTAGTGTGATTAACTAAAAGAAGAAGAGTAAATCTGCACATGCACCATGTGTAATCAGTTCCATTGCAATTCCCTTGTTATTTTTTCTTTTACTCTATTAGATAAATTTAATAAGAACACGTAAATTGAGCTAACAAAAATTATAGTATATTTAAATTTCAATATAAACTTAACAAAAACATGTAAATCGAGATTTTTTTATGGATTATTTCATGTATCATTTTGATAATGAATAGAAATCTCCTTTGGCCAAAAAAATAAGAATCACATCGATTGGATCTATAGATTCATTTATCATTGTATAAACATATTCACTCGTGTAATGATACCAACTTTGTAAAACTATGTCACCCTATCGTGTTTCACTCACAAGATTGGGAATATAATTCTTACATGATAGATGATGGCCCAAAAATTAGGGAGAAGTACTATCCTGTTGTCATGCTAGTGCTAAGAGACTTCACAATAGGCGTGCACACTAGTACAAAGTCCTACCAAAATATTTAGACATCGATTCTTCTAGCACTAGCACGACCAGAATTAAGAAATACTATTGTCAATCTTCCAACCAGCGATGGCTTAGTCATTGAGCAGTTAACCTTCGAAGAATACGAACTGCATATCGCCACTCTTAACGGGATGTTAAGTATGTGAGAATGCTGATACATACTAGAGACAACGAAAAATTGAACTCCCAACATGTTCACAAGAGTATTTCCAGTCTTTGGAAACCTAGTTTCGGTTTAATTCAAGAAGAGGAGAAAGGCGAGAGATAACTGAATATCACCCGAATCTGCTTAAAACATCATGTCAAGCATAATAGGGCATCACATTTTTAAGGAACGCAATAGGCTCCAATTCTTCAAGCGTGAGTTGATTCCAATGCGACACATTTCTGTCCTTCACTGTGCACATTGCACATTATCATGATCCATTGTTTTCATGAGTTGAATGCCATGAAGCTTCATTTAAGCACTGTGGAGGACTCATAAATTAAAATTTTCAAAACAACAAATACCCAAGAAAAGAAATTCTCAGTTTGTTTATATATGTGGACAATGATATCATGGCAAAGAAATTTCAATCCTGCTCTAGAAAAGAAATACTCAGTTTGGTTTTTGACCATTCTATTCATTGGCTGCACCCCAAGGTCATCAGATAGATTTTTCAGACAAAGCTTGTGGCCAAACCTTTTTCTGAGCTTGAAGCATGCAGTCAGCTAATATAGCGAGTTCAACTATAAGAAAATCAAAATCAACTTTAAAAAATTTATACTTATCAAGAACAAGTTAATAGCAAAAGTAACTAATCTCTACAAAGAACGACTTGTATTTTTCGAAAGCAATTTGTATTTGCCAAGAACAACTTGCATTTATTAAGAACAACTAGGATTTCTTGAGAGCAAGTTATTTTTAACCAATCATAACTAGCGGTAAACATTATTTCTCCATAGTAAACGTTATATTTAGTCATAATAAGGCTCATGAACTTGTAACAAACCTTTTTCATTTCTGGTGGATTCAAACCTTTTTCATTTCTGGTGGATTCAAATGAACTTTTTACTCGATAAAGTAGAGCTATCGTTAGTAATAATGCTACGTTATTATTAAAACAAATGAGAAAAACGATAATTTATAATTAGCAAGAACAAGTTGGTTTTATAAAAAAGCAACCTATGTTGACAACATATGCTAAAAAGGAATTCGTATTTAACCGCTAATTCTCATGGCACATGATCCAAATATCATATTCAACCAATAATCCACATGGCACATAACCCAAATATCATATTCAACCACTTACATGAACTCTAGTATTTAGCAAGAACGATTAGGGTTCACCGAGAACAAGTTATATCTTACCCAATAGCTAGTGGTAAATTTTAATTTATCCGTGATACAGCTCATGAACTCGTGGTGATCCATACATATCAATAGGTTTTTTTTTTAAATTTTTTTTTCATTTGAAGTAAAATAAATTTTTTAATCAATAAGTTGTAATTATTGGTAGTTAATTTAATAGTGGATGGGCCTGCCTAAAGCATATTTGTTCGGGCCTAGGCAAGGACCTGTATTGATTAGGTCCTACCTGGCCCCGTTGGGCCCAAGCCTCACCCAGCTTGCAAACCAGTATGCAATTTTTTGTCAATGGGTGGGCTCGGGCCAGGCCCCACCATTGACAACCTCTAAGCAGTATTGATGCTTAATTACTTTTAAGTAGTAAACGAGAAAAACAAACTTTATGTTTGCAAAAACTAAGTTGCTTCCACTAAAACCAACTTATATTCACGAAGCAACTTGCATTTACCAAGGACGATTAGGATTTGCCGCTCATGACTTTTTTTACCATAAATTGGATCTTCTACGCAAAACCAATGACATTTGCTATGTGATAAAGAATTTTGGGATATGCTCACTAAATATTTTAAAACCTATCACGAAAGTACAATTGAGTTTTAAGACTTTTAAAAAGTGCAATCAAGTTATAAAAGTTGTTAAACCTGGTTCAATTGAGTTTTTTTTTCCGCTAACTCCATCCAATTTGACTAACGAAAAATCCTAACGTAACTGTATTATTATTAATTTTATACTAATTTAACTTAAATTAATTTTTTTAGAAACTAAATTTAAAAAAAAAAGAGAGAGAGAGAGAGAGAGAGAGAGAGAGAGAGAGAGAGAGAGAGAGAGAGAAGTAAGGTGAGGAGGACTGCAAGCCCACGTTGTCACCATCCCACCAATGCCGAGAGTGATTGGTGAGGGTGGAGGACAACAGGCAAGGATCGCTGGGCCTTGGCCAGGGGTTGGCGACCCTTGATGACATCAAGCCCAAATTGGGGCAAGGGTTGCCACTCTCCCTCGACCAAGGCCCAATGACCCTTGCTAACATTAGGCCTAGATTCGGGTGAGGGTCGTAGCCCTCCCCGACCCTCGCCTAGATTGGGTAAGGGTTGTCGGCTCTTACCTAGATCTGGCCCCTCCTAGCAATGGAAGGGTTATAGCTCTATCGGCTTGACTTTGTTTTTATAGTTTAGTTTTTAAATTTAATTTAAATAAAATTAGTATTAAAAATTAGATTTAGACCATAAAAACGATGTCATTTTAGTGTTATACTTCATTACCCCTAGGAGAGATAAAATATTAAAAAAAGTCATATCGACATTTTTTGTTACTAAAATTGGATGAACAAAAATTAACGTAAAAAGACTTGATTGAACCAATTTGATAAGTTTTAAAACTCAATTTTAATTTCGTGATAAATTTTAGAACTTTTAGTGAATATATTCCAATAATTTTTTACCAAACATTAGACTCTTTCACTACAAGAAGGGAAACTTTTGTTCTAGGTAAAAGAATAGCTGAGAGAGAATCGTAGACCTTTTTTGATCAAAATCATTAACATCACAATATTTTGATGTTCACGAATACTTAGAAAAAACACGCACAAAATAAAATCACAATTTTCATCTAAAATATGCATTTTTTTCGATAAAATTATTAAACTTTTTATTTATTATAATTAATTCTTGAAAATTATCTAAATTTTCTAATCGAGTCCATTTGATATCTGTCGGTCTCTAGTCAATTTGAGTTGATGTGGCGATTAGAGGAAGACGTGATTTGACCAATTTTAGCTGATGTGCCATCGGTCTCTGACATCAGTCATATTGGATGGTCCCTTGGAGGCATGTTCTTGTATTTATCTTTTGCTAGAAGACGTTCTTTTTTCTTTTTCTTTTTAACGGCTTGTGTTGCTTCCACAATGGCCTTTCGTGGAGGCAAAACGTTTTTCCACGCAATACTTTGTCAGGGTCCGATGATCATGTCAGCTTGATTTGACTAAATTGGGTGCTAGTGGAACCTCTCATGATCTGTCTCCCGCAAATTCCTATCAAGACCCCATTAAAAAATCTATTCAAGTTCAATAACTTCGAAAAACTACATAACTCCGGTAATGAGAAAAAGGATTTTGCAACCAAAAAAAAAAAGGTAAAAAAGAAGTGCAGTGATGAGAGAGACGTTCAAGTGAGTTGGGTCTCGTGGCTTTGAGATTACAAATTTATAGAAGGATATCACAAGTGTTATAATTTATATAGCGCTCATAATTTCAAGAAAAAATTCACCTGAATTTTACATGAAATTCAATGTAAACAGAAATAAAGTAGGATAGCTCTTAAGTTCTGAAAGCAATTTGTCTATTAAGGCCTCATTTATTTATTGTAAAAATGAATTTCCAAAAAGTAATAACCTATATCATTTACAAAAATAAATGAACGAAAAATATTTTCATCATCCACTAATGTGTTTAAACATAAATTATTGACAATAATGAAAATATTTTTTATTGATTAATTATTTTAAGTAGTACATATAATAAAATTTTGAAAATTATTTTATAAAATATTTATTTTTCGTGAAATAAATGGAGCCTCCTCTTTTACATTTGCACTTTTTTATTGTGGGTTCTTTGTTTTGGTACTTACAGTGCAAGTTCACGCCGCTCAAGGCAGAGTTTTGAGAGGGAGGTGCTTTGTCTCAATAAAAAGCCGGCGTGGAAGCAAAGTTGCCAACGATTGCCAAGGCCCCAACATAATTGGATTTGACAAGTTCGACTTCGACCTCCTCGAACATTTTCTCCACGTTTCTTCGACCACCTATATCAGCACCTCGTCGGAGAGATTGCTGATGGTGGGTGCTGGAATGACGGCGAAGGTTAGCTCTTATTTGCAGCTGCACTTTTTTAAGTCTCCTTCTTTGTCTTTTCTAATTTCAAACTTTCTTTTTGGAATTTTCAAAAAATACTTATTTTTCCTTCTAAGTTAAATAGCCAACTAGGAAGCCATCGGGGCATTTATTGGTGCTTTAACAGCCACGTCATAAGTTTTTTTTTCCCAAAGGATCAATATGAACAAAATAGTAAATATCACCACCAGCCAGTGGTGGCTCCGCTGGGTAGGCTCCAGGCCTTTGAAGGGAGAGGTCGGGAGTTTGAAACCTCTACGACGCAAGTTGCAGGGAGGCTGGTGGACCATTAAGTGATTGACGCGTGGCGCTGAGGTGGTGGTCTCTCGCTAGCGACACTTGGAGATTTACGTGGCGGCTGTCGACCAAGGTGATTCCTCCAACATAAAACAAAATAATAAAATAAAATAGTAAATATCTCAAGAACTCAACTAAACAAACAAAAGTTTAAAGTGTAAGTCGTGAACCAAGATCTCCATAGTTAAAATTTAGAATATAGTAATTAAAAAAAAGAGATTTATGCACTTGATTTGAAATCTATTTTTCTTTATGCTAAATAATGACGATTCATAGCCCAAATGCTTTTTATTTATTACCATCTATATCACTGAATGAAACTATTTATCATGAATTAGCGTTGGTAATTACTCCTTCTGTAATGTTATTTGTACATTAGGGTTAGAAAATAGACATGAATACTATTTATAAAGTTTTTAGCTATAAACCCTCTCATCATAGGCTAGGCTTTACTTAGCCCATACAAGTAAGTCACATACTAGACTAATTAAGAATCTTTATATTTTACCTTATTAGACTAATCTCGCAAAATGGTAAATTTCAATCTCAATTAATATAGTCCATATAAAAAAACTCCTATATTCTCTCACTTAAGCTATATTAATTGAAATTATCCATGCTCATGCCTTTATGCTGGTCTAGAGATTATTCTTAACAGTCAATCTAATTCAATAAAGTTTCAAACATTGAATCATGATGGTAACTGCATGAATATATACAAAGCTTTTCTATTGTCATGAGTGCTTTTTAATTCTATCGATATGAACTTAATATAGTAGTATGGTAAATGGATAATAGCTCATAGGAAGTGATACCTTATATGTTGTTCCCTTTGTTAGTCCACATTCTCTCTCTTGAAGTGCCACAAAACCTAATGTGCCATCAAAGAATATCCTTATGGTTCCAATAAACCTACATATGTTTCCCTTATAGTTAACTTTATATATAACAAGACATATCTTTAAGGCTGATAATTGAATGCCCCTAGCCTTTATCAAGGTTTACTAAATACCTTGAGATTTTCAACAAATATATGCATTTAACATTATAACAATACATTCATAGATACTTTATTGCACCATTTAGGAGTTTAGCTAATGGATTATTAAGCCTAAACTTAAATCGGCACTCCTAGGCCCATACCAATTTGTAACTTAGGGTTTAGGGTTTAAATTCTTAACATGCAAACCATTTTCATTTCAAAATTGCTACTAATTAGTTTATGGCGGGTTGATTAGAAACTCAAATAAAGTATTGAGAGAAATACTTTGCTCCAATGAACTAGATATTTTGGGTATGAGAACTTGATTATATTATATTTCTCTAATGCCCTTTTGGTACCATTCTTTTTATGAAAAAAAAGTTTGACAAGCAATTTCAATTTATTTTGTTACTTCCTAACATGCAAGGTGATTATGTGGGTGCACATATAATCAATTTAATACCCAACAAAGTGGTAAATAAATTGCAAGACTTACCTCAAACAATGATAAATATTTGGTTAGATAGTGTGATCCACAAACCTATATTATCTATCTATAAATTTGGTAACGAAATATACCAATGATCATATCCAAATAGTTATAGATATTGATAGAAGGTAATGCACTTAAATTTGGAAACAGGTAAATCAGCGATTGTATCCAAATGGTTAGAGATCAAATGGCCATCCAAGCGTGTTGTTATTATAAAGAAATTAGAAAAAAAGAAAGACAAAGGGCCTACCACTAGTCGTCATCTCCATTATGGGAGCAGAGAATTGCCACAAGCCTAGGCAAGGGATTTGAGTCACGCAACTTAGTTGTGGAAAGACTACATGAGGATCATGCAACCTCATGCAACATAGATCTAGAGACAAAAGGCTTGGTTGACCTTCAACCTTAGCGACGCTCGACACAACAACCATCAACCTTGGCGGACCTCTACAATTCTTAGCAACCTTCCACTCACCATATCTTGTTTGAGCCACGACCCCATCTAGATCTTGCCTAGCAAACTTGTGACCATCAATAAGACTCAACAAACCTCAGTGATTGGTGGTGACAATTTACTAGCCTCATATGACAGTTGGTGGAGCTTCGCTGGCAACCCAAATCTCTAATGCCACAAAAGATAAATGATTTTTTTTATGAGGGTGAGAGTGGAAAATAAAAAAATTAGGGGGGTCAATTTTGAAAAACAAATCATTAATCCTAAGGGATGCCTTCCAAAAATGCCGGCAAGCCTTGTGCTTTCAACTTTGTCAATACTTGCTTTCACTTTAATGCTCTTCGAAAATTTTTTACCAAACAGCTCAATTTTCACTAGTCCTTTGGGAAAGCTCAACTAAATGGAGTCTAAATGTCTTCATACTTGACTTAAGCCAAAATTTGTATAAATTTCTCAATAGTGTCCAAAATATCACTGTATGAAGTGAGCCAAAACATGACCTTGATAATAGCTAGAACATATTCATCCTCAAACTAAAGCCCGTCCACCACCTTTCTTTGCCCCGTGTGAGGCGAGGGGTAGGGTAGTTATGCTTTGGTGAAGTGACGACGCCTCGTCGGAAAACTTTCCAATTTCTTTTTATTGTTAGCAATTTATAATTTTAAAATTAATATAATTAGGGAAAATTCCAAATAAGGAACCGAAATATCTTCATTTTCTCAAATAAGAGCCCAAAATGGACTTTATGTTAAATAAGGGCCTGAAGAAACCATGGTTGTTTCAAATAGGGGATTGAAGTGGGCATGATTATTTTAAATGAGGGCCTGATCTCGCCAATCATTGGTCGGCTAAATATTTCAATTGATCAAAGTGCATTTTCATCCGAATATAATTTTAATTTTAATTTATTTTTATTCTCTTTTTTTCAGCGAGGGCCATTAGTCGTAGGCAGAGGTCAGCGGCCGCTGGTAAGGCTAGCGAGGGGGTCGACAACCCTTGCCGATCGCTAGTGAGGACTCAGCCAAGGCCTACAAGCCCTCACCACCTACGAGAGAAGCCACCCTCGACAGATTTGGCAAGGGTCAACCTTGCCTAAAGCCGGTGAGCACAACCACACCTCAGGTGAGGGTCGTTTCGCTCAAGCAAGGCTATCCCTCGTCGACTGTTGGTAAGGGTTGTCCTTGTCAATGGCCATGAGGGTAGCCTCCCCCAGGGTAAGGTTGTCCCTTGCTTATGGTCAGCAAGGGCGACCCTCGCCCAGACCTCTCTAGGAATCACCGATGGCTAGACACCAAAGCAAACGGATGGTTAAATGGAGAGGACCATCCAAACATTGGAAGATATGTTATAGGTTGGCATTATCGACTTTAGAGGAAGTTGGGACAAGCACCTGTGTCTCATCGAGTTCATTTACAATATCAATTTCCAACAAATTATTGGTTTAGCTCCATTTGAAGCGTTGTATGGTCAAGTTTGCAGAACTCTGGTTTGTTGGAACAAGGTTAGGGAAAGGAAAGTCACTAGTCCAGAGTTAGTCTTACCTATGACAAACATCGTGTAGGTAAGTAGAGATAGGCTTAGAATTGCTCAAGGAAAATAGAAAAGTCATGCAGATAGGCAACGGAAACCTTTAGAGTTTCACATAGGCAACCATGTATTCCTTAAAGTGTCACACATGAAGTGTGTCACACTTTAGAAAAAAAAAAAAAGGAAAAAAGCTAAGCCCAAGATACAAATGACCATGAGATCCTGGAAAGGATCGGGAATTTGGCCTATCAATTGAAATTGCCACCTAAACTTGCTCAGATACATAATGTATTTCATGTATTGATGTTAAGAAAGTATGAGCCCGATCCGACATATGTATTGAATTTTAAAGAAATCAAAGTAGACGATGGGAGGTTGTATGTTGAGGAGCCAAGGCAGATCGTGGATAGAAAATAGTAAGTGATAAGAAGTAAGGCCATTCCCCTAATAAATGTACTAAGGCCACACCATGGAACAGAAGAAGCAACATGGGAAAGTGAGGAAATCTTGAAGCGCAAGTATCCATGTCTATTTAGATAACTAGGGTCGTTTTGAAATTTTAGGGAGAAAATTTTTTAGGAGGGAGAGTTGTAACATTCATGATTTTGACCCCATGAGGATTGGCTATGGAATCAATATGCCGATGGTAGGATCGGCCATGGACCGTTCTCAGGATTAGTTATGGATTGATTGGCCCGATTGGAAAGGAGGCTTAAGGATTAGCCACTGTCCAATTAAAAGATTGGTCTTGGACTAATCAAGGAATTGGTCGTGAATCAATTCACTGATTATGCAAGTGGACTTGAGCCATTCGACCATGGAATGGTTGCTCGATCACAAGGGTTAGTCGTGGGACGATCAAGTATCATCACGGATCAATGGATGATCATGGATCGATCTTAAGTGATCATGTTCAGGTCACAAGGGATTCCACTCGGTCATGTACCGACCCCAATCGACCATGAGTCAATCCTATGTGACCGTGTGTGGATCAAGGACCGATCGATCCTAGGCAACCACATGACAATTGAGAGCCGACCACGGACCAAGTATGCTAGGCTATGGACCAATTGTGAGGTGGCCATGGGCCCCTCATGATGGATCATGGACTAGTCCTAAATAAGTCCACGATTAGCTCGATAACCCTACCACTAGGATAGGTGCCGAACCATGCACCGGGCCTCGTGTTAGGCCATGGATTAGCCTTGGACTTGCAACAAGGACCACGGACTAAGCCAAGAGCCCAACTGTGTGTTAGTGTGACACATTGGATTTTCCAACCCTATAATTATAAATGGACTAATACGGGCTTAGGCTATTGAAAGCGAGCCATATGACAAGCCTAGTGGATCGTAAAGAAAGGTGGACTAAATGAATTAATGGGTTGTGTTAGGGCGTGTTTGGTAAAATTATACTCGGGAATAATTTTTTTTTATCAAAAATGACTTTTTTGTTTCTGTTTCCAAGAATAATTTCTTAGTATAAGAACGCGTTTGGTAACTGCATAAAATTTTTATTCCCAAAATAGAAATGCGTTTGGTAGAATTGTATAATTTTGTTGTTTATTTTAATCTTTTATTATTTTTATTATATATTTCATTTTTTCTTTTTTCTTTTCTCTCATTCTTCCTCCTTTGTGATCGGTCGCCAGCCATGGTGGCAGTTGATGACCAGCTGGGTGAGGTTTGGCAAGCTCATTAGAACCTCGCTAGGCTAGGGTGAGGGCCGGTGAGCTCGTCGGAGGCTCGCCTAGCTACCACGAGGCACAGCCTCGCTGGGCCACTGCTAGACAACACCAACCTAGCGATGGCCCATCAAGGCTGAGCTTTATCGTGGCTAGGCGAGGCTCCGGCCGGCGACGCTCCAGTGAGGTTGCCGGCCCTCGTTCAGCCAGTCACTAGCCATGGCCGAGATTGGTGACCAGCCAAAAGGAAAAAGAAGGAAATGAAAGAAGAAAGAAAAGAGAAGAGAAAAGAAGAGAAAAGAAAAAATTGTTCCTGGGAACAAGGAGCTACTTTTTTTCTACTTCTTATTTCTATTCCAAATCTATTCTCGGGAACAAAAATTTTACCAAATACATTTCTGTTCTTTTTTCATTCCTTAGAACAAAAGAACAGAAATAGTTATTCCGAGAAACAAAAACAGTTTTTGCCAAGTAGGCCCTAAGACAACAAGCGTGGGCTCGAAAAGCCAAAGGATGGGATATCAGTTGGGCTTGGCATGGGAAGGGCTAAGGCTTGAGCTTGATAGGGACATAGATTAGGCCTAGTGGGTTGTGAAATGAGCCTGGTGGACCGGTGACATGTATTAAGGTCCTAGAACTTCAATTTTACAACTAAGATTTAGATTAGTCGTACACCAAATTTACTTAGGATCCTATTAGAATTTATAAGTAACTATAATTCCTTAAATGCCAACCTTAGTATTTTCTTGCAATTCTTCCTTTGTTTTCGATCATAAGCTAATGTCAAAATATTAACGTGTTAATTAGTCCACACGCACCTAATAGACCCTTGTAGTTTGAGGGGACCAAGATTAGTAGGGTTTGGGACGAAACTAAGTGAAAAACATTAGAAATAAGTATCACGACAAGGATTAAAACTTAACCTCAACCTTTCCACGGATGCCAAGTGCCATGCATAAAGAAGAATTCATGCAAGAAGCCGCGTACCCCATCTCCTCAAGGTTTTCTTCAGTTTTGAGATCTTCATAGGGAACACCATCATTACCTTCTATAGTAATTACTTCAGATTGAGATCATAACAAAATCCACACATAAACTTTCCTCTGCCTTCACGCCCCCTTATCGATCCATTGTTCTCTCTATATTCTCTCTCCCTTTTTCTTTCTCCTTGGCTTGAACAAAGCAAAACTTCATCATCTTCAGCTGATTCTTCTTCTTCGAATCCGAGCTACAAGGGTCGTTTCTTGGAGAGCAGCAGCACATAAGCGACACCAAACCATCAGGTAAGGAAATGGTGGGGTGCTAAACTTGATTTATCCATTGAATGCCCAGAAAAAATTGTAGAGTGAGCTGGACAGAGGCAAAACTAGGCTTGACATCTCAATTTTGAGGGTGTATGGGTTAGTCAAGAGGCCGGATGAGAGCTAGATGGTTTGCATGTAAGGATTAAGGTCTAAAGCATGTAGGACAGGGCGATAGGAATTTATGGGTGTCGAGGTTACTGCATAGGAAGGTCGGATAGGTAGTAAGCTAAGCTGCATGTTGGTTTTGGGTGGCCGTGAGTGAATCTTGGTTTGGGTTCAGACTGTCGAGTCGTTATGGGGAAAAAATTGGTAGTTGAAACTTGTTTTGGTACTGTGGTTGTGTGGTCGAGGCCCTAAACGTAATCGTAGATGAATTAACTAGCTTAAATTGGCCGAGTATGGAGGATTAGACTTAGGTGTGGTCTGTTCGGGGAAGAAAAGAGCAGTAGTTGCTGGTTTATGTGTTCCTTTCAGGTTCAAACATGTTGTCATTGGAACAAACAAGTTTTCTTAAGAGTGCATTAAAGATCTTAAGCTACGACGTACCATTTAATCAAGTTTTCTTGTATAGGTTAGCTCATGCGAGCATCTTTTCCATTAGAACAACAAACTATCTTGTGTGAATCAGAAGAACCTTAGAGAGTTCTGCAAATTTTCTGCACTTTTTTGGGAATAGTTAGGTCTTACTTACTTCATGAAAGTTGTAGAGCACATTCTTAGGGATAACATATTAAAATTTGAGAGCAACAATTGAGGTTTGGATTGTGAAATGACTTTTCTTCTGCGTGTAGTAATTCCAGAAAACTACCCTAGATTTAAGGGTTAGTTCAGCAAGTTGTTGCTCTTTATATAGTGAGAAATAGGCTTAGGTCCCTTCACAGAAAATATTTATCTATATCTCTTTTACAAAATATTAAAATTTCATAATTTTTTGATTAATTTACTATATTTTTTTGTCTCTGTGCTACTTATTGCTCAAACTAGTCCTTAATCTATCCTAGTCTGAATTTATGCATTTGATGGTAGTCCTCTTGTCTACTCTTTTGGTGAACCTTGGAAGTCTCACAGCCTTTTATTCATTGCTAGTTGATGCATATACATGTCTCTTCCATATTTGAAATGAGATGACTTGTTGCAAATTGAGTCTCATGAGTGCTATGAGTGAAGCATGCTATGAGATAGTGTGTAAGCATCGGATCCTAGTTTGGAATGGCTTTGTGCATTTGAGTGGATTTGCATGCTGCTGTAGTATTGTAATTGTAAGACTCGATGCATGAAATGTGTGGAATAAATTGAATTTAAGAGATTTCCAATGGTCTTGTGATATCGCTAATGCCTTGAAAAATGAGATGTCCATGCTGTGTGTTCTTGAATGCCTCGGTTGAGTGAGATATCGGGATACCTTGGAGTGAGATGCCCTTGCCGTGTCATCAGGGATGCCTCGATTGTGTAATACCGGGATGCCTCAGAATTAGATGCCCTTGCTGTGTCTTCATGAGATGTCCCAGTTGTGTAATACTAGGATGCCTTGGAGTGAGATGCCCAAGGTAGTAATATCACGGAAGTTCGGATGAGGGATTTCGAAAGTGACTCGATCGAGCCAACTTGTGATCCGGGAGGAAAACTAATTGAGGGTGGATATTGAAATACATGGTAAATTAATTCCACTTGGCATGTGTATTCGTATATCTAAACAATTGACATACCAAACAACGAGCAAATTATGCAAATCATACATCGTTAGAATGCATGTATTTCAAGTCTTATGGAGATCGTGAAGCCAAATGGACTCATCTACAAGCTCATGCAACTCAGATCAATGCAGGGCATATCAACCTTGACTCAGTTTTGTGTGATTTTACCTAATCAAAACACCTCTGAAAAATCTAGAAAAAATGTATATCTAAGATAATTATAAACAAATCTTGTGAAGAAAACTTTTTCAAAAACCGATCATAAAAATCAATACAAAAATTGGAATAAAGATAAAAACACTAAAATGACCTAAAGTACTGTAGAATCAACTATTTTCCGAGGTATTTGTCGAGGGTCAAATGTTATCGGTTTGGGACATGCCACCTATCAAATCAAAGGTCTCAAAATTTATTTTTTAAGCTTTGAAGGAGTCGAGATCAAATACTAATCTAATAACTCATTCAAGCCCAATAGTAAGTCACTCACTGAAATAGGAAAATTGCAAATTAACATTAAACACACTCAAACAAGCTCAACTTCATCTTCAATGGATATCAAACCTCAGCAAATCATCAAACAACTTCATCAAGACCAGATTTAAGAATATTTTATGGATCTAATCTTGAATCCTAACCCCAATCAGATATGTCGATCTTGCTTAATCGGATTTGAGTTTGAACATTTACCTTTTTAAGTCTATCTTCAAAATGATGCACAATCAGACAAAAATGCCTTTGTCGGAAAATGATCAAAGCTCCGAGGATGAGATCAAATTGCCATGGACCACCAGGGGTTCAACTTAAAAATAGATTCGGTCCTGATCTAGACCGGCTTTCAAGCCGTCGGAGAGGAAAGAGGTCATCGGAGCTATTTCAGTAATTGATCTACTAAACCTCGACCATGGCTAGGTCGGGATGGCCTAGGGATGGATTGAAGGTAATCAGTGCCCCTAAGAACAACAAGTGATCGCTAGTTTGGATGATCGACGAAACTAGTCCAAATCGGACTAGTTTGAGTACCATCTGAGGTTGGACTAATCAGAAAGCCTCTAATCGCCGCTTAGTCATGATCTGCCTGCCAAAGATAGGAGAATCGTCGAGGGTGGACGGTGGTCGATGAGCTGCCGACGTGAGACCAACGAGTGGTCAGTTTTTCTAAAGAAAGTAGATAGAGGAGAGATAGGCAGGAAGAGAGAGACAAGAGCGTAATCTATTTTAGAGAGAGGAAAATCTACAAAAAATGAACCCCCATTTTTCAAAATTGGAGAGAAAATGGCTTTTATACTAGGTTCTAATCAGCTAAGTTTGACTGTCTCTTCAATCCGACAATCAAAAACTTAATTTAATAGCCAAATTAAACTTTTAAAAGGCTAATCACACTTAAGATGTGTCATATGACCAATCGAATGGTCCAATTTACAAAAATTAGGATTTAAAATGAGAATTACACTTAAGGGGCTAATTAGGAATTAAATTGCAAATTCATGAAATTCAATGGCCATCTTGAAAAATGTTGAAAATGCAAGAGCATGGGAGCAAAGTTCATGAGGCAAGGATCCCAAATGCAGTCGCCAGAGGTCTAGAACCTGCCGGCAAAGGGCCAAATTGATCGCCTCATTAGCGGCTGGTCGGATCGGTCAGGTCAGTTCACATCGGTCGATCAATTCCTAATTGGTTCTTGGCAAGTTCTAGCTTGTTCTAGCTAATTCATGTCCAGGCAGTCTTTGTGGGTTCAAAATCTATGTATTTATGGACCAAATTGAAAAGAAAACTTATCTAATTTGAGGAGAAATTGTCATATTTTGATCAAATTAAGCATATTAAACCCCGCGAATACAATTTATGGGTTTTCTATTGACCTAATTGAATGATTATTAAAAAAAAAAAAAAACAACGGACTTAAATCATGGGTACACGTAATCAGGCATTATAGGTCAAAACGAGCAATTTTACAATTCTTAGCTCAAAATTACAAATTAATTGAAATTGAATTCAATTAGTATTGCAATAAACCTATTTGAATAATTATCCATGCTTAGGATAGTTTATTCCATTCAAATTGACCTTGAATTGAAGTTATGAGACTTAGGTCAAAATTGAATCAAGGTCTAATATCAAAATTGGAGCTATATTGATGAAATCGAACCTTAATTTTGAATGGATCAACTTGAATTTCTTCAATAGAAGCTCAATTGCTTAACTTTCCTATATTCAAGAAAGTGAAATCCCTCCAATTGGGAAGCTCTCAAGTGAATCTCTCAAAACGAATCTTGAATTTGGACTTATCTCAAGAAAATGAATGAAAAATAATTGTCCGTTCATGACTTATGAATAATCAATTTTGACTCCTTAATTGGGGCTTAAAATGGCAATTCGCTTTTCAGCATGGCAATTCTTGAAATCGAATGAACGAGTGGATTAAAAATGGTCGTTAGACCAAATGTTGTAAAAGGAATTACACCTAATTATGACTAAAATAAAATTAATATATTTTTTTGTCTATTTAGAATCTAAAATCGAAAAATTTGAAAACACAATGTTCTCAATCGAATTTTGTGAAATTTTCGATAAAAAATTTAAATTGACAATAAAACAATGTATTTTGGAGATTTTCAATTTTTCCATTTTTTTTTTTTAATCAAAGGTCAAGCATTTGGTTGACTTTTCTTAAAAATTGATTTTTGAGTCAAAAAATTGAATTTTTGAAAAATTGATTTGACAAAAGTGAAATTAAGGCTAATTGACATATTTTTAATTGAAAAGCCAGTTTTTAACCCAAGGTGGACTTTTGGTCAAAGGATTAACCAAAAAGTCGATCCAAAAGTCAGCTATTTAACTTTTCGGGTTTTTTAATATATAAATAAATATAAAATTGTTTAAAAACAGCAATATAAAATAAAGAAATGAGTAAATTGATATTTTTAATCAAGAAACGGGCCCCATCATGATTGAAAGCCCTAATATTGAGTTTTACCTCTTTATGACGCATCGACTAAAAATCAATTGTCAACATTTATGCCTTTGTATGTAAGTAGAATTCTTAACTCTTAACTAAGGCAATAGGTTACGTTGTCGAATTTAGTTGTGTGTTCATCCATGTAAGCCATGTTTATGTCGTAATGTTCTTTTGCATGATTTGCTCATGTTTGCACGCTTGAATGTATTTTACGCCCCAAGACAAAGTCGAGGTTCACTCAACTTGAAATCGACGTCAAGTGGCGATGGCCTAAGCCCAAGAGGCCTTGAATTAGCATTGAGGCGTGCTGGTTCCAAGTCTTGTTTGATGCAAGGATTGCCCATGGCCACGAGGTCTTGAATCAGCATTAAGACTTGCTAGTTCCAAGTCTTGTTAGGTACGAGAATTGCCCAAGCCCACGAGGTCTTGGTACGACATTAAAGTAGCGATAAGCTTATTTGGTGAAATAGCTTGTTTGGTAAGTTGAAAGTGGATCACATGCATTTGGTCATGAGATAGCAATGGGTTTGTTGTTGATCTATTATCGACAATATATTGCAAGTGATGTACCTGCTAGATTTGAGGATGAATGTCCTCTTAATGGAGAATTATGGGTTGTACTTACTGGCTCCCCCAACTCACTCCTTCATCTTTTAGATTTTACACCAGTTTTGGGAACTATAGGCACACTAAAGGAGATAGAAATTCCCCTAATCTATGTGAATATATATATGTAGTGAAAAAAAAAAAGGCTCGTAAAGAAAAAAAGGGCTTATAAAATATAATGATATCACATAAAGTGGTGTGTTTTGTAATGCTTCCCTAATTTCCAACTATTGTCTATCGGGGAGTTTTGTTTGTTCACTATTCCACATATGCATATTAATAAGATAAAAAGAAACGGGACGGCAACGAACCTGGGACGACACAACGATAATCGCCGCTGATCGCAACTGGAGTCGGGTCGTTACAACTTATATTGGGGAGAATGACACTAAAAGTGTCATAAGTTGTGTACAATGTTCATTTTTATGCCAAAAGTTATTTCTAGATCACTTAAGTGTCACTTTTTTGAAAAATCAATCACTTAAGTGTCAATTTCGATTTGAGTCACTAAAAATCTGACGTAGTCATGTTTTATTAATTTATCAATCTTACATGCCTTGCCGGCGTGCCTAGTTAGCATATAATCCCCAAACGACATCATGCATCAAGTTAAAAAACAATCACTTCAGTGCCTGTCATTGTAAAAGAATTATTACCTCAATACTAATCGTTGTTAAAAACTGATCACTTCAGTGCCAATCTTAATAAAAAAAAAGTGAACACTTTGGTACTAAAAGATTGCCATCTCAAATAGAATCTTTAATTATAAAACGTAATTTCTTTAACTAGAATTTCTCATTGGAGGCACTTTAGTGATTGTTTTTCTCCGATTTTGGCATTTAAATGAGCCAACGAAAAATTTTGACATTAAAGTGAGGGCATACACAACTTATGGTACTTTTAGTGTCCTTCTTCCCAATAACTTTCCGAGCTTGTGCTCTTATAAAAAGCAAGACTCACAAGAAAAATGGTTATTCCTGAGGATTAATATCATGAAAAATTTAAAACTAATACATTATTAACAAATTTACTTCAAAATTGTTGCATCTGTGACAAATTTATTATAAACTAATACATTGTCATAATTTTACCCTTTGTAATTTGATTACTATCAAGAAAAATCATAATTTATAACAAATGGAGGTAAAACTCCAAATTGGCACACCCATTAACTGCTAGGGGTGTGCAATCGGATCGAGTATACCCAGTTCTCGGACCGACCCACTTGGAAAACAGGGTCGGGAACCGATTCCAATTGAAACCGGTTCGGGAACTAGTTCCCAAAATTCGGAATCGGTTTAAATCTATCCGAGAACAGATTCTAAGTGATTACCCACCCAGAAACCAGTTACTGGACTGGTTTTGAAACCGGTTCCAGAACCAGTTCCCGAACCAGTTTTGTAAGTAGAGGTCCAAAACCCATTTTTTTCCCACAATCATATTACGTTTTTCCTCTTGGCTCTCTCAAACACGCACGACACTTCTCTTTTGTCATTCCTCTTCCTCACTTGCTTCCCTCCCTCACCGGCTCTCTCTCGCACCGTCCAATGGACAGACGGTGTTCGTCGCCACCAAATTATTGTGTATCACATGGATTGGCTTGCCTAATTTCTTTTTTGTAAGAGGAGTTATGCTTACATAAATGAGTAGTTTCATGTAGTAGTTATGGGAATAAGACTAATATTAAACCCATATTTGTTGCTAATTTTTGCCTTATGATTTTATTTATTATAATTAGCATTGTGAATCCTTTTTTTTTTGGTAAAGTAGCATTGTAAATCCTTAATTTTTCGTTTAGTCAAAAAGTTCGTGTATTTATTTATTACAAGTGCTTAATGTTTCAATACAAATTATAAGGATTATGTTATTTTATCACGTATTAATATAAAATTCAAAGTTGTATAAAATATCGGGAGATTGCAAAACAGGTTCCAATGGAAATAGGGTTGACCCTGGAATCGGATTGAAAAACGGGGTGGGTTGGGTACAGGTCCAATACAAACAAGGTCAGATATAGGGTTTAGAAAAGAGGAACCGATTATAACAGGGTCAGGTACAGGGTCTAGGTCTAGACCCTACACACCCTGGACCCAATCATCCTTATCAACTATCACGTGTCATTCAACGCAACAATTTGATGATAAAATTTATTGAAAACTAACGGATGATAAATTTGTCGTAAATGTACCAATTTAAAAAAAAATTATCAAAAAATTAATTTGAGTAAATTTGTTATAAATATCTTAGTTTGGGGTTCTTGTGAGATTAACCCTATTATAAAACTATATATTCATTAAAAATATGCAAATGGGAAGGATTCACGAGGTGGGTAGGAGTGCAGGTGGGAAGGGCTAGCACCGGCCACTACCCCGCCCCGCCCCGTGCCCGCCGAGGCATTCCTCTGGAGAAAAATTTGCTCACTCAAGGCGGTGCCCTCCCAGTCCATCCCTCACCACCACGATGCCAAGCCTCTCCGCTCCGTTCTATAACCCAATTCGACAGGGAAAGAGCGCAAAAAATGACTCGAAGTCTCTACTTCATAACATCGGATCGCATCATCTTTCCCCGTCCTTTTCTTTCCTCGTGGGGCCTGAGAGTTGTCATGTATGAACTTTCCGCAGCATGCTCAAATAGTAGCTCCGTCGCTTTTCCGCAAGAAACAAAAGATCCTCCGCCATAGTTTTTCTCGTGCATGTGTTTGGACTTTTGAACTTTATGTAGCACGGTTGGATCTTGGGTCGCTCTTTTGATTGAGCCTTCCATGGAGATGTGGGCCCGGGTGACCGGACTTCGACGCCCCGCGGCGACCGGTTGCTAGCGTGGAGTGCCCGATCCTTTTCCAACAATGGTTCGGGCCACCAGGGTTACTTGTTCGGCGCCCCGCGGCGACCGGCAGCTAGCGTGGAGTGCCCGATCCTTTTCCAACAATGGTTCGGGCGACCTGGGTTACTTGTGTGAGCGCCTCCCGTGGTGGTAGAGATCGAAAAATTAGCCATTTAACAGCTAATTAAGCTTGATTAGTAGACATACATCACACTCTAGATTGTCCAAACTTGGAGCATGAACTCGACCCGATATCTTACTCTAGCTCTTGTTAACGACATTGCAATCATATTGTCGAGCAAAAATCATTGTAATAGACTGTATTTTTTTTTTAATTGAATGGTTTAAAAAATGTTTTTATAAAAATAATTATTTATATCGCTTGAAATAATTAGTTAATTAAAAATGTTTATGTATCAGCAACAATTTATATCCCAAAATTTGCATGGACAATGAATGGAAGTTTCTTTCATTTATTTTTTCAAACGATGCAAGCAATTATATTAAGAAAAATATTTTTCAAATTATTTATTTTTCGCAAAATAATGCACCTTTAGAGTAAGTGAATGGAGCTTTATCGCCATATAGAGAGTGTATGGAGAGTTGAACTCCAAAGTCTTCCTATCGAAGTAATCAAGCTTCAACAAGTGAATTGGGCGAAACATAGGAGGAAATTGAATTTTAGTGCATCCTAATTATTAATTTTCTTTCCCCTCTAGAATGTACATAAATGTGTAGAAGAAGCTAGCACATTGAAAAAGTATTTATATGATAAATGAATTCGAATCATTTTCTTGTTCTATAAAGAATATAAACTAAAGAATTGTGTTTTTCTTCATTTCTAATTGGACGAAAATTCCTCCAACCAGCCCTTTAACCATTTTCTTAGCCTGTGCCTCGCGCTGGCATGTCTATTTGCATATTTTAAATTCATTGGTTACCCGATAAAATGAGACGTGACGTAATAAAGAAATGAGATTTATTTTGTATATATATACTTCATGGAGCCTAAGATTAATATGCGGCGGAAAAGAAGTTATAGTGTTATGTCCCTAGCAAAACATAAATAAAAGAGAACGATTTTACCATTCAATGATGGAAGCTATATCAAATAAATCTATTAAAAAAATAGAGAATAAACCAGTTAAATTACAAATGACCTATGTTTTAAATACGTAGCGACTTTATCCTTTTATATTAAATATTTCATTGCAAGTTTGATATAAAAATCTACATTTTTGGTAATTTTACTTTAAAAGAGATAGTTTCCTCATAATTCAAAGAAATAACTTTAATTAATTGTGTTATAAATTATACAATTAATTTTATTAAAATTCAAACATTTTTCAAACAAATTGATGTTGGTTTTTGTTCACCATAATTTTTAGGATACATATATCAGATTATTCAATAAAACGATTATCCTTTTTTCAATAAATGTATATTTATCAATAACATGTACCTTTAGAGTGGAACTTTTTTTTTTTATTCGGTCAAAAATATATGAATGAATGTTTCCTTTTCCTATTTGCTTTGATAATCATATGCCTCTTTCTATAACTAATTTAAAAATAAAAATACATAAAACAAAAAGTGAAATCTGTTAATGTAATAAAATAGCATTGTACTAAAGATGATATAAATATTAGTATCTAAACTCCCAGCTACCGTGTTGATTCCTTCTTAGTTTTGGCTCAACCGGAAGGTCGCCCACCATCTATGAACAGCTGAGACAAGAGAATCCCATGTCAACTGCAGATAACCTGTGGTCCCTAGATGGTTGCTAATTAAATGGACATAATTTTTAATTGTTCTAACACTTCTCCTCCTATATAGACTAGGCTGGACTTTGGCTTAAGGTTAAAATATGGAAATATATAATTAGGGATGCAAATGATGGTTTGGAAAGAGTTGAACACTTTCTGTTTTGATACCATGTATCAGGTCATGTGGCAATTACAAAGGTAAGTTGAAATGCCACATGATGGGCACGAAACCAAGTATTTCTTGAGCCCTAGCTTTAATTATATCTAATAGGATATATGTGGTGATAAACTAAATTGATCAAAATTGAAAAGGTGGCAAACTTGTCCCTTACGAAAGCGAAACAAAGCAATGTCAAAATCAAAGGTACACACAATTCGCTTCGCTAAGCATTAGAAAGTAGGCATATTTGCTACATTTAGGTCTACCGATGGTGTAAAGAATAAGTCACGCATTCACCGTTGGATAGTTGACACGCGGAAGAATATGAAGACAACCATCCCGATAAAGGAGAGCTCCATTTATTTCGCAAAAAATGAAATAATTGAGATAATATTTTTTTTTTTTTGGGAGTCGTTTAGAGTGGAAACTTATTCGGTGAAAAATATATGAATGAATGTTTCCTTTTCCTTTTTACTTTGATAATCATATGCCTCTTTCTATAGATAATTTTAAATTAAAAATACATGAAAAAAAAAGTGAAATCTATTAATGTAATAAAATAGCATTGTACTACAGATTATATAAATATTAGTATCTAAACTCCCAGCTACCGTGGCGATTCCTTCTTAGTTTTTGCTCAACCGGAAGGTCGCCCACCATATATGAACAGCTGAGACAAGAGAATCCCTTGTCAACTGCAGATAACCTGTGGTCCCTCGATGGTTGCACATGGTGGCTGTGAAGAAATTTCTAATTGGAAATGGGACGAGGGTGGCACTTGTTTTGTTGAAAATTTCATGATGAAAGAAAATATTTTTATGAAAATTATTTTCAAAAAAAAAAATAGTAAGTTTTCATTTGTTATATGGTTAAGGGAAAATAATATCCTTCTTGCCAGAATGGAAAGTCAGTTTCCTGAAATTAAGTTAGTTGTTTTTGGTCTTTTTCATGAGTCGATTAGTTTTTATCATCCAAACACCCAAAAGTCGGAAAACAATTTTTCTTCAAATAAATGAGCCACACTAGAAGAGAAAATGAGTAAATCTTCCTGAATGGACGAGGAAGATAAGAGCTGAGTTACGGTGCTTAACATGCCAATTCCGAAAAAATGGTTAAAAGAATCTTAAAGACTGTGAAAAATCCAACCCTAAAGGTTGCACCATTAGATGAATGCATCGCTTAGGCTCCATTTGTTTTGTAGAAAATAAATAATTTGGATAACATATTCCTCATAATAATCGCTTATGTCAATCACAAAAATAAATGAATAAAAAATATTTTCATCTTTCACAATAATGTTCAGACATGAATTGATATCAATAAGCGACAATAATGAAACCATTTTTTCATCGGCAAATTTATTAAAAGCAAAATAAGGGTTTATTTTTGGGAAAATATATCCCCAATTATTTATTTTCCGCTAAACAAATGGAAATAATATTTAAGTGTTCTAACACTCCTCCACCTGTATAGGGAGGCAAATAATGATTTGGAAAGAATTGAATACCTTCTACTTTCATTCCATGTATTACGTCATGTGGCAATTATAGAGGTAAATTGACATATGACGTGGCGGGCACGAAAGCAAGTATATCTTGAACCCTAGCTTTAATTTTATATAATAGAATATATGCGATGGTAAACTAAATTGATCAAAATTGAAAAGGGGAGAGTAGAGAGCCCTAGTTGCAAACACGTCCCTTACGAAAGCGAAATAAAGCAATGTCAAAATCGAAGGTACACGCAATTGTCTTTGCTATGCATTTGAAAGTAGGCATATTTGCTACATTTAGGTCTACTGACGGTGTAAAGAATAAGTCACACATTCACCGTCGAATAGTTGATACGCGGAAAAAACCAAAGACAACCATCCTAGTAAAGCAGCGCTCCATTTGTTTTGCAAAAAGTTAAATAATTACGAAAATATTTTCCTAAAAAAATGATCATTTATATTACTCGAAATAACTTTCCAATGAAAGAAGTTTCCACGTCTATATCTAATTATTTTTGTGAACGACGGATACATGTTTTGTGCATTAATTTTTTGCAAGTAGCGTGAGTGATTGTTTTTGAAGCAAATGTATCTCGAGTCTTTTTTTTTTCTGAGGGACAAACGGAGTTTAAGTAGGGTGTGCATGATAAAATTTCTAGAACATAAATTGATTTCTTGCTATAAATTAATTTTCAATTTTTATTTCAGAAATTGAGAAGTTAAAAATTTTACTTTTGATTTTTTCTTTCCAAATCTATTTCGGGTTTTCGTTATTTAAACGCAATTTCATTCCAAATTTGTCCGGAGAAACAGAGAAATAGAGAAATAAAGAAATAAAAATTTTATCATGCGCTTCCAGTAGCGAATTAACTTATTTTTATATTATAATTATAAATTTTGAGGATGAAAATTACTCGAGTCAATTTTTTTTTTTTTTTTTGTTTGCCCTGCTTGGCCAAAGAGAATCTCACTCCTCTCCACTTCAGGACCCCTCGCCGCCACTGCCATGTAACAAGAACAGCAATAATAATAATAATAATAAAATATTCTCCCCCTGTCTCGACGACATAAAATCCGCACCTACTTTCCACCTAAAATCTCCCCCCCCGCCCCGCCCCGCCCCCACGCCCTCCCCTCACGCACAACAAAGCACGCACAATCACGCAGATGCCAACTCACCCACGCGCCGCCCCCACCCGCACCGCCACGCCCCCCGCCGCCGCCACCACCGACTCCATCCCCGCCGCCGCATTCCCTCCCCTCCGCCGCCGCCCTCCGGCAACTGAAGAGGAGCCCCGCGCGCGCGGGGGCCACGGCCCGGGCGGGCGCCGCCATGTCGGAGAAGGACGTCGCGTGGAAGACGTTCCGGGCGCTGGTGGAGGCCGCCGACCGGAAGTTCGGGCGCGTGCGGGACCTGCCGCCGCACGAGCGGGGGCTGGGCCACTACTTCCCGAAGGTGTTCAAGTCCTACATGCGCCTCTGGAAGTACCAGCAGGAGCACCGCGCGGAGCTGATGGCGGCGGGGCTGAATCGGTGGGAGATCGGGGAGGTCGCCAGCCGGATCGGGCAGCTCTACTTCGGGCAGTACATGCGGAGCAGCGAGCTGCGGTTCCTGGTGGAGGCCTACGTGTTCTACGAGGCGATCCTGAGCCGGCGCTACTTCGAGGGCCCCCAGGCGGCGCGGGATCTCGGGGTGAGGGCCAAGGAGCTCCGGTTCTACGCCAGGTTCCTGCTGGTCGCCCTGATCCTGGACCGGGCCGACACGGTGAAGCGCCTCGTGGAGCGGTTCGGGGCCGTCCTCGACGACTGCAGGGCCAATTTCCGGGTAATTGAGTTCACTCTCTTCGCGGCGGAATCAGCAAAATACCATCTTTCTTTCTCTCTCCTGATTCGATATGCTGTGTTTGGTGCTGGAAAGGGGGGGAATTGAGCACGAATTCGCGACCCGGATGGAGAATTAGAGATATGATATGCCGAGAACGATGAATTCGTGCTCGTTCTGCTCTCGTTCTATTGACTTGTGACTGGACAGTGACATGATTCGGGAGGGCAAGAGCCCTGTAGGGCCATGTTTGCGCTTGAAAGCGAGAGTGAATTATTATTTATGGCGAGTTCATTTTTTATTGGTTAAAGCTGTTTTCAGCCGAAATTCATGGGAAATAGCTAGGATCACGTACCTTCTCTTGATTCGATGATTTGCCCTCTCCACTAGGGCATTTGAAAACTGGAAGCATGGTAGTGGAGACCCAGCAGTTATTTCACTAGGGAATACAGTTACTTTTATTAGCAATTTGTAGGTTGGGCATCAATTTTCAGGGCTCGTTTTTGTATCTGCATCGAATTTGATGAAGCTTGCATTGCAAGCGTGCATTTAGGGAATATCTTCATCCAATATGTACAAGTTTGTTCCTTTCTAGAATTAGTTGCAATGTCATATGTAAGTTACCAGCAACATTATTGACGTTGCAGCGCTTGGTACCTTTGTATGGGTAGTTGTATGGAGACAATGACAGGCTTTAACCCTCGTCGTGATCCTTGACTTTTATGCACATATGTAGTCGAAAGCCAACATTGTCTTTAGCTGGATGCTTATCAGTGGTCCCTTTGAACTTTACACATAACAACCATTTCATCATTGGAAAACAGCAGCAACTCTAAACTTGGTCTGACTCAACTGCAATCTGGGTTTTGAGGCATGTTCTTTTCAAATTTTAAACATTGACAGATATGCCTGAATTGCCATCAAAATGAGTCAGAAGAGCGCCCTGTGACAGATGTCTTGACATTATCGTTGTGCCACTCTATTTTATCTTCTGCTCTGTGGTTCCTAAGCTTTTTCGTACTCAAGCTCATCCTATGCTTCTTGATCTTGCTTGGTTTCATACATTGTTATTGGCGTCTTTCTGCATCGTACTGCGTGAGTAGCAGACAACATGGTCGTCAATCTACCTTATGTGACTCAAGATATGGAATTCATTGGAATGTGGCCAAATGTCTTACGTTCTGATTATTACTTTTCAGGAAACTAGCTTCAAAGAATGGAATATAGTGGTGCAGGAAATTATTCGCTTCATGAAAGTAGAAAGTGCCTTCATGAAAGTCCGGCCCTTACGTTACTGTACCGTCTATGATACCCACCCAAAGTCTCTTCCTCATGTAACTCGATTTCATGCAAAAAGAATCTTAAAATTTCAAGATGCGGTGCTGACAAGCTACCGCCGGAATGAGGTAACCTTAAGTGTGACTTAAAGTTTTTGTTGATGTGGGCTTGCTTAGCCATGTAACAGGTTGTTTATTACTCTAACCTTGTAATGTACTCTCACATTCAGGTCAAATTTGCGGAGCTTACATTGGATACTTATAGAATGATGCAGTGTCTGGAGTGGGAGCCGAGTGGATTATTCTACCAAAAACAGCCTGTCCAATCAAATGAGAATGGTTCCACTATAGATCATTCTGGAGCCTCTGGGATTATTGACATAAACTTAGGCATGGATTTGACTGATTCTTCCTTGCCGCGCAATCCAAGGAAGACCGTTCTATACCGTCCATCAGTTACGCAATTGATTGCAGTAAGTTCTGGGTCCACCTTTTCATATTTTTGATCTGATGCATTTACTTTGCAGTAGTCATTGCATTGCTTGGGTTTGACCACGGAAATTGCCTTGCTTGATCACCTCTGCTTCAGAAATCTTGAATGCTAATTTGAAGGAATTATTTGAAGGGATTAGATCAGCTTGTCTGCATAGTTAGAGGCTTCTTGATTGAAAGTTTATCCTTTGTATGTAGCTATAGGACCTTTTTAAGCAGTAAATGATTAACATGCTGTAATTCAAAACTCAAGGTAAATCATGGTTCTACATTGCTAGTGCTTATGGCTTAGCATGATCACAATCACACAGATTGGCTTTTTGTTCAGCTAATGCTTTTCTGGTGGTTAGGAAAGATAAACCATTTAGAAAGTGTTTGAAAAGGTGACATTTGTCTACATATATCTGAACAAATGAAGACGATGCTTAACGATGTGATCTTGGTGTAGGTTATTGCTACAATCTGTGAGGAGCTCCGGTCGGATACTATGATGCTGATATATCTTTCAGCTCCAGGTTAAATTTAATATAAAATGGTTGCTGATAGCATAGTGCTGCTTATCATGTCTTGGCATAATAACTCAGTGACTGAATGACCATGCACAGGCAGGACGAGCCATCATAATATTTCACAGGTGGAGAACTCCAAGCTTTCGGCGAAGTTCTCTAGAACCAAATTCTTTGGTGAATTTTCTCGAGAACAAAGTTCCTCCACATCTGAATCTTCTGTCGATGAGAAGAACGTGTCAAATGACTTTTGCGAGGGTTGTCTGTGCTTAGCACCAAGAGGAACCATGGGTAGGTATCTAAACTGGATACTACTTCTTCGGAGCATGAGATACGGACATTGAAGTTTGCATGTTCATCAATATCTCTGAGTTTTTGCAACGAGATCAATTTTTTGCTCTCATAATTTGTTTTCTTTTTAAAATTTTCAGGTTCGTTCAATCTCTACCCTGCCGATATAATTCCTTTCACCAGGAAACCCCTTTTTTTGATCATTGATAGCGACAGCAGCCATACATTCAAGGCAGGTTTGTCAAAACTTGTGCATCTGTAGGGTTAGTCACTGTTGTTCTGCTGTTAAAATACGATGCTGTCCATGTTTGATGAACTCCAATGTCTTCTACTTACTTTTCTTTGTCGTCAATTCTTTCGCTCTTTTACAGTCACAGTAAGTGGTTCAGTTTTTCCTCATAATCTTATCTCATCTGGCTTGATTCATGCACATGATTGACCTCTGGTTCCCCACAAACAATGACATACAAATTGCACACCCAAAAGTTCCAAATGGCCACATTGCCATCTAATTGTCCAGCATACTACTTGATGAGGACTTCAATTGCAAGATATGAGACTTTGGATTCATGAAAATTGGGTTTTTCTTACTTGTTCTACCACTGTCCTCTGTTCTAACCGAGGATGAAATAGATCATCTTGGTTTCCCCTGGTTACACGCTACATCTCAACAGGAATCACATCAAAGAAGGATGACATTTGCACCTGCTGAGTGATTAGGGAAATCAAGGCCTTTTTTTAAGAGAGAAACCAATTATGAACGTTGATAACTGCAGAAAAATGTGAATTAATTTAACCTATGCTTTTATGATTTCCATGTATGAATGAAGATGTTTGCTGCAGCAATTTGCAACATTTTTAAAACTCTTTGAAGGGTCAAAGCTAGAACATGTTTGTCCATTAGATGCTTTGATGCTTCTAACTTGCTGGAGATTGTTTTCCAGGTTGTTCATGGTGCAGAGAGAGGAGAGACCGCTGCCCTATTTCTTTCTCCTTTGAGGTCTGCAAACAAGAAAATGCCTGGTGCTGATATAGGAGAAAGCGGCAGCCAATTTACCTTTTTCTTAACGGCTCCTCTTCTAGCATTTTGCCAATTAGTAGGTCTCTCTTCATCCAGTCACGATGAGGTATTGCACATTTCCCCAGTGAGAAGATTTAGTCAACTCTTGATGGTTTTAATTTCTTACTTGATTGCTCTTTTTTGTTAGGATGCTTATAAGGATGCAGAGAACATACTTGCCTCTGCCTTCTCTGGATGGGAAGTAACTCTTTGTACATCAGCTGACCTGGATCTGGTTTGGGCTCAAGTTCTATCAGATCCGTTTATCCGCCGCCTAATATTGAGGTACGCATGTTATTTTCCAGGAGAGGAACTGTTCGATTTACCTTTGGTTGAGCTATTTAAGGTTGATTGTACCTTTGATCAGTCTTTAATGTCTATATGAATACGATGAAACTGCTGCACAGAAACTTAAACTTGTGATTTTTCTAGCCTTTAGGAGGTCTTTTGCTGCCTTTGACTTTAAGCATGTCTGATGAGTACGACAAGCAAACTAATGGTGTCACATACTGCAGATTCGTGTTCTGCTGGTCTGTGCTTTTCTTCTTTTGTCCACCAGGAAACAAGGAACAGTATCTGCCGGTTTGCCTGCCCTGTTTGCCCGAGTCACTCTCTCCGACATCCGACATTGTGCGTTCTGCTGTGGTTCGGATCACAAATCACTTCCAGGTTGCCGAACACTTTCACTTTGCCGATGTATAAACCAGCATGCAGACATGACCGTAAATACTGAGCAGCACAGTGAGAATCCTGCACAAGTCCTATCAGGTGAGCTGCCTTCTGGGAGCGGTAGAGGTACATCACTAGAGAAGAAGAGGTTGTAAACCAAGCTTAGTTTGATTTGTTCTTTGATCCATTTGAGCATTGTAATTTTTGTGGTCTGCTGTATTTGCTTGAGTGGGTTTTCAATAGTGTACTTTACTAATTCGTTTCACATTACTATGGAAAAAGGAAAAGAAGCAGGAGGCAGAATGAGATTGATTTGTGTACCTTGGTTTTAGGGCTTTTGTGATGGACAAAAGGGAGTAGTTGGTCCATGATGGTAGAGGTGTAAATTGTGTATTCTTTGATTGGAGAATTATAGTCACTGACTGAACTTACAGAAACTGATCTCTCTCTCTCTCTCTCTCATTGAGTCCATTGGCATACCAGCTTTTGATTGCCCTGCGATGGGCGAACATTGCGATCTTTGACTCGGGGGAGACTTATATGGCTGTATGATCGTTCCGCGACTCATTCGACTTGTGGGAGACGACCCGATACTCAGAATTTTCTCCTCCATGAACGAGGATGACTTCTTGATTAATTTGCTCGTTTTGCTGGTATGCTGAACAATACGTGATTCGTGAGAGCAAAATTTAGTAGTCTGTGGTTTCGTACCGGACATTTTTCCGGCAGGGATTTGTTGCAATGAGGGAGTTTTCACGTACTTTTGGCACCAAATTTTGGTATCTTTATAAAAATGATGAGGAGCCCGTATTCTCTTGCCTACCTAACATGTAAATACACGTGTCTAGGAAAAACAAAATATTTTATGATTCGAGTAACTATCGTGTGATTCGACACCAATTTATAAAGAAAGAAATTACCAAAAAAAAATGTACTTCATCTTTCATGTCAAATACCTTCCTGGTGTGTTTACGACGCAAACATGACCGTAGATATTGAGTTGCCATTTTTCTTTTCTTTTTCTTGCCCTCAACATTCGGCAATTTCTCTCTATTTTTCACATTTTTTTATTTTTTATTTTTTATTTTTTTATAAATTTAGTCTTTTTATTTTGTTATCTAACATTCCGTTTGTCTGGCTCCAAGCCAAGTGCCACTTGTGCGAAAAGTTAAAGAAAAAAGTTACCACAGGGGTTTTGCATCCATTAAAAAGCGGGCCACCACTAAAAAAACAAGACTAACATAAAGGATAACGATAGGTTTTATGATTTAAATGCATAAATTAAAAGTTGTAGGAAGTAAGTATTGGTTCAGGTACAAATTTTAGGCATCTACTATAACTGTCATTTTCTCTTAAAAATAAATCTCTTGTGTTTCAAGAAACTGTAATCTTATAAGGAAATTGTTAAGTACCCTTTTTTTAATTAATGAATATGCTGGGGAGGGACAACTAACTTCGCTGCCTCCTAGAGTTATCATAAGTGTTCCACAAGTGATCCAAATGTTTAGTATAAGGTATAATTATTTCTCATTTTTTAACGAGATTACAATTACCGTACCATCAAATGTAAGTTATAATAAAGTTATAATTGTTCTAAATCTGACACACAAACTAAATCTAAACTATGGAGAAATTGAGATTTCCGGAGATCAAGGAGTAACGTAGATTTCTTTCTCTTTTAATTTTTCACAGATATGAATCGGAGGGAACTAGGTCTAATTAATTGATTGTCTAAAAAAATTGTCTTTTTTGCAATTAAAAATCACAGTCAAGGATAAATTTAGAAAAGAACTCCAAAACATCTATTCTAATTTTAACTTGAAGCACTCGAAATCTTTCAACGTATCAAGATCGACGCCTCCACGATTTTTCGCAACTTAAATATTATTTTTATTTCCTAATTGAGAAAGTCACGACCAACATGTACTAGCAAAAAAGTAAGTTGGTAAGTGAGGTCTTCATGGAAGGTGAGAGTTCGTTTCTCCAAATTTAAGGATGAAAAGTCAAATTCTAAATGTCAAAAAACTTATCAAAATATCATGTATGTTTCTGCCCATTTCACATTTGAATATTTCAAAAAATATGTTTCTACCCATTTCACATTTGAATGTTTTAAAAAAAAAAAATTTAGATATCACAATCAAGCAAGGGTTAAAGCATGATTAAAAACAAAAAAGGTAAAAGTCAGAATTGACACCGAACATCGTCCTTAGTACCTTAAAAAAACAAAAAACAAAAAAAAGGAAAAGAAAAATAGAAAAAGTTGGTGGAAAGTCCACATTAACGTCTTTCCGTGAATTTTCCGGGAGACCGGGCCGGTGTTTCCCTTCGATCCTCACCGCCCACGTGGAGGAATATTACCTCCGATTCCCTTCCCAAGGTTACGGCTTCGGGGGCCGAGTCAAACCGCGGCCGCCCTGGCCAATCACGTCGCGCCACGCAGGCCCCGCGATCCGTGGCAAAGCGCGCTCCCGGCCCCTCCTCCTGTTGTCCGCCGTCCATCCGGGGGCGAGAAAACACAAACCGGGCGCCTCTCCACCGTACGATCCGTCGCCCAAAGAAGCACAAGGATCGCGATCCTCCCCCGTCGGATCGTCCCGCATCCCGCCCCTATAAATAGGAACCAACCGCTACTTCTTAGAAGATTTTTTGGCATAGCATTTGAAGAAGCGGAAAGAGGAGAGAAACCCGCGGAGAAGAACAAGAAGAGGAAGAAGAAGATCTAGAGAGGCAAGTTCTGCGCGATTTTCTCCCTTCTGATTTTGTCGATGATGAGGTAGAATTGTAGCTAGCTGTCGTGATCTCGTGCGCCTCTTCCTGTTCGTGCTTCGGTCGCGCATGCTGTGGTAGTTGGAATCATTGCCATGGGGCTTTCCTTCGAATTCTAGGGTTTTGCCTGTGGCCTGATTTTTGCTTTCTCTCGGTTAGGTAGATTCTGCGCTTCTTAGTTTAATGGTTGTTCTGAAATCGTGTTCGGAGGCGACGATCTGGGAAATTTAGGGTTTGGGGTTAGGCAATTGATCTGCGGACGATGTTTCGCGCTTCGTTGTTTGAGAAATTTAGGGGCTTGGGCTAGGGATGGACGTGTGATTTCCTTTTCCTGTTGTGATTTCTGCGGTCGTTTGGGTACATGTCGGTACGTTAGCTGAGATATGGGACGGATTGAAGCGTGTGAGGGTTGTCGAGTGCTGGGTTACCAATTGTGTATGATGTGACGATTGTCTGAATTTTATGATTGAGTATAACGTTGTGATGTCCAACAGATGGCCCGTACCAAGCAAACCGCTCGTAAGTCAACTGGAGGGAAGGCTCCGAGGAAGCAACTCGCTACCAAGGTTTGTCGATTTCTGTGTGATGGTGTTTTGATTACTGCAATTTCTATTCGGGTTGTGATTTTGGGTTAATGTGACCTTTGACATGATGAGGTGTTCTTGTACTTGTAGGCTGCCCGTAAGTCTGCCCCTACCACTGGTGGAGTGAAGAAGCCTCACCGTTACCGCCCTGGTACTGTTGCTCTTCGGTAAGCTAAGCCATCTCCTGGACTGCGTGTGTTCTTTAACCAAGGAATTCTGTATCTGTCAATTGACCATCCAATTTAATCTTGCAGTGAAATCCGTAAGTACCAGAAGAGCACTGAGCTTTTGATCAGGAAGCTCCCATTCCAGAGGCTTGTTCGTGAAATTGCCCAGGACTTTAAGGTGATGTGTCTGCCCTCATTCGATTGTTACAAATAATCATGGGGAAGAGTTCTTCGCTCATGGAAACTGAATTGTGGTGTTTGCTTGTTCTTGGCTGCAGACTGATCTGCGTTTCCAGAGCCATGCAGTGCTGGCCCTTCAGGAGGCGGCTGAGGCTTACCTCGTGGGACTGTTTGAGGACACCAACCTCTGCGCCATCCACGCCAAGCGTGTGACCATCATGCCCAAGGATATTCAGCTTGCACGAAGAATCCGGGGCGAGCGTGCCTAGGCTGTATCTCCTGAAATGGAGGAAATTGAATCTTGGCGGTGGTGTTATGGTGGTGTTTCTTTTGTTCTTTGCTTGTTAAGGTGGACTTCTAGGACTTTTCAGATATGATATAGGCATGATCGTAGTTTGTTCTTTTTTAGCGGATTCAAAAGGGCAAAGACAATGATGTTGCCTGGGGTAAATGGGTTTGTGTAATAGTGGTCGGCCTAATTTGACATTACATTTGCGTATGACCGTGCTTTTCCTATTTCTTGTGGGATTTGCGTATGTTGACTGATGTTTATTGTGTCTTACTATTTGTTAGTTCTGTTCTTTTGCACGAGATGTGTATTTGGAATGTGTTATGCCTGATGAAACATCTTGTATGTTTTGATTGATATAATTTCTAAGTGGGGATGAAATCGATCGACTTTGTCCTAACCCGTCGAATTGATGACTTGAACAACAATTTCTGGGCCCTTAACAAATAATTCCACCCAAGGATTCAACTTGGAACGAGTCGTGTTTGACTTGTGGCTCTGTTTGGACGGCCGAAGAAAGGAAGCGATAATCTCTCGAGAGTCTGGCGGAACCGGTTTTAAAAGACGCACCGAGCGCCGCCATCCGCTTGTGGCTTTTCAAAAATCTTCTTCCCCTAATTTCCGTGGTTAAAGAAAATAAATTTGGACTTTTATCTTCTTAAAAGACATGCATAATTCGTATGACATAAGAGGCTCATGATTGGGGTACTGATCGCAGCAGTTAATGGTTTTATGAGCCCAGCAAGAGGCGATCAGTTAATGGTTTCTCGAGCCCAACAAGTGGAAACGAGGGTATGTGCTGGGGACTTGGGCCCCGTCTTCGATGTATTCGAACTCGGATCTTGATGACATGGACATAGAAAGCGAGTATCTAGCCACTAGTGGTGGAATTTGGGCCTAGCTTGAAGAGACTAAGCTTAGACTTTATGGACTCGGTACCGACTATCGTGAAACCATGTGTGGGAGTCAATGACTTCAGCATGAGATTGGGCATCGGCAATGAATGTCATGGACCCAGGCATGGGCATTGGATCCCAAACCCAGCCCAAGTGCACTTGAGCCTAGCATCAATGACTAGGCCATGGGAAGTGAGTACTCAAGCATGGCCATCGAGGATTGGCATGGGGTTCTTGAGCCAAGCCTTTGTGGACTTGGCCTTGGCTTCGATGGGCCTAGGTAGGGGTGTGCAACCGGACCGGGTCAACCCGGTTCCCGGTTTGGCCCACCCGAAAAACAGGGTCGGGAACCGGTTCCGGTTGAAACCGGTTCGGGAACCGGTTCCCAAAGTTCAGACCCTGTTTGAACCGGTCCGGGAACCGGTTCCGAGGGAATACCCACCCAGGAACCGGATTGACCGTACCGGTTTGGGAACCAGTTTGAGAACAGATTTTTGAGCCCCAAAACAAAACCCTAGTTGTTTCTAACATTTTATCTTTACTCTCACGCAGCACCCTCGTCGCTCTCAACCTCTCACGATCTCACCTCCGCCGATCCATCCGAGCAGAAGCAGCATCGCCTTCCTCCAGATCAGCGCCCCCATCTTGGTCCCGGCCATCCTCGCCACCCCAGCGCCGTCGGCCTCGCTGCTCGAGAAGGCTGGGTGCAAGACGTTCGCGGGCCTCCTCGTCTCGACACCGGGGTCGACTCCTCACGGGTGGCCAGCATGGTGCTCAAGTCCACCCCCGTCGCGATCTTCACCGTTGACAGCGTCCTCCTCCCCGCCGAGCTGTTCGGCAAGTCCCCGTCCCCCGCGCCAGCGCCGTCGCTGGTAAGCACGATTTTTGCTCTTCGTCGTGAGTTGTCGGCTAATTAGTTCTACTTACCCCCGCGCCGGTGCCGGCGATGTTTGCTCTTTTGATTCGTTCTGGTATTTTAAGAAGATATTGATCCGTCAGACCGTTCTTGTATTGCGAATCTGGTGTTTTTTTTCTCGGTGGGACGAATCTTGAGAATTGATCAGGAGTTGAGCGAACGAGCGAATGAGCATTTGAGGTTATTGTGATGATGCGCATTCGCGATGGATGGTCGAGTGGTCACTGATGAATACGATGAGTTTGAACGGGCCATCTTCGCTGGTATTCTATTTTGAGGAAATGCTGAGAATTGTAATTCCAAGCAAAGAGCAAAGCATGTGAAAGTGAATGCTGTAAAGTTTGTTTGGTTAGCAGGATTCTCTTTTAAGAGATGTAACCAATTCTGTTGTAACTAAAAAGTTGGTTGATTTGATAGGAGAAAGAGATGACAGATAGAAATCGGACGGAGCTATTTTTTATGCCAGATTACCAATGTTTTCGGCCGACTAATTCTTTTTAAACTGAGTTTATCAGAATTTACACATGTTTGGACATACTACTAAAGACTCAGATTTCGTTGATTCTTGTCTTTGACTATCTCGCGTGCTTTCAATTGGCACGAGTGCCTTGGATTTGAGCATCCGACAAATTGCAGGGTTGCTCTTTTTGTGGGCTGGCTAGGTCACTTCTTGCTTTCCTTAGTTTACAGGTGGCTGCTTTTTTCTCGGTGGAACGAATCACTGATTGGCGATATGTGACTTCATTTTTCGTTTTTCTATTGGCTGGGAATAAGTTTTGGGGAAAATTGAGGGGCAGCTTCTGCAATTGCCCGTGTGATGGTGCCCAATTTACCAATCTGCAATCTGCCACCAGTGATTATTTTTAGAAATGACCTTTCTTGGCTCTTCTATTCCAGCGACCCATCGCTCCCGAAATCCAGTGGAAGCTAGACCCCCTGCGCTCCAAGTCTATCACCACCACTACCAGTGCTATTCGCCGGAGAGGAAGTGGAGCGGAAGAGAGATTTCTTCTTTTGGTAGGATTTTTTTTTTTTTTTTGGTAAAGCTTCTTTTGGTAGAATTTAAAATGGTGTATTTCTGAGAAATCTAGTTCTTTAGCATTCTTAATTCAAAGTCCTCTGTGGTTGGCATAGAAAGTATGTTGGATGAATTTTTAACCATTATTTTTCTGGCCATGCAAAATTTATACCTTTGAAATCTTGTCACGGTTTGGCTGCAGGATGAGATGTTAAGACAGAGATTCATGGTTTATAATGGAGTTAGCTCAATTGATATGTCAGTAATAGCTACTAAGTACATGCCTACGTGTAAATGGCTTCAGCATACACTCCAAGCTCATGAAGTGATGATGCTGAGCACTGAGATTGAAGATGGGATCAGTTTAGATGATCGAGAAGTGAAGAATAGAGTTCCTTGTATAGCATTAGGTTGAGTAAAATTTTGGAGTTTTCCTTTGTGTATTTCGTCCTTTACTTCTTCAAGGAAAGTTAGATTGTATGCAAAGAAAAACGGAAAGGGAAATCAAATCGTAGGTCTTTGAAGTCTTTCTCGATCTTTACTAGTTATGAGCAAACTAAAATCCTTTCTTGAGCCATCTGTTAAACTTGATACAGCTGGTGAAGTTTGCTTATTGCAGTTTACTAGCAAGGTGTGAAATGTGCACGTTCAGAATTTTTTTTATTGCAAAACAGGTTCCAATATAAACAGGGTTAACCCTGTTCCCGAACCGGAAAAACAGGGTGGGTCGGGAACAGGGTCCAATGCAAACAGGGTAGGGAACAGGGTCCAAAAAAATAGAACTGGTTATAACAGGGTCGGGAACAGGGTCCAGGTCTAGACCCTACCCACCCTGGACCCGATCACCCCTAGGCCTAGGGGCATCAAACTAGGGTGCGAAGCTTTAGTGCCAATGTCTTGGTGTAGAGTTGGGTATTTCAACATGAATCAACTAGCACCGAGGTCTCAAGCTAGCCTTCGGGGACCATGTTTTTGAGCCATGTTAGTGTCGGATGTACTACGTAGTATGACTAATGCTCACGTAAGCTATTTTTGGTCAAAATTAACTAAATGAACTTAATTAATAAAAGATGAAAATGTTTATAATCTAATTGACAAAATTGAAAGGTTTATGATTAAGTTGACAAAAATGCAATAAATTTAAGATTTTTTGGACCAAAATTTATGATGAGAATAATCTAAAAGTTTGGTTGCATTTCGAGGGGGTCTTGCTTTATGTTCTTCCATTACTAGAGTGAGGCAATAAAACCTTTAAAAAAAGGTTCTACATGCCTGAAAGCCATGTTTCCATTATATTATTTTCTAATTTACTATTTTCATGCGATTTATAGTTTGGTTGACTTCTTGAGGCTTTCTTAAGTTTTAAATTTATGTTTCTGTTTGTTTTGACTTACTAAGTAAAATGTTACTATTGACTTCCAAGCCAAAACTTTAAAATGCCGTTAAGATTAACAAAGGGAAAAATTTACATACCATTAATGTGTCCATATCAAAGCATTGAAGTGAGCCATTTTATTAGATGAGAGTTTAGAGTAAATCTCGTCTCAAATAAAACCATAAAGGGGATAAATACACTATTAGTGCCAAAAGTTGTGTACGATGCTCAGTTTTGTGCCAAAAATTTTTTGTCGGATCACTTAAGTGCCAAAAAGTTTGAAAAACGCTTACTTTGGTGCCAACTTTGATCCGGTTGGTCGGAAATTCGACGTGGCACCTTTTTATTAATTTTTGAAGCTGATATGGCTCGCCAGAGAGTACAGTCAGCATCCTAACACCAAAACAACACCGTTCGCCGTCCTTAATGGCCCCCGCACTCGGCAGCCACTGCTCCGACCCCAACCCCAACCTTGACCCCGACCGCAACGATGGCCATTTGGCAGCCGCGGCTTCGACCCCGACCCCGACTGCGACGATGGCCACTCGGTGGCTGCGGCTCCGACCTTGACCCGACCCCAACAATGGCCACTCGACGGCCACGGCTCTAACCCCGACCCTGACCACGACAATTGCCACTCGGCAGCCACGGCTCTGACCCCGACGCGACCCCGACGATGGCCACTCGGTGGCCGTGGCTCCGACCCCGACCCCGACCCCAACGTCGACAACGACCACTCGGCAACCAAGTCGAAGGCCGTGATTTAGCTAGTGCTCGGGGAGGCCGTCGACGAGTGCGCCGCCATTGATGTCTCTCTCTCCATCTCCGATCTCCTCGACAAGTGCCTGGCTTGTGTCTTCCAGTATCTAAGCTTCGGCGACGGAGGCTGATGCTCCCTTATGTGCCATTGAGGGGTCCGAACAGCGCCGAGCAATGGCGGCTGAGCGAGCGACGGCGGAGGCTGAGCAATGAAACCTTAATTTCAATCCCCAAATAAAAAAAAAAATCTCCAAATGAGTTAAACGGCATCGTTTTTGTGAGGCCATCCATGTAGGACGGCAAAACGACGTTATTTAAGGCCTTGTTGATTTTTTTTTTTTTTAAAGCCACATAATCATTTTGGCCGGAATCTTTCGTCGGTGGCACTAAAGTGATCGTTTTCCCTCCGATTTGGCACTTAAGTGATCCGACGGAAACTTTTGGCATCAAAGTGAGTGCCGTACACAATTTATGGCATTGATAGTGTACTTCTCCCAACCATAAAGTGTCAAACTTAATTCCAAATGAGGTCCCATACTCATTGGCTAGCCAAATCTTCATCGATCAACAAGTACCTATGCCTCACGTGACACTCTCCAAGTGACAATGAGATCATCAACAAGCAAATTTTCAATTTGTTTTATTTTTTCTTATCTTCTTCACCAACATCATCTTCTATTACTTCTTTAGCTCTAGCAAGCAATGATATTGCAGTCTTCACTGAACTTAGTGTTCTTTGGCTCTTCCGACCCTAGCTCCCTTGTGACTAGGGCTCTCAAGTCCACGGGGTTTGCGATGTTAAGGCTATAATCATAGAGCAGCTTCTCAACATCTCATTGATGCCAACCTCAACAAATATGTGGTGGATATCATGTATGAAGTTAGTGGCCCTAAATTGGGGCCGATATGAGGGTGTGAGAGCTCGAACTATTGGTATTAGGCACCTTGCCTCTCATCGTTGCGCTTATGTTGCCACCACCAAAAGGATGAGCTAAACACATGGCAATAGTCCATGCCTTAGCATTGTCATTTTGATCACCAAGGCATTAAAGTATTGTTCGATAACATGATGAAGTGGTCAACCTCCTTGGCAGACCGATCACCCTTGAACTCCTTCGACTTTGCAACATCCACCCTTTGACTTAGCATCATGGTAAGTATCCCACTCAACATGGTCGTCTTGCAACCCTTGAGCTTTTCTTTGATTGTCCCTAAGTCCTTTTAAAGGTCTTCCATCATGAACTCAAGAGCATAACTCTCTTGTGCAATAAGCTGATGACTTAATCCTAAGTGGTGGATGACTCATCGCGAAGATTCTCTTCGACCCATCGACCCACTCCTTCAAATCCTTGAACCCATTCTACAATTTGTCCACAACCAACAACACCTTGGTGAGATTCTCCTCAATTTAGGAGATGATATCCCTCAATAGTCCTCTTGGCACGAGACCCTTCTTGAGCATTGTCTCCAACACCAATAATTATGGTAACCTCCAATTCGACATCCTCTTGACCAGTTGATATACATCACAAACTCTCTCAATCATGCTCTTTGTGACTTATTTTGATATTATCTATCATATGTTGACACTTGATACTATGATTGTGTGACGCTTGGGCTCCTTATAACTTGTTTCATCCCAACTAGAGTCATTTGGGCTCAGCACTTCCCATGTCAATTGCAAGAGACCCTTTAGGTGAGGCTAGGCCTACGGTCCCCTAGGGTTGTGTGACCTTGGGCCACATTGATTGAGGTCAAGCAACCTCAAGTAAGGCTGGCAACGGCTCATTGGCCACTCATATGTGGTTCGCCAGTTGCTCACAAGCTGCTAAGGCTTTTGCTGAAAAGGTTGTGATGTTTTAAGACATTTTCGTAATTATGAAAGTATAGAGGGGGTAAAATTGGAAGAAAAAAAGGTATATTTGCTTTCTGAATAAGCAGTATTTCAAAGTATCTCCATACCTGTCCTGGGCCAAAGGCCTTTAGAAATGCAATTATATCTTTCCAATGCTATCCAAAAATTTGTCACAAGCTCTTTTACATTTTGGCAAAAGACTCTAGGGTCCCAAAGCCCCTTCAAAATACTGAACCAAATGCGCCCTATATACATGAGTCCATCAAATTATAATCGTAGATTTTCCCTCTGTCTAGGAGATCCAATCTTTCAATCTACCATCTACCCATGATACCCCTAAAAATGTTCTAAGTATCCAAATTAAGCCTAAAGCTCTAGAAGCTTCAAAAGTATGCCTGATTATCTAAGCCACCTCCTCATCCTATTATACCCGAACACCCCCCTCTATACATGTGCTTGACGATGGGTTTTATCATTAGTGATGGGCTAGGAGTAGTGGTGTGCAAAGGAACCTAGAACTAGATCGGATCGGTCTAGAATCGGTGATTCTTAAGGGAATCTGTCCAATTCCAAATTCTAATTTATTGGAATCGGTGGGTTCTAATCTTGTTCTTGGTTCCATGGGTGGAACCGCCCACCTGTCCATTAGATTCGGAATAATATTATAATAATAAATCAATTTTTAATTTAAAAAATGAGAATCATAAATCCCCAAATCTAAAACCCACTGTTATTCTCATATCAGTCTCTTTCATGTCTCAATGTCTCCCTCTCAATCTCACATCAATTTTTCTGTCTCCATCTCTGTCTCTCAACTCATGATTGTGCTCTCAACTCCCATCAATTCATGGCCGTGACTCCGACCGTTCATCACCTCCCTCTCTCATTCTAAGTCGCCTCCATTTGCCATAAGTTTGAATCCCCAATCTTCAATCTACTCACTAAATCCCTAAATTTGCAAGTCGTTTGTTTATTTGGTCAGTTAGTTCAAAAAAGCTCTAAAAAGATTAAAACCCTACAACCCTAAATTTTTAAATCTTTCTCTTGCTCTTGATTGACTCATGGCCACAACTTTCAATTTGTGTCTCATGGAGGAGGCTTCATCCTCTGATTTTTTTGTTGGAGCTTGAATGAAGATTGAGGATTATGAGGGAGAGTGAAGGTAGGCATTACTTCTTCTTTATACTATTCCAGACCTAGGCATCGAGAAGTGGTGAGTCCACATGTCATGTGATTTTTGACTTTGGGTTCGTGGTTATAGGGAGGACAAGTAGACAAGCAATTCGCTTATGGCTTATCTACATATTAGGTGCACCAGTAGCCATGGCTATGGCCCATGGTCGCACTACGAATAGACAAGTGGTGGGGTTGGGTATAACATGCACATTGTGTCAACGTCTATCAAGATTACTATATAAAATAAGTATATTATACCTGCGAATCTCCCGACTTCGAATCAAGTTATTTAAATTGTGGGTTTGTATGCTCTGTCCTATCGTCCTCTCTGTTTCTCTATTTCGTCTCATTTTCTCTCTAAATTGTGTTTATGCATGAAGTGTCTTGGTCATGTGTGTGTGGTAGACAATGAGTGATGATGTATATTCAGTGATGGTCGGAGATAATTGATAGTGGGGTAAAATGTATGTGTGTTGTTCTCTGTACAAAGCTAGTGTGTTGTTCTTTGTATAAAACTTTTATGCGTTGATCTCTGTTGACGAAGCGTTGCTTGATTTGAGCAAGTGATTCACTAACATGTCAATGGAAGTTGAGATATCCTTTGATGCGATAACGTCAATAATGGAATCAAAATCACTAGGTCATGGAAGAGGGGAAGACTTTGAAGATGCATCCAAAACAAATAAGGTATTTGGTTCTTGTCCTTCTAGTAAGCAAAAATTGGTAGCTTGGCTTTATTTTCATAAATGCATTACTCACACAAATGGGAAAGTTGATGTGTTCAGCAATTATTGTAGGGCCAAGTATTCATACCATGTTGATAATGGTACTTCAAATATGTTAAAGCACTTGAGAAAGTGCAATACGTGTCTTCGAAATATAGATAAGAAGCAAAAATCGCTTGCATCACAAAGAGTAGATGGAACTTAGTGTGAGTTTGATTCAACTTTGCAAATGGGCTTTGAGTGTAATACAAATACTGAAACTCTAAGCTCTTTGGAGAAATGAAAATTGTATTTAGCAAAAACTCTTTGCAAAATAAATTTTGGGTTAAAGTAGTGTTTAGCAAAAAACAAAAACTTTAGCAATGAGCTTTGACTATATTTTTATTTTATTTTTTTATTAAAAAAGAACTCAAGCCCTTCGATGGAGTTGGCGAAGGGCTACGATCATTGGTGAGCCAGATTTGGCTTTGGCGGCCGTCAACTAACGTCGCCTGATCTTAGGCGACCTGTCACGAGGGTTGCTCAAAGTCGAGAGACCCAAGCGACGGTTGTTGAAGGTTGTGTGACTTTAGCGGAGGTTGCCTGCGTCGTGCAACCCTAGCCTGCCCTTTATCGACCATATTTGCCCTCGTCACCATCCTCACGTGAAAAAGATTAATAGTTACAAGGAGGGACAAAATTGAAAAACTAAAGAATTGGTGAGAGCACCATTAGGCTTTCGACATTCCTAAGGCTAGCATTTGGCCGAAGGTTATTTAAAAATTCTTGCCAAACACTCCAGCATTTTCTCAAGGGATTTTAAAGGATGAAAGCCCATTGGGAAAACTAAACCAAATGCACTCTCAACTAACATGGGGAAATACTAGTACATAAAATGCTGGTATTTTAACAACATGGATGTGACACTCAGATTTGCGCCAGTTAAATTACACATTTTAGAAACTAAGTCATGACAATATTTAGGAAAATAACCTTATCAGACTAATTCTGATAGAATTATGTCCTAACTTTGTTAAACTATGGATTTCAAGAGTCCCTAAAAGCATACAATGTTTGAAACTTTAATGGTTGCACGTGTCTTGATGAAAGTTTGTTGAGGGTCCCTGGAGTAAATCCATTGTCCCACATTGTGAAGTTGCTTGTGCACAGGAGGGGTAACTTCGAAAGAGAGTAGGGAACTATGGAGTGGCATCGATTTCCTATGGCTAGCAAAGAAAAGATGTTCGTGTCAGAAATTATATGGGTTAGGAAAATATAATGGGAAAAAGGGGAAAAAAATAATTTTAAGAAGGCCCACTTGTGTAAGTCAGTCATTTTCCTTTCTTTGGTGTGGTTAGAAAGGTCGAGGGATTGTTGCCAAAGGAATTTTCCCCCACGTGGATGCCAGGTGGAGATGCAAGGAACTGCCACTTTTATCTTCTTCCCCTTAAATGTCCAGTAGCCCAACTCTTGTTTGGCCCTTCTTCCAACTCCCTTGTAGAAACACTACCCTGCACCCTTCCTCGTCTCTAACCAGCAGCGACAAAGGCAATCCTATAGAGAAAACCGGCACCAAAGACTTGTTGATGACACCAGCTAGCCTATCCAAACATCCCAAGTGCAGGAGGAGGCCATTGAAGCCAATCACACCGTCTGAAAGTCCATTCGCCGATTGCGTGCCCATCCGCAATGCCCAACCAAGCAAGTGAACCAACTGCTCTATTCTTCATGGGTAGTGCCACTCTAGGGTAATTTAGGGGTAGGTGAGGTCAAGATCAGGTTTGCATGTGGCAGATTCTTCCTATCTTGGCACGAGAGAGAGCGAGGGAGAGACTGTGAGTGAGATAGGGATAGAGATCATGGGCATGAGCGAGAGAGAGTGAGACCGTGAGCTAGTGGGTTGGTTTGGATTCTGTAGGCGAATTGGAAAGGACCCAAGGGTTCGACATTCTGGTTTGAGACTCGAGGGTAGCTCGGTGAGGTTGTGAACTTAGGTAGTTAGTTTGAGGTTCATGGGTAGTTTGGTGAGACCGTGAGCTTTGTTAACTATTTCGGGTTTCATTGATCGATCGATGAAATTGAGTAGTGAAATCCATGAGGTCGACTTGTCAATGTGGGCTCATGTGCGGTGCAATGAACTCGCGAATGATGGAGGTCGTGAGTTTGATGTTTGGAGTCTGCGAGTGAGATTAGAAAGGCCAGGAGGCATTTGGTGAATGACGAGGACAAGGAGGTGTCCATGCAATTATTAGTTTGCATTTTGGTGCTAGTCTTCGTGTGTGTTCATGTGGTGCTTTGTCAAAGTCATGTTTTGGGAGCCATATGTCTAAGACGGCCCTAAAGAAAGGTGTCTGGGTTTTTTACTATTGTGGTAATGATTTGTGGTTCGCAAATAAGTTATAGGCATCGTCATAGTTGTCCCGTCCAAGTTAGATGAATTTTGGATTTGGTTTACTAGTCATCCCGCGAGTTCTCATGTAAGAATCAAGTCACTCAGCTAAGTGATTGCTAAGTGGGGACAGCTCATGTGTCTTGTAATGGACCATGAGTTCATGTTGGTAAGCATGCTTAGATCAAACAAGCGATACCTGGATTAATAGCCTTTTCGTTATCTATCTGTATGACTAATAAAAAAATCTCGTGTTAGTGACTGCGGAAAATGGGATAGAACTAAGGTGTTGAGAGGGTGTAAGATAAGATTAGGAATGGGAAGCCAAGGTTGTAATAATTCAAGGATGACTGAACTGGAGTGTAAGGCCATGCGCTAGTAGACGAATAGAAACTGGGAAGGTTGAGCGGATCTCTGTCTTGGGTTTGATAATGGGATCGAGACCAAAGACCATGTAGTTCATCACCTTTTAATAGAATTTGAGCTATCTTGTACACTGGAACTATTTAGTGCTACAACAGGATGAGAATACATATGTTTGCCATCGGCCGATAAGCCAATGGGAGGCCTTGGGTGTCGAGATGCCTGGAGAAGGGTGAAAGGGAGTGGTTGCGTACTCTCCAGAGGATTAAGGAGGGTTGAATAACTCCTCAAAGGACCTCGCGATGCCAGGTTGGGTGCGAGGGGTACAGGGAAGGGTGTCATCTCCCCCTGGATGATTGTTGCAGCCAAATCCACATAGACACATCGATTAAATAGTTTTTGTTTTATTTTATTTGTTAGTGGGAACCGCACTTATTAGTCTCTTATCCTAGTACTGGACTTACCTTTGAGCGAATGATGTAGACTCTTAACCGAACCCCGTAGTTGATGCATGGCGAACTATTTTATTTGTTAGCGGCCAACCCACAAGCTCGAACCACCGATTTACTTGCTGAGTTTTGTTTTGAACTCACACTTGTTTACTTTTTTTTTTTTTCATTTTCATATTAGAAGATGTCCTCCGCTCCACCTGCTCCCGCCACGACTATCCTCTATGGCGCCCCATTTGACTTCGTATGGTGATGTGAGGAGATCCACAATCAGCAGTTCCCAAGCATGACCTTCTTCAAGTTTACCTTTCGCTTGACGGTGGATACGGTGGCACCAACAGGGCCAGCATACCTGGCCTTCGTAGCCCTATAAGCTATATGCATGCGTGGAAGGATGGCTGATGGAAATTGTATGATGAGGGTCTGGGCCATGGAGGTAGCCCAATGGTGTAGGTGATGATCCGATGGGCGCCTGCCTTTTGGGAGAGATTTTGTTTTTTATGCTGACCGGCTAACTGATGAAGGACTGTTTGTATATGGTCGACATGGGGTGGGATACCTAGTGTTTTTTTTTTATACAAACCCTCCTTCATAGTTCCATCTTCCGACGTGTACAAAGATAAGGTTGATGGTAAAAAAAGTTGAAGGCAAGTTAGTTTCTTATATTCTAGCCTAGTTTAATTGTTATAGTTGCAATTTATTATCAAGATTTTATTGAGTATAGTTCTCATAGTTTAGCAACTAGGTAAAATAGGTGATCGGGAATTGGCATGCCGCAATGGAAGCTTTTTTTTTTTTTTTTTTTTTTTGTAAAGGTAAGAGATATATTTCCACAATGGAAGTTTTATTAGGAGAAATATAAGAAAATGCTTGTTTAGATGATTATAATTTATAATTGATGAACGACCATTTACAATGGTTAAGTGTGTCAGATTTTATGATTATGTCAATCAATTAAAACCACTCTTAAGCATAAGTCGTGATTTATGGTGGTTAGAGATTGCATGAAATTATATTTTTGTGAAAAAAGAAGTTTGAAGGTTTATTTTGATAAGCTTAATTCTACAATCATACTCACAAATGATACATGGAGTTTCATTCAAAATTTGAACTATTTATTGTGAAAATTAGAAATTACACAAAAGAATCATCAATTTTGTGGTTATGCCTAGCCACAAGGGTATGAATATTGGGAAAATGGTTGAGAAATACATATACAAGTTGGGAACACAGCAAAAAGGTATTCACAATAACTGTGGTTAATGCTAGTTCAAATAAAGTTATCATTGGTTATTTGAAAGAAGAATTTTCAAGAGATAGACTATTCATCTTAGATTGTGAAGTTTGACATATAAGATGCACAACTCATATGTTGAAGTTGATTGTAAAGGATGTTAGCCAAGGTATGCAATTCTATTGCATCTATTTAAAATGTGATTAGATATGTAAGGAGTTCTTTTATGAGAGCTAAAACATTTCGAGATTGCATTGAAAGGACAAGAACCATTTATAAGGGTTTAGAGTGTGTTAACATCTCTACTAGGTGGAATTTCACCTACCATATTTAGACATTGCCATAAAGCTAAGAAAAGCTTTTGAAAAGGTAGATGAATATGGTATTTTTTTCTCAACTAAGCTTAACTCTAATACTCCAAGTAGTGTTGATTGGGAAAATGTCATTATTCTCTCCAAATTTTTGAAGTTTTATTATGCCACCAATTGGATATATGAGACTTTGTATATCACTTCATATAATTATTTTGGGAGATAGTTTCTTTGTATAATTATCTGAAAAAATTGACGAATGTTTTTTTTATCTTATGGTGAGAGTTGAGGGTGCAAAAATGAAAGACAAGTTTGATAAATATTATAAGAGTTTCGAAAAAGTGAATATGGTGGTGTTGATTGTGTATGTTGGATCCTAGAAAAGAAGATGAATTATGTGAGGTATTATTGTAAACCCATTTATAATGATATTGCGAAAGTTGATGAAATGTTTAATAAGGTGAAGTTCGCCTTGGAACATTTATTTAAATTTTATGAGAAATCTTATTCTAATTCTTGTGACAAAAGTTTGGGTGGTGAGCTTAATGGAGAGGAAGATTGCGGTATAAATTTATATGTGTAAGAGTTGTCGTATGAAGATTTTCTTGACGAGGAGATTAAAAAAGTTTAAGAGCAACTTGTTTGAGTTCGATCGGTATCTTAAAGCTGAATTTGAAGAGACTCATGATTTTGACATTTTGATGTGGTGAAGCATTGTCGGCCAAAAGTTTAAAATTCTATCTTTGATAGGATATTTTGTCTATTCTTATAACTAGTTGTGTGCTTGATATTTTTTAATTTCTTTGACTTGTAGAGTCATGAAAGTTCTGATTTGCACTCAAGAATGGTTGAAAATAGTTCTATAGTCGATTTATGTTGAAGAATGTATCGAGAATGCAGAAAATTTTTAGTTAGGTAAGTCCATATCATTTCATCTTGCAATTCTTTCATATATCTAATGAGTGTATCTATTTTTTTAAAAAAAGATATGAATTATGTTTACGCAGAGATTAACGGTACATAGAGTTTACAAGTTGAAACGGAAGGAATATATGTGGTGAGATTTTTCGACAATTGTTTGAGTTTAATTTCTAATAATGTTGAGTGATCATTAATACTTATTGTTGTTTTACTTTAGGACGTTGGAACTTAGAATTTAAGAGCTCTCAAAGCTTGTGATTCACAAGCTTCACAAGTTGTGAACTTTTTGGTCAATCTTGTTGTGATTATTCTGTTATTGTAAACTTGTCTAATTTACTTAGGGGTGAGCATAGTTCGAGTTGGGCTGGTCCACCCCTCAACCTTAGGACCAGCCCGCATAATGTTGATCCTCAATTTTTGAGATAAAAACCACTCTATTAAGCTTAGGACCGAGGATCAAACCAACTCAATGGGTTCAGTCCGGTTCCAAGATCAACCAAAGACCAATCGATAATATTTTTTTTTTTTTCCAAAAACAACAAACCTACTATTTCAAATTACACATCTATCGACAATGCGATTTTGTGCAACCAAATTATAAATATCAACACATATTCAAAAAATTTAAGATAAGATAACAATATAAATTTTACACCTGCTAAAAGCAAGAAATTATAAAAATGATTAAGACCGCTCATAGAGATATAGGACAGGATAGGAAGTTGAGCGGCGAGCGGGGAAGTTGTTTCTTTCAATTTTGGCAAATTGAAGACTAAGAGGACAAAAAAGATAAAAGAGAACGAGTATTGGAGAAGGACACCATAAGAAGCTGTTTAGTGCTATTGACGCCATTTGACTTAGAGTTTTTTCTTTACATTATATAAAAAAATCATGAATAAAATCATAAATATATATATTATATATATTATATTATATATTATATATTATATACAGTCAATGTTGGTTTGGGTTGGATCGATCCAAACTCCGAGGATTAAGGACCAACCCGGTCTCCCTAGAAATTAAACCAAGATCGGCAGAGTTGGGCTGATCGACAGTTAACCCTGGATTGATGCTCACCCATAAATTTATTATGCGGGATGAGCTTGTTCCAAGTGTCATAGGTTGACACTTGAGATTGCGATCGTGTAACACCTAGGCTCCTTTGGACTTTTTGCCCCCATTGTTCAAGTTGTATAGGCTTTCTTTTCCCTCATCAATTGCACGAGACTCCTTTTCTCGAGCAATTTCCAACATCAACAATAGTGGTAACCTCCAATTACTACATCCTCTTAATTAGCCATGCACCACAAGCTCTCCTAATCACTTTCTCTATAACTTATTTTGATACCACCTATATCTCCAATTGACACTTGAGATTGCGATCGTGCGCCACTTATGTTCCTTTTGACTCGTTCACCCCTTACTAGAGTCATCTAGGCCCAACCTTCTCCTTGTCAATTGTCTCACTCTTTCGCTTAGCACACCTTAGATTGCAGAAAGTAAATATTGAGAGAAATGTTTTGGTAGAGAATGCTCCATTGCTTTTCCTATGTTGGATGGGTGGATATTCCAAATGAGGAACGAATGGAGCCTTATACATAGGAGCCCATCAAACTATAACCATATATTTCCCATCACTGAGAACTGCCGCCTTACACCTGGTATATAAGCCCACACGAACGCCTTAACCCCCAGGAAAGCCCCACTCTGCTCAAGCGGCGAACAGCGGTTTCTTCTTGTTCCGGATCGGTCCTTCACCGTCAACATGAAGGTACATACCTCTCAACTCTCGTTCACTCGTCTCTCTTCCCGTTTTACTTTCACTCGAGGTTTCTGATGCATTTTCCCTCTCTGTAATCTGAAGTTCAACATAGCGAATCCAACCACCGGTTGCCAGAAGAAGCTCGAGATCGACGATGACCAGAAACTGTAAGTCGAACCCTTTTTCTTGGGGGTGAAAATGTCGGATGTTGTTGATGGGTTGTGGCTGTTCTTATGTGGAATGCTTTGAAAGCTCTTAGTTTGTTGAATTGATCAAGTGGGTGTTGGCCCCTGTTCAGTTCCTTGTGTTTGGGCGTCTATTGCTAGTGTTCTGTGTATTCGTAGATGGAACTATTGCTCTTCTCGCTCGTGTGATGTTGAGACTGATAAGAATGTTTGTTCTCTGATTGGAATTACTTACGGCATCGGTTTGAGTGAGCATGCTTATAAAGCGATTATGCGATTTACAGGAATGGAAAGACCGCTCACATGGTCTTCAACGTTTGATTCGGGTTCCGCATTTAAGTATCTGAAGCACAAAAATTGATATTTGTTCCTTTAGGTGTTCATTTTTCATGGCCCCTCTATCTTTCTTTGGTGACCTGAGTGATGTATCTTGTTGGTCAGAACAGCATATCAAAACTGTAGGATCTGATTCCCGTATTAGCAATTTTAGAATGCTGAATGGATTTTAGGGACAGATTGTGGGATGGGGTAATCAATAGGGAGTATTTGGGGGGGTACTCCAAATTAGGTGAGAAAAGTCGCTTATTGTTGATTTAACTCTAAACTAGGGAAAGAAAGTGCAAGTTGCGGATGATAGATATACTTCTGAGTTGTCTATCATGTTGTGAATGTGGAAGCATAGGTAACTGAGATTTTTTTTTTTCCTGATATTTTGGGTACAATTTGGTTTTATTTGGCTACCCATGTTCTGAGAGACCATGCTGCGGCACTAGATTTTACTGTATCGAAACCAGTATCTCTTGCATTTCATACTTAAGGATTGGATCATAACAATTTAATGGATCTCCTAAATCTTAAGTCTTATTTTATTGTTTTTCTTCAAAAATATCATTATTTGTAGAGGTCAATGGCCAATTGTCTCTCTAGCAAAAGAAAAGGGATGTTGAGTAATGACTCTTTATGATCTTTTCCACGCAGTCGGGCGTTTTTCGACAAGAGGATCTCACAAGAAGTCAGTGGAGATGCTCTGGGTGAGGTATGTGTCTGCAATTGTTCTATGGAGCTTTTGGCGATTTCTTTGATCAGTTCTGTTATTGACTATCCTCAATGTGGGGCAGGAATTCAATGGCTACGTGTTTAAGATAATGGGAGGCTGTGACAAACAAGGGTTTCCAATGAAGCAGGGAGTGCTGACTCCTGGCCGTGTTCGTCTCTTGCTTCATCGAGGTAGGTTCGACTCTGCAAAGTGCACGAATACATGAATTTGGCAATTCTTGCATATAAGCTGAAGTTATGTCAGCTATGTATATTCTAAACTTGTTGCACAGCTTGATTAGGAGACCGGAATTTATGTAAGTGCCAGTTGAAAAGCAAAATTGATTTGTCTGACAGGTACTCCTTGCTTCCGTGGATATGGTAGGCGGAATGGAGAGAGGAGAAGGAAGTCTGTTCGAGGATGCATCGTCAGTCAAGACCTCTCTGTTCTGAACTTGGTCATTGTGAAAAAAGGAGAAAGTGAGCTGCCTGGTTTGACTGACATTGAGAAGCCGAGAATGAGAGGTCCAAAGAGGGCATCAAAGATCCGGAAACTTTTTAACCTGTCGAAGGAGGATGACGTTCGGAAGTATGTCAATACATATCGCAGGACCTTCACTACTAAAGCTGGTAAGGGTTTCCATCATCATTCAACTTAATTTTCTTATCGTGTTGGCTTATTAAATGGCTCTGATCTGACTTTGATTCTTTTCTGCTCTTCTTTTTCTTGTCATTTGACAGGGAAAAAGGTCAGTAAAGCTCCGAAGATCCAGAGGCTAGTTACACCATTGACATTACAAAGGAAGCGCACGAGAATCGCTGACAAGAAGAAGAGAATTGCCAAGGCAAAGGCTGAGGCAGCTGAGTACCAGAAGCTTCTCGCTACCAGGTTGAAGGAGCAGCGCGAGCGCCGCAGTGAGAGCTTGGCTAAGAAGAGATCTAGGCTGTCAGCTGCCTCAAAACCTTCTCTTGCGGTGTAGGTTGTTTTTACCATTTGATCGATTTCGGTCAAGCGAGCAGTTTCAGTTCAGGCAATTTTGACAGTTGAGAATTCAGGGGAATTTGTCAATGTGGAGTGGTTTATTTTATAGCCTCGTTAGCTCTGCCTCGGAATTGAGGGACGTTTTATCATTGGTTTATTGCTGTTTCTTAGTCTTTGAACTTGAAATTTCATTTTTAGAAAGTTGAGTTGGCACACGTGTGGGTGGCGTGGTTGAGGTTAGGCTAGTGGAGAAAATATTTAGTGGTTTCAAAGCTATTGATATGGCGGGGGAATTTAGTCACATCAATTAGATCGACGCATGTTCTTTGACATGGAATTAAATCAACAAAGTTGATAATACGCTATGTTCAGCGATGAAATTCTCTTTTGCTTCATTGGAGTTGCCGAGCTTTGAACTTGGCTCACAGTCGTCGTCGGTGGAGATGCTGTAGTAGCATCCAAGCCGATCACTATCTTGTGGCCATGAAAGCCGTCGTCGGCTAAAATGGAGATCTGAAGCTATGGTTTGCAGCCAGATCTAGAGGCAGCCATGACAACGGCTGGTCGGTGATGCCATTGGTCCATGACAGGCGAGGCAGCTCATCCACAGACGAAGCCTTGCTTTTCCTTGGCTGGCAATGCTGGTTGTCTGCTACGGCTACGAGCTCAAAGACAAAAAGGAAAAACTGAGGATGATGAAGCAGAAACAGAGGAAGACAAAGACGAAGCCGAAGACGGACTGAGGAAAGACGTAGCCAGAGGAAGATGACGCCGGTCATGGCTGTCCTCCGTCGCCAGATCTGTGCACGAGCGACGTCACGGTTACTGCATGCCTACTTTCCACTCGTCTCGGCGGCTCGTCCGTTGCCCGTATTGGATTTGGAGGCTGTGCCTGCAAATCTAGTCTCTACTCGAGCCGCTGCCATCGTCCAAATCTATGGATGAGGGCATCGCTGTGGACGAACGAAGGCCCGACCACTGCCGTCCAAATATAGCTTTACCCTAAAACACAGACAATTGCTTTGAATTCTACATCAGATGCTTTATTTTCCACATCATCTTTTTTTGATTCTAGACATGTGTGAATCTTAATGTTTAAATGCGCGTCACGTCAGATATTGATGCAATGTTTTGCAACTAACACCTACTAGAGATTTTCTCACCAATGCGATAACTTTTATGATTGAGCAATAATATGATGCTCTCTTCATTGCTAACAAGAGTGGTCGGTCCTAACACGAGCCAGCGATGAGGATTGTTGCCTTCGCCTAAATCTAGGTGAGGACAAGTACCTCACCCGATGGTGGCAAGGCCCGCACTGGCCACCACCACCAGGTGGGGATTGCAATGACTCAGTGCTGGTGGCTTGGCGAGGGCAGCTATCCCTTGCTAGCGATAAAAGGCTAGCGTCGGTGCCCCTGTTTAACTCCTTGGGATTGCTATTGAATTTAAATTATTTTACTTTTTAATATACTAATTGAACAAAATGATAGTGTTGTGTGTTAAAAAGACATCATTTTGGGTTTTACAAACACTGTTAATTACATTATGACCACCTGGACAAAAAAGAAGTAAAAAGCTAGCTAAAATATTTTAGGGAATGAGTGATAACCATAAAAATAGTTTTTCTAATTCTATTCCTTAAACTAATATCTGAGCAAAAATACATGTTTCCAAATGACATAAATTTTTGTTTCCAAAATACAAATTTGTTTGATGGACCTTCTAAAATACCTTCCTCCTGGGCGGCTAGTGGGCTATGGCTGCAAGAGATGGCGGACGATGGGGGCGAGCAGTGAGAGTAAGCAATGAAATTTTTTATTTCTCATTTATACTTTGTAGAAAAAGAAAAAATTTCTACTCCTCATCTATATTTTAAATCTATTTTTGAGCTAAAAATTTATCTCGCAAACAAAAAAATGAAATTACATTACTAAGCGAATTTTTTTTTTATTTTAAACCAAAAATAGAGAAATATTTTAAAAAATAAATTCAAAAATAAGAAAATATAATAATAATAATTATTCATGCCCTTAATCCATTTAGACTATGTTGTCATCTAAATTTTTAATCAAGATAAAATCGTATAACATTAGATATGAAATTTAGGAATTTTAGTGTTATTTTATCTACTGTCGTGGAGTTAAGGAAAGAACTAATGTGAAAGACAATAATAAAATTTAGGAATTAAACAGATGAGAAAAAAAAATTAGGATTAAATTGCCAAATAATACACAAAATTTAGGATTCCCATTATTGTAATTATCCAAAAGAATTTTGATAACTCATGCAGGCGCCTTTCTCGGTCGTTTGGGAGAAGCCTCGAAGCCTAAATCCCGCAATGCAGCCTCTCCCCTTCTTCAACCTCAGCCCTCCTCCGCCGCTCGCGGCGCCTCGCCGCCACTCCCGGAGCGAGCTCGCGGCCGACGGGGCGTCGCCGCCGCCGGAGCAACCGAGGCCGGAGACGGTGGACGGTCGCCGAGGAAGAAGACCGAGCGGAGGACGGCCCCAGCGAACGCGGTTCGAGCGCCGGCGGGGGAGCGTCTCGACCCCTCCGACATCGGACGTCGGCGGCGGCGGCTCCGGCGACGGCGACCACGCCGACGGTGCTCCTCCTTGGCGGCTTTCCTTCGTTCAGAACCGCGCGTTCGAGGAGTACTACCGGGTTCGTCTCTCCGTTGTGTTCTTCGAGTGGAATGCGAGTTGATGTATCTCCGAGACTTATCGTTATCGTGTGGTTTCAGGAGCAAGGGATAGTTCCGGCGGACGAGTGGGATGCGTTCATGGAGTATCTCCGGAAGCCGTTGCCAGCTACCTTCAGGATCAATTCTTGGTGATTGTCTGATGCTCTCCCGCCTGTTAACTTGAATGAACTGTTTAGCCGCGCCTTTTGTCTATCTGTAGCTTCAACAGGGACTGTGGACCTATCTTTCTTATGAGTTTGTAAGATGGTCTGGTTTTGACATTCCGTGATCATGGCATTATACCACTCCATGCATTGTGTTAACTAGGATATGAGATGTCTGATAGCAATTAGCTATTCAGTGCTTCATTGTTGGCTGTCCTTTCCTTTGGTTCTTTGGGATCAAATTGGACAATAAAAACCTATTTTTTCACTGTTTTGAGACGTGATCTCTCCAATTTGTCTGTTTCACTTGTTTTTGCTCGAACTGATTTCGTATTATGTCAATGTGAGATGGTAAATTTTTTGCTGTGAGAGTTGTTATCCATTTTTTATCAGCCTGCTTCCTTTTGCAGTAGCCGGTTCTGTTTCGATATCCGGTCTCAGTTGGAGAGTGAATTCTCGAATAATCTTCAAGCAGAGGTGAACTGCATTGACCAGCGAAAATGTTATGCTGCCCTTTTGACTATATTGGCCTTTTTCCTTTTTATTTTCTACTTACCATTTTCCATTTTTTCTCCCAGTTCATTGATGGAAATGAAGTGGAGGCTGTCAGACCATTGCCTTGGTATCCTGACAATCTGGCATGGCAATCAAATTTTTGTCGGAAGCAATTGAGGAAGAACCCAAATCTCGAAAGGTAATCTGTTATACTGAATTGATTTGGAGTGAGAATCGAAATAAGTAGAAATAAAGGTGTCTGAGGTGCAATAAATTATACACTCACCCAGGAATTGACATGGCAGAGCATGTGCCGACCATTTTCTCATATTCAGATCATCGATAGTGGAGATTCTCAGTGCTTGTTCTCTATCCATGATTCACTTTAAATTAGTGTAAATCTTAGTGATCCCAGGACTTCCCCTAATCGCCAAGTTTAGTTTAGCAGTCTTTGCATCTTTGATGCCTGTCCAGGAGTATAAACATGTTAGGTTTACCTTTCTCTGCTGATGGAGCTCATTGGAATTTTGAAAACCTATTCTTATATATCTGTCTTGACATTTCATTGGTAAAGTGCCGCCTGGTGAAAATGTATCCAAATCGTAGCAGCACAAGAAGTAGAAATTCATGGTTCTCTCATAAGTATGTGCATTAAAAAAAGCCTGTTTAATAGTAGACATTATCGTCTTGTGATAGTTGTCCTCTTTTTAGTGGTAAATCTTTTCAAAATGAAATATTCAATCTACCAATTTTTAGGCCAAACAACTTGGAAACAACAAAATCACATCTTTGCTGGTGCCGGCTTCTAGAGCTTGTTAGCTTCTAGCTCATAGCTTTTGGAACAGTAGCTATTTTGTCTTGTGATGTGTTTTAAATGTGGTTGCTACATGTGTTTTCTGGCATATGTTCAAAGGCATTCTAATTTAAATTATTAAAGTGAGAGATTTAATACCTTTGTCAATATATGAAGGAAGTCTCAAAAGCCATTAAAGCCACTGCTCCAAAAGCACTTATGAGGTGCTTTCTATGAGCTGTTTGTGGAGTGCTGTGGCTTCTATTGTATTATGGATCTTAAGGCACTGTGACTTTTGAACTGCTGCCAAAAACCTTATTAGTCTGGTCTTCTAAGGTCACCTTCTTCTGATCAATCTCTGTATTGCACACATCGTGCTTTTGTTCTGTGGATGATCCCTTCACCTATCTCGGCATCTTCATTTATAAGGAAGAAAAGACACCAGATTGCTTGGAATTTGGTGTTTTCTTAGTCTCCAAAACTCATTACTCATTCATTTTGAGCTCCTTTTTAATTGAATTTGCACGTAATATTCCCAGTTTCAGCCTTCTTGAGTTAAAAGTCTTGACCTTGGATATTAAAGTTTATGTTGTATATTCAACTTTGCATTCGGTCCTGCTCTACTTTCATTCAAATCTTTTCTGTCATAGAAACATCTTATGTTCTCCTTCTCTAGCTAAAGTACTTGATCTGGAATTGTCACTAGCATCTGTCATGATATTACAAGTTCAGTTACTTATCTCCCTATTATGAATGGACTCAGAATATTGGGAATTTCAGTTGCAGTTTTCTCTGTCAAATGACAGGTTTCATGAGTTCTTAAAGCTAGAAAACGAAATTGGAAACATCACTCGACAGGAGGCAGTCAGCATGGTAAGTTTTCAGAAGTTTTCCAGTTTTAGTTATTCTTGTTATCGTTCTTAGCCTTTCTTGTTTTCCTTTTTGCTTGCTTTTGTTGGGATTTTAAAATGTAAAGTTTTGCATTCATATTCTGCAGGTACCTCCTCTTTTGCTGGATATATTGCCAGAGCATTTCGTACTTGACAGTGAGTGATCTACACTGTATAGATTGATTTCATACTCCCTCCATCCACTGACTTTTCTTCCAAATATTGATATAGGTGTTGAAAAAAGAAAACTGAAACCCATAAAGCCCAATCAGACTGCACTGAACTCGATTGATAATTTGGATTTGTTTGGTTTATTGGTTTTGTTTGGGGTGGAGAATAATTTGAACAGGATGTAAATTTGGCTCTGACTTGCTGTTTTACAAATCCAAAAAAACCTAACCAAACTGATAACCTTGTTAAGTGATTGCAATTAATATATAAAGATCAATAAGCAATACAACTATGCAATCTCTCAGACTTGAAGATTGAAAAACTTTTTAAACCTCATTTTGAATTCAAATTGCATCGCCCACTTCCTCCCTAGCTTGTTACACCCGCAAGAGAGCCTAAGACAAAATCTAGTACTTTATATGCTTTTGTTGTTTAGCCATGTAAATTTTTTTCATTTTATATTGTTTATCATTACTTTGTCATTCCTTCACAGTTTATAGATTCTTCATCTTTAAATCTTGTACCGCTTTCTTTTCAATGGTTATAGGAGGAAGCATTTTTCCGTAGGCTAGGAGTGTCAAAAGAGCTTCTACAGGGTCCTTTAACAGTCATCTTGAATGGGAGGTTTTGAAAGGGAAATCAAAGTATTTTCTTCTGTAGGAGAGGAAGCATATGTAAGGCACAAAGATGAAATGTTTAAAGCAACATGTACTTTGGTACCCCCAAAAGAAAATAATTTAAGGGATAAAATTATTCTAAAGCATTTTGATAATGTGCCAAACCTGACTCTTTCTGATAACTTCTACTAATTCTATGCAGTGTGTGCTGCACCTGGCTCAAAAACTTACCAAATGCTTGAAATTTTGAATCAGTCCACCAACTCAAGATTACTACCTGAGGGACTGGTAGGCTTCCTTACAACATGGTGTCTTACACTCTCGTAGAACCTGGTAGTCTGCAGTAATTTCTGTTCTCATCTGTTCTAAACTGCATGCTGATAGCTTAAAACTTAAGACTTGATTTCAATGTTGTCTGTGTTCTTTTTGTTAGATCGTGGCAAATGATGTTGGTTTCAAAAGATCTGATGTTCTCATTCACAAAATGAAAAGAATGTGCACTGCCAACTTAATGGTGACAAACCATGAAGCTCAAAATTTCCCAGGCTGCCTTGCAAGCATAAGTCATTCTAATGCTTCTGAAAAGGCAAGCCTATCAGATCAGGAAATCAGTCAAATTTTATTTGATCGTGTTCTATGTGATGTGCCATGCAGTGGAGATGGTACTCTTAGGAAAGCTCCAAATTTATGGTGGAGATGGTATATATTTGGGCTTCAGGTTCATTAACGTTCTGTCTCCTAGTTCTTACAGCTTGTTAAAATCCTTTCTGCGGTCCTGCAGGAAGGCAGGAATTGCTAATGGACTTCATGGCCTACAGGTGCAGATAGCTATGCGAGGTAATGCAGTAGGAAACTTGATATTTAATGCCATTCTTTCCTTCTGTCAATCTTCTTATTTAATGGTATTTTATAATGTTGTTTCAATGTGCTTAGCGATCCTAAGATTTTTTTTTTCTTCCTCTTTGTGGTTTCTATTAGATTCTTTCACTGTTGCTCATCTCCAGAGAATTTTCTGTTTGTCATGTAGGCGTCTGTAAAATTTTTCATCTGGAAGTCGAAATTCCCTCTGAATTATTTAGTGGAAGGTCTATGCAAGATTATCTTTTGTAAATCGTGTTGGATCTGCTTTATTTCTAGAGTAAAATATAATATATATCTTTGATATACCGGGTTATTCCAGTTTTTATGGTCTTATTTCTTTACTGACATGTTCCTTCTTGGACAAGTTCCTAGAATTTTATAATTATTTTTTCCTCGTAAATGCCAAATCCTGTCAAGTTTACTCGTATTGGTTGTGCCAGGAATATCGTTACTTAAAGTCGGTGGCCGTATGGTCTACTCAACCTGCTCCATGAATCCGGTTGAGAATGAGGCAGTGGTTGCAGAGGTAGTGTCTCATTCTGGGAAAGAGTCAACTTTTCAAAACCAAAAATCTTTCTTGATGACATTCTTTATATTTAACAATTATTCTGGTTTCGGTATTACCATTTGATTTTCGAATGTCTGGTTTTTTTGTCTTATAATGATCAATGATGGTAATAGTTATGTAGAACTTTCTCTCAAGTATGTCTTCAACTACGATTCAAGGAAACACCTGTGCTTGGACTCAAATTATATTGTTTCTACTAAATTACTTGACCGTAACCTCTTCAATGGCTCTTAAGGTTAGGTTCATCCATCTTAAAGTGGCATTGGCTTCCCAGAAAAATATGGTATACTACATGAAGCTCATTTATAGGTTATACATTCTCATGGCCATAAATGAGCTCGGACACAGTGACTTAGTGGATTTAAGCTGAGAGTCCATGTGTATAAGGGCCTTTACACTGCTCAAACTTGTGATAGTAGCTACTTTTACTTAGAAACTTGAAATCTGACTTTATGCTTGAGCAAAGGGTGTGAGCAGTCAGGAAGCCATAGTAGATGCCCTCATTGCAAGTTTAACTAAGGATGAATATAAATTGTACAGTAGCATAAGAAACTAATTTTCAGGTGCCATTGTTATTGACTAACATGGCCCAACTTTGAAGCTTAACTACTCAGCATGCTTCCTTTTATAGAGCGTGAGTTTTCCTAACATATGAGGGTTCCTTGCATGTCCTAGCTTCCAGTTTTTTATGGGGAGCAGTAATGTGGTAGAGATGCCCTTGAAGTTGGGAGGTGCTCTACCTATTTATAATGCGGGATCCAGCGTGACTATTTTTATAGATGATCCATCATCTTCCCATTTCACCTAACCCTAAGAGGAACGGTTGCTTCCCTGCATATAGACAAAGGAATGTTTCTACCTCTCAGGCCTCATTATTCTATCCCTGATTGTGCTATCCTGCAACATGTGCCTTTTTGCTTTCCCTATTTCTTGTGCTCTGCTTATATGGGTTGTGTCTTTTGATCGATGAGCACTTAACCAATTAATTGTCTTTTGTGTTGCTGGTATTTGTGTAAGCACTTTTCCTTTCAAAAGGTTCGATCTTATTTTCGTCTCCTTTGTTGAAGATCCTAAGAAGGTGTGGAGACTCAGTTGAACTTGTTGATGTTTCCAGTGAGCTCCCCCAGCTTGTTCGCCGCCCTGGCCTTCAAAAATGGAAGGTTAGGTGTTACCATCGGACTTTATTTGTTTGTATGCTATAGGTGTAGAATCTGCATTTTGACTGTGTTACTTTGTTTGTCTCAAAAGATTTCTGGTGGTTTAAAAAAATGTTAAAGTGATCAATAGATAAGTTTTTTTAGTTCAGATCTTTTGACAACTGATGATTGTGCAAATTTGCTATTCTCATAGCTTGTGAATATATAGCATAGATATTGGATGTGCATTCATCTTTGGCTGTTAATGAAGAATGTTTATGTTGTTAACAGGATGTATATTGCATCCAAATAAGCATTAAGAGAGAATAAATGCCTGCTCAGAATCTTCTTAGCAGAAGAAGCGTATTTGGTCAAGTTTCACTGCATGAGATCGCTTAATATTGGAGTAGTTCGTGCCATAATCTGCTATCTGTTCCAGGTTGTTGGAACCTAGCTGGAATTTATAATTGATTCAATCAACAGAAGAGAGACTATTTTGAAGAAGTGATGACTAAGAGAAACAATTGAGAAGGGAGGATCTTTACTTTGAGTTGACATGATATCTAACTTGGATGAAGTGCAGAGAAAAGCATATTTATGCATTGTTTGAAATTTTCACTCTAATCTTTGTCCCACTTGATTAAAAGAAATCTTGTGAACTAGTTAATGTACCGGGCAATCTTAGTGTAGTTTTAGGCTTTGACATCCAATAATGTCCATTTAGCCAAACATTTAAAGTTATTGTGGTGGGCCAGTTATAGGAGCAAGTTTTTCACTTCCATGGATTTTCATATATTTTGCTTTGGATTGCAGGTACGTGACAAGTTCTCTTGGTTTTATTCCTTCCCAGATGTTCCTGAAACTCGCAGGGGTGGAGTTGCTTCCAGTATGTTTCCTTCTGGTAGAACACAAATGGAAGAGGCAATTGAACGAGAGTTTAGCAACATCAAAAATTCTAAAAATGGGTTTCAGCAGCTGGAGAATTACCTCACCACTGATACTGAAATTTCTGATTTTCCTTTAGAACGCTGTATGAGAATAATGCCTCATGATCAGAATGGTGGTGCCTTCTTCATTGCTGTCTTCCAAAAACTTGCTGCCTCACCAGGTAATTGTACTATATTAAAGAAAGCTATTAATTTTAGGAATAGCTAAATTTAAATACTTGATCATAGCATCATATAATAGTTGCCTCTCTAAGTTTCTGAGGCCATTCAGACATCTTCAATGGGCTTCTGAAGCTGATAGCCAACCCTTGTTAGCTGATCTGTTTGTTGATTCTTAAGAAAAAATAAGTGTTTCTTTGATATACCTCTTAAGCTCATTTTTTTTTTCTGCAGCTATACATGTAGAAGGAACAAGTTCACAGGGAACACTATTCACTGAAAGCACTGAGCAGCTAAAAAAACTTCCAGATCAGGTCCTTCGAGAGAGCTTGCAGCTTGAAATATTTCCAAAATCAGTTTTGGAGACTGATTTCACTGATTGCCCTGATAAGTCTGCTCTCAAGTCTGGCCATTGCCATACTTGCACAGAGCAGAACCCTCTGAAGATCAAGGGTCTTTGTGACCAAGAAAAAGCAGAAGATAAAGGAATGTTCCAGAATCAAAGCAAGTGGAATGGAGTCGATCCGGTTGTTTTCTTGAAAGATGAAGCCGTTATCAACAGTATCAGGACATTTTATGGCATTGATGAATCATTCCCATTGAGTGGCCACCTTGTGACAAGAAATGCTGAGTCTGACCTTGTGAAGAGAATTTACTATGTTTCTAAGTCAGTCAAGGATCTTCTGGAATTAAACTTTCAAGTCGGGCAGCAACTCAAGATAACCTATGTAGGCCAGAAAATGTTTGTAAGTATCTACTTTTTGTTCTCCATCTATTCCTTAATCCATCTGCAATTTTTCCTTATATCATGTCATGAAAGCAGGTCATTTAGGTGGCTTTACAGCTTGATACACAGTGGTCACCTTGAGGGGTCTACTCCAGATAAAACTCATCTTATTACTTCTAAAGACTGTTTTAAATTTACTTCAAGGTATCCACCGAGTAATAAGTGGTATCTGGCCGGGTTTCTGTTCTCTCTTATCTCCAGTGGAGAATTGAAAATGAAGTAGAGAACACGCTTCTTGGGGATTTCGAAACTATTTTAATGGAAAAGCACGGAAGGTTCACTTTTACTGGCTTTGTATTGGAATGCATCTGAAACCTGTTTTCCATGTGTTCTTATGATCTTAAGAGACCAAAATGAACAGCGATCTTACAACTTATATGACCAAGCCTCTTGTCCTCTGTATGATCCCACTTCCTCTTCGTGCTGTGCATGTCTACTATCCCAATACAGACTGTGAGACCAAACTTACACATAAAAACCCCAACTGTATGGATAATTTTGATGATGAACTCAGCAATAAGAAACTGGAAATCAGAAATTAGTGGGATCAGCCTTTTCATTTTTATGTTGTCGTCATTTTCATTTTCAAATAGAATGTCCATGATTCAGGTACCAAATATGTTTGGAGGAAAACAGAAACTGAAGAATTATTGAGAGAAGATCTTGATTTTCATTTTACATTTTTTATGATCATTTTTGAAAAGTATGTTCATAATACTTTTACCTAATCTGTTTGAGGAAATCAGACATGAAAACTGAATTTTTTCTGCATGAAAACTCGATCAGATGGAACCTTTCTGTTTTCTGTTTCCTTTTGGTTTTTGAGTTTTGTGGTGATGTTGAGTTAGCAGATGTCTCTTCTTCCAATATGATTTGCGTATGTGCTTAGTGTCATGCAACATTGCCATTGGTTGAGTCTCTTTTGAATCTACGTCAAGCTACTTGCTTGGCAACAAACAGAAGCCAAAAATAAGTACCTGTATTTCCGGAAACATAAATTTGATTTTTTCTTTAAATTACAGGAGAGAAAGAAGTCGAAAGAAGATCCTTCTGCTGCGTGCGTATTCCGGATATCTTCTGAAGGATTGCCTATTATTCTCCCACACATCACTAAACAAATCCTTCATGCTTCACCCACAGACTTCACGCATCTTTTGCTCTATAAGAGCAGAAAATTCGCAAATTTTGTCAATGTTGAGTTTGGGGAGAAGGCATCAAAGCTAAAGCCGGGTTGCTGCGTGGTCGTCCTGAGCAAAGGTCAGTAGAATCAATTTAGTGTTCATGCTTTAGTTTTCAAAATGTCCATACACAGTATTTGAACATTCCATTTCATGCAGATGGTGAATCGCCATTCAGTGACAATCGGGTGGATGAGTCAACAGTAGCAATTTCATGCTGGAAGGGTAAGGTCTGTTTGAATGTGATGGCCAGTGATGAAGACTGCCAGGAACTTCTACAAAGGCTTCGACTGTGTGAAGGTACTGGAAAGGAGTCTCCTCTACATGTTAACAAGCCTTCTGAAAATTCAGATGGAGAAAATGAAAGAAAGATCCAAAGATGATCGAACATATTGGATATGCCAGAATCAGAACTGTCTGCCGAGTTACTTGAACTCATGGACCGTCTACTCTGGTTCTGCTCATTTTTGTCCTACCTATCAATCACACAAGGTCAGTTCTGGTGAGATATATCATTATCATTTTACTTCTCTAGCCACCGGGGCCATGATTTTTTTGAGTTGGATATGATTTATTGATAATTTGACTCCCTATAAAGGATACATCATAACTAATCTCGTCTTTATTTAAAAGTTACGTCTCGTCAGTTGGCCTGTCATGTCTGTTTTGTTTTTTTCTGATGCCTCCGCACTCTGCTTCTGATGGCAATAGCAAGAAATGTCCTTTTAACCCTCTTTTCGATTTTCATAGGCGTGCCCTGTTGTTACTGGAATCAGGCAAAAGGATAAACAAAAAAGACAGAAGGGGCGTTGGCTTGGCCGTTTGATTTCACGTCAACTGCCTTGGCAGATTGTTATTATTATGGGAAATTAAAAGTGATTGTTCCGTTTTCATGACACGGAGCTTCAGAAAGAATTTTAGAGAGCAAAACTTCAAAGTAGTATTTTTGAAATAACTTTCTTTCCTTCCACAGGAGACTAGAAAGAGAGTAAATGAACAAACGGTAGGTTTTGTAGACTGAAAAACGAAAACACAATATGTTATCATGCTAAGTTAACTATATAGACTGAAGCAAAACATGTAACATACACATGGAGAATGGGCAAAATTCTAAAAAAAACAGCCCAACTTTTGTTTCCGAAAGTTGTGAGAGACTTGGGTTCTAGCTGGTTGAACATAAGATGTCCAATTCGAGAATTGGTAGTCACTTATTCAAATCCACAAGCTACGTGCAAATTGCTATGAGCTGGAGCATTTGCTTGGGCAAAAACCCCGGACTTGGTAGGTTTATGAGGCTTGTAAGGTAATTCATGGGTTTTAGTTCCTAATTCCCGGGGCCTCTATGTTCTTGACCTAAGGTTTTGAGAGCACATTGTCAAAACGGTACTTGGACAATGAGAGTTTCGCTTGGGGCCAAAACAATCATTTAATATTTTGTGCGTGGGTTTTGGTAGTAATTTGTAGTTAGCGGGTGGTGGGAAACATCGGTGAAATTGCCTCGCTTTATCACGAACTGGAACAGGGTCTAACCTATTGCATCCTACCACACTCCCAAGAAACCTGTCTTTGATTGTCACGCGTGACGCAGCCATCTCCCATTGTGTATAAAGAAGAATGATGTGAAATTCCAAATTGACAGCTCACCCGCACTTCCTTTAAATGTGGGTTGTACCGACACTTGAGACTGAGATTCAACTCTTTGGCCCAAAACGATGCATTATTAACTGTTGCGTACGGCGTTTTAGTGATGATTTCCACGTACCGCAACCACCCGGCATCGTCTAAGAAGAGTTATTAAATTTGCCGCTCGTGTGACGCGACCTTTCAAGACACCAAACAAACAATCATCAAGCGAGATAGAGACCTTAATTTGTCCGGTAGCTTAGCAAAGTTTAATGATCATCTCAAACCCGCAATCTCTCTTCGTCAAAATTGAAGATGTCAATTTACCTAAATCAAAAGCATCCCAAACTTTCTAAGGTAGCTGCTCTAGAAGTTGTATAGGTGGTCATACTCCATGCACAGCAGGCACCAGCAATCCATCACCACGTCAAGTCACCTAAAGGGCCAAAATGGCAAATTGCATGAAATATAACTTCCGAAGCCAAAAATCATTCAATGAATATGCACCCCAGTTAGGTCTATTGTGTCTGTGACCTCACGAAACACACTATTACAATCAGCAGTATAACCCCACCACTCTTCTAATATGTAGATATACATAGAATATAAAGCAGCACACATGACAAATCTGAGGAAAAATTGCTAGAGCATAAGAGGAAAATCACGTCGAAGTGCATTATGTTCCGCAACACATTTTGTTCTTGGCTGGGATTTCTTGGGCAGGACCCGGGATGATGATCTTTTTGCCAGCCAAAGATGCAGGGTTGCCATTAGTTTGGCTCTCTCCAGCAACTAGGCTCTTCTTGTTGACAATGTTGAATATCTCGGTCAAGACAGTCAAGAATGCACTCTCGACATTGGTAGAATCCAATGCAGAGGTCTCCAAGAAGAAGAGCCCTTCCTTCTGGGCAAATTCTTTGGCGTCCTCAGTGGGCACCGCACGTTGGTTCTCGAGATCGGTTTTGTTACCGACCAGAATGATGACAATGTTCTTGTCAGCATGGCTACGCAGCTCTTCCAACCAGCGAGGTATGTGATCAAAGCTCTGCCGTCTGGTGATGTCATAAACAAGCATTGCCCCCACCGCACCCCTATAATATGCACTCGTAACAGCTCTGTATCTGCTCGTTACCCGCAAAAGAAAGACTTGATCAGCAGAAGAATATTTTCACTTTAGTGCACATAATTAACAATGTGAAGAAGTTATTGAGTGCCAGCTCTAACAGAGTACTGCAAGAAAAAAAAAGTCTTCCCCTCAGTTCAAATGGCTATTACGATTACCAAAGAAAAAAGAAACGTAGCTCCATCTTCAATATTTATTCGGTCTTCAAGTCTTGATACTTGGGGAAGGCATTGGGTGATTTTGAAGCTTGAAAACCTTGTTTGGAGAATAACTTCACATTTGGTAATCTATATGCTTTTTGCATAAGTATCATAAACACATTGATAGGAGAGTCTTCTATGGGACGCATACACAACTTGTCATGGTCAAATAGCATCACACACTCAATCAAGCATCCTCCTTTTCGGAAGATGTGGGTCACATATGAAGTAAATGTTTAGTTTGCTAATTGAAACAGCATCTCAGAATGACTTTAGCAGAAAAACAGGGAACTAATGGCTATCAAGTACTAATTCAAGAAAACAAAGCACCTGATAAGCCCACACAAAATTTCTGAATTCTACCCTGTGCACTAGCATATAATACTTCAAGATTGAATCTTTTGCCAAAGAAAAATGTCACCAAATAACAGCTAGACTGTGCTTTACACTAGCTATAAATAGATATATTATCGCATTTGCTGGAATTTGTCTTCCTTTCCAGTTATTTACCACCTCTATGCAATGTCTGTCTTTCAACAAAACAGTGGCATCGTGTGCCGTTGGACATTTAAGCAGCCTTGACAAAAATTAAATAATTATTACTATGGGGCGGGATAGAGAAAACTCATCCAAACAGCCTCCCCCTGCATCCACTCGTTGAAGTTACCACTCGCTGATCTTGACAGAGAAAACATATGAATCTACAAGCGAACGCACGCCTCCGTGGACATGTAGCTAACATTTCTTCGCATTCATTTCTGCAAACTTACAAAATGACTGCACCAGCACCACCAGTTAAGCTGCTCGGAAGAATCCACTCATGAACTAAGGACAACAGCTTCAAGCTGGCCATAGATTATGCTTCACTCCCATAAATTATTCAACACTGATATGTATAGGAAAAAACACTTCGATCCCACAACACCCGTTTAGCAATAGCATACTCAGAGACTCTCAGCAGACCAACCCGATGCGATTACCCCGAAACTTGCTCTCCCGCATCACTCATCATCAAAAAGCAGCCGAACAACCATCAGACAAATGGCAACCCATCAACCCCAAGATTCACGAGCCTCAAAAGCCCGCGCATTCCCCACTCAGATCTCATTCAAATCAAGATCCAGCGACCACAGACAAAACCCACCGAAAGAGGAAGGGGGGGAAAGAGGATCACCGTTCTTGGCCGGCGGTGTCCCAGATCTGGGCCTTGACGCTCTTGTGCTGGATGACGAGGGTCCGGGTCTGGAACTCGACGCCGATGGTGGCCTTGGAGTCGAGGCTGAACTCGTTGCGGGCGAAGCGGGAGAGTATCTGGGACTTGCCGACGGCGGAGTCCCCGATCAGGACCACCTTGAAGACGTAGTCGATCTTCTGGTTCCCGTCCCCGTAGCCTCCTCCGCTCGCCATTGCCCACGACTCAAGCTCGCGTCTTTTCTCTCTCTACTGTCACTACGTCACTTCTCTCTCTGTCTCTCTCTGTCTTTCTCTCTCTACTGTGGAGATCTTGGAGGGTAGAGAGAGAAACAGAGACAGGGACAGAGACGAGCGTGTTGATGGGGAAGGGGAAAGAAGGAGAGAGCAGCAGCAGCAGCAGCAGCGTCTTTTCGGTGAGAGGTTGAAGATGATTAGACTTAAATGACCCGATAACTGCGGGCGGGTCGATCTTTTTTCCTTCCTTTTTCAATGATGATTTTCGACCCGAATTGACGCCATTTCAAACTTCTGTAAAAAGTAAAATTTAATATTACAAAAAAATTAAATTAATATATTTATGATAAATTTACTTTAAAAGAATTTTTTATCGTAAAAAATATCAAATTATATATTTATAATAAATTTATCTTTTATTAATTTTCATTAAATAGAGAGTAAATCGTTGAATTTGTATATTCGTCAACTATCACTTATTATTTAACTCAACAATTTGATAATAAAATTTAATGAAAATTAACGAGAAGTAAAATTATCGCGAGTGTATCAATTTAAGGTTTTGCGTGATATTTATCCTTAATAATAAATACCGATGACAATTTCAACAACTAAATTGTCATTTATAAGTATGGTTATTCTCGTGTCAAACATGATATATACGTTGAAAATGAAAATTATCACGAGTGTAACAATTTAAGGTTTTACTTGATATTAATCCTAATAATAAATATCGATGACAATTTCAACAACTAAATGGTCATTTATAAGTATGGTTATTCATGTGTCAAACATGATATATATGTTGAAAATGAAAATACCTTCTTTTTTTCAATGAGAGGTTGATGATAATTAGACTGAAATGACCCAATAATTGCAGGCAGGTGGATTTCCCTTTCCTTTTTCCAGTAAAATTTTTTGAGGCAAATTGACACGACGTCACACATCAAAAATTAAATAATGATGAGGACTTTGATAAATAAAATATCATTTATAACCATAATCAATACATAGAAAACAACAGTATCTTCTCTCTTTTTTTTTTTTTTTTTTTTTGTTATTTACAATCAATGAGGATTTGGAATGCTCGATTCATAATTATTTCTGCGACCAAATATATTTTACCAAATGTAGCTCCTTTACTTTTATTTAAGGAAATCAATATTTTATGCTAATTTTAGATAGAGGATATCTCATGCCAAATGAAATTGATTTCTCTAATTCAACAACATAACTTGAGAACATAAAGGTATGATGTCAAAATTTAATTGACAATACGGCATCAAAATAAACATATACGCCACAATTCAATCAACGACATAAACTTGAGAACTATAGCTAAGGACTTTTTAACTACAGTATAAGAAAGAAAAAAATAATTGAATGATAATATTTATATATTTATATTGTGAAAGGCTTTTAGTGGGTGATTGGCTGTAGCTATAATGGTTAATGGTATCACCAATGATTTCTAGCAGTTACAATTTCTAGAGTAACTTTTGCTAGTTATCTCCACGTTTCTAAATTTTATGTGCACAAACTGCTCCAAGATGTGGTTTCTTGCAATCAAGATATGCTCCAAAATCCTGCCTCAGGCAATGACTATTCCTTTAAATAATGCGTGTCTCTAATCTCAATTGACTTATTGGATGACTTGGTCTTTAAGAGGTAACTATTTCCCTTTAAAAGTCATGCCTCAAGTCCTAACTAATTTATTGGACGACTTGATCTTCAATCGATTACAGTTCCCTCCAAAATTGTATGCCATTATATTAAATTTCAAAGCATCCTATTTACTTTCTTATAATGCATATTGCTAATATTTATTTTAACAACTATATGTGCTTTATCGCGTAACTGAACATGTGGCATTGATGAATATCACAATCAATCAATATATATTTATGCGATATTTATTGATAAGGTATGACACCTGTGTTAATATGCTCATGCACTATGCACATGGTTATTTATATCCATTTCATGTGCCGTCACGTGTTTGCATCAGGTGAGCCATGTTTCGAGTGTCAACATATCTAGACGGCACTACTCGACGTGAAATCGTGATGAAAATGGGAATCGTGCCTCGATGTTCGACGGAGGAGCATTTCGTTTATTAGGTCTGTCTCGTGTAATGGGAACGCACGAAAAAGGTAGAATTTCAAAATTCAGATAGAAAATTTGTCCGATACACATATTCTTATTTTAGAAATTTTTAAAATCGTAAGTTCTGTTTTCTTTGCTTTTATTAATTTATCTTTTCTAAGTAGGGATCGGTGCTTCAACAGAGGAGATTAGCAATGGTGGCATGGGAATGCGTGCGGGGAAAGTTCTGCGCATGTCTCGGGAAGCTGCCTCGATTGGGCTCTGTAGCTGTCCGTTTTCCATGTTGTCGGAAGTCTTTTGGGGTGCTTCATTTACGAGGTTCGAATTTCGCTCCGCAGAATTAAGAAAGAAAAGACAAGGACATCGAGCACTTATTTTGTGGAAGAGTTGTAGAAGAGAGAAAGAGATGAAAAGTTCTTGAACTTTTTCAAATTGTCCATTTAGGTCTTTAAACTTTTCTTTTCTTGTGTATAATTGAGCCTCTAAATTGTATATATTTTCGCTCGAGTTGGTCTTTCCATGAAAAATATGGGTGAAAACGCTGACATTAAGTCCTATATGATATCCTAGAGGAAAATAAAAAGTAAAATAGTGAATATTTAAAAAACGAAATAAATATTTGAAGAGAAAGAAACTCAAATTAAAAAAAAAAAAAAAAATGATCAGATTTGGATCTCAACTTAGGCCAAATGAGACATGGGTTTGATGATTCCGGGCCAAGCATCACAAGGGTTCGCGTGACCTCCTTGAGACAATGTCGAAGGTTGTGTGACCCAAGTAATTGATGGTGTGGGTTCACACGATCCTCAGCCTCGACTGGTGGGATTACCCTACCTTGAGTTGCGTTACCTTGGCTAGTGATCATTGATGATTAACTTGTGACACGGCAAAATCTTCTCAACCAGTAATCAATCTCCGTTGCCTTCTTTTTCTGTGACCCTTGGCCAGCCCATCCCTATCATTGCCTAACAGGCCGGTTCATCTAGATTGACATGGGTGACTCGTTCTCTATCCAGGAAAACTTCAATGTCATGTCACCGATCTAGATTATCTGACATGCTAGGTGTCGGTTGAGGGAACATGGGGAGGGCTGGATGGCGAAGGCGACGCGGTTGGGGCCTAGCCACCCTGTTTGCATGGGGGCTTGCACTTGTGGAGCGAGCCAACCGTGGTGTCCGTATTTATTGAGCTATGAATTTTTGCTAACTTATAATAAGATGGATCGTTTGATGGTGATGTTGGTTTGAGGGCACGAGTGGGATTTTATAGACGATGATCGAATCTTGAATCCTAGTGGGAACAATGATTAAAGTCATGGTCTTTTAGGCGCGCGATGACAACCATTTACATTTGAAATAGTTTACGGAATAGAAATAGATTTTTCTATTTTTATTTTAGAAGAGTTTAAAGAAAATAACCTGTTTGATAATGATACAAAATTTCTACTCTAAAAATAGAAATTTGTTTGATAACAACACAAATTTTCTTCCTTTCAAACGGCGGCGGTGGCGATCGATCGACGACCTTTAATATAAAAAATAAAAATAGTTTAGTAACAAAAAAATAAAGAATAAAATAAAATAAAATAAAAATATCATTTTATTTTAAAATTAAATATCCTTAAAAATAAATTTATTTTATTTATTCTATTTTATTTTATTTTACAAATAAATTTATTTTAAAATGAATAAAAATTAAAAACAAAAATAAATTTATTAAATGTATTTTTAATAAAAATAATTTATTTTTAATTATCATAAATAATTTATTTTTAATAAACTAAATATAAAATGATAACTAAAAATAATTTATTTTTAATAAATTTATTTAATAAATTTATTTATATTTTTAAATGAATAAAATGAATATATTAATTTTTATTTATTTTTATTTTTAATAAAATGAGGAGAGGCAGAGGAGGAGGAGGAGGAGGAGGAGGAGGAGGAGGCAGAGACATAGAGGAGATAAAGGGAAGACTCACCGAAATTAGGGTTTAGTGGGAGAAATTAAATTTTTTCGGAAATCGAAGTAGAAAATTTTTCTCTTCCAAATCAATTACGGAATAAAAATCTATTAGGAAATGAAAAACCGAGTAAGTTTATCAAACGGGTTTATTACGTAAAACAGTGTATGTAATAGAAAAATTATTTATGGAACAGAAATTTTGGTTATCATGCACCCCCTTAGGGCCTACATGGTAACGTTTTTATTTATCCCGATTTCGTTATGTTCTTTTGTTATCTGGAACAAAAAAAGAATAGAAATCTGTTTGGTAATGCTAACTTATTTTTATATTCCCCGAAATAGAAAAGTGGTTGGGGAATAGATTTAGAATAGAAATAAGAAATAAATAAATAAAAAGTAGTTTATTTCTTACTTTTACCAAAAGAAGAAGAAGAATAAGTAATTTCTTGTTTCCGGGAACAATTTTTAGAAATAAGTTTTTTTTTTCTTTTCTATTATTCTTTTGTTCTTCTTCCTTGTTGCAGTCACCACCGACTGTTTGCCAATTGTTGACCACCTCCTGTTGTCGCCCATAGCCCATCGGCTAACGACCGCCACCATCCGCTAGCAGCTTAACGTCACCAACCACCACATGACCGCCGCTTGTTGCTGCCTGACAGCCGATTGTCGCCGTCGACCACCACCACAAGACCGTAGCCCACAGTTCACTGGCCACTACCCCCTCCCGCGGCCGGTGGCCTGTGGGCGGCAATCTTGCGGTGGCAGTCAGTGGTGATAGTTGGCGGTCATGCAGTGGCGGGTGGTCGTGCGAAGCCGAGCAGCCATCGTGTGGCGGCGGGCGACCGTTGTGCGGTTGTCATGTCGCGGCGGGCGATGGTTGGCAGTCCGTGAGTAAGAAGAAAAAATAAATAAATATAAAAATTTTTTAAATTTTTATCAAACGCATTTATATTCTTTTTATATTCCAAGAATAGAAATTTTGTATAATTACAAAATACCTTATTTTACTTAGAAATTGTTCCCGAAATAGAAATAGAAAAAAAAAACTCTTTCTGAAAAGAAATAGTTTCTCGAAATAGAAATGTTGCCATGCGCACCTTTAGAGTTAGTGACGGACTTGTCAAGTTACTAAATCCAACTCAACCACCAAACAACAACACATTACTCATTGACAATGAGACTTAATCGCAATCCAAACACCAATAGGTATAGCTTGGTGACTTAGTCCTTCTAGAACGGGCTAAGTTTTGTTGAACTCTGATCAATGCACTTGCAGTTGGATAATCCTAATCAAGCAAATGGATTCTTATATAGAGGGCCCGTTTGGTTCAGCTTTGGGAAAATGCCATTGGGAGAATACAAATACCTTTGAGGTAAATGAGTTTTCTTAAATGTTACACCATTTGGTAAATTGTAGCATTGAAATGTTACTTGGCATAAATACCGTTTGGCAAATCTCACATTTGTAATGGGCTTTTGTTTTGTTTTTTTTTTTTTGTTAATCTGAAAGTTAAATCCGGTGACCGGCTAAACACCGACTAATTGCTGGACAGCTAGATCTGGCCGTTTGGCCACCTGAGGTCGCAACCTCAGGCGATGCACGCCGTCGTCTATGGTCGTAGAGGCCAGATATGGCCTTCGGATGGCTTGATTCGCGTGAGCCGAAGGAGTCGGAGCGCAAAAGCAAGGAGTCGATGCGATGTTGCTCGCTCTTGTCAAAGGGGATGGATCTGCTACAGGAGAGGGAGGCGTTGACAATGGAGGCGAAGGTGGCGGCGGGGCCGGTGGAGAACTCAAAGTTGGGGGCGTCCCAAAACGGCGGGACGGGAGGGCCGTTGGGTTGGTCGGGAGGGGGGTCAAGGCCAAATCTGGCGGCCTAAGGCCTGGTTCGCATGAGCCAAAGGAGTTGACGTGGTGCTACTCGCGCTCGTTGAAGGGGATGGATCTATTGCAGAAGAGGAAGGCATCGACGACAGAGGCAAATGTAGCGTCGACGGCGGAGGTGGAGGGGGAGGCAGCGTTGACAACGGAGGCGGAGGCGGCAGCGGGGCCGGCAGAGAGCTTGAAGTCATGGGGAAGAAGATGAACAATGCGTGAACAGTAGAACTTGTATTGGGAAAATGCCGAATGCTCAAAGCAACTCATGAGCTGCATTGGGCTTTCAGCATTGGGGATACTGGTATTTGCCCAATTAGCTTTCAAAAGTGACTCACAAACACAAAATATTTTCCCCAAGGGGCTTTGGGGCCAAAGCCCCTTGAGGAAGCTGAACCAAACAGGCCTAGAGAGAAGAGCTACTTTTGTCCGTTGGTCTTTAAACAGAGAATAGAGTACAATAACATTGTCTTTCTCTCGTATAGCGAACAAATCTACTCTTGGCATGAATTTTCTCAATAAATGGAAAGTGAAGAGATGAAGTTTCAAAAAAATTTGATGGGTGGACCGTCTAGCTATGTGGCGTATAATGAGTGGGTCGTTTTATAGAGTTATAAATAACGTGGAAAGTCAATCTCATGTGATATTTTCTCATCATGTGACAGTAATAGAAACGCGTGAAGAAAGCAAATTTTGAAAATTCAAATAGGAAATTGGTTTGATACACGCATTTTCTTTTCAAACTTATAAAATTCAAAATTCTGTGTTCTTTTCTTTCATTAATTTATTTTTTCCAAGTAGTGGTCGGTGTTTTGAAAGAGGTGATTAAGAGAGTGGTGGCATGGGGATGCGCGCGTGGAAAATTCTGCGCATGCCTCAGGAAGCTGCTCGATGGGCTTTGCAGCTGTCTGTTTTCGATGTTGTCGGAAGGATTTGGGGTGCCTTTTGCAAGTTTCAAATTTTTCTCCACAAAAAAATTAAGAGAAAAAAAATAATGACAATGTTTCCTAAATTTATGAGACTCCTAAATCTTTAATTTATTTAATATGATCTAATAATCTTTAATTTATTTATGATCTAAATTTTAACATAATATATAATGTCATCCTGAATTTTTATACAATATGGTCTATACAAATTTTAGTAAATGATCAATATAATTCCTAAACTATATAAAAATATATAGTATTGCATTTTCATTAATTTGAGTTCAATGATAAAATTGAATATTTATATATAGTCAAGTAATTAAATTGAACATATACCTAAAGTTCATGAATCACATTGAATAAATGAAAAATTTATGAATCATATTATACATTGGGTTGGAGTTAATGGATTATTTATGTCATTTTCTCAACAAAAAAAAAATATGAGTATTTATTTTGTAAAAGAGAAAAATATGAAAGGTTCGTGAACTCTTTCAAAGTTTCCATTTGAAGTCCTTCAACTTTTTATTTTGTGTAATTGGGCCTCTAAGTTTTTGCATTTTTTGAGTTGGTCCTTCTATCAAAATTATGGATGAAAATGCTGATATGAAGTCGTTCATGACATTTTGCAAGTAAAAAAAAACGAAAACTAGAAATACAGAATATTATAATAAAACAAAATAAGTATTAAAATATAGAAAGAAGGAAACTTGAAAAAAGAGATTAGGTTTGGATGGTGACCAGTTTAGACTAGGGTCGGTGGACTTGGCCAGGTGTCACCGGAGGTTGCACAACCTTAACAATTGACGATGCAAATCATTTAGACCTAATGGTGGTGGGTCGGTGGACTTGGCCAGTCGTGTCCGACACGTGTCGACGTGTCCGCACGCTCGGACACGCCTTCGGACAGGCGGTCAACGCGTGTCGAGAAATCCGCGCAACCTTAACAATCGAGAGATTGTTGAAGAAGACGATGCAAATCATAGAGGCCGAGGAAGCGGAGGTCAACCTCACCTAATGGGGTGTCACAACGGAGGCCAAGATTGAGGAAGAACCCGAGGTGGCAAGGTGGTCACGGGAAGAGGATGGGAAGAACGGGGATGGAGGGGATTGTGACCCTAGCTGGGGGAAAGGGAGGGGGGGGGGAGGGAGAGAGGAGAGAAGGGGAAGAAAGCGACCTTTGACTATTGACAATTGAGGTCGCTCAACCCTTCGACGAGGGATCATTTAGGGATTTGAGAGGATTTAAGGGGGAATAATTTTTGTTAAAATAAAAATATATATTTTAAATATGTACACGAATGAATATGTTTTTAAAATTTTTTTATGAATAAATAGTGTAAATTTATTATAAGTTTTTATTTATTTATGGTCTCCCTCCCTCCCTCCCTCTCTTTCTGGCCTTTGACTATTGACAATTGGGGTCTTTTTCTTTTTAATAGTCTCCCTCCCTTTTTTTCTATTTTTATCTAATTTTCAATTTCTAAAATTACATGTAAGCACTAATTTATCAAATCAATATTGACGAATGCTTAGATGTCGGTCCATATCAGTAATTTTTGTCTTAATTTAATAACAGGACCAACCTGAATAGATTAAGGACCCCATTGCAACAAAAAAAAAAAATAATTTCTAGACATGTTTAAAATATTCAGGACAACAATTTGTTGTGCATAAAAAGATTGGATGAAATTGTAAAGTTCTTTTTGCCAATGATAAAATCGGAACCATAAAAGATTGTATCAAAATTCCGACCTGTCTCCAAAGCTAATAATCGTTAAAATAATTTCCTTTTCGAATTATCAAAATTCATTCCAATTTGTTTTATCTTATTCCGATTTTCTTCATCCCTATATCCCAAAAATTTCAAATTGTCACTTAACCGACAATATTCACAATCAAGGTGCGATTTTTCGTCTTGAACCCTTACAGTTATCCTTAAGTTGATTATGGAAGGATTAGCAAAGTCAACCAAAGAGATGTCAATTAAAAAATGCGCATTTGAGGCCCTTTTTTTTACAGGGGTTCGGTTCCTCTTCCGAAAAAACTCATTGGAGTTGGTTTCTTGTTGATGGAGTCTGTTGTAGAATGGAGATCCTCCTCTATAATTGTTGTCAAATCAGCTTTTAAATTAAGGGTAAGTTTCATGTTTGATTGTCTAGCTTACTTATTTTAGGAACAGTTTTGTTTATGGCGATTACAATAAGGAGCGACATATCAATGTTATTATTTTTGTCATGATTAATTATATAAGAGAGAAGCTTGAATTGATTCTTTTGGTTTTTCTATTCAATTATTCAAATAATAAACTACACTTTCATATAGTTTAAACTTTGGGTAAAAGCCACCAAAAATCCTAAATTTTGTCCATTATGACACATTTATCCCAAAATATTTTTGTAACATAAAAAACCCCAAACTTATACTCATGCAACAAATTTATTCCAAAGTTATATAGTGTGACACATATACCCTAAACTTAATATTTTGTGATACCCCCAATTTTTTTTTTGGTAATGCTAAAAAATCCCAAACTTATATTTGTATAATACATTTACCCCAAAATTTTGGTATCACAGAAAAATGTTTAGGGTTTTTTGTATCATAAAAAAAAAGTTTGGGATAAATATCTCACGCAGGTAAAAGTTTGAGATTTTTGGTGTCACGAAAAAAAGTTTGGTAAATGTGTCACAACATGCAAATTTTGGGGTTTTCTGTGTCATCAAAAATAGTTTAGTAAAATGTGTCAGTCTGGGTAAAGTTTGAAATTTTTTGTGGCTTTCTTCATTAAACTTTTGAAGAATCTAATATTGGTCCTATGTATCTCATGCTCTCATGCTTAATCTTAGGCAAAAGTCCAGTCTATGCTTGAGGGGAAGTATTAGGATATTTGAATATGAATTCATGTATCATTAATCTTTTTTTTGGTCAGAACATTTATTAATTTAATAGCTAAACTTTTTAGAGTCGTCGACAATCATCTAAAATATTTTACATTGAATACTTTCCCTATATTCCATGTGTCCAATGCCATGTTTGGCGTCCTCTTTCTGCTTTTTCTTTCCTTCCCTTCTAGATCCGTTTTGCATCATTTGTCGGATGCACGTTCAACGTGAATGATCCGAAGAAAAGTCAATTTTGCTTATACACTCAATCATCCTTTGTTTTATTCACATCTCGAAAGAAAGTAACAGTAGTCAATGAAGGAAAGTGCAACACCTTTTCGAAAGAAATAGAAAGTGAGTCTATGTAGAAACTATTTGTCTCTTATTTAAATTATTTACCTTCATTTCCTCCATATATTATATAATTAATAAGTGAATAATTATAGAAGGAATTGTCCAATTAGTACCATGCCAATTTAGTAATATTTTTTTTTTTAATTTTATCAATTTAATTCTAAATCTTTGCCTAAAATTTCAATGTAATCCTTTTGACCAATTTGTTATAAATAGCATATGGCGATGTGTCATGTAGAATGACTGACGCTAACTAAACCGTTGTTTTGTAGGAGAATCAGGCAAGTAAAACCCAATTCAATATCCATTTTTATCCTGAAATTAAACCAACCAAAATTGACTTAACTCTAGCAATAACTAGCAATATATAATGTCGGAATGACAATAAGACAAAGATAATAATAATACAAGAATGTAACGTGGAAACCTAATGCAGGAAAAACTATGGACTACCAAAGAACTTCCACTAATCAAGTAGTATACATGAAATATTCTTCTCTAATCACACACTAGAGGCTTAATATCAACAATATAACTATATTTCCTCATTTGTGGATTAATATAAATGGAGAAAAAAAATCCTAATTGCGATTGGAGAATTTGGAGAAGGTTCTCAATGAATGAAATTGATTAAATCGTAGCCCTCGAACTCATGAACAAGATACTTAAAATTATCTTTAGATGTTGAGGGCGAACGGTGTTTGTGCGCGTTCAGTCAAGATGGTTTTGGACCTATTGGTAGCTTTCTGTGATCTCACCTTGAATGCTTGTTGCCTGTCCCGTCGTTCTCCACTGGGTCGTCCCAGAAGTCATTGACTACCGAGTTTCATGGAAAGCGCTTCGAAGTTTCTCTCGTGGGTCACCTAGATTACGCTCAATGTCTTCAACCACTCGGACAGAAGATAACGCGTATTTGATCTCCGGGAGAGGTAGAGGGAGAGGGAGGGAGAGATGCGGCCCGAAATGTATGAGGCTGCAATTTCGGGAGACTTCGATTTACTGATGAACTTGTCCGGTAGTAATCACTCCGATTACATCTTGAACCAGAAAACGCCGATGGGCAACAACGTTCTCCACATCGCGGCGCGACACAAGCAGGCGAGTTTCGTCGAGCAGCTCATCTATCAGCACCCCTCCGGAGGCTCTCTCCTCTGGCAAGAGGACTACGAAGGTCACACTCCGCTGCATACTGCTGCAAGAGTCGGGTGCGACGACATAGTTCGAGTGGTAATCGACTATCTCAGAAGTTCGCCGCATGGCGACATCGAAGGAGGTAGGCTGGTCGATCTTCTTCGGAAGGCAAACACCGACGAGGAAACTACGCTGCACCAAGCAGTGAGGAACGGCCATTCCTCAGCGGTGAAGTTGCTGGTTGAAGCCGATCCAACACTGTGCGACATCTCCAGCTGCGATGATGAGTCCCCGCTCTATCTCGCAGTTGCACAGGGGTTTTTCGATATTGCTGAACTCATCTTAGATGCTTCTCCACCACCGTCGCCGTCGTCGTCATCCTCTAGCAAAGGCCCCAAAGGCATGACAGCAATGCACGCAGCCATTTACTACACATCGCAAGGTATGCGCGCCTGTGTCTCCTGCGATTTACAATTCAGTTGCGTACGATCTTTCTCGTTCTACGTTTTCCTTCTTGCGAAGACGAATCCTTATGCTCGTCTTTTTTAGCAAAATATTGGGTACTCCCAGGAAAATACTTGTATTTTAGCTTTTAAGATGCATTCCGACCAATCTTCTATTTGAAGTAGTGGTAATTTTCGGCGGTCATTTTCAAGCCTTGTTATTGCATGCCCCGGGTTCATGTGAACCGGGAGCATGTTGCGTTGTTAGATTTAGTGAGATCCATGTAATCCTGATTGCCTATATGCATTGAGCTCACATGCACTCAGTGCAAGGGAAATCCTCGATTTTCATTGGTGGAGTTGCATATAAGGGTGATGTAACATTAGGAAAAAAAAACCTATGAAGTTTGAAGAGATTAAGAAGGGGGAGGGCAATTGCGTTGATGAAGTTTGAAGCAGCATGTTTAAGAATGGAGAGAGAGTTATAGGTGTCGGAAATAGGGGTTAGCGATTTCTCGGTTACCAACGAAAAAAATAAAAAGAAGGGGGGAGAGAGAAATAGGGGTTATCATGGTTGTAGGATAGAATCAGGTATGTGAGAATCGGAATGGCGGGCCTTGTGACTGCAAGGGGGCTCGGGCGGATTTCTCGATTACCAGAAAAAAAAAAAAAAAAAGAAGGGGGAGAGAGAAATAGGGGTTAGCATGATTGTAGGGTAGAATCAGGAATGTGAAAATTGGAATGGCTCCAAATTCTAAGATATATACAGGGTAGGTTTTAAGTTTCAAAAATTGGAAACTTGTTCCAACTGGTAGGTTCTAAATTGATAGGTTTTTGTGTTTTTCTTGTTCTATGTCTTCACGCAATCTTGCTACATTCTATCGCATCTAATGGCAAGCGTGTAATTTGAAACTACTAGTCCAAGTTTCTATTTCCGGCAATATTTATGATTGAGACTTTTATTTTGTTAATATTCCATAATCTTTGTAAGTCTAAATATGAGTTGAAATTAGTAGATTGTAATAAATGATGGTCATTGGGGATGACAATTTATTGTAATTATTCAATTAAGAATATAGTGGAACATGAGTAGACCTTAGAACTTATGATTGGATATATAGTCTTAAACTACTAGTCTGAGTTTCCATTTCTAGCAATATGAATAATTAAGACTTTTATTTTGTTAATATTTCATAATTTTCATATGTCTAAATATGAGTTGTGATTATTGGATTATAGCAAATGATGGCTATTTAGAGGTGATGATTTATTGTAATTGTTTAATTAAGAGTATAGGTAGAACATGGATAGACCCTGGAACTTATGACCTGCATATGTAAACTTAAACTACTAGGCTAAGCTTCCATTTTTGCAATATCAAGGATTGAGATTTTTACTTTGTTAATATTTCATAATTTTCGTATGTCTAAATGTGAGTTGTGATTAGTGAATTGCAGTAAATAATGGTTATTAGATGTGATGATTCACTGTAACCGTTTAGTTAAGAGTATGGGTGAATATGGGTAGACTTCGGAGTAGACTTGGAACTATGATTGGGTAGTTTCCAGATTTTTGAGTATAAATGGTAGGTTTTAGGTTCCAAAAATCAGGAAACCTACGGATTAGTTTTAGATTCCAAATGTTTGAAACTTGGAGCTGCTTATCTCTATAGAGAAAGACGTGGGATGCAGAAACTACAGCAGCAGGCCATCATGGCCAAAAGAGCTCGACATCTAAACCACAGTTTTACCTGACTTAGCTATCGGACGTGGGTTCCTCACTTGACATACCATCAAACCAATCAAAGGGTTCTGTACTTTTCTTCAATCTGATTAGATAACATGTTGTGAAGGCATTAATGCAGCAAACACGAAGGCTTGCTTAATCATGCAAAAGCACTTGGGAATCATCTTGAACTTTTCTGTGAACTCTTACTAATTCAACACGGTATCCTTGTAAGTCCTTGTCTAATTTTGGAATTGTGAGCAAGGTACTACCAGTAAGGCTGACGATCTGTGTTCGCCTATTATAATTAAGTTCTGTAATTGTGTAATCGTGTCAAATCACGTCATTTAGGTCACTATACTTTTATTAAACTAGGGCCTATTCGTGCCACTTTCAAGTTAGCTGTATAATTGTGTTAAAGCTCTATTGATTTACGTTACTATAAGTCTTGACATGCATGAAGTATGCCTAGGCCGCCGGCTCTGGCCTTGCCGGAGCACATCACTTGCCCTGCTGAATAAATAGAGGGAATTGCTGCTCATGTGACTTCTGAAATGTCTGCATTTGGTAGGACGAGAGCAAGTCGTATGGTTTGATTTTGCATTAGATATATCAGCAATGCCATGTGCAAATAAATTAATGAGGCCTTCAAATTTTTTGATCAGTGCAATTTGGTCTTCTAAATTCGGGTTTGTGCGATCAAATCTTCTGACTTTCTTGATTTGTGCAAAGAAGTGTTTTGTTTACAAACGCCGACTAATACCGTCGAATTATGATTTAGCTTTTGTTTTGCCCGTTTGTTTTCTACTCATTTGATAGCAAATTAACATCACTGTGTCATTTCCATCACATAAGCAACGCTACGTCGTTAACTAATTTGACGGTTTAGCTATAGTGTTGGACTGAAGGATTTGATTGCACAAATCCAGAGAGTTAGAGGACTTGATTGCAAAAACATAAAACTTAAAAGACCGAATTGCACAGGAAAAACAAGCTAAGAGAATTTAGTTAAACAAAATAAAATTAGAGGATCAAACCTTTCACAAAGTTGAAACTTAAAAGGACTAAATCTGTACTTAACTCGAAGGAAAAAAAGTTTATCAAGCTGCAAGTTGAACATGAAAGTTATTCTGAAGGCACAGGAAATGTCTTAATAGATTTTTGATGGTTCTCTTGGTTATGATCTGTGTGAAGGACATGATTGCCTGAGAATGATCGTGAACAAGAGACCACACATGATCAGTGAAGGAGATGACATTGGGTGGACTCCTCTTCATTATGCTGCTCACTTTGGCAAAGTCGAAGCAGTTCGAATATTATTGCAGCATGAGGTTTCCGCTGCTTACCTGTTAACCAAGGATGGCGCCACTGCTCTTCATATTGCAGCACTTCTTGGCCATATCGATGTACTGGACGAGCTGATTGCATTCTGTCCTGATGCATGTGACTCGATAAACGACAAAGGACAAACCGCTCTTCACTCTGCAGTATTAGGTGGGCAGATAAAGGTCGTCAAGCACATATTGAGATGCCAAACCTGGAGGATCTTATAAATGTACGTGATAAAGATGGAAACACTGCTCTCCATTTGGCTGCTCTTCGCCGAGATTACAGCATGATGAACATCCTGGCATTTGATAAGAGAGTTGACATCAGAGCCACGAATAAGGAACGTCTGACAGCCCTAGGCATTTTGATGGTCATGAAAAGGTACGTTTTCTTGAAAGGTGATGCAGCTTGCATTGATTTAACTTATGAATAGATCCATCATATGCATTTTACTTCCTATCCGCTCAAAATAGGAGTGAGAAATGCTTGACGTCCATCAAAAGCTGGGACCTAATTGAAAGAAATATTCATACCATATGCTGTTTTCTAATAACGGTTTTAAGAGATCTCTCCAAGCCCTCCTATCACTTGACTATTTATAGTCAATTTCCACATTGTAGTCTTAGGCAAAACCTCAGCCTTCGGCATAAGGTGAGGGTCAGTCATGAAGAATGCGCAGACAATAACCAGATTAAGCTTACTTTTCGTCCTCAAGTTTATCCTTAGATGCAGTGCTGAGTAGGTTTTCTTTCCCATCAACACCATACGGTGTTTAAGTGATTGTGCAGAGTTGACCTTAATGCTAAACTGATCTTACACTGCAAGTAACTTTCAAATTCTACAACTTAACTGTTTCATCTCAAGAACGGAAGATATTAGATGGGTCTTGACATGGTCAACAACTAGTCAGGAACATCTTATATGTCTACTTTCAAGCATCTTTTTGTATGCTGTGATCAAATATTGCCTCCACCTATGTAAGAAAAGCCAGAATTGATTGATTGATTTATTCTGTGGACTTAGGTTGGCTTTAAAGCTGCAAAACTTCAGTACTTGTTGGAAGCATGGTTTTGTGTCAACGATATGCAAGACCGGGTTATTAAACATGTGAAGAGACTTGAGAAGCAATATGGTGAGGAAAGATCAAGCATTTCCATAACCACAGGGAGCATGGTCTACCCAGAGAAATTCGATAAATTGAAAGGATGTGCACATGACAACCATCTGCTCACTGCAGTGTTTATTGCCACTGTCACCTTCACGGCAGCATTCACAATGCCTGGTGGCTACAACAACATTGGACCCAACCAAGGGACAGCAACTTTCGCAAGACTAGCAGCTTTCAAAGCCTTTGTGGTGTTTAACACAACAGCATTTTGTTTCTCAGTCCTTGCAATCTACCTCCTGTTCGATTTGTCTCTAACTGGCAAATTTGAGCCCATGGGAATGCGATATGTGCATGTTGCTGGAGTCAGTATTTACATTGCTGTTCTAGGTATGGTACTAGCCTTTGCTTCGGGCATGTACATTGTGTTGGCCAAAACCATTGGGTTGGCAATCATGGGTTATACTCTGGCAGGGTCACTGGTAATGATTTGCTTGATCAGTCAATTCATGAACCCAGAGAACAGATTTGGCTTCCAAACTTGTCCACCTGCAAGATCCATCAGGAACTTGTCGGTTGGTTGTGGAAGGATTAGGACTGTTGGTAGGAATCTAGTCTTCAATCTTCATGTAAATGCAGGTTGTGATGGGTAAGGAATAAAAACGGAGAATGTAAACTAGTTGATTCCATTCTTTATCATGTATGTCCACATTGGAATTTATCGCACATCATTGAACCAGTCAATTTAGCAAACAGTGCATTCATGAACTACTAGCACATCATACAACCGGGCTCATTTGCTAGATTGGAAGTCAGGATTTTCCAATCATGCCATAAAAGTTATTGTCCCTGCAAAAAGAAAAAAGAACTGCAGTCTTAATGTGTCAGGCTTGTAAAATATTTTTTGAGATTGACAGGCAAAGGCAATGGATCAGCAAACCTGAGTTAGCTATGCAGAAGAAACATTTGATGGTGCATGTGACTGAACAAGCTCAATAATCTACTTGACCCATTGACATAAAAAAGAAGAATACATCCCCAGAAACGAGACAGTGCAGTAGCCCAGCACCTATTTCCAATGTTAGGAGAATAAGCAGCAGCAATTCAATTTTCAATACAAGCTCAGATTCACTAATTATGGCAAAAGCTTCTCTATTATAGCAGTGGCAATTAGACTGAATCAACATTTTGCTGCCACTCCTGAAGCATGATGCCTGACAGATTTAAATCTCGTCAATCTTCATCAGATTCTGCAATTGAAGAAAGAAACACGGGTTAAGAAGAGAAAGAGGATAGTTTCCACTCTGAGAAAGCAATATCCCTCCATCTGCCACTAGTCCATTTGACCCTTCCAATTAAACAAATTCCCTGACTTTACATCTTAATGAAAAAAAGTTCTAACACAGATCCAATCATACCCTTTATCACTTCCATGTTCTCTTCTTTGTAGACACCAAGAGGAGAACCACGAACAGATAGAAGCATCTCCCCAGGCTTAGGCAACCTTAAGGTTTTAGGTGTCATCCCTATGGAGAGCCTTTGGCTACTCAGCTGCAGAGGGCAAGCAACGAGGTGAAAGAGAATTACATACCATATGGAGCAGAAGAATTCCATCACAAAGTAGCGGAGGGCACTAATTATTTGATGACTACATTAGTGCTGAAAAAAGCACTCATGTAGTTCTGGACATTTGACTACTTTTAATGTCACTATGTCACTATTTAGCTGAATAATTTCAGCAAAAAAACCATTTAAAAGCACATGTAAAGGTACGCATTCTTACAAGTCTTGGCTGAACATAGAAACTTGGCACATCTTTTACTAATAGGTTTTAAATGGGCAATCATGTCACCACAGTTATATAAAATGCCTAGCAAAGCTCTGATACATAGCCTCAAAAGTTCCAATAAGGTCCACAGTTTCTATCATACCTCCTACATTGTTTATATGCTTTACTTCTAAAATGATGCAGAGTGCCTATCTCAATTTTACATCAAGACTTTTTCAGCAGAAAACTTTACGTTAAAATGAAAAAATAAATTTGAGGTTACAATTCGAACTAGAAAAGGCTCACTGGCCTCAGATATGAATGATAATATCTACATAGCCACATATTGACATAGATTTTACATGAAACTTAAAACTAAAAACATTTTATATCAAAATTGGTTGAGGATATGAATTTTTACTGAGAACAAGGTGGGTTCATAACACTCTAAATTGTTTTTTTTTTTCTTTTTCTTTGGGGTCAAAACATAACACTTGAAAGTTAGGCAGGCCATAATTTGTGTTCTAAATAAATTATGACTTATACTTTTAAGTCCTTCCTGTTTAGTTCAACACACACTTATTTGACAATCACAATAACTTCATCTTAAATGAAAACAGATTTGGATTATATTTTCTCAACCATCTCCATGCTGAAATGATAGATATGTCTAAGTTACCAAGACAATGACTGCGGGACCTTAAATCTGTTATTCGTCAAATTCTTTCAAATAACCAAAATTCAAGAAGAGAAGAGAGAGAAGGTTTTTTTTTTTTTTTTTTTTTTTGGGGGGGGGTACCAAATAGTTATTCAGAAACTAACCCCAGGAGTTCTAAGAGTATCCGGCAGCCCGAGCATCTGACAGTCTGATGGCTCATCCAAAACCTATAACAATTTTTTAAATATAACATGAAATTCATGAGTGAAGGTAGAAGCAAAATCAGGTTAGGTGCAAGATTCTATAGATTCCCTACTGTCATTAAATGAACTGGTATTCGTAAAAGGGTAGAACTCATAAATTTCATCTTTAGAAAGATGAAATTACTATATCAGGAACAGTCTCTATCTAAAACAAGATCAAAGAAGCAATAATCATTGCAGACTGGTTTGAGTATCTGTTGGTTGTCCATTAAAAAGGGAGAAAAACAGCAGCAGCAAGAGGCAAAAGATTCTTAAGGGTGCCTGTCTTTAAGCCACATCATCTAATAGGGCTAAAAGCTAGATGATGAAAGCTTTGAAAGACATACGAAGTCGCTCACTTGCAGATTTTCTGAACTAAAAAGGCCTGCTTTCCCTGCAACAATCAAGTAGATCCACTGAGTGTAGGAGTTGGATTTTGAATATCTTTCCTATGTTATGTATGATTTAAGAACAAAATGTACCGCCTTTGCTGGAAAACTCAAAGCCACCAAAGTATGGAACTGCATCAGAGTTTCCAGAATGAGCTATGGACATTCGGTGGACAAGTGAAGCATGTAGAGTTTTTCCATCAGTGTTGTCCAGACATAATTTTCCATCTTTATTTCCCCAATGGACTTCGAACTGCCCATCTTCTCTGTCTAGCTCAAATGATAGATGTGGAAGATTTTCAGTGAAAAACTGAAGCACGGGACTTCCCATCTGTTCCTCAGTCATACAAGAGCGCAGTAGACGTAACTCAGTCAGCAAATGCTCAATCTGTACATCACGAATAGCTCTGATTGCTGCAACTCTTTTTTCCACTGTGGAATTATACGCAAAAAAACATAAGAAAGACCCAAGAATACAATTACACAACCTAAAATATTTCAAGACAACCCATCTCAACTTCTGATGGAAAAACCACTTAGCCAAGGAAAAACCGCCAGGATAGGTGCTTAAAACAGTTTCCAAGTTTCCCCTAAATATTAGCAAAAAACTCAGTTGCAGTTTACCTCTAAATGTAAACATTTATGATTGATCAATGTACTTTGGATTGAGAATTCTTAAGCCAGCACTTAACATATATCTAGTTTTCAAGTTTCCCCTAAATATTAGCAAAAAACTCATTTGCAGTTTACCTCTAAGTGAAAACATTTACGATTGACAAATGTACTTTGGATTGAGAATCCTTAAGCCAGCACTTAACATATATCTAGTCTTACTATGGGCAACTTAACTAACCACATATTGAAGTCGTCAAAAGTTCAAGAACCTATATAACCCAAATAGTTCTAACATCATAGAAGGATAATGGCCATCCAAATTGAAGGCCTAGAAACTGCAAGTGGATTAACTGCATACAACAGAAAAAATGATCATAATAAATAGATTCAATGCTGCTGAAGACATGAACTGTGCACCTTCTGGGTCCGTTGAAGCATCGTCCTGGGCTTTGTCTAATGGCCTTTCCTCATCTTCACCAGGCGGTGAAGGGGGTCGTTTAACAGTTCGCTTCCCTCTCTTCCTTGGCATTTAGAGATTTCAGTTTGCGTCACGCACCCTCAGGCGGAATGGGCAAATGGGACTAGCCGCTAGCAAAACGGTCTTGTAAGCAGCCGTCCAATAGAGCGGTGTAGGAACCTCACCACTGAATGGTGCCAGAGCCTGAAGAAACACACCCATTTAACAATGTGAGTCGACACTAACAAAAGCGCTCTCGAAATCGCCTAACACACCCGCTTTTATCACCCTGCAGAAAGTCTAGACGTAAATTCGATGCGCCATTAGGAACAGAACATCGAATGCCGGGGAATTGGCAGGCAAGAACCGCGGTACTGTATCTATCGTCCAAGCCCAAGTATCTTTATGATCCGGGACAGATCTCGTCGAATCAAACCCCCCCAATTTCCCTCGATTTCCATCCAAAATCACGAGTCACGTTAAAATCAGCTTCAAAAGGGAATTTCTCCGCTTTCACAGTCAATGTCTAGAGAAACTTCAAGCCACCGAAACCCGGGACAGAATTCGTTGAATCGAACAACCCCCAAATATCCCAAGATTTCTATGCAAGATCACGAGGGTACTTCGAAAAGGGAATTTCTCCCGATTTCACAGTCGATGCCTAGAGAAACTTCAACCACAAGAACGACTTGGAGAAAGCGAACTCACGCGTGGAGACGGTGCGCCGGGTGGCGGGTCGGAGGAGGACGTGGCTCAGGCCAAGCTTCGCAACCGCAGTCCGGTCCCCATCACATCATCAGGCCGTGCAGGCGCGGTCGCCGGCGGAGAGAAGGAAGAGAAGCAGAGCGCCGGCGGATTTTTCAGACCGCCGGAGGCGATGTTTGCTCGGGAAATTTGGGGAAGAAAGAAGGAACAAGAAGGAGGAAGTCGAAAATGGAGCAAGCTTTCCTTGAAGGGTAAAATCGCCATTCCGCGTAAATAATTTGAATTTCTTTTGCTCTACTCACTTTCCCTCCCTTTTTATTTTCCTTCCGTATAAAAAAGTGGCTGCGAACAATTAGAAGACACAAAACCCCAAAAATTTGCATATCTTTCAGTTGCGGCCAACAATTCTCTCTTGCACAAGCTCTTCAAAAAACACCCGTCCAATCCTATAATCCGTTTACAACCAAATAAAATCTTCGTTTGCATGTATCGAAGCAAATATAGAACTTATCAAACTTGGTCCCAATATTAGGAAGTGGTCTCTCCACGACCTTTACATACACACTACTTGAAGGATTTTGCAGCTTACACTTCCAAGTATAATCCCACAACTCTTCATATTTGTTGTTGTATTGACCAATGAGTATCTTCATTACCTTTTACTTCGATCTTTTGCATTGATTTCTATATATATTGATGCTTACCCGCTTCTTCACTAGCATCCTAAACTTAGTACTATTCATCTGAAGCATCAGCTTATTCAAATCAAAGAAGTATTTGGACAACCATGTACTTGTTACCCTTTTTTTTCAAAATTAATAGAACAAGTATGTTCCTCTTGGTAGGCTTTAATTTGGAAGGATTCACTTCTCCTAACAAATGCGTTATAGATCTTCCATGGACAATTTTGCTGTGAATACCTAACTTTTACAAATGTCTTAGTATTTCTAATGAAGTCAATATCTCTCTGTGCAGCAATGGAGTTCTTCAGTATAGCTTTCCTAAATTGTTTCGCATCTTGAAATTTCATACCTACCGACAAAGTAGGAGAGGCAATAAATGGATCATAAGAAGGAAATTTACTTTTCCTTCTATGCACAGTTCCTTCATCTTCTTCAAGCTCATTCTGAGAAGTAGCATTATCGATGCTTTCTTCATAATTAGTCTCCTCACCAGCAACACTGGTATTTGTAGGGCCTTCGGCCCTGTTTGGAACTTCATTAGCTACTTGCAAAACTGCAAAATTATCTATCAAAAAATCCCTTTGCTTTTTTTCTTGACTGTACAAGCTCGTCGTCGTCGTTATCACTTATGAAATTTTCAGTAGGCAACTCTTCATCATCATCATTACTTGATTAAGCTACTTCCCAATCTAATCTAGTGATTGTGACATCACCTATGTTATCATCACTTTGGTGAACTGCATCCGTGCTTCTCTTCTCTCCATCATGTTTATCCTGCCCTCCTTCGATCCTAATGTCAATACTATCTTGAATATCATCTCCTTCTTGTCCTACTTGGGCACTCTCTTTATCATCATCTTCGTCCTCACTTTCATTATTGTACTCAACATATATTTTTACCTCTTCACCATGAAGATAATGGTATAGAACATCCTTAAAACCATTATCATCTTCTAAGTTTCTCAAACCATCTTTTAAGCCTTTCCCAAGAATATAATACAACAACTTCTGAACTTTACAAGGCAAATAAATCACTATATTCCTAACAAATCCTATATAAGATGTCTTCTTTATCTCGACAAAGATGGTGCCCCCATTTCCACCTTCATACTCCCACTCATCCTCCCCAATCACAAAATCCCCACCGTAGCAAACTATGACAGCGACATAATTCTTGTCATAAGCCATTTCTGCACCAAGAACAAGAAAAAGAATAATTAGTTTTTGTGACCACATCCACAAAGAACAATAGACAATTGCACATGGAAGTCCCCCCACTCTCATGGACTTTATTAAAGAAAAGGGAAGGGAGAAGAGATGTACATGTCAGGCCATTTACTAGAAAAAGATACCATTCACGACAAATAGAGGTCCCCATGCTGACAATATGTCCCTACATGACAGCCAAAAAAGAGGTCGCCACTTTAATTATTTGCCTTCCATTTCCTTAAAATATTAACCAAAAATAGAGGTCCCCACAAAGCACAAGTCCTCATGACACCTATTTCAACACTTCAATTTATAAAAAGTGACTAGACATCCCCACAACAACCACTCTAAGCAGTCAAAATTGCTGCCGCACATCACATTTCACATCTAACCCCTAAAAATTGCCCTTGCACATCACAATACCACATCCAAGCTCTAAACACGCATCACAGTAGCACCATTCTAAATCACATCACAATAACATCAAATCTTTGAGGTCAAGCCCTAATTTTCCCCTTGTCGAACCCTACATTTCGAGGCCAATCCCTAAATTGCCAATTTGAACCCCCATTAGGGTTCTAGTACCGCTTCTGACCCCTAAATTGCACATTAAAGTACCATATGAACTGACCTCTACATTTCCCTATCGAGCCCCAAATTTTCCATCGGAGCCCTAATAAAAGAATCGAGCCCTAATTTCATCATAGGGGCAGGGGAAAAGGGGCCAAACTTAGAGGAGTGACAATGGTGAGCGGCGATGATGACCAACGATGGTGAGCGGCGACGACAACCAACAACGGCGACTGGCGACGGTGACCGATGACCACCTCTAGGCGTGAATGGCGATGGAGAGAAGGGCCTGAGATCTAGTGTGAACGCGAGTGAACAAGGAGGAACATCGACGGCCAGGTCTGCTTAAGCCAAAATAACCTAAACGACGTCGTGTAACACCAAGGAAAAACAACGTCATTTAGGTCAGCTCAATTAGTGTATTGATGACGTCGTTTTTGTTGTCCATGTGTGCTTTTTTTTTAAACGTTTGCCACATCAGTAAAAGAAGTCGTCGGAAAATGCCACGCATGCAATTTGGCAGGATTTTCTCACCGGTGGCACTCAAGTAATCCATTTTGCTCCGATTTTGACACTTAAATGTTACTTTCGTAACTTTTGGCATTTAAGTATCAATTGTGTCAACTTTTGGTATTTTAGGGGTCTGCGCGCCGCTGAAAAAGGCTTGAAAGTTGACATTCGATTTTGAGAAAAGTTTATCGTATAGAATAAGTTTACATTCCCATTTTTCTGGTTCAGGCAATTCATTGACCAGCTTGGTTACATCCTCCTTTGACCACAAATCACCCATACTCTTGCAAAGTGCCATTACTCTGAGCTAATTACCCTATGTGCTCTCCATCCTATGGCTGAAAGGATGAATGAAAATCCCAATAAGATGTAGTTGTCGAGTGGGAATACTGGTAAGATTCTGAGTTTAGGAGTGAAGGGAGCCCTAGCTAGGTTGAGAGCTTTTGAGCAAGCAATATATATATAATTTGCGTCAAACTGTTTTTGTAGGTCTTGTCTGAGAGGAAGGATTTAGCTATCGAGTGTGGAGATCACTCGAGAAAGGATGTTTAACCAAGTTGCGCTCATTTTCTCTGGTGCTATGTTTGTGAGGTGACGTCCCAAACCATCGGGGGAAGTCAAATAGATGGAGGGGGCAATGATGGGTCTAATCGGGTGGAGAAGCATTGGGGGATCCATGGAAAATCAAGATGTAGTGAGCAAATTTAGGGTTGTTGCAGGGGAAACTATCACCCAAGGGGATAGAGAGAAAACTCCACTGAAAGAAAGAGAGCTCATTAAGGATTCCCCGTCTTTTTTAGGATTCAGTTGGTTAAATTGAAAAGTTTATGACTGAATTGATAAAAATGTAATAGATTTGAGACTTTTGGACAATTTTTCTGCACTTAACACCATAGGTCAATGCATAGATTCATGATGCATAATTGCGATTGATGGTGAGACCATTTCTTAAAAGATGTAGGATCGTAAGCATGGACACGTGCATCCAACGATGAGGATGGGATCTTTTTGGTCAAACCCATTAGCAATGTCAAAGATAATTAAATACTGGAAGAGTCTTTCTATACCTTACATAGTTAGATTATATCAATTCATCTATTCGTCAGTTCTATCAATTCTCAGAATGTAGTCCATATTGTGACGTCAATGTAATATATAGTATCGATCTATTAGGCTCGCCACAGATGTTATTTAGTTACATGCTCTGATAATATTTAAGTTGGTGGTATTAATTTGATGGACTCGCCGTGGTTGGGATGGGAGGACTGTCACAACTATTGCAGATTAGTCGATTGCTAATTGGTGCCGACTAATGCAATAGCTATTAAAAAAAAATCACATGTTTGTACGTGTTTAGAAAACCGCTAAAAATAGGTGGAAGGTACTATCAATAAGATATGGGATCTTTTTGATCAAACCCATAAGCGATGTCAAAGATAATAAAATTATGGAAGAATCTTTCTATAGGTTACAAAGATTATTTATCAATTCACCCATTCCTCAGTTCTATCAATTCTCAGAGTGCAGTACATATTGTTGACATCGATATGATATTAAGTATTGAGCTACCAGGCCCGCCACGGATGTTATTTAATTACATGGTCAAATTATATTTAAGTTGGTAGTATTAATTCAACGGACTCGCCGTGGTTGGGATGGAAGGACCGTCACAACTATTGTAGACTAGTCATTTGCCAACTGGTGCTGACTAATGCAATAGCTATTAAAAAAATAAAAAATCAGATGTTTGTACGCGTTTAGAAAGTCGCTAAATCAAGGAGGAAGGTACTATCCATGAGAAAGCCGCCAGAGACCATGTGATTCCCAATTCACCATTTTGTTTGGGGGTTATTTATTGGTCATAAAGTGGTTGAGTCCAAAAAGGAAAGCTAGAGCATAAAGTGGTATTCCCATCACCGTTCACACTCCTTTCCATCCACCATCTCCCCCCTTTCTTTGAATCGTTTCAAAACCCACGTTCGAATTCTTAGCTCCCTATAAATAGCACAACGAATCGCCATCTTCTTAATCCTCGATCCAATAGCTCTGGGAAAAGAGAGAGAGAAGAAAGGGGCGGCGGCGGCAACGAATTTTCCTCTTTTCAATGGAGTCTCCTTCTCCCATCAATGTTCCCAGGTGGACTCCGAGCCCACCTCAGACAATCTCATTGCTGCCTCGCGAGAAAGCCGACAACGTTCACGAAGAAGAGGATGATGGTGTGTCCGCCCGAAGCCACGACGTCATCTTTCCATTCAGTATTGGTGAAGCTGATACTCGAGATGCCCGTGACCACGAAGTGCCCCCATGGGAAGTCCATGGCGGAGGCGAAGGATCTCGACGTGACCAGGCTACAGGAGCACACGAGAGCGGGAACGGGATGGTCTTGACATGGAAGGACCTGTGGGTGACGGTGCTGGACCGGAGGAACGGGACACATCCCATATTGCAGGGGCTGACCGGTTATGCCGAGCCGGGCCGGATGCTGGCCGTCATGGGTCCTTCGGGCAGTGGCAAGTCGACTCTCCTCGATGCCCTTGGAGGTACCGTTTCGAATAAATCTCTCTTTTTATATAGATGGGTAGGTAATTTATGTCCTTTTCATTTTTTAATATGCCACAAGTAAAGCAAACTCAAAATGAGATCTAACCTCCAGATTCTATGAGAAAATTCCAACTAAATTGACTGGTAAATAGCCATTTCTATCTACAAATGTAGATCTCGTTCGTAAATTGTCCACACGTCACGCTCTTTCACTTTATAAAATACAGATCAGTCCTTTAAATTATATTAATTTTTCATGATAAATTAAGACGAAGTACATCTTGGGTTAGAAAACAAACGAACGAACAATAAATAAATGAAAGCAGAACGCAAATATTTCTGTTGGGAATAACGGATCCCCGAAAACCGGATTCGACACCGAATCGAACCCCTAAATCAATGCGGAAGACGAAGCCCGGGAAAACACGCATCACCGATCGTAAAGCACACCACGGATTCGAGCGTACCTTGTTAGCCACAGATTAAACACCGACGCCGAATAGGAGGAAGAAATCTGGCCCTGTTCGATCCGATGAAGCCTTGAAGGGAAGGAAAGCGCGCCGTATGCTTACTGTTCTTCCTTTTTTGGGAGAGAGAGCGTGAGGAGAGAAAAGACGTACGTTGTTTTTGCAAAACGTTGTCTTCTCTCTCTCTCTCCTCCCTTTTATACCTCTCCCTTCCCACGGGCCCTATTCCCGTGGGCCGGGCCTTTTGGGCCCAGCATGGGCGGACGGGCCTTAAGCCCATCTTATAAATCTATCAATTTCATTGTCCCTAAAAAGAACAAAGGAAAAGTCAATGAATCTTGTCCCATCTCTCTCATGGAGGAGTTAGTTAAGACAGATTTAAGAAATTTTAGTATAATTTGATATATGTTACTGGGGAGTACATTAGCTTATTTATAGGTTTTATGATATATTAATCGAAATATGTGCAAAGAAAAGAGATTGCACAATCTTGAAAGATACGTAAAACTACCTAGAAAGAGATACAAAAGACCAATGTTAACGTGGAGAAAAGTTATTGTCTTGGGCCTTCCTCACCTAAAAAGCTAGCTCTAAAGGTGAGGTAATCCCTCACACTTATAAATTGGCCACTAGACTTTTTCATAACCGATGTGGGATAACCTCAATAATATCCCTCTCACACATCGGGCTTAGGTCTAAGGTGAACTTTCTCGTGTGACTATTGGGTCAAAACTTGTTGTCAATCTTGGCTCTGATGCCAAGTTGAGAATAGTAATGCGAAAGATTGATTTGAGGAATTTATGTACAATTCGATATATGTTAATGTGAAGTATATCAGCCTATTTATAGGCTTTATGAGATACGATTAAAATTAACATATTTTAATCAAGATATGCACAATCAAAGGAGATATCTCACAAACTTGGAAGATATAGAAAACCAATAAAAAGAGATACTAAAAACCAATATTATTATTCTAATTATCATAAATATGGGAAAACATCCTAGAGAATTATCCTAATTATCTCTAACGGAGTAACAAATGATATGGCGGCTGTACCCTTTTGACAGCTTTTTCTTGTTTATAAGTTGTCAAGGTTGGACGTCCATGACATCGGATTAATCCCCACGAGTGGCAATGGTCCTAGCTATTCGCACGTCCCAGCGACCAATATTGAATGTCAATGAAATGACATGGATTTCCTAGTGAACACATGTCGTAAAATGGATTCTTCTAATGTACAAAATGAAAAATCCCAATGGCTTTTGCCGTTATAACCTTTCCGGTCACGATTTGTCTACCCAAAATGGGAAGCGGCGTCTGTTGATGAATGGTTATACAACGGGGATCTTTTTGACCTAATTGTTCTACTCTTCTTCCTCAGTGTAGCTTGTTATAAGGGTCATGAGTGGGAACTTAAGTTTCATTTTTAGTATGCCCTCTTGGATTGCTGCTGCAGATTCAACTGTGCTGCAGCTGAATAGATTTAATCGAATTTGCTTTTTTACCTCACATTCAAGCAGTTAATCATTTAGAAGTAGATTAATTTGTTTTCGAGGAGAACAATCGATGAATTAACTAACATATCAGTAACCTTTAAATAACATTTATTAATTTTTTTCATATTTACTCTCGGTTTCCACCGTTTCCTTTTTCTTAAGAAGCAACTTTTTGCAGGGAGACTAAGTTCAAGCACTCATCAGACAGGAGAGATCTTAATTAATGGTCGCAAACAACCACTTTCTTTCGGAACTTCGGTAAGCCTAGCTGATAGATGTGGCGCTGAGTTGAATTTCAATGTGCAGATTTCCTAGCCAAATCGTAGTTTATATAAATCGTTCTTCGTAAATTTTCACTTTATTTATTTTTCGTTTTGGTTTTGTTATAGGCTTATGTCACTCAGGATGACACACTGATAACAACTTTAACGGTGAGAGAAGCCGTGTACTACTCCGCTCAGCTCCAATTGCCGGAATCCATGTCGAATTCAGAGAAGAAGGAGCGAGCTGAGGCAACGATTAGAGAGATGGGACTGCAAGATGCGAGAGATACTAGGATAGGTGGGGGTAGCGCCAAAGGCCTCAGTGGTGGCCAAAAAAGGAGAGTGAGCATTTGCATCGAGATCCTGACGCGCCCGATGCTCCTCTTCCTTGACGAGCCAACCAGCGGGCTTGACAGTGCTGCGTCATACCATGTGATGAACCGCATTGCCAAGCTAGCCAGTCATGACCAGAGGACTGTGATTGCCTCGATTCATCAGCCTAGCAGTGAAGTCTTTGAGCTTTTCCACAATCTCTGCCTTCTTTCTTCTGGGAAAACAGTCTTTTTTGGCCTTAGATCAGTGGCAGAACAGGTGCTTGTGATGCTGGACTATCTTTTTTCTTGTAGCAAGCAACGAACAATGACCTGACTATCTTTTTTTTTCATTTACTTTTTGCAGTTTTTTGCATCAAATGGTTTCCCATGTCCAACTCTTAGAAATCCGTCTGATCACTACCTCAGGACGATTAACAAGGACTTTGACGCAGTAAGCCATGCAACTGAAACTTGATTTGTTCGACCATAGTTTCAAGAAATAAAGGAAATTTCATGGACCTAATGAAACAAAAATTTCTTGTCAGGACATCGAACAAGGAAGCAATGGCCTGGATGCCGAAGAGGCCATTGACACTCTGGTCAAATCTTATTTGTCATCTCTGATGTGTCACCAAGTTCAGCAGCAAGTGTCCAAGATATCCGGAAAGGTATGCAATTTCGATATTATGTGGATTGGAAACTTATAAAATCTAAAAATCTGAGAGTTTCTGATAAATTGTGTGTTTCCATTAGAACGCTGGAGGAAATTTGGAAAGAAATGGGAGTCAAGCAAGCTTCCTAACCCAGAGTCTCGTTCTAACCAAGCGATCGTTCGTGAACATGTATCGTGACTTGGGGTATTACTGGCTTCGTTTAGCAATCTACATTGCATTGTGTCTGTGTGTTGGGACTATCTTCTACGACATTGGATTCACCTACGGCTCAATTCAGGTAAGCTCTCTAGCGTGACGGTATGTTCTAAATAATCTAGTGACCCAATCGATGAAGAATGAGATTTAAAGTTATTGCACATTGCATTGACCAAGCTTCATAATTTTAACGAATTTTCAGGCAAGAGGTTCTATGCTAATGTTCGTTGCCGCATTTCTTACTTTTATGGCAATCGGCGGATTCCCCTCCTTTGTTGAGGACATGAAGGTATTTCTCTTAATCTTTCTTTTTTCTTTTCTTTTATGTTGATGCTCCGATTGCTTTTCATTGTACCGAAGTCATGAGAATCCTCCATTTTCATTTTACCAGGTCTTTGGGCGAGAGAGATTGAATGGGCATTATGGTGTAGCCGCGTTCGTGGTTGGCAATACATTTTCGTCCATCCCTTATCTGCTAATCATCTCTCTTATCCCAGGAGCCATAGCTTATTACTTGGTTGGCCTCCAAAAGAGTTTCGAGCACTTTGCGTACTTCACTTTGGTCCTCTTCGCGTGCATGTTACTAGTCGAGAGCCTAATGATGATCGTCGCAAGTGTAGTCCCCGACTTCCTCATGGGGATCATAACCGGTGCCGGAATTCGAGGTGTGATGATGCTAAATGGAGGGTTTTTTCAGGTTGCCAGATGATCTCCCCAAGCCATTCTGGAGATATCCCATGTATTACATCTCCTTCCATAAGTATGCCAACCAAGGTTTCTTCAAGAATGAGTTTGAAGGTTTAATATTTCCCAACCAGATGGGAGGGTCACCAACGATCAGTGGTGAAGAAATCTTGAGAAACTATTGGCAAGTGGAGATGGGCTACTCTAAATGGGTGGATCTTGCTATCTTGCTTGGCATGGTGGTCGTTTACAGGCTCATGTTCCTTGGAATAATAAAGGCGGCGGAGAAGATGAAGCCGCTGGTGAAAAACTTTAGGGCTAGATCTCCTAGACATCCCAAACATGTCATGGAGAACCCTTCTTCAAAGCCTTAATATGGCAGCAAGTTAGGGTTACTTATTTTTCAGTGGTAAACTGGTGTGTTTATCTTAAATTGTAGATGAATTAATAAATCTCTTCCATGGATAAATGTACATTATGCTTGATCATACAGAAATGTTGAATGGGTTTTTATGGGAAACATATCTCGATAACATAGGAGCAAAGAGCATTATTCTAAACCCCATTTGATCTTTCAAACTCAAGACAGTTCTGATGAAGTACAGATTGTGAATCCAGCCATGGTTGTTGAGGATCCCTACTGTACCAAATGTATTTTGGACCTTGTTGATCCTTACAAAGGATCACTTGTTCATTTCCAAATCCTTAACCAAGCTCACATTGGGTCTCTTCTTGTGATCCATTTTAATTACCAACTTAAGATTTTAGGTTGGACTTTCTAATAACTTCTAGCATTGTTTTCACAGGTAGATCTAAGTCCTTAGCCCCATGCATTTACTTCTTATCAATTTGTGAAATTTCCTGTACGAGGAAGCAATTAATTTTCTGGACACGCTAATTCTAAATATTAATGGCTCTAATCAAAATGTAGTCAAAGCTGGCTTCACTAAATTACACTTCTCTGACTAAAAGGGTGTACCAACATTCAATGTCAAACTTATCTAGAAAAGTATGTGGTAAAAATGAGTACCAACATTAGCCAATAAATGTCCCGTTAGCACTTGTTTATTTTTGCCAGCACTTGCTTGGTTGGAATTAGATGAACTTGAATCGTGTAATGCTCGCTTAGATTGTATGGCATTGTTTACATTTTGCTAGCGTCAACTCGGTCCTCATGACATCTCTCTCCTTTCTATATTTAATCAAGAGCCCATACATTGGTTGAAAGATGTCATCTTCATTGATTTATAAATTAGCACTCGCCCCCGAATGGCCACTACCTTTTGTGTTTGCTTAGCTTAGTTGGCTCATGTGGAATGAGCCAAGCTTTTACATATAGTATCAGAGCTAGACCATCTCCAATAAAGGCTACTACACCCATATTTGATCTGACAAAGATAGGGAGCGATTGCTTGTGTGTGAGGGCTTAGACAAGATGCAACAAATGGCTGGACCGAACAATCAAATAGAGGGGTATCACCAGGTGATACAACTCAACCCTAATGAGGATGCCAATTATTTAAGTGGGAGAGTTTGCGACGTCTTAATTCTCACATTGATTGGGAGAGGCCATTTTGAGTAATCATGAATCAACGGCCATAGTCAAGTAGTTGATTAAACAAAAGTTTTGTCAGCAGAGGAAAATAAACTAAATAATTATCTTTTACAATCATGGACTACTTCAACAGCTATTGTGGGAAATTCACACTTTTTTATTTATTAGATGGCTTGTCTCGGTATAGCTCATAGATCACTTCAACTTGGATCACAGTCAAGCAATACTAAAAAATTCACATATTCCTCAACCTTTCAGTGTGATAAAGAAGACAATCTAAACCATTTTCAAGATCACAGTAAAGATAGATTTGTCTTTCAAAGATCGTTTTGGCCCGGTCAAATTCCAAATTTGATGAGTCAACTTGTTCATGAACAGCCCTCTTTGTTGTGGACTATATTGTTATATATTTAACTGTTTGGACAAACTCGGATTGCATGTGTTAGCCATTATTTTATAGAATTTAGCCCACTTTTTGCAGCACTATTTTCATCCCACTAAATGACTAAGTCCACCCTTACTCACATTAAAAAGACTAGACCAGATGACCCGGCTCCTTCTTTTTGCTATTTATGATAGTTTTATTAAATATTTCACATATTTTATTTTTTAGCTTATTATAGAAAAAAACATTCGTAGATATTCTTATAACATTTTAAATACTCTGTGTAAAATAATCTTGCTAGTCATAGGGAAAAAAGATATTTTTTAATATAGTATAAAACTGGAAAGCTTTTTTTGTTTCATCATTGATCTTAACAACTTGTCTATTTTTTTGTCTCTCTTATCTCAAAAGCTCACTTTTTTGGTGAACTTTTAAGTAATTTCATTAGTCTAGAACATATATCAAGTCTCTTTATTTACTACATCAAAGAATTTATCTTTTTTTCCTTATTATACGGGTGAGAGATTTTTTATATAGAGCATCTAAGGCGTTATAGGAATATATAGGAGTGCACTAAAAACATTATGCATAATAAGGTGTCTTGATTTTTTTATATTAATTTTTATCAAATCAAAATAATGACATTTCATTGGCATTTCCAAAAAAGTTCTTACTTTATATAATGTTATGATATAATTAAATGTCATCTACTTAACAATTTATTCATAATATATGATCAATAATGTGGAAAAGAACTAGGTTTTTGAAAATCTCTTTTCAACAAAATAAATTTTTATGGAAGTAATTCAAAAAAAAAAAACCACAGTGCTTTTAATATTAATGGGAAATCTACAATAAAAAAAAAAAAAACAAACATATGAAATTCTTATGTATAGTAAGTAGATCTTACATAGATATACAAAAAACTACAAAGGAAAGTAAATAAATTTGAGAACAAAAAATCTAAATTGCAATTGAATGATAGAGGGTAATTTTCTCTTGTTGATGAAAATTGGGTAGATTTAGTTATATAGAGGGTGAAAATAGTGCTGCCAACTAACTTTTATTCTCTAATAAGCCATTTCTTGTGGTCTTGCCAACCAATGCTCTCAAAGTAATTATTAAGGATACTTAATAAGGAAATGTCTTGATTTCTGAATGCATTCATCATATGTAGCAAGAAAGGGATAGTGTATTTAAGATAACAAATTTTCCTATTTGAACGTTCAACAAATGTCCTTGAGGCAATTGTTCCAATCATTTTAATGAAAATGATAGCTTTGATTATCAGAATTTTAAAGTATCGTGTTGAGAATATGTCTCCATTTGAGCCAATAAAGGAAATCGGATCTTTGCCCATAAGTGAGCAACTATCAATTGTGCGTTCTCATGAAGTGCATCCAAAAGATGAGTGTCTAAGTTAGAGAATGTTGTGGTATAGTTCTTAAGAATTCCTTTGTGAGATAGGGAGATTGTTGGTTAAGCATTGTGTGATACAATCTCATTTAAAATGTCTTTGCGATCAAGCATAAAAGCAAACATTTCATACACATGATTTAAGAGAGTTCATTATTATCCATACAAGGAGATGTATTTACTTCAACAACAATTGAAGATAAACACACCAAATTTCACACCATCATATAACTAACCCTAGCTCCCTGTATTATTTTGGCGTTGACAAATTCTTCACGACAAGTTTAGGACGTTGAAGAGATTTAGCCCTTAAGTTTTTCACTAGTGGCTTCATCTTCTCCACGGCCTTTATTATTCCAAGGACCATTAGCCTGTGAACAACCAACAGTCCAGGCAAGATAGCAAGATCCACCCATTTAGAGTAGTCCATTTCCACTTGCCAATAACTTGTCAAGATTTCTTCACCACCTATTGCAGGTGATCCTCCCGTCTGGTCGGGAAACATTAACCCTTTGAACTCATTCTTGAAGAAACCTACATTGGCATACTTATGGAAGGAGATGTAATACATGGGATATCTCCATAATAGCTTGGGGATATCATTTAGCAACATGAAAAACCCTCCATTTAGCATCATCACACCTTGAATTTCGGCACCAGTTATGATTCCCATGAGGAAGTCAGGAACTATACTTGTGACGATCATCATCAAGCTCTTGACTAGCAACATGCATGCGAAGAGCAATGGAGTGAAGTATGCAAAGTGCTCAAAACTCTTTCGGAGGCCAACCAAGTAATAAGTTATGGCTCCCGGGACAAGAGAGATGATTAGTAAATAAGGGATGGACAAAAATGGGGAAAAGTGCCAAAAAAGTCCTAAATATTTTGTCTTTGTGCCGATTTAGTCCTAAACCTTTTTACGTTGTGCCAATTCAGTCATTTCTGGCTAATTTTGGCTGGATTTTGCTGAATGGACACCGGCTGGCTAATGTGGCTTGATCGGATTTGACATGGACAACTTTTAATAATATTTTAATATTTTAGAATTTTTTATTTTTATTGTTTTTTGTTTATTTTTCTTTTTTTCTTATCCTCTTCTTCCTCCAGCCGGTCGCTAGACCTTGGCGACCGGCCAGAGGCGACGGTCGGCGAGGTCGAGGTCAACCTCGCCGGATCTGGCGATGGTCGAGTCTCTCTCCCTCTCTCTCTCTCTGCGTCACTCTGTAATCTCATCTCTATACATGCCCTCTCCTCCGAGGGTTTCATCTTGTTCTTCATCTTCGTTTTCTCTTCTTTTTGTCCTTCACAATTTTCTTCATTCTTCGTCTTCGACCTCGAGCCCTAAAGCTGACGTGGTAGCTCGAGCCAGAGGAAGATGTAGTAGCAGTAGCAGTAGAGGTTGAGGCAGCAGGCGATGATGTAGCAGTCCTTGTACCCTCACTTCGGCCTCCTCACTGCCCCCCAGGCTGCCTCCTTGCACTGAGTTGGTGGGGCTCGCGCTTGTTGGCCTTGGGCGAGGCTCGACTCTCACCAAATCCGGCGAGGGAGAGCCTCGCCGCCTAGGCCTCTAGGGCGGCCTCGTGCCGGGTGGACAACCGGCTGGAGGAAGAAGATGAGAAGAAAAAAGAAAAAGAAATTTTAAAAATTAAAAAATTATTAAGAGTTGTTCACGTTAGCTAGCCGGCGTCTAATCAGCAAAATCCGGCCAAAATTGGCCGGAAAGGAATGAATTGGCATAATGTAAAAAGGTTTAGGACTAAATCGGCACCAAAAAAAGGTTTAAGACTAAATCGGCACAAAGACAAAAGATTTAGGACTTTTTTGGCTCTTTTCCTGATGAAAATGTACTGCCTACAAGGAATGCGGCTACACCATAGTGCCCATTCAATATCTCTCGCCCCAAGACCTGGTAAAATGAAAATGTAGGAATCTTTATTACTTTGGCACAGTGAAAAGCAATCGGAGCATAAAAAAAGAAAATAAAAGAAAGGGGAAATTAAGTGAAGTACCTTTATGTCCTCAACAAAGGAGGGGAATCCGCCGATTGCCATAAAAAGCAAGAAATGCCGCAACGAACATTAGCATCAAACCTCTTGCCTGCAAATTCGTAGAAATCAATAAACTTGGTAAATAGAATGTGTAGAAAATTTATAAATCTCATTCTTCGGCAGAAGAACAGCCCAAGTGCCATAACTTGGCACCAGAAGACATGTAAGTGCCATAACTTTAAAACGGTACACTTAAGTGCTAGTTTCGAAGTTAAATGGAACACTTATGTGCCACTCCGGCGAAAATCCGGCAAAATGGGTGACGTGACAATTTTCCGGCGAGTTGGACACAAAACGACACCGTTTTGCATGTTGACGTGGCGAGAAAATGCAAAAACGACGTCGTTTTATGTATGATGTGTAAATAATTAATATAAAAATTAATTAAATTAACTTAAAACTTAATTTTATTTAAAATATTCTAAAAATTTAAAAAAACTTAAAATTTAAAAAACTTAAAATTTGAAAAACTTAAAATTAAAAAACTTAAAATTAAAAAAATTAAAATTAAAAAAACTTAAAATTTAGAAAAAAAAAACTTAAAATTTAAAAATTTAATTTTTTTTAAAAAAAAGGGGGCTGAAGGGGCGGGTGAGGTGGCAATTTTAATAAATTTTTTTAATTTTAAGTTTTTTTAATTTTAAGTTTTTTAAATTTTAAGTTTTTTTAAATTTTAAGTTTTTTAAATTTGAAGTGTTTTAAAATTTAAGTTTTTAATTTTAAGTTTTTTAATTTAAGTTTTTTAAATTTTAAGTTTTTTAAATTTTAAGTTTTAAGTTTTTTAAATTTTAAGTTTTTTTGTTTTTAGAATATTTTAAATAAAATTAAGTTTTAATTTAATTTAATTAATTTTTATATTAATTATTTACACATTAGACACAAAACGACGTCGTTTTTACATTTTTCGCCATGTCAGCATGCGGAACGGCATCATTTTGTGTCCAACTTGCCGGAAAATTGTCACGTCATTCATTTGGCTAAATTTTGGCTAGAGTGGTACTTAAGTGTTCCACTTTACTCCGAAATTGGCACTTAAGTGTATATTTACGAAGTTATGGCAGTTAAGTGTCCTCCTGTGCCAAGTTATGGCACTCCAGGTGTGCCAAACTTCTCATTCTTCATTGAGTTTTTCACACTAGTGGAGTTTACTTGAATTGAACCTTAGGTGGATCTAATGTCGTGGAAGATACATGAAGCCAGTGATACCCGAAGCCAATGATACCCGAAGTCGGGATACATGTTCACGAACTATTGCTTAGTTATGACAAGGCTGTGGGTAACGAAGCTGGTTTGACTTCCATTTCTTTCCAAATTTCCTCCAAAATCCTAATTCATTGGGTAACGAAGCTTGCTCGACTTCCATTTCTTTCTAAATTTCCTCCAAAATGCTAACGGAAACATGTAACTTATCAGAAACTCTCAGATTCATAATAAATTTTAAGTTTCCAATCCACATAATAATAAAATTTCATACCTTTTCGGATGTCTTGGACACTTGCTGCTGACCTTGGTGACAAATTGGAGATGACTGATAAGACGTGACCAGCGGGTCAATTAACTTAATTGGCTTTCGAATAAGTCGACCTGCCTCCAGTGACTACGCAACATTTGCGTTCTTCTGCTTTCGTTACTTACATATTATTGTTTGTTTTCTAATCCATGATGTCCACGAGGAAAAGAACCTGTAAACAGATGGTTGAAAAGGTATTTACCCTAAGCATTAATTTTTTCTTTAAAATACTCGAGTCCTGCTCTTATTTGTTAGATTTTTGTTTGTTTTCTAACCCAAGATCCGCGGCGTCTTAATCTATCATTGATTTCCTGAAAGTTTACATTTTGTAGAAATAGAGAATTATTCGATACGCGCCTCCTAGGGCATTGAGCAGAGTCGAATTGCCACAGCTAGAAGGACCCATGATCGCCAGCATCCGACCCGGCCCGGCATACCCAGTGAGCTCCTGCAATATGCGATGTGTCCCATTTCTCCGGTCCGTCACCGTCACCCACATGTCCTTCCACGTCAAAAACATTCCGTTCCCATTCTCGTGCTCTCCTGTAACCGGATCGAGTTCCGCTCCTTGGCCTCTGTTATGGACTCCCCACAGGAGCACTTTGTTGTCACGGGCATCTCGAGCAGCGACAAAGCTTATACTAAATGGAAAGACGACCTTGTGGCCTCCAGTGGACACGCTATCATCATCTCCATCAGTAGCTGAGTCCCATGTTTCATCGTAGTTGTGGCCTTTCTCGCGAGGTGGCCATGAAATTGTGGGACTCGACCTTGGAGGCTGCTGGTCATATGGTTGGGAGAAGGAGACTCCATTGCCAATAAGCAGATACACTGCCAGCGCCAGGGCCGCCACTCTCTCTCCTTCTCTTTTCTTAGAGCTGTTCGATGGAAGATTGAGAAGATGGCACTGTTGTTGTGGTATTTATAGGGAGCAAGAATTTGAGTATGAACAGTGATGGGAATACCTATGCTCTCTTTCTCGCAGGACATTCCCACTTTATGCCCATTGAACTGCCCCCAAACAAAATGGCGTAGTGGAATCGCTTGGTCTTTGGGGGCTCTCTCATGGATCTGACCTTTTTCCTATTTTCAGGGGACTTTTAGAAGCGTGCATATATTTCATTTTCTTAATAACAATTACAGTAATGGGCATCGATTGACAATCGCATGATCTGCAGCGCTTGTGACAGTCTCCCCACCTTAAAGCTATATACGATACTGAGTAATTACCAAGTTACATGGGTCTGTGATTCTCAAGGGTCGCCCAAGCTATTGGCGATGGTGGAGCTTAGTCTTATACGTCAAATTAACGTTATAAAATTATTAGTTCTTTGATTACTTAGATCAAACAACTTAATTGTTAAATTATCATCGTAAAATTAATAGTCCTAAGTAAGGAATTTTATGCTCTAGTCCTAATTTAAAGTTTACTGGAAGAACCGATATGGTGATTTGACATTTTACCCATAACATGGGTGTAGGCATTTTAGGGCCACTTTGGTCCTTACAAATGATCCCCGCTTCGTCTTCGGAAGCTTAACTAAGTTAACGGTACGTCCCTTTTCACAAACCATTCTAATTAAGATCCGCCTCATATTGCATATTGTGAGATCTAAATTTATGCGACAGACTGCAAAGTGCAACCACAGTTGGATGGAAAGACAACTGGCTTGAAACCCATCGTGATTTTAGCTGAGCATCTTCAATCCGTCCCTTGGAATGATTCCCTTCGTTTTCTAACCCTTAGCCAATAAAGAAATACCAAATTTTAGTTATTATCTATGATTGACTGGCTTAGCCGATGAAGATAGAGTTTAGTGATCAATGCTCAAAACAATTGACAAGTTGAAGGAGATCGACAACTTGCCAATAAATTTGTTGATAATTGACATCATGAGTGATGAGAGCCTTTTGCTAGTGGACAAGGTCAGCGATATCAGCATGTTGCTATGAAGTAGCGGAATCGATATTTTCAGATCTTTAACTTCTTGTAGATTATCACTGCTAGAAGAAGATCATGGATATACTATAACTTCTTGTAACCATAGCCAAAAATAGGATTGGAGATTATTTGTTCATTCAAATTTACTAAGTGTATGTGAATGATTGTCGATTGAAGGTTATAAATATCCACGTTGTATTGTTTAAAAGCCCTGATAATCAATAAAATAATTTTGTGTTATATAGAATTTATCTTTCAACAAATTTACCGTTTTTTTTTTTGTGTGTAATATCTATATTGCTGGCAAAGATTATTCCCGGTGTTTGTACTTTAATTTTGCCTTAAATATAGCTGGAGACACCTCTACCTCTTTAAATGGACGATATTACCTTCAAAAATGCCAATATGATAAGTGAGGAAACTCCTCTTATTAACCAACTAATGGATTCTCTTCCAACATTATCTCAATTTCCATGATATGCTCTAGAGAATCTTGACTTGATAAGTTCATATCATGACTTGACTGTGAAATCCTAGCTTGGCCTCCCCCTAGCACTTTATAGTGAGCTTGTCCTATGTCCTAACAACGTGCAACAAAATATCATTTGTGTGTTTAGCATTTATGGATCTCCATGTTGTGGAATCTCTTTTAATATTGAGGCTTTGTTTATTTCATGGGAAATGTATGATTTGAATTTTTTTTTTCTTAAAAATGAATGTTCATATCGCTTACAAGAATGAATAAACAAAAAATATTTTCGTCATCCATGAAAATATTTTGATATAAATTGTTGTCAATAATAAAAACATTTTTCATTTGCTTATTATTTTAAGCGATATAAGCAACAATCTGTAGGAAGATATTTTCCAAATCATTCAACTTCTACAAAATATATGGAGCTTTAGTTCATGTTTCCCCACCATAAATAACCCTTAGGGTGCGCATGACAATATTTCTATTTCTTTATTTCTTCATTTTTCTAAATCCGTTTGGTAACGCAATTTCATTTTTCAATTTTTGAAACAGATTTCTATTTCAGAAATAGATTTGGAGTAGAAATCCGAAGTTAAAACTTTTAGCTTTGCTATTTCTAAAATAGAAATGAGAAATCAAAATTTTCCTTATCGTTCACTCTCATCACCGCCTAACGCCCACTTCGCACCTGTAGGATGCCGGACGCTCGCCGTTGGTTGCCAGCCGCCTACCACTGGCCCCGACCACCAAACGTCGGTCGTTGGCCAATGGACGTCGGCTGCTAGCCATCGGATGTCCGTCGCCCATTGCCAACCGCTAGTCACCAGATGTTGGATGCCCATTGGTCGTTAGCCACTCATTGCCGATTGTTGGATGCCGAAGGCTCACCACCAACCACCAAATGTTTGCTGCCGACCGTTCGCCGCTCGCCACCGGCCATCGGATGTTTGCCGCTTGCCACCCATCGCCGGACATCGGCCACTAGCCACCGGTCACTAGCCACCGGTCATTGGACTCCAAATGTCGAACGTCAAATGTCAGACTTTGGACATTGAACACTGGTTGCTGGTCGTTGAACTCCGGACTTCGGCCGCCTACCGCTAGACATTGGACTTTGGCTGTCCACCGCCTGTCATCGGATGCTGAATGCCAATTGTTGGACGTCAAACCTGGCCATTGGACACCAGTCGTTGCCACTCTTAGAATTAAAAATTTTATTCTATTATCAAACAAATTTTTATTTCATAAATAGAAATTTGGATCGTTATCAAACGCGTTTCTTTGCTCAGAAATTCATCCATGGAATAGAAATTGATTTATGTTCCAGAAATTTTGTTATGTGCACCCTTAGAAACCATTCATTTGAGACCTTAAGAACTCATCATCCAAAAAAAAGTTGATAGACTCTTTCCAGTGACTATTGAAGTTGCTCTTGGACAAAGCTTCAATCGTTGGCACCCCCACTAGTGCCTTGATGCTTGTTGTGATTGCTTGATCTGTGATATTGCTTCGTTGATAACACTTACCCTAAGGAATCATTTGGGAAACACATTATAACACCCTTTGCAAGGTGCTCAATTCTAGTAAACTATTGTCTATTAAAATCGATATTTGTTAGGGCTATCATCACTTTAGAAGATTGGAGAGCGACAAATATCGCTTGACATATCCTTACTCAAGCACAAAAAGCACAAATGAGTTTTGGATGATGATGAATCTACATAAATTTTAAGCACAAGGAAATGTAATGCACGAGGAAATGATATTACATGGAAATCATAGACATGTTTGATATTTTCTTGGCAAAGAGCTTAATATGAAAATTATTCAATCAATTCCAAAAATGTTATATGGATGTCAATTCAGTTCCAAATATTTTGCTTTTACTAAAATCATTGTGCGAAATTTCAATGTAGTCAGAAGGACTAACTCCTCTTCATCCACGTTTTAGCCTCCATTTCCCATACAACTTTTTTTGATTTGATGATAAACAAGCTTCTTTAAGTCTCTAATGCTTCCACTTGTCACATTAGTCTCCATTTGCAAATCATGTGCCAATATGAATTTCCAACTTCTTCTACAATTGCTTTTGCGTGCAGATCTAAATCCCAATACCTTCACTCAGAGAGATCATAAAGAGAGAGCTCAAGTTTGAATTTGTCAACATATCTAATTGGACCCACATTCACTCAAAACTTAAGCCAATTAGTTATGAGCCAACTAGGATATATTGATTACTCGACACCACACAAATTCTATGATGCGAGACTTTCTAACACAACTCACACGTGCAACTCAACAATTTTCCCCTTACATGTGAGCTCAGTGTTAGGTTTGCTCCCCTTAACCAAATATTGATACATAGTGAGAGTGGGCCACTAATCAACCATGGGCTTTAATACCATTTGCTGGGAGTTTACAATAGAAGTCTTGATGCATTCACCTAAAAAGATCGCCAAAATGGAGTTTACAATAGAAGTCTTGATGCATTCACCTAAAAAGATCGCCAAAATGGAGCTCAAGTCCAACCCCATCAATATATCTAGTTGGACTCACATTTACTCAAATTATAGACCAATTAAGATATTAATTACGCCACACCACATTAAATCTTCAATGTGATACTTTCTAACATAACTCACACATGCCACTGAAAAGTTGTGACATCCTGATTTTCAAGTCCTGATTTCGATAAGATAAGTTGGGTTTTTCATTAACACGATTATAGTGTTTTTCTCGAAGTTGGCCACTCACAAGATAATTAGACCATCTGGGGGAGTCATTAAGAGATTTTAAGGCAAATAAACTTGAGAATTCAACCAAGAATCGACTTCTCGACTGTGCTCATCTTTAAAGGCCATTACGGCACAGTATAAAATCGATTTGAGATCATAAATAGGCAGTTCAACTGAGATGCGTGGCCGATCGTGGGTGACTCCACTAAATTAGAAAATTCTTGTCAACCGGCACTAATTTGATTTTACTGTCGTTTTGGTACCCTGTGTCCGTATTTGAATCTCGAGATTTTCATGACAATCGAGAGTCGCCAATGTGTCGAGTGGGTTCAGTGTGGCTTGAAGAAAATCGATCACGGGTCATTTGCCCTAAAAAGTTCTAAAACTACCTGGTAACCTAGGTCACGCTAAAAACGTGTCAGAGTGAAATTAACCGCCGATTCGAGTTCGATCTCAGAAATTGGAAGCTCTGTCATGTCACAGGTCATTTTAGGATCGTTGATTCAGTCTTAGAAGATTTTTCTGACAACCGAGACTTTTTGGTAAAAAGTCTAGGTAAGGCCGTTTTTGATTGGGATTTGTAGAGGGCCATTTATTATTGTGAAATTGGGATACAAGTGGGTTATATTGGTGAGGAAGAATATTAGTTCGATCGAAGACTCGACGATTGAATTTTCAGAGGCTGGTATAATGAGGTGGAATTTGGGCATTAACTTGGATATTATTGGGGTATTTAAATTTTGGAAAGAAATGGGGGAGCATGGAATTAATGCATGGGATAAGATTGTGATTTTGGCCCCCCTTTTGGCTTCCTTCTCATGCACATCCCCTCCTTTTTGGCATGTATTCCTTGCCGACTCCCCCTATGCTCTCACTTTTCTTTATTTCTTTTGCATTCTGCGCCTTTCACCGACGAAGCCTCTCTACCATTTCCACCGAAACAGCTTCAATTCCTTTCCATCCCCGCATCTGCCACTGATCCGCAACCCCTCGTCCAAGAAGCTCTCCCCCGAAGCCACCGTTTGATCTCTGCTCCTCTCACGCGGCTAGCTCATCCCTGCTCCACCATCTCGTTGTCTTCTTGTCGTTTGTTGACTGAAGACCTTCAACTCCAGCATCACGCGTCCACTGCAGCACCCCCACCCAGCAGAGACATCTGCTGCTTTCCACCAGAGTCCTAGTTCACGCTACAGCTTCTCGATCATATTGTTGACCGCAAATTCCACGATTGATGGTCCACGACGCCACCTGGCCCAACATCCGCGAGCAGCTTCATCTTCGCTGCTACATGTGTCTCCAGCCACGACGTCCAAAGAAGCTTAGTGTCTTTGCAGCATCACCAAGGCAGTAGTCTTCATCGCCTTGGTTAGTATTTCCTTGGTCTTCCTCAGCCACGCTAGCGAAGCCCCTACGAGCGGCAGTCCACCGATCCTTCAACAAGCCCACGCACTCCAGTCCATCTTCGCTTGAATGTGTCTCGGCCCAGCAACAGCACTGACTGCCTTCCATTGATTGTGGGCTCAGCAAATTGAAACCCAACTCAGATTCAGCTCAAAACTTCAGCAGCTCCTTTGGGCTTTCTTGTTCAGCCCAATTTCGGCCCAAGAAGTAAGCAGTCCTCAAGCCCATCTCAGCCCACGTCTTGGCCCAGCAGCAAGCCCATGCCTTTTAGAAGCCCGCGATTTTGAGGCCCAAGCCCGCGAAGTCAGCCCGCTTCAGATCCGGTCCAATTCAAAAGCAAATCTTAGATTTGACTAAGATATGTTGGGCTTGTTTTAGGCCCAACGTAAGTTTGCCGACACCGCCGAAAATTCAGATTTTAGCCGCCGTCGCACTGTCGTCGTGGTGAACTAGTTTCCGCAATTAACCGGTGAGTTTATACTCTAAACTCTGCTTAGTAGGCTAATGACATTTAAGGGGTGTTTAGATTTATTTTATTAGGAATTAGGTGGTTAGTTAGATTAAATTAGAAATGTAATTATTTAATTGAGCATGTTAGGTGGTTAGCATGGTTTAGCTAAGGCCTAAATAAATTGTACTATTTATCTAGAAGGGTTTGGAAATTTCTCCGAGTCCATATTGATTATTAATTTAATGATTTTGGCCTAGGTTAGTATTTTTAGAATTTAAATTGATTTATTTAATTAATTTTAGTAATTATTTAATTATTAATTATTTTTCCGAAAATTAGGTCGGGATTGCCAATAATCGGAACATGCCCCTCCTGTGTGGCAACATGGGGGCGAAAAATTTTGTGCTGATTGCAATGATGTGGTTAAATTCTGCAATTGAGTGTTAAATTATGCAAATTGAGTGCTGATTAAATTTTTGGTATTTAATTCCTAAAATTGTGAATTTCCAATATTTATTCAGAAAATCTGGGTGTCGGGTTTTGGCATCGAAACTAGTTTTTAGTACTATTTGAAATAGTGAGATTTCAAAAAGGAAGAATATCAATTTTTTTGGGTTAAGTTGACCGTGTACCCACAACGAGTAATTTCATATGAATTTCTAATACGAGGAAAAAGAGCTAAGCTCACCATTTTAATTGAAGCATTTGAGTACAATGCACCTGGGCCATATTTGAGTGATCGTGTGATGGTTAAGAGAAATTGTCCCGGGCTCTTAAGCTAGATGTTATCCTTATTCGGGATACCCTTTGGACAATGGGAAGTCAGTTGCAATAGATTCTGAACCCTATTTTCCTTCGGGAAAGCCGTCTAATAAAGAGATGTGCCGTGCTCAATGGGGTGAGACGATGCTTGGCAATGCCAGAAGACCGCCGAATAGAGAGTAGGCCGTGCTATATGCCGAGATCAAAAATAGAAACGCATGATTAACTGAGTGTGGTGTTCCAGTTGTTGGAGCTTATTTGTTGCTCATGTTTTCATGCTGTCTAAGTTATAAATTGTATTGACGTCAGGGTGGATCTGAGACAAGGTAAGTCTCATTGGTTGTGTAATTGTGTGATTAGGACACTTCTGGGCGTATTTCCCTCCTAATCGAGGTTTAGAGCTTAGACTTGCTGAGATTATATCTCACCTCGTTGTGGGACAACATTTTCAGGGTCATCAAGTGGAGGAGCTAGAGCTGAGAGAAGGTGATCGGAAGTGTAGGTCAGTTAGGACCGCTTCTTTTTGGAAGACTAGTCTTTTGTGGTTTTTTGGCCATAGACTTTTGTACATGACTCAGTGTGAATGTAAAAGCATTTTTGTTTTGTGAATTCATATCCTGCTTTTCTATCCCGAGATGATTATTGTTAGGGGATTTCTTTTTGCTTCCGCATGTGCAATAAAATGGAAAGGGTCGGCGACTCGTTTTGGGGAGTCACAAATTATTATCGACCAGGTAGGGATGGGCACACACTCAGGGTTCGGGACATGACAAAAGCACTTACTTCTTATCAATTAGTGAACTTTCTTGGATGAGGAAGCAATTAACTTTCTAGTTACAACACAATTGGGATATTGATCCCGGCATCTTCTCTTCTACTATTGTGGATCTTTAATTGTCTTTTGATTCCTCAGTCATGTGCTACTTCATAGGCTGTTGAACCTGTTCTCTTCACTGCCATCTTCCAATGTTTGGATTGGTTGCGGTTCGACGTCAGCGGACGCTTCTCCTTCGGGTTTTTGTTGTTTTGTTGCTATTCTTGGTAGTTCTGGTTTTGCCTACCTTTGTTTGTTTTTGGTAGTGCTGGTTTTGCCTGCCTTTCCTTGTTCATTGCTTTTTTGTTTAGCGGCTTTTTGCATTCGGCTCCCTTCCACTCAGTTTGACTTGTTGTCTTCTTGAATGCAAGTTTTGTGGTGCCGAGTCTTGTGTATGTTGTTGGTTCAAGCTCAATATATTATCACCTTTCACCAAAAAAAAAAAAAAAAAAAAAAACTTTCTAGTTACGCTAATCCAAAACATTAATAGCTCTGGCAATAGTATGTGGTAAAAGCTGACTTTGCCAAAGTACACTGTCCCCGGCTAAAAGGGTGTACCGACATTTATGTCAACCTTATCTAGAAATGTATGTGGTAAAAATTAGTACTTATATTTGTTTGTAAGTGTCCCATTTTATTTGATAAGTTATTCTCTACGTTGTAAACCTTCCTTAACCAGGCTTGGTCAAAATAGTAGAGTATGTGCTGGTTTATTTGAAGAAAATATTCTTCTTAGCCCCTACTTATTTGTGCCAACACTTGCTTGGTTTTGTATTAGATGTCCTCTTGACATCTCTCTCCTTTCTATATTTAGTGAAGAGCCATATATCGATTGAAAGATGTTCTCTTCAATGATTTATAAATTAATGCCCACCCCAAAATAGTCATAGCCTTTTTTTGTCACTCAGATTAGTCCTTCTAAGGATGGCTCATGTGGAACAAGCAAAGTTTTTACAGATAGTGTTAGAGTTGGACCCTCTCCAATAATGGCTTGGTCGTGGACAGACTACACCCATATTCGATCCGACAAATATTGGGAGTGATCGTTTGTGCATGAGGGCTTGGACAAATGAGATGAGTGACCATATTGCATATAAAATAAAGGGAGTATCACTAGATGATATGGCTCAATGCAAATTGATAACAAGTAAGTGTTGTTGAGTTGCGCGTGTGAGTTATGTTAGAAAGTTCCTCATTGGAAAATTGGTGTGGTGTGGAACAACTAATATATTTTAATTGGCCCATAACTAATCGACTAAAGCTTTTGAGTGAAGACGAATCAAATTGAATATGTTGACGAGCTTGGACTTGAGCTTCCTCTTGCCGATCTTCCGATTGATAGTATCAAGATTTCTACTGCGAGCTCCCAACAAATTGTGTTAAAATTGATGATTGATTGGTGGCCCACTCCCAATATGTATCGGTGTTTCATTAAAGGGAGCAAACCAAACATTGAGCTCACATTGAGGGGGAGATTGTTGAGTTGTGCTTGAGAGTTGTGTTAGGAAGTCCCTCTGAAGAATTAGTATAGCGATGAGTAGTTAATATATCCTAGTTGGTCCATAATTAATTGTCTTAAGTTTTTCAGTGAAAGTGGGTCCAATTGAATTTGATGGGGTCGGACTTGGGATTTGCACGATGCCAATAAGTGCATGGGGTCGGCGACGGTGGGGCACAACGACAAAGGCTGTGCAGGCCCTCACCAAACGTTGCTACTATTGTTTTTGTTTGTTTGTTTTTTTTTTTTTATAAATAAATTTAGTTCTTTTAATATAGTTGAGTATTATTTATATTAAAATTCGAATTTGAAGGCAAAACGACGTTGGTTTTGGCTTATATAGCCACATCAACACCAAAAACGACATCATTATGCACTTACCTAGCCACATCAGCTCGCAAAATGACGTTATTTTGTACTTAACTCGTTGGAAAATTGCCACGTCAACAATTTATTTGGAAATTTTAGCTATTGGCACTTAAGTATACCTTTGAGAAGTTTTGACCCTTAAGTGTCTACTTGTGCCAAGTTTTAGCCCTTGTGTTGTACTTTAGCCCTTGATTGCCTTTCTTTTTCTTTTTCAATAGTTAGCATAAAAATGGCACAAACGAACCATCCATGTGTGATCACCTATCTTTAGACTTGTATGAAAAGGTAAAAAGAATAACAACCATACTCATATGTACCGAAAGGGCATTAATAGAAATCTTTACCATAGCCCAAGTCCCCAAACCCACGAAATCTCTGGTCCCATAGAAATCAAGGGTGGTCTCTCAACCCTTGATTTAGCTAGCCCCAAACAAGAGACAATGGCGACTCCTAGAGTCATATTTTAGATTATCTAAACAACTTTTAAATAAACTGTCGTCATGTGAAGGATGAGTATGAGGGGACTTATGTTTGTAATTGCCAATCTATTTGCAATTTTAACAAATCGGAAGAGTCATTCTAGGTCACCGTTCGTATGTACTATTCAAATTTTCTATTTATTTATGGGGTTGTTTAGTGACTTTATTTGAGATTCTATTTGTATGAACTATTCAAATTGACTTTATAAATAAATTGGTAGAAGAACAGCCCAAGTGCCAAAACTTAGTATGGAGGGACACTTAAGTGCCAAAATTTCGGAAAGGTACACTTAAGTGTCGGTTCGAAGTAAAGTGGAACACTTAATTGCCACTCTAGTCAAAATCGGCAAAATTGCTGATGTGGCAATTTTCAGTTGGAAGTGCAAAACGGCGTCATTTTGCTCGGCCGACGTGGCAACAAATTGCAAAAAAACATCATTTTGTGTCTAATATGTAAATAATTAATATACAAATTAATTAAATTAAATTTAAACTTAATTTTATTTAAAATGTTCTAAAAAATAAAAAAAACTTAAAATTAAAAACCTAAAAAATAAAAAACTTAAAATTAAAAAACCTAAATAATTAAAAACTTAAAATTAGAAAACCTAAAAACTAAAAAACCTAAAATTAAAAAAGGGGGGGGTGGGGGAGCCGAAGGGGGCGGTTGAGGGCCGAGCCCTCGCCGTGCTGCCTCCCTACCGCCGCCGGGAAGTGTCGGCAACGGAGGGGGGAGGATCGGCCAAGGTCATTGGCCCTCGGCCGACCAATAGTGAGGGCCACCACCCTCGCCGCTGGCCCTTGGCCAGGGCTCGACGACCCTGGCCGATGCTCCCCCCACCATCGCCGACCCTTCCCGGCGACCCCGGCCGACCCTCCCCCTCCGTCGCTGGCCCTTCGCGGCAGCGGTGGGGAGGCGGTGGCAACGAGGGCTCAGCCCTCAGCCCGCCCCCTTCGGCTCCCCCCCAAATTTTTTTTTTAAATTTTAGGTTTTTATTTTTAGGTATTTTATTTTTTAGGTATTTTAATTTTAAGTTTTTTAGAATATTTTAAATAAAATTAAGTTTAAATTTAATTTGATTAATTTTTATATTAATTATTTACACATCATACACAAAACGACGTCATTTTTGCAATTTGTCGCTACGTTAGTGAGCAAAACAACGCCGTTTTGTACCCAACTCGTTGGAAAGTTGCAATGTCAACAATTTAGTTGGATTTTGGCTGAAGTGGCACTTAAGTGTTCTACTTTACTCCGAAACTGGCACTTAAGTGTACATTTCCGAAGTTTTGGCACTTAAGTGTTTCTCCGTGCCAAGTTTTGGCACTCCAGGTGTCCCAAACTTTAAGTAAATGATTCTAAACCTATTCATTGGGATTATCAGCCTAGAAAGATAGGTTGCAAAACTAACAAATGATAAATTTATTATAAATGTATCGGTTTAGAGTTTTTTGTGATCAAAATATTAATTTAATGTAAATTTGTCATAAGTATATCAATTTGGGGTTTTTTGTGACATTAACTTCAATTAGAATGCATTATGAGAAGGGACCTTATTAAGGAAAATCTGGGATGAGTTTGCAAATGAATAGACTCTTTCGAGGGAAATGAATAGGAGATCCTTTATAAGGATCAAAAAGGTCCAAAATATACAACCATGATATAAGTAAGAGGCCAAATGACCATCTCAGCTCTTCCTGTACTAGAAATGAGGATTGGAGCGCAAAACTTTGTGTACTCTTATCATTTGGTATAAGAGGTATCCTTCACAGCCCTGGCTGGATTCACAATCTGTACTTCATCAGAACTATCTCGAGCTTCAAAGGTGGTGGGGGTTTAGAATTGGTCCTATGCTATGGAGATATGTTTCCCATACAAGCCCATTCAACATATTTCTTCATGATCAAGCACGGAGCAGACATTTCAGACCCATGATCGAAGAGACTTTATTGCTATCCATGGAATGAGATTTATTACTTCAACTACAGTTAAAGATAAGCACACCAGTTTATCACTATTAAATAAGTAACCCTAACTTGTTGCCACATCAGGCGTTGAAGAATGATTCTCCATGACAAGTATGGGATGGTTAGGAGATTTAGCCCCAAAGTTTTTCACCAGCGGCTTCATCTTCTCCGCTGCCTTTATTATTCCAAGGAATGTGAGCCTGTAAACGACCACCATGCCAAGTAAGATAGCAAGATCCACCCATTTAGAGTAGCCCATTTCCACTTGCCAATAGTTTCTCAAGATCTCTTCACCACCAATTGTAGATGACCCCACCATCTGGTTGGGAAACATTAACCCTTTGAACTCATTCTTGAAGAAACCTTGGTTGGCATACTTATGAAACGAGATGTAATACATGGGATATCTCTAGGATGGCTTGGGGAGATCATTTGGCAACCTGAAATACCCTCCATTTAGCATCATCACACCTTGAATTCCTGCACCAGTTATGATCCCCATGAGGAAGTCTGGGACTATACTTGCAACGATCATCATCAAGCTCTCGACTAGCAACATGCACGCAAAGAGCACTGAAGCGAAGTAGGCAAAGTGCTCAAAACTCTTTTGGAGGCCAACCAAGTAATAAGATATGGCTCCAGGGATAAGAGAGATGATTAATAGATAAGGGATGGACGAAAATGTATTGCCTATAACGAACGCCGCGACACCATAATGCCCATAGAGAGAAGTACCTTCATGTCCTCAACAAAGGAGGGGAAACCGCCGATTGCCATAAAAGTAAGAAATGCCGCAACGAACATTAGCATCGAACCTCTTGCCTATAAACTCGTAAAAATTAAGAAACTTGGTCAATGGAATGTGCAATAACTTATAAATCTCATTCTTCAATGATTTGTTCACTAGATTATTTAGAACATACATACTGTCCCAATAGCAAACATTACCTGAATTGAGCAATAGGTGGATCCGATGTCGTAGAAGATAGTCCCAACACACAGACACAATGCAATGTAGATTGCTAAATGAAGCTAGTAATACCCAAAGTCACGATACATGTTCACGAACGATCGCTTAGTTAGAACAATGCTCTAGGTAATGAAGCTTGCTTGACTTCCATTTCTTCCCAAATTTCCGCCAACATTCTAACGGAAACATACAAGTTATCGAAACTTTCTGATTCGTATATCTTTATAATTTTTTTTTGGTAAAGGTAAGTAATATATTGATTTTGCAAAAAAGAATACAAGAGGGAGGCCCGGCACCAACAAAAACAGACACTCAAGAAGACAAAAGTCTAGAAACGAGTGTAAGGGTGCCATGGTTCCCAGAAAAAAGGAGCAACAACAACAAAAGGAAACAAAAGACAACAAAAACTAGAAAACCTCCATCAATCAAAAATAGAAGGATGGATGTTCTAGCTTCGTTGAAGTATTCTATTTATGGGCACATCAGGAACATGTTTAAAGGTCATAGCCTTATCTTTGATAGCCTTCTGAAGATGCATTTTCATCGCTGGAAGAAAGAGAGTCTGATTTCGAAAAAGCACATTGTTCCGCTCTTTCCAAATGATATAAAACATTGCACCAAAACTAAACCGAGCCAGGATCTGATAAAAACTCTTCCACATAAACCGCTTGGAAGCCCAATCCAAATTATCCACCCAAAGCTTGTTTCGCCACACTAGGTTGAATCTTGCTACCCAAAATGAAATAAGACTATCCAAAGCACGACAAGCAAAGAACAAATGATCTATAGAATCAGGTTTGCACGAACAAAGGGGGCAATTTGTAGGGGGATCCTACCATAAGAGATGAGCAAAACCTGAGTCGATAGCCGATTGCGCGAAATAAGCCAAAGATGCATTTGATATCTTGGAGGCAAGGCAGTATTCCAAACAAAAGAAGCCCACGAGATGACATTACGCTTTGGTTGGATCAAATCCCAGGTAGAAGCAATGGAGAAGCGACCGGATGGGTGCGGAAGCCACTGAAACCGATCCTCTTCTTGGTTGAATACCAGAAGGGGATTCCACCAATTAGCCATTATGTTAATGATATACCAGCCCATAGTAGTAGCAAAACCATCAGCAACCGAAGCAGAGCGGGATATACCCGAGCGATAAATATCCTGATTAGAAAAGATCTTGTACAAAGGACCATTTGGGTGCCAAGGGTCGAACCAAAAGGAGACCGACCTTCATTTCCAATGCTCCATCTGAAATATTGCTGAAATTGATCACGAAGATCTAATAACTTCCTCCAGGCCCAAGAGCAATGAGTAGGGCAAGGGACCACCCAAAAATTTTCCGCTTCAGGAAAATGGAATGAATCCACTTACACCACAGGGATTCCTTATCCGAGAAAAGAATCCAAATATGTTTGAGCATGGACGCAATGTTGTTCTCCCTTAGAGTACGAATACCTAAGCCCCCTTCATATTTGGGAAGGCAAACATTACACCATGAGACTTTAGCACCATTTGCACCCATCTGAGGGCCTCTCCACAAGAATTGGCGGAAATTTGCTCAATTCGGTTTAGAACCGAACATGGCATAAAGAACACATTAGCCCAAAAGACTTGTATAGAATGAAGCACCGACCTTATAAGTTGAAGACGCCCCGCAAAGGAGAGGAATCTATTGGTCCAAGACTGAACACGAGCCTGTTGCGACCTCTTTTTTTTTCGGCGCCCGCGATCGGGTACGAGCGCCTAAGGAGGCTAATGGCTCGGCTGAGATTAGTTATGCCCGAGCTCTCCCAAGTCCACCAATTCACGACTTTAATAGTCTGAGTTTTTAACCTGTAAGTCAATTTTTAAAATGGAGTCGCCACTAACCGATTTGGGGTGGGTTGATTAGAAACCCAAGTGAAGTATCGGGAGAAATACTCACTCCTGCGCAACCAGAGAAATTAGGATCGGGGACTTGATTACACTAGTTAATCACTAATGCCCTTTCGGTACCTAATCTTGTTTAAACCCTGAGATTTTTTGGATGTTCGAGGGATTTTCCATGCATTTTTGGGAGGAAAAACATTTTTTGAGTCATTTTCTAATTTTTTTGGACACAAAAGGGATTTTTTGGGATTTTTTTGGTATTTTTTGGAAAAATACAAGTCTTTTGGCTTTTTCTAAATTTTTTGGCCTTTTCTGGATTTTTGACATTTTTTGGAAAATACGAAATATTTTTGATTTTTTGATTTTTCGGAAAATAAATATTTTTAAATATTTTTTAAATATTTTTGGAAAATAATTTTTTTATTTTTCTCGATTTTTTTGGAAAATAAAACATTTTAAACATTTTTAAATATTTTTTGAAAATAAAACATTTTTTGATTTTTTGATTTTTTTGAAATAAAATATATATTATTTATTTATTTATTTATTTAAAATATTATTTTATATTAAAATAATATAAAAACTGACCCGGTCGGATCTCGCGGGTTGGGTCCGACTGGGCCAGCAATCCGAACGAGGACGGGCCCGACTTAGATTTATTTTTCTCTTTTTTTTTTTTTTTTTTTTTAAAAACCTAAAAGCCCAAACCCACTTTGACCCTTTTTCATTAAAAGAACTCAACCCAAAGACTACTCGGCCCACGCGCACATCCCGGCCCAGGTGGAAACCGTACCCGAGTGAGGAGCGCCCGACCCGGCTTCTGACCCGTCGGGCGCCTCTTTCCATGCTCGCATCTTCGCGACACTGACAGAGGGGCTAGGATGGCGGATCAGTGGCGCTACAGAGGACATCAGCGGTGCGGCGTGGCACGATGGCGGTGGCGGGTGGAGATGCAGAGGGGAACGACAGAAGAGCGCGGCCGAGGACCAGATCCCGCGGTGGCTTGGGGCGGCGAGGAGGGTTTCGAGCGGAAACGGTGACGACCAAGCGGGGTTGATACCTGTCTGTGGAGAGGGTATGGTGCAGCGGTGTTGCTGGTTGGCGAGACAGCATCGTTGGTGGTGGAGGCGGCTGCCTAGAGTGACGGGGCAGCGACGGTCGTGATGGCGAGGCCTCGGCTTCCCAGATCTGGTGTGGCGTTGGTGGGAGGACGGCGGCACGGCAAGATTTAGGGCAGCGGCGGCGTCGGGGCTCGGGACCTCCTCCGATCTCCTCTTCTCTCTCTCTCTCTCTCTCTCTCTCTCTCTCTCTCTCTCTCTCTCTACAGTTAGATCCGAGCCTCCACCGGCCGGATCTGACCTCCTCGGACTCGCTCGCTGGCGGCCTCCCCCGAAGTCTCTTAGTGGGAGGTCGGCTGAGCTCGCGACCCGATTTTTCTCTAGCTCGCTCTTCGATTCCTCCCCCGAAGTCTCTTAGTGGGAAGATCTCGGAGCTCGCTCATGTAGCCTTCCCCTCGACACCCTATTTATAGGCGTGGGGGTGCCGGTCGGCAGAGGCTAGACCGGCGGTCTTTGGTGCACTGACCGGACTTCCTTCGCCGGCCAAACCGGCGTTAGTTCCTCCCCTTCCACGGAGGCTCGCTCGCCATCAATGCCGCGTCCTCTCAGCCATCGGCCTACGCTCCTCTCTCTGTTGTAGGTGGTGCTCAAGCGCGTCTTCGTCACAGCGCGTGACTTGCAGAGGCGGAAGAAGGAGGAAGGAAGAAGATGGGAGGAAGAAGACAAAGAAGAAAGAGGGGAGCCGGGCCGAGGGAGAAGTAGGTTGGGTCATAGGGGCCCATGTGAGGGGGAGAGAAAAAGGAGGGGGGCTAGGCGCGAAGGCCCAGCCCCGATGGGCTGATAACTTTTTGTTTTCTTTTGTTTTTACTATTTTTTTTTGTTTTTATATGGTTTTTTTATATTATTTATCCAAAAAGAAAAAACTTAATTAATAAAATAAAATAAACCTAAATAAAATTAAGGCGTCAACAACTACCCCTCTTTGAAGGTGAGTTCGTAGAGGTTGCATTCAAAGACAAACTGATGCCTAAATTTTATCCATGCACGTGTAGCATATTATATTTTATTTGGGACTTATTATTTTATGCGGAAAAAAGCAATATAACTTTACATATACTAAGACAGATAAGAAAATACCTGTAGTTACTTACCGGGAGTGAGTGAGATAGGGTGTGAACCCTGAGTTTTGGCAAGTATCAAGGCGTCATCTTACCTGGTGACATGAGGAGGTTGCTTTTCCAAGACCCGAACCATTCTTCGGTTACCTGTTAGAGCAATAAGTGATTTGTCTAGGACCCGAACCTTTCTTCGGTCACCTTGACGGGGAATTGCCTTTCCAGGACCCGAACCTTTCTTCGGTCGCCTGTTAGAGCAATAAGTTGGTTTGTCTAGGACCCGAACCTTTCTTCGGTCGCCTTGACGAGGAATTGCTTTTCCAAGACCCGAACCTTTCTTCGACCGCCTGTTAGAGCAATAAGTTGGTTTGTCTAGGACCCGAACCTTTCTTCGATTGCCTTGACGGAGAATTGCTTTTTCAGGACCCGAACCTTTCTTCGGTCGCCTTGACGGAGAATTGCTTTTCCAGGACCTCAATCTTTCTTCGGTCGCCTATTAGAGCAATAAGTTGTTTGTCTAGGACCCGAACCTTTCTTCGATCGCCTTGACGGGAGATGCGCCGACCTTTCTCAGGGCATCTGTTTGTGGGTGCCTGATCTGTATCGAGGACACCAGTTGGTACCCGACCTTTCTCAGGAGATGCGCCGACCTTTCTTAGGGCATCATATTTGTTAGGGTGTTTGACTTTTGTCAAAGACACTAGTAGGAACACGACCTTTCTCGGGAGGATGCGCCGACCTTTCTCAGGGCATCGATTTGCGGGGTGTCTAACTTCTGTCAAAGACACCAGTTGGAACCCAACCTTTCTCGGGAGGATGCACCGACCTCTCTCAGGGCATCGATTTGTTGGGGGTGCTTGGACATTCACAAGCATTGAAAGAGTACCTGGATATTCACAAGTTCTTACCTGGAGGATATTTGGGCCTTTGCAGGTGTCGAAGGGGTACTTAGATGATCGCAAGTACAAACTCTTGGAGGGTGCCTGGATTTTCGTAGACGTTGAAGGAGTACCTGATTGCTTGCAGGTGTCGAACGAGTACTTGGATAATTACAAGTACAAACTCTTGAAGGATACCCGGCGTTCGCAGGTATCGAAGGAGTACCTGGGATATTCATGAAGGTTCCTCACCTTTTGATAATTGGGAATATTGAGGACGTACCTCGCAGATTCGTGAGGGTCTCCCACCTCCTGGCAATTGGGGAATATCAAGGACATACCTCGCATATTCGTGAAGGTCTCCCACCTCCTGGTAATGGGAATATCGAGGACGTACCTTGGATATTCATGAAGGTCTCTCACTTCCTGGTAATTGGGAATATCGAGGGCGTGTCCCGCATATTCGTGAAGGTCTCTCACCTCCTGGTAATTGGGAATATCGAGGGCGTACCTGAGATATTCGTGAAGGTCTCTCACCTCCTGGTAATTGGGAATATCGAGGGCGTAGCCCACATATTCGTGAAGGTCTCTCACCTCCTGGTAATTGGGAATATCGAGGGCGTACCTGAGATATTCGTGAAGGTCTCTCACCTCCTGGTAATTGGGAATATCGAAGACGTACCTTAGATATTCGTGAAGGTCTCTCACCTCCTGGTAATTGGGAATATCGAGGGTGTGCCTCGCATATTCGTGAAGGTCTCTCACCTCTTGGTAATGGGAATATCGAGGATGTGCCCCGCATATTCGTGAAGGTCTCTCACCTCCTGGTAATTGGGAATATCGAAGACGTACCTTAGATATTCGTGAAGGTCTCTCACCTCCTGGTAATTGGGAATATCGAGGGCATGCCCCGCATATTCATGAAGGTCTCTCACCTCCTGGTATTATAAACTTGAATGTGGTATGAGGCTTACCTGGATTGCCGCAGGCATTTAAAAGGGGTGGAACACCTGGATAGCCACAGGTGTACAAAATACTGGAATACTTAGATGAACACAAGTATTTTTAATGATACAACCTGGGACCACTCAGTTGGTCCAAGTGTAAGAAAGCATACCTAGGTAGGCGCAGGCACACAAAGCAGTGGAATGCTTGAACAACTGCTATTATTTGGGGACAATTCGGGCAAGTTGAGTGTCATGAAAAGGGAGTACCTGGACGGCGGTGGGTACTTGATGATATGGTGATACCTAGACAGTAGTAGGTATTCAAAGATAAAGGGATACTTGGTCAGTCACAAGTATTAATACTCTGGGGACAACTCGAACAGGTCGAGTGTCAGGAAAAGAGTATCCGAACGGTGGCTGGTACTCAAAGACAATAGGGATACCTAGACAGCAGTAGGTATTCAACGATAAATGGATACTTGGTTAGTCATAAGTATCAATACTCTGGGGACAACTCGAATAAGTCGAGTGTCAGGAAAAGAGGGAGTACCCGGCAAGTGGTGGGTATTTAAATACAAGGGGATACTTAGACAGTTACAAGCACCCAAACTCAAGGGACGACTCAAATAGGTCGAGTGTCAAGAAGAGAGTACCTGGACAGTGGTAGGTACTTTAAGACAAATGGGGATAAAGATATGCTTACCTGGCAATATCTCTGATTTCTGAGAGTATGTTTGCTATTTGCACAATATGCACACATGATTGTATATACTGTAAATTCATGAGTTCAAATGAGATTCATGCATGATAATTTTGTCAGTTTTGCATCATCTGATTTCCACTGGGGAAGATTTTGAAAGATAACCTTCATTTAGAATGTAGATGTCTTGAGCATGCCAAATGAGGGACTTTTAGTCTAAAAGGATTTTTCGCTCACTCTCATGGAAAAGGATATCCTGACCATTAATGCATGATTTATAAGGACCACACTATCTCACTGTCATCATGTCAGCACGGTCTGAGTATTCTCGCAAACGGTACGACTTTACCAATGTGAGAGGTCTTTGTTGAAACTGTGATGAATTCTTGGTCAACGGCTCATCAAAGTGGACCATCAAAGTCAAGGCTTATGAATGGAGTGCCGCACGATCGTCTTCGGGTTTGCAAGTCAAGAATCCTGCGAAAAGAGATAGAATAATCTTGCTTGTACTTCTTCGAGCGATGCTTATAGACATATGAAATCCTACGTTAATTGAAGTGCCCCTAGTCTAAAGAGACTTTTACAATGGGACGCAATGTAGGCTTGACTCATGTGTAAAAGGGTGAGAGTTGGTAGTTGCCTTGGCATTTGTCACCGGTCTTTCTTCACGATCAGATGGAGGTTGTATCAATTGAACATCAATTTCTCTTGGGAATACAAATGGCTGTATTTTTGTTTAGGGCTTCGGCCTTGCTTTTACCAGGCACACTGCTTTTTTTCATGCCCCTATTTCTCATCTCAATTTTTCATTTGTGGGCATTGACCTTGCTTTTATCAGGTACACTGCTTTTTTATGCCCTAGTTCTTTGTCCTTGTTGCTTGAGGAACTGATCTTGACAAGTTCAAGCAAATGCTTTCGTTAGACTTATTGAGTCTTCTGGTATTTCCGATTATGCTGCTCGAATGGCAGCAGCTTCTGCTTTGCCTCCATGTGAGGGTGAACTTACAGACTCAATTGGGTTGTACAATGGATACAAGTGCGTAAAGAAAGAATTGCTCTTCATGACTCTAGGGCACTTAAATTAATGCGAGTGTTCATATGCAATAAACACACTCAAAGATTGATGCAAGTGCAAGCAAGAGAATTTCTATCCCTTTTCTCACCTTGTGATGTTGCTTTGCCTCCGCTCTGCCCCAATGTGGGGTGGTTCTTGACGGGGGTAGGACATAAATTTCACCAGTGTATGGGGCTCAATGGGGTGACCGATGGAATGCCTCTCACTATTTTGGTTATCGTACCATTCGCGAGAGAACTCTTTACCCTACAGCCATGGCATCTTCTATGCTCATCTTACAAGTGTATAGATAGGGGACTGTGTGTAGGATATGGCTTGCCTTTCATCATTTTGACGCACCTCATCCAGCATGCTCGATTAATCTTGTATTCTTCATTTAGCTGTCTATTCTAATAATCCTTAATGAAATCAGTGATTTAGACAGACAAAATCATTATGCAAAATCCATTTGGAAAAGGCATGCAGCATTTTAAATGTGATGGAGTTTGTACTCTAAAAACAAATGAATGGTTTTGGCTAAAAAAGACCTTCTTGGTAGCTTTAAGGGTCAACAGAGTAGTATTGTTAAATTTTGAACATCAAAAGGGTTATTCACAAAGGGGTGTCGATGGTTGTCCCTATGGATTAGGGATATGACACATGAATGATTAGCCAAGGATTGGGAATCTGATTCGGCGTCTCTGCTTTTGTCCCTGTAGAAGAGAAGATGTACAAGTAGATCAATTAGTCTGGCCAAAATCAAATGTGAGTTGAGGCCTGAAGATTTTCTGTCATTTGCTTTGATGATACTTTGTTTGGGAAAGCTTATCAAAGTCTGACATGCCTTTCATTGATTTGTTTTTCGCATCTTTGACGGTTATGTGATCCTGTAAAAGACAAGAGAGAGCGTGTTAGTCACGAATTTTTTTTTTTAGAAGTCAAACAACTGGAAGCGATACAACATTACTCTTCACTGGTTTGCAAACGATTAAGTGGACCTGGAGTACAAGGAGGACATGAAGTCTCGTGTCTTCCATTTCATTAGGTAAATTATTCTCCTTAATTGGCTTATGGAGGGCACGTCCCTTTACACGAAGTCAAGTGAATTTGATGCAGGTCATTTCCATATACTAGCTTGGCCAGTATTGATTTGGCAAACCTAACCATTGAGTTTGGTTCTTGAGTTGTGATGCTCCCTGTCAAATAGGGAAAACATGTCAAAAGTGGGTTCAGAAGGTGGGAGTATTGGAAACGATACCAAATTACCCTTCCCCAGAGTTTGTATGTGCTAGCTCTTAAAGATATTTGAATGTCGGTGATGGCCACTTTATCTTGGCATAGTTCAATGTTTCCTTCAATTGGCATTCCTCATTTGTGACTATGTGTGCATGATTGCTGGTCATTGATTCATCTTCAACGCCTCCCTTCTATGGAATTTCTCCTTCTGTCTTTAACTATAGCATCATTGGGCAAAAGTCATGTACCTCAAGCTTCTATGGAATCTGAGATAAAAATCTCGAGCTTTCTGATGGCAATTACTCCTTAGAAGAATATGTGTCTAGAGTGAAGCTTCTAGATTCCAAAGTCATTGTCCAGGGTGTGGGGCTATAGATCGCCTTGATTGTCTGGATTTTCTCCCTGTTGATAGTAGCCAATTCAAGAGAAGAAATTCTTTTTCTGTGCTTTTTGGCTTGTCAAAGCTGGAAATCCCGTTGACGAAATCACAACATCTAGGTGCTTAGGCACATTGTGGGGAAAAGATATTGTTCGGGCTTGTGAAGGAGTTGAGCAGGAGCGAGGTGGAGTGGACAGAGCTCCTGGAGACGGCCTGATTTCAACCGTATGCCTGTACCTATTACGTCCTATCTTTCGTTTCCCTTTTGAAATGGGATGCTTCTTTTTGTTTGCCCCTGTTTTCTTGGCAAGGTGTCTTCGAATTTGGCGAGTTCACCTGATGCGCTTGCTTCAAATGCCTCCTGTCACGCTAAGTCAAAGGGGACATGAATGATCTTCTGAGACATGAAGTAAGTGAGTTAGAAAGACAAACATGATTTAATCATCTTGTTTTGACAAAATATTTTGAAACATTTTTTTGTTTTTGTTTTCAAAAGTATATATCTTTGGGGGAAAGAAAGCATGAGGAAGCCCAGCCCTCAGTATTCTCCTTGGATGATATTTTCTTTTCATGGTTGGATAGCATCATCGGGCAAGTTTTGAGTACCGCCTCATGCTCTAAAAAAAAATATATTAGAATTGTACAATAGAGTACTTGGAATGGAAAATACAACAGTAGCACACTAGACAAGATAAGAAACATGAAATTATAAAAACAAGTAAAGCCCATGAAAACTCCTGTGTAAAGGAGTGCTTTGATAATGTTGGTTCTGAAATCAAGCGCCTTTGAGTTCCTCGCCTCCAGTAGACTTGAAGTATTTGCATGAGAGGACCACTTCATTGAAGCTATGGAAGTATAACCCATGAAACCAACAACGATGCTCGTGAGCTAAAGTCCTTATGAACAGCTTTATCATTTCTTCTTCGGCCAGTTGAGGGTAAGTTTGCATCATAAAAGCTTCCCACCTCCTTGCATATGCTCGGAAATCCTCCATTGGTCTTCTTTTGAAGTGAACCAAGTTCTGATAAGGCACTTCAGTCCTAATCTGGCTTTGATACTGAAGCAGGAATGCCGAAGACAGCTCATTCCAATCTCTCATAAGGTAGATATCTGCCGTGATGAACCATTGTAATGTAGACCCCGTAAGACTTTCTTAAAAAGCCTGAGTTGTGAATGACATCGGGCCATAGTACTGACTCATTTCAGCATGGAGGTATTGCAAGTGGGCCATGGGACAAGTTGTACCGTTATACTTGCGAATATTGGGTATCCACATTTCTATGGGGGTCATGATCCTACGAGGGCAAGACGAGCCCGGTATGTCTTGGTTAGGCCACTGGTTTTCCCACTGCATATTCGTTGTAATGGTGAATTTTTCTGTTTCAGGGAAGTTGGACTCTGTCGAAATTACCCCATTGCTTTCTTCTGGGTCAAAATTTCCGAATGAGGATGAAGTATTGAAGCTATCCTCATGGTCAGAGGACGAGCTTAGGAGTTCGTTAGGATCGTAGCGGATAAAGACGTACATTTCCTCTTCTGACGGGCCTTCATCCCCGGGTGAGAGTATGAAACAGTTATACGATGAATCGTCAGTTTCATTGTCGAAATAACGCTGGAAGTCCTTGGGATTGTATTCTAGGGCTGGGAAGTTTTCAGGGTTGTACTTTAAGGGATGGTAACCTTCAAAGCTGTATTCTTAGGAATGCTCGAAGCTTTGGTGCGGTGGCTCATCGGCAGATGCTGCATTGATCTGCTTAGGCTTTCTTTTCCTGGCTCCTGGTCTGGATCTTTTGAGTATGGCCCTTTGTTTTGCCAGCTCGATTTTGTTAAGGGAAGTGAGAGACATTAGGGTTTCATTGTCTGATTCACTTTCCAGGTTGATAGGGGTTGGTATTCTTTGGACCCTAGCTCTTGGAGTAAGCTTGGGGAGTTGTCTTATCGTGCCCCACTCTTGAACATGCTTTGTGTCTTTGATCTCGTACAAAGGCTCCTTGCCTTTCCTAATGGGAAATTTTCCAGCAACAAGATGTTGCTCAGTTGCCCATTTATTATGCAAGGCTTCATTGACACGTTTCTCTCCTATCTCAGCAACTAATAGCTCCTCGTGCTTCGCGATCATCGGCTCTTCGTAGGGCAAGGTGATGTCAGGGGTGATGTCAATATTGTACTCTTGGTGAAAAACATGAATTAGTTCCCTCCAGGTTTTAAGGGGACTAATTTTTCTGACAATGTACCATCGCAAGGTAGGGCCAGTCAAGTTCGATTGGTACGATTGAATCATCCTTCGGACCAGGTAGGCCTGCAATGTCTCTGGGCGTGAGGTATCAGCATACCTTTCGCATTCATGTACTTTGAGCTCTTCAGGGATTTCAATGCCGGCATAATTGGAAAGGTCAATGGGATTCCGCCCCTGCAGCTGGTTTAACTTTTTCATGATCCTTTCAAACTGTCCATGATACTGGCTATTTTCTGGCAAATTTGCGGGCATCATGACGGTGTTTGAGGCAACTATAGAGTTGGGCTCAGCTTGAGTGGATTTCATTTGTCTCGAGAGTTGTCGAAGGACAATGGAGATTTGTCCTATGCCGTCTTCAATGTTAATGAGGTGATTTTGTACATCATTTTGATCGGGCCTTATTGGATGAGGCCATTCACGGACGAGTGGTGGCCGACGATTCATAATTACCTGTTGTTGCTAAAATAATGAATGAGCACGTAAGTAAACAGAGATTGACCCATGGCAATGGTCTAACTACATTTTTATTTATCGAAAGAGGATTTTATAGACCGCAAACTTCTGACATCTAAAACTTGAAATTGAAATGACATAATGAAATGCTAGATATTAAACAAAAGTCCCTAAACAATGGGACAAAACTTTCACATTATTAACACTAATGAGCACATGATTGCCAATTTATATGTGATGGGGAGTCTTGCGCTTGCGCAGAGGCTTGCTTTCTTGGACCGGCTCTGAGGTGTGCATCCAGTCCATTCCCAAATCCCTCTCCATGAGCTCTGCTTGCTCGTGCTGGCTGCTCTCGCTGATTGAGTGAGGGACTGATGGCTTCCATTTTGTCGGGATACGATGGTTGTGGATGTAGGACGTAGAGGCGTGGTGGGCTTTTTCTTCTCCCTCAAGCCCTTCAGGTACCACGATCCTTTTGCGATGGCACTTGTTCCATGCTTCCTCAACAATGTCAATTATGTATTCAGAACTTTGATGAGTGAAGAGAAGTGGAGGGATCCTCTTCTTGAAAGATGGCGGGATTTCCTGAAGGGCTCCATACTGTCGTACCACCCTTTGTGGGAAATAGGAAAAAGCACCGGTGAGGCCGAGTAACGGAATTGGATAGCGGCACTTGAAAGCAAAGTGAGCTCCCTTTTCATAGAACCAATCAGCACACCATTGGAACGCCTCAGGAGCCGGGTCTCTTAGAAAATTTATCCAATTTAAACAACTTTGATTGGGAATGTATGGTCCTAAAACCATAAATTTTTGTAATGGATTTTCGAAATCATTCATTCCAGATGATCGCATGAAGCCTTGGAATTCACTTAGGTGAGAAAAGAACCAGACTTGTAAAATTTCCGGAGAGACCCGCATGATTTTTTCCGTGTTTTCTTTAAAATGATTAAGGGACAAAAATGTTTCAGTTAAAATCATATTGACATAATTTTGCCCCCTCAAGATTTGATCAACTATCCATGCCATCTTAGGACTTATGACATTTCTTTGATGGGGGAAAATGATGAACCCAAAAAAGGCCAGGTGGAAAATCTCGCTTTTTTGGGTCATAGACTGATTTTGAAAGCAGGCATTCATGAATTCTAGTGGGCATGTATTATGGTTGTCTTCAAGAATTTGTCTCATGACATGGATTTCAGTTCCTAAAAGTCGCGCTAACCCGCACCACGGGAGGGCGCCTGTCGATGGCCTAACAAGCTTTTTCTCGAGAGGCATTCCAGTGATGATGCTGTATTCTTCCAGAGTTGGGGTTAGCTCAAACCCACCAAACATAAAAGTAGTCGTCTTCAAGCACTAGAAATGTGCCATGGCCTATATGACTTCGGGACGAACAGTGATTTGAATCAACGATAGGAGATGACCGATTTTGGCTTTCACGCGTTCTTGGGCAAGCTGATCCAATTGACCCTACCATCTGAATAGTTTCGCCTTAGGAGCAGGAATGAACTGGATGTCGTCTTTCCCCATCGCACATAAACTGGAATTTGAAAAGCTTATCCTAAATTGCCATGGGCCAAATAAAAAAACTGAGTAAAAGTAAAGAAGTCACTTTGCTTTTAAATAACATGGCAAGCACAAAGACATACAGATGGGATGTGCGGCTCGATTTCTAACTCAAAAGGCTTGATGAAATTAAAAGGGTATCCGCCCGTCGCAATCTCGCGTTAGAAGCATACCCCCTTAACCTCGGCTAAGAAATTCAGGGAAAAGAAAGGCAACCTCTACATCGCAGTCTCGCGTTCGAGGTCGTATCTTTCTTAACACCATCCTAGAAATCCTATGGCAGCCCAGGTCCGGCGGCCGGGTTGTGTGTGCCACGTGTAGTGTTAAAACAGTAAAGCATGCACAAGAGTTTATAATCACAAGATAATCTATTTTAAGCAAAATTAAAATAAATTTCTAGGCTTTTGACCTGCATAAAGAAAAAAACCTAAGTTAGTAAAGAATTTAAACAAGATAAAAATGGCCTAAGTCCTCACAAATCTCCCCAGCGAAGTCGCCAAGCTATCGCGACCTCTCTTTTTTTCGGCGCCCGCGATCGGGTACGAGCGCCTAAGGAGGCTAATGGCTCGACTAAGATTAGTTATGCCTGGACTCTCCCAAGTCTACAAATTCACGACTTTAATAGTCTGAGTTTTTAACCTGTAAGTCAATTTTTAAAATGGAGTCACCACTAATCGATTTGGGGTGGGTTGATTAGAAACCCAAGTGAAGTATCGGGAGAAATACTCACTCCTGCGCAACCAAAGAAATTAGGATCGGGAACTTGATTACACTAGTTAATCACTAATGCCCTTTCGGTACCTAATCTTGTTTAAACCATGAGATTTTTTGGATGTTCGAGGGATTTTCCATGCATTTTGGGAGGAAAAACGTTTTTGAGTCATTTTCTAATTTTTTTGGACACAAAGGGATTTTTTGGTATTTTTGGAAAAATACAAGTCTTTTTGGCTTTTTCTGAATTTTTTTGGCCTTTTTGGATTTTTGACATTTTTTGGAAAATATGAAATATTTTTGATTTTTTGATTTTCATAAAATAAAATATTTTTTAAATATTTTGGAAAATAAAACATTTTTTGATTTTTTTGAAATAAAATATTTATTATTTATTTATTTATTTATTTAAAATATTATTTTATATTAAAATAATATAAAAACCGACCAAGGTCGGATCTCGCGGGTTGGGTTCGACCCGGGCCAAGCAATCCAAACGAGCGGGCCCGACTCAGATGTTTTTTCTCTTTTTTTTTTTTTAAACCTAAAAGTCAAAACCCACTTTGACCCTTTTTCATTGAAAGAACTCAACCCAAAGACTACCCGGCCCACGCACACATCTCGGCCCAGGCGGAAACCCTACCCGAGTGAGGAGCGCCCGACCCGGCTTTTGATCCGTCGGGCGCCTCTTTCCACGCTTGCATCTTCGCAGCACTGACAGAGGGGCTGGGACGGCGGATTGGTGGCGCTACAGAGGACATTAGCGGTGCGGCGTGGCGGCACGACGGCGACGGCGGGTGGAGATGCAGAGGGGAACGACAGACAGAGCGCGGCTGAGGATCGGATCCCGCGGTGGCTCGGGGCGACGAGGAGGGTTTCGAGCGGAAACGGTGACGACCAAGCGGGGTTGATACCTGTCTGTGGAGAGGGTATGGTGCAGTGGCGTTGCTGGTTGGCGAGATGGCGTTGTTGGTGGTGGAGGCGGCTGCCTAGAGCGACGGGGTAGCGACGCTCGCGATGGTGAGGCCTCGGCTTCCCAGATCTGGTGTGGCGTTGGTGGGAGGACGGCGGCACGGCAAGATCTGGGGCAACGGCGGCGTCGGGGCTCGGGACCTCCTCCGATCTCCTCTTCTCTCTCTCTCTCTACAGTCAGATCCGACCCTCCACCGGCCGAATTTGACCTCCTCGGACTCGCTCGTTGGCGGCCTCCCCCGAAGTCTCTCATGGGAGGTCAGCCGAGCTTGCGACCCGATTTTTCTCTCGCCCGCTCTTCAATTCCTCTCCCGAAGTCTCTCAGTGGGAAGATCTCGGAGCTCGCTCGTGTCCTTTTGGCCTTCCCCCTGACACCCTATTTATAGGCGTGGGGGTGCCGGTCGGTAGAGGCTAGATCGGCGGTCTTTGGTGCACTGACCGGCCTTCCTTCGCCGGCCAAACCGGTGTCAGTTCCTCCCCTTCCACGGAGGCTCGCTCGCCATCAATGCCGCGTCCTCTCAGCCACCGGCCTACGCTCCTCTCTCTGTTGTAGGTGGTGCTCAAGCGCGTCTTCGTCACAGCGTGTGACTTGTAGAGGCGGAAGAAGGAGGAAGGAAGAAGATGGGAGGAAGAAGACAAAGGAGAAAGAGAGGGGCCGGGCCGAGGGAGAAGTAGGTTGGGTCATAGGGGCCCATGTGAGGGGGAGAGAAAAGGAGGGGGCTAGGCGCGAAGGCCCGGCCCGATGGGCTGATAACTTTTTGTTTTCTTTTGTTTTTACTATTTTTTTGTTTTTATATGGTTTTTTTATATTATTTATCCGAAAAGAAAAAACTTAATTAATAAAATAAAATAAACCTAAATAAAATTAAGGCATCAACAGAGTCGTGATTGAATTAACCAAGGAGACGCAGTCAGCTTTCCCCAATCTAGCTAAAATAACTGGTACTCCTAGATAGCGGAAAGGAAAGGTGCCCAACTGATAGCCCAGCTTATTGAGGATATCCTCATGAAGGTCAGAGGAGCCTCTAGAAAGGAAAACTTCACTTTTCCGAAGATTCGGAATCAGCCCACTCCAGCTAGAAAATTTCTCGATACCATTCTTGAGAAGATCAATAGACGGTAAGTTAGCTTTAGTGAAGAGTAGTACATCATCAGCAAAGAAAAGATGAGAAAGTCTGGTGGGCTTGCAACGCCAGAAAAAACCAAAGTCCGTATGTGAAGTTTGAATGTCCAGAATACCTCTTCCATCACAAGAGTAAAAATATACGGCGACATGGGATCACCCTGATGAATACCCCTCCCACTTGAAAAGAACCCATGGAGTTCCCCATTAATTGCAACCGAGAACTTGGGGGTACGAATGCAAATCATAACCCGGGCAATGAACTCCTGGGGGAAACCGAAAGCCTGCAGAAACAATTCAATAAACCTCCAATCCACCGTATCGTAGGCCTTCCTAAAATCAACTTTAATAACACATTTAGGCCGGTAAGGATCATTGTGAAAACCACAAAACAGCTCCTAAGCAAGTAAATATTGTCACTGATGTGTCTACCTTTTATAAAGGCGTTTTGGGGCAGACTAATGATAGAAGGTAGCAACTGAGAGAGCCGATTAGCAATAAGCTTGGTAATACACTTGTATAATGTTTTACAGCAAGCAATTGGCTGAAAATCATTCACATTGGAAGCATTTGGGACTTTGGGGACCAGGGCCAAAACGGTTGTGTTAATTTCCCGCAACAACATGCTTGTCTCAAAGAAATCTTTCACTGCTAGAATAACATAAGGTCCAACAATCTCCCAATAATGTTTAAAAAATTCCGCATTGTATCCATCAGGGCTAGGGGCCTTACCCACCACAAGAGAGAGTAGAGTATCTTTAATTTCAATCTCCGAGATGGGGCTAGAAATAAAACGTACCTGATCCGCATCAAGGGTGTGCCTCAACATCGCACGCATCTCCTCCACTGAAGGCCTCGCAGGAGGGGGAGAGAAGGCCAATAGCTCCCGGAAGTGGTCAACAAACAGGTTTTGAACTTCAGAGGGATTTCAGGTAGAAACAATCCCATCGGAGAGTGAGATAATTCTATTGTGAAGTTGTCTCTTGTTTACCGAGTTATGGAAAAATTTAGTATTAAGATCACCTTCTTTCAACCACCGCACTTGAGACTTTTGTCTATAAAATGATTCTTCTTGAAGGTGCAAATTTGAGAAGGATTGGAGCTGTTGTTTTTCCAATTTAGCAAGTTGAATATTTGAATAGTCATTCTGAAGAGCATCTTGGGTTTGGAGCAATGCAAGTCTTGCTTCAGCCGTTCTAGTGGACAAGTTCGAGAAGGACTCCTTGTTGATCTGTTTCAACTTAAATTTGAGAAGCTAAAGCCTGGAGCAAAGAATAAACATTGGAGAACCCACAAAGGGAGAACTCCAAGCTTGCGAAACCACATCAGTAAAATCCGAATGAGAAAACCAGAAATTGAAGAACTTGAAAGGCTTGCGAGACTTAGGGGCAGGCATAATCTTAATAATCATTGGGGAATGATCTGAAATGCCAGGGGCCAAGAAAGAGGCCTCAGAAAAAGAAAATTCAGCAGTCCAACAAGAATTAATGAGAACACGATCAATCTTTCTTTGCTTACGGTTGGCACCCATGGAAGTAGCCCAAGTAAATCTATTCCCGGTATACCTGAGATCGTCAAGACCAGCTTGAATGAGGCACTCACGCAGCTCATCAAAAGCTGGGATCCAACCATTAGAACTACCCAATCTATCCGAAGGGTCACGGATTGCATTAAAGTCTCCTGCTAGTATCCAAGGGAAACCCGAAAGGAGAGAGCTAGTCTGAATAATGTTAGCCCAAAGAGGACGTCTAGCCACAAAACTATGCTCAGCATAGACCACCGTAAGGAAGAGAACCTTACCAGAATTTAAGCAAGATAACTTTCCATGAATAGCTTGATTCGAAGAAGAGTTCGTAACAAATAAGACTTCATGGGGTTCCACCCCATCCAAATTCTTCCTTTCGAGGAATGATTATAATTGTTTTCCCACTTCTAGCCCTACAACAAAACAACAGAGATCGCACTAAAGGCACCCTGGGAAATCTTTATTTCCACAATACCAACACAACATAGATTATGAGATCTAACAAAGTTTCTGATTTCAGCTTGCTTGAGATGGTTACCAAGTCCCATAATATTCCAAACTCCAATATATATAGCTATATATAACTATATAATGTATTACAATGAGAATAGAAGTTACCGACGTGATCTCCTCCGGCTAGTGCCTTGAGGAGGGTCAAGAGGAGCAGCCAACACTGGGATAGGAGGGGCGGCCAACTTTGGGATAGACGGAGTCTTGGGCGAGTTCCTTTTAGCAGGGGCTTCCTCAGATTCAGCAGAATGCTTAACATTTGTAACCAATTCACTAGGACCATCGGGTTCCTCATCTGAGTTGCCACTTACCGCACTAGCCGCATCCTCAGATTCTTCAGCAGTAAAGCCAGACCCAATATAAGTAGATTTTGGGATCGGCTCAACAGGAACCATCGTGGAAGGAGGTCCAGTAGAGCTGGGAATCAAAGCACCTTTATTTTTCTAGGCAGACTTGCTTAAAAGCTTGAGAAGAATCTGATTTATCCATTAACTTTAAAGAAGAGATAGGAGTCGAAGAGTCCTTCCCATTAGACCCCGACGGTTGCCTCTTCTTTCGGGTTACTTGCTTCCAGCCATCCTGCTGGTTAGTATAAGACACCTTAAGAGGCTGGGCGGGAGGAATCGAGGGGGGCATCATACGCATAGCAGCTTCTCGAGCTTTCTCAGCAGCAACATCATGGGACTTATTTGCTACGGGTGTTGGAACTTCTTTCTCCTCACAGTTATGGCCAAAGACATGGCATTTCGGACACGCAATGGGTATCCATTCGTACAAGATAGGAACAATGAAGGACTCCCCATTAAGAAATACCTCCACAGATTCACATTTCTCTAACTTAGCCGACACTTCGACACATACTCTTGCAAAAGACAAACGTTTCATTTTTTCAATCAATGGGTCCACATATAAAGGTCTATCGACCGCACTCGCTATCTGGCTTATCCCAAGAGTAGACCAATAAGCAAAAGGTATGTTTTTCGTACGGATCCAAACAGGCACAGAGGATTGCAAGTCCTTCCTCAGCTCAAGAGTGGGATCACATTGTTTCAGAATAAGTGGCACTCTATTCACCGTCAATGGACCTTCCTTAAGAATCTTCCTGCGGTACTTAGGGTCAGGAATAAAGAAGAAATAAAATCCTTGATCATCAACAAGCATTTCAGTTAAATGGGAGCCCCACGTCTCCTTAAGGATTGACTCAGTCATTTTGAAAGGCATTTTCTTGCCAACGAAATACCCCATCAAACAATGATTCCATTTCGGATCTGCCGCATGCACCACTTCCTTAGAGAGGTGCACCACTCCTCTTTTTCCAACAGAAGTTGGAGGCACGAAGCTAAGTTCATATCCCTTTGCCGAGAGCCTAGCAACATTAACCCATGAACGGGTTGGAGGGGCTTTCTGCTCCCTCCATTTTTGTCTAGCAGGACGAGCCACTCTAGGGCCACGAGAAGCAGATCTAAGGCGGCTCCTACCACGCCTAGAGCCTGCTTGGGACTCCTCATTTGGACGGCCCAACTGACTTAGGAGATTCGAAGAAGATGCCATTACGAAACAGCACAGTACCCCAACATAGCACAGGCCCAAACCCTAGAATAAATTCAAGGAGAGCAATCAGGCCATACCAGGTGTTCGTAGGGGCTTAAGGGCCTTCAGGGACAAGGAAATCCACCAGCAATCAGCACACCAACCAGTCAAAGCCACCCACGAAGACAGAGACCAGAATCGGGAAAAGCTAGGCGCACCAGAAATTCTGATCGAGAGCTCCCATCTTGATAAACGAAAACCAACCAAGCCAAGCTTACCTGGGGTTTGTAGGCAGTCCCCAAATGACCTAGCCCACGAAAAATCAGCTCCAGATACCAGCAGAATCAACCAGAATCCGCAAAAAACTAGCTGGAGTGAATAGTGCCAGAATCACCCAAATGGAGAGGAAAGTGAACAGTACAATTTTGTATTCTTCTTCCCTTAATATCTTTATAATTTTCCAATCCACATAATATCAAAAATTGCATACCTTTTTGGATATCCTGGACACTTGCCGCCGAACTTCATGACGCATCAGAGATGACTCATAAGATTTGACCAGAGTTTCAATGGCTTCTTCTGCATTCATGCCATGGCCTCCTTGTTCAATGTCCTGACAAATTTTTTTGTTTCATTGGGTCCATGAAATTTCCTTCAGTTCTTGAAATTATGGTTGAATAAATCAAGTTTCAGTGGCTGACTTACTAAGTTGAAGTCCTTGTTAATCGTCCTGAGGTAGTGATCAGATGGATTTGTAAGAGTTGGACATGGGAAACCATTTGATGCAAAAAACTGCAACAAAAAATGATGGTTAGGAAAATGTTCATTGTTTGCAACAAGCAAAAATTTATAACTTAGTAGTCCTTAGTAGTCCAATATCACATGCACCTGTTCTGCCCCTGATCTAAGGCCAAAATAGACTGTTTTCCCAGAAGAAAGAAGGCAGAGATTGTGGAAAAGCTCAAAGACTTCACTGCTAGGCTGATGAATCGAGGCAATCACCGTCCTCCGGTCATGTTGGGCCAGCTTGGCAATGCGGTTCATCACATGGTATGATGCCGCACTGTCAAGCCCGCTGGTCGGCTCGTCAAGGAAGAGGAGCTTCGGGCGTGTCAGGATCTCAATGCAAATGCTGACCCTCCTCTTTTGGCCACCGCTGAGGCCCTTGGCGCTACCCCCACCTATCCTAGTATCTCTCGCATCTTGCAATCCCATCTCTCTAATCGTCGCCTCGGCTCTCTCCTTCTTCTCCGATTTCGACATGGATTCTGGCAATTGGAGCTGAGCTGAGTAGCACACGGCTTCTCTTTGTTAAGAACAAAGGGATAGAATCTGTAAATAAAAATGAAATAGATCAATAAATGTTAAGGAAAGATAACAGATTTTTTAGGTACTTTGTTCCAAATGATTAAATACTTGAATTTGAAATTTTTTTAAAAAAGGAGAATTCGGTTAATTTCATGCCCTTACAACACGGAAAAAATCGAAAATCCATGTTTTTCTCATTCATACCTAATTCAAATTCATCTGCCCGTAATATCATGTTACGAACTCCTATCTAACTATTGATTATTATCAAATGCGGCCGAGACGGTAGAAACGTTGTGTCTTGTGGGGATTAGTCAGGAAAGAAGAAAGCTGTCGAAGGGGGAGGGAAGTCGTATCATTCGTCGACTTCCCGATAAATGAGACGAGACAGCTTGGATAAGATTCTTTGACTTCTACAGTTTCTTTTCTAAGGTTTGGCGGGTTACGTAACTTCATAGGCTTCAGTATTAGTCAGCCTGCCTCAACGTGGCTTCGAAATATTCGGCGATGTGATTTCAATGTTTATATATTATTGTTTGTTTTCTAATCCAAGATGTCTGGCATCTTAATTTATCATGAAAAACTCTCATTTTTCTTCGTCTAAGTCTTCACTGGAGACTAAGTGGGAAAAGACATTTCTAAAATAATAAAAGGCTGTAATCATACTGGATCAGCATGCATGTAGGGTCAATGACTACGGCCACTTGAAACGATCTCCCAATAAATTGGAGTTTACTTAGTTTATGTCTTGGGATGACGTTGACATATGCATTGCCTTGAGAATATGTCTTTTCCTTGGGAAAAGTGCCAAAAAAGTCCTAAACCTTTTGCTTTGTGCCGATTTAGTCCTAAACCTTTTTTTGGTACCGATTTAGTCCTAAACATTTTTACGTTGTGCCAATTCAGTCCTTTCCAGCCAATTTTGGCCGGATTTTGCTGACTGGACGCCGGCCGGCTGACATGGCCTGATCGTCGCTGACGTGTACAACTTTTAATAATATTTTAATATTTTTAAATATTTTTTATTTTATTTTTTCTCTTTTTATTTTTATTTTTATTTTTATTCTTCTCATCTTCTTCCTCCAGCCGGTCGCCAGAGCTGGGCGACCGGCCAGAGGCGACGGCCAGCGAGGTCGACCTCGCCGGATCTGGCGAGGATCGAGCCTCGCCCATGGCCGGCGAGGCTCGACCTCGCCAGATCCGACTCGCCACCCAGGCCGCGAGGGGCCTCGAGCCGGGCGGGCGAGGCTCGGCCTCGCCGGATCTGGTGAGGGTCGAGCCTCACCCATGGCTGGCGAGGGCGAGCCTCGCCAGCTCGGTCCGAGGCCAGCTGCCTCGGAGAACCCAGGAATCACAAAACCTCCACCCCCGACGAATCGCCGCCGCCGCCGGAGCCACGCCACCGAAGATACCCCGAGCTCCCGTAAACCCTAGAGACGACGACGACGACGAGCGGAGGAGGGAGGAAATTTCTAGGGCGAGATTGGTATTGGAGAACGGAGCCGGGGAGGAGTCCAGCTGGCCTCGCACCGAGCTGGCGGGGCTCGCCCTCGCCGGCCATGGGCGAGGCTCGACCCTCGCCAGATCCGACGAGGGCGAGCCTCGCCACCCAGGCCGCGAGGGCGGCCTCGCGTCGGGCGGGCGAGCGAGGCTCGACCTCGCCAGATCTGGCGAGGGCGAGCCTCACCCGCCCGGCGCAAGGCCGCCCTCGCGGGCACCGCAGGCGAGGTGGCGGCGAGGTCGACCTCGCCGGCTGTCGCCTCGGCCGGTTGCCGAGCTCGGCGACCGGTTGTAGGAAGAAGATGAGAAGGAAAAAAAGAAAAAAGAGGAAAAAAGAAAAAGAAAAAAGAAGAAAAGAATAAAAATAAAAATAAAAAGAGGAAAAATAAAATAAAAAATAAAAATATATATTTAAAAATATTAAAATATTATTAAAAATTGTACACGTCAGCGACGATCAGGCCATGTCAGCTGGCCGGCGTCCAGTTAGCAAAATCCGGCCAAAATTGGCCGGAAAGGACTGAATTGGCACAACGTAAAAATGTTTAGGACTAAATCGGCACCAAAAAAAGGTTTAGGACTAAATCGGCACAAAACCAAAAGGTTTAGGACTTTTTTGGCACTTTTCCCTCTTTTCCTTTTAAGGAACCCAAGAAAAGAGCCCCGTAATTTTGAGAGAAGGGGTGCCGTCTCACAAAAGGGATTGCAATGCATATGAAAATCGTTCACTTCAGCAAATCATTTGACTCAAAAAAAAAAAAAATCACTCGAGCCGTTCGGTCGTATTCGTATGTTGTTGAATTTACTCTGCCAAAATTTTGTAAAACATGGTAATGAAAGGATGGAATAAGTACACACGGGAAAAGTCTAAACCTGGTGCACTTGATGTGATGAATGGGATAAATGTGGGCATCGTAGATTGAAAAAGTATTACCTAAACACTGTTGTTATGTGAAATAAAATAAAAATATCCCAAATCAATATGCTTGTGCCACATTTATTAGGCTATGTTTGTTTCACCGAAATAGAATCATTTAAAAATATTTTCCTAAAAATGATCCTTTGTATGTCCAAATATTTTCATTGTTGTAAATATTTTCATAGACTATGAAGATATTTTTGTTCGTTCATTTTTGTAAGAGATAAACAATTATTTTTAGGCTAATATTTTCCAAATTACTCATCTTTTACGAAACAAATAGAGTCTTTCCCGAATTAATGTTCGGTGCCGTGAAAAATTCCAAATTAGTACACCTATTACAAATCTACTCTCTATTAACTTCCGTTCTATATCCCTTTTAAATAACTAACATGGAAACATACGTGGCAAACAACTCAGATTATTGGTGTGTGACGTTAATTCAAGTGAAAATTCAAAATAAATAGGTCTTTTAAACGATAACGTTTTGGAGAAATCAAATAAAAGAAAATGAACTAATATCAGGAAATGTGATAAAACAATTTTGACCTAAGAGCTCCCTCATGTTTTGAAAATCTACTAAAATCCCTAATTTTGGTCTAAAATTTTGATAGATTTTTCATAGGTGTATGAATTTCAAATAATTTACAATATAAAATTAATTTAATATAAATGTGGTACGGATGCACCAATTTAGGATTTGTTGTGGTAGTTGCCCATTTGTTTATTATCGATTGTTTTCTAGTCCAAGGTCTCCAGCGTCCTGATTTATCATAAATGATTTCCTTTTCTTCATCTAAGTCTTTATCTTTGTGATAGAGCGAGGAATAACCCTTGGTCCTTGGGCATATAGAAAGGCTTACACACTTATCAAATCAGTTGCTGGGACAGAAGAATAATACCATGACACAAAGATTATTCTATAAAGTTGGATCACAAAAGATTGTAGCTAACTCTGGTTGGGTTCTTATATTTCCTCGAAGGTCGAGTTACTTCAAACCATTTATTTCAAAATAAATATATATAATTTGTCACGCATGTCTACTAATTTTACTAATAAGATTTTTGTATCATTAGGCTTGACAAATAAAGGAGCATTCGCGTATCCCTGAAAAAGTGCAAAAAAGAAAATTTAAATACTAACCAAAGAGAAGATATTTAAATGTTTCAATAACTCGGGGCAATTACAATATAAATAATTAGAGAAGTGGGGATTTATATTTATATTTTATAATGTGTAATAGAGTAATATATAGACAATTTTGCTTATAAGATCTACATTATTAAACTATGAATTTGTCCGTTATATAAAAAATGTTCAGCTATCGTACATTTCACTCGCCAAAATAAAAAACTTTCTAATAACATCTAGAGGTCAACTTGTTTTGAGCTTGCTTTACCTATAGAATAATGGCAATTGAAAAGCGCATTTATGACATGCTGAATTATTGTAGAAAGATAGATTTATTCAATAAGGTACCTATGACATTCTGATTTTCGACCATGTCCTGATTTTGTGAAATAGGCTTTTCATCGACGCACCTATGGTCCTTTTTATCTGAGCTGATCACTCACAAGATAACTAATTTATCAGGTGAAGCCATTAAGGGATATAAATGCAACCGACTTAAGAATTTGACCAGAAATCGACTACTCGATAGTGCTAATCGGCAAGAGTCAATACGGCACCGTTAAAATCGATTAGAGACCGGAGATAGGTCGATTCAATAAAGGCATATAATTAAAGTGTGGGTGATTCCACTTGATTGTAAAATTCGTGTTGAACGGCATTAAACCAATTTTTCTGTCGATTCGTATCCGGTATTCGTAATTGAAATCTTGAGATTTTTACGAAACCGAAAGTCGCGGATGAGTCGAAGATGCACAATGTGGATCGAAAATAATCGACCACGAGACAAACACGATAAAATTCCTAAAAGCTACCTAGTAGGTTAGGTCACGCTAAAATCGCGTCCGGTTGAAATTAACCACGAAATTGAACTCGGTTTTAGGAATCAAAAGTTTTGGCATGTCGCGATTTATTTTTAGGACGTCAACTCATTCTTTAAAGAATTTTCAGCGAGCCCGGATTTTCAGCCTCCCGCCGGGGTGGTGAGGCTCAACCTTGCCGAATTGCGGCTTGGGTGGTGCCGACGAGGCTCGCCCTCGCCGGATCTAGCAAGGTCGAGCCTTGCTGGCCATGGGTGAGGCTCGACCCTCGCCAGATCCGGCGAGAGCGAGCCTCGCCGCCCAGCGCAAGGCCGCCCTCACGACCACTGGCAAGGTGGCTGGTGAGGTCCGGCGAGGTCAACCTGGCTGGCTGTCGCCTCTGGCTGGTCGCTGTGGTTCGGCTAGCAGCCGGAGGAAGGAGGAGAGAAGAAAACAAGAAAAAAGAAAAAAGAGAAAAGAAAAAGAATAAAAAAATTCAAAAATATTAAAATATTATTAAAAGTTGTCCACATCAGCATCGATTAGGCCACGTCAGCTAGCCGGCATCCAATTAGCAAAATCCGGTCAAAATTGGCTGGAAAGGACTGAATCGGTACTAAGTAAAAATGTTTAGGATTAAATTGGTACAAATACAAAATGTTTATAACTTTTTTGGTACTTTTCTCAAATATTAAGTATTGAGCTACTAGGCTCACCACGGATGTTATTTAATTACATGGTCAAATTATATTTAAGTTGGTAGTATTAATTCAACGGACTCGCCGTGGTTGGGATGGAAGGACCGTCACAACTATAAATACCGTTCGCGCTCCTTTCCATGCTCCTTTCCATCCACCATCTCCCCCGTCTTTAAATCGTTTCAAAACCCACGTTCGAATTCTTAGCTCCCTATATATACCACAACGGCATCGCCATATTCTTACTCCTCAATCCAACAGCTCTAGGAAAAGAGAGAGAGAAGAAAGGGGCTGCGGCGGCAACGAATTTTCCTCCTTTCAATGGAGTCTCCTTCTCCCATCAATGTTCCCAGGTGGAGTCCGAGCCCGCCTCAGACAATCTCATTGCTGCCTCCCGAGAAAGTTGACGACGTTAACGAAGAAGAGGATGATGGTGTGTCCGCCCGAAGCCACGACGTCATCTTTCCATTCAGTATTGGTGAAGCCGATACTCGAGATGCCCGTGACCACGAAGTGCCCCCATGGGAAGTCCATGGCGGAGGCGAAGGATCTCGACGTGACCAGGCTACAGGAGCACACGAGAACGGGAACGGGATGGTCTTGACATGGAAGGACTTGTGGGTGACGGTGCTGGACCGGAGGAACGGGACACATCCCATATTGCAGGGGCTGACCGGTTATGCGGAGCCGGGCCGGATGCTGGCCGTCATGGGTCCTTCGGGCAGTGGCAAGTCAACTCTTCTCGATGCCCTTGGAGGTACCGTTTCGAATAAATCTCTCTTTCTATATAGATGGGTAGGTGATTTATGTCCTTTTCATGTTTTAATATGCTACAAGTAAATCAAGCTCAAAATGAGATCTAACCTCCTAGATTCTATGAGAAAATTCCAACTAAATTGACTGGTAAGCAGCCATTTCTATATACAAATGTAGATCTTGTCCGCAAATTGTCCACACGTCACGCTCTTTCACTTTATAAATTACAGATATAAACCTTTCAGTCCTTTAAGTTATATTAACTTTTCATGACAAATTAAGACGCCGGACATCCTGGGTTAGAAAACAAACAAACAAAGAATAAATAAATGAAAGCAGAACGCAAATATTTCATAGTCACTAAAAATAACAAAGGAAAAGTCAATAAATCTTGTCCCACCCTCTCTCTCATGGAGGAGTCAGTTGAGAATAATAATGCGGAAGATAGATTTGAGAAATTTCTGTATAATTTGATATATGTTAATGAGGAGTATATTAGCCTATTTATAGGTTTTATGAGATTCTATTAAAGGTAACATATATCAATGAAGATATGCACAATAAAAAGAGATCGCACAATCTTGAGAGATAAAAACCAACCATAAAGATTTACAAAAATCAACAGAAACGTTCTAATTATCTTAAATATAGGAAAATATCCTAATTATTTCTAACAATTGGAATTAATGTCGCTCAGTGCCACGAAAACTTGTTTATTTAATGACTCCGTGGAGCATCGGGGTTGTTGATCCATGGTGGGGGAGTGTGTGAGATAGTCTTCTAGATTTGGCTTGTCTGAGGTTGTTGAGTTTGGTTAAGGTGTCAGCTTCTTGAAATGACAAACAAAAGGTCGAGAATTAGAGGGGAAATAACAAGAGGTCTATGCGACTGACTTGCGAAACAATAATTGAGTGATGTGGCCTATACAATAAAATCTAGCGTCATAGCATCAAGCAACCTAGTGCGCATCCCAATAAAATCATCCCTATCATCAAGCATGAAGCTGCCATGGTTACAACAAGCACAATAAACTAGGCTTCGCTAAGGGAAAAGTTACTGTCTTGGGCCTCCCTCACCTAAAAAGCTAGTTCAAGAGGTGAGTTAATTCCTCACACTTATGAATCGACCACCAACCCTCTTTACAACCGAAGTTGGATAACATCAACAATATCCCTTTCACACATCGAGCTTAGGTCGGAGGTGCAACAATGCATAACTCTCCCATGTGACTATTGGGTCCAAACTTCTTGTTAATCTAGGCTTTGATACTAAGTTGAGAACAATAAAGCTGAAGATAGATTTGATGAATTTTTGTATAATTTGATATATGTTAATGAGGAGTACATCAGCTTATTTATAGGTCTTATAAGATACTATTAGAAGTAACATATTTTAATTAAGATATACACAGTCAAAGGAGATATCACACCAACTTGAACTTGAAAGATATAGAAAACCAACAAAAAGAGATACTAAAAACAAACATAATTATTCTAATTATCTTAAATATAGGAAAACATCCTAGAGAATCATCCTAATTATCTCTAACAGAGTCAACCAGTGATATGACGGCTGTACCCTTTCGACAGCTTTTTCTTGTTTATATGTTGTCGAGGTCAGACATCCATGACATCGGATCAATCTTCATGTGTGGCAACGGTCCTAGCTATTCACACGTCCCGGCGACCAACATCGAATGTCAATGAAATGACATGGATTTCCCAGTGAACACATGTCGTAAACGGATTTTTCCAATGTAAAAAATCAAAGATTCCAATGGCTTTTGCTGTTATAACCTTTCCATTCACGATTTATCTACCCAATATGGGAAGTAGCCTCTGTTGATGTATGGTTATACAACGGCGATCTTTTTGAGCTAATTGTTCTACACTTCTTCCTCGGTTTAGCGCGCTATGAGGGTCATGAGTGGGAACTTAAGTTTCATTCTTAGTATGCCCTCTTGGATTGTTGTTGCATATTCACTGTGATGCAGCTGAATAGATTTAATCGAATTTGCTTTTTTACCTCACATTCAAGCAGTTAATCATTTAGAAGTAGATTAATTTGTTTTCGAGGAGAACAATCGATGAATTAACTAACATATCAGTAACCTTTAAATAACATTTATTAATTTTTTTTCATATTTACTCTCGGTTTCCACCGTTTCCTTTTTTTTCTTAAGAAGCAACTTTTTGCAGGAGACTAAGTTCAAGCACTCATCAGACAGGAGAGATCTTAATTAATGGTCGCAAACAACCACTTTCTTTCGGAACTTCGGTAAGCCTTGCTGATAGATGTGGCGCTGAGTTGAATTTCAATGTGCAGATTTCCTAGCCAAATCGTAGTTTATACAAATCGTTCTTCGTAAATTTTCACTTTATTTATTTTTCGTTTTGGTTTTGTTATAGGCTTATGTCACTCAGGATGACACACTGATAACAACTTTAACGGTGAGAGAAGCCGTGTACTACTCCGCTCAGCTCCAATTGCCGGAATCCATGTCGAATTCAGAGAAGAAGGAGCGAGCTGAGGCAACGATTAGAGAGATGGGACTGCAAGATGCGAGAGATACTAGGATAGGTGGGGGTAGCGCCAAAGGCCTCAGTGGTGGCCAAAAAAAGGAGAGTGAGCATTTGCATCGAGATCCTGACGCGCCCGATGCTCCTCTTCCTTGACGAGCCAACCAGCGGGCTTGACAGTGCTGCGTCATACCATGTGATGAACCGCATTGCCAAGCTAGCCAGTCATGACCAGAGGACTGTGATTGCCTCGATTCATCAGCCTAGCAGTGAAGTCTTTGAGCTTTTCCACAATCTCTGCCTTCTTTCTTCTGGAAAAACAGTCTTTTTTGGCCTTAGATCAGAGGCAGAACAGGTGCTTGTGATGCTGGACTACTAGGTTACGAAATTTTTGCTCGTAGCAAGCAACGAAGATAGGGAGTGATTGCTTGTGTGTGAGGACTCGGACAAGATTCAACAAATGGCTGAACCGAACATCAAATAGAGGGGGTCACCAAGTGATACAACTCAACACTAATGAGGACACCAATTATTTAAGTGGGAGAGTTTAAAAAGTCTTGATTCTCACATTGATTGGGAGAGGCCCTTTTGAGTAATCATGAATCAACGGCCATAGTCAAGTTGTTAAATAAACAAAAGTTTTGTCAGCAGAGGAAAAGAAACCAAATAATTATCTTTTACAATCATGGACTACTTCAACAGCTATTGTGGGAAATTCACACTTTATTTATTTATTTATTAGATGGCTTGTCTCGGTATAGCTCATAGATCACTTCAACGTGGATCACAGTCACGCAATACTAAAAAATTCACATATTCCTCAACCTTTCAGTGCGATAAAGGAGACAACCTAAACCATTTTCAAGATCACAGTAAAGATAGATTTGTCTTTTAAAGATCATTTTAGCCCGGTCAAATTCCAAATTTGATGAGCCAACTTGTTCATGAACAGCCCTCTTTGTTGTGGACTACATTGTTATATATTTAACTGTTTGGACAAACTCGGATTGCATGTGTTAGCCATTATTTTATAGAATTTAGCCCACTTTTTGCAGGACTATTTCCATCCCACTAATGACCATGTCCACCCACACTCACATTAAAAAGACTAGACCAGATGACCCAATTCTTTCTTTTTTTCTATTTATGATAGTTTTATTAAATATTTCACATATTTTATTTTTTAGCTTATTATAGAAAAATGCATTCTTAGATATTCTTATAACGTTTTACATACTCCGTGTAAAATCATCTTCTAAGTAGTAAGGAAAAAAGATATTCTTTGATATAGTAGAAAACTGGAATTTTTTTTTTTCATCATCGATCTTAACAACTTGTCTATTTTTTGTCTCTCTTATCTCAGAAGCTCACTTTTTTGGTGAACTTTTTAGTAATTTCATTAGTCTACAGCATATATCAAGTCTCTTTATTTACTACATTTAAGAATTTATCTCTTTTCCTTATTATACGGGTGAGAGATTTTTTTATATAGAGCATCTAAGGCGTTATAGGAATATATAGGAATACACTAAAAACATTATGCATAATAAGGTGTCTTGATAATTTTTTTTTTATATTAATTTTTGTCAAATCAAAATAATGACATTTCACTGGCATTTCCAAAAAATTCTTACTTTATATAATGTTTTGATATAATTAAATGTCATGTACAAAGTAATTTATCCATAATAAATGGTCAATATTGTGGAAAAGAACTAGATTTTTGAAAATCTCTTTTCAACAAAATAAATTTTTATGGAAGTAATTCTAACAAAAAAAAAATAGTGCTTTTAATATCCATGGGAAATCTACAATAAATAAAAAAAATTAAACATATGAAATTCTTATGTATAGTAAGTAGACCCTACATAGATATTCTACAAAAGGAATGTAAATAAATTTGAGAACACAAAACCTAAACTGCAATTGAATGATAGAGGGTAATTTTATCTTTTTGATGAAAATTGGGTAGATTTAGTTATATAGAGGGTGAACATAGTACTGCCAACTAACTTTTATTCTTTGATAAGCCATTTCTTGTGGTCTTGCCAACCAATGCTCTCGAAGCAATTATTAAGTATACTTAATAAGGACATGCATTGATTTCTGAATACATTCATCATATTTAGCAAGAAAGGGATAGTGTATTTAAGATAACAAATTTTCCTATTTGAATGTTCAACAAATGTCCTTGAGGAAATTGTTCTGATCATTTTAATGAAAATGATAGCTCTGATTATCAGAATTTTAAAATATTGTGTTGAGAATATGTCTCCATTTGAGCCAATAAAGGAAATCAGATTTTTGCCCATAAGTGAGCAACCATCAATTGTGCGTTCTCATGAAGTGCATCCAAAAGATGAGTGTCTAAGTTAGAGAATATTGTGGTATAGTTCTTAAGAATTCCTTTGTGAGATAGGGAGATTGTTGGTTAAGCATTGTGTGATACAATCTCATTCAACATGTCTTTGCGATCAAGCATAAAAGCAAACATTTCATACCCATGATTTAAGAGAGCTCATTATTATCCATACAAGGAGATGTATTTGATTCAACAACAATTGAAGATAAACACACCAAATTTCACACCATCACATAATTAACCCTAGCTCCCTGTATTATTTTGGCATTGACAAATTCTTCACAAGTTTAGGACGTTTAAGAGATTTAGCCCTTAAGTTTTTCACCAGTGGCTTCATCTTCTCCACAGCCTTTATTATTCCAAGGAACATTAGCCTGTGAACAACCACCATTCCAAGTAAGATAGCAAGATCCACCCATTTAGAGTAGTCCATTTCCACTTGCCAATAATTTCTCAAGATTTCTTCACCACCTATTGTAGGTGATCCTCCCATCTGGTTGGGAAACATTAACCCTTTGAACTCATTCTTGAAGAAACCTTGATTGGCATACTCATGGAAGGAGATGTAATACATGGGATATCTATAGAATAGCTTGGGGATATCATTTAGCAACCTGAAAAACCCTCCATTTAGCATCATCACACCTTGAATTTCAGCACCAATTATGATTCCCATGAGGAAGTCAGGAACTATACTTGCGATGATCGTCATCAAGCTCTTGACTAGCAACATGCATGCAAAGAGCAATGAAGTGAAGTATGCAAAGTGCTCAAAACTCTTTTGGAGGCCAACCAAGTAATAAGTTATGGCTCCCGGGACAAGAGAGATGATTAGTAGATAAGAAATGGACGAAAATGTACTGCCTACAACGAACGCGGCTACACCATAGTTCTCATTCAATATCTCTCGCCCAAAGACCTGGTAAAATAAAAATGTAGGAATCTTATTACTTTGTCACAGTGAAAAGCAATCGGAGCATCAAAAAAAAAAAAAAAAAAGAAAGGGGAAATTAAGTGATGTCGGGAATATCTGAATCCCTGAAACGGATTCGACACTAAATCAAACCCCCTAAAACGAATGCAGAAGACGAGCCTAAGAATAACATGTATCACCGATCAAAGATACACCACAGAATCGAGCGTACCTTATTATCCATTAATTAAACACTAATGTTGCCATTCGAGGAAGAATCTGATCTCGGTCTACCAAGGAGCGTACTATTGGTTCAAGGGGGAGAAAACTTACGTTGGTTTTGGGAGAGGGAGAAAAGAAAAGCGTATGTACGTCCAAAAGGTGCATTCCCTTTTTCTTTTCTCCACTTAAATATGTCTTTTCCAAAAGACACATCCCCTCAACGTAACACCTCTTCATATCTCAACCCTTCATCCATGGGCCCTTATCTTACGGGCCGGGCTTTTAGGCCTAACATGGGCGGACGGGCCAACTTAGGCCCATCTACATAAATAAAAACATCATTTCCTACTCGCACATGGTAAGCTGAACATGATTCTCTTTATCTCTCTACAACATTCATACCGGTGAATAATCCGTACGACCAGCATACTTTGAGAGCTCGTTGCCATACATCTGTTAAGAATATATAGCAGCTCATAATGGGCATCATACTTTGAGTAGATTTAGTATGCAGTACCCTAAATCGATCGATCACATTTATATCTCTCTTGATCTCTTTTTAAATAATGATATATTATATTCACAATTATGATTATCCCAAAGACAGTCATAATTTGTCGACTAGTGAACACAAAATTAATATGTGATTCTCAAAATTCGATCTTCCTCTTTTCTTCAAACTCTCAAATTTAATTCAGCTTGCTTTTCTAGAAATGTCCCATTAGATTGAATCAATTCATGATCATTGGCAACATCCTAAGATAGCAAATACTAAATAGAAATCTTAAGAATAAGTAAGAGTCATGAGGGCACTAAATTGAGGAACTCTTTTTCTCAAGAGTCTCACACGACACAAAAATTGAGATTAAACTTTTGCCACTCTTATTGGTCGTCTCATACATACATAGTATGAAATACGTATTACAGTATTTAACTCATTTCCCATGGAGCGTATGTCTACACCTTTAATACTGTACATATGATAATTCAGACATAAATAATGTCTAACTTGAGTTAACATATTTACTCATTCACAGAATTCATTAGAACTCACATCTGGTATCATAAACAGATAAAGTAAAATATATGGGTTATTTTACTTTCGAACATAGTAAATATTATGTCATTATCTTAACACTCAGTTAAGGTGACTTATGTATTTTAAGCTTGAGCTCTCGATTATCACTTAGATAATAAGCTTAAAAACCATTTCATCTCTATTTATCACACAGTAAATATAGGCAATTACCCGTGTGAGTGGGCTAATCTTTTATCTGTCCGACATACTTTCTCAACTTAATATAATGCACTAAGCATTAAGATGCATAAACGTCAAACAAAAAATTCATAGGTATTAATGATGAAAACACAAATTCATCAAATGTGAACACTTAAGGGAAATTACAATATTCAGTACATCAGCCTCTACGCAATCCCAGAGATTTCACATGGTCACAAAACACATATCTAGGTATTGGCTTTGTCATAGGATCTGCTACCATTCTATGCGTAGATATATATTGTAAGTTCACATATTTTCGTGCAACCATATCCTTGACAAAATTATACTTGGTATCTATATATTTGGTCTTGTCATGATATTTTGGATATTTGGTGTATACTATAACTGCTTGGCTATCACAGTTAACCAATAATGGATTTGCAGCATACCCAATAACACCTAAATGATCCAAAAATCTCTTAAGCCAAACACTTTCTTGTATTGCTGCTGATAATGTCATGAACTCAGCTTCCATCGTGGACAAAGCTATATATATGTTTGTTTCTTACTGCTCCAACATATTGCGCCATTATTTAGTAAGAAAACAAACCTAGAGGTAGATTTCCTTTCATCTAAATCTTCTCCCCAATCAGCATCAGAATAGCCTTCGAGTCACAGATCCTTTCCTTGATAACTCAGCGCATAATCAGCAATTCCCTTTAGATACCTCAATATTCTCTTAACGGCTTTCCAATGTGCTTGACCTGGATTGGATTGATATCTACTCACCATTCCAACTGCAAAGCATATGTCAGGTCTTGTACACATCATAGCGTACATCAAGCTCCCAACAATACTAGCATAAGGAACATGTTTCATTTGTTCCTTCTCTTATGAAGTCCTTGGACATAGTCTATGGCTTAATCCTTTAGCTTTTGCAATAGGAGTGTCTATGGATTTACAATCTTGCATACGAAATCATTCAAGAACCTTATTTATATATGTTTCTTGTGAAAGAAACAATGATCTATTCGAACGATTTCTTGAAATCTTAACTCTAATAATGTATGCAGCCTCACTCATGTCCTTCATCTCAAAGTTGGAAAACAACCAACTCTTGACAGTGTTAATAAACTCCATATTGCTTCGGCAATTAGTATATCATTAACATATAATGATATGATCACAAATTGATCTTTGGATATTTTGATATATACACAATGATCATCATCTATCATTGTAAAATCATATACCATTATGACATTATGAAAATGTATATACCATTGTCTTGACGACTGCTTAAGGCCATATATTGATCTCAAAAGTCGACATACCTTTTCTTCTTGGCCTTTCATTATAAAACCATCAGGTTGTTCCATATATATATATATATATATATATATTTTATCTAATTCTCTATTGAGAAAAGCAGTGTTTACATCAATTTGATGTAACTTAAGATCCATACTTGCCACTATTGCTAGAATAATGCAAATTGAGATAAATCTTATTATAGGAGAAAATGTTTCTTCATAATCAATTCCTTCCTGTTGATTATATCATTTTGCCACAAGGCGAGCCTTATGTCTTTCTATCGAGCCATCAGCTTTATGCTTTATTTTGATAACCCGCTTGTTCTCAATAGCTTTGCATCCTTTTGGAAGATCAATAAATTCTCAAACATGGTTTGACTTCATTGACTCCATATCCTCTTCCATTGCATGAATCCATTTTTCCTTACTAGGGCAATTTAGAGCCTCATTTACATTCCTTGGCTCATCTTCATCTTGTGGAGCAACTATAAAAGTTTCTCCTTCAATGTCAAAACGTCGATGGGGAATACTTTTGCAACTTGTTCGTCGTACGAGAGATGGTACACTTTGCATATCATTCTCCATTATGCTCCCACTCGGATTAGATAATGATGATATCGTCTCATCATGCGATTGCAATTGAGAGTGAGTTGAATTAAATTCATCATTTCTCATGTTACTCCCACTTGGACGAATTCTACTAAATTCATTATCTGGATCCAAGGTTTCAAATAGGAAGAAGTCCTCACCTATTTCGCCTCTCTTAGGAAAATCATTCTCTAAGAATGTGACATCCCGTGATTCAAACTTAATTATACTCTCACTTTTTTGTTCACCTATGAACACATATCATTTGGAGTGTTCAGCGTATCTTATAAAAATACTCTTCTTTCCTTTGGGACCCAATTTTCCAAACTTGTGAGATGACTCATGAGTATAGGTAGCACAACCCCATAGCTTAAGAAAACTTAAGTCTGGTTTTTTACCCGTCTATAACTCATATGGAATGGAAGTAACAAATTTGGAAGGCACTCGATTAAGTATATAGGTAGCAGTTAACAAAGCATCACTCCAAAAAGTGATAAGTAAGTTAGCATGCGCCATCATGGACCTAACCATTTCCAAAAGGGTTATGTTTCTTCTTTCCGCAACACCATTTTGTTGAGGAGTATAAGGAACAGACAACTATCTTTCTATTCTTTTTTCATCACATAACTTTCTGAACTCATCAGATAAATATTCACGACCTCGATCGGATCTCAATGCTTTTATTTTCTTGTCTAATTGATTTTCTACCAAGTTCATAAACTTTTTGAAACAACTTAATACTTCATATTTATGAGAAATAAAATAGACATCCAAATCAAGTATAATCATCTATAAATGTGATGAAATAAATAGCCCCATGCCTTCCTCTCACATTCATTGGACCACAGACGTCAGAATGGATTAAATGCAAAGGAAATTCAGCTCTTTTCCCTTTTCCAAATGGTTTTCTTGTTGTTTTTCCTATTAGGCAATGCTCACATATGGGCAAATTGACTTTTTCAATGTTACCCAACAAGCCCTCTTTGGCTAGTCTATTCATACGTTGTTAGCCAATATGACCAAGCCTAGCATGCCACACATTCACATCATTATCATGTGAAGTAGAATACGTGAAAATGGAATAACAAATATTGACATCACCACAGTCAACATTTAGTACAATAAAACCATCCAGAAAATGACCACAACCATAGTAGTTTGTATCCAAATACAAATCTACACTGCTATTATGGAAGTTCACACTAAAATCAAGCTTAACCAACACCAAAACAGACACTAAATTTCGACAAATCTCTGGAGCATATAAAACATCATGTAGGAACAAGGTGCGTCCACCTTGCATGTTCAATTGACAGGTGTCAATTCCTTTAACTTTAGCTCTGGAGTTATTTCCTACATAAATCCACTTAGTTCCAGTCGGAACTCGTCGAAATTCTACGAAAGATTCTCTATCATTCGCTACATGGTCTGTTGCTCCCGAATCTACAGTCCACAAAGGGTTAGATTCAGCTAAGAATACAGAACATGACACATTAGCAAAGTTCTTAAGAGTACAAGGGGTGAGTACCTTCTTTGACTTGCGATAGTCATGAGCGTAGTGACCCTTCTGGTCACAGTTGTAACAGTTCGCCCTTGAAATACTCTTTACTCGAGGACGTTTTCCTCTCTTATGTTGGTCAGCTCTTGGTTTCTTGCAAGAATGACTTGATCCATTGCATTTCCACATATTAAACGAATCAATATGCTTGCGCTTAGAGCTCGAAGCTCCTTCTGAGCTGGAAGCAATATAGCAAATATGTATTTCCTTCTCAAATGCCTTGAGGCAGCCCTTTGCTAGCTCAAGGTGGTGCATAGCATCCTCAATTTCTTCCATAACTTGGTCAATAACTTCTAGTGCTTCTTGCTTTTCAAGCATATATAAAATTTTCATATTCAATATTTCACAATTCTCGTTGTTTATTTTGTCTTCTTTGTTCAAATCAGCAATTATGATCTTAGTTGCTGAAGTCATCGATCTGAATATATCAAACACATATGCACAAATTTTTGTATAGACCCATCATATTAATGAATAATTTTAAGTATGGTTTCAGAATCAAAAGGTCACGGTTTCCAATCATCATCCAAAAATCATAACTTAAAACTATCATTAATATAACTTTCTATGCAAAATAAGTTCAACAAAATCACTAAAACTTTCTTGAACTTCCCACGATATATTGTAAATTAACATACTAATTTACAACAATAAATAATATCGAACTTTCAATAATCAAACATGTCCATTACACTAAGTAATATATATAGAGAAAAAATATCAACATAGAAAGAGATATCTACACCTAAAACATCTCAAACTAATCTAAGAAATAAATAGGGAAAATCTTTTTTAATCTATCAATAAAATTCTCTAAAAAATCTGAAGGCTCATTGGCCAACCAAGGAAAGACTTTTGGAGAGCTCTCATGCCATCTCCAAGGCGCATTCACTCTGCACCATGTGGCACTCATCCCAAAGGTTGAAGTTTTAGTTAACTTTATCCTATAATATTCTCTTACAAAAGTTATCGTAAGCCTCCTATAATTTGGGACCACATTGACCTCCCATAGGCAATCTAACACTACTTGCCATTTAGGTGGAAGAGTGTTCATTAAAGCTGGTACATTCTCAAAATTCGGCACAAGATAACCATTCCAGATGATTTCTTGTATCATTTGATTGACTCTAACCATGTGTGATACTACATCACCATCATTCCACCAGTAATTAGCTAACTTTGTCATTAGCCCTTTAAGTCTTGCATTTTCCTCCTCCATTCTCGGAAATGCAGGTATGCGTGCATAACGCATCATTATTTCTACAACAAAATGTAGAACAAAAATGGATTACTTATAATCTCTAATAAACAAAATTGAAAAATACAAAATTTGTCCCTTTTTTTTTACGCCAGTCAACGATGGTCAACGCAGGTCAACGGACAACGGATGACCAGGTCCGTCAACGGGTCCGCCAGGTCGAACGGGTCGGGTTGGGTCAGGTCGGACCAGTGAAGCCGATCAGGCCGAATGGGCCGGTCGGATGGACCGACCGGCACGTGCCTTACGCATGCGTGGGCAACCGTCGGTCGACGTCACGATGACGTCAGTTGGCGCGTGCCTTGCACGCGTAGGCAGTTGTCGCGCGCGCGTGCATCGCACGCGCCTAGGAACCGCCTTGCACGCGCCGACAAAGCCGAACACATCGGCCGCGCGTGGCAGCGCGTCCGACGGCATCCGGTGGCGAGCAACCATTCGAAATTCTCGAATCACTAAGCACTTCAACTCTAAACAATCAAAACCGCAATTTGATCTACGGAAAATCAAAAAATAAGGGGAACAGTAGACGGGTGTCGGGATTGTCCATCCCCGATTGGCCGACAGCGGGGTTTAACGAAAATTCAATCAAAAATTGATTCATAAAGATGAAAAGGGGTTGGGAAAACATAAAATACGGCTCTGATACCAATGTTGGGAATATCTAAATCCCTGAAACAGATTTGACATTAAATCGAACCCCTAAAACGAATGTGGAAGATGAGCCCAAGAATAACATATATCACCGATCAAAGACACACTACAGAATCGATGGTACCTTATTATCCACAGATTAAACACCAACATTGCCATTCGAGGAAGAATCTGATCGCGGTCTACCAAGGAGCGTACTGTTGGTTCAAGGGGGAGAAAACTTACGTTGGTTTTGGGAGATGGGGAAAAGAAAAGCGTATGTACGTCCAAAAGGTTTGTTCCCTTTTTCTTTTCTCCCCTTAAATATGTCTTCTCCAAAAGACACATCCCCTCAACGTAACACATCTTCATATCTCAACCTTTCATCCATGGGCCCTTATCTTACGGGCCGGGCTTTTAGGCTCAACATGGGCAAACGGGCCAACTTAGGCCCATCTACATAAATAAAACCATCAAGTGAAGTACCTTTATGTCCTCAACAAAGGAGGGGAATCCACCGATTGCCATAAAAAGCAAGAAATGCCGCAACGAACATTAACATCGAACCTCTTGCCTACAAATTCGTAGAAATCAATAAACTTGGTAAATAGAATGTGCATAAAACTTATAAATCTCATTCTTCATTGAGTTTGTCACACTAGTGGAGCTTACTTGAATTGAACCTTAGGTGGATCTGATGTCGTGGAAAATAGTCCCAACATAGACAATGCAACATAGATTGCTAAACGAAGCCAGTGATACCCCAAGTCGAGATAAATGTTCACGAACGATCGCTTAGTTATGACAAGGTTGTGGGTAACGAAGCTGGTTTGACTTCCATTTCTTTCCAAATTTCCTCCAAAATTATAATTCAGTGGGTAACGAAGCTTGCTCGACTTCCATTTCTTTCCAAATTTCCTCCAAAATTCTAACGGAAACACGCAACTTATCATAAACTCTCAAATTCGTAATAAATTTTAAGTTTCCAATCCACATAATAATAAAATTTCATACCTTTTCATATGTCTAGGACACTTGCTACTGAACTTGGTGACAAATTGGAGATGACTGATAAGACGTGACCAGATTGTCAATGGCTTCTTTAGCATTCATGCCATTGCCTCCTCGTTCAATGCCCTGAGAAGAAATATCATTTCATTGGGTCCATTGTGTCATCCCAAAATTCATGGCGACCTCCAGATTCATTAAGGCCTATGAATAGGTAATGGAAGTACCCTTAAGTTGAATTGTAGCCATTTAATCCATAATTTGCAATAAGATTTATGGCCAAGCTTTTAGTGGATAATTATTTGATAGGAAAGAAAGTTCTATCATTGGCTATGTGTGTTATAAATTGGAATTTATGGATTTATGACTACAAGTTTTATTGCCATATTATTTTTGCAAGTTAGGTATTTATTTAAGTGGAAAATATTAGTAGATTATTAAAGGGGAAGTGGGCCGAAATTCTTAGGCCAAGTCGGCCCAAAAACCCAGCCCATGATCACCCACCATTCGGCCATATGGGCCTAGCCCGCGAAGCCCAAAGGAAGAGGAGGAGCTGCCGTCAACCAAGCTGGCCCAAGCCCAGCTGGATACAAGCCCATCTTGCATGGCAATTGCCAAGTGGCGTCGGCATGCAAGATCATGATTGTTAATCATGAGGGGGAAGAAATTAGAGGGGAAGAGGGGATGGATTAGGCGAGGAAAGGGAGAGAAAGAGAGGGAGTCGTCCGAGAGAAAGAGGAGAGAAGGAGAGAAAGGAAAGGAAAGGAAGAAAGGAAGAGAGAAAGAGGCCGTGCATGCAAGAGGAAGGAGGAGGTCCGTTCGCCGATCGTCCGCCTAGCTCGCTGCTGTTCGTTCGCCGCTTTTCCCGCCATGTTTGTTGCTGTTTGTGCTTGGATTAGAGGCAATTAGAGTCCTAAAACCTATCCTTTGCTTGCTGTGATGTGTGTGTAGAAGATGGTGAATTTCGGTTGTGGCGGATGTGATGAAAGGTCGAAGCTTTGGGGAGAAATTCGTTGGCCTAGCATGCTGTTTTCTGGAAAAATCAGTCCGACCCTTCACGAGTTTGTGAGTTGTATGTGACTTTTTAGTTGGAATCTTGCTTCAATCTCTTCATTAAAGTTGTAGAGAACATCTTGAGGGATAACATACTAAAATTTGAGACAAAACAGACAAGGATTTCCTGGAAAAACAATTTTTCTTTGGAGAGATTAGATCTGGAATTTGTTGTGCTGACCTTTAGTGATTTCGTGAACTATAAAGTAGCTTTCTTGCGAAAATATCACTTTGAGTTCTTAATGAAAGTTGTATTTTACTTCTTGAGGTAAAACATATCAAAACTTTAGAGGAAATGAGCAAAAATAGGTTGGTGAAATCGTTTTCCTTTGAAGAAACTGGATCTGGAAAAATGCTACCTCGACCTAGTATGATTCTGTGATTTTTATAAAATCATACAGTTAAAATTTGATCATGTGTCCTTAATGAAAGTTCTAGATAATATTCTGAGGTATAACATACTTAAAATGTAGAAGAGACGGATACATTTAGATCGGTGAAACGAGTTTCCTTTGAAAGAAGATAATCTGGAAAAACGACACTGAAAACACAGGGAATTAATCGTCTATATCTGTTAATTTAGAACGATTTGGGGTTCAATTTCTCATGATATATTTACCTTTAGAACTTTTCTATAACATATCAAAATTTCAGAATTTTTGGAGTTCATTTGGATATTTAATTTAAATTACTTCCGAAACTGTGCAAGCTGAAGTGTTAAAATTTTGAAAACTGTGATGCATGGACCGTACTGTTTTGTGTGAGATTCTTTTGGTATAGTGTTTTTTATGAGATATCTGCCTTTAGGTCTTGTCTATAATGTGTCAAGTTTTCGAAATTTATTTATACCATTTACCATTTACTAATTTTTCTAGAGTTTTAACCAAAGGAGTGTATTTTGTTTTATCTAAAAATTGATGTGTTTTCAAAAATAAATGAATTTTTCCATGTGATGCAATGCTTTGAGCGGTTGATCTTGCTGTATATGTGATGACATATGGCATGTTATATGGTATCAAAAGCTGGTTGAGACTCTTGATATTGATGCATAAAATGCCATGTTGAAATTGAGATACATGTGTGAATATGAATTGAGATAGTAACAAGATCATCGGAGGTGTGAGCCAACGATACCTCGGGAGTTTCGAGATGCCCGGAGTGTGTGTGCCGGATGTCCTTGGGAGTTTCGGGATGCCCGGAGGTGTGTGCCGGAAGCCTCGGAGGTGTGTGCCGGGGGGATACCTCATGATGCTAGTTGGGGTACGAGATGCCCGGAGTGTGTGTGCCGAATGCCCGGAGGTATGTGTCGGAGGTTCCTCGCTGTGTCGGAGGTTCCTCGCAATGCCAGGTTGGATGCGAGCAATAAATTGAGGGATGCAAACACTGGTCCCTAGAAAGATAAAAAAAATTGAGACTGTATCATGCGCACGGATGTGTATATATGGCATGGTGATATATGCACGATTGTCTGATGATAAGTGCATGGTGGTATATGCACATATGGCATGGTGATATGTGCATGACTGCTTGATGATAAGTGCACGGTGGTATATGCATGGCTGCAAGGTAAGGTATGCTTGAATGCATGAATGATATGTGTTTTATTCATGATACCTTGATTGTTCTGTTTGATGCACTGTGTAGTGTGGCGGATCTTTACTGCTGAGTAGTTATACTCACCCCTTTTTGGGATTAACATTTCAAATTAGAAAGATGCCTCTTTCACCAGTTGTGCGTGGTACCTTCTATGGCATACCTATTGACGTCGAGGTGGAGTGCACCAAGCATTCCTGTATTAGTATACCTGGTCTGGAGTATGTTCGAGTTCGAGTATTGGTGATGTACGACGTGGGTTCAGCTGATGGCCCTATCATCCAAGAGTTTTTGTCCGTTCACGTTCCACGCAATGGGGTGATGCTAGGGATGTTACCGCCGCCGCCACCCGATGCACCGAGTTGGGTGTGATGGCACGTAGGACTAGTGGGAGCTGACGTTTTCTTTTTGGGGATAGTCGACACTTGTCGATGGAAGGATGTACATGTTTCATATAGGGTCGAGTTCTCTTTTGGGTATAGCCAAGTATAGTTAAAAATCTTGGCCTTTTTGTTGTATTGACCTGAAATGTCCATCATGAAAATATAAATAAAAGTGAATCGGCTTTATCTTTTCTTCTGGTGCGTAGTTGGTGTGCATTGCATTATTGTTATTGGAGGGAGAGATGGTGAGACTCGTTTATACTTCCACTGATGAACTGCGCTGGGACCTTTAGAAAAAAAAATGGAAAAATATTCTACTGATCAACCCCTATGAACCATGGTTTCACTAAAATTTAAAGGTTACCCTACCGGTATATAGTAGGATGAGTGACAAGTAATCTGTGGCGACCCTAATGGATTGGGGGCCATCGAGGGGTGCCACATCCATGAGATCTCCTTCAATTTTTGAAATTATGGTTGAACAAATTAAGTTTGAGTGGCATGACTTACTGCGTTGAAGTCCCCGTTAATTGTCCCGAGATAGTGATCAGATGGATTTTTAAGAGTTGGACATGGAAAACCATTTGATGCAAAAAACTGCATAAGAGGAAAAAAAAGAAAAATAAAAAGTGATAGTTAGGAAAATGTTTTTTGCTTGCAACAAGTAAAGATTCATAACATGGAAGTCAAATATAACAAGCACCTGTTCTGCCCCTGATCTGAGGCCAAAATAGACAGTTTTCCCAGAAGAAAGAAGGCAAGACTTCACTGCCAGGCTGATGAATCGAGGTGAACACCGTTGGTTCATCACATGGTATGACGCAACACATGGTATGTCGCAAAGCTGTCAAGCCCACTGGTTGGTTCGTCGAGGAAGTGTAGCTTGGTGTGCGTCAGGATCTCGATGCAAATGCTCACTCTCCTCTTTTGGCCACCACTAAGGCCCTTGGCACTCCTGCTGCCTATCCTCGTGTCTATCGTGTCTTGCAATCCCATCTCTCTAATCGTCGCCTGGGCTCTCTCCTTCTTCTCCGACTTGGACATGGATTCCGGACAATAGGAGCTGAGCCGAATAGTACACAGCTTCTCTCAACGTTAAAGTTGTCATGAGTGTGTCATCCTGAGTCACAAAAGCCTTTAGAAAAAACCCCAAAAACAAATGAACAAAGTGAAAATTTATTACTAAGAGCGATTTGTATAAACAAGATTTGGCAAGGAATGCTGCAATTGAAATTCAATAAAGCACTGCATCTTCGGCTAGGCTTACCGAAGTGCCGAAAGAAAAAGGTTGTTTGCGATCGTTTATCAAGATCTCTCCGATCTGTTGGATGCTTGAACTTAAATCTCCCTGCAAAAGTTGTTCATTTGGAAAAAAAAAGGTGTACCAACATTTAATGTCAACCTTATCTAGAAATGTATGTGGTAAAAATTAGTGCCAATATTTGCCCGTAAGTGTCCCATTATATTTGATAAGTTATTCTCTATGTTGTAACCCTTCCTTAGCCAGGCTTGGTCAAAATAGTAGAGTATGCGCTGGTTTATTTGAAAGAAAATATTCTTCTTAGCCCCTATTTATTTATGCCAACACTTGCTTGGTTTGTATTAGATGTCCTCTTGACATCTCTCTCCTTTCTATATTTAGTGAAGAGCCATATATCAATTGAAAGATGCTCTCTTCAATGATTTATAAATTAATGCCCACCCCCAAATAGCCATAGCCTTTTTTGGTTACTCAGATTAGTCCTTCTAAGGATGGCTCATGTGGAACGAGCAAAGTTTTTACATATAGTATTAGAGTCGGACCCTCTCCAATAATGGCTTGATCGTGGATAGACTACACCCATATTCAATCTGACAAATATCGGGAGTGATCATTTGTGCATGAGGGCCTAGACAAATGAGACGAATGACCGGATTGCATATAAAATAAAGGGAGTATCACTAGATGATATGGCTCAATGCGAATTGATAACAAGTAAGTGTTGTTGAGTTGCGCATGTGAGTTATGTTAGAAAGTTCCACATTGGAAAATTAGTGTGGTGTGGAACAATTAATATATTTTAATTGGCCCATAACTAATTGACTGAAGCTTTTGAGTGAAGATGAATCAAATTGAATATGTTGATGAGCTTGGACTTGAGCTTCCTCTTGCCGATCTTCCGATTAATAGTATCAAGATTTCTACTGCGCGCTCCCAACAAATGGTGTTAAAATTGATGATTGATTGGTGGCCCACTCCCAATATGTATTGGTGTATCATTAAAGGGAGCAAACCTAACATTGCGCTCACATTGAGAGGGAGATTGTTGAGTTGCGCTTGAGAGTTGTGTTAGGAAGTCCCACCGAAGAATTAGTATAGTGATGAGTAGTTAATATATCCTAGTTGGTCCGTAATTAATTGCCTTAAGTTTTTGAGAGAAAGTGGGTCCAAATGAATTTGATGGGCTCGACTTGGGATTTGCACGGTGCCAATAAGTGCATGGGGTCAGCGGTGGTGGGGCGGCAGCAACAAAGGCTGTGTAGGCCCTCGCCAAACTTGCTACTAATGTTTTTTTTTTTTTTATAAATAAATTTAGTTCTTTTAATATTTTTAATTATTATTTATATTAAAATTCGAATTCAGAGGCAAAACGACGTTGTTTTAGCCACGTCAATACCAAAAACAACATCATTATGCCCTTACCTAGCCACGTCAGCTTGCAAAATGACGTCATTTTGTACTTAACTCATTGGAAAATTGCCACGTCAAATTTGGAAATTTTCGCTGTTGGCACTTAAGTGTCTCATTCTTCTTTGATTTTGACACTTAAGTGCACCTTCAAGAAGTTTTGACACTTAAGTGTCTATTGTGCCAAGTTTTAGCACTTGTGTTGTACTTTAGCCCTTGATTACCTTTTTTCTTCTTTTTCCATAGTTAGTGTAAAAATGGCACAAACGAATCATCCATGCGTTATCACCTATCTTTAGACTTATATGAAAATGTAAAAAGACTATATGACCACTTTAGTTAATAACCATACTCATAGGTACCGAAAGGGCATTAATAGAAATCTTTACCATAGCCCAAGTCCCCAAACCCACAAAATCTCTGGTCCCATGGAAGTCAAGGGTGGTCTCTCAACCCTTGATTTAGCTAGCCCCAAACAAGAGACTAGTGGCAACTCCTAGATTCATATTTTAGATTATCTAAACAACTTTTAAATAAACCGTTGTCAAGTGAAAAATGAGTATGAGGGGACTTATGTTTATAATTGCCAATCTATTTGCAATTTTAACAAATCGGAAGTCATTCTAGGTCAACATTTGTATGTACTATTCAAATTTTCTATTTATTTGTGGGGTGGTTCAGAGACTTTATTTGAGATGCCATTTGTATGAACAATTTGAATTGACTTTATAAATGAATGATTCTAAACCTATTCATTGGGATTATCGCGAGGCCCGAAAAGATAGGTCACAAAACTAACAGAGGGTAAATTTATTATAAATATATCAATTTGTAGTTTTTTGTGATCAAAATATTAGTTTGAGGTAAATTTGTCATAGGTATATCAATTTGGGGTTCTTCATGACATTAACTTTAATTGGAATGCATTATGAGAAGGGACCTTTTTAAGGAAAATGTGGGATGAGTTTGCAAATGAATCGAATCTGTCTAGGGAAATGAATAGGAGATCCTTTGTAAGGATCAAAAAGGTCCAAAATACACACCCATGATATAAGTAAGAGGCCAAATGACCATCTCGGCTCTTCCTGTAAATGGAAATGAGGACTGGAGTGCAAAACTTTGTGTGCTTTTATCATTTGGTATAAGAGGTATCCTCCATAACCCTGGTTGGGTTCACAACTGTACTTCATCAGAACTATCTTGAGCTTCAAAGGTGGTGGGGTTTTAGAATAATGCTCTTTGGTCCTATGCTATGGAGATATGTTTCCCATACAAGCCCATTCAACATAATTCTTCATGATCAAGCACGAAGCAGACATTTCAGACCCATGATGAAAGAGACTTTATTGCTATCCATGGAATGGGATTTATTACTTCAACTACAGTTAAAGATAAGCACACCAGTTTATCACTATTAAATAACCCTAACTTGCTGCCACATCAGGGCGTTGAAGAATGATTCTCCATGACATGTACGGGATGGTTAGGAGATTTAGCCCTAAAGTTTTTCACCAGCGGCTTCATCTTCTCCGCCGCCTTTATTATTCCAAGGAACATGAGCCTGTAAACGACCACCATGCCAAGCAAGATAGCAAGATCCACCCATTTAGAGTAGCCCATTTCCACTTGCCAATAGTTTCTCAAGATCTCTTCACCACCAATTTTAGGTGACCCTGCCATCTGGTTGGGAAACATTAACCCTTTGAACTCATTCTTGAAGAAACCTTGGTTGGCATATTTATGAAACGAGATGTAATACATGGGATATCTCCAGAATGGCTTGGGGAGATCATCTGGCAACCTGAAAAACCCTCCATTTAGCATCATCACACCTTGAATTCCTGCACCAGTTATGATCCCCATGAGGAAGTCTGGGACTATACTTGCGACGATCATCATCAAGCTCTCGACTAGCAACATGCACGCAAAGAGCACTGAAGCGAAGTAGGCAAAGTGCTCAAAACTCTTTTGGAGGCCAGCCAAGTAATAAGCAATGGCTCCTGGAATAAGAGAGATGATTAGTAGATAAGGGATGGACGAAAATGTATTGCCTATAACGAACGCTGCGACACCATAATGCCCATTCAATCTCTCTCGCCCAAAGACCTGGTAAAATGAAAATGTAGGATTCTCATGACTTTGGTATAATGATAAGCAATCGGAGCATTAAACCTAAAAGAAAAAGAAAAGGAAATAGAGAGAAGTACCTTCATGTCCTCAACAAAGGAGGGGAAACCGCCGATTGCCATAAAAGTGAGAAATGCTGCAATGAACATTAGCATCGAACCTCTTGCCTGTAAACTCGTAAAATTTAAGAAACTTGGTCAATGGAATGTGCAATAACTTATAAATCTCATTCTTCAATGATTTGTTCACTAGATTATTTAGAACATACATACTGTCCCAATAGCAAACCTTACCTGAATTGAGCCATAGGTGGATCCGATGTCGTAGAAGATAGTCCCAACACACAGACACAATGCAATGTAGATTGCTAAACGAAGCCAGTAATACCCCAAGTCACGATACATGTTCACGAACGATCGCTTAGTCAGAACAATGCTCTGGGTAATGAAGCTTGCTTGACTTCCATTTCTTCCCAAATTTCTGCCAACATTCTAACGGAAACATACAAGTTATCAGAAACTTTCTGATTCGTATATCTTTATAATTTTCCAATCCACATAATATCAAAAATTGCATACCTTTTTGGATATCCTGGACACTTGCTGCCAAACTTCATGACGCATCAGAGATGACTCATAAGATTTGACCCGAGTTTCAATGGCTTCTTCTGCATTCATGCCATGGCCTCCTTGTTCAATGTCCTGAATTTTTTTTTTGTTTCATTGGGTCCATGAAATTTCCTTCAGTTCTTGAAATTATGGTTGAATAAATCAAGTTTCAGTGACGGACTTACTAAGTTGAAGTCCTTGTTAATCGTCCTGAGGTAGTGATCAGATGGATTTGTAAGAGTTGGACATGGGAAACCATTTGATGCAAAAAACTGCAACAAAAAAAGATGGTTAGGAAAATGTTCATTGCTTCCAACAAGCAAAAATTTATAACTTAGTAGTCCTTAGTAGTCCAATATCACAAGCACCTGTTCTGCCCCTGATCTAAGGCCAAAATAGACTGTTTTCCCAGAAGAAAGAAGGCAGAGATTGTGGAAAAGCTCAAAGACTTCACTGCTAGGCTGATGAATCGAGGCAATCACCGTCCTCCGGTCATGTTGGGCCAGCTTGGTAATGCGGTTCATAACATGGTATGATGCCGCACTGTCAAGCCCGCTGGTCGGCTCGTCAAGGAAGAGGAGCTTCGGGCGTGTCAGGATCTCAATGCAAATGCTGACCCTCCTCTTTTGGCCACCGCTGAGGCCCTTGGCGCTACCCCCACCTATCCTAGTATCTCTCGCATCTTGCAATCCCATCTCTCTAATCGTCGCCTCAGCTCTCTCCTTCTTCTCCGAATTCGACATGGATTCTGGCAATTGGAGCTGAGCTGAGTAGCACACGGCTTCTCTCACCGTTAGAGTTGTTATTAGTGTGTCATCCTGAGTCACATAAGCCTATAGCACAACCCAAAACAAAAATAAATAAATAAAGTGAAATTTTAGTATAAGAACGATTTGTATAAACTAAGATTTAGATCTATCAGCTAGGCTTACGGAAGTTCCGAAAGAAAGTGGTTGTTTGCGACCATTGATTAAGATCTCTCCTTTCTGTTGAGTGCTTGAATTTAATCTCCCTGCAAAAAGTTTTTTGTTAAGAACAAAGGGATAGAATCCGTAAATAAAAATGAAATAGATAAGGAAAGATAACAGATTTGTTGGGTACTTTGTTCCAAATGATTAAATGCTTGAATTTGAAATAAAAAGGAGAACTCGGTTAATTTCATGCCCTCACAACATGGACAATTTCGAAAATCCATGTTTTTCTCATTTATACCTAATTCAAATTCATCTGCCCGTAATATCATGTTACGAAATCCTATCTAAACTATCGATTATCAAATGCGGCCGAGACGATAGAAACGTTGTGTCTTGTGGGGATTAGTCAGGAAAAGAAGAAAGCTGTCGAAGGGGGAGGGAAGTCGTATCATTCGTCGACTTCCCGATAAATGAGACGAGACAGCTTGGATAAGATTCTTTGACTTCTACAGGCTTCAGTATTAGTCAGCCTGCCTCAACGTGGCTTCGAAATATTCGGCCATGTGATTTCAATGTTTATATATTATTGTTTGTTTTCTAATCCAAGATGTCTGGCATCTTAATTTACCATGAAAAACTCTCATTTTTCTTCGTCTACGTCTTCACTGGAGACCAAGTGGGAAAAGACATTTTTAAAATAATAAAAAGCTGTAATCATACTGGATCAGCATGCATCTAGGGTCAATGACTACGGCCACTTGAAACGATCTCCCAATAAATTGGAGTTTACATAGTTTATGTCTTGGGATGACGCTGACATATGCATTGCCTTGAGAATATGTTTTTTTCCTTCAAGGAACACAAGAGAAGAGCCCCGTAATTTCGAGAGAAGGGGTGCCTTCTCACAAAAGGGATTACGACGCATATGAAAATCGTTCACTTCAGCAAATCATTTGACCCAAAAAAAAAAAAATTACTCGAGCCATTCAGTCATATTCGTATGTTGTTGAATTTACTCTGCCAAAATTTTGTAAAACGTGGTAATGAAAGGATGGAATAAGTACACACGGGAAAAGTCTAAATCTGGTGCACTTGATGAGATGAATGGGATAAATGTGGGCATTGTAGATTGAAAAAAGTATTACCTAAACACTGTTGTTATGTGAAATAAAATAAAAATATCCCAAATCGATATGCTTGTGCCACATTTATTAGGCTATGTTTGTTTCACCGAAATAGAATCATTTAAAAATATTTTCCTAAAAATGATCATTTGTATGTCCAAATATTTTCATTGTTGTAAATATTTTCATGGATTATGAAGATATTTTTTGTTCGTTCATTTTTGTAAGAGATATAAACAATTATTTTTAGGCTAATATTTTCCAAATTACTCATCTTTTACGAAACAAATAGAGTCTTTCCCCGAATTAATGTTCAGTGCCGTGAAAAAATTCCAAATTAGTACACCTATTACAAATCTACTCTCTATTAATTTCCGCTCCCTCTTAAATTAGTAACATGGAAACATTCGTGGCAAACAACTCGGATTATTGGTGTGTGACATTAATTCAAGTGAAAATTCAAAATAAATAGGTCTTTTAAACGATGATGTTTTGGAGAAATCAGATCTAAAGAAAATGAACTAAGATCAGGAAATGTGATAAAACAATTTTGACCTAAGAGCTCCCTCATGTTTTGAAAATCTACTAAAATCCCTTATTTTGGTCAAAGATTTTGATAGATTTGTCATAGGTGTATGAATTTCAAATAATTTGCGATATAAAATTGATTTAATATAAATATGGTACGGATGTACCGATTTAGGGTTCGTTGTGGTATTTGCCCATTTGTTTATTATCGATTGTTTTCTAGTCCAAGGTCGACAGCGTCCTGATTTATCATAAAGATTTCCTTTTCTTCATCTAAGTCTTTATCTGTGTGATAGAGCGAGGAATAACCCTTGGTCCTTGGGCATATAGAAAGGCTTACACACTTACCAAATCAGTCGCTAGGACAGAAGAATAATACCATAACACAAAGATTATTCTATAAAGTTGGATCACAAAACATTGTAGCTAACTCTGGTTGGATTCTTATATTTCCTCGAAGGTCGAATTCTTCATTCCATTTATTTCAAAATAAATATATATAATTTGTCACGCAAGTCTACTAATTCTACTAATAAGATTTTTGTTTCGTTAGGCTTGACAAATAAAGGAGCATTCGCGTATCCGTGAAAAAGTGCAAAAATAAAATTTAAATACTAACCAAAGAGAAGATATTTAAAGGTTTCAATAACTCGCGGCAATTACAATATAAATAATTAGAGAAGTGGGGATTTATATTTTTATTTTATAATGTGTAATAGAGTAATTTATAGACAATTTTGCTTATAAGATCTACATTATTAAACTATGAATTTGTCCATTATATAAGAAATGTACAGCTATCGTACATTTCACTAGCCAAAATGGAGACTTTCTAATAACATCTAGAAGTCAACTTGTTTTGAGCTTGCGTTACCTATAGAATAATGGCACTTGAAAAGCGCATTTATGACTTGCTGAATTATTGTAGAAAGATAGATTTATTCGATAAGGTACCTCCAAGGGCATCGAGGAGAGTTGACTTGCCACAGCCCGAAGGACCCATGACGGCCAGCATCCGACCCGGCTCGGCATACCCGGTAAGCCCCTGCAATATGGGATGCGTCCCGTTTCTCCGGTCCGGCGCCGTCACCCACAAGTCCTTCCACGTCAAGAACATCCCGCTCCCGTCGTCGTGCGCTCCCGTGAACAGATCAGGTCGCGCTCCTCCATCATCATGGGCATCGCGAACAGCGGCGAAGCTGATACCGAATGGAAAGACAACGCCGTGGCCTCCAGTGGACAGGCCATCGTCATCTCCTTCAGAAGCCGAGCCATGTATTTCATCATCTTCGTTGGCTTTCTCGCTAGGCGGGAATGAAATTGTGGGACTCGATCTCGGAGTCCACCTGGGCACATGGACGGGGGAAGGAGACTCCATTAAAAACGAGCAGATTCACCGCCACCGCCACCGCCACCACTTTCTCTCTCTCTCTCTCTCTCTCTCTCTCTCTATATTTCTTAAAGCTGTTCGGTCGAAGATTGAGAAGATGGCCATGTTGTTGGGGTATTTATAGGGAGCAAGAATTTGAACGTCGCTTTTGAAAGTATTCAAAGGAAAGGCAGGTGGACAGTGATGGGAATACCATTGTGCTCTCTTTCTTCCTTGGACTTCACCCAGTGAAAAGCCCACAAACAAAACGGTAAAGTGAAACTACTCGGTCTTTGGCGGCTCTCTCGTGGATCGTGCCTTTTTCCTATTTTGTGTATATCTTTAAACGCGGAGATGCATTTGATGGCCGGCACCAATTGATAATCAAGTGATCTGTCACAGTTGTGACAGTCTCCCCCACCATTACGGCCAACTAATTACGGAGCAGCTACGTACGTCTATGACTCTCTTGGCGACTTTGAAGTTGAATCTCATATGTTGGATTAACGTTATAAAATCAATAGTTCTTTATTACTTAAACCAAACCATCTAATTGGATCTATACCTGAAGAAAAAAAAAAAACTCTAAACTTTAGGTTCAGTTCTAATTGTACCTTGAATTTTCTTTTTTGTCTCATAAAAATTCCTCAATTTTGGTACAGACCTAATTATATCCTAAACTTTTGCCATTAGTGAAGTGGTATAATTACTCTAGTTCTTTTTTTTTTTTTTTTTTCCAAATTTAAAATGTTGTCTTTTAGAGATGAATTTTAACTTTAGCCCAAATATCGTCTTCTTAAATTTGAAACTTAGGTAAAATCTAGAGCAAATAGGGTGAGGCTTCTTCAATTGATTTTACTCTTACGAGAGTTTTCCTTCCATCTTTCTTGGGAATCTTTGATTTTGTGCTTAATATTCAATATCTTGTGCTCGAGAGTCTTTCATTCCTTGTGGTCGAAGAGCTTGAGCTCAAGATGTTCAAATAGCTCATGCTTGGTAGTTTTTTCATTTCTCAGTTGTCAAGAGAAATTTTGGACGGAGAGTTAATGGGGGTAGGTTTGGGACTCAAGTATTTGTTTGTGATTTTTTATGTGATGAAAAAAAGTTTAGTGTAGATTGGCACTAGACTAAAGTCAAGGGTTTATTATGAAAACAATGTTCAATGTAGAATAGGGATATGACCTGAAGCTGTAGGTTTTTTATAAGACAAAAAAAAAAAAATTATGGATAAAATTGAGAGTAAACCTAAAGTTGGGATTATCTAAGGCAGGAGGCCACCTAATTGTGATTGTGGCTTTATTGTTTTTAGTTATCACCCCCAATTAAGATATGGAAAGTTAATCGGTTAATTAATTTGATCGTGGCCTAGTGGCCTGTTGGCACTTAGGACCTCCCGAGCCAATAAGGTCCAAAGCATAATTTAAACCAGTCTGGATAAGTAATTTCCTTCTTGAATTTAGGCTTGCTCACATAGGCCCGTTCAGGACCGCCCTCGACCAGTCATTTTATAAAAGACAGTAAAAATTTAAAATTATGGACAGACTCGAGTAAGGACTTTTAGGCCTAGTATATGGCAATTGGCCAACCCTATCCATACTCACCGATTGATCAGCTACACTATTTAATAAACGGCAAAAAAAAAAAAAAAAAAAAAAAAGTGTCGGAGAAGTATTATTTCTCTCTGAAAATGATCATTTTCTTAGATATATGTGAGCAAAATAAGTATGATTCGCCATGACCGTTACTTTATTAACACATTTAAAAAAGTGACTCTGGAATAATTAAATCCACTGATATAAAATTTCTTACAGGTTTGAAAAAATAACATCACCTATTTAAAATTACCAATAACAAATGATAATAAATAAGCGAGTGCAATACACGGATTTGTAGAATCTTTCGCAAAAAATGTTCTGATATGTTTTCATCCTCACTCCATCTGTTAATAATAGATTTCGATTCAAGTTGTCTCTCTCAGTATTTGATATTTTTACTCGTATTTTGATTTTTTTTTATAAGTAGTGTCAGGCGCCAGTTGGCAACTGACTAATTCTAAACAAGTGTAGCAGTCCCTCCATCTTGAACACACCGGATAATTACAAAGTCACACGGGGTGTGACTCATGAAGGTGACTCTAGGAACTAAGATTGAGAAAATTTGAATATGGGATCTCTTTCTTTCTTACACAGAAAGCCTAAGCAAGTGAGGGCCAGAACGCCTTTGTTGACCCTCACCTAGATTTGGCGATGATGCCATCACCCCGTCTCGGCAAATCTAGGCAAGACCATGATGCCCTCGCTTGTAGACCATGAACTCTATTGGCCATTGCCAAGGCCTTAGCGATTGATGGAGTGCAATAGGAAAAAAGAGAAAGGAAAAAAAAATAAATTGCTAAAAATTTTCACGTCATTGTCAAATGTGCCATGTGGAGAGGGTGTTGTTAATTGGACCATCACATCAACAATTTATGTCACATATATTGAAAAATTATCAAAAGATTTGGGTTTAAATTAGTCAAATGTAGGACTATTCGATTCATATAATAAATTTAGGACTTTTATGATAATTTTTCCATGCTTCAGCCTTTCTCCAAAACCCAAATTCTAGGCCTTGGCGGTTTCAGATGAAGTATCTTTTAGCCTTTAGGGTTGTAGGATCAAAGTTGACCATTCGTGACATGGTCGGTTGGTTTGATCCATCAGAATTTCAAAGATCCGATTTAACTTCCACTTTTATTATGGTATTGCATGCCGCTTGTTTATGGGTTTTAGAGAATAGTGTCCCTCCAACTATTAACTTGAGTTTTTTTGTTGGACATCTTAATATCGTATCAAAAGTAGATTCTACCTCATTTAATTTCATGTGTGTGGCCTTGTTCTTCGAATTTCACATGTAATTCTTAATCTAACTTATACGTGAAAGGGAGTTACAACGTCTCATTTCACTTCTCTATAGGATCTATATGTTTATATATGTAATCTCCCTCCACTAACTCCTTTATTAGACATTCTAATATTTCCTTTCATTTGATATCATATTTAGCTTAATACTCTAAAAAAATCCCTAATTTTAGTTCTTGTCCCAATTCTATCTTTTGTCTCATAAAAAAAAAACTCAAACTTTAAATCACTTACCAATTTTACCATAAACTTTTTATTTGTCTCATAAAAAATCCAAAACTTTAGGTCCAATCCCAATTCTACCCTAGACATTTTTTGTATCATAAAAAATCTTCAACTTTAAGTCCAATACCAATTCTACCCTAAACTTTTTGTGTCTTGTAAAAAATCTCAACTTTAGGTCCAGCTTCAATTTCACTCTAATTTTTTTGTCTCATAAAAGATCACCAACTTCTACTTGAATCTAAATCCTACTCTCTATTAACCCTCTTTCAAAATCACCCTTAGTGATTTTGCACTCCTCAATCTCTCATGCTTGGGAATACACCATCTCTTAAGATCAGAGAGCTCAGGCTTGGGACGCTTAAATATCTCATGCTTGGGAGTTTTCCATCTCTTAGTTGTCAACAGTAAATTTTGGATGGAGGGATAAAGTGGGCAGATTTTTTACTTAAGTAAATGTTTGTGGTTTTCTGCAAGACTTTAAAAAATATAGGACAAAATTGGATTGAACAGTAAAATTGGGACAAGACTTAAAGTTAGGCTTTTCATAAAACATAAAGAGTTTTTGGTAGAATAGAGACAAGACATAAAGTTGAGGTTTTTTATAAGACAAAAAAATTATGGTAAAATTGAGACTTGATCTAAAGTTTGAGGTTTTTAAGGTATTAGGCCGATCATATTCAAGCGATTTGTGTGCATGCCACTAGAAAATCTGAATCTGACACACCTCAAAATTACATTGTTTGAGAAAAGAGGGTGAAAAGAAATAAAAGTTCATAGTACATTCGGAATTTTTATATGACAATCAAAGAAAGGAAATTTTGATATTCTATGCATTAACCCAATAATTTGTTTTATTGACACCTGCCTACCCACCGCTTTGCCCCTTGACCGCCTTCCTATTTTTAGCTGATTTTTAATCACGTACATATAGTTGAGTTCTTTTAATAATAATTATGGTTAGGGGTGAGCATGGTCCAGGTTGGTCCAGGCCACCCCCTAACCCTAGGACCGACCCGTGTAGTGTCGGTCCTCAATTTTTAGGATCGAGGACCAACCCTATTGAGCCTGGGACCAAGGACCGGACCGACCCAATGGGTTCAGTCCAGTTCTAAGGTCAACCCGAGATCGATCGATAATTTTTTTCGTCTTATTTTTTATACTCCTTAAAAAGCAAACCTACAAATTCAAATTACACATCCATCGACAATACGGCATTGTGCAACTAAACTATAAATACCAATACATATTTAGCAAATTTAAGATGACACAATAATAGAAATTCCGTACCTGCTAACCGCTCATCGAGATATGGGACAAGATAGAAAGTTTTTGTAATCATCTATCTTTAATATTCATAACACCATATGCAAAAGCATTTTCCTGCATTTGATCATGTAGAGTTCACTCAACCAAAAAATGAGCTTCACACCACTTGACTAGCATTTGATCACGTAGAGTCCACTCAACCAAAAAATGAGCTTCACACCACTTGACTAGCAAATTACCGTAACAATTGCCGTACTACTCTACTCTTCAAAAACTTTTACCATTTGACACAAATTAAAAAACAAAGTGCAACTGAAATTCATTAGTAAAATACAATTAAACCATAAAAAGTTCAAAATACTTAATATAAACCATGAATATATAACTTCACATCTTGTTAATTCACTTAAACTTCTAAACACCTAAAAATAAAACAAACGATATATAATTAATCTCAACAAAAGTTTTAAATAGAAATTACTATTAGTGCTATTGATAGAACATCTCAATATAATATAATATAACAAACTTTTTACTTAATTTTGAATATATAAAAGAAAATAAATAATATAATATAATATAATATAATATAATATAATATAATATAATATAATATAATATATATGGTTGGTCCAGGGTTTAACCGACCAAAAACTCTTAGGACCGAGGACCAACCCGTACAGTGTTGGTCCTGGAATTTCAGAACTAAGGACCAACCCAATCCCCTTAGGAACTAGACCAGGACTGGCAGGGTTGGGCCGGTCCAGGGTCGACCTTAGACCACTGCTCATCCCTAATTACGGTACCCTGCACAATTTCACGACCGAATCTACAATGGTTGTGACAGTCTCCCCTAGGGGTGAGCATTGGTCTAGGGTCAACCCTAGACCGACCATGGACCAACCCAACATTGCTGGTCTTAATCCGATTCCTAGGGAGACTAGGTCGGTCCTTAGTTCTAGAATTTCCGAACCAGCACTGTGTGGGTCGGTTCTCGGTCCTGAGAGTTCCGGGTCGGTCCAACCCGGACCAACCTAACTGTATATAAATATACATATTATTTATAATTTTTTATATAGAGAAAACCTTAAAATAAACAACATCAACAACATTAAATGATTCTTTAGTGAAGAGTTCAAGTAATTTTGCATTGGTCTTTAATAAATTAGGTTTTTAATATCTTTTACGGCGTCAATAGTTATAATTTACGAATGAGGAAAATGTTTTTGTAATGAGTCCTCATGGCGTCCAAAAAGGCACCTTATGGCATCATTATCTAGTTTTTGTTATCTTCTATCTTATTTGTCTCCTTAGTCTTCAATTTGTTAAAATCGAAAAAAAAAACTTCTCCACTCGCCACTTGATACTCGCCTTGCTCACTTTAGGTCACTCGTGCCGCTAACCACTTGATGCTTGCTTGGCTTGTTACTCTTCGCTCGACATTTGATGCTCATTATGTTCGATGCCCACCCCACTTAACCCTCACCGCTTGTCTTTCTTAGCTTACCTTGCTCATCATCGAACCCATTGAATCGGTACAGTCCTCAATTGTCCTTTCAATGAGTACAAATAATGAAAAAAAAAATTATTAGTTAGTCTTGAGTTGATCTTGAAACCGGACTGAACTCATTGGGTCAGTCCGGTTCTCAATTGCTTTTTTAGGGAGTACAAAAAATGAAATAAAAGATTATCAATTGGTCATGGGTTGACCCTGGAACCAGATCGAACCCATTGGATTGGTTCGGTCCTCAGTCCCAATCTCAATAGGATTGGTCCTCGGTCCCAAAAATTGAGGACAAGCACTATGCGGGTTGGTTCTAGGGTTAGGGGGTGAACCGTCCCAACCCGGACTATGCTCACCCCTAGTTTCCCCACCTTAACAGTACTAGGTAATATTAAAGCCACGCAAGTCCGTGACTCTTAGGAGTGGCACAAGATATTGGCAACGAAGGAGTTTATTTTCATGTGTTGGATAAACATTATAATTAATGGAGGTTCTTTTATTACTTAACCAAACAACCAAATTGGTATTGTAGCTCTATTAACCATTGGGATTTGCTCTAGTGGCCACCCTTCCAACTTGTAAATGGGAGGTGGGGGGTTCGAATCCTCACCTTTTCAAGGGGGCTGGGATGGGGACGCTGTAGTTTCAGGAGTGGGTTTCGACTCCCATGCCATGTAATGAGGCAAGGTAAAAATCTGAGAGTGAACATTAAAATAGAAATAGAGTAGGATTGACAAAAAAAAAATTGTAGCTCTATTGATTATAATTATTACAACCAATTCAGAAATTAAATACATATCGATTAATTAATCTAAACATGGCCTTGTCGCCCATCGGCCTGTTTAGGCCCTCCCAAACCAACAAGGCCCAAATCATGGTTTGGATAAATAATTTCCTTCTTGAATTTAGGTTTGCTCACAAGTATTCTAAGCTCACCAAGGGCAACCAACTAGATGAGAAGGCCATGGTCACAACCCTTGCCTAGTGGCATGCGAGGGTTGCCGGCCCTTGCCTATGACTAGCAAGGGCTGGCCAGTTACCGTTGCTCGACTTCAATTAGAAAAAAAAAAAAAAAAAAAAAAGCAAAATAAAGAATAAAAAAATATAAATATAAAAAAATATTAAAAATATAAAAGATTGTATAAAAATTGTCCGCAAACCGTCCTATGTGACAGTGCCATCGTCTATGTTAGTAATTTTGAGTTAAAATTTGCCTAAATAACTAAATTGATTAAATTGAAATATTTATGATTGAATTGGCACAAATGTAATAGATTTATGACTTTTTAGAAATTTTCTCAAAGAAAATTAGACTTTAGAGAACATCGATAACTTTTTTCTTTTCTCACTTCCTTCCACAAACATAATAAAAAAATCAATTTAAATCCTCGATTTTCAAGTTCACATAGCAGTGGAAAGCTTCTGCAACAAGGATTGTTTTCCATTTTCGTGCTTATTTTGAAAGAGTAACCTCCTATCAAAGTTCACGTAAATATTTTGGTCAAATATCAGATAGAAATTACATGGTTTTCAACGTTCTAAGCCGAAACCGATCCGTAATGCTTAAATTTAATACTTCCGCTCTCTCATCTACTAATTAATTTGCACACATTTTTACTTAGGAAGTCATTACCCATAGTTATGGGTCCCCATTGATGCTCGATCCGATCTGGACATGAAGGTTAAATTCAATCCTTTTGTTCTCTCATCCTTTAATAATTGTTTTTTGTCGAATTTAATAATTGAACTTATGTAGTATTAACACATTTAGCATTTCTCTATTTTTCCAAATTTGTGGGTAAGTCTCAATTATCATAAATGTTTTGAATTACAGGACCATTAGTAAGTTCTCTTCGGGTTTAAGGTGGAGCCTGGTGATGCCAAACTAGCAATATGGGCCAAACGTGGAAATTTGACCCTCCCTTTTCTTTCAACTTCCATGTAACTTAAGTGCATGGAGATTACGTGAAAATTGCACCAACTCTTACCAAGGGCTGAAATTTTGAATAGTGAGATGATTTGATTAGCTAATTTTATGATAAATTATTTTTGAAGAGTAATAAAAAAAAAGTCTTAAACATATTGTATTAATACTAATTTAATTATAAACCTTTTAATCGGACTAATTTATTTCTAAACTATTTTGTATTCATACGAATTCAATCCATCAAATCGATTAGGCTAGGAATTACGACGTGGACATCAATGGTCCCACACGACATGACCAACGCCGACGTTGACTAATTTTTATATTTTTATGTTTTTCATAATTTTTTATTTTTCTTTTTTTCTTCCATTTTTATTTTATTTTATTTTCTTTTCTTTCTTTCTTTCTTTCTTTTTTGTTTTTCTGTACACTACTGGCCAACAAGGTCACCTACTAACCATCTCCAACCATAGATGAGGGTTAGCAACCCTCGCTTGGCTTGGGTGAGGGTCCTTGCGCCCTCCCCCAAATCCAAGCAAGGCGATTGTGATCGACAAGGACACGAAGGCCGAGTTTTGACCCTTCCAAACTAGCCAGTGGCTAGCTATGGTTAACTAGCAACCTCGCCAACCAAGAGGGTAAAGAAAAAGAAAAAAGAAAGAAAATTAAAGAAAAAGTAAAAAAATGTTTTAACATTATAAAATTTTTCCATGTCAGTGCCACTCATGCCATGTAAAACTGTTGTAGTCTGAAAGCTTTATTAGATGGGCTTAAGGCCTGTCCGCCCATGCTGGGCCCAGAAAGCCCGGTCCATGGGAATAGGGCCCGTGGAAAGAAAGAGGTATAAAAGGGAGGAGAGAGAGAGAGAGAGAGAAAATGTTGGTTGAAATCAGAATTCACGTCTTCTCTCTCCCGCGCGTATTCTCTCTCAAAAGGAAAAAGAAAGAACAGTAACGCATACGGTTTGTTCTTCCTCCCTTCAAGACTTCATCGGATCGAATTGCTCAGTTTCTCTTCCTCCATCAACATTGGTGTTTAATCTGTGGCTAACAAGGTACGCTCAAATCCGTGGTGTGCTTTACGATCGGTGATGCGTGTTTTCCCGGGCTTCGTCTTCCGCATTGATTTAGGGGTTCGATTCGGTGTCGAATCCGGTTTTCGGGGATCCGTTATTCCCAACATTGGTATCAGAGCCCTAGTTCACGTTTTTCCCGATCAATTTGATGTTTTTGATTGATTTTTTCGCAAAAAGAACTTCGGCCGTACGGATCGGGGCAAAAATCCCGACACCCGAACGCTTTTCGGCCATTTTTCCGAGTTTTCGTAAGTTGAAATCAAATTGTGATGGCATAGGAAGAAAGGCGACAACGAGACGAGTCCGGCGATACGTCGACCGCCGCCTGGCGACGCCGCACGCGCCCACACGCGCGGCCGGAAGGCGCTGCGCATGGGCGCGACGCGCCCGAAGCGCTGGCATTGGCCAGCGCATGCACGCTGCCGGCAGGCGAACCGACACGCGATGATGTCATCGTGACGTCATCCAACGGTCGGTAACCATTCGAATGACGTCACCGATGACGTCATCACCGACGACATTTCGCCGGGCGGTCACCGGCCGGCGACCCAACCCGACCGGAGACCCGACCCGACTCACTGACGCAGGCACGTGCCCGGCACGTGCCGGATGACTTCTGTGTGACATCATCCCACGCACGAGTGCGGCACGTGCGTCGGTCCGCGTGAGCGGTCCGACCGGCCCGACCGGTCCGACCCGCGCGCTATTTGACCGTTGACCATTGACCGACGACCGTTGACCCGCTGACCGTTGACTTTGACCGTTGACTTTGACCGTTGACCCAAAAAAAAAAAAAAGAAGAAAAGAATATGTTTTTTTTTTTCAATTAAGTCTATGTGGATTATATTGTGATCCCTTATTTGTTTTGCATTTGTTGCAGGAACTATGCCTCCCCGAGGTTGCGCACACCTATTCGTGCGATTCTGGAGTGGACGAACAAAAGGATAAAGCTATCCAAGTTGATACCGAACCGACCGATCATCGATGGGAGAGAGGTGACTTAATTGATCATGTCCTTGAAGTCAACGAGAAAATTCAACAGGTCATGTGGAACGGTCGTCTGATGTCACAGTCAGAGATGGTGCGATTTTTCATAAACACTCTTCCACCTGAATGGCAAGATGTGTTGAATCGCATATGGGATGTCAATGGAGCTGCTTCCTATAAGAAAATAGTGATGGACTTTGTAAATGAATATTACCGTATTGTTACAAGGGAAAAGATCAAGAAATTGAACAAAAGAGGATCTTTCCCAGTTCGTGTGCTGACTTGGTGTTAGTTGTATTAGCTGATATATGTTAAGTGTGATTTGTGGACATATTATGTAATGATTACTACCTAATTGTGTTAATTGAAAGCATTATTGTTTTTAATTGTATGTCAATTATCTGTTGCTTTCTATTATTTCTGGTTGCTGTGGGTAATTAGTGTGGGTAGTTTTAGAAGTTTTGTAGCTTCATAGAATTGATTTTGCATATGACAATCATATTAATGATAGTTTTAAGTTAGGATTTTTGGAGGATGATTGAAAACGTAGTGACATTTTGATTCTGAAGCCTTACTTGAAATTATTCATTGATATGATGGGTCTATGTAAATAGGGATGCATAAATGATAGGCAATAATAATTCGTGCATATTTGTCTGATTTGTTCAGATCAATGGCTTCAGCCACAAAGAGCATAGTTGCCGAGCTGAACAAAGGTGAAAAGCTCAATGGAGACAACTATGAAATTTGGCAAATGAAAATCCAAGTATGTGCTAGAAGAGCAAGAAGCACTTGAGGCTCTTGTCATGACCATGGTAGAACCCGAGAGGGAACCACTGCACAAAGACAAAAGAGACAAAGAAGCTTTTTCGTGTGGAAAAGAATGAACTCTCTAGCTCGCATCACGTTCGAGCAGCATGGAAAACGACGTCATGCGAGAGTTTCGGCATTTTGACAATGCCAAGGAAATGTGGGAGGCATTGGCAGCTAGATTTGGTCATACTTCGGTGACTAGACTGAGGCAGCTCACTATCAAGTTTGACTCTTATAAGAAGCCTCATGGTCAGACCATGAAGCAACATCTTAGAAAGATGTCAAACATGATAACTGAGCTGAGAGATGCTTGCCATGTCCTCACAGATGAGCAGCAAGTGCAATCAGTGATTATTTCCTTGCCTCAGAGTTGGGAGCATATGAAGGTGCACCTGACTCATAATGAAAATATCAAAACCTTTGAGGATGCAATGCGTCATCTTGAGCTGGAAGAGGACCGCCTGTTGGCGGCTAAGCCGGATGCTGAACTCTATCATGCTGGTTCTAGCTCAAATGGAGCTTCGAGCTCCAAGCGCAAGCGCCCTAACTGGTTTGATAAGGGGAAAGGCAAGGAAGAAGCAGGTCCTTCAGGGAAGAAACCCAAATTTAACCAACATGAAAGAGGGAAGCGTCCTCGCGTGAAAATGTTGCAAGGGTGAAATGTTACAACTGTGACAAGAAGGGTCACTATGCTCGCGACTGTCGTGAGCCAAAGAAGGTATGCACCCCTTGTACTTTTCAGAACTTTGCTTATGTGTCAAGTTTTGTGTTCTTAACTGAGTCTAATCCTTTGTAGACTGTGGATTCAGGAGCAACGGACCATGTAGCGAAGGATAGAGGATCCTTCGTGGAATTCCGACGAGTACCAACTGGAACTAAGTGGATCTATGTGGGAAACAACTCCAGGGCTGAAGTAAAAGGAATTGGCACATGCCAACTGAATATGCGTGGTGGCCGCACTTTGTTCCTTCATGATGTGTTGTATGCTCTGGAGATTCGTCAGAATTTAGTGTCTGTATTAGTGTTGGTTAAATTAGGTTTTAATATGAACTTCTATAGTAGAGATGTGAATTTTTTTTTTGGATACAAATTACTATGATTGTGGTTATTTTCTGGATGGTTTTATTGTATTAGATATTGATTATGTTAATGCTAATGTTTGTTATTCCCTTCTCACGTCTTCTAATAAATATGATAATGATGTGAATGTGTGGCATGCTAGGCTTGGTCACATTGGCCAACAGCGTATGAATAGACTAGCCAAAGAGGGCTTGTTGGGCAATATTGAAAAAGTCGATTTGTCCATATGTAAGCATTGCCAAGAAGGGAAAACGACAAGGAAACCATTTGGAAAAGGAAAAAGAGCTGAATTTCCTCTGCATTTAATCCATTCTGATGTCTGTGGTCCAATGAATGTGAAAGGAAGGCATTGGGCTGTTTATTTCATCACCTTTATAGATGATTATACTCGATTCGGATATGTCTATTTGATTTCTCATAAATTTGAAGCAATAAGTTGTTTCAAAAGGTTTATGAACCTGGTAGAGAATCAATTAGATAAGAAAATAAAAGCATTGAGATCCGATCGAGGTAGAGAATATTTGTCTAATGAGTTCAGAAAATTATGTGATGAAAAAGGAATAGAAAGACAGTTGTCTATTCCGTACACTCCTCAACAAAATGGTGTTGCGGAAAGAAGAAACAGAACCCTACTGGAAATGGTTAGGTCCATGATGACGCATACTAACTTGCCTATCACCTTTTGGAGTGATGCATTGTTAACTGCTGCGTATATACTTAATCGGGTGCCTTCCAAATCAGTTACTTCCACTCCATATGAGTTATGGACAGGTAAAAAACCGGACTTGAGTTTTCTTAAGCTATGGGGTTGTGCTGCCTATACACATGAGTCCTCTCACAAGTTTGGGAAATTGGGTCCTAGAGGAAAGAATAGTATTTTCATAAGATACTCTGAACACTCGAAATGGTATGTGTTCATTGGTGAGCAGGAAAGTGGGAGTATAACTGAATTTGAATCACGAGATGTTACATTCTTAGAGGATGAGTTTTCTAAGAAGGGCGAAATAAGGGAAGATCACTCCCTATTTGAGACCTTGGATCAAGACAATGATATTAGTGGAGTTCATTCAAGTGGGAGCATAATAGGGAATGATGTGCAAAGTGTACAATCTCCCATATGGCGAACAAGTCGCCAAAGTATTCCCCGTCGACGTTTTGATATTGAAGGGGAAACTTTTATGGTTGCTCCACAAGATGAGGATGAGCCAAGAAATATCAATGAGGCTCTGAATTGCCCTAGTAAGGAAAAGTAGATTCATGCAATGGAAGAGGAAATTGAGTCAATGAAATCAAACCAAGTCTGGGAGTTGGTTGATCTTCCAAAAGGATGCAGAGCTATTGGGAACAAATGGGTTATCAAAATAAAGCGAAAGGCTGATGGCTCGATTGAAAGGCATAAGGCTCACCTTGTGGCGAAGGGGTATAATCAACATGAAGGAATTGATTATGAAGATACATTTTCTCCTATAGTGAGATTTACCTCGATTCGCATCATTCTGGCAATAGTAGCTAGTCTGGATCTTGAGTTACATCAGATGGATGTAAAAACTGCTTTCCTCAATGGAGAATTAGAGGAAGAAATATATATGGAACAACCTACTGGTTTCATAGTGAAAGGCCAAGAAGAAAAAGTATGTCGACTTTTGAGGTCGATATATGGTCTTAAGCAGTCATCAAGACAATGGTATATACGTTTTTATAATGCCATAGTGGCATATGAGTTTACAATGATTGATGAGGATCATTGTGTATATATCAAAAGATCCAAGGATCAATTTGTGATCATATCATTATATGTTGATGATATACTGATTGCCGGAAGCAATATGGAGTTGGTTAATACTGTCAAGAGATGGTTGTCTTCTAACTTTGAGATGAAGGATATGGGTGAGGCTACATACATTCTTGGAGTTAAGATTTCGAGAGATCGTTCGAAGAGATCGTTGTCTCTTTCGCAAGAAACCTATATAAATAAGGTTCTTGAACGATTTTGTATGCAAGACTGTAAACCCATAGACACTCCTATTGTAAAAGGTGAAGGATTGAGCCATAGACTGTATCCAAGGATTCCACAAGAGAAGGAACAAATGAAAAATGTTCCTTATGCTAGTGTTGTTGGGAGCTTGATGTATGCTATGATGTGTACAAGACCCGACATATGTTTTGCAGTTGGAATGGTGAGTAGATACCAATCCAACCCAGGTCCAGCACATTGGAAAGCCGTCAAAAGAATACTGAGGTATCTGAAGGGAACTGCTGATTTCAAGTTGAATTACCAAGGAAAGGATCTGCGACTTGAAGGCTATTCAGATGCTGATTGGGGAGGAGATTTAGATGAAAGAAAATCTACCTCTGGATTTGCTTTCTTACTGAACAATGGCACCATATCATGGAGCAGTAAGAAGCAAACGTGTATAGCCTTGTCCACGATGGAAGCTGAGTTCGTGGCGTTATCAGCAGCGGTACAAAAAGGAGTTTGGCTTAAGAGATTTTTGGAACATTTAGGTGTTGATGAGAAAGCTGCAAATCCATTGTTGGTTAACTGTGATAGCCAAGCAGCTATAGCGTACACCAAAGATCCAAAGTATCATGGCAAGACCAAACATATAGATACCAAGTATAACTTTGTAAAAGATATGGTTGCACGAAAGGATGTGAACTTACAGTACATATCTACGCATAGAATGGTAGCAGATCCTATGACAAAGCCAATACCTAGAGATGTGTTTTGTGGTCATGTAAAATCTCTAGGATTGCGTAGAGTCTGATATACTGAATTGTAATTTTCCTGAGTTGTTCACATTTATGAAATTTTGTTTTTTCATTGATTAATGCCTATGAATCTTTGTATGATCTTTATGCATTTTAATGCTCAGTGTATTATTTTAAATTGAGAAGTATGTCGGACAGATATAAGATTAGCCCACTCACATGGGTAATCGCCTCTGTTTGATGTGTGATAAATAGAGATGAGACTTTTTAAGCTTATTATCTAGGTGATAATCGAGAGCTCAAGCTTAAAACACGTATGTCGCCTTAACTGAGTGTTACGATGAGGACATAATACTTACCGTGTCCGAAAGTAAAATACCTTACATGTTTTACTTTATCTGTCTAAGATGCCAGATGTGAGTTCTGATGAATTTTGTGAATGAGTAGATACGTGAACTCAAGTTAGACATTGGGTATGTCTGAACTATCATCTGTACGGTATTGAAAAGTGTAGACATATGCTCCATGGGAAAGGAGTTAATACCGTAATACGTATTTCATACTACGTATGCATGAGACGACCAATAAGAGTGGCAAAAAGTTTGATCTCAACTTTTATGACGTGTGAGACTCTTGAGGAAAAGAGTTCCTCAATTTTTTAGTCCCCTCAGGACTCTTGCTTATTCTCAAGATTTCTATTTAGTGTTTGCTATCTTAGGATGTTGCCAATGGTCATGAGATGATTCGATCTAATAGGGCATTTCTAGAAAAGCAAGCTGGACTGAAATTGAGAGTTTGAAGGAAAGAGGAAGATCAATTTTGGAGAATCACATTGTGGTTTTGTATTCACTGGTCGACCAATTATAACTGTCTTTGTGATAATTATAATTGTGAATACAATATATATCATTGTTTAAAAGAGATCAAGAGAGATATAAAATGTGATCGATCGATCTAGGGTACTGCATACTAAATCTACTCGGAGTGTGACGCCCATTATGAGCTGCTATATATTCCTAACAGATGTATAGCAACGAGTTCTTAAAGTATGCTGGTCACACGGATTATTCACCAGTATGAATGTTGAAGAGAGGTAAAGAGAATCATGTTCGGCCCACCATGTGCGAGTGGAAGATGAAAGCTTTATTAGATGGGCTTAAGGCCCGTCCGCCCATGCTGGGCCCAGAAAGCCCAGTCCATGGGAATAGGACCTGTGGAAAGAAGGGGGTATAAAAGGGAGGAGAGAGAGAGAGAAGAGGTTGGTTGAAATCAGAACTCACGTCTTCTCTCTCCCGCGCGTATTCTCTCTCAAAAGGAAAAAGAAAGAACAGTAACGCATACGGCTTGTTCTTCCTCCCTTCAAGACTTCATCGGATCGAATTGCTCAGTTTCTCTTCCTCCATCAACATCGGTGTTTAATCTGTGGCTAACAAGGTATGCTCGAATCTGTGGTGTGTTTTACGATCGGTGATGTGTGTTTTCCCGGGTTTCGTCTTCCACATTAATTTAGGGGTTCGATTCGGTGTCGAATCCGGTTTTTGGGGATCCATTATTCCCAACATAGTCCATGTCACCATTTTATGGCCTAATTTGGTCGAATAAACTAAATTGGTATCAATGCAAAAAAAAAAAAAAAAATTTAAGACTAAATTGATCAAATTGAAAAATTTAGGAATAAATTGGTATTAATGTAATAGGAAATGACTTTTTTTTTGTACTTTTTCTAAATTATCTTATAATAATCATGAGAAAATTGTCTAATTAGTTCCAAATTTATTATACGGATATTAATTCAGTTCCTTAAATTTTGCGCAAAATTCTAATATAGTCTAACAAATTAATTTTTACCGGAAATCACTAACACAATATAGGATAACAACATGCAATATAAGATGACTGACGATAATTGAACCGCCAAATCAACAATTTCTAGCAAAAATTAGTTGAAAAAACTATATTTGAATTTCATGCAAAGGTTTGAGAATAAAATTGACAAAATTGAATAGTGTAGTATTGAATTGGAATCTATACAATAGATTCAAGACTGATTGGATAATTTTTTCTGATAATTATTCTATAAAAATTTGTAAAATCTTAGGATTTTATGATTGGACCTGACGATGGGGCATTCTTGACAACCTCATCACTTTTGGCCCACGAACTTGCTTCTTATCAATTCTTGAACTTTCTTGGCCGAGGAAGCGATAAAACTGGACACTCATGTTAAACATTAATGGCTGTTAAAAAAGAAGACGGCTAAAAGTGTGTACCAGCAACATTCAATATCAACCTCATCCAAGGAAGCGGTAGAAATAAGCACCAACATTTGCTCTGAAAACTCTTTAAAATCCATAAATTTGAAAGAATGTTTTAGTAGCCCAGCCCATGTTTTATATGTGCCCACATGTGCTAGGCTTGTAGTAGATGAACTTGAATTTGTGCCATGCTAATTTAGACCGTTTGGCCTTTTCCATATTTTGTTTGCGTCGATCTAGTCCCCATGACATCTCTATATTTTCTTTATCACGTAGTCAGACACCGGTACACCAGTTGGGAGGTGTCCTCTGAAGTGATTTGTAACTCAATACTCACCCCTGGACAGCCACCACATTTCGTGGTTACTCAAGCGTTTTCCTTTTAAGGGGTTAACTCACGTGGAACAAGCCAAATTTGTTACGGACGGTATAGACCTCTTTGTATAGATGCTTGATTCATGGACAAAGTAGCCCATTATGGGAGTGATTGTTGAAGTAAAAAAGCTCGAACAAGGTGTGACTCCTTACAAAATTATAGATGGCGAAAGAAACAAAAATGTATAAGACCGCACATCGAATAGATGGAACATCAGTGGTGATATGTGCCAACATTGACGACAATGTTTGCTATTTGAGCGGAGAAGTCTGTTCGCCACAAGTCCTATATCGGTTGGGAGTCCCTCTCGAATGAGTCATTGATCTAAGACGCATCCGCCAGTCAAAATAACACATTCCCTGATCTCAACACACTCATTCTAAAATCCCCAATGATAATATGGCTCTGATTCTCAAGTATTTCAAAGCACAGGAACTAAACAATATGTCAATATAGTGCATTTGACGAACCTAAGATTAAAGTTGACAGACTAGTTTATCAAAGACAACGTGATAAAAAGACATTTTCCATGGAAATCATGTAAAGAGTGGCCATGTTTGGTTGGGCATTTGGAAAACCCATTTGGGCTCTAAAGTCCTTTGGCCAAATGCTGTGGTGTTTGGTTCATTTTTTTGGAGACTTTGGGGAGATGCAATTGCATCTCCAAGGGGATTGAAAGGGCTTTGGGGGAATGGAGGCGAAGAGGTCCATTAGGAAGTTACATTTTCGGAATACAACTTCCACTGTTTATCTTCACCAGGGAAGAAGCCGAGGCCGACAACCGCCGGCCGACGACCGCCGACCAATAATGCGCGGCCGGCCAAGGGGTCACGCTAGGCCACCCGCCTAGGGTCGGGCGTCGGCGAGGTCGCACGACCTCGGCGATAGCCGCTTGAGGTCACGCGACCCAACGACCATCACCTGAGTCGCGCGACCCCAAGCGACCAAATCCGGCCATCCGTCGGTTTGGTGGCCGGACTTCAAAAAAAAAATATAATTTTTTTTTATTTTTTTAATTTAATAAAAATCATTTACAAATGCAAATTTTACAAAACGATATTTTGGCCAAAGTTGTATTTTAATGCAAATTTTACCAAACGATATTCACATTTCAAAAAGCCCTATTCACCCAAAGGTATTTGCATTTTGGCAAATGCATTCCCCAAAAGCCGAACCAAATGGACCCAGTGTCTCGGAGAGGGAGAGGAGGTTGGTTGAGCTTCCAAATGGATCTCCCTTATTAACAATATGTCAACGAATTAATTGTATATAACGTGTAAGACAATACTTTAAAAGTACTGTACTTTTTTATTTGAATTTTCAACAAGTGTACTTGGAGCACTAGTCAACAAAATCCTTCTCAAATCAAGCAGAAATCAGGGTAAAGTTGAGACCAACCCTGTCCTATGTTTTGCAGACATGCCACATAAAAGTATCAAGAGAGAGGGCAAAAAGGCATGCCTCTCGAGGCTGCTCCAAATCTTCAGCTATGACCACAGATAAATGTCTAGAAGTTACAGCCAATAATCTAGATATATAATCTCTTAAGTCATTCGGTCAATAATAATACGAGCAGAGTCTAACAAACATGTGATACCACTAGAAGCATTTCCCCTACGAAACTGAACATGTGGAAGAGCCCACTTTTCGATGAATCGCAGAAGTGCCAACAGATGATGCAGGACTTCTAGTAATAAGGCATGTAGCGTGCTGGCCTTCTGAACCTGGGAACCTTCCTGCAATAGCATGAGGCAGTAGAATCAACCAACAAGCCCTATAACAGTAGATAATTGACTTTGGAGAACGAGATACCTACCCGTATCCATAAGGAGAGTAGAAATAAGGAGGTACATATGGCCTCCGGAACCTGTAACTCGCATATGGGTTAAAGCGCCTTGGGAAGTACTGCTTCATCCCAGGAACGTTGGTCCGTTTTGGCAAAACCTAAGTCATTCACATCATAATAAATATCAAATAATCATTGTTATAAAAAAAATTAATTTACCACCTAGATGCTGAAATCAGCACCAAATACACCATATATGTGTTTTGTTAACAGATCTCCCATGGACATTTGGTAAAATAATTAAGGAAATATTACAGTTTCTAATGCACTAACTTTTCTTGTGTCACGTGTATCCACTACTTTGAGAAATTAATTATTTTGTTTTAGGTATATTTAACAAGTCTCCAAGAACACTAGTTAACAGGAACCTAAATTTATGTGAAGGTTGACTCCATCATGACATTAGAGCTAGCATGCAATCCATAACAAGCTTATGGTCCCAGACAAGTGCCATGCCCTCATTCCGACATATGGAAAAGTAAAAACTCTTGCAAGCCAAAGATATCAAACTTCTATGGTACGTTGGAAGTTAAGTATTGCATATTCAGAAAATAATGTCATGCCACTGGAATATCTTGAATGTTGCTAAGGTAAATCCCACAAATTATAAATAAGAAGAGTTACCTTCAGCTGACGTCCATGCAATTCAGATTCGTTCAGAAGGAGAGCCTCCTGAATAGCTTCAGCTTCAAGGAACTCAACATAAGCAAAGCCCTTTGGATGGCCGAATTTATCAGTAAGAATTGTCACTCGGTTGACTGTACCACATGATTGAAAATGTTGCTGCACTTCTTCAGGGGTACAAGCATAATCAACCTGCAAGCACCATTTTAAGTCACAGGCCTTCACTGGCACAATGCATCTAGCCAACAATACAAAAACTGACTTAACATGCTTTTTGAATGAGCATATGCCCACATGCATATCAAAGTACATGGTTCACATCAGCCATTGTCTCTTACTAGGCAAAATAAAAAGTATTTCAGGACAGCCCCTTCATCAAAAATACACATATACATGAAGCCATGTCCTGATCTATGACATCGACAGAAATTACATGCTTAACAACCATAGTTTCATGACTGATACTGAGATCCCTCTTTCTTATTTATCATTAGGGCTGTGGCAGAAAAAATATCTCCAGTCAATTGTAAAGCACATTGAGCAGATTTAGCAAGTTCTATTAATGCTCCTTAAGAATTGAATTGATAAATTTTTTAAGGCGTCAACCCAGCTTATCTTTTTTTTTTTTTTTTTGTTAACCCGGGAACTGCCGTTCAGTTGACAGCTGGTGACATAAACCCAGGGCGACGCTAGTGCAGGGCCCCACCTCCCATGGCGCCGCACTTCAGTCGCGCAAATGACGAGGTGGGGAGTCGAACTCTGGCCTTGGCCAGTGTGCAACTCCACCATCTCTGCCACCAACGAGGTGGGTAACCCAGCTTATCTTTTTTTTTTTTTTTTAATGATTTGGGAACTCTCGTATAGCTGGCAGCTGGCGAGGTAAACTCGGGGTGACGCTAGCGGAGGACCCACCATCCCGACGTCACACTTAAGATTTCGCGGCCAACGGGATTCAAACTCCTCTCCTCCTCACAAAGGATCATGGGAGCTTCATTCAACTGGGTCACCGCAGGCGGTGGTAACCCAGCTTATCTTTAGTACCTACTAAGTGCGAAAAAGTATACTACATCTTTATTTTCCCTGTTTTCCTTTTTGCTGCTCCAACCGCCATTGGCAGACAACCATCATCTTATGTTAACTCCAACTGAGCAACATGGAACTTCAAACACAACACCATAAAGTCTACACAACTTGCACAGGTTGCCTTCTATATCTCAAGCAAACTTCAAGCAAACTTCAAGTTCATCTTTGCACATCCTCCGGATCTAATTACTAAGCAACCCCAATTAATAAATTCAGAATAAGGAACAGACTCTCAAGTTGAGTGAACAGTCTGTAGCCAAAATTAAACATCTAAAGTGCGAGCTTTCCGTGTGGACTTGCAGGCAGGTGATAGAACTTTCTGAAGAAGCAGAACAGACTAACAGATTTTAGAGGTCGAAGAATCATCATCACGGGGACATGAGTCCATGACTTGTCTACTCCTTGCTCTGTGTAGGTTGCTTAAGGTCTCGAAACCATAACTACTTAAACCAAGTAACAAAAGGCTAAGGCACTGCAAAAACCTAGGAACAGAAACAGATACCGAAGACAGATTCTACTCTGAAACAGAAACAGCTGACCAGCATAATCTTTTTGGAAAAAGTTTACTGTCAACCCCCTGACAAAATTTAAGGAAATACCAACAAAAATACATATTACTTTTGACCCAATGACTACTTATACACCTCTATTTTTGCAAACATCACTCATATACCTTCAAGCAAAACCTCTCATTGGAAAGACCAAATTGTCCCTCCTTGCTAACTCACTTAAAATATCTTGCTCAGGGTTAATTGGTTTTGAGTCTTTTCGGTGGCCATCAGAATTTAGAATTTGCATATGGGCATTTTGGGGAAAAAGAAACAAAATTTTTGTAAATACGGACACAAGGATAAATGATGTGAAGATGCAAAGTAGTCTCCAAAGCTCAACTCAGTATGTATTTGGTATTTTCAAAAATAAAAGTCTGCAAGTAGCCATTTAGTGAAAGGTAAAGTTTGCTTTTGGTATTTTCCCAAAAGATTATACCTCCCAAACTGCACAAATGAAGAAGAAGATAGAAATTCAATAATAACACATAGCCAAACTTAGTAAAATTCTGGTGAATCTCCAAAGACTTTTGGTCAGCCAAGCTACAAATAGCTCTTTCAGGGGAAAAATAACTAAAAAATTTTCACCCTTCTCACATAAAAGGCCAGATTGCAAAAGCTCCCCAAAAATACTTTTCTTTTTCTAAAGAAGAGATAAGGATAAACCAGAACAACTTATCCACTAAGTAGGGTCCAATGATGTTAGATGATCAACCACCATACAGTGGATTAATGTACAGGTCTATTGAGGGGAGCAAATCTTATTGATAATTTAGTAGAACTATCGATAAATACAAACAATAGAATAACGACACAAGCAAGACACAGCCGAACACCCCTCACCAGGTCTGCTATATCACGAGAAGTCCTGAGGCCAAGTCAGCGGCACCAGCACCAACACACCACCACCACCATGAGCAGTAGCAAGGGTATGAGAGCCCGTAGATTCTACAGAAATCCTAATAAATCATCAACTACTTTAGAGCCATCTAACATCTCTCTCACTGATACAGAACATTCTTCAAATATTCCCATCCCCAACTTTCAAAATTCTACTCTTTTTCCATGCGCCACTTGTTTTGCATTTTTTCTTTCATTCATTCTCTTTTTTTTTTCTTTTTTCCCATCTTTCCCTTTCTTTTTTTCTCTTGTTGGTTCTTTTTCCTCCACAGCGCGCACACTTTTTCACCCACACAACAGAAACTTTGCACTGTTTTTCTTCAATTTTTTTGTTCTTTTTTCTGTCGCATGATTTTTTGCGACTTCAATTACTTTTTCCCCACATCTATTCAACCAAATCTAATGCAAAATTAACTTGGGCTCAAAAGACAGTGTAAAGATTCCTGCTCAATCTATACAGACAACTTGAAGAATGAGAAACCTGCAATCACAGTGAAACACGAAGTCAACCATAACTCAAGGTTGACTGACATAGCTTAGTGGTCAAGTCAAAATGAAATGCAGGCAACTTTCCATTACGCAAGAGCAAATGTGAGAGAACTGCAAATTAAAGATCTAGTTTGACAGGACTACGAAAAAGAAAATATCGTGAAGATTCACACACAAGGCAATAGACAAGACAATGGTAGAACCATAAAATTGCGGGGAAAAGTCATCTAAGTCATGAAGTAGATAAATTCAGAAAAACCTAACAGATAATGCAAAAAAATTTTAACTCAAATATGCACATATAATTTTCTGCTAGAAAGCTGGCTATGCTCTTTCCCCATTGTTAGTGAACAAGCTATCTTATTTCACAACTTTGAAAAAGAGATCTCATCTACAACTGCCCAATCCGACCTCAGGATTAGAATATTACGAAAGAGACAGATCCTAGTAAACCTAGAATTGAAGACAACAATTCTTCCCTGTATTCCATTCGTTAGGCCTTAAAAAATAAGGATCTACTGCTTTCCCTTCAGAATTTTGCAATGAAAGAAAACTAAAATATTAGGACCAGATTTTAAATGACTCTACATGTATGCCTTCAAAAATGAATGATGTTTGAATTTCAGAAGCAGAGAAGAAAATTTTTAATAAAGCAAAAAAATAAAAAGCGGAACTCATAATAAAAACCCCTTTAAAGCAATTCTTTGCTGGCAATCCCCTTCATTTCTTAAAAGCGCAAAGTTAGTTAAAGTCTTTCAGTCATTTATCTTTTAGGAGGGCCTGATAGGTTCCAACATTAACCTAATGATAAAAGATAAAGGATGACATTACAATGTCATTGCAAAAAGATGACATTAGATTAAATTAATGCTCTGTCTTTTTTCTTGTATAAGAAAAGATAATTCTCTACTCTTCCTTTTCGAGAATCCACGTATCCAACAAACCAGTCTCATCCTAACACACACTTGGTGCGTGTCTTTACCCCAAAATACTACCAAACGAAGTCTAGCAACAAGAACTAAACATCCAGTAGCAAAAACCTAAAAAAAAAAAAAAACAAGAATTAAATACTATGCCACCACTAACAACCATAGCAAACCAAATTTATTCAACTGCAACTAAGAATATAACCATCTTCCACCATCGGCAACCCATTCACGAGCAAACACAAAACAAGATCGTCACAGAGTGCATGGTTATGATTACTTTGTTATCTTTAAAGATAATTTAGATCTGAGATTTATCGTTCCAAATTTCTTTTGTCATCATAACACCTGGGCATACTTTGCCAAGCACAGATGTGCATCATTATAAATGCAATGTGGGATTACAATAGTGAATAACCTTCATGCCCAGAAATGTTATTCTTGGAAGGAAAAGAGAGAAACTTCAGGAAAATCGACATCTTTATTATGAAGTTCTATATCAATAAGGTCCTTATTTTTCTAAAAGCACAGTGATAGTAATAAGCGAAATATCTGCTCACGTTTCAAGAAAAACATGTCAGCACAGACAAACATGAACTGAGGAAAGTGTCATGTAGAAGTATATGCAATAAAATTTAAGATTTTTATCCTATTAACAGAAAGATGGATAAAGTGCAAAATGTCTTGAAGGAAAACTCATGTCTAGATAACATCAGAGAACTGTCAGAATCATCAAAATCACCTGAAAATAAATGTCTCGATGGTGAAAATAACTCCAACATTTGAAGAGAAAAATTAGACTCAAATAACAAACCCTTGAAAATTTCAAACAAAAGCAAACTCTAGTAGCTAATCCAAGGTCATATCCTTTATCAAGAAAAGCATTGTCAAGATAGCCAACAAGTTACCAAGAAATAACAGTCAAACTCACATTTCCAACAAACACAGATCTGGTATCGACTTCCTCCTTGCTTGCCTGAGAAGCAGCTGCACTAGCAGGATCTGTGAAATTGAGACAATGACCAGACAGCGTCAACACAGAAATAAAAAGAAAACAGTTTCATTCACTAGTTCAGGTAGAGTTCCAAAAATTAATCTTAGAGTATAAAATCTGATTCTCCAGAAAACACAAACAAATAAAAAGTCAAATAAATCTGAGCATAATATGTGGCCAATTTCAATGCCCAAAGTGAAAGTTGCAGGTAAGCATATGGACAAAGACTTGAACAAACTCTCCAACATCCAGAGAAAGAAAAGGTAAGTATTCATCAAAAAGCATGATGGTGAAATCAGTAAGTCTTCTAAAAGTGATGGTTCATTTTCTCTACATCACAAGATAAGTTTGTTATCTACGAAACCATATTCCAAGAGGCGAAAGATGTTCCATCCTTATGCCAATCTATCTTTCACAGCTGACCACAAATCCATGAAAATAAAGCGTCAAGCAGACAAAAGAGAACAAATTTCCAGTAAGAATAAACTACCGTAGACAAACAACAGAATTACAGGACAACAAGAGAAAGAACAATCGAAACAGCGAGAACCCGTCCTCATCAGACGTCAGCCATCCACAAATCAAAGGGTCAGGCAGGAGATCCAAGAAAAACCCTGATATCAATCCAATTACCCAAAAGAAAAAAAAAAAAGACGCCCACAAATCAAAACAAAAGGAGACCTTGGACAGCACCCATTTCCTTCTCGACCTTGGCTTGCATCTCGCGGAGAGCAGCAGCCTCCTCTTCCATTTCCTTCAGCCTCTTCTTCATCTCATCCAGCTCCTGCATCGACCCACCATTCAAAAACAAAAACTCAAAGAAACCCGGAAGAAAAATCCCAGCACCAAGACGATCGAGCAACACATTCGACCACAAAACCACGCAGGCATCGAGATCGATCGAAAGAGGGAGAGAGAGAGACCTTGACGGCATCGTCATCGGCGGTGGACATGTCGACGTCGGCGTGATGGGCGTCCATCTCGCCTTCCATCTCGCCCTCCACGGGGATCTCTCCGCCGTACACCTCGTGCTCTTCTTCTTCCATCCTCTCTCGCTCTCGCACGCTCACCCGACCAAACCCTCCGCCAGGCAACAGCTGAATTTTTTGTGGTCTCTGGGACGAGCTTTGCACAGAAACGGCAAAGTGTGCTTAAAGGCGATGGCAGGTTTAGGACGATTTTGATTTTTTTTTTTTTTTTTCTCTCCTTCTTCTGAGGAAGAATTTATGATTTATTCCGAAAAAGGAAATTCGGATCTTTTTTTTTTATTGCAAGAAATGGAAATTCAGATCTAATTAATTAATATTACTTAAATATAATCATTCTATCGTTGGATACTGGATAGTATAGTACGACGTGAAATGATATTATATATTAGGAGTGCGAGAAAACTTTAGATTTGAAAATTTATTTTGGAAAAATAATTGGTTATATCACTTTAAAAAATCAATCAATTAAAAATATTTTCATTATCAAGAATTAAAATATTTTCCATTTATTCATTTTTATAAAAATTATAAACAGTCATTTTTTGGAATACATTTTCAAATCTTGAGTTTTCAATTCAATAAACATATCTTAAGGGTTAAGTAACACCGACATTGACATGTAACGCATGATACGACATAACATACTGACATGTTATTTCTTAAAAATTAGAGAATTCTGACACATTAGAACATATTGTATACATGATAATTATAATTCAAATTAATTAATAAATGATAAAAAGAGTCTCGAATGAATTTATCCTAAAAATCATGAGTTGTAGGAAGTGAAAGTAAGAAGAAAAAAAGAAGACTATATTTTTCTTCCTTTTCCCCTTATTATTTTTATTATTATCTTATTTTTTATATATTTACATTTTGATTTATCATTTATTGAAAAATTTTAAAATTGATCATGTAGTGTCAAAATCACATGTCAATATTCTACATTCATGTGTCAGAAGGGTTGATGTGTGTACATGTTGGAGTATCGAACACAACACGAAAACTCCCGAAGAGTGTTAACACAAATACAAAAGATTTAAAATTGTATTGACACAATTACAATATATTTGTAACTTTTTTGGTAATTTTCCCCTCTTTATATATATATATATATGATGAAACAAGTCATTATTGTAATATGTCATGTTTTTAGTTTTACCTATTTTTAGGTTATCAAAATTTACTAGTTAATTTATGTAAGATTAGTGTACTAAGGGATGATAGAGGCAAGTTGGGTGATTTAGATTACTAAATTATAAAATATTATCTTTCCATTAATTTAGATTAATTGACTAGTTGATTGATAAGACTATTTACGGAATCGACTTGTTAAAGAGTAATTCAAGGACACTTGTTATGTAACTGAATAAGAAAATGTTATACGCGTTAATTGACATTCTCGCGACATGTGTAATAAATGTTTTGAAAAGCAATCGCTTTCTTATTAGCTATGCTTATCGAGAGTCTCGGAACACTCTTGAACTTTGTCCTCTGTAGTTTACCGGAATTCAGAACCATGCAACTATCGCGTGCTTCGCGTGTGACGAAGTCGAGGAAGAGCCTTGAAGCTTGTCCAAAAGAGAAGTTTGATGGCCAAGGGAAAGAGACGAATCCCCCTTTCAAATGATGCATTCTTAAGGTACTAGGTTGAAACAAGAAACGGATGTCGGTGAATATTCAACGATGTGGAGATCCAAGGATGCTAAACCAAACAATGATACCTCGTTGCATGTCGTGCAGACATAGGTTAAAGGACATTGAAAGGAAGCAAGAAAGAGTGAGGAGGGCAGAATAGATCGTGACTGGAGGAAGATAGTTTAGGGAAAATATTTTTGTATCTTCTTCAATTCTCCCTAATGTACATGGCTTTGTAATTATAGTACAAGATGTACACAATAAATGGCAATGGTATGTTCTAAAAATCTATCTTAATCTCAATCTATTCCCTAATTGATTTAGTGCACAATTATAATCAAAATGGATTCTTGAGCATATCTTCTAATATTCCCCTTCAAGCCGGTGGCTTATAAATGTCCAAATGCTTAACTTGCTCAACAGATATGTGTGTTGTCTTTGGCGTAGAGGTTTGGTGAAGATGTCCGCAAGTTATTCTGTGGTTCCAAATCATCTTGTCTCGATTATTCCTTCCTGAATTTTTTTCTCGAGTGAAATGCCAATCCACTTCTATATGCTTTGTCCTTTCGAGCACTATGGGATTTGTTGCATCCTTGAGTGTTGCATCATTGTCACAAAACAGCTTTGTTGGACATTTCAATTGTATTCCAAGGTCCCAAAGTAAGCCTCATATCCATACAATCTCGCATGTAGCCTTTGTCATAGCTCGATATTCTATTTCAACTGAAGATAAAGATACAATTCTCTGCTTTTTGGTCTTCCATGAAAGAAGAGATTCTCCCAGTTTAACACAGAAGCCATTGATAGATCTTCTGCAAATGGGGCAAGTTGCGTAGTCCTCACAATATGTCGTCATTTCCATATTGCATTTCTGAATAGGAGTGCACTTCTTCAAATTCTTCACCACCTTCAGCGCAGCATTCATGTGAAATTGCTTCGGATTGTGCATAAATTGACAAAATGTCTACACCACATATGATACATTAGGTCTGGTCATAGTTAGATATATAAGTTTTTCAATGAGTTTCTAATAACTCAATGGATCTTCAAGTATGGGATCATTATCTTGAGATATTTCCGCATTGTAATCTGATGTGGTTAATTCGGTGTTCTGCTCAATTGAAATAACTATTGGTTCGCACCTTGATAGATCGGCCTTTAATATAATTTCTAGTATAAATTTCCACTGACTGAGAGAAATCCCTTGGTCGAATTGGGCAATCTCAATCCCAGGGAAGTATTTAGGTGCTCCTAGATATTTTATATGGAAGGTGGTATACAAATCTCAATCCCAAAGAAATCCCTTTATCATTTCCCATGATGAGAATATCATCAACATATATCATCAAGTAGATAGATGACATACCTTTAGTTTATGTTAATATGACGTAATCATATCTGGAATATTTGAAGCCTGCAGTTGTGAGAGCATTGACAAACTTGGCATACTATTGCCTAGAAGATTGTTTCAAGCCATAAAAGAGATTTGCGTAAATGACATACTTTATTTTCCTCCTAACTCTGTAAATCCTGAGGAATATCTATGTAAATCTCCTCATCTAAATTGCCATGAAAAAAAGGCATTGTGCACATCCATTTAATGTCATGGCAAATCATGGATAGTTGCCACCAATAAAAAAGAACGAATCGTGACATCTTTAGCCACTAGAGGAAAAGTCTCATGATAATCGAAACATTCTCATTAAGCAAATCCTTAGGCCACCAAACGAGACTTGTAACGTTCAATGGAGTCATCAGCATGATATTTTATTTTACAAACACACTTGCATCCAATTGGTTTTCTGTTTGGAGGTAGGGTGACCAAATCCTTAGTATGGTTATCAATCAGTGCCTATAATTTTGCCGCCATAGCCTTTTGTCATCGTGGATCACTGGATGCCTCATTATAACTAGATGGTTCCTTATCTTCTGATATGTTATCAATGCAACATTGTTGATACCCAATTTTTTGTCGACATTTTAAACATTCATTTTGCAAGAAAATATAAAAAAAATAAAAAGCAAAAAAAAAAAATGAATGAAAAAGAATGAAAACATTAAAAAATATGTAAAGGAAACAAAAAGAAAACAAAAAAAAGGGGGAAAACGCTGAAAAAATATATAAAGAGAGGCTCATTTTTTTTGCCAGGGGGGCCATTGGACAAGATTTTCCATTTCTCTCTCTGAAATTTTCGCGCGCGGATTCTCTCTCAGGGGCTCTTTGCTCCCGCTCACTCTCTCTCCTCTCAGACGCTCTCTCTCAATCTCACGACACTTGCACTCTCTCTCGAAAGGGGATTCTCTCTGGTGAATCGGTTTCTCCTTCTTGATCGCCTTCGGTTCGAGGGATTTCAATTGATCTGAGCTCGATCAGTTAGGCTTATCACCGGAGGTTTGATCGTTCTCTTGATCAGAGGTGACGACAGTCACCGCGGCAACGACAACAGTGAATCTGGTTTGGCGGATCACCCTCAGAAATCGAAAACCGATGATCAGGTATCGCGAAGGGGTTCTCAATTGCTCTCGGTTCTGGTGGTTCTGAAGGTTTCTCAGCAAATCTCTCTCGGTTTGGGGCAAAGATCGGCGACATCAGCAACTTCAGCCACGGTGACGGCTTCCGATCGTCTTCTTGTTCTGCTTTTTCAATCTCTCTGTTTTGGTTCGAGCTATTGCTCGCTCGCCTAATTGATCTGAGCTCGATCAGTTAGGCTTATCACCGGAGGTTTGATCGTTCTCTTGATCAGAGGTGACGACGGTCACCGCGGCAACGACGGCAACGAATCTGGTTTGGCGGATTACCCTCAAAAATTGAAAACCGATGATCAAGTATCGCGAAGGGGTTCTCAATCACTCTCGATTATGGAGGTTCTGAAGGTTTCTCAGCAAATCTCTCTTGGTTTGGGGCGAAGATCAGCGACATCGGCGACTTCAGTCGCGGTGACGGCTTCCGATCATCTTCTTGTTCTGCTTTTTCGATCTCTCTGTTCTGGTTCGAGCTATTGCTCGCTCGCTCGCTCAATGGAAGACCGGCGGTCGAGAATTGCACGTGAGTTCTCTTTCTCTCTCGATCCATATAAGTTGTTAGCCTCTGGTTTCTCTCTCCCATTCGCTCCCTCTGACTCAAACATTTTCTCTCGATCTTGCCCGCCGGATTTGACTTGCTGGAACGGCCGGTCGAGGAGCTTGGAGTTTAGAGTTCAGACCGTGTCATTGACAGCCACAGCTTCGATCCCTCGCCGTTCATTCAAGGTTATCTATCTCTCTCTCTCAATCACTCTATCTATGGTTCAATCAGGTGAGGAAGAACAAGTTTATCGAGTTTCTCCCGGTAAATGTCGTTTGTTTAAGTGGTGATGTTGTCATCGTTGTTATTGATTGATGGATTTAAAGGATCTATTTAGGCTCTGGTTCGCATTTGATCTTGAGCTAAGTAGATATCTAATTAAGCCGTATTTCGTGCTGTGTAATCAAGACAAACGATTGTTGTATCGTAAAGGATGGAAATTGGTGTTGGAATCGTTGCTTGTATGCTTAGATTTCTCTATTATATCTCATTTTCCCCTGTCCGTATCACTCTGATGTGCCATCGCTGTGTATGTGGTGTGGCCAACGATCGAGTAAGAGCTTGCCTCTTCAAATAGAAGTTTACTGACAGTGGTTGACAAGGCTACAATAATTGACTATGGACTCTCTACATTTAGTTGTTTTCATTACTTGTGTTTCTTCTTTTCTGTCCGTCATTCACATCTTTGTTATTGAGCTATTTCAAGGCCCTGTGTACATGAAGGTGAGACTATACAGCATCCGAGGTTTAGAATTCTTATAAACAATCTTTTCATGTTGAGTTGGGGAAGTAAGAAAATGAGTTTTACTCTTAGTTTGTCTACGAGTAGTATTAAAGAGGGCATTAGTCATCAGTGAAGTTGCTTACTACTTAAGAGTGATTGTAGTATTCTTGACTGTTATGTTGCTGTGATTTGTTATCATGTGTGCTTTTAGTGGGTCAAATGCGGGTCACGTGTATTTGATGTTTGCTGTTCATTGCAAATGCAAATTTGACTTTCCAAGACACACGCCATATATGAATATCAATATGCTATAATTGCTGCTTATGATTGAAGCATGTGGAAAAGATATTATGTCAAGGATAAGTCAAATTTTACTGAAAATCGATCCATGTATGCTGACCATGTTTTGATATCCCATGATTAGGTGTGCATTTGATTCCAACTTGAGGCTAATTTGGTTATGGATTGATACCATTTTGATCAAGTAGACTCATTCATGTTTGTGAGAAAATATGGCTTCAATTTCATGACAATTTGTCATCAATTAATCACAATTTGCAGTCTCGTATGCTCTGTTACCATTCCAATTGCATGCTGGAAGTTGTGGGTTAAGTATAGATTAGATGAATTATATCTTAGCTTGGTTCTGTTTTGCTGTTTTGCTGCTCTGTTCTATATGGGTTATGTTGTTGTGAGTCCTTTTATCTACCTCCTCATGTGGTACAAGAATGTGCACTTTGTAATGTGTTCTTTTGATGAAGTTCTGCTAATTTCAATCTGTAGACATTGTGATTGTGTCAACATGCGGGCATGTCTTGATAGATTTTGCTTCTTTCTTGATATTTCGTAATAGATGCCGAGAGTTTTTGGAATTGGTCAGCATTTACTAGATTCAACAATTGTTAAAAACAGAGCTACAGTTTGTAAATAATTAAATGTTTTGTTTTCATGCTTTTAATGACTTATGTTGTTTGCCATTTTCACATGATTTTTTGTGATTAGATTCTAAAATTGGTGCCTAAATGAAAGTTGTTCATTAGGTTCCAATCTATATCAAATAAAAATTTCGTGATAATTGAAGATCATTTACTCAGGTTGAATATTTCTAGAATATCCTTGATCTTGTTTGAAATTTTGCTGTTATGATTGGTTCTCTGTTTCAGATGACCTTTTGTGCAAATGACCCGATACGAGCTGGTTGCTGTGGTTTTCTGTGTTTGATTCCTTAATGAGAGCTGAAGATGGTTCGACTAGCTTTCCAACGAGTTATAATACACCCTGATCCGATATCATTAGCCACATGAAATCTTCTTTAAAAGTTAGGAAGTAATTCTGGAAAATTGTTGTGTTCTACTTTGATGTGGAAATTCGTATGCCTGTTTTGACTGATATGCCTCAGTCCTTAGAATGAGCTGGTAGACGATAGTAGATAATGTTATTAGGACTTAATGTCTTCTAGAGATTTTGTAATAGACTTCTCGAGCTTTCCATAGACATATTATATGTGCGATTTGACTATCGTTTGCCCTGCCTGATGAATGTTACCATATCAATGTTTGATTCTGGAAATTCAGAGGATATATTAGACTGATTTTCATTTGTGCTATGATTTCTATGATTATTTTTTGATGAAGTTGTCTGCAAGAAACTTGTGCCTCATTGTCTTCTTAACATTTGAAACACGTATTACAAGTTTCACATTAATGTCATATTTGAATCTCGTTTGATATGAATATTATGCATCATTTTGGCTAATTGCAATTGAAATTTTTCAAGCATGACATTCTTAGTTCCAAGTCACTTTGCAATGTTAATGACTTGTGCGACTTCTTTGCATTCTGATTTAGGATTAAATGTTTACCCAAACCTTTTTCGCATTCAACCTTATGTCATGTGCAAGTTTCACATTTTTGTACATTGTCTAGGTGGTCTTACGAACCTTTAAACATGCATTGTATTTTGTCTTGTTTGTGACTTGAATTTGCTAGATTCATGTTCATGTTTGATGCCTATGTCTATTCATTATAATAATGATTTCTATGCATTGTTTAGTCATATAAGATGAGGCAAGGGATTCTTGTTTCTTAGACTAGGTTTAGAATAAGTTCCTGAACATGGACCTTAGCGTGAAGATGGTGGAGGTCGATGTCCATTCCAACCATTGTCATGTACTATTTGTTTTCCCGACATATATCTCGGGTTCCATGCATTATATAAAACCCGACGAGTTGCGGGTTTCCTTTATTTCCCAATTGTTTTCTCTTTTATATTTTTAGAATTACATGATTAGGTTTAATTGCTTTTCTTGATTGTTTACTTCATGTCTTGCAATTTCATTTTCATTACTTGTTTTCCTTTCATTTCTTAGAAATATAATATAATGAAAGTAATCCATCACGCATGATCATTTAGCATAGAATTGATGATCCCGAAAATGTAAAAAGAAATGCATGGACATGTTAGGAAAAACACAATATATTGTTTAGGTACCAAAATGGCGCTAATAGCAATATTAGCGTAACCCAAGTCCCCAAACCTAGATATTTGGTTGTGTAGGAATCAAGGGAACACTCCCAACCCTCGATTGGGTTTCTAGCCGACCCCCAAAAATGAGGCTAGTAGCGACTCTTATATATTTTTAGGTTGTTATAAACAACTAGATTGCATAAATAAACCTACTGTCACGCGAGGTACGAGCTTGGGAGAGCTCACGATCTTGAGATCAAGTATCCCTAAACCCGACCTTTCCCACCTTGGACTTTTCGAGGGGCGGCGAGATCGGGTCACGACAAGCATCTATGTTTTAATGAAAACTTATAGAAAGAAACATAAAAGGAGATCGTGTAGTGAATACCTGGTGAATTGAATGAGGCACATACATAATCTTTTGTCCATCTCAGTGGGCATGTAGTGCGACCAAAACGTTGTGGAGGATATGCTCATGGTGGAGGAGAAGATGTTACCTTAGTGGTGAGTTCTAGTGAGATATTAGGATTGTCCTCCACATCTGATAAATTCTTGGACACTTGTTCCATAATGATATCTATGGTTAGAGTTTCATAAGAAATTTGAGCTATTGCTAGAGGAACAACCCTTTTAGGAGGTGCTATTAGAACATATTCAGGAGACAAATCTTCTTAAGACAAGAAATTGTGAGGATTATTCATGATGCCCAAGCTTTCATTCGAGGAATCTTTTTCATGAAATGAGAAGACATCTTCATGGAAAATAACATCTCTACTAACAGAGAATTCCCCTGTCGATGGTTCAAGAACACGTTGTATGTTAGGATAGCTCATGAATATAAAACGCCGAGCATGGGGGCCCATTTTGTCCCAATGGCCCACTATAATTGCATAGCACAAACATTCGAAAACTTTTAAATAATCCAATGCTGGTTTTTTTTTTTTCCTAAAAGGTAGTTCGAAGAGGGTTCTTCCATCTAGTATCTAAGTAGGCATACAGTTGGTGAGATAAGCTACAGTAACAATGCAGTTGCCCCAATAATTCTCTAGGATGGATGCTTGGAATTTTAATGTACATGCAACTTCCAAAAGATGGCGATTTTTATACTCTACCACCCCATTTTGTTGTGGGGTGTAAATGTAGGAACTTTCTTGTAGGATGCCATAAGAAGAAAAAAAGCAAAGTGCAATCATGGCTGAAGAACTCTTTTCCATTATCAATGTGGATGTGCTGTATAGGTCTTCCAAACTAATTTCTCGATAAGGTGATGAACATTTTTAAATGGGAGAAAACTTGGCATTTTGACTGTATCAAAAGAACCCATGTGGCATGAGAATAATCGTCTACAATTGTGAGAATGCAATGTGACCCACCATGGTGTGATGTGTGATAAGTTTCCCAAACATCCACATGAATTAATGAAAAAGTGTCACTTACATGAGTTTAGCTAGAAGGAAAAGAGGTATGTCATTGTTTTGCTAGAGGTCATATATGGCATTGAAAATAAGGAAATGAAGCATTATGATCCATTCTTGAATGCATAAGAAAATCTTTGTCATTGGTAGTCATATGGCACAATGATATTTTATTCGAAGAAATGGATGGCAAATCAAAATTATGTGGGAAACTAGTAAAAAAAAATAATCATTCAGAAAGACTACCCAAGATCAATTTGCCAATTGAAAGGCCTTGAAATAAGCAAGTGTCAAAATCAAATAATACATTATAAGAATTTTCCTTGCAAACTTTGGACATAGAAATGAGATTAAATTGAAATTCTGGGACATAGAAGACATTTTGAATGGTACTATGCTTGTCATTGTGACATAAGTAATATTTTCATTGGGCAATTGCACAGAAAGAGGGAGACCCAAGTTCCTATGCATATTAGAGAACAATCCATTTTCATAAATACTATGATCACTTGCTCCTGAGTCAATTATCCATGCCTTTTTTGAAATACAATTGATCAGACAATGAGATACACATGAAAAACTTCATCCTTTGTTCGAAGTGTAATGCCTACATTAGCTGTTGATATTGCCCATATGTAATGGGTTGATCAACATTCGGACCAGTAAGCCCAGTGACTTGGCAAGCTGTAGAATATTCCTTCTTTTTTCCTTTTTCTCTAGGTTTGCCATGCAATTTCTAACAATTATCAATTGTAAGGTGCGGGTGTTTGTAATATTCATAATATAATGTACCTTTCCCTCTCGAATTTTGTCCATAACTTTTTGATGATGTGGAAAAAACTTGACTGTCGGATGCCTTTGCCACGAAATCATGCCCATCATCCGATTCAATTAATTGATCCGGCCCCTACAAGCCATCCAATCGGTGCAAACAATCTAGCCACTCACTCCTTCCATTTTAAGGGAACACATATCACTGCCTCCATGGAACCCTATCTCCTCTCGACGATCATTTCTCTTGGCCTAGGGTTTGTGTGCTTGATTCTTGTCGTTCACTACGAGTACCAAGCACAATATTGTCACCTCCTCTCGCATACTCCGGTGATACGAGCTGCTGGCTCTCTTCCTAAACGGCCAATTGGAAGATTTGCCCAAGAGGTGGTACCGCTTCCATTGCCAAGATCTGTAAACAAAATGTTAGGTATGATTCATTCAAAATCAGTATAAATCAATCCCTTTTTCCCTTTATTTCATAGATCTGTATTGCTCAAGTTTTCTTCTGGCCCCTCGAGCTTTTCTTCAGCAACTTCAAATTTGTTCCAAAGTGATGATAACTTATTGTAACAGGCCATGATTATCATATTTCCTTACTTGAGTTCATTGAGTTCCTACATGAGGGAAATTTTTTGGCTCGGTCTAATTTGTGGTACATTTCTTTAATACTTTCCCACATGCTCTTTGAGTCCTCTATTGGTGGAACACTAGCATGACTTCTAGAGATATGCAGTTACCAATCCACATTTGAACGAGTTGATTATATTTTCTCTAATGTTGGACCAATCACTCATCGGAGGGAATTAAGACTTTGAGGAAACCATCTTTGTCCTTCGTCACAAGGGCCCACCGGAGATCTTGTGACCACCTGGAATAGTTCTTTGGCCCAGTCAATTGCAAACTAATGAGTCACAATTTTAGTCCGTTGGCGGTCGATGCGTACCGGGGGTTGCTGGGCTCTAGATGGCCAATGATGGTTGCGATTGGAAATGGCAGAAATCTGGCTGAAAAACTCAGGAAAGGATTTGTCCTCATACCCAAATTGTTTTACCCAATTCCATGGCTCGTATTGAAAAAACTTGAGCAAGGATTTGTTCCCATACCTAGTTCACCTAACCCTCCCGTTTGTTCGGACCCAATGGCTAGGCTTGCCCCATTTATGATTGGTGGGCTCCCATCGGGCTGGACATTGCTCTGGTAGCCCTAGTTTCCTAGCAATGATGAATTTGGGCTTGGCCCAAACTACCATGGATCGGGTACCCACATGTAAGGATGGCCTAGAATGGACTACCCCAAATTAGACTAAGCCTCGATGGGTTGCCATTGCATGGTTTGGACTTGAGTGTGCTGTTGTTGGGTCATGGGAATTACCATAGATGGATTTTGATACTATGAGGATTGTGGCGTGACTTTTCCTACAAGTTGGTCGTTAGAGGCGGAGGGCAAGTTTTGTGGGTTGGTTATGGTGGTAAAAAATTTGCTTGCTTCTTCTTCCTTTATAGGTTAGAATTCCTTGACAAGCAATCAAAGCATAAGCTAAATCAGGAGCTTGGAAGCTTTGATACCAAGAAAGGAAGCACGAAAGAGCGAGGTGGGCAAAATAGTGACTAGAGCAAGATAGTTTTGGGATTTTTATTTTGTTTTGTATTTTCTTCAATTCTCCCTAATGTATAAGGCTTTGTAATTACAATACAGGATTAACACAATAAATGTCTATTGACACCTAAATTTTGGCAACCCATTTAGTCATTTATTGCATTAAAAAAATTATGAGTTGATTTTATTCCTGAAAAAATAGTTAATTGCATAGCATATAGTTTTAGGTGCATTTATTTCTTAATTTGCATTTATATTGGGTCGGTGACAAATGGGTTTGATTTAGTAGTTCTAAACTTTAATTTGGCAGGTCGGACTAAGCCCACGAAGCAAGTAAATTGGCCCGAGCCCATTTTCTTTTAATGACAAAAATTACATAAATGGAGATTTGAAATAATATTATGGTGGATTTTTGGAATTTAAGAAAATCGGGTTGCAATCTTATCTTTATGTGATAAAATCAGGAGATGTGGAAAATAAAATAATAAAAAAGTGATATTGCGTGCAAAAAAGAAATCTTCGTGGATGTTGATTTGAAAAGGAAAATAAAACCCTAATCTTCAGCCTATAAAAAGGTTTTTGCGTAGGGTTTAAAGAGAAGGCCACACGTTGAGACACACGGCCAACTAGAAGCGAGAGAGGAAAACATGGAGGAAGGTCGCATACATGCAAGAGAGGAGCAACTAAAGAGAGAGAGAGAGAGAGAGAGAGAGAGAGAGGTTCGTAGACATATCCGTCAGTCTAAAGCGGTGTTCCGCTGCCAACTCCCACGTTGCCGCTGACTTGATGCTTCCAGTTGTCCGACTTGCACGTTGCCGCTGACTTGATGCTTCCAGTTGTCCGACTTGCGTCGGTCCAGCGCTGCTGATAGTCTTGACAACAACATCAACGGGTTTCACCTAGTCGCTGTGCCACTCCAGTTTAACGCGTTCGCTGAGAAACCGGCACCTTCCTCATGCTGCATCCGGTCAATTCCCACGGTGCTACAACTATTGCACGACAACGTGCAGCGTCGGAATAACAACAAATTTTCAGCGAGCTCCCCAGTGCTCCTGCACCGAATCTAGCCATCATAATCTGAGTTTTTCCCTGTAGGTTTACCAGTGCCTTTGCCCATGACCGACAACAAATCATCAGCCTTCTTTCGTTCCAATATCTCATCATTGCATACGCAGTCAGCGTGTAACTGCTGTGCCGAGCTTGTCCAGTGGGCACCAAGCCTCCATCGAGAAGTCCCCACAGTGAGTTGTTCCTTCCCTGGCCAAGAATTACTGGACCAGCAGGCTTTGTCGAGCAACCCATAATCAGAGTCCCATCGTCGGTCCGCACGTGACACCACCACGAATTCCCTATCGATGAAGTTGCTGCCGCACTGAGACCAAACCGATGAGATCATCAAGCTATTAAGGGAGTTATCAATTCTCAATAAAAATTCCACTTTTCTTTCCCTATAGTCACGTAAAAGGGGCACATATCATACCCATGTGAACACTTGAAAATAAGAGAAGAAGAGTTTTCTGGTTTTCTCATGGCTTCGCTTTCCTGACGTGGTTATTATATGTTTAATGCATTGCCACACACAGCCACGATCTCCATTAATCGCAAACACCACCTGGCACAAGTCTAGTCCGCTCCATTGATTTTCCCAGATTTGTTGAGTAGTTCGTTGCGACGATTTCAGTCCAATCTAGTGGCCGCCACATCGGTTCCAGCATCATCCACCACGAGCCATCGCTGGTCCCATCATCCGATGAGTCCAAATTTGAGAATGATATTACGAAATTGGTAAATATATTATCCAAATTTAATTTGATAATTTCCTTACTTAATTTGTTGATATTGCGTTCAAATTCAAATCTTCTGATGATGCATCCAATCCAAATTTTCTTGGAAATAGTTTTTAAATTATGGATTTATTCCTTAATTTCACAACATGCACATGATTGATAGTCCGATTTCACGCTCAAAATATGACTCGCAATCGCACGGAAAAAATTGTCAATTCGATCTCACGCTCGAGATACGATTCGTGATTTTGTTAAATTGGCCAATCCTATCTCATACGCACGATACGATTCATCAATTTATTTCCCTAAATTAAATGGACACGGATGATATCTTGCTTGATTTGGTGCCGTGCTTTCTTGATGCCTCTATTTGATTGCTCCCATAAAAGAAAAACCCAAAAATATTTATTTGAGTTAGGTTGAATGCATGTTAGGATATTACTGGTTTTAAGGTTATGTTGCATGTTTAGGATAGGAAATCTATTTTGAATTTCTTAAATAAAAAGACCAAAAACATTAATTTAGGATATCATATTTTCTTCTCATTAATTTAAATTGCACGTTTAATTATTTGGCATTTTAATTTCGAATTTCGTAATAAAAAAAGAAAAAAAAATAGAATTAGGGCATTCTTTGCACATCATTGCGTATTATGATAGATTGCATGCTTATTAAGAAAATAAAAAAATCATGTGCACATCATATAGCATTAGGTTCATGAAATGCACGCCATTTAGTGATTGTTGCTAGGTGCATTTAATTAGAAATTGGCCATCACTAAGATTATGTCATTTTGGTTAATTTAGATCGCATGTTTAATTATTGCATGTTCATTAAGAAAACACAACAAAATTACTTTACTCATTCATATAGTTTAGGCTATATTGTCATGTCATAATATTTCATGTTAGATTAGTAGCATGCATTGCATATTGTACGATTTTAATTAATTAAGTAAAAACAAAAAGAAATTGCGTGTTAATTAAAAATCATATCTAGGGCTGTTGATGTGAATTCTGATCTAATAACATAGATGCTTTTGTTGTTATGAGGTAAGTCCTGCAATTTATTCATTGCTTTCTTGGATGTTAAATTGGTGGTTTGCGCACTTGCATGATCACATGTTAGGGAATTAGATTTAACATCAATTTAAGCTGCCTGCAAAAAGCATTTTTGAAAATAAAAGAATGGTACCGAAATGGTGTTAGAGAAATCTAGCATAACCAAGTCCCTAAACTCATAATTCTCTTGTTCGTAGGAGTAAAGTAAATCTCCGTTACTTTACTTGGGTTTCTAATCGACCCACCAAAAATAGATTAGTGGCGATTCCTAATTGAAAATCAATTGCATATTAAGAATCTAAACATAAGTTGCGAATTGGTATGGGCTTGGGAGAGTTTGAGTTAAGTTTAAACTTAACAATCCATTAGCCAAACCCTAGGTGATTCACACCCAAAAAAATTGGTCATGACAATGTCAATGATATATTCTACAAATCAATCTTAATATTAATCTAATCCCTAATTGATTTAGTGCACAATTATAATCAAAATGGATTCTTGAGCATATCTTCCAATGAACATGAAGCTCACAATAAAGAGCTAGAGTTAGGCCAAGTTAGGACTTCTCTAATGAGCCATAATATGTATTCATCTTGCTGAATTTCTCTTAACCATACAACAAAGCAAAGATGATCTGCGATTTTGCAATTAATTCAATGTCAAATCTGCACGTTTCTTGTATGTACCCTTACCATATGAAGTGTTTAAGATAATACATCTTCGTCGTCCCTTAGTTACTCACCTTTTAGTCCCTAAGATTTTCTACTAAAACTCCATTCATTTCATGGAAAATAACTTTTGGGAAAAAAATTTCTGAACTTTCCAGTGTTTGTTTCACAAAAAATGAATTGTTTGAGGAAAATATCTTCCGTGAAGGAAAAAAAGTCTTCTAAACTAGGGGAAATCCTCACTTGATCTCTTTTATTTCACACCCCTATAAGCCCTCACTTCCTCCTTTTTTTTTTATTTGAATTTTTTTATTTTCTTTGTTTTCCCTCTTCTTCTTTATTTTTATGTTTTCTTTTTTCTTTTCTTTTTTAAATTGAATTTTTAATTCTTTTTATTTTTTCTTCCCTTTTCTTTTCTTCTTCCTTGGTCGGTCGCTAGCCATAGGCCAACTCTAGCCTCGCCCAAGGTTAGATCTAGCGAGCTTGAGGCTCACCGGCCTCGGCTAAGCTCGAGCTCACCTAGATTAGGTCGGCGTGCTCGAGGCTTGACCGATCTAGGCGAGCCGTGTCTGTTGGCCGGTGAGCTCGTGGCTCGCCTAGATCGGCCTAGCCTTAAGCTCGCCGGATCTGGCAATTGCATCTTGGTCAGCTGTTGGGCAGCCATCCACTGCCACATTGAGGCACGTAATGGCGGAGGAAGGAGGAGGAGGAAGAAGGAGGGAGGAAAAGAAAAAGAAAAAAAAATTAAAATTAAAAATAATAATAAAAAAATGGATTTTAAAAAATAAAAATAATTAAAACATCATTTTTGAAAAAAAATATAAAAATTAAAATTAATTTTTTTGGTCAACTAAAAATATTAAAATTAATTTTTTTGGTAATTTTTCCCACAAAATCAAATTAGATAACTAATAATGAAAAATATTTTTCACTCAAATTTCAGATTTTAGCTAATACCAGAAAATATGGTCATTTTCTTGGAAAATGACTTCCTAAAAATATTTTACAAAAACATGATATTTTTCACGAAATAAATCAACGCTAAGTACATGTAAGGAATCTTATTCACACGTACATAGAGTAGAATTAATCCATGTAGCAACATCATGCAATGACACAAGCACTTGTAGCTTGCTCATTAATCATTAAGCTTTTGCTCACTTTGACTTGTTATGATATCAAGCAATTCATGCACTGTAAACTAAAAGCTTCATGCAAAATTCAAAGCCACTAGAACTGCACATTTGAACTTGTCTATTTTCTTAACTTAATAGCATACTGAATTGACTTTAATCAGTCACTGAAAATCTAAGTCTGTCACATTCTACCTTGATTAAATAAATTTGGTCTTCAAAATTTCACTAATCTAAATTCTCAAGCCACCTTATCACTCCAACAACCTAAACTGATAAAAAAAAAAAATGAAACACCCCAAAATTCCCTCAACTTATTATGTGCGATCTCATATACTAGGACCTCGATTTTGTATCTGCCCGACCTAAATAGACGTGCAATCGCTGTAACGGAATCTGCCTTAATATCGAGTAGGTACACCACCTACTAAGCAAGAAATTCACTAACCCTTGGTGCAATCAGAAATGCCAATTAATAGTAGATCAAACAAATCCTATTTGATAATGCCTACGATATAGCTAACCTCACTGATTTACTTGCATTAGTATAAGTACACCTCAAGTATCAAAACTTGACATGGGTGGCCACATAAGCACTAACACTTCCAAAATGTATATTTAAATGCCAAAATTGAAAAAGAAAATGAACACTCAAGTGCCAACAAAGAGAATTTTCAGCAAAACAATTGATGTGGCTATTTTCGATGAGAATTTTAAATGATGTAACATTTTTAAAAAATATATATTTATCTTGGCGGCATTGACATAACTAGATAAATCCAAAATGATATCGTTTTAGTCCAAATTTGATTTTTAATATAAATATTAATTATATTAAATTAAAAAACTATATATATATATATATATATATATATATATATATATATATATATATATATATATATTTTAAAGGAGCAAATTAATGATGGCCTCCACAAACCTCACTACCACCACACCACCATGTGGCATCCTAAAATCTCATGACAACCTCTAGAGTACCATGAACCATGATTAGGTAATGGAAGTGCCATTGGATTTTGTATTAGCCATTGAATCAATGAATTTTAATTAATTTAAGGCCGAGCATTGTAATGGACAATTGTTTGGAGATGTGCCTACAAGTGACCCAAGGATTTTATTAAGGTGCAAATTGATATAGAAATCTTATTCTTGGTGGTGCACTTTATAAGTAGAATTTTATGGATTTAAATTACAAAGTTTTGTGGGTTTATAAGTTGAAATTAGGTGTTTATTTAAATGAGGATTAAATGGAATAGGAATAGGAGAGGGTGGGCTGATTTTTAGGCCCAAAGACTGTCCAACCAGCCCACGCCACCCCCCGGTCGACAGGCCCATGAAGGCCCAAGGCCGGCCTAGCCTTGAAGCCCTTAAGCTTTGCATGTGAATCGCCAAGTAGCATGGAGGAGAAGCCAAGTGTGGCTGCCCCCATTGGCTTCCTTGGGTGGCTACATGCAATCAAATGATTGCAAATGATTGTAGGGGAAGAAAATTAAAGAGAGGGAAGCGGATTGATGAGGGGGAATCGACCAAGAGAGGGAGAGAGTGTCGTCCGAGAGAGAAAGGGAAACCGAGAGAGAGGAAGAGGGAAAGAGAAGAAGCGGGCGTGCGAGAGGAAGAAGAAGAAGAAGACCATCGTTTTGTCGCCTAGTCCCGTTATTTCTGCTGTGTTTTCCTTTGATTTGAGGCAAGTGAAGTCCTAAAACCTACTCCTTGCATTGCTATGTTGTGTGTGTAGAAGATGGTAAATTTCGGTTGTGGTAGATGGGATGAAATTTCGGAGCTTTGGAGAGAGATTCGTTGGCCTTGCATGCTATTTCTAGAAAGACCAGTCCGACCATCCATGAGATTGTGTGCTGCATGCGACTTTTTAGTTGGAATCTTGTTTCGATTTTTTCATGAAAGTTGTAGAGAACATCTTGAAGAACAACATACTAAAACTTGAGGCCAAACGAACAAGTAATGGTTAGTGAAATGATTTTTCCTTGGAGAAGCTAGATCTGGAATTCGTTGTGCTGACCTTTAGAGATTTCGTGGTCTGTAAAGTAACTTTCTTGTGAAAATATCACTTTGAGCTCTTAATGAAAGTTGTATTTTACTTCTTGAGGGAGAACATATCAAAATTTTATAGGAAATGAACAAAAATAGGTCGGTAAAATCGTTGTTCTTTGAAGAAACTGGATTTGGGAAAAACGCTACCTCGACCTAGTATGATTTTGTGATTTTTATAAAATTATAAATTTAAAATTTGGTCATGTATCCTTAATTAAAGTTGTATTTAATAATCTGAGGAATAACATACTGAAAATTTAGAAGAAATGAACTTATATAGGTCGGTGAGATGAGTTTCCTTTGGAAGAAGACAACCTGGAAAAACAACACCGAGAACAGGGGGAAATAATCGTCTATATCTATTAATCTAGAACGATTTGGGTTTCTATTTCTTCATGAGATATGTACCTTTAGAAATTTTCTATGGCATATCAAAATTTCAGAATTTTTGGAGTTTATTTAGGTATTTAATTTGAATTTCTTCCAAGACTGTGCAAACTGAAATATTGAAGTTTTGAAAACTATGGTGCATGGACCGTGCTATTTTGTGTGAGATTCTTTTGGTATGGTGTTATTCATGAGATATCTTTCTTTAGGTCTTGTCTATAATGTGTCAAGTTTTCAGAATTTATTAACACCATTTACTAATTTTCCTAGAGTTTTAACTAGAGGAATGCTTTCTGATTTATCCAAAAAATTGATGTGTTTTGAAAAATAAATGATTTTATCCATATGATGTAATACTTTGAATGGTTGATTTTGCTGCATATGTGATGAAATATGGCATGTTATATGGCATGAAATGTTGGTTGAGACCCTTAATATTATTGCATCAAATGCCATGTTGAGATTGAGACACATGTGTGAATATAAATTGAGATAATAACAAGACCGTTGGAGGTGTGAGCCGATGATGCCTCGGGAGTTTCGAGATACTCAGAATGTGGGGGTGCTGGATGCCCGGAGTGTGTGTGCTGGATGCCCCAAGAGTGTCGGGATGCCCGAAGTGTGGGGGTGCTGGAAGCCTCGGAGGTGTGTGCCAGGGGGATACCTCGTGATGCCAGTTGGGATACGGGATGCCCGGAGTGTGTGTGCTAGATGCCCGGAGGTGTGTGCCGGAGGTTCCTCGTGATGCCAGGTGGGATGCGAGCGATAAATTATGGGATGCAAACATTGGTCCCTGGGAAGAAAATGATGGGATCTATTTGAAATATAAAGATCGAGAATTGAATCGTGCGTGTGGATGTGTACATATGGCATGGTTGTTTAATATTAAGTGCATGGTGGGATATGCACATTACATAATGATATATGCATGGCTGTTTAATGATGAGTGTATGGTGGGATATGCACGTTACATAATGATATATGCACGGTTGTTTAATGATGAGTGCAGGATGGGATGTGCACATTGCATAATGATATATGCATGGCTGTTTAATGAAGAGTGCATGGTGGTATATGCACGTTGCATAATGATACATGCATGACTACCTAATGATATAAGTGCAAGTGTATGGTGAATTATGCATGTTATATGGTGATATATGCATGGCTACAAGGTAAGGTATACTTGAATGCATGAATGATATGTGCTTTATTCATGATATCATGATTGTTCTGTTTGATGCATTGAGTAGTTTGGTGGATCTTTACTGCTGAGTGGTTGTACTCACCCCTTTTGGGGATTAACATTTCAGATTAGAAAGATGCCTTTGCGACCAGTTGCATGCAGTACTTACTATGGCATACCTACTGATGTTGATGTGGAGTGTATGGAGCACATCTGTGTCGGTGCCCCTGGTTTAGTGTTTGTTCAAGTCCGAGTATTGGTGATATACGATGTGGGTCTTGCTGATGGCCCGGTCATTTAGGAGTTTTTGTCTATCCATGTCTGACACAATGGAGTGATGTTAGGGATGTTACCGCCGCCACAGCCCGATGCACCGGACTGGGTGTGATGGCACATATAGTTGATGGGAGCTGACACTTTTTGGAGATAGCCGACGCTTGTTGATAGAGGGTTTATACATGTTCGATGTAAGGTCAAGTCCTCTTTTGAGTGATAGCCAAGTATAGTTAAAACCTTGGCCTTTTTGTTGTACCGACCTTAATGTCCATCATGAAAATATAAATAAGAGTGAATTGGCTTTATCTTTTCTTATGGTGCGTAGTTGGTGTGCATTGCATTATGGTTGTTGGAGTAAGGGATGGTGAGACTTGTCTATGCTTCCGCTAATAATCTGCGCTAGGACCGTTTTCAAAAAAAAATCCCTGCTCAAAGAGTATCAGTCTATGAAGTTATATGAGATCAAGTAATTAAGAGAGATCACCTGTGGTGACCTCAAGTGAGTCGGGGTGCCACACACCATTGCCAAAAGGGTCGGTGATGGTACGGTGAGGGTTGACTAGCAACCCTAGCCAACCATAGGCAAGAGCTTGCATGCCCTCACCTAGATCTCATCTTAGCCAACAGCAATCCTAGGCCCAATCTAGTCAAGGGCCAATGACCCTCGCCTTATCTAGGGGAGGGTCGCCTTCACCCGATTTGGGGTAGGGCTACGACCCCTTGCCCCAAATCTGCAAGGGCATGCAAGCGCTTGCTTGCAATCAACTAGACCTCAGCCAACTCTTGCCCCACCATCACCCATCACTAGCCCTTTCTAATGATGGTGAGGCAACAATGGCAAGGGCTAGGGAGGCCCTTGTTGTTTTGCTCCCTTTTATAAATTTAATTAATATTTACGTTAAAAAATCAAATTTGGGGGTGAATTGATGCAATTTTGGGATAATAATTGCTAAGTGGACATTTTAGTAAGTCATGTAGACTAGTTTTATTAGTAAAATATGCCACATCAGATTTTCAGCAAGCCTTGCCGGAGATGGCACTTAATTGTACCTTTTGGAAATTTTGACACTTATATATCCACCCATAGCTTCTATAATTCTAGAGATGCCCTACGGTTTCAAAATGTGACTTCGATTGTGTGACACTTAACCCTTACAAGATTCGAGAAGTGACTCCCATGTGTTAACACTTTGTTTGCGTGCCACTTAAATCCCACCATTCACAAATATCAATACTTCGTCCAATGTACAAGGTGTCGGTAATTCATATATCTTGTATTCGATATCTCACAGATTGAATACATACTAATACAACTAATTTAGTTCACATGTATAACATAAGACACTATTTATAGATAGTAGAGAGCAAGTGAACGACTTACCCTAGAATCAAGAAGCTTGATCAATCAAAACATCACTAATGAGACTCTTCATCTCATTTTTCATTGTTTTGATTAGAATAATTGTTCAAAAGTTCATAACCCTATTATATAGTGGCTAATTTAGTTCTAAAATTTTCAATTTGGCCAATTTAGCCCTAAAAATTTTGACAATTTTTTCAACATAATCTTTTTTGATTAATTTTGGCTGAAAATTGCTAATGTGAATAATTTTTGCTAACTTTTTTAAATTTTGGAAAATTATTCTTTTTTTTTTTTTTCCAATCTTCTATTTATTTTTGCCTATGGATAGTCTCAATGTGGGCCACAAGCAAGGTTTGCACTTTCCCAGATATAAGGGTCAGTGAGAGCAACTTTAGCTAGATTTGGGTGATGGGTGCTTGATGAGCATGGCCCTAGCCAGTCATTGTTGAGATTGGCCACAATTGAAAAGGAAAAGCAAAAAAAAAAATTAAAAAGAGAATTGCAAAGATCATCCACATCAATACCCACATTAGCAATTTCCAATTAAAAATTGGCTGAAATAATTACATTAAAAAAGCATTTAATTTTTATGATTAAATTAGCAAAATTGAAAAATTTAAGATTAAATTGGCTGTTGTACAATGATTTATAATTTTTTTGGACAATTTTCAAATCTTTGATCTATCGGTACTTTCTCTCCCTAGTCTCTCCTTTCTCTGTCTCATTCTCCATTTGTTCATAAGATCAACATCTCATATGAGATCATGATGGTTGTTTTGGAAAAACACATTATCGTGGGGTCTAAATGATCAATGATATAGAAACCATGCAATAACTTCATTAGGCACAGTTTTACAGTCCATTTCTACTAGGAAAGCTCAAAGTCTAAATTGATTGTTCAAAAATTAATTGGGATAGAAAGTTAATAGAAGGTTGAAAAAGAGACGATGGGATTTATAATGTTTTAGTAATTAATTCTTAGGTCGAGCGGTAGAATGCTTCTTTGGACATCCGTGGTCCAGTCAAAGGAGCCCATGAAAATGCGTTGGGCTTGGTCTCCCCTTATGTCGCAAACTGAATGAGTCTCCAGTCTCCCCGGAAAGTGTATGGATCTTAGAAGTCTTGTAAAGCCCACAACCACAAGAATCACCATGCTTCAGGAATTTCCAAGTGCAATATCCGATGCTCGAATGGCGTGGTGTCGTCTCTGGTATAGAAAAGAATTAGCTTTTCTCTTTTCTAGGAATTTTCAGGTGCCTTTTGGAACATGCACAATCTGCTCAAGTCAATCATCACATGCCGAGTGTAATGATTTTTTTTTCTTATTTTTCTTTTTATATGATAACACTTCGCATGTGATGATTGACTTGGATGGATAGAAACGTTATATTTCATAAATACCTAAAAACCATTTTCGATAAGACCTCTTTTCTTGTCATAAGTATTGGATTATGATCTCATTACTACCCACTTGATTATGCAAACTACACTAGGTTTCCTAAAAAAGGATCACGATCTCTTCAATTGATATTAAACCTACCCTTAAACGGCAGTTCCAAAGTTAATGGTAGTCATTACATTTCATTTTTCTCTCACGTCCTCTCTTATTTCTTGCTCCCCACTTGTGCTCCGGGAATGTGTTGATGTTGACATTTGGCCTTTTCCCTTCTTTTCCCGGTGTCAAACTCCAGCTTCTTAGTACCCAGGATATCTTGAATTTTATGGTGGAACCTGAAACTCATGTCAGTGGAATGCCCTTTTGCACCCTCGTGGTGGTCATAGGGAAGGCTCGAGTCTGGCCCGGACCCCCTTATAATCTGGCTTGGGTAGCTCCTGGATGAGAAAGTTGCTACATGGCAGGGTTTGGAGTAGTTCAGAAGGAATCACGAGGAGTGGAGTGAGCTCTGGACGGTTGTGGCGCGGGTTGTTATTCCAGTTAGAGGAGCTACCATCCTTATGGTTCTGCACTATGATGGCAAAAGGCTTCAACATCTGGGGAGTTTGTCGGTTCATGCTTGCCGTCGATTCCTTTTTCTTGCTATTCTCAAATGGTTTTCCTTAGAGGCTTCAGCATCTTGGATCTGACCGGTGTCGAGACCACCATCAATCCTCTCCCCGATAGTCTACTAGGTCTGCAAAGTTGGAGGAGGGCCGTTAGTCTATAGGGGTTCTCATGAAGATCTGAAAATCATCTCCTTATCATCAATGACAGATCCCGACTTAAATGGCCTACTCAAGCTGGTAGTTGGCAATTTCTCCATGTCCTAACAAGTATGAGCGATCTCTATGTTAAACCGGTACTACGGGACCGGCATTTTGACAAGGTCATTCCACGCCAAGAGGTCACTGGGGTCCGACTGGGCAAATCGTTGAAGCACCGTACTAGGGAGGCTTTCTCAAAAGTTTTGGATCATCAATGTCATATTTCAGGTGACAAGTCATTTTCATCCCAAAGAGCCTTAGGCGAGTCAGTGGACGGCCGGTACCATTGTACTTATCGAACTCCGGTAGCTTGAACTTTTCTGGGGACTCGATGTTAGTGAAGAATCTCGTATCCTCAAAGCAAGTCTTGCTTACATCGCTCAGCCCCTGTATTGCTTCGCTCTTTTCTTTGAAGTGGGCCAACTTTTTCATCTTCCAAAGCTCATTAGCTATTGTCCCCTGATCTGGCGGGGCAACCAGCAGCTTGGTTTGTCTCAGTGTGCGTGGCTATATTTGAAGAAACGAAAGTCAGCGGCTTGTCAAACTTAACAGAAAGGTTCCTTCTTGCCACAACAATAGGTTAAACATAGGGGAGAGCAAAAGGAATTGCTTGAACCGGACCAGACTGGTCAGTTATAAGCAGTTCTCGAGAGTACTGGTTTGGCTTGTAGTTCCAACAAATTGGAATTGGTGATTTCTGGTCCAATTCTAGTTTCACGGGTGAAATTGCCCACCTAACTACCTAAACTAAATCTGATATTACCTGAATCAAACCAATATTTTTTTTTTTAAAAATTCTTAGAAATTTATCCTAAAAAGCTATGAGAATGCAGCTTCTTTCATTTTGGAGTTCTTTTTGGTAGGATCCAATGCTTCACGCCATTAAAATCATAGTCAAATGAGCCAACATACTGTATCCTACAAGGTGATTTCAATACAGGTAGACTAGCAATAGACAAATGCACAATCAAAACATCTTCATTTTTCAACCAAAATTAAAACTCTCAATCAAAGAAATCTATCTGCAAAAAAAGCAACCGGTTCTATTAGCTCACTTGACAATCGGATCAGACTGAACGGTTCCAAAACTAAGTAGGCCAGTTTCCAATTTTAGAAACAAAGAACTGGTCCCGCTGGTCTTGTGCCTGATTACTGGTTGGGAACCAAATCACTTGTGAACCAATCAATCCTAAGTTAAACATGTATAAACGGTGCACATGATGGTTTGTCTGTAGGTTAATCACCATGCTTCTAGCCTAAGGGCACCTGGTTGGCCTAGGGCCAACATTTGTTGGGGCGTGAATGCGCTGTTATGCCCGTGATTAGATCATGTGCATAAGTTTAGGAATTACTTCAACAGACATGAATAAGATAAACAGATGATTGAATTTTACAGAGATAAGAGCACCAATAATTAAACATGAATAAAGCAAACGGGCAATTGCAACGTGTAGATTTTAGGAAATTAACTGATAATTGCAAGGAATTAATTGAAAAGTTAATCGTGCTCGAACCCTTTGGGTAGTTTACCGCTAACTAGTCTCCGGCAAAGTCACCGTTCCAATAGCACCTCTCCTTTACGAAGGCAGTAGGTTGGTTCGAGAGAAGTAGCGGCTACAGTGGAAAAAGGTTTTGCAAGTTTTTTTTTTGGGGGAAATTTGGTGTTTCAAAATTAGATATTCTTGTGGAGTTGCCACCAATCATTTTCAAAAGAAATAAATTGGTGTTTCAAAATTAGATATTCTTGTGGAGTCGCCACCAATCATTTTCAAAAGAAAGTTAAAGCGTGAATGCATTAGTCATTTGCGAAAATCGAAGAAGAAGTGGTCCAAAGTTTTTTTTTTTTTTTTTTTTTTTTGGTCGGAGAAGTGGTCCAAAGTTTGGTTAAGTCCGTTTGGCACTACAACACCCCTTTGATACCATTTTTTTGATTAAATCCTATGAATGCATTCGTCACGACATAATTTTACTTTTTCGGAAGATATCATCAGCAAAAACTCCCTCACCATTTCACAAATGAGCGTGACTCTGTCGGGTGTGTTTTTACTTTAAAAGCATGATCAATGACGTATAAAAATATGTATGCTTGTGCAATTGGCTATATGATGTCATAGTATGATGCACGCTTAGTTTTAAAATTGTTAGACTGATGTTATTATTTGCTCGCTCACTTGGGGGTATCTTCATCCTTCCAACCATATATAATGTTAATATAATTTATGTTTTCAAAAATATTAATTACTAGTCAATTTTTCATTTTTTTTTTTTTCAAAAATATACGTTACTGTTTGATTGACCCACTTTTTGGCGCCACACTTAAGTCATTTTTTTTTTGGTAAAGGGTTTGCTGTTTTGATTGTTGTGGGGGCAAACAAGATAAAACAAGAAGCCATGAAATCGAGGAAGAAGAAGACATCATCAATTTGATTGGAATTTTCCAATCTTTAGTAATCAAAGAACTATATTGAATACTTAGATTAAAGTTATGGGACTTGATAGCATAAATTAAGAGCTACAAGATTCAAATGCACGATTCACGTAACTAATGGGACCAAAAAAAGAAATTATCACCTAAGAAAAAGATTTTCTAAGGTCAACTGGCTGTATGTATTATAGAACTTTAGAATGAGAAAGAAACAGAAGACTCGCGCTGACTTATGTAAATAGCTATATAAGTGGACAGGGTGTATCTAGTCTATGTGTCCCATGAAGACTTGAAGTTATCGGTCTTTCGCTAGTGACGTTAGCTAGAAGTATGGATCCATCCTCGGCTTCTTTATTGATGAATCTCTGGTTTGCATCACTACAGTTGTAGTAGATAAATCTTGTCACAACTTCTTCAATGTTTTTTTTTTTTTGTAAAGACAACTTCTTCTAGACTGAAAATTGTTAAATATTATTTAGTTGGAAAATAAGAAAAAAAAAAACGAAGGGAATGCAAAGGAATATAAAATTTATAGTTGAGCAATATAAGATATTTCAAAAGGAATATATCTTGTCGCTACTACCGATAAATTCAAAGTGAGCACAGTGCAAAAATGATTAACGATCCGCCACAACGTACAGAAAAGTCAAGTCAATGTGTAATGTCCAGGCAGTTTCTGATGTCTAAGTCTTAACACTCTGTTTCCACATACATAACGACAAGCACGATGAGATGAACGTGGAACTTTCTGTAGAAAAAGTTGGCTTGAGTGGCGAGCAATTCCCATTTCCTCGAAGTGAGACCGCACCAGGTCAAGGTCGACCCTGCTTTCCAAGGAGCAGACCTCACGATGTTGGCGAATTTCCTCGAAAGGAGACCACACAGGATTCAAGGTCGACTCGAATTTTACAGGAAGCAGGCCTCAAGAAATCAGCTTGATGTTACACGATGTTCTGTCGTGGATTGAGGAAAGATGATACGTCAAAGAGCACCTGAAGATCACAAATCATATCACTAGAGTTCCAATTACCGGAGAGAATTTCTCCATTGCTTGGTTATCAAATCAACCAAGAGATTTGTGAATCGGGATTCCAACGCATATAGATACAAATGGTCCTATAAGAGCAATTTTCAATTTTTGTCTTCCAAATAAAGTCAATATTAAATCCTGAAAAATTATAATTTATGGTGAGTAGAACATGTAGATAGTCAAGCAACAATCGCGACAATATTTATCCACTTGGGTGGGGATTGTCCCTTGTTCGGATGAAAGCTCGTCATCCTAGTTTGAGGTCGCTTGAGATCATGGCTCATCATCACCCATATGACTGTAAAACAAGCTGTGTTTGTTTTATGTTACAAGAGACTTTTCTGCTAGTATAACAATTTTATGTATAGACAATGTGCAATTAGAAGCACATCTAACCTTTAATAGGACAAGTGTTTGGGTTTTAATCCATAGAGATCAGGTCGATCATAGTCATTGATCATAAGGTATCATATGAAACCCACAACGAGGAGATTGCACTTTTGGTTGTTGTTGATTTGAACTAGAGCCGTTAAACGGGTGGGTCGGGTCGAGTTTGGGTCAGGTCATTAATGGTCCAACCCAAATTAACTCATTAACCCATTTATGACCCATTTATGTTTAATGTAAATTTTTCGACCCAAATCCGACTCGACCCATACCCAATCCATACCCGACCCGACCCAACTCATATTAATAAAATATTTTCATATTTAACAAATTTAGAAAAACTTATTCCTATGTTTTTTTTTAAAGATTATATTATTAAAATACTTCCAAGCTTTTATATATATATTATTTTTAAAAAATTGTATTGCTAAAATAGTTTTATACAATATAAATTTAATGGATAATTTTTATAAATTTTAAAATAATTATTTAAAAAAATCGAAATTTAATTATTTTTTTAAAAATTAAATTTTTATTATTTTTTATTTTATTTTTAAAATATATTTTTCTTTTTCTCTTTTCTTTTTCTCTTTTTTTCTTCTCCTTCTTCTTCTTCTTTGGCCGGCCGCCGGCCACGACGACGGCCGGCGGCCGGCCACGGGCGAGCCTCGAGCTCGTCAATCTGGGCGAGCCGGGCGTCGCGAGCTCGAGGCTCGCTCGATCGGCGAGGCTCGAGCCTCCCCCGACGCCGGCGAGCTCAAGTCTCGCCAGATCTGGCGAGCCTCGAGCTCGCCGATGCCAGCAAGGCCTCCGCCTCGCCAGATCCGGCAAGCTTGAGGCTCACCGGTGTCGGGCGAGCTCGAGGCTCGCTTGGCCGGTCGCCGTCCGTTGCCGTGCCGATGACCGGAAGGAGGAAAGAAAGAAAAAAAAAAAAAAAAGGAAGAAAAAGAAAAGAGAAAATAAAAATAAAAATAAATTATAATTTCGATTTTTATAAAGTTAAAGAGAGAATGGAGGAATTATAATGTTTTTTGTTAAAGATGAGTTTTCAACCCAACCCATTTAAAAACCCACTTAAGACCCATCTATCTTAAACCTTTAATTGTGAAACCCATTTAACTATCTTTTGTTATAAATAAGTGACCCATTTTAACACCTCTAATTTGAACATTTTTTTGATCCTTGTACTTTGTTCAATAGTAATTCTAGTTCTCTTATTAATCTTTGGTGATAATATAAGTCCTTTCGTATAAAATTCCAATGAAAATTCTAAAAGCTTTATAAGTGTGTCCAATCTGATGACTTCTACCGTAGCCGTCAACTATATTACATGGCTTTAAAGAAATTTTTTTACCTAATTGCTAGCGAAACAATCTAATTACATGGACATATACACATATAGATCATTAATTTAACAATACTCAAAAGCATTGTCATTAAGTTCTTATTTATAAGGGAAATGCCTATAATCTTATTATGGAAAACTCAAATTGATACACATGCAGTAAATTTATCTCAAACTAATTTTTTACCATAAAAAATCATAAACTAGTATACCCATGATAAATTCATCATTCATTAATTATTGTTAAATTTTATTAGTAAATTACTGAATTGAGTGACACATAATAACTGTACCAATTTGGGATTTTACCCTTCATTTGTTATAAGTGTATTAATTTTTTATTTTTCATGGCATTAATTCAATTTAATGGAAACGAGATTCTCTTAATTTACTTTTGCAACAAATTGGTTAAGAGTTTATTCATCATATTTGGAGTCTCTTTCATCTATATAAGAAGTTATGGTTCTATACGTCAAAGATATTGTTATATTTTTATAATCAAAGGCAATGGTATAATTTGCAAGGATTATCTAGATGATCATACATTAGGAGAAGTTTCCAGATTTTTATGAAGCACAATGGCTAGTAACATGACTTGGATTTCATTGTAAAGTTATATTGATCATCCATTTATTAAGAAATGATAAATATCAATGTAATCCTTCCATAATAAGGATTCATGATCCATGTGACAATCTTTTAAAGATGAGACACTCTTTCCAAACAAGAAACTCTACTTATAGAAACTCAATCTCTGTTGTATGGGCAGTGGCAATCAAAGGGAGACTCTAATATTTTAATCCAAGAAACAATCAGATCTTCGCATCTCATTCAAGTCCAATGAGTTGATTGGCTGAATTATCCTTAGAAGTATTGTCTAACGGTTAGCTTGGAAATTGGGGAGTATAAAAAGAGATCGTTATGTTGCAGGACGAATAAGATCTAAAGTCACAATTCCAAAGTTCAAGAAGAGTCTCGACATTCCATACTTGTCTTCGTGATTGTAATTTTTGAGAGGTTGTTGTAAAGAATGTGAGATCAGAAAATACAATCACACATAATTGAGTAGAGAGTATTGAGTAGAGAGTGTGCAATTCTCCATCTCTTAATCTCTCATTTATTTTGTTTGATAGTTTATTGCAGTATGTAAAATCTGATCACTGCACAATTTTTCTTTAGACTTTGGTTACTTGCAATATTAAACTCGATTGTTTTTAAAATTCCACTTAAACACCTATTCATCTCCCTCCAAATGATAGTTATAACCCAAACACTAAATTGAGATCTGTCATAGTATTAAGCTTTTTCTTATCCAATTGCTTAAAAGTAGTGCTCTAGGACATTGACAAAATCCATCAATTGTTAAAAGATTGGCTTCCTGTCCTAATGTCACCAAGACCAGTTTCAAACGGGGGCACTCACACTCAACTTCAAATGCCACAATGGCCCTTGATTTTATTGCTTTTCGTCTTGATCTCAAATGATAGTCTTGCAGACCATCCATACAGAAGTAAACACACAACATTCCCCATTGCAAATGCACCTATTTCTGGTAACACAGACAGACACCTATTAAACTGCAAATATCACCGGAACCCGAGCGAAGACATGTCGACAGAATCAGCTTAAGACGCTCAAGGAAAGAAGCCGTTGCGTTCCCATCCTTCTCTTCCTCAGCCTCTCTGCGATGATGAAAGACAGCTCGAGCGCCTGAGAAGCGTTGAGCCTTGGGTCGCAGTGGGTGTGGTAGCGCGAGCTCAAGTCATCAAATGTCACGGTCCGCGACCCTCCGATGCACTCTGTCACGTTCTGACCCGTCATTTCCAGATGAACACCTCCCGGGTGACTTCCCTCTTGGTCGTGGACATCAAAGAAGGCCCGCACCTCAGCCTACCGATCACAAACATGTCCCATTAACACCGTTCTGAGTATTCTGCTGCTAAGTTAAAAGTATTTATGGAAGAGTCCTTACCAGAATTGCATCGAAGGGACGGGTTTTAAGCCCGCAAGGTGCCTTAATTGTGTTTCCGTGCATTGGATCGCAAACCCAATTCACAATTTGCCCGGATCTTCGGACCGCCCTGATCAAATGCGGGAGTTTGACTCTCATGTTCTCAGCACCCATCCTGCAGATCACTGTGATCCTTCCAGGCTTGTTGCTTGGGTTAAGGATCTCGACGAGCTTGACAAGCTCATTGGGGTCCATCTTGTTGCTCACCTGAAAACAGATTTAAATGTCAGCCAATCAATGACCAGATAACACAGTAAATCGGCCAGCACAAGAAAGTCGAAATCTGCACCATTAAAGAAATCACACAAAGCAAAGTATGACACGAGATTATCGCGACAATTCCATGCTGCATGCGGTGCCACACTAGTCGAGCAGATAACTAGTGAAACACACCTTAATTCCAAGGGGATTGGCGATTCCTTTCAGGAACTCGACATGGGCACCATCCAGCTGCCTGGTGCGCTCTCCAACCCAAAGCATGTGAGCAGAGCAGTCATAGAACAGGCCAGAGGTTGAATCGAGTCGGGTGAGAGATTGCTCATAAGGCAAAAGCAAGCACTCGTGAGAGGTCCAGAATTCGGTTGAGGTCATGATCGGGTGATCAACTGTGAGCCCAGCCGCAGCCATGAACCCCAAGGCCTCATCACCCTGTGAGCCAGTTCCTGATACCTGTTCACCATTCCCAAAATCAATTAAATGAAGTTTTGCCATTTGATTGCTGATACTTGGCAAAGCAAAAAGTGATCTTCAAATACAAGATTCTCAAGAGAATTAAGCCCTATACCTATCCCCTTGTTCGCTGTGCTCTGCAAAGTCCAGATTCCACTGGGTGACTCTCTGCATTGCGGCGTAGCCTCCAGTGGCGAATGCCCTCAAGAGATTCAGAGTTGATGAGGATTGAGTGTAAGCTCTGATCATCCTGTGAGGATCAGGAATTCTCGACTTCTCAGTGAAGGCATCACCATTGATGTTGTCCCCCTTGTAGCTTGGTAGCTTCACCCCATCCTTCTCTTCAAACGGGTCGGATCTTGGCTTCGCAAACTGTCCTGCCATTCTTCCCACCTGAGCAAATTATAACCCCACATTCCGTCAATTATTCGGCTTGTACTCATCCTCATGAATTCATATCAAACCAAATCCTAAATCCGAGTTCCAAAATGGAAAGCCAAGGCAGCAACATATCTCCAGTTAACATCAATGACTGACAACCATTTCCGGTGTGGTCTAATGCTCAGTTTCAGATCTAGTGATCTGTATGATAAGCTTCTCATCTAGATCCCAATTTATAGGACAAAATCAAAAACAAAATCTTTGAACAAATCAAGAATTCCCCGTCCACGGCAACCTCGCTTCGGCCCGTCGTACAACACTAGAGACGGGCGATCATCGCATGCATGCAGATGCATCTAGACCAGCATCAACAAGACCCACCCGACTCGACAGTCGAGATGAGATCCCGATCCGCCCGGTCCCCCTGATAACTACGGCTAAAAACAGAGCGATCCCTTTCAAAGATTCAAGCTTTTGAAACAGCTTGATGCGCGCGTTCTTACACAAGATCTTAAAATTCATCCCAGACGCCCCATCTAAATTGCATGCAAACCTCAAATTAAACGACGACGACACGAATCGCAAAATCAGCCGACAAACAGAAAACAGAGAAAATTGTCCTTACCTTGATCACGGGCACTTGACCTCCGAACATGAGGACGACGCCCATCTGGAGGAGCACCCGGAAGGTGTCCCGGATGTTGTTGGCGCTGAACTCCTTGAAGCTCTCGGCGCAGTCGCCGCCCTGCAGGAGGAACGCGTTCCCCATGGCGGCCTCGCCGAGCTTCTCCTCGAGGCTCCTCGCCTCCCCGGCGAACACGATCGGCGGGAACGACTCGATGGTCTGGAGCACCGACTCGAGCTCCTTGACGTCCGGGTACTCCGGCATATGCAGCGCCTTCTTCCCCTTCCAGCTGTCCACCGCCCACTTCCCGGCGCCCGGGGCTGCTGCCGCAGGCTGCTTGGCGGCCACGGCGGCGGGGGCGGCGGCGGGGCCTTGGCGGGCTCGGCGGCGTGGACGGCGGAGATGGGGCGGGGCTTCTGGTGGGTCCTGGGGGCGGCGACGGAGAGGGCCGCCGGCTGGTGGTGGGGCTGGTGGGAGAGGGCGTGCATGTCGCTGTAGAGCGACTTGGAGGAGAGGGTGGAGGTGTTTGCGAGTGCCATGGTTTCTTGTTCCTCTGTTCTCTCTCTGTGAATATGCTTTCTTGAACAGGAGTTCTAGAGAGAGAGAGAGAGAGAGAGAGGAAGGTGGTGGCAGGAAGGGAGGAGGGGGACTGACAAGGGGAGGAGAAAGGGGAAGGTGGGCTTTTATAATGTTTAAGAGGGAAAACAGAGAGAGGGTAGAGAGAGAAAGTGGGTTGAGAGTTTAGAGAGAGAGAGGGAGGTGGCTGGAGGCGGAGGGAGGGAGGTTTGGTGGGCGGCTCTCCGGTCAAAGGTGGAAGGGTGGGGACAGAGGACGGGACCGTGGGGAAGGTAGTTAGGAGCAGGCCAAGGGTACGTTTGTAAATATAATGGAACATCATGGGAGGAATGAAAAGACAGAGAGATTGACTTTGATAGATTTTTTTTTTTTCTTTTTTTGCCTTTATTCATCACAAGTGAAAATTGATTTGCCTCCTCGGCTCAAAAAGATAGGTTGAAATAAGGCTAGTGCCACTAAAAATTCCAAACGGATACTCAAGATATATTTTGCCTCGTTCAATTTTGGTTGCACAGAAAATGTAAGTTAAATACCCTATGACATATTTTCCCTTGAATTAATTTTCGTTTCATGAAAATCTCAAATTAGTATCCCATTACATATTTACTCCAAATCTATTATATATGTCAAATCTATCCCAAACAATTAATGAAGGATAAATATGTTAGGATAATCCACAACAATTAATGGAGGTTAGATTTGGGGGTAAGCATGTGATGGGATACAATGTATTTGTCCCAAACAATTAATGGAAGGTAGACATGTTAGATTTATCCCAACCAATTAATGGAGGGTAGATTTGGGGTAAGTATGTTATGGAATACCATTTCAAGTTTTTTCATGAGAAAAAGTTAGTTGGAATAAATGTATCATTGGAGTACCGCTTTGAGATTTTTTGTGAAGCAAAGATTGGGTTAAATGTGTTGTGGGTACCTATTTAGGATTTTAAATGGTATAAACCCTTGAAATATTCCGATTTAGTTTCGTGTGATTTGGAGACGCCTTTTTCATAGTTTCAAATATTCTAATTGCTTTTCGATCTCTGGAATTGGTTTGTCGGAAGTATAGTAGTTGCAGATTAATTTGCGATTTTATCATAACTTGCTTTCGATGATGCAACGATAAGAGACTAGCTCTAGTAAAGCAACGTATGGCCTAAACAATTTTTTTTTTCACTACATGTATTTCTTTACTCCTTTTGGCCTATTTATGTTTGGTTGATGTTTAAGACAAGATAAAGTTGGATGTAAGAGAAATATAGCCTGGACAAAATTATCTTGAGGGGGGGAGGGAAGTAAGATAAAATGAATAGTATTTCTAATGTCTATAATGTATTTTTCTTGAAAAGAAAACTTCTAAAATTAATAAAAAATAAAAAAAAAATTCAGAATAACAAAAATTAACAACATTTTTTTATTTATTCATATTTTTATTTATATATTTGAATTTCTTTCTATCTTATAATATATATTCAATATAAAAGTATATATTCAGTATTAGTATTTTAGGTATATTAGTATAGTTTACTATTTAATAAAATTTTATAAGAGAATGACGAAAGGGGAAAAAGAAATAATTGTTTGTTCTCACCTTTTCCACCAAAAAGAAGGAGAAATAAAATAGAGGGAAAATAATAAAATAATAAACAAATAAAAATGAAGTAGGCAAGAGTGTCATGAAAGATTCTTGCCATATCTATTTGTGCAATTTTAGGTTCAATTATATAGATATATCATTCATGCCAAATAATGATATGATAACACATGGAAATATCTAGTTTTATTACTACGATTCACCAAATAGTGCATATGATATAGTAAAATATATGCATTTTATATCATATCTTGTTCAATCATATCTTATTAAAAGTTTAGAAACCAAACGCAACCCGTAAAAGATTGTTGATGTCGATGGCTTCCTTCTATAATCTTTAGATTATCAACAAAAGCCAAATGCCAAAAAGTATGAATTCATAAGCTTTTCAGTTGAGTCAAAAGTACTATAAAAACATCAGTTCAAGAGAAGCATGGATTTTTAGTCTATATATATCTCGCACATAATATCATAAAAAAACATGACCTTTTACCCCCAACAAATACATAATTCATAGGTATAACCTTTCATTCAATCCTAGAATAAACAATTGAAGCATTTGAGGCTACATTAATCATGGATACATCACAAAAGGCATCATGAGAGTGACCATCCAAGGAAGAGAATTTTCCTCGGTCATTGACTTGAACGATTAGTTTGCCTATCTGATTTGGAGCTATGATAAGGATATCTCTGAATATTCAAATGATGAGATTCAAGACTGAATCACTCAAATACATTTATATTTGAAACTACTAGCTACCTTTTAACAAATATACAAATAAGATCTTTTGCTTTGCTCATATGGTATGAGTTTTTCTGGCTATTAAGGTGACGCAAAGCTCCGTGAAGTAAAAGAAGAAAGAGTTGCTCCGCTACTAAGAACCTAATAGAACTGTCTATATTTGCATATATTTTATAAATTGTACCCGGAGATTAAAAAAAATAAAAAGAAGATAACCAAATTTTTTTTTTTTTTGGTCAGTCCTACTTTAATCCTATTCTAACACTCACTCTCAAACTTTTGCCCTACCTTCTTGCAGGGCGTGGGAGTCGAAACTCACTCCTGAAATGAAATCGTCGCCATCCCAATCCCCCAGGTGGGGATTTGAACACCCCACCTCCCCCTTCCAAGTTGGAAGGGTGGCCATTTGAGCGAACCCTCATTGGTTAGATAACCAAATTGATGGTGAAGTTGAAGAAGGAAATGGAAATCTTGGAGAAAGAGATTGAAATCAGAGGATCAAAGGTTATAAGATGCACTGTTCAAGATAAAAATAACCGCAACTTTCGCACAATCCCCCCACCCCCCAAAAAAATAAAAAATAAAATGAAAACACAACGTTTGCTCAATGGACAAAATTATCCACCTTTTAACTATTTCTGCCACATAAGATTATGCGGCATTGGACGTGGCTAATGACGTTGATGCGTACAATTGATAATGGACACATTAGTTGAGTCAAAGTGATGTTGTGTGTTTAAAATATAGATGATATTGTTTGAATATGATTTTGTCTCGATCATTTCATATGATACTGAAAGGAGTTTGACCCCAAACCAAGCTTGCAAATTTGATGCCTAGTATTTTTCCCCAAACCGAGTTTGCAAATAAAGATTTCAAATGATTGATTTCGAGCTAATTTGTGAGTTTGGGCAAATTGTGAAATTCGGCGGCTTTGTATTCGCCAATTAGGGTTTCAAATCATCAATTCGGCAAGAACAATTAATGGTGAACATTCTTTTTCCATTGGGCAAAAGGTACGTCCCATTTTATATTGCTTGAAAGGTGTGGTTATTATCGTCCCAGATTTAAAAGTTCGTGCTTCTTTTGGGATTCGATCCGGTGGATATTCTTATCCTTAGAGTAAAAATTTGTGCGAATTTTTGAGTCATTTGAAACTTAGAGTTTTTTTTTTTTTTTTTTTTTTATAGGTTTACGCCCCAACTTGTTTTGGCATCTGGCCAATAAAATAATGAACATTAATTTACTAATGTCATGAATTGCGTGCACGCGATTTTAACTTAATTAATCGAATGAAAAGAAAATATATGCAGTGACGCCATCTTGGGAATCGGTGCGGTTATACAGGCGCTTGAATCTTTTACGACCACTATCGTGCTATGAATCAGTGTGATTCTTGGGATTTGATGAGCCAAAAACAAGGACAAAGATCGCACTCACACCAAGAACGATGAAAGGGCAGCGCCGACGTGCGGCTTTGGGGGATGCAAATGCATCCATGAGCATATCTTAAACAGATTTGCGCATTGCAAGTTACTTCCATTGATAAAAAGCAACGCACTCAATAATTACGCTAGCCCACAAAGAGTTTAGTGCAATCTCCAATACACATTACGGTAGATATTAAAAGGAAGACAGCAGACTTTCTGAAAGAAATAAGATAGAAATCAAGTGAATATCATAGAAAGAAAGTTAAACTACCTATGTAACGATCCGAATAATCAACTTATTTCACGGAGTTAATCTCTTTAGAAAAGTACTCACAACTTTTTTTTTTTTTTGGTATATGATGTGAAACTTGAAATGTCATAAGAATAGTGTCTAAAACTTAATTTTTCTATTTGGGTTTTGCTAGCAAGCTTTATTACTTGTTAAATAGTGTATCCATGCCTTTTTACTACGAAGGTACCATACCCTTTCAATTCTAGTTTATTTACTTTTTATATAGTTTTTTTTTTTCAAATATATTGCCATAGAAAAAAATATTAAACAAACACTACTTTTGGAGTGCTAGGTAGTGTAAGTGGTTGATATACTTTAGACAAATTTATTTCAAACTAATTTTTTTATTACAAAAAACTCTAAAATGATTCACTTGTAAAAATTTATCCTAAAGTAATTTTGACCACCAAAACCTAAAAGTGGTATATTTGTGATAATTTACCATTTGTTAGTTTTCCTAAATAAGATTAATATCAGGAAAAATCACAAATTAAAACACCTATGATAAATTGTAATAATCAAACCGGTACATTCATTAATTGTAATATGTCATCTAATCAAAAATTTGATGGTAAAACTAACAGAAATGAAATAAATTTTCACGGATACGCTAATTTGAGGTTTTGGTTGTGAAAAAAAAAATTAGTTTAGAGTAAATTTGTCACACTTATACTAATTTTGGATTTTTCATAGTATTAACCCCAAAATGAATATATACACATTTGTCATGTACAAAGATGACTCTTCACAAAAATTGAGAATATCATTATATAATTTTTTTACTAACCACGGAAATAACATCTCTAAAAATATACAAATTGAAATAGTCTTTTGGTTTAAATTTTAAATACATGCTACAACATAATGTTTTTAGCTTGAATGACACTATCTATTATAGCAAAAAAAAAAAAAAAGTTGTTGTCAATATGATAGATTCACAAATATTTTATTTAATTGGAGAGACAAAATAAATTAAGAAATACAGCCGTTGATATGTTGTGGCACATCGAATTAAATGCCATCTTCGTTAGTAAACGATGGAACTATTTCTTTAATGATAAGTCAATTTTTTAGCACAGTCTCTTCACTATTGAAGATATCTAATTAATTCATCCACATTACTGTTCATATACTTTATCTATCTTTCATTTAATTAGCTTTTACGCGACGCAATATTAAGATTGGACCGTATTTGAATTCTACAAAATACATTTATTCTACGACTTTTTATTTAATAAATAATTATTTTTTAGGTTATGTCCCCCAATCATCATCATCATCATTATTATTTTCCACGCTCCCCAACAAACGGTTGTCGATGTGAACAAACATTCGAGTTAAGTCCATTGTTTTCATCCTGCTTCCTCGAGACGAACCGCAAGAACATCGCGCGCGCTAGACTTTCTTTCTTTTTCGTGTTTGCGTTAACGAAAACGATACCAATGAATCGCAGATTCACCTTCCAAAGAGATGCCCACCATTTATCACTAGAAATTACACCATAAATAATCTGACTACGTTGACTGGTAAGTAAGTTACAAATCAAAATCTGAATAGGTGCCTCAAATATAAGCTTACTTTACAATCAGTAGTGCATATACTTAATCAATTTTAGACACGTTTTTTTGTGCTTAATTTGTACTCAGTCATCTGCTGTATATAAATTCCCAACTTGTAATTCTAATGATTCAAGTCTTTTGGGAAAATCCATTCTCTTTAAGTCCGTATCAAAGTATGATCTGTTAGGGTCAATGCTTCAAACCCTAGCACAATCTATCAAATTGATTTCTTGTGGAATTCACAACTTGCTCACATAGAATAAGAGCCATGGCCTATTATCACATATAATCTACATAGATCAGTTAACACGTGAGAGGTCAAAAGTGTTAAGTGATGTGCAGCATATGCCTTATTGATCCGTTTTTGATAGTTTCAACTTTCGCGAAGGGAGCGGTCCGTTTCCACGTCGATGACGTTGCTTACTTATTTGCTAAAGCCAAACCCTAATTATTGGCACGGATGCTTTTGTTTTTCTAACACATTTGAGGGAGGTACGATGAAACGTGGAGAGCTCCTCAACCGTACTTCCTTCCAAGACTTCAATGTCAACAGCATATCAAACTTAAACGTGCTATTGATCATCTTCCTTTCAACGGTTCGGTCGTCCAGATCCGCAGCATGTGCAGCAGAAAGAAATTATCAGAAAAAAAGATAAAATGTTGATGACAATAGCAAGAGGATGAGCACGTGATACAATATTTTTCTCTACTCTTCATGCACCCCTCTTACAACAATATGAGAGAGCGACCAAACGGTCCAAGCCCATGCATTGCCTGGGCACGAGGAAATATTGCGTCCTGTTAACATACGCGTTGATAGACGTGGATTTTCCACGTTAGATATGTCGCTCGCCACATCAGATCCATCTTGGAGTTGTCGGCGATGTGTTTTGACACGTGTACATTTCAACAGTATATTGGAGGGAATGCTAAAGAAGGTAGATTCATGTTAGAGATACCGGTTTGGGATTTTTTTTTTTTTGACAAATCAAAAATTCAATTGAAGTAATCGTGCCATGGGTACTGGTTTGGGACTTTTAGCGAGATGAAAATTAAATTGGGGTAAATGTGTCAAGATTTTTTGTGAGACAAAAATTAATTTGACGTAATGTGTAATGTGTCTCGGAGGTACTAGAATAATATTAACCTTCATTCTATTCTAACTTTATATTTTCAACTATTTTAATTACGATGGGTAACGCGCAGTATCTTCCACTTAAATTTTTTATTTTCTAATAGTCCAGTTGCACTAGTGCAGAATACCGATTATCTGGAGGCCTATTAAACATCTTGCAAACCCAAAATTGGTTTTCTCCGCAACTCTGACCCTTGTAGACGATTCGGATTCAAAGTAGTTTGCATGCCGATCGCCAGATTTGAAATACACGACGGTTCATAGCGATTTAAATTGCATTAAACGTCCAGACATGGCTCAATAAAAGCATTGACTTCACGGGGAGGACAATAAGACGGTTAGACCAAACAAAAATATTCACAATCGAAGAGGGTTGTTGTGCATGGTCAACCTTCCTAAAATTCTCCAGCGTGGCTCATTTGAAACGTTGTTACCAAGCTGTGCCGCGTAGCAGTTGGACGGCTAGCTATGATTCCATTAGCCTTCCCAACCCCCCTCCATAGTCGTTGCATTATTCTCGTTGTTCAAAGCCATTTGACGAGGTCGGAACCTCATTTTGTCTGGTGCATTTACGTTAGTATCTTCGATCTCATGACGCACCTGAAATTCAATAATCACCATATGTATGATCCGATATTCTACAAGTTCGGCATTTGATTTGCGGTCTAGTTTATCTAACATATTAGCCCTCCATTGATGATACATCTAATGATGATCAGCTTTGACCAAACAAATCCCTAAGATCTATCACCGGCACCAATTGCTGGGGTGGGCCCGAGACATTTTCTTCGTTATACAGGAGAAACGAAAGTAACTGTTTTTCAAGCAAATTAAAATCATATAATGAAGTGATGAAGCAACGAAGGGCATTTATCCATCCACTTTATATTGGGAGGTAAAAAGTTAGGTAGATGTGGGGCTATAGATAAAAATTTTCCGTAAAATATATGTAACGACTTCATTTGGAGATAAATATGTCATTAGAATTTCTTTCGAGTCGACTTAGTGCATGCATGCATCCATTACACCGCCCGTGCCTTATTTGCCGCCTACCCCAACCACTGTTAATGGCCGCCGCCGCCATTCAGCGCCACCACTGGCTCTTCTCTCTCTCTACCACCGCCGAGTTGATGGCTACGAGATCCGGCTTGTTACACGGCGATGCGCAAATTCTGTACCTCTGTCGTCAGCGCGAAATTCATGAAAAAGGGTTGGTTCTCATTGGAGAGAGAGAGAGAGAGAGAGAGACTGGCAGTTGTACCAGCAGGCGTAGAGATAATCAGCCAAAGTACGCTAAAGAACTCCATTGTCTTTCCCATTTAAGAAGTACACCAGATCAAACTCCAAAGCCTACAAAGATTCCAAAGAGAATATACTTTTTCTTGTAAAAGGAAGCATGTTGAACATTCTGGTGTATTTGACGTTTAAGGATGAAGTTGAGTTCCAGCTCTTTTGCTTTTAAAGTTTGTATAGTTCGATGTCTAATTTTTCTTCTTGATTTGAACAATTTCATATTACCCACGGTGTACTAAATCATGTTATATACACTAAGTCAATATTGTCAATCAAGTTGTGTTTCAGCATGTGTGTGAGAGAGATAGAGAGAGGAGCACTGGGATTAGCGATGACCTAAAGAGTTGTGCCATGCGTCCTTTGATTATAAGGGAGGGTTGAGTTGAGTAGGAATGCAAGTATAGACTGGACTAGTTTTCAAGTTGGTCTTGAAACTTTCATTTAAGCTGTCCAGATTTTTGGGCCTAAGATGCTCAAGCTCAAATAGGCTCGGCCATGCTGAAATGTTTTTTTTTTTTTTTTTTTTTAAGTAAAGCATTTATAAAATTATAAAATTCAACAGAGTTATATATTAGCATCTTGATGGTCAAACTACAAATTGGCCATAAAAAGTAACGTTATATTAAAGTTGAGAGGTGTGAATTTCGTTCCATCAAATTCATTAATTGTAGGTAACTTTATGCTAGTCATTTGATAAATGTAAGTTTGAATCTAGAAATTTAATAGCATATCATCTTGTGAAATACAAAAAAATTGGGCTGAAAGCCTGAATCTGCTTCAACCAAACCGAATCGAATAATCATGATACAGGCTTCTTTTTTTCTCTCTTTCCAGGTCTAGTCCCTGCCAGCGTGGTCCACCAGCCTGTTTGTATCCCCAGATCAGGATTCATCCTAAACGTCCATGACCAGCCTAAATTTAAGGTTAGTGTTTGTGGCGCAAGAAATTGTCAATGCCGTGACAAAGAAATCTAGTAAGGCTGGTTCGATGCTTCTTGAAATTGATCTTGCCAAAGCTTATGATAGCATTAAATGTGGTTTTATTCTGTGAAGTGCTTTACTTCTTCGTCTTTCCTAAAGCTTTTCCACCTCTTCCATCCCTGTAATGCTTGATGGAGACCGTCTGGTGGGGATCCAACGCTCTCCAGGCATTCACCGAGGAGACTCCATTTTGTCCTGCTTGTTTTCTTTTTATGTATGGAATTCTTGGTTATGAAATCGATGAAGCGTGTGCTGCTAATTTATGGGGTCCTATATCGATTGGTCGATTAAGAGATGCATTTCTGTCCATCAATGGCCCCCAATAATCCTAAATCCTTTCAACTGAAGTCTTGCGAACTCTGATTCTTTTGTGCTAGGACCTTAGATGTCGGTCTTTCAGACCATCAATGTCCACCTCTCGTATGTTTTTTTGTTTGCTAAATCCCACGATCATCCCCTCCCCGCCTCTGCAACAACGGCCCTCGATGCTTGAATCGGCTGACCCGTCTGGACCTCGAATCCAAGGCCAACTGAGCCCCTGATCGAGCCTTGGACCACACCTGTCCCCATCATCGCTCATCCCTTGTCCTCGCCCACGCCGCACCAAAGATGGGAGTGACCAGAGAGAGCTGCAGACGAGGCTTCGCCGGCTGGAGAAGATGAACAATATCACACAAGAAAAAAAGAAGGTAAGGATAAATAGAACAAAATTCAATAAATTTAGGGAAAAAAATTGCAAAGTGACCATTTTTTGGCCAAAATTTGCAGAAGAACTACATTATAATTTCATGCAAAAATTTAACGTTAAATTGATTAAATTAAAAAGTTTATGACTGTACATATGTAGCTAATTACAAGACCTAAATAAATTCGGAATAAAATATAATTTAACAATTTATTGATCCAGAACCCCTAAATAAGTACATAACCCATAAATAACTGACCAAAGTCCCCCTATTAGTAAACAAAACAAGTTTTCATCAACTTTCTTTTTCTTTGAAGATCGCTTTACATGACAAGCATAGCAATATGACTCCATAAGAGTAAGAGGCAAAACGGATCTTCACCAGATCTCACTAGGTAAGAAGGGTGCCAATGGGAAGGCATTCGTGTCTGTTGGGAATAACGGATCCCCGAAAACCGGATTCGACACTAAATCGAACCCCTAAAACAGTGTCAATGCTTGAGTTGCTAGATGTAAAGACAGCATCATGAGATTCATTTAATGTCCGAAGGATGTTGGGTCTTCCTTATCCCCTCCAACTCCATTAGTACTTCTTTCATCATAGGCTCTCCCATTCAAGTTTAAGCACCTCTTTGCAAGGTCAGCAACCAATGCAATCTCTTCCATCTTACCTTCTTTCAACACATGAGCATAGATGAAGTCGAACAAGCGAATCTCAGAACGCGAAAGCAAAATCTTTTTTTTTTTTTCGCAAAAGCGGTTTCTTTACTCTACCTTTTACCCTAGTTCTCTGTGCGAGTGTCGTAATTTCCTCCTTACTGAAGCAAAAATCATTCTTATTGTTCTCGTGCGTCGTGCATGGTGTGATTAGAATGCTTCTCTTGCTCAAGCCATCTATAAAGCACTTGAGAATCTTCTTTGCCCCCAGAGAAGAGTTAATAATGTGCGTGAATCAGGCGTTGAGTTGTCTCACTTCCATAATAAAAGTGATTTTGTCCCATGTGATTGAAGAAAGCTAAAAACTAAGGCCTTGTTTCGTAATTATATCCGAAACAATTAATTCTATTCTCTTGTTCCTCGCAATCAAAAAAATAACAGAAATCCATTTAGTAAAATTTTTGTTCACGGGAATAAAAATATTTTTTTTTTTGTTTCCAAAATAGGTTTAAAACAAAATCAAAAGGTTAAAAAAGTTGCTTCTTATTCTCAAAAACAATTTCAAGAATTAAGCCCAACTTTTTATTTTCTTTTTTTCTCTTTCTTTCTTCTTCTTCTTCTTCGTTGGACTTAGTCACCAGCCATTGTCGGCCACCACTATTGCCACCGACGGTGGCCAAGGACCAGCTGGGCTAGGTTTGGCGCCGGCCATAGAGAAGGAGGAAGAAGACGAGAAAAGGAAAAAGAAAAAAATAAAATTATAATAGAAGTATTAAAAATTAAAGAAATAAAAAAATTTAAAAATCCTGCCAAACTCATTTCTATCTCGAGATTAGAAATTTTGCACAATTATCAAATGCGTTCTTTTGTCCAGAAATTATTCTTGGAAATAGAATAAGAAAAAAATTATTTTTAATAAAAAATTATTCTTGAAAGCAGGATGGTTACTAAACATGTCCTAGATATAACAAACTATTTGTGATACCAATGAGGGGGGAGAGAGAGACTAGAGAGCCTAATTATTTTTTGGAAAAGAAATATCAGGTCTACTTAACTATTTAAAGAATGCTGGGTCACAAAAAGTCGTACATTGGGATATGGAGTAGTCCTCCCTCACAAGGAAAGACATTATCCATGGCTATCGTGTGTACATATCTAATCACATAAAAAAAAAAAAAAAAAAAAGAACTAGAAACACTGAGTTTTATGATTTTCACATTATTGGGACAACAGTATTTCCTCTCTTGACGAATGAAATTCTAGGACCTCGATTAATTTTTCTAAGACTACAACAATATTTTATATGTGACAAATAAGGTATGTCTGTCTTCATGATATATCTTTCAATCGGTGTTACATGTTTTCTAGGCACATTTCCACGTTTATTTTTGGTATTCGATAGTTCGAGTATTGGTTCGTTTTTCCATTAAGATGTGTGAATTCCGTTTCATTAAATTCATGAATTTTAGGTAACTTTATGCTAGCCATTGATAAATATACATTAGACTCTAGAAACTTGATAACACATCATCTTGTGAAAAAGAATATCAAAATGGAATAAAATTTTGGGCTGAAAGCCTGAATCTGCCTGGACCGAACCGAGTAATTACAGTGCAGGCTGCTTTTTTTTTCTCCTTTTTCCAGGCCAGCCAAGTGCCTCCTTGCGCGGCTGGCCAGCCGGTTTGCATCCCTAGTTCAAGAAATATCCTAAACGCGTAGGACCAAACCCGAACTTGGAGACGTAGAAATTCATTACTGTCATTCTTTGCAGCGGTCCTAGATTAAAGGGTCAGTGATGTGGTGAAAGAAATTGTCCATGCCATGACAAAAAAAAAAAAAAAAAAAAATCTGGTAAGGCTGGTTCCGTGCTTGTTAAAATTGATCTTGCCAAAGCTTATGATAACATTAAACCTGGTTTTATTCTGTGAAGTGCTTTACTTCTTCATCATTCCTGAAGCTTTTCCACCCCATCTATCCCTGTAATGCTTAATGGAAGCCGTCTGGTGGAAATTCAACGTTCTCAAGTCATTCATCAAGGAGACTCCATTTTGCCCTGCTTGTTTTTCTTTTGATGTATGGAATTCTTGGTTATGAAATCGATGAAGCGTGTGCTGCTACGTTATGGGATCCTATATCAATCGGTCTATTAAGAGATGCTTTCTCTCATCGTTCTTTGCTGATGAAATGATGTATTTAGTCGTGCAAATCATAAAAACTGACCTACAAAACTTCTGTTGACATGGTTTCTGTGCTAAATATTTGGGGTTCCCCATTTCTTGCTAGGGTTGGAGTAGTGCAGGTGAGCTTTAGTTTTGTCGTTGATGAAGTCGGAGAACGTCTTCTGGGTGGAAGGGCCAGATGGGTTCGAATCCATCTCTAGCTGCTCCATGCAATGTGTCGTGCTTCTCCTCATTGCTGTTGATAAATTGGATAGTGACTTCCTGTGGGGCTCTGCCAAGAAGCTCAGGCATGTAAACATATATGAGAGGTAGAGGAAATGGGACCTCACCACCCATTTGGTAGGCCATTCTTGCTGGTCATGACACGTTTAATGATCCTAGGGAAGGTGGCGAGGATTTGTCCAAGGCCGCCCACGACCTCACCGAGTCTGTGGCTGTCCGATCTCAATGGCCAGCTCCATGGCATCGAGTCGAGTTCCTCCATGGAGGAGCTACAGAAGTGGCCATGGAGCTCCTTTGGAGGCTGAGTCGAAGGCCTGTGGATTGGAGGATACTTCACGGGATTGCTTTAAAATTCGTTGCAGAGAGGTCCAGAAATCCAAACAAGAAAGTTCCAGATATTCGATCTCCTTGGAGCTTCTTCCAGATGTAGCAATGGTGTTCCAGAAATTTGCACAAGAAGATCAACAGGGTACTTCACAAAAATGCTTTAGATGTAGCTCAGGCACTTTTCTACCTGCACAACCGATGTGTACCCCTTTGACACAAAATAAAATAAAATAAAAAAACCAATGTGTACCCTGAATCCTCCGCCACCGTGGAACTCAAGATGTAGCCATGTAGCTCGTTGAGATTCGGCCTAACCCATTAACCATCCACTTTGAGGGAACAGTACCAAAAAAGTCCCAAACATATTGCATTGATATTAATTTGAGTTATAAACTTTTCAATTGAACCAATTCAATCATAAACATATTTTTATTGGTACTAATTTAGTCCATCTGATCAATTTTGGCTAATTGGTGTAGACATGAATGCTGACATGGACGCCGGCTAGTATTTTTTTTTGATTTTTAATTAATTTTTTTTTTTATTTTTCTTTATCCCTTCTTCCACCTTGGACTATCCTTTCGGTGGTAGGCGACCCTTGCCGAGGCGGGGCTGGCCTCGCCCAAATCTAGGCGAAGTCGCCTCACCCGCGACCCTAGGCAAGGCCGAGTGAGGGCCACAACCCTTGCCGGCTGTTGGTGAGGGCTTCACGACCCTCACCCAATGGTCGTTGGCGAGGGCTTCAAGGGCCACTGATGGGAGGCTTGTCAACCACCACGAGGACAGACTAAGGTGGAAGAAGGGACAAAAGAAAAGAAAAAAGAAAAGAAAAAAAATTAGACTGGCGTCCACGTTAGCGCTAACTAGTCAAAATTAGCCAGATGGATGTAAAAAGGTTTATGTTAGTCCAATTAAAAAGTTTAGCACTGAATTGGTATCAATGCAATAAGTTTATGATTTTTTTGGTACTTTTCCCTCCGCTTTGATAAATATGAGTTAAAATATGGGTTAATGACCTGTCTTCATAGCCCTACTCTTCACCTACTCCACAATCTTCCTTCTTTTTTCCCTCTTCTATGGATCGTTTTCTTTTTTCTATGTAGTTATTTAAAAACAATAATTCTAAACAATACCTGACATGGCATAATAGTAGAACGTGTAAAAATTTATTTTTTGCATTTTATTTAGCATTTTAATCTGATGATTTTCAACATGATATAAGAATCCATGACCTTAACACGATTGACAAAGTTTGTTCCAAAATGTGATTTTTGTCAAAATTATATCAAGTGACCCGATAATGATTTTTTCAAGAAAGTTGGTTCTAGACTGTTTTTGTGTAACTTACAAACTTCAATAAGCTGTGACTTCGGCTTCTTTCAAAAAGTGTGGCATACTAGAAAATTCCGTGTTCAAAACATAAGGAAAAAGGATTATGTTTTCAAATAAGTGATGTCTTCTTGGATTGGAAAATTACCCAATTTAATCTTAAATTTTTCAATTTGGCTAATTTAGTCTTTATTATTTTAATAATTTATGTATTCCATTTGGTCAATTTTGGCTAGAAAGCAATGACATGTAGATCTAATTGTTGTCGTCTGTCCTATGTGGGATGATATGTGTATGACATGGAAAAACTTAAGTAAAACAACGTAATTTTAAGTTTATTTTCTCAATTTTCTTATTTTTCTCTCTTCCAAGGATGTAGCTTATCCACCTCCACGACTTCTTCACCCTCGCCGCCCCCACGTCCACCAGGTGAGTGAAACTTAAAGTTATCACGATTGCGTTTTGAAGTAATCTCCTGAGGAACTCAGTCACGCATGGCCGTTCTTCTTCCCTGCAAAATGAAGTGGAAATCACGTATTCATAGTATCCTTTTTGCCTATGGCCACCTTGTATCTTGCAATGTGGTAGGATGTATATCTGTCCATCAATGGCCCCCAATCATTCTAAGTCTTGAGAACTTTGATTTTTTTGTGCTAGGTGTAGAAATTTTATTCACATAAACAACTAATCAATCATGAAAAACGGATTCATATATGATTGTAAAACATCGAGATCAATAAATACAGCGGAATTAAAACGTACTTGTTTAAGCCATTGCTTCACTTGAAAAAAAGTAGATCACTCTGATAATCAAGGATCTATTAGAATGCCGGATTTTCCTCTCTATGACTTATTTCAGTATAGCAGCTTTCAATGGGATTAAAGCAACTAATATGTATAACCTATCCTTTTATAAGCTAGAGAGAGGACTTACCAAACCCTAATCAACAGCGTTTCAACTGGGCCTTTCCCATTACGGGCTTCAGTCAAACATAATTACCTACACTTTGCTGCTCAACTAGGCTCATTATCAATATATGCAAATATCCAATTCAATCATATCACTTTAGGGTTAAATAACTATTAGAATATCCATTAACGCGATTATTTAAAATAGAAAAATAATTAATTAATGTAAGTCCATATTATAAAGAATTTCCAACACACCTTAGGTATTGGCCTTTCTGACCATCAATGTCCAACTTCGATATTGTTTTTCTGTGCTAAATCCCGCGATCATCCCCTCCCCGCGTGTGCAACACTCGGGCAAGCGGTCAATGACGGCCCTCGACTATTGCAGCGGCCAGGTAGGGTTACTGCTGACCTGTCTGCACCTTGGATCGACCAAGATCTAAGGCCAACCGAGCCCCTAACTCGAGCCTTGAACCACACCTGTCCCCGTTGCCGCTTATCCCTCGTCCTTGTCGACGCCGCGCCTAAGATGGGAGTGACCAGAGAGAGCTGCAGACATGGTTTCGCCAGCTGGAGAAGGCCCCGTAGAAGATGAACAATATCACAAAAGAATTATAAAAAAAAAGGAAAGCAGAAGGAAAGTAAAAATTGAATAAGCTCACAAAAAATGTAAAATGACGTCATTTTTCTTAATTTCTTCCATGTTAGACATTGCCGGAGCTACGTAGGATGGCCGTTGGAGATTGGACCGTAGATTCACAATTTTTGGCCAAAATTTGTTGAGATGACTATATTAGAATTTCACATAAAAATTCAAGACTAAATTGAAAAGATTGAAAAGTTTATGACCGAACATTAGGTCTGAGAAACGATCAAATAATTTTCCGAAATAAATCATTGCACCATGCTCGATATAGATTATTGCAATTTGTAAAATTTTCCAAATCGGCACGACAGTATTAAGAGTGTGCAAAGAAATCGGGAACCACTTGGAACCAAATCGGACCAGCAGTTTCCATAGGACCAGTTCAATTCTCATTTTCAACTTACTGAAATTAGTGAGTATTGGTTCGATTCCTCATTTTAGATGTGGAAACGCCCATCTGCCTATCGAGATCGGACCTGTATATTATAGTAAAAGTGAGCATTTTCCCTTTTATTTTCTCTTTCCTGCCTCCTGTCGGCAACATTCTACGTTCACTCTATCTTTCTACGTTCACTCTCTCTTTTTTCCCGCATTTTCCCTCTCTTTCTCGCATGCCAATCCTTGGATGGAACGAACTGAGGCATCTTAGTAAACGTCAATCTCGTTTGTCATCTTCCCCTGCGATTTTCCTTCCTAGAGTCGGTAAAAGCTTTCTCTCGTGCGCCGTAGGTTCCCCTGCACATCCAAGTTGAGCCATCTTCGGCTCCCATGGCCATGGGATTGAGAAGCAACGATCGGCATTTCCTCCGAGCTACATTTGGAGTGTGCGGTTTCGATCTCGAGAGTTTCCCGAGTGGGTGTTGGTAATGAAGGGAGTCTGATTGGTTGAAGCGTTTTGTGCTCCGGGGGGTTTTGAGAGAAGGACGAGTGGAGATGGGGAAGCAAACTGTTGCTTCTTACTATGTGTTTTATTAATTGATTAATGCAATTTTATAGGGATTGAAAATCGATTTTATAGACTTGGTGGTCCGATTCCGGGGTGCATCTATGAAACTAACCAGTGATTTTTGGTTTCAATTTTTTGAAACCAGACATTAGTGGGTGAATCTCGATTTTAGGGTGGGCAATGCCCACCCAAACCATTCTCACATCTTTATCGTGTAATAATGTGAAGCTAATTACAAGATCTAAATAAGTTCGGAATAAAAACAACATAACAATTTATTGGTCCCAAACACCGAGAAAAAGTACGTTACCCATAAATAACTGACCAAAGTCCTCCTGTTGGTGAATGAACAAGTCTTCATCCCCACTTTCTTTTCTCCTTTTTCCTATGAAGACCGCTTTATAGGACAAACAGAGCAATACGGCTCCATAAGAGCAAGAGGCAAAACAAATCTTCACTAGGTCTCACTAGGTAAGAGTGTCTGCACACCCGAAAATGTAGAGACATTCGTGTCATTGCTAGAGTTGCTAGATGTAAAGACAGCATCAGGAGATTCAGTTGTCTCACGGTTTTCTTGATTTTGCTGAATGTCCGAAGGATATTGGGTCTTCCTTATCCCCTCCAACTCCATTGCCACTTCTTTCATTGTAGGCCGGTTCCTCCCGTTCAAGTCTAAGCACCTCTTTGCAAGGTTAGCAACCGATGCAATCTCTCCCATCTTACCTTCCTTCAACACATGAGTGTGGACGATGTCAAACAAGCGATTCTCTTCCACCGAAATTATGAAATACATCGCAAGGCTTCTTCCTTCTTCTTCCCTTTGGGATGAGATTGGCTTTTCTCCTGTTAAGAGTTCAACAAGGACGACTCCAAAGCTGTACACATCGCTTTTGTCTGTAAATTGGCTTGATCAGAAATATTCAGGATCTAGATAGCCGAAAGTCCCCTGCACTAATGTGGTTACATGAGTTTGATCGAGGGAAATAGACTTGGAAGTACCAAAATCTGCCACTTTTGCCTGATACTTCTCATCCAAGAGGATATTGGTGGACTTGATGTCTCGATGATAAATGGGAATAGAGGCTGCTGAATGCAAGTAGAATAAGGCTCCTGCGATTTCAGTTGCAATTCGTAGGCGTGTGTCCCACGATATAGGCGACTCTGCATTTGGGTCATGTAAATATTGGTATAGAGTCCCATTTGGTATAAACTCATATACCAAAAGCGGAACTTCTGTTTCCAAGCAACACCCCAATAACTTAACCACATTTCTGTGGTTGATTTGTGAGAGAATGAGGACTTCATTTATGAACTGTTCGATTTTTCTCTTGTCTATCGCCATTGATTTTTTAATTGCAACTATTTTTCCATCTGTTAACATTCCTTTGTAAACAGTACCCTGTCCACCTTGCCCAAGTATCCTACTGTTATCGAAATTATCAGTGGCCTTCCCTAAATCCTTGAAGTTGAACAATTTGCTTTTCTCAACATTGCCTTCTAGTGTCGAAAGCTCTCTTTTCAACAAAAGACCACCATTGCGTTTGAAGTACTTCTCTTTAAGCTTGGTTTCTTTTCTCTTCTTGATGTATTTGTACAAACTCCATGAGAAGAGACTCAAGAGTAGTGCCCCAACGCCTGCCCCGGCAGCCCCGCCCACTACATTGCCAAAACTCAAGGGGCAAAAGTGAGAAAAAAGTACCCCGCTTGTCCGGAATCTATAAAGGAACTTATCATCAAGAATATAAATGAATCCGACTAAAAGGAAAACATACAAGAGTGATTAACCTGAGTCTCCTTTCACGTCGATCTATCTTAACAAGCATGAGAAAAATAATGTCTCCTTTTTAAGTTTCACCTGGTGAAATTATTATACAAACATCTACAGTGTGCAACTAATATCCCTTGCAAGAAATATAGCAAACCATTGATGAAAGTGAAAAAGTTTCTACTAGCATTCTTCTTAACTATGATTGTAATAATTCCAATTCAAATTGGACAAGAATAAGTAGGAACCGTGGATATATTTCAATGGATATGAAGCAGCGACATTAGAAAAGTTCAATTGTTTTCTTATCTCTCAAGTATTAGTGTGAAAAGAAAGTTCTGAGGTTGTTTTGATAGATACTACTAATTGAAGCAAGAGTAGTGCTCCTAGGCCTGCTCCAATTCCTGGTTTACCAAAGTGGTATGAGCATAACCAAAAGCAAGCATCGAGTATTGCAACTCCGATTTGAAAAGAAGAAAATGCTAATCTGATACTGGAGAGAATTACCTTAGATGACTTTTGAATATTCACTAATTTGATTAAACAGAATGCTAATGTAGTTGGTGAAAAATCAGTCTTATGAGAAAAATTTAGCACGTAACAGAAAAGCCATAAAATCAGTTGAGCAGCATAATATATGCCCAAATCAAACACGGGACATCTGATCCACTGAAAGCGGGCCATGCGCTATGCTTTTTCTAAGTTGTGGGTTTTTATCAGTGATAGACTCAATGTTTAAATGAAAGGATGCGATATTCGTGAATATCTGGAAGTACAAACGACGGATAGTCCTTGTTCATAGCTCATGACAGAATGTAGAAACTTGCTTACCTTTGACGAGAAACGCACTTTTCTTTGTTCCACTTTTCTTCGTTCCATTTGCAGCAAGGTCAGGTATGGCGGAGGGGGTTGGACTTTTTGCAGGAGGTTCGGGTTTGGCGGAGGAGGTCGGACTTTTTGCAGGAAGGTCGGGTTTGGGGGAGGGGGTCGGACTTTTTGCAGGAGGGTCGGGTTTGGGGGAGTAGTTCGGACTTATATATTTGCTATCTGCAAATGAACAAAATACGACAAATTAATCAGTAGAGGTTCGTCTCATTAGTGGGTTGCATGTGAAGCTACTTCAGCCTCCAAAGAGCTACTTCTCTTATTAATGCAGTGTTTCGATGGTAGGTTTCCAATGATTTGTGTGGTAAAACGTAACTGGTTTTACCTGTGCATCCATCTTTTATATAGGGGTCACCAGAGAAGCCCGGGCTGCAAACACACTGCAAAAAGGGCATCGCCATGGGATATGCAGAATCGAAGCTGACTGAACTGCAGTTGTAGGATTTGTCGGAGATGGAGCCGTAGTTGTAAATCTCTAACGCAGTTTTTGAGGAATTTGCTATCCCCCATTCTAGGACAGCTGCGAAGTGCCTGCTCGTGTTCGACTTATTGAAGTCCTTGACCGAAGACGTGAACAGCGACTTATCTCCCAAGAAGGCATAATTGCACTCATTTTCTCCTGCTGTTTTATTGTATGGCTGGAAATCGATGGTGAAAGCCTGAAAAACCGAGGTAATGTTGGTTTGACAGTATCCGTTACTGCCCGAACAAGTGGCGTTCCTAACAGTGCTGTTGTCTTTTCCGCAACTTATGTTAATAGGCTCTGCGTCATCCATCCGAGCATGTATATTGCAACCGACGGCAGCAAAGTCGTTTCGTGAAGCAGAGAAGACAAACTGGCTGCCTTTCAAGCTCACAGGTGTGGAGCTTCCATCACTGCCGCAGCTCACATTTGACGAGTAGGTTATTGGAAGACTGACCTTGATCATGCCGTTCCTTTTCTCATGGATATCAGGTAGCAAAAAGTCGAGCACCCTCAAGTTGGCCTTCTTCAGTATCGGGACAGTGTCATTCCGGCAGTCGATCTCGTACCACTCATCGAGGAAACACCCAGTTCCAATCCCGAAGGGAAAGGAAATGGCAACGTCACCACATCTTTCTATGCAAGAATAAATACGATAAAATGGTGAAGATGCTTTTGTATGAAGCAAAAATGATCCTAGAAGCAGAAGAATCTGAAACATCCTAGTTCCTGCTTCTTTATGTCAGGAAACAGTGAATCTATTTTGAAGAATTGATGGAAGGAGCGGTTGCTTGTACGCCTTCTTCCTTGATTGTAAAAGCTTTATAAGCAGAGGATACCAGTATAAGCAGCCAAGTTTGACTTCTCCCCTCGTTGGGGACATAATTTTGTCGCCACTTAGCCTCTCACGATAAAGACTTAGGAGTATCATCAAATCATAATCGCTGATGAGCCCACTTTCGATGACGTTCTCACGTTCCTACTTCCTTATTTGTCCTTTTTGAGAACTACACGACTTTCCATGACAATAAAATAATTTAATCTGAAAGCGTGAAAGAAAAATCACTTCTATCATCGCAAAAGCTGTTTTTTTTTTTTTTTTTGGTAAGGGCAAAAGCTGTTTTTTTTTTGCAGTTTTCCTTTTGTCCTAATCCCGCTTCTTACTTAAGGAAAAATCAGCTTTTATTGTTCACGAGCGGCGTGCGTCTTGGGAGCAGAATCTTCTCGTGCTCAAGCCATCTATCATAGCACTTGGGAATCTTTTTAGTCCCCCAAGTAAGAGTAAATAATGTGGTGATGGGATCACTGGCCGTGACGACTTCGCTGGGTAAGTTTCAAACCTTAGAGAAAAAGGTCAGGAGTTCAAAGCCCTTGCAACGGGCTATTAGGTGATTGATGCGTGGCATCGGGGTGATGGTTTCCTAGCTAACGACATTTGGGGGACATTTGGGGGTTTACGTGGTGGCTGTCAACCAAAACGATTTCTCCAGCAAAAAAATAATAATAATAATAATAACAATAATAATAATAATAATAATGTGGTGATGGGTCCTGCAATCACTCTCTCAGGATTTGCCCACCGGCTCTCGGCTTACAGAGTTCCCTGAGTTACCAAAAAAATAAATAAATAATGTGCATGAATCACGCGTTGGGTTGTCTCACTTTCATAATAAAAGCAATTTGGTCTCCATATGATTGAAATAAACTAGAAAATAAGTATAACAAACTATCCGAGTATACCACCATCGGCCGTGATGGCTCAGTTGGGTAGGCTCCTATGATCATTTCGCTATAAGGAGAGGAGTTCAAAGTCCTTACAAAGCAAGGGGGCTGACTAAGTTGCTTGGTGACTTACGCGTGACATCGGGGTAGTGGGTCCTTCGCTAACGTCGCCTCAGGGTTTACCCGACCGGCTGCCAGCTGTACGAGGTTCCTTGGGTATCAAAAAAATAAAAATAAAAACTATTTGGTATACCTAATATTTTTCTCGGCAAAGAAATATTAGATCTAGATTAATATCTAAAGAGTGTTGGGTCGCAAAAAGTTGTACATTATGTTAGTGAGTAGTCTTCCGCATAAGGAAAGACATTATCTATGGGCTATCGGGTGTGCATGTTAATCAGTATTCTTATCCAAGGTTTTTTCTTCTTCTTTTTTTCCCGCTCGTTTAACTCCGTACATAGAGAAAGACTTTGAAATGCCGAGCAGGTCCTTATCCTGCGCACCCCCCAGGGCCCCAAACCCTATTTAAACCTGCGCACACCCCTCACTCTCACGCTCCATAGGAACATTTTTTCTCTCTCTACCGTTTTCCTCTAGGGGTGAGCAGCGGTTTAGGGTTGACCCTAGACCGACCCTGGACCGGCCCAACCCTGTCGGTCCTGGTCCGGTTCCCAAGGGGACTGGGTCGGTTCTCGGTCCTGAAATTCCAGAACCAACACTGTGCGGGTTGGTCCTCGATCTTAAGAGTTTTGGGTCAGTCCAACCCTGGACCAACCCTATATATTATATTATATTATGTATAATTCTTTTATATATTCAAACCTAAGTAAAGTGTCTGTTATATTATATTATATTGAAATGTTCTATCAATAATACTAATAGTAATTTCAATTTAAAACTTTTGTTGAGTATTAATTATATGTGGTTTGTTTTGTTTTTAGGTGTTTAGAAGTTCAAGTGAATTAACAAGATGTGAAGTTATATATTCATGATTTATATTAAGTATTTTGAACTTTTTATAGTTTAATTGTATTTTACTAATAAATTTCAGCTGCACTTTGCTTTTCAATTTGTGTCAAATGGTAGAAGTTTGTGAAGAGTAGAGTAGTATTGCAGTTGCTACGGTGATTTGCTAGTCAAGTGGTGTGAAGCTCATTTTTTGGTTGAGTGGACTCTACATGATCAAATGCAGGAAAACACTTTTGCATATGATGTTATAAATATTAAAGATAGATGATTACAAGAAATTTCTATATTGTCCCATATCTCGATGAGCGATTAGTAAGTCATCTTAAATTTGCTAAATATGTATTGGTATTTATAATTTAGTTGCATAATGTCGCAATGTCAATGGATCTGTAATTTGAATTTGTAGGTTTACTTTTTTAGGGAGTATAAAAAATAAGACGAAAAAAATTATCGATCGGTCCCGGGTTGACCCTGGAACCGGACCGAACCCATTGGGTCGGTCCGGTCCTTGGTCCCAGGCTCAATAGGGTCGGTCCTTAGTCCTAAAAATTGAGGACCGACACTATACGGGTTGGTCCTAGGGTTAGGGGGTGGCCCGGACCAACCCGGACCATGCTCACCCCTACTTCCTCCCCCTTCCGTTTTTAACTACCTCTTCCCGCCCCCCCCCCCCTTCCCTCTCTACACGTCGAACGCGCAAAAAGTCGTCGTCGCCTTCCTCGTCTTCGTTGTCGTCAACGTCGACGTCGCCGTCGAAGCTTCCTGGAAACCTCGCCCCGATCCGCTCCGTCAAAATTACCTCGCCGTTGTTGCGTGTGAAACCGCGCTTCCCTCTCTTTTGATTGATTGGCCGATCCGCGGGATTTGATTGGGGCTTGTCGTGTCGGTCGCGCGGAGAAATTGGAGCTAAATTTGCGTGGAAGATTCGCTCCAGTGAAGTTTCGCGAGGTTTTGCCCAGCTAAGGAACCCGGGGGGGGGCTTCGAAGTCGAGCGATGTTGATGGCGGACAAGAGCTGCTCGGGTTCTTGGGGCGCGGCGGAATTCGGTCCTGGCGAAGACGATAACCTGACGATCGGTCACGAAGAGTTATGTTTGTAGTTTTTTTAAGTGGAAGAACAGTAGGATTTTATTCAAACTCTGTTTTTACCCTGAGGATAGACTCGAAGCTTGACTGGTAGAAGACACCAATTTAGATAACTAAGTGCGACTGTTCCCATTGTTTTGGGGACGTAATTTGGTTATCATGTTTCCCATGAGAAAGACTTGGAACATCATTGAGATGGATTAGTTTTCAGGGTCTTTTGTTGTGCATCCCGTTAAGCACATTAGAATAGAGATATTTATTCCTTTCCTTACTGACTCAAATTGTTACTTGTCCGCTTAAGATACTTATAGATTTTCCTGGACGAAAATCTTATGGGTTCTCCCTCTTCCAGATTAAAGTAAATGTTTGTTCACGGTGTATGCTTAGTACCACAAGATTTCACATTTCATTACGGACCTTTTCTTCGGTATTAATTAGCTCGGTCACTTACAATTTCTTATTTAACATGAATGTGGTTTTTCTTTAATTTCTGAAAATATCTTGAGTTAAATCTCGTCTAGTGCCAGAGTTTAGTTTAAGTTGGTTAACAGCATCACCTAAGGAGGGGGTGAATAAGTGATTTCACGAAACTTGACCAAAAATTGTGGAATTAAAGCCCTCAAGTTTTATATAAGCATAATCAAGTAAAAAAGAGAGTTGATATATGCAGGAGTAGGCTATATCCACTGGTATAGTGCGCTTCTATTAGGTAGTAATTTATTTAAGCAAATAGATAGAGAACAAGGCACTCAAAGCTTTATAGTGGTTTGGCTTAGTGTAGGTTTACGTCCACTCTCCCATATTACATACTATTGGTTGGATTCCACCATGAATCTTTGAATAGTCACAATAGAGCCTACCGCTCCTACCAAGCACTTCTTCTCAAAGGTGGTGCTGCTTATAACTGAGCAGATAAGTCTCGCTATCTCATACCTAAGCACAAATAAGCACAAATTAACAGTAACAACACTTCCTGAAAGATTACAATTTTACTGCTCTCAAAAGATAATATAAGAATGTTAAGTTTTCTCCGAATTTGGATTTTGCACTCTTGGTCTCTTGTGTTCTCTTTTTAGTATCTTGTTAATCTCCCTTTATACTCCTTAGCATCCATAAAAAAAATAAAAAAAAAAAAAAAAAAGTCCATGGAGAAAGTGAGATAATGGTAAATAGGATTTCTTTTATACATAATATAACCTATTTTTCAGAAAATCCTATGCTCTCGTTCTCGTTCTCCTTCGTTAACATTGAAGCTTCATGTGCAACTCCTTTGTAGCTTGTTCACGTAGAAGTTTCAAAAAAAAAAAAAAAAAAAAAAAAAAAAGAGAGTCGAAGCTTTTTTCCTTTGTAACTCTTTCATTTATGAAAGCAGCAAAAGTCGAAGCGCCTTCTTCTCCATAGCTCTCTGATCCACATCGAAGCTTTACAAAAGCGGCAAAAGAGTTGAAGCATTATATTTTTCTAATTCGCGAAGGTAAATAATCACACTTTCTCTCCCGCTCACTAGATATGGTATTATTCTATGGCTACTATGTCATTGATGTCGCTATAACATTTTACTTTTTTTGTCGCAATCAATTCGTTGTTAAAGCAAGTACAGTTGCATGGTCAATACCTGCTACTTCTGTTGGTAGCGTTGAATAGTTTGTTTTATTTAATTCTACTTCAACTGCCCGCTTGAAATGTCGCATCTCGAGATGCGAAAGTGATCAATATTATGATATAAAATCAAGCTTATGCTACCCTGACAATTTTGGTAGGGTTGTTGCCTTTAGCATAAAAAATTCTCCTTGAATGAGGATGTTTCTAAGTGGTATGATAAAGCTAAGAAATCCTATCGACTTGGAATATCAATGGATATAAATAGATTTAACTTCCAAGACAACACGGTCTAATCTCCTCTTATATTTTTCTTTCTATTCTCTTTATATTGTTTATATTTCCCTTTTGATTTCGATGCTTAATAACTTGATTAATTGATTTTTCTTTTCCCTTGCAATTACCATGTCTTCCATTCCTCAAAGAATAAAGGGCGATTTTGCAAAGTCATTACTTATGATTTAACTTTTTATTAATTATTTGTCAACTGAGATATGATCCATACTTAAGGTTTAGTCCGTTAAATTGTTGATTGAGTTGGTACTGGGAGTTCGTTTCTTATGAGTTGAGAGAGATTAGAAAGAGTCATTAATAATCATGAATCAACTTTAGGTCATTTCCTTTGCATTTATGTACTTGTGGCAATAATCATTGATTAATTCAGTGAGATTATGTGAGAATCTATGGATTTGAAAAAGATATTCTATTCTAGATGATTTTGCTATTATCTAACTTGCTAGTTTCTACTTGCCTAATGTCATTGTTTTTTTTTTTCCTCATTAGAAATGGATCATGACAATAGAGAAGAAAATTTTTAGCATTTTGATATTAGAGGAGAATTTTTAGCATTTTGATATTAGAGGAGATGAGCCTATAGATGTTGCTTTTGTGTATGGTGTATATGATTGTGGTATCGACTGCCATTGAAAGGCACTACAATAAGCATATATTGAAGTGTTGCATAGTTGTTAGAAGCCAAGCTTATTTAGATCACCTTGATTGTCTCATTAATAGAAATGACTTCAATTGTGTGGAACAACTTAGGATGGATAGATGTAGATTTGGCCAGTTAAAATACGGATGACTTGTAAATATAGAAGAACAAGTGGCAATGTTCCTACATATATTTACCCATCATGTAAATATTATGTCATCAAGTTTAGATTTATGAGGTTGGAGGAGATAATAAGTAGGTATTTTAACTTAGTTTAAAGTGCATTGATAAAAATGCATAGTGTTCTTCTCATCTCACCTGAATAAGTTCCTAAGGGATGTACTGTCGAGACATGGAAATGGTTTAAGGTTAAGGCATGTTTGCTATGTTCTTAAATGGATTAATTTAATACTTTAAATATGAGATTATTTCATTAATATCATGTTTCTATGGTTGCTTACAAGCATTAGATGGCACATACATCAGGGTACGTGGGGTAGCGACCAATGTGTTAGAAATTTGCTTATGTGACATGAGATTCGTATACGTTTTGCCTAGATAAGAAGGGTCAACGACAAATTCTAGAGTGCTTCGAGATGCTTCAGTTAAACTAAATGGTCTGAAGATTCCCCTTGGTAAGATAACCCTTTATAACTATGTTGCATTCTTGTCATGTTGATTTTGACAAATTCTAAGATAATTAATAATTTTATCATTTGTTATTTGTAGATGTCAAATACACTAATGGGGAGGGCTTTCTTGCTCTTTATGGAAGTACTTGATACCACCTATCCGAGTGGATCGAAAGTTATACACCAAATTCTCATGAGCAGTATTTCAATATGAAGCATTTTCTCAACCTAAAAATGTCATAGAAAATGCTTTGGTCTAATTAAGTTACGGTGGGCTATTCTTAGGAGTCCATTTATTTATTCAATTAGAACACAAGGTCGAATAATCATAGCTTGTTGCCTTATACTCAATTTGATAAGAAGATAAATGGTTATAAATCCAATTGAGGCATGATTAGATGAAGTTGTTAACACCATTGAAGATGTCGAAACAATTGATATTGTTAAGTTGTCAGATCATTGGACAATGTGGAGGCAAATTTTGGTAGTAAAATGTTTAACAAGTGGAATGCAAGTCAAGGAAATGGGGTAGTTGTATAATTTGACATTATTTAAAAAATCATTTTTTCCCATTATTGTAAGACTTGTGTTGTCTATTTTTTTTTTTTCCATTGTTATTAGATGTGTAATATGGTGTTGGTCTGTCATTATTGAGATATATGATCCTTATGTATGTGTGAATTATGGCTTTATCATTTTAAATTTTTAGTACTATGCTGCCTCTATCAATAAATTTTCTCTACTTGGCTATCCTCTATCATTAATTTCTTTTCATTCTTTGTCTTTTTTTTTGTTACTAAAATTGCAATGAGATGTTTAGGAATGGAAAGTAACAATCTCAATCGAACTCAAGGAAGGGGAACAAAGTGAGACTAACGTGTATGGACAAAAGATGAAGAAAAAGTGCTCCTAGATAGTCTTGAAGAGCTAGTTGTGTGAGAAATGACAGCGAATAACAGCTTCAAGAATGGTTATATAATTATGTTAGAGAAATGGTTTGAAGAAAGCTCCCTAGTTCTGGCAGATGGGTAATTTTCACATAGAGTCGAAGATGAAGAATTTGAAGAAGTTGTCCAATCAAATATATGACGAGAAGGATCAAAGTGGTTTTGGGTGGAATCATGAAAAGCATTGTATTGCTATTCATTCAATATATAGTTGGCAAAAACATTGCAAGGTTTGTGTCACTCATCCCATGTTCTTTTCTATGCTATTTGTTTCTTTTAAAACAAATCAATGTATTTTCATTTGTGGATCTATCTAGACGCTTCCTCATTGAGAGGGAAGCGACTTCCCTAAATGTGATCAACTAGCAACTACATTTGGAAAAGACTGTACCAAGTGAAATCTCAATAAAGATCTTTCAGAAGCTCATGCAACTGTAGATCATGAAGAATGTGAGAATCATGATGATGGAGCACTAATGGTGCAAGTCGAAACTTACTGTGACTATCTTCTAAAACACAAAATGATTATAATCCTTTTAGAAGAAAAAAATAAAAACAAATCATAAATAGGCTATTGGATTAGTTGAGATTGTAAGCACTTTTGCCTCTTTCTTAGAAAAAGCTCACAAGAGAATGGAAATGATTGCTAGTTGCATCGAATATGCTAAAGATTTGGACAATAATAAGAGAAAAATCAATGAGGAACTCCTTCAAATGTCTCTAAATATTATGGATAAAATACAATAAAATAATGTAGAAAAGTTGTGAAGGATATTAAGAAGATTCATTTATTTCTTGGATTTCAAGGAGTCAATAGGAAAATATTTATGGAAACACTTCTCCAAGAGATGATAGATGAGAATGACTAATGATTTGTTTTCTTTCGACTTTTATTTTCTGAATGTGCTAGTTCTTGTGAATTCTAGAGCTTGATTTATAGTTTCCATGGTATTCAATGAATTAGGTAGACTTGGAGCGGTGAGACACAATGGATTTGTGCGAGTTGGAAGGGAAAAATTGTACCCAATTTTGTCTATAATAATAGGCCTCTTGTGTAATCTTTTTTGTTATTTAATGACAATAAACAACACTGAATAATGTTCTTTTGGATGGTGAGTAAACCGATTGTTTGTTCTTGGTCCTAGAAGAAGATTCTGGACCTCCGGCAGGACTTTCGTCATTTGTTCAGATGGCGAGTGGGGGATGGGTGCTCTAACTCATTCTGGTTTGATAATTGGCACCTCAGAGACCCTCTAAGTTTTTTCTTCTCTGACCGAGATATCTATCGCTCCAGTATTCCTAGGCAAGCCACTATTGTTGATTTCTTTTCTCACTTCATCACGGCGTCAAGTGTCTATGACACACTAGCGTCTTGGCTTGAGCCTCTTCCCATGTTAAGCCAAGACACTGACTACTTCAAGTGGCTCAAACACCTTTCGAGTGTGACATCCCAGATTTTCAACCTTGTTTATTGAATTAATCGGGCATTTCATTGACGCGTCTATAGGGCTATTCTCAAAGCTGATCACTCTTAAGATAACTAGATTATCCAAGTAAGCCATTAAGGGATTTTAAGACAATAGACTTGAGAATTCGACCAGAAATCAACTTCTCGATCGTGCTTATCTTTAAAAGCCATTACGACATAGTTAAAAATCGATTTGAGATCAGAGATAGGTCGGTTCAACTGAGATGTGTGGCCGATTGTGGGTGACACCACTAAATTGGAAAATTCTCGTCGACCGGCACTAATTTGCTTTTACTATCATTTTGGTAACTTGTATCCGTATTTGAATCCTCGAGATTTTGACGATGATCAAAAGTCACCAATGTGTCAAGTAGGTTCATTATGACTCAAAGAAAATCGACCACGGGTCATTTGCCCTAAAATTTTTTAAAAACTACCCGGTAGCCTAGATCATGCTAAAAATGCGCCGAATGAAAATTAACCGCCAATTTGAGTCAGATTTCAAAAATTGAAGATTTTGCCATGTCATAATAAATTCTAGGACCCACGACTTAGTCTAAGAAGATTTTCCACAACCGAGACTTTTTGGGAAAAAGTCGGCTTATGATCATTTTGTTCGAAAAGGTCGGGGATTGTTTTTAATTTCAAATTTGGGAAGCAAGGTGGATCCATGGGTGATGAAAAATGTCAATTGAAGCATTGAGATATCAAATGAAATTATGAGGGCCAAATGAGGATGAATTGAGCAAGATTAAGCAACCATTTGAAATCAATTGCTTATAAATTCGTGTGCCCCCTTCCCCTAGCCATTCTGGACCACTTCACATGTCTAAGAGGAGGTCTTGGTGGCCTAAAGACAGCCAAAGGATGTTGGCTTGTTGGACAAACCTAGAGGGGGGACATTTTGGTGGAAAATTTGGCCAAAGGACCCCACCAAGGCAAGACTTGCCCTACACTCCCATCCCTCTCTCCCTCATTGCTGTCCACCCCATCTCTCCCTCTCTCCTTGCTTGTGCGAAACCAGCAGCCACCAAAGGAGAAGCTGGAGCCGCCAGTCGCACCAGCTAGCCACCGTTGCACGTCCACGCCGCCATCGTCGTTCGTGCCCCTACCCAAGCACCACTAGCCACATGTCGTCCGCCCCTGCTCGCCTCCTGCTCTGCCATCCAACTCGTTGTTCCACAGTTGTGAGGGGCTGTGGAAGCTCACTGGAGCCCGTTCAACCACCATAGACCACCCCTTTCAAGTCATCGAAGCCTCCTTGAGCCTTGCCGCACCAACCTAGCTTGTTTTCTTCTGTTTTCCAGCCAAGAACATCAAGGGTTTTTGTGGGTTTCCAGCCGCCTTGTGAGGCCATTTTGAGGTGTTTCCGGGCCCTAGATCTTAGGCCTGCTTTGGAGAAAAACGTCCCTCGTGACGTTCCCGACGTTTCAATCCAAGCAGATTGTTAAACGGGTGAGTTTTCCTCACTAATCCCTCATTAGTATGTTAATGATGCCTAATGGTTGATTAGTGTTAATTAAGCATGATTAGGTGGTTAGATTAGTTTAGAATAATTAAATTAGTGACTTAATGATGCATGTTAGGCAATTAGACTTAGTTATTAGTAAATAGAGAGCTCCTAGTATTTATTGAACGAGTCTCGGTAATTTTCCGCGCTCATCTCGGCTTCCAATTAGGCATTACGGGCCTAAATTGGATTTATTGTATTTGTTTAATAACTTTCGAAATTAATTAATTATTTATTTATTTTCTGAAAATTAGGCAGGGATAGTCGACGACCGAAATTTTATACCGATTATCGTGGTGCAGTCTATTTATTTATTTGAGCGTTTTTTTTGGTAAAGTGAATTTTTTTTTTTTGGTAAAGTTTTTTTACATGAGCGTTGATTTGTGCTAAATTGAATTAAATCTGATTTTTGGATTTTATTCCTAAGTTATTCAATTTCATAAATTGATTGGAAAATGACCAAGCGTGGATCTATAGCGCCAATAATATTTTGATAGGCTATATATAAAGTGATATAAAAGAAAATTGTATCACGTGGCTTGGAGACCAAGAAGGTCGTCTTGGAGAATGCACGTGACCTATGGATCTAATATAAAGTAATGAGAAAGAGAATCATAATACGTGGCTCGGAGACCTAGAGTGTTGTCCTAGAGAATACACGTAACTCGCAGATTAAATAAATCACCTATGAATAGCACGTGGCTCGATGATTAGTACATCGCCTTGGCGTATATGTTGCCTTAAAGAATGCACGTGGCTCGGTGATTTAACATATCACCTTAGAGAATGCATGTGGCTCGGTGATTAGTACATCGCCTTGGCGTATAAGTTAGCTTAGAGAATGAACGAGACTTGGTGATTAGACATGTCACATTTGAAAATGCACGTGACTCGGTGACTAGATGTATACCATTTGAGAAAATGAATAGTATGGATTGAAATGACCGAGAAATGGTCTGAATGACATGTAATCGATTATGTCGATTGATTAATGATTCAATCCGATTGAATGATGTGATATGATAGGGTATATTTGATATATATACAGACTTGCAAGAATGGAACTGAGGTCGAGGTAAGTCCTCTGACTCGTGTTGTGCTTAGGCAGCCTCTAGAGTGTATTGGGTTCATAATCGGGTCTTAGGGGGTGGAACTCGCTGAGACGTAGTCTCATCCCGGTTGTGGGACATCATTTTAGGTCCTTAAATGGCTACTCTTGAGTTTTTGGGACGGCCTAAGAAGATCACAGAGCAAACCTCTTACTTTCCGTTTTATGGGTGCCCTAGGGGTTGGACCTATGAGCTAGTAAAGTCTATAGTTTGGGTCGATGCAGGTCTCACCCACAAGGTGCCCCATCGATATAGATTGTGGTACCACCAGGCTCAAGATGGCCAGAGAGAAGGTCCCCTACCGAAGTTTGAGATACCTCCGTGTGTTTTGGAGGCCGCCTTTGGAAAAAAGGCAACGCAGATCCTCCTTTGGGCCCAGTCGTAGATGCAGCAAACCTGGATTTTGAAGATCTCGGAAGTTCGATGTAGTCTGCTGAAGGCTTCAGTTGAAATGTAGAGGATGATGAAGAGGAGGATGAGGGCCTATAGTTTGTGGAACCCCCACCCCTGCTTGCAGACCTTGATTCTGAACTTGTTCATCTTGAATTTGGCTTAGTAGTCTGCTTCATATATATGTGTACTGGTTTGCAATGTATATAAGTGTGGTCATTTTTGAAAGCTTGGAATCCAGTCCTACTTTCCTATCCTATTGTTTTATTGTTTGGGATTTTTATCTACTTTCGCATGTGTATTAAAAATGAAAGGGTTGGTAATACGTCCTGAGACGTTGCTATTATATCGACCAAGTGAGGAATGGGTGTGTACCCGAGGGTCGAGGCATGATAGCGGGTCTTTTTACAGCTGCATCTACTTGGGACAGTATTCACCCTAGAGGCCGTCTCGTGCATTGGGCATCCTTCATTTGGAATCGCGCTATGATTCCCCGCTACCAATTCCATTTGTGGCTAATTACTAGAAATAGACTGCCTACCCAGATTTTGCTTCTTTCCTATGGTAGGATTTCGGATGCTACGTGTGCCTTTTGTAGATGTCGCCCTGACTCTATTAATCACCTCTTCTTTGGGTGTTGCACCGTGGGAGCTTTCATTATATTCTGGGCTACAAGATGCAACCTACCCTAGCGTAACAATTCATGATCATAAAACCTTCTTTGGGCTATCAATTACCTTTCAAGAGATTCCTTCCACAAATCTCTAGCTCGGTTCGCTTTTGGAGCCTTATGCAGCATTATCCGAAAGGAAAGGAATAACATCATTTTCCGTGATTGTAGACCCCCTTTGCCATCTCTGAAGAAGCAACTAGAAAAGATTGTCAGGGACAAAGCTATGACTTCCAAACATGTCACAGATACCCCCATCAATAGGAGGATGCAACAATGTTGGAATATTAGTCCTTCTATCTTCTTAGCATGAGCTGTAGTTGAGGTGTCACATATCCCTAGAGTTCTTTGAGGCTTATCTAGACACTTCTTCGACTCTGGGACTAGATCTGATCTTTAGAGGTTGCTGTCGTGCTGCTACTATTGCTGATGCAAGCGCTACCTCTGATTTGCTATTTGGCTTCACTGACCCCTTTCCTTTCCTAGGTGTGACGATTTTTGGTTGTTGCTTTTGATGGCTAGCTTATTAGTGGCTGTTGTTTGCCTGCTTTTGGTTCTTTTTTCCCGACACCCTTCCACTTAGGGGTGAGCATGGTACGGGTTGGTCCGGGCTACCCCCTAATCCTAGGACCAACCCATACAGTATCGGTCCTTAATTTTTAGGACTGAGGACCGACCCTATTGAGCCTAGGACCAAGAACCGGACCACCCAATGGGTTCGGTCCGGTTCCAGGGTCAACCCGGGATCGATCAATAATTTTTTTCGTCTTATATTTTATACTCCCTAAAAAAGCAAACCTACAAATTCAAATTACACATCCATCGACAATGCGGCATTGTGCAACTAAACTATAAATACCAATACATATTTAGCAAATTTAAAATGACACAATAATAGAAATTTCGTACTTGCCAATCGCTCATCGAGATATGGGACAAGATGAAAAGTTCTTATAATCATCTATCTTTAATATTCATAACACCATATGCAATAGTGTTTTCCTGCATTTGATCATGTAAAGTCCACTCAACCAAAAAATGAGTTTCACACCACTTGACTAGCAAATCACCATAGTAACTGCAGTACTACTCTACTCTTCAAAAACTTCTACCATTTGATACAAATTGAAAAGCAAAATGCAGCTGAAATTCATTAGTAAAATACAATTAAACCATAAAAAAAGTTCAAAATACTTAATATAAACCATGAATATATAATTTCATAACTTGTTAATTCACTTGAACTTCTAAAAACCTAAAAACAAAACAAACGATACATAATTGATACTCAACAAAAGTTTTAAATTAAAAATACTTTTAGTGCTATTGATAGAACATCTCAATATAATATAATATAACAAACATTTTGCTTATGTTTGAATATATAAAAGAATTATAAATAATATAATATAATATAATATAATATACGGGGTTGGTCCAGGGTTAGACCAACCCAAAATTCTGAGGACCGAGGATCAACCCGCACAGTGTTGGTCCTGGAATTTCATGACCAATGACCGACCCAATCCCCTTGGGAATCGGACCAAGACTAGCAGGGTTGAGCCGGTCCAGGGTCGGTCCAGGGTCAACCCTACACCGCTACTCACCCCTACTTCCACTCGCTTTGACATGTTGGTCAGTATGAGTGAAAGTTCTTGGTGTCGGTTCCCTTTTGTTGTATAGTTTGTGGTTCAAAGTCAATAGGTTACTTACCTTACCAAAAAAAAAGCATTCTCTTAATGTGCTAGTTCTTGTGAAGTTTGGAGCTTTATTCAATAGTTGCTATGGTATTTGAAAGTTAAGCAGAGTTATGATAAATTGCAATGGATTTGTGCTAGTTGGAAACGTAAAGTTGTAGCGAATGTTGCTTGCAAAATTGCACAATGTGCTATTATTGATCTCATTTGATATGAGAGGAATCGAAAGTTTCATGATGATAATTTTGGTTCTAGTGGTGATATTATGTCCAAAGTTAAAAGGGGGCATAATGACACTGAAAGTGTCAAAAACTTCATTATGTGCTCACTTTTATGCCAAAATTATTCTTCAAACAATATTTAATTAATTTCTTCGATAGATGTGGCTCGCCGGTACGCCCAATTAGCATATATACTCCTAAAAGATGTCCGCTATATGTTTTGTCTCAAATATAAACCCTACATCAAACAATCAAGCATTTTCCGAATTCAAAAATCCTAATTCGATTTTTTTGGGGTAAATTCGTGCACCCTAATTCTTGTTATAGATAGCCCAAAATCAACTACTGAAACTCGCAACTGAGAACAGGAGCATGAGAAGCGGTTCAAATTTGTTTCAACGAAGCTTCGGATTTGGTGGACATCATTGAGGAGGGGAGGCAGTGGGTTTTCTCGGGGAGAGCGACGTAACGATTTTAGGGAGAAAAGCACCCGGAGCTTTGGATTTTTCTCTAGGCAGCTGCCTGAGAAAGTCACTGGCCGCTTGTCATCACTGCCTTCAAGCGATTCTTGCATAACATTAGAATGCTTTGTCTCCTTTGCGGAGATCAAGAGTTGTGAGCAGTCTAAACGTGGATCGAATATTACTTTTGAACTCACACTTTCGTCATCTGCGTAGTTGTCCTTCGCTGCTCGTCACTACTCTTCACTGCTCGCCATCGTTCACCGTCACTGTCGATGCGTTTGAGAAGTCATAATGAATGCTCTATTTCTCTCCGTTTTCCGACCATGAAGCTTGAGAATCTTCAATCTTGGTACAAGCATTGTCACTGAAGTCGATCTTATCTAGAAAAAGTTTCCTCCACTTCCCCCTGCCATTGCAACCTTCGATCACGATCAAAATATCTCTTCGTTAAGGAATCAAGGTGCTAAAGTTAACGGCTATAGGTTGATTCCAAGGCCTCCTCTTCCTCCTCCAAGTTTGAAGAATAGGTCCGTTCTTCACCCATGCTTTAGATTTCACTGTCCTAAACTGCGGCGAACGAGAATTGAAGTGTCTCAAAGGTGGACCCTAGGCTGAGACAGAGCTCTATTTCTCCATGTGAAAGCAGAGTGTTGTTCCTTCAGCTCCACATAGAGAGAGAGAGAGAGTATCCTAAAGAAAACTACCTCGATTTATTTATTTTGCTAGGGTGGACAAAAAAAAAATTCACATTGGACTTCGATTTCTTTTTATAAAAAAAGAAATAAAAGTCACGTAGGAGCAAAAATTAATTTGAAAAGTCACGTAGGATTTTTTGCGGGAATTTATCATTAGAGGCATTTGAGCGATCGTATTTTTTTCGATCTGACACTTAATTGCACCAGTAATAACTTTTGGCCTCAAAGTAAATGTCATACTAAAGTTTAAATACTTCTAATATTCTTATTTCATTAAATGGTTGATGTTGTGTATAGGCTTGCATCATCCGAACCAGTAATTCCTTTGTTCAAACTTAGAGTAGCCAGAACTATAGTAACCCTGTAATAACTGGACACTTTTAACTCTCTCTTTTTTTATAGGACACTTTTAACTTGAGTTGTATTTCTAGAGTTTCAATTGCAAACTTTCTGTCGTTTTTGGGCACAGACGAATGTATTACTCTCGTAAACATATCCACAAAAGTAAATGCAGTTTTTGTCATTTGTGGGCACAAATAATAGTTTGCAATGTTTTACCAAAAAAAGAAGAATAGTTTGCAATGATGTTAAATAACATAAAATATATTGGTTTGTAGGTCTTATTCTTTTTTTCTTTTTTCTTTTTGCACCAAGGTTTGTAAGGGCCTGTTTGTTTGTGTTCTTGGTCCGTGTTTATGAACACAATTTCTGTTTTTTTTTGTTCCCGGAACAAAAAAAAGAACAAAAACGCATTTGTTTGCGTTTTTATTCCAAATCTATTTTTTTGTTCCTAAGAACAAATTTGGTACAGAAATAAGAAACAAGAAAAACTTGTTTCTTGTTTCCAGAACACTTCCGAGAAACAATTTTTCTCTCTCCTATTTTTTTCTTTTCTTTCTTTTCTTCTTCTTTTTTCTTTGGCCGGTTGCCGGCCTCAGCCATGGCCGGCAACCGGCCATCAAGGGCCGGCGACGCCATCGAGGGCCGGCGACCTCACCTGAGGGTCACCGGCCCTCGGCAAGGCCGAGCATCACCGGCCCCTGGCGAGGCTCGACCTTGCCCAGATCCGGCGAGGTCGAGCTCACCCAGCCACCCGTGAGGCTTGGCCTTGCTAAGCCACCGCAAGGTCGGCATCGCCTAGCGGTGGCCTGGCAAGGTCTAGTCTCGCTAGTGGCTGGGCAAGCTCGGCCTCACCGTGGCTAGGAAGGCCGCTGGCCCTCGTCGGCCAATCACTGGCCATGGCCGAGGCCGACGACCGGCCAAAAGGAAAAAAAATGAAAAAATGAAAAAAAAAAAAAAAGGAAAAAAAAATAAATATATTAAAAAATTAAAAGAAACAAAAAAAATTATACAAGTTTACCAAACGTGTTCCTGTTCGTTTTTTATTTCAGGAACAAGTTTACCAAACACCTTCTTCTGTTCAAAAATTGTTCCCCGGAACAGAAATAGTTTTTTCTATTTCTGTTCCCTGGAATAATTTTTAAACAGAAACATTACCAAACGTACCCTAGGTCTAATTAATTGTGCATGTTTTTAAGTAAACTTGTGCATGAGAATGATATTTTTCTAATGATAAGATGAATATTATTTCATACATAGGGGCATATATGTCATATACATTGATATGTGATTTCTACGATTAATAGATATGATAGAATATAAAAGATATTTGACTTTAAATTAGCAGTCCACCAAATAGTAAATAGAACATGAAAAAACTCTGGATTTCTTATCTTACCTATCTAGTCCTATTCTAATCGAGAAATTTAGACGATCAAACCTTAGAATAATGGTTCAATCACCAGGGACAAAACCTAATGATTTGTGGCCCTAGAGCCTAAGTCTGCTTTCTCGCTAGTATAGGTATTCCATAATTCCAGGGATAAATCTTTTTACACTCAAATAATTAACCCCTTATAAAGTAAAAAAAGAATATGCTTGGTTGCAGTAACTATAACGGCTTACCTTTTCTTTAAGAAAGGTACTTGTATATAAGGAAAGAATGATCTCCCTCTCGGGAGACTCAAATTTATGATGAATGAACATCTTACCCTTCCATGCTTGCCTGAAAAGTGTTGCTTTTCATCTATAACATGATCTATATGAAACACTATGAATAAAACCCATTAAGAGAACCAATCCTTATACCAAACCAAAGAATATCCAACGTCATATAAGCACTTAGCACACACCTATCACTGCCTAAAAGCACCTGCCACATTCCTACATAGACGCCTTGATAATGTTAGCTCGCTAGTAAAGTAAGAATCCTCGGAATTTGAGTCCAGTCTACTACTCTTTTGAGTCAGCTTCTTAAGATAAGATAGGAAATCGAGTTTTTTAATATTTCTCGCTGACCTATGCACACAGCTAAGCTCTTTTGGGCAAGGCATTCTCAATCCAACCTAAGCATTCTAAATCCATCCTAACCCATTCATACATATTGATTTAATTGAAAATCGGAATGGAGGACTAATCAAGCTGAAAGAATTTTTGAAAAGAGCTTCACATTGAACAACGGTTCACTTTGGTCGGGTAGCCCAAAGCTAAGGGCAAAGTCGAGGAGATCAATAGGACAATCTTTAACATCCAAGATAATTAGGAAGAATTGAGATCTGGAATTTGGGGACGGCCAAAATAACTTGAACCATTCTGAATAGATCAAGGACATAGCCAGCAACATATATGAAAATCGCACAGGAGTTAATCTTCAAATCTACTCCATCTCTTCAGTTACTCCACCATCTCCCTTCTGTTTTACCCTCTGCAATGAATTATTTTCTTATTTTTATTTAGTTATTTGAAAACTATAATTATAGCCAATCCTTGACATGGTATTAATAGCGGTACGTCTTGGTGCACGGACCGAGAACAGAGCCTGATTGTGACATAAAAATGGCAAATTTGTACTCGCGTTTGTCGTTTTTCTGTCTTTTTGCACTTTATTTAACATTTTAATGTCTGATAATTTTCAACATGATGTAAGGATCCAAAGTTCACGTTAACCCGATCGCCATCTAATCACTTGCCACGTCATCATTGTCAAAACCTTATATCGAGTGAGAGGGTGGTAAATTTTCTTTGAAAAAAGGTTATTGCCTGTTTTGATCCATAACTTATAAATTTCAATAAGTGGGGTCTTGAGCTTCTTTTAAAAAGTCTAGCATATGAGAAATTTTATGTGCAAAAGATTATAAAAAGGACAATGTTTTCAAATAAGTGACGCCTTCTCACGTAGCATATAACATTTTTGAACCAATATATATATATATATATATATAAGTACGAATTCATTATTCATGTATCATTATTCTTTCTAGACGTTTTCTCAAGATTATTTATGATTTAACTTTTCAATTAATAAGAATTTTGATTAAAATTATTATACATGTTTTAATTCGCATCACGCTAGTACCACGCTACTTGTAGAATAAATCGTAATAGCTTCCGTACGTTTCGCGGAAAAGTGGCCATTTTCGAAAAATATTTTCCCAAAAGTCATTTTCCGGGAAAATGACTATATTTTCCGATGTTTGGTTGAAACCTGAATTTTGAGTGGAAAATATTATCCAGTGTTTGTTAGCTAATTTAATTGTTTGGAAAAAATTATCAAAAACTTGAATTTTAATATTTTTAATTCACCAAAAAATTAGTTTTATTTTTTTATATTTTTAAAAAATAAATTTTTAATTATTGGTATTTTTAAAAAATCGAAATTCTTATTATTTTTATTACTTTTTCTTTTTTTTTTTCCCTTTTCTTTTCCTTCCTCCTCCTTCTTCCTCCTCCTTCCTCATTCCTCCGCCACCGCATGCCTAACGAAGGCTAGGCGCTCGACGGCTGACCAAGACCCAGTCGCCAGATCCAGCAAGCTCGAGACTCAGCCAATCTCGCCCAAGCTCACAAGAGGTTCACTAGGCTTTAGCGAGCCGCAAGCTTGCCAGATCTAGAGGTAGAGCTCGAGCTCGCCTGGATCGGGAGCCCGAGCTCTGCCGCCAGATCCGATGAGCTCACGACTCGCCAAAGCCCGGTGAACCTTTGGCGAGCTCGGGCGAGGCGCGAGCCTTGCTCAACTCATCGGATCTAGTGAGGCCAGAGCTCTGCCCCAAGCCGGCGAGGCCCGAGCTCGTCGAGCTCAAGCAAGCTCGGCTTCCCTAGATCGGGCTCGGCGGAGCCTCGCCGACCTAGGGCGGATCTCGAGTTGGCTCACGGCCACGGCCAGTCGTTGGTCGCCGTTGTGGCCGACAACTAGCCAAGGCTAAGGAAGAAAGATGAAAAGGAAAGAAAGAAAAGAAAAAGAAAGCATAAAAATAAAACAAAAATGTGTTGGTGAAAAGAAGCAAAGTGAAAGAAGTTATGGAAAATGTTTTCCACTTTTGAAAAGTGGAAAACATTTTCCTCATCTTTGAAGGTTGTTTTTTCCAATGATGAAAAACATTTTCCTTGAGTAGTTTATTTTCTGTGAAATGAACACCGGAAAATCTGGAAAACGTTTTCCTGGAAGTTATTTTCTGTGAAACGAACGGAGCCTTAGAGTCTCTAAGTTATATCGTAGCTGTCTTGTGGCTATGTTGTCTCCTGAGCTTCCTCAAAGTAAACCACTAAAAGCAAAGCTAATAAATTACTAAGCTCATACTTAGAGCAAACTATCTCAAGCTCATATTAATTGCAACTTTGGGGTTTTCATTTAATCACAATTTAACATGCATATTAATTCAATTAGGAGTCTTTACTAATTTATTTTGGATTGATTAGAAACCAAGTAAAGTGCTGGAAAACACTTTACTTTTGCAAATAAGATATTAATGAATATAGAGACTTGATTATGCTAGATTAATCTACTACCCTTTAGATATGTTTTCTCTTTATTTCAAAAAATATTTAGTGAGTAGTCTTGGCAAGTTTTAATCATAGACCACTAATATACAATGGGTGATCGTGTGGGCATGTAATCAATTTATAATACTCAATAAAATAAAATAATAAATAAATTGCTAGAATTATGGCTAATCTCAATTCAAAGTAAAACACAACCTTACTATGGTTAATTTCCCAATATCAACAAGATGTTAATTAAAATAAATGCATAGTCTAAGCATGACTTTTAAGTAATTATGCAATTCTAACTATTACACTAATGGCATGTGACATGACTTAATTTTAATGACGGACAAAAATTATGAACTCATCTATCAACAAGTGCTATTTAAGTTATATAATCCTACACATGTAATCAATAAATGACATGGAAATTATAGTGTAGAAATAATATCATGGTGACAAGAGAAAATATTAGGTGCCCAAATGATAGACACCTTAGTAATTAGTCCATTTAATATTTGATATGTGTCATTTTGGGCCCATCAGTCAAAAATCATTGCATTATCTCTTTTCAATCAATGTTTTTATTTATTTTTTCTTCTTCTTCTTTTTCTTCTTCTTCCTCCTTTCACTCTATCAAAGAATTCATCCTTGCACTACACCGGAGACTTAATCTCGCGAATCGCCTTCCACCACCACCTCACCGTCATCTCAATCCTCAAGCTAGTCATCGAGCTTACCCTTCGTTGGCGAACTTGAGCCTTATATTTTGGATTTGAGCTCAAGTGAGCCCTAGATTTGTGATCTAAAGCTCAGCTTAACCTCGAATCTTCGAGGTCAACTAGGGTCGGCATAGGCAACGGATGAGGCGGAGGTGGAGATGGAGGTGGAGGCAAATTTAGAGGCACGGCATGGTTCCTCGACACGGCGGGGGGCCTCGAGCTCCTAGTTGACATAGGCACTAACGTGAAAGGTGTGAGAGGAGTTGGACAGAAGATGATAGCACTGGAGGTCGGACAAGAAGTAGGCGAAGATGGAGGCGACGTGCGGAGGCAGTAGGGTCTTGGCAGCAAAATTGCATTTTGACAAAAAAAAAAAAAAGAGTGGGTTTGTTCTTGGTTTCTCTATTTAAGAAAACACAAGGAAGAGAGAGAGAGAGGGAGAGAGGGAGGGGGAGAGAGAAGAAGAAGAAGAAGAAGAAGAAGAAAAGAACAACAACAACAACGACGAAAAAAAAAAAAAGTAAAAAAGTAAAAAACATTAATTGAAGAGAATGCAAGGTTTTTGCTTGGTGAGCCCAATATAACACTTGTCGAATATTAAATGGACAAGTAGAATGCTGAGGTATGTATTACTTAGGCACCTAATATTTCTCATGGTGACATGATGATAACATGACAATGGTGACGTGGCAAGTGATTACATGGCAATGGGATGGCCAAAATGATGACATGGCCAAAATGATGACATGATGGTCACAATGATAACATGGCAATCACATGGCAATGTGATGACATGGCATGTGATATTTAGACCAATTCTTTACTTGATATGCATGTTATTTATACTATTTTCTTTTAATCTAAAATAGGAAACTGACTAAAATTTCTATTTACCTAATTTAAACTAGGAAATAATTTAAATTAAATTATATTCTAAATTAGATGATTTCTAATTATTTACACTGTTCCTAAATATGCAATCCTAAATTAAGAACTAGAATGCCTGCAATCTGTTCTATATAAATGCCATTTTTGTATTTTTCATTATAGAAAAATTTATTGAATTCGCAACATGCATCATGACAAACCCGTATAATCAAATATTGACCATGACTAAATTATAAAATAAAAATAATTGGTGATCGGATAAGATCGAAGCCTCGATTATTATGCATGACTCAAAAAAAAAAAAAGTTCTAATCAGGATACGCCTAAAGATTCAATCCAAATCAAGGTTAGAATCACAATAATCATGATTTCGGCAATAGGATATTCAAATTGACCTTAATTTCCAAAGTCACCAAAATCGGAAGATTGTGTCCAACAGTGGATGGCGGCGACGAGAGTTTCAACGACGAACCCAAGGGGGTCTCGGTGGAGTGGCTGCAGCTACTCCGCGATGGACGTGGACACCGCGGTGCGATGACTTGCGGACGTGGCCCGGGGGACGGGGTGTCACGAGTTCGATACGACTCGAGGGGATTGGTGGCCGGATCGTTGTCAATAGCGACGAGCACCAAAGGAAAATCACGGATGGAGGTGAGACCGTGCTCAGTGATGGTCCACAGAGAAACAGGAGCTGCGCGTCTTCTCTTTTGTTCGCGAGATGAGGAAAACAAATCAGGAAAGGTCTTCGTCTCGAAATGTCACGCCCCAAACCACTATGGCCGCGCGACAACTCGTGCTCAATATATTATTTTCCTTTAGGTCATTCGATTGCGACGTCTCAAGAGGCGTTTCCAATTGCCAACCTAATTCATAGTAATGATATGACGTATAAGCGGAAGTATAAACAAATTTCCATTCAATCATCAAATAGGGATAGTCAAAGCATATTCATGTGTGTGTATATACATACATATATACATATACACACACACATATATATATATATGCACTAAGGTCCACATCAGATATAAGTCATAGACATCCAGTTAATCAAATTAGCTTAATCCTAGCAAGCTTTGCCACATCCGATTGGTTCAAAAGCGCCGCCATGACCTTCACCAAAAAGTGGTCCCAGGTACACCTAGCACCTCCAATACTAAGAGAGCAGTTCAAAAAGTGCTGCTAACCCTACTACCACCTAACTAGCTACGGGTTCCATAATCCAGGGCTTGAGCTCAACGACCATAGCAAGGTCGAATTTAGAGTCGGACACCTCCCCGTCGAGAACGTCCATGTTCATGACATCTTAGCTAATCTTCCCTAAACCTCCAGCACCCAATAGACCATTGAAGCCGTGGATGGGATCATGGCTCTCATTGCCTACCTAGAAATACCATGCCACAAATTAGGTAGACTCTTGTCCACCCAAATGATCGTGACATAACACGTGTAACGTGCATCAGTTTCCCCTATTAGATACTCGATCACCTCCTGGCTATACTCTATTGGGAGTTTGAATCGGATCTGGCGGTAAGGCTCAACCATTCTTATGGTTTGTAAACATTCAACAAACAGCAGTGAGATAAACTCAATGAGTGAACTTCCTCATTCAGCTCAGAAACGCCCTAAACATGCAATTATCTATTGATGGCAAAGACATAACAAGCTTCTCTCGCTTTACTCGCCCTATTCTCATGAAAGAGAATCTACTTAATCAAGGCCATCAATATAACACATATGCAAATCTCATAACATTTTCCACACTCTTGAGTCAATCATAGGAATGCACAATATTGTGAAATCATGCATCTATACCATGCAATAATCCGGACCCGATCACATACAAATCTCATGCACTTTCCACACAAATATGTCCATATTATTAAGGTCACTTAAGATTCAAGGTCAACCCGAAGGTTCGCAATCATCCGACGTAACTGGGTATCGTCTCACTCCATCGAGTACAACACCATCCTGTGTAAACACATCAAGACAACGTTCCTATAATGAATTTCGTTTCGAAATCCAATCGCAAATGGCATCTCGTTGACTTGAGAGCATCTGAACTAAATTGGGCATTATCTCGTGTAAAATGCATCAAGACAGGTTTACACCTTGCGTCAAACACATTAGGGTCTTTAGGTGATCATACGGACATACCATCATTCTTGTCAAATCTTTCTCATTAATCCACGTGATATCCATGAGATATGCAACATCACTTGTCAAATGCTATCACGTCACACGTGCATCATATTATATCACATATAATTGCACCATTTATTTCATAAACACATGGCATATAAGTCACTTATCAAAATAGAATAAAGTCACCATAATACGTCAAAATCATTTATCACGTGCCATCGTAATCCATAATATGTTTAAATCATTATCATGAGCCATCATAACCCATCACATAACTCATTTTCTCAATTAATATAATATGCGCATCATATATAACTCACATATTATGTATAAAACATATGATACGTGAAACACGTGCAACACATAACATATATAACCTATTTAGCACGCACAACACAACCCATATAACATCTTTATTATATAATAGTCCATCACCATATTATGACATATTAAAACAACATATCAATTTCACTTAACATAACCCGATAACTTATCACCCTAAACATGATAACCTATCGTCAAAACCCAAAACTTATCATCAAAAATCCGATAACCTATTGTCAAAAGTCTGATAATCTATCGCCCTAAACATGATAACGTATTGCCCTAAACATGATAGCTTATCGTCCATAACTTGATAATTTATCATCTAAAGCTTGATAACCTATCACTTTAAACTTGATAACTTATCGGTAAAAGTTCGATAGCCAATCTAAATCCAATGATCACTTATCATACAACATTTACTTATCACATTAAGAAGTCACCATTTAACAATAATTAAGCCTTAAACTACTCCCTAAGTGCAACAATAACCCTAATCAAATGCTAGAAAGCCACTCACACTCACGTCCGAGCTTTAACAAGCGTCGAGCGAGGAGTGGCAAGATCAGGCAGCAGCTGCGGGTTGCTGGTTGCACATCTATAGGGTGTAAGGGAGTTGAGCGGTGGCTATTAGGTGCTCAGGCAGTGACACGGCGGCAGTGGTAGCCTCTGGGCTTCTTGGGGGATCAAACCAAAGAAGAAATAAAGGAGAGGGAGTTGCTGTGGTGACCAGACAGTGGCTTCCTCAGCTTCAAAGCTCGGCTACGGTGATGGAAACGACGTGTGGAGGGCGGTGCGGCATCGGGGTACAAAGGACGGTCGCCGATAAGGGAAAAACAATAGGAAAATGAGAGAAAAAGCTTGAGATGGAAGCGAAAATGGGGATGAGGGTTTTGGTTAAGCCAAAAAGGGAGAGAGAGGATGAGCTCAAACATTTTAAGTAAGAAAAATTAGAGAAAGTGAGTGATGGGAAGGAGAAAATATTGGGTGGTCCGGGACCGCCACGTCAGCGTGGTCCCGGACCACTCATATGGCGCCACATAGGAGGGGAGGGGGACAAAAGAGAGAAAGAGGAGAGAGAGCGTCAGAAAAGTGGGCCCCGATTTTCGTCCTTTTCCGGCTTCCCCATACACGTGGCGCCGTGTGAGTGGTCCGGGACCACGCTGACGTGGCGGTCCCGAACCACCCAATATTTTTTCGATGGGAAGAAGGTGGCCGACGGTGGAGAGAGGAAGAGAGGAGAGAGAGTGTGAGAGGTCAAGTCCCATTAATGCCCATTAAGGCTGCGTTTTTTATTGTTTTTTTTTTCTGTTTTTAAAAACCTTTTCTGTTTTTTTTCCTGAAAACAAAAAAGGAATAGAAACATGTTTGTTTGCGTTTTTGTTCCAAAACTATTTTTTTGTTCCCGAAACACATTTAGAACGAAACAAAAAAAAAAAAAAAAGTTATTTCTTGTTTCGGAATAAAATTTAGAAACACTTATCTTTTTTTTTTTTTTCTTCTTCTTCTTTTTTTTTCTTTGGCCGGCGGCGGCCATGGCCGGCGGCCGGTCGTCGAGGGTCAACGACGCCGTCGAGGGCCGGCGACCTCGTCGGAGCGTCGCCGGCCCCCGGCGAGGCCGAGCATCACTAGCCCCGGGCGAGGCCGACCTCGCGCTAGGCTGGGTGAGCTTGATCTCGCCTAGATCCGGCGAGGCTGCCGGCCCTCGTCGGCCGGTCGCCGGCCATGGCCAAAGTCGGCGACCGGCCAAAAAGAAAAAAAAGAAAAAGGAAAAATAAATAAGAAAAATAAAATAAAAATTAAAATAAAAATATTAAAAAATTAAAAGAAATAAAAAAAATTATACAAATTTACCAAACGTGTTTATGTTCATTTTTTATTCCCGGAACAAATTTACCAAACGCGTTATTTTGTTCAAAATTGTTCCCGGAATAAAACACTTTTTTTTATTTTTTTTATTTCTGTTTCTTTGAACAATTTTTAAACAGAAATGTTACCAAACGCATCCTAAATTTCTTAGATCATTTCCATCAAAGGTGGCCTCTTGAATGAGCAAAAATCTAACCATTATTGAGAAGATTCGAGCACTTGAGTACATAAGTTTAAACTAGACTAGATAGGCTTAATATAGGTGGCTTGCCTCATGCTTTTGGACGCCCATTTCATGCATGTGCTACCCCCTCCATTGTCCGATCCCATCATTGCCCTTTTGTCCTTAGTCAAAAGAAATGGCATATCGATTATTTCATCAAAATTGTGCACTATTCATGTACTTGAAAGCAAATTGATACAAAAATTTAGCGGTGATGGACCTAATTGGGTTAGAAGAGCCCATAGCCCTCATGGGCTGCTCACTCAACTTGGGCGTGGGCCCAATTGGGCCTAGCTCCGCAAGCTTTGGTCTATTGGGCCGCCAAACATGGGCTTGGGCCTATTCAGGTCCTCGCTCGTGCCCATTCCCAACTCTTTGAATTTTTGCGTCCCTTCAATGAGAAATTGAATTTCCACCCTAAAGTAGCAATTACGATGCTTTCGTGGTTTCTCGATCCCCAAGGTAATTCCGTCCGAAAATTGTTCACTGATATAATACCATTTGAAAATCAAGATCAAAACGAGAATGTCACACAAAGTGTGGCCAAGTATCTTGAGTAAAGCTAAGAAGTCCAATTGTGGGGAAAGGTGAGTGTTCATCCAAGCGCCTCATCAAAATATAGAGAAATTCACATTTTTGCATTATCCTCAACTTGGTAACGTTTAGGGATAAGGACATGAGCAGTTCCTAAACTTTAATCCGATGTGTAATTTGGTCCATAAACCTTTAAATTGTTCAATGTGATCCTTACACTTTAACTCAATGTACAATATAGTTCTCGAATTTTTAATTTGTTCGATGTAATTTGTGAACTTTTGATACATATTTAATATAGTTCATGAACTATATGAAAATGGTCAATGTAATCCCTCCATCAATTCAAGACCCAAGACTACATATATAGTTCAGGGACTGTAATAAACATGTACTAAAAGTTTATAAACCACATTCGAACGAATTAAAAGTTTATGGCACACATTACACATCGGGTTAAAGTTCAGATAGCACATTGAACAATTAAAAGTTCATAGACCAAATTCACATTAAGCTGAAGTTTATGGATTATTTTTGTCATTTTTCTTAATGTTTATATAGACACAAAGTTAGGACTTCTCTTTTAAGCACAAAATTCTTTAGTTACCTAAATTGAACCCAGAAGATGTATCTTATATTTATTAAGAGGAAATAAGCCTTTCTTTCCCATGTGATTTAAATTTTGATAATAAAGAGTTCAATCACTCTTCAAGTTTGCTCCACTAAATCAAGATCTCCTAATTTAAAATGCATAAAACATTTCGAAATTTCGGCCAATTAAGGGCTTATTCCAATTTTCACTTTATTGGCTTAGTTTAATTAATCCACTTAAGCTCAAAAGCCCCTTGTAATTATATGGGCTTAATCAATATTCTCCTAATACTTAAAAGCAATTAACTAATATATTTGTTTTAAGGCTGAGTTGGCCCCTAATTTTTCTGTGTAATAAATATTCAAATGGGTTGTCAAAATTTAAGTATCAATATATTGTGTTAAGAGGCGCAACTTTAGTAGTGCATCTTTTAAAGGTGTTGTACTTAGACTATAAATGATTAATACGTTTGACAAAAACTATTACATATTATGTGACTATTTGAATAACGAAAACCTATAGGGTATAATGTTATTGTAGAGTTGTTACCAACGTTTATGGTTATACTATCGAAACTACCGCAATACAAAACTTGTCCTTATAATAATGATGATGTTGATGTTGATGATGATGATGATGTTGTTGCTGCTATTTTATATGCGATTTATTTTAATTGTTAATGCAATTATAAATTTAACATAGTAATGTTGGAAAAAGAAAGTGAGGAGGCAACAGAAAGTACTTGATTTTAGGAGAAAGAAAAAAAAAGGTGGGATTTCTATTAATTTATCCTATTAGATAAATTTTTAACGCCTAGGATTTTTCACAGTGAATTCTGCTCTGAAAAGTGCCGTGCAAGTAGCTCGAGCTCTCTCCCCCGCCGCTCCCGTCCCCGTGCCTCCGGCGAGAAGCCATAGCACAGAGAGAGAAGACAGAGAGAGACAGCGTCGGCGTGGCCTGAGGATGAGACGGGAGTTGCGGTTCCGAAGCTTGGTCGGAACGACAGCCTCTCCGACCCGCCACTAGCGTACGTCTCCGCTCTCGAGCTCTGTCGATCCCCTCTTTAACTTTCCCAAGATCGTTGGAAAACTGCAGTTTCTCTGGAGATTTCCTGGAAAACAGAGGAAAAATTCTATCTTGAAGGTGATTTCCGGGTTTCCCTCGATTCTTTTGGGCAAGAAATCGTTGCAACGTAGGGTTTTTGTTCTCAAGAATGTGTCAAGAATTATAAAGATTCCGTCGCTGAGTGCAAGATCGTAGATTTATGCGACCCTTGATCGTGCCCTCGGCTTGGATTGTATATAAGGCTTATGTTCTATAGAATTGTTAGCATTTAGTGCTGTGGGATAGGAAATAAGGTCTCTCCATGAATAGCAATAGTGGAATTAAAAGTACTGCGTTTGGGAATTCTGGGGTTGTCAACCAGCAGCCGGCCCATCACCGTCCACAGTCGCAGCCTCAGACGCATGGCGGGTCTCATTTTACTGGCCACTTCAAGTTGCCCGAGCCCCAGGCTCCCATGGTCAGGGGCATGCACAAGCGCACGCCCCTCACGGCAAATTCCAATCTCAGTTTCATAATCACAATGCTGGTAATGCTGGTGTTGGCAATGTCAATGCATCTTCACCGCCTGTGGCTACGCCTGGTGCTGGAAGTGGGAAGCGCGTGGGCCAGAAGCCGCCTTCTCGGTCCCCAGGGTCATCTAATGTCGCCGCTGCTTCGCCATTGAAAACGATGGAGTTAACTCCAGCCAGTCCTAGGAAGAAGAGGAAGCTTCCTGAGAACCAACTGCCTGGTAAGGTGGCTGCATCGTTACCTGAATCTGCTATCTACACTAAGTTACTTGAGTATGAGGCAAGAGTGGACGCCCTCTTTGTCAAGGAAGAAGATTGAGATTCAAGAGGCACTTAGGAACCCTTCTCGCTTCCAGAAAACGCTTAGGATATATGTTTTCAACACATTTTCGAATCAAACTCCAACGACTTCAGAGAACACAGTTGTAGAGCCACCATCATGGTCACTTAAGATTATTGGACGGATATTAGAAGATGGTAAAGATCCTGTTGTGGGCGGAGCGATTCAGAAGGCAGGCCTGTCGTGCCCCAAATTTTCGTCTTTCTTCAAGAAAATTACCATTTACTTGGACAAAACTCTCTATTCAGATAACCTAAGCATTGCAAAAAGCGATGACATGTAAGTCCAATTCTTATTGGATGTCCTATGTGGGACGATCAGTGTATGACATGGAAAAACTTAAGTAAAATGACATAGTTTTAAGTTTATTTTCTCAATTTTCTTATTTTTCTCCTCTCTTTTTTTTCCCTTTTTTCCCTATATTATCCTTCTTCTCCGCTGTTCATCTTCTTCCAAGGATGTAGCTCATCCACCTCCACGAATCCTTCACCCTCGCCGCCCTCACGTCCGCAAGGTGAATGAAACTTAAAGTTGTTACAATTTCGTTTTGAAGTAATCTCCTGACGAACTCAGTCACGCATGGCCGTTCTTCTTCCCGGCAAAATGAAGTGGAAATCACGAATTCATAGTATCCTCTCTGCCTATGGCCACCTTGTATCCTGCAATGTGGTAAGACGTATTTCTGTCCATCAATGGCCCCCCATCATCCTAAATCCTTTCATTATAAGTCTTAAGAACTCTAATTTTTTGTGCTAGGACCTTTGGTGTCGGTCTTTCAGACCATCAATCTCCAACTCTGACACTGTTTTTTTGTGCTAAATCCCGCGATCATCCCCTCTCCGCCTCTGCAACACTCGGGCAAGCGATCAATGACGGCCCTCGATGATTGCAGCGGCCAGGTAGGGTTACTGCTGACCTGTCTGGACCTTGGATCGACCAAGATCTGAGGCCAACTGAGCCCCTAACTCGAGCCTTGGACCACACCTGTCCCCGTTGCTGCTTGTCCCTCGTCCTTGTCGACGCCGCGCCTAAGATGGGAGTGACCAGAGAGAGCTGCAGACATGGTTTCGTCAGTAGGAGAAGGTGCGGAGGCGATGAACAATATCACAATTGAAAAAAAAACAAAAAGGAAAAAAAAGAAAGTAAAAATTCGACAAATGCAGAAAAAAAATGCTAAATCACGTCATTTTGCTTAATTTCTTCCACGTTGGACTGATAGAGCTACGAAGGACAACCATTGCAGACTAGACTGCCATGTCACAATTTTCTCGCCAAAATTCACTAGATGGACTAAATTGAAATTTCACATAAAGTTCAAGATTAATTAACCAAATTGAAAAATTAATGACCGTGCGTCAGGTCTAGGAAACGATTGGATAATTTTCTGGAATAAAATCGCTGCATCATGGTTGATATAGGTCATTGCAATTTGTAAAGTATTTCCAAATTGGGACATACACGATAATAGGCGTGTGTAAAGGAACCAAGAACCGCCTGGAACCAGATCGGATTGGCAGTTTCCATGAGGACTGATTTGGTTCTTGATTCTAATTTATTGAAATTGGTGAGTACTAATCCGATTCCCGGTTTTAGGTGCGGAATCCGTTTCAATTTACTGAAACCGGTAAGTACTAATCCAATTCCTAATTTCAAGCGTGGAATCGCCACTTGCCTACTCAGACCAGACTAGTATATTGCAGTGAAAGTGAGCATCTTCCCTTTTATTTTCTCTGTCCCGCCTCTTGTCCGCAACATTCTACATTCACTGTGTCTGTCTCACTCTCTCCGTCTAATCCCCCTTCCGCTTGGGATTTTCTCTCTTTTTTCCGCATTTTCCCTCTCTTTCTCGCGTGCCAATCCTTGGATGGAACGAACTGAGGCATCTTAGTAAACTTAAATCTCTTTTGTCATCTTCCCCTGCGATTTTTCTTCCGATAGTCGACGAAAGCTTTCTCTTTTGCACCGTAGTTTCCCATGCACATCCGAGCTGAGGCATCTTCAGCTTCCATATGGCCGTGGGACTGAGGAGCAGCGATCGGCATTTCCTCCGAGCTGCATTTGGAGAGCGCGGTTTCGATCTCAACAGAGTTTCCAGAGCGGGTGTTGGTAATGTGGGGAGACTGATTGGTTGACACGTTTTGAGTTTGGAGGCATTGGAGAGAAGGGCGAGCGGAGATGGCGAACTGGACTATTGCTTCTTACTATGTGTTCTATTAATTGATGAATGTAATTATATAGGGATTGAGGACCAGTTCCATGGACTCATCCAAGAACTGGACCTAAGTGGAGGTTCAATTCCCAACTGGATTCATGAAATCAATGGGTGGTGTCCAGTTTCAATCTTATGAAACCAGCCTTTAGTGGACGGAGGAACCACCCACCCAGACCATACTTACTCGTACTGTGTGATAATGCAAAGCTAATTACAAGAGCCGATTGAAATCGAAAATAAGTGCAACTTAAAAAATTTATTGGTCCCTTACACCGAGAATAAGTACATAACCCACAAATAACTGACCAAAGTCCCCCTGTTAGTAAACGAACAAGTCTTCATCCCCACTTTCTTCCTTTCTTTTTCCCTTGAAGACCGCTTTACAGGACAAACAGAGCAATATGGCTCCATAAGAGCAATGGGCAAAACAAATCTTCACCAGGTCTCCCTAGGTAAAAGTGTCTGCACACCCGAAAATGTAGACATCCGTGTCAATGCTTGAGTTGCTAGATGTAAAGACAGCATCATGAGATTCAGTTGCCTCACAGTTCTCTTGATTTTGCTGTATGTCCGAAGGATATTGGGTCTTCCTTATCCCCTCCAACTCCATTGCCACTTCTTTCATTGTAGGCCGGTTCCTCCCGTTCAAGTCTAAGCACCTCTTTGCAAGGTTAGCAACCGATGCAATCTCTCCCATCTTACCTTCTTTCAACACATGAGCATCGACAATGTCAAACAAGCGATTCTCTTCCACCGAAATTATGAAATACATCGCGAGGCTTCTTCCTTCTTCTTCCCTCTGGGATGAGATTGGCTTTTGTCCTGTTAAGAGTTCAACTAGGACGACTCCGAAGCTGTACACATCGCTTTTGTCTGTAAATTGACTTGACCGAAAATACTCAGGATCTAAGTAGCCAAAAGTCCCCTGCACTAATGTGGTTACATGAGTTTGATCAAGGGAAACGGACTTGGAAGTACCAAAATCTGCCACTTTTGCCCGATACTTCTCATCCAAGAGGATATTGGTGGACTTGATGTCTCGATGATAAATGGGAATAGAGGCTACTGAATGCAAGTAGAATAAGGCTCCTGCGATTTCAGTTGCAATTCGTAGGCGTGTGTCCCATGATATAGGCGATTCTACATTTGGGTCATGTAAATATTGATATAGAGTCCCATTCGGTATAAACTCATATACCAAAAGTGGGACTTCTATTTCCAAGCAACACCCCAATAACTTAACCAATTCCTGTGATTGATTTGTGAGAGAATGAGGACTTCATTTATGAACTGTTCGACCTTTCTCTCGTCTATCACCATTGATTTTTTAATTGCAACTATTTTTCCATCCGTTAACATTCCTTTGTAGACAGTACCTTGTCCACCTTGCCCCAGTATCCTACTGTTATCAAAATTATCAGTGGCATTCCCTAAATCCTTGGAGTTGTACAATTTGCTTTTCTCAACATTGCCTTCCAGTGATGAAAGCTCTCTTTCCAACAAAAGACCACCATTGCGTTTGAAGTACTTCTCTTTGAGCTTGGTTTCTTTTCTCTTCTTGATATATTTGACCAACTTCCATAAGAAAAGACCCGAGAATACTGCCCCAATGCCTCCCATGGTAGCCGGGCCCACTGCATTGCCAAAACTCAAGGGGCAAAAGTGAGAAAAAAGTACCCCGCTTGTCAGGAATCTATAAAGGAACTTATCATCAAGAATTTAAATGAATCCAACTAAAAGGAAAACATATAAGAGTGATTAACCTAAGTCTCCTTTAACGTCGATCTATCTTAACAAGCATGAGAAAAATAATTTGTCTCCTTTTAAGTTCCACCCGGTGAAATTATTATACAAACATCTATAGTGTGCAACTGATATCCCTTGCAGATGAATTTAGCATTCATCTTAACTATGATTGTAATAATTCCAATTCAAATTGGACAAGAATAAGTAGGAACCGTGGATATATTTCAATGGATATGAAGCAGCGACATTAGAAAAGTTCAAGTGTTTTCTTATCTCTCAAGTATTAGTGTGAAAAGAAAGTTCTGAGGTTGTTTTGATAGATGATACTAATTGAAGCAAGAGTAGTGCTCCTAGGCCTGCTCCTATTCCTGGTTTACCAAAGTGGTATGAGCATAACCAAAAGCAAGCGTCGAGGATTGCAACTCTGATTTGAAAAGAAGAAAATGCTAATCTGATACTGGAGAGAATTACCTTAGACGACTTTTGAATATTCACTAATTTGATTAAACAGAATGCTAATGTGGTTGGTGAAAAATTAGTCTCCTTATGAGAAAAATTTAGCACGTAACAGAAAAGCCATATAGTAAGTTGAGCAGTAGAATATATGCCCAAATCAAACACGGGACATCTGATCCACTGAAAGCGGGCCATGCGCTATGTTTTTCTAAATTGTGGAGTTTTATTAGTAATAGACTCAATGTTTAAATGAAAGGATGTGATATTCGTGAATATCTGGGGGTACAAAAGATGGATAGTCCTTGTTCATAGCTCATGACAGAATGTAGAAACTTGCTTACCCATGACAGAAAACGCATCATAGCTCATGGCAAATTGGGGGAGGGAGTTTGGACTTTCTCTGGGTGGGGTCGGACTTATTTCGACTGCATCTACAAAAGAACAAAATACGACAAATTAATCAGTAGAGATTCGTCTCATTAGTGGGTTGCATGTAAAGCTACTTCAGCCTCCAAAGACTTATTTTGAGTTCATCTACAAATGAACAAAATACGATTAATTGATCAGTAGAGGTTCGTCTCATTAGTGGGTTGCATGTAAAGCTACTTCAGCCTCCAAAGAGCTACTTCTCTTATTAATGCAGTGTTTCGATGGTAGGTTTCCAATGATTTGTGTGGTAAAACGTAATTGGTTTTACCTTTGCATCCATCTTTTATATAGGGGTTACCAAAGAAGCCCGGGCTGCAAACACACTGCAAAAAGGGCATCGCCATGGGATATGCAGAATCGAAGCTGACTGAACTGCAGTCGTAGGATACGCTGAAGATGGAGCCATAATTGTAAATCTCTAACGCAGCTTTTGAGGAATTTGCTATCCCCCATTCTAGGACAGCTGGGAAATGCCCGCTCGCCCTCAACTTATTGAAGTCCATAACCGAAGGCATGAACTGCGACCTATCTGCCAAGAAGGCATAATTGCATTCATTTTCTCCTGCTGTTTTATTGTATGGCTGGAAATCAACGGTGAAAGCCTGAAAAACCGAGGTAATCCTGATTTGACAGTATCCGTTACTGCCCGAACAAGTGGCGTTCCTAACAGTGCTGTTGTCTGCTCCGTAACTTATGTTAGTAGAATCTGCGTCATCCATCCGAGCATGTATATTGCAACCAACGGCAACAAAGTCGTTTTGTGAAGCAGAGAAGACAAACTGGCTGCCTTTCAAGCTCACAGGTGTGGAGCTTCCATTGCTGCCGCAGCTCACATTTGACGAGTAGGTTAGTGGAAGACTGACCTTGATCATGCCGTTCCTTTTGTCAAGGATATCAGGTGGCATAATGTCGAGCACCCTCGAGTTGGCCTTGTTCAGTATCGGGACAGTGCCATTCTGGCAGACGATCTCGTACCACTCATCGAGGAAGCACCCAGTTCCAATCCCGAAGGGAAAGGAAATGGCAACGCCACCACATATTTGTGTGCAATCCACCACAGCTGCTAGCGATGCTTGTTTTTGAAGCAAAAATGATCCTAGAAGCAGAAGAATCTGAAACATCCTAGTTCCTGCTTCTTTATGTCAGGAAACAGTGAACCTATTTTGAAGAATTGATGGAAGGAGCGGTTGCTTGTACGCCTTCTTCCTTGATCGTAAAAGCTTTATAAGCAGATGACACCGGTTTAAGCAGCCAAGTTTGACTTCTCCCCTCGTTGGGGACATAATTTTATCGCCACCTAGCCTCTCACGATAAAGACTTAAGAGTATTATCAAATCATAATCGCAGATGAACCCACTTTCGATGTCGTTCTCACGTTCCTACTTCGTTATTTGTCCTTTTTGAGAACAGCATGACTTTCCACGACGAGAAAATTATTTAATCTGGGAGCGTGAAAGCAAAACTCACTTCTATTATCGCAAAAGCTGTTTTTTTGCAGTTTCCTTTTATCCTAATCCCGCTTCTTACTGAAGCAAAAATCAGTTCTTATTTCTCGAGCGGCGTGCATCGTGGGAGCAGAATCTTCTCTTGCTCAAGTAAGAGTAAATAATGTGCGTGAATCACGCGTAGAGTTGTCTCACTTCCGCAATAAAAGCGATTTGGTCCCCATATGATTGAAATAAACTAGAAAATAAGTATAACACCAATGATTAGACGCGGACTCTTCCAAGCCCGTACCTCACGTGACATAAGGAATCTTTTAAGAATTTTGTAATAAGGAATCGTCACTAGCCTGTTGCGGCCGGCTAGAAATCAAGCGAGGCATAGGAGTATGCATCACTTCCTACGCAACTAGAAAATCTAGGGTCGATGATTTGATTATACTAATTGACCAATTAGTGTCCTTTCAATACATAATCTTGTTCATTTTAAAAGAAAAGATTTTTGTCATGCAGTTTGGATTAATTTTACACCTATCCATTAACATGCGAGATGATCATGCCGGTGCGCAATCATTAAAATAATAATTATAACTACCAAAATTCTAATTGCAGTAAAATTGAGCACGGGCAATTAAACACAATAAAATATGCAAATTAAACATACGATATAATCAAAATATGAGCAAATAAATGGCTAATTACACTAAGAATGTAAGATATGGCAATTCCTAACCAAACCCTACATTCTTTAACTTTCGAAATTTTTTTTTTAAATAAAAATATTTTTTATTTTTTATTTATTAAAATATTATTTTAATATTATAAAATTATAATGTACTAAAAATGACCTAGGTTGAATCCTCGGGTTGGGTCCGACTCGATTCGTTGAAACCAACAGCTCGAGTCCGGACTGGATCGGGTTAGATGGCCTGAGCCCGAACCGGATTGGGCCACGTAACCCAAGTTGGTAGAAACCTAGTTGAGTCGTCTCACTTCCATAATAAAAGCGATTTGGTCCCCATATGATTGAAATAAACTAGAAAATAAGAATGACACCCATGATTAGGCGCGGACTCTTCCAATCCCATATTTCGCTTAACATTAGAGTATGTTTAAGAATTTTGTAATAAGAAGTCGCCACTAGCTTATTGGGGCTAGCTAGAAATCAAGCAGGGCATGGAAGTATGCTACACAATTAGAGAATCTAAAGTCGGGGACTTTATTACACTAATTAACCAATTAGTGTCATTTCGGTACCTAATCTTGATCATTTTAAAAGAAAAGATTTTTATCAAGCAGTTTGGATTAATTTTACACCTATCCACTAACATGCAAGGTGATTATGCGGGTGCCCAATCATTAAAATAATAATTATAGCTACAAAGATCTTAATTGCAGTAAAATTGAGCACGTGTAATTAAACATAATAAAATATGCAAATTAAACATACGATATATTCAAAATACGAGCAAATAAATGCATAATTATACTTAGAATGCAAGATAAGGCAATTCCTAACCAAACCTTGCATTTTTTAATTTTAAAAAATAAATAAAAAAATTTATTGTTTTATTTATTAAAATATTATTTTAATATTATAAAATTATAATATATTAAAAACGACCAGGTCAGATCCCTAGGTTGGTCCAATCTAGTTCATTGAAACCAATGGCTTAGGTCTGGACCAAATTGGGCCGCGCAACCTAGGTCGGAGGAAATCTAGTCGAGCTGAGCCAAATGTGCAGGCTCAGTCTAGTCTCGCCTTTTTTAACAAATGAAACCCACCAGCCCACGTCCTAAACCAGCCCAAACCCAACTTAGGTATGCTCAACCCGATTCACCCAAAACCCTACCTGGTTGATTGCACTCGGCCCGGCTCTTTTGACTCAATTTGTGCCTCCTATCTCCCCTGCTCTTTTGCGGCGCCAAAGGAGGATGGTCGGGATGCCGTCGAGCGGCAACTCAGCCGACAGTGGGGATGTGGCGGGTGACAACATGGTGGCGGTGGCTAGGACCGAGAGAGGGAGGGAGCGACGATGACAATGCTGCGAACCGTGCTGTTACCTATCGTAGGCGCGACATGGTGGCATGAGAAACGGCTTCATCGGGCGGTGAGCAATGGTGGCGAGGAAGCAACGACTTGGTGCAGCAATGGCATTGGGATCCCATGGTGGCTTGGGGCTGGTGCTATGACGGGGCTGACTCGACACGGCGAGGACCCAGACACAGCGACAGTCGTCGAGGATGGCGGAATGGCAGCGGTAGGCGACAACGAAACAACGTTGTCTCCCAAATCTGATCCAAACAATCAGATCTGGGCTCACTCACCGCCGGAGATCTCCCTCTCTAGGGTTTGCTCACGGCTGACCTCCCCCGATGTCTCTCGAGGAAGGTCTTCGAGTTTTCTCTTCCGTTCTCTCTCAGGTCCCCTTTGGTTTTTTCTCGGCTCCCTCATTTATGTTCTTATCTTCTCTGCTGCTCCTGCTCTGCCTACTCATGCTATGCTATGCTCTTGTCTTTTCTCTCCTTCTTTCGGTTTGCGTGCGAAGGCAAGAGGAGCAAGGAGAAAGCTAGGGCGTGGGCCGAGCTGAAGGGAAGAGGAGACTGGGTTGCGCGAGGGGCAAGAAAGAGAGACAAGCCGGGCCAAGGCCAAATCCAGCCCGACCCGACCCCCTAAGTGTTTTTCTCTCTTTTTTATATTTTTTTATATTTTGTTGTTTTGTTGTTTTTGTTGCACTACTCATGCACTATTCATGTACTTGAAAGCAATTAATACAAAGTTTAGCAATGATGGACCTAATTGGGCTATGAGAGCCCATAGCCCTCATGAGCCGCCCACTCAACTTGGGCATGTGGCCCATGGGCCGCCCATTATGGGCATGGGCCTAATTGGGCTTAGCTTTGCAGGCTTGGGTTCGTTGGACTACCCAACGTGGGCTTGGGCCTACTTGGGTCCTCGCTCGTGGCCCGTTCCCAACTCTTCGAATTTTCGCGTCCCTTCAATGAGAAATTGAATTTTCGCCTCAAAGTAGCCTTTCTGATGCTTTCATGGTTTCTCGATCCTCAAGATAATTCCATCCCAAAATTGTTTGCTGATATAATCTCGTTCTGAAAATCAGGGTCAGAACGAGAATGTCACATGAAGTGTGGCCAAGTATCTTGAGTAAAGCTGAGAAGTCCAATTGTGGGGAAAGGTAAGCGTTCATCCAAGTGCCTCATCGAAATATAGAGAAATTCACTTTTTTGCGTTATTCTCAACTTGTTAACGTTTAGGGATAAGGATACAAACAGTTCCTAAACTTTGATTAGATGCGTAATTTGATCGATAAACTTTAAAATTGTTTAATGTGATCCTTACATTTTAACTCAATGTACAATATAGTTCTCGAACTTTTTATTTATTAGATATAATTTGTGTACTTTTGGTACATATTTAATATAATCCATGAATTATATGACAATGGTCAACATAATACCTCCATTAATTCAAGACCTGAGACTACATATACAATTCAGAGATTGTAATAAATATGTACTGAAAGTTTATGAACCACATTGAATGAATTAAGAGTTATGGCACACATTACACGCCGGGTTAAAATTAAGATAGCACATTGAACAAATTAAAAGTTCATGGACCAAATTACACATTAGGCTGAAGTTTAGGGATTATTTTTGTCATTTTTATTAATGTTTATATAGACACAAAGTTAGAACTTCTCTTTTAAGCACAAAATTCTTTACTTTCCTAAATTGAACCCAAAAGATATCTCTTATATTTGTTAAGAGGAAATTAGCCTTTCTTTCCCATGTGATTTAAATTCTGATAATAAAGAGTTCAATCACTCTTCAAGTTTGCTCCACTAAATCAAGATCTCCTAATTTAAAATGCATAAAACATTTCGGAATTTCGGCCAATTAAGGGCTTATTCCAATTTCCACTTTATTGGCTTAGTTTAATTAATCCAGTTAAGCTCAAAAGCCCCTTGTAATTATATGGGCTTAATCAATATTCTCCTAATACTTAAAAGCAATTAACTAATATATTTGTTTTAGGGCTGAGTTGGCCCCTAATTTTTCTGTGTAATAAATATTCAAATGGGTTGTCAAAATTTAAGTATCAATATATTGTGTTAAGAGGCGTGACTTTAGTAGTGCATCTTTTAAAGGTGTTGTACTTAGACTATAAATGATTAATACGTTTGACAAAAACTATTACAGATTATGTGACTATTTGAATAACGAAAACCTATAGGGTATAATGTTACTGTAGAGTTGTTACCGACGTTTATGGTTATACTATCGAAACTGCCGCAATGCAAAACTTGTCCTTATAATAATGATGATGTTGATGCTGATGATGATGATGATGTTGTTGCTGCTATTTTATATGCGATTTATTTTAATTGTTAATGCAATTATAAATTTAACATAGTAATGTTGGAAAAAGAAAGTGAGGAGGCAACAGAAAGTACTTGATTTTAAGAGAAAGAAAAAAAAGGTGGGATCTCTATTAATTTATCCTATTAGATAAATTTTTAACGCCTAGGATTTTTCACAGTGAATTCTGCTCTGAAAAGTGCTGTGCAGTAGCTCAAGCTCTCTCCCCCGCCGCGCCCGTCCCCGTGCCTCCGGCGAGAAGCCACAGCACAGAGAGAGAAGACAGAGAGAGACAGCGTCGGCGTGGCCTGAGGATGAGACGCGAGTTGCTGTTCCGAAGCTTGGTCGGAGCGACTGCCTCTCCGACCCGCCACTAGCGTACGTCTCCGCTCTCGAGCTCTCTCGATCCCTTCTTTAACTTTCCCAAGATCGTTGAAAAACTGCAGTTTCTCTGGAGACTTCCTGGAAAACAGAGGAAAAATTCGATCTTGAAGGTAATTTCCGGGTTTCCCTCTATTCTTTTGGGCAAGAAATCGTTGCAACGTAGGGTTTTTGTTCTCAAGAATGTGTCAAGAATGCTAAAGATTCCGTCGCTGAGTGCAAGATCGTAGATTTATGCGACCCTTGATCGTGCCCTCGGCTTGGATTGTATATAAGGCTTATGTTCTATAGAATTATTAGCATTTAGTGCTGTGGGATAGGAAATAAGGTCTCTCAATGAATAGCAATAGTGGGATTAAAAATACTGCGTTTGGGAATTCTGGGGTTGTCCACCAGCAGCCGGCCCATCTCCGTCCACAGTCGCAGCCTCAAACGCATGGCGGGTCTCATTTTACTGGCCACTTCAAGTTGTCCGACCCTCAGGCTCATGTACTTGGTCAGGGGCATGCACAAGCGCAAGCCCCTCACGGCAAATTCCAATCTCAGTTTCATAATCACAATGCTGGTAATGCTGGTGTTGGCAATGTCAATGCATCTTCGCCGCCTGTGGTGACACCTGGTACTGGAAGTGGGAAGCGTGCTGGCCAGAAGCCTCCTTCTCGGCCCCCAGGGTCATCTAATGTCGCTGCTGCTTCGCCGTTGAAAACGATGGAGTTAACTCCAACCGGTCCTAGGAAGAAGAGGAAGCTTCCTGAGAACCAACTGCCTGGTAAGGTGGCTGCACTGTTGCCTGAATCTGCTATCTACACTAAGTTACTTGAGTATGAGGCAAGAGTGGACGCCCTTTTGTCAAGGAAGAAGATTGAGATTCAAGAGGCACTTAGGAACCCTTCTCGCTTCCAGAAAACGCTTAGGATATATGTTTTCAACACATTTTCGAATCAAACTCCAACGACTTCAGAGAACACAGTTGTAGAGCCACCATCATGGTCACTTAAGATTATTGGACGGATATTAGAAGATGGTAAAGATCCTGTTGTGGGCGGAACGATTCAGAAGGCAGGTCTGTCGCGCCCCAAATTTTCGTCTTTCTTCAAGAAAATTACCATTTACTTGGACAAAACTCTCTATCCAGATAACCATGTAATCTTATGGGATAGTGAGAGGTCTCCTTCTCTGCATGAGGGATTTGAGGTCAAAAGAAATGGGGACAAGGAATTCACTGTGCAAATAAGATTAGACATGAACTACGTGCCCGAAAAGTTCAAGCTTTCACCAGCTTTATCAGGTGTTGTTGGTCTTGAGGTATCTACACGGCCCAGAGTTTTGGAAGCAATTTGGCACTATGTTAAGACCAGGAACCTGCAGAGCTCAGGTGATCCATCCTTCTTCACATGTGATCCACCACTCCAAAAAGTATTTGGAGATGAGAAGATGAAGTTTGTCATGGTTCCACAAAAGTTGTCACAGCACTTGACTCCTCCACAACCCATTCACTTGGAGCACAGGATCAAGCTTTCCGGTAGTTCTCCTGCCGGAACTACTTGTTGTGATGTGTTGATGGATTTGCCTATCCCATTGGAAAAGGAGATGTCTGCATTTTTGGCAAATATCGAGAAGCATCAAGAGATTGATTCTTGTGACAAGAAGATCATTTCCACAATTAAAGAGATCCATAGGCATCGGCAGAGACGCTCATTCTTTCTTGGGTTCAGTCAGTCACCAGCAGAATTCGTCAATGCGTTGATTGCTTCTCAAAGTAGAGACTTGAAGCTTGCGGCAGGAGATGCGAGCCATATTGTGGACAAAGAACATCATCCTGACTTCTATAACCAGTCTTGGTGAGTTTGTTTACTTTTCTTGTCCATTGTTTATGTATACATCCCATGGAGGCGATATGGAGTACAGTGAAATACAGACAGATAGATAGAAGTACTTTATAGTGCATTTTGAACGAGAAGCTAATTTTTTCTCTAGAAAACGAAGCTGGATATATGTGGTATTTTGCATAAATGCCCTGTTCGATCAAGCAACACTGCTTTCTGAGCTTCTTGTAGCCTAAATAATAAATTGCTCAGTAATAAAATCACATAATTGAAGCCACGGAGTGAGTATCATAACAATTGTAAACTTTGCTGTGAAATCTGATCAATGGACCAACTTGTCTGATGGTTTGTCTTGGATTTTTGTCGGATCTTTTCTCCTCTAGATGGTGATTGTTCTGAAAATTCATTATGCCTAATGAGCTTTGTAATCATGTTGAATTTATGAGAAAATATTGGGCAAATCTAATCAATATTAGGGATATTCCTTACATGTCAATGATGGATTACTGTAGCTCATTATCACACTCCTGACTTTTTGAGACCCTGTCAATGTTGATTGTTCACCATATCTGTCAATCTGTAAGGAGTTCAAAACCATTAATTGTCAGATAATTAGAATGAGAACTTTTTTCTTTTTAATAACGCTGTGAATCGGTTTCTGGTTTTAATGCGTTTCGCAGTTTGCTATATGTCTCATCTTGTACTTTTAGCTAGTCATTCCTGTCTCTATCTTTTCTTCTGTGATGTGATTCTAACTGTTCATGTTTTAGACAATGTATTGCCAAAGAGACTTTCTTGTTTCGTTAGAATTATGCCTTAATCACTTTCTGGTTGTAATTACAGGGCTGAGGATGCTGTCATCCGTTATTTGAACCGCAAGTGTGCTGTAACTGACACTCCTGGAAGCAGCTGAACCAAATAGGATTTTATTGTCTTGATATATCAATGAAGAAGCTGCAGACATGGAGAGAGAGAGGGTGATTCTATATATTGGAGAAGGCATTGCCTTGTGTTTTTGCTTGATGATTCTATATATTGGATAAGGCATTGCCTTGTGTTTCTGCTTTGCTGTTGCACCATGATTTATGGATCTTTCGGATTAGGATTTAGACAAACAGTGATTTTGTCCGGAGCATCTTGTACTGAAATCTTTGTTCTTAGAAGAAAGGGGAGTTCCTTCGCCTGCAGTGCAGATAGCACTTTTAAACAGGATTGCAAACTTCATAAATGAATTGAATTACGTGAGTTAGTCCTGCTAATCTCTTTTCTCTCTCTCTCTCTCTCTCTCTCTCTCTCCCAATGTTTCTGCTTATTAAGCAAGCACATTCCTCAACGTTGACCCTGTTCGAACTTATGGTGTGCGATTGTCTGCATACTGTTGTTTGGGGAAGAGAGAGAGGGTGCTCTCTCTCTCCCAATGTTTCTGCTTATTAAGCAAGCACATTCCTCAACGTTGACCCTGTTCGAACTTATGGTGTGCGATTGTCTGCATACTGTTGTTTGGGGAAGTTCAGATCAATTTTTCCCAGTGCTTTGCCTGCAATGAGGCTCTTAAGTCCTAATTTTGCCCATGGTTTTAGACCTTGCAATGAAGCTTTCCTTTTCTCCTTAGTTTCTTTATCTATTTGAGTTTTCCATGGTTGTCATGCCATGTGCGAATGCGGCGCACTTCTCCAACTGTGGTTCTTGGGCTTGTGATGAAGTTTAAGTAGCTGATCACGGGGCCAAGATCTGCTCTCTGTTCCTCTGCACTCTTCTAAAAACTATTGACCTTGTTAGGGAAATGCTGAGGAAGTCACCAGTGAAGTTGACTGCACCTATATTGGATCCTGGGTTGAACTGAACTATGCACCTAACCTTTTGGGTCTCTCTGCAATTCAGTTTCTCTACGAGACACAGAAATTTAGGTCCCATATAGTTAGGTTGATGAGGGCATTACTGTACTAATCCTCTTCTTCCGTACCGAATGTTCCAATCCACTACAGACCATTCTCTTCAGGCTTTGAGGACCAAAGGTTGCAATCATTTGGAAGTTGATGAGAGGGATCTGTCAGTAGACCGTCCAGTGAGATGCGGTTGGCCTACCCATCTTGTGTGGACGAATCACTGGGCAACAAAGCATTTGGTAGTAGGCGGAAGGAACTTAAAGAAGAAGCCACCACCAAATTTGTCCTCTTTCTATGATTGCAACAAATTTCATGAGAGCTATGATTGATATTAGTACTACCCATCTGCACAAAGAGTAAGAAGAAAACACAGTATTGTCATTGTCCATATTTAATGATGAGACGCCTTCAATAAAGAAAAATATTAAAATCATAAAAAACTTAAAACTAATATACTTGTGATAATTTACACTCCACTAGATTTCGTTAAATTGGATTAATATCGCAAAAATCAAAACCGATACACATGACAAACAAAAAATAAAACCAAACTTGTCCATTTATTGATTGTCACAAGTTATTTAACTTAGTAATTTAATTGTAAAATTTAATAAAAATTAACAAAGGGTAAATTTGCTATAGGTGTACTAGTTTGAAGTTTTGTTGGGGTTAAAAAATTAATTTGGAAATAAATTTATCACAAGTATATCAATTTAAATTTTTTCACGGTATTAATCCACCCAAAAAGAATTAAGGAAAAAACATATTAAACGAATCTAGAATATGACCAAAGGGACTGGAATTTACAAAAAAGAAAAAAAGAAAAAGAGTGAGACTTCCATGGATTGATTTTTGTGGTAGATGCATGCATAAAAGAAATATGGACATAATAGATGATTTCTATACGATATAAATCGAAACAAAACCATTCATTTATATTGAAAAATATTGTCAAATAATTTGTGATACCTAATGCAAGTCAATCATCTACCGATGGGTAACTGGAGATAATTTAATCTTGAATTGTAGATAATCCTAGTAAAGTAAATTAATATCTTATCGAAGAGGTAATCCCCAAAAGTGAATAACATTATGTAAGAAAATGAAAACAGCCACACGGCACTTAAAAGAAATCGAAAGTCTCAAGCTGGGCTCCTTGAATGCTGGAACACTGGGCCAAGCCCATCCACAGAGATTGGCCTCTATGGTAGAGAAAGCATTGATCTAATTCAGCTATGGCCAAGGTATGTGCTATTTTTTATGCGGCCGAATGGTCAATGTTTGTGTTTAAACTTGGTATTCTAAGTTCTTGCACCCCATTGGAAAATTTTTCAATATGATATGGATCTGGTTATTAATATGTAATTGATATGTACCGTGGGCTCAACTTGTAGTTATGTTTCTATTTGTTCCGTGATTGAACTTAATCGCTTTATAATTACATACCACGTAGTCCTAATTAGGGTCAAGTCAAGCCACCATAAACACTTTATCTTTATTTTTTCTTGAACTCGAAAGATCAACATAGTATCATAACAGAAAAACACATCGAATTCTTCAACATCCCTACCCTAAATCCACACTCTCTTTACTCCTCTCTCTTTCTCAATAATGTCCGATGCATCTCCAATTTTTTCTTCTCTGCAATCTCGTTATCCACGTCTTCTATCTCTGTTAATCCCAATTCCAAGTCACCTCTTCTCAACGTTGCGCCCATTTACACCATGGAAATGTCAGTTTGAGCTTATTCTAATCTGCAAAGATTTGCTAGGTCATGTGGATGGGTCCTTATCCGTGTCCATTGAAGCTTGTCGATAATCACGATCGCATTATGGTAGTCAATCCCTCTTATTTCACGTTGGTCAAGACGAAGTAATGCCTTCTCAATTTGATCAATTCGGCCTCATAGTTGAGATATTTGACCTTCGAATATCTCGAGAGACATTTTACAAATTGTTGTGCGGCCAAGGAAATTGTGCTAATACTTGGCTTTCACAATACCGAGAAGTAATCAGACCAGTCTGTGTATAATTATCTTCAACATCTCAAGACAATTGCAAACTCTCTCACCTAAATAAACTAATCCGCCTTCGACAAGGATTTGGCAATTCAAGTCTTCAATGGGCTCCGTCCTTAGTACGGTCCTTTTGTGACCATGGTTCTTTATAATCTTACGATTGTTTCCTTTGGTATATATTACTCTTGACTACTCATTAAAGAAGCATGATTTCTCCCAAAGTCCAATGTCTCATCTTTATTCAATATTCATCATGCTTTGGTTGGCATGCCACGTAACTCACTCCTAGTTTTTTAGGGCCATGGGATAGACATAATTCTAGGGCCGAAAATTTGGACATGATGGATGGTTCTCATGTGATCAACTAAGCTTGTAATCTTCCCATGAATGGTTTAGTTTGCAATTATCATCACCCCCTATATAGGTCACTCCTCTACCTCCTTTGGTCGGCCACCATGATCCCTATGCTCCCCCATGCACCTAGGGAACCATTCTCGGTTCTGGGCCCTTATCTTATTTTATTTGTCAAATTTGTAATGGGGTTGGGTACATGAGGACACTGCACTATAATATCCATAGTGATTCAGCCATACCTTCACCATAAGCTTAGTACACCACTTACTTAAGTGTCATAACTTCATTTTCAATCACTCAACTACAATATCGAAAAAAAATTGTTCATTTGAGTACCTAATCCAACAATTCATCTTACATAATTCTTTAATTAAAGTTTATAATTCGGCATGGCTTAAAAAAAAAAATCAAATCCAAAGTAGAAAATGGATAAGATGACATGGCAATGGAGACTAAAATGATGACACTTCATTGAAGGTATGAGGGAGCATCGGTCTCTCTCTCTCTCTCTCTCTCTCTCTCTCTCTTGTTGAGGATTATGGGCTGCCTTCAGACCTGCCATCCTCAAGGAAGTTGCTCAACGAGAAGCTCTCCATGAAGGGTGAACTTGTAGAGGTTTAATCCGATGAGCGATATCGAGAGGCCTTCCGAGAGTGTCGTTGAACTGTGATTGTTCAGATTGGATAGAGAGAGCCTTTGGAATGAGCTCTTCTTTATCACCTTCTACTTCTTGGGCTCACACCTCTTAGCTTATCTATGATTTTGCAGCAGCTAAGAACTTAATTCAGTTGTAAGTGGATTTTCAGATCAAGGAAAAGTCCAGTAACACCTTGAACTCTTCAAAACTTACGAGCACCTATTCACTTATCTGTGATTTTGCAGCAGCTATAAATCTACTCAGTTGTAAAGGTAAAGGGAAAGTCCGAAAGCACCATTGAACTCTGCAAAACTTGCCGTTGCATAGGGATCTAAGCACTAGCTTGACTGGACTATGACGAGTAATTTAGTGCGGTTGTTAAACCCACTATAATTGGGGTCATTCTCTTTATTGCGATTTCTTATCAATTTGATGTTAAATTTTTTTTTTCTTAAATCACGCATGGTGGCAGCCGTGCGGTGGCCAGCCCTCCTATATTTCTTATCATGAGGCCAGCCCTCCTATATTCTCTCATCCTAAGTTCCCAAATCACGCGTGCCATTTACGAAAAGTCATTTATGACTTAAAATAGGCTCAACATGCATTTTAGGGAAATATTATGAAAGTAATGATTTATTTTAAATCATGAAAAAATAAATAATAGATAATTAAAACTTATTATGGATATACTTTTTAAGAATTTGAAATTCATGATATACTGTTAATATAACAATAACAATAATCTAAAATTTGTCTGCCTTTGACGGCCAATGGTCGAGGGAGGTGGTGGCCAATGGGCTGTGTGGTATACTGTGATGGTTAATATAACACTGGTTGCGGCAAGAGAAAAAAAGAAAAATAATAAAGAAAAATCTAAAGACTGTCAAATATATATCATGTCAAAAATACAGAAAATGTGCCGCCTAAAATTCTGTCCTTTATCATCAGGAATTTTGTGTAGTTTTCTGAATTTCAGAAAATAACGATCGTGTAAAACTTAAAAGCCAAAATTCAAGGTCCAAAGCCGATTTTGCAGTGAGATTATACGATGATGCTCCTACATAGTTTTTTCCGAAGGGGCATTGCGAAGGAAAAATCAAACAGTTTCAAGCCATTCTCTCTCCATCGTATCCATCGCCGTACTCTCTCTCTCTCCATATCTTGATTCTGGATATTCGCAAGCATCGTCCTTCTCGAGCAGAAGCAGCACGAACCCCCATCCATGGCACCGCCAGCCCCCCGCCCTCCTCCCCTTCTCCCCGACGAGCCCTGACCTCGCCGAAGAGCTTCTTCCCTTCCCGGCAAGACAATGCCGCTCTCCTTGACGCCGCCCCAGCGGCGGAGCGCCGCCGCGTCCCGCCTCTCCCTCTACTCGACCAAGAACGCCTCCCCTCTCAGACCCACCAGTTTCTTTCCGCCGTACGCCTCCCAGCGCGTCCCAACCTTCCCGGCGCCGCAGACCCACATCGTCTTGCCCAAGAATTGGCCCAATTCGCGCCACGCTTCGGCTTCCCTCAAGGGCGGCGGTTACCGGGTCAGGGCGTACCCGTCCGACGGCGCGGTGCGCGGGGAAGGGGCGAGTCATTTCGACTTCGATTCGTTTCTTTCGATCGCCGAGTTGGTCTGCCTCGTCTCGTCGGCCGTCGTGTCGGTCGTCTTCGCCGTGAAGAGGGCGGCTTTCGGAGCGGCCGGGGATGGGGTTTTGGGGTGGCTGGTGGTGGCGTTGGTGGGCGGCGTGGCGAGCGGCGCGTGGGTTAGGCGGCGGCAGTGGAGGAGGGTCTTTGAGCAGCCGGGGAAAGCGACCGTGCCAAATGTGAACTTGGTGGAGAGGGTTGAGAAGCTGGAGGAGGACTTGAGGAGCTCCGCGACTATGATCCGGGTCCTGTCGAGACAGCTGAGAAGCTCGGGATCAGGTTTCGGGTTACTCGGAAGACTTTGAAAGAGCCAATTGCTGAGGTAATATGTGTTCCTAATTATGGTTGTCTTCAGTTCAATCTTGGATTGTTATATGTTAGGCTATAGAACTGTACTGAATCAAAGCCTACTTTTCTTTATTTCCGCAAGTAAAACTGAAAATTGGAGGCAAGTCATCAACAGGACTAGATTAGGGTGGGTGTTGGGTATTATGGTGAAACATAGATTCATTTTGTGGCTAAATCGAAATGGTCAGCTACAATACAAATATTAGCCATGTTAAGTTATGAGGACCCTCATCATTTGCAAAATTGTCAGAGAAGTGAATTGGGGATATCCATGTCAAAAAGGCATTTTATAGACAAGGCCTGGGAAAAACAAAAGTAATGAACAAAGAAGATAAACTTGCAAGGCTTGACCTGACTTGTCATTTGTATGCTCATGCCTAATAACACCCACTTCTTGGTGGTACTTCATTAGTCAGTCTTGAAATTGCTGCCTATGAATCATGTGTTTTGAATCAGACATTGAGGTTATCTTTTGCCTACGTTGTCTCCTCAATTCTTCCGTTCCTTTTCTGGGTTCTGTTTTGCTTTGTGCATTAGATGCTTATCCTTTTATCGATGTTATTCTTGCTATAGCAGAATTTCATGTCACAGTCTAAAGATGAACAAATGGAATCCAGTAGGCTATCCTAGTCCCTTGTTGCCTCTTAGAGCTGTTCTTGACCATGGAGAAAAAGACATGTGATTAAGATGGTGTAGCATAATTCACTGTCTGATGGCTTACTTATCCATCTTGTTAGTTGTTATAGCACGCTACAGGTAAGAAGTAACAACTAGAGTGAAAGGACTTAAACCTTTTTGCCACTGGATAAATTCACCTACATCAGCACAATCATCTTCTGCATTTTCCTAGGGTAATAATGTTAAAACTGTCATGATTACTCTAACTTATGGTTTCAATGTAGAATACATACAAACCTTACCTCGTGAAATGAACAGAGTGAAACATGAGGATAATGGGAAGACACATACAAGGTTTCCTCTGCATTTTCTATGAATTCCTGACCTGTAGATTCTAATGATGCTACTTTGTGCTCACTTTTGTTGGGCATTGGTTGAGTTACTCATTTGAACAGAAGTAGAACCCTGGATAGAGTTCCTAGCCATTTCTTCATCGCTTTAACCACAGCACTACTTTCACAATTTTTATGAACCCATTAGGTTGATGTTAGTAAAGACGGAGAACATCTGTTCTTTATTAGCAATATCATTTTCTTTCCTCCCAAGATAACCATGAGGAATGGAGGATACAGGATTTGTTGAGAATGGTTTCATATCTTGGGATATTACTCTGACCATCCTTAATGCCAGGATGTCGCCTTCCTGTATTATGGTTTTAATCCCAGGATATCATCCCTTGGACACCAAAGGCTTCTTCAAATCCACCAACTTTTAATGTTCTAATAGATGGTAACTTATGTGAATGTCATGGGACATGATGGAGTGGAAGAGCAGACTTCTTCCATTGGGCATGATGTATTCCCTCCACTGTTCTACATCCTCAATGTCACACTAAAGACTTCTTCAAATCCACCCATGCTTATAGTTTTTCAACTTTTTCATATGATTTATAACTTTCTCTGCATTGTGGTGTCATGGGACATGATGGTGTATTTGTGGAAGAGCAGACTTCTTTCTGTATTTTGTTTTCACATTGCAACTTATTCTTTTTTTTTCCCTTCTTTCTGGAATCCCTGTGAAGATGAAATTTTTTTTTTACCATTAATTCCATTGGTAGGAAATAGAGCTGATGGCATAGTGGCTCACTATTTGGATAAGGGCCTGGTTAGCATTGATGTTATTCCATCCTTGATACAGACTAACAATGCCTTCTTGGCGACAAGTTCCTGTAACTTAAGTCTTGCCTATGTTGCAGAGGATGAAAGAGGAGAAATAATTATATTTTTCCTTTTCATACATGATGATTATCAGTAATGCTTAGTCTTAAAGTGGGGTCCCTGATCCTGCTATGACCTCATATATCGTAGTTAAATGAAATGTCCTGTGTTCTACATAGTTGTCAATGGTAATCAGTGACACTTGGTCAAATCTGAGCTAAAATCTCTTTATTTATGTTTATCTATAGTTTTCAAATCAAGGACAACTCAGATGCCTTGAGCATTGCAATTGATCCTCTATTCCTAGATCTCCAAGAGAAATAAATAAAAGATTTCATGCTAATTTAAAAACAGTTATGTGAAAAGCTTTTCCTTCTGATGTTCTATATCTAGTCAAATTGAATTCGATTTTCCACCTTGAAACTCCTCCTTCATTGAGCATGTGACATTCTATGAGGCAAAGCATCAGCTTGAATGAGGACATTCAAAAGCCGGATAATCTCTGATCTTAGGTAACTGATCTCAAAGAACACATCTTTATGATACTAACAACTTTCATTTCTTCAATCTATCTTTCATATGAAGCCTATTGTAGACTTTACATGAAGAGCCTTTGTAAATAGATCGTCAAACTGACTGTTAGACTTCACAAAGTCTGTTGCAATATCTCCACAAATTAACTACTCTCTTATAAGGTGACAATCAACTTCGATGTGTCTAGTTCTCTCATGGAACTGTGGATTAGAGGCTATATGTAGTGCAGCCTAACTGTCACAAATTAATTGGAGGAGTGTTGATCAGTGTTTATTTTATCAGAATTATGGATCTGGATTAGGGCTCAGGTTGGTTTGTTTATGGCTTATGATTAGGCTTTTAGATTAATGTTTTCAGATTCTTGTGGCTCTGCCACCATGACAATGTTAAAGAACACAATTTTTACACTGAAAGAGTGTATATACATATCGAGTTCTAAGCTGCTGAAATAGGGAAGCAACCTGAACCTGCATTTCTAAGGCACGTTGATAGTAGTAACATTTATAACATTCGACAATGGTTGTTGAATCTCCATCACTCTACCTTTCTGGAAGGCTTCAAATTCCAACTGTTGCCTTGAGGATGCTCAGAAACTTTAGTTTCTAGATTTAAACCAGAAGCAAGCACAACACTCCTCGAATATGTAATCAAGAGTGGCCTATGAGGCTGCCAATTATCTAACCAAAAGAATCTGTTAAAGAAGTCTTATCTGACAGTTCATGTGAAACTGATGAACCTTTTGTGTTGAACATTTTTCTCCAGCGTGCATACATTTACCAGGGAGGCTAAATGACCATCTTATTATTTATGGATTTATTATTTGACCAGTGTAACTAGGGGAAAAGCCACAGTTTGGATCCAAGCATGTTACCTGTATATATAGTGAAAAGTTAATGCAGAATGGATAATAGGTTTTCCTTGCTTGTTACAGGCAAAATTAATGTAGAACATAGTAGTATCGGACCGAGAATGCAGAGTAATGAGAGACAAATGGCATGAGAGCACGGAGAGGATATTACTGAAGGCAGGACACTACCTTAAATACACCAAAGTCATCAATGTCCCAGTATCCCTTAACTGTATATATAGTGAAAAGTTAATGCAGAATGGATAATAGGTTTTCCTTTGCTTGTTACAGGCAAAATTAATGTAGAACATAGTAGTATCGAACCGAGAATGCAGAGTAATGAGAGACAAATGGCATGAGAGCACGGAGAGGATATTACTGAAGGCAGGACACTACCTTAAATACACCAAAGTCATCAATGTCCCAGTATCCCTTAACTCCAAGGGATCAACTATCCTTTAACTAACATTTGTCCTGCCCATTGAACTGTCCTTTTCCACCTCTGGTTCCTTCCCCGCTCAGACTTAAGTGATGAGCTTGAACTTGGTCCTATTGCTCCACATAATGACTAGTAAGTCTTGTACTGCATCATCAAGCTTGTAACTGTGAATGCAGTTTCAGGCAGCGGGGGCCTTGACCCCAGACTTTGCGACTAATTGGCACCAAATTTGAGATAGCGGGCCCTATAGATTCCCACTCAGTTCACTTCTGCTGAAAGAGGCTAAGAAAATCATCTCATAATTGATGAAAGCAGCATATAGAAAATTGGACAGTAATCATTTGGCAGAGATCGTTCAGTTTGTTGTTCCAGAGAATGTCAAATTATACAGATAATGTGGATCTATTTGAGTTAATCAACATTGGTGGGAGCTGGACATGCCTGATTATGTGTAAGAAGCTGCATGCATCATAGTGGAAAGAAGGGAATTTATACTTTATGTCATGGTAGGCAACTTAATGAATCAATTTGGCAAAATTATGTGAGGGCATGGTGTAATGGCTCATGTAAATTAGGGGGTACAGATTTGAAAGAGTCACTATTTTGGGAGTTGCATCTGTAATCTAGCTACTGTAACCATTTTTACCAGCTCTCTTGAGTCTGAACTTGTCCAAGTCAGTCCTTGCTCTGATTGGAGGTGTCTAGGAAACCCTGCAGTTGGGCCAATAACTATGCGTCCTCATGCAAATTTTGGAATTATATCGTCTGTCAATAGAGATCCATGAAATTGCTTCCAATAAATACTTGGAATAGTGGATCAACTATGATTAGTAAAGCAAATGAGGCTCTGTCAATTTTACGAACACATGCTGTCATGTTTTTCTTTTTTTATTGATCTTATATGACCAAGAGATTAGAAGAAGATTATATGTATCATTTTCTCATTTGGAAACATGCGTATGGTTGTATTGTTTCTTGCGGAACTGATTTGGAGCACATCTATGCATAATTCTCCATCATTGATCCTGCTTTGATTTGAAGGCCAGGAAGCAACATTCTCGCCATGCAAATGCAGGGTGCGGAAAATTGAGAAATGCACCAGCATCATATGGAGTCACTATAATATAAGATAATTGCTGAGTAAAACTTCTTGAGGATTTCTATTTTACTAATAAATGACTAGATAGGAAAATAAAAAATGCCCAAAATAGAATGATCTGATTTATGGGTGAATTGGGCATTTTTAATCCATCAAATGGTCCAGGAATTGATTGAAAAAAAGAGGCTTGTGCTTAGAGAGAACCCATGGTAGACCACGTGGTGCAATGACTATAGTGGAAATGCCTACAAGAGAGAAAAGGGATGAGATGGAGTGTTTAAAGTTGAACAATTTACTAAAATCACTTTCTAGTTGATATAAGTTGTTGCATCTCCCTTAGGGAGTAACTTTGCTTCCAAAATCATTAGAAAAGGTCGCATCTGCTCTAACGATGTGTTTTTATGTCTTAAGACTGCAGCTCTGGCTCAAAAGAATTCAGAGGCTACCCGTGCATTGGCAATGCAAGAAGACATTCTTGAAAAGGAGCTTGGTGAAATTCAGAAGGTTTTGCTGGCAATGCAGGTTTTAATGACTTTCCAGACCTGACTCATTGTGAATGATAAAATTTTAATCTCAGGACGACTTGATAGCCGTGGAATCGCACATCTAGAAAATGGCATGGTCTCTCCTGAGTTTACTGCTAATATTCTTCTTTGACTTCCGGCAGGATCAGCAGCAGAAACAACTTGAGCTGATTCTTGCAATTGGAAAGACCGGGAAACTATGGGAAAGCCGACGGGGACCTAATCCCGAACACACAAATGAATCCGCGAGTTTGGGCGAGGAAGGTTTGAAGCAGTTAGAAATCAACCAAACTAAAGCCCCTATGATGAGCCAGGGAACTGAATCGTGAAAATTGGAGAATTTTGAAGCAGCCAATATAGGATGTTATGGTCCTCTTGCGACTTAGCTATCATGGCCACACGCTGCGAATTCAGGTCTACGAGGAAGGAACCGAAAAAGAGCTGGTTCTTTTCAAATGTGCATTTCTGGGTAAATTCCTGCATCATCATTCTTACAATTAGATGAAAGATCAGATTCGTGTTGAAAGTTGCTTGTTTTTGTGAGGTCGTAACTCATCGTGACGCGATTTTCATCGGATGCGGATCCGTAGAACTCTATGGTTGTACAAGAATAAGGGGCTTAATGAATTATATCCCTTGTTAGGTTTGTTAAGTGTCAGTGTACCCTGTTTTCAAGTTGTTTTTTTGAGAAGTTGCCTTCCCAGAAAATCCTCCAGGACTTAATAAAGAAAATCCTGGTGCAATCAAATTGACCGAAGATGCTCCAAGTTAGTTCGAATGATTGGAATGATTGACCCTATGGGCAGCTTCATTTGCGTTGTGGAAAATTAGTAAATGAGAAAAGATTTTTCAATTTTGATCATCTACTGTTTCGAAAACTGAGTCAACAGAAATTATCTTTATAATCAACCATAATCTATATCAAAACATTTTTGTTGTTAATAAAAAAAATTATTTCGTTTGTCTAGCTTTTAAAGCGATATGAATGATTAAATTAAGAATTCAATATATAATGTTTCGCAAAATGACGGAACAAAAAGGAAATTTGGAGATAGCAAATCTTCCCCGTAGAAAGAGATGGAGAAAAAGACAGACAAGCCCCTGCAGGTATGTTAGAGCTATTAAATTGACTTGTCGTTTTGGACAAAATGAGCTGAAATGGTAAAAGACATCAAAAAAGTTGTAAACTTAGTTCGTTGGTATAAATTCAATTATAAATTATTTAATTAAACTAATTTAGTTCTAAACCTTTTCACATTACTAATAGTTCATTCAGTAGACTTAGGCCGAAATTTTTTTTTCTTCTCCTTATTCTTTCCCTTTCCTTTGGCCATTAGCTAGTCATTGGCCATGGCCCATGGCCAGCCTGCTACTAGTCACAGGCCATAGCCGATGAGGGTTGACCTTGTCGAGCCACGCTTGGGCAAAGATGAGCATCAACAAGAGCCCCCTTGTCATATCTAGTGAGGCTCATTGTCACCCTGGCTAGGGTGACCTCACGAGAACTTGCCCTCACCTCGCCGACCATGGGCTATAGTTGGTGGCTAGTCTTCAACCACCAGTAAAAAGAAAAGGAAAGAAGGAAAGGAAAAAGAAAAGAAAAAATTATTAAAAAATTATAAAAAAAATTATAAATATCAACACCAACTATGTCGCGTAAAATACCCAATGTCTAAGTCAAGAATTTTCACCCAAAATTGATTGAATGTATTGAATCGGTATCAACGTGAAAATGTATAAAATTAAATTGATCCAATTAAAATATTTAAAATTAAATTGCTACAAATGTTATGCATTTCCGCTGAAAATAGACCCAAGCTTCTGAATTTCCTTTTTTAGGAATTGTATACTGTAATCGTTTCCCTTCCTACTCTCTGCTCCTATGTCTTCGTCCCAAGTCTCGTCTTGTTCGAAAATCTTCAAAACAGGAGAACCCTTCATGGAATCTCCAGCTCCTGCCTAAAAGCTAAGCAAAAGTTGTCGTTTTCGAAATGCAAGGTTTTGTATACAGTTGTTTTATTTTTCTTTATTCTCGTCATCCTCGGCTAAGCAAAAGTTGTCATTTTCGAAACGGCACCAAGCGTCAAGCAATCATGGAGCGGCGGCGGCGGCGGCGGTGGCCCTTCCTCAGCCCTCAGTCTAGTACCAGGTAGAGAAAGGAAACCTTATCTCAAGAATCTCCGTGAAGTCAGGCATACAAGGTTTGACTGTTTGGTACTAGTTTTTGTCACGCAAAGAATCATTAGATGTGACTCAGGCTAACCTGAGCTCCATCACTGTTATCATCATCGACTTCCATCTATCTTGTTCTAAGATGATGGTCTCGGAGCTCTAAAATTCGACTCTCCAATCTCTCGCGATCGATAGAGGAGGGAAGACTGTCGGTATTAGCGATCCGATCGACATCAGACGATACTTGGGAGTCGTTTTAGCAAGAAATCAGAACTGAGCAAGATGGAGTTGGATCATGATGCTTCAGCAAGGAGTAGATCTCATGCAGTGTGTGTTCCATACCCATCCCAGGGCCATGTCACGCCCATCATGCAAATCGCCAAGCTCCTCCACTCCAGAGGCTTCCACATCACCGTCGTCAACACCGAGCACAACCACTGGCGCTTGATCCGGTCCCATGGGCCGGACTCAGTGAAGGGCCTGCCCGATTTCCGCTTCGAGGCCATCCCTGATGGGCTGCCGCCGTCCGACAGCGACGCCACCCAGGACGTCCCCTTGCTGTGCGACTCCGTCAGGAAGAACTGCCTCGGCCCGTTCCGGGAGCTCCTAGCAAGGTTGAACTCGTCTGAGGATGTCCCTAGAGTGAGCTGCGTGGTCTCAGATGGCGTCATGAGCTTTGCCATTGACGCAGCCCAGGAAATAGGAGTTCCTGAGGTTCAGTTATGGACTGCCTCCGCTTGCAGCTTCATGGCGTATCTGCACCATAGAGAGCTTGTCAGAAGAGGGATATTTCCATTCAAAAGTAGGTACTTCTGATTACCCTCTTCTCAATTTTAATCAAATTTTGTATATGAGAGTAGTTATTGTACTTTTTGATTTCAATTCTCTGCAATCTTGTCTTGTTTGGCCTATTTGATTGCTCAATAGTAAGGACTTGAGGAAAAGAAAATCAAGAATCTCCTGCGTCTCTGCTCAAACTTGAAAGTGAAAACTCTCAGTGGTATTTAGTACTTCTTTGTTCCTTATATGAAAGGTGACAGTCTTGTTCAGCTTATTTGATTGCTCAACACAAGTAAGGATTGAGAGAATCAAGAAGCTCTTCTTCTCGGATTGAAACCAAAGTTGTAAAGAGTATACAAGGATGCTGGATGTTAAAGATTGCTTGATTTTGTCAAAACTGTTGTCGGCATTTCGTACCTTGTGCAGTACTTCATGTGAATGTGACAATCATGTTGTTGTGAATTTCCAGATGAGAACTTCCTCAGCGATGGCACACTGGACACGCCTATAGATTGGATACCCGGCATGAGAAACATCCGGCTCAGAGACATCCCCAGCCACATCAGGACGACCAACCCCAAAAGCATCATGTTTGATTTCATGGGAGAAGAAGCTCAGAACTGCTTGAGATCCCCGGCAATCGCTTTCAACACATTCGATGCCTTCGAGCACGAGGTCCTTGACGCAATCGCCATCAAGTTCCCCTCCATATACACCATCGGCCCGCTTCCCTTGATGACGACTCCCCATGAGGAGTCAGAATCTGAATCAATAAAGTCAAGCCTGTGGAAGGAGGACACGGAATGCCTGCGATGGCTGGACGGAAAAGAACCCAATTCAGTGGTATACGTGAACTACGGGAGCGTGACAGTGATGTCGGGGAAGCACTTGGAGGAGTTCGCTTGGGGGCTCGCAAACAGCAACCACCCATTTCTCTGGATCGTCCGGCCCGACATTGTGAAGGGCGAGTCTGCAGCCCTGCCGCGGGAATTCCTCGACGGGATCAGAGGCCAAGGAATGCTGGCGAGCTGGTGCCCACAAGAAGAGGTGCTGAATCACCCGTCAGTAGGTGCATTCTTGACGCACTGCGGGTGGAATTCGATGCTGGAGAGCGTGAGCGCAGGAGTGCCTGTGATATGTTGGCCATTCTTTGCGGATCAGCAGACGAATTGCAGGTACGCCTGCACGGAGTGGGGAATTGGAGTGGAGGTGGATGAGGACGTGAGGAGGGAGGAGATTGAAGGACTGTTGAGGCAGGTGATGGAAGGTGAGGAAGGGAGGAGGATGAGGGAGAGAGCTCAGTACTGGAAGAGAGAAGCTGAAGCTGCAGCTTCCCCTGGCGGGTCATCACATGGCAACTTTGAGAGGCTTCTTGAGGAAGCTCTTGCGTTCAAGAAAGGAGATTGTGCTTGAGCAATGATCATCTTGGATTGTTGGGTTTTGACTTTTTGTAGTATAGCTTATTAGCTTATGTTTAACCTTCCTTCTTTAGTTGACCAATCTGCCTCTCGGCAGTTTCCATTCTTTTGAAGTTGGAGATGTTTCGAATGTATGATTGATGATATTACAAATGCAATATTACAATTTATAATGGGGAGTAGTTAAAAATATTAAGATCAGTCTTTTTTTTTTTTTAATTTTATTATTGGTTGATATTATATATTTTATAATATCATAGATATATTGCGTTAAAATGAAGTCAAATTACATGACCTGGAAAATTAAAGAATGGTAGCAAGACTGGTGATTCCCTCGAAGTCGTCCAACAAACATTTAAGTATTTCCTAAACTCGTACCATTTAAGTTTTCGAGTACCTTTTAAGTTATCGAATTAGATATGATTATTATTTCCCTCTAATAGTGATTACACTTTTGGTGTCATGGAAATCCAGATTATGCAGTCACTTTAATGTTAAATTCTTGTAGAAATTCATATGAATCATACAAAGTAAAGTAGAAACGATGAATATTGCTAAAAGGATGTAGATTGCATGAGTTGGTTTCTATTCGGGGTGTGTATAGTTGCTCAAGTGGCCTTGTATATTTTAGAAGAATAGAACTATTCTTGAGGTAAAATAGACCCTGGGTTCGGGTTTTGGGTTACCGCAAGACAAATCCCAAAACGTCCCAAAAAAAAGTGTGGAAATAGTCCTATTCGTGTTGTTGTTGTTGTTTTTTTTTTTTTTTGGGTCCAGCTAAAAAGAAAAGCATACGAATGATTGAAGTAAAAGAAAAAGATCAATATCACGAAAAATTCAAAATCGATATACTTATAAAAAATTAACACCAATTTAATTTTTTGATTATGAAAAATCTCAAATTAATGACCTTATGATGGATTTTCCATAAATTAATATTTTGATTACAAAAAACTCCAAAAATAGTATATTTATGAAGAATTTACCATTCATTAATTTTCATTAAATTGTATTAATACCGCCGAAAACTACAAACTTATACATTTGTGACAAATGAATGATAAAACCCGAAACTGGTATATTTGTTAATTGCCACAGAGATACCGGTTATTAATTTAAGGTAAATTTATCATATGTGTATTAGTTTGGAATTTTTCATGGCATTAAAAAAATAGGCCATATGAAAATGCATATGAATCCACTCGACTTCATTTTCATGGTCCACTTTAACGAAGTCTAACGGGCCTCCGTTTCTCTTCCCAGATAACGAAGCCCATAAATTCAAAATGCCATCTTTTCCCTCCAATCGTGCTCTCGCTCCTCTCTTTCCTCCGGATTTCTGGTGCAGCAGCCGCCGTAGCCCGCCGCCGTGCAGCCCCGCGAGCCGCCGCGCGGGCCGCTTCCCGGCGACCGCGCCATAAAGCAGGTAGGAGTTCCATTTACGTCGTTGCGTATGTCGGTGTTACCCAGGAAAAATTGCGATCTTTACTGTACATCTGATGATTCCAGTGAGAAAAAAAGGTTGATTCCAGCAGATTACGCCCTTCGTTTTGTGATGTCTTCTCTGTTTCTCAGCACGGCATTGGGTTTCTTGAGCAGAGCCCATCTCAAGCGTTATCGCGGAGACGGGCCATGTGCCGAGTGCTTGTTGAAATGCCGAAGAGAAGCGACGCCGCCGTGTATGGACATTCCCCTCCCCTGAGAAGATCTCCGAGGTTTCTCAGTCCGAAGATTGGCGTGCTGAAATCCGATGACGACCGGGTTGACCGTGCGGATAGGCTCGTGGGTTCGAAGCGAAAACGTTCTCTGGTGAATACCCGGGTAGAAGACGAGCCAGGAAGAAATTCGAGGGAAGTGACAGATCTCAGTGATGGTTTGAGGAAAAGCACGATTTTGCGTAGTAGGTTGAGAAGATCTCCAAGATTTAGTAGCGGGGTTAGGGGACAAGAGCATTTTCTGCCGATTAATCAGGTTAAAGACTACCCTGAAAGAAATTCAAGTGATGGCTTGGGCAGAAGTACAACTCCATGTGCTGGGTTGAGAAAATCTCCAAGACTGAATTGTGGGGTTCAGGAGTTTCGCAACTTTGATCAATCGTTGAGGTTTTCTAATCAGCAGACTATTGCTGGGCAAGTTGAGAGGACTGACTGTAGGCCTAAGAGAGAAAGTAGGTCCTTGTTGCGTAGAAAGACTGACAAGGAGGATAATAAGGATGCAATAGAAGATGGAGTTGTTAATAAATCTGAAGTAGTAGTAGCAGAAACACAAAGAGGCACCAGACAATGTGTGCTTGGTCTACCCGCCCTTAAAAAGGAAGAAAGTGGAATAATTAAGACACTAACTGAGAGCAAACAAGGAGAAGAAGGCTATAAGAATTGCCAAGGTTGGACTAAAGAGCAAGAGGCTGCATTACAGAGAGCTTATATTTCTGCAAAGCCGACTCCACATTTCTGGAAGAAGGTTTCTAGATTTGTGAGTTTCTATATTCTGGCTCTCATGGACTATTTTCTAGTAATTGTTTTTTTTTTAAAAAGTATTTTCAGATAATATATGTGTGCATCTATGGTAGTGCTTATGACGTGATATTTTTGTACATTTGCACAGACATGTATGTTCTACGTGGTTATGGTAAGCTCGTGTCTCTTATATCCAGCTAGGTTTTTCTACTGCAAGGTTACGTTATGATATGATTGCGCTTCCATATTCAAATAATTATTGTGGAATTCAAGGATGTTGCATGATCTTAATCTGCTTGGCATGACTTTTCTTGAAGTTGACTGGTAAACCTTGGGAAATTTAAAACTTCTTCCCCTTTAAAATAAAAAGTTACGCTATAGATAAAATAGTACTTACTTTTGACCAAAGATTAGGAGTTTATTTCAAAGATAAGTTTCATGGATCTAACAACCCTTATGGTTTGATGAAAGTGAGTGGATACCATATATTTTACCTATAATTTGCCCCCTTTGTTATTTGATTGTGTCTCCTGGTATTATCAGTTGAAAAGAGTTTTAGCAATACTTGGTATGCCATGTGAAACATACAATGGCTCCAACGTCATCTGGGGAAAGTAAATAGCTTTTAATGATTAATGGGACCTATACTGGGTCAATAAGGAATTAAGTAACTAAGGCATATCCACAGTCGTTGAGGTAATTTACTCTGGCAGATGTTACGTACTATTTAAGTTTCTGGAACCCATGTCAATTTACTTCATGCAGAGGAAAGAAGATCATGCATTTGTTTAATTTTGGTGGAAGTTTAAATGCCAAGACAGCTGAAGTGAAAAATAAAGATCGATTTTGCACAAATTCAAGTTGATTTTGATAATTTGCAGTTTATTATACCTTACAAGTTCATGTAATATGCTCTCGCAGCTATGCTTAAAATGTCTAGCCTAGAGTTTTTGGTGCAATATGCAGGATAAATGTAGTTACAATCCAATCAGAAGGCACTCCACTCAAAGCTATTTTGTTAGGCTGCACCTCTTATGGAACTGTGATCCTCACCATTTATTTGCAAAATATCCTCGTTATTTACTTTTCCAATAATTTTAGAGATTGTAGAGAAACCTCAAATATATATGTTGATGAACACCGTTGTGGCCCCAGTCACAGGACAGCATACTGACAGCATCAAAACTTACAGGTAGAAGCCACAGCACTGCCATATGAGCTCTTAACAATTAATGTCCCTATACTATATGTCCAAGAACGAGTGTGGATTTTGGTTTTTGATTTCTTCAAACAAAAACCCTTTAGCTTGTTTCGACTTCTCTGTCAACTCCTTTATGAATGAGCCACTCCATGGTCAAAAGGCTGGAGCTAGAATATGATGCTTAATGGACATGATGAGTTGACTAGCTCTGCCATCACTATGATCTTGCTCCAGAATATATTAAGCATTGTATCAGTTCTGTGTGATTTTATTGTGAGTTATATGGTTTTCTATACTGTCATCCTTGAATTCTGGATGACCTGGGTGCAATTTTATTTTTTATTTTTTATTATTTTTCCGCTATTAAAAGCATGTCTAAGAATTTTTCAAGTGACTATAACCTAAATAAAGTAGGTGATAAATATCTAGGCATCCACTCTAATAGAAAGAGAACCTAAAAGATAACTGAGGACTCTGGATTGAGAATTTTTCAAATGTTAATTTATAATGAGTTAAAAACCTAATCATTCAAGGTCAAATTGTTTATGACGGGGGGTTTTCACTATTGAGGATGAAAAGCTGCAGGCCCACAGCTTTGATATACCAATAGTAGTATCTTCTTAGATTACAAGTCATTTTTGTTAACTGTCAGTATTATTTCAGATTTACAGTTATGCTGACACATTTGTTGCACCAGTACTTTGAGTGTTCCTTCTTTTCCGTCTCTCTGTTTGCATGTGAAAAGGGATATGAAAAAGTCTGAATTCACAGCAGGAATTTTGAAGATCATCCATTCTGATGACACCACCTTCTTTGGTTTGAAATCTAGAGATTATAATGTTGCCTGTATTGAAGAGTACTCTTCATAATTTGGCATAAAGTTGCAGGTGTCTACTTTTGCTGAGTGGTAATAGAGTTCACATTGCTATTTTGACGACATTGTATCAGTAGAACAGCCATTTAGTGCAGATATCTTGTTGGAATCTATTTTTAATAGCCTTAACCATGGATGGTGCTCCCTGTAATTCCACAGTATACTTTCTAGTAGTTCCTCGTGCGATGCTTAAGTATGAAGATAATGTGATTAACATGCAAAACGCTCACAGGTACCGGGAAAGTCAGCACAGGAATGTTTTGATAAGATTCATTCGGATCATCTAACCCCAACTCAATCTCGTCTTCGGTCCAGAACAAACAGAAGGGATGAATCTTACATCGAACTTTCTCCACTGTCGGCAAGCAAGATTCTTATATCCCCTAAACCATTGGTCAAGAGGCTCAGCTCTAAAAGAAAAGGTCTTCTTGCACACAAAACTGTCAGGCAGATGTTACAAAAGCAAAATCACTCGGACCAAACTTGTGAAGCAGATTTTTTCTCAGTACTTGAGCCCGACGTGGATCCATCTACTAAAGAGTTGACTTCTGTACTTGTGACACCAGACAATTTACAGAAAATGCAAGGATCTCTTCTGAAATGCCGTGAAAGGTCTTCTTCAGGCAATAAGAAGCTGGTCTCCAGATTTTATAGCTCAAGTAGGATGCCTCTGATAAGTCCTCCAGTACTAAAGCAGGTTAAAAATAGAGCATTGCATGATAAGTACCTTGATCAATTACATATCAGGGAAGCAAAGAGAAACTCGGGTCTTGAAGTAAAAGTTACTTCTAAGGAAGTAAACAAAATGGAAGTCAATGCAAAGAAGGTTGGTACAGTTAAAGCTGCTAAGCATGCCTTACTTTCTGATGTGAATGATGCTATTAATCAGCTTCGACATCTACAAGGCAATGCAGCAACAGATTCTGATGAGGACGTTCTGGATAGAGGGGATGATGACGAGGAGGAGGATAGATGAACATGTTCTAGTTTTCTTCCCCTTATTCTTAGAGACATTAACTCCAAGCGCTTGAGTTAATGTAAGTAGTTCTTTTCTTAGAGATAATAAATCTTTTTCGTCCTAACGGATGCACCTGTCTGGCTAGTTTTTCCTTCTGCTGTCCAGTGTAGACTCCTCAAAGATAAAGTTGACACATTGATTAAGCTCACTAGACTCACCCTCCCCCCTACTGCGCTAATATTGCTCAAGTGTCCTCCGAGTATATTCATTTTCACACTACGTCATAGCATCTCGAGAGCCGTTGGAATATTCTTCCATAATCCATTCTCAAGAGTACTACTTCATGAGTTCGGGGAGCATCTGGTTGACACTGCAGTATACATTTTCGAACTTATAATTTTTCATGGTGATTGTTCAAACTGGCACCCAAGAGCGTGCAATTGGCTTCTATAAGTACGAGTTATACCAGGACAGTCTCATACATGTCCTTCTACAACGTCCAGGATTTGGATTTTGCTTTCTATTTCTTAAGGTAGATTACTGAAATTAATGTCTAGTGTGGTTGTCCCAACTAGTAAGACAGCACACGATTGGCATTTATAAAGATGAGTCGTATCGACACCGTCTCATATACCTGTCTGAGAGCACACAATTGGCCACATTCAGGATATGAATTTTTCTTTGCATTTATGGCATGTTGACTCTTATTGCCGCTTAGGTTTTAGTCCTGAACTATGGTTAGTAAATTGTTCTTCTTAGCATATATATTGCAATCCGGTTTGTAAAAGTCAAGATCCTGGCTTGGAAGGCATGAGCATCCGGCTCTTTAAAGAAGCCCATGGTGACAGACATGGTGATCTCAGTTACTTCTCTTGGTCATCTAGCTCTCTTGCCTAGAACTTGCATCAATACTCACTGCAATTGTCTCTCAGACAGGAGGTTGAGTTCATTTTTTTTTTTTTTTCCAGTGGAGTGGTTCCCTGTTCCCGCCGACTCACAGTGGACCGCAATTTAGTCGCGTTCGGTTGCGAAATTCAATCTCTGGCCCCATTCAACCCTCACTGTAAATCACTATATGGTGCATTCGGGCGGTGACAGCAATATTCGAAAGCGCCCATGCACTAAAGATTTAGGGTAAAGTAGATTGACACCTCAGGTAAAGCTTCTTACAACCTCTTGTAAGCAGCTGACATAGTGACATGGAATAAAGCACTGCTATGTCCACCTTATCAGAAGTTATGAAACCATGAAACGACCGAATTTATACTAACGTTAGCTTATTGAGCCCTTTTATTCTCTATAAATCGACACCAAATATCTTGTCTCTCTTTTAGTTCATTGGTGCTAAAACAATGTAGTCCATGTGTAAATATCATCACTTAATTCATATTACTAATTTTTTATGCTAAATATATTCTCCCAAAGTTGATCCTGTTATCATGTGTTGCTCAATTATGACTGGCATCCCGGCTAAGAAAACCTGTCCTCCCACATACCAAGTAGTCTGTCCCAGTATGAGGGCAGACGCCCCTAATAGATCAAACCAAATGGAACCTGCTCTACTTTCCTTTATCATCCTCGCTCTCCTACTCCATCTCTGGCCAGTGGAATCCCCCGATCCGGCATGCTGGAACACCTGTGGCTCGCTGACTGTCAAGTACCCCTTCGGCACCGGCTATGGCTGTGGCTCTCCACGGTTCCACCCTTATGTGACTTGCGTCCATGGGGAAGATGACGACAAGTTGGTCCTCACCACCCACACCGGCTCATACCCGGTAGCCTCCATATCCTACGCAACCTCCACCCTCATCATCTCCCCGCCCGACATGTCCACCTGCACCTCCATGAAGCCCTCGCCGAACCTAGGCCTCGACTGGTCCGGCCCGTTCGAGCTCGGCTCATCGACATTCGTCCTCCTCCATTGCAAGTCCCCTAATACATCCCTCACCATCAAGGACTTATCCATATGTGATCATGGCTCCTCCAATCTGTGCGCATTCGATGTACGCATGTCCGGCCATTCTCACCCTCGGGTTGCCACTGTTTTCCCCGACCAACACCTGCTGCATCTATTCCCCGGCGAACTTCGACAGCAAGGGCGAGCTGGACCTTCAGGCCTGGGAATGCGACGGGTATGCCCCGGTGGTGTCACTCGGGGACTACCCGACCGACCCGGCGCGGTGGGAGTACGGGGTGGAGCTGAAGTACACACAAGGGGCATTCGACAGTAACCACATGGACACCAAGTGCCCAACTTGCGAGAACAGTGGTGGGGTGTGCGGGTATGACACTCCAAGCCTTGCCTTCGTTTGCGTTTGTGGTGGTGGCTACAATACCACCACAGATTGCCATCCATATAATGAGGTGCAGGGGATCATCTGGAGTTCAGCTTCTTTTCCAAGCAGTAAGATTATCATTTTCTTTTGGAAAATTTGTTTTTCTTGAATTATATTGATTTGCCATAACAATGGAAAGAAATTATTTATCCATGTATATCTCATATTTTTCAGGGCTGGATCGTTGGAGCAACTTGGGCTACAGTGGCCTGGTTTTGTTTGCTGCAGCCTGTTCGATGAACCAAAGCTTGAGGAGGTTCTTCTTTCACGTTGGAATAAATTCGTGAACGAATCTGTAGAGACACAAAATCATATATCAAAGTGGAGAATAAAGGCTTGCTGTCGGTTCTTCACGCACGAGCATCTTCTCCAACTTTTGCATGCATGGGTTAGGTTCTATTCTTCTGCTGTTGGATGGACATGACGTTTGCTAAGGATTGACATTAGTTAACCACTCGCTTTGATGATCTTCCTTGAGCTAGTTTCTGATTAAATTTGTCCATTAGTTTATTACTGGTGTCAAAGCATCCTTTCTTTTTCTTGTAACACTAACTGAAAGAACACATGTTTTGTTTGTGAAAAAGATATGAAAGAAAATAAGAATATTAAGAAAATAATTGCTCAATGATTTAGTCTATTAGAGGATATGAATTTGAATTTTCATGAAGTGAGAAACATTTAGTTTTAGTTCATACTTCAAGTTTGAAGAATGCTAGAGTTAAGAAATCATGGTGATTTGAAGTGTCAGATATTCAAATTACTTAACTATAGTACTGCTCACTGTGCTTTTCATTGAATATATCCAAAAAAATGTGAGGTGGAAACTATTTTTGGGTTTGTCTTCTGATGTAGAAAGAAATGCAAAATGCTAGAATAAGCTCAAAAAATACAAAAATAAAAATTTTGTTATTTTAAGTATCAAACAAGTAAGGAAACATTGGAATTAGGGACCATAAATTATGTTATCCTAAAATATCCAAAACTTATTGAGTCGAATAATCTAATGATACCATATAAATTTGCCAGTGTTTGTAATTTGATAGTTTGTACATAATGCACATCAACTTCTTTACAAATTTAATCTATTTACTTCCCCTCCTTCTCTTCCCATTCTATGTAACTCTTACAATTAAAAAGTATTTATTAGTTCACAAATACTTTTATTAAAACAAATATAACTTTTTTTTTTACATGCATTTAATGCATAGTACATACAGAATGCACAAAAATAATAAGTTACCGTATCAAACTCATGAATTTCTTCGGGTAAGCTGCTCCAAACTAAGACAATTTTCTCATCCAATGATGCATTCATTTGATTGTTTCTTATGTTGAAATATTCTTAATTAATGTTTCTCAATTTACTTATGTTGTAATCTGAGTAACAACTCCTCAAACAACCATCCGTGGCAATTGGCCTAGTCATACAAGGCATACTTCAAATTTCATATGTGGTATGGACAAACTTTGGTCCGGGGTTTGGATCCTACTTGTTCTTCATATCCGAAAACCTTAGTTCAATTACGAAGGGCAATTAGGCCTGGGAGTGCCCTCGACTTCATACGCGCTTACATCCTAGTGAACTAGAATGGCAGATTTGCATTTCTAAAAGGTAGTTATCTCTCAAAACTGAACGTATCAAAATAGGTGTAAGAATCCTATGGTAATGCCCAAAGGAATTATCAGCGTTGGTTGCTCTTGCTCCTTCCCAACCCGTTTGGGTGGCAAGGAAAACGACCCTCTGAATATTCATTCGGGCCAAGTCTAGTTCTTAATAATATCGAGATTTTAGAATGGAACTTCCGCTGGCTACTTCTCATGAACCTTGGTAGCAACTATTGGTTCGAACCCCACCCTGGCCTCACTACCTCAACCTCCTGCTACAGGAACAAACATCTTGACCATCTCTGCACTATCATCTAATGAAGTTCAGCAGCCTAGGCTAGTTAAAGTGAAGCCAAGTCAATATGTATTAATCGTGAGATCAGCTGTATCTCAGTGGATAGGAGCAGAGCAATTAGCCCACTAATAACATCACGACTCTCAATGTCATGAGCAGTCTTTGAGGGTGCGAAAAGTTAGTGAAATCTCCTCCAAAGTGGCTATGCCAATCACTTACTTCATGTTATCAGCTCCGGTTCTCAGAATATTAAGCACCAATATGCCACAGAAATCACGTTGAACTGGAACAGGAGACAATATTCATCACAGTGGCATAAAGTTACTTCGTGTACCGTGAAAACAGCACTACAAGCAAACATTGCACCACTAATCTGGCAAAATTCACGATGAACCTAAAAAATTCATCTGTAACGCAATGTCTCAAGGAAACCAGGAAATATTCCTCATACTATCAGCCTTACTCTTCATGAATTCAATTTTGTTGAACCATGTTTCATCTGTCACACAGATTAAATAATTGCATATATAACATTTAGACAAGCAAGCTGCAGAATTCATTGCCGACTCTCAGTCCACCTTCTGGCCACTGGTTTGATTTACCATTTTAGGAGAAAGGAGTGGATTGACGAGGAATGCCTTGATGTGTTTGTACATCTCTTTCGGGTTTTCTTTAATTATTGCATGACCACAATCCTTCACAACCACTAGTTGCCCGTTTTCATCCAAATGCCTGGCCAAAGTCAGTTGATTGATTAAAAAAGAAGCAGGTTATCCCATAAGAAAATCTACAATAGAGCAAAAACAGATCCTCTGTAATTTGATGCGCATGAGCAATGGATTTTCAAATTAAAATGGTCTTAGATGATTAAGAACATTATGGTTCAGAAGATTTGTTTTCAACCAGATGTTGTTTATACAAGTTCTTGTTAGAGAAAATCATGCTTCTGAAGATAGTAGAAAAACCAAAGCAAAGCTTAGAAGGGGAACCTCTTTAATCTGTGACCCAATTCCAATGGAAAGAGTTTATCATATTCCCCCCAGATTATCAGTGTTCGCTGTGTCACAAAAGATCAATGGCTTGAGAGGATGGCAAGGATGAGAGAAGATATAGACAAAATCAATGTGACTATGTAATGAGTAAATTGCGTGAGTTCGAGAGAGGACAGAGATTTCAAGAGAATGAAACCTGATTTATTTTGGGAAGATTAGACATCTTCCTATCTTTGCACAAGGCATTGACCAGTTCTGTCCTTTCTTGAAGGTACTCCTTCCACAAAAACTGCAGACAATTATGGTGACCTTTCTTGAAATGCCACAGAACTTGAGTGATCAAGATAAACTTGTCCCAGATTGCCCGTAAGAAGCATCATATGAAATTTAAATATTTAGCTTTTCATAAGTCAGTTGAAACAGCACAGCTAATGCAGGATCGATGACAGTGAGAATTAGCACATTGTATGATAAGCAGCTGTTTAGTCTCGTATAGTCTCAGTTCACAAGGAACAAGCTACTTATTCATTCTGTCTGGTGTCCAGAAAGTTCCATACAGTCAGGATTCGTGGACTTAATGCATCAATGCAATATTCCTCGGCCTCAAATATGGGTAAAGAGGGAACAGAGGTGCGATAATCCACTGCAGAATGCTGAATGGTGATGACTCTATTCTGTAAAAGCAGAGGCGTTTTTATTTATGCACATTTTTTTCACTGAACATCACCATAAACATAACAAACACTCCAGAGCTACTAAAACAAGGAAAGAAGCATTCTTCAGTTATAGAATGTAATCCACCCGATAACTTGTAATCTGGAGCAATAAAAATGTGAGACAAGACTACTCAATCTGGTCAAGAAGTGGCTTAGTCAATTACATATAAATACAGGAGAGCCATGTAAAGAATCTACTTCCCCATTCATGTAGCTATTACCTGATGATTAACTGTACAAACTTCCATTTTGAATCGGGAAAAGTAAGTGCTCAAGTTACTTTCACAAAGGAAACGAAAACTGAACACTTGGTATCAACTAAACTTAGATTCAGAGGCGATGTGCAAAAATGCAAACGTGGAGCTGAGAGATTTGTAACTTTTCGTCAACTTACATCAATGAAATCCTGCATGATGCAAGTGGGCATTCTCGTCACCGGCTTGTAAAAGACGACCTCGAACATTTCCTTCATCTTCTCCGGCGTCTGCGGTATCAGAAAACTCAGGGCCTCGTCCACGCTCTTCACCTGTCGAGACGACATTGTACCAAGACTCAGTTCCACTATCACAAGTATGAAGAAACAGTAAGACGCACTGAATTCCAAAAAAAAAGCATATAAGTTCCTAAGCAGTTTTTGCAATGGATTGTCATTCATAGAACGAGTCCATGTAATGTTTTTTTGCTCACCGGAAACGTCCCATCCTCCATGTCCTTCTCCTCCATACACACCCCTGCACAGCACAGAACCAACTTCTCCACCATCTCCGGGAACTGCGCCGCCAAGCTGTACGCCACGAACCCGCCGTAACTTAACCCTACCACGTTCAGTTTCCTCACTCCCTGAGCCTCCAAGACTCCTGCAAAGCGGGTCAACATGCCAATTCGAGTCATGGCCTACCGTGTCGCGTCAGAAAATCGACAGTCCTACCTGCGATGCACTGAGCCTGGAACTGCTCGGTCCGCTCGGGCCGGGTCGTGTAGGATTCGCCGAAGAACAGGAGATCAGGCACGTACACGTTGAATCTGGCGAGGAAGGACGAGATGAAGTCGTTCCACTGCCACATGGCGTTGGCTCCGAGGCCGTGCAAGAGGAGCAAGTTGGGCTTGTTGGGTTTGTACGTCTTGGGGACCCAACAGTGCACGACCGTGCCGTCGCCGAGGTCGGTGGTGGTCGGTTTCAGGCCCGCCCAGGAGAAGGAGAAGCGGAACCATCGGTCACATGTCGCTGTAAAGCTGAAGCACTTTGCCATCAAGATTTGGTTCTCTTGTCTGCTTTTTTGTGGTTATGTTCATGGATTTAGCAGAAATGGGGATCCAGGGAAATCTGCTGATTAGGTATCTTCTTCAGCCGGCTAATTTTGGTGTCTAGTGGGATGACGATCAAATGGAGCTTCCATGATTGATACCTTTTTATCGTTCAATCCATGATTAAGACTTCAAAAGTGAAAAATAGGGCGTGGCGGTTCCCTTAAACAAATGATTAGACTATGATTGGTGGCCTCTATAAAAGTCGGGATGGAATAAAATTTATTTTATTTCCTATTTAATTCCTGTCCAAGAGAAGATGAAATCTCGTACAATAAGGATATATCCAAAGGGTTAATACCTTAAAAACCCCAAACCAGACACTTGTGTAAATTTACCCCAAACTATTTTTGAGCATACTTAAAAACCCTAAACCGATATACCCGTGACAAATTTCTTTCCGATCGATTTATAAAAAGCCATAAACTAGTACATTTATGAAAAATTTACCCTAAACTAATTTATTCGATTGCAAAAAACTCAAAAATGGTAAATTTGTGACAAATATTCTGCTTTAAATTGAATTAATATCACAAAAAAATCACAAAAATTATAAACTGTGACAAACATAGCGTAAAATTTAAATTGGTATCTTGGTCAATTTGTCACGTGTCATTTAACTTAATAATTTGAGAATAAAATTTAACGAAAACTAACAGAGGGTAAATTTGTCACAAGTGTATCAGTTTGGGGTAAATTTGTCAAAGGTTTTGGTGGTCAAAAAAATAGTTTGGCGTAAATTTGTCACAAATGTACCAGTTTGAGGTTTTTCAGGGTATTAACCCTATCCTAGATAAAAATATTTATGGGAATATGAGATAAAAGTTGATATGAATTCTTATATCTATAACGTAAAAACTATTTATGTCGAATAAGAAACTTTTTATTTTAAAAAAATTATAATAATATTACATATGAAATAAAATGTGGATTCTAATATAAGATAAGAATCAGTTAGTATCCTTTAGCAGAGGGAGCTCGAGAAACAAGTGGTTTGTATTGCGGATTCTCGGAGTTGCTTGACAAACCTGTAAACAAGCAGCATTAAGATAAATTGCACCTAAAAACAGGACAATATGTTAAAGTTATCCGGAAAAGTGTTAAAAAAGTTCTAAACTTTTTGCATTTGTGCCAATTTAGTCCTAAATCTTTTTTTTTTGGTGCCAATTAAGTTCTAAACCTTTTTATATTGTATAAATTCAGTTCTTTCTAGCTAATTTTGATCAGATTTTGTTGAATGGACGCCGGGTGGTTGACGTGGTCTAAGTGGCGCGACGTGGATAACTTTTATTAATATTTTAATATTTTTGAATTATTATTATTATTATTATTATTATTATTATTATTATTATTATTATTATTATTATTATTATTATTATTATTATTATTATTATTTCATTCTCCTTCTTCCTCTAGTTGGTCATCGGACCTCGGTGGACTGGCCAGATGTGATGATGGGTGAGGTTGAGGTTGACCTCGCCGGTCGCCTCACCAATGGCCGCGAGTGGCCTCGCGCTGGGTGGCCTCGCGCTGGGTGGCAAGGCTTGACCTCGCCAAATCTGGCGGGGCTCACCCTCATAGGCCATGGGCAAGGCTTGACCCTCGCGGCCACTAGCGAGGTGGCCGGCGAGGTCAAGGTCGACCTCGCCGGCTGTCGCCTCTGGCCAGTCACCGAGGTTCGGCAATCGGCTAGAGGAAGAAGGAGGAGAAGAATAAAATAAAAATAAAAAATAAAAATAAAAGAAAATAAATCAAAATCAAAATCAAAAAAATCAAAAAAATCAAAATATTATTAAAAGTTGTCACGTCAACACCGATCATGCACGTCAGCAGCCCAACGTCTAGTTAGCAAAATCTAGCCAAAATTGGTTAGAAATGACTAAATTGTCACAACGTAAAAATGTTTAGGACTAAATTGGTACAAATGCAAAATGTTTAAGACTTTTTTTAACACTTTACCCTAAAGTCACTTAAAGCATGCATCATTGCTTCAGCATCTGTTTCTTTCATATCGTTTCTCCGTAACTCACCCAAGCAAAACAGACTTTCAAGGGGCTAGAGAAAGAGACTAATAGGAAAATGGTCGATGTTATATATTGAAAACAAGTCCTAAATTTCTGCACACTAGCTAAGCAGTGATATCATCTTGGATAACAGTAATCTGCCTGTAGAAATTTGTGGGACCACAACCTTATTCTAAAAGCTTAAGATGAAGGCATGGGATGAATGTCTGGTTTATTATTTAAATATTAGAATACTCCCCTTTACATTTAGTCTGGTTTTTTGCCTACTATTAAGCGTGTAAATTTAATTGGGGAGGCAAATGGGGCCTAGAAAGATTTGAATTTAGGGCCTCCAACTCTGATATCAGGTAGGAATTTAACTATTCTAAAAGATTAAACTTTTAGATGTATACGTGATTTAAATATTTTAATATTGCCCCCCATTCACAATTCATTGAAGTACATGGTGTTAGATATTTTAGCAGTTTTGAAATGTTTATTAGAAATTACGATAGTCATGAAAGTCATCATTTTTGTAACGGTTTTTTTAATGGGATAAGTACACTATCGGTGCCATAAGTTGTGTACGACACTCACTTTGGTATCAAAAGTTTATGTCGGATCACTTAAGTGACAAAAAGTTTGAAAAACCCTCACTTTGGTGCCAACTTTGATCTGGTTGGCTGGAAATCTGACGTGACACTTTTTTTAAATAAATTTTTGAAGTTGATGTGGCTCGCCGGAGAGTACAGTCAGCATCCTAACACCAAAATGACACCGTTTGGTGTCTCCCCCAATTCAAAATCCTAAATCTCCAGCTAGTTGCTGTCCTCGACAGCCCCCGCGCTCGGCGGCCGAGGCTCCGACCCTGACCTTGACCTCGATGATGGCCACTCGGCAACTACAGCTCTGACCCTGACCCCGACCCCGACCCTAACCCCGACCCCAACCCCGACGATAGCCACTCGGCGGCCAAGTCAAAGGCCGTGATCTAGCCGGTGCTCGGGGAGGCCGCCGACGAGTGCACTGCCATTGATGTCTTCCTCTCCATCTCCGATCTCCTCAACGAGTGCCTAGCCTGCGTCTTCTAGTACCTAGGCTCTGGCAATTGGGGCTGGTGCTCCCTCGTGTGCTGTCGAGGGCGTCCGAACATCACCGAGCAATGGCAACTGAGCGAGCGACGGCGGAGGCCGAGCGACGACGGCCGAGTGATCTAGGTCGTAAAAACCCTAATTTCAATCCCCAAATAAAATAAAAAAAAAATCCCCAAATGAGCTAAACAACGTCGTTTTTGTGAGGCCATCCATGTAGGACGGCAAAACGACGTTGTTTTTTTAAGGATGATCGAAAATGACATCGTTTAATGGCCTTGTCGATTTTTTTTTTTTAAAAAAAAAGCTATGTAATCATTTTGGCCAGAATCTTTCGGTAATGGCACCAAAGTGATCGTTTTTCCTCCGATTTGGCACTTAAGTGATCCGACGGAAGCTTTTGGCACCAAAGTGAGCGCCGTACACAACTTATGGCACTGATAGTGTACTTCTCCCATTTTTTAACGGTCATATAATGACTTTCTAATGGTTGTATAATGGTCGTCTAATGGCTTTATAACTTTTGATTTATTACTTCATAAAATCTTCATTATTTTATAACGGTAATCTTTTTAATTACCAATTAATTTACGACGATCTTCTAACGACTCTATTTTTCTTGTTTAAATATAAATTAAACTTCAAACCACAATATTAATAGATACAATATGTTCTTCTTACATCTTTCCTTTTTCTTTTTGCTGGGTTATACACAAAAGTTGTTCTATTTCCTTCTAATATTCAATGCGGAGTATAGAGGAATGTCTGTTGTATCTTGGGAGGATAGCCGCTGAAGCCTTACGCACCGAGTTTCGTACTTCGAGGGGCGGAATTATCCTTAAGGATAGTGTTTGCACACCTTAGACATTTCTTTTTATTTTCTAATATTTTGTAATGTATTTTCAATAATTATTATTATTTTATGTATTCTAATCCTTTTTACAACAATCTTAAGGATAATTGCCTTATAGTTTTCAAAATTGGAATTGTTGGTGTTTCCACCGACCTTGGAATTGAACGAGGATTTGGAGATGGTGAAGGATAAGTATCACATATTCTTGGGTGGTTTGTCATAGGACAGTATCAAGCATTAACACAAAATAGCTTTTGCTCATTTTGGTAAGGTTATTGAGTTTTAAGTAAAGTCGTTTTTTGGAAACTCTAAATTAATGCTTGAAGGGCATAATTGCCATTTTGGCGCGCTGTTTCCACATTTTGAGGAATCATCATCACATAGGTCGAGATCCTTTCATTCTAATATTTGAAATTTGGCGTCACGAGCTTGTGTGTTCCCTTTAGATTTGATTTGATCTTGTTAGACATATTCCATGAATGTGTGCTCTTATACTTTTACAGAAGATGCTTACAGTTTTTCAAAATTACCTATGTAGAAAATCTTTAAAAATGGCATAGTGATTCCGTGTGGCTACTTAAAAAGAAATAGAAAAGGAAAACCATAATAGAAATGGAAATAAATCGGGCTAATATTTCTTTTATTTATTTATTTATTTATTTATTTATTTTGGGGCTTCAATACCTATACTTGTTTTTCCAATAGAAAGTTGGGCGTATGTAGGTGTTTTCTCTCTCAAGTTCGTGATTATTTTAATAATCATCCATTTAGGATTGGAAATTGGGGTGCTCCTTTATTACTCAAAATAGTTTCCATTTGTCCTTAATTCTTCCTATTCTTCTGCTAAAATTTGTTTAATGTACATTTATGAAGCCAATTTATAATTGTTTTTAGCTGCTATTTAATTTGTCTTTGGCTCCACCTCTACAGAATCTTATCGAGCTTGCCCATGTTGGACCAGGTTATATATAATTGTTTTCAGCGAAACAATGGATGCTGTCATGTGGGATTTCTGTGTTTTACCACTAAAATTACGCACTTTTTACCTTATATTATTGTGCTTATAGATTTTGAAAATAGGTGTCATTTGACTTTGGAACAAAATTCTTTAGTATTCTCATAGTGTTGTCCCGTCATTCTTGGGAATATGCTAGAGTGCATGCAATCACTAGTTGGTTGGTGATGTCCATGCCAATATGCTCAAGTAAGTGTAGACACGAGCTTGTGTTGGTATTTGGTGGCATGTCTTTATTCATGCTTGCCTGGGAGTGCAATTTGGGCCTCTATTTATGTATATGCTCATACATGTGTTGGTATTTGCTGTATGACAATGTGTATGTTTGATAAATACATGAAGATATGATAATTCTCTCTCGTCCACGCACATATAGAACTTCTCTAGCATTAGAATAGTGGTAGATTCTAGCCTTCTTGACGACGTGGAATTATGCTTGATAGAAGGGGAATGGAGACCCAATTTAGCAAGCACAAGCTGAGAGAATAATTGGGGGACAACTATTCAATTGACTAATGATACACCCCAATATTTGCCATTAATTACTTTTCTGGCTAAATTAGTGTAATCAACAATTTAGTAGTATGCTTTTTGCATCTTGCCTTTTGTGATATTTTTATATTTCACATTTCAGTCATTTAAATGTTGCTTAAAGAGTTAAAGTTTACTTTGTGTTTTATATGTGTAAAACATTGTCGGCATTATATTTATGACTATTAAAGTTTTAGTCCAAACATTTTTCTTGTCAAAATTGTCGTGATTCTAATCCTGAATTTATTAGATTCACACTTATGCTTGAAACAACTAAAGATGTTTATATTTTATATTAGCCACAAATTTATGGGTTAAAGATTATAATGTCTCTTTTGCAATGATCGAATTTTTCACGCATAACTTTTGATAGAATTACTAAATAGTATTTTATTGCATAATTAAATTGATTACATGTTTTGTATTAAGTATGCATTGTTGAGACATTTTTGGTGATTCATATATAACACTTAGAGGAAGTCATACAATTATTTTGTGATATTATTAATTCATTTTGGATTTATGCTAACCTCTGAGTTTTGGTTAACATTTTTGGGGCAACATGTACTATTGACAGCATTAATGATGTTAAAAAAAAAAATGTTCTTTGTAAGAATATTTACTTTGCCAATTTATGTTGAATGCCCATTCATGCATGATGATAATTAGAGACTTGATTGGCTATTGCATTGGGAAAGAGAATCTCCTTTAGTGATTGTTGTGGAGATGAAATTTATATTTTTTTTGGCATCCGTAGCCAACATAGATCTATATTGAATAAGATTGATGTCTTTTGTAAAATACTTTGTTAAATGGTGACTATTGTCAAGTTTATTGTATTTTACATAGTGCATTTCCCATTGTATTAGAAGGAAACGGTGATGTTAATTGGATCTTGGATTCAGATGAAATGAAATCCATTAATGAATATGTGTTCATTCGGTGGAAGTGCTTGACACAAAAGTAGTCGAATGAAATCATGGGGGAAATAGCAATCCTGCTTAACTAAAAGTTGACTTGATTGAAGTAGATGATTTGACTAAATAATTGCTATAGTCATTCCCATGCCAATATTGTGGCTAATCAAAATTATGGGTGGTAGACTCAAGTGCTACTAGGCATATATGTGTAAAAAAAAAAAATGCCTTATCCTCCTAAGCTCCAATAGGTGAAGGAGAAGAAAATATTTACTATTCTTTGGTAAATTGAGAACTATTCAAGTTCTTGAGAAAAATAAAAAAATTATTCTCAAACTCATATATGAAAATGAGGTTGAGTAGTTGAAAGACTCTTAGTAGATATTCATTTGGGAAAATGACACATTTTGTGTGGGATAAGTACACTATCAGTGCTATAAGTTGTGTATGGCGTTCACTTTAGTGTCAAAAATTTCTGTCGGATCACTTAAGTGCCAAAAAGTTTGAAAAACACTCACTTTGGTGCTAATTGCAATTTGGTTGGTCGGAAATCCGATGTAGCACTTTTTTTTATTATTAATTTTTGAAGCTGATGTGGCTCGTTGGAGAGTATAATCAGCATTTAAACGACAAAACGATGTCATTTGGTGTCTCTCCCCCAATTCAAAACCCTAAATCCCCAAATTGAGAGAGAGAGAGAGAGAGAGAGAGAGAAGATAAGCCGCTAGCGATGGGCTAGTCGTTGTCCTCAACGGCCCCCGCGCTCGGCGGTCATGGCTTTGACCCCGACCTCGACCCCGACAATGGCCACTCGGTGGCCAAGTCGAGGGTTGTGATATGGCCGGTGCTCGGGGAGGCCGCCGATGAGTGCGCCACCCCCATCTCTCCCTCTCCATCTTTGATCTCCTTGACGAGTGTCTGGCCTACGTCTTCCAGTACCTAGGCTCCGGCAACTGAGGCCGATGCTCTCTCGTGTGTCGCCGTTGGCTCGTCCTCCATGCCCACTCGAAGCTGCTGGATGCGATCCTAGCTCGAAGAATTTGAGGATGTTGAAGTTGGTGAAATGTTATCGAGATTGGGACACAGTGCTACCACGACGGAGGTCGAGTGATGGCGGTTGAGCGACGACAGCCGGTGTTGGGCGAGGATCGGACAAAAAAACCCTAATTTCAATCAAAAAAAAAAAAAAAAATCAAATGAGTCGTGCGACGCCATTTTCTCAAGGCCATCCACTTAGGACGGCAAAACAACGTTGTTTTCTTATGGAGGACGGAAAATGATGTTGTTTCAAAGCTTTATCGATTTTTTTTTTTAAATATAAAAGCCACGTAATCATTTTGGTCGGAATCTCTCGCCAGTGGCACAAAAGTGATCGTTTTTCCTCCGATTTGACACTTAAGTGATCCAATGGAAACTTTTGGCATCAAAGTGAGCGCCGTACACAATTTATGACACTGATAGTGTACTTCTCCCCATTTTGTGTTTATACATCATGATTGCCAAGAGGCAATAACCATGCAAAGATAAAATTTTCAATGGTAAAAATTGACATGTCTGTGACATCCCAGATTTTCAGTCTTGTTTTTTATTGAATAAATCGGGTATTTCATTGACGCTTCTATAGGGCTGTTCTCAGAACTGATCATTCTAGAGATAACTAGACTATCTAGGGAAACTATTAAAATTTTTAAGGCAAATAGACTTGAGAATTTGACCAGAAATCGGCTGCTCGACCGTGTTTATCTGCTGAGATCATTACAGCATAGACGTAAATTGATTAGAGATCAGATATAGATCGGTTCGACAGAGATGTGTGGCTAATCGTGGGTGGCACCACTAAATTGGAAAATTCTCATTGGCCGACACTAGACTAAATTCTCTATCGTTTTGGTACCCTGTGTCCGTATTTGAATTCTTGAGATTTCTACGACAACTGAGAGTTGCCAATGTGTCAAGTGGGTTCATTGTGGCTCGAAGAAAATCCACCACGGGTCATTTGCACTAAAAAGTTCTGAAAACTACCCAGTAGTCTAGGTCACGCTAAAAACGCGTCGAATGGAAATTAACCGTGAATTCGAATCCGATTTCAGAAATTGAAAGTTCTGTGGTGTCACGAGCTATTTTAGGAACGTTAACTCGGTCTCAAAAGATTTTTCGGAGATTCAGGGATTTTTACGGAAAATCGATTCGGACGATGCGGAAATTAACGGAAATTCGGATGGACTCGATTAAAGGAAATTTGACTTCCAAGCCAAGCTTTTGAGTGTCGGACTTAAAAAATTATACGGGATTTTTCTTCAAAGCAAAATTTGATGTTGATTTGGAGAATCAAATGAAGAAATTGGAGCAAAAAATTAAGGAAATTCGGAATTGGACTAAGGGCTGCATTTTTGGCTTTAATTTGGAAAAAATGGTGAAATTATATTCTAGAAAGAATTAGAGGGGACAAGGTTTTAATGGAAGAGATTAAGTTGTGGACTTTTGGGGCACTCATCCTTATCTATTCCCCTCCTTCGTGCGGACCAAGCTGCCGACCTCCATCTTCTGTTGTCTCCTTCGTTTAAATTATCCAGTAAAAATTTCCACTGAACAACCCCTGTGGCCGTCACCTCCGTTCCATGTTCTCTCTCCCTCCATGTGCTGCCGTCTTCACCATTTTTTCCCTCCAGCAGGCACCACTCACGCCAGGATTCTTCACTCGCGTGCCTCATCCCATGCCAAGCTGCCACTCGTCTGCAAATCACCCATCTCCAGTCAACCATTGAAGCTTTAGTTGACTGAAGCAGCCCCAAAATTTCACGAAGCGAGTCCACCGAAGAAATCCCCACGCGTCCCCTTCTTTTCCTTCGGTTGCCAGCACGTTCGCAAGATTTTCCCAGGAGGTGACCGATGCTGCTCTCCCACAATCTTTGGTCTTCTGCCACAGCAAACCGAGTCAACAACCCAACAAGTTCCTCCACCGAAGTTGACTTCTCACGTGCCCTTCATCCGCCGAAGCTCCTCCATCTGCACGTGTACTCAACCGAACGGCGCTAGAGAATTCAGCCATGAGTCCAGCAGATTCGGGTTTAGCCTCTACAGATTTGTTGACCGTGATTCCCACGAATTCGTGCAGTCCACATCCAACGAATTTCACGGGCTCAACATCACCAAAGCGAAGCAGCTGCTGCTTCCCTCGTCCGCATCTTCAGCCCTTCATCACCGAGGCCCAACAGCCGCAAGCCCTGCACGAAGTGGACCTATGAAGCTCGGCCCATCTTCAGCAAATCCAGTTCAGTTGCAGCAAGCCCACGCTATTTGAAACCCAACGAATTCTGCCTTTGGAGCCCGTGAATTTTGGCCTAGCCCATCCGAAGTCAAGCCCTGCAGCAGCAAGCCCATCTCAGCCCATTTGATGCCAAGTCCACAAGTGCAGCCCATCTTCAGTTTTTGGCTCAACCTTCAGCAGCCCAATCTTGAAGCCCAAGCCCGTGAAGCAAGTCAGCCCAAGCTCTGGCCCAAGTTCTGTCCAAGCCCAGAAATTTCTGCGGGCTTGTCAGGCTTTTGAGCCTGGCCCGAGTGTCCACCAACGCCGCCGAAAATTTGGATTTCGGCTGCCGTCGCGGTGTCCTGATCCCCGCTTTTAATCAAGTGAGTAATCTCACTAATCCTCGCTTAGTAGACGAATGATGCTTAATGGTTGATTAGATTTAATTAAGTGCAATTAGGTGGTTAGATTAGTTTAGAACAATTAAATTGGTGACTTAATGATGCATGTTAGGTGGTTAGACTTAGTCATTAGCAAGTAGAGACGTACTATTATTTATTGAATGCATCTTGGGATTTTTCCCGACCCTTATCGGGCTTCAATTAGGCATTACGTGCCTAAATTGGATTTTTAGTATTTATTTATTAATTTTCGAAATTAATTATTTAATTTTCAAAAAATTAGGCAAGGATAGCCGACGACCGAAATTTTGTGCTGATTGTCGTGGTGTAGTCCGTTTATTTATTTGAGCTCTACGTTGTGTTGAATTGAATTGATTGTGCAATTTGAAGAATTTTTCCTAAATTGATTGAGATTGAGTAATTGAGTTGTGGATGGTTGAGTATGATTGTTTAGCGTTAATAATGCTTTGATGGGCTGTTAAGTGGAGAAGTTTGTGAGAGTGATTTGAATATACTCTTGGCTAAGATCCATCAGGTACGTTAATATCGTGTGAAAATTAAGTGAGTTGATGAGTATGTGGGGATTTATCTCAAGATTGATCAGTGTCGGTATTCAATTAGAATTTGATTGTGAAAGGTTGTGAGTATGGCTATGCCAGTGGAGCCGAGTTTTGCCACCGAATTTGGAATTGGTCGCGCTCGTTGGGTCGTAAATTGCCACCTATTAAAAGTCGCGCCTGTTAAGGCCATAATTTGCCGCCCGACAGGGGTCGTGCCTGATAAGGCTGTAATCTGCCACCTGTTAAAGGTCGCGCTTGATAAGGCCGTAATCTGCTACCTGTTAAAGGTCGCGCCCATTGGACCGTAATTTGCTACCTAAAGATAGGTCATGTCCTTTGGATTGTAATTTGTTGCCAAGAAATTTGGTAGGCTATGCTCGTGAAGTCGTGAGTACGATTTGAGATTGAATAAGGGAAACGACTGGGGAATAGTCGAATTGACATGAAATCGACTAGGTCGATGGATCAAGATATTGATCTGTGATGTAATTGCTTGGGTGCCTATAGAATTGTGCTAATATGCAGGTGGAATTTGAGGCCCAAAGACTCATTCGTGTATAGGCAGCCCGGTTAGCATATTGGTTTCCTAATCGAGTCTTAGTGTGGTGGAACTTGCTGAGACGTAGTCTCATCCCGATTGTGGGACAACATTTCAGGCCGGTAGATGAGCTTGTGAAGAAGGGACCGGAAGAGGACGATGAGCCGGTAAAAGATGAAGAGCTTGAAGGATGTGAGCTTAGTGAAGATGAGTCAGAAGAGGATCAGGATGATCCTGAGTACGACCCGGATGAAAACTGAGATCCTATTTTCTTTTCTGAATCATGTCTAAATGTGAATAGTGTGACTAGAATGTTATGAGTAGTCTTGTGAATAGACTTTGAGTTATGCCATGTATAAAGGTTCGGTTGTGGATTTCAATATGAAAAATATGGCCTTACTTTTCTATCCTATTGTTTTATTGTCTAGGGATTTATAATTGCTTCCGCATGTGCTTAATAAACGAAAGGGTTGGCGATACTTAGTCTTGGGATATCGCATTATAAAATCGACCAAGTAGAAGGATGTGTGCATGCCCGATGATCGGGGCGTGACAATGTCTAATTGAGGGATGACGTGGTAAAGCAGTTGCTTAATGATAGAATTTTGTCTATTAGCTATATGAAGTCAGAAATGAATTTTGGCCAATCCTTTGACTATACATCGAGGGGAATGGGACAAGCCAACTGAAGAAAATCAATAATAATAGTAACCCAACCTATGTGATTGGTGATCCCATGAATTAGGTTCATATGGGTAATAACAAGTCATTTGTTGATCTAGTTCACTATAAAAAAATTGTCCCTTATAAGGTGAAAATAGTACAAAATTGTAAGGAAAAAGAGGATGAGTTAAGCTCTTAATGAAATTCCATAGCCATTATTGATGGTGTATTAATTTGCAATATGCACTCAATGGAATCACCTATATAAGTGTGGAGTGGAGCCGCTCTTATGAGAATTTTTGGCGAAAATCTTTAAAGCACTTATTAATAAACCAATCACATGCATGGTCTATTAGCGCAAAATTGCGTTGAATAACAAAGTTTGTGGGAGTGTAATGTGAATGGTGAAAATTATAATTCACAAAAAAGAATTCTTGGTTCATAGAAGTTTCAAACTTCACCAATGATTTCGTGAATTATATTTCATTCTTTCTAGGATTGATTTATAGCCTACCAAGCACTAGTTCCGATGCATTAATCTCCATTAACCCAGTATTATTCTATTTTTCTTGTCAAAACTTTCTAAAATATGTGGAGGATTGTTAGATATTTCGGCAGTTTTGAAATATTTATTAGAAATTATGATCATCATGAAAGTCATCATTTTTGTAACCGATTTTTAACGGTCATATAACGGCTTTCTAATTGTTGTATAATGGTCGTTTAACGGCTTTATAACTTTTGATTTATTACTTTATAAACTCTTCATTATTTTATAACGGTCATCTTTTTAATTACCGATTAATTTATGACGATCTCCTAACGACTCTCTCTTTTTCTTGTTTAAATATAAATTAAACTTCAAACCACAATCTTAGTAGATACAATATGTTCTCACATCTTTTCTTTTCTTTTGCTGGGTTATACACAAAAGTTGTTATGTTTCCTTTTAATATTCGGCGTGGGGTATGGAGAAAGGTCTGTTGTATCTTGGGAGGATAGTCGTTGAAGCCTTACGCACCAAGTTTTGTACTTTGAGGGGCGGAAATAATGTTTGTACGCCTCAGACATTTCTTTTTACTTTCTAATCTTTATAATGTATTTCCAATTATTATTATTATTTTATGTATTCTAATCCTTTTTCCAACACATAGTAGATGGCCTCTCATACAAGCATGGCCTATATAGTACAAATTAAAAAATTAAAACCTAGTGAGTATCTGTGGTACCTTACGCCTAGGACTAATTTATTAGTTGGAATCAAAGGCTTGTGATCTACCAGCACAGAATCACAGTTTTTTTTAGGGTAGGACAAATAACCTCATGGATCACAATAAAGCTGTCACAAAGAAACATCGTTCAACTAAAAAAATGTGAGCAACTTGTACAAATGAATCTGTAAAGTTGAACAAGTAAATAGCTTGCCAAACTTTCAAACCGGCTGCACTGTGTTCTCATAAGCCAATTGTTCTCAAACAATTTCTTGAAAATAGTTTGGCAAACTACAGTTTGCCGTGGGGTTGATGGAGGGAAAATTGTCCAAAAAGTCCTAAACCTATTGTAATTTTTCCAATTCAGTCCATCCGACCAATTTTGGCCGAAAATGGCTAACGTGGACATCGACGGTGCCACATAGGACTGCCGTTGATTCTTGCGTGAATAATTTTTAATAATATTTTAATATTTTTAAAATTTTTGAATTTTTTGAATTTTTTTATTTTCTATTTTTTCCTTTTTATTTTTTTCTTATATATATATTTTCCTTTTCTTTTTGGCTTTTTTCGGTGGGTGGCCACCGGCCACGGCGACAGTCGGCCACTAGCCATAGCTGGCTGGCTGGCCTCGCCCGCCACAGGCGAGGCCCGGCCGGGCGACAATGATGTCGGCCGAGGCTGCCCTGGCCCGGGGTCGCCCTTGCCCAGGCGAGTGTCGGCCTCCCCCCTGGCTTGGTGGGTGACGGCTGGCCACCGGCCATAGGCCGACACCCAGCCAGCTAGGGGTGAGGGCCAGCCTCGCCATATCTGGTCTGGACGAGGCCGATGCTCTGCTGGGCAAGGGCGACCCTCGGTGAGGGCTCCCCTCACTAGATTTGGCGAGGTCGGCCCTCGCTGAGGCTCACCCTTGCCTAGCCGAGCATCGCCCCTGGCCGATTGGGCGTCGGCTGGCCACCGCGAGGCCGACGCTCGCCTAGGCGACCCCTGGCAAGGGCTCCCCTCGCCAGATCTGGTGAGATCGGCTCTCGCCGGGGCCAAGGCGCCCTTGCCAGGGGTTGCCGTCACCCGGCCGGGCCTCGTCTATGGCGGGCGAGGCCAGCCGGCCGTCCCTGTCGCCGGTGGCCGGCCACCAGAAAAAGCCATAAAGAAAAAAAAAAAAAAAGAGAGGAAAAAAACAGAAAATAAAAAATAAAAAAAATAAAAAAATAGAAAAATTATTAAAAATTTTCCACGTCGCGCCGTCAGTCTTACGTGGCACCACCAGTGTCCATGTCAGCATTTTCCTGCCAAATTGGCCGGATGGATTGAATCGGCAAGAAGTGAAAAGGTTTAAGACTCAATTGGCAAAGTTAAAAGGTTTAGGACTGAATTGGCAAAACTACAATACGTTTAGGACTTTTTGGATAATTCTCCCAGTTGATGGATGTTCGAACTTATCAGAGTTTATGTTGAACCAATTAAAGACTTGCTTATGCACTGCATAGTATTTGAGGCATGAGATCGAGCTGAAATTTGCATGAGAAATCAATTTTATGAAACGAAAATGAATGTAAACAAAAGAATTTTAAAGTCAACAACATTCCTACAGAGATGAATGCCGTGACCCACTGCACGATATTTCAAGATAACGCGGCTGTCAAAATCATGTGCACAAACAAGAACATAGAAAACCTGGAATGCCTTTAAAAGAACACACACCATCTTTCTACCGAAGAAATGTCCAATCAAGAACGAGAAACTTACTATGCTTTTCACGCATTTCAGAGCATCGTCCATTCTTTTGACGCAGCGATGATATAAAGAAATCATGAGAAAATATAATTACTTGTCGCAAATCTGCTGGGGTGTGCACTTCTTCTCCAAGGCTTTAGTCTCTGTTGCAGTCCCATGTACTGCGTTGTTAACCTCTAAGGCGGCAATATCGAGCAAACACATCCGCCCTCAATACACCTGCCCGACAAGGTAGATCAATCGAATGCTCTAGAGGGGAAAAGAACATGATGCAAGCCTAGGGTAGGCTTTCTCAAACAATAGGATCGGGAGAGTGACTCGCACACGGAAACAGGACAAACAGGAATTTCAGCACTGCGCAAGCTCAGGAGAATAGTCGTATCTTTGTCGATACAGATCGGATCGACCTGATTCCAAAGCCAAATGAACAAAGACTTCTGGATCTACAATTTCTATCTTTTGGGTTTTCTGAAATAAGTACTGTAGGATAGTCGAAATTGGGTTGGAAGTAACGAACAGAACAGGAAAAGACAGAGACTCCGTTGGTTGCTCTTTTAGGCCTCCAAGGAAGTTGAGGGGGGCACCGATTCTTCTAGATTGATGACTGCAACTCTTCAAGGATGCAGATTTCGAAAGCTCCGACTCTTCAAGGACGGAGTGAAAACTCTTCTAGGTTTTCAAGGTATGAACTCTACAAGGTTCATGATACTTGCTTCAAGCAAAGCTTTTCATTCATCAAAAGTTATCTGTTTTCTTCAAGGGATTGGATGGCTTATATCATCAAAGAAATAAAAACAGAGCATAGAAACTTGAAAGCATTAAAGAGCCTAGAAACTAGAAAAATAATAAAGAGCTTAGGAACTAGAAACTAGTAAAAGCATAACGTCTTCATGGCTCCCAAGGTGTCTTCTTTCAAACTTCTGGAATGGACTCAAGATATCATTATGGCTTCTCGGTTTCGTCGAGCTTGAATGCGGGCCGATCTTCTTGGTTGAGAGAGCCGGTCTTCAATGTGGGCTGCATCATCCTCCCCATCTTTAAAAGAATTCGTCCTCGAATTCTTGCCATCATCATCAGAAGAATCTCCCACCCTACTAGGTGCCAACGTAACCTTCTTGCCTCCAAATTCAAAAGAATATGTATTTCGATAACCATCATGTATAGTCCTTCTATCGAATTGCCATGGTCGACCAAGAATAATGTGACTAGCATCCATCGGCAGAACATCACACCATATCTTGTCATTATAAACAGAACCAATGGATAGATTAACAAGACATCGTTTTGAAATAGTTACCTCAGCACCTATCTTCAACCACAACATTTTATAAGGCGTAGGGTGCGCTTTTAATTCCAACTTCAGCTTGTTTGCTGCTACTTTAGAAATTATATTCTCACAACAACCAGAGTCAATAATTAATTGACATACCTTTCCTGTGATTGTGCAAGTAGAATGAAAAATATTGGTACGCAGCCACCTATCTTCAGTGTCATCTCGAGGAGTAAGAAAATTTTTCCTGACCATAAGAAGTTTGCTAGTGTCAGCATGCGCTATTTGTTCATCATCCGTAGCTTCTTCATCATTGTTCAACTCCTCTTCATGTGGATCCTTAGCATTCTCATGAGAATCATTATCCACCAAGAAGGCTTTATCGGCTGGTCGATTCTTATTGATTCGACAATTGCTAGCACGACGACCCAACTCTCCACAAGAATAGCAACGTATTTCGGATGTAGCAGGTTGCTTCGAAACATGGGGTTGAGCAGAAGGCTTACTGGCAGATTGTTGTCTCCGAGAATGAGAGCGCTCCATTTTGAGTGCCCGTTGGTGTGCATCTCCTAAGTCCCAAATGTCGAGGACTTCCAAGGCGTCTTGAATGTAAAATTGAAGACCGTTCAAGTATTTGTTCACAAGCACATCCTCTGGGTCCTGGATATTGTTACGAATCACCAACTCATTGAATTCATTGGTGTATTGGTCCACCGTTCGCGTACCTTGTTTTAGATTTTGGTACCGTTGGTAGAGCTCTCTCTTATATCCTTTGGGAAGAAAATATTTTTGAATCTTGCCCTCCATCTTTCTCCACGAAGTGACTAGTGCTTTGCCTACGGCTTGGCGAGTTTGTTTTTCACGTCTCCACCAAGCAATCGCCTTGCCTCGGAATCGCATAGCAATGATCCCAACGCGACGATTCTCCGGAACATTTTGATGCTCAAACACCTCATTCACAAGTGTTAGCCAATCAACAATTTCATCAGGAGACTCATTACCTGTAAATTTTGGAACATCTTTCTTGATTTCCTTTTCCCAATCTGGCTCATGAATATGTTGTAAACGATGTCGAACATGCCTCCGACCGTGAATAGATTGAACACTCTCCGAAGAGGAAGAGTCACCATGGGAATCTTCAGTCCTAGAACGGGGTGGAGAATTATTTGCTTCAGCCCTCAAACGCTGAACTTCTTGTGTCAATTCATCAATTTGTTGTTGCATATTCTCAGCAAGTGTGTGCAATTCATTGAGGGGAACGGTTCTGCCGCCACGACGCCTAGCTTGTCTTGGAGGCGTTGTCCTCTCCTCCAAAGCTCTGATACCAAATGATGCAAGCCTAGGGTAGGCTTTCTCAAACAATAGGATCGGGAGAGTGACTCGCACACGGAAACAGGACAAACAGGAATTTCAGCACTGCGCAAGCTCAGGAGAATAGTCGTATCTTTGTCGATACAGATCGGATCGACCTGATTCCAAAGCCAAATGAACAAAGACTTCTGGATCTACAATTTCTATCTTTTGGGTTTTCTGAAATAAGTACTGTAGGATAGTCGAAATTGGGTTGGAAGTAACGAACAGAACAGGAAAAGACAGAGACTCCATTGGTTGCTCTTTTAGGCCTCCAAGGAAGTTGAGGGGGGCACCGATTCTTCTAGATCGATGACTGCAACTCTTCAAGGATGCCGGTTTTGTCGAGCTTTAATGCGGGCCGATATTCTTGGTCGAGAGAGCCGGTCTTCAATGTGGGCTGCATCAGAACAAATCAACGAAAAGAAACAGGATATAAATTACAGCTTGTAAGGTCGAGACAGCTGCATCTACTACTCTTTTCCGATACGACTGGTCTATTTCTTGACGGCACCCTGGTTTCATAAGTTGTAATTTCCTGTCGACAGGTAAGGGACGTCAGGTTGATAACGGACAGGAATTCAAGACGTTCAAAAGGTGTAGGGTATGTGCTTCGCCATAAAAAAAACTTTATGACATTTACACGCCTGTAGAGATATCTTAAGCATATCTTGTACGAAGGATCAAGTTTAACTGTATTCTTAAATTCACCAGCGATGCGATAAAGATAAAGATAAGCTTTGCCAATTCATGCTGCGTTGCCAAGGTAGATGACATGACCCTGAGTTCCTTTTATTTCGCCATGTCCACTTCTTGTTACACAAAGAGCATCGAAACACCTGGGGAAGCTATTGAATTGTCAGATTGCATGTTGCACCCCATACCTAGTGAATGATGTTTGTTTCGTGTAGGGATAAACCAGGTATTTGCATTTTCTTGCTTGGATGCTTTTGGTCTTTGGCCGATTATGATCCAATCAAAATAACTATGGGTGGTTAATATAATTGAATTGCCTATAGGTGGTGGTTTTGACAATTTAATTTACTTCTTTCTGTTTCATACTCTTTTGAGTTATTGGTGCTGTTACTAGATACTTGTGAAATTAACATAAGGGATGGCTATATTATTGCCCAGTATTCTATCATTCTTGTTCATTTTCTCTTCTATAACTACCTTTCATCATTGCTTTCTCATTACTTCACTGCAATGAGCTTACTTTTTCTTTTCATATGAGGTGTCAGATTCATCAAACGAACTTCAGCTTGAGCTCACTTCATTAAAGTTTTTGTTTCCCTGGTTCAATTTGCTATGCTTTGTAAGTTTTGATCACAATTTCTGGGGGCCTACATGCCCTGACCAAGTAAGAGGAGCCTCATGATGCTGCAGGTACATTGAATTTTATGATGCAATGCCAATACCAATGGCAATAGCGCTCTCTGGACAGCCACTTCTTGGGCAACCTGTGATGGTTAAACCTTCGGAGGCTGAGAAAAATCTTTTTCAGTCTACTGCAACTGGTGCTTCATGTACTGCCAGAGCATATGGAGCCACGGACAGGAAAATCTCGTGGGGGATTTACATTGTAATATGACATAAAGTCATCAAAAAATTGTAAGTTTTCTTTTGTAAATCATCACTACCTGTTAAAGACACTGTGCTTTCACAGTTGAACTTCTACCATAAGAGAATTAATGGATGGGGCAGGTTGTTTGGGTTATCCAATTTAATTTTGTTGCGGGCAACTTATTGGAAAGCATCACAAATGGGAAGGATATTCCTTTCCCTGCCTGAATTTGTTCTTAATACCAGCCTTTTGAAGATACATATACAGTTGCCTTCTGATTCTGCAAGGCTAATTAACATGTACCTTGCTGTTGGGAGTTAGATTTTTGAGGCCTTTGGTCCTGTTGAGCTGGGGCAACTGCCCCATGGTCCAGAGACTGGACACTGCAAAGGATTTGGGTTGTTTCAATTCTGTAAATTATTTCTGGCTGAATTAGCGGTTGTTCCCTTGTTTTCAGATTCTTGATGTGTTGACTGATTATCCATTGCAGTTTGCTCAGCTCGAACATGCTAAGCCTGCTCAAAGAGTAAAGGGGAAGTTAGAAATTGCTGTCCGTTTTCTTAAGGTAAGCTTATAGTCTCCTGTAATCAGATCTTTCCTTTTTCATCCTTTTCGTGCTCAAACGGTTTTCTTTTGTTTTATTCACCGTTCATTGCTCAGTGCACACAGCTCAAACAAGCAATCAGAAATTCCTTGTTTTCAGCAGGAAAAAAGTAAAAGAAAGGGAGTGCTATGCCTTCTGTACAATTCCATCTAGAGCGATCTTTGCCGAAATCTAGAAATCTAGAGAATACATATAACCAAGCATTGAAGCCAAGCACCAGCTCCTTATCATCTCGAGAGTTTGTACAGATCAATGCATATACAATGACGTGGCTGACATTGTTTGAGCCGTATAGGATGATGCTCTTGTTCAGTGTCCTGACATTGTTCTTCACCCTGCTTGAGCTTTGATCAGAGGCAAATGCTATCAAGACATCAAATAAATTCAGAAAGGAAACTAGGTGCATGTTTAATATCTCCTACCCAATAACTATCAATCATCCATGTCTGCATGCATTCTGACAAGATAACATGTAAGGATGGCTATAGGTTATGGCTAACAATGGAGATTACATCAATCACTGATAACTGACAGCCTGAAATATTATTGTCGAAAAAGGTAACAATGTGAATCCATAGATTGTTGCGAAAACCAATTCCATTCACATACGAATTGGTTGTAGTGGTTTTTTTTTTTTTTTTTTATTTTAATTTTATTTTTATTTTCACCACAATTTGGAAGAACAAATATGTATGCTCATACACCTAGAGACGTAATCAAGAGATGTAAAATGGCTTGCCCATATCATCATCCCATATTGGGAAAGTTTCCCTAATATCACTAGAGCTACAGTAAAAGTCAAGTAGGTTATATATACCATACTGAGCCAGTCTAGGTAACTATGCTGATTCTCGCAAAAAAGGTGAAGTAGTCAACATTCAATGTCAACCTCGACATCTCCTTCTTGCCACTTATTCTTTTCTTTTTCTGGGAAATTGGGAGTTTGGCTTATGTCTTTGTTTCTCTGCTAGATTCCCGCAACAAAAAGATAGTTGCTGGATATAGTTATATGCATTCATGTAAAGGTATTATATGCAAAATGTAATCTAAAACATAATTTGAAGAAGGGGAACGAGGGCTTGTTCTATCTCAGTTTCACTTGGAATGTGAATATCCGGTATTATCGGCAATGGGATTTTTTTGACTTTGCTTGCCTCCATCGAGGGGCATTAAACTTTGACTTTCGCCTTTGCCTTACTAGCTGGCATTGGAGGACTTTGACTCGTTATCTCTCGTTTGCTTGCCTCCATCATCCTTGGAGGACTTTGAACGTCCTCCCATATTTCTACGGCCTGATTCTGCACTCCGCCAAGAATCAATGAAACACATAAGAAAAAGAGGAAAAAAAAAACAGAGAAAACAATGCTAAAAAAGTAATATTTCACATCTTAATTTATCCTGAAGAAATCATTCTCAAACTTAAAGCACTAGATGGTATAGGCGGTTGGCGAGAACATAGTATATCTATCCAAAAACTATTGTTACCTCAACTTCAGACACAGTACAATCTCCTGTACAATGTAGCAATTAACTACAGTAACCTCGATATAAAGGGAAAAAACAACGTCTAAATTTGCAGCACTCTCACGATTGTTACACACTCCAGAGTGATAAAAAGAAATCCTCTCGAGAGGGAGATTTGCAGGTAAGGGCACCAGGGGATTAAGCAATATGGTCATACTTATTCAGCCTCTTCGACACAAAGTAAAAGTAATTGCAAAGAAATCGCACCAAAGCATGCTCAAATAGGGAAGCCAAGTAGAGATGTGCACAGGGCGAGGGAAAAATTGGGCACCACGTTCCCTGGCCCCATCCGGCGTGTCAAACCACCGCCCTGCCATCGCTCTGTGCTCGACGCCAGGCAGGGCACCCCGTTTGTCTCCGTGGAGTAAAGCGGTGCCCCGGCCCCGCCTCGACACATTGATGATTAAATTATCAAGCCTTAAGAGGGCAAAGACTACCGTGAAAACCAAATGCAACTAAAACTTAACAACCGGTTGGACTGGACACATATGAAAACTGCAATGCTCGATAAGATCAAATCAGAGAGGCGCGAGGGCGGCTTTCATGGTGCATTCGCGGGGATGAGAAAACACAGAAAGAGATGCGCACACACGCTGAGTTTCGGTAACGGCGGTTGTCGACAGTGAGGTGGCTCTCCATTTTCCATGGGTGGAGGGGTGCTCCGCTTCTCTTGGCTTCACGGGAGAGGTTTGTTTTTCGTTCTCAAATGGGAAGGTCGAATTGGGTTTTTCGTTATTCAAATGGGAAGGTCGAGGTGGGTTTTTAGTTCAAATGGGGAAGTTCAAATGGGAAGGTCGAGTTAGCTTGTTATGTTTTGGTCAACTCTTAGGATTAAATTTTAAATTTGTGGCGCGTGGGAACAAATTGGCTAATCTACACTATTAATAGGAAGATGCCAGTTCGTGCACACTCCTTGCATTATCAGTACATATCTGAGTTATTGATAATGGAAAGATTTTTATTAGTAGAAGGACACAATTTATGAAAGAGCTGTACAATAGCAAGATTCGAAATTAATTTTGGCAATGCTGTTGTGGTATTGAAAAACTTCAGATTTCAAATTGTGAAATATTTTTTCTCTTTCCACATATAATTGTACAATTCCGCTTTATTGTTGTATTCTTTATCCCTAATTTCTTGAGAGAGAAATTAGAGAGAGAAACTCTAAAGAATATTTGTATTTCTCAAATGAGGTGGATGATACAAGTGATGGGGAGGGCTCCCTATTTATACAAAAGTCCCTCTAATTATAACCATTGATTTTGTACACAATTTAATGATAGAAGATATCAATCATCTAATCAATTCAACAATAGAGATACACTTGATCTAACGGTGAAAGAGTAAAGTCACTTACAATCTAACGATCTTGATGAGCCCCATTTGGATTGATGACATGGCGCTCTTTGGTATGTGACACATGCACATTTTTACTAGTCTTTATGTAATTTTATAAAATAACTAATTATATATATTTTTCCCCAAAAAGTAGAGCCTTAGTACAATGTTTTTGAAAGTCTAGCCATGGAAATCCAATGCCTTGTCGGATCAACCGCAAAAATGGGTTCCTTTCGTTTCGGACAATTTTGGTCCTCCATCCTTCTCCCTCGCCTTTTATTTCAACTAAGACGTTCACATCGTTTCCTCCATTGTGCTTGCTCCAAAATTTTCAGTTAAAAGACCAAAAAATCGGCTTTAGTGTTGGCATGCTTGAGTGGTCAGTTAATTAAATCTGTCACCCAACCAGAATTTGGGAAGATGCCCGATGTTTATCGGATGCCTGGTAGGGATTCAGATGCTGAGTTGCAATTGAGGCCAGACCAATATTTTAAGGGGCTTTAGATGATGCCATGCCCGATGGAATGGGATGATATCCAACCATGTCAGAACACTGTCAACTCTTGTGGTGGTCGTAGTCTGAAAGATCGTAACAATTGGAACACGTATGTTGGCAATGCACATGGATACTATGAAATTTGTTTTGATTATTGGTTATGTTTAATGCATTGATATTGTGTGATTAGGTTGCCTTTGAGAAGAATTCACATTCTAATCGAGGCTTAGGTGGTTAATTTTTATTGAGACTTTTATCTTACTCCGTTGTTAAATATTTTTAGGCTCTTAGTATGGAGCGCCATGATTGTTTTGGGGTCCTTGTGTTCTTTGAGTGGGAGGTGATCGAGTATGCCATGTTGGGGACCAAGATGACCATCCTTAAGCACACCACCACCTTTTAGGTTCAAGAGAGACTTCAACATCTAGTTCCCCACCGTTTTGTGGCTTGGTTCAGTAAATTCGACGGGGATCTCCATGGTCCTTTCCCAAGGATTAATTGTCTACTGCAGTGGACCAATGCCGGTGTGGGAACCGTTTTTTGGATAGCTCTCGTGCTAGAGGACTAGGTTAAGCATGACCCTTCTAACCTTTTTTGTACGTTGGTCATATAGGAAGTTGCCCTCTTGGAATGGGCTTGTAAATGTTATACTTCTTAGTGTTAACAGTAAATAAATAAAGGCTATGCTTTTGGAAATTTTGTTGTGTATACTATCCCTGTTCTTTACTAGTTGACTAGGTGTTTATATTAAATGCTTCCAATTGCGTTTAATCAAAAGATAAAAAGAATGATGATGTGTCCTTGAAAGTCGCAATTAATCACCATCATGGGATGTTTGTGCTCTTGGCAATTCAGTGCGTGATAGGCGTGCTCATGGACCATCCCTCATCCCAACTTGATATTGTCCTTTTTGGGACATTCTCTTGGACCATCCCCCTCAAGGATTTGTCCTTGGCATAGCTGTGTTGATGGCATTTATCTTTCTTTTATTGGACCACACATCATGCATCATATAATCCGGTTCATTATACATAGTTATCTTAGCTGATGCAAATAAGGTTCGAAGACATACTCATGCAAGGATGTGTGAAATGAACTAAGATATCATAACTACTAATATGCCAAGTGTGGCATGGAACTTATGGCTTGAACTTACATGCCTAGTGGCAAATTGAAGCCAAATTAGACTCAAATCGACACATCTCAATGCAGACTGAAGAGTAAGCAAGTTTCAGATCCATCACGCCTTAACATTGATCCAAAACCAAGCGAGACTCATTCGTGACTTGAGCTGTGACATACTTACGATCATTAGTATGTACACAACTAAACCCAAATGAGAACATGACAAAGGAACTCATGGCTTGAACTGACATGCCTCAATACCGATCTAAGGTTGCACAAAACCTATTCGTGACTAGGGACATGATTGTGATTCATACATCCAAAAACATGAGCAAAGCATACAAAAGCATTTATTATCATATACATGATAAAACAAGGGTGAGCACACATCTTAACTTAATAACGTAGGATATCGCCCTGAAAAAAATGACTCCACTTTGCTAACACTAACCTAACTTGCAACCATCGAGACCTATCATGAATCGATCCACACCAAGGCTCAAGTAGAAATTCATGAATTTCCAAAAGTGGATATAATAAAATAATTTCGAGCAATTTTCGAAATTAGTATCATTACTTTATCAAATGGGCTCAAAATATTATAAAAATTTAATGTATTATGGAGAAGACCATAAATAAAAATTTTCATGAGGAAGCAAAGTCTAAATCATTCTATGAAAAGAGCAATAAGTCACAGAATACAACCCAAAGGTTCATCCGTCAAATAGATTCGACAACCATAGAGGAAAACCCATTTCAAACTCCCAATGTTCACAAAACACTTTGAAATTCTTATATGTTGTAAACATAGATGTCCTTTACAATTTTTGTGAATGAATCATGTTTAGATTTGAAAGGAAAAAATTTATAAAAATTCAAAAATAACTGGGTCACTGTTTTTACCACACTAGACAGATTCAAGATGGTAAATGACTAGGCTTTCGTACTAACTATTTTATTTTAAAAAAATGAAATTAAAGTATGTTGTAGATCAATATGTTTTGAACATCCTTCATGAATGAAGTTTTATTAGATTTGAAGGAGAAAAAGCTCTATAAAATAAAAATAAAAAATAGTGAGGATGCAGAGATTTCAAAAACTAGAAATCAATGCCAGAACTTAAGAAACCGCTCAATCTTCTACCCAAAACAAAACATGCAATTCAATGAAACCGAACGACAACAAACAATAACTAAAAATCAACATTACAACACATCAAAAACAAATTCATCGATTTAAATGACAAGCAAATCAACATGGCATATAGGTTTGGAATTTCACTTGCAAATCCAAGGATATGAGCATACCATACAAACAACCATCAACATGCATACAACTAAGTGTGGATGAGGACATAGTCAAGCCTAACAACGTAGCATGTCGCCTTAGCTAACAGTTAGGGACTCTACTTAATCTTGATAAGCGGTGCCCTGAGTGGTGGCTAAATGGTGAGGGGTGAGCGGTGAGTGGAGAAGTGGCCGAGAGAGACGTTGTGGACGAGCAAGGGAGAGAGAAGTGAGAGGAACAAGCCAAACTTGGTAATGAGATGGGGGTGCTTCTATTAATGGTTAAACTTAATCTTCAAGACAATTTGTGTTTTAGGGCTACTTGTCTTCCAAGGCTCATATTAGGGTCATAATGGCCTAAGTCTATAGAGGACACATATGATAGTGAATCACCCCCTTGCATTAAATGACTAGTGACCAAAGTCATTTATGACCAAACTTGCTCTTCAAGACAACAATGTTCTAGAACTACTTGTCTTCCAAGTCTCTAAATAGAACAATTATGGCCTAAAGCTTATAGGGGACACATAAGCTTGTGATTCATCCCTTGCATGAAATGACTAGCTTCCAAAATTAATTAATGGCTTAAGTTTGGTCTTCGGGACAACTTGGTTTTGGACTACTTTTCCTTCAAGTAGGTGCATGACTCATTTCTTGCATTAATTTTCTATCTTCCAAGAACACTAATGGCCATGATGAGGAAGAAAAAAAGGGAGCACAATTTATCATGGGATGGGAGTTATTCGCATCCATTCATGACCAACCATCTTATTCAAACCAAGCTTTGTAGCAAATTTGGAATTGGACGAGGCTAGGTGTGGCCAGGTCCAAAATTGGGATTGGTCGAGTGTATGTTCAATTCGGGTTGGCATAGGATCAATCCAAATAGGTCTAGGAATTGATCCAATAAGTCCGAGGATTGATCTGATGAGGCTCAAGGATTAATTTGGGCTGATTCAGGATCCCTCACAAATGATCCATGGTTGGTTATGGACCAACTCATGTTTGAGGATAATCGACTCATGGCCGACCTTTGGTTGTCGTGGAGATCGCGTGGGTTGGTCGGTTTCACGGCCGATGCATGGCTGCACAAGATCAGTCCATGGTCACCTGCTGTTGGTGTGCAACCATGTGAAATCACCAATAAACAGTGCATGACTGCGCATTATCGATCCATGATCATCTATCGATGGATCCATGATGGTGCGTGATTGTGTCACGACCGATCCATGGTTGAGTAACTCTAATCAACTTTCGTGATCAGTGGATCCATCCATTATCAATCCAATGTTTGGTCTAGGACCACCTTTACCGATTTGGCACTTGGATCAATCCATGGTTGATCCCACTCACTGCGAGAATGCGGGCGTAGTGCACGAAACTCACGCGTCCCAATCCATCCCTAAGAAGGTGGCCGTCTCTCATGATCGAAACGGGCGCCAAAATCATGGATGTCACACTTATTAAGTCAAATAATCTAACGATACCATAAAAAATAGCTTGTATTTGTAATTTGATAGTTTGTACGTAATGCACTTCAACTTCTTTACAAATTTAATCTATTTACTTCTCCTCCTTCTCTTCCCATTCTCTTTATCACTCATCTATGTAACTTTACAATTAAAAGAATTTGTATTATTTTACATATACTTTTACCAAAACAAAATTAATTTTTTTACATGCATTTGATGCAAAGTACATAACGCCCAAAAATAATAAGTTACTATATAAAACTCATGAATTTCTTCGTATAAGTTGCTGCAGACTTAAGACAATTTTCTCATCCAATGATGTTCATTTGATTATTTCTTGTGTCGGTTTATTTTTAATTAATGTTTTTAAATTATTTCCGTTGTAATATGAATAAAAACTCCTCAAACAACCATCGTGGCATTTGACCTAGCCAGAAAGGGCATACTCCGAATTTTCTATGTGATTCGGACTAACCTTGGTCGCCGGTTTGGATTCTATTTGCTCTTCATCTTAGAAAACCTTAGTTCAATTATGAAGAGCAATTGGGCTTGAGACAGTCCTCGAAATTTGTACATGCTTACATTCTTGTGGACTAGAATTACATAATCACATTTTTAAGTGATGGTTATTTCTCAAACCGAACATATGAAACTAGGTGTCAGAATCCTATGATGATGCCTAAAGGAGTCGTCGATGTTGGTTCCTCCTTCCCAAACTGTTTGGGCGACAGAGAAACGACCCTCTAAATATTAATTCGGGCCAAGTCTAGTTCTTAACAAGATCCAGATTTTAGAATGGAACTTCCAATGGCTACTTCTCATGCATTTTTTTAGCAACTTTTGGTTCGAACCCAATACTCGCCTCACTACCTCAGCCTCCTGCTACAAGAACTAACATCTTGACCGTCTCTGCACCATCATCTGGTGAAGTTCAGCAGCCCAGGCAAGTTAAACTGAAGCCCAGTCAATCTTTATTAATCATGAGATCAGCTGTATCTCAGTGGATGGGAGAAGAGCAATTAGAGCAGTAATATCATCACGACTCTCATTGTCATGAGCGATCTTCGAGGGTGCGAAAAGGTATTGAAATCTCCTCCAAAGAGGCTAGGCCAATCACCTGCTCATGTTTTCAACTCCAGCAACAAATGGTTTTCAAAATATTGGAGTGCCGGATACCCTAAGCACCAAAACTTGGCACGGGTAGACACTTAAGTACCAAAATAAAAGAAAAAAAAGAATACTCATGTGCCAACAACCATAATTTTCGGTCAAACTGCTGATGTGGTATCTTCCGGCGACTATTTTTATTGACATGACAATTATTTTAACAATTGTTGGGAATAACGGATCCCCGAAAACCGGATTCGACACTAAATCGAACCCCTAAAGTAATGCGGAAGACGAAGCCTGGGAAAATCATGTATCACCGATCGTAAAGCACACCACGGATTCGAGCGTACCTTGTTAGCCACAGATTAGACACCGACGCCGATAGAGGAAGAGAAACTTGGTCCTGTTCGATCCGGTGAAGCAAATTGGCCTTCGCGCTTCACTGTTTTCCTTTTGGGAGAATAAGCGAGAGAGAGAGCGTAGGAATGAAAAGTATGTACGTTTTCTGTTTTCAACAAAAACGGTATGTTCTCTCTCTCTCTCTCCTCCCTTTTATATGTTCCCCCATCCACGGGCCGTATTCCCGTGGGCCGGGCTTTTTGGGCCCAACTTGGGCGGACGAGCCTTAAGCCCATCTCATATAAAACCATCATCTCCCACTCGCACATGGTGGGCCGAACAGAATTCTCTTTACCTCTCTTCAACATTCATACCGGTGAATAATCCGTGCGACCAGCATACTTTGAGAGCTCGTTGCTATACATCTATTAGGAATATATAGCAGCTCATAATAGGCATCACACTCTGAGTAGATTTAGTATGCGGTACCCTAGATCGATCGATCACATTTATATCTCTCTTGATCTCTTTTAAACAATGATATATATATATATATATATATATATATATATATATATATATATATATATATATATATATTGTATTCACAATTATAATTATCACAAAGACAGTCATAATTGGTCGACCAGTGAATACAAAACTATAATGTGATTCTCCAAAATCGATCTTCCTCTTCCCTTCAAACTCTCAATTTCAATTCAGCTTGCTTTTCTAGAAATGCCCCATTAGATCGAATCATCTCATGATCATTGGCAACACCCTAAGATAGCAAACATTAAATAGAAATCTTGAGAATAAGTAAGAGTCATGAGGGGACTAAAAATTAAGGAACTCTTTTCCTCAAGAGTCTCACACATCATAAAAGTTGAGATCAAACTTTTTGCCACTCTTATTGGTCGTCTCATGCATACATAATATGAAATACGTATTACGGTATTAACTCCTTTCTCATGGAGCGTATGTCTACACTTTTTAATACCGTACAGATGATAGTTCAGACATACCCAATGTCTAACTTGAGTTCACGTATCTACTCATTCACAAAATTCATCAGAACTCACATCTGGCATCTTAGACAGATAAAGTAATATATGTGGGTATTTTACTTTCGGACATAATAAGTATCATGTTCTCATCTTAACACTTAGTTAAGGCGACATAAGTATTTTAAGCTTGAGTTTTCGATTATCACCTAGATAATAAGCTTAAAACTATCTCATCTCTATTTATCACGCAGTAAATAGAGGCGATTACCCGTGTGAGTGGGCTAATCTTTTATCTGTCCGACATACTTCCTTAACTTAAAATAATGCACTGAGCATTAAGATGCATAAAGATCATACAAAGATTCATAGGCATTAATCAATGAAAAACAAAATTTCATAAATGTGAACAACTCAGGGAAATTACAATTCAGTACATCAGACTCTACGCAATCCTAGAGATTTTACATGACCACAAAACACATCTCTAGGTATTGGCTTTGTCATAGGATCTGCTACCATTCTATGTGTAAATATGTACTGTAAGTTCACATCTTTTCGTGCAACCATATCTTTTACAAAGTTATACTTGGTATCTATATGTTTGGTCTTGTCATGATACTTTGGATCTTTGATGTATGCTATAGCTGCTTGGCTATCACAGTTAACCAATAATTGATTTGCAGCTTTCTCAATAACACCTAAATGATCTAAAAATCTCTTAAGCCAAACTCCTTCTTGTACTGCTGCTGATAATGCCACGAACTTAGCTTCCATCGTGGATAAGGCTATACACGTTTGCTTCTTACTACTCCATGATATGGCGCCATTGTTCAGTAATAAAGCAAATCCAGAGGTAGATTTTCTTTCATCTAAATCTCCTCCTCAATCAGCATCTGAATAGCCTTCAAGTCGCAGATCCTTTCCTTGGTAATTCAACTTGTAATCAGCAGTTCCCTTCAGATACCTTAATATTCTCTTAACGGCATTCCAATGTGCTGGACCTGAATTGGATTGGTATCTACTCACCATTCCAACTGCAAAACATATGTCGGGTCTTGTACACATCATAGCATACATCAAACTCCCAACAACACTAGCATAAGGAACATGTTTCATTTGTTCCTTCTCTTGTGGAGTCCCTGGACACAGTCTATGACTCAATCCTTCACCTTTTGCAATAGGAGTGTCTATAGATTTACAGTCTTGCATACGAAATCGTTCAAGAACCTTATTTACATATGTTTCTTGCGAAAGAGACAACGATCTCTTCGAACGATCTCTTGAAATCTTAACTCCAAGAATGTATCCAGCCTCACCCATATCCTTCATCTCAAAGTTGGAAGACAACCAACTCTTGACAGTATTAACAAACTCTCTATTGCTTCCGGCAATTAGTATATCATTAAGATATAATGATATGATCACAAATTGATCATTGGATCTTTTGATATATACACAATGATCCTCATCTATCATTGTAAAATCATATGCCATTATGGCATTATGAAAACGTATATACCATTGTCTTGATGATTGTTTAAGGCCATATATCGACCTCAAAAGTCGACATACCTTTTCTTCTTGGCCTTTCACTATGAAACCAGCAAGTTGTTTCATATATATTTCTTCCTCTAATTCTCCATTGAGGAAAGTAGTCTTTACAACCATTTGATGCAACTCAAGATCCAGACTAGCCACTATTGCCAGAATAATGCGAATCGAGCTAAATCTCACTACAGGAGAAAATGTATCTTCATAATCAATTCCTTCCTGTTGATTATACCCCTTCGCCACAAGGCGAGCCTTATGCCTTTCTATCGAGCCATCAACCTTTCGCTTTATTTTGAGAACCCATTTATTCCCAATAGCTCTGCGTCCTTTTGGAAGATCAACCAATTCCTAGACTTGGTTTGATTTCATTGACTCCATTTCCTCTTCCATTGCATGAATCCATTTTTCATTACTAGGGCAATTCAGAGCCTCATTAATATTTCTTGGCTCATCCTCATCTTGTGGAGCAACCATAAAAGTTTCCCCTTCAATGTCAAAACGTCGACGGGGAATACTTTGGTGACTTGTTCGCCGTATGGGAGATTGTACACTTTGCACATCATTCCCCGTTATGCTCCCACTAGGATTAGATAATGATGACGTCATCTCATCATGTGGTTGCAATTGAGAATGAGTTGAATTAAATTCATCACTTTTCATATTACTCCCACTTGGACGAACTCCACTAAGATTATTATCTAGATCCAAGGTTTCAAATAGGGAGTAATCTTCCCCTATTTCGCCATTCTTAGGAAATTCATCCTCTAAGAATGTGACATCCCGTGATTCAAATTCAGTTATACTCCCACTTTCCTGCTCACCTATGAACACATACCCTTTCGAGTGTTCGGAGTATTTTATGAAAATACTCTTCTTTCCTTTGGGACCCAATTTCCCAAACTTGTGAGAGGACTCATGTGTATAGGCAGCACAACCCCATGGCTTAAGAAAACTTAAGTTCGGTTTTCTACCTGTCCATAACTCATATAGAGTGGAAGTAACCGATTTGGAAGGCACTCGGTTAAGTATATATGCAGCAGTTAACAACGCATCACTCCAAAAAGTGATAGGTAAGTTAGCATGCGCCATCATGGACCTAACCATTTCCAGTAGGGTTCTGTTTCTTCTCTCCGCAACACTATTTTGTTGAGGAGTATATGGAATAGACAACTGTCTTTTTTATTCATTTTTCATCACATAATTTTCTGAACTCATCAGATAAATATTCTCGACCTCGATTGGATCTCAATGCTTTTATTTTCTTGTCTAATTGATTCTCTACCAGGTTCATAAACCTTTTGAAACAACTTATTGCTTCAGATTTATGAGAAATCAAATAGACATATCCGAATCGAGTATAATCATCTATAAAAGTGATGAAATAAACAGCCCCATACATTCCTTTCACATTCATTGGACCATAGACATCAGAATGGATTAAATGCAGAGGAAATTCAGCTCTTTTACCTTTTCCAAATGGTTTCCGTGTCGTTTTTCCTTCTAGGCAATGCTTACATATGGGCAAATCAATTTTTTCAATGTTACCCAACAAGCCCTCTTTGGCTAGTCTATTCATATGTTGTTAGCCAATGTGACCAAGTCTAGCATGCCACACATTCACAGCATTTTCATAGGTATTAGGAGATGTGATAATGGAATAATAAACATTTGCATTAACATAGTCAATATCTAATATAATGAAACCATCCAGAAAATAATCACAACCATAGTAATTTGTATCTAAAAACAAATCCACACCTCTATTATAGAAGTTCATATTAAAACCTAATCTAACCAACACTAAAACAGACACTAAATTCCGACGAATCTCTGGAGCATACAATACATCATGAAGGAACAAAGTATGTCCACCACGCATGTTCAGTTGGCTGGTGCCAATTCCTTTCACTTCAGCTCTAGAGTTGTTTCCCACATAGATCCACTTAGTTCCAGTTGGTACTCGTCGGAATTCCATGAAAGACCCTCTATCCTTCGCTACATGGTCTGTCGCTCCTGAATCTACAGTCCACAAAAGATTAGACTCAGTTAAGAATACATAACTCAACACAAAAGTAAAGTTCTGAAAAGCACAAGGGCTGTTTACCTTCTTTGGCTCACGACAGTCGCGAGCATAGTGACCCTTCTTGTCACAATTGAAACACTTCACCCTTGTAAGCTTCTTCATTCGAGGACGCTTTCCTTTTTCATGTTAGTTAAGCTTGGGTTTCTTCCCTGAAGGACCTGCTTCCTTGCCTTTCCCTTTATCAAACCAGTTAGGACGTTTGCGCTTAAAGCTCGAAGCTCCATGTGAGCTAGAACTAGCATGATAGAGTTCAGCATTCGGCTTAGTCGCTAAGAGGCGGTCCTCTTCTAGCTCAAGATAACGCATTGCATCCCCGAAAGTTTTGGTATTATCATTATGGGTTAGGTGCACCTTCATATGCTCCCAACTCTGAGGCACGAATCACTGCTTGCACTTGCTGCTCATCTGTCAGGACATGGCCAGCATCTTTCAGCTCATTTATCATGTTTGACATCTTTCTAAGATGTTGCTTCATGGTCTGACCATGAGGCTTTTTATAAGAGTCAAACCTGATAGTGAGCTGCCTTAGTCTGGTCACCGAAGTGTGACCAAATCTTGCCACCAATGCTTCCCACATTTCTTTGGCATTGTCAAAACGCCTAAACTCTCGCATGACGTCATTGTCCATGCTGCTCAGCAACGTAATGCGAGCAAGAGAGTTCTTTCTTTTCCACGCAGCAAAAGCTTCCTTGTCTCTCTTGTGTTGTGCAGTGGTTCCTTCTTTAGGTTCAACCATGGTCAGGTTAAGAGCCTCAAGTGCTTCTTGCTCTTCCAGCACATATTGGATTTTCATTTGCCAAATTTCATAGTTGTCACCATTGAGCTTTTCACTTTTGTTCAGCTCGGCAACTATGCTCTTTGTGGCTGAAGCCATTGATCTGAACACATCAGACAAATATGCACGAATTATTAATGCCTATCATTTATGCATCCCTTTTTTACATAGACCCATCATATTAATGAATAATTTCAAGTAAGGCTTCAGAATCAAAATGTTACTACGTTTCTAATCATCCTCCAAAAATCCTAACTTAGAACTATCATTAATATGATTGTCTCATGCAAAATCAATTATATGAAGCTACAAAAACTTCTAAAACTACCCACAGATAATTACCCACAGCAACCAGTAATAACAGAAAGCAATAGATAAATGATATCCAATAAAAACAATAATGCTTTCAATTAGTACAACTAACATATAGGTTGTTACATCAACAACAATCAGGTAGTTAATATTACATAATATGTCCACAAAGCACACTTAACAAAGATCAGCCAATACAACTAACACCAAGTCAGCACATGAATTGGGAAAGATTATCTTTTGTTCAATTCCTTGATCTTTTCCCTTGTAACAATATAGTAATATTCATTTACAAAATCCATCACAATTTTCTTATATGAAGCAGCTCCGTTGACATCCCAGATGCGATTCAACACTTCTTGCCATTTAGGTGGAAGAGTGTTCATGAAAAATCGCACCATCTCTGACTGTGGCATAGGACAACCATTCCATATGACCTTTTGAATTTTCCCATTGACTTCATGGACGTGATCAATTAAGTCACTACTCTCCCATCGATGATCAGTCAGCTCAGCTATCAACTTAGATAGCATTTCCTTTTGTTCATCGGTAATTGCGCGAGTAGGTTTGCGCAACCTCAGGGGAGGCATTGTTCCTGCAACAAATGCAGAACAAATAAGGGATTACATATAACCCACACAGACTTAATTGAAAAAAAAACACATTCTTTTCCTCCTTTTTTTTTTTTTTTTTTTTTTTTTTTTTTTTTTTTTTTTTTCGGGTCAACAGTCAATGGTCAACGGTCAATAGTCGTCGGTCAGAGGGTCAACGGTCAAGTCGTCGGTGGTCGGACCGGACGGGCCGGTCGGACCGGTCGGATTCGATCGGACCCGGTCGGACGAACCGACCGCATGTTCCACGCGCATGCACGAGCTGACGTCACGCAGACGTCAGCCGGCACATGCCGCGCGCGTGCCACGCGTCCGCGGGTCGGGTCGGGTCGCCGGCCGGTGACCGCCCGGCCAACCGTCGTCGGCGATGACGTCATTGGTGAGGTCATCCCAGCGGTTACCGACCGTTGGGTGACGTCACGGTGACGTCATCGCGTGACGCCAGCACGCGTCGGTTCACCGATCGGCGCGTGCCGGTTCGCCGGTGGCGGCGCGCACATGCCGGTTCACCGACCGACGCGTGTGCCGCACGTGCTAGGCGAGCCAGCGCTACCGGGCGCGTCGCGCCCACGCGCAGCGCCTTCTGGCCGCGCGTGTGGGCGCGTGCGGCGTCTCCCGGCGGCGCACGACATGTCGCCAGACTCGTCTCAACGACCTCTTTCACCCAGTGCCTTCAGAAATTGATTTCGACTTACGAAAACTCAGAAAAAAGGACGAGGAGCGCTCGGGTGTCGGGATTTCTCGCCCCGATCCGTACGGCCGAATTACTTTCGCGAAAAATCAATCAAAAAACATCAAATTGATCGGGAAAACGTGAACTAGGGCTCTGATACCAATGTTAGGAATAACGGATCCCCGAAAATCGGATTCGACACTAAATCGAACCCCTAAAGCAATGCGGAAGACGAAGCCCGGGAAAATCACGTATCACCTATCGTAAAGCACACCATGGATTCGAGCGTACCTTGTTAGCCACAGATTAGACACCGACGCCGATAGAGGAAGAGAAACTTGGTTCTGTTCGATCCGGTGAAGCAAATTGGCATTCGAGTTTCACTGTTTTCCTTTTGGGAGAATAAGCGAGAGAGAGAGCGTAGGAATGAAAAGTACGTACGTTTTCTGTTTTCAACAAAACGGTATGTTCTCTCTCTCTCTCCTCCCTTTTATATGTTCTCCCATCCACAGGCCGTATTCCCGTGGGCTGGGCTTTTTGGGCCCAACTTGGGCGGACGGGCCTTAAGCCCATCTCATATAAAACCATCAACAATAATTATTCATGTGGATAGAGCAAATGCTAAATTACGTCATTTTGGCGTGGTTGATAAATGATGACATTTAGCATATTGAATCAAGCACTGTCCCATGCTTCCCGTCCATCTCACGCTCATTGTCCTTCTCATGCTCGATTCTTCACGCTTGGTGGCTGTTCTCGTTGAGGCTTTGTCGTCGCTTGCTGTTCACCAACAGTCGCTCGCCAGTCGCTGTCGTTGCTGAGGTCCAGGTGCTGGTGCAAGCTGATGCAAGCACCAGCACCTTGCAGCAGCACACCACCTCCTGGTGGTGGTTGGTGGCTGTGGTGGATGGTTTTGGTGACTGGTGGCAGCTGGATTTACGGTTTTTAATTTGGGGATTTTGGCTGATTTGGGGTTTTTATTTTGGGAGACCATGAAGATGACATAGTTTGCAAGCACATTGATTATTGAGTAGACAATTTGAGCGAGTCACGTAGACCACTTTTATTTTTAAAGTAATGTCACATTGGATTTTCGGCTAAGTTTTGTTGGGGTTGGCACTTAAATGTTTTTTTTTTTTAAAGTGACTGTTAAGTGCACCTTTTGAAATTTTGTGCTTAAGTGTCTACCCATACTAAATTTTGGCATTTGTGGCATACTTTTGCTTAGAATATTGAGTACTAATATGCTACAGAATTCATGCTGAACTGGAACTGGAGACAATGTTCATCACAATGGCATTAGTTTGCTTCGTGTACCGTGTAAATAGCGTTACAAGCAAACATTGCAACACTAATCTGGCAAAATTCACGACGAACCCAAAAAATTCGTCTGTAACGCAATATCTTAAGGAAACAAGGAGATATTCCCCATAGTATCAGCCTTACTCTTCATAAATTATATTTTGTTGAACCATGTTTCTTCTGATTACACAGCTTAAATTAATGCATACATAAAATTTGGACAATCAAGCTGCAGAATTCATTGCCGACTTTCAGTCCACCTTCCGGCCACTAGTTTGATTTAGGTGAAAGAAGTGGATCGCCGAGGAACGCCTCGATGTGTTTGTACATCTCTTTCGGGTTTTCTTTATTCATCGCGTGACCACAATCCTTTATAACCACTAGTCGCCCGTTTTCATTTAAATGCCTGGCCAAAGTCATTCGATTAATTAAAAAAGAAGCAGGTTATTCCATAGAAAATCTACCAAGAGCAATGGAGCAAAAACAGATCCTCCTGTAATTTGATGCACATAAGCAATGGATTTTCAAATTGAAGTGGTCTTAGATGATTAAGAACATTTTGGTTCTGAAGATTTGTTTTCAACCCATGATGTTGTTTATAAAAGTGGTTGTTAGAGAAAATCATGCTTCTGAAGACAGTAGAAAAGCCAAACAAAGCTTAGAAGGGGAACCTCTTTAATCTGTGACCCAGTTCCAATGGAAAGATTTTATCATATTCCCCCCAGATTATCAGTGTTGGCTGCATCACAAAAGATCAGTGGCTTGAGAGGATGGCAAGGATGAGAGAAGATATCAACAAAATCAATGTAAATATGTCATGAGTAAATTGCACGAGTCCGATAGAGAGGACAGATATTTCAAGAGAGAGAAACCTGAGTTATTTTGGGAAGATTAGACATCTTCCTATCTTTGCACATTGCATTGACCAGCCCTATCCTTTCTTGAAGGTACTCCTTATACAAAACCTGCAGACAATCATGGTGACCTTTTTGAAATGCCACAGAACTTGAGTGATCGACATAAACTTTTCCTAGATTTCCCGTGAGAAATGTCATCAAATAAAATTTAAATGTTTAGCTTTCCATAAGTCAGTTGAAACAACACAGCTAATGCAAGATCGATGACAGTGAGAGTTAGACATTGTATGACAAGTGGTTGTTTAATCTCAAGGGTCTTCATAACTTGTGTAGTCTCAGTTCACAAGGAACAAGCTACTAATTCATTCTGTCTTGTGTCCACAATGTTGCATACGATCGGGATTCATGGACTTAGTGCCCTAATGCAATATTCCTCGGCCTCAAATGTGGGTAAGGGGGAACAAAGCTGCGATAATCCAGGGCAGAAACTTGGATTCATAGGAGATGCGCAAAGACGCAAATGCGCAGCTGAGAGATTTGTAACTTTTCATCAACTTACATCAATGAAATCCTGCATGATGCAAGTGGGCATTCTCGTCACCGGCTTGTAAAAGGTGACCTCAAACATCTCCTTCACTTTCTCCGGCGTCTGTGGAAGCAGAAAAGTCAGGGCTTCGTCCACGCTCTTCACCTGCCGCGATGACATTGTGCCAAGACTCAGTTCCACTATCCCAAGTATGAAAAACAGTAAGACTGAACTCCAAAAGAAATGCATATTAGTTCCTAAGCAGTTTTTGCAATCGAGTCTATGTAATGTATTTTTGCTCACCTGAAACATCCCATCCTCCATGTCCTTCTCCTCCATACATACCCCTGCACAGCACAGAACCAACTTCTCAACCATCTCCGGGAACTGCACCAGACAAGCTATACCCCACGAACCCGCCGTAACTCATCCCCACCACGTTTGTCTTCTTCACTCCCTGATCCTCCAAGACTCCTGCAAAACGGGTCAAATGATGATTCGAGTCAGTCTTGCTCGTGTCATGTGCTATGCTATCCTGTCGTGTCGAAAGATCGACGGTCCTTACCTGCGATGCACTGAGCCTGAAACTGCTCAGTCCGCTCAGGCCGCACCGTGTAGGAGTCGCCAAAGAACAAGAGATCAGGCACGTACACGTTGAATCCAGCGATGAAGGGTGAGATGAACTCGTTCCAGTTCCACATGGCGTTGACTCCGAGGCCGTGCAAGAGGAGCAAGTCGGGCTTGTTGTGTTCGTACGTCTTGGGTACCCAACAGTGTACGACCGTGCCGTCACCAAGGTCGATGGTGGTCGATTTCAGGCCCGCCCAGGAAAAGGAGAAGCGGAACCATCGGTTACATGTCGCTGCAAAGCTGAAGTACTTTGTCATCAAGATTTGGTTCTTTGTTTGCTCTTTTGCGGTTATCTTCTTGGAGTTTTCTGAGAAGTGGGTACGTTTGGAGGAGGGAGTAGATCGAAGAAAATGGTGGGTTTGATCAAACGACGAAAGAGGGTGCTCTTTTTATTTCTCAAGAATGCAATACTATTGGATTTAGCAGAGATGGGGATTCAGGCAAGTCTGCAGATTATTCTGTAGCCGGCTAATTTTGGTGTCTAGTGGGATAAAGATTCAATGGAGATTCCATGATTAAGACTTTTTTTGGGTCAATCCATGATAATGACTTAAAAAGTCAAAAAATAGAGCGTGGGTGGTTTCCTTAAAAAAAAAAATGATTAGACTATGACATGAGGCCTGCATAAAAGTCGTGACAGAATAAAATTTATTTTATTCCGTGTTTAATTTTGTCCAAAATAGAATAAAGTCAGGTACAATAAGGATATAACTTAGATAAAATCATGAGAAGATGAGATAATGGTGGATATAATTTTTTTATATGCATGATATGAAATCTATTTCCCTTAAATTTTTGCATTAAAAAAATTAAAATAATATTACACATGAAATAATAGTTGGGTTCTTATATAATATAAGAAGTGATTTGTATCCTTCAGTAGAGGGAGCTCGAGGAAAAGTGGTTTGTATCGTGGATTCTCAGAGTTGCCTAACAAACCTGTAAACAATCAGCATTAATATAAATTGCGCCTAAAAACAGGACAATACGTTATAGTCACTTAAAGCATGCATGATTGCTTCAGCATCTGTTTCTTTCATTTCATTTCTTAGTAGCATCAATGATGCAAAACAGACATTTAGAGGAGATAAAGAAAGAGGCTCTCATGACAATAGCTAATATTATATATCGAAAACAAAGTCCTAAATTTTATGCATTCTAGCTAAGCAGTGATATCATCTTGAATAGTAATAATCTGCCTCCCATTTACAATTCATTAAAGTGCAGAGTAGACAGCTTCTAAACTGAAAAATTAAAACCTAGTGAGAATATGTGGTACCTCACAATTCAGTTGGATTCAAAAGCTTTCCACACTTATCACGCCTTACGTAAAATCACAGTTTATCTGGGGTAGGACAGATACCGTCCACAAGCCGGTCAGTTAAAAATCATCACATTAAAGCTGTCACAACGAAACATCGTTCAACTAAAAAAATGTGAGCAACTTGTACAAATGAATCTGTAAAGATGAACAAGTAAATAGCTCGCCAGACTTTCAAACCTGCTGCATGGTGTTCTTAGAAGCCAATTGTTCTTGAACAATTTCTTGAAAATAGCTTGGCAAACTTCAGTCTGCTGTTGGGTTGATGGACGTCCAAACTTATCAAAGCATATATTGAACCACTTATAGACTTGCTTATGCACTGCTTAATATCTGCGGCATGACAGGAGAGAAGATCGCATTGAAAATTTGATAAGAAATCAATTTTATAAAAATAAAAATGAATGTCAAAAAAGAAAAAAGAATTTTCACGTCAACAACGTTCCTACAGAGATGAATGCCGTGACCCACTGCATGATATTATGATGATAACACGGCTGTCAAAAACATGTGCACAAAAAACATAGAAAACCTGGAGTGCCTTTAAAAGAACACATGCCATCTTTTTACCGAAGACATGTCCAATTAAGAAGAAACTCATTATGTTTTTCACGCATTTCAGAGCATCATCCACTCTTTTGACGCGGCGATGATATAAAGAAATCACGAGATGTTATAATCACGTGTCGTAAGTCTGCTGCCGTGTGCACTTCTTCTCCGAGGTTCTAGTCTCTGTTGCAGTCCCATACTCATCAGTCCCACAAATATATAATGAGTTGTAACCTCTAAGGCGGCAATATCGAGCAAACAGATCCGCACTCAATACACCTGTCCTGACAAGGTAGATCAATCGAATGCTCTAGAGGGGCAAAGACAACCGCATCAACTACTCTTCCGATAAACTGTTCTATTTCTTGACGGCACATATGGATCCTGGTTTCATAAGTTGTAATTTCCTTGTCCACAGGTAAGGGACGTCAGGTTGACAATGGACAGGATTCGAGACGTTCAAGTGCTTCGGCATAAAAAAGGCTTCATGTCAGTTGCATGCCTGTAGAGATATCCTAAGCATATCTTATTCGAAGGATCAAGTTTAACTGTATTCTTAAATTCACTAGCAATGTGATAAAGATAAGGGATGATGGGAATACCTTGCACTCACGTTTTATCAATTCATGATGCGTTGCCAAGGTACATGACATGACCCTGAGTTCCTTTTATTTTGCCATGGCTACTTCTTGTTGCACAGAGCAGCGAAACACCTGTGGCAGCTATTAAATTGTTGGATTGAATGTTGCACCCTGTACCTAATGAGTGATAAATGTTTTGTATAGGGATAAACCAGGTATTTGCATTTTCTTGTGTGTACGCTTACTGGTCTTCGGCTGATTCTGATCCAATCAAAATAAGTTCTGGTGGTTAATATAATTGAATTACCTATAGGTGGTGGTTTTGACAATTTATTTCACTTCTTTCTGTTTCATAATCTTTTGAGAAATTGGTGCTGTTACTAGATAATTTTGAAATTAACATAAGGCCATGGATATATTATAGCCTGGTATTCTATCATTTTTGTTCTTTTTCTCTTCGATAATTACCTTTCATCATTGCTTTCTCGTACCTTCACTGCAATGAGCTAAATTTTTCTTTTTCATATGAGGTGTCAAATTAATCAAACAAACCTCAGCTTGAGCTCCCTTCGCTAGAGTTTTTGTTTCCCTGCTTCAATTAGTTATGCTTTGTAAGTTTTGATCACAATTTCTGGTGGCATACATGTCCTGACCAACTTACGGGGGTTCGTGATGTTGCAGGTACATTGAATTTTATGATGCAATGTCAGTACCACTGGCAATAGCGCTCTCTGGACAGCTACTTCTTAGGCAACCTGTGATGGTTAAACCTTCGGAGGCTAAGAAGAACCTTGTTCATTCTACGGCAACTGGTGCTTCAGGTACTTGCCGGAGCATATGTAGCCACGGACAGGAAACTCTGCGTGGGGGATTTACATTTTAATATGACTGAAAGTCAGCTGACAAGTGTGAGTTTTCTTTTGTAAATCATCACTACATGTTTAAAGAAACTATGCTTTCGCAATTGGACTTCTATTGTAAGAGACTTAGCGGGTGGGCCAGGTTGTTTGGGTTATCGAATTTAGGTTTGTTCAGCGTAAGCTTGTAGTCTCCTGTAATCAAATCGCTCCTTTTCCATCCTTTTTGCGCTCAAACGGTTCTCTTTTGTTTCATTCACTGTTCATTGAATTTTGTTTCCTCTCTTCCGGAGTTCTGCTAATGTTGTGCATTTTTAATCTACTGCACAGAGTTCTCCTTTAACTGATCATGTTGGAGCACAAGATACTACAGCAAAATCTGAACAAAATCATTTCATATATTTCGAAATAGGGACTACTTTTCAGGATATCACATATAGTTTGAGGCTTCATCTTTCGAGTGGAAAGGTAGCCATATCACTTGCTCATCCTGTTAGAATTTTTTGGGGTGCGACAGTGAAAGTAATACTACAAGCAAACATTACAACACTAATCTAGCAAAATTCACAATGAACCCTAAAATAGCAACTGTAACACAATATCTAGAGGAAAAAATGAAATAATCCCCATTCTTTGGACATTGCTCTTCATGGGTTAAATATGTTGAACCATATACCTCGGACAAGCATGCTGCAGGAGGCTTATTCGACCATAAATTCAATGCTGACTCTCAGTGCACCTTTTGGTCTTTGGTTTGATTTGCCTTCTTAGGTGAAAGGAGTGGATCTACGAGGAACGACTTCATGTGTTCGTATATCTCTTTCATGTCCCTTCCATTCGGGGCATGACCACAATCCTTTATAACCACTAATTGCGCAATTCCTTCCAAATGCCTGGCCAAAGTCATTCGAACGATACAAAAACAGAAGCAGGTTACTCCATCAAGAAAGTTTACCAAGAGCCATTTAGAAAAAAACAGATCCTTCTGGAATTTGATGCACGTTAACATTGTAAGTTCAAACTGAAGGGGTCTCAGTGAATAACACTTCGGTTCTGAAGATTTGGCTTTATCCAATTATGTTGTTTATATAAGTGCTTGTTAGAGAATCAAGCTTCTAAAGAAAGCGGAAAAAGCAAAGCAAAGCTTGGAGGGGAAACCTTTTTAATCTGTGACCCAATTCCATTGGAAAGAGTCTATCATATTCCCCCCAGATTATCAGCGTCGGCTGCATCAGAAAAAGATCCATGGCTTGAGAGAATGTCCAAAGACGAGAGAAGATATTGACAAATCAATGTGAATAACTGGTTCAATTGCTCGAGTCCTATCAAGAGGACAGAGATTTCGAGAGAAAGAAACCTGAGTTATCTTAGGAAGATTAGACATCTTCCTATCTTTGTGTAAGGCATTGAGCAGCCCTGTCCATTCTTGAAGGTGCTCCGTACCCATAAACTGCAGACAATCATAGTGACTTTTCTTGAAATGCCATAGAACTTGAGTGATCGGTATAAACTCTTCCAAGTTTAGCCCGCGAGAAACATCACCAGATAAAATCTAAATATTTAGCCCATCTTATAAATTCAATGAGTTTGTTGAAAAGAGCGCAGCTGATGTGAGATTGATGGACAGTGAGAGTTTGCACTATGTATCACAACCCACCGATTAATATCTCCTGGCCTTCACAACTAGACATCTTGTATAGTCTCAGTTCACAAGGAACAAACTACTTGTTCATTTTATCTAGTGTCTGAAATGTTCATAATTGTCGAGATTCAGGGACTAAATGATGCCAATGCATTATTTCTAGACCTCAAATATGGTTACCGTGAACAGAGCTGTGAGGGTCAAGGGCAGAATGCTGAATGGTAATTTTTCTTCGACCAAAATTTCACTTCCTTGCATGGGGTTTACTCTGATCTAATTGGAATTTAATCAGCCTGATACCTCCTAATCTTGAGCAATAAAATGTGAATAAGACTATTATGAGTATGGTCAAGAAGTGGCCTAAACGATAACATAAAAACAGAGGAGAGCCATGTAAAGATTCAACTTCCCCATTCAATGTATCTATTACCTGATAATTAACTGTATAAACTTCCATTATGAATCAGGAAAAGGAAGGGTGAGAGTTTCGCAGGCAAAGGAAACGAAAACTGAACACTCGGCATCAATAAACTCAGATTCGTAGGCAATGTGCTAAAACACAAACGTGCAGCTGAGAGATTTGTAACTTTTCGTTGACTTACATCAATGAAATCCTGCATAAAGCAAGGAGGGAATTGTCATCACCGGCTTGTAAAAGACGACCTTGAGCAGCTCTTTCATCTTCTCTGGCGTCTGTGGTAACATGATACTCACGGCCTCGTCCATGCTCTTCACCTGTCAGACGACATTGCCCAAAGACAGATCCAGTTATCACGAATATCAAGAAACAGTGAGACACGCACTGAAATCCCACAAGAATTACACACAAGTTCCAGAGCAGTTTCTGCATCATGATTAGCACTCAGGAAACGAGTCTATCTAATGTTTTCTGGCCCACCTGAAACATTCCATCCTCCATATCCTTCTCCTCCATACAAGACCCCTGCACCCCACAGAACCAACTTCTCCACCATCTCAGGGAACTGCGCTGCCAAGCTATATGCCACGAAGCCACCGTAACTTGCCCCCACGACTGCCGTCTTTCTCACTCCCTCAGCCTTCAAGACTCCTGCAAAAGGGTCAAATGCTGATCCAAGTCAGTCTTTCTCGATTCATTTGGTATCCTGTCTGTCAGAAAGTCGACAATCCTACCTGCGACGCACTGAGCCTGAAACTGCTCGGTCCGCTCTGGCCGGTTCGTGTAGGAGTCGCCAAAGAACAAGAGATCAGGCACGTACACGTTGAATCTCTCGATGAAGCGCGAGACGAACGCATTCCACTGCCACATTCCGCTGGCTCCAAGGCCGTGCACAAGGAGCAAGTTGGGCTTGTTGGGCTTGTACGTCTTGGGGACCCAACAGTGCATGACCGTGCCATCGCCGCTGAGGTCGGTGGTGGTCGACTTCAGGCCCATCCAGGAATAGGAGAAGCGCAACCATCTGTCGTATGTCCCTGAAAAGCTGAAGCACTCTGCCATCGAGATTTGGTTTGGGTTTATCTTGTTTGCTCTTTTGTTGGTATTGTCTTGAGGTTTTCTGAGGAGTGGCTCGCTTTTGGAGGACGGAAATGGTGGGTTTGATGAAGAAATGAAGGTGGCGTTTTCTTTTCTTCTCCCTTAAGAATCTTTTCTTCTTCCTTAAGAATGCGATACTATTGGATTGAGCAGAGACGGCGATAAAGTCAACCTGCTAATGGCTGTATTCTATATAGTCTGCTAATTTTGGTGTTTACCAAGAAGAAGATTCAAAGAAGCTTTATTAACCGGCTGTATTCTATATAGTCTGCTAATTTTAATGTTTACCAGGAAGAAGATTTAAAGAAGCTTCCTTGGTTAAGACTTGAAAAGCCAAATCAAACACGGTGGCCTCAAGAGATGTGCGTCTATCGAGAGATTTAAATTAAGCTAAAAGTAAAAGTCTATTTAGATGTGCAATTTAATGGTATTTTAGAAGTGTCAATTTCAAGAGTTGGTATATCACGAAATTCGACCATTCTTGAGATATAAAAATTGTTATTTTATCAATACACTAATAGTTGAATTTATTCAGAATTGATTACTCATGAGTTAACTAATCTATTGGCAGAGACCATAAAAGATTAAAAACGCGCATGACTTGAGAATTCAATCGTGGATAAACAGCTTGATCCTCGACAAGGGACAATATTACACTATTGCAAGTCAATTAACGAATGGATATAAATCGATTCAACGAAAGTACGGAGTCGGTTTACAGGTGATTTTGCACAATTACGATACTCGCTACGAACGAATAAACTGATTTCCTATTACTCTTGTATTCATGGCAAGTAATTGATTTGTCACGATTACATGAAAATCAAGATTTATCCATAATTTGAAGAGACATAAACATGAATTGAAATTTTATCAACCATGAGACAAATGTGCAAAACCCTAAAAGTCACTCGACAATTTAGATTGTACTAAAGTTACACATGATCGATTTTAACCACGGATTTTAATTCGATTTCGGATATCGAACTTCCAAGGATTTCAAAACCGACCTATTGGACGTCGCCTCATTCATCTAGGTAAGTTTTAAATTTTGGATAAGGATTAATAGGTTGAGAATTGGAAGCCAAAAAAAGGAGCCGTGCCGAGCGAAGGCCTAATGGGTTTCATGCCTAGGAAGTGCGGTCAAGAGAGCCCAAAGAAGCCCACCAACCCCATCCAAACCTATTTCAAGCAATTGGGCTCAAGGGCAAAATTGGGATTTTGTGTTAAAGTGGTGAAATAACCAAAATGCCCTTTCTAGAAGACCTTTGGCATTGAAGAAGAAGAAGACAAAAGGTTAAAGACTTGGAAGAGAGGGTTTTTAAAGGGATTTGGTGATTGCATTTGATTGAGGAAGATTTTGGGGGAAAAGTCTCACAAGTCTCTCTCTCTCTCTCCCTCTCTCCCCTCTTCTCCCTCTTCCCTCCTTCCTCCTTATTCGGTTGAACCCCTTCTCTCTCCATCTTTCTTCCATTTTCTTCTCCTTCTTCTCCTTTTCTTCACCACAATCATCACCCCTTGCCGTCATGTCCATTGCCACCGCCATTCACTGCATCTGTGTTGTCCATTCATGTTGTCATTTGCCATTCGATGTCGTTGCCATTCACCACTTGCTATTAGCCATGCCGCCCTCATTGCCATCATTGTTGCCTTTGTGCGCCCTCACCAAACCGCCGCTATTAGGGCTGCCATTCAAACTATGAACACCATGCCCTCATCATTGTCGTGCCACCATCACCATTAACTCATCATCTTTGTTAAATGGTGAGTTAACTTCCTAATTATTGATTAGAGTGTTGATTGCATTTAGGGGTAGTTTAAATTAAGTTTAATTGTAGTTAGTATTAATTAATGATAGCTTAGTTGATAAGTTATTGCAATAAGTGATAAGTAGTGGTGATTGATTATCAAGGAAAGTGATAAGTGGAAGTGATAACCTATCATGAATAGGATGATAAGCTATCACCAATGGAGTAATAAGCTATTGGTAATTAGGTGATAAGTTATCATAAAGTAAGTGATAAGCTATCACTAAAGGCGTGGCAAGCCATTGGAAAATAAGTGATAAGTTATCACTAATTAGATGATAAGCCAGCAATGTTATGGTAATAAGTTATCGGAATAAGGTTGATAAGTTATCGCAATAGGGCGATAAGTAGTATTTATATACATTTTATGCTTGACTTATGAGGTGAATTTGTACATGATTTATGTTGTTTGAAGCTTGTGATGCCATGAAAAATAATTATCCAGTTTAGAAACCTTGTATGCTTATTTTAAAGAAAGGTTCATGAACATATAAAAGGTTATTCACGAAGTGTCGTGTTTGGGTATGATATTTTATGTGTCAAATGGGGCAAGGATGTTTTAAAATAAAAGTGTACAAAGTTTGATGGGTCAATTATATGTATGTTTGTGATCATGTGTGAATATTTTATTTCATTTTCATGTGTGAAAATTGCAGCAGGTTATTGTTTGAGTACAAATCATGTTTGCATTGGCTAATTGATGAGAAATAAAATTGGTGTAAGTAACTGGTGTGCTCATGTGGTCACTTAAAGGAATCTGTCACCCAACAAGAGTTTGGGGATGATGCCTGATTTTATCAGATGTCCATTAGGGGTCCGGATGCCGAGTTGTAATTGAGGCCATATGATGTTTTTTATGGGAAGCCGTCCATGATGAGGATCAAGATGATGCCATGCTCGATGGGGCAAAATGATGTTCGGTATGCCGGAGATCGCCAACTCTTGTGTTAGCCATGGCTTGAGTGGTCGTAATAATTGAACATGCAGTGAATATATTATGCATGAAAAAATATTGAGTGTTTTGATTATATGTATGCTTGATGTGTTGTTATTGGCATGTGCTAGTTAAAAATATACAAGGTGACATAATAATGTCCGCGGGATCATTTGACGTGTTGTATGTGTAGGTCACACCTGAGATGAATTAGCATTCTAATCAATGCTTAGGTTGTTAACTTACTGAGATTTTACCTCACTTATGGGCTGTTTGGTTCAACATTCCCAAGGGGCTTTCAGCCTCGAAAGCCCCTTGGGAAAAATTTCAGCCATTTGGTTCAGCATTTGGAGGCATACTTGGGGGAATGCTAGCATTTGAAATGCTTTGGAATGCTCAAAGCCCCACTTGCTTTGGGCATTCAGCATTTTCGGAATGCTGAAGGGGGTTTAATGAATTTTTTTTCTTCCACTTTTGCCCTCATTGATAATTGAGTTTTCTTGTTTTACCCTTAAAAACAACTGTTCATTGTCTTCCTCGTCTTCCTTGTTTCTTCAAGATCGAAGCTCAGCCGGTGGAGCTCAACCAGTCGGAGCTGGTCGCCCACGCACTGCCTTTGCCACCCACCGCTGTCGCCACGCACCACCATGGCGTGGGTTGCGGCCTCAGGCGGCGTCACCTGGGTCACGCGACCCACGCAACGAGCTAATTGGTGCTCAGCCGACTAGATTCGGTCGCCACGCACCGCCATCGCGTGGGTCGCGGCCTCAGGCGGCGTCGCGCGACCCACGCGATGGGCTGAGCGGTGCTCAACCAGCCAAATTCGGTTGCCACGCACCGCCGTCGCCATGCACCGCCAGTGCGTGGGTCGCGCGACCCCAAGCGGCGTTGCCCTGAGGCCGCGTGACCCACGCGACGGCGGTGCGTGGGCCGCATGACCCAGGCGACACTGCCTGAGGCCGCGACCCACGCGATGGCGATGCATGGGTCGTCGCCTGAGGCCGCGATCCACACGACGGCGGTGCGTGGGTTGCGCGACCCGCCGCCTCCCCACCAGCATAGCCACCAGCCGCCTCCTCCACCAGCTCCGATTGCCTCCCACTCGCTCCCTCCTCTGTGTCAAATATTGCCTCCTCCTGTTTCCTTTTCTTTTTTTTTTTCCTTTTTCTTTTCACCTCAAAGCTATTTTGCAAAATGCTGCATGAAAATAATAGTTCCCAAACACTTCAGCATTCACCAAATGCCCATTCTTCCAAAGATACTTGGGGAAATGGCTTTGCATTTCCCCAAAGTTGAACCAAACAGGCCCTTATTGTTGTTTGTTGTTTTCAAGCCCATAGTATGGAGAACTATCATGTTCAGTTTAGGGTCTTGATGGATCAAGAAACTATTGTGACTCTATACTCCATGCCGAAGACCAAACACATTTGTGAGCTTTTTTTTTTTACAATCGTCTGGGTAGACAAATGGTTGGCCAATTGTGTGGCACACATGTTTAAGGCATGGTTCGTCCAAGTCGAGAAGAAACATTTTGGCCTAAAGTGTGGGTTTGATGGACCACCTAGTAAGACTCATGGAGAGCAGATTAAGAAGCCGATGGACATCGATACCCCTTGATGGTGTCATAGAGGATCTGGAGACCAATCTTAATGAGAAGTCTAACCCTAAGACTCCACCCAAATATCATGGCTGGTGATGGGCATGAGATGCATCTCTTTTGGTTGGCCCTTGTGTTAGAAAATCTTAAGTTAGCCCTAACCCTCTTATGGTTTTTGATGGTTGGTAGGAAACTACAATGTAAGGACTTGTGAATATTCAACTTCCTAAAATTAACAAGTATATAAATAAAGGCAATGCTTTTGGAAATGTTTATTGTTATGCTTGTACTATCGTTGCTCTTTTTTAATTGACCAAGTGTTTATAATATGCTTCCACTTGTATCTAATCAAAAATAAAAATAATGGGTCGACAATGCATCCTGAGAAGTTGCATCTAAATGATCAAAGAGAAATAGGGGCTGTCCCGAACTCGAGGGTTGGGGCTAACAAGAGTGCTCCATAGATCATGCATAGCAAGTAACAAATTTTTTATTTTCCTAAATATTAATTGCTCATATGGCAAAAGAAAATCATTGTATTAAAAGGAAATCGTAGCATTTTCTTCTATTATTTAATAGAACTCCACTTAATAAGATGACGGAAGGCAAGACAGAGGGGACCGTGGAGATTTTTTTATTTTTTTTGGCCATTCGCTAAATTAATTTGGAAAATCTGTAGGAAGTATTTGTAATGATGCGGTTGAGGTTAGGAAAACATAGCAATTCCCGTTGTCTATAATTGTTTTGGAACATAGTCTAGATAGGTTGCATTTAAACTCTTAGAAATTCCATAAATTTTAGCCAGAAACTCCGACAAATATTCTGTGCAATGAACTTCAGGTGAAGAAAAGCTCTAATAGTGGCACTTTAAATTCAGGAAGAATTCAATTGTACACTTATGTCATATTTATCCTAAATTAATTTTTTATGTCATACAAATTAGAGATTTTAGTAGATTTGAAACTTGGGGAAGCTCTCAAGGCAAATTAGTAGGTTTTAGCAGATTTACCAATCTAAGATTTTGATGAGTTGGGAGTTTATGTGACACAAAAATTACTTTGGGCAATATGATACAAGTGTTCTTGTTTGGAATTTTTTGTGACCTGAAATTAGTTTGTTGATAAATGTGGTACGATATACCAATTTGGAATTTCTATGACATGAAAATTTAGTATGGGATAAATGAAGTATGAGTGCATTAGTTTGATCTTTTTTTTTGGGGGAGGGGGGAGGTTTAACTCTTTTGAGTTCGAGAACAATTCAATTGTACTCCTTACATTTGACATCTCATATGTTAATACCGTCTAAATAGTTTTTACCGAATGGGGCCAAGTAGATAATTAAACATTCACGGCACTTTTATGCCAAAAAAATTATATTGTGGCTTGCCCATTTCATGAAATATCACCGATTCTACTGGACTTGTTTCGACTTTATCACTTACATAAAAAGAGCTCTTTGGCAAGGACGAAATTCCACGTCGCTTATATGCACAAATGAGGCAGCATATACCTGGTTTCGTAAGAGGAAATACTATCTAGATCTACCATGTAGACCTCTATATGCACTTCACCTATAATCCTCAAGCTAAGTACCATACACCTCAAGTATCAAAACTTGGCACGAATGGACATTTAAATGTTACAACTTCCAAAAGATACATTTATGTGTCAAAATTTGAGAAGAAATGAATACTTAAGTGCTAAGGGTGAAATTGTTTGACTAAATTGCCGACGTGGCATTTTCCTTTTTACTAATGAGGCAATCATTTTGCCCCTAATTTGATTTTTAATATAAGTATTAATTAAATTAAATTAAAAATAATTTAAAAATAAATAATAAAAAGAGAACAGGGCAACAAATCAACGAGCGCCTCTATGGTCCTCACCATTGCTGCTCCACCATTGTCGAAAAGGACTGACAATGATGTGGCGAGGGTAGATCGAGGTTTTCAAGCCCAGGCCAATGGCCGACAACCTTGGCCAATCACAAGGAGGGCCAGCGACGACTCTCGCCCAGATCTGGGGCCAAGGTTGTGGGCCTCCCCCAAATTTGGCTCAGGGCTGCCGTTGGTTAGGGCAAGGTTGGCCTCGCCTATGATCGGCCGGGGTTGCCGACCACTAGCTGTGATCTAATGACCCGGACCAACTGTGCTCCCACCATTGACAACCCTTTTTCAATAATGGTGGGGCCACAGCCCTTGTCGATTTGCTCCTCCCCCTTCCCCCTTTTCTTTTAAAAAAAAATTTAGTTTTTAAATTTAATTTAATTAATATTTATATTTAAAATCAAATTTGGGGACAAAACAACATCATTTTGGGACAATCTAGCCACGTCAACACCATATGAATTTCCAGTGAGCCATGTAGGTTGGTTTTATTATCAAAATAATGTCACGTCGGATTTCCAGCTAACCTCGCCAAAGTTAGCACTTAAGTATCCAATTTTCAAATAAAGTAGCACTTAAAGGCCTATTCAGTAATCATTCTATTTTCGGAAACAATTTGTGACATCCTGATTTTTACCCTGTTTCAATTCAATGAAATGAGCTTTCCATCGACACGTCTATGGTATTTTTTCTCTGAGTTGATCACTTATAAGATAACTAATCTATCAGGTGAAGCCGTTAAGGGATATAAACGCGACAAACTTGAGAATTCAACTAAAAATTGACTACTCAACCATGCTAATCAACAAGGGTCAATATGGCACCGTTAAAATCGATTAGAGACCGGAGATAGGTTGATTCGATAAAAGCACGTAATTAAATTGTGGGTAATTCTATCTGATTGCAAAATTCGCGTCGAATGGCACTAAATCGATTTTTCTGTCGATTCTGTACCCGATGCCCGTAATTAAAACATTAAGATTTTTACGACAATCGAGAGTCGCCGATAAGTTGGAGATACACAAACGTGAATTGAATATTATCAACTACGGGTCAAATGCAATAAAATTCTTAAAAGCTACTCGGTAGGTTAGGTCACGTTAAAATCGCGTCTGATCGAAATTAATCACGAAATTGAACTCGATTTCGGGAATCGAAAGTTCTAGTGTATCACGATTTATTTTTAGGACATCGTCTTATCCTTTAAAGAATTTTCGGCGACCTTGGAATTTTGGAGGAAAATCAAAATTTGGCAAATTAAATTCAAGAAATTCGGATGGGCATCTTAATTGGCAATTTTAGCTACCAAAGTGAGTTAGTTTGTGAGGAATTGAAGGGAAATTGGTGTAAGTTGTTTGGTGGGAAATTGAAAAGAAATCCACCAAATTTGTAGGCACTGTTGTTGTGTTGTTTTTTGGCATCAAATTGAAGTTATGTGGTGAAGTTTTATGGAGAGATTGGCTTGTGCAGGAGGCCTAGCTGGCAAGAGCAGAAGACTTTGTGCCCAAAGTGATCATTGCATGAGATATTTCAAGTGCAAGGTGATTGGCCACAAGCAAGATTTCTTGGCCCCTTGTCCCCTCCTTGTTCCCCCTCTCTCCTCTTTGTTTCTCCTTCCCTACGTGAACCAGCCTAGCAGAACCCCTTCCAGCAGCAACTTCTCCTTCTTCCTCAGCTTTTCTTCTTCATTTTCCTTCATTATTGTGGTTCCAGCCCTTGCACCGTCCAGGCCAGCCACCGCCTCACGCCCCTGCGTTGTCCGAGCTACTCGCGAGCTAGTTAACTCTCACGACTAGCATCCCCTAGCCTAGGCCAGCCCACGTCGTAGCTCGATGCTAGACCGCCTTGGCTCTGCCATCGTTGTCAACCAACCGCCCTGGCCAACTGTCCGTCCCTGCTCCTCTCCAGTTGTCGTCCCCATGCCATCCAGCCACCGGCGCTATAACCAACTCCTTAGACCAAGACTAGCCCCCGAGCATATACGGTCCTCCCAGCTGGACCTGTGAACCTTGTGGGCTTTTTCAGCCCATTCCGAACCTCTTTTGGTGTCGCCGTAGGCCCAGTTTTGGTCGCCATCACGCCGTTGTCGCCATGGATCCATTTGCCTACTTAAACAGTGAGTTGACACCCTAATCTCTAATTAAGGGGTTAATTGTACTTAAGGGAGATTAGTGGGGCTAATTAGGGGTTAGAGAATTGGTTAGGCCTAATTAGGATTAAGGTTAGTTAGTTAGTGTAATTATTTACTTAGTTTAGTTAGGTGATTAAGTGGTTAGATTAATTTAGTTAAGGGTTAATTAGATTATGTGGTTAGTTTAATTAGAAAATTAGTTAGCTTAGTTAGATTAATTTAATTAGTTCAATTAGGTGGTTAGATTAGCTTATGTAGATTAATTAAGAGTTTAATTTAAATAATTTGCAATTTATTTAATTAAATGTAATTTATTTAATTAATTATTAATTAGCATAAATTATACCGGGATAGCTAGTGATCAGAATTTTACGCTGATTGTCATGGTTGTATTAGTTTGTGCAATTGATTACTAATTTATGTAATTGAGTGCTGGATGATGATTTTCAAAAATATGAATTTTTGGTATTTAATTTAGAAAAATACCGGGTGTCAAGTTTTGACACCAAAAATATTTTAAATACTATATCAAATCATGGAATTTTAAAATAGGAGAATATTACGCTTTATGGTCCGATTTGACTGTATAACCACGCACAATTATTTTATCGGATGTTTTTAATATGAAGAAAATAAGTCAAGTACATTATTTGAAATTGAGGCATTTGAGTGCAAGCACGATATCCTTGGCCGAGATTGGATGTGTGTGTGATCACTATTAGATCCTGTCACAATGCGTTTACGCTGGACGATGCCTAATTAAGTTCAAATGCCCCACGTCAACGGATGCCGGTCGTAGTGGAGGATGAGCTGATGCTCCTTCAGAAATGCCGTCTAGATATAGACATTGCCGTGTCCGACGAAGCAGGACATCGCCTAGTTATGTCGAATGATCGCCGACTGTTGAGTTAGTCATGGCCTTTGGGTCATTATTAATTGGAACACGCTTGAGTGATTGAAATAGTCGCGTTTGATTATAGGACGAAATTGTGTGGCATGGAATGTGACGTGTCATAACAATTTGGCCTTATAATATGGACCCCCTGTGATTAATTGATGAGTGATATATAGTGTTCCAATTATTGAATGCATTTATTGTATGCATATGTTATATGAGCTATACTAATGTGCAGGGAGGTGCTGAGACAATGTAAGTCTTATATGATGTGTGTTTAAGCTACCTCTAAGTGAATTTTCATCCTAATCGGGGTTTAAGGTGTAGACTTGCTGAGACTTTGTCTCATCCCGTCGTGGTTTAAAATTTTATAGGTCCTTAGATGGAGATGTGACATGTTCATGTTGGGGTCTCGCATGAGGTAGACTTCAAGCACTCTTATTACCTAATTCTCAGGACTAACCTAATCCATGAGTTAGTTGAGTCCACTGTCTAGGTCGATGAAAGCCTACCTCACTGGGTACCTCATCGCTTCAAAATGTGGTTCGTCAACTATCCCAATGGGGCTCGGGAGGGTCCCCTGCAAGGTTTTGACGGGCCTACTTTCGGGACCAGGGAGTGGGAAATAGGGCATCCTATGGATATCGACATTCCTCATAGTGTCATGGAGGACCTTTAGCCCAAGACTAGAGGATCCGGAGTTTAGATGGATTAATGGCTCTTTTTGATCTAGACTTGTATATATACTTGTAGGGTTTAAACCATTTGTATATAAACTTGATGTGTTTATAAAATGTGGTTTGTGTTAATTGGTTATCTTACTTTTCTATTATATATTTATTGTTGTCTGGAGATTGTTTAATTTGCTTCCGCATATACATAAAATGAATGGGTCGGCGACATGTCCTAGGAACGTCGCAATTTAATCGACCACCGAGGGATGTGTGTGTGCCCGGGGTTCGAGGCGTGACACAACTTTAGCTCAAAAATGATTTTTTTCTAACTTTGTACTCTAGACGAGTTTCTGAGCATTTTAAAGCATTTGATAACTATCCAAAAATTATACTCCTAGTATAGAGATACATTTGGTACAACCCTCAAATTCTTTTGTAACTTGGAATTTCTTTTAATTTTTTAATAATTCTATTATAGTTTTCTTTTTCTTCTTTTTCTTTGCTATTTTTATGTCTTCTTCTTCTTTCTTTAACCAGTTGCTGGCCTCGGCCATGGCTGGTAACCTCACCGGCCCTTGGCAATGCTAAGCCTTATCGGCCCAAGCCTTGCAGGCGTTGGGCGAGGCTCGGCTTGGCCCAGATTTAGTGAGGCCGAGCTCACCCAACCATTAGCGAGGCTCGACCTCACCGAGCAAGGCAACCCTCGCCAAGCTAGGCTTGCCCAACCATCAGTGAGGCTCAACCTCTCCAAGTCATCGTGAGATTGTCCTCGTCTTGGTTGGGCAACATCAGCCTCGCGGTGGGCCAACAAGGTCAAGCCTGCTGCCAACAAGGCTCGGCCGACAAGGCTTTGGCGAGGTGGCCCACCATCATCAAGGCTGGCAAATGGTAAAAGGAAGAAGAAGAAAAGAAAAAAAAAAAAGTTGTCTTGATCCTAAACTTGTTGCCAAAAACAAAGAAGTAGCTTTATTACTTCTTGATTTTATTCCAAATTTATTCACAGGAACAAATTTATTCCCGGAAATAAAAAAGTTACTAAATAGATTTCTATTCTTTTATTGTTCCGAGGAACAAAAAAAATAGAATAAGATAATATTTAGCTAGTCACCAAACAGATCTTGAGTATACATTTTGAAAATTTTAGCAATTATGTGTCACCCGTGCTAAGTTTTAGCACTTGCGATGTACTTTTGCCTCCTCAAACTAGTCTTATCAATTACTTAGGCTTGTTCTTAATTTACCACCAATCTTAAATATAAAAAAGAGGCTTCTAGACCAGGATGAAGTCCCACATTGCTTGAGGTGGAAAACATTTTTTCAGTTAGGAAGATTATAATTTCGGTGCTCTCAAACTTATGAATTTATTCTTTTAAGTTACTGCAAACTTGTATAACGAATTTCTAATGAAATAATGCGCTCAATGATTGTTTCTTATGCTAAGATGTTTTTCACTTGACTTCGATTATAATTCGAATGAGAACTCCTTAAAAGTGCCATCGTGGTGATTGGCCTAATTGTACAAGGGCACTCTTAATTTCGTAAGTGGTCCAGAGAAACCTTGGTCCGGGTTTGGATCTTAATCACTCATGATCTCGGAAAACCTTAGTTCATTTATTAAGGGTGCTTGGGCTTGGGAGAACCTCCAGCTTTGTACCTGTTTGCGTCATGGTGAACTACGATGGGGGATTCGCCTTTCTAGGCAGTAGCTATTCCTTAAACTAGACATTTCAAATTGGGCGTTAGAATAACTACTGTAATGCCCAATGGAATCAGTCATGTTGGTCACTCATTCCTAACTTGTTTGGTTATCAGACATAACGACCCTCCGCAAATTCAGGGCAACGTCTAGTTCTTGTAAATATACAGATTTTGCAATGCTCTTCTAATGGCTACTTCTCACGCTTCTCGGTAACACCTTCTGGGTCGAACCCCTACTTGCCTCACTGCCTCGGCCTCCTGCTACAAGAACTAATATCTTGACTGATAAAGTTAGCATCTGTATTAATCATGTTAAGGGTGCGAAAAGTTATGATTTATCCTTAGCGGCAATGCTAATCACCCGCTTCATGTTTTCAGCTCCGTCTGTGAGCAGTTCTCAGAATATTGATATTCAGAGTACCGATATGCCCCAGAATTAATGCTGAACTGGAATGGAAGACAATGTTCATCACAATTGCATAAATTTGATTTGCGTACTGTGAAAGCAGTATTACAAGCAAACATTACAACATTAATCTAGCAGAATTTACAAAGAATCCAAAAGCATGCATCTGTAATGCAATATCTCGAGGGCAAAAGGATATATTCCCCACACTGTGGCCTTACTGTTCATCAGTTCAATATATTGAACTACGTTTCTTCTAATCACATAGCTTATATTAATACGCACATAACTTGGACAAGCATGCTGCAGAAGGCTGATTCGACTATAAACTCATTGCTGAACCTCAGTGCACCTTCTGGCCTTTGGTTTGATTTGCCTTCTTTGGCGAAAGGAGTGGGTCTATGAGGAACGACTTCATGTGTTTCCACATCTCTTTCACCTCTCCTCCATTCGCCGCATGACCACAATCCTTTATAACCACTAATTGCGCATTTTCATCCAAATGCCTGCCCAAAGTCATTCAAACAATTAAAAAAAAAAACAGGTTATTCTATCAAGAAAGTTAACCGAGAGCCACTCAGCAAAAACAGATACTCCTGGAACTTGATGCAAATCAATACCGAAAGTTCCAACTGAAGTGGTCTCAGTGATTAAGAACACTTCATCTGAAGATTTGTTTCTATCCAATCACGTTTTTTATGTAAGTGCTTGTGAGAATCAAGCTTCTAAAGAGGTAGAAAAAACAAAGCAAAGCGTGGAAAAGAAACCTCTTTAATCTTTGACCCAATTCCAATGGGAAGACTTTATCATATTCGCCCCAGATTATCAGTGTTGGCTGCATCAGAAAAGATCCATGGCTTGAGAGGATGTCCAAAGAAGACAGATCTAGAGGAGAGAGATTTTGAGAGAGAAACCTGAGTTATCTTGGGAAGATTAGACATCTTCCTATCTTTGAATAAGGCATTGATCAGCTCTGTCCATTCTTGAAGGTGCTCCATGCCAATAAACTGCAGACAATCATGGTGACTTTCTTGAAATGCCACAGAACTTCAGTTATCGAGATAAACTTTTCCAACATTAGGCCTTGAGAAATATCATCAAGTAAAACTTAAATATTAAGCTTTTCATGAGTTTATTAAAACAGCACAGCTGATGTGAGATTGATGACAGTAAAGCAAGCAGTTTGTATCACAACCTACTGCTTAATCTCTACTGGCCTTCACAACTAGACATCTTGTATAGTCTCAGTTCACAAGAAACAAACTACTTGTTCATTTTGTCTAGTCTCTGAAATGTTCTGTATAGTCGACATTCTGGGACTAAAACAGCACCATTAGCTCATAATGTTGAGCAATATGGGTTAGAGGGAACAAAGCTGCGATAGTCTAGTGCAGGAAGCGGAATGGTGATTTCCGTTCAACCAAAAGTTCACAAGTCCTTGCACAAGTACAAACTCTCATAGAATTGACAAACAACATGATGTAATCGGCCGATACCTCATAATGTTGAGCAATAAAATATGAACAAGACTACCATGAGTATGGTCAAGAAGTGGCTTACACAACAACATAAAAACACAGGAAAACCATGTAAAGATCCTACTTCCCCAACCAATAAGCTTTTGGCTGATGATTAAACATAAAAACTTCCATTCTGAATCACAAAAAAGGAAGGGCGGGAATTTCGCTAGCTGAATTGGTGGGCAATGTGCGAAAACACGAACGTGCAGGTGAGAGATCTGTAACTTTTCGTTGACTTACATCAATGAAATCCTGCAGAAAGCAAGTGGGAATACTCATCACGGGCTTATAAAATACGACCTTGAGCATCTCCTTCATCTTCTCAGGCGTCCGTGGTAACAGCAATTTCACGGCCTCGTCCGTGCTCTTCACCTGCCGGACGACATTCCGAAGACCCGCTTAGTTCATTATCACAAAGTATCAAGAGTAAGTAAGACACGCACTGAACTCCACACAAGAAACACACAGGTTCCAAAGTTGTTTCTCCAACGTGATTACCACTCAGGAAACTAATCTATCTAATGTTTTTAGGCCCACCTGAAACATCCCATCCTCCACGTCCTTCTCCTCCATACAAACCCCTGCACCCAACAGAACCAAATTCTCAACCATCTCCGGGAACTGCGCCGCCAAGCTATACGCCACGAACCCACCGTAACTTGGCCCCACCACGTTCGTCTTTGTCACTCCTTGAGACTTCAAGGCTCCTGCAAAACGGGTCAAATGCTGATCCAAATCAGTCTTGCTCGAGTCATGTACTATCATGTCTGTCAGAAAGTCGACTGTCCTACCTGCGACGCACTGAGCCTGAAAATGCTCGGTCCACTCGGGCCGGGTCGTGTAGGAATCGCCGAAGAATAAGAGATCAGGCACGTACACGTTGAATCTCTCGATGAAGCGAGAGATGAACATGTTCCACGTCCACAGTCCGCTGGGTCCGAGGCCATGTAAGAGGAGCAAGTTAGGCTTATTGGGCTTGTACGTTTTGGGGACCCAACAGTGCATGACCGTGCCTTCGCCGAGGTCGGTGGTGGTCGATTTCAGGCCTGCCCGAGAAAAGGAGAAACGACACCATCGGTCATATGTCGCTGATAAGCTGAAGCACTTTGCCATCAAGATTTGGTTCTCTTGTTTGCTCTTTTGTGGTTCTGTTTATGAGGTTTTCTGAGGAGTTTTGGAGGACGGACTAGATCGAAAGAAATGGTGGGTTTGATCAAGAAATGAAGAGGGTTTCTTTTTTTTTCTCTCTAAAGGGTGATACTATTGCATTTAAGCGGAGATGAGATTGAGACAATCTGCTAATTGGTTCCTTAGTCTGCTGATTTTGGGGTTTACTGTGGATGGAAAATCAAAGGAGCTCCCTTGATTACGACTTCAAAAGTCAAAAACAGACAGAAGGTTGATAACATGGAGCATGTCTATGCATTAAATAGATTAAGCCAATCTCAATCCTTGACAACTTGGGTCATATGGTGAGATTTACCTTATTAACGGTTGACATGATATTAGTCTATATGGTCTATAATCCAGACAGTAAACTCCAATCAAATGTGGCCTTTTTGTCTGTGCTTTTTAAAAAGCAAAATGTAACATTTCATTTTTCCGCTAAAATTCAAAATACATGAAAATTTTTACAAAAAAATATCGTATGAGAATCTACTTTTCAATTTGTGTATATTGTAAAAGTTTCGTGTATTTCGAGTGGTAAAAAAGTTAACATGCGTCCCTCGTGAGACTTAGATTAAGCTAATGATAAAAGTCTATCTAGACGTGTGATCTAGTACTATTTTAGAAGTGTCGACCTCACGAGTGCTCTATAGATCAAGCATAGCTATCAAGCAAATTTTTTATTTTCCAGAACAATAATTGCTCATATGGAAAAAGAAAATCACATTAAAAAAAATTGTAGCATTTTCTTTTATTATTTAATAGAACTCCGCTTAATAAGATGACGGAAGGGAAATAGTGTGGCGATTTCCATTCGCTAAATAAATTTATTTGGAAAATCTATAGGAAATATTTGCAATGCTGCGGTTGAGGTTGACTTTAGGAAAACATATATCAATCCCTATTTCCTATAATTGTTTTGGGACATATTCTAGACAAGTTGTATTTAACCTCTTAGAAATTCCATAGATTTTTGCCTAGATGTGTTGGAAACCCCGGCAAATCTTGTGTGCAATGAACTGTGGGCAAAGAGTACTCCACTTAACGATAGAGAGAATTTCTCTGAGATATAGATCATCAAGCGGTCATGATAACGACGCTTTAAATTTGAGAACAATTCAACTGTACACCCATGTTTCCTTTATTCGAAATAATTTTCCACAAAAAGTCTAAGTTTAAAAGACCGTGTCACATTTACCCCACTAATTTTCATGTTATAAAAATTTGCAATTTTAGCGGATTTTGAAACTTGAGAAAGCTTTGAGGGCAAAACTAACAGATTTATGTATATATTTCAATCGAAGATTTCGTGATTTGAGATTTTTGTGACATAAAAATTAGTTTTGAGTAAATATATCGATCGAGGAATTTTTGTGATTCAAAATTAGTTTGAGGTAAATGTGATAGGATATACTAGTTTGAGATTTTTGTAACACAAAACTTTTTTTTTTTGAAGTAAATATGACACCGGTCTATTAGTTTGGAATTTTGGTGGTATTAGCCCTTTAAATCTTGGAACTATTAAATTCTACTCCTCACGTTTGACATCTCCTACAAATTATCTTAATACATTGCAAATAGGGAAAATTACCAAAAAAATCCTAAACCTATTGCAATTATGCCAATTCAGTCGTAAACTTATTTTTTTGACCAATTAAGTCATAAACTTTTTACAATTATTCCTCATTAGTTCATCTAGCTAAAATTGGCCGGCTGACGCTAACATAGCGGGCTTGGCGCTAGTGAGTTTTTCTAATAATATTTTATTTTTTGAAGTATTTTATTTTATTTTATTTTATTTTTCTTTTTGCTTTTCTTTTTCTTTTTCTTCTTCCCTTCTCCCTCTTCCTCCCTCCTCCCCTCCTCCCTCCTCCTTCCTTTGGCTCTGGTGATCGGTCGTCGAACTAAGGCAATTCGATGGGCTCGCCTCACTAGTTGGCGGGCCCCGTGACAGTGGGGCGAGCCCCCCTCGCCAGATTTGGCGAGGGCTCACCCGGCGACCATGAGGCGAGCCCTCGCCAGACCCAACGACGGTGAGGCCCCCGTCACCAAATCTGGCAAGGGCTCACCCCGCCAGTGACTGGGTGAGCTAGCCCTCGCCCAGAAACGGCAAGGTGAGCTAGCCTGACCACCTTAGTTTGGCAACCAACCAGCCCTTTGGTCGGTCGCTGAAGCTAGAAGAAGGAGGGAGCAGGGAGCAAGGGGAAAAAAAGGAAAAAGGAAAAAAAAAAGAAAAAAAATTAATAAAATATTTCAAAAAAAAATAAAAAAGTATTAAAAAATCTCACGGGTGCTGGTCGGCTACCACGTCGCGCTAGCTGACCAATTTTGGCTGGATGGATTGATCGGGAATAATTGTAAAAGGTTTATGACTCAATTGCTCAAAAAAATAAGTTTATGACTCAATTGGCACAATTGTAATAGGTTTAGAACTTTTTTGATAATTTTCCCCTGTAAATAGTCTTGCCTGCAATTCAATTGTACGCCTCACGTTTGACATCTCCTGCAAATTATGTTAACACACTCTAAACTGTACTCCTCACATTTGACATGTCCTACAAATTATTCATGGCGCTTCGATGCGAAAGAACTTACTTATACTATGACTTACTCATTTCGCGTTTCTTGAGCTTTTTATATGCACTTTCTATCTGTCAAAGCTTGTGAGCTAGTCTCACTGATTCGCTAAGACTTATTTCTAGTTTATCGCTTACATTAAAAGAGGCCCTTGGGCAAGGACGACGTTCCGCGTCGCTTGGGGTGCACAAGTGAGGTTATCTTGTTGGCGGGTCGTTGGCATCTATATGCACTTCACATGTATTTCTTAAGCCAGTACTAATCAATTATTCAGGGTTTATTCTTAATTTATCACTTATCTTAGATGAATTAAGGTAAAGGCTTCTAGACAAGGGTGAAGCTTGAGGTTTGGAAACCATTTTTGGGTTTACTTGATTATGCAGAAGAGACATTCGAAATTCTAGAATAAGCTCAAAAATGATAAATCTCTTGCTATAAATTTTATACAAGTTGGGAAAGATTGAAAATGGGATCCAATAATCTTAATATAGTTCTGTTTTCCTGAAATATCCAAAATTTAAAGTCGAATAATCTAATTATGCTAAATATTGAATAATTTTTAAAATAATATCTTCAAATGCTTCACGAGAGTATGAAAGCCAATATATATTTAGATGAGGAAAGCCATTAAAATCAAGTAGTGATAGATTTTCTGCCTTTTTAGATGTTCTACTTAGTAGACAATATTAGGGGTGACCAATTCCCGGTCTAGTTTGGTCCCTCCCAAAAATTGGGAACCAAACTTGGAACTAGGGATCGGACCGCCTGATCCTGGGACCAAACTAGACTGGACTTACTGGGTGGTCTGATTCCTAGACGATCGAATGGAATTGATCAATTCAAAATTGTCTGGACTTGGATGCAAAGAGGCGTAAGTGTGAGAGGCGAACATGGGAAGAGGAAAGGACGCATGAGAAATTCAATAAATAATTAGTCTGGACGAAAAATCACCAATTCCGATTTTATAGAATTGAGAATTGGACGGATGCTCTTAAGAACCACCCAAAATCATCTAGTTTAGTTCTGTTTAATATGGGTGGTTCTCAATTCAAGTGGTCAGTGTTACTCACCAATAGACACTACTAGGACTCTTGTCTCTCCTCTTGAGTCTAGTCTCTACCTATTTACTTCCCCTCTTTTTCTTCCCCTTTATGTAATTCTAATAATTAAAAAGAATTCTTATGAGTTCACAAATACTTTTACTAGAACAAAATAGCCTTATATATCTATATATGCATTTGTTGCATAGCGAAAGAACTCACAAAAATAACAAGTTACTATATCAAACTCATGAATTATTTTGTATAAGTTACTCCAAACTTCTACAATGATTTTCTAATGTAATAATCTGTTCGTTTTGAATGTTTATTTTGTTACGATGTTTTCTACTTAGTTTATAATTCGAGAGATGACTCCGTAAAAGTACCATCGTGGTGATTGGCCTAATCGTGCAAGGCATACTCTAAAATTCCTAGGTTGTTTGGAAAAACTTTGGTCCAGGTTTGATTCTTAACCACTCTTGGTCTCGGAAAACCTTAATTCATTTATCAAAAGCACTTGGGCTTGGGAGAGTCTCAGAAAATTAGTTTGAAGTAAATATAATACGAGCATACCAATTCGAGATTTTCTGTGACTTGAAATTAGTTTTGAATAAATGTGGTAGGGTGTATTGATTTAAGACTGTTGTAATAATAAAATTATTTTTGGAGTAAATGTGGCACTACTCTATTAGTTTAGAACATTTTTATGGTATGAGCACTAAAAATCCAGGAACAATTCAATTGTACTCCTCACATTTGACATCTTCTACAAATTACGTTAATGCACTCCAAATAGTCTTGCTAGAATGTGGCCAAGTAGAGGATAAATTATTCACGGCATTTCGATGCCAAAGAACTTACCTATACTATGACCTACACTCATTCGGCATTTCTTAAGCTTTTTATATGCACCTTCTATCTGTCAAAGATTGTGAGCTAGTCTCGCCGATTCTCTAAGACTTTTATCTAGTTTATCACTCATAAAAAGAAGCCTTTGGGCAAGGACGAAGTTCCATGTCGCTTGGTGTGCACCAGTGAGGATACCTTTTTGGCAGGTCGTGGGCCTCTCTATGCGGTTCACATGTATTCCTTAAGCCTCTAGTCTTACCAATTATACAGGGTTTATTCCTAATTTATCACTTATTTTAAATAAAATAAGGGAAGCACTTCTAGACAAGGGTGAAGTCCCCCGTCGCTTGACGTTGGTAGCCATTTTTGCGTTTGTTTGATTATACAGAGAGATATTCAAAATGCTAGAATAAGCTCAAAAATGATAAATCTCTTGTATAAATTTTATACAAGTTGGGAAATATTGTAATTGGAAACCACTAATCTAAAGAGATAAGTGCATTAGAAGTCGTAAAACTTGTCATAACAGTGAAATTAAGTTTTAAAATTTTCAAAAGTGCAATACATAAAAGGACTTGATTTGATTAATTTGATAAGTTTCAAAATTTGATTGTATTTTTTTAAATTTTTTTTTTTTAATTCAATTTCACTTTAATGACAAGCTTCAGGACTTATTTGCACTTTTGAAAGTTTTAAAATTCAATTGTACTTTCATGACAAGTTTTTAAACTTCAGATATACTTATCCCTAATCTTAATTGGGTTCATACAAAAAAAAAAATCTCAAAATGATACATTTATAACAAATTTACCCAAAATAATCACCAAAAAAAAAAAAATCCTAAACTGGTACACTTGTGATAAATTTATCCCGAACTAATTTTTTTACCACCAAAAACTTAAAACTAATACATTTATGATGGAATTAATCCACAAAAAATCACAAACTAATACAATCATGACAAACAAAGAGTAAAATCTCAAACGATACGTTAATTAACTGTCATGTGTTATCCAACTGAACAATTTGACAGTAAAATTTAACAACTACTAGAAGCTAAATTTGTACAAAAGCACCAATATAGGATTTTTCATTTATTAGCTCATCTTAATATAGTTTTGTTATCATTAAATATCCAAAAATTAAAAGTCAGATAATCTAAATATACTAAATATGGAATAGTTTTTAAATAAATTTTTCAACTGCATAACAAGAGTATGAAAGTAAATTATTGTTTATATGAGGAAAGCTATTAAAATCAAGTAATGGGAGAGTTTCTACCTTTTGATCTATTTTTCCTAGTAGACAATACAAGGACTTTTGGAAAAGTATCGGAAAAATCCTAAACCTACTGCATTGATGCAAGTTTAGTTATAAACATTTTTACCTAATGTCAATTCAATCTTTCAGACTAATTTTTGCTAAATATTGCTATTATAGACACCAACTGACCTACATGGTATGGCCAGCGCTAATGTTTCCAACTTTTAGAAATATTTTAATAATTTTTCCAATTTTTATTTTCTCTTTTTTTTTCCCTTCCCTTCCTTCTTCCTCTAGCAAGTCCTTGGACCTCGGTGATAGGCCAAAGGCAAGGGCTGGTGAAGAACCTTGTTAGCCTTCGGAGATCTTCCCCTACCACTAATGAGGCTCATTTTTGCTGGATCTAGTAAGGGTCAAGCCTCATCCAACCACTAGCGAGACTCAAGCCCTCAGCAAAGACCGTGAAGTCACGGCCTTCAACCTAGTGGCCTCTAGCCAAGTCTCAAGTCTCCCTAGTGGCTGGGCGAGGCTCAACCTCCATGGATTCGACAAGGTTGGAACTCACTCATGGCCAACGAGGCTTGACCCTTGCTAGATTTGGCAAGGGCAAGCCTCAACAACCTAGTGCGAGGTCGCCTCACGGCCTTTGATAAGGTTGGGCCTCACCAATAGCCAACTACACTCATCGGCCCACACCTCTAGCTAGTGGTCAACAACCACCTAGAGGAAGAATAAAGTGAGTGAGGAAAAAAAGGAAAAAAAGTAAATAAAATAAAAAATTTCAAAATTTTCAAAAATATTATTAAAAGTTGGTAGTGCCGATCATGTCATGTAAGCCAATCAATGTCCACATCAATTGGTCCAAATTATCTGGATGATTGAATAGACATTAGGTCGAAAAGTTTATGACTAAAATGGTATCAATATAATATGTTTGTGAATTTTCTAACACTTTTCTCCATATACTCTTGTCTCTCATCTTGACTCGTCTCTACCCATTTACTTCCCCTCCTTCTCTTCCCCTTCATGTAACTCTAATAATTAAAAATAATTCGTATGAGTTCACAAATACTTTTACTATAACAAAATAGCCTTATTTATATGCATTTGATGCATAGCTAAAAACCCACAAAAACAAGTAGTTGCTATATCAAATTCATGAATTTATTCGTATAACTTGCTCCAAACCTGTATAATGATTTTCTAATGTAATAATCCATTTGTTTTGATTGTTTATTTTGTTTCAATGTTTTCTACTTAACTTTGATTAGAATTCAAATGATAACTCCTTCAAAGTACTAGAGTGGTGATTGGCCCAATCGTACGAGGCATGCTTTTGGTTTCCTAAGTGGATTGGAAAAACATTGGTCTACGTTTGGATCTTGGTTGCTCTTGGTCTTGGAAAACCTTAGTTCATTTATGGAAAGCACTTGGGCTTGGGAGAGTCTCCGGCTTTGTACCCACTTGCAGACGATGGATCACAACGACAAATTCGCCTTTCAAAATGGGTGTCAGGATCCCTATAGGGGTGCCCAATGAAATCGCCAATTTTGGTCGCTCCTTCCCAACACGTTTGGTTATCAAAGAAAACGACCCTCTGCAACTTCAGGGCAACGTCTAGTCCTTAGAAATGTCCGACTTCTAGAATGGAAATTCTGATACTTACTTCAAAAGTATCTTGTGAACACCTTTTGGGCCGAACCAATACTCGCCTCGCTACCTCAGCCTCCTTCTACAGGAACTAACATCTTGACTGACTCCGCACCATGGTCTGATGCAGTATATCAGCCTGGGCATCTTAAACTAAATCACAGTCATCTGTATTCATCATGAGATTAAGGGTGAGAAAAGTTATTGAGAACACCTGCAAAGTGGCGATGTCAATCACCTATTTCATGTTTCAACTCCATCAGTGAACGTCTTTCAGGATATTGATATTCTGGCTACCAAATATGCCCCAGAATTCATGCTGAACTGGAAAGGAAGACTATGTTCATCACAGCCCGCATAAATTTGATTTGTGTAACCTGAAAGCAGCATTACAAGCAAACAATGTAATGCTACTATAGCAAAATCCACAATGAACCCAAAAAAGTGTGTCTGTGATGCTTTATCTCAAGAAAAAAAGGAAACATTCCCCATAGTATGGCCCTCAATTTTCATAGGTTCAATATGTTGAACAATGTTTCTTGTAATTACATAGCTTAGATCAATGTGTGCATGCTGCAGAAGGCTGATTCGAATATAATGTCATTGCCGACTCTTAGTCCACCTTCTGGCCATTTGTTTGATTTGCCTTCTTAGGTGAAAGTTGTGGATCGACGAGGAACAACTTGATGTGTTTGTACATCTCTTTTGGCTTCTCTGCATTCATCGCATGACCACAGTCCTTTATAACCACTAATTGTGCGTTTTCATCCAAATGCCTGCCCAAAGTCATTCAAATTATAATTAAAAAAAGAAAAAAAGAAAAAGAGCAGATTATAGTCAGAGAGCAAACATAGATGATTAAAAAGAAGCAGATTATTCAGTAAGAACATCTACCAAGAGCCATTCAGCAAACATAGATTCTCCTGGAAATTAATGCTGATGAGCATTGAATGTTCAAACTGAAGAGGCCATAGATGATTAAAAACATTTTGGTTCTGAAGATTTGATTTTAACCCATGGTCTTGTTTATACAAATTCTAGTCAGATAGCAAACTTATTAAGAAAGTGGAAAAACCAAAGCAAAGTGTAGAAGGGGAACCTCTTTAATCTGTGACCCAATTCCAATGGAAAGACCTTATCATATTCCCCCCAGATAATCAGTGTTGGCTGCATCAGAAAATATCAATGGCTTGAGAGGATGCCAAGAAGGAGAGTGATATCAACAAAATCAATGTGAATATATAATGAGTCAATTGCGTTGGTCTGATTGTGAGGACAGAGATTTCGAGAGAAAGAAACCTGGTTTATTTTGGGAACATTAGACATCTTCCTATCTTTGTGCAAGGCATTGACCAGCTCTGTCCTTTCTTGAAGGTACTCCGTGCACAGAACCTGCAGAATCATGGTGACCTTTCTTAAAATGCCACAGAACTTGAGTGATTGAGAAACTTATCCTAGATAGCCCCACGAGAAATATCATCAAATAAAATCTTGATATATAGCTTTTCCTAAGTTAGTTGGAACAGCCCAGCTAATGCAAGATCACTGACTGCAATAGTTAGCACTTTGTCTCACAAGGTGCTGTTTAATCTCTACTGGCCTTCACAACTAGACATGTAGTGCAGTCAGAGTTTACAGAACAAGCTACTTATTCGTCTAGTGGACTAACTGACACAATGACATATTCCTTGGCCTCAAATATGGGTTAGAGGGGACAAAGCTGTTATAGTCGAGGGCAGAATGTCGACTGGTGATTTTTCTTTGACCAAAAGTACACAGTCTTCGCATGTGCACCAATTCTCATAGAATGGACCAGTAACATGGTGTTGAACTCACTTCTCTAAAAGCAGAGGTCTATCTCTTTATGGACATTTGTCTTCTTTTAACCATTAAACATCCACATAAACATTACAAACAACCAGAGCTGCTAAAACAAGGATAGAATGTAAAGATTTGCCTGTTACCGTGTAATTTTTTAGCAATAATAATGTGAAACAAGACTATGAGTATGGTCAAGAAATGGCTTAGTCAATAACATAAAAAAAACACGAGAGCCACGTAAAGATTTTATCTCGCCATTCAATGTAGCTATTAGCTTATAACTAACTGTACAAACTCTCGTTACCAATCAGGAAAAGCAACTGCAGGAATTTCACGAGCAAAGGAAACAAACACTGAACACTTGGCATCAACTAAACTCCGATTCCTAGGCAATGTGCAAAAACACAAACGTTAAGCAGAGAGAATTTGTAACTTTTTGTCAACTTACATCAATGAAATCCTGCACAAAGCAAGAGGGCACTTTCACCATTGGCTTGTAAAACACGACCTTGAGCATCTCCTTTACCTTCTCTGGCGTTTGTGGGAACAGGAAACTCACCGCCTCGTCTACGCTCTTCACCTGCCGAGATGACATTGCGCCAAGACCCACTTAGTTCCACCATCACAAGAATCAAGAAACGGTAAGACATGCGCTGAACTCCACAAGAAACACACACAAGTTCCGAAGCAGTTTCTGCAACGTGATTATAATTCTTAGGACTGAGTCTATCAAATGTTTTTCAGCTCACCGGAAACATCCCATCCTCCATGTCCTTATCCTCCATACACACCCCTGCACAGCACAGAACCAGCTTCTCCACCATCTCCGGGAACTGCGCCGCCAGGCTGTACGACACGAACCCGCCGTAACTTAACCCCACCACATTCGTTTTCCTCACTCCCTGAGCCTTCAAGACTCCTGCAAAAACGGGTCAAATGCTGATTCGAGTCAGTCTTTCTCGAGTAATGTGCTCCCGAGTCTTGTCAGAGAATTGAGAGTCCTACCTGCGACGCACTGAGCCTGGAACTGCTCGGTCCGCTCGGGCCGGGTCGTGTAGGAATCGCCGAAGAACAGGAGATCAGGCACGTACACGTTGAATCTGGCGACGAAGGGGGAGATGAACTCGTTCCACTGCCACATTGCGTTAGCACCGATGCCGTGCACGAGGAGCAAGTTGGGCTTGCTGGGCTTGTACGTCTTGGGGACCCAACAGTGCATGACCGTGCCGTCGCCGAGGTCTGTGGTGGCCGATTTCAGGCCCGCTTGGGAGAAGGAGAAGCGGAAGCATCGGTTCCTCGTCTCTGCAAAGCTGAAGCACTTTGCCATCAAGATTCTGGTTATCTTTTGTGTTAGCTCTCTTGTGGGTAATATTCTTGAGGTCTTTAGAGAAATTGGGTCGCTTCTGGAGGACGGATCAGATCGAGGAAAATTGTGAGTCTGATCCAGAAACCAAGAGGGTGTTCTTCTTTTCCTCAAGAACGGGACATTATGGATGGAAACTAAGGCAAATCTGCCGATTAGGGTGTCTTCTTTAGCCTGCTGATATTTGGCGTTTAGTGGGATGAAGATTCAAAGGTGCTTTCCTTGATTACAACTTCAAAAGTCAAAAAAGGGCCACTGGGGTAGGGGAAGACAGGACAGAGGAGAAGACCATTGAATCTTTTATTTATAACACAGGTCATCAAAAGTAATTTTCAATCTCATAAAAAATTATAAACGGTATCCCCGGCTCAGATTTGTCGTGCATGAAAATGTATACGTGTCGATAGAAATGAATTTTCCACATCTAATCCATCTGACCATGTTCGCCATGCGTGTACTGATGCCAATTTGAAGTTCTCTGCGTAGTGTAGCCCGTAAATGAATATAATTGAGTTAGCTAAATTAAATAAAAGTGGAAAATGTAATATTAGTTTAAATGCATCATGAACGGATTTACAATTTATTTACACCTAACTTACTTCTATGGATCTCTTTTTCATTCTTTCTCATCATCACTACACTCATTTTACATAATCATATCAATTTGGGTATAAGTTTTCATAAATTTGATTAAATATTGAAAATTTTTAACAATATGGGTTGAATCGGATTGGTACGAGTCATTATATTTGCAATGCATAGAAATAGGTCAAAACGAGTTAAATATTTTTATTTGAGTTGGATCATTTTCTACTTGATCTACCCATTTAATAGTTCTAATAGAGTTTTTTTTTTTTTGGTAAAGGGTAGTTCTAATAGAGTTAATATCACAAAAACCCAAAATTGATATACCTGTGATAAATTTATTCTAAATAATTATAAAAAAATTTCAAAGTAATATACTTATGATAAATTTACCTCAAATTTATTTATTTTTTACAATCAAAAACCCAAAAATGGTACATTTGTGGAAAAATACTCTGTTAAATTTGATTAATACCATAAAAAACACAAAATTAATACAATTTTGACAAACGAAGAGTAAAATTCCAAATTAGTATGTTAGTTAACCGTCATGTATCATCTAGCTCAGTAATTTGGCAATACAATTAAATAAAAATTAACAAATGATAAATTTATTATAAGTATACTAATTTGCGATAAATTTGTCAAATTGCAACAATTTGGAGTAATTTTATAGTAAACTTGCCACGTTGTATCAATTTTTCGTGATATGTGCCCATTTTATAAGACACAAATTGGGTTTGAATTAATTAATCATGAAATATCGAGTTGTGATTTTTAATGATTTAATCTATTATTTAAACCCGAAGAGCAAACATGACGGGCGACAAGACAGAAGGGAAATGATTTAAAAATTGGCTAAATTAATGTGGAGCATCTTTAGAAAGTATTTGTGTCGTTGTCCGATGTCGCTCTGAAGTAAGTCTAGGGGAAGTGATTCTGGCAAGGAGTACATGGCAATCCCCATTTTCTATAATTGTTTCAGAACATGTTCTAGAGGGGTAACATCTCCCCAACTTTTGTGCCCAAAAAAAAAAAAAAAAAAAAAAAAAATTCTCACTAACTAACTAATGGTTCCATAGACCTTTGTCCAAATATGTCGGAATCTCATATGAATATTCCGTGCCAACATTGCTCATCTCACGCCCCGATTTACAAGTATAAAGAAGTGACACCGTTATCCTATTACCTTAAAATACAACCTCATTAGCATAACCAACATTAATATGTTATAGCAATATATTGAAGATATTTGATGAGCAGAATAGAAAGTGAAAACGAGAGAGAGAAAAATGAAAAACGATGCAGAGAGAAGGTGTATTCGTATTCAATGAATGGTTGCTTACGTCAAAAGAACTTGACCCCCATTTACTCTTTCCTCATCAGTTTTTATATCAATCGGAGAATGATAACATAATGAAAAACAACTGGTTAACAGAACAACTAACTAACTGAAGCAAAAGAACAGAAAGTTTGACTTTACAAACTTAACACTGAATACTGATTCCTCAATGGTAAATCAGTTTCACATGTGTTATAATCTCTGTTGTTGCTTTCTTTCTTTCCTTTATTTTCATCAGCTTCTTTCCTTCCTTTGTTCTCGACGCTTTCTCTTTTTCCTTTGTACTTGATAGCACTTACTGGTTTTCCATTAGCTTCACCTTCTTTGTTTCCTCTGTTCTCGAAGTCTTCTTTCTTTTCTCTGTTCTTAACATCCCCCCTCAAATTGGAAGGGGTAAAAGGCCCATGCCCAATTTGATCCGGAGAGTAGAATGGGTGAGCCGTGATAAAGCTTTAGTAAAAATGTCAGCAAGTTGACATATGCTCGAAACATACTGAATTCGGAGAGAACTAGAAGAAACTTTCTCACGAACAAAGTGAAAGTCGACTTCAATATGTTTTGTGCGAGCATGGAGAACAGGATTTGCTGTAAGTGAAATAGCAGACTGGTTATCACAAAAAAGAAGAGTTGGAGAGTGCAGAGGTTGTCCAATATCACGGAGAACAAAACTAATCCAAGTGAGATTAGTTGTAGCAGAAGCAAGTGCTCTGTATTCTGCTTCAGTGGAGGAGCGGGAGACAGTAGGTTGTTTCTTAGCTACCCATGAAATAAGATTCGAGCCAAGATAAGTACAAAAACCAGTTGTTGAACGTCTGGTCTCAACACAGCCAGCCCAGTCTGCATCAGAGAAACCATATAAGTTCATAGAGCTGTGTGAACGAATGAAGAGGCCAAGGTGAAATGTGCCTTTGACATATCGAAGTACCCTTTTCAACTTATGAAGATTGCCTACAGTAGGCTGTTGCATTTTCTAGCATAACAAATTTGTGGCAAAGGCAAGGTCAAGATGAGTGATGGTCAGATATTGCAAGCCACCAACTAAACTTCGATATTCAACTGGATTGGAGAGAAGAGTGTCATCAGATTTCAAGATGACTGGTCGTAGGGACAGAGGAGTTGAGATGGGTTTGCAATCAGCCATGTGTGCTTGTGTGAGTAAATCAAGAGCATATTTGGTTTGACATAAGAATAACTCAGTCGAGGTGCGCTTTGCTTCAATTCCTAGGAAATAATGAAGATGACCAAGATCTTTCATATGAAATTGAAGGTTGAGAGAATGAATCAAAGTATGAAGTAACTTATCTGAGCTGCTAGTCAAGATAACATCATCAACATACAATAGAAGAAGGATTGTCACTTGTCCATCTCGCAGTATAAAAAGAGATGGATCTATGGTACTATAGAAAAAGCCAACTTCTAGTAGGAAATTGCTGAATTTGTCGAACCAAGCACGCGGTGCTTGGCGAAGACCATAAAGGGACTTCTTAAGAAGATAGACATATTGTGATTTGTGTGGATGTACAAATCCATAAGGCTGCTCCATGTATACTGTTTCATTCAAGTTGCCATGAAGAAATGCATTTTTAACATCGAGTTGATGGATTGACCAGTTCTGTACCATTGCCACAGAAAGCACAAGGCAGATAGTGGCATGCTTGACAACAGGGCTAAATGTTTATGTAAAGTCCACTCCTTCTTCCTGATGAAAGCCCTTGGTTACTAACCGAGCCTTCAAATGATCAAGACTGCCATCTGGTGCAAGTTTTGTCTTAAATACCCACTTGTAGCCTATAACATTCATTTGACCAGTGCGAGGAACTAAGATCCAAGTTTGATTTTCATCTAATGCATCCATTTCATCTTTCATGGCTTTATACCAACCTTGATCTGCAAGAGCAGATTTAAGTGATCGTGGCTCAGGAGGCACCTAATATTCAGCAAGACAGGCATATCGAGGATTGATCTTTATAATACCAAATTTAGATCTGGTTTGCATAGGATGAGTAGATGGAATACCTGGTAAGGTAATTGGAGAAGGAAAAGATGTTTGAGCAATAGCAAGGTCACCTGGTGATTCAGTGGTGGAGATAGGAACTCCTGACTCTGCAGAATTGGTAGAGGATGAAGATGAAGTTGATTCTGGGGATGCTGAAGTAGCAGATGACATGTGTAATGAAGATGGGTTTGAGGGTGAAGATGAAGTTGAAGTTGATTCTGAACTAGGAGAGTCTTGTAAATGAGCTGTAGTGATGATGCTGGTGTCTTGTAAATGATCTGTATGTTTAGATATTGTGGATGGTATGTATTCTTCATTTGGAGAGTTGAAGAATTGGACTTCCTTTGTCCATAGCTGGTATAGTTTTGTATAATGGGGATAGTCTGTTGTCAATTTCTGAGTAAAAGGAAAGAAGTTTTAATCAAATATAACATGACGACTTATGTATACATGACTAGTGGTGGGAATAAGGCATCGATATCCCTTATGGCGATCGCTATAACCCAGAAATACACAAGTAAGGGATCTTTGATCAAACTTGTTTTGTGCATAGGGTCTGAGACATGGATAGCACGCATAGCCAAAGATCCTGAGATGGTCATAACTCGGCTGTTGCTGATATAGCATATTGTAGGGTGACTGCATTTGTAACTTTGGAGTGGGAAGAAGATTGACAATGTAATTAGCTGTTATAAATGCATCAACCCAAAATTTCAAAGGAAGTCTTGCATGATAAAGCATAGCGAATCCAAACTCAACAATATGTTGATGTTTCCTTTTGGGTATGCCATTTTGTTCTGGTGTGTAAGGACAGGACACACGCTATTGAATTTCACAGTTCTGTAAATGAGACTTGAATTTGTGACTGATGAATTCTTCTCCACTATCACATTGGAAGATCTTGATTTTACAATCAAATTGATTTTCTACTAACCTCTGGAACATGAGAAAGACATTATAGAAATCTTACTTCAATTTCAGTGGATAGATCTAGCTAAATCGAGAGAAGTTGTCACAAAAATCACATAATACTTGAAGTTCTGAAATGAATTAACTGGAGAAGGTCCCCGGATGTCACAATGAATCTGTTCTAAAGGCCTAGAAGCTACAGAGTCTGATAATGGGAAGGGTAACGCATTGCTCTTAGCTATTTTACAACTCCTACATATAGACTGTAGCTTTGTATTGCAATGAGTCATCTGCTGAGTCTCCATATACTTCAAGATTTTCAGGTTTGTGTGAGCTAAACATTGATGCCACACATCTTCTCCAATTGTCCTGTGTTTTTGAGTAAAAAAGACTTTTGTAACATGAGGATCTACTCGGTAGAGTCCTTTAACCTTCCTTCCGAGCATCTTGGTTGTGTTGGAGAAATGGTCCTTTATATACACACTAGTTTTGTCAAAGACAAATGAACACGGATAATCATCTGTTAGTTTCGAGACTAACAGGAGATTTTTCTTAATTTCTGGAACAATTAACACATCATTCAAAGGTAAAGTATCCATTGCAGTATGTAGAAATGCATCACCAATATGTGTAATAGGTAAGCATAAGCCATTACCAATCATAACTGTATCATTGCCAATGTGTTTAGAGAAATTATGAAGAATACCGGCATTAGCAGTGATGTGAGCAGTCACGCCAGTGTCTGGATACCACTTATTGCCATTTGATTCTTCAAGATGCATTGCTGCTAGTGCTGTTGGTATTTCCTTAGCTTGATAAGAGTTGTCGAATCTATACCAACAGTGAAGTGCATCGTGTCCAGGGCGTTTGCAGATCTGACACTCTAAACGAGTGTTATCAGTTGTTTTATTTTCCTGCAAGTTTTTGTGAAGAGTTAGATTCGACGAGTTAGAGGGATATGACTTGGTATCTGGATTCCTTTGTGAGGAGCTAGTATATGGTCTAAAGCCTTGACCAAAACCAATGCCAAAGAAAGTATTGAATTGCTTGAACTGCTATTCTCCTTGATCCTAATTCGAATTATTCAGTTTGTAGCTCATATTTCTTCCAGAATATCCATAGTTGCAAATACCGATTATTGAAGGGACATCCTCTTCCATAGCCTCTACCTCCCCGATTGTATTCTCTTGGTCCTCCAAGACTGATATTTTGTTGTGCAAGTTCTCTGTCAAGATCTTGCCTCTGTAGGACTCCAGTTTTCCTTTGCCCATAGTAAGCTAGATTAGAACTAAACTAATTTGAAGAATAGTTATGTAATCTTGCTTTGAATCTTTCTAAGTGTGATATCATCACCTCATCATACTCTGGTTGTGGTTTCAAGCAGTATATTGTGGTTTTAAAACTCTCGTATTCAGATCCTAAACCCTCCAAAACTCCGAACAACTTTGTTATCTCATCTACAGGTTTCCCTATTGCCTTGAGTTGATCACAAATGGACTTATATTCTCTGAGATATACAGCCAAAGCTCGATCATGCTTTTGACATGCTTGCAGCTTTCCTCTCAACTCAAATTCTCTAGCCATAGATTTTTGCGTGAATCGATTGAGTAAGGTTTGTCATACCTCATATGCAGTATCCAAGCCGATTATTAGACTGAGTATGTTTTTTGAAACAGCACCACTAATCCGAGAAGATACAAGTTGATCTGTCTTGATCCAATCATTGTAATCAGGGTTTATAATTTCAACACCCTGATCTTCTCCTTCAACTTGCAATGATTTGGCAGGTGGTGGACTTTCTCCACTAATGAAACCAAAAAGATCTTGGCTTCTCAGGAATCTATGAAACTGAGCTTGCCAAAGAAGAAAATTATCTTCGGCCAATTTGATGGTAACAAAGTTAGAGATGTTGACATGAATGGGGAATGGATACTTCTGCATTCTTACTGCCATTTTCACTCTTTTAGATCCTAGGAGATGCTCTATTACTGAAACAGTCTCCTACTGATTTTGTAGTACAGATGTGTGAATCTATTACTGATGATGATGAGAACTCGATTGAAGAGTAAGAACAACTCACAGTTCTTGTCCAGTGATGTAAAAGATTCATAGATCCCCAATTGAAGAACACATACCACCATTAACAGCAGAAGACAGCGATCGATGAGGCTTGAATGTGACTTCAATCTGTTGCATATTCATCATCTTTTCATGGAGAACAAAGTTGATTTGTACTCTCAGGAAAATGGCTCTGATACCATGAAGAGATTTGATGAGCAAAGCAGAAAGTGAAAACGAGAGAGAGAGAGAGAAAAATGAAAAACGATGCAGAGAGAAGGTGTATTCGTATTCAATGAATGGTTGCTTACGTCAAAAGAACTTGACCCCCATTTACTCTTTCCTCATCAGATTTTATATCAACCGGAGAATGATAACTGAATGAAAGACAACTGGTTAACAGAACAACTAACTAACTGAAGCAAAAGAACAGAAAGTTTGACTTTACAAACTTAACACTAAATACTGATTCCTCAATGGTAAATCAGTTTCACATGTGTTATAATCTCTGTTGTTGCTTTGTTTCTTTCCTTTATTTTCATCAGCTTCTTTTCTTCCTTTGTTCTCGACGCTTTCTCTTTTTCCTTTGTACTTGATAGCACTTACTGGTTTTCCATTAGCTTCACCTTCTTTCTTTTCTCTGTTCTTAACATATATGTCCACTTATATATCTAACAACACAGCAAGCTGATTTAGGATCGGTGTTCTAAAGTTCACAGAAAAAAAAATATACATATCTAGTGACTAGTAAACTAAACTCAACAAATATTGTATTAAATATATAACTATTTCAATTTATACCAAAATTGAACTCCCCAATAATCCCCCGTTGATATTGCTTTCACCCTGTTCGCCGATAGCTATAAAAACAAAAAAAGAATTGTGATGGTGTATGAGTGGTGCAAATATTTTCTAAATAGATTAAATATCTATTATGCACATTAATGAAAGATACCGTAGACATGTTTATCTTAATCCAGTATATAATATACGTTTAAGATCAAAGATGAGTTATATCAATTCAACAAAGTCTTACATATATATATATTCACTCTATAAATATCAATGATTCAGTCTATTGATCAATTCAATACTCAATTACAAATTATGGCTATGCTCAACACCCAATCATAAAGTCTAACGAGACTCCCACTTGGGGTAACCTCTTCATTTATATTAGCCGGTGGCTTTGTGAAATTGGTCATCCTCAGACAAGTTGCATACATAACCCCTCAATGGGTTCCGTATAAAGCAACACTGAGTATAAAACCATTAACTAATCCTCCAACAACCCCCATAGCCAATCTAATCCATTTTTTAAAATCAGATTCACTAACTAAAACAAATAAACTTTCACAATTTAATTTATCATCAAATAGAATACATTCAATATAGCATTTCATAAATAACCAACTCGCAAATTATTTTAAGAAATGTTTATTATGTCAATTCAAATAACAAAAAGGATATTGAATGTCAAATCCAATTTTATGCAACAAACATGTTCTAAACATCAATTTTCTTTGGCTTAATGAAAATTATACTGTGTGAGCCTCTTTCATAACTTATAACACATCCAATTCTTATAATTTTCATCATGTGAGTTCTCAAATCATTGAAGAGATAAGCACTATTCACCTAAAAAGGGAAATCAAATAACAAAATTTATATTGAGTGAGAAAACTTGAAATCCTATCAAGTGAATGAGAAATATATATTAAAATCAAATAGATAACTATGTTATCTAACAATCAACTAAACTAAGTTTATTCGATTGCAAAATGACTTTCGATGAGCCAAAAAAAAGCTTACCAAAGTAGAATAATTACTGTTGTCCATTGTATTGCCACAACTCACGAGCTGAATTTAAAATGTTTAGCCACTAATGCCCTTTCAAGGAGGTATGGAGTCATTACAAAACTAACTCAACGTAGTTAAAAAGAGAACTCACCTCCGACCCAACAAATGGTCAACGATGGGAAAACACTTACCCAAATATAGTAGTTCCAATTTGGTACTAGCAATGTGCAACAGATTTCAAAATTTCACTCGAACCAAATTGTAATCCCAAATTGAAATGACATCTTAAAGTTTCTTTACTATATAATTTCAGAATTCAGCAACCACTAAACTCAATCTAGCAAATCAGAATTCATTACAATCTGAAATTAAAGTTTCATTAAGGAATTCTCTTTGTTTAAAGGAATCAAGGCTTGAAATTCTTAACAAGCGCTTTGAAACGACTTAATTTCAAATGTCGAGATGTCTGTGGCTTGCATGGACGAAACCTCACTTCTCTCTCTCTCTCTCTCTCTCTAAACGAGCTGTAGAAGAAATAAAGATGGGCTAAATGAGACATGGGCTTGAGTTTCTTGGGCTTATCTCTTTTTTCCAAAAAGAGGCCCGTTTATTAAAGTTTGGGCCTGCCCAAGTGAGGCCGCATATCATATAGGTTGTCTAAACCTACCATTTTGGCGGGCCTTGAGCCTAATATGCACTTCCCATCTATCCCTCAAATCTGCAAGCTATTCTCACTGAGAATCAGTCAATCTTCCCTATCCTTCGGAGAAAATTTACAACAAAAGACCCATGCATAACCTTAAAAAATGGGAAAACCAAGTGACTCCTTGCACTCTCCACTTCAGAAACCCCCATGAGAGGCCTTGAGAAGTTACACACTGCCAGTCGCATGGATAATTTTCTTTCATGAAAGTACAGTTATCCACATAGCTTCGTGAAAGCATTTGCACAATTATAATTCACTGGATTCTAGCACTCACTTCAATGGATTATTGATGGTATTTTTAATGGATGTCAATACTTTTATGCAGCAGATGTGCGTAATATTCCTACACTCGATGCCCTTTGTTGGGATATTATTGACATGCTGAACACAAATAATTTAGCTGAGGAAGAAAGCATTTCAATACTCGTTAAAAAGGAAAATTAGATAGTTGGTTTTGCTTTAGAAGGGATTCATAAACAAGAAGCTGAATGTAGGTCAAACTGGACAACTCAACATAATCATTCAACATTGCTTTAGTTAAGGAATTTCTGAACAAGCACAGCTTTACATGATGATTAAAATCCCCAAGCAGAACAATGAACTTTCCTACTTTACAGTTGATTGAGCTTCATCCCCCTCAAAATGTTGTAAGCTCAGAACCATGTAATTTCTATGGAATGAATAACATGCATCAATTTAACTAGGATCACTAGTAGTTTGGGTGCCAGAAACACTTATCGTTCGTACCCCTGTAACGCTCGGACAAGCTTTGCTTAGACGAGACAGTCTTGTGCTTCTCAGGGCGAACCCTGAATTTGGTACGAGTTCCTAATATTCAAATACCGAGAGATGAACATCTCGCCATCATTTTGATTTCATTCTCAGAACTTGAGAAGGAGAAGAGAAGGAGAACAGGAATCATCTATTCCAGAAGAAATCGAAGAATTTCTGTGGGAATCCATGGGTACGCAATCTGGTGAAATGAATTGAAACATCTCAGTAGCTAAAGTCAAATAAAGCAGAAATGACTCCAAGCCTGGTAGGTTCTACATAAAGAAGATTCAATTCTCTTATGCGTCAGCATCCTGGCAAAGCTTCCTGGCTAAGGACGAGCCCCTATGGCGCCTGATGAGTTGGAATACTAGGCCAACCTTCTTTGGATAGATCGTTTCCAAGGATTGTATGGCGAATCGCATTGTCGTAATTGAATGTATCACACCAAAATTTGCTCAGACATCCAATTTTTTGAACAAGACATAAAGTTCACTCCTGCACAACAATTGGTTTTGGCCTGATGTGGTCATCATCAAGAGAGCGGCATCAGCTCATAATCAGTTTACACACGAGAGGCCAATCTCCACCTTCAGAGATTCTCTAATATGATCATCGTCCCATTAATGGATTTTTAGCACAAACATCCCAATGCCACTCCCAGGAACAAGGTGTATCAGACCTTTTGCACCGTCAAAGATCGCCTGAGATATTATTATCCTCTAAGGTGATAACCATCACAATATGTTGAACTGCGTTTCTTCTAATTTTATTAATACGCATGTATATACAAACTTGGACAAGCAAATGCTGCAGAAGGCTGATCCAACTATAAATTTATTGCCGATTCTCAGTCCGCTTTCTCGCCACTGCTTTGATTTGCCTTCTTAGGATAAAGGAGCGGATCAATGAGGAACTCCTCGATGTGTTTGTACATCTCTTTCGGCTTCTCTTTATTTATCCCATGACCACAATCCTTTACAACCACTAATTGTGCGTTTTCATCTAAATGCCTGGCCAAAGTCAATTGAACAATAAAAAATGATGAAGGTTATTCCATAAGAAAATCTACCAAGAGCAATAGAGCTAAACATAGATCCTCCTAATATTTGATGCATGTGAACATTAAATTTTCAAACAGAAGTGGTCATATATGACTAAGAACATTTTGTATCTGAAGAATTGATTTCCTGCCATGATGTTGTTTATGCAGGTTCTTGTTAGAGAATCAAGCTTCTGAAGATAGTAGAAAAATCAAAGCAAAGCGTAGAAGGGGAACCTCTTTAATCTGTGACCCAATTCCAATGGAAAGACTTTATCATATTCTGCCCAGATTATCAGTGTCGGCTGCATCAGAAAAGATCAATGGCTTGAGAGGATGCCAAGGAAGAGAGAAGATTTTGACAAAATCAGTGCAAATCTGTAATGAGTAAATTGAGTGAGTCCAATAGAGAGGACATATTTCAAGAAAAAGAAACCTGAGTTATTTTGGGAAGATCAGACATCTTCCTATCTCTGTACAAGGAATTGACCAGCCCTGTCCTTTCTTGAAGGTGCTCCTTCCACATAACCTGCAGACAATCATGGTGACCTTTCTTGAAATGCCACAGAACTTGAGTGATGGAGATAAACTTTTCCCAGATTGCCATGAGAAACGATCATCAAATAAAATCTTAATATTTAGCCATCACAAGTCAGTTGAAATGTTACAGCCAAGATTGATGACAGTGGAAGCTATCAGTTTGCATCACAAGGCGCTGTTTAATCTCTAGCGGCCTTCATGACTGGACATCTTGTATAGTCTCAGCTCACAAGGAACAAGCTACTTATTCAATTTGTCTAGTGTCTGAAATGTTTTATATAGTCAAAAGCATGGAGTAGACAACGCCAACGCAATATTCCTTGGCCTCAAATATGGGTTAGAGGAAAGAAACCTGCAATAGTCAAGGGCACAATGCTGAATCCTAATTTTTGTTCAACCAAAAGTTCAGAAGTCCTTGCACATGTATCGATCCTCATAGAATGGAAAAGTAACATTGAATTGACTCTGCTCTCTAAAAGCAGAGGACTTTCTATTTACTTACAAACATGTATTAAACACCCACATAAACATAACAAACTCTCCGCAGCTGCTACAGCAAGGAAAGAAGCTTTGCTCAATTATAGAATATATTCCTCCCAATACCTCGAAAACTAGAGCAATAACAATTGTGACACCAAACCGCTATGAGCATGGTCAAGAAGGGGTTTAGTCATAACGTGAAGACAGAGAATAGCCTTGTAAAGATTCGACTTCTCCATTCAATGTAGCTGCTAGCTGATACTTAACTGTAGAAACTTCCATTACAAATCAGGAAAAGGAAGCGTGCCAATTCTGCTAGCAAAGCATCAACTAAACTCTGATTTCTCACACAATTGCGAAAAACAAACGTTCAGCTGAGAGATTTGTAACTTTTCATCAACTTACATCAATATAATCCTGAATAAAGTAGGTGGGCACTTTCTTCACCGGCTTGTAAAAGACGAACTCGAACATCTCATTCGCTTTCTCTGGTGTCTGCGGGAACAGCAAAGTCAAGGCCTCATCCACAGTCTTCACCTGTCGAGACGAAGTTGCACCAACAGTCAAATTAGTTACACTATCACAAGTATCAAGAAACGGTAGGGCACGCACTGAACTCCACAGGAAGTACACAAAAGTATCATCAATAGAACCAGTCCGTCTAATGTTTAGAGGCTCACCTGAAACATCCCATCCTCCATGTCCTTCTCCTCCATAGACACCCCTGCACAGCACAGAACCAACTTCTCCACCATCTCCGGGAACTGCGCTGCCAAGCTATACGCCACGAACCCGCCGTAACTTAACCCCACCACGTTCAGTTTCCTCACTCCCTGCGCCTCCAAGACTCCTGCAAAGCGGTTCAACATGCTAATTCGAGTCATGGGTTACCATGTCGCGTCAGAAAACCGACAGTCCTACCTGCGACGCACTGAGCCTGGAACTGCTCGGTCCGCTCGGGCCGGGTCGTGTGGGAATCGCCGAAGAACAAGAGATCAGGCACGTACACGTTGAACCTGGCGAGGAAGGAGGAGATGAACTCGTTCCACTGCCACATTGCGTTGGCTCCGATGCCGTGCAGGAGGAGCAAGTTGGGCTTGCTGGGCTCGCGCGTCTTGGGGACCCAACAGTGCATGACCGTGCCGTCGCCGAAGTCGGTGGTGGTCGATTTCAGGCCCGCCAGGAAAAACGACAAGCGAAACCATCTGTCCCTTATCGCTGTAAGGCTGAAGCACTTGGCCATCAAGATTTGGTTCTCTTGTTTGGTCCTCTGCGGGTGCAGCTCCTTGAGGTTTCTTGAGGATTGGGTCGAGAAAAATGGTGGGTCTGATCAAAAAACGAAGAGGGTTTGCCCTTTTTCTCAAGAATCTGACGTAATTGGATTGAGCAGAGACGGAGAGCGGGGCAATCTGTAAGTTTAATGGGAGCTCCCGTGATCGAGACTTCAAAGGTCGAAAAGAGACAAAAAAAAAGTGGGCCTCGAGACGGAGGTTGAGGAAGAGCCAATGACAGGAGGACTTGAAGGTGGGAATGGAACTCCCAGTACTCCCCTCCCACATGGGAAGGTTGGCTTGATGGGGAAACCCAATTGTTAATGCTTTTAATTAGAATTCTGCAAAAGGAGGTGAGACAATAGCACTTTCTATAAAGATTTATCAAAGAATATTGTACAGTCTACGCTCATCTCAATTATTCGTCATGTGAGGGACATGGTGAGACTCACAATATTCTCCATATCTTGTTTAATTATGCATATCTTTAACGGCCTAATAATCCCTTTAAAAAGCACAAGTTTAAAATGTTTGAGCCAAATTTGGGATCTGAGTTTTTAAAAAGATTGGCTCAAACATTCTTTTCATCTCATAAAAAATTCAAATTTAGCATTGGTTCCAATTCTAACACAAACTCCTTTGTCTTGTTGAAAAGCACGGATTTTTAACTAGTACTTAAATCTGGCCCTTATCAAATTTTTGCCCAATCATGCCGTTAAAGATGCGGCATATTATTCCACGTGTTAGTGAATGGCATGTTGAATTTTTAATGATATTATTCGATCGAATTTGATGGGTTCTAAATTTGGGTACCAAATGAAGTTGGTGGTTATTTTAATAGACCAAGAAAAAAAAAGTTTGGACCTAGGACCTAAGCTAAAGTTAGTGCTTTTTTTTTTTTACACAAAAAAAAAAAAATTTGGGCCAAAATTGGGACTTGAATCAAAGTTTATGCTTATGAAAAGAAAAAACTTAAGGCCAAAATTGAGATCCGAGCTAAAGTTGGTATATTTTGAAGAATGAGCAATATCCTCGATTAATTGAATATGATCGTAATTAATATAATATATTTTGTTACATTAGATAGCCATTTGATGAAGTCTATTAGATAGCCATTTGATGAAGTCTATAAATACCTAATTTACTCTTCATTATACACTCTCTCCCACAAACTCTCACCTTGGTATCTTAGCCAAGTCCTATCCTAGTTTATTTCATGTATGTAGCATCTCGTTTATCAAATTCCACTCGTATGGGGTTTTAGAAATGTCACGCATCGCTTATCTACGTGGTTTATATGCTCTTTATATAAATATAGTCTTCCTTCAACTATTAACTTAAACTTTTGAGACTGGTACAAAGTTCTAACCTCATGCAATTTATTAGGTAGATGATGACTATCATACAAGCATTTGCAAAGAGAAATGTACCTATAGTTTTCTTTACCAATTCTTTAGGGGTTTCTAAACCTTCATCTCCGAAGTTGTCTTCTCTGATGTTGCTACTTCTAATGATGCCACTTTAGCGGCTCTTTACATGTTTGCACCAGCCAAGAGCTAGCCACCCTTCCCTCTTATTTGGTTCACCGTTCCACCATCTAAGTTAACCTTGGATTTAGCTTCATGGTTTCCATTGTTATTCTACCATTGCTTTTTTTTTTTTTGTGAGCCTTACTCTTATAGAGAAAATAGTAACCATCCTCTTTGACAACAAGCAATGACAAATGAGTTATAGGCTTTACACAAAATTCATACTTGGGGTTTGATTGATTAGCCCCTTGGAAAGTTTGCATAGGTTGTAATTGAGTGATTAAGATTAAAATAGAGACAAATTATATTGTGGAACCCTACAAAACTCGACTAATAGCAAAAGGCTTTATTGAAAGCATAGAATTGACTATGATGAAACTTTTGGTCATGTTGCATGTCTTATATTTGTTCAAATTTTTCTTGTTGTTGCCTCTACTAACTAATGGTCTCTTTTCTAAATGATTTTTAAAAATGCATTCCTCAACGGTAAGCTTATTGAGGAAGTCTATGTCGAGTTTCCTTTTGGATATACCCATACTCTTTACTCTTTACAAAGCATGTTAATCACGTTGAGCATTATTTGGACTGAATGGGCTCATTGTGTATCGTATTTTAAGTTTATCTTGATCATAACATGTCTAGGCTTTACATCCAATCCCCTATGATCATGTTCTCTATGTTTGGCAAACATCTCTAGAGTATATTTTGCAGATATATATATATATATATATATATATCGCGATTATTACTAGTTATGATCATATTAGCATTACAAAGCTTAGTATCTTAGTTAACAGTTTGAAATGACCTGAATTCCTCCAAGTATTATCTTTCTCAAGCGAAACATTCCAATAATCTTTTTTATCAAGTAGGACTTACTGATGATGAGATCGTTATAACTCTTCATGAGACTATTGCCAAATTGATGACAAAGAAGGGACACATCTTCCAAATAATATACTCTATTGATAAGTGGTTGGTAGACCTGTATATGTGGCTATTGCTTGTCATAATATCACCTATGCCATTCGTATTGTCAATCAATTCCTGACCATACCATGTACGACTAACTTTGTTGTACTTCTTCGGATGTTGACAAGGCAACCGTATTCAGATGTTGACTAGGCAAGCTTTCCTTTAGATTGTCGCTCCACAAGATGCTATTGTTTTTTCTTTCCTTTTGTTTTTAAAATAAAAATAAAGGTAAGACATTTGTTTCATTACATAGTAAAAAGCAAATCATTGTTGCTCGATTTAGCATGGAAGTAGAATATTGAGCTCTTGCTAGTATGAGACCAAAATCACTATGGTTGTGGTGGTATAGTGATATATGGGAATCCATCGCAATGGTGATATAGTCATTTATTGCAATAACCGAAGTGTATCTATCAGCACGTATTGATGTTTTCCGTGAGCAGTATCATGCTTTGTGACATTATTCATCTCGTTTCTACATCATCGGTCAATCAAATTACTAATATCTTCGCTAAGGCGCATCAACACAAGATTTTTTGTTTTAGATTTTCCTCTCCTGATTTCGGTTGATGTGTTTGATGTCACCTTGAGCTTTACGGTGGGGATATTAGAGATATTCAATAGATTCTCCATATCTCCCTTGATCGTGTTTATACTTGATTGATCATATTTAATTATAATTGATACTATAATATTTTGTAACATTATATAGTCATAGTATAACACCTATAAATAACTCATGTATTCCTCCTAGATTAAATTACACAATTTTATTATGCATATTTTTCTCTGTCCATATGGTCTAAAGGTCAAACAATAACTTCTCATTATAGTGGGCCTCATTATTTGTGTTTTTCAAAAAGCAAAAAGTTATTTTTATTTTCCGCTAAAATGTAAAACAATTTGAAAAAAAAATTATCGAAAAAATTATGTCCATTTTTTTTCGGTCGAAATATGTCAATTTATATGCTAGTGTTTGAATATTTTAAAAATTTTGAGTGCTTAAAAAAGTTAATGTGTGTCCGCTGCAAGATTTACCTTAAGTTAAAGGTAAAAATCTATCTAGACATTCATTTAGAATCTTCACCTTTACTTGTGATCCATAGATACTCCTTGTCAAGCATAGTTAACAAAAAGTTTATCGTTTCCCTAAATTCTAATTGCGCATACGGCAAAAGAAAATGTCAGTATATTACCATCTTCTTTCATTACTTAATAGAACTCAATATGGAAATATGATATGTCAATTTATATGCTAGTGTTTGTGGATTTTGAAAATTTTGAGTGCTTTAAAAAGTATAATTTGTGTCCACCGCAATATTTAAATAAAGTTGAAAGTAAAAATCTGTCTAGACATTCATTTAGAATCATCTCCTTTACTTGTGATCCATAGATACACCTTGTCAAGCATAGTTAAGAAGAAAATTTTCGTTTCCCTAAATGCTTATTGCACAAATGGGAAAGGAAAATGTCAATATGTTAGCATCTTCTTTCATCACTTAATAGACCTCAATTTTGAAAGATGACAGACTCCAAGATAGAAGGGAAATAGCTTAGCGATTTTTCTTTTTCCTCATTTGCTAAATTAATTTTGGAGAATCTCTTGAAAGTATTTGTGTCGTTGTCAAAGGACTCCAATGTTGTTTTGAAGTAGGTCCGGGAGTGATGATGCAGTTGAGGTCAGGAAAACATAGCCATCCCCCCCTTTTTTTTTTAATAGTCGCATTTAAACATATTCTAGACATGTTTTTAGTGGTTCCGTAGATCATGCCCAAATATGTCGGAAGCTCCGACGAATCCACCGTGCAATGAACTCTGGCCAAGGCTAAAATCAACCCCAGCGACCCTTTAAGTTAGGGAACAATTCAACTGTCCTCTCATTTGACATCTTATACAAGTCATATAAAGAGAGTCTTGACGGTCTCAGTGAACAAGGCCAAGTAGATGATTAAACTACTCATGATTTTTATATACACTTCACATCTCTCTCTCAAGCCTGCGAGTTAGTCACTTACATAAAAAAGAGGCCTTTGGATTGATGATGTCCCACATTGCTTGAGTCTGCACAAGTGAGGCTGTACACGTACGTGATTCCATGAAAGGTGAGGCTCTATATGCACTTACTTGTGTCCCTCAGGCTTCTAACCTAGTTTCACCAATTCTCTATGGTAAGTACACTGTCAGTGTCATAAGTTGTGTACGACGCTCACTTTGGTGCCAAAAGTTTCTGTCGGATCACTTAAGTATCAAAAAGTTTGAAAAACGCTCACTTTTGTGCTAACTTCGATCTGGTTGGCCGGAAATCCGACATGACCTTTTTTATTTATTAATTTCTTATGTTGATGTGGCTCGCCGGAAAGTCCAGTTAGCATTTAAAGCAAGAAACAACGTCGTCTAGTTACATTTCCCCCCAAATAAGAACCCTAATTTGCCAAATTGAAAGAAATCCCCAATTTCAAACCCTAATTATTGTTGACGAGCCCAAAACTCCCTGGACATGTGCCAGGTGGATGTCTCGACCTCCTCCTCCGTAATCGAAAGACGAGATGATGATGCCGCCTCCGGCGGATGCTTTCCAATGGATAGATCCAGCGGCAAACACAGGGCTGAGGAGCTAGGGGGGGGGGGGACGCTCGCGATGTCTCCCCATGACCTCGAGCCCCGATCGAGGACCTCTTCCCTTATCGCATGATCTTCTACTAGTAGGTCAGACGGTTGACTCGATTTCGATTCTATGCCCGACGCCACCACTTGTGCAATGGCTTGACGCTCGACAGTGAGAAGATATCTCGAGTCAGAGGGTTGAGGAGATAGGTCACGCTGTAGAGGTCCTAGAAGCAATGCGACCCATGACCCGAAGCTCCAGCTCCGTGGAGCCATGACCTCCCGACCAAGTTGGGGGAATGGGGCTTTGAGCTATGGCTCAGGTCTGAGCCGAGGACTTCACACGCCGCTCACTGCACATGCATGGTGGCGGAGGGTGGATTGTCAATGATGTGGGGCCATCCTCTGTAGACGGACTTGAGCTTTGTGGAGGAGCTCTAGTAGAATGGAGCGATAGCAACCTTTTCCTCCTTGGCGTTTCATGCCGAGAAGAAAAAAAAAAGCAAGGAAGAACAATAGATGTGAACATTGAAGAAGAAGAAAAGGAAGAAGATGGACCGATTTTCTTTCTTCTTCATTGGACAGTAGCCAAGAGAGTCCACATGGACTGATTTTCTGTAAAAAAAAAAAAAAAAAATGCCCAGTCATATACAATTTTTAATTAAACAAGCTACGTCATTTTTTGGCATAAATTTTTCGCCGGAGGCACTTAATTGATCGTTTTTTTGCCGGTTTGGCACTTAAGTGATCCGACAAAAATTTTTGGCACAAAAGTGAACGTCATACACAACTTTTGACACTGATAGTATACTTCTCCCCTTGTTCTCAGTCTATCACTTACACAAAAATAAAAAACAAGAGGCCTCGGGCAAGTACGAAATCTCACAAGTGAGCCTGTATATATGCTTGGTCCAAGAAAGGTGAGTCTATCTAGACAAGTCATTTGGGCATGCCTTGAGCTTCTGCCTGCACTTCACATTAGTCCTTCAAGGGACTCTTTGCTTCAAAGAAGACCATCGGTTGTCGTACCCTTTCCAGAAGATCGGTGCTTTGAAATTTAATTTTATGTTGCGTGTGCATGTCCACTAGTTTTCCTTCAATTTCCTCCATGAATAACCTTATTTGCAATTCAAAGTTAGCTAACACTGATGTAAATGAAGAGTCACTCTCCCCTTCAAGGCGCAGTGAGAAGTTACACAATTGCAGTTATATAGATAATTTATTTATATGAAATTACAGTTATATAGCTAGCTTGGTAAAAGCTTTTGCACAAATATATCATATCAAGAGTCACAGTTCCAATAGCCTATTGAGTATCGAACTTCCATAACTACTAGAATATCATTCATTCGATTCTAGCACTCTCTTCAACACATCATTGATGGTACTTTCAGTGGCTATTCACGGACCTTGAAAAGGAGAAGAAGGATCATCTACTTCCGAAAGAAATCTGAAGAATTTCTTGGGGAATCTATGGGTAGGCAAGAGACAATTTAGCGAATTTAATTGAAACATCTTAATAACTTGAGGAAAAGAAAGCAAAAATGACTCCAATATGACTAGGCTTTACATGAAGAAGATTTGGTCTCCTGTGCGTCCAACTTCATGCCACAAAATTTTCGTGGGTTGCGATTTTCCAACCAATAGTGTCCCTTGATCCCATTTGAATTGCCATTACCCTTTCAGCTCCTCAGTCGCAATCTCATAGGGAATCGCTCTTGATCATGGGTGTAATCAATTTAAATTTCAGCGAGATTATTATTTCCACAACCTAAGTAATGCTTTGATTCGTTAATTCTTATGCAGAACTACTAAATTGGAAGTTTAGAGTGCCAACTAAAATTCTTTTTTATGATGAAGTTCACCTAAAATCAGTGAATCAAAGACCCATGAAAAATCTTATTAATCTCGTGAATCGGGTAAGATGTAAGTTAAAACCCAATTATTTATATACTGTGAAAATGAAATTGCTTGCATTTGATGAGTTATATAGGGAATCAAACCGATGCAATGCGTACAATCCTCTCTCTTTCACCAACATCCTAAAAACATATGGTGCGTCAAACTTGTGGACCGCGTCGGTTGGCCCATAATAGGCCGAAGAGACCTAATCCATTCCCCAACAAATCCTGCGGCGTTTAGACAGCGACAATCAATTTAACCCAATGTTCATTTCCAACCCGAGCCATTAGGGTTTTTTCTAACTTTTTCGTTTGAATGGTCCTTTTCTTATACCTGTTCTTTCGGCTAATAAACTTCTCAACGGTATCACGAGAATGTCGAGATCCGTAATGGAAATAAGTGCTCGTCATTCACCATGACATACGCACCCACGTCGTAATCTCTCTTTCGTTGTCCATCTTGCGTTCGATCATTAGACTTTTCCGATCAAATCCACGTGCAGTCGGGTCTCTTGTCAAGCACATTTGTTGCACGTCTTATCATATGGATCAAGGTCAACGTCAAAGTTTTAATTCTAAAGGCAACCAGACTTTTCTCAAATTCCTTTCCAGCCAATTTTTTTCAGTTCTTTTTTTTTTTTTTTTTTGGTTTTTCCGATTTATGGATCAAGCCAGCTGTCTCTGAACTTTTTATGTACATTACAGTTGGATTTTAACTAGAAAAGAAAAAAATAGCAAAATACCACAAGTTCTTGAGCACTTGAGATTATCATCATCTCATGTTACCTGAACGTCCGGAATAGTTAGATGATAAAAATTATCTAATATAGATTACTACTCAATGTTAAAAAATCGCAGCCATTGTTTATCTTATATCCTTCATTCAATTGAATACTTATTCTTTTTTTGTTCAATGAAGTATCTTGACATCTCAAATGTCAATGTGTACTAACAATGCTGGTGTGGGCACTAATCTTGCTGTTCATATTAATATTCGATGTGGCCTCTTAAAATGATTTAACTTCCTCCCTTTTCTCTCTTTCATCACCAAAAAAAAAAAAAAAAAAAAACCTGTTCATTTAAGCAAATGGTCCACTGTCGGCCGCTGCTAACAGCAACATAGTCATATAGCACCACCGCTTTCAACCTTATCAACTGTCGGCACCAATTTACCGCCTCAATCATACTCTCTTACCACCGTGAACCTACTTTGTTATCTGTGTCTTGGGTCTACCTTCCAATAGAGATTGACCCATGAGTCGAGGCGTGCAAAAGCCGCACGACCAATGGTTAGGAGTCATGCCTTAGATCGGTGGTCACGACCTCCAAATTCAAGTCTGTGGAGGCCGCACGACCTCACCTAAGAGTTGTGACCATCCATCAAAGGAAGGAGGGAGCATGGTGCTACTGGTAAATAATTCTTATTTGAAGCAAAGTTCACTTTAGCCCTTATTTTGAGATAATGGCTTTAGTTTGTTGTCTTCTTTGAAATTTTCCCAAAATGAAGAGACACTCTCAACTTCAAAGAGACAATGTGAAGTTACACACAATTATTAGGGATTGGCCTGGCGGCCACCCTTCCCACATGGTAAAAAGAGGTGAGGAAGCCAATTCCCCACCTTTTCAAGGAAATTGTGGGTGAGAATGTATAGTTTTAGATGTGAACTTCAACTCACATGCTCTACAAAGAGGTGGAATAAAAGTATGAGAGTGTAGGTTACAATAGAATAGACAAAAAAAAAAAAAAAAAAAGAATTACACACTTGTGATTATATACATAATTTTTTTTATGAAATTACAAATATATAGATAGCTTGGTAACAGCTTTTGCATTGTTCCAATAGCCTAGTGAGTATTAACCTTCCATAACTACTAGAAAATCAACGGATCATTGATGGTACTTTTAGTGGCTCTTCTCAATGGAACCTGAGAAGGAGAAGAAGAATAATTTGCTTCCGAAAGAAATTGAATAGTTCCTCAGGGAGTCTATGGTAGGCAAGAGAAAATCCAATGAACTGAATTGAAACGTCTTAGTAACTTAAGGAAAAGAAAGCGAAAATGACTCCAAATCGAGTATGTTTTACATGAAGAAGATTTGGTTCTCTTGCACGTCCGACTTCATGTCATAAATTTTCGTGGGTTGTGATTTTCCAACCAACAGCGTCATAGGGAATCGCCAACAACCTTTGAGCTCCTCAGCCGCAATCTAATAGGGAATCACTCTTGATCATAAGTGTAATCGATAAAAAAATTTAGTGACATTATTATTTCCACAACCTAAGTGATGCTTTGATTTGATAATTCTTATGCAGAACTACTAAATTGAATAGTTAAAATGAGTCAACTAAAATCCTTTTTTTATGGTGAGGCTCACCTGAAATCGATGAATCAGATACCTTTGAAAAGTCTTATTAATGTCGTAAGTCAGGTAAGATTTTAGTTGAAATCTAGTTAAATACGTATCGCAATAATGAAATTGCTTGCACTCGATGTGACCTAGAGGATCAAATTGTTGCTAATGCATACAATTCTCTCTTCCACCAATAATCCTAAGTGATAACGGGCCATAATAAGCCGAGGAGACCTAATCCTTTCACCAACAAGTCCTGTGGAGTTCAGACAGCGGCAATCAATTTAACCCGACCCATTATCATCTCCAACCCGAGTCTTCAGGGTTTTTCTGGAACTTTTTCGTTAGAATGGTACTCTCTTATGCCTTTTCTTTTGGCTAATCCACTTTTCAACTGTATCACAAGATTGCCGAGATCCATGAAGGACAAATAGATTCTTTTGACGATAAGTTCTTCCTTACTTTTATACTCCATTCATACGATCATAGGACTTTTCTGTTCAAATCCTCAAGCCGTCGGGTCTCTTGTCAACCACTTCTATTACACGTTTGTCACATGGCTCAAGGTCAACTACCTCCAGATTCGAGGTAGTGGAGGCCGCACGATCTTAGACTTGGGAGTCGCAACCATCCATCAGAGGATGTTGGGGGAGAGAGAGAGAGGGAGAGAGAGAAAGAGAGGTGCTGATGAATAACTACAATAACATAATACTTATGTTAATATAATCACGTGTGTGCTAGAAATTTTATTTAATCATAAATGAACTATTAAAATATAGATAAATATCTTATCTATAAAAAACTTGACACATAATAATTTACATTTGGCTGAAACTTATGAATCACGGTTAACTCTGAAAGTTATAAATTTTACATTTTTTACATTCCATCTAATTCGGATTTTGGGTGTATTTTAAGAATTCCGATGCTATTACCACTCATTACATTGTCATATATGAAACGAAACAATGAAATAGTGTCGCATTGCTTAAGCCAGACAGCGTAATAGCTATCATATTACAGCCTCATTTTATGATTGCATAATCGTTGTTTAAGAATCAATTTGCTACGAGGCTTCTTCGAACATGGTCCCTCTCTAGTTCTCTACAATTTTGAGATGTACCGTAGGAGAGGTTACGTTCACAGTGACGTTAATCGAACACCCGAAAATGCCACACCCGTGAAGCCGTGACCCTCCTCCATTTCCTCACGAACTCAAACTCCCAAAAAGTTGATGGGCCATTTCGCATATAATGTGCATTCCCCCATCCAATATCTCTCACTACACGACATAGCTCTCTACACATTGGCAATTCTGTCTCTTGCTCAACATCACCAAGAAAAGAGAAATCCTTCGCAGGTCCAGAGAAATCAAGAAGCCATATGTCGATCGAAGCACTGGCAATGGCCGGCGTCGACCACGCGAAATGCGACATCAAATGGCAGGATTTTGATCTGGATGCTGAGCCGCCTCCTCCACATCTGCTGGATGAAGACAACGATATATTGAACTCCATCGTCGATGCACGAGATGATTGCCGGAGGAGGAGTTTGGGGATTGATGAAGATCGGCGGATGAAGTTGAAGATGGTCAGATGGGCCAAATATGTTGCTTCCGCGCATGGAATTCCACTCGAACTCAAAAGGAAAGAGGATCGACTTAGATAAAAAGTTTTGCCTTTCTTTAAATGATTCTGAAGGGTTTTTTATGGGGCTTGTACTGCCGTGTAATACCTGTGTTTGACTTTTAATCCTATACACTTGAAGGCTTATATTAGAATGGCCATCGAACTGCTTTTTATGTGCTCATCAAGGGTGATTGATTTAAGAGTGAGTATGTTCTAGATCGGGAACTAAGAACTTACCATGTCAAAGTCACTTCCTAGTTATTAGAATTGAGAACAGTATCGATTCTAGGTTGATGCCAAGGTCAACCCCAGACCGGCCAACTTTTTTTTTTTTTTTCAATTTCATTTTTTTTTATTAATTAATCTATCATATACATGTTTTTGCAGAAGTTCTCAATTAGTACACCATAATGATATGCAAGCGTTAGAATGCTCAACCTCATTACTTTTCTAGCAAAATTTCTGAATTAAGAAACTTGGAGTTTTGGTTTTCAACTGTAAAAACCGGTTCTACCCAAGAACTGGCCTTGAAACCAGTTCAAGGCCAAGAACCGAGAATCCAAACAATCAAGGCTGGTTCCCAAATTTTTTTATTTTGGAGCTGAATTGGTCCCCATGTGGGCCGGCTTGGAATTAGCTAAGGCTAATTCTGTTTGATTTCTGAGTTGAATTGACCCGATTGCTCACTCCGAGTGCTCATATAACTGAACTTGAGGTAGGTAACATAATGCGAGTGGAATGACTTGTTTTGCTTATAATTTGATCAATTAGTCTATTCTAGGCATGGTCTGCAAATTAAAAGCTGCTTGTTTGAGACAAATTGATAATACTTGAGATATAGCTTTATTTTTCCATTTGACTTGCAAAATATTGGGGTTGTCAACCGTGGGGGTAAAAGTTATTGATATATTAAAAAGTTAGTATGTCTATAGTATTCTTATAATTTAAACCCAATGTTTACTATATTTTCATTTACTAAACTAGGTTGTACACATATCGCAAGGTCAGTTCTGCACCAGCAAAATGTGAAATTAACATGTGACGACTGACGAGGTTGAGTTTGTCACCCTCTTATTGTCTTTTTACTTTGCTCTGTCTTTTTCCTTTTTTTCTCTGTTAAATTGCAAATACAATCCTCTGGAGTATGAAGTTGCAAAGATCTCTCAGCCTGTTGCCTCAAGGACAGATAATTCCGAAAAGGGAAAGTTCATAGGGCATCTTGCTATTACATTGCAGCTACGAGACAAACTTTTATTTCTTCGGCACTACAGAATGCAAGATCATGTATACTTCTCCTATTACCTCAAAAGAAATGAAATCACAACAGAAACTGAGAATGGAATATTTCTATGCAACCAAAATTTCAAGATTGATTGATTTGCTTCAGGTCATGAATTAGATCTTCTTGTTGTGAGCCGATCTCTGCTGTCCGAGCTCTTGAAGCAGAGCTCCCAAATCAGACCAAGAAGACCCACCTTTTTCCACAGCCCCTCTTGCAATCTCTGCAAGTGCTTTCGCCCTCCTCCTCATTTCCTCTTCTTCCTCATCCACCAGGACTCTCTTCACTGCCTCCTCCACTCTCTCGCTCTTCACACTGTTGCCGAAGAACCTCGCCCACTGCTTAACCCCGATGTCAACCCCAATCTTCAGGACCCGGGTCACAAACTTCTCGTTGTAGAATTGCTCTGCCGTGACGGCCAAGTACCATTGGCATGCCGGCCGTAACTGCCTCCACGAGTTCCATCCGCAATGTGTCACAAAACCCCGATTGCCTCATGATCGAGAATCAGCACCTCAGGAGCCCAGCCCCTGATGATGAGGCCCTTGTTTCGGATCTTGATTTGTACCCATCGGGCAACTACTCTTCTTTGCCCTTTTCCACATTCGGATCCTTCTTCACCACCCAGATGAATCGATGGCCTGATGCTTCTAGTCCGACTGCGATCGCATTGAAATTTGCAATGCTTCTGAAGCAAATGTAGATTACTGAGTTGGGTCGCTTCGAATATAATATAATAGTTGGACTCTCTTTTCACTTGGTAGTGAGGTCCACTTTATTTTTATAAAGAACAGAAGAAGGTTTGAAATGTCAAAAAATTGAAAAAACAAAAAGAAAGAAAACAAAAAAGAGAAAAAGGGTGAACAGTGGTCACTCACTTTTAAGAGCACGAACCAGTTCGGGAGAGAGAGAGAGAATAGAAGAAAGGAAAGAAAGAGAAAAGAAGAAGAAGAAGAAAGGGAAAGAAAGGAAAGGGGATTTGGCATGTGCATGTCGCGGATGCCTCGCCAAGCCGACTCGACTTCGTAACGTAACGCTCGGTAGGAGATTAAGCCCCTCCTTCGTCCAATCGAAGTATTTTTCGGGTTTAGGGCTCAAATTGGAATTTTAGGAAAATTGAGCGGCGAAGTCCATTTTTGAGTCGTTAAGCCTTGTATTTTTGTAGAAATGATAATTTAGGGTGTGATGGAACCATGGGATTCTATAGATCTTGATTTAAGCTTACGGTTTGCCCAAAACAAAATTTCGAAGTTTCCCATGTCTAGTGAACAGTGTGTGTCTAGTAGATTTGAGCCCGTATTTTGTTGGTTTTTGGCTTGATTCTAGGACGGTCAAGTTGGTATTCTTGTAGCATGTGTGAAGGGCTTTCTATTAACTATAAATATGTTCGGAATGGGGTTCGGAGGAGAAAGTTATGGCATAATTAAGTTATGTGCCGAAACTCTGCATTGCGGATGGCTTGAATAATCACTTTGGGTATGCGATTTGTTAGACTGTAGGAGTCATTTTGTTAGCATTAGGACGTAGTTTAGTTGATTTGTAGTCAAGGTAGAGTTTTATTTGATTTTAATATTATTTCTCGATTATTTGATAGGGTTGCGAGTTCAACGATACGAATATCGTTTGTTGTTTGATTATAGAAGAAGAGGTCAGTGGTACTATATATTCTTTGGTTTTGTAAAACCATGCCTTGAAGTATATATGTATATATATTAAATTGAGAAGCACATTTTTATTGCATAAAAGCCGGATTGAGCATTTGTTAATCTTTGGTTGATTATGAATGTCTCGAAAGCGTGTTTTACAAAGTGTGTAGAGTAATATATATGAAAAATTGCTTTACAATTGGTTTATGGAAATATTTATGATGATTTGAGAAATAGATAGGAAATAAATGATGGGCTATGTTGCAAATGTTATTTGCTTGGTTTATGAGGTTGAATTCTGGATTGGTTTTGCTAGTATTGGAGGATAGTTGTTTATGCTCAATATGATTGTGAACCCGATTAAATGTTTTTGGGGTATGCGAGGTAAGTATACTAGAAGTGCCAAAAATTGTGTATAATGCTCACTTTGGTGCCAAAAGTTTATTATGGATCACTTAAGTGCCAACAAATTTGAAAAATAATCATTTTAGTACCAACACCAATTTAATTGGTCGGAAATCCGACGTGGCACTTTTTTTATTTATTTATTAATTTTGAAACGATGTGGCTTGTCGGAGAGTACAGTCAAGCATCCAAACAACAAAATGATGCCGTTTGACATCTTTCCCCAAGTAAGAACCCTAAATTCCCAAGAGAGAGAGAGAGAGAGAGAGAGAGAGAGAGAGAGAGAGAGAGAGAGAGAGAAGGCATGGGCTTCCTCCTCGTCTTCTTCCTCGAAGAACAACACTAGTAGTGGCACCAGTAGCGTCACCAGCAACAGCACCAACAACAGCACTGACACCTTCGACCCCCATTCTTCCTCCTCCTCCTTCACCCTTGCCTCTTATTCTTCCCGCCCCTTCTTACTTGAGCAACAACCTTAGCCTCTCCTCGATCACTTAGTCAAGCAACTACGATGGTGCAAGCGACAGTGGCAGAGCGACGGTGGCCAAGCGATGGCGGGTGAACAATGGTGGCCGAGTGACGCCGGGTGAATGACAAAGAAACCCTACTTTTAGTCCCCAAGCTATATGGTGTCGTTTTTGTAAGATTGTCCATGTATGATGGCAAAACGACATCGTTTTTTAAGGATGATGTAAAATGATGTTGTTTAAAAGCCACCTCAACACTTTTTTTTTTTTTTTATAAATATAAAAGCCACGTAATTAATTTGGCTAGAATCTCTCACCTTTGGTGGCATTAAAGTGATCGTTTTTCTCTCCGATTTGGCATTTGAGTGATCCGACGAAAACTTTTGGTACCAAAGTGAGCATCGTATACAATTTTTGGCACTTTTAGTGTACTTTCCCTTGGGGTATGCATATTGAGTTTAGGATATCCTTTTAGGCTGAGCAACCAGCTTTATAGGTTAGACCTTGCCAATGGGGAATCTTGGTCACTTTATCACTAAGCGTTGTGTCGTAACTATGGTAGAGTATTGAGTAATAGATTAGTCAATAGATGGACCATTAATTTGTGATATTTGATGGAGATTATTCAATGGACTTGACCATTGATACTTGATAGTGATTTAAATTATTTTTTTTATATTAGTATAAAACTTTGATGATAAGAAATAATTCTTATATGATTCGATATGTATTTTATATACTGAGTTCGAATTATGAAGTTTGACATTATTCTGTATATATGCATAGTGATTGCTCGATTTGCTTAGAAGATATGTATTACTCACTGAGTTTTTGTTGCTCATTCCACTCGTCCTTTAATCTTTTAAGGTTCCTCAGTTAATGGCGAATAGAGCAAGAGCGTCGTTAGTGGGAAACTTTTGGGAGTGCTATTTTTGTGTATAGCTTAAGAAAGTGGTGTATTTAGTTATTACTAATTGTTGGGTTGGCTGGGTTCTAGTTGTGATTGTTCTTTTTGGTAGATTTATAGTAACTTTGATGTTGTGACCAACCTGTTGGTTTATTTAATATGTATATATGTTTTGAGATATATATGTTGATATCAAGTTATTGATTATATTTGAGGCCGCATCTTTTGTGCGGAAGGATGGCCGTGTCATCCCCATTATTTTTGTGGTTTTGGGGTGTGACAGCTTTGAGTCAAGCCACTGGAGGCACTCATGCTGGTCAATGGATGCGCGGTTGCCCCTGTGTGCTTTGTCCTTAGTCTCCTTATTGCACAATGAGAGTGGGCCGAAGAACCAGGATCGTTTCCCTAGGAAAGTCCTGTAATGGTTAGCGTAAGCTGGCTAGAGATCGTAGAAGCTGTTCATGACAACTCCGAAACTCCTTTTCTCCGATTCCTTCACCTCGTTGTAGAACTTGGTGAACTCGGTCTCTTCCCTGACAAAGTGCGACAACTGCATCTTGGACAGGATGATTTGTCCGGGGAAATTGGGGATAACGAAGGGCTCCGAATTGCGTGACACCTTCTTGTGAGGCTCATAAAGCCTCACACATTCTATGCCAGCAATAAAGAAGGACTCGTCCTGTGGAAAACAAGCCCAGGGATTCCGCACTTGGCCGCGACCTCAAGTGTCCAAGCGAAGAACATGTCTGAGACTAGACAATCAGGGGCAAGTTTCTCTATCAGCAGCTTGAGCTGTTCGCCCAGCATCATGATGGCTCTCATGAATTGCTTGCGCATTTCATCTGTAGTGACCTTATTCAGATTGTCAGAGTCTTCTGGCACGCCAACCTCTTTCAGGGGCAATGTCATCATGATAACATCAATGTTGAAGCCCGAATCCTTGGTTTTCATGACGGATTTCAAGAAGATGGGCTTGTCATGGAGGGTGGCGATGAGGGTGGACTTGCAGCCTCTAATGGCGAAGAGTTTGGCCATGTCAATCATCGGGATCATGTGGCCTGAAGACATGGAAGAGAAGAAGAAAATGTGAAACTGATGGCTTTCACTTCCCATTTGGCCTCTCAGAGTTTCTGCTACGGGAACGTATTCAGGTGATGCTGGGGAGCACGGTTGTGATGCTGTTGACCTTTGTAAGCCGGGGTTTGCTTGTAGACTTCAAACCTAGGACAAATATATAAGGAGGGGTTTGGGAATATAGAAAGGGGTGATGAGAGAAAGATAAGTTTGATTTCTTCCATGCTTTAGCTGTCTTATAAAATTCCTAATTTAGATAAGATGATGACGAGTTTCCGTGTTTGCCAAGATTGCAAAAGAGAATAAAGGAGCTCAGTCTAGATTTGGCGTGATTAACAAAAATGAGTGGAATCTGTCTTCTAGTGAGGATTACATATTCTCTCCCGTCAAGCATGGAAGTCATGGCCAATCAATGAAAGAGGTCGTTGATTTACTTGTGGAGTTCTGCAGAGACGCCATCCCATCAGAATATTCTACGGGACATCCAATTTGGAAGGTCCATTACAATCTGTGAAAGGAAAATTCACTTCATTTTATTTTTTATTTTTATGATCCTATCCTATTCTATATCTATTTTACAAGCCACTAATTATACTATGTACTGTGCACAAATTATGAAATCTAGTGACTTTTGCCTATATCTGGGTGAGGGATCCACGCCCTTGCCGGCAACAAGTGAGGGCATCGGCTCTCACCCAGATTTGGATGAGGGCTACGATCCTTGGTAGAAGACGCCATTGCCTAGACCTAGTGAGGGAATCGTGGTCTACGCCCAGACCAAGCAAGGGCATTGCGACCCGCACTTGGATTTGGGCACTTGGATTTGGGCAAGGGTTGACGCCCTTGCCTGTGGTTGATGAGGTCATAGAGGTCCTCACCCATGGCCAGCAAGAGTCTGAGATCTAGGGTTAGAAAAAAAAAATTCAAAAAAATATTAAATACTATTAAAAATTATTCACATCAATAACGACTATGTTACATAAGATGTTGGACATCCATGCCAGCAATTTCTTGCTAAAATTGATTAGATAAATTCAATTGAAAAGACTAAAATGTTTATGATTTAATAGATAAAATTAAACAATTTAGAATTGAAACAATATAAATGCAATATGTTCAAAACTTTTAAGATAATTTTTCTATTTGTAGAATATGATGTTGCAAAAATCTCTATGCTCTGTTGTGGAGAAAGATAATTCAGAAAAGGGAAAGTACATAGGGCATCTTGCTATTGAATTGCAACTATGGGACCAACTTTAATTTTTTTGTTTTTTGGTCGGCAAAAGATTATTTTATATCAAAAAGGAAATGTAGATAGATACATCTTGAGAACGTAACAAGTCCAAAAGAGGGTGCGGAAGAAATGAAACCCAATTAAAAGAAAGAGAGTTGAGGAGTCGAGCTTTGACGACCGAACCGGCGACATTACCCTCAGTTCTAGAACGATGGACTAAGCGAAAGTTGGACAAAAATGTCAATAAATGGCTGCACGCTTTGACCAGTTATCTTTCCTCCCACGTGGGTTGCTCAGCACCAAAGGTCTTGCCAAACTAAAGATTGGTTGTCAGATTCAGCCATCCACTTTTGACCGGGTTGAGACAAAGCATACCGAAGACCTTGCACCAACTTTTTATTTCTTTGGCATCACAGAATTCAAGACAATGTATACTTTTCCTTTATCTCAAAAGAAATAAAGGCTTTCAAAAGAAATAAAAGCTTATCCTACACATTGAATGATCACAACTCGTAAAATAAATCCACGAAAAGAAACGGCAAATCTAGCAATTTTCTCTACGGCTAAGACAACAGAAACTGAGAATGGAGGATTTCTGCACAACCAAAAATTCAAGATTGATTGCTTCAAGTCATGAATCAGATCTTGTTGTGAGCCAATCTCTGCTGTCCCAGCTCTTGAAGCAGAGCTCCCAAATCAGACCAAGAAGATCCCCCTTCTTCCACTGCCCCTCTTGCCATCTCTGCAAGTGCTTTGGCCCTCCTCCTCATTTCCTCTGCTTCCTCACCCACCAGGACTCTCTTCACTGCATCCTCCACCCTCTCGCTCTTCATGCTGTCGCCGAACTGCTTCACCCACTGCTTCACCCCTATGCTGACCCCGACCTTGAGCACCTGGGTCACGAACTTCTCGTTGAAGAATTGCTCTGCCTCTACCGGCCAAGTCATCATTGGCACGCCGGCCGTGATCGCCTCCAGTGCGGAGTTCCACCCACAATGTGTCACGAAACCCCCAATCGCCTCATGATCGAGAATCAGCACCTGAGGAGCCCAGCCCCTGATGATGAGGCCCTTGTTTCGGATTCTTGATTCGTACCCATCAGGCAACCACTCTTCTTTGCCTTCTTCCACATTCGGGTCCTTCTTCACCACCCAAATGAATTGTTGACCTGACGCTTCTAGTCCAACTGCGATCTCGTGGAGCTGAGCAACATTGAAATTTGCCATGCTTCCGAAGCAAATGTAGATCACTGAGTTGGGTTGCCTCGAGTCAAGCCACTTGAGGCACTCGTGCTGGTCGATGGATGCCTGGTTGCCCGTGTGATTTGTCCTCACTCTCCTTATTGCACAATGAGAGCGGGCCGACGAACCAGGATTGTCTCCCTAGGAATGTCCTGTAATGGTCAGCATAAGCTGGCTCGAGCTCGTAGAAGCTGTTCATGATGACCCCGAAACTCCTCTTCTCCGATTCCATCATCTCATTGAGGAGCTTGGTGACCTCAGTCTCTTCCCTGTAAACGTCTGGCAACTGCATCCTGGACATTGTGATTTCCCCAGGGAAGTTGGGGATAACGAAGGGCTCCGAATCGTACGATACCCTCTTTTGAGGTTCATAGAGCCTCATTCATTCCATGCTCGCAATGGAGAAGGCACTTGTCCCGTGGAAAACGAGCCTAGGGATTCCCCACTTGGCAGCAATCTCGGTTGTCCAGGGGAGGAGCATGTCCGAGACTAGACAATTGGGGGCAAGTTTCTCTATCAGCCGCTCGAGCTGTTGGTCCAGCATCTTGATAGCTCTAAAGAATTGCTTACGTATTTCCACCGTAGTGACCTTGTTCATATTGTCACAGTCTTCTGGCAAGCCGACTTCTTTGAGGGGCAATGTCACTGTGATGACATCGATGTCGAAGCCAGCATCCTTGGTTTTCACGATGGATTTCAAGAAGGTGGGCTTGTCATGGGGGGTGGCGATGAGAGTGGACTTACAGCCTCTAATGGCGAATAATTTGGCCATGTCGATCATTGGGATCATGTGGCCTGAAGCCATGAAAGGGAAGAAGAAAACGTGAACCTGATGGCTTTCACCCATTTGGCCTCTCAGGAGAGTTTCCGCTACAGGAACGTATTCGGGAATGATGCTGGGGAAGCACAAGAATGGTTGGGGTTGTGACGCTGTTGAATTTTGAAAGCTGAGGTTTGTTTTTAGACCTCAAACTGAGGACAAATATTAGACCTGTTAAACGGGTGGGTCGGGTCGGGTCGGGTTTGGATCGGGTCATAAATGGTCTGACCCAAATCGACCCATTTAATCCGTTTATGACCCATTTATTGTAGTGCAAATTTTTTGACCCATACCCGACCCGACTTATACCCAACCCATACCCGACCCATTTAACGAAACATAAAAAAGCTTATATATATTTTTTAAAATGGTATTGCTAACATGATTTTATACAATACAAATTTTAAAAATAATTATTTAAAAAAATCGAATTTTAATTATTATTATTATTTTTAAAAATTATATTTTTATTATTTTTATTTAAAAAAATTAAAATTTTAATTATTTTTAATTTTCTTTTTCTCTTTTCTTTTTCTTCTTTCTTCTTCCTCTTCTTTGGCCGGCCGCCGCCACGACGACGGCCGCGACCGGCCACAGGTGAGCGGCTCGCCGGCTTGCCTCACGCCGGCGAGCGCGAGCTCGCCCTTCCGGATCTGGGCGAGGTTGGAGCCTCGCCCGACACGGCAAGTTCGAGTCTCGCCCGATCGGCGAGGCTCGGGCCTCGCGGACGTCGGCGAGGCCTTCGCCTCGCCGGACGTCGGTGAGGCCTTCGCCTCGCCAGATCTGGCGAGGCTCGAGCCTCAGCGGACGTCGGTGAGGCCTTCGCCTCGCCGGACGTCGGCGAGGCCTTTGCCTCGCTAGATCTGGCGAGCTCGAGGCTCGCCTGGCCGGTCGCCGGCCATCGCCGTGCCGGCGACCGGAGGAAGAAAAAAAAAAAGGAAAGAAAAAAGAAAAAAAGAATTATAATTTCAGTTTTTATAAAAAAAAAATTATAAAGTTAAAGAGAAGAAAGAGAGATAATGAGGTTTTGAATGAAAAATGGGTTAATAAATGGGTCATAAACGGGTCAAAGAGCTGACCCATTTAAAACTCATATATCTTAGTGTTTACCCATTAAAACTTATTATGGGTGCTTTATAAGATAAAAGCTTGACCCATTAATGACCCATTTAACTATAAATGGGTTCATAAATGGGTTGCACAACCCATTTAACACCTCTAACAAATATATAAGGAGGGGTTTGGAGGGAATAAAGAAAGGGGCGATGAGAGAAGACAAGTTTGATTTCTCCTCTGCTTTAGATATTTTATTAAATTCCTGACCGTGTTTACCAATAACTTGTGATTGAGAAAGAGGACAAGAAAGCTCAATCTAGATTAGGAGTGATTAAGCAAGATGAGTCGACTACATGTGTCTTCTAGTCAATATCTCTTACGTCATGTATGACGAGTTGCGCAAGATGGGCCTCCCATCAGAATTGGCTACGGGACATCCAATTTGGAAAGTTCAGTACTTTGTGCGCGAGGAAAGGTCACTGTGGATGACTAATACGGGGTCAATGAAGCTCGAAACATACTCATCTATCCATCCAACTGCTGCGGGAAAAACGCAGCAATGGTGCCCCAACAAACGATTATTTATTTGATGTGATTTTTGAAAAACGATCACTTGAATGACTAGTAATTCTAATTTGTCAGAAAATTTGACATGGCTCGCTGGAGTCACCTAAATGGGAGTTTTCAAGATATTTTTTTTTTACCAAAGAGGTCGTTTATAAAGTTTTGGGATTAGATTGATTACTAAGAAAATTTTTGCTCTAGAATTCATAAAATTAGAAATTGACAAAAGGTCAGAGCGAGCCAAAAGAAAAATCAGAAAGCTAATATTCTAATTATGCCATTAATTTTATTTCTTTCAAAGGTCTCGAAAGCAATATCGTGGATGAAAAATTCTCTCCGAATAATTTCATTTAAATTCACAAAAATCTATTTGGTTTCCTAAAAAAAAAAGAAGTAAATAAAACTTTCTTCACGTCTCTTAACTTTGGAGATAGGAATAGTAGGAACGTTGTAACTTTGGTTTGGCACTCACTTGAGTGCGATAATTTATGTTTTGTCCACTTAAGTGCCATATCGGGGTAGAATTGATTATCTGAGTGCCACTTTTGGCAAATCGTCTCGCGTGGATTTTTTTAATTAATTTCCCATTCTAACATGCATTTTTTTTTTGTTTTTTTGATTTTTTTATTAATTATCCACATCAGCGTCGATGATGCCACATAAGACTATCGGCATCAACGTTGGATTTTCCATTAAGGCAAACCACCAGTGGCACTTAAGTGATTAATTTTTCAAATTTATGGCCCTTGAGTGAGTGCCATATGAAAGTTATAATACTCCTAGTGTACTTATCCCAAAAATGATTATACATGTGTTCATTGAAGGAGTAATTAGTTAAATATTTGGGAAAATCATCAATTTAGTCTTAAATCTATTATACACATATTAATTCAGTTTTAATTCCAATTTTGTCAATAAAGTCCTGCACATTTATGCAATATTTAAAGGTAGTCTTTCCTAATGAATGTCGTAGCAAATTGTGATGTGGAAATTAGTAGTTTGCCTATATCAGCATGTCACTTAAGACAGCCGATGATGATTAGACATCATGTCAGTGATTTTCGGTGGTAATTGGTGGGAAAGACTACTTTGAAATATTGCCCAAAAGTTTATAACTACATTGGCGAATCTGAAAAGTAGGGCCAATTAGTAGAATAATTAGTTATTGACAAGAAAATTATGATAATTGTAATTGCATATAAGAAAATTTAATTAAACCATTGGCAAAAAAACACATTTTTTGTCAACTTTAAATGCATCAAAATTTCCAAAGAAAGAGAACTTGGCATGAGTGGACATATAAATGCTAAAACTTCCAAAAGGTCCATTTATGTGCTAAAATCGGAGAAGAAATGAACAGTTAAGTATCAACAACAAGAATTTTTGGTCAAACAGCTAACGTGGCATTTTTTTTATAACAATTTTAAATGATGTGGCATTTTTTTTAAAAAAAAAAATCATTTTGAAGCTAAGATATGATGATTTAAGGGTGTCACGTCCCGAACTTCGAGCGTGTACACATCCCTCGGTGGTTGATAAAATTTGTGACGTTCCTAGGTTGCGTCGCCAACCCAATCGATTATGCACATGTGGAAGCGAACAACCATCTCCAGACATTGTTAACATAGGATAGAAAAGCAGGACAATCAATTTAAACAAATATACTTTATAAACAAACCAGGTCAGCCTGCAAGGTTATATAAAAAAGTGAAGGCTTCAAAAAGGGCTACCTAGCTAACCCTACCTCGGACCCTATCTACTTGGGATTCGAATCTATCATGACACCGTCAGGGATGTCAATGTCAAGTGGGTCAGCTACCTTCTCACCCTTGACAGTGGGTGCATCGAAACCAATCAGGGGACTCTCCCGTTCCCCATTAGGCCCATGACGAAATCACGCCTTGAATAAATGAGGTACCAACTGTGGTAGGCTCTTCATCGACCAAGATCGTGGTCATGATGAGCTCACGGGTCCAGGGGATCCTGGGGATAGGGAAGAGGGTACTCTGCTCACTATACCCTCATGGCTGCCCTAAGCGAACCGGATGAACTTCCATCTAGGGACTTGTAAAAAGTTAAACCATGACTGGGTGAAACAATGTCTCAATGAGTTCACACCCTAAATGGACGAGGAAGCAGAGAAGGAGGATGAAGATCGGTGGCAGCGAGATGAAGACTTTGCTGATTTCAACCGGTGCAGAGGCTTGGCTTCGTGGGCTGAAGACACAAGCGGATGGAGAAGGCAGCGTTGGGGGTGTGGATACATGGACGATGTTGGCAAATTGGGGGGTCAACTTTGCTGGGGTTTTTCCCTTGATTGACCGAGGGAACTCGATACTTGGACGTGTGGCAAATAAGAACTTTCGGTGGTGGGGATTCGGTGGAGTGGCGAGCTGTTTCGGTGGAGAGGAGAAGAGAGTAGTCTTCGGTGGGGTGTAGGCGGTGAAATGAGAGATGGCACGCGGCAGAGATTGAAGAAAAAAGGACTGGCAAGTCTTCAAAGGAAAATTGAGAGAGCAGCAAAAGCAAAACTCGGCTGAAAGAGAAAGAACTTGTCGCACGAGAGAGAGAGAAACGGCTTCGTGAGAGAGAGAGAGAGAGAGAGAGAGAGAGAGAGAGGCTGTGAAGTAGGGAAGCAGCTGGCAAATCTTGCCGAAGAAGCTGCGCTGGGGGAAATTTCTACAAGCCCTATCCATCCAATTAACTACTTGGTCTCTTAATACTTTCCAACCAACTTAATTCCACCAATTTATCCAATTTAAAGCCAAAAATTGCTGTCTTCTTCTAGATCCGAATTTCACAATCTTTGGTCTTCAATTTCTTCAATAAATCCCCCTTCAATTTCTTCAACAAATTCCCAAAATTGAAGTCCAAATTTTGTTGTAGAAAAATCCCATATAATTTTTTGCAAGTCCCTAACACCCAAAGGTTCGGTAAGGAGGCCAAAATTTCATTCAATTTGGCCCATCCGAATTTCCGTTAATTTTTTGTAACGTCCGAATTGATTTTCCGTAAAAAGCCCGAACTCGATGGAATTTCTCCAAAAGACAAGACGACGTCCTATAAATGAATCGTAACATGCTTGGACGTCCGATTTCTAAAACAGTATTCAATTTTTTGGTTAAAATCGATCGAATGCGATTTTAGTCCAATCCGACCTATCGGGTAGCTTTTAGGGATTTTACTGCAGTTATATCCCTTAACAGCTTTGCCCAATAGATTGGTTAGCTCATGAGTGATCAGCTCAGAGAAAAAGGACCATAGGCGGGCTGATGAGATGCCCATTTCAGGATGTTACAAGCGACAACTCCAGCAATGCTTCTTCTTCTTGCACGAGTTTAGGTGCTGATTTTCGAAGAGCCTTGAGTCATCAACAAGCTAAGCAATGGTAACGAAAAGATAAGCCTCTAAACTAGAAGTTATCCGCTAATTTTGTCAAGGGAACTTGTGGAACTAGCCAAATGGTGGAGGATTAGGTGTAATGTTGCTGTTTTATGTTGGATTGAGCTAGATGAACTCTAGGTTGAAGCTGTGAGTCCTTGCATGTTATGTTAGAGCCTTGCATGTTTCGGAAATAGAGTGTGAGTAAGTTGTGTTAGTCAACCAAGGTGGAGATGATTGCCGAGTGAGGAAAAGCAATGCATGTTGCGGTAGATGAGTCGAGGTGCGAGTATTTGCTTTGAACCAAGCTGTGGAAGGTTCTATGTAAGTGAAGACCTACTGTGATTACCCTTAGATGCTGTGGAGGAGTGTCTAGATACTACAAAAGGGATTTGTGGAGAAACTAACGGTTTGGGTTGAGCTAAAGATGAAGAAAATGGACCAAAACTTTCTATTCTAGAGGAATAGAGATAGAAAAACCTTTTGTTTTATGTCGCCTTTAATTTTAATGGTGTAGATAAGGAAAAGAACAAGTCTACTTGAGAGAACATCCATTAGATTAGGTTTGCCATCTAGTTATAGCAAAAATTGATACGAAGATGTGTTGGCGAGAGTGTTTTCTTTGAACTAGTAAGCTGTACCTTAGAAGACAGCAAAGGTGATTCTACAAATTTTTTGTAATTTTCTAGATAGAATTGGACCTTAAACTCTTATGAAAGTTGTAGGAAACATCCTTAGGAATAACATATCAAAATCTAAGAACAAACGGTCAAGGGTCGGGTAGTGAAACGATCTTTCTTCTATAGGTACTAAATCTAGAAGATGCTGCAGAATTTTAGAAACAAGACAGCAAATTACTGCTCTTAATATATTGAGATATAGACTTAAGTTTCTTGATGGAAAATGTTAATCTATGTCTCTTCTATAACATACTAAAATTTTGTAATATTCCGATAAGATTAGACATACTTTCCGTGTCTATGTTCGAACCTGCCCACAATTGCTCATATACTGCTTTGATCTGAGAATGTGCATTTGTTGTTGTGTCCTTTGTACTTGGCTTTCATGACATATATGGAGTCTAATGACCTCATGATAGTGGTTAGTTCAAGCATGAGCATGCCCCTTCCATCATTTGAAGTGAAGTGATTGTATAGTTACCAAGAGAGACATATGCGTGCAATGAGTGTGATGCTTTGTGCTTAATTATGGGGCAAAACTGTTAGGCATGGTATGGGACGTGCCAAAATGGTTTTACTTTATAATCAGGACTTGTGTGATGTTTGGCGCACGGGAGTGATGTGTTCTGATTATTGATTATGCTTGAGTGAATTGTGTGTTCTTGAGGTCTTGTGCATGATGTGATGACATTAATCAAAGGTGTGATCTGTGAAATGTGCACTTGAATGAGCAAGAGATTTCCATCGGTACTGAGATGCCGGTGATGCTTCGGGGAGTGGGATGCCCATGTTGTGTGTTCTTGGATGCCTCGGTTATGGGATACTAGGACGCCTCGGAGTGAGATGCCCCTTGCTATATGTTCTTGGGATGCCTCAATTGTGTGATACTGATATGCCTCAGAGTGAGATGCCCATTATAGAAATATTGTGGATGTCCAAATGTGGGATTCTGGAAGTGACTCGATCAGGCCGGCGGTGTTCCGATGGGTAAACTGATCGAGGGTGGACTTGATATTCACACTATAATATAAATTCCACATGGCGTGTGAGTTCATCCACTGTTATTGCATTACATCTTGGCACAAATTTAGAGCATGAGGTATATAGGTGCACTTAGCATTTTGGGTATAGAGCGATCATTCATGTGGTGCATCAATATATATTTAGTATTACCTGTGACAGTCCCGACTTAGTATCTTAAGCTATTTGGTTGTGTTTCTCTTGTCTTCTTTGGCAGCTGTGGATTGTCTAGGTTAGAGTCTTATTATTTTTTTACCGGGCATCGCTCATTGCTTATTTTTTTTAGATTGTTAGTATGGACGTGCCTTTGGTTGCTTGTTACGGGATGATAGCACGTATCGAGGTTTCTTTTCATGATGTGTTTGATCTTGATGTTGAGATGACCTTTTCAAAGTATGAGGCTACTCTGTGGATGGACGACGGTAGAGCGGATATAAATTTGATGAAGCTTGTTGCGTGGTTCATAAACCACGAAGGGGAGATGTTTGGCCCACTTCCTTTTGGTGCTGGAGGACTTGGAGCTGAGACGGATGGCGCTTAGGCATCTAGATTGTGTAGAAGCTAGAGGAACACCTTTTTTTTTATGATGGATGTGGGCTTGTGTGGGATAGTGGAGTTAGAAACCCCCGCCCTTTTCCCCTGGTTGTTTACTTACACCTTTGCTTTTGAACTTGTAAGTATGTTGTACATAGGTGGAAAAACTATGTAGGTAATCTAGGTTGATTTTTGTAAGCCCGAATGTTGTTAAAAGGAAAGTAATGAAGCTTCTCTTGATCTTTATATATGATCCTGGTTGTATTATCTAATGTTAGTTGACAGGATTATTGCAGGATAACCTTGTTATATAAAGTTTAGATTTCAAAATATTCATGTTATACATGCTAACCTTTAAAGGTGAACGCTGTGGTTGAACGATTGAAATTAATAAGTTCTATAAGTTGATAATCCATATAATTTCCACTTGGGCTTAGTACATGACACAACTGGGACGTCACACGTGCACTGTCACATTCGATGCCATATTTGAACATTTGATTTTTTTACAAATTCATATTATTTTTAATTTTTGGCTTGATAAGATATGTGCAACCCCATAGGTTGGGGGTTGCATTTCTTGGAAATGAACCGAGGCCCCACCTTCTTTATGTAACCCATAAAGTCATCGAAACTCCGTCACGACCCGAACCCTGGGCTCATGCACATCCCTCAATGGTCGATTTATTATTTGCAACATACCAGGAATTGTTGCCGACCCATTCATTATTTTGCACATGCAGAAACGTAAAACAATCTCCATACAACAAAACAATGGGATAGAAACGTAGGATATCATTTTTCACAAGTCACACCTACAACATCATAGTACTTATATATATATAACACCCCAAGTTCTGATACAAAAAGTGAAGCTGTTCGATTACCCACTAACTAAGCTTCTATCTATAAGACTGGGGTTTACTATTGCACTATCATACTTCTCGATTTCTCAGGGGTGAGTTGTCACCCTACATCCAATCTTGACGGAAAACCCGTCATCACTTGGAAGGAGATAGCGAGAGTCCTATTCCTCCTTTACTACAACCAATTGTACACGACCTGGCCTTCCTCCATTTAGGGACAAGAAAAATTTTAGCCCACACGAGGTGAGATCACATCTCAGCGAGTAAATCCCCTAAATCCAGATTAGGAGAATGGTACACTCAACATACAATCTAATCGCCTTTCTCACACTTTCTTAATACCAATACTTTCCTGCATGTTAGTGTCAATTAAATCATGCATAAGATATCGATATCATATATCATCATAATACTTTTAACACATACATATGTAAGGATATAAACGTCACATAATTACATGGACCCCCAATTACCATACAAAACCGTTATGGCACGTCCCATACCGCACCACATAGTTCTGTCTTTTAATTAGGTCTCTCACTTTTACCCATTTATGTGTCACAAATGATTTCACTACTCAGATAACAGTCTTCCGACATAACCAGGCATTTCACGTGTCACAAATAATTTCAATGCTAAGATAACAGTCTTTCGACATAACCGGGCATTTTATGTATCACAAATGATTTCAATGCTCAGATAGCAGTCTTTCGGCATAACCCGGCATTTCATGTGTCACAAATGATTTAAATGCTCAGATAACAGTCTTCCGGCATAACCGGGCATCGCCTCGCACTGTCGAGCGCGGCATCGTCTACATCTAGACGGCATTTCATATAGGAGCATCGGTCCAGCCTCCACTGCGACCGGCATCCGTTGACTGGGGGCATTCCCGAAGGAGCATCGCCCGGCCCCAAAGGCTCGTGGCGGAATCTCATGTCATGAACGCATATGATCAATGTCACACTTCAATAATCGGTTACACATAGCATTCACAGTCTCAATTAAGCAATTTCATAGCAAGAATACTCTAAAACAAACATACACTCTTACTAACCAAAATTCATAGAAAATAGTCCAATTACGCTCTCTCAAATTCGAAGTCAGAAACCCACTCATAAGAACTCGAAAAATTCTCAAATTTGAACATATACTAGAAAACACAATTTTTTTTTTTCATGAAGACATCGAGATCCAAATTCCTCCGGATCCGGCCCAAAAATTCTTTCTATCCAGCACAAAAATCGAGTTCAGTTCCAAAGAGCCTAACTCATCGAAATCAGTTCATTTTTGGGTCGAAATCTAGTCCGTTTGATTTGAAATTCAAGTATGTTAAACTAAAAGTTATAACGAACAACTTTCATGAAGAAACCGATTGGAAATTCGACCTCTAAAAGTCAGTAACAGCCCTCGGCATCATAACAGGTCACGGTTTATAGAACTGTCTGAATTACTGCTTCAAGGATGACGTCATGAAAATCGTCATCTTTTTAAATTCTCAAAAAAAAAAAAAAAAAAAAAATTCTGAGAACAATATATGTTATTATTTAGGATGTCTAAAACATTTCTTCAGAATAGAATTCATTCAAAATTGCAACATACAGTTGTCTACGAAATTAGCAAAACACCCACATCCTAGAAACTATTTCAGAAATCAGCTACTATTCTAGTCCGAATCTTCCTCCACAACGTTTGTCTTGCTCTCTAAACCCTATCTAAGTTTTTCCATGTCTATCCTAACATCCCTAACCAACATCCATCCATATATAACGTCATCTACATCTTTCTAACTTGTATGAATTCCTAATAGAGGTACTCAACCCCTAGTCCAGATTTAGAAGACAACTCACCTATTCATGGCTAACGGTGGTTCTTGTTGGTGGTTGGACAGCAACACAGAAACCAGCCTTGAGCCTCTCAGTGATGCTGTTGAGCCAAAACTGCAGAGGAATGTGCTGTGGTGTGATGGCAACAGCAGCACACGAATCTATAAATTTTTTGATAGAGGGAACTAAATATGATTTTGGTCGGTTTCGCGGTTCTTGTACGAGTGAGGGGGTTTTTCTTCCTCACTCGAACTATCCAACCTATATAAAAAAAACTATGGTGGTAGGTGGTCGACGTTTATGTGGGTCCAAGAATTTTTTTGGTAATGTCACATTCACGCTTTGCTTTGTTTTGTTTCTTAGTCTCCGGTTTGTCGTTCAAGAGGGAGTAGAAATGGAGGTTGCATGTTCAAGGGAAGAGAAAGCAACGGCTTGTACGTTGAAAGAGACAAGGGAGAAGAATAAAATAAGAGGAAGAAAGGAAAAAAGGTGGAAGTTGCTATTGTAAAATACAGTAGACGTCCATGCGTAAGAAAAGGGTGGGGAAGGAGAGAGGAAATTTCTTGGAGGTTTCATTGAAATTTCCTTCAGCTTTTGGCGTATTGTTCCATGGAAATTTTGGCCACCTATCACTATCATAGGCCCCACAAAGTTTCCAACGTTGTCTCTTCTAAATGGAATGAAAGAAAAGGTTGGAATTCATGTAAACTGCTGAATTCAAATTTTGAAGTTGATTCTCGTAGCTTTTTTCCATGGAGATTGAGTTCCTTTCCCTATCAAGTGGTCCCTCTATCTTTTCCAAGTCCATCTCCATTAAATACCAAGGAAATTGAGGTGAAATTGTAGGAGAGAGGAATTCCTACGAATTTCCTTTTGAGGAGACTTCTCTTCTTTCTTTAATTACCAATCTAACATCTAATTCAATAGGGTCAAGTCTCTTAGTAATAACTTATAATATCTCTTAAATTGCTTAACATTAGAGGCCTTAAAATCCTACTTAAAATGTGGCAGTTCCCTTGCTCTTTTAATTTGCTGATCTTGCACATTTCGTGAACAATTCCCATCATCAATAAATTTTGAGAAGATGCAACAATGTCCTTGGGATGAATTGTGACACGTGACAATTCTTAATTTTTGTAATCGACATCATTTCCTCAGTTAATTTCAGTCAAACATGATTTTAGCGCAACCTAAATTATCGGTTAGCTTTTAGGAATTTTCGGTGCAACTAACCGTGGTCGATTATTCCTGAGTCACAATGTACATCTTCGACGCATTGACGACTCTCGATTGTCGTGAAAAATCTCGAGATTTCAATTATGAGCATAGGGTACCAAAACAACAGAAAATTCGGTTTAGTGCCGATCGACGAAAAATTTGTAATTAGTTGGAATCACCCAAGCCTAATTTTATCTCTATCGAATCGACCTATTTCCGATTTTGATAGATTTTCGACGCGCCGAACCGATCCTGTAGACTAACACGGCCGAGTAGTCGATTCCTGGTCGAATTCTCAAGTCTGTTGCGATCAAAATCCTTTAATAACTTTCCGATTAATGTTATCTCATGAGTGATCAGCTCAGAGAATAGCGCTATAAGCACGTCGATGAAAAGCCCGATTTATTTAATTGAAAACAGAAGCGGAAAATCAGACTGTCATAAACTCAATCCTATTTCTTGGTAAATTTATTTTTTTAATATAGCTGGAGAATCCCACTGGTAATAAGGGACACACAGTCACGGACAAGTCAGAATCATTCACAAAAGAATATGAGGGCTTTTCTGGCGTGTTTTCAAGGAAGAAACAAAAGTTGGCCAGCTCACATTAAAATCAAATATAGTTGTCTATTTCTCACCTAATGTTCTGCATTTGCAAGTGGACGCCGTTAAAGGCGCCAGGACTTTTTAACAAGTTTTGGAATTTTTCAAAGACTTCTTAGACGACCATAATGGCCAATCAAAAGCGCTTGAATGAGTAAGAGATTTCCATTGGTACTGAGATGCCGGTGATGCCCCGGGGAGTGGGATGCCCGTGTTGTGTGTTCTTGGATGCCTCGGTTGTGGGATACTGAGATGCCTTGGAGTGACATGCCCCATGCTGTGTGTTCTTGGGATGCTTCGGTTGTGTGATATTGAGATGTCTTGGAGTGAGATGCTCATGATAGAAATATTGTGGATGTCCAGATGTGGAATTCCGGAAGTGACTTGATCGGGCTGGCGGCGTTTCGGTGGGTAAATTGATCGAGGGTGGACTTAATATTCACACTATAAAATAAATTCCACTTGGCGTGTGAGTTCATCCACTACTGTTGCATTACATCTTGGCATGGATTTAGAGCATGAGGTGTATGGGTGCATTTAGCATGTTGGGTATAGAGTGATCATTCATGTGGTGCATCAATATTTATTTAGTATTACCTATGACAATCCTGTTGTAGTATCTTAAGCTATTTGGTTGTGTTTCTCTTGTCTTCTTTGGCAATTGCTCGTTATGGGGTGATAGCACATATCGAGGTTTCTTTTCATGATGTGTTTGATTTTGATGTCGAGATGACCTTTTCGAAGTATGAGGCTACTGTGTGGATGGACGACGGTAGTTCGGATATGATTCAATTACCTGTTCTTTAATTATGCTAGTGGTGGACCACGTGCACCGCACATGATCTTGACGTATTGAGCTTTAAATTTTCCACCAGGACATAAACGTAGACCCTGCCCGCTTTTTGTGGACCCCTCTCTGTCTTCGCGCGCTCCGTGTTCTGATTTTTGGCGACTTCCCTATATTTCCCAGAAAGTCGCCTACATCCTCCCCGCGTTGACTGCCCTCCTTCTCTTCACCGCGTCGATCTTCCTTCGCTGAACCGTCCCAATTAGCCATCTTTACAGAACGGAGAACCGCTCTGGGTGAATAGAGCTGAGAGGATCGGCCCACAGATGGGATCCAATGGAGGTCAGGCTCCTATAATCACCATCGTCGCTTTGGCTGTAGCGAAAGTGTAAGTAATTTAATTCCACTTCTTTTCGATCTCTTGTTTACAGATAATGCACAATATAATAAAACTTTGCTCCTGTACATGTTTAATAAAATTCAGCCTGCTTGTGCAATTCACATTCCTTATCTTACGTCTGGATCAGGTTACAAGTCTGTAATTTTGGTATCACGAACTCGAGGAGTAGGGGTTCGAAGTCAACCTCGAGACTGGACGATCGGTCTGGAGAAGAGGAGGAGGCATTAAGGAGGGACTCAGAGTCAAACTTGAGAACCCAAAATGCATCTAACGAAGAGTATGATGTGTTCCTGAGCTTCCGGGGACCAGATACTCGCAATGGATTCACCAGTTGCCTCAACAGTAGCTTGAGAAATGCGGGAATCCGCGTTTTCTTCGACAACGAAGAACTCAGATTCGGAAAAAAAATTAGTGGCGAGCTTTTGAAAGCACTTGACAAGTCTCAAATTTACGTACCTATCTTCTCTAAGGGTTACGCTAATAGTTCATGGTGTCTCCAGGAGATTGCGCACATGGTAGAATGCACGTCAACATCTAAGGGGAATAAAGAAATACTTCCCATCTTCTATGACGTGAATATTGATGATGTTAAGCTCAAAACCAAGTTGTATAAAAAAGCCATGCCCGAGCACCAGAAGAAGTTTGGCTCCGATGAATTGAAGCGGTGGGAAGATGCCCTTCTTGAGGTTGCACGTATAAAGGGATGGAATCTTAAAGGCAAAAGGTAAATTTCCTCTACTTTTTATGGTTAATATGCACAGTATTTACATTTCATTGAATGAAAGTTCGTCGTTCGAAATTTCCAAACATAAAGCATTTTGACATTTTTTATTTAAGATTTGCATTAGAAGTTAATGAAAGCTAGACCAAAACAGCCGAGAACCCATAATAGAAAATAGAAAATGGCTATTTTTTTTTTTTTTTAAGCTCAACAAATCAAGTCAAACCCAACCCAAACAAGGCCTTTTTTTTTTTTTTAATTGTATTTTTCACTAAATCAATTATTTTACTTAACTGTATTACCAAAATAAGTATAGTACAAATCATGTGATTTTCCGTATTTTTCACCTCTGGTGGTAATCATCAATTTTGTACAATAAAAAAACTCATGTAAAATTGTTCGATTAATAGGAGTAATGCAATTTTAAAATTATACCAAGACATGATTAGATTTTTTATTTATAAAAAGTGCATAATTAACATTATAAAAGCGCACATACGATGCATCCATGCAAAAAAGGGACAGTTAAAAGATTTTACAAAATTTCCATATTATAAAATATTATAATTATTATTTAATGAAAGGAAAATATTGATGTAGTATGAAGAAATTGAACACACACACATCTTTTAAAGGGCTAATTCCAAAAAAAAAAAAAAAAAAACCCAAACTCTAGATCTAATCTCAAATTTACCCCGAACTTTTTTTTGTCTCATAAAAGAACCCGAACTTTAGGTCCAGTCCTAAATCAGCCCCAAACTTTTTTTTCATCTCAGAAAATATTCCAAACTTTAGGTTTAGTCTCAAATCTGCCCCAAACCTTTCTTTTATCTCAAAAAAAAAAAAAAAAAAAAAACTCAAAACTTTAGGTCTAGTCCCAATTCTACCCCTATGTTTTTGTCAAAAAGAAAATCATCAATTTTTACTATATTCCTAAATTTGCCACCATTATCCCTCTGTCCAAAAGTCACCATTAGTAGTTCTTAATTTTTTATATCCTAGAATGGTTTCATCTTGGAAATAATTTTCCACGTCGCCTTATCGATGTGTATTTATTAACGATGTGGAAATGCCACTTTAAGTTGAGACTAGACTACAGGATAGATTTGAGAATATATTAAGATTTTTTTTTTTGGTACAAACGGAGGGTAAAACCCCAAATTGGTACATTAATTAATTGACATGCATCATTTAACTTAGCAATTTGATAGTAAAATTTAACAGAAACTGATGGAAGATAGTTAGAAAATTAGTTTGGGGTAAATTTGTTATATTTATACTAGTACAAGATTTTTTGTGATATTAACTCTTTTTTTTTAAGACAAAACAAAATTAGGGACAAATTTGGGACTTGACTTAAAGTTTAGGGTTTCTTTTGAAAAAAAGGAAAAGTTTGGGGTAGATTTGAATATGAACCTAAACTTTGAAGTTTTTTATGAGACAAAAAAAATTCCAGACATATTTGAAAATGGAACTAAAATTTGGAGTTTTTTTTTTTTTTGGGAATTGGCCCTATAGAGGAGGAGGAAAGACGTGGCGCTGAAAAAAAAAAAATAAAAGAACACAGTGATGGTTAATATTAACTAAGATTTAGTGAAGTTGCTTTATGCCATGTTGGTCATGTGCTAATTATCATCCTGCCTCTTCCATCAACCTTATGACAATATGCCTTCACAAATGTGAACCTGAGTAGCTAGGCCTTTGTGAATACTCGCGGGACCCAGCTCCACCCTACCCGTCCTATCTCTTTTATTGCACGTTGTGATTGTGACATACCAATGAAATCACCGACAACTAATCTTACCTTTTTATGATTCCCTTTGGAAAAAGAGAAAGTAAGGAAAAAGCAAAAGGACAAGGGAAAAAGTGGACACATCATATCAAAGGACAATGATATTGTGAATTTCGAGTTTTGTGCTCTCATGAACCTTAGCATATATATAGTCTTGCCTTGAACAAGTTTTACACTTTTTTGGCTTGAAACCCGTTAAATTTTCACAATTGTTATATCTTGATATGTAATTTGGTCTAATTCCAAAATAAATCCCAAATTTTAGGTTCAATTTCGAATCTACCCCAAACCTTTTTTCTATCTCATAAAAAATCCCAAACTTTAGGTCTAGTCTCAAATATGCCCCAAACTTTTCTCTTTTCTCAGAAAAAACCCTAAGCTTGAAGTCCAATCCCAAATTTACCCCAAATTTTCTTTTTTCTAAAATAAAAATAGTTAATATCACAAAAATCTTGAATTGGTAGACATGTAACAAATTTACCGCAAATTAATTTTTTGACCACCCTCCGTTAGTTTTCGTTAAATTTTACTATTAAATTGTTGAATTAAATGACACATGGCAATTGATGGGTGTATCGATTTGGGATTTTACCTTATGTTTGTGTATAAAAAGATCAACTTTTAGTATATTCTTAAATCTATCAAGTGGTCCTATCCCAATATAAAGTGGCATTTTCACATCGATAATAAATACACATCAACAAGGCGACATGGAAAATTATTTCCAAAATAAAAATTTTCTAGGATTTAAAAATTAAGAACTAATAACCACAACTTTTGGACAGAGGGCTAATAGGAATTTAGGAATATAATAAAAATTGATGATTTTCTTTATGACAAAAAAATTTAGGGTGGCTTTGGGATTGAATCTAAAGTTTTGAGTTTTTTCTAAGACAAAAGAAAAGTTTGGGGTAGATTTAGGATTAGACCTAAAGTTTGAGGTTTTTTCTGAGACAAAAAAATAAAAATAAATTAGGGTAGATTTAGGTCTGGACCTAAAGTTTGGGGTTTTATATAAGACAAAAAGTTCGGGGCAAATTTGAAATTTGACCTAAAGTTTGGGATTTTTTTTTTTTTTTGAATTGGCCCTCTTTTAAACATTGTGTGTGTGAAAAGCATCTCCATGCGCAAAAAGAAGTTTGGCCCTAATGGACTGAAAGAAGGTTCTTATAGAGGGGAATTTTCCTGCACTTTTTCTTTGGAAGAAACTTTGTGTGTAAAAAATTTCAAACTATATCGATGTGGCATTAGATTTAGAAGTTAATGGAATCCTGACTAAGATTGTGCTCGAGAACCTACAAAAGGTAATGAGGTGTGGATGAAAAATGTTTTCTCAAACCCGTAGAAAATTGTGTCAAACCCAACCTGCACCTGAAAATTTCCTGTTCAACTAATTATAATGCATAATTTCCATGCGTAGAGTTATGTATCTACATGTTCCCTGGAGGCCTGTAGTCTATCATGTCTTTGACTGAAACGAAATTTTCATGCTTTGCTGCAGCCAAGGAGAGCAAATTGAATTGATTGTAGAAGAGGTTTCCCGTAAGCTTAATTCAAGACACATGATTGTGACTGGACATTGGGTTGAAGATAGCGCTCGGGTGGAAGACATAATGAAATTGATGGATGTTGGGTCTAATGGTGTACGTTTTGTTGGTATCCATGGTATGGGTGGTGTTGGAAAAACAACTCTTGCTAAAGTCGTGTTCAACAAATTATTATCCCACTTTGAACGCTATAGTTTCCTTGAAGACGTTCGAGCATCATCACAATCTCATGGTGGTCTTCTAGAATTGCAAAAAAAGCTCTTATCAGATTTGGCTGGTCATGGGATTGCTAACCAAATTAAAGATGTTGATTGTGGAATCAAGATGATAAAAAAAGCATTGAGCAATAAAGAAGTACTTATTGTACTTGATGATCTAGACAAGAAAGAGCAACTCGAAAATTTAGCTGGAAAATCTGATTGGTTTTGTTCTGGTAGCAGAATCATTATCACAACTAGAGACGAAAGCGTCCTGATGGCTCAAGTGGGCGTATCTAGTAAAGAGGTCCTCAACCAACCTGAAGGTATTTTCCATTATGAAGTTTGTGAAATGAGATTTGATTTAGCACTTCATTTGTTTTGTAAGCATGCATTTAGAAGTGACTCCGCTCCAGAAGAATATGGTGCTCTTTCAACAGAAATTGTTTGTATAGTGGGCATGCTTCCCTTGGCCGTCACGGTGATAGGGTCCAATCTTTTTGATTGGGGTAAAGATTTGGAGCATTCGGATAAAAGAGAAGTATGGGACGAGACACTACAGAAGTTAAAGAAAGGTCCTTTTAAGGATGTCCAAGATACATTAATGATAAGTTATGAAAGATTAGAGGATAAGCACCAAGAAATATTTTTGGATATTGCCTGCTTTTTCATCAATACTGACAAAACATATCCGATTATCATGTGGAAGGATTGTGGATACTTTCCCAGCATTGCAATGAGGGTTCTCTCTCAAAGGTCCCTTATCAAATTTAAAGAGGATAGATTTTGGATGCATGATCAAGTTCGATATAATAGAATTTGGATGCATGATCAAGTTCGGGACTTTGGAAGGTACATTGTTCTTCAAATATATCCTCGCAAGTTTTGTAGGGTGTGGATTCGCGAGGATGCCCTAAAACTACTGGAAGGAGAAAAGGTAAACGGGAACTGCGTATGTTTGATTTATTTGAATTTTTCTTTCCCATTTAAAGCAGCAATTTGATTAAAATATGCATCCAAAAGATAGCTTCATTTTCCGTCGCTTTTGTCTTGTCGGGGTCACATCTTCTGTCAAACCTTCGGTTAAGGGTCTCAAAGTTTGGAGGGGAGCCAAAAGAGATTGCCTGAAGGTTTGCTTTATTTTCTTAGTTCCAGTGAATTTTTGAAAAACTAAGAACAGTTTACGTGTGTGTGATCCAGGTGAAATGAAAAAAACTTGCTTTATCAAGAAATATTTAGATTATTTGCACTCCGATTTTTTTAGAATAAATGAAGAAGAATTTTAATTAATATGTTGAATTATATTTCCTGAAAAGTAGAAATCGAAAATTTGATTCCTTCATACGCGAAAATTAGTTGATGCAGAAGAGGAGGAAACGACCACTTGTTGAGAAAAAGAGTATGCCATAGTTCGAGAAAGCGCATGTGGCGACTTCAACCACCACAGAAATTGTTTGACCATGCTTTTGAGCCCTCTCTGTTGTAGCTCTGTAAATCGTATGTTGCATGCTCAATATCGAGTTTGTCATGTGCAGAGAAATGAAGATGTGGTAGCACTAAGCCTGACTTCCGATGGCTGCAGCCGTAGCATTGAATCTAAAGAATTAGTTGCTCTACCAAATCTAAGGTTCTTTCGAATGAAAGGCATCGATATTTTGGGCAACTTCGAGAACCTTCTTTTGGAGTTAAGATGGTTTTCTTGGGAAATTATGCATAAGGAATTTTATGTGAAGAGTTTTCAATTTCCTAATTTGATTGTGCTAGACCTTTCAAGGAGCAATATCGAAGATGATTGGGGTGGATGGAGTCAAATGCAGGTACAATATATCTTGCTCTGTTCACGTTCTTTCCATGTTTACAGATTATTCAAGCATGGTACACAGGTGGCGTTCTGCCTTTTGATCTAAAATTTTCTGTGGTAGTCTAACTTCTAGAGTCGACTACTAACAACTAAACACATTTGAAAAGAAAATGAGAGGAAACTATAGAATCACATGGCATCAGCATATCTTCCCAGCAAATGATATTAGGAGCGGAACATCATTGTTTTACTATATTTCGTCCATTCATTACAGACTGCTTTAGTAATCGAGGCACAGAAAAATATGATAAGCGTAAAATCGGTGCTAGCAAGAATCGTTAGCTGTGCTCACCGGTCCATAGTATTATTCAAGCAGCCAGTATCGCCTTGGTTTGAGGAATTCAAAGATTTACGTACTTTAGAGTTTGGAGTTTGGATGCTTTATGGCTTGTTGAAGTCTCTTTTCCAACGGGTCCTATATACTCTTATATTCATTCTGTCTCTTTCAATTTATCATCTTAAGTTTTTTGGTTGAATTTTTTAATTTTATATCAAAGCCAGTGCTATCTCTTCTTTTGCATATATGTGTCTACCCCCATGTGCCGTGGTCAAATTCCACGAGTCTCTCCTAGACTTTGGTCTTCCTTTGGTACAACCTTGTACTCTGCATATTTTTTTCTTCACACTTTTAAAACTCGATCACGATGGGTTATTGTGACATCGTAAGTTTCTTTTATGATGCTTTACAATTTTCCTTTTTGTAACTTAATTACGACTCTACACCATGAAGATGCACGAGTGAGGGATATACAGAAGTGCCCAATTCTCGTATAGTTGATAGACTCGAAATATAGTTTTATGTGTAACGGTCTTAAAACATGGGAAGATTTAAACTTCAATGGCAATTTGCAAGCAGATTTCTATTAATTCAATACTGAAACGAAAACTTGTTTGTGCATTGTAAAATTTGAATGATAGATGGTAAGTTCGAAATCTTGTTGATAAGTAAGAACTGACTGGCAAATTTTTAGTTCAATAAATTATCAACAAAATAACGATTTTACCATCATCAAATCTAAAAGCGGAATACCAATTGTTTTTGAATATTACAAGTGAACCCCTTCATATAATAGTAGATTATGATTTGCGTAGACACTTTAACAAACAAAGTACTATTTTCCATGGTAAATGGTTAGTAAATAGTGGCCTTTGCTTCGATTTTACCGAGTACCAAGTTTTATTTTTCATTAACATACAAATATATTAATTGATTGATCAAGTTGAAGTACTCTTTTAGACTACGAACTATCGTTCGCTGGTAGATTATGGATTGCTTACATACTTTACTAGTAGTATTGGTTAACAATTGCAACTTTTGGACAGAAAAACTATCCTTGTACTATAAAATCGCAGTAAATTGTTAGATTTATTTTGATTTTACAAGTACTTAAGCTTGCGAGTCAGAAAAAGACTAACGACATGATTGATTTACCAGGCTTGCCCTAGTAGAATATAAACAGCCTTTCGTTTTTGTACAAACGAGCTGGTTTTTATTTTGTAGAAAATATGAATTAATTGCTTATATAGTTTACTAGTGGTGTCGACCAGCAGTGATATTCTACAAACAAACTGTTTTATCACTACAAATCTCTAGTAGATTATGAATTTTAGTACTAACTTACTATTCCACCGCTAAGGTTTAGACACGAGTAGTAAATTTATAAAAAAGGAAATAATTTTCAATTACATTGACCGTACATGCTTACCATGAACGGAAGACTATTCCGTTTTCTCCAAAGGAAGTGTTAGAAGCGACCTAGTTGCGCCAATTGCAAGTAAATGAGAGAGTATATTGAGTTATAAAAATGAGAATATTTACTCTGTAAAAGATTTAGGATGATTGATGTGTTTCATTCTTTTTAACTCCACATTTTCTTTTCCTACAGATGACTAAAAAGTTAAAAATTTTGGATTTAACGGATTGCACAAAGTTGATGAGGGCACCTGACTTCTCTAATTTCACATCTTTGGAGACGTTAATACTTGCTCGGTGTTCCAACTTAATCACAATTCACCCCTCCATTTCTAAGCTTCAACTCCTAGAGACTTTGAATGTCAAAGGGTGTGGTTCTCTTCGGGAGTTGCCTGAAGAAGTCAGTTCTCTACAATCTTTGAAGCATATCATCATGCCTGAAAATTTTCAACCCTTGAAGCTTCCGGAGAGATTTGGCAACTTGAAATCTTTGTTGAGTCTTAGATTAAGCCTGCACCCCAAAATTTGCCGAATTCCAGACTCAATTGGGGGGGCAATGAATCTTACACGTGTAACTTTACGCGAGTGCGTGGGGATAAAGGAACTTCCAAGCTCAATTGGAGAATTAAAATTGTTGGAAGAGTTGGATATATCAAACTCAGGCATAGTTGAACTACCCGATCCGATCGGAAACTTAAAGAAACTAAGGGTGTTGACAATAAGTAGAACGAAGATAAAGGAGTTTCCCCATACTATTGGAGGATTGGAGATGCTTGAAGTTTTAGATGGCTACAAATCTTGGGATCTGACAGATAAGAACTTGGAGGAAATTGGGAAGCTATTTCATTTGAAGACATTGAACTTAGCATTCACTAGTGTTTCTAGACTGCCTCCAGAGATAAGTCATCTCCATCTCCAAAATCTTGAAGTGGGTTCAATTGACCTTCAACAAGTGCCGTCTCTTCCATCAAGTTTGAAATTCCTTGCGGTTCAAGCTATGGACTTCTCTCTTGTCCCTCACCCCTCAAGCATCACCGATTTAGGACATCTGGAATTATATAGATTCAGCAATTTGAGAATTAGATATCACTCTACTAGGCAGGACTATGACTCAAAACTTAAAGCAGCTTTGATGAGGGAGCAACCGTGCTATCAGCTTCCATCTCATTTGTCGCACTTGAAACTCAAAAGTATTAGTCCACTGCCACAATTTTCCAACTTATTAAATTTGAGAGTTCTGCATTTAATTGAATGTCCAATATCACACCTGCCGGTCAATCCAGGTCTAACACATCTGAGGGAACTGAACATAACAAGATGTGAATCCCTTGAGGAAATACCAGGTCTGTCACTTTTGAGGAGTCTGGAGCACTTGGAACTAAATGGCTTGGATAGGCTAGTTGAGATTCAAGGTTTGTCGGAACTGGAAACTTTGCAGTACCTCCTCCTTTCCAGTTGCGATTTAATAGGAAAGTTACCCAATTTATCCAAGTTGGGTAAGCTACAACATCTAGAGCTAGAAGCTTGTCCGAATTTAAGATCCATTGAGGGCATCGAGGGCTTAGAAAGCTGGGTGTTTGGTAGTCGTGGCCGCACTATCTTGAAAAGGTTGCTGAATATCCCGAGATCGACTTGGCTTTGCCACAGATTGCCTATAACTGATGTGTTCCTGAGTTTTAAGGGACCAGACACTCATCATAGTATTGTCAGTTATCTTCACTCTCGGTTGCTTTGGAATCAAATGTCTGTTTATAGTGATAATGATGACTTGAGGTCCAATGAAGAGACTGAGGAAACGATTCAAGAGTTCCTCGCTAACTCTAATATCTACATACCCGTCTTCTCTAGGAACTATGTTTCTGGTCATTGGTGTCTCCGCATACTTGCTTACATGGTAAGATGCACGTCAGAATCGAAGGGGAAAAGAAGAATCCTCCCCATTTTCTACGATGTGGAGATTGATGATGTTAAGCTCAAAACTGATTTATACAAAAGTGACCTAGACAAGCACCAGGTGAACTTCGACCACGATGAAGTGAAGTCATGGAAAGAGGCCCTCATTAAGGTCGCAGCATTGAGGGGTTTCGTCTTGAAAAACAACAGGTAAATCTGCTATTTCGCCACTAAATCATGAGGTAAATAAGTAATTCAATTGAACTTTCCCAACACCGAGAGTTTCAAAGTTACCGGAATGCAACCCTTTTGCATACAAATTGTCCACTCAAGCAAATTCAATCTTGTAGAATAAGAAGCGGATCCTTCTTGTCTGTAGTATCTGGAGGAACTCTATGGTCGAATAGAACAAAATTGCATACTATTACAGCCCCGCGCACACTCACACATATATATCTTTTCCGAAGTTAAAGATCTTCAGGTTACAGGTGTTTGAGAAATCAAATCAATGGTTAGATCATCATTTTAAGGGAAAAGAGCACCACAAGTACTGTAATTTTTGGACAACGCTCACTTAAATACCATAACTTGTATATAGTGCTTACTTGAATGTTAGAACTTTCTTTACGATTATTTGAGTGCCATACAACTTTTCAACTGATTATTTAAGTGTTATAACTTTTTAAAAATGGTCACCATAAATGCTATGCCACATCGTATTTTCCGGTGCCTGTGTGAACTTTTTTTAAAAGAAATTGGATGATTAATTGAAAATAATAGTACTCAAGCAAATTTTTTTACAAGTTATGAAACTTATGTGGTTGAAAAAAAAGTTATGGCACTCAAGTAAACGCCATACGAAAGTGTAGCATTGTGGTGTCCTTATCCATCATTTTGAAAACCTTTAAACTTCTGTCTGTCCAACTAAAATGAGCTGTCCTTCAATTGTGCATTGCTGCAGCTACGAAGAAGTACTCCAATCGGTTATTGAAGAGGTTTATCAGGCAAGGAAATTGCTAGATGTTGACTCTTGAAGCCTTCTTTTCGTCGATTGTCAAAGTAAAGGTGAATGGGTTTGCTATCAATATAATGAAATTCTTGCCAACTCCATTCTGATTCTATTGTTTGGAGGATCTAGATATTTCATGTGTTAATGATATTGGTTTACGAGTGTGCATTATTTACAAGGTTAACTAATATGTATGAACGAGTATAGCAGTGAACTCCCATGCTTTATTAGAGGGTTAGTTAAGATAATTTGTCAAGATTTACAAGTGTGCTTTGCAATAAAAGAAAAGGAGCTCCATACACAGTTGGGAAAATTTGAATCATTGGTAGAGTTGGATGGGCAACTCTTAAAGATAGTTGATTTGCCTAATTTAATTGTAAGAGTTTTCCTAGTATATGTTACATTAATTAATATCATAATTTCCTATTTTACGAGGTTGGTCTAAGGTGAGATAGAATGTTTCTTAATCAGTTTAATATGGATCTGGCTAGTGTGGACCGAGTTGAGCCCTGCCTGTAATGAGAGAACGTGGTTGGAAACTCTATAAATAATGCTCAGCTCTCTCCTTTAACCTTAATGCTCATCATTTGGACTACTTTTCCATTTTTTTTTCAAAGTCAGATTACAATCTGAATAATGAATCAAATTCGGACCCCTGTTTTAACCCCTGTTTGGACAGACCTTTAATATTTTTGTTCCATTTTTTCTATTTGGAATCTGAACTTTGCTTATGAATGAAACTTGTTTGTCATCATGTTGGCTATCTTCTGTATAACTTTGATGATTTTTAGACATGTTATGATAGGACAAATTCTCGTGACATTAGCTAAATCTCCTGTTGTTTTGACAAATTTCTGATGTGAGGTTGCTTGTTGTCTGATTTTTGTAAATTCATGTATAGCTCATTCAAGAAAACGTTTTGCACAAAAGTTGTTTGTCATTATGTAATGCATGTTAGGAAATTTTTCCATAGCTAGATTGTCACTGGGTGTTACTCAATTTTGCTGTCCTTGCACGTTTGTTCTGAAATTTCCTGATATGAACACGATTGTGATTGTTTAAACTATATCTTTTAGGTTAGTTTGTGTGTGAAATTAGGACATGCCATCTTCATGAAAATTGTTTTAAATGCTTTTATCTTTTTTGTTAAACAACCGTCATTTTCAAATTGCATCTTTCAAAAAATGTTTTGGCACATGTGATGTTTCTAAAAAACGATTCCTAAAAAAGGTTATTTTCCAAAACTCAATTTGGTATAAGGGAAAATCTTGTTTTGACAATGGAAAGTCGCGGCTTGAATTGTATTCAAAATGCCTGTGACGCTTGTGACTTCTGATGCGAGGCCCGGGTTAGTCTTGGCAATTGAATGTCTTTCATAGCTGAGACATCACCTTGTTTCAAAATTTTTCATGATTGATTTTGAGATATGTTTTTTAAATAAAAATAAAAATCACGTGTACCCTTTATACATATCATCCCATCATGCATTAGAAATTGCTTGTGCTTGTGATTGGTACATGCTCTTGGTAATAAGTGACCCGCTGACGGTTCACTTTCTTGCTTGATTGATTGAGAAACAAGGTCCAAAAGACCTGCATGCATATTTACGTTTTTTTTTTTTTTTTTTTTTTTTTGCAGTCCATGTGAATTTAGATGAATGGTAAGGTTGATGCATGACAACGAGGGAAAACCCTAGGATCATATAGATCACTTGATTAAGAGACTTAGTAGCGTTATTGGCCATATGAGAATACAATTGGTCAATAATTGCTATATGTCACAAAAAATAGATTGGGTAGGTGTCTTAAAGGGACATTTGCATGAAAAACAAAGGTCGACCCCAAGGCCCCAAAACTTGATTTTCGTATTGTACTTCTTTTTAAACGATTGATCTTGACATGATGTCTTATTTTTATTCTTTTTTATTGTTTTGATGTGTATGCTTGTCTCTTTCCATTGTATGCACCTAGTTATAAGTTTCTTATATTAGGTTTAGATTAGGACCCCGAAGATGGAGAAAACATGAAGATGGTGGAGGTCAATGTCCATTTCAACCATTATCATGTAGTATCCGTTTTCCTGACATATGTCTCGGGTTCCATTTGTTGTATAAAATCTGACGAGTTGCGGGTTGCCTCTCTTTCTCTCATCTTTTTCAATTGTGTTTCTCATATATATTTTTTAAATTGCATGATAGATTTACTGCTTTCCTTGATTGTTTACTTACTGTCTTGCAATTTCAATCTGAATAATTGTTTTATTTTCTTGTTTTTCTAGAAATAGAATAGAATGAAAATGACCAACCACGCATGATCATTTAGTTTAGGACAAATGATCTCGAAAATATAAAAAGAAACGCATGGACATGTTAGGAAAACACAAAATACTTTTTAGGTACCAAAAGGGCACTAATAGAAATATTAATGTAACCCAAGTCTCCAAACCTAGATATTTGGTTGCATAGAAATCGAGGGAACTCTCCTGACCCTCGATTGGGTTTTCTAGCCGACCCCCCAAATGAGGCTAGTGGCGACTCTCGTCTTATTTTTTAAGTTGTCATAAACAACTAGATCGTACAAATAACCTGTCGCACGGGGTATGAGTTTCGATGAAACTCACTATGGTTTGGCATACTCAACATGGGAAGTAACCCAAAGGATGAAGTAATGCCATGCTTATGGGTAAGCAATGACGAGATGGCTACCATGGTAAAGGTACCCTTAAATCCAATATCCACACCCGACCCCTTTTTCTAAGGTGTGTTGCTCATGTGGGTATGGATCACGACATTCCGCTGTCATGCAGGGTACGAGCTTCGGAGAGCTCACGATCTCGTGGAGGGAACTCGCGAGAGGCTTGATCCAAAAGGCGAGGTGATGACGTCTTTTGGAAACGCAAGTCGTAAGAGAACTCTCGTGATCAAGTACCCGTAAACTCGACCTTTCCCCCTTTCCTCTCCTTGCAGTGATGAGGGATTCAAGGGCAGCGAGATCGGGTCGCGACACCCAACAAACTCAAAACTTTCACCCTCTAACGGGTCAAAATGAATCGATTTATGATAGCAGTCCATCTTAGCTCGTCGCTTAGTGAGCTAGTCCATGCCAATTATCAAATCAAAGTCATACATGGCTAGGACTAACAAGTCTATCTTCCCCTCTCGCTCACTAATCACTAACTTGCAACCTGGACAACCCAATGCAACTAATACCTTATCCTTTAACGGTGTAGATATGCTAACCACTACTCTAACAATTAAGGACTTAATCCTATCAACTTAACATATTGCTCGACAATAAAAGCATGAGTCACTCCAGGGTCAAACAAAGCATAAGCAGCATGGTCGTTCAGTGAAACCGTACCTGTAATCAAATCAGGCAAGTCATCTGCTTGATCTTTGGTGATGGCATACACTATCCCTTGAGCTGGGGTCTGTTCCGTCCACCATGTGGTGGAAACTATGGTGTTATGCCCCTTATCTGAGCAATTGGTGGCGGCGATCGTAACTACTGTTGTCCCCTCAATCTTCAAGGAAAATCTCTGACCTGGTGACCCTATTGGCTACATTTAAAAGAAGTGGCCATCCTCCGAGGGCATGAGGCCAAACCGTGTCACCCTCCACATAAACGACACATACCATTTGGGTTTGGCGCTGACTTTCCAATTCCACCCTCCCTATTGGGTGGAACATGGCACTTTCCAATTCCTCCATTCCTCGTGTTAAATGGTCTTGTAGGTAGGAGTTATAAGGGGAGGCGTGCTTGTAAATCCTTTGTTTTGCAAATGGTGTGAGGATGAATTAATGTATGAGGGTTTATATTAAAGTGTTGAATGTTTAAATTTAAATGCATGTTTACAAGCTTTAGCACGACACCGCACACACAACTGTGGTCTAAAACCCCAATCGCCTAATCTAGGACCTTAGGAGGGTTTATGGGCGGAATCTACAAGTGAATACTCGTGGTAATCCATTACTTACATAAGCCCGCTCATCCCAACCGATAAAGATAGCACTGACCGACGATAGTAGCAGTGGGTAAACTATTTTTATCCTTTGGGATGGGGACCTTGAAAATCTAGCACCCTCACCTTAGGCATTGAAACCTCACAGTTTCATGCAACATGTGATTTGTGCTTGCCATGTGTTTGGTGGGTAAGATATCGTTCTTTTTTTATCATTCTTATCTTCTTATTCTCCATATTTCAAATATGCGTTTTATATTTCAACGACGATACATTTTAATCATGGGTGCCCTTTTAGGTTTAATTTTAGATGGGTAAACCTGAAGTGGAAGTGGTCCCTGTGCCTGGGAATCTCAAGACTCTATGGGAGAATCTTGACCCAAGACATCAAGACTATGTGGAAAAACGCGTAGGCTTCCTCCTGGCCTTATTAAAAGTCAAACCACGTCTTGCGATGGTGAAAGCATCGGTTCATTTTTGGAATCCCATGACTTCCACTTTCGTGTTTAATCAATATGAATTGACCCCTACAATTGAGGAGTTTGGAAAGCCATCGGATTAGGTAAAGCTTCTTTAGGTTTCATCACTCCTCCTATTGGTCAAAATCCAATATCTCTTCTAAGTCAATTCCTCAATATCTTACCGATAAAATTGAGGCCTTTCTTAAAGGAAATTTTCATTCCATGCCTTAGAATTTCCTTGAATAACATTTCCTTAGCCTTAAGCCTAAATCTGGGAATCAAATTCCTTGTGTCTTGTTAGTCATGTTCTTTGGCTTTGTGGTATTCCCACATACCCAAAAAACAATGGATCCTTTAGTCACGCACATTGTCAATCAAGTGTGCGCATTTAATTGTTGTACACACATGATCCTTGCCAAAACTTTTGTGTCTCTTAATCATTTCAAAGCAAATGGTTGAGGAACTCTTAGAGCCCCATTAAGACTTCTCCAAATTTGGCTCTTTTCACATATCAAAGAATTTGCCCCTCACATGAAGATTGTCGATGTCACGAAATATCATCATCCCATTCTTAGATTTTGCCAAAGAAATGAATTCTTTCCATCATAGTCTTTCTCTACTTGGTTTCATTTCCTCAAAAGCCTCAACCCTAGCTTAATTCAATGGCATGTTCGGTGGTTTGGGAATCCCGAGGTGCGCCTTTTTAGTGGAGTTGACGACCCACTCCCCCTCATGGGATTGACGGGTTTAACGTTATATTACCCTTAAGGGTGCTCTGCCAATATCGCGCGCTTCAAATGATCCCGCCAATCCTCAAGTAGGGGTTATATCATATTGATTATCACGATAAAGTCATTGAGGAAAACCAAATTGACTATATCAAGGCCGCGATTCAAGCTACTATTGGAATTTGGTACTCCCGTTCCTTGCATTATGTGATTGCCATCGATGAAGCTAGCTTGGAAGGAGAGCTGAGGACTCACCAAGCTACTATTGATTACATATATTGTCAAGTAGAACCGGAGCTCAAGGTTCAGTTGCCTAATATTCCCGAGCCTCAAGGTTTTCGGCAAGCTCATATTAAGGAGCAAGAAGAAGATGCCTTGATCAATGAGGAATGCTTGGCCCATGATAACAAGCGTCTCCACACGATCCCACCTAGTCCTTAGGCTTCCATCTCATATTCTTTTCTTGTAAAGGGACTTCCTTTGTGTTTCCCTCCTTTCTATCGAGGTTTCCTTGTATTCATTTTCAATCACATGTAAAATCGAACTACTTTATAGGCTTCAAGAAAGAGAGGTTTTGTTTCCCTTGTAATTGTTCGATGAAATGAATAAAATTCATGAACATTTTCATGTAATTTTTAGAAAAGGAGCATTCTGATTAAATATTTATTGTTGTTCCTTTTCAATTGTATAATTTCTTTTGAAGAAATTTTGATAAGAGGATGTTATATGATACTGGGATTATATACACTTCTTATCATTATTTCATTTGAAGAAAATATAAAATTGACCAGGATTTGTATTTTAATGATTTCTTTTAACTTGCACTAATTCAAATCATCTCCTTTTATAGAGGTTGTGAAAGACGGCTAAAGAACGGTCTATCATACGTACTCGCCACCAAACAAGGATGGAGAATGAAGATACCCGTGCCCGTGTTATTAGCATGGAGAACCAAATGGCGTAGATGATGGCACCGTTAGCTAATCTCTCCAACCAAGTCAAGAACTTAACTTCTGTAATTCCTGCTTCTCCTACCATGAATCCTTCTACTGCACCCTCTAAAGTGCCAGTAGTAGAACCCGTGAGAAAAGGGCCTAATGGAGTGGTTCCCACTGCAACCCCAACAGTTATTAATTTAGAGCCCCCATTTAAGGAGACTCTGACTCCACACTTTGATGAGTAAAGTTCAAGGCACCTCGCAAAGATTAAGGAACGCCTTTGCATGCTACAAGGCTATCAACTGTAGGGGTTTGATAAGTTGTTACCCTTCGCCAAGGTTAAAGTCTCTGAATTCTACAAGGAGCCTGAGTTTACGAGGAAATATGACGGCATGGGATGCCTCAAGACCCATTTAAAGTACTATTTGGGCAAGATGGCCCGTTACTCAAACAATCCTTCGCTCCTAATTAATTCATTTTAGGATAGCTTGGTTGGTCTTGCATTGACATGGTTTATAGAATAGGACTCATAGAAGATCCATATTTGGGAGGATCTTGCTAATGAATTCCTCCAACAATATAAGTTCAACACTGAAATCGCTCCAACTTGAGAGGAATTAGTTTGAGTTGAGAAGAGGAGGGCTGAAACGTTTAGAGCTTATGCTCAAAGATGGAAAGCTACTGCATCTCAAGTAAAGCCACCCTTATCTAAGAAGGAGGCTATGAAATTACTACTTCAAGCCATGCCTCGAGATTTCTTCGAAAAAATGTACAACCACACCTGTATTAACTTTGCCACTCTAGTGGAGTTAGGTGAATGCATTAAGGGGATCATGTGTGAAGGAAGGTTGATCAAGAACACAAATCATCGATATGTCCTGAAGAGAGATAAGGAATCAATTGTGGAGATTGCTTATATATAAAATTCCTCTTCTCATAAGCTATATAATCCTCAGGCTCATAAACCTACCGTGGAGGTAGGGAGTTCTTCCTGATATTTTGAATGCAAAGGAAAAGCTCCTCAAAGGCAATTTACTCCATTGCCTAGACCCATGTCTCAGCTACTTCCAATGCTGATCGAAAGTCATCTCATGGTGAGAGAGACCCCGAGGGATAATCCACCAAAGTTTGCTGGGTTCAACTTTAATAAAACGTGAGTATCATATGGGAGAAAAATGTCATCATGTAGACAACTGTTTGGTGCTCCATTCTAAGATCCAAAATTTGCTAGATAAAAAGATGCTCACTTTTAAGGACTTAATGCCGAATGTCCAATAAAATCCCCTTCTGAAACATTTTGAAGATATCAACATGATTTATGGGGATGCCAATGGATATCCAAAAGTTGGAGCAAATCACGCCATTTGCTAATCGCTGGCTGAAAGGTGACATTGCTCGTGATGAGAAGATAGCTTGGTTAGTGAAGCTAGCTGAGTTGGGAATTATCCAATATGAAGATGATGAGTTCGCTCTAAGACAGATGTCTCTGATTGAAGTCGATTTGTTTGGTGAGGATATAATCTCAAAAGTCATAAGGAAGGTTGGGAATCCAAGTCAAGATGACACTCGAAAGGAGGATTATCAAGCCTCAAAAAACAAAACCCCTATATACCAAGATTTTGACATTGGAAGCGATGATGAATACAAAACTTCTCGTTCGGATCGTGAGTTATAAGGAAAGCCCATGAGAGAGGTGAAGTGGTGGACACCTTGGGACAACCAAGTGGGAAGTACGACTTTATAGTCAAGTATACTCCTCCAAGTTATTTTCAAAACCCCAAAGACATCATCCCTAGTGGATTGGGAGATGAATTCAGGGTCGACTTTGTGGCTATGGTTAAGCCTATTGTGATTGATCTTACCAAGAAGAAAATCCCCTGTGGGGTTGATACAACTAACAAGGGCGTCATCAAAGTCGGCTCATTGATCGATAATTTTGGAGCCATGAAGATCTCAAGAATGGGTTTTGGACCTGTTGTGATTGAATTGCCACCAGAAGTTGGTGAAGGTTCCAATACTAAGGTGACTCCTGCTTATGACACTAAGGTGGTCCCTCGAAACTATAATACAAATGAAATCGACGCTGTCACTTGATCGGGTCAAATCTACCTACCACGTGAAGGTGTGGAAAAGAAGGCCATAAATGATGAGGAAGCTGAACAACTCCTCAAAACACTCAAGACAAGTGAGGCAGAAGTGATAGGCCAATTGCATAAGATGCCTACACAGATTGCCCTAGTGGACCTTTTCAAGACCTCTAAAAAGCATAGAAATACTCTCCTCAAAATTTTAAATGAAGTCCACGTGCCTGAGACCATTGGAGAAGTATAGTTAGAGGACTTGTGGGTGCTATACTTCTTAGAGATCAAATTACTTTCTCTGAGAAAGACCTCCCTCCTGAAGGCCAAGCACACACTAAGGCATTATATGTGTCCGCTCAACATTTTGGGACTAGGATTTCGAGGGTCATAATAGATGATGGTTCTACCTTGAACATTTTCCCTTTATCCACCCTTCATCGATTGGGGATAGAATGGAAAATATCTCCCCTCCAAACATTCCCGTCTGAGCCTTTGATGTGATAAGAAAAGAAATAATAGGGGAAATCGATTTACCACAGATGATTGACCCTATTACCATTGCTAAAAAATTTCAAGTACTGGATATTCCAAGTAACTTTAGCCTGCTATTGGGACGGCCTTGAATCCATGTTGCAGGGATGATTCCCTCCAGTCTTCATCAAATGATGAAACTCTCCACTGATGGAAAGATTGTGACTATCCGATGTGAAAGAGATGTGGAGACTTTCCATAACACTACCATACCTTTCATTGAGCCTGAGGTCAAGGGAGAATCAAGCTACCACTCATTTGAGATGGTGTCTGTCACTCATGTGCCTATTGGGTCAATCATTAGGAAGCCTTAGTTCTCAAAGACCTCCTTGATGTCAAGTAAATAACTGCCAAGAACGGTTTTGCTATTGGGAAAGGTTTGGGTAAGCTTGCCCAAGGCATGCCAAATCCCATTAAGGTGGTCAAGATCAACAAGTGTGAAGGCCTAGGTTATCAGGGTGACTTTAAGAGTCAAGGTAATCATAAAGGCCCAAACATTAAAGGTAAGAGCTACCAACATCTCTTGCCTCCACCTTTGAAGGATTTCTTTCTTGGTCCACCGAAGTTCTTGCAAGAAGAAGAGCCCAATGTCTAACACTTTGCTGGTTTGTTGGAAGATGGTTTGGTTGGCACTATTAGTAAAGATGAAGAGCCTGCAGTTCCCACTGCGTAAGAGATGTTTCTAGTTCATGCATTTCATTTTTATTTGTATTCCATTCATTTCTCCCCTACGAGGGAATTCCATCCATTTCATTCATATGTGCTTGTAATAATCTGGATCATAAACTCTATGGATCCAAGATGATATAAATTATAATGCAATTTTCGCATATCAATAAAATTCAAATTTTGTTAATAAACGTGTGAGGTTTCCCAAATCAGTCCTATGATGATGCTTTGAGGCCTAAGCCTCCACACGATCTATAATTTCAAAATGTTTTAGTGGAACGATGATGTCCAATGACATGAGGACTAGTTCCTAATAATTTTTTTTGAAAACTCAAATTTTAAAACAAAATTTTCATGACATTTATATGCATTGTATTCATTTATATGTATATATACTAACAATTTTTTGATTGCATCTCCGGCATGACATTTCACATCGTGATAGTCATTTACATGGCTTAGATTCACATTCAAAAGATTTTGACAAACCTGATTATTCCGACTTAGAGAATGAGGATGATCCTCGAGTTATTGAAAAAGAATGGTTAAGACATGAAGAGTCCAAGCCTCCTACCACCGAATAGCCAATTGCTGTGAATTTACGAGATCCAGATAACCCTAAAGAAACCATGATTGGGGCATGTCTCTCTTAAGCGGATGCTAATAGATTAATTGGACTTTTGAAAGAGTACCAAGATGTTTTTGCTTGGTCATATGCGGATATGTCGGGTTTAGACCCTGAGATCATGGAACATGCGTTACCACTTGATCCTACTGTTCCACCGAAGAAACAAAAGCTCAGAAGGATGAAACCTGAGTTATCGAAAAAGATTGAAGAAGAAATCATGGAGCTCTTAAATGTTGGTTTCATTGAAGTCACCCATTATGCTGATTGGATTGCTAATATAGTCCCGGTTATGAAGAATGATGGACGAGTCCGAATATGTGTTGATTACCTTGACCTAAATAGGGCAAGCCCTAAGGATGATTTTCCTTTGCCACACATTAATGTCTTAGTTGACAGTATTGCTGGATTCAAACTGTTCTCCTTCATGGATGGATTTTCTGGTTATAATTAAATCCGGATGAAAGAGGAAGATAAGACGAAAAATTCTTTCATCACTCCATGGGGAACATTTTGCTACAAAGTTATGCACTTTTGCTTGAAGAACGTAGGGGCAACATATCAAAGAGCCATGATAACACTATTCCATGACATGATGCATAAAGAGATTGAAGTTTATGTTGAAGATCATGTTGAAGTCTTAAGAAAACTATTTGATCGATTGAGGAAATTCAAGCTGAGGCTTAACCCCACAAAATGCATATTTGGTGTGACATCATGAATTTCTAGTACTGTTTTCAACTAAATAAGTAAGGCATTTTATCGACGCGTCTATAGTGAGATAACTAGACTATCTAGGAAAGTCATTAAGAGATTTTAAAGCAATGGACTTGAGAATTCAACTGCTTGATCGTACTAGTCTGCAAGAGTTATTACGGCATTGTCAAAATCGATAAGAGATTAGGGATAGGTCGATTCCACTGATATGTGTGATCAAAGTGTGAGTGATTCCACTTGATGGCACAATTCTCGTTTAATGACACTAGACCGATTTTCTGTCATTTTGGGTACCTTGTGCCTGTAATTGAAACCTTGAGATTTTTACAACCACTGAGAGTCGCCAATGTATCGAGTGAGTTCATTGTGGCTCGAAGAAAATCGACCATGGGTCATTTGCACAAAAAATATTTGAAAATTACCCGGTAGCCTAGGTCACGCTAAAAACGCGCCCGAGTGAAATTAACCGCGAATTCAGGTCTAATTTCAAAAATTGAAAGTTCTGTTGTGTCACGATCTATCTTAGGAACGTTGACTCATCTTACGAAGAATTTTCAAAGATCCTGAGATTTTTATTGAAAATCATTTTGGACGTCGTGAAAAATTAATGGAAATTCGGAAAGGCCGAATTGAAGGGATTTTTGACTTGCAAACCAAGCTATTTGGCGAAAGGGACTTGTAGAAATTATGTGGGCTTTTTCCTCATCAAACTTTGGACCTCGATTTGTGGAAATCAGAGAGCAAATTGAAGTTCTATTAAGTAAAATTGCAGGCCGGTTTATTGATTGGAATTATGGCATCAATTTAACAAATTGATCGGATTTAAATTGGAATTATGCCAGGATCATCACCCTCCTTCTTCGTGCTCTTCAATTTGTCAACCCCTCTCCATTCTGCTTCCATTTTGATCTTTGAAGAAACCTAGGGACTGCCCCTCTCCACGAAATTCTCTTCGCTAGCAAGTTCGCGTCACCAAAGTCGATCAATCATTAGCGGAGAAGACCAACGCAACTTCCAGATGTAGCAGCTCGTTGAAGATCACATAATTTCTCCACCTTGTTGCCACGCCGAAGCAACTCCACCAACTCTTGTCGCCAGCACACTCCTCCGATCAACAACCTATGCATGAAGCCCCCCATCCTTGAGGTTTCCATCCATCGAGTTCTCTCTTCGTTCCTTGTTGCCACTCACACGAAGCGGATTTCCCTGCAAGCGGCTGTCATGTCTTTTTTCACTTGGCCCCAACTCCACGAAGCCTTGCTGCCAACAAAGCCCACCATCTTCGATCAACAATCGAGCTCCCCCTCTCCCTAGTTGACCATCGAGTGTAGCAACCGAAGCCACATCCACGATCATCTGCTCCATCATCCACCGAGTGCAGCTGCCTTCAACCGCCTGCTTCAATCCACACGTCTTCTCTCCTTCACAGCACGAAGCGAGTCAAACAGCAGCTGGGTTGTTGACCAAGCATCGTCCATCAAAGCCACAAAGCTGCCCGTGTGCGTCTCGGCCTAGCAAGTCCAACACGTTTGCGGCCCAGTAATTGGCACACATCCAGCAGCTTCGGTCTTCTCCAGCAACGCATGTCTTCGGCATAAGTGAACTTCAGTCCAGTAGCCCAGTTTTTTAGGCCCACTTTAGCTTGGTCCATTTAAGTTAGAACCCATTTTCAGTCTTGAAATTCAGCCCAACATTGGCCCAAGAATTCAGCAGTCCAAGCTCGCAATTTTTAGGCCAAAGCCCAAGTCTAAGCCCAGAATTTTCTGTGGGCTTGCAAGACCTTTGGGCCCTGTTCGTGTACTTGTCAACGACGTAAAAAATTCGGAATTCAGCCATCGTCGCGTCGCTATCATGGTGTTCCAGTCTTCGCTTTGCACAAGTAAGTTTTGCTCACTAACCCTTGCTTAGTTTGCTAATGATGCTTAAAGGTTGATTATATTTAATTGAGTGCAATTAGGTTGTTAGATTAGTTTAGAGTAATTTAATTAGTGACTTTATGATGCATGTTAGGTGATTGATTAGTGTAACTAGCAAGTAGAGACGTACTTCTATTTATTGAATGCATCTCGGGATTTTTCCCAATCTGTTCGGGCGTCCAATTAAGCATTACATGCCTAAATTGGATTTTCAATATTTATTTATTAATTATCGAAATTATGTATTTTCCAGAAATTAGACAGGGATATTCAACAACTGGAATTTTATGCTGATTGTCGTGGCACAGTCTGTCTATTTAATTGAGCTTTATTTTGTGCAGAATTGAATTATCTATGAATTTGGGAATTATTCCTGAATTATCTATGCGGAATTGTTGAAAATATATCATGCCTGTGTGGTGATAATTGATCATGCCTGTGTGATGATAATTAATCTTGCTTGTGTGGTGTAGAACGTGCCTGTGTGGCGATAATTGATCATGCTTGTGTGATGATAATTAATCGTGCCTGTGTGGCATAGAACGTGCCTATGTGGTCGTATTTCTATGTGTTGAGTATCGTGCCTGTGTGGCTGAAAGTAATTGGAATGCCTAAAAGTGAACGCACGTAAATTGTTTATATTGGCTCTGTGATTAAATATATATCACCCCAGCGAAAATGACGCCCGAGAACATGCACATAAAGTGTTTATTGTACATCACCTTTGTGAAAACGGTGCCTTAGAAAATATGTGGGATGGGTGATTAGTACATGTTGGCGAAATTGGCGCCTAAGGGAAAATATGTGGTTTGGTGACTAGGTATTATACTGGAAATTGTATAGTATGGTTGGGAGTGACCAAGAGATGATCCGATTGACATGTAATCGACTAGGTCGATTGATCATTGCTTTGATTTGATGTTGTGAATTGATTGATTGAATGGAAATGACTAGTGAATGGTTCGACTGACATGTAATCGACTAAGTTGATTTGATCGATGTTTCAATCCGTGATAATATGTTTGGGTGCCTATTTGAACTGTGCTAATTTACAAGTGGAATCTGAGGCGAAGGAAAGTCCTCTAACCTATGTGTGCATAGGCAGCCCGAATAGTTTATTAGTTTACTAATCAAGTCTTAGTGGGTAGAACTCAGTGAGACGTGGTCTCAACGGTTATTGTATAACCAATTCAGGACCCTGATGAGGAGCTTAAGAAGGAGGAATCTGAGGAGGAGAACCTTGATGTGAAACCTGAGGAGGAGGAATATTTTGAAAAAGAAGATGATGCAGAGAAGGATCTTGAGTACGACCCGGATGAGGACTGAGATCCTAATCGTTTTGTGTGAACCTTGTGTTCTTGTAGATAGATGTGAGATCAGACCTTTGTGAATGGTATGGTAAAATACTATGGGTCGTGCTATGTATAAAAGTAAGGTTGTGAATTGCATTATGAAAAATTATGGCCCTGCTTTTCTATCCCATTGCTTTACTATATGGGAATTTATAATTGTTGTCGCATGTGCTTATAAAAAGGAAAGGGTTGATGATATGTAGTCTTGAGATATCGCATTGAAGACCAAGGTAAGGGACGAGCGCGTGCCTGAGGATCGGGGCATGACATCCCCTTTTTGTGGCATAGAGCGAAGTTTAGAGATTGGAATGATAAGGCGCGATGACCTACCATGTCTTTGGTAGCTAAATGCTAGAATTGCTTGTTGTTTGGGTCACTTTGTTTCTAATTCATGGTGGAATTGGAAGTAGGCTCTAGTGGATAAAGCTGAGCCATGAGTGATCGAGAGTCGAGAACTTTTGCAAAAAGGACTAGTAGGGTCGTAGTTCGGGGTAGAACACCGACTTGAATCGGTACCCGAGGAGGCCTGTGATCGAGCACCAGCAGAGGTTAGCCGAGTGGAGTGACTCCACCTGTTGTAGGGGTAGCAGCCCCTATTGATCCCAATATAGAAGGGATTATGCGAGTACTGGAAGTAATGGGTACAAGAATAAATCAGCAAGCTACTATAGTTGAAGCCGCCGCTCAGGCTGTCGCTACCACCATTGTTGCCGCCGCCGTCGAGGCTGCCCCTGTTGCCGCACTTGCAGTTGCACCTGCCATTGCCCCACCGCAGTGAATTTTGAAGGTCCACCGGGGATTGTAGTCACTAGAAGACCAATCCATAAGCTAGTGGAGCAATTCCTAAAATTGAACCCACTGTTGTTCACCGAGATAGGAGATCCTGAAGCTACTTCTCCATGTGTGACATCAAGATTTTTCAACCCTGTCTTCTACTGAATAAATCGGATATTTCATTAGCGCACCTATAGGGTTATTCTTAGAACTGATCATTCTTGAGATAAATAAATTATCGAGGGAAACTATTAAGAAATTTTAAGGCAATAGACTTGAAAATTCAATCAGGAATCGGCTTCTCGATCGTGCTTATTTTTAGAGGCTGTTATGGCATAGTTAAAAATTGATTTGAGAATAGAGATAAATCTGTTCGACTAAGATGTGTGGCTAATCGTGGCTAACACCACTAAATTAGAAAATTTCTCGTCAACTAACACTAGATTGATTTTCTTATTGTTTTGGTATCCTGTGTGTGGCACCCCTCGACACGGCCCAAAATCCGCTAGGGTCGCCATAGTCCACTTACCTACTTACCTTTTCACTTGTCCTAATAACATTCCACTCTGATACCATTTCAATTGTAGCGGGTCCATAAATCCTGGGGGTTCGTACCATCTACAAACTTTCATATATATATATATATATATATGCATCTTAGGGCCGGATCACTTTTATTTACATACTAAGATGGATTTCACAAGTCGGTATGACAAAAGAGCCAAGAGTATAACTAAGCTCGACTAAGCTAAAAAAGGAACTCGACTATACATCAAACATGTACATCTATCCATCAGCTAGTGTCGGCCATCCCAAAAAGTGGCAACCTCCACCAGTCACACGCTCTTATCACACCCATCCTAATGCATCCACCGGTGGTGACGGCAGCATCCCCATCATCCTCCCATCTCGGTGAATATGGACAAACAAAAACTCTTGTACTACAAGGCCATCAGGCAAGCCCATGTCGTACATGACTAAAACACGGAGGCGGATAAACACCAAACGATGAACACCGAAGCAAGGGTGCTTCGTGCACTCGACCTCGACATCAGACAGTAATCCATAAAACGTACCACGCATGACAGGTGCTAGAGGCATAGCTTAATCTGAAATGTTGGTCCCCAAAGGGGTGAGTACAACCACTCAACAATCAAGATCCATCAAACCACACAATGCATTAGACAAAACAATCAAGATATCATGAGTAAAACACATATCATCCATGCTATCGAGCATACATCACCATGCGGTTGTGCACATATCACTATGTAGTCATACTTGTATTTCCATGAGGTTCATCCCATGCCATATACACATACATACGCATGATTCACATCATTCATACAATCATGAATACATCCCCATGAGATTCATTCAATCCTTCATGATCGCATTCTTAATGTCAAATAATATCAATTCACTTTCATAAGCAGATCATGCATCATGCCATATGCATATACCCATGCACATGATTCAATTTCAATATTTATCTTTCACAAGGATGTCATTGTTTTTCTTTTAGGGACCAATGTTTGTATCCCTTAATTTATCGCTCGCACCCAACCTAGCGTCGCGAGGAGCCTCCGGCACAAACCTTTGAGCATCCGGCACAAACCTCCAAGCATCTCGAAACTCCTAAGGCATCGTCGGCTCACACCTTCGACGGTCTCGTTATTATATATATATAATCTCATATATATCTCATTTTCATCATGGCATTTGATGCAACAATATCAAAGGTCTAAACCATCTTTTGATGTCACATGATATGCCAAACATCATCATATATGCAGCATATATAACCACCCAAGACATCATATTTCGTAGAGCAGTCAATTTATTCTTGAAAATACAGCAAATGTCAGATAAAACAGAATGCACTTCTTTAATAAAAATTATGGAAAATTAGTAAATGATATCAATAAATTCTGAAAATTTGACACAATGTAACAAAGATCCATAGGAAGTTATTTCATGAAGAATTCCATGTCAAGAAAGTTCCACATCACTCACATAGATCCACACATCTCAGCAAAAAAAATTCCAGCACCACTTTTGCACAGTTTTGGAAATAATTTTGATTAGTCCACTAATGAAATCAAAAAATTCTAATATTTTAATATGTCATAGCTGAGATCTAGAGCTAAAAATTTTGTGAAGAAATTGAAGTCATATTCGTGATAGATCAAAATTTATAGTCGTCATACTTTTCATAATCCTCAGTGATTATTTCCAGATCTAATCATTTCAAAGAAAATCATTTCACCGAGTAATATTTGTCCGTTTCTCCTCAAATTTTAGTATGTTATTCCTCAAGATGTTTTTTACAACTCTTATTAAGAACACAAGATCAAATTCGAACTGGATACTTGCACAAAATTCACAGAATCACGATAGATCATCATAACAGTTTCCAGATCTAGTTTCATAAAAAAAAAAATGGTTTCACTGACCTATACTTGTCCGTTTTCTCTCAAATTTTGATATGTTATTCTAAAAGAAGTCCTTTACAACTTTAATCAAGAAGTTGAAGTCAAATTTCAACCAAAACATCACATGAAACTCACGAAATTATCAATGGTCCGACTGTTTTTCTAGAAACAGAATACTAGGTTTGAACACAACTCTTATAATTTCAAAATTCCACACTTCATCCACATCCAAACTTCACCATTCATCACACATAAAACACAGAAAAAAAAGGGTAGATTAATGGACTCTACATGCCTCTAATCCAAGCAAAACACAGTAAGCAAACGGCAGGGCAAGGCGGCTCGACAACAGTGACTCGGCAGCGCGCACGGTAGTGAACGGCCTACCTCTTCCTTTCTCTCTTTCTCTCCTTATCTTCCTCTCACACAACGTCTCTCCCGCTCTTGATTTCACTCTCTCTCCCTCTCTCAGTAACCCTCTCTCTCAATCCGCCCCTTCTCTTTCTTTTTCCCCTCAATAATTTGCAATCATTTGATTTTGCATGGCTAATGCCACTTGGCTCTAGAGGAAAAACACTTGGCAAGCTCCTCTTGCCACTTGGCCTTTTTCCATGCACATGATGGGCCTTCCTTTTGGGCTGGGCCTCACCATCCATCCCTCTCTTCCCTTGGTCGACGGCAGCCCTTCCTCCTTTGGGCTTTTTGGGCCGATCAAATGGTGGGGCTATGGGCTGGTTTGGTCCTTAAATATCCAGCCCACCATCATTCCTAATAATCCACCTTAATTTCCTACTTATATAAATACCTAATTGAAATTCATAAATCCATAAAACTTGCAACATAACTTAATAAATTCCAACTTATAAAACACATAGCCAAGAATGGAATTTTTCCATCAAATAATGATCCATTAAAAGCTTGGCCTTAAACTTATTGCAATTCATGGATCAAATGGCATACAACAAAATTTGATGGTACTTCCATCACCTATCCATCACTCATAGCACATCTAGAGGTTGTCATGAAATTCTAGGATGCCACACTATATCCATATTTGGATCATCGAGATTTTCACGACAATCGAGAGTCACCATTGAATCAAGTGGGTTCATAGTGGCTCGAAGAAAATTGATCACGTGTTATTTGCACTTAAAAATCTAGGTCCCACGCTAAAAACGCGCCAAGTTGAAATTAACCGTCAATTTGAGTTCGATTTTAGAAATTGAAATTTCTGTCATGTCACAATAAGTTCTAGGGGTGGTGACTTAGTCTTAGAAGATTTTTTTGACACCTGACACTTTTTGGGAAAAAGTCGTCATCGGGTTGTTTTAGTGTAGAAATTGCCGAAGACGGTTTTTGATCAAAAAATTGAGATGCAAGATGGGTTATTGGACGAGGAAAAATAGCAATTGAGACATTGAGGTGTTGGTTGATTTTATGGAGGCCAATTGAGATGGATTTGATGTGGATCAAGTGGCCAATTGAGGCCAATTCTTACAAAAATTCGTAACATCCCCTCACCCTAGCAAGAATGGACCACTTGAGAGGTTATGAGGGACATTTTGATGGCCTAATGAAGGCCAATTGTTTATACATGGCCTAGAATGATTTTTGGAAGATATTTTACAAAAAATCAAGCCAAGTGGAGCCCTCACCTCTCATCTCTATCTATCCCTCCTCATCTCTATCCTCTCTTCTTTCTCTTTCCATCGGCCAAATCTCTCTCTCTCTCTCTCTCTCTCTCTCTCTCTCTCTCTCTCTCTCTCGACTTATTTGACACCGCCAGCAAAAGAATAAAGAAAATTCAACCAAAGCTGCATCCACAAAAAATTGCTGCCTTCTCTTGCCTCACGAGCTTCAGCTTGCCACCATGTCCGAGTCATCTTCAATGCCACTGAAGCCCTCTCCACTGTCATACTCTCTCACTCGACTAGTCCATAAATTCCACCGACCCACTCAGCTTCTCCACACGTCCAAGCTTGGCTCCTTTGGTTAACAAAAGCAATAAACAAAGCCTTTGGTTGACCGAGCAGCCTTGCCTTGCTGCCACTTGGTCGCGTCTGCTCCTTGTTCAGTCAACAAACGGGCATTGAAGACCACCAAGGAAACTTGCATCCTGTTCACAAGAAATTTCCCTGAATTTGGTTGGCCACCAAGTCATGCTAGCAAAACATCATCCACCGAACAACTTCCGTTTTCGCTTGTGGATCAGCCCAACTGTAGGTTTCATCATCTTCGACCCAATCTAGCTACGACGGACCAGGCCCACGGATCCTCCTCCATTTTCCATCGTAGCTTATCTTGAGCCTTTTAGTGCAGCCCACTGAGCGGCCTAGCTTGCAACTTGCTCGGCCCAACTCTCCAACAGCTCCTTTGGGCCACCGAATCCACAAGTGCAGTAAGCCCATCTCGAGCCCAAGTTCCAAGCCTAGCATCAATTGTATTTCAGCAGCCCACAACTTGAAGCCCAAATCAGTGAGGCCCAAGTAAGTTTAGCCCAAGCCCAAGAGCGAGCCCAGTCCAGTGCAAGAACAAATCTCAGTTGGGCTGAGATTTGTTGGGCCAAGTTTAAGGCCAGTCCAAGCCCGCCGGTGTCGTCGAAAGCTCGATTTCAGTCACGTCGTCACCACAGTGTCCTAGTCTTCCCTTTGCGCAAGTGAGTAATCCACCAATCCATGCTTAGTAGACTAATTATGTTAAAGGTTGATTATGTTTAATTAAGTGCAATTATGTGGTTAGATTAGTTTAGAACGATTATATTAGTGACTTAATGATGCATATTAGGTGATTGGTTAGTGTAATTAGTAAGTAGAGACGTACTTATATTTTATTGAATGTATCTCAGGATTTTCCCGACCCTTATCGGGCTTCAATTAGGTATTATGGGCCTAAATTGGATTTTTAGTATTTATTTATTAATTTTCAAAATTAATTATTTAATTTTTATTTTTCAGAAATTAGGTAAGGATAGCCGACAACCAAAATTTTGTGCTAATTGTCGTGGTGCAGTCCATTTATTTATTTGAGCTCTACGTTGCATGGAATTGAATTAATTATGATATTTGAGTATTGATTCCTAAATTAATTGAATTTGAGTGAAATCGAATGATTGATTGGTAGATGGCTGAGTATGGTTATTTAGTATTTGTAATGCTTTGGCAAGTTGTAAAGTAGAGAGAATTGTGAGATGGAATTGAGGATACTCTTGGCTGAGACCGATCAGGTACGAGATATATACATACATGGTTCGGTGATAAGAAAATCACTGGTGAAAACGGCACCTCAAAAAATGCATGAGTGCTGTCTTTTGCATGCATTATTATGGACATATGTGGTTCAGTGATTGAGGATATCACTGGTGAAAACGATGCCTTAAAGAACGCACGAGTGCTGTCCATTACGTATATCACCTTGGCGAAAAATGACGCCCGAGAGCAGTACTGTAGCTCTGTGACTAAGCGTACTATTGGAGGTTATATAATGAGGAGTGAATTGACCGAGGAATGGTTCGACTGACATGTAATTGACTAGAGCGATTGATCAATGGTTTGATCTGGTGTCATGTTTTGATTGATTGTTCGATGTGATAATGAAGCATTTGTATAAAACCTTGAATTGCAAGTTGGAACTGATGCCAAGGTAAGTCTTCTGACTCGTGTTGTGCTTAGACAACCATGTGGTGTATTGGTTTCCTAATCGAGTCTTAGTGGGGGTAGAACTTGTTGAGACGTAGTCTCATCTCGGTTGTGGGACAACATTTCAGGCCCGTAGATGAGCCTGAGGAGGAGCAACCAGAAAATGACGATGAGCAAGAAAAAGATGAAGAGCTCGAAGGAAACGAGCTTAGTGAAGAAAAGTCAGAGGAGGATCAGGATGATCTAGAATACGACCCGGATGAGGATTGAGATCCCATCCTCTTTTTGTGAATCCTATTTTGATGTGAATAGAGTGAAGTTAGAAAGTCGTGAATAGTTGGTGAAATACCTTGAGTTATGCTCTATATAAAAGTATGGTTGTGAATTTCAATATGAAAAATATGGCATTGCTTTTCTATCCCATCGTTTTATTGTATGGGGATTTATAACTGCTTCCACATGTGCTATTAAGAATGAAAAGGTCAACGATAATTAGTCCTGGGATATCGCATTATAAAATCGACCAAGTAGAAGGATGTGTGCGTGAATGTGTGCATGCCCGAGGATTGGGGTGTGACATCATGGGTTTAGAACCTTGAGAAAGCGTTTGCACTGCTGATGTGCAACGAGACTGAGAAGGTAGTCATAAGAACTTACCAATTGGAAGGAGTTGTGAACACTTGGTGGATGACTACTTGAGAAACGATCTTTCGAGAAGGCGTTGTTTAAGAGTGGAACACTTTCCTCAAAGCTTTCAATGGTAAGTACTTCTCAGAGACCGCAAGGGAGGTGAAGATGGCCGAATTTCAACGTCTTTGCCAAGGTTCTCTTACTGTTGACTAATATGAGGCAAAGTTCGTTGAACAATCTCAGTATGCTCCAGAATTGATTGAGAATCTGACAAACCATGCTAGAAGGTTTAAGGATGGATTCAGACTAGACTTAAGAATCATATTGGTCTCTCTGGATATGAGAACTTATAATGAACTTTATGGGAGAGCCCAAAATATCAAGAAAGATCAAAACAAAAGAGTCGATTCGTCTGGGTCGAGATTCAATACAAACAGAGATGCAATTCGCCAAGGAAAGAGGCCCACGCCTAGAGATAGATTCCATGTCCTGCCCAACAGGAAGAGCGGAATTGGAAAGTCGGAACCCAATTAGATTGGTGTATGTCGCCTTTGTGGAAGACAACATGGATCAACCCTGTGTTTTTCTAGGACAAGAGTTTGCTACGAGTGTCACCAGCACAGCCACCTGGCCAAAGATTGTCCCCAAAAACAAATGGGACTGCAACAGTGACCGCCATCGCCACAAATGGGTCAAAATCGAGGAATTGCACCACAGGATGCACTGCATGGTGGATTATAAGGCCATCAGCTCAGAGTGAAGCAAGTTATGCACCAGATAGGAAAGGTAGTGTCTACAAAACAATTTTATCAGAGTGGTGCAACAGAATTTTGGTTGAAGTTTATAAAACCTCGGCTGTTGTAATGAAGTCATAGAAAGGAGAATCTATGGCTAGGGTTACACTTGAATATTCTGCCTATGTATAACATTGATACCATCTATTAAAAGGTTTGGCTCGATGAGCTTTTGTTTTAATGAATTGTTGTCGCAATATGATATAGTTTAACCGGTTGATGGATGAAAATTTCAAATTTAATAGAACTCGAGGAGGACTCTCAACCTCTTTAATCTTGTCACTTGGGGTAATCCGTTTGTTAGATGGGGGTTGTCAAGGTTACCAGGCGACTGTCGTAGATACGATAGTTGAGGAGCACGAAAGATAGTTGAGGAGCATGAAAGACAGTTGAGGACAGTACTCCAAACTCAATGAGATCATGAATTATACGCTAAGTTCAACAAGTGTGAGTTTTGGTAGACTCATATTGCTTTCCTAAGTCACATGATTTTAGGCGAAGAAATCTCCATGGACCCGATCAAGGTTAAAGTAGTTATCAATTGGCCGAGACTAACGTTAGTGTCTAAGATCAAAGACTTTTTGGGTTTAGTCGAATACTATAGAAGGTTCGTGGAGAGATTTTCAGCAATAGCCCCGCCTTTGACTCAATTGTTGAAGAAGGAAGAAAAGTTTATGTAGATAAACAAGTGCGAGCGTAGTTTCCAAGAGCTTAAGAAGAAGCTGACTACTGCACCTATACTGACCATTCCATCTAGTCCTGGAGGATACGAGATCTATAGTGGGTTACATGCTGATGCAACATGATAGGAGTATTGAATACGCGTCTCGCTAGTTGAGACCTCATTAGTTGAACTACCTGACGTGTGACTTGAAACTCGTAGCATAAATTTTTCGTGTTGAAGACTTAGAGGTGTTAGTCATGTGGAGAAAGATTCTGGACCTTCACTAATCAACAAAGCCTCTAGTATTTATTCTTTTAGAAGGAATTTAATGTGAGATAGCATTGTGAACTAGAACTTTTGAAGGACTAGGGTGTGATATTTTGTATCACCCTTGGAAGGCAAATTAAGTCACATATGTGCTGAGTTAGGAGTCTTTAGTTGCATATATGCTGGTTAAAGAATGGACCTTACTTGAGAAAGTTCGAGAATCAGTTTTCAAATTTGAGATGGGCTACCTTCCAAATCTTATAGCCGCTCTTAAAATTGAGCCGGATGCTCATACTATAATCAAGACGTAGCTTTGTAAGCCGATAGGACTTTTGTAACCTCTCGAGACCCCAGAGTGAGAATGAGTGCACATCACGAGGGACTTTGTGATGGACTTACTAAAGAAGTCAAAGGGGTGATGATTCCATTTGGGTAGTGGTCATTAGATTGATGAAGTCGGCTCACTTTATCGCCGTATGGAAGGATCTTGATTTGAATAGGCATGGAGAAGTGTTTGTGCAACAAATAGTTCGTCTATTCCCAGTTTCAACAAAATAGTCAGGCGGTTCCTTTTGGATCAAGACAGGGTAGAGTGTACAGAACTTTAGTATGTTGAGATGAAGTTAGGAAAAGAAAAATCATTGGCTTAGAGTCAGCTCAGTAGTCCAAATTGGGAATTACATCTTTCTGAATGTGTCACCAATGAGGGATACCTTGCACCTTGGTAAGGAGGGAAAAGCTGAAACCGAGCTACGTAAGTCTATTTAAGATTCTAGAAAAGGAATCGGGATCCTAACGTATCGTTTTGCATTGTCGCTGAGGTAGGCACAAGTGCATGACATCATTCACATGTCGAGGTTGAGGACGTGAGAACCCGACCCGACCCACATGCTTAATCTTGAAGAATTAGACGTGGATGACAGAGTATCGTAGATGAAAAGCCTGGTTCAAATTGTGATTTAGAACAAATTCTGTCTACCAAGATGGTCCCCTTAGTTAAAGTGGTTTGACAACACCACGGGACTGAAGAAGCAACTGGGGAATGTGAGACTATATGAGATGACAATACCCCCACCTTTTTGTTTAAGGATTAATAAAGGTTTGAATTTCGAGGATTAAATTTTTCAATTGAATATCTAGTACTGTTTTCAACTAAATAAATCGAGCATTTCATCGACGCGTCTACAGTGCTATTCTCAAAGCTGATCACTCGTGAGAAAACTAGACAATATGGAAAAGTCATTGAGAGATTTTAAGGCAATGGACTTGAGAATTCGACTAGAAGTCGATTACTCGATCATGCTAGTTTGCAAAGGTCATTATGGCATTGTCAAAATCGATCAAAGATTAGGGATAGGTCGATTCGACTGAGATGTATGATCAAAGTATGGGTGATTCCACCGGATGGAAAAATTCTCGTTGAATGACACTATACCAATTTTCTGTCATTTTGGGTACCCTGTGTCTGTAATTGAAACCTTGAGATTTTCACAACCAATGAGAGTCTCCAATGTGTCCAAAGGGTTCATTATGGCTCGAAGAAAATCGACCACAGGTCATTTACACAAAAAATCTCTGAAAATTACCTGGTAGCCTAGGTCACGCTAAAAACGTGCTCGAGTGAAATTAACCATGAATTCAAGTCTGATTTCAAAAATTGTAAGTTATGTTGTGTCACAATCTATAGGAATGTTGACTCATTCTCCGAAGAATTTTCAGAGATCCAGATATTTTTATGGAAAATCATTTTGGACATCGTGGAAAATTAATGGAAATTCCGATAGGCCCAATTGAAGGGACTTTTGACTTGTAAACCAACCTATTTGGCGAAAGGGACTTGTATAAATTATGAAAGCTTTTTTTCTCATCAAAATCTGGACCTCGATTTGGGAAAATCGGAGAGCAAATTGAAGTTCTATTAAGTAAAATTGGAGGCCGGTTTATTGATTGGAATTATGGCATCAATTTAATAAATTGATGGGATTTAAATTGTGGAAAGTATTAGAGGGGAGACAATGCATTCAATTAGAGGGATAACCCTCTTTGACTTCTTCCTCCGAGCCTTCCCAAGCACGCCAAGATCGCCGCCCTCCTTCTTCATGCTTTTCAAACCATCGACCCCTCTCCATTCTGCTTCCATTTTGATCTTTGAAGAAACCAAGCGACCGCCCCTCTCCACAAAATTCTCGTTGCTAGCAAGTTCGCATTACCAAGCTCGATCAATCAATAGTGGAGAAGACCAACGCAGCTTCCACCAATCCAACGCTCACATCTCCAACTGCAGCAACCCGTTGAAGACCAAAGAATTTCTCCACCTTGCTGCCATGCCAAAGCAACTCCACCAACTCTTGTTGCCAGCACACTCCTCCGGTCAACAACCCATGCACGAAGCCCCCCATCGTTGACCTCTCCATCCACCAAGTTCTCTCTTCGCTCCTTGCTGCCACTCACATGAAGCTAATTTCCCTACAAGCTGTTGCCATGTCTTTTTTTACTCGGCTCCAACTCCATGGAACCTTGCTACCAGCAAAGCCCACCATCTTCGATTAACAATCGAGCTCCCCCTCTCCTTAGTTGACCATCGAGTGCAGTGACCAAAGCCACATCCACGATCATCTGATCCATCGTCCACCAAGTGCAGCTGCCTTCGACTACCTACTTCAATCCACACATCTTCTCTCCTTCACAACACGAAGCGAGTCAAACAGTAGCTGGGTTGCTGACCAAGCATAGTCCACCAAAGCCACAAAGCTACCCACGTGCGTCTTGGCCTAGCAAGTCCAACGCCTTTGCGGCCCAGTAATTGGCCCACATCCAGCAGCTTCGGTCTTCTCTAGCAACGCATGTCTTTGGCCCAAGTGAACTTCAGTCCAGCAGCCCAGTTTTTGAGGCCTGCTTTGGCTTGGTCTGTTTAAGTTACAACCCACTTTCAGTCTTGAAGTTTAACCCAACATTGACGCAAGAATTCAGCAATCCAAGCCCCTGATTTTGACGCCCAAGCCCAAGTCTAAGCCCAGAATTTTATGTGGGCTTACAAGGCCTTTGGGCCCGGTCCGTGTGCTCGTCAAAGCCCTCGAAAATTCGGAATTCGGCCATCATCGTATTGCCGTCGCGGTGTTCCAGTCTTCACTTTGCACAAGTGAGTTTTACTCACTGATCCTTGCTTAGTTTGCTAATGATGCTTAAGGGTTGATTAGATTTAATTAAGGGCAATTAGGTGGTTAGATTAGTTTAGAGTAATTTAATTAGTGACTTAGTAATGGATGTTATGTGATTGATTACTGTAATTAGCAAGTAGAGATGTATTTCTATTTATTGAATGCATCTCGGAATTTTTCCCAATCCATTCTAACGTCCAATTAGGCATTACAGGCCTAAATTGGAATTTTAGTATTTATTGATTAATTTTTGAAATTATTTATTTTTCGAAAATTAGGCGGGGATAGCTGACTACTGGACTTTTATGTTGATTGCCGTGGCGCAGTCCGTTTATTTAATTGAGCTTTATTTTGTGTGGAATTGAATTATCTGTGAATTTGGGAATTATTCATGAATTAATTAATGTTGGTTATTAATTGAAAAAAAACCGAGCATCGATTGATAATGTCAAAAATGTTTTTAGTGGACTACAGAAAATGTGGGAGTTATGGAAAGGAAAATATTATATTTTGGCTAAGGCCAACTGTATGCACACACACGATATGTTATTGGGTATGATAAAAGATGAGAAGAAATGTTGTGTGGCATGGCTCAGCGATGCCTTAGAGAATGCACGCAAATTGTTGAATATATATCATGCCTGTGTGGCGATAATTAATCGTGCCTGTGTGGCGTAGAACGTGCTTGTGTGGCATAGACTATGCTTGTGTGATCGTATTTCTGTGTGTTGAGTTTCGTGCCCGTGTGGCCGAAAGTAATTGTAATGCTTGAAAGACAATACACGTAAATTGTTTACATTGGCTCTGTGATTAAATATATCACCTCGGCAAAAATGTCACCCGAGAGGATGCACATAAAGTGTTTATTATACATCACTTTGGGGAAAACGGCACCTTATAAAATATGTGGGATGGGTGATTGGTACATTGTCTTGGCGAAATCAGCACCTAAGGGAAAATACGTGGTTTGGTGACTAGGTATTATACTAGAAATTATATAGTATGGTTGGGAGTTACCAAGAAATGATCCAACTGACATGTAATCGACTAGGTCGATTGATCATTGCTCTAATCTGATGTTGTGAATTGATTAATTGAATGGAAATGATCGGTGAATGGTTCAACTGACATGTAATCGACTAAGTCGATTTGATCGATGTTTTGATTCGTGATATTATGATTGGGTGCCTATTTGAACTGTGCTAATTTCAAGTGGAATCTGAGGCCAAGGTAAGTCCTTTGACTCGTGTGTGCATAGGTAGCCCGGATAGCATATTGGTTTACTAATGGAGTCTTAAGGGGTTGAACTCACTAAGACATGGTCTCAATGGTTATTGTATAACCATTTCGAGACCATGATGAGGAGCCTGAGGAGGAGGAATCTGAGGAGGAGAACCCTGATGTGAAACTTGAGGAGGAGGAAGATTTTGAAAAAGAACATGATGCAGAGAAGGATCTTGAGTACGACCCAGATGAGGATTGAGATCCCATCCCATTTTGTGTGAACCTTATGTTCTTGTAGATAGGTGTGAGATTAGACCTTTGTAAATGGTATGGTAAAATACTATGGGTTGTACTATGTATAAAAGTAAGGTTGTGAATTGTATTATGAAAAATTATGGCCTTGCTTTTCTATCCCATTGCTTTACTGTCTGGGGATTTATATTGCTTCCGCATGGGCTTATGAAAAGGAAAGGGTCGGCGATACATAGTCCTGGGATATTCCATTTAAAATTGACCAAGGTAAGGGATGTGCGCGTGCGTGAGGATCGGGGTATGATATTTGGGGCAAAGTCTGGGAAGCTTGTTGGATTTATGGTTAGTAATAAGGGTATCAAGATCGATCCTTCTAAGGTGAAGGCCATATGCGACTTGAAACCTCCTTTTATTGTTAAGGAAGTTCGAAGCTTACTGGGAAGATTGAATTATGTTGCAAGATTTATATCTCAATTGTCAGAAACCGCTAAGCCGTTCTTTAAGCTGTTAAAAAAGAACACCAAGGCCAATTGGGATGAAGAATGTCAGAAATCATTTGAAGAACTTAAGCGATATCTTTCACAATCTCCTGTACTTGTACCGCCCATCCAAGGCGTGCCTCTGATCTTGTATCTCACCATTCACGAAGAGTCTTTAGGAGCCATGTTAGCACAAAAAGGACCAAGGAATGTAATAGAACATGCCATATATTACCTCAGTAAGAAGTTTACTACTTGCAAGATTCGATATCCTGAAGTAGAAAAGACCCGTGGAGCCTTGATTTGGGTTTTACACCAACTAAGGCAATACATTCTTCATCACCGCATGCTTCTGGTGACTGAGAATGACCCAATCAAATATCTTTTGGAGAAGCCTACATTGGTTGAAAGGTTTGCTAAATGGCAAATATTACTCTCTGAGTTTGATATTCAAAGCATGGCACAAAAGTCCATCAAATCGCAAGCCATAGTTGATATGTTAGCTGAAAATCCTGAGAAATCTAATGATTGGGATGAAATCGATGAATGGATTTATTTGGTCTCTCACCTGACAAGTGGACCATGTATTTTGATGATGTAGTTAACCTTTCTGTTTCTGGCACTGGACAATTTTAATATCTCCAGAAGGTCAACATTATCCAGTAGCTACAAAGTTGGTATTCCCTTGTACCCACAATATTTCTGAATATGAAGCTTACATCCTTGGTTTGCAATTAGCCATTGATATGAAAGTCAGAAAGCTTCAAGTTTACGGTGATTCTACACTCATCATTCTCCAGACGGAAGGTGAATGGCAAACGCGGGATGTAAAGTTGATTCCTTACCACGAATACCGCAAAGACTTGGTCAAGGAATTTTACGAAATCTCTTTTGATTATCTGCTGAGATCACAAAATCAGTTTGCTAATGCCTTGGCAACTTTATCTTCAATGTTGCAAGTGGCTGATGATTTGAGCGTTGATCCTTTGCAAATCAACATTTTGAAAAAGCCTTCCTATTGCTTGATGATTGAAGAAGAACTTGATGGTCAACCCTGGTATTATGACATTGTGAATTACCTTCGAGAAAGAAAATTTCTTTGAGGGAGTCAAGCCAATGATAAAAAATATTTGATGAAGTTGGCATCCAAATTCTTCCTCAGTGGAGGAGCCCTTTATAAAAGATCTTTCGATTCAGTTTTACTGAAATGCATGGATGCACAAGAAGCTAAACTCCCGATGAAAATACATGAAGGAGAATGTGGCCCTCATATGAACGGTCATCTCTTGGCTAGAAAAATCATGAGGTTCAGTTACTATTGGTTGACCATGGAAGCTTATTGTATTTAGCATGTGTGGTGCTATCACCAATGCCAAGTTTATAGAGACAAAATCAATGCTCCTCCTAATGAGCTACATCAAATGTTAGAGTCCTGGCCTTTTTTCAATGTGGGGCATCGACATCATTGGACCAATTAATCCTAAAGCATCGAATGGACACCGTTTTTATCTTAGTAGCCATCGATTACTTCACGAAATGGATTGAAGCCAATTCTTATGCCCATGTTACTGTAAAGAGTGTGGCAAAGTTTATCCGTTATGATATCATCGCTCGATATGGAGTTGCCGAAGCAATCATCACAGACGATGGATCAAACTTGAACAACAATGTGGTGGATGAATTACTTGGAGAATTCCATATTTGCCATTTGAATTCTTCACCTTACCGTCCACAAATGAATGGAGTTGTGGAAGCAGCAAATAAGAACATCAAGAAGATTTTAGCCAAAATGGCAGAAAATTATTGTGATTGGCATGATCAGTTACCTTATGCTTTGTTTGCTTACCGAACTTCAATCCGCACTTCAACTGGGACAACACCATTCTCATTAGTTTATGGGATGGAGGCTATGTTACCCGTGGAAATGGAAATCTCTTCACTGAGAGTACTTTCTCAAATCAAGCTCTCTAAAGTTGAATGGGTTCAATAAAGATTTGAATAATTCAATATGATTAATGAAAAGAGGGTAAAAGCCTTATGCCATGTGCAAAGGTATCATAAAAGAGTAGCTAGGTCGTTCAACCACAAGGTTAGGCCAAAACATTTCAAGATTAACGATCTTGTCTTGAGAAAGGTCTTACCTATCATTCCAAATCCTTGTGGGAAGTTTACTCCAAACTATGAAGGTCAATATATTATAAGAAAAGTGCTACTTGGTGGAGCACTAATTCTTGTAGAAATGGATGGTCAAGAATTGCCAAGACCTATAAATGCTGATGTTGTCAAGAAGTATTATCCATGAATAAAGTGAAAGGCCTTTGAGTCAATTCAGGATGTTTGCATTATGCAGTTCATGCATACATATTGCATCTGCATGTTTGTTCATTCTGTAGGATGTTTGATGAAGATTCTATCTGTCCACAAGAGATTCATCTCAGAAATGCAAAACTTTTAAAAAATTGCCCATCTTCTTTAGGACTTAGAGTGGCCCTGTCCCTTAGAACGCCAAAAGAATCAGTTAAAACTCTGAAGTATAGCTAGAACTCTAGAAATGAATCCCTGTGCTAAGCAAAGCCTGTTCTGTCCACAAATTTTACTCAACCTTATTTCCAAAAGTCTCCCCAGTAGGGTCAAGGAAAAATGTCTTTTCAAACAAATTCCATTACATTTTCATTTCCCATGGAGTTGAATTTAACCAAAGTGTGCTTTAGAAAACCTGAAAAGGATTGTTAAATATGTCAAGTGGCAATGTCTAAAATGATGAGAGGCAACCTCTTTACCAAACACGTCTTTATACACTCTTTGAGATAATTGAGTGAAAAGAACCAGGTCTTTTGGCATAGGGTTCATTCACAATGAATACATGATTTGATATGATAAAGACATTTCATTACTCAATCACAAACACTATTTATATCCCTTACAAGCCACTTTGAGCCAAATAGGGAGGATTTTCAAAATAACCCTATCAAGAATGGTTGAAAATTATGAAGCAAAAGATTAAGAAATATTTTATTGCTTTCACTTTGTTGTCACCTAATTTTTATCTTTCAAAAAGTATATATATACATAAATCAAAAAGCAGTAATCAAAAATCAAAATAAAAAATTTTAATAATTAATTTTCCTTAAAAAAAAAAAAAAGTTGTGGGGGTTTAGGTCAAGCCAGATCCGGCCTTGGCCCGGCCTGCCCCTCTTCCTCTTATTTCTCCTCGTGCCGGCCTGAACCCAACCCCTCCTTTTTCCTTTTTCTTTTTTCTTTTCCCTTTTGTTTGACCCAACCCTCTTCTTCCCTTTGGCCTGGCCCGCACTGTTGTCTTCTCCCTCAGCCGTTTTCTGCACAGGGAACCTACAAAGAAAAAGCATAAAGCATACGCTAGAGTAAGGAGGAACGGTGGTAGGGGACAGCATGATCCACATGGGGGTTAGCGTGCGGCGCAATCTTCAGGTTAGAGCCAACTAGCAAAGTCTGCGGGTTGGTTAGCTGAGGGCATGCGTGCGAGCCAAACGATTGAAAAGGGAAGAAAAAGAAGAAAAAAACCCAACACAAAAAAAAAAAAAAACAATAAGACATGGAGGAGAAAGAAGGGGTGAAACAAAGAGCGAAATAAAAAGGAAAGAGGAGGAGGAAGGAGAACCGTTCACTGCTACAGCCACCAACGCGTCTCTTAGTGAACGCCGCCGTCGCCGATATGTCTTAGAGCCACCATTCCTGCCAAACTCAGGTTGGTATCTTGTCGAATATGAGGTGTGTAATTTTTGAGGTCGAGTTGGCCGGAGCTTGTTCCATCTGTTTTGGGCGAGCTCCAGCCTTCGTAGGTTCCCCTTAAGTCTTTATTTATTGTTAGTTGCTTGCTAGTCACCACCATTGCCGTCTCGAGTCTCGGTTGGATCTAAAACCTATTGATTCATGGGCCCGCGCTACCTGTTCAATGAAATGCCGGGCCAAAGTTTTCCCTTGTTCTTGCCGTTTGGAGCCACAAATCGCATCTCTCTCCTTCCATCACTCTCTCTCTCCCTCTCTCTTGTTTACTTAGTCTAGGTCACAACCCAAGGCACTGCGTCATCGGGGCCGTAGGGGTCGGAGCCACAAGTCCTCACAAGCGTCGCTGGAGCTCGCTCCCTAGACCCCTCTTTTTGTTGTTGTTGTCAAAGCCCTTTGCCCTCGTGGGGGAGTTAAGGCTGCTCCTCCCCTCTCCGCGCGCAACTGGAATGGCGTTGTCGTGCTTTGGCCAGCGAATCGTCGGGAAGGCACCGTCGCGACTCCTCTACTCACGATTATGCCGTCGCTGACCAGAGGGGGCGGACCGAGCTGGGCCAGATCTTTCTAGCCCACCCGATCTCTCTCTTTTCGTAGCCCACAACCTAGATTAATCTGGGCTATGGGCCTGCGAAATTCTTTTTTTCACAGGGGATTGGGCTCGCCAATTAAGGCCCAATCCCGGGCCACCTAACCCAACCGGGCCGGACTCAGTCAAACTAGACTCGGTTGGGTCAAATCGGGTCAGACTCGACTTGACCCCGGTCCAAGCAAAAAAAAATTATTTTAGAAAAGCATTTTAAAATATAAAATCAAAAGAAATTAAAAGAAATTAGTTAATTAATATATTTTAAAAAAATTAAAATTTAAAAAAATCAAAAATTTTCAAAAATCCCAAAAAGTGTAGGGTTTGGTTAGGAACAGTTATATTTTGCATTTTTAGGGTAATTAGACTTTTATTTGCTCGTAATTTGATCATATCGTATGTTTAATTTACATATTTAATTACGTTTCTGGATGTTTAATTGCACGTATTGAATTTTACTGCAATTAGGATCTTGGTAGTTATGATTGTTACTTTAATGATTGCGTACCCACATGATCACCTCACATATTAGTGGATAGGTGTAAAATCAATCCAAACTGTCTGACAAAAATCTTTTCTATTAAAATGAACAAGATTAGGTATCAAAAGGGCACTAATTGGTCAATTAGTGTAATCAAGTTCCTGACCCTAGATTCTCTAGTTACGTAGGAAGTGAGGCACGGTCCCATTCCTCATTTGGTTTCTAGCCGACCCCAATAGACTAGCGGTGACTCATTTTGTGCAAAATTTCTAAAAAATATCCTAATGTCACATGGGGTATGAGCTTGGGAGAGCCCATGCCTAATCATGAATCTTAGGCCCGTCCTTTAGGCAATACCCCAAAACTTGTTCCCTCTTGCTTGTGACTCTTGCATTGTACTACACCATAGCACACCTTACCTACTGCCAGACCTGGGCCGCATAGAATCACTTGGGATGGTGTTAAGGTGGATACCACTTTGACTACAACTGTATAGTACGAGTCCCCCATATCGAAGGTACCCACCCCGGTCTACAACCACGCGACACGAGTCGGTTTTTTTACAAAGCTGGAGTCATGGGTAACATGACTTAACCACAATCTTATTAGTTCAGTTCAATGATCCTATGACTCTATTTTGAGCCGTCTAAAGTAGAAATCGAACCACCATCCATGTGCATGTCTATGTCATTGGTATTGTTACTCAATGAATATGGTAAGTTTTTTGAATTTGCTTCTGCACAATTTATTTATTCGCTTTATTTATTTATTTATTTATTTTGGTCAATCCATGACAAATTAGATTTTTCGTGACTTTGGTTGGCGTATGATGGGGGTACCCAAGTTTCACATCATTTCCGTCCCAAAAGCCGAGCTCCGCACGTGGTGGAATAGACTGGATCTGACTGGCTGCGACTGTGCAATCTTACGTTGGACAATTACTCCCCCTTTTGGAGATAGAGACTCATTATGGTGTCATGCGAGCGTTAGCACATGTTTAGTGCCCCACAACTTGCACTTTCACATTCGGTGATCACAAACTCACTCCAACCTTGGAGGAATACAATATTGCCATTGGAAAGCCCTTAGTGTTAGAATTAGTTAGTGCACCTGTAGGAATTGAACATGCATTGTGTGACGTCCCAGGGCGTCACATACTAAACACAAGTGGAATTATAATTATTATTATCATCTTCCTAACTTGTAACCTCCTTTAGATAATCTATAGTGTTTACCATTGAAGGTTAGGATGTATAACATGGATTATTTAAAATCTCAAATTTATATTATGAGGTTATCCTGCTATCACTCTATCTTCAATTTAAGTATTGGCCAATTCATTCATGCACATAAACAAGATCACAAGAAGCTTCATTTCTTCTAATCATCATTAGGGCCTACAAAATTTATCAACCTGGACTCTTTCCATGTTCATCGCCTATATATACAACATATACATAACAAAAGTAAGGCGTAACAAAAGCCAGGGATAAAGGGTGAGGGTGTCTACTCCACGAGTTCCCACACAAGCCCACGTTCAAAAGAAACAAAAGACAGTTATCTTCTACATGATCAAAGGCATCTAGGCACCATTCGTCCCAGCTCCAGGTCCATCATCACTAAAAGGTATAGGGCCAAACATCACTCCATCGTGCTTGATAAACCATGCGACAAACTTCATTGGAACCATCTCAGCTCTACCAACATCCATCCATAAAGTAGCCTCATACTTGGAGAAAGTTAGCTCCACATCAGAGTCATACACATCAGTAAAGGTAACCTTAATGCTTGATACCACTCCATAACAAGCTATTGGTGGCACATCCATACTATCAATCTGAAAATGTAAGGTATGAGCAATAACTTTGCCCAGTAACGAATGATAAAACACTAACTTAAACAATCCATAGCCATAAATATTTCAAGGGAATCATGACCAAACAATTCAAGATACTAAAGTAGGATTGTCACAAGCATAAACAATTGGATATTAACACATCATGTATGTAATCACCTTATGTGCATCCATTTCTATCCTTACCTTTCTCAAGCTCAATCTTATATCAAGATGCAATGCAACAATAATGAATGGACTCACTCGCCAAGTATAATTATATTTAGTGTGCATATGATCAACCCTTGATCAGTTACTAATCGGAACTCTGCTAGCCCGATTGAGTCACTTCCGGAAGTTACCTTATCTGGACTTCCACAATATTTCTATTATGGGCATCTCACTCCAAGGCATCCCGGCATCACTCAACCGAGGTCCTCCCAAGACCACTCAACATGGGGCATCTCATTCCGAGGCATCTCAGTATCACACAACTAAGGCATCCTTGATCACACACAAGGGCATCTCACTCCAAGGCATCTCGGTATCTCTCTACCGAGGCATCCAAGACCACACAGCATGGGCATCCCAACTTTTAGGGGCATCACCGGTATCTCCATACCGATGGGTTTATTCACTCTCTTAAGCACACATTTCACACCACCACACCTTTGATTAATGCATTTATCGTATGCAAAAGAAAAAGACTCCAAAGTATCTAACTATATATATAACTCTCATGAACCTAGCACACGTGCATGTCCAAATTATAAGATAAAACCCATTACGACATGTCCCATTCCATGCCGAACGGATATTTACCGAATAATCAAGCACTATACACCGCACTCATTGCACACGCATGATACTATATGCACTTATATCTGTAATAAGATGTGAGACTTACTCTTATATGGCTAACATCTATTATGAGGTTTATTATACTCTACGTGCATCACAAAAGCCTAATATAAAAGACACAACATCTAATATATGTTCTCGGGTCCAGACAGTTCACTAGCTAAATGTACAGTTTCGATTTCAGACACAGAAGGTATATAAATTCTTGTCGAAATACTACCAAATTTTAGTATGTTATATTTAAAACATATATTGACATTTTCCATGAAGAAACTTAAGTCTAATTCTCAGTGTATTAAGAGTAACAATCACCATAATCTTTACTAGCACCCTGGATTGACGTCCAGATTCTTTATTTACGAAGAAATTTTTTTTACTAGTCAATTATTATCCATTAAATCTCAAATTTTGACACGTTATTCCCTAAGATTTTTTCTACAATTTTCATTAAGGATTCAAAGTCAAATTCTAACTAGATAATTACAGAAAATTCGTATAATCAGTAAAGGTTAAATCGTTTCTCATAAAAACAGTTCCTAGTTTTACTAAATTCACTTCTATCTCTATGTTTTTATATTCATATGGTTATAGCTAAGTATCTAATTCAATCTTATAGATGTTCTGTCATGTAGAATGGTTTCTTTCTTATTTTCATCAACATACATAAAGAAAATAACACAAAACGGAAGACTCCTTAACCGTATTCTCTTAGAACAGAATAGGTACACACGATTTTTCTCACTTCTAGCTCAATCAAACTATTTATTTCTCTACATGTCTCTTCTACAACACTTCAATACTTAATCACAGCAACTAAAAGTACTTTCAGCAAGCTTTTCCTTAACAAATAGCCCATACATAGCTCGGCTCAAAGTATAATTGTATCTGTGAGTTCACTCATCACAATATACACCACATCCATCCACTCGGCAACCATTTCATCACTTCACTCAGCAAAAACAGCATACTCACACTTGGAGTTCGAAACATGCAAGACTCAAAAGTAATATGCAATGGCTTCTACCTTCAATCTAACACTTACTAAGCTTAGATTAATCACAAAACAACAACAAATCAAATCATTCACTGTTTGGTTAGACCCGCAAGCTTTCTTGACGAACAATGGATAACTTTCAACTTAGAGTTATATCTTTCCTTACCTTGCTTCAGCTATTAGATAACTCAAAGATTCTTCAAAAATCAACACCAAAGCTCGCATGCAAGAAGGAGAAATCGCTGGTTTGTTTTTGGTTCTTCACTGCTCGACCGAGAGAAAAACAAGAAGAAGACGTAGATAAGTTTCTCGGTTCTTGAGGAGAGAGAGAGGGTTACGAAATTTAAGAGGGGAAATAGGCTACAAGCTAATCCCTAGGCTAGACTAATGATGAGATTTTGCTATTGATTGTGTTCCTTGTTGATTGTTTTCAGTTTGTGGGAATCGAAACCGTGGTTGAGGAGGAAAAACGAAGAGAAAAGAGAGAGAAGTGTCATGGCCTCCAAGTTTGATGTCTTTTGCCATTTGTCACTCAAATTCAATTAGTCTCTAATCCGTGTCATTAGTCGGTTCATTAGTTTCTAATGTTTTTCACTTAGTTCCCTTTTCGATTCCATTAGATTTCATTTCTATTATAATCATATAAAGTTATTGAAATTATATGGCATATTAACTACTTAGTATTAGTCTATAGAGAATTCATCACAAAAATGCTAAAGTTAGAAATTGATATTAACATTACAATCACTAATCAAATTATCATAACTATAATCTATAAAATAAAATCACTCGGGCCTAAATATTCATCTTTGGCCCAACATGCTTAGTCTGTAACAATCCGGCCCACTAAACTAAATTTACCAATCTAACAATTCTAAATCTTGGCCTGTCAAAAGCTAAGCCCAAACCCATAATCTTTCATTAGACTTCTCAAGTCCAATTCGTGTGGCCTACTTACTTCTCAAGCTCACTTTTTGGCCCAATCTAATTAATCTAAGTTCCTAATGATCTAATTACACTAATGAAGGTCGGTGAAATTTGGGATGTCACACATTGACCTTATCTGAATTCCTTAAAGTTAAGGGAGAGGACGTGAGAAAAGTTTTCAAAATGCCCCATCTTTCCAAAAAAATAGGATCTTCCTGCTAGCTTTCTTCGGGTTTGTGATATTCCCACATTGTAGGAATACTATTAGCCCTTCCATAGCGTGGGTAGTTTGTGAAGTATGCATGGGAAAGGGCTTTGCTTATGCTATCTTCATCGAAACCTTTCTTTCCCTTACTCATTTTAAAGAAAATAAAGACAAGGCTTTCCATGCTCCTCTTGCACTCTTGCAAATTTGGTTCTTCTCTCACATTAAGGGGTTTGGTGCTTGATGATCGTAAACAACATTTATGACTCTAGCCACCCTATCTTGAAGTTTAGAGATAGGAAAATGTTTGCCCCATATTATCATTATTTTGAGTGGTTAGTTTTCATGATCAACCCTGGACCTGAGGATTTCTAATGGCATGCCAAATGGTTCCAAGTTCAAGAAGCGCGGTTCATGTGTGGGCTTATTGGACCTATTCCTTTGTTGGGAATCGCTAGAGTCACAGAGTATTACCTGACCCGAGTTACCCGTCAGTTTCAAGAGGTTCAGTAGCTTCTGCCGGCAATTCGAAAGGACCCCGCTCAGGATAGACTTCCCTGACGGATGCCAAGATCATGAAGACTTTGTCGCACTGGTCAAGTCAATGTGGGATATGTGCCACCCCTGGAAGCTAATATGGTTTGAAGAAGAGTTAGAGGAGCAAGAGAAGACTTACTATACCTCGAAGGAGTACATCCGTAGGCACAAGATCCCGGAGAGCCTCCGCCAGAAGATTCTCAAAGTGCCATTGAAGATCGCCCACCAAGCCAAGATCAAGCGCCTTAAAAGGGAGCTCAAGGAAGCCGACAAGTGTGCTTTGAAGTTAACTTGAGTTAGTGGGGTTGCCATGAGCGGAAGCTATCGTCATTAGTTAGATTGAGTCAAGTGCGATATGTGGCAGGATCATACTTGCAATATTAGAGAGTTTCTCTCAAGCCTTAATATTGAAAATTAGGAGTTAGGAGAGTGTTTTTTCCTCTTCGAAGTAGCGTTGTTGTTTAGGGGTTTTCTCTCATGTTTTTCTTGTATTATGTGGTAACCTAGCTTTTAATGAAACGAACAAATTGGGGCGATTAGATCTTTGTTGTGGGACGACCGCCTGATTACTACGTGTGCTTATATATGCTTATCTACTCTTGCTCCAAGTACTAGCTGATCGATTGTCTTTTGCCGATCGTTGACAAGGCCAAGTGGAGATTCCCAATTCGCATGTGCACGAAAGTAAGAATGGAGAATGACGACACCAACGTGTGCATGGCCAAGATGGAGGACCAGCTGGCCCAACTCACCGCAATGATGCTTGAAATAAGCCAGAAGCTTAAGGAGCCCCTCGCTGTAGCTATCACTCTCCCCTGTCAACAAGACGCACGCACATTGCTGATCTCCCTGGGAAAGAAACTGTAGGAGAGGCTCCTCCTGTCATGTCAATCATCGTCAATTTGGATCCTCCTCCAAAGGAAAACCAAATACCCCACCTAAGTGAAGAGAGTGAAAAACGTTTGGGCAATAGTAGATTATCTAATTAAGTCTACTCATTTCCTAGCAATGCCAGAAGACTATACCTTGGAAAAGTATGTAGAATTATATATGCAACAAATCGTTCAACTACATGGAGTACCCATAACTATCACCTTGGATCTAGATCCAAGGTTCACTGAGAACTTTTGGGAAAGTCTCTAAACTGCATTAGGGATTAAGCTTCAAGTGGGTGATCACGTCTTTCTGAAGGTGTCACCAATGAGAGGTACTTCGTGCTTTGGCAAGAAAGCAAAGCTGAGTTCGAGATACATTGGTCCGTTTGAGATTCTAGAAAGAATTGGGATCCTAGCATATCGTCTTGCACTGCTGCCGAGGTTGGCACAAGTGCATAACATCTTTCACGTGTCAATTTTGAGAAAGTAGAGCCTAACCCGACCCACGTGCTTAATTTTGAGGAATTAGACGTGGATGACAGAGTGTCGTACATGGAAAGCTTAGTTTAGATTGTGGATCGCAAGGAGCAAGTCCTTCGCACAAAGACCATCCCGTTGGTCAAAGTAGTCTATCAACACCACGGCACAGAAAAAGTAACATGGGAAACTGAGGAGTCGATGAGACGACTGTACCCCCACCTTTTTGCTTAAAGATTGTAATAGGTTTAAATTTCAAGGATGAAATTTTTATAAGAGAGGAAGAGTTGTGACAGCTTGAATTTTCAAATTTCATTTTCGATTAAATAAATCGAGCCTTTCATTGATGCGCCGATAGTGCCATTCTCTGAGTTGATCACTCATGAGATAACTAAACTATCTTGGGAAGCCATTAAGGGATTTTAACACAATAGACTTGAGAATTTGACTAGGAATCGACTACTCAACCGTGTCGAACTGCAAGAGTCATTACAGCACTCTCGAAATCGATTAGAGACCAAAGATATGTTGATTTGACTGAGATATGTGATCAGAGTGTGGGTGATTTTACCTGATTGTAAGATACTTGTCGATCGGCACTAAATCGATTTTTCTGTCGTTTTGGTACTCGGTGTCCGTATTTGAAACCTCGAGATTTTCATGACAACCGAGTCGCCAATGAGTTGAAAATATACATTGTGTCTCAAGATAAATCGATCACGGGTCAATTGCACTAAAAATTCCTAAAAGCTACCTGGTAGGCTAGGTCATTCTAAAATCACGTCAGATTGAAATTAACCACGAATTTGAACCCGATTTCAAGAATTGAAAGTTCTATAATGTTATGATCTATTTTAGGAATGTTGACTCATCCTCTGAAGAATTTTTAAAGACTCCAAGATTTTTATGGAAAATCGATTCGGACGATTCAAAAAAATAGCGAAAATTCGGATAGGCAAAATTGAAGGAAATTTGGACTTCTAAGTATAGCCTTTGGGTGTTGGGGACTTGCAATTTTAGGAGATTTTTCTTCATCGAAATTGGACCTAAATTTGTAAAATTTGGATGTCGATTTGGGGAATCAAATGAGGAAATTGAAACTAATTGAGTGAAATTCAGAATTTTGGCAAGGGGCTACAATTTGGATGTTTAAATGGGCTCATTTGAGAATTAATTTTCAAGAAAGAATTAGGAGAGGATATGCCATTAATGGTGGGGATAAGTTTGTGGACTTTAAGCCCAAGCTTGGCCAAGCAACGCCAGCTTCTCTCCACGAACATTGCTTCTCTTTCAATTTCTTTTAGTGTAGCTTCTTCCATGTTATTCCTCTCTTCTCCTTCTTCATGGTGCTGCTTCGCTTTCATTCATCTCTCTCAGCCTCTGCCTTTTTTTCTTCTATTTTGTTTATGTCGAAGACCGCTGCTCCCCCTTTGAATCGACGCCACCAAAGCCGTTCATCCCCTCCACCGAAATAGTTTCTGCTCAGCCCCTGCGACACACCCATTTCCCCATTGATTTCCCTTTGCCACGTCCAAGTCTCCACCTTCATTCGGTCAACCAACGAAGCTCTTCTCCATTAAAGTTGATTTTTGCGCGTCCTCTCCTACCAAGGAGGCCCACGCGTCTTTAAGGTCCTCCGCCTCCACTGATTCGCACGAGGGCAGCAAAGCAGCCCGACCACCTAAGCTACTTCTTCGTGCCCCAGCTCCAACGCATCTTCATGCCAGCAGCCCAAGAAGTCGGCCCAGCTCGCAAAAATCAGCCCATTTGAAGCCCCATCAACCCAGCGAAATCAGAGGCCCACTCTTGCAAGCTTCGGTCCACATGAATTCCAGCCCATCTGAAGACAGGCCCACTTGAAGTCTAGCCCAAATCTAGAGCACATCTCAGCTTGGGCTGAGATTTGTTGGGCCAAGTTTAGGCTTCACCCAAGTCCGTTGACGCCGCCGAAAATTCGGATTTCTGCCGTCATCATGCCACCGTCGCGGTGAACCAGTCTTCACTTGAAATTGGTGAGTTTATACACTAAACTCGTCTTAGTAGGCTAATGATGCCTAAGGGGTGTTTAGTTTAATTTAATTAGGAGTTAGGTGGTTAGTTAAATTAAATTAGAAATAATTCAATTATGCATGTTAGGTGGTTAGAATGGTTTAGCTAAGGCCTAGATAAATAGTAGTATTTATCTAGATTGGTTTGATATTCTTCCGGACATGTTTCAATATTAAACTTAGTGATTTTGGCTTAGGTTAGCATTTTTAGAATTTAAATTTATTTATTTAATTAATTTCTGTATTTATTTATTTATTTTTCCGGAAATTAGACGGGGATAGCTGGCGACCGGAATTTCGTGCTGATTGCAATGGTGTGGTCAATTTCTACAATTGAGTGTTAAATTATGCAAATTGAATGCTGATTGGATTTTTGGTTATTTATTCCAAAAATTTGTGAATTTCAATATTTATTCACAAACTTTTAAGCTCGAGAAAGATAAATGTTTGATCGAAGTTTGCTCAAACTTTGGAATTTCAAATTCTAGGCCTCATCTCTTACTTGTTCCTCGGCCTTTGGTCTCATTAAATACTCCTCCACTTCTAAACTAGTTGTTGGAAAGTTTCCAAAGGTTTGTCTTCCAATTTACCCATCGAACAAATATGTATTAAGAAGATTATGTAGCCATTGAGTGACGGCACTTGAATGCCCACTTGATTTTTGGCTACCCATACAACCAAAATCATGGTTTCCATAAGTAGAGTTTTCTCATTTAAAAATAACTTGTCTTCAAGATTGAATTGCCAAACAATTAAATTGAGTCAAACAGTCGTTTTAGAAGTGAAATCCATACCACATTACTAGCCATTACATGTTCTAGGTGTGTCATGTTCTATCAAATTGTCTCATTATGAACTTGCTATGTTCTTAACTTTGTCGAGGTGGGAATGAGAATAATTCTTACAGTCTTTGTTTTTAGAATAAAGTCTTGAGTTTAAGTCTAAATGTGTTCAACCTAAAGTAGACTTTACAAAATTGTACTTGAATTTGAGCTAGAATGAAATATCTCCATTTCTCGAATGTTTCCCTAAATAAACATTTTTAAGACAATTAATAAACTCAACAAAATTTATTGCATATTTTTGCAAGCTTCAAATTCTGTTATGAGTTTTCTTTAACAAAGTTTTACTTACTAGGAAAGCAAATGGTTTTGGTCAATTAAAATAAAATGCTTTTAGGTTTATTTAAGAATTCTTCAAGAATAAATAGCCAATCATGCTATTAAATAATATGTTTTATAGAAATAAAATTATATTCATTGCTCAAAATGATGGATACGAAGTACGTAGTCTTTATTAAAAAGCAAATCGAAATAGAGTAAGATTACTGAAAAGCAAAAGCCAAACCTAGAAAACAATAAGGATCAATGGATTACCAACAAAGTTAAAGCACACATTAGTTCCAGAAGCAGCCGATCATTGGATCTTGTGTCTTTATTAGTAATAAGCACACGCCATAAATTCATTTTCCAATAACTACAATGTTGCCAGTTGGCAATGCACGCCTAGGTTGAAGTTCGTCTACACCATCACGGTACGAAGACAACCAAAATAGGTTGAACAAATACATATCTAACATGTGGAGAAGCAAATCTCTTATTGCAATGAGACACTAGAACTCCTCAATCATTATTGAAACATGAGATAGAAAACTTGTACACGAATAGAGTAGAGGGATATCGAATCCCCAAAACCATATTCGTTAAACTCTCAAATTTAGATTGGGAGAGGATAGCACCCAAATCTAGAACTAAGCTGTGATAATTCGAACTCTCAAATCAAGAGTTAGACTAAGAGAAATCCCTAATCTAAATTGGGAGAGAAGAAAAACAAAAACAGAATAATAAAGCACAAACAAAATCATCAAAAGAGAGAGGGGAGGATGAGATTAGGTCAAACCCTCCCCAATGGCTAAACGTTGAAGTAGATGATGGAGAGAAAAGAGAGAAAGGGAGAGAGAGAGAGAGAGAGAGAGAGAGAAAAGAAGAAGAAGCAAAAACAACTCTATTTGTTTCCCTAACAAGTGTGAGAGGATTTGTCATGTCCCGATCCTTAGGCAGGCACACATCCTTCTACTTGGTCAATTTTAGAATGCTATATCCTAGGACTATGTATCACCGACCCTTTCATTTTTAATAGCACAGGCGAAAGCAGTGACAATAAAACGATGGGATAGAAAAGAAATGGGATAGAAAAGAAATGCCATATTTTTCATATTGAAATTCACAACCATACTTTTACACAGAGCATAACTCAAAGTACTTCATAAAACTATTCACAACTTTCTGGTCTCACTCTTTTCACATATAAACAGGGTTCACAAAAGAGGATGCGGTCTTAGTCCTCATCCGAGTCGTACTCAAGATCATCTTGATCATCTTCTAACTCTTTTGTCTCACTTTCCTCCTCCTCAGACTCCTTGTCTTCTTCAAGCTTTTCTTCTACCGGCTCCTCCTCAGCATTCTCCCAATCCTCGTCCTCCTCTAGACCTTCCACTTCTTGTTCCACGATTTCACCTTCCTCAAAATTTTCATCCTCTACAGTGTATACAAGTGAAGTTGGCTCACTCTCGAGTGCAGGATCTCTGGCATCATCTACGCCTCCATCTTTGTGGTCTACAGTTCCCTCACCAAAAGCTTTCTTTGAGACGTAGTGAGGTATTTCCTCTCCAAGGATGGGACCTATTCTTCGTCCATCATGATGGTAGTGATACCAAGACTGATACTCATGGGGCCTTAGGTTGTCCTGGCCGACTTCAACCCACATCGTCGACTTAATTAATACATATTCTTATCCTTCTAGATGAGGATGAACATGGAAGTGAGTTTCTTTCTTAGTGATGTCCACTGGAATGCCAAACTGCTCTGGAGGAGGGGGAGATACCGGTGTTGCCATATAAGGGCCTGACATGATTATACAATAACCATTGAGACTACATCTTAGCAAGTTCTACCCCACTAAGACTCAATTAGGAAACTAATATGCCACAAGGATGCCTAAGCACAACACGAATCAGAAGACTTACCTTGGCATCAGTCCCAACCTGCAATTCAGGGTTATATACAGATGCTTCATATATATTGCATCAAATAATCAATCAATTCCTGACAATTGGATCAATTCATTGATCAATCAACTTAGTCGATTACATGTCAATCGAACCATTTCTAGGTCATTTCCAATCACCAAATTACACGTACTCTCTCGGGCGTTGCTTTCGCCAAGGTGATGTATGCAATGGACAGCACTCGTGCGTTCTTTAAGGCGTCGTTTTCACCAATGATATCCTTAATCACCGAACCACGTATGTCCATAATGATGCATGTAATAAACAACACTCGTGCGTTCTTTAAGGCACCATTTTCATCAGTGATATCCTTAATCACCAAACCACGTATGTCTATACTGATACAGGCAATAAACACCACTTATGTGTTCTTTAAGGTGCCGTTTTTACCAGCGATTTCCTTATCACCGAACCATGTATATTTATACCTCATACCTAATTGATATCAACCAAGAGTATTTCCAATTCACTCTCACAATTCTCTCCACTTTACAATCCATCAAGTATTGTAAATGCTAAATAACCATACCTGGCCATCTACCAATCAATCATTCAATTGCACTCAATTTCAATCAATTTAAGAATAATTCCTCAAATTGCACAATCAATTTAATTCAGCACAACGTAGAGCTAAAATAAATAAATGGACTGTATCACAATGATCAGCATTAAATTTTGGTCGTAGGCTATCCTTGCCTAATTTCCAAAAAAAAAAAATTAATTAATTTCGAAAATTAATAAATAAATTCTAAAAATCCAATTTAGGCTGTAATGCCTAATCGAAGCCCAATAAGGGTTGGGAAAAATCCCAAGATGGATTCAATAAATAGTATAAGCTATCCTCAAGCTAATTACACTAACTGCCTAACTAATATGCAATGCAATTAGCTAATAATCACTAATCCATTCTAATCTAACCACTTAATCCTATTTAATTAACATTAATCAATCATTAAGCATAATTAGTCCACTAAGCAAGGATTAGTGAGATTACTCACCGGAATAATATGCAAGTTAGATCAATTCGACGGGAACAGCGCTAAGAACAATAAACTCCAAAGTGGACCACGGGTTCGGGGCCCAAAACACTTCAAAAGTGGGCTTGGATGACTACTGGAAACCCTTTTTCCAATTGCTGTTCTTGGCCGGCCGAAGCTGGTCCGGTGGCTAAGATGGTGAGGCAAGGCTGGCGGAGGATGAGCGGGGCTTTGGTGAGGCCGAACGATGGTTGAACGGAGGCCGACGGTGGCCAAAGGGCTCTGGCTTGGCTGCTCGATGGCAACACCTGCTTGGATGATGGCTGGAACGACTTGAGGGCGCGAACGACAGCTTGGTGGTGGTGGTGCACGCGTGAACAGCGGAATAGCGAGCGGCGTGCAGTGTCCAGGCGGCTTGCTGGAGATGGCAAGCTGCTTCTGCTCTTCCTCTGCTGGCTGGCGTTGCACGAAGGGGGGGTGAGAGAGAGAATGGTGTCCAGTTAAGGTGAGAGAAAGAGAGAGATGGATAGAGATGAGAGGTGAGGGCTCCACAAGGCTTTAATATCCAAACTTGGTCTTCAAGCTTTATCCAAGGCCAAGTATCACTCCTTGGCTCACATTAAACCACCAACACACTCCATTCAACCTTTCAAATGGTCCAAAAATGCTAGGCTAAAGGGGGGTTATGAAATTCAAGTGGGGTGGCTTCAATTTGATTCAACTCTCTCTTGATTCTCCCCAATTGACTCTCATAAAATCAATTGATGCCTAATTTATCAAATTGATAATTTTCTTCATTTAAGAATCCCGCATGCTTCTCAATTTTGCCATTAAAACTAATTATCGGCTTGTTCCACACGAAAATGATCACGTGATGACTTTTTCCCAAAATATGTCGGGCGTCAAAAAATCTTTGAGACTGAGTCATGGATCCTAAAATTTATTGTGACATGACAAAATCTTCAATTTCTGAAATCGGACTTGAATCGGCGGTTAAATTCAATTTTGCGTGTTTTTAGCGTGACCTAAACTACCAGGTAATTTTCATAACTTTTTAAGGCAAATGACCCATGATTGATTTTTTTCAAACCACTATGAACCCACTTGACACTTTGGTGACTCTCAATTGTCATGAAAATCTCAAAATTCAAATATGGACACAGGGTATCAAAACGACAATAAAATCAAATTAGTGTCGGTCGATAAGAATTTTCCAATTTAGTGGAGTCACCCACGATCGGCCACACATCTCAATTGAATTAACATATCTCTGATCTTAATTCGATTTTTAACTGTGTCGTAATGACCTTTAAAGATGAGCACGGTCAAGAAGCCGATTTCTGGTTGAATTCTCAAGTCTATTTGTTTTAAAGTCCTTAATAGTTTCTCTAGTTAGTTTAGTTATCTTGAGAGTGATCGACTCTGAGAATAACCCTATAGACACGTCAATGAAATGCCCGATTAATTCAGTAGAAAACAGGTTGAAAAATTTATGATGTCACAGGATTAAACGCATGAGCTAGGTTACATTTCTCGCATCATCAATTGTAACATGTGATGTCCTAACCACCGTGGCATTAAAAGATGTAGTGAAGTTTAAGGAAGCTTCTCAAATCAAGTATTACCAAGTTCAAGCTTAGATCATTTCATACCTAAGTGGCCTAAACTTGAGCATCTCAAATCACATGTGTTGACATGCGAACGTGTGTTGGCAAACCAAACGTCCATTTTTGTAAAACAGTAAGAAAAATAAAAATAGTATGATAGTAAGAAGAAAAAGTGGAATATCTGTATTAGAAGCCCTAAAAATTGTTGCAAAAGTGCAATTGAATTTTAAAACTTACAATAAGTGTAATCAAATTCCCAAACTCGTCAAACTGACGAAATAAGGTCCTTCCATTAGCTTTTTCCAACTTTGTCAACAAAATATGCTTGTGTGGCTTTTTTATTATTATTATTTGTCTCTGCTACATGGTGCTAACGTGATTGAAACATGAAGAATTAGACTAAAACAACATTGTTTTGGTCTAAATGTAATTTTTTAATCTAAATACTATTTAAATTAGATTGAAAAATAAATTCAAATTAAATTAAATTAATTGTTTTTTAAAAAAAAGGAACATAGGGAAAACAGCGAGAGCTTGCAAATTGAACAGCCATCTTGAATGAAACTATGGCAGAGGGTATATTTTTGTGACAATGTACATGATTCGGATTTTTTGTGACAAAAAAATAGAATTCCTAGCCATAGTCGGTATAGTTAAGGTTTTCGGTGGTATTCTCCTTTTTACCTTCAAAATCCATGTATTGGATTTTTATATACATTCATCATTGAATACGTGATATATGTATTTAGAGATAGTTGCCTAATTGAATTCATTAGTATACTACCTAAATGTAATGAAAAAGTTTTATATTGACAATGGACGTGACGATTATTCATTTTAAATGGGCAAATGGACAATTGTTTAGCCCGCCATTATCCGTACATCACACATATTTTATTCCCAATTTGTCTTCTTCTTCCTCATCGGCAATTGTGGCTACGAATCTTAGCACATGCTGTGACATCCTAGAAATTCACTAACCCTATTAGTATAATTAGATCATTAAGGGCTTGGATTATTTTAAATCAGGCCAGAAGATAAGCCCGCTGGACCGTGAGGAATGTGTGGACTTAAGAAGTTGGCAGTCCACACGAGTCATCGAGTTGGGCTCGATTAGCCAAAGGATAGATTATGGATTTGGGCTTGGCTTGGAGCGGGCCAAGAATCGGATTTGTTAGAATAGTAAATTAAGTTTAGTGGACCAAGTTGTCGTAGAATGAGCCTAGCGGGCCAGAGATGGGTATTTAGAACCGAGTAATTTCATTTTCGATTAAGTTTATAGATTATAGTTATAATGATTTAATTAGTGATTGTAATGCTAATGTCGATTTCTAAGATGTTAGACATCCATGCTAGTAATTTCTTGCCAAAATTGGTTAGATAAATTCAATTGAAAAGACTTTAAAATGTTTATGATTTAATAGATAAAATTGAAAAATTTAGAACTGAATTAACATAAATGCAATATATTTAAAAAATTTTAGATAATTTTTCTATTTATAAAATGAAGTTGCAAAAATCTCTATGCTCTTTTAAGTCTCCGGGAAAGATAATTCAGAAAAGGGAAAGTACATAGGGCATCTTGCTATTGAATTGCAACTATGAGACCAACTTAAATTTTTTTTTTTGGTCGGCAAAAGATTATTTTATCTCAAAAAGGAAATGTAGATAGCTACATGAAATGTACTTCGGAACATAACAAGTCCAAAAGAGGGTGCGGGAGAAATGAAACCCAATTAAAAGAAAGAGAGTTGAGGAGTCGAGCTTTGACGACCGAACCGGCGACGTTACTCTCAGTTCTAGAACGATGGACTAAGCGAAAGTTGGGCAAAAATATCAATAAAGTGCTGCACGCTTTGACCAGTTATCTTTCCTCCCACGTGGGTTGCTCAGCACCAAAGGTCTTGCTAAACAAAGATTGGTTGTCAGATTCAGCCATCCACTTTTGACCGGGTTGAGACAAAGCATACCGAAGACCTTGCACCAACTTTTTATTTCTTTGGCGCCACAGAAATCAAGACAATGTATACTTTTCCTTAATCTCAAAAGAAATAAAGGCTTATCCTACACATTGAATGATCACAACTCGCAAAATAAATCCACGAAAAGAAACGGCAAATCTAGCAATTTTCTCTACGGCTAAGCCACAACAGAAACTGAGAACGGAGGATTTCTGCACAACCAAAAATTCAAATTGATTGCTTCAAGTCATCAATCAGATCTTGTTGTGAGCCGATCTCTGTTGTCCTAGCTCTTGAAGCAGAGCTCCCAAATCAGACCAAGAAGATCCCCCTTCTTCCACAGCCCCTCTTGCCATCTCTGCAAGTGCTTTCGCCCTCCTCCTCATTTCCTCTGCTTCCTCACTCACCAGGACTCTCTTCACTGCATCCTCCACTCTCTCGCTCTTCACGCTGTCGCCGAACAACCTCACCCACTGCTTCACCCCTATGCTGACCCCGACCTTGAGCACGTGGGTCACGAACTTCTCATTGAAGAATTGCTCTGCCGCTACCGGCCAAGTCACCATTGGCACGCCGGCATTGATCGCCTCCAGCGTGGAGTTCCACCCGCAATGTGTCACGAAACCCCCAATCGCCTCATGATCGAGAATCAGCACCTGAGGAGCCCAGCCCCTGATGATGAGGCCCTTGTTTCGGATTCTTGATTCGTATCCATCAGGCAACCACCCTTCTTTGCCTTCATCCACATTCGGGTCCTTCTTCACCACCCAAATGAATTGTTGACCCGACGCTTCTAGTCCAACTGCAATCTCGTGGAGCTGAGCAGCATTGAAATTTGCCATGCTTCCGAAGCAAATGTAGATCACTGAGTTGGGTTGCCTCGAGTCGAGCCACTTGAGGCACTCGTGCCCGTCGATGAATGCTTGGTTGCCCCTGTGTGCTTTGTCCTCAGTCTCTTTATTGCACAATGAGAGCGGGCCGACGAACCAGGATTGTCTCCCTAGGAAGGTCCTGTAATGGTCAGCATAAGCTGGCTCGAGCTCGTAGAAGCTGTTCATGATGACCCCGAAACTCCTCTTCTCCGATTCCATCATGTCATTGAATAACTTGGTGATCTCTGTCTCTTCCCTGTAAACGTCCGCCAACTGCATCCTGGACATAGTGATTTCCCCGGGGAAGTTGGGGATAACGAAGGGCTCCGAATCGTACGACACCTTCTTGTGAGGTTCATAGAGCCTCACACATTCTATGCTCGCAATGGAGAAGGCACTTGTCCCGTGGAAAACGAGCCGAGGGATTCCCCACTTGGCAGCGATCTCGCTTGTCCAGGGGAGGAGCATGTCCGAGACTAGACAATTGGGGGCAAGTTTCTCTATCAGCCGCTCGAGCTGTTGGTCCAGCATACGGATAGCTCTATAGAATTGCTTACGTATTTCCTCCGTAGTGATCTTGTTCATATTGTCACAGTCTTCTGGCAAGCCGACTTCTTTCAGGGGCAATGTCACTGTGACGACATCGATGTCGAAGCCAGCATCCTTGGTTTTCGTGATGGATTTCAAGAAGGTGGGCTTGTCATGGGGGGTGGCGATGAGAGTGGACTTACAGCCTCTAATGGCGAATAGTTTGGCCATTTCGGTCATTGGGATCATGTGGCCTGAAGCCATGAAAGGGAAGAAGAAAATGTGAACCTGATGGCTTTCACCCATCTGGCCTCTCAGGAGAGTTTCCGTTACAGGAACGTATTCGGGAATGATGCTGGGGAAGCACAAGAATGGTTGGGGGTTGTGACGCTGTTGAATTTTGAAAGCTGAGGTTCGTTTTTAGACCTCAAACTGAGGACAAATGTATAAGGAGGGGTTTGGTGGGAATAAAGAAAGGGGTGATGAGAGAAGACAAGTTTGATTTCTTCTATGCTTTAGATATCTTATTAAATTCCTGACCGTGTTTACCAATAACTTGTGATTGCGAAAGAGAACAAGGAAAATCAATCTAGATTCGGAATGATTAAGCAAGATGAGTCGACTACATGTATGTCTTCTAGTCAATATCTCTTACGTCATGTATGACGAGTTGCGCAAGATGGGCCTCCCATCAGAATTGGCTGCGGGACATCCAATTTGGAAAGTTCAGTACTTTGTGCGCGAGGAAAGTTCACTGTGGGTGACTAATACGGGGTCAAAGAAGCTTGAAACATACTCATCTATCCATACAACTGCAGCGGGAAAAACGCAGCAATGGTGCCCCAACAAACGATTATTTATTTGCTGTGATTTTTCAAAAACGATCACTTGAATGACTTTAGTAATTCTAATTTGTCAGAAAATTTGACATGGCTCGCTGGAGTCACCTAAATGTGAGTTTTCAATATATTTTTGTACTAAAGAGGTCATTTATAAAGTTTTGGGATTAGATTGATTACTAAGAAAATTTTTGCTCTAGAATTCATAAAATTAGAAATTGACAAAAGGTCAGAGCGAGCCAAATGAAAAAATCAGAAAGCTAATATTCTAATTATGCCATTAATTTTATTTGTTTCAAAGGTCTCGAAAGCAATATCGTGGATGAAAAATTCTCTCCGAATAATTTCATTTAAAATCACAAAAATTTATTTGTTTCCTAAAATAAAAAAACAAGAAGTAAATCAAACTTTCTTCACGTCTCTTAACACTGGAGATAGGAATAATAGGAACGTTGTAACTTTGGTTTGGCACTCACTTGAGTGCGATAATTTATGTTTTGTCCACTTAAGTGCCATATCGGGGTAGAATTGATTATCGAGTGCCACTTTTGGCAAATCGTCTCGCGTGGATTTTTTAATTAATTTCCCATTCTAACATGCATTTTTTTTATATTAATTTTCCACGTCGGTGTCGATGATGCCACGTATGACTATTGGCGTCAACATCAGATTTTCCATTAAGGCAAACCGCCAATGGCACTTAAGTGATCAATTTTTCAAATTTATGGCCCTTGAGTGAGTGCCATACGAAAGCTATAATACTCCTAGTGTACTTATCCCAAAAATGATTATACATGTGTTTGTTGAATGAGTAATTAGTTAAATATTTGGGAAAATCATCAATATAGTCTTAAACCTCTATACACATATTAATTCAGTTTTAATTCCAATTTTGTCAATAAAGTCCTACACATTTATGCAATATTTAAAGGTAGTCTTTCCTACTAAATGTCGTAGCAAATTGTGATGTGGAAATCAGTAGTTTGCCTATATCAGCGTGTCACTTAAGATAGCCGATGATGATTAGACATCATGTCAGCGATTTTCGGTGGTAATTGGTGGGAAAGACTACATTGAAATATTGCCCAAAAGTTTATGACTACATTGGCCAATCTGAAAAGTAGGGCCGATTAGTAGAATAATTAGTTATTGACAAGAAAATTATGATAATTGTAATTGCATTATAAGACAATTTAATTAAACCATTCGAAAAAAACATATTTTTGGTCAACTTTAAATGCATCAAAATTTCCAAAGAGAAGAAAAAAATGTACGAAATAATTTTCAATTTGAGACCTATAAGAGATATTGTGATCTATCAAAATTTAAAAAAAAAAAAATGGATAGAAAAAGCATGAGCCTTTATGTTTAACCTAACTTACTTATTTATTTTTGAGTTGATGTGAGTAAAATAAGGAGAGTGTGATGGGTTTCTGGATTCAAGAAAGTCTGTATGGTGGTAGGGAAAATGGAGAGGCAAAGAAGGTAATTTATAATTAATACTACTTATGTATTAGTACATAATAATTGTTTGATGATATTTCAATTTTGATCTTCGTTGAAAATTAAATTTAAAATATTTTGGATTTTATATGCAATGGGCATCATTCATGAGAAATATCTAGTTTTATATATGGTACCCACTTCTATTAACATGTCTTATAAAAAATTAATTAATGCAAGGCATTTGTCTAGGTGTGATCGTTATGGTAAAGTTCAGAGGGATAGCTGCATTGATCCTCCCCAACATTCTCACTTATAAATAAAATGACGGAAAAAGAATAGCAGGTGTGCCATAACTTTCATATTACACTTACTTAAGTGTTATAACCTTTTTTTTACTCACTTAAGTGCCATATCAAAGCGAAATCGATCATTTGAATGTTATTTCTGGTGAATTGTCCTAGATGGATTTTTTTTAAAATTAATTTTCCATTTTGACATGGATTTTTTGTTGTTGAATCTTTTAAATTGTCCATGTCAGCACTGATGATGTGCATTGTAGGCACTTTGGCGTTTAGTTTTTAAAATTTATGACAGTTAAGTGAGCGAAAAAATAGTTATGGAACTCAAGTAAGTGCTGTACAAAAGTTATGACACTCGCGTTATTCTTCTCCCTGTGACTTTGCATTTGTGTCTTCTTTGACCTCACTTTGCTTTGAGATTGAAGAACAGAGCTAGGAGACTTATTGAAATGGACTTTTTTTCTTTTATCAACTAGGAGGATTAATGGAAAGGAACATTTCCCAACCAATTTAACTCCAAGTTTTCCAATGAAAAAGTGATGGATTCTATGACATTATGTGGTACATAAATTACACACCATACTATTTTTAAATATTTTGTGTGAAATCTTCAAAATTGATCATTTCGGTGCCAAAACTTAATTAGACTAATTTAGTGCCAAAACTATTTGGTAAGGCACGTCAAATATTTTGTTGCTAGAGTCACTTAATTTATCGTTATAACACTTAAATAATCATTTTAAAAGTTTGGGGCCCAAAGCGAGTATCTTATAATAATTATAACATTGATATTGTCTTATCCTCCATTTGCAAATTGTTTTGGGTTTTTACATTCAGTTGCACAAGTGATACAATCAGACTTCTCTCATTAAAATAGCATATGAAAGAAGTATATTCCAGGTGCTCAAACTTGGCACAAGTGGACATATAAATGCCAAAACTTCCAAAAGGTCCATTTACGTGCTAAAATCGGAGAAGAAATGAACACTTAAGTGTCAACAACAATAATTTTTGGCCAAACAACTAACGTGGCATTTTCCAATACCAATTTTAAATGATGTGGCATTTAAAAAAAAAATTAAAGCTAAGATATGATGATTTAAGGGTGTCACGCCTCGAACTTCGAGAGCGTGCACATCTCTCGGTAGTTGATAAAATTTGCAACGTTCCTAGGTTGCGTCGCCAACCCAATCGATTATGTACATGCGGAAGCGAACAACCATCTCCAGACACAATCAACATGGGATAGAAAAGTAGGACAATTAATTTAAACAAACACACTTTATAAACAAACCAGGTCAGCCTGCAAGGTTATATACAAAAGTCAATGCCTCAAAAAGGGCTACCTAGCTAACCCTACCTCAGACCCTATCTACTTGGGATCTGAATCTATCACGACACCATCAGGGATGTCGATGTCAAGTGGGTCAGCTACCTCCTCACCCTCGATGGTGGGTGCGTCGAAACCATTTAGGGGACTCTCCCGGTTCCCCGATAGGCCCATGACGAAACCACGTCTTGAATTGATGAGGTACCAACTATGATAGGCCCTCATCGACCAAGATCGTGGTCACGATGAGCTCACGGGTCCAGGGAGTCTCGGGGACAGGGAAGAGGGTACTTTGCTTGCTATACCCTCGCGGCTGCCCAAAGCGAACTGGACGAACTTCCATCTAGGGACTTGTAAAAAGTTAAACCACGACGGGGTGAAACAATGTCTCAATGAGTTCACACCCTAAACCCCAATTAGGAAGTCAATACACCTAGAGGCAGCCTAACCACACAACCAATGAGACTTACCTCGCCTCAATTCATTCCTGCACGTTAGTACAGTTCATATAACAGATATATGCAGTAATAGCACTCAACAATCGAAATGCCTCAACTTCTATCTCAAACAACCACATGGGTCCCGATTATAAGGCCAAATTATTATGACACGTCTCATTTCGTGCCACACGATTGGCGGCCTTCCGGGCGTCGTCTCGCCCCATCAAGCACGGCAACGTTTACCTCGAGACGGCATTCTAGAAGGAGCATCGGCCCAATTTCTACTACGATCGGCATCCGTTGACAAAAGGCATTCCCGAAGGAGCATCGTCCACTCAACCTTCCGTACATCCAATCCCCGCCAAGGACATTGTGCTTTGTATTCAAATGTCTCAATTTAAATAATGAATATGGCCTATTTTCTTCATATTAAAAACACCCGGTAATATAATCGTATGTGGGTACATGGTCAGCTTGAGTCATAAAACGCGATATTCTCACTTTTAAAAATTCCACTATTTAATATAGTACTTAAAAATATTTTTGGCATAAAAACTAACACCTAGTATTTTCTAATTAAATACCAAAAATACATAAATTTGGAATAATAAATTAAAATTCACAATCATCACTCAATTGTACAAACTAGTTACACCACGACAATCATAATGATATTCGACGACCCGTTATCCCAGTACAATTTTCGGAAAATAATAAATAAATTAATAAATTATAAAAATAATTAAATAAATGACTAATTAAGCTAAATACACTAATCTAATCACCTAAATTGACCTAAATAAATAATGCTCTAAGCTAATTAAATCACACAATCTAATTAACTCTTAACTAAACTAATTTAACCACCTAATTAGCCTAATTAACTAACTAAATCACTTATTACACTAATCTAACCACTTAAACCAATCTTAGCCTAAATTAAACCTCCCCTAAGCATAATTAACCCCATAAGCAAGGTTTAGCAAGTAAATTCACTGGATTTGCGAGCCGATGAGTTCACGGCGATGGCGACGCGGAGGCGAGCAAGACTTAAGCCTACAGTGACACCCAACGAGGTTCGGAAACGCTTAGAAAAGGCCTACATAGCCCACAGCCTGAGTTGGAACTTCGGTTCTATGGCTGGCTAGAAGGGGTTGGACAGGGGCTTGGCTAGCACTGGAACAGGCACGTCGGGATGGCGGCACGTGCAGAGGCCAACGGTAGTAGCTTGGGCAGTTGGAACAGCAGAGGCGAGCTGACGGTCGAGCAAGAATGGCGGCCAAGCGTCGTGGCTTGCGGGATGCAATGGACGCGAGGCAGACACAACTCGAGCGCGGGGACGGCATGTGGGCTGAGCCTGGGCGGGCGAACAGCGACACCGACGACTGCTATGGCTTCGGCAAGGGCTGGTTGACCTTGGCTGACTCTCTGTTGGATTCTCTTCTCCTTTCTTAGCAACGATGGAGCACATAGAAGCAAGAAGGAAGAAGAAGGGTTGCTATAGCTGGAAAGAGGGGACAAGGCCTTCAATGCTCACCCAAAAGATCTCCAAACACTTGAGTATCAAGCCCCCAAAGTCCACAACCCTTATCAGCAGCCATTCATCTCCAAAACTTCTCTAACAAGCCTAGATGAAGCTGAAATGTTGCACCCCTCCTAGGCATGCGAATTTCATGACTTTTCCCTCACAATTCAACTCAAATACGCTTCAATTGGCCTCAAATTAATGGCCAAATTACCAGAGAGGAAGTCCACACTCAATTCCACAATTTTCCTCATCAATTAATCCAACCTGAAGGCCAAAAATGCTCACAAAAATGGCCCTCCGAATTTCCCAATCCAAAATTATCCAATTTTGATTTTCCATAAAAAATTCAGGCTTGCCAAAAATTCTTCGAAGGATGAGTCGATGTTCCTAAAATAAATCGTGACATGATAGAATTTTAAATTTTTAAAATCGAGTTCAATTTCGTGGTTTATTTCAATCGGATACGATTTTAACGTGACTTAACCTACCGAGTAGCTTTTAGGAATTTTTAGCACATTTGACCCGTGGTTGATTATTTTCGAGTCACATTGTGTATCTTCGACTCATTAGCAACTTTCGATTGTCGTGAAAATCTCGAGATTTCAAATATGGGTACAAGGAACAGAAACGACAGAAAAATCAGTTTAGTACTATTTGATGCGAATTTTGCAATTAGATGGAATCACCCACACTTTAATTACATTCCTCTGTCGAATCGACCTATCTCCGGTCTCTAATCAATTTTAACGGTGCCATATTGACCCTTGTAGATTAGCACGGTCGAGCAGTCAATTTATGATCAAATTCTCAAGTCAATCGCGTTTAGATTCCTTAACGACTTCACATGATAAATTAGTTATCTTATGAGTGATCAGCTCAGAGAATAAGACTATAGGCACATCGATGAAAGGCCCAATCCATTCAATCGAAAACAGACTTGAAAATCAGGTTGATTTTTAGTTAAATGATTGACCAAAAGTAAACTTGAAAGTCAACCGTTTGACTCTTTGGATTCTTGGTAGAAATGATTAGGAAATTACCTAAAGATGATAGGCCAAAGAAAAAGAAATGAAAACTAACACTTTTGGTTCGAGAAATGGATTCCATCACGATTGGAAACTCTAAACTCGATTTTTTTATTTTTATTTTTATTGATGTGTCGACTAAAAATTTGGTGTCATTAATCCTTTCCATACAAGTTCCTTACTATAACAAGTTAGGACTTGGTTTTTCTAATGAAAGTGATAGTTCGATTGACTTTTCAAAAGTTAAGGAGAGACTTAGATGGAGACCTCCAAGGCTGGCTTATAAAAATGATTTTCAAATAAATTTTACAAAACCTCTTAGTCGAAATGCCTTTAAATGCTCCAAATGTGATGATACAAATCATTTTCAAAATGAATGTCTAAGGTTTGGATACCAATTAGGAAAACTTGGATAAGAATAGCTTTTTCGACTAACCCCTAACGACTTAAGAAAATTTAGGTACCAAAGAAAAATTGAATTTATTTTGTCAATGCAGACACTAATAAAGAAAAAAACAAATGGTACTTTGATAGCAATTGCTCAAGACATATGACTAGTGACTAAAGTATGTTTATTAAACTTGAGAAATTGAAGGGTGGAGTTGTGTCTTTTAGAGGAAATAGTAAATGAAAGATCATTAGCAAAGGAACATCGTAAATTTGAAGCTTATCATCAATGATTTTCTTTAGTCCAAGGACTAAACTATAATCTCATTAGCATAAATCAATTATGTGATATTGGCTTCATAATCAATTTTCAGGAGAATATTTGTTCAGGACCGAGCAAAGATTGCTCCCAGACTTTTATTGGTCAAAGGCATGGCAATATTTAACTTCTAGGCATAAAGTTTGACACTCCACAATGCTTTGTATCTATCAAAGACTAACTCAAATTTGTGGCATAGAAAGCCGAGACATATCAATGTGAAGCAAATATTGAAACTCTCTTTCAATAAATTTGTTTTAGGACTTCCAAACATGGAATACAAGAAAACTGAGGTATGCATAGCTTGTACACTTGAAACTCTCTTTCAATATATATGTATGTATGTATGTATGATATAATCTTTGGGTCTTCTAACAAAAGTTTTTGCAAGAAATTTTCAAAATCTTTGTAGGAAGAATTCGAAATGAGCACGATGGGTGAGTTAACCTTCTTTCTGGGTTTGTAAGTCAGACAATCAAAGAAATGAACTTGACAAGATGGAAATGGAAAGATGTTATCAAGAAGTTTGGGATGGAAAACTACAAAAGAGAATGAGACTCCCATGTCAAGTTCTTCTAAACTTGACAAGAATGAAAATGGAAAGAAAGTTGGCCAAAAGACATACAAAAGCATGATTAGTTCTCTTCTTTACCTCATTGCTTCTCAACCTAATATTCTATTCAGTGTGTGTGACATCTCGGATTTCTAATTCCATTTTCAATTGAATAAGTCGGGCTTTTTATCGACGCGTCTATAGTTCTTTTCCTTGAACTGATCACTCACGGGATAACTAGTCCATTAGGTGAAGTCGTTAAGGGATTTTACTGCAATAGACTTGAGAATTCGATTAGAAATCGACCGCTCGACCGTGCTAATCTGCAAGGGTCATTACGTCACTGTCAAAATCGATTAGAGATAAGAGATTGGTCGATTCGATTGAGATATGTGATTAGTGTGTGGGTAATTCTATTTGTTTGCAAAATTCTCGTCGAACGGCACTAGAATGATTATTCTGCCATTTCTATACCTTGTGTTCGTATTTGAAATCTCGATATTTTCACGACAACTGAGAGTCACCAATGAGTCGAAGATGCACATTGTGGATCGAAAATAATCCACCACAGGTCAAAAGCACTAAAATTCCTAAAAGTTACCCGGTAGGCTAAGTCATGCTAAAATCGCATTTGATTGAAATTAGCTGCAAATTTAAACTTGATTTTAGAAATTGAAAGTTCTATCATGTCATGAGTCATTTTAGCAACGTTGACTCATCCTCTGAAGATTTTTTGGCAAATTGAGATTTTTGGCGAAAAAGCAAAATTAGGCCGTTTTAGACCGGGAACTTCGATAGACCCTTTTTATCGCACTTTTGGCAATCAAGTGGGATCTTTGGGCAGGAAAAATATGGATGGTGATGTGGGCATCGTGGCTAAATTGTTTGGGCTTCAATTGGTTTGATTTGAAGAGGAATTGAAGGAAATTAAAGAGCAAATGTACAAAATTGGTAGGCCATGGGGGAGACAACATTTTGGACCCTTTGGCAAGCTTGTTGAGGAAGATTGAAGTGGATAATGGCTATTGTGGATGGCTGATGGCTGGTTGGGGCAAGCAAAGGGAGAATTGGACAAATGTTGAAGGCTTGGAAGCCTTTGGGGTCCCCATCTCTTCAGCAGCTTCTTCTTCTTCATTTGGCTTTGCTTTATCCATTATTGGACTAATTTGGAGCTCCAAAAACTAGAGAGAACCAACATCTCTCCCCCTTCCTATCGCACGCCCGTCCGATCGCCATTAGGCCTGCCGCTTGCCCATCGGTTGCTCGCTTGCCTAGCCTGCTCGCATGCCTTTCCCGCGAGTCCCCTGGTCGCACGCCGTTCCCGCGAGTCCCTTGCTCACGTCCACGCCTTGCTCGTCGTTGTCCAGCATCGTCTAGCCGTTGTGGTCACCATTTAGGCCGCCGGAGCCATCGTCTGCCTCCACCTGGCCCGCTATAGCCGCCAGTCCTCCGCCTTGCTGCTTCCAGCCGTTGAGCTTGGAAGTGGAGGAGTATATAAGGAGATTAAGGTATTGAGAAGTAAGAAAGAGATGAGACTTAGAATATGAAATTCCAAAGTCTGAGCACACTTCGATTATATACTCGTCTTTCATGAGTTAAAATGTTCGTAATTGTGAGAGAAATATAGAATGAGTGATTAAGTAAGTTAGTGTGATCTACCACTGAGTATTTGCACTTAAAAGTATAATTTTTGGTTGATTATATAATGGAATCTAGCCAGTAAGCTATTAACGTGGAAAAGTGGACGTAAGCTTGTAAGCTTGACCAAAGCCAAACCACTATAGACTCTTTATACAATTTCTCTTAACCTTTAACTCTTATTATTTATTGTTAAAGTCTAAGGCACACTCGCCGGTTGCTTCCAAAGTTTGTTCTATTGTACAATAGATGTTGAACTTTGTTTCAGAATCTGTACCTTGTGCAAACTTTGATCTTGACTTATTATATTCCACATTGTTTTGTCAAGATCTTATAAAATCACCTATTCACCTCCTCTAAATGATACTTGCAAGCTACTTCATTTCCAAGTACAGTAGTAAGCCATTCTCAACTACATAAATACACTTAGTCTATTAACGTATAGAGGGAGAGCATGACTTATCTCACCCAAATACACTTAGTCTATTGCTCTTCCTCATGTGTGGTTGGACTTTGGCTTAAGCTTGAAGAGTACATGTAACATCCTCACTTTGGGTTTATTGTTGTGATGTCCCAGGCTTGTCGCAATCCTATTTCTTTTATCTTATTGTTAATCCCATGTGAAAATGTGTACTTAAAATTTTCCATAGACAAACAATTGCTAGAAGATAGGGATATTCTTACACAAACACTTTGCTTTTATATATATTCTAGCAATACATTACATATGTGGCTAGGGACACCTCGGCCTTTTGCTGTCATGTATAAAGTAGTATGGCTAGAAGAAACATATGATATTAGGAACCTCTTCGCTATTAGCTAGTATTGGGGATTAGTTTCCCGTCCCATTAGACAATGCCTCGTCGTTTGGTCCGGTTGGCCTATTGAACCCATGAAAGGGGCCGATGAGATCTTCGTTGAACCATACATACCAAGCTATATAAGGGACCAAATCATCCAACCTCTATGACCCATACTGTAGTGGTGCATCGATGATATGAAGTTTCCTCCTCTATGTCCATTATATCAGTGACTGACACCTCCAAGTTCACGGGCAAACCAAAATGTTCAAGAAGTGGGTAAGCCATACTTACAAACTTGAAAAGGTAAAAATGGTGAGTTTTGGGAACTTAGTAAGTAAATTCTTAGTTTTCTATTATGAAAGTATCTTATCATCAAAGTCTAACAAGTACAACACTTGGAAATAGTGTTGATGGCAAATCAATAGCAATTATTACCATGCCTTGACTAAATACATGATGTTGATATACAATACCTTCGCCTTAACAATGCATATATCAAGCATAATCTATTTATGTATAATTCCCACTCATGCATGATCTATTTACCACCGTCCTAGCTCAACTAGGCCCTCCCGACTCAACCGAGGCATTTAGCTTCTTGCTAGATATCTTGGCTCAACCAAGGCATCTAGCTCGATCGAGGCATCCTGAGGCTAACTTATCCAAGACATTAGGGCTCAAACCTAAGCATCCTGGTTCAACCAGGCATTTTGTTCAATGAATGAGACATCGTTGCCAATGCTATGTGGCGATGGACGCGTTTTTCTTTAACTGATCACATAAGTGCATCACAGAAGCTGGTTCTTATTTTTCCTTCTTAGTCGACTAATATAAGCTCCAAGACATGCTTATTTCCGTGTGTATGCATGTGCCATGAATCCTAAGACCTTATTCAATATCATGTCATGAATGACCCTTGGTTTGTGACTTGATTCAATTGCTTGAGGCAAAATTCTCGCACCAATCAAAACATAGAATCGGCACACCTCAATGTTGATTCAAGGCCTTATGACTTGGGTGACCTTAACTCGTGTTGAACTCAACCCAAGCGATCCTTAGTCTCATTCTAGGCGTGAATAACTCAAGCACACATTCTGTAAGGACTCGGGCCTCCCACTGTGTAATATTGTTCGCTTTGGGCCTTCGGCCCTCATGGCTTTAAAACACGTTACACAGGTTAGAGAACCCAAGCCTTATAAACTAACCTAAGACTCCCCCCTAAGCGATGTGGGATAGGAGACGCGCCCCCTTCCTTGCGCACGTCCGGGGATCGAGGGGGATCGAGGTGCAGATGCACCACCATCCCTCCTCCTCGCACACCGTTGCCTGGGCCATCACGCATTCAAGGCACAAACCTGAGCAAACCATACAAAAGATCTTACATCCTACCCACGGCTTGAACGAGTGAGCACCTAACTAGACTTAACAATGAAGTCTACTACCCTAGAGGAGAATTAGAAATCTTACTTACCTGTATGGCCCTCAAGAAAGCTAGAGCAAGCGGCTTGAAGGGGGTAGTGGTACAAGGCCGAGAGAAAGGAGAGAATGACGTGTAAAAGGCAAGAGAACTCAAATGGTGAGAATGAATGAGGGGCTCTTCTTATTTATATGCACCATCCTCATCATTACTTGTCCAAATAATCCGATCATTTTTCTTGGAGTGGCATAGCCATAAAGTCGAGCTGGCAAGTCTAGTTTGGAAAGATGGCATACCTATTTGGAAATGTGTTATACTTAAGCTGATGAAATGGCAATCTAATTACCTAATGAAATGATTGGAGGCTTGTTTGTCCTCATTTTATTGGTCCACATAAGCCCTTGATCCATTCTTGGAGAACAAGTCACTTTGAATAGATGGTACCCTGAGGAGGGTAATGTGGCGCCTAAGCCTTAGGATAGTAATAATTGCCCATTGTATCTCCTTTTTATTGGTACATTTGTCCAAGAGTCCCTTATTTAATCCCCAAAGTAAATTTTGGTTAATGATTGCCAAATCCTCATTATGCCACCTAAGGTGGTGAATCACCCATTTTATTAAATGATCCAAGGGTTTCTAGAATGTTCTATTTTATCCATTTCCAAGGAATAAGGTAAATATGGGAAATAAACTATTGAAAGTGCAACTGGGATTGAACAAGGGCTTTTTGTGTACATCCCCTATTGATCATTCCGACACGCCCAAGGTTCATGGTAAAGCCACCATTGGTGTGGTTTTCATAGGCAAAAATATCTACTTCGGCTAGGTTGGTGGCCCTGGGCGAGGGTTTAATAATTGGCTCTTAGGTGCCCTTAGACCTGCCCCAAGCTTTATTCAAGGTTGACTCCCGATTGTCATGTGCTTGCATGAGATCGGTCAATCCGTAACTGACATATGGTCGCACTAGGTCGATTCATGGTCATCCACAGTCAGTACCTAATCAAGCGGAACCACCTGCAATTGGAACATGACCATTTGGGATTGATTCATGATCACCCATCGATCTGTGGTGATACATGACCATCTCTCAAATCAACTCTTATGATTAGATAGTTGTCCATTGAAGCAACAGCTTAGGTCCATTTGCGTGGTCATTAGATTGGTCCGTGGCCAATCCCTTGATCAATCAATGGGCGATTCTTTAATTGGAATATGGTTAATCCCTTGGTTGCCATTTCAATCAGGCCGACTAGTCCATAGCTGATTCTTAAAATGATTTATGGCCGATCCTTACCATTGGCACCTCGGACTCATTGCCATTTCTCATGGATTGAAAATTGCAGATGTTACAATGCCCAATTTCATTGGTTAACACTCCCCTTCACGTGTAGGTCGAACTCTAGCCTAATCCTAAAGCATGAAAATATGTAATTAGGGAAGCAAATCGGGACTTAAAAATATTTGAACTCAAAACCTCCTCCTCTGATATCATGTGAAACTTTTTGAGACCACATCAATTATTTTAAAAGTTTAAACTGTTAATTGAAGATGTCACATAATATTTATGTATTGTAAAGTGGGTAAAGATATTGCATCATACACTGAGGATGATGTTAGGAAACAATGCAAAAATTGAAAGTAGCAACTCCTAAAATATGAAGTCGGTTACTTTCATTCTCGATAGATAGAGAAAAAGGTTAGATCCAGGATTTGCTTCGTCTAGGTAGATTGCAAAGTTTTACAAAGCTGGCTAACGTACTTGTTTAGACTTTTAAGATAAGCTAACTTGTTCCGACTTTTATTGCGAAAAAGACGATCAAGAAATTTGGAATCACATATCCTCAGATACACACTGCCAGGAAGAAACAGAAATTTATCTGACTCCTTCATATTGAAGGTACCTAATCTATGAATATAACATGTCTTAAGCTTCTCACTATGTCACATTTTGATGTCAACAATTGTTGACTTTAGCCGACGACAAATCCAAATTGTCGACTTGGTTTGGGCCAAAATATCTTCAAATCCAACTATCTATAAGGAAAATTAATGTGAGGATCTTAAGAACTGCTACCTCTCTAACTTTTTCTCTAAAATTGTTGCCAAGTTTCAGGTTGTATACATATTACAAAATCGGTTGATGTCACTAACACGTGACGACTGACGAGGTAGAGTTTGTCATCCTCTTCTTGTTTTTTTTTTTTTTTTACTTTTGCTCATCTCTCTCTCTCTCTCTCTCTCTCTCTCTCTCTCTCTCTCTCTCTCTCTCTCTATTCATGTGCAAATACAATCCGGAAAGTTATCCAAAAAATCCTAAATTTATTGCACTTTTACCAATTTAGTTTTGAATCTTTTTAATTTTACCAATTAAGTTCTACTTATTTTCACATTTTTCAGTTGAGTTAATCTCACCAATTTTGGTCGGAAATCATTGATGTGTATGCGGGCCTTCCACATGGCATGGGTGGAGTAGGATGCCTGCTGTTGATGTGGAAAATGTTTTTAAAAAAAGTTTAATATTTTTAAAATAAACTTTTATTTTTCCTTTTTTTTTTTTAAGCCTATGCCGGTGAGGTCATTGACCACAAGCGAGGTCTGGCAACCCTCACTTGAATTTGCACGATGGCCTCCGGGCCCTCGCCAACCACAAGTGAGGGTGTCGTTGAGGGCATTAGCCCTTGCCCAGACCCAAGCAAGGGCTTGGACCGTAGGATGCCCTCATTTAGATCTAGTGAAGGTGTCAGGGCCCTCGCTAGATTAGGCAAGGGCATCGTGACACTTGCCTAGATCTAGGTGAGGTTGATGCCCTTGCAGTCGGTGAAGGCATAGAGGCCCTTGCAGTCGGTGAGGGCATAGAGGCCCTCGCCTGTGGGCTAGCAAAGGGTCTGCTGACAATCTGGCTTCCCTACGGTTAGGGGGAAACAAAGAAAAATGAAAAAGAAAATGAATAATTAACAAAAATTCAAAAAATAATTAAAATAATATTTAAAATTATCGACATCAGCTAGGGACATGCTAAGTAGGATGGTCGACTTCCACGGTAGTAATTTTCAATTAAAATTAGTTGGATAGACTCAACTAGCAAATGTAAAAAGATTTAAGATTCAATTGACAAATTTGAAATATTTAGGATTAAATTAGTAAAAATGTAATGGGTATATAAATTTGTAGATAATTTTCCCATCCACGGAGTATGAAGTTGCAAAAATCTCTCTACTTTGTTGTGTCTCGAGGATAAATAATTCAGAAAAGGGAAAATAAATAGGGCATCTTGCTATTGAATTGCAATTATGAGACCAACTTTAATTCTTTTTGTTTGGTCGGTGAAAGAATTTCATTTCAAAAAGAAAATGTTGACCACATGAGATGTGCTTTAGAGCATAACAAGCAGAAAAGAGAGCCGGAGAAATGAGAACCCATTTAAAGGAAGAGTGCTGCACAGTGGAGTTTTGACGACCCAATCCGCAACATTATGCTGAGTTCTATACCAATGGACTAAGCGAAAGTTGGGCAAAAATGTCAACAAACGGCTGCACTTTTTGACTAGTTCTCTTTCCTCCCACGTCGGATGCTCAGCATCAAAGTTCTTGCTGAACTAAAGATGGGTTGTCAGATTCAACTATCCACTTTTGATCGGTTTGAGACAAAGCATACCAAAGACCTTGCGCTAACTCTAATTTCATTGGCACAACAGAATTCAAGACAATGTATACATTTCCCTTTTACCTCAAAAGAAATAAGTCGCATCCTACATATTGAATGATCACAAGTCCTAAAATAAATTCCATGAAAGAAGCAGCAAATCCAGTAACTTTCTCTACGATAAAACCACAACAGAAGCTGAGAATTGAGGATTTCTACGCAACCAAGAATTCGAGATTGATTGCTTCAGGTCAAGAATCAGATCTTCTTGTTGAGAGCCAATCTCTGCTGTCCCAGCTCTTGAAGCAGAGCTCCCAAATCAGACCAAGAAGACCCGCGTTCTTCCACAGCCCCTCTTGCCATCTCTGCAAGTGCTTTCGCCCTCCTCCTCATTTCCTCTGCTTCCTCACCCACCAGGACTCTCTTCACTGCCTCCTTCACTCTCTCGCTCTTCACGCTGTCGCCGAACAACCTCACCCACTGCTTCACCCCTATGTTGACCCCTATCTTGAGCACCTGGGTCACAAACTTCTCGTTGAAGAATTGCTCTGCCGCGACTGGCCAAGTCACCATTGGCACGCCGGCCGTGATCGCCTCCAGTGTGGAGTTCCACCCGCAATGTGTCACAAAACCCCCAATCGCCTCATGATCGAGAATCAGCACCTGAGGAGCCCAGCCCCTGATTATGAGGCCCTTGTTTCGGATTCTTGATTCGTACCCATCAGGCAACCACTCTTCTTTGCCTTCTTCCACATTCGGGTCCTTCTTCACCACCCAAATGAATTGTTGATTTGATGCTTCTAGTCCAACTGCGATCTCGTGGAGCTGAGCAGCATTGAAATTTGCCATGCTTCCGAAGCAAATATATATCACTGAGTTGGGTTGCTTCGAGTCGAGCCACTTGAGGCACTCGTGCTGGTCGATGGATGCTTGGTTGCCTCTGTGTGCTTTGTCCTCACTCTCCATATTGCACAATGAGAGCGGGCCAACGAACCAGGATCGTCTCCCAAGGAATGTCCTGTAATGGTCAGCATAAGCTGGCTCGAGCTCGTAGAAGCTGTTCATGACAACTCCGAAGCTCGTCTTCTCCGATTCCTTTACCTTTTTGAAGAACTTGGTGAACTCGGTCTCTTCCCTATAAAAGTCCGGCAACTGCATCCTGGACATTGTGATTTCTCCAGGGAAGTTGGGGATGACGAAGGGCTCCGAATCGTGTGACACCTTCTTATGAGGCTCATAGATCCTCACACATTCTGTGCCAGAAATGGAGAAGGCACTTGTCCCGTGGAAAACGAGCCTAGGGATTCCCCACTTGGCTGCGATCTCGGTTGTCCATGGGAGGAACATGTCCGAGACTAGACAATCAGGGGCAAGTTTTTCTATCAGCAGCTCGAGCTGTTGGTCCAGCATCACGATAGCTCTCATGAATTGCTTGCGCATTTCCATTGTAGTGACCTTGTTCAGATTGTCACAGTCTTCCGGCAAGCCAACCTCTTTCAAGGGCAATGTCACTATGACGACATCGATGTCGAAGCCCGAATCCTTGGCTTTCGCGATGGATTTCAAGACGGTGGGCTCGTCATGTGGGGTGGCGATGAGAGTGGACTTGCAGCCTCTAATGGCGAATAGTTTGGCCATGTCGATCATTGGGATCATGTGGCCTGGAGCCATGAAAGGGAAGAAGAAAATGTGAAGCCGATGGCTTTCACTACCCATTTGGCCTCTCAGGAGAGTTTCTGCTACAGGAACGTATTCGGGAATGATGGTGATGAAGCAAAAGAATGGTTCAGGTTGCGATGCTGTTGACTTTTGAAAGCTGAGGTTTGTTTTTAGACTTACAAACCGCGGACAAATTTATAAGGAGGGGTTTGGAGGGGAATAAAGAAAGGGGGCGGCAAGAGAGACAAGTTTGATTTCTTCCATGCTTTAGATGTTTAATATAATTCTTGATCGTGTTTGTCAGGAACTTTGTGATTGCGAAAGAGGACAAGAAAACTCAATCTAGATTTGGAGTGATTAAGCAAGACGAGTGGAATATGTATACCTTGTAGTTAAGGTTACATCATCCCTTACGTCAAGCATGCAGGTTTTAGGTCAAATCAACGAAAAAGATAGTTATCTACTTACTTGTCGAGTTCTGCAGAGACGTCATGCATGACCAATTCAGTACTTTGTGCGCAAGGAAAGGTCATTTGGATAACTAATTCGGGGTCACTAAAGCTTGAAACATATTCACGTGTCCATCCAATTGCAGCGGGAAAAACACGACATCAGTGCCCCAACTATTTATGTGCTGTGATTTTTGAAAAACAATCACTTAAATGACTCTAATGACTCTAATTTGTCAGAAATTTTGACATGACTTAACGGGGTCACTTAAATGGGAGCTTTCAAGATATTTTTGTACTAACGAGGTCGTTTATAAAGTTTTGGGACAATATTGATTGCTAATAGAATGTTTGCTCTAAAATTTAAAAATTAGAAATTGACAAAAGGGCAAAGCGAGCCAAAAGCGAAAATCACATAACAACTATTCTAACTATGCCATTAATTTTATTTGTTTCAAAGGTCTCAAAAGCACAATCGTGGATGAAACATTCTCTTCGAATAATTTCATTTAAAATCACAAAAATCTATTTGCTTTCTTCAAAAAAAAAAAAAAAATAGTAAAACTTTCTTCACCTCTCGTGACTTTGCCTTTGTGTCTTCTCTGACCTTGCTTTGTTTTGAGACTGAAGATCAGAGCTAGGGGACTTGTCAAAATGGACTACTTCTCTTTGATCAACTGGGAGGATTAATGGAAGGGAACATTTGGGAACCAATTTAACTCCAAGTTTTCCACTGGAAAATTGATGGATTCTGTGATGTTTTACGGTACATAAATTACACACCACACTATTTTCAAATATTTTGATAAGTCATGTCAATTTTTTCGTTGCTAGAGTTACTTAATTTATCGCTATGACACTTAAATAATAATTTTAAAAGTTTTGGTACCAGAGAGAATATCTTATAATAATTATAACATTAATGCCGTCTTATCCTGCTTGCAAGGCAAGCTATTCTCATCTATAGATTGTCTTGGGTTTTTACATTCATTTGCATAGAGTGCTAGAACGAGACTTCTATCGTTCAAATAGCATCTATTCTTTGTCAATAATGTATTCACGAATGATGAAGGTGAAGCACATGAAAGCTTTCGATGCGATGCTGTTGACTTTTGAAAGCTGAGGTCTGTCATTACTTTTGGTCAAAACCGAGGACAATTTTATAAGGAGGGGTTTTGGGAATAAAGAAGAGGGTGATCAGATAAGGACAAGTTTGATCTCTTCCATGCGTTAGATGTCTTGTAGAAATCCTGATTTAAATGGTTAGCCAGATTCCGAATATTCCAAGAATTTCGGGATCCCATAAGAGAACAAAAAACCGAGTCTAGATTTGGAGGGTATAAGAAATGAAAAAATATTGGGTGGTCCGAGACCGCCACGTCAGCGTGGTCCCGGACCACTCACACAGCGCCACGTGTATGGGGAAGCCAAGGACGAAAACCGGGGCCCACTTCTCTGACGCTCTCTCTCCTCTTTCTCTCTTTTGTCCCCCCCCCTCATATGTGGCGCCATATGAGTGATCCGGGACCACGCTGACGTGGCGGTCCCGGACCATCCAACATTTTCTCATAAGAAATAGATGAGTCGAACATATGTCTCTTGCTGTGCAAGGAAAAGTCATCTTGGATAGTTAATGTGTGGTCAATCGAGCTCGAAACGTACTCATGTCTCCTTCCGACTGCAGCAGTAGGCCATTCTCAGCCACATAAACCATTGTTTCACATTCTTGCACGTACAGAGCGAGAAACCCTCTTTTCTTGCCCAAATATCATTAGTCTAATATTCTTCCTCAGCTGGACTTTGACCTATACTTAAAATGTATACATGGCCTATAACATCAGTCTAACACTATCAGTGTCTACGTACTTGTAGAACGCTGCAATACTACGACAGATCTTGATTCTTTGAAAAATATAAAATTAAAAAGAGAGACATCACGCATGATCATATTGCTCAAAATGGGTCGCCAGTCAGGATTAACAAGGGGGCATTCAAATTGGAAATTTCGTCTCTTTCTGTGCAAGGAAAAGTCATCTTGGATAGTTAATGCGTGGTCAATGGAGCTCGAAACGTACTCATGTCTCCTTCCGACTGCAGCAGTAGGCTATTTTCAGCCACATAAACCATTGTTTCACATTCTTACACGTACAGAGCGAGAGCGCCTCTTTTCTTGCCCAAACATCATTAGTCTAATAATCTTCCTCACGCATAGACTGGATTTTGACCTAAACTTAAAATATATATGGCCAATATCATCGGACTAACATTTCTTTTCAAGCGTAGTTTGAACTCTTGGTTTAAACCTAAAGTGTGAAAATATAAAGGCAAATTAGGGCTTGCAAAGATTTAAACTTAGAATCTCTCGTTCTGATATTGTATAAGATTTGTAAGACCACCATCAACTATTTTAAATGTTGAGAATGTTAATTGAAGATGTGACTTAATATTTATATATTGTAACATGGTTAAAGGTATTCCATAATACATGAAGGATGTTAGGAAACAATGCAGGAATTGAACATTGCAGTACTAAGTTAGTAGCTCCTGAAATATGAAGTTGGTTACTTTCATTGTCAAAAGGTAGGGAGAAAGATCTGGGCTTCGCTTTGCCAATGCATATTGCAGAGTTTTACGAAGCTGCTCACGTACTTGTTTGGAAATATATGTCTTCGACCATCACCACAAAATACAGCAGAAGACAAGTCCTTGAAGGTAAGCTAACTTGTTCCGAATTTCATTGCGAAAAGGACGGTTAAGGAATTTCGGAATCACATATACTCAGATAGACAACTACGAGGACTCCTTCATATTGAAGGTACCTAATCAATGAATGCGACACGCCTTAAGCTTCTCACTGTCAAAGTTTGATGTCAATAATTGGTGATTTTAGCCGATGACAAATCGAAATTGTCGATTTGGTTTGGGCCAAAATACCTTCGAATCCAATTATGTATAGCAAAGATACTTGTCCCTCCAAGGCTAGCCTGGGAATTTTCAACCAAAAAAAAAAAGCTTCTTGGCCAAATCCAAAGCATACTAGCATTAACGCCTAGCGGGATGAACCCAAATTCATTCAGATGTTTCTCAGTCAAATTCAGCAATATTCAAGATCAAGCTTGTCTAATATAAATACGAATATTATGTAATGAATCAAAACCTTTAGAAATACACTTTGGAGTGAGCAATTACTAGATTCACTTCTAATAAGGGCATACAGAAATTAAGACACGCGGACCCTTGTATTGCCATAAGTTGGCACAAATGAACATTTAAGTACCAAAATCGGAGTAAAATTGATCACTTAAGTGTCAATCTAGCCAAAATGCGACGTGTCGATTTTCCGACGTAAACAAACGCAAAACGACGTCGTTTTGGTGCGTGTGGTAAAAATTTAATATAAAATTAATTTAATTTAATTTAAAATTAAATTTATTTAAAATATTTATAAAAAATGCAAATATTAAAAATATTAAAAAAATTAGCCGCCCCCCCGCCACTGGTGGCAAGGGCTAGCGACAAAGGGGGGAGGGTCGGCCAAGGTTGTCGGGCCCTGGCCAGGGGCCGTTGACCTCGGCCGATTGGCGGCGAGGGCCTGCGAACCCTTGCCTCGATTTGGGGTGAGGCTTGCGACCCTTGCTTGGTTGGGCCAAGGGCTGCCGCCCGCTGAGGTGACCCCTAGTGGGCGGCGGCCCTTGGCTCGACTAGGTGAGAGGAGAAGGACGAGGAAAAAAGGGGGGGAGAAGGAGGGAGGCAGCCGGCGGCCTTAGCCAGCTGAGGGCTCAGCCCTTCGTTGCTGCCACCGCCATCTCCCCTCTGTCGTCGGGCAGGTGGGGGAGGTGGGGGAGGGTTGGCCAAGGCCGCCGAGCCTAGGCTGAGGGCCGAGGGCCCTAGCCGACTGGTAGTAAGGGCCTACGTACTCTCATCCAGGGCTCGGTTGACCCTCCCCCACCTTCCGGCAATGTTGGGGAGACAATGGCGGTGAGGGCTCAACCCTCAGTTGTCGGCTGACTTCCTCCTCCTCCTCCTCTTCCGTTTCTTTTTATATAAATATAAATTATTATTATTTTATTTTAAATTTAATTTAATTAATTTTATATTATATTAAAATTCAAATTATGCAAAAACGACGTCGTTTTAGCCGATTTAAGGGCTCTATTTTGGCCAACTATAGAAACGTCGTCGTTTTGGGTGAATTAGAGCTGAGTTAGCTCTTCAGCAAGCCACCTTAGCAAGAAATTTTAATATTTAATTGTCATGTATGATTTCTGGCCGGCTTCACCGAAGGTGGCACTCAGGTGTCCCACTTTTCTTAAAATGTGGCACTTAAGTGTCCATTTGTGCCAACTTATGACACTTGAAGCGATCTTTTGTCTAGAAATTAACTACAACTTATGTAATAGAATTAGGCAAATGAAACTAGCGAGGACATTAAACTTAAATAAATCTAGACTCTGACGTTCATTGATGTAGCCTCAGAATTTTATTGAACAAGTTGTAGACATTAAACTCTCTCTTAGTTAAACATGAATTAGAATTGAAACTGGGGTAATTGAGACAAATCCAAAGTCTTAATTAAAGCAAATTCATAGAATCACTAATGCAAACGACATCCCAAGGTGAACTAAATGGTGAAGCAAGAACCTTGTGGGCTTGGGCCAATGTTAGGGCTTGGGGACAATGTAAATATTGTTTTTCTCAAGTAATTAGGTTATGAAGTTGAGATAGAAAAAGTTTTAGTTTTTTAGGGTCACCTTTCGTAATCCTTGAAATTCTATAGTGGATTTTGTTCTTCCTAGGTGATTTTTCTCGCAAGGGTTTCCATATAAATATGGTGTTCTTTTATTCTTCTCAGTTTCAAGTTTGTTTTGATTTCTGCATCTGCCATAACAAACTGATATCTAAGCCTTAGGTTTCTTTCTTGATCTTCTAGTTATGGCTCCAAGTTCAACAACGAGATTTGATATTGAGAAATTTGATGGGAGTAACAATTTCAATCTATGGCAAGCTCGTATGTTGGCAGTTCTTATGCAACAAGGTTTGAAGAAAACTATGTTCATAAAAGGAAAAAAATCAAAAAGCATGTTAGATGAAACATGGGAAGAACTGGATGAAATAGCCATGTCTGTTATTCAATTGTGCCTCACGAAAGAAGTTCTACAAAAGTACTAGATTAGAAAATAGTTGCCAATTTATGGAATAAATTGGAGAGTATATTTTCTTTTTACAAAATCCCTCACCAATCAATTGAGACTCAAGTAATGACTTGTCACTCTTCGTATACCTAAAGGTGCTTCTCTTAAATCTCATATTGCTAAATTCAATGCTATTATCTATGAATTAAGAAGTATTAATGTTAAGGTTGAAGATGAGGATCAAGCTATCTTATTGTTAGTTTTACTACCTTTATTTTGATAAGAATTTTAGAGAAACCATGATTGTTAGTAGAGAAACTATTGGTGTTAAAGATGTCAAGACTAGTGTGACATCCTCGATTCGGACCCCTATCTTAGGTACGAGTAATGGAATAAGGATCGGTACATCATTAAAGAAAATGGTTTTGAGTCAATTTTAGGGATTGTTCACGGGCCAATTAGCCGATTAGGGATGAGGTGACTCAAGATCGAGGTTACGTCAAACTAGAGCATTTGACCATGATAAGATTGCACAACCATAAGGATCAATATAGACGATCACATTCCATCTAGAGTTGATCAATGGATAAATATAGATCGATTCAGCTTGAGTATATACCAATCGTGGGTGACTTTGCATGGTCATTGTACTATCTGTGAACAACCCTAATTTGATTCCATGCGACCATAAGCCAAAGCAAATCGATCGATCCTACACAATTACATGACAACCGAGGGTCCTTCATGGATCAACCAAACTCAAACATAGGTCATACATAGAACCTTGGACAAGCGTTGAACTCAGTTTAGGTCTAGCCACCTGAGCACCGCCGATGCTATTTAATTAGCATAGGTGGCGTTAAGGCCAAATCCAATGGTCCGATTACTTATGTTGATCATAGGTGACCTCAAGAAATTCTTGTCCAGTTAAAATGATAGTTAGATAGTCCTTATAGTTATATCTTGTCCTCTTGAATTTGGATTAATTAGGAGTGAATTGGAAGCCAATGAGTCCCCTCCTTACATGCCTAAATGGAATGACCTTGTGGGACAAGTTGTCTTGCAAGGCTTAAACCTATCCTTAGAATTTTTTAGGATAGTCCATTAGTGCATTGATTGGAAATGTGTGCTTGTTGCAACCCAACCCCCTTTTTTGGGCCCCTTTAGTGGGGAGTAAAAGGTAGGGTTTATGGGTACTTAACCATGAGAGCTCTCACAAGCTTGTACCTTGTGTGATAGCGAAAAGTGTCATAATTCGTACCCACACGAGCAACACACCTCACAAGAGGAGATCATATGTGAATATCAGAATTAGGGGTATCTTTATCATAGTAACCCTCCCAATAGTTTTTGCTCCCCATTGGTGGCATCACTTTATCCATTAAGAACATTCCACATTGGGTATGCTAAACTACGGTTAGTCTTGTTGAGACTCATACCTCTCACGATGGGTTCATTTATTTTCTAGTTGTTCAGAACAACCTATAAAAGATAGGATCACCACTAGCCTCATGGGTCAGCTAGAAAACTCAATTGAGAGTTGGGAGTGGTCTATTAATTTCTATGCACTAGAGATTCTAGATTCAAGACTTGGGTTACGCTAAAATTTCTATTTATGCCCTTTTAGTACCTAATGGTTTGTTGTGTCTCCTAAAGTATCCATACATTTCCTTTTTTACTTTTTAGGGTTGATGAAACTAATTAAGTGATCATGCGTGGATGGTTGATTTTATGCAATTTCTACTTCTATAAAAGAGAAAAGAAGGCAAACAATTGAAACTTAAAGACAATATGGTAACTAAACACCCAAGTGAACAGCTTAGGGAAAGCAATAAATCTCACATGCAATCCTAAGTAATAAATGAAATCAAATGGAAGAAATAAACCTGCAACTCGTCGAGTATTTATACAATGTGAAATGACCCGAAACATATATTGGCAACAAATGAATACAAAACAAGGCCGAATTGGACATTACCTTCCATCATCTTCATGTCTTGATGGACCTCTATCTCCAAGGACCTATCCTAATCCTAATCTAAAATTAAGACTAGGTATATATAATAGAAAAGAAACAAACAATGATTACAAGAACAATCACGAACACAAAACAATTAGGAATAGTCATGGAATGAACAGAATACGCACAATTCAAACAAAATTGGCATCGGGGTCGGCCTTTGCATTTCATGCGACGATCCCTTTAGGAAGTCTTGTGACATCCTAAATTTTCAATTATGTTTTCAATTAAGTAAATCAAGTCTTTCATCAATGCGCCTATAGTGTTATTCTCAAAGTTGATCACTCCTGAGATAACTAAACCATCTAGGGAAGTCATTAAGCAATTTTAATGCATTAGACTTGAGAATTCGACCAAGAATCGACTACTCGACCGTGCTCATCTGTAGAAATCATTACGACATAATAAGATCGATTAGAAATCAGAAATAGGTCGGTTCGACTGAAATGTGTGGTTAAACGTGGGTATTTCACCAAATTGAGAAATTCTTGTCGATCGGCACTAGATTGATTTTTCTGTCGTTTTGATACCCTATGTTCGTATTTGAATCCTCGAGATTTTCACGACAATTGAGAGTCGCCAATGTGTCGAAGAGGTTCATCATGGCTCGAAGAAAATTAGGTCATTTGTATTAAAAATTTCTGAAAGCTACCCAATAGATTAGGTCACGCTAAAATCACGCCAGAGTGAAATTAACTGCAAATTTAAATCCAATTTCAAAAATTGAAAGTTCTGTCATGTCACGAGTCATTTTAGGAACATCGATTCAGTTTCCGAAGATCTTTCTGGCAACTGAGGTTTTGGCGGAAAAAGTCGAAATAGGGCCGTTTTCAACCGAGAAATTCAGAGGACCGTTTTTTATTACAAAATTGGGATATAAGTAGGATCAATTAGTGAGGAAAAATATCAATTTGATCGTTGACTTGATAACGGATTTTATGGGAGCCGATTTAAGTTAAGTCAAGGAGGATTTAAAGTGGAATTGAGCCAAGCATTGTGTAATTCGTATGCCCTCATGGACCCAACAGTTGTACCACTTCAAAGAAAGGCTTCTAGAAGGGAATTGATAGTTGGAAATTGCAAAGTATTCCGGCTAGTTTGTGGTGAGCCCTCCAAGGGGACAAAAGGGTGAAGATAGCAATAAGTGGCCCCCTCCAAGTTGATCTTGTTCCCCCTTTCTCTTCCCCAAGCAGGCGACCCCTCCCTCTCTCCTCTCCTTGCCATTTGAACTCCAACAAATCCAGAGGAAAGCCAACAAGCTGCTGAGCAACCCGCCAAACCACTGCATGCCACCGTCGCGCTCCTCACAACCGCTCGCTGCCCCCGCGTGCATACGTGCTCGTCGCGCCTCACGACCGTCCCAGCCGTGATGTCTTGCCCAGCTCGTGTGTCTAGTAGGTCACCCGAACACCGTGCATCGTCGTCGTGGTCACTGGAGCCGCTGCCTACCCTCGCCTAGACCTGCAACAGCCCCACCGGTCTTCCTTGCTTGTCTCTACCTCAATCGGCCTCGGAGTAGCTTCTTTGGGCCCCTGACTATAATAGAGCCGAGTGGGTCTCCAACCCATTGTTGGGGCCGTTTCAGGTCGTTCTCGACCCTGTTTGGCAGTCCCGCTTTGGAGTTTCTTGACCCTCTTCGTGTCCCCGTCGTTTTGATCCGAACGGATCATTAAACGAGTGAGTTTAACTCACTAATCCTTGCTTAGTAATTTGATGACATTTAAGGATTGATTAGACTAAGTATGGATTAGGTGGATAGTTAGATTATTTTAGCAATTTATTTAATTGTTATTGCATGTTAGGTGGTTAGAGTAGTGCAATTAGAACTTAGACAAGCTTTAGTATCTATCTAGAGTGGTTTGAAAATTTTCTGGATCCGTCTCGGCTTTTAATTAGGCTTTATGGGCCTAAGTTGTATTTATTGGCATTTATTAATTATTTTCCGTGATTATTTAATTAATTATTTATTTTCTAGAAATTAGATCGGGATAGTTAGTGACCGGAATTTTATGCTAATTGTAGTGATGTGATCTATTTATTTAATTGACTATTATTTTGTGGAAATTGAGTGTGATTTGTGAATTTGGGTATTTATCCCAAATGTATTTAATTTCATTAATTAATTAGAAAATAACCGGGCGTCGGTTTACAGCAGCACCAAAAATGTGTTTGTGGACTATTGAAAATAGTGTGATTTTATAAAGTAAAGATATTATATTTTTGGTTGAGGCCGATCGTGTACTCATATACGATTATTTTTATTGGGTATTCTTAAAAGGAGGAAAATATGCCAAGATATGATATAAATTGGGGAATTGAAGTGTGAGGCACAATGCCATTGGCCATGGGTAAGTAATAGTGTGATGGCTTATAGTCGTAATAAGTTGACTATTGAGAGATGAGGTGAGATATGTGGTGCATGATGATATGGGTTGGGTTAAGAAACTGCCAAAGCAGGTTGTGCCTATTGGGTTGTAATCAACCGTTGAAGTATGGCTGTGCTTATTGGGCCGTAATCAACCATCGAAGTAGGCCGTGCCCATTGGGCCGTAATTTACCGCCGAACTTGGAACAGGCTGTGCCTATTGGGCCGTAATTCACCGCTGAACATTTAGTAGGCTGTGCCTATTGGGCCATAATTAATAGTTGGAGTGAGTAATTGAAATGACCATGTGATGGTCCTAATGACATGAAATCGACTAAGTTGATTGATCAATGATTCGATCTGAGTTAATGATTTGAATTGATTTGTTGCTATGATTCCATGAATTTGAATTATATTGACTTGTAGGAAGAAGTGGAGACAAAGGTAAGTCCTCGAACTCATGTCTGTGCTTAGGTAGCCCTTGGGGCGTATTTTTTTTCTAGTCAGGTCTTAAGGGGTTGAACTTGCTAAGACATCTTCTCACCCCATTATGGGATACCAATTTCAGGTCCCTAGATGACGGCCGTGAAGGACCGAAAGCCCGAAGTCTGGGAAGGTGGAGACCGAAGAATCAGCGAACGTGTCTAACTAGAGGGTTATAGGACAATTCCCTTTTGTTGAGCCGATATTTTTTTAAATAGCTCGGTATTGTATATAAACCTATTTATTTATAAAAGGATTGTTTTGGTTGTGAATTATTGCCTTACTTTTCTATCACATCCTGTTGTTGTTTGGGGGTTATTTATTTGCTTTTGCATGTGTATTGAAACGAAAGGGTCGGCGAAGCGTCCTAGGATGTCGCTATTTAATCGACCATAGAGGGATGGGCACACGCTCGGAGGATCGGGGCATGACAAGTCTATCCCAATTCATTTTTATGGCTTACAACCATTGACTACCATTTGTCTTCTTGCATGACAATCAACGCTTATAAGCTCCTAAGAGAAGTTCTAAATGGATCACAAGGATATCCCATGGAATCATGTATCGCACCTATGCATCCATGTAAAAGGTACATGCATAGTGAAAAATAAACATGTAGGTAGGCTCTCGGCCCTTAGTTCTCAATGAATCAGACAATTTTAGTGAGTCAACACTGGATCACTTATTCAATCGAAAAACGCCAAACATAATCATAGGCGTTTCACAAAGGTAAACAAGTTGAAGGTTATGAAAGTTCAGATGATGCCTGAAAGTCATTTGAAGAACAATTGGTAGTGAATTGTGATAAAGAATGCTAACGGCATAGTAAAGGTGTGTCATGGCTATAGAACACATTTAATCATCAAGGGTAGCTCGGGTGCATCCTGTGCACTCTGATCGAGCCTCGTAGATGCCCTAAATATGTTCCAAATTTTAGACAACGTCAATGTAAACTAAGAGCATAGTTTGGAAGTTTAGAATCTAAAGGACAAAATGAAAATTTGGAAATTTATGCATGATCATCCTTGAACTGAAATAAACTTCAAAACAACAAGAACATGAAAATTCAAACAAAGTCATGACTTTCGAAAGATTTGAAAAGCATGGTAAAGTGCTTTTCATTTTTTTTTGAGAATTTTTTTGTATACAGTTCGAAAGATGAGGATCAAAGTCTGGAGACAAGTGACATAAATTCAGCAAGCAAGTTGACCTAAAAAATTCTAGAGGAAAATCACAGCAAAGAAGTACAACAAAACATCATGGAACAAGGCAAACAAATAAAAACGCAATTGAAAGGGAACCCATCGATAATTTGTTCCGAGAAAATTACAAAACATGAAGAACATCATGGGGGACAAATTTTATGAAGAAAGTTTTCTAAGGCAAGCTACGTAGGAATTAATTAAAATTCAAGAACGCTGAGCCTCACATAAAGAATGTAGCAAATCAGCAGGGTATCATGGCATATCAACAGAGATTTGACTTAGTAAACGAAGTCTAAAAAAGATGAAATTTTATTATAACTGAAGAAAAAAAGGACAAACAAACTTCATTAAGGACCAGACCTCAAAATCCTTAATGAGAAAATCACACAAAAATAACAGAAGGTCAGACTTAACAGGGGTAAAATAGGAGTTCCGAATTTCAGTTAGGACAGATTTCTAACCTAAATTGAAAAAAAAAAAATGAAAAATGGATCAAACGATGTGCAAATCGGGCAAAATCAACATCATTGGAAATATGAAGGTGAGCTCTAAGACATTCTAAGAGGGTCAAGTCCAATTGGGGTCAAATTCATGTCGAACAATGATAATCATGAAGTCACACGCATCAGCCACAAGCAAATTAGAATGTGATGCATGAATGGTTTATGGTCGAACACACAAGTTGCATCCAATATAACGAAAGTTTACAACTTGAAGATAAGGCATCAACATAAACTAGATCAAGCAAAACATACGGGGGGAAATAGGATCCAGTTATGGGCCGAAACTGAGTTACGAGCCTTCGCAGCCCAATCGGCTACTAGGTTAGCTTCACGCCGGTAGTATTGCATCGTTAGGTTAGAAAACCTAGATAGCATAATGATAGCTTCATCAAACAGTGGTCGGAGGTCCCATGGCGGCGGTCGCTTGCCTTGTAGTGCTTCAACAAGAGTAAGATAGTCGGCTTCCACCTCCAGATGAGCTTCATGGAGCCGTTGCATGAGCAGATGTTGAAGAGAATAGGTAAGAGCTAAAACCTCTGCTTCGAAAGCGGATCACATCGGGACTCGACTGGAGTACAAATCCATAAGTCTCCCATTATAATCTCTACAAACACAGGTGATTAAATCTTTTGTACTACTTGGCTTATGACTCGCATTGATATTGCATTTTAGGGTACCCAATTCCGAAGGACGCCAGAGGTGCGTCGGATCAAGAGAATGAAGAGCAGATCTTGGTCGCAACGTAGCAGAGTAGAGTTGATAGGAATTCATCTGAGCCACCACTGTCTGTATTGCAATGGAGGGATCCGGAAGTTGATTTCGAAAGGTGAAGTTGTTCCCCATCTGCATATCTACCAAAGGATGTTAGCAATAAGAGGGAGACCAGGTGAGTGTTGAGGTAATTTCACCCTTGCTGTAAGCCATGAATCGAAATGATTGATTATGAGTGTCGAAGTTCGTATATTAATTTGGGGATCAGACCAAATAGCATGAGTCCATGTGCAATGGAAAAATATATGCTAAATGGTTTCAGGATCTTGCTATTGACATAGGTGGCATAGAGGATCTATGATAATATGACGTTGAAATAAATTTTCTTTGGATGCTAGGGCATTGTGATAAGCAGACCATATAAAGGTTTTTAGTTTCAGTTCTATCTTCATGGCCTAGATACTTTTCCATAATACTTTTGGGTTTTGATGAGATGTTGATGCGATGTCTCTGTGTTGATTGTTGAGTTACTGCAGGATAGTATGATAGTTGCTTTTGATAGTATGTTTTCCATCAGTTGTGGCTGACCAAATCAGTTTGTAATCTGAGTGAAGAGGTCTTACAGGGATAGTAAGAACTTCGACTGTAATCTGTTCTCCAAAGAATCGTTGGAGCAGAGTTTGGTTCCAATTGTGGTGGATCGGATCAATAAGATCGGCCACCATGAGAGGTTCTTCTCTAGATTTAGGTCCATGGAGAATACCCATAGGTAACCATCGATCTCCTCTTATTCTGATAGTTTAACCATTACCAATTGACCAACGCATATGTGGGTAGAGATGCACTCTTACCACATATTTAGGTCCATGGAGAAAACAGGCTTGGCGCTTGCTCTGTCATCCCCAGGATGGCCGAGAGCCTTTGATAGCAGATAGGAAATCCGTCGAGTGGAAATTTAAGCCTCTAAATAATTTACTCCATAATGGTTGGGGTTGCTATAGCAAGCGCCAAGCCTGTTTTCCAAGCATTGCTCTATTAAACGCAATAAGATCTTGGAATCCCATTCCTCCTTCATCATTTCTGTCTTTCAACATTTCCCATTTTTGCCAATGGATACCGACTCTATTCTGATAATTTCTCCACCAAAATTGAGCAATTCGTTGTTCAATAGCTTTACAAACAAAAAGGGGCAACTTAAATATAGACATCGCATAATGTGGGATAGCCTAAATAACATACTTGATGAGAATTTCTTTACCCCCCTTTGAAATAAATTTCTCTTTCCACCCCGCCAATTTTGCATTGACTCTTGCTAAATCCACAAAAACATTTCCTACTTCGAGCGGCCCCATTCCGATGGTATGCCTAAATATTTGCCACAACTTTTCAAAATAGGAGTCTTAACTCCATAGACATATTTTCCTGAAGAGTAAAGGGCAGTTTTTGCTGAAAATCATACATGATTTGTTGTGATTGACTAGCTGTCCTATAGCCCAACAATACAAGTTTAAAATGTTGGCTAGGTTTTGGCATTCTTGAACACAACCATTTAGGAAAAATATTGCATCATCAGCAAAAAAGAGATGGGATAGGGTAGGACACCATCTATTGAACCTGATGCCTCTAAGATGTCCTATACTGACAGCTTGTGTAATAAAAGTCGATAAAATATTAGCCAGCAGGATAAAAATATATGGTGATAAAGGGTCACCTGACGGAGGCCACGAGATGGATAAAAATAAGGTAACCGCTCACCATTAAACTTCACGCTGTAAGCTACTGTGGTGATACACTGCATAATCTAGCGAACCCATCGTTGATGGAAACCCAATTTCAGGAGGTAATCATGGAGGAAATCACATTCCACTCTGTCGCACGCCTTTGTCATATTCGTTTTTAGAATTGAATTGAATTTGCATTGCCTATTTCTTGATCTAAAATGATGAAGAACCTCTTGGACGATAAGAATATTATCCTGTATCTGTTATCCCTTCAAAAAAGTTGACTACTCTTTAGAGATCTGAATATTCAACCAAGGTTTGAGTCAGTTAGCAAGTACCTTAGAGATGATTTTGTATGCAAAATTGCATAGGTAGATGGGGCGATATTGCTCAAGCTTTTCAGGTTGAGGTGTCTTAGGAATAAGCGTAATAATAGTCTAATTAATCCCAGTAGGCATTACCCCGACATCAAGAAATTCTAAACGAGAAGGAAAATATTTTCTTGAACAATTTCCTAGTGTGTTTGATAAAATAAGCTGTATAAACCATCAGGCCTGGGTGCTTTGGTAGTACCCATCTTAAAGGTTGCTCATTGAATCTCTTCCATCGTAAGAGAAGCAATCAGCTGGTCATTCATTTCACGGGTTACCATTTGGTTACAATGTTCAAGTAGAGGTGAATAGTGCCGATAACTAGCAGTTGTATATAATCGCGAAAAATAAGTAGTTGTCATGTCTTGAAGAGCAAGTTGATCACGAATCCATTGCTAATCATCAGTTCGCAACATCGTAATTCGGTTGTGCTGCCTTCGCTGAATTGTAGATGTATGGAAAAAACATGTTTTTGTCGCCCCATTTCAGCCATTGAATTCTGGATCATAAAGCCCAATATTATTCTTCTTGTGTCCAAGTTGGACGGAGTTCCTCTTTGACATTGGATGCCTACACCCTATCATAATTGAGATTTGGCTGATTCATCAGATTTTGTAACTGATTTTGTAAACTCAGCACCTTTTTATGTCCATTGGAAAACTTCTTCCTACTCCATGCAGTTAGAGCTATTGTTACTCGCCTCACTTTTGTAAGAAAACCATTAGTTGAAGTCCAAGCCCGAGATATAACTTCATGGCATTCCTCATCGTCATTCCAGTAACTCTAAAAAAGAAATGGTTTTCTTGTTTTTTGATAAGTTGCTGAAGTGTTGATTAGTATAGGGTTGTGGTCAAATCCCATAGCTGGAAGTGCATAAACTTCTGCCTCAGGAAATAAGAAACTCCATTCCATAGTGCACACCACCCAATCCAATTTTTCCTTAACAAGCTCCTCCCCATGTCTATTGTTCATCCATGTAAACTTACATCCATTACTTTCTAACTCAGAAAACTCACAATCATTAAGAACAGCTCTAAAGGACAGCATTCTAGACTTATTAGCAGGGCGTTTGCCCATCTTTTCCCAAGGATAATGAATCTCATTAAAATCTCTAGCACATATCCAAGGGAAGTTGTTGTGCGAATGTATCTGTTGGAGCTCATCCCACACAAGTTGCCCCTGCTGATAATCAGTTGGCGCATAAACAAAAGTAATACATATAAGCCGACCTCCCTGCCCCTCACGACCATTGATGTGAAAAAGGTGTGGTGTTGATCTAAGGACCTGTAGATAAACCATATCATTCCAGAACAAAGCTAAACCATCAGCAAAACCAACTGGATTTATAAGATGTGAATTTTGGAACTTTAAATTGCATTGAATTAGATGAAGCCTGAGTTTGGTTAATACATTTAACCCTAAATTGAATGCAAAGAAGCCACATGATTCACCAGCATCGAAAGACGACTCATTGCTAAGAACAACACACCAGACAAATTTCAGTTACAATTTGCTAAATTAATGCATGATTTTCACATAGTAAATGTGGTTCAAATATGTCATGCCATGCATTGAAGCAAAGCTTATAACATGTACTTAAAGTATTTAGAAGACATCAAGACTTGATTTGGCCTTTAAGAGGCCCAAACAAAGAGGTTTCAATAAGCTAGTGATCAGCCCCTAATTCAACATGACTATCACAAAACATGAGTGATTTTTGACAATTCAATGTCGTGCAAAAATTTCAGGAAAATTCCTTTGTATAGAATACAACAACATCACGAACATTTGAACATTTCATAGGACATCTAACCCAAACTTGATTTACGTGAGCCTACACAAAAGTGACAAAACAGATTCATGTGATGAACAACACAAGTCACAGCAGTGCCTAAGCCTCTTCACACATGTGATTAACATAGTAAACGATGCTCAATTTGCACAAATGATACCTAGTTAGAACACCTACAGTATGTACTATAGTTCTCATGAAGGATGCAAACTCTAATGGACTCATTTAAGACCTTAATTCTAAGCAAATATAGGTTGGACTTAGTGTAGGGCAAACTAACTTAAGGATGATTTTTGTTGATTTTACCTCACCAAATCAACTCTAAAAATTCTGGAAAAGACTATGATGTAACCATGACAATTTCGTGCAAATTATATGAGAAAGTTTTTCCAAAATATAAGCACAAAAATCAGTATAAAAATAGCAATACAATAATTCGCTCAAAGTTAGAACTGCAAACCAAGCACAAAATTACTATAGAATCGATGAACTATGGAGGCATTATTCAGGTACCAAACAATGTCTGCTCGGGATGTGTAACCTATCAAATCAAATCCTGTCAAGTCTAGATTACATTTCTAAAAGCTCAAGGCTAGAAAACGTCATTTATCGCCTCATTTCAACCAAAATAGAAAGTCAACACGAACATGATTTTGCATATCAAGGCAAATCAATCAAGTTCAAGTTCATCATTCATCATCATTAACTCATCACAAATCATCTCATAACCTCTTAAACTTTAGATCTAAGCATAAATCATGATGCTAGGATCGAATCCTAGCCCACTAATCTGATCTTGCTTCATCAGATTCATGATTAGAGAGTTTACCTTTCGAGGTTTCGTCGAATTCAAATGTGATCGGATGAAACTTGAACCCTTGAAACATGATTCAAATTTTGAGGACTATCGGATGGACTTCGAGGACCGTTAAAGTGGCTGGAACAGGAACACCTCTCTCTAGACCGATTTGGAGCATTGATAGGAGATCCGACCATTGAAAGGCTTCATGACTACTCGACCAAACTTCGATCACTAGATGTCGGGTATACTTCAAAGAGAGGATTGCTAGTAATCAGGGCTTCCACGAACCACCTCAAACTGCTGATCAAGAAGAAGGAGGCACCAGTTCAATTAGCGGTTCGATCGCTAGTGAACCTTGAGCCACGATTAAGCTTGGAGGGAGGGAATCAAGGGCTGTCGGAGGGAATGCTAACCTCCGACACGTCAGAAAGTAGTTGAGGAAGGTTGCAAAGGGGGTGATCGACGGTGGCAAGTCGGTCAGCATGCAATGGGTGGTCGCAGAGGGGGTGATCGACGGTGGCAAGTCGGTCAGCATGCGATGGGTGGTCACTAGCGATCGACGGAAATTGTGATTAAGGCCTAATTAGGGGCGATTTTGTAAATTTGCAAAATCCAAGAGTATTTTCGCAAAATTTTGAAAATCAAAGGATGTGAGGACGATACACACACACCAAAGAGTCGATGGGTGGTCACTAGCAATCAAGAATCGGTCGGCAAGGGGCTGAGTCGGCCTGTCTCGTTAGCAACCAGTCGGATCGGTTCGACTGGTTCTGGCCAAGCAATCTTTATGGGTTAAAAATTTATGCAATTTGGTCATTTGACGGCCAGATTGAAAAGAAAAGTTACCTAATTCGAGAAGAAATGATTAAGTCTAATGGGATTAAGCTGATCAAACCATGTAAATGCAATCCATTGGTTTTCTATTGACCTAATTGCTTGATTATCGTGAGAAATAGTGGGCCTACAACATGGGTACACACAATTGAACATTATAGGCCAGAACGGACAATTTTGCAATTCCTCGCTCGAAATCACAAATTAGTTGAAATTGAATTCAATTAATATTGCGATAGATCTATTCGACTAAATGCCCATGCTTAGGATAACTAGTTGTATCCAAATTGACCTTGAATTAATATCACTACTCATGCCAAAAATGAATCAAGGTCTAATATCGAAATTGGACCTAGATTTACAAAATTAAACCTTAGTCTCGAATAGATCAACTTGAATTTCTTCAATTGAAGCTTCATAGCTTGGTTTTCCTATATTTAAGAGAGTGAAATTCCTCCAATGGGAAATTTTTCGAGCGAATTTCTCATAATGAACCCTGGATTTGGACTTATCTCAAGAAAATGAATGAAATGAAAAAGTTCGTTTGCAACTTATGAAGAATTAATTCAAACCCCCTAATCAAGGCTAAAAATGGCAATTCACCTTTTAATACTTTTGTTGTCGAAATTGAGTGAACGAGTGAATGAGAAATCATATATAGACTAAATGTTGTAAAATGAACTAAACTTAATTATGACTAGAATGAAAGTAATTTTATCTTTGGTCGATTTCGAACCTAAAATCGAAGAATTTGGAAAACAAGGTTCTTAATCAATTTTTGGAAAGTTATCGACATTAAGGTTAAACTGACACTATAATGAAGTGTTTGTAGACTTTTTATTTTTTTCAATTATTTTGGTTGTAATTTGACTAAAAGTGTTTTATGGATTTTTTTACTTTTTCAATTTAATTGACTTTTCCTAAAAAGTTAATTTTTGTGTCATATCTTTGAAATTTTTAATATTAACTTGGCTAAAGTCAAAATGAGACTATTTGGCATCTTTTTTTCTTTTGGCAAAAAGAGACATCTTTTGACTCGGGGTTGATTTTTTTATCAAAGGGTTGACAAAAAAGTTAACCAAAAAGTCAACCGTTTCACTTTTTGTGTTTTTGATGGAAATGATTAGGAAATCACTTAAAAAGGCAAAGTAAAAGAAAGAAATGAAAAATGACATTTTTTTATCAAGAAACATACTCCACCACAATTGATAACCCTAATCTCGATTTTTATTTTTTAATGACACGTGGACTAACTATCATGTGTCAATTAGGGATATAAACTTCAATAGCCCTAGAGGCGTGACTTATTTAGCTACTTAAGATTAAATTGAGAGAAGACAAGATTTGGTGGCCATTCAAGAAGGGGTTGGGTACCATTTAGTAGGGAACTTGGAGGATGGACAAGCCTAGTTTTTGTAACCAGACTAGTTGCTTTTGAACTGGTAAATAATCGAGTCCTTAGAACTTGCAGAACAAGCTTGGCAAGATGAGCTCATTAGTTGACACTTGTAAGGTGGAGAGTCATTCTTACCAAGTTTAGGAAGCCACCATTGCAACACAAATAAATGAGTCTAGCATTTAAAGCCTGAGGAAACCCATTTCTCTCTCCCTTTTTATTTCTTCCTCAAGTTCCTTTTCTCATTCTCTCCTCCTCTCTCTCCCCTAGCTCACTGCCCCTCTCTCCCTCCCTTTCCCTCACACTGCTCCCTCTCTCTCCCTTTTGATTCACTACACCACCGTTTGCCATTGTCGTGCCGTTTGCTATGCCATGCCGCTGTGCCATCGCCGTGAGCCGCAAGCCACCACCGTCTGTTTCTCGTTCTTGTCCCAATTTTGGTAAGTGGATCCCCTAAACGTTGGCTAGGCCGTTGTAATACATAGCTCAGATTTAGGTCAATTTTGTCTGTGTTATTAGATGGGATCAAACTGTCTTAGAAAGCATAGAACCATGTACTAATTTTGTATAGTTTACTCATTTGTTTGTTTGAGTTATGAGATTTGAGGTAGGCAAGGAATGATTTTGTGATTATCAAGGTAGCTCAGTTTGTTGTCGTTAGTGGAAATGGTTGCTTATGTTGATGTACATACTTGATCATGAAGATTCGTTGTTGTTCTTAGATATGGTTAGTTTGTTTGTGGTAATCTAGGTTTAGTTACTAGGAATCATTATTATTATTGAATGTGTTTACTCTATGTAATTTTAATTGGTATAAATGATAAGGTTTTGTATCTATTTTTTGAAATCGGTCTCAATATATGCATGCCCATAGTTCATGGTCGTCACTTGAGAACACTCCGAGCCTTTGAAATGAGATTGGCGATGGTTCTTGGATGTGCATGGAAGAACGCTGGGCCAAATCTCTCTCTTGGTTCGGCGATATTAAGGCGTATCGTTTTTGAACTGGATTGGACTTATGCCAGCATTCGAACATGACAGGTCAAACCACAGATTCACGTCTTGTACTTGGCATTTTTATCAATGTAGTTTCAATAGGCCATGAGATACACAACGCTTGGCACACTTTTGGGCACTCAAACATTTCACTAAAGAGGAAGATAAGAATCGATTGTGTACTTAATCCATGTGGTCATATGAGGAAATGTCATCGATAGATTTTGGGATGATGCTTGATAGATTAGAAATGCCTAATGAATTTCAAATGCCATTTGCAGAGATGGTTAATTGTAACAATACTCGATGGGTTTCGGATGTCATGCTCGATAGGGCGGGACGATGCCTTGGAGGTTTTTGGAAGAGTCAAAGGGTTTCGACAATGTGTGTGTAATAAATGGATTTATGATAACATAATATTATGGAGGATTGTCACACCCCGATCCTTGAGCACGCGTGCATCCCTCTTTGGTCGATACAAATGCAACATTTCCAAGACGTATCACGGACCCATTCATTTTAATGAACATGCGGAAGCAAATTACTAATCCCCTGACATCAATAGCTTGGAATAGAAAAGTAGAATGATAGATTCACAAACAAAACATGCTTTTATATACATACTAAGTTATATACAAAAGTTAACAACCACAAGTCTAAAAAAGATTGGCTCTCAAAAGAAACTGTCCTAGCTGACCTACACTTCAAATCCCCTCAGATCGGCTCCGGGTCCTCCACCCTATAGTCTTGAAAAGAATTGAGCCCATGACGGGGTGAGATATAAATCTCAGCGAGTTCACATTCTAAACCTTGATTAGGAGGGTAATACGCCAAGAGGCATCCTAACCACACAATCATACAACCAAAGAGACTTACCTTGTCTCAGATCTACCCTATAGGTCAGCATAGTTCATATACACCATGCATAAAATTAATACACACAACAATTGAAACGCCTCACTCAACTCAATAAATCACAGGGGTTTCAATTATAAGGCTAAACCATTATTACACGTCTAATACCATGCCACATAATTTTGTCTCATAATCAGGCACATCAGACTCCAACAATCATGCATTCCAATTGTTAATTTCACCCCTTTAAGGTACAGCCTACTTGAAGTTCGGCGGTCTACTAACGTAACCAAGCATCGTCTCTTCCCTATCGAGCATGGCTACATCTCTCAATGACCGCTTTTGAAGGAGTATAGGTCCAGAATCTACTATGACCCGAAACCCAATGAGTGGGTAACCCATATAGGGTAATGTCCATCTAACTCAATTCGGGGACGGGCTCTTTTAACCAACACACGACCATTCAATCTCAGCCCAGAACACTGCATTACACTCAAATGTTTCAATTAAAATAATGATCCTGGCCTATTTTCTTCGTATTAAAATACCCGGTGAAAATAGTTGTGTGTGGGTACACGGTCAACTCAACCTAGAAAAAGTGATCCTCCAATTTAAAAATCTCACTATTTTATATAGTATATAACACCATTTTCGGTGTTAAAATTCGACACTCGAGATTTCCTGAATAAACATCGAAATTCACAAATTTTGGAATAAATGACAAAATTCCAATTGGCACTCAATTTGCACAATTTAACACTCAATTGCATAAATTAATCACACAATTGCAATTAGCACGAAATTCCGGTCACCGGCTATCTCGGTCTAATTTCCGAAAAATATTTAATACTTTGGTTGAGGATGGGCTGGCGGGCTGCTTTGGTGGCCCTGACTTCAGTGTAGAGGATCGGTGGTCTTCGTGGCCGTTGAAATGGAGCTGCGACGTCAACGCCATGGGAAGATTCACTGGGCTAGAACGTGGACTGCTCAATGAAGTTGGACATAGAAAATGAGCTGGCACCAAAGGAGAGAGTGGAAACAATGGAGTTTGACTTCGGTGAAGGGAGACCAGCGAAGGTGGAGGGCGCTGGCGGGCGTGGAAAGATGGGGCAACGTTGGAGCTGCATCTTCAATGGGATGGTAGCTAGCTAAGTCGGCAACTTTGATTTCGTGCAGCTGCGAGGGGAACAAACCGAAGTGGAGCAGCAGAAAGGAGTGGGGGAATGGAGCTTCGAAGGAAATTGAAAATGAAAGAAAAGCAGCTAGTTTCGGTCCCCGAGAAAGAGAAGACCGACGCACAAAGATGGAAGGAACCGCAAGCTTGCTCGAGAAGGCTTGGAAAAGGGGGGGGGGGGGGGGAGAATCAACAATTTTATCTCTTCCATTAATTGCTTGTCCCCCTAATACTTTCTTGCCTTTTAATTCACAAACAATTCAAATTGATACCAAATGTTGCACCCCAAGCCTAGCTCCAAATTCACTAAATTGAACTTCAATTTCCTCACCCAACTCCCCAAATCGATGTCCAAATTTGCCAAAAAAAAAAAAAAAAAGCCCATACAATTTCTACAAGTCCCCTTCATCAAATAGCTCGGTTTGGAAGCCAAAAATCCCTTCGATTTGGCTAAACCGAATTTTCATTCTTTTCCAAATCGTCCGAAACGATTTTCCAAAAAAATGGTCGGGATCGCCGAAAATTCTTCGGAAGATGAGCCGACATTCCTAAAATGTTTCATGACATGACATAACTTTCAATTTTTGAAATTGGGTTCAAATTCACGGTTAATTTCAATTTAGTGCGATTTTAGCGTGACTTAGTTTGCCAAGTAGCTTTTAGGAATTTTTAGTACAATTGACTTGTGGTCAATTATTTTCGATCCATATTGTACATCTCTGACACATTGGCGACTCTCGGTTGTCATGAAAATCTTGAGGTTTCAAATACGAACATAGGATACATAAAAAGACAAAAAATCGGTCTAGTTCCATTTGACAGAAATTTTGCAATTAGGTGGAATCACCCACACACTAATCATGTACATCTATCGAATCGATCTATCTCTAGTCTTTGATTGATTTTGACAGTATTGTAATGATCTCTACAAATGAGCACGATCGAGCAGTCGATCCGTGGTCAAATTCTCAAATCTATTGCGTTAAAATCTCTTAATGACTTCCCCAAATAGTCTAATTATCTCATGAGTAATCAACTCAAAGATTAGTACTATAGGCACATCAATGAAAGACCCGATTCACTCAATTGAAAACAGAAGTGGAAAATCAGGATGTCACAGGTATTATGTAGTTCTCAAGGGAAAAAGTGTATCCGAGGCATTTAAATGTTACATGCATACTTTTAAAGTTGTAATATGTCACATACATATTTGGTATGACATTGTTTGAGACGTGGGAGGCACATATATAATTTAATAGTCATTATTTATGACTTGGGAGGCACATGCATAATATATTTGTTATTATTTGTGACATGCGAGGCATGTGGATATTTTGGAAATCATTATTTGAGACTTGAAAGCCATGATAAAATTTTAGAAGTTATTATTTGACACATAGTATTTTTGACGCTATTAATTGTATTATAGGAGGCACGTATGAATTTTTATATCATTATTTAAGGCTTAAGGAGCATGTATATGTTGTTGAAGTTGTAATTTAGCATGTTTAGAAATTTTATGGGTATAGAATATTTCTTAGATTCTTGATAGTGTGGATATTTAGATAGTCGAGGACTTCTCTTCATGTGCATAGTTAAGGCAAAGCAAAGGCTTTGCTATTGATCTAACATCAACAAGTTGGCATCATGTTTTGTAAGATTTCGATACAAGACATCCGCCTATATGAAGTTTAAGTGACTTTCTTGTTGAGTTTTCAACTCATTTGTTGTTGTTTTAGCATTTTTCAGGTCCCTAGGTATAAGTCTTCCCCCAACCCATTATGGTCTACCTATGTAGATGGAGGTGGTGATCCTAAATATAGAAAATATGGAGGTAGACATTGTGTATTAGAGGCACACCATAATGGTGTGGGTTGAGGAGGGCCTAGGGTATTGGTCCCCCAATTTTTTTAGGCATGTTTCGTGTAAGGCAATCAGAAGATCTTCGAGCCCCTCTATAGTTTCGAAAATCCACCCAGTGATCTTGACAGCTTGGTAGTGAACTCTCTTAATGGCACCATGGATGACTTCGACTCCAACCTTGACTATGATCTAGAGCCCGAGCCATAAGGAGCCAGCCCTTGATGGGAAACATTTTTTGTAGTCGCCCTCATAGAGGAGCTAGAACTAACCCCCTATCCTTTTTTAATGTATATCGATATGGCCCAACAAGCGAGCTTGTGAATTAAATGTTCCGATCTATTGAAGCAGTATATAAGTTATGTATTAGCATATGTTTTTTCCTCGCTATCTCATTATTGTTTGTTGATTGGGTGTTAATGTTGTAGGCTTTTACATGTATTTAATTGAAAGATAAAAATCAATGGGACGGTGACACCTCTTGAGACATTGCAAAATTAATTCTCATGGATGTTGCATTCCCAATACGGGGAAAAGGTTTGGGGAGTGACAACTAGTCTTCTAAATAAGCAAAAACTACATACATAATTGACTTTTGAAGGCAGTAATGATCAAGGGGTTGGTTTAGTTGCAAGAAGAAGGTCTATTGAGAGAAGTAATGGTGGTAGATCTAGATCAAAATCAAAGTATAGGAATTTGATTTGCAACTATTGTAAGCCTAAGGGGCATATCAAGATAAATTATTTGAAACTGAAGGCAAAATAGCAAAGAGAAAATAATATGAATCAACAAAATTAAGGAAATGCAATTCGGCAGAATAATCAGAACTACCAAATCAGACAGAATCAACGAAATGAAAACCCTACTCAACCCGGTGTTACTGAAAAAGAAAATGAAGATTGGTTATTAAAGACAAATTCAGTGATAGTTGGATTCTTGATTTAGGTCGTACATATGACATGTGCCCTAACTGTGATTGGTTCTCCACATACAAAGAATTAAACGTTAGAGTTATTCTAAGGGGAAACAATGCTAAATGCAAAGTAGTTGGGATTGGGACTATCAATATTAAGATATACGATGGCATCATCAAGATTTTGGATAATGTCAGACACATTCCTGATTTGAAGGAAAACCTCATCTCTTTGGGTACACTTGATGCTAACAATTATAGCTTTACAACTGAAGGTAGAGTTATGAAGATTATGAGAGGTTCACTTCTATAAATTAAAGGATTGAAAACTGGCACCTTGTATTAGCTGCAAGGAACCACAACAGTTACCTTTTAAGTTGTAGTCTCATTTGATATAATAGAATCAGACAACTCTAAATTATGGCATTTGAGATTAGACCATATAAATATTAGAGAGATGGAGGAGCTGAGTAAGAGAGGTGTTCTGTGTGATCAGAAAATTGAAAAACTAGATTTCTATGAGCATTGTGTCTTTGCAAAACAAAGACGGGTAAGTTTTAAGAGAGGATTTCATGCAATAAATGGCACTTTTGATTATATTCACTCTTATCTCTAAGGGCCTTTGAAAGGCCCTGGTTCAAGGTATTTACTTACTTTCATTGATGATATTCAAGAAAGGTTTGGATTTATTTTCTAAAACAAAAAAGTGATGTTTTCATTACATTTGAACAATGGAAAATATTAATTGAGAAACAAACTAGCAAAAAGATAGATAATGAGTTGGAATTTTGTGGAGGTGAGTTTAATGAGTTTTGCAAAGTTGAAGGCGTTGTGAGATATCGTACTACGGTGAATACACCATACCATAATGGTATAGCAGAATGTATGAACAAAGCCTTATTAGAAAGGACTAGGTGCCTCTTGTCCAATCGACAAGGAGTTTTGGGCTAAAATAGTCAATACAGCTGCTTGCTTGATAAATTGTTCTCCTTGCACATCTATTGAGTGCAAGACACCCAAGGATGTATGGTCAAGTAAACCTACTAATTATTGTTCTCTTAAAGTATTTGGATGTCCAATATATGCACATGTTAGTGAAGGCAAATTATAGCCTGAGTTAAAAAAGTATCTTTCTTGGTTATGTTTCTAGTGTAAAACATTATAGACTTTGGTGGTGTGCTAATTTATCAAATATTATTATCAACATAGATGTTACATTTAAAGAGTTTGTTATGTTTCATCCTAAGAAATAATCATCTATTTCTTGTGATGAAAATCTAGAGAGTGTTGCAGAGAAAGTGGAGCTTGAAGTAATTTCTTCAAAACCAATTCAATCATCTACTAATAATATTGAGTTTGAAGAACCCGAAGAGGAATTGTATTCCATTGCCAGAGATAGACCAAGAAGGACGGTGAAGCCTCCATAGAAATATGGGTCCTTAGATTTGTTGCTCATGTTGTTTCAATTGCAGAGTTAATAGAGTATAGTGAGCCTAAAACCTACAAAAAAGCCATTTCTTCAAAAGATTCAACAAAGTGGTTAATTACTATGAATGAAGAGATGGAATATCTTGAAAAGAATCAACATTGGGAGTTTGTCAAGCTACCAAAAGAAAAGAAAATTGTGGATTGTAAATGGGTTTTCAAAAGAAATGAAGGTATTCTTGGAGTTGAAGACATCAAGTTCAAAACTCGTCTAGTTGTTAAAGGCTATAGTCAGATCGAGGGAGTTTATTTCAATGATGTGTTCTAACCTGTCATTAAATACAGCTCTATCTGAAGGCCAAGCACAATGTGGCAGTAATAGAAACAGTTTTTGGTCAGCGCATGTCCAAGATTGAGGAGGCTATACAGAGTTTGGAGAACTTTTAGCTTATTTCAGCCCTTCCAAACCTTGATCAAAACCTTCTTTTTATTTACAAAACATCTAAGTTTTTATGTTGTTGAACTATAAGTCTATGTTTGCTCTTTAGTGTGTTGTGGAGTGTTTGGATCGTCTTAATGTTTGAACTATTTTGGATGAATTATTATATATGGTTTGTATCTTTTGTGCTACTGACAAAAAGGGGGAGAAATATTTGCATTGCAGATACTTAATGTTCCATATGCAGGATGTTTTATGTAGGGGATATACAAGATTGATGTTAAATTAGTACAGGGAGAAACTACTGAGACTTTAATGTTTTATGCATTATATTCTGAATATCTGCATAGAAGTTTTGTTACCATTAAAAATGTGGAGATTGTTGAAAAAATTCCTAATAGATTTTGAAGTTGACAAACCTCTTCAATATATTTCAAGTCTAATAATTGTATGGGAGAGTATTGTTTTGGGGTTATACTCGAAGAATGGAAACATCTCATAAAGTTTACTTTAGATATAAAGAACTCTCACTCTCATCCTAACAAGGTTCAGATCTTAGCTAGCTCAAAATGAGGAAAGTTCAGAACTAGCTAGTTCAAAACAAGGCACAAATTTAGAAGGAGACAAGTCTAGAGTGAGACCAATCCAGAACATATAATGGCTAGTGGTCTAGTTTAGATTTAACACCAAGAAAGATTTGATTAACTCAATCTAATTGATTGGAAGATCAATCATGAAGACAAGTTCTTTCTAAATGGAGAGCTCTACTTATGGAAACCAAAACTCTAGTTATATGGGCGACCATAATCAATGAGGGTTTTCGTTTTTACCACTCAACAACCACTAAATCTTCTTGACATAGATCTGTCCAATAGGTAGATTGAAAGATGACCCCCAGAGACTGTCCAACAACTAGCTTGGAAGTAGAGTATATAAGAAGATTAAGGGAACGAGAAGTAAGAAAGAGATGAGACCTAAAATCTGAAATTTCAAAGTTTGAACGCACTTCAATCATATACTTGTCTTTCATGAGCTAAAATGTCTGTGATTGTGAGAGAAATACAGAAATAGTGATTAAGTAAGTTAGTGTGATCTATCACTGAGTATTTGCACTTAAAGTTATAATTTTTTGTTGATTATATAATGGAATCTAGCCAGTAATGTGACATCTGGATTTCGCCACACCTCAAGTACGTGGCGGTTCATGACAGGTTGAGGAATTTGTCGTTGGACTACATCATTAGCACCACTTGTGAATACCGTTTCGTCATTACCATCGCCAGGCCGAGACGTCATGTTTCGTGATGATCTTATGACGTACCCTCATAGTCACGCCTTTGTCACGACGAGATGATCCAATCATTGAATAACTTACAGTCTCGTCGGAAATTTCCTTACGTAACACTACACGTGAGACTGAAGCTCATTCTAAATAACACATTGCCAAGCTATTTTTCGTGAAGACTTCCACCGTCCCTCACGTGTACGTGCAAGACAGGAGGATCGGAGGTCTTTCTCAGCTCACGTCTACGCCGGAACGAAGCCCACAGCCGCGCCATGCATGTTTTGAAAACATGTTTTGTTTGTAAATTTGTTGTCCTACTTTCTATCCCAAGATGGTTACTATCAGGGGATTTATTATTCGCTTCCGCATGTGTAATAAAATGAAAGGGTCGGCAACTCGTCTTGGGAAGTCGCAAATTTTATCGACCACCAAGGGATGGGCACGCGCTCGAGGTTCGGGGCATGACAAGTAAGCTATTAATGTGGGAAAGTGGACATAAGCTAGACCAAAGCCGAACCACTATAGACCCTATGAGCAATTTTTGTCATGCGTTAACTCTTATTATTTATTGTTAAAGTCTAATGCACACTTGTTGGTTGCTTCCAAAGTTTGTTCTATTGCACAATAGATTCTGAACTCGATTTTAGAATTTGTACATTGTGTAGACTTTGATCTTGACTTATTATATTTCACATATTTTGTCAAGATCTTGTAAATATTCACCTCCTCTATGTGATACTTGCAAGCTACTTCATTTCCAAGTATAGTAGTAAGCCATTCTCAGCCACAAATAGTTTTTCTAATAAAATTGCTTGTGTTTTCACATTCATTAACGTACAGCGGGAGAGCGCGACTTTTCTCACCCAAGTATAATTAGTCTATTGCTCTTCCTCACGCTTGGCTGGACATTGGCTTAAGCTTGAAGCATACATGTAATATCCTCACTTTGGGTTTATTGTTGTGGCGTCCCAAGCTTTTCACCATCATGTTTCTTTTATCTTAGGGATAAGTGCAATACAAGTCCTAAAACTTGTAACGAAAATGCAATTGAGTCCTAAAACTTGTAAAAAGTGCAATCAAATCCTAAAACTTGTCAAATTGATTTTAATTAAGTCCTAAAATTAGCATTGTCAACATTTTTAACAAAAACCGCTAACGTGGCGCGGACGTGGCATTTAAAATGAATTTTTATTTTCCACGTGGCTTTTTTAAAATTATTTTTTATTTAAATTAGATTTAAAAACTAAAAAGAAAAGTTAAAATTTATTTAGAAAACAAAGTAGTTCAAAAAAAAAAATATGGCAGGCCCTTCCTTCACCATCATCCATTGCTGGAGGGGCCAATGACCACCGCCTGCCTTGGGTGGGGGTGGCTAGCCTTCGCTAGCCCCAAGCTAGGGTTGGTGACCCTCGCCAAGCTTGGGCGAGGGTGCTCAGATCTGGGCACGTTGGCCCTCACGAGGGGCCGGTGACCGGCGATCGACACCCACCCTAGGGGAGGCCTCGTTAGCCCCCACGAGGGCTGAAGAGGCCTCACCAAAGGGGGCAACGGTTGTTGACCCCCCATGAGGACTAGCAACAACTCACCCAGGGCGGAGGCCTCACTGGCCCGAGGCAAGGGTCGGCGTGCCCAGATCTGAGCACCGTCACCCAAGCTTGGCAAGGGTTTCTGGCCCTCGCCTAGGGTTGGCAATGCCCCACCTACCCCCGCCTAGGGCCGGCAACCATCGCTGGCCCCTCTAGTGATGAGCGGCGATGACGAAAGTGGCGGCCATTTTCTTTTTTTTTTTTTTTGAACTGTTTCATTTTCAAGTAAATTTTAGCTTTTCTTTTCTAATTTTTAAATCTAATTTGAATAAAAATAATTTTAAAAAGCCACATGAAAAATAAAATTTTATTTTAAATGTCATGTCAGCATTTTCTATTAAAAGGTTAGACGGTATTAATTTTAAGACTCGATTAAATCAATTTGACGGATTTTGGGACTTAATTACACTTTTTACAAGTTTTAAGACTCAATTGCATTTTTGTTATAAGTTTTAAGACTTCTATTATACTTATCCATTTATCTTATTATTAATTGCATGCAAAAATGTGTACTAAATTTTTCCCCAGACAAACAATTGCTAGGGATTTTTTATACAAACACATTGCTTTTATATATATTCTAGCGATACATTACATATGTTTCTTCTAGCCATACTACTTTATACATGATATTAAAAGGCAGAGGTGTCCCTAGCCCCAGATGGGGCTATCTTGAGCAATTTTTTTTTTTGGTCGGCAAAATATTATTTTATTTCAAAAGGAAATGTAGATAGATACATGAGATGTACTTAACAAGTCCAGAGGGTGCGGGAGAAATGAAACCCACTTAAAAGAAAGAGTGTAGAGGAGTCGAGCTTTGACGACCGAACCGGCGACATTACTCTCAGTTCTAGAGCGATGGACTAAGAGAAAGTTGGGCAAAAATGTCCATGAAGTGCTGCACGCTTTGACCAGTTATCTTTCCTCCCACGTGGGTTGCTCAGCACCCAAGGTCTTGCTAAACTAAAGATAGGTTGTCAGATTCAACCATCCACTTTTGACCGGGTTGAGACAAAGCATACCGAAGACCTTGCACCAACTTTTTATATCTTTGGCACCACAGAATTCAAGACAATGCATACTTTTCCTTTATCTCAAAAGAAATAAAGGCTTATCCTACACATTGAATGATCACAACTCGTAAAATAAATCCGCGAAAAGAAACGGCAAATCTAGCATTTTTCTCTACGGCTAAGCCACAACAGAAACTGAGAATGGAGGATTTCTGCACAACCAAAAATTCAAGATTGATTGCTTCAAGTCATGAATCAGATCTTCTTGATGTGAGCCAATCTCTGCTGTCCCAGCTCTTGAAAAAGAGCTCCCAAATCAGACCAAGAAGATCCCCCTTCTTCCACAGCCCCTCTTGCTATCTCTGCAAGTGCTTTCGCCCTCCTCCTCATTTCCACTGCTTCCTCACTCACCAGGACTCTCTTCACTGCATCCTCCACTCTCTCGCTCTTCACGCTGTTGCCGAACGACCTCGCCCACTGCTTCACCCCTATGCTGACCCCGACCTTGAGCACCTGGGTCACGAACTTCTCGTTGAAGAATTGCTCTGCCGCTACCGGCCAAGTCACCATTGGCACGCCGGCCGTGATCGCCTCCAGTGTGGAGTTCCACCCGCAATGTGTCACGAAACCCCCAATCGCCTCATGGTCGAGAATCAGCACCTGAGGAGCCCAGCCCCTGATGATGAGGCCCTTGTTTCGGATTCTTGATTCGTACCCATCAGGCAACCACTCTTCTTTGCCTTCTTCCACATTCGGGTCCTTCTTCACCACCCAAATGAATTGTTGACCTGACGCTTCTAGTCCAACTGCGATCTCGTGGAACTGAGCAGCGTTGAAATTTGCCATGCTTCCGAAGCAAATGTAGATCACTGAGTTGGGTTGCCTCGAGTCGAGCCACTTGAGGCACTCGTGCTGGTCGATGGATGCTTGGTCGCCCCTGTGTGCTTTGTCCTCACTCTCCTTATTGCACAATGAGAGCGGGCCAACGAACCAGGATCGTCTCCCAAGGAATGTCCTGTAATGGTCAGCGTAAGCTGGCTCGAGCTCGTAGAAGCTGTTCATGACGACTCCGAAGCTCCTCTTCTCCGATTCCTTTACCTCGTTGAAGAACTTGGTGAACTCGGTCTCTTCCCTGTAAAAGTCCGGCAACTGCATCCTGGACATTGTGATTTCTCCAGGGAAGTTGGGGATGATGAAGGGCTCCGAATCGTGTGACACCTTCTTATGAGGCTCATAGATCCTCACACATCCTGCGCCAGAACTGGAGAAGGCACATGATCCGTGGAAAACGAGCCTAGGGATTCCCCACTTGGCCGCGATCTCGGTTGTCCAGGGGAGGAACATGTCCGAGACTAGACAATCAGGGGCAAGTTTTTCTATCAGCAGCTCGAGCTGTTGGTCCAGCATCATGATAGCTCTCATGAATTGCTTTCGTATTTCCACCGTAGTGACCTCGTTCAGATTGTCACAGTCTTCCGGCAAGCCGACCTCTTTCAGGGGCAATGTCACTGTGATGACATCGATGTCGAAGCCCGAATCCTTGGCTTTGGCGATGGATTTCAAGAAGGTGGGCTCGTCATGGGGGGTGGCGATAAGAGTGGACTTGCAGCCTCTAATGGCGAATAGTTTGGCCATGTCGATCATTGGGATCATGTGGCCTGGAGCCACGAAAGGGAAGAAGAAAATGTGAAGCTGATGGCTTTCACAATCCATTTGGCCTCTCAGGAGAGTTTCTGCTACAGGAACGTATTCGTGAATGATGGTGGTGAAGCACAAGAATGGTTCGGGTTGCGATGCTGTTGACTTTTGAAAGCTAAGGTTTGCTTTAAGACTTACAAACCGAGGACAAATTTATAAGGAGGGGTTTGGGGGGAATAAAGAAAGGAGGCAGTGAGAGAAGTTTGATTTCTTCTATGCTTTAGATGCTTAATAAATTTCCTGATCGTGTTTGTCAGGAACTTTGTGATTGCAAATGAGGACAAGAAGGCTCAATCTAGATTTGGAGTGATTAAGCAAGATGAGTAAAATATGTACGTCATCTCTTACGTCAAGCTGCACGTTTTAGGTCAAATCAATGAAAAAGATAGTTATCTACTTACTTGTCGAGTTCTTCAGAGACGTCATCCATAACCAATTGCGCAAGATGGATCTCCGATCAGAATTGGGTACAGGACATCCAATTTGGAAAGTTCAGTACTTTGTGCGCAAGGAAAGGTAATTTGGATAACTAATTCGGGGTCACTGAAGCTTGAAACATATTCATGTGTCCATCCAACTGTAGCGGGAAAAACACGGCATTGATGCCCTTACTAATGTACAACGCTTATTTTGATGATAAAACTTTGCAAACGATTATTTATGTGCTATGATTTTTAAAAAACAATCACTTAAATGAGTCTAATGACCCTAATTTGTCAGAAAATTTGACATGACTTGCCGGAGTCACTTAAATGGGAGCTTTCAAGATATTTTTGTGCTAAAGTGGTTGTTGGTAAAGTTTTGGGACTATATTGATTACTAATAGAAATTTTGCTCTAGAATTTAAAAATTAGAAATTGACAAATGGGAAAAGCGAGCCAAAGGCGAAAATCACATAGAAAATATTCTAACTATGCCATTAATTTTATGTGTTTCAAAGGTCTCAAAAGCACAATCGTGAATGAAACATTCTCTCCGAATAACTTCATCTAAAATCACAAAAAATTATTTGATTTCTTTAAAAGAAAAAAAAAAGTAAGTAAAACTTTCTTCACCTCTCGTAACTTTGCATTCGTGTCTTCTCTGACCTTGCTCTGTTTTGAGATTGAAGATCGGAGCTAGGAGACTTGTCAAAATGGACTACTCTTTGATCAACCGGGAGGATTAATGGAAGGGAACATTTGGGAACCAATTTAGCTCCGAGTTTTCCGGTCGAAAATTGATGGATTCCGTGACGTCTTACAGTACATAAATTACACACCACACTACTTTCAAATATTTTGTGTGAAATTTTCCGAACCGATCATTTCGATGCCAAAACTTTATGAGTCTAATTTAGTGCCAAAACTATTTGACAAGTCACGTTAAATTTTTCGTTGCTAGAGTTAATTAATTTATTGCTAAGACACTTAAATAATAATTTTAAAAGTCTTGCTACCAAATAGAATATCCTATAATAATTATAACATTAATGCCGTTTTATCCTGCTTGCAAGGTAAGCTATTCTCATCTATAGATTGTCTTGGGTTTTTACATTCGTTTGCATAGAGTGCTAGAACGAGACTTCTATCGTTCAAAAAGCATCTATTCTTTGTTGATAATGTATTCAGGAATGATGAAGGTGAAGCACAAGAAAGCTTTGGATGGAATGCTGTTGACTTTTGAAAGCTGTGATCTGTCATAACTTTTGGTCAAAACCGAGGACAAATTCATAAGGAGGGGTTTTGGGAAATAAAGAAGAGGGTGATTAGATAAGGACAAGTTTGATCTCTTCCATGCTTTAGATGTCTTGTAGAAATCCTTATTTAAATGGTTGGCCAAATTCCGAGTATGCCAAGTGTGATATCTTGAATTTCAAGTTTTGTTTTTAATTGAATGAATCAGACTTTTTATCGATGCACCTATAGTTTTCTTCTCTAAGTTGATTACTCACAAGATAACTAGTCTATCAAGTGAAGCTGTTAAGGAAATTTAACGCAATAGACTTGAGAATTTGACTAGGAATCGACTACTCGAGTGTGTCAGTTTACAAATGTCATTATGGCACAATTAAAAAATGATTGGAGACCGGAGATAGGTCGACTCGATTGGGCCATTTGACTGATTGTGGGTGGTTCCACCTAATTGCAAAATTCTCATCGACCGACACTAAAGCGATTTTCCTGTCGTTTTGGTACCATGTGTCTATATTTGAAATCTCGAAAATTTCACGACAACTGAGAGTCACCAATGTGTCGAAGATGTACAATGTGGCTCGAAAATAATCAATTACGGGTCAATTGCAATAGAAATTTATAAAGTTACCTTATATGCTAGGTCAAGCTTAAATCACGCCAGATTGAAATTAACCAAGAATTTGAACCCGATTTCATAAATCGAAAGTTCTATCATGTCATGATTCATTTTAGGAACATCGACTCATCTTGCAAAGATTTTTCTACAAACCGAGATTTTTGGCGAAAATTCAAAGTAGGGCCGTCTTTTACTGGAAAAACTAGAGAGCCATTTTTTTATCGTGTTTTTGGGATTCAAGTTGGTTCGATTGGTGAGGAAAAATGTGAATTGAAGTGTGGGCACCTTAGTGGTAATTGTAGACTCCAAATTAAGTCCAATTGGAGGTGAATTGGTTCAATTTGAGGGAAATTGGGTGCAAAATCCGTATGCCCCATGGTGTACAACATTTGGACCACTTCATTGGCTTGCTAGAGAAGATTGTGGGCTACAAATTGGCTAAGGATAGAGCTGAAACAAGTGGGGGGGGGGGCTTGCAATGATCGAATAAGAGATATTTGTGCCTATTAGGACCCTCATCTCCCTTCAGCTGTCTTCTTCTTCTTTAGAGCTTGCTTTCGCCATTTTCGGTGCATTTGAAGCTCCAAAGTTGCAGAGAAACCAGCCAAGCTCTCCCTAGCCGTCGCACGCTCGCCCGATGCCGCCAGGACCACCACAACACCGTCTTGCCCCCGTGCGAGCGCGTCGTGCGCCGTCTGCCTATCCATTTGCTTCTGCTCATCCCGTGACCCCAACCGTGCCCTTGAGCCTCTCTAGTCACCGTTGAAGCCCCTGGCTCGCTGGAGCAGCCGCCACCACCCGCTATCACTTGCTTCAGCCATCGCCGCTCATCCTCGCCATTTCCAACTTAACCGTCACCTGGTTCACAGCAACTAGAGCCAAAGACCAGCAAGGGTCTTTGGGCTTCAAGGCCCATTTCGGACCTCTTCTAAGCCCCGCTTGGCTTCTCAACCAGGAATTTTGTCACCCGTCTTTACGTTGTCGTCGCCATGGACTCACCGAATAGCTAAACCAGCGAGTTTCTCACTAAACTCTGCTTAGGGAGTTAATAATACTTAAGGGTTGATTAGTTTAGCCTAAGTATTGTTTAGGTGGTTAGTTAGAACAAATTAGTGATTTAATTATTCGTTTGTGCCTGTTAGGTGGTTAAATCGGCTTAATTAGGGCACGCTTGGTAACGATTTTATTCTCAAGAACAGATTCTACTCAGAAATAATTATTTTTTATTCTTTTCCTAGGAATTGATTATAAGTATAAGAACGCATTTAGTAACTGTCCAAAATTTTTGATTCGTAATTAAATTGCGTTTGGTACCATGCTCATTAATTCTTTTCCAAATCAATTTCTTTTAATTTTTAAATAATTGTTTTACTTTTATTACCTTTTTTTCTTTTCCTTTTTCCTTTTTTCTTTTCTTTTCTTCCTTTTTCTCTTATTCTTCTTGTTTTTGTGGCCGGTCGCCGAACCAGCCATTGGCTAGACGAGGGCTAGCGACCTCACCGGAGCACCATTGGCCCTCAGTGAGGCCAGTCCTCTTCGGCTGAGCCTTGCCGGTGGCCAGGCTAGCCTCACTGAGGTTGGGTGAGGCTTGCCTGGCCATCGACAAGGCTAGACGAGCCTCGCCAATGGCTAGGCAAGCCTCGCCACTAGCGGGGCTGGGCATCGTGAGGCTTGCCCAACCTCGGCGAGGCTCGGTGTCACCAGATCTGGCGAGGCCGAACCTCGTAGATGGCTAGGCGGGCCTCGCCAGATCTAGTGAGACCGAGCCTCGTCGGTGGCTAGGCAGGCCTCACGGAGGATAGGCGAGGCCAGCCTGGCCACGGCGGGGCTAGGCAAGCCTCGCCAGGGCTAGGCAACCCTCGCCCGGCCCGGCAAGGCCCGCTTAGCCACCGGCTAGGCTCGGCCTTGCCCGATCTGGGGAGGCTAAGCCTCGTCGGTGGCTGGGCTTGCCTCCAGTGAGCTCACCGGACCTCACCTTGGCCTAGTAGACCGGCAGACGGTGATCGGCGGCGGTGGCAGCGGTTGGCAATGGACAACAAGCAATGGCAGCGGGTGTCGGGCGGTGGCAGGCAGGGGTGGATGGCGATCGCGAGATGGCCAAAGGGAAGAAGAAGAAAAGTTGGTTTTTGATTCTCAAATTTGTTCCCGGAACAAGAATCAACTTTTTTTTTATTCTTGATTTCACTCCCAATCTGTTCCCGGGAACAAAAATTTTACCAAACGCGATTCTCAGCCCAAACTGATTATGGGAACAAAAATCAAAATTTGGGGTTACGAAACAAGGCCTTAGAGACTAGATAAGTTGTACTATTTATCTAGATAGGTTTGGAAATCTTTTGTGCCCGTTTCGGTGTTTAATTAGGCATTTCTGGCCTACCTTTCTATTTTTGGCATTTAATTGCATTTATTTAATTATTTTTGTATTTATTTAATTATTTATTATTTTTCGGAAATTATACCGTGATAGCCGATGACCGGAATTTCGTGCTAATTACAACGGTATGGTTGGTTTATTTAATTAGGTGTTAATTTGCGCAAATTGAGTGGAAATTGTAATTTTGGGTATTTATTCCAAAATTGTGGAATTTCGGTATTTCAATTAAAAAATACCGAGCGTCAGTTTTTAACACCGAGAATGTGTTTGTGGACTATATAAATAGTGGGATTTTCTAAAAGAAAGATATTGCATTTTTGGTTTAGGCCGACTGTTTACCCACACATGATTATTTTTATCGCATATTTTTAACACGGTGAATTGTCAGTAAGTGATAGCATTATTGCACGTCAGCTTATGAGAGCATTATACATTAGCCTATATGAGCTTGATATGTTAGCTTGTGAGAGTAATATACTTTATCAGCTTGTGGGAGCAATGATTGTTTATAATCTTATAAGAGCAGCAATCCATATATCAATTTGTGCAAGCTACCGTCTATCTATATATCGGCTTGTGAGAGCTATTACCATCTAAACTTCAACTTGTGTGAGCAGTAAGAGAATCGATTGATTAATAGATGGTAATGATTGATAGATGGTATTAATTGATAGATAGTATTGAATTGATAGATGGTTCGGATCTTATCGATTGTGTCGAATTGAGTTGATTGACTTAGTGGATTGATGGATCAATGGTTTGAATTGAATTGAGTTGATTGCTTGAGATTATGAATCGTACTGACTTGCAAAAAGGAACTGAGGCAAGATAAGTCCTCTGTCTTGTGTGTGCATAGACTGCTTTAAGCGTATTTATTTCCTAGTTGGAATTTAAAGGGTGAACTTGCTGAGACATTGTCTCACCTCATCGTGGGCTTAACCTTTTCAGGTCCTTAAATGACGGTTCCTCCAAAACGTTTTGGCCGGCCCATGAGGGTTACCGAGCGGGTTTCTAGTGACCCCGATCCTGAAAGTCATTGGGTCTATAAACTTGTGATGACCACCATCTAGGTTGAAGAGGACCTACCTCATAAGGTACCGCATCGATTCAGAGCATGGTTTTGCTACGGAGCCAATGGATTCAAAGTGGGTCCCCTTAGGGGTTTTGAAATCCCCGTTGTGGTAGTTGATGCTACTCTAGACAAGAATGCAGCTGACCCTCTTGATGGTGTGGTGGAGGACTCAATGCCCTCAGAGTCTGTGGAGATAGAAGGATCGATGAATGTGTCTGGCTAGCTAGTCATAGGACAGCTTCATTTTCAGAATCGATCTTTTGTAGACTTTATACTTTTGCAGACTTTTGTCTATAGACTAGTATTGTAATTAAACTAGTCAGCTGTGTATAAATGTGTGTTGTGGTTGTAAAATTGTGGTCTTGCTTTTCTATCTCATTTTTGTGCTGTCTGAGGATTTATTCATACACTTCTACATGCGCATTAAAATGAATGGGTCGGTGACGTGTCCTTAGACATCGCAAATTTATCAACCACCGAGGGATGGGCACGCACTCAAGGATTGGGGCGTGACACCAAGAATTTCGGGATCGCAAGAGAGAACAAAAAACCGAGTCTAGATTTGGAGGGTATAACAAATAGATTAGTCGAACATATATGTCTTCTAGTCAATATGAGACACTCTTACATCAAGCATGCAAGAATGTTCCTTCGCCACGCAGAGAGAACTTCCAGGGGGGGTTATAAAGAATGAACCTATCCACATCATTATACTTAGGAACTGTGGCAAGTGGCAAGTCTACAGGCCAATCATTCGAACAGGTAACGCTATTGGTGTCTACGTACTTGTGGAACGTTGCAATACTATGACAGATCTTGATTCTTTGAAAACCATAAAATTAAAAAGAGAGACATCAGCATGACCATATTGCACAAAATGGGTCACCCATCGGGATTGACTAGGGAGCATTCAAATTGGAAATTTCGTCTCTTTCTGTGCAAGGAGAAGTCATCTTGGGTAGTTAATGCATGGTCAATATAGCTCGAAACGTACTCATGTCTCGTTCCGACTGCAGTAGTAGGCCATTCTCAATCACATAAACCATTGTTTCACATTATCTTTTCTTGCCCACATATCATTAGTCTAATACTCTTCCTCACTCATAGGCTGGACTTTGACCTAAACTTAAAACGTATATATGGCCAATCTCGTCAGTCTAACACTCCTAATAAAAACACACAGCAGACTCCAGTTACTGTTAACTTGTTGAAATTTTGACATAGCTCACCAGAGTCACTTATATGGGATTTTTCAAAAAGTTTTAGTACTAAAGAGGTCATTACAAATGTTTAAGGTTAGATTGAAATTTTATAAAAATTTAGCTCCAAGTTCTCTAGTGAAAAATTGATTGATTCCATGACGAAGTTTTGTACATAAATTATGCACTATACTTCTCAAATTTTTTTGTGTGAAATCTTGAAAACTGATCATTTTAGTGCTGAAACTTTATGAGATAAATTTTGTCACAACCCCAACTCCATCTCCAAGGTCTCGAGCTATAAGGGTTATTTTTATGATGTCTTAGGCGCATTACCGTCCCATTTCTTTTTATATTTTCATTAAGCACGTGCGGAAGCATACATACAACACCTAGACAACAAGTAGCTAGGAAAACAACCACTTGCAAATACACAATTATATCAGTTAAATTTACAAACCCTTTCGTCATGGGCCATTATATTTACAATCACTACATGCTCTATACTAAAAAATGTTAGGGTAAACCTTAACTTCTCTATGGAGATTGTAATTCCTCCATTCCTACAATTCTAAAAAACAACGGGGTGATTTATAGACTCAATAAGTAGAATCCCTAATTCTCTTCTAGGAGGACATCTCATCATCAAAATCTAACAAGTACAACACCCGTAATGTAATGTCGATAACAGATCAATGATAAACTTATTGCTACACCTCGGCTACATGTAGATGTCCATTATAACATGCTTCAATGCATACTTACCTTTGGCTTATCAAGAGACATATCAACATATCATGCTTATGCATAACCAGCACTCATGGAAATTCATTTACAATCGTCTTAGCTTAACCAGGCCCTCTTGGCTCGACTAGGGCTTTCCGCTTCTTGCTAGGCTTTTTGGCTCAACCAGGGCATCTTGGCTCAATCGAGGCATCTCGACACTAGTTCACCAAGGCATCCGGGCTCAACCCAGGCATCCTAGCTCAATTAGGGTATCCTGGGACTAGCTTACCCGAGACATCCAGGCTCAAATCCAAGCATCCTGGCTTGACCAGGGCATCCCACTCAATGAACCAGGCATCACTGCCAACGCTATGTGGCGATAGGCACTTTTTCCTCTTTAAGTGTATCATGAAAGTGCATGATACAAGCTAATTCTTACTTTTTTTCTTAGACCACTCATACATGGCCCGAAGGCGTTATCATTCAAGTGAGTGTGCCATGACTCTTAGCATCATCTTATATGACATGCCGGGCACAAGTCTTGTTTCGTGGCTTGAGCCGCACGACTAGGATGTCTGCACCAAGCAAGACTTAAAACCAGCACACTTCAATGTTGATCTAAGGCCTCGCGGCTTAGGTCATTGCAACTTAATGTTGATTCCAAGTTGAGCAAACCTCAACCTCGTCCCGGGGCGTGAACACATTCAAGCATGCATATATGAGCAAACCATAGAAAAGAACATTACAATATACACACGGCTTACAAAGGCGAGTACACCACTAAATTAGACGATGTAAGCTATCGCCCTAACCAAGAGTTAGAGATTCTACTTACCTTCGATGAATCTCAATGAACTGTAGGTGGTTTTACCAAGAGAAGGCCATCTGATGAGGCTATGCGTAGAGAGAGAGAGAGAGAGAGAGAGAGAGAGAGAGAGAGAGAGGTGTGAGAGAAAAAGAGAGTAAGTGAGGAAGAAGTAGGGTGGTGTGATGTGGTTATGGGAGGGATGCCCCTATTTATAGGCAAATCTCTCGTCATTATCCTTCCAAATGGACCAATAGGATTTCTTTGGATAGCAAGGCTAGGTTAATAAGGTGGCAAGGCGATGGAGAAAGATGTGGTAAACCTAATCTCCAAGGCCACATTTGTTCCTTCTCTTATTGGGCCACCCAAGTTTTGAAATGATGAAATGAATACTTGCTCTCCAAGTTTTAGGTTAGGTGTCATTATGGCCTATTCTTTTAGGGGACACCTCAACTTGGTGTTGAAGAACTAGAGTCCAAAAGTATTTAATACATCCTTATCCTAATCCAAGAAAACTCTAGCTTGGTTTGCTCTTCAAGTTGGGCATGCAGCTCTTTCCCCTCTAAGTTTTGGCATGTGACTCTCTTGCCCTAGGGCGAAAACAGTTTTGAGCAGTTTTTGAAATCAGTATTATTACCTTATCAAATGAGCTCAAAAAATTATGAAATTTTAATATGCTGTAGAAAAGATCTCAAATAACATTTTACATGAGAAAGCTAAGTCCAATTCATGTTGTGGAAAGAGCATAAACTCACTGAATACAACCCAATAATTCGTCGATCAAGTAGATCTAATGGTTATAGAAAAGATACATTTCCAAATCCAAATCTTCACAAAACACTTTGAAATTTTAATATGTTGTAGGAATAAATGTCTCTAAAGCTTTTATGAAAGAAGAATGTCCAAGTTCAAAACGGAAAATTTTATAAAATCTCGAGAAGACAATCCGGTCATTGTTTCTACTACTCCAGGCAGATTTCAGACGATAAGTGATTGAGCCTTTGTCCAACCATTTCACCCTAGAAAAATATGAAATTTAAGTACGTTATAGGCCAAAATTTTTGAACAACTTTAATGAAGGAAGTTTCTCCAAATTCGAACCACAAATAGTTCCATAAAATTGGAAAGCAGGAAAGGTCAAGTTGTTTTGAAAAACTAGGAAGTCAAAACCTATGAAACTCAATGTGACAAGTTTATGGAGGAGAGGTGGCACCCTACTTAACTTCCAAGATCACTTATCATCATTCTTTTGTTCCATGAGTCACTCCCTTTCATGAATTACTTGGGACATCTAAGCATCCATACTCATTACTCTCATTTAATGCATTTGACTCTTACTATTCAAGGAGATTGGCCTATCTGGCTTAGCTTTCTAGTTAGGACCAAAAGAAGGGTCGAAATCGAGGATATTACAAATTTAGTGCCAAAACTATTGATAAGTCATGTCAAACCTTTTGTCACCAAAGTCACTTCATTTATCGTTGTGACACTTAAATAATCATTTTAAAAGTTGCAACAATGATGCGGTTTTATTCCAATTGTAGGGTAAGCTATTCTCATCTACAAATTGTTTTGAGCTTTTACATTCATTTGAGCCAAATACAAGAACACGAATTCTCTCGTTAAAATAGCATCTAGTCTTAGTTGGTAATGGTAATGCATCACAAACCAAGAATGTTCGGCAACAAAGCATGAATTGAACGTTACAGCGGTAACTCCCGAAATGAAATCATGGTGCAAGACGTTCTTGATTGATCATCAACGCATCGAAAGGACTGAGAAAACATTCGGAACTATATCATGGACGTTTTCTCTTTCAAAGATGCGGAAATATTCATCAACCAGTAAGTCAACCAATGAATAGATTATTCACTTCCTAAATCTCAGTCTTACATACAAACACAGAATCTCATAAAATCTCAGCATTAACATATCGACTAAAAAAGCTTCTCGACCAAATCCAAAGCATACAAATATTAACGCCCAGTAGGAATTTTATCAAACAAGTTGCAGACATTGAACTTTCTTTTCGTTAAACATGAATCTGAACTGAAATTGGGGTAATTAAGGCAAAATCCAGAGTATCAATCAAAGCAAATTCAGAAAATCACATATACAAACATCACAAGGTGACCTAAATGCTGATGCAGGACCACCACACATCTAACGAGATTGAGACTAAGCATGCACAGTAGGTTCATGGAGAGCATTATGTTGGATGTATGCCCTAAAGTAACTATGCAATAGTTACATGCTAGGGATTTAAGTTGTATTATCAATATTATTAATTAATTAATGACAAATACGTATTTTTTATTTATCTAAGTGTATATAAAAATAATTCCATAAAATCAGTTGTAACTGAACCTATTCTTGAAATGTTAATAATATGTGTGACGAGTTTACATATAGACCGAACCTTTAAAACTATTGTTGAGATCAATGTGTTCTCAACTAAACGAAGATTCATTATTCAATGGGTATAATGATATCTGAGTTAAAACTCGAGTACTTATACAAGAGAAGTTCATTAAACGTGACACGCATAAAGCGATTAGCAACATAGAAGCTTCTAGCATGGTTAATGACTAATTATTCATACTTTGGTCTTGTGTAAATGACCCTTAGACTTGAGGTACAACATTGACTTGTGTGTTAGATGGTTATGGTTCACAAGTTTGCATATTGTCGATTTGTTGATCTGTCTCTATACTTCATAATCATAATTTGTTCACGTATAAAGTTACACATGTGCACAAAATGGAATAAATCTCCTTGTTACATGCAAGGTACAATAATGATGCCTCTATGATCTAATTATGACACTACATCGAAATTTTCTATTAGGGTAGTAAACAAGAGTGAATTATTTATGCCTCATATAAAATGCATGCCACTTAAGTTTGTGCATATGATGAATTAGTGGATTGACACAAATTTCATGATTTTTGTTTGATCGGGACATCATGAGACAAATGGATTAAATTACACTGTAGCTAAAGGTAAAAGGGTTCATTATATTCCTAAGGCATTCACACTGTCTGAGTATCCATAATATATTACTATATGTCAATCACGGCAATCAATTCTCTTACGAGTATTAATGCATTAACACAAGTTCTACCACCAACTTAATAATAAAATTAGGGATATTACACGAAATAACCAATTTGGGACGACGTTAAATGAGAAAGACAATATTGGAAATATGTTTGCAATCACAACAATTGAAATAAGTCGGGCTGAAATTCAATAAAGATTTAATTTTATTTTGTTGTTTGGTCATGAGCGTGCGTGCATACAATGCACACGCACGCCCAGAGTGGACACATATTAATCTGCCCTAAATGCCCGTAGGCCGGTCGCACCTTCTTATGTTTTAATAATTATTTGTAAAAATAAAATAAATAAAATAAAAAGGGAGGTGCACGCACGCGGTCAGCTACCGCTGCTGACAATGTGCAGCACGCGGTCAGCGACCGTTGCTGACCAGGTGCAGCACCCACCACACACGACGATGTGGACACGTGCACGATCAGCATGTTATGCGATCAGCAACATTTACCAAAAAGAAAATAAGTGTGTAATTTGCGCACGTGAGAGTTTGGATTATTGGTTCCGGTCCGGTCCATTTCCAAGATGGAATCAGGGGATGGATCCGGATGACCGGCTCGCAAATTGAGAATCCAGGATCGGACCAATTGATTTTACTATAGGGAATTGGTTGCTTATTTTTTCTTTTATTTTCCTATCTGGATATTTTATTATCCAAAGCGTGACTAAGAATAAATTTAGAACTTGAGATAAATTCTACACTTTATCCAAATACCTTATTGTCTAATTACATGTTCATATTTCCTTGGAAACAATAAACTAAGTCCTATAATTCCTTTTGAAGAAATAATATATATATATGTAGTCGGCCTGATCCAATTCCCCCTTGATATTGGGAACTGAACCATTCGGATATTAGTTTCACTTTTAAGAATCGAGAACTAGATCGACACTCCCGGGAACTGGACCAATTGGCCAGTTTGGCCTAATTAGGATAGTTTCCAATTCTGGCTGTCCATTTTGCACCACATGAGGGGAAAAAGAGATTTTCTCTCTCGTCGGTGCTGTGATTGAAATATCAAGAGTGTGGAGAATTATTTTCACGAGATTGTTGGGACAATTATAATGGTGATTGCCCATGAGTTCTTTTTTCCATTCAATGTATAGTTAATATTGTGTATGAACTATATATTCGACGTTTGTAATGCTCGAATTGAAGAACATCTAAACCAAAGTCATTTTAGGCACGTTACAAGTGGTAATCTGTTTAGCTCTCTTTGTTCTTTTGATGTTTTATTAAAATGTACGAACAATATCTTTGGAGATAATGGTTTGAATTTATTTTTATTTCCGCTGCATTTATATTTAATTTTTCCTATGCATGTTCCATAAACTCCAACACATCGATCTTGATTTAAGTCGACAATTGCAAACTAATTAAGTGCAGTGACGCTCAGGATCTGAGCCGGCGAATGAGAAACGAACAAGTACAGAGCACTCCGAATACACGCTTCCGAAGCGGTCGAGGAAGAGGCGAGCCAGCCATCGGCAGTGATTGCTGGCGGACCAGAGGCGATCGAGAGAACGAAGAAGCCACTGGAAATTCAGGAAAAAACCGAGAATCAGTACTACTAGCTGAATCAAACATGGAAATCGTGAAGAGAAGACTCAGCGTTCGTTCCCGTTGTCATAGTCAAGTGATGTAGAGCTTGAAGCGGTAAATCCCGAGCTCGATCGAACTCCATTTATGGCTGCTGCAGATTGCTTTCATAAAGCGGCGGAGCTTGAACGACCGCTGCGAGCTCTCTGGCTCGGAAACAAGCAGAACGGGGGAGCTATCGCGCGGCCGTGAGAGAGACGGCTTACGACAGCGATTAGCGACGTTGGGCCTGTGATTTTTAAGCCTTTGGACCCATCTGGCAACTCTCCATGAAATTGGATGGGCTACTCAAATTAATTTATAGGTCGAGCCCAATGAAGATGAGGTGAATTACATTAATGGGTTGCCGGCGTTTGTTGCGCGAAGAAAATTGTCCAAAAAATTATAAATATTTTTCATATTTGCTAATTCATTCGTAAACCTTCAATATTTTGTCGATTAAGTTTTAAAACCTTTTATCTTTTGCCAATAAAATCCATCTAACCAATTTTAGTTGAAATCGCTCATGTAGACGCTACTGTTCAACATAACACAATAAGTGCTGATGTAGATAACTTTTAATAATTAAAATGAATTATTTTTATTTATTTATCATCCTTTTTTTTCCTCTTCCCTTCTTCTTCTTCCTCCAGCCGATTGCTAGGCCTTGGTGATGGCTGACGATCGCTAGGCCTCAGTGATTGCCAATGACTAGCTAGAGGCAAGGGTCGATGAGGTCGACCTTGTCGACCTTTGGCAAGGCTTGCCTAATACGAAAGAACCCAACTTCGCTGTCACTAGGCAAGTTTGAGCCTAGCCATGGCTGGGTGAGACTCTAACCTCACAAGGCCTAGCAATCGGCTAGAAGAAGGAAAATAATAATAAATAAATAAATTGAAAAAATTATTAAAAATTATCCATATTAGTGCTAGTCATGCTACATAGGATGACCAATGCCACATTATTGATTTCCAATCAAAATTGGTTGGATCAACTCAATAGCAAAAGATGAAAAGATTTAAGACTTACTTAGCAAACTTGAAAAGTTTATGACATTGACAAAGTGTAAAATGTTTAGGACCTTTTCTACAATTCTCCCAGGTGGGTTGCATATAAGGAAAGTTTTTGAATCAGGTAAGTGATTGATATAGTGCAATAACTTTCCCTGGTGCACATTGCAAAGAAACTTGTCCTGTGACATCCCAGATTTTTAGTCTTGTTTTCTATTGAATAAATCGGGCATTTCATTGATGCGTCTATAGGGCTGTTCTCAGAACTGATCATTCTAGAGATAACTAGACTATCTGGGGAAACTATTAAGAATTTTAAGGCAAATAGACTTGAGAATTTGACTAGGAATCGGCTGCTCGACCGTATTCATCTAATGAGATCATTACGGCACAGACGTAAATTGATTAGAGATCAGATATAGGTCGGTTCAACAGAGATGTGTGGCTAATCGTGAGTGACACCACTAAATTGGAAAATTCTTGTTGGCCGACACTAGACTAAATTCTCTATCGTTTTGGTACCCTGTATCCGTATTTGAATTCTCGAGATTTTAAGGACAATCGAGAGTTACCAATGTGTTGAGTGGGTTCATTGTGGATCGAAAAAATCGACTACGAGTCATTTGCACTAAAAAGTTCTGAAAAAACTACCCGGTAGTCTAGATCACGCTAAAAACGCGTCGAATGGAAATTAACCGTGCATTCAAACCCGATTTTAGAAATCGAAAGTTTTGTGGTGTCACGAGCTATTTTAGGAACATTGATTTAGTCTCAAATGATTTTTCGGAGATTTCGGGATTGTTTTGGAAAATTGATTTGAACGTCGCGGAAATTAACAGAAATTCAGATCAGCCGAATTGAAGAGATATTCGACTTTGAATCTGAGCTATAAGGCGAAGGGGACCTATAGAAATTATGCAGACTTTTTCTACATCAAATGGACGTCGAATTTGGGAAATTTTCGAAGAAATAGATGTCCTAGAAAAATTGTGAAATTCGAATTTAAAGGAGGCAGCATTAATTTGGACTTTAAATTGATTTATTGGTGGAATATTGTGCTTGAAAGTGATTGAGAGACATAGGAGATGAGATTGTGGGCTTGTGGGGCCAAAGCATTCAATGTAATTGCTAAGGATTATCTAAGTTCACCCTCCTCTTAGCTGGCTTCTCCATTACGTGTGCTCCATCTTCGGTCTTCATCATCGCTCGCCAATCTCCCCCTCCGCAACTTCATCTCTCTCTCCCTCTCGTTGTTGCTTCAGTCCGAGAGCTCATCGACCGGCCCACAACAAATGAAGCAGCTTCACGTGTGACGTCCCTTGGGGTTGCCTCGTCCAGCGCACGTCCACGAAGTCACCGAAGGAGATGCCCTCGTCCGTTTCCTCTCAACGCGTGTCTCTCTTGGCCCAAGCGAAGCTGCTCCTCCATCAAGTGTCTTCTGCCAGGGGTCCTCTTCAGTCAACAACCGGAAGCACTGAAGCCTCTTTGTTACCGAACAACACACGTGAATCTCTCCACCAGCTCAACGCCAGCAAGACCGAAGTCCATCGTCTTCATCCAAGTCTCCACGCGTCCCCTGCTGGTCAAACGAAGCAGCCCCTTCTCCCGATTGTTGACCACCGAAGCTCACGCGGCTTCAATCCACCGAATCCCCATCGCCAGCTCACGTCCAAGTCTTCATTCGGTTCGGTCAACGCTGCAACACCACCATCGGTTGTTTCATCCACCGAAGACCCAAGGCCCTGTTCTCCACCTTCATTCGTGGCCATCTGTCCCACGATTCTGCCTCTTCGGTCAGCAAGCAAGCGTTCCCTTCTACCTCGTTGACCATGGCAGCAACCGAAGCAAGTTGCTGCTGCCGTCCCAGTCCACGAGAAGCCCATCCTTGCCAAAGCAACTCCATTCCGTGTGTCTTCTTCGGCCTGTCATCGCTGAAGCTAGCAGCCCGGTGGATTCAATCCACAAAATCTTTTGCTCAGCCCAGCCCACATTTCAGCCCAAGAGAGAGCAGCCCATCTTCAAGCAAAATCAGTCCATTTGAAGTCCCAATTCGGCCCAGTTTTTGGCCCTCTTGAAGTCAGCCCATCTTCAATTGCATTTCCGCAAAGCCCATTAAGTTCGGCCCAACCTGCAGCAAACCCATTTGCAGCCCAAGCCCGCGAAGCAAGTCAGCCCAAGCTAAGGCCCAAGTTCAGTATAAGCCCAGAAATTTCTGTGGGCTTGTGAGGCTTGCAGGCCCAGTCCGGGTGTCCACCGCTGCCGCCAAAAATTTGGATTTCGGCCGCTGTCGCGTCGCCGTCGTGGTGATCCGATCTCCGCTTTTAAATCAAGTGAGTTTTACCCACTAATGCTTTCTTAGTTTGCTAATTATGCTTAAGGGTTGATTAGATTTAATTAAGTGTAATTAGGTAGTTAGATTAGTTTAGAACAATTAAATTAGTGACTTAATGATGCATGTTAGGTGGTTAGACCTAGTCTTTAGAAAGTAGAAAGGTTCGGCTATTTATTGAATGCTACTTAGGATTTTTCCCGACCCTTATCAGGTGTTAATTAAGCAATTTGTGCATAAGTGAATCTTTTAGGAATTTAATATCAATTTTCGAAATTAATTATTTAATTATTTATTTTCCAGAAATTCAACCTGGGATGGCCAAGGTGACCGGGATTTTATGCTGATGATCGTGGTGCAGTCCGTTTATTTAATTGAGCTTTATATTGTGCTAAATTGAATTTATTGTATTTATTTATTTATTTTTCGAAATTAATTGTTTAATTATTTATTTCCCGGAAATTCAACTGTGATGGCCAGTGACCGGAATTTTGTGCTAATTGTCGTGGCACAGTTCGTTTATTTAATTGAGCTTTATTTTGTGCTGAATTGAATTATTTGTGAAATTGGGAATTATTCTTTAATTGAATAATCTTTGGTTATTAATTAGAAAATAACCGGGTGTCGGTTGACAGCACCGAAAGTGTTTTGGTGGACTGCAGAAAATGTGAGAATTATGGAAAGGAAAATATTATATTTTGGCTAAGGTCGACCGTGTCCCCACACATGGCGATTTTATGAGAATGATAAAAGATGGAATGGATTGAATGGTTGGATAGTATACTATATCATCCTACGGGCTCTGATATGTCAGCTTAGTGAGAGCAGTATACTGGTGTACTATATCAGCCTACGAGCGATATGTCAGCTTAGCGCGAGTAGTACACTTTATTAATTTAGAGTAAGCATCGGGGGTATACTATATCAGCCTACAGACGATATGTCAGCTTAGTGAGAGCAGTACACCTTAACCCTATCAGCTTAGTGCGAGCTATACTATCTATATATCAGCTTAGAGTGAGTAGTCCTGGACTATGGTCGGACTTATAGATAGTATTGAATGTGCCGACCAAGCATGGGTCGTGATGACATGTAATCAACTAGGTTGATTGATTATTACTATAATTTGATGTTGTGAATTGACTGATTGATTTTAAATGACCATGAGATGGTTTGATTGACATGTAATCGACTAGGTCAATTTGATTGATGTTTCGATCAGTGATATGATTACTTGGTTGCCTATTGAATTGTGCTAATATGCAGGTGGAATCTAAGGCCAAGGTAAGTCCTCTGACCCGTGAGTGCATAAGCAACCCGGACGGTGTATTGGTTTACTAATCGTGTATTAAGGGGTAGAGCTCGCTGAGACGTGGTCTCATTGGTTATTGAATAACCATTTTAGGACCCTGAGGGGGAGCCAAGGAGGAGGAACCAAGGAGGAGAGCACTGAGGTGAAACCTGAGGAGGAGAAAGATTTTTGAAGCAGAAGATGATCTATAGAGGGATATTGAGTACAACCCGGATGTGGATTGAGATCCCATCTCTTTTGTGAACCCTGTATTAGTGTAGATAGGTGTGAGACAAGTATGCTGTGAATAATATTGTAAATATACTATGAGTTGTGCTGTTAATAAAAGTGTGGTTGTAAATTTCAATACATAAAAAATATAGCTTGCTTTTCTATCCCATTGTTTTATTGTTTGAGGATTTATAACTACTTCCGCATGCGTAAGAAAAAGAAAGGGTCGGCGATACTTAGTCCTAGGATATCGCACGTTAAAATCTACCTGGTAGAAGGATGGACACGTCCTCGAGGATCGGGGCATACATGTCCCCTCGAAAGCTAGCTTGGGAATTTTCTATTGGTATTTGTTTTGATAAACAAGCATGCATATATAAGTAAATTAAGATCAAAGTCTGATCGCAGTGAAAGTAAAAATGCCTATACACGTGTTTCCAAAGGATTTTCGTGCATTTTAATAAAAACACATAAAAGATATAAATGGGCTAATTACATTATCCTTGTATTGTGCTCCAAATTTGGTTCGATGTTCTTCGGATCCTAAGCACGAACGTCTAATGTCCTTGCAGTAATGATTATGACATTCTTTAGACTCTGATTACGAAAGTCTGACACCTTCTGGTAACACTAGTTAGGAAGTTCTTGGAATTTTGACCACACAAAAATCTGATGTCTTCTAGTAATATTGGTTCTAACGTTCTTCAGATGCAAAACGTCTGATTTCTTTGCATTGCAAGTTTTGACGTTCTTCAAATCCAGCCTCACAAGTGTTGGGCCTCTAGTTCAGACACACCACCTATCTCATGTTGAACAGAAGAGAAAAATTGAGGGATCTCACAACTATAATTGTGCTAGCAATTGCTCTTGTGTGTGAATGATTTGGTTGATCATTATCAACACTCTCAATTATCGATTGTCAATCATCGATCATCCAAAGATCTGTTCTTTGTATTACCTTTTGTAGCTAGTGTATATCACATTTTAATCGGCTCATTAATTCTAAAACCATGAGCTGCCCTCATTCCACCGTTCCTTGGCCACAAGCTACCAGCATTTCGCCGCCTGGGTCTTCTTCCACCACTCATGTCCGATCAAATTAATCAATGGGTTTCAAAGAAAATGTCGAGACAAACCCATAGGTTCAAGATCCGGCAAAAATGACTAACATATTGACCGGAATTAAGCCTAAAATGATTTGCCCTAAAATCCTAATCACCAAAATTTCATCGCTCGATTAACCTTCGACGATCAGTATTATCTTGAAAAATTTAAGGGTTTTTCTTCCTAATGGCAGTGTGACCATGTAGATCCATTATCAGGTGATGGGTCACCCAAATTTGGCCGGAATTTGAAATTCCATTCCAAGCCATAAAAGATCCGAATTTTACCCATACATAATACAGTGAATATAAACAAAAATTCTAAAATTTTCACCAAAGTAGAGATTATAAATGAAGCTCTAATGCCAACTGTAAGACCAAATTTTAAATAAAACATGATGATCCCAATCTATCAATCTCAAACAAATATGTGCATAATTCAGGATCGATTTGCGAAAACGTAAGGATTGACATACTTTTAGCCATTGATGAAAATCTGCAAATACAAAAATTCCCCAAACCTTGGACGGATGCACAAAGCGTGATCAATCTACGAATATGGAATCACCAGATCTATACATCATGTTCCACTAGCCAATACCCATCAAACATGATGGTGTGTTTTATGTAGTGATAAGGTTTGAACTAGACGATTTAACGTTTTATTCTGTTTATTATGTTACCAACGTCTTCCATCAAAACTGTTATTGTATCATATCAATGGGCAAATATTACGTAATAAACGCGGATAATAAATTAGATAATAAATTGGAATTAATTGGGAAATACAAAATTGGTTTTTCATTTAGAATAATAAAAATATATTATAACATGTGCTACTAGAGAATTCGATCAATGTTCTTCGAGGATATGCAGCCTGCAAGATCGGTTCTTGGAGCAAGCACAAGGCCTCCCAGAATTTACCCACCAATTCCACCTAATTTTGGCTCGATATGCCTGCATCTGTATTGTCCAAACCTTCTGGCAACCCTAGCTCAGTTGGATGTCAAACTCCAAACCCGATTGATTGATTCGTTCGGTTTGTTTCGAAAAAAGGGTCTCCCAGACAGCGGTGGTGATGGTGGTGATTTCTGCGCCTCGAGTCACGAAGGTCTTGGCCATGTGCACCACGGGGATCATGTGGCCTTGGGCCATTATTTGCAGAAAGATAATGTGAAATCGGTTACCTCTATGCTTTGCTTCGTCTATGCAGATTGCGGAGTTTTACGAAGCTACCTAACGTACTAATTTGGAAATATATGTCTAAGACCAAATATTGACGTACGCACCACAAAATACAGGAGAAGACAAGTCCTCGAAGGGATAAGCTAACTCGTTCCAACTTCTATCACGAAAAGGGCAGTAAGAAATTTTGGAATCACATATCCTCAGGTACAAATCTGCGAGGAAGCACCAGAAATTTCTCCAACATACTGAGGGTACCTAATCTATGAGTAACATGCCTTAAGCTTCTCACTATGTCAAAGTTTGGTGTCAACAATTGTTGACTTTAGCCGATGACAAATCGATGTTGTCGATTTGGTTTGGGTTTAAAAACCTTCAAACCCAACAATGTATAAGGAAAATAACCTTGAGGACCAAAAGAATTGGTAACTCTCTATCTTCTCCTCTGGAATTGTTGCCAAGTTGTATACATATCACAAGATCGGTGTTGCAACAGCCAAATATGTCATTAACATGTGACAACTGACATAGGTTGAGTTTGTCGTCCTCTTCTTGTCTTTTCACTTTTGCTCGTCTTTCCTTTATTTTATTTTTTTGTCTGTAATGTGAAAATACAATCTATGGAATATGAAGTTGCAAAGATCTCTCCACCTTTTGAGTCTCGAGGACAGAAAATTCAGGAAAGCGAAAGTACGCAGGGCATCTTACTGTTGAATTGCAACTACTGACTAGCTTTAATTTCTTCGGCACAAAAGAACTCAAGATCATGTATATTTTTCCTATTACCTCAAAATAAATGAAGTCACTGTTGGAACCAAAAGGATTTGGAGGGAGAGAGTAAACACACAAAGAGAAATTATATTATATAATATGCCTTGCAAAGGCTTAATAGAGTACACACACAAGACACACACAAGCTTTGCTAAGCTTAAAAGTCTCTCTTTTGCTCAAAAAAAAAAAAAAAAAAAAAGTCTCTCTAAAATCTCACTCTCTCACTGTCTCTCTCCCTACTCTAAATAAACTAACGTAACCCTATATTTATAAGCATCTTCACCGCCTAAACTCCACCGCCATTATCTTCAACGTGCAAGAGTTGAAGTTGAACTTTTCTTCTTGGCAGTCAAAAATTGTGGGCTGCGTTTCCTTCACGTGCAAGTACTAGCAAAGTTAAACTTTGCTTTTAACTCCTTGAAAGCTCCAGTAACAATTATACTATTATTTTAATATGTGCCCATTCATTCCTTCATGGGAACACTTGCTGCCCACGTCCAGAAATGGACTTCTTGTTTTTATATTAGGTGTTGACTCCAACAGTCACATCCTCCACATGGAATGATCACAACTCCTAGAATAAATTCCATGAAAAGAAACAGCGATTCCAGACTTTTCTCTACGGCTAAACCACAACAGAATCTGAGAATGGAAGATTTCTATTTCTTCAGTTTTATTCTCCAGAACCAAATATTCAAGATTGATTGCTTCAGGTCATCAATCAGATTTTGTTGTGAGCCGGTCTCTGCAGTCTGAGCTCTTGAAGCAAAGCTCCCAAATCAGACCAAGAAGACCCACCTTCTTCCACAGCCCCTTTTGCCATCTCTGCAAGTGTTTTCGCCTTCCTTCTCATTTCCTCTGCTTCCTCACGCACCAGAACTCTCTTCACTGCCTCCTCAACTCTCTCACTCTTCACGCTGTCCCCGAAGAACCTCACCCACTGCTTCACCCCTATGTTGACCCCAATCTTGAGCACCTGGGTCACGAACTTCTCGTTGAAGAATTGCTCTGCTGCGACTGGCCAAGTCACCATTGGCACGCCAGCTGTGACTGCCTCCAGGGTCGAGTTCCACCCACAATGTGTCACGAAACCCCCAATCGCCTCATGATCAAGAATCAGCACCTGAGGAGCCCAGCCCCTGATGATGAGGCCTTTGTTTCGGATTCTTGATTCATACCCATCAGGCAACCACTCTTCTTTGCCTTCTTCCACATTCGGGTCCTTCTTCACCACCCAGATGAATTGTTGACCTGATGCTTCTAGTCCGACTGCGATCTCGTGGAGCTGAGCAGCATTGAAATTTGCCATGCTTCCGAAGCAAATGTAGATCACTGAGTTGGGTTGCTTTGAGTCGAGCCACTCGAGGCACTCGTGCTGGTCAATGGATGCTTGGTTGCCCCTGTGTGCCTTGTCCTCAGTCTCCTTATTGCACAATGAGAGCGGACCAACGAACCAGGATCGTCTCCCTAGGAATGTCCTGTAATGGTCAGCATAAGCCGGCTCAAGCTCGTAGAAGCTGTTCATGACGACTCCGAAGCTTCTCTTCTCCGATTCCTTCACCTCGTTGTAGAACTTGGTGAAGTCAGTCTCTTCCCTGAATAAATCCGGCAACTGCATCCTGCACATTGTGATTTCTCCGGGGAAGTTGGGGATGATGAAGGGCTCTGAATCGCATGACACCTTCTTGTGAGGCTCATAGAGCCTCACACATTCTGTGCCCGCAATGGAAAAGGCGCTTGTCCCATGGAAAGCGAGCCTAGGGATTTCGTACTTGGCTGCTATCTCGGTTGTCCAGGGGAGGAACATGTCCGAGATTAGACAATCAGGGGCAAGTTTCTCTATTAGCAGCTCGAGCTGTCGGTCCAGCATCATGATAGCTCTCATGAATTGCTTGCGTATTTCCACAGAAGTGACCTTGTTCAGATTGTCAAAGTCTTCTGGCAAGCCGACCTCTTTCAAGGGCAATGTCACTGTGACGACATCGATGTTGAAGCCCAAATCCTTGGTTTTCACAATGGATTTCAAGAAGGTGGGCTCGTCATGGGGGGTGGTGATGAGGGTGGACTTGCAGCCTCTAATGGCAAAGAGTTTGGCCATGTCGATCATTGGGATCGTGTGGCCTGGAGCCATGAGAGGGAAGAAGAAAATGTGAAGCTGATTGTTTTCACTAGCCATTTGTCCTATCATGAGAGTTTCTGCAACAGGAAGGGATTCAGGAACGATGCTGGTGAAGCCCAAGAGAGGTTTGGTTGTGATGTTTACATTTCAAAGCTGAGATTTTGTTTTTAGACTTCAAAACTGGGGCAAATATTTAAGGAGGGGTTTAGTAATAAAGAAATGGGTGACGAGAGAAAGACAAGTTTGACTGCTGCTATGCTTAAGATGTTTATAAAATTTCTGATTTGGTGACCAGTTTCCGTGTTTGCCAAGAATTTTTGTATTGCAAAAGAGAACAAAAAGAGAAAACAGCTAAGTCTAGATTTGGACTGATTAAGAAAGATGAGTAAAATATGAATGTCTTCCAGTCAAGAGTACATAATCTCTTACATCGAGCCCGCAAGTTATAGGCCAATCAATAGAAAACGTAATCTACTTGTCGAGTTCTGCAGAGACGTCATGCATGACCAAATTGCACATGATGGGGCCTCCCATCAGAATTGGCTGCGGGACATTTGATTTGGAAGACTTTCATTACTTTCTCTACAAGGAAATGTCGCTTCGGAATTAAGATAACGAGATGCAGATACCTCAAATGCCAAAACTTGATACGGGTGGATATATAAGTGCCAAAACTACCAAAATGTACAATTTTTTTTTTTTTTTGGTAAGAACCAAAAGGTACACTTTAGTGCTACTTTTTTCAAAATTGAATACTTAAGTGCCAACTCTAATGAAACTTGCCAGAAATTTGAGAGTGTGTTATATTAATCTAGTCTACGTTACTTGCTGGAATGTCCACTCAACATCCTTGACCCAAACGATGTCGTTTTGCCTCCAAATTTTGCTTTTAGTATAAATATTAATTAAATAAAAATAAAAAATAAAAAGAAGAAGAGGGAATAATATTTGGGGCTGTGGAGGCCCTCGCCACCGCCACCCCTACCCTAGCTAGAGGCAACCCTTGGCCCCTTTGGGTGAGGGTCAACGGACCCCTCACCCAATTTGGATGAGGGCCACGACTTCTCACCCCAAATTTCAACCACTAGTCAAGGCTCGACAACTCCAACTAACCCTCGGCCCACCATCGCCAGCCCTTTCTAGCGATAGTGAAGTGGTAGCGACGAGGTCCTTCATGGCCCCAAATGTGATTCCCTTTTTTATTTAGTTTTTTAAATTTAGTTTAATTAATATTTATATAAAAATCCAATTTTGACTAAAACAATGTCGTTTTGGGCTTATCTAGCTACATCAATGTCACATAGATAATTTCTTTTATAAGATTTGACACACTAGTTAACAATTTCGCTGGAAAAAAGCCATGTCAATTGTTTAGCCAGAAATTCTCTCTGTTGGCACTTAAGTATTCGTTTCTTCTCCTATTTTAATATTTAAGTCTACATTTTGGAAGTTTTGGCCCTTATATATTCACCCGTATCAAGTTTTTGCACTTAAGATATACTTCTTTCTTTGTATACCTAATATGTGGTCAATGAAGCTTGAAACATTTTTATGTCTCCATCCAACGGCAGCTGGAAAAACACGGCATCAGTGCCCCAACTATTATATGATGCTCATTTTAAAGATGAAATTTTTCAAACGATTATATATGTGCTGCAAACTTTGAAAACCGTTCATTTCAATGACTCCAATGATTTTAGTTTGCCAAAAAATTTGATACGGCTCGCCAGAGTCACTTAAATAGTCATTTTAAAGAAGTTTTTGTACTAAAGAGGTCATTTATAACATTTTTGCCCTATAATTTATAAAATTAGAAATTGACAAAAGGGCGACATGAGCTAGAAGCAAAAATTGTGGAGCAAGCATTCTCTCCAAATAGTCTCATTTAAAATCACAACAATCTATTTATTTTCCTAAAAAAAATGAGAAGTGAAATTTTCTCCACCTCTCGTAATTTCGCATTTGTATCTTCTCTGACCTTGCTCTGTTTTGAGATTGAACAATAGAGCTAAGGACTTGGGAAAATGGACCGCTTCTCTTTGATCAGTCATGAGGATTAATGTAAGGGAACATTTGGGAACCAATTTAACTCCAAGTTCGTCAATGAAAATTCGATAGATTCCATGACGTTGTTCAGTACATAAATTATGCACCACACTATTTTCAAATATTTTGTGTGAAAATTTCAAAAACGATAATTTTAATGTCAAAAATTTATATGAACAATTTAGTGCCCAAACTATTTGGTCTGTCACGCCAACTTTTTCCTCTCTAGAATCGCTTAAGTGATTATTGTGGCACTTGAATGATCTTTTTAAAAGTCTTGGCACCAAAGTAAGCATTTTATGATAGTTATGACACTAATGCCATCTTATCTTTTTGGGGTAAGCTATTCTTAGACACAATTTGGTTTGGATTTTTACATTTGTCATGACCTTCCCGAAGTAGGATCTAGGGTTAAAGGTAATGTTGAATTGGGACGAATGGTTCTCATATGATGCGGTTTCTCCCAAACTATAATCTTACATTATGTCGGGAGGTTCATTCTAAAGTATTAATCTATAAGACTTCTAACTTTTGGGGGAGTCGCCACTAACTTGTGGGGCTGGTTGTTGGGGTGAGCATCAATCCAAGGTCAATGCCAAACCAACCATAGACCAACCCAACCCAGCTGATCCCAATCCAGTTCCCAAGAGGACTAGGGTCCTAGGACACTTGGATCCTGTACTATGTGGGTTGTGACAAGAAATAGAAGAGAAAGAGAGGAATTTTACTGTATATTCATTGATTTGTATATAGGCACATTAATACATTTATAGTGCAAGAATGGAAGAGAATAACATAAAACAATATACAAAGAATTTTAAATTTCCTATTTACTAAAACTTCCTATTCACTAAATCAATCAATCTACAAATAGAATCAATCACAATCTCCAACACTCCCCCTCAAGCTGATGGCCTATATATGTCGAGGATACCCAACTTGCTCAGTAGATAACTATGTTGTCTTTGACATAATGGCTTAGTGAAGATGTCTACAGGTTGATCCATTGTTCCAATACCCTTTGTTACGAGGATTCCTTCTTTGATCTTATCTCGTGTGAAGTGGCAATCAACTTCTATATATTTCGTCCTTTCGTGAAAAACTAGATTTGCTGCCAATTTGAGTGCAGCATCGTTGTCACAAAATAATTCAGTTGGTCCACTAACCTGTAAGCCGAGATTTGAGAGTAATCCTCGAATCCAAACCACTTCACAAGTAGTCTTGGCCATGGCTCGATATTCTAATTGAACCGATGATAAGGAGACAGTTGATTGCTTCTTTGTCTTCCACGAGATTAGCGACTTTCCCAACTTGATGCAGAAACCAGTAATTGATCTTCTGGTCATTAGACAAGTAGCATAAGTCGTATCACAGAATGCTGTCATCTTCATGTTGCAGTCACGAGATAAGAAAATTCCAAGTCCTGGACATCCCTTCAAGTATTTCACAACTTTTAAGGCTGCGTCCATATGAGATTGTTTTGGACTATGCATGAATTGACTGAGTATCTACACTGCATAACATATATCAGGTCTTGTCATAGTAAGATATATTAATTTACCAACAAGTCGTTGATATGCTAACGGATCTTTGAGCACTGGATCCTCAACAGATGAAGAAGTATTCAGATCATATTCATGAGTAGTCAATTTGGCATTTTGCTCAGCTGGTATGATAGCTGGTTTGCATCCGGATAATCCAGCTTCAAAAACAATTTCAAGGATGAACTTCCTTTGACTGAGATTGATACCTTTGTCAAATCGAGCAATTTCAATCCCTAGAAAATATTTGGGCGGTCCCAAATCCTTGATATGGAAAGTAGAGTGCAGATATTTTTTAAATCTTGCAACGTGAGAGTCATTGTTTCCCATAACAAGTATATCATCAACATATATCAGCAAATAGATTGATGAATTACCTTCACTCCATGTAATCAGTGCATAATCATGCTTAGAGTGCCGAAATCCCGCATTAGTCAACGCAGTAGTGAACTTAGCGTACCATTGCCTAGATGCTTGTTTCAATCCGTACGGGGATTTGCGTAGATGACATACTCGGGACTGCCCCTGTCTGCGTAATCCCTGTGGACACTCCATATATATTTCTTCATCTAGATCGCCGTGAAGGAAGGCATTGTTAACATCCATCTGATGTAAAGACCAATTTTTGATGGTTGCAATGGACAAGAAGAAACGGACGGTGACTTCTTAGGCAACAGGTGAGAAGGTTTCATGATAATCGAAGCCTTCTCTCTAAGTAAATCCTTTAGCCACTAGCCAAACTTTATATCTTTCAACGGAACCATCTGCCTGAAACTTGATTTTATAGACCCATTTACATCCAATGGGTTTCCGGTGCGGGGGAAGAGGAATAATGTCCCAAGTATGATTCTCGATCAGGGCAGTAAGTTCTGATTCCATGGCGTGCTGCCATCTTGGATCATGAGATGCTTCATGGAAAGAAGAAGGTTCGTTTTCTTTCGAGAGACGGCTGATGCAACACATATGTTCCGGTGACAGTCGATAAAAAGATACATATGAAGAGACAGGATACTTCGTACCTAGAGAACGTGATGCGGAACAAATGTAATCCTTAGTCCACGTGGGTGGACGAGTTTGTCGTCCGGAACGGCAAGGTTGCTTAGCTGCTATAGGTTTAGGTGCTGAGAAAGACTCAGAATTAGTTTCTGAGGGAGCCGAGACAAAAGGAGGATCCTCAGGTAATTAGGAAGGTAAGTCGTCTCTAGAAATGGTAGCATGCCTTGGAACAGAAATGGATGGTTCTGGAGCAACGAACAGATATTGAGGAGCCATAGATAAATCTTCTTCACATAGAAAAGGCCTATGACTTGGGGATGATGATGTAGAAGATGAAGATATCATATCTTTAAAGGGAAAAATATCCTCGTGAAAGATAACATCTCTGCTGATGAAGAAATGTCCCGTAGAAATCTCCATAACTCGATAACCTTTTTGAAGAGGTGGATATCCCATGAATATGCATGGTGTGGCTCGAGGGCCCATCTTATCCAAAGGACCGACATTTGTCACATAACACAGATAACCAAATACTCGAAGATGATCATTGCGAGATTGTTTATTATAAAGCAGTTCAAAAGGAGTTTTCCCATCCAGAATACGAGTTGGCATGCGATTAATCAAATAGGCAGTAGTGACCACACAATCTCCCCAAAAACCTTCAGGAATAGAGGCTTGATATTTTAATGCACGAGCTACTTCTAAGAGATGCCTGTGCTTACACTCTACAATTCCATTTTGTTGTGGTGTGTAGGTGCAAGAACTCTCATGAAGTATCCCGTGAGAAGATAGGAATTTGGTACAATCAGAAGTGAAAAATTCATGCCCATTATCTGTACGAATTCTTTGCACATATTGATCGAATTGGTTTTTAACCAAGGAAACAAAGTTCAATAGATGAGTAAATGTTTGACTCTTTGATTGCATTAGATATAAACAAGTGGCCCTTGTATAATCATCGACAATCGTGAGAAAGAAAATGGGATCCATCACGATGAGGAATATGATAAGGTCCCCAGATATCTATATGAAGTAAAGAAAATTTTCTATCTGCTCGAGATGTACTTTTCGGAAAAGATGTTCGAGATTGTTTGGCTAAGGGACATATTGGGCATTTAGGATGAGGAAAACATGCACTATGACCCAATCTTTGATGCAAAAGAAGATTTTTATTTCGACTGATAGCATTACAAGAAATGCTTTTATTTAATAAGTCTACATCTCTAGGGGAATCAATCCAGTAGTATAATCCTTGTGCAACACTACCCAAGCCCATCAGTGTGCCAGTCGAAAGGTCCTGAAAGAAACAATTGTCGGAGCTGAATATTGCATGACAAGAACTATCTATGCAAACTTTTGAGACAGAAAGTAGGTTGAATTCAAAATCAGGAATGCATAAGACATTTCTGAGGACAAAATGGGGGACCAAGGTGAATAGTTCCAGTCTTGGTAACTTGAGTGACGTTTCCATTTGGAAGACGCACTGATATGGGAAATTCTGATTGTCTATCGACATGGGAAAAAAATTGCTCACTACAAATTATGTGGTCACTAGCCCCTGTATTGATTATCCATGCATTCATAGAAAAATAATTCTCCTCATGAAATAAAGTAACTGAGAATCCTGCACTTTTGTCGCCCATCTTCAATTGATTCAAAATCTGCATGATATTCTGATACTAGTCTTGAGTAATTGTCTATTGTACCCCATCTATCCTTTGTGTTGAGACTGAGACTTGATAAGCTGACGATTCTTTTTCTTTTCTATTTTTGTTAGTAGGCTTTCCAATTTCCAACACGTTTCAACAGTATGATGTGGGCGTTTGCAATATTCACAATATCTATTTTCGAATTTACTATTTTGCCCACTGACCTTTCCTGATGACGTGGCGCCCCGTGGATCGTAGGATGCTTTAAAAGGAGCTGACGTGGCACCATAATAGCCTTCGGATCTGTTCGAGCTGACGGAAGATCTATGGCCGTTCATTCCATCTCGTTGATCTGAGCCGTCCATCAGCCCTCCTGAAGCCGTGCAAATCTGGGCCATCCACTCGAAAAAAAATAGGGTTTCTGTCGGATGTCTTCTTCGCCGCAGCCACATTACCCATTTTTGGGTATCCCGAGCGCGCAACTGTGCTACTGCCTCCGGCCACCGCTTCTCGTGAGCCTATGCGGGATGGAAAAACTGCAAGGCTCATCCCCTCTCCCCCTCGAGTGTGTTCGGCCGCAGCGAGGCGCTGACTTTCTTCTTGGACAGCGAGCTGATAGATGCATCCGAGTGGCGGCGATGGTTCCATGGCAAGTATCTGAGATCGGAAAGCCGAGTAAGAGTCGTTGAGGTTGAGTAAGAATCGTGTGCTCTTTTCCCTTTCCCGTATGTCTCTATACTGCCTTAGTGTGGCTTCGAGTCCCTGGAGACGCTCCTCGGGCGACTCCAATTTGTTCCACAGAGAGGATAGACGGTTGAAGCAAGCGGTAACCGAGAGGTTCCCTTACTTCAATTCCATCAGGCTTTGTGTGATGTTGAAGAGCCGTGCTCGGTCGAGCCGGTCGTACATCTCCTTGGTGCTATCCCAGATCTGCTTGGAGTCCTCGGTGGGTGGCAGTCCAGCGGCAACGTCAGGAGCAAGCGTGTTGCCGAGCTAAGTGCGAACCAACTAGTTGCACTTCCGCTAGAGACGCTGGAGGCATTCGTCGGTTAGGAACGGAACGGCTCCGTCGACGAAGCTGTCCTTGTCCTTCATCACCAGAGCCCGCCGGAGATCACGAGCCCACAACGAGTAAGTTTCCGATCCGGTAAGTTGGTTGCTGATGAAGCGTAGTTCAGGGCCATTCGCCGGCGATGTGTAAAATGGATTGTCGGGTTCAAGACAACCACTGTCGATGACCAGAAAAAGGGGCGGCATGTATCCGGGTTGAAATGTCGGGTAGGGATTCGTCCCTTGACCCGGCATGGATCCGGATTCCTGACCCGGCGGCGTTGATTTAGGTTGAGATCCCGGGTAGGGATTCGTCCCTTGACCCGGGAATTGAACCAGGACAACTCCATATCCTTGGCCCGGCACAGACGCGAATCCTGGGCCCAAGTTCGTCTGGCTCGATGCTTCAGTGGGGCCTATTGCAGACGGCATGGGTCCATATGGATACTAGGTCCACATCTGTCTTGGCCCAGTAGCCCACTGATACCAATTAACTGGTGGGAAATTTACAGGCCATTGTGTTGGGCCGGGGATCTGGCGCATCGTAGGAGCCAATCTTCCCGAAAGAGTTTCTTCTGAAGATCTTTCTTCTCCAGAGAGGATAACCGGATTTGAGGTGGGTGTTCCCTCTGTTGAAGAGCTCTCAATATTCTTTGTCATGGTACCCAAAAAAAGTTGAATTCCTAACTGGTTTGCTGGTCTGTTTCGCAGGTGAGGATCATGCAACAACAGCCCAGAAGATGAAGCGGTGGCAATTCAAAAAGTGCGGAAGCTAACCAGGAGTATCTGCTCTGATACCATGACAGGAAATAGAAGAGAAAGAGAGGAATTTTACTGTATATTCATTGATTTGTATATAGGCACATTAATACATTTATAGTGCAAGAATGGAAGAGAATAATAGGAAACAATATACAAAGAATTTTAAATTTTAAATTTCCTATTTACTAAAACTTCCTATTCACTAAATCAATCAATCTACAAACAGAATCAATCACAATCTCCAACAGGTTGGTCCTCGATCTTAGTATTTTAGGATTGGTCCACTCCAAAGCAACCCTATACTTTATAACACACACACACACACACACACACACACACACACACTATATATATATTATATGATATTATCTACTTTAAATTCTAATGCTTCCTCCTCTGTTCTCTTTGTAGTTCAATTTATCGTATAATTAGAAAACAAAAAGAAACCTAGTGTTAATTTGACCCAAAAAAAAAAAAAAAAAAAAAGGAACCCTCTTGAGTGAGCCTCACTTGCCTAGCTTGACCTCACTCGCCTACTCGCGTGGCTGATCACCTTTGTTCACTTACCTTGTTGCCTGCCTTTTTTTCCTCACCTCGAATGTTTGTTTTTACAGTTGGTTACTTCTAACAAGTATAAATTTCTATTGTTACCTTATCTTGTTGATATCTTATATGTATTAATGTTCATAATTTGGTTGCTTAGTATCGCATTGTCGAAATAGTATGTTTGTCTTTTTAAGGAATATAAAAAGTGAAACAAAAAAATGATCAGTTGGTTCACCTATATCCTCAATCCCAAGATCAATGAGGTCAGTTTTTGGTCCAAAAAATTGAGGACCAACATTGTGCGAGTCGATCCATCGGTTAGGTGCTTGACTAACCCAACCCTGACTACGCTCACCCCTAGCTAGTTAGAAACCAAGTAAAATATGAGATGGTATCTCACTTCTTATGCAAGTTGCGATCTAAATCCGGGAACTTGATTATACTAGTTATCTAACTAATGCCATTTCGGTATAACTTGATTGATTGTTAATAAGTATCACATGTGGGTATTTTATCCAATTATGAGTCCTAAAGTTATTGTCCATTAAGTGTCCATGTGATATTTTGATGTTGAATATGATCCTAGAGTGTGTGACCGACCCATCTCTCTAGGGAAATGAATCACAACACAAAGACTATATGAATAAATCAGAGTCACGCATCAAAAAGGGTAAGAAAGAATAAAAATACAGAAAGAAACCCGATACGAGTCAGGCAAAAAACATTCACCACCATGTCATGAGCCCCGAGATATGATCCCTCTTGAGCTTGTCTTGATTTTGACCCAAAACTAAACACGTGACTACTCTAAACTGAATAATGCAAATTTTCCTAAATGCAGGATACCGAATTGAGTTTACCATGAGATTTTGGTGACTGTTCTCCTAATATGCAACTACGAAATCTGATGAATGTGTACGATATGTCATGAAGGATTTCTTTAAACAATGCGACATGTAAATTATATGTAATAAAATTAAACGTGATGACCAATCCTCACTTGATTAGATCCCACAGTTCAAACTAAATTACAGCAAGAGTACACGTTCAGACAAATGACACTAGGAAACACGCAACACATGGGGTCAAAAACAAGAAGACGCTTGGCTGCTGAAGAGGATTCGGCCGACACAAACACCATGCAATTCACTCACGCAATGACACACAAGGTTGGGAATTTTGAAACAGTGGGAAGTGTGTGGTCAGTGAAGAGGAGACTCGGTCAAGTGCTGTCCACAGTTTTCCTTTTCAGCTTTTGTTAATCCCTCTTCCGGTCATTACTCTGTAAGAAAATTGAACGTGTTGAGCGTATTGACATGGGTGATTCCACCTTAGCATAAACATAAACAAGGCGATGAGAGAAACATCTAAATGAAGCACAAAGGTTGTGGCTAGGTGATGCGAACGGATTCAACTTAAGATATTGTGAAAAGAGAGCAATCGAATTATAAAATAAAAGTAACAAGAAAATATATGAAATACCAAATTTACGTGGTTCCTATGTCCACAGGGATAACACTAACGATGTTCATTATAAATCAAGTGATACATGGAGCTTACAACCATACTCGAGTCACTCAAATACTCTCAATACTTTTTAAGCCCTAATTACACCAAATGACTCACGTAATGTTTAGCTTCACAATTTCTCGCAAAATAATCTCTTAATTTTACGAAAAAAATTAACAAATCTTGAACTCACAAAATTTAATCGGCTTGAATACTAAATCTTTTTTGATGTAATTCATAAACAAAACCAACACCAAGCATCCGCTTGAATAACGCCCTTCTTTGTTTTCCCGGACACGTACGGCACAAAGATCCGCACTTTGATCAACAACGGCTTAAACTAAAATCCAAGAATATATAAAGACATAAAAACAAATCTCCCAAACCGACTTCTGCAGGGAAAGATGTCCATATCTTTAATATCTTCTTATCCCTTTCTCTGACATTGACCGAGTCAAAGTCGAATTCAACATCGCAGATTGACTTTCCAATCCTTTAACACCCGAAATAAAGAATTTGAATTTAGTAACATATATTTGAGCGTTTACAAAATAATAATAATTTATCTTGAGTCGGGTTTCATTCATGGAGTTAAATTCGAGACATATTTTAATAATTTCTACATTGACTTGATGTTTGAGCCAAGTCACAATCATTTTGCCAAAAATTTGAACTCTATTGCTACTCTTCCATAACACCCCATGGACTCAACCGCCACAAATTTTATCCAAGTCCAAACCTTACTTGAACTTCACCATAACCAAGGACTTTATCAGAACACTAACTTCGCATGCAGCTTTAACTACTCCACAAATATTTTCTGACACAACTTCCTCAACCATAGATAAAGCAAACCATTGTTGCATGCATACATATCAGGAAATCGAACACGTATTATGTTAATATTAGTAATTACAGCAACTGTTGGTTCTATATGCATCATCTGTGTCGATTACCATGCCAGTACTCGCCACCTTAGGAGTTTCTAATTACAACTCCATCTCGAGCTAAACACTATTCAAATATGTATGAACATTGCTAAAATTATTCCTAGGCAAAAGTACTTGAAACTTGTCAAATGTAACTTCTGTATTGATAACGGGTGAATTTATTTTTGAGTACCACAAATGATAGCCCGACTCACCTTGTGCATAAACTAACACCATACACTTTCTTATCATTTCATCGAGCTTACCATAACTTGCTCAAACATAACATGAGTAACCAAACATTCTAAAAATGGAATAATCGATAATGTTACATGACCACACTTTTTCAAGAATCCAACATTCAATCGCAGTCAGTGGGGATCTATTTATCAAATAACTCGCCATACAAAGTGCATCCGCGAGGAATATCTTAGTCATACTAGTATTAGAGTATTTTATGGCCATCTTTAGTAGTGTTTTGTTTATCAATTTCGTAACATGCTGTGGTTCATTAACAATAGTGTCATGTTTCACTATGCTTTTCTTCACACATAATTCATTTTAATAGTTTTGAGCAAAACTCCATGCTATTATCTATCCGCACTTGCTCGATCATTTTATCAGTTTCATTTTCAATCAAAGCTCTCAACTACCTGATTCTAACCATAACATTAAACTCGTGCTTAACCACAAACACCCATGTCTTCATTGAGTAGTCATCAACAATTATTAGCATACATCTAACACTCTTTTTCAAAGGAAACCGCGACAACCTACAAATGTTTCCATGGTTTATCTGATAGTCATACTGAATTGCACTTTCTCTCGTTGATCTAAATTATAACACTTGTATATAATCATTTCATTAGTAATATAACCACATAACATATTTCTTTCACTTAAAATCTTCAAGCTTCTCTCGCTAACGTGTCCCAAAGACATATGTCACAATTCAGATTCTTGAACAAATGCACCCGATGTCTTCGATGTGAAATCTGTCACCATCTCACCTTGAAATTCATATATGCCACCATGCTTGATTCCCTTCATTATATATATCGAGACCCACCTAAATTTAGGGCACTCAAGGAAATTAAAATCAAGTTCCTCTTCAATTCTAGAACATGCCTCACTCCAGTCAATGTCCTCACAATACCATCATGTATTCTAATTCTAATATTGCCAACACTAACAACATCACATTTAATGTTGTTCCACAACTACACTTTACTACTTTCCATACATTGAAAGTAGTAAACCAGTTTTTATTTGGTTTAGCATGAAAAGAACAATCATCCACCAAACGATGAATCATTAGTGATAGACAAGAAAAAATTGGTATCATCAGAATTACCTTCAATCGCAACTACAACATCATCTGCAAAATCAACTGTAACTTATTTGCCCTTTTTATTCTTCAGCTTAGGCAATTCCTTCTAAGATGCTCCATCTTGCCATAGCTCCAACAAACAGCACCACTTGTCCTAGACTAACTACATCATATACTGCTACTGCTAACATGTGCACTAGTTCTTCCTCTAATTTCACCTACTAAAGCTTGTTGACCTACAAGAATTACTAGCAACAATAATAATAGTATTTCAACTATCAAGCAATAAGGATTTAGAATCAAAACACACATCTCATCTTCAAAGTCAACATCAACTAAACTCAATTAATTGACAATCACATTGAATTTATTAATATGATCTGTAACTGACGCACCTATGCTCATCTTCAAGTTAAATAGACATTGCATCAAATAGATCTTATTGATCACATATGGCTTCTCGTACACATCCAATAGGGCCTTCATCAAACAACAGTAGTCTTCTCCTTCTCGATTTAAAACACGACATTACGAGCTAACATCACTAAGTAACACCCATGGCTAGTCTATCTATCAATTCCCAGTTAGCTTGTTTCATCATCTCTAACTTCTTCCCAAACAAGGGCAAGTGCAGTTTCATTTGATGGAGATAATCTTTAATCCGTATCTTCCAGAAACCAAATTATTCCAATCAAATCTATCAATTCTTACTTTTCCTTCTTCGGTTATCATTGATTTGCTTCAACTTAGCCAACCCTAGCTTTGATACCAATTATTATGAGATGCGAGCAATTGAACAATAGGTTAGGGAAATCACTGTTCATAGTCACTATTCATATCGTCTAGAATAATTCCCAACTGGGAATCCTAGAGCCTTTATGTGTTTTAAGACTTGTGAGCTTGATCTTTGTTTTTTGTGACCTCTTAATGCCTATAAAGGCAAAGATGATGTAATGTTTCAGGCAGAGTCCCTTAAAGTAAATGTGGCACTCCTCGACGGCCCCCGATCCGTTAGGGTCGCTACAGTTCGCTTACCTTTCACTTTCCCTATTAACATATCACTCTGATACCATTTCAATTGCAGCGGGTCCATACAACCATGGGGGTTTACATTTTTTTTTTTTGATAGGTCTCTTGCGCAATTCATATACGAAAGCACATCCAATAAACTCCTTCTCTATATTCAGAAAACGATGCACACCTACTAAACATTTATAGATAAAAGCTAAACACTTTTATTTACTTAGACTAGATGGACATCATTCATTGGTACATCAAAATGCCGTAGTCTTATATACTTGGCTACACTTCAAAAGATGACCGACATCTCCTCCAACAGTCATATACTTAAAGTCTATCGATTAGTGTCAGCGTCCAAAAGTTCCTTCCTTTGCTATCCTCCTCCTCGCGGTCATATCCAACCACCCGATCCATCTACCGGTGGCAGTGGCAGTAGAGGTATCTTATCAAGTCTGAAATGTTGATCCCCAAAGGGGTGAGTACAGCCACTCAGTAGGTAAATGACCCAATAAACCACTAAATGCATCACACAACACAATCATAACAATCATAGCATAAGACATATCATTCAAGCATCCATGCATAATTTACCTTGGAGCCATGCATATGTCATCATACCACATGTACACACATCCTCATGTAATCATCACCATCATATCATACATTTACCATCATGCCATAGGTGCACATACATCCATGCATTCACCATTATCATGTCACACATGTACCATCATGCCATAGGTGTACATACATCCATGCACTCACCATCATCATGTCACACATGAACCATCATGCCATAGGTGCACATACATCCATGCACTCACCATCATCATGTCATACATGTACCATCATGCCATAGGTGCACATACATCCATGCACTCACCATCATCATGTCATACATGCATACATGTTGCCATACCATGCATAATTCAATTTCAATTTCCCAATTTTTATTCTTTCATTTTGGGTCGCCACATTTCTCTTTTCCGGGACCAATATTTGCATCCCACATTTATCGCTCATGCCCAAACTAGCATCTCGAGGAACCTTCGGGCATGTATCCAAGATACAATCGGGCATCCGACACCCCCACATTCCGGGCATCCGACATTTACACTCCCTAGCTGGGCATCTCGCATCCCAACTAGCATCACGAGGCATCCCCCCGGGCACAAACCTCCAGGGCTTCCGGAATTACGTATCGACATACCACTAGGATCCCCCCCTCTTCTGGAATTACGTACCGTATACCACCAGGCATCTCGAAACTCCCGAGGACCCTTCGAGCATGCATCATGATACAACCGAGCATCCAACACAAACCTCCGGGCATATATCATGGCACAACCGGGCATCCGGCACTCCCTAGCCAGGCATCCCGACACTCCCGGGGCATCGTCGGTTCACACCTCCAACGGCATTCTCATTTATCATAGTTTATATTCACAATTGTGGCTCAATTTCAACATGGCATATAATGTGATGGCAAACAAGATCATTTTCATCATTTGGTTTATATATGTTTTTCCAATCATCAACATACATGCAATAGGATCCAATCACTTATGTCAATACAATCCATGGGGTCCATGCAACATAGAATAATCCATACATCACGACCTTTTTGAGATTTACCAAATTCCAGCTTGCACAATTTCGGAAAACATGTAAATTAAATATCCATATGATCTTCAAAAATCATGAAATCAGAACATGTGATAGAGAAAACATAAAGGTAGCAATTCCATGAAGAACACATGCCCAAACGAGCTTCTCACAGGAAGATATAGCTCACACAATACAGCATGCAAAAATTCGGATAAAATCAGATTGCGCAGTTCTTGAAATATTTCGCTTAAAATACCCGAATGACCTCCAAAAATTATGAAATTTTACCAGGTTATAGTCAATATGCTAAGGTATATTTTTCATGAAGACATCTAGGCCATATTCGCTCTAGATAATTTATTATAGACGGTCGAAGCTCCTGTTCCTAGTACCGAACAGTCCAGTATAGCTGTCTCCGAAAAATCGAGGTTTTGCCTACTTATCTTTCTTCCTTTCTTTTGAAATTTTGATATTTTTTACTTCAAGAGGTCCACTACAACTTTCATTAAGGGATTTAGGTGAGATTCTCAAAGGATAGTCACCATTTAGTCCACGAAGTCTCGGGAATCCAGTACCATACTTCCAGATCTATCGTCTTCAAAAGAAAATAATTTCACTAGGACAAACTTACTCGTTTTACCTCAAATTTGAGTATGTTAATTACCAGGATATTCTCTACAACTTTCGTGAAGAAGTAGAAGTGAAATTCTTAGTAAAAAGTGACATGCAACACACAAAACCACTAAGAGGTCGATGAAACAGTTTCAGATCTAGCCTTTTTGTAGAGGAAGGGTTTCACCCCTCAAAACTCAGAGATTTTGTCTCAAATTTTAGTATGTTATACTTTGAGATTTTTTCTACAACGTTTGTCAATAAGTCGATGTGAAATTCTTAGTAAAAAGTGACATGCAACACACAAAACCACCAAGAGGTCGACGAAACAGTTTCAGATCAAGCCTTTTCGTAGAGGAAGGGTTTCACTCCTCAAAACTCAACCATTTTATCTCCAATTTTAGTATGTTATACTTTGAGATGTTTTCTACAACTTTTGTGAAGAAGTCAAAGCCAAAATACGACTCGAAACCCACATGCAAGCCTCTACAAAATTATGGGTCAGGCGGCACACACGAACACAGCAAGCTATTTCAAGAACAACACACTCTAGCTTCGGTTTCTCATTCTCTAATCATCCGAGATCTACCACCAAATAATCACACATGCAAGACACACATGCAAGAGCAGAATATGGATCCAAAACTTGCCTTTGTACTGAGCAAACTGATGTAGCTAGTATAATCACCTAGAAGGGGGTAAATAGGTGTAAAAACAATTTCTCGAGATACTACAGTGATACTAGGCAGATGATAGAAATGCAGTACTCTTTTGATTAACAAGATGAATTACGATCAAAGTAAAATAAAGAGTAAGGAAGAGAAGATTAAACACAAGGTTTATAGTGGTTCGGCTTATCCCAAGCCTCCGTCCACTCTTCCGCACTGACAGCCTATCGGCTGGATTCCACTATGAACAAAAGAGATGTTACAGCACAGTTCTTCCTTGATTCCACAGTGTAGATATTCTACCACACTTCCTCAAAGTTTCTCATGAATATAAACACTCTTTTGCGTACAAGTTTTCTCTCAAATGTATTGACTAAAAAACAAGGAGCTTCAGACTTTGGAATTCTTCTATCGTGCACATCTCGAACAACTAGAATTTCTTCCTTATATACTCCTTTATGCCATCATACCCGTTGGCATTCACCAAAGGAATTCTTCCAATCTTCCCATTGGACATAATCAATTAGGAAGATTATTCGAGCTATTAAAGGAACATGTTGATAGCCCATCAATCCTGTTCGCCCATATAATCAGGATCTCGGTTTCCATAAGTAGAACCTTTCACGAATATTTCGCCAATCATCGGATCCTTAATCTCCGAATCAATCTCGATCAATCAAAGGATTCCATTACGTCATATCCAGCCAAGAGATCTTCTCCAGTCGATAAGGTCATATCCTTAATGAAACATCCAATTCTGGATAGCCTTTCTTCAACGGATTAGAAACTGTCAATGAGGATAGACTTTGAGTCTTGAGTCTGGCTGTCCGGAGGTCTTCAGACTTTAAACAGCAGAGTCTACAAACCTTTAGACTAGACTGATGGAAACGTTTTGTTAGCTTCAAAACATTTCAAGAAGATTTCTCCAACAATCTCCCCCTTTTTGATGGTGACAAAACTTTTCTGCAGATTTGGATAACTTTGACCTGCAAAACATTTCTCAGACACATATGCATATCTTATAAAGATAAATGGCTAAATGAATAACACTAGAATCTGCAACCACAGAAAATAGGTTAGTCTTGTATATGATAAAGCCATCCATAAGATATCAATAACAGTCAAGTCCAAATTCAAATTCAGTTCTCAACCAAACACAAAAATAAAGTCAAACAAAGTCAAACATCAAAACAATTCAATCCAAACGATTAAAAATTCAAAGTTTGATTCAAATCTTGCAATCTCTCCCTCTTTTTGTCAGCATTAAAAAGGTTGAGATAAAAATGGAATAGAGTCAAGATTGCTTGGGAACGCGAACAAGTTGGAAATCTCCCATGGACTGAACGATCCCTTCCAGCCTTTTCAAGTCTTCCTTCAGTTGTGCAACCTCCTCACCCTTAGCATTAGCCTGAATCTGAACAGAGAGGGCTTGGATCTGATCTTTCAAGGAACCTGAAGAAGCTTGACCTGCATTCTGCAAGTTTTGAACCTCGCATCCTAAAGCATAAATTTGACCTCGCATCTCCAAGAGAATGTCCATAATTCTGCGAAAATCAGCTGAGTTATCGATCTGTGCACTGGCTTCGGTATGATCTGATGGAGTAAATGCAGACGATGGCAGATCATAATCACGCAGATTTGGCGATGAAGCATCATGTTCTTCCTCAGGAAAATGAGAGGCATGAATGTCTTCTCGGTCTGCTAGAGAGCGACTAACTCCCTCACTGTGAGCGGGATAAGAGGACATTCCTCTTTTCTCATGATCTCCTCCTCTTTCCATGCCTTCAGATGGAGAAGAGTGTTTTTCATGCTCTCTTTCCTCTTGATTTTCTCTCTCTTCTTCTTCTTCAAACTTTTCCTCCTCTGCTTCTTTTTCTCCAGCTTCTCTTTCTTCTTCTTCTTTCTCTTGTCCTTCTCTCTCCTCTGCTTCTTTCTCCTGTCGTTCCATTGGTTCTAGAACAAGACAACTTAGCTTCTTCAATGCTATAGCAGAAATTGTGATGTCATCATCATCATCTTCATCTTCAACAATAAGGGCTCTTCTTTTCTTGGATGGAGCAACCATGGGCTCCTTCCCTTTTCTTTTTGCTGCAGAAGAGATTTGATGAGTTTTAACAGGAGTCTTCTCTTTGAATTTCTCCAACGCCTTGCTTTGTTCCTTCAGACGCATTTTAGTCACCATTTTCAGGCCTACCAACATATGATCACACGATCTAACATAGAGGATTTGTGGAGGATGAATATTCAGATGTCTAAATAATTTCGTCACAAGACCTGGATAAGGAAGTTGACCTCTGTCCTTCGCCACTGCTCTATACATGTGAAACATAATAGTGTGAGGAAGAGAAAACTTTTTCTCATTAATGATGGCATACATCAGCTTTGCCTCTGAACTTGAAACATCAGTCTTGGAAGTTGATTTCGGTCTGAGGCAATTGATCACAATCTTGTGAAGCAGAATGTTAAATGCACTCATCCTCAAGTATGAAATCTTTTCCTCTATTCTTCTATCCTTAACAAGCTCCAATGTTGCACGAGCAGTAGAAACATTGATCGGTTGAAATCTTCCTCTCTCAACCCCAATCACATCTACTAGCATATCCACATTAACCACAAAGTCCTGATCTCGGACACTAAAGGATATTCTATTTGCATCCAATAAACTAAGATTTGAATAGAAATATGCAGTTAATTGAGTATAGGCCTCTGTGGTGTCAGAGCATAACTTTTCAAGTTGAAGATAATTGAACTTTTCCCTCAAGTTCACATTTACATCATCCAGAAAATCAAAATCCACACTCATAGGGTTTATCACCCCACGCTTCAGCAATTTTAAGTATAATTCCTTCTGTTCCTTTGATCTAAACAGCTCTCCCTTTTTTCCTCGAATTTTCGCTGCAACACCCATTTTTGGTTTAAATTGGCTGTACAATTTGTCATCATCATTTCCATCTACCGGATTAAGTCCCCAACACGCGGATCACTTGAGATATTTGCAAGGGTTTCTTCTGCCACCCCTTTGGGAGCAATTCCCAAACTTTCGATTTTCCACAAAAAGATGTACTCATTCCCATATCCTTTGTCCTTAAGAAACTCATCGACGTAGTTCAATGGAGTACCAGTCTTCTTTAAAGCACGGTAAAGCTTATAAATAAAAGCGGGCCTTTGAATTCTTACAGGATTTGCGTCTTCAACGATTTCTTCCTCTTGTTGATGACCAGCACCCTATGGACTAGATGGTGGAGAATGATGCTGCTGAGAATGTTGTGGCCTCTGTTCTTGATTAGGAGACTCCTCTTCTTCGATGAGATCGAAGTGCGTAGGCCCCTCACTCATTCACCGTGGTCCCCTGCTTGCGGTTCTCGAAGACTTTCTTGAAGACGACATCTTTCTCAGTCTTTGAAAGATTCCTTGCTTGACTTTCCCAAGAAAGATGACAACTTTTTCGAAGATTAAACAAGGGAAGAAAAGAGGAATGGAAGATCGATGCTTTCTTAGGGTTTTTGGAGAGTAAAGCGAAGAAGAATCAACAGTGCATAACCGGTTAAAAAGAGAGGTATACGGAACGTCATAAAGGAAAACAAAAAGATGCCTTTTCAAAATAACTGCTTTTTTCGAGAAAATAGTCATTTAAAAAATAACTTCTTTTTCGAAAAGGAAACATTGCTATAATCACGTCAATTAAAGATAGCAATAATCAGACACGGTTAATAATCGTACATTTTCAAGATGAGATTTGAGAGAGAGAACAACTTACAGTCAAAGTCTTGTTTGTTTGATTCTGAGAGTTTCTAGACTTTAACTTCTTCAAACCTCAAAATGTTGAGTCTGGAACAGATAATTTCAAATTGATTTTTCTCCAAAGGCTTTGTGAATATATCCGCTAGTTGGTTCTTTGAGTCAACAAACTGAATCGAAACTTCTCCATTTTGAACATGATCTCTTATGAAGTGATGTCGAATCTCTATATGGTTTGCTCTTAAGTGAAGAATTGGATTTTTAGTAAGATTGATTGCACTGGTGTTGTCGCAGTTAATCTCCGTGCATGAATCTTTGATTCCAAAGTCTCTTAGCTGATGTTTTATCCACAGAATTTGTGAACAACAACTTCCGAGAGCTACATACTCTGCTTCTGCTGTAGAAAGAGCTACTGTAGTTTGCTTCCTTGAAAACCAAGATACTGTCCTGCCTCCAAGTAGTTAACAGGTACCCGAGGTGCTCTTTCTATCAACTCTGCATCCAGCTAGATCTGCGTCTGAGTATCCAAGAAGAGTAAAGTCTCCCTTTTTAGGATACCAAAGGCCGATGCTTGAAGTTGAAGCAATGTATTTAAGAATACGCTTTGCAGCACTTAAATGAGATTCTTTTGGATTTGCTTGAAATTTGGCACAAATGAAAACACTAAACAAAATGTCAGGTCTAGAAGCACTAAGATAAAGAAGTGATCCAATGATACTCCTGTATAGCTTCTGGTTGACTTTCTTTCCTCCTTCATCTTTGGTATTTCAGCCTTTTTGCAATTGTTCAGTCCAAACTTTTTGAGGAGATCATTAGCGTATTTTTCTTGATGAATAAAAGTTCATTCCTTCAGTTGTTTCACTTGAAGTCCGAGAAAGAAGGTTAACTCACCCATCATGCTCATTTCAAATTCATCCTGCATAGTCTTAGAAAATTTCTTGCACAGACTTTCATTAGGAGATCCGAATATAATATCATTGACATATATTTGAACTAGCACAAAACTTTTGCTCTCTCTTTTGATAAACAGAGTAGTGTCTACTTTACCTTTCGCAAAATCGTTTTGAATTAAAAACTTACTCAGCCTGTCGTACCAAGCTCGAGGTGCTTGTTTTAAACCATATAAGGCCTTTTTGAGTCTGAATACTAAGTCTAGTTTCCTTGTGTCTTCAAACTCAGGTGATTGTTCTACATAGACTTCCTCATGGATGAATCCATTTAGGAAAGCACTTTTGATGTCCATTTGGAATAACCTGAAATTTTTATGACAAGCAAATGCAAGTAATAAACGAATTGCTTCTAACCTTGCTACTGGTGCGTAAGTCTCGTCATAGTCTATCCCTTCTTCTTGCGTATATCCTTTGGCCACGAGTCTTGCTTTGTTTCTTATGACTTTCCCATTCTCGTCCATCTTGTTCTTGAAAACCCATTTTGCACCAATAATAGATTTACCTTTTGGTTTAGGAGTTAACTCCCAAACATCATTAATGCTGAATTGCCTGATTTCTTCTTGCATAGCTTCAATCCAGCTTTCATCAGTTAAAGCTTCTTCTATGCTTTTGGGTTCTTTTTCATAAATAAGAGCCACAGCACTAGACTCTTCGCGCCTTTTGGATCTTGTGCAAATTCCTTCATTGATGTCGCCAATAATAAGATCTTTGGGATGACTGGACTTATGTTTCCAGTTGCTGGTTAATTTGTCAGATTGATGGTCACTTCCTTCACTTGAATCTTCAATAGTCACTTGTTGCTGGTCCTTCAAAGTCTGAGCTTTTCCTGACATTTAGACTTTGTAGAGTCTGGAGCAGGTTCAAGCTCTTCAAGATGAGTCTGAATAGATTCATTTTGTATAGAATCTTGGAATTTGAGATTCATTGATTCCTCCACAGATTGACCCTTCTTGTTATAAACTCTGTAAGCTTTGCTTGAGGTTGAATATCCAAGGAAGATGCCTTCATCTGATTTTTCTTCAAAATTGCCAATTCGATCATTTGCATTTTTCAATATAAAACATTTGCATCCGAACACATGAAAATATGAAACAATAGGCTTCTTTTTCATTGAATAATTCATAAGGGGTTTTTTCTAGAATAGGTCTTAGAAAAACTCTATTGATAATATAACAAGTCTGTAGAAACTGCTTCAGCCCAAAATCGCGAAGAGATGTTGCTTTCAATTAAAAAAGTTCTAGCCATTTCTTGAAGCAATCTATTCTTTCTTTCCACAACTCCATTTTGCTTTGGAGTATATGGAGAAAAGAACACATGCTGAAAAACATATTTATCATAAAAGTTTGTAAAATCTTGATTTTCAAATTCACCTCCATGGTATGTTCTTATACTTGAAATAACATACCCTTTTTTATTTTGAACCTTTTTAGCAAATTTTTCAAAATAAGAGAAGGTTTCATACTTATTTGCTAGGAAATATACCCAAGTAAATTGTGAGTAGTCATCCATAATTACCAGGCAATATTTCTTACCTCTAATGCTCTGTGTTCTGGTTGGTCCAAAAAGATTCAAATGCAGAAGCTGCAGTACACGGTTAGTGGAAACTTGATTTATTGGTTTAAAGGAATTTTTTACTTGTTTTCCCAATATGCACGATGTACAAATATCAGCCTTCTGGTATGATAAATTTGGTAGACTACGAACAAGCTTCTTTGCTAAAATTTTGGCTATATGTTTCATATTAATGTGCCCAAGCTTTTTGTGCCATAAACTTACTTCGTCTTGGATTGAGATTAGACATTGCGATTCATCTGGTTTCACATCCAAGAGGTAGATATTTCCATGTCTTCGACCCATGAATGACTGAGTAGAGTCTTTACTGGTTCCTGTACATATTCCCTCTTGAAAGTAGATTTTGAAACCGGTATCGCTTTGGTGGTGACACTAAGCAAATTGTAGTTGAGTCCTTCAACTAAAGAAACATTGCTTATTGTGAGGTTTCCAATCTTTACAGTTCTAAATCCCACTATTCTTCCTTTGTTATTTCCTCCAAATGAGACTTTTCCGCCATTCACTTGAACGAGCTTTATGAAGCACTTTGAATCTCCTGTCATATGTCTTGAGCATCCACTATCCAGATACCATTTTACCTTTTTTTTTTTTATAGTGACCTGCATTTAAAAAGAGACTCAAACTTTCTTTGGTACCCATATTTTCTTGGGTCCATTTGAGTTAGTACGAAATGCAGTTTTTGCCCATACTTTCTTAACAGGTTTCTAAACCATAGGACATTCTTTTTCAAAATGATCTGCACTATTGCACTTTGAACATCTGAGAACATTGCGGCCTACTGGTTTTACAAAAATCTTTTTAAAATGATTTTTGTAAGTATCTTTTGTCGGTCTTTGTTTAATTCTTTCTTTTACCTTTGGAAAATCAATTAAATGAATGGTTTCAGCAGTCATTCCCAAACCAGATTTGTTGAAATAAGGTCTTTGAACAGAAAGAATTTTTTTCAGTTTTTTAGATCCTATAGAAAATTTTTTAGAAATATTTGAGATATCATTTTTCAATAGTACATTTTCTTTCGAAAGATTATCTTCACTTTTTCTAAGAGAAGAAACATTCATATCTAAACATTTCACATTTTCTTTCAAAATATTTTCCTGTTGTTTTAGTGCAGAATTTTCTCTTTTGAGTTCGGAAATCCTTTTAAGAGAAGTTTTAAGACTAAAACACAACTCATCAATGTATTTAGAAACTTTAATAGGGATTTTGAAGTTACTCACCTCAAATTCACTGTCTGAATCTACTCTGTCTCGGAGTTTGAATCTGAATTTGATTGTGCCATTAGACATATATTGGCATAATCATCATCACTTTCTTCACACTCTGTATCACTCCAGGTTTCTACTTTAAGAGCTTTTCGATACTTTTCAGCTTTTCTTTTCTTCTTCCTCAGAAGAGGACAGTTGGGTCTGATGTGCCCCTTTTTCTTACATTCAAAGCAGACTACATCTTTGTTTGATTTATCATCCTCATTAGACCTAGTCTGTTGCTTTTGAAAACTTTGTTTCTTTGAATTGAATCTTCTTCCTTTTCTATTCAGCTTTCTGAATCTTCTTATCATGAGAGCAAGCTCCTCATCATCCATATCGTCTTCAGAATCTGTAACGTCAGAATCATCATTGGATTTTAATGCAATGGATTTCTTACCTTTAGAGTCTTCGTCTTCATTGATTCGTTCCACTTCATAAGACTGAAGAGTCCCAACCAACTCATCAACAGATAGCGGCATAATTCTTTGGGTCTCTCTGATTGATGTCTTTATGTGATTCCAATCCTTGGAGAGTCCTCGTAGTAGCTTGTTCACCTTCATGGGATCAGAAATTGGTTGACCTTGATTTTCAAGACCATTCACGATTTCTGTAAAATGACTAAACATGTCAGTTATAGATTCTCCTGATTTCATTCTGAAGGCTTCGTATTGACCGAGGAGAATGTTGATTCTAGTCTTTTTCACTCGATCAGTTCCTTCATAGGTAATATGTAATCTATCCCAGACTTCTTTAGCTGTAACACAAGAAGATATTCTGTTATATTCAGTAGGAGATAAAGCATAATATAATGAATAAATTGCTTTTGCATCAAGAGCTTGTCTCTTGATTATCTCTTCCTGAGTCATTTGACTAGACTCCACAGTATCTTTTCCTCTTTCTGAGACAGGTGCAGCTTTAGGAATGATTCCTTTTTCTACAACGTCCCATTCCAGAGGATCCTTTGATCTTAGGAACGCCTTCATCTTGTTTTTCCATATGTTGTAATCCTTTCCATCAAAGTAAGGTGGTCTGGTATTGCTTTGCCCTTCTACCAGCCCTGGAGCCAACATACTAGCCATGGATCTTTAACTCTGAAGTAAAACACTTCAAACAAAGTGAGTACATAGGCTCTGATACCAATTGATGTAGCTAGTATAATCACCTAGAGGGGGTGAATAGGTGTAAAAACAATTTCTCGATATACCACAGCGATACTAGGCAGATAATAGAAAGGCAGTACTCTTTTGATTAACAAGATGAATTACGATCAAAGTAAAGTAAAGAGTAAGGAAGAGAAGATTAAACACAAGGTTTATAGTGGTTCGGCTTATCCCAAGCCTACGTCCACTCTTCCGCACTGACAACCTATCGGCTGATTCCACTATGAACAAAAGAGATGTTACAGCACAGTTCTTCCTTGATTCCACAGTGTAGATATTCTACCATACTTCCTCAAGGTTTCTCACGAATATAAACACTCTTTTGCGTACAAGTTTTCGCTCAAATGTATTGACTGAAAAACAAGGAGCTTCAGACTTTGGAATTCTTCTATCGTGCACATCTCGAACAACTAGAATCTCTTCCTTATATACTCCTTTATGCCATCATACCCGTTGGCATTCACCAAAGGAATTCTTCCAATCTTCCCGTTGGACAGAATCAATTAGGAAGATCATTCGAGCTATTAAAGGAACATGTCGATAGCCCATCAATCCTGTTCGCCCATATAATCAGGATCTCGATTTCCATAAGTAGAACCTTCCATGAACATTTCGCCAATCATCGGATCCTTAATCTCCGAATCAATCTCGATCAATCAAAGGATTCCATTACGTCATATCCAGCCAAGAGATCTTCTCCAGTCGATAAGGTCATATCCTTAATGAAACATCTAGTTCTGGATAGCCTTTCTTCAACGGATTAGAAACTGTCAATGAGGATAGACTTTGAGTTTTGAGTCTGACTGTCCGGAGGTCTTCAGATTTTAAACAGCAGAGTCTGCAAACCTTCAGACTAGATTGATGGAAACGTTTTGTCAGCTTCAAAACATTTCAATAAGATTTTTCCAACAATCTCCTCTTTTTTGATGGTGACAAAACTTTCTTGCAGATTTGGATAACTTTGACCTGCAAAACATTTCTCAAACACATATGCATATATGATGGAAACGTTTTGTCAGCTTCAAAACATTTCAAGAAGATTTCTCCAACACAAACAACGGCACACGGACGGCGAACGCACGACAACAGGGCGACGGACAGGCGGACCTCCTCCCCTACGCGGCTTCTCCCTTTCTCCCTCGACAACTCTCTCCCTCTCTCTCACTCTCTCAAAACCAGCCACTCCCTCTCTCTCTTTCTTTTTGGCGGCTTATATACTTGCATGCATCCTCATTTTGCATGGGGGACACTTGTCCCCAAGGAGGAGACAAGTGTCTCCTTTGTTGAAGACATTTGAAGGAGGCCATGCGGCTCCTCCTCCCCCCCACCATGCGCCGACAACCCAATGGGCTCTATGGGCCGGGCCTCTTGGCCTACTTTAGGCCCATCTCACTTGGGCCTAAAGTCCAAACTTAAATGGCCCAAGTTTATTTTTAATAATACATCTTAATCCTCATTTAAATAAATACCTAATTGCATAATAAAATGACCAAAAGACTTTGTGACATTAATCCATAAAATCAAATCCATAAAGTGCATAGTCAAGAACAAAGTCTTCTTTATCAAATTATCCTATGTCCAATTTAAATAGCCCATAGAAAAATATCAATAATAAGCCCATAATTCCTACACCACTTTAGGGCATTTGATTTTGATTTTGATTTATAGAAATCAATTAACATTCTCATAGTCAATTAACATTTTCATAAAGGGTTTGGTCCAAGAGATAAAATATCGTGGCCGATGATGTAATTGTCCCTATGGCCATTCAAAGATAAATATCGTTTCCCTCAAAATCAATATTTCGGGTCGAAATTCCCAGATGCCACAATTCTCCCCTCCTTAGAGAATTTCGTCCTCGAAATTAGACATCACTTATGTCTCTTCAAACAAGTGAGGGTACCTTTCCCTCATCTCGTTTTCACTCTCCCATGTGGCTTCCTCCACATCATGATATTGCCATAATATCATAACCAATGGAATTCTCTTGGTCTTGAGAATTTGTTCCTTTCAATCCAATACTTGCACAGGCTCCTCAATGTACCTTACTTCCTCATCCACTTTGATGGCTTCATGATCGAGTATGTGACTAGGGTTTGGCTGATACTTCCTCAGCACATGCCTATACTTTTCTGAAAGTTATTGTTAAACACAAATTCTACCAGGTATAACTTTTCATCCCAACTTCCTTTAAAGTCAAGGATGCAAGCTCTTAACATGTCCTCTAATGTTTGGATCACTCTTTTCGTTTGTCCATCTGTTTGAGGATGAAAAACAGTACTGAATTAAAGCTTCGTCCCTAAAGCATCTTGGAGACTTCTCCAAAAATTTGAAGTAAACCTAGAGTCTCGATCAGATGTAATCGTTACAGGAATATCATGTAAGCGTACCACTTGGCTTACACATATATTAGCAAATTTATCCCTCGGATAATCTATGCGAGCTACTAGGAAATGGGTAGACTTAGTCAAGCGATCTATTATCACCTAGATAGAGTCGTGACCACTTAATGTCCTTGGTAATACTTGCACAAAATCCATCATCATATGATCCCATTTCCATTATGTAATATCTAACGGTCTCACTCGAACACACCATTTAGCCGAATCATTCCTATACCTTTGTCACCATCAATTCAAGCCTAGAACCATCAAAATTGACACCATTAACAACTCCTCTGGCTTAGTCCAACAAAGACATTCACTATGCTTTCATTGCAACATAGATTCAAGCCTAAAATACAGTACCATTCATTCGGTTCAAATATCAATAATCCACCAAGACTTATTCAATTTCAAAGATCGACAATCCACCAAAATAAGACTTGTCTAGTTTCCATCGAGTATATCTCATGTCTCATCCTAAAGGATCATCACTTAGACTAATCATTCATCAAATCCACAACTTGAACTTTTCACCTTTTCACCTTAGAAAGACTATAACCACAATTGATCATATCCAGTAATTCCACATAACCTTCTCAATATGAGATCATCACCTAAAATTAAAAGTTGACCATCATCAATTAAGCCTATTATTCCGACATATAAACCACAAATAATTTCATGTCTCATATGACCACTCAAACTCATGACTTCCAAGATCAATCTATACATACTAAATGCCTCCATGTAATGCATCAAGACTTCCAATGAGATCCTCTAATAGAAAGTCACCACTTAGCTCAAATGATCATAACTTAATCCTCAAATTAATAACTCACTCTCCAAATTGCATAATAAAATGACCAAAAGACTTTGTGACATTAATCCATAAAATCAAATCTATAAAGTGCATAGTCAAGAACAAAGTCTTCTTTATCAAATTATCATATGTCCAATTTAAATAGCCCATAGAAAAATATCAATAATAAGCCCATAATTCCTACACCACTTTAGGCATTTGATTTTGATTTTGATTTATAGAAATAAATTAACATTCTCATAGTCAATTAACATTTTCATAAGGGGTTTGGTCCAAGAGATAAAATATCGTGGCCAATGATGTAATTGTCCCTATGGCCATTCAAAGATAAATATCGTTTCCCTCAAAATCAATATTTCAGGTCAAAATTCCCGGATGCCACAGTAAAGTGCATGCTTAAGCAAATTCTCTCAATGTCTTTCTAAACACTTCTTTTTCTCTAGCCTGGTAGGATCTTTTGAGAAATGCAACTTGGCTAAGTTAGAGATGTTACTACCATGGCATTTTTTAGCATCTTTATGGTCTAATCCAAATTTCTGAGTAGTTCACAGCTAAAAGGCAGTCTCTAGAAGGCTTGAACAGAGGTTCGCCTATTATGGGATAGCATACCTGCTACAATTGAACTGGTCTTCCCTAGTTCAAAACATAGATCCCCTCATTAGTATCAGAACCATAGTTTCATTTGCAACTTGGTTAGTTCCTTGTGCTCAAATTATGAATCCAATGTTGAAAAGGTCTTCTCATCATCATGACTAACCCTGAAACTTTCAATGCACCTGTTACTCTTACTTCATCTCCATCTTTCTCTTCTCTTTCAGACTTTCATATGTCAAATGCTTCTAAGATTGACTATTTTTATGAGATCTCTTTTAGTGATGACACAAAGATATTTGAAACTCAATTTCCTCTTATGAACCCATATTCTGCTTTTGCTAATCCTTTTTCATCATTTTCCCCCATCCATTCTATCTAACATCTTATTCGTCAAACTCCCAAAGAAGTGAAAGAATACATGCAGTCTTCCAAGTTTGATCAGCATCATATTCCAACCATTGAAAGGGAGTACTTTTTTACTCTCCAAATCGCTCTAGAATCTCCTAAATAGTGGACCCAATGGCGATACTCTCATATCCACTATGGAGCTATTCGTCTTGCACTCACTTTCCATGGCCGAAAAGGCTTGCCAATTGTGGCCAGGATGACTCTATTGGACACTCAGTTCCTATAATACTAGCATGCTTGTTTTGGCATCATCCAAACTACTTTGAATGTTGGGACAATCTTTGTAACCTTATATCCAAATTTCAATGTTGCTCTTTCAGATCCTTAGCTACTTTCCTTCTTAAAGGTTGAAATCCAACGTAGTAGAGCACCCTAGACTATTGATTCCATTGCAGTGACACTACACTACCATATGGTCTATTGAGTACAACATCACATCTTGATCTAAATTTCCAAAATGGAAATGAAGACGCCTTGTTCATCTCCATGCAAAATGACCAGGCACCCTACATCCATGTCCCTAGGCAAATTCTCAAAGAGAAGTTGGCCAAACTCCTTCCGAAGACTTGTATTACCAACTATGAAAAGCTATACCAAAACAAGAAGCCTCTTTAGTCCTCAAATTTTGAATTTATGAGGAATGGCACTGTCGCCATCAAATTTGGCAAAGAAAAGGAAGAAAGCTCTTATATTTCTAAACTCTGTTTATGATTGAATCTTGTGATCCAGAATCAATCTCTAAGAGATTGAATCTTGTGATCCAGAATCACTCTCTAAGAGAGATCCAAAAAAAAAAAAAAAACACTTCCAAAGTAATGGAAATCTTGTCCATTACTACAAAGACTGTTATGGTCATTGCTTTTGGGATCCTTTCTGTTAGTGTTCATACTGTACAAACTCTCCTGATGAAGTGGACCCAACTACAAAGCCCAAGTGAAAACCCTGAAAACCAAAAGCCAGTATATACCAAAGGCATTTGAATGGAGATCTCTCAGTTGACACCCTTGGAGAAAGCAATAAATTTCAGTTCATGATTTCTTTTGCTCTATCTCCACCAATTTCATATGCTTCATCATCATTGACTTTGCCACCTTTTCCTCCTCCTTCTACCCCTTGTAAAAAATCAACCATTTTCGCTTTCTACAAGCCAATCCTAAAGTGGGCAAAAAAGCATTCATACAAACTAGAACTCTTAAATGAAACATCACCCAACCAAGAAGAGCAAACGAAAGATAATCATTCTATCTCCATTTTCCATGATGTAGACTTTTCCCCTCTTAATCGAAAAGGCTTAAAGATTTCTTTTCCTGTTGCCGAAGAATTTGTTGATCCATAAGGAAGGTACCGTCACTTCCTAAAAATGCTTGCACCAACTGATGTGAACGAACATGGAAGGGAAAAGAAAACTACTATTACGGAAACTATACTAAATTGGCAATTAGAGACTCTTTTGGCACACAACAATGCCTTGACAACAATTGACTTCAAAATAGTTGAAGTAAAAAGAAACTCAAAAGATATGATAATACTACCAAGAAGATGCTTGTGGACTTCCAAAAATGGCTTCATGCCTTGTAATCAGGGACAACATTTGGGATATCCTTTTCTTGAAAGACCAAAATCTGTAATAAAGAAACTCAAAAGGCAGACCAACTTCTTGGAGAAGGGAAATTCAAACCTTCTAATCCATTCCCGACCTTGTCATGAATAGAGTATTCTCTTCCACCATCACAGAGTACTTCTATCTTTGTTGCTCTTATAGAAACCTCTACTAGAAGACACAAAACCGATGTGGTAGAAATGCGAAACCAAGTTAGAGAAATGGACCGACTAAGAAAATAAAAGGGGAAAGAAAAGATTTTTTAAGAATCTTTGACTTCCACAAAGGAGAAGCTAGACCAAATGATACTATCCAACATGTTAGAATCATTTTGAAAAGATCTAAGCAATCAGGAGGAAAAAAGGCTTGATCCTACTATCTTGAAAGACGAGATTCGACCTCCTCCAACACCGATTCTTCCGATCAATTTAGATTCAGAACTAAATTTGGTATCTTTTTCATCCTCATCCTCTTTTTCAATCACTACTGTTGAATCATTTCCTATTATACCAGCCACCTCTTCAATATTATGATTGATCCTCCAGATCAAGAGGTGGATTCAAATCCTTCTAAGCCAAAGGTTATCCAACCAAATAACCCATCTCAGAATCCAACTTCTTCTTTCAAACAGTTTTTTATTGTTGATAATATTCCTCATTTAAAATGACCAGAAAGATTGGAAGAATTTCATTATTGGCTAAGCACTCGAAATCTCACAAATCATGAAAAGTATGAGTCCCCAAATTCGTTACAAGGTTTACTAGAAGCCTTAAACATTGGTGGTAATCCATCCTATAAAATGACCAAGTTTAATTCCTGCTTTTGGCAAATTTTGGCCAAGCCATGACCACCATCTACTACTTTTTCATAGAAAACCTGCCAATCTTATTGAGTTTGTTATGTTTTATCTTAAGAAAGAATCATCTATTTCTTGTGATGAAAATCTGGAAAGTGTTGCAGAGAAAGTGGAGCTTGAAGTAATTTCTTTGAACTAATTCAATCATCTACTGATAATATTGAGTCTGAAGAACCTAAAGAGTAATAGTATTCCATTGCCAAAGATAGACAAAGAAGGACGATGAAGCCTCCATAGAAATATGGGTCCTCAGATTTGTTGCTCATGCTATTTCAGTTGCAGAGTTAATAAAGTATAGTGAGCCTAAAACCTACAAAAAAGCCATTTCTTCAAAAGATTCAACAAAATGGTTAGTTATTAATGAACAAAGCGATGAAATCTCTTGAAAAGAATCAAAATTGGGAGTTTGTCAAGCTACCAAAAGAAAAGAAAATTGCAGGTTGTAATTGGGTTTTCAAAAGAAAGGAAGGTATTCTTGGAGTTGAAGACATCAGGTTCAAAACTCGTCTGGTTGTTAAAGGCTATAGTCAAATCGAGAGAGTTGATTTCAATGATATGTTCTAACCTATCATTAAATACAGTTCTAATTGAATATTTCTTGTGTTAGTTGCTATGCATGACTTAGAATTGGAACAACTTGATCTGAAAATAGTTTTCTTGCTTAGTGAACTTGAAGAGAAAATCTATATGGCTCAACCAAAGGGTTTTCAATTTGAGGTAAGGAAGATCATGTTTGTCTATTGAAAAAGTCTACACATGGCTTGAAACAATTGCCTAGACAATGATGTAAAAGGTTTGATTCATTTATGGTGCAAATTGGCTATTGTAGGAGCAAATGTGATAGATGTATATATTTGTACAAACTTTCAAGTGGCTCTTTTATTTATCTGTCATTATATATTGATGATACGTTGATTGCAGCAAAAGATAAATATGATATATAGAATTTGAAGGCATAGTTGGGCACTGAATTTAAGATAAATGATTTAGGTGCAGTGAAGAAAATCCCAAGCATGAAATTCAGCGAGATCGAAATAGGGGAAAATTCCAAAAAAGCTACGTCAAGAAGGTGTGAGATCATTTTGGCATGAAAGATGCCAAACTAGTGGTAGTCTTATATATGCCATGGTTTATACTCGACCTAACATTTCACATGATGTTAGTGTGGTAAGTAGATATTTATCATGCCTATGCAAATTTCATTACCGAGCTATGAAGTGGATTTTGAAATATTTGAAGGGCACTTCTGATATTGGTTTAGAGTTTGGGAAAGCTAGTGACATTTTGACAAGATATGTTGATTTTGATTATGCTAGTGACCTAGATAAGAGGAGGTCTTTGACTGGGTATATCTTTATTATTGGAGGTTGTGTAGTTAATTGGAAAGCTACTTTGTAATATACAATAGCTTTGTCTACAACAGAAGCAAAGTATATGACTATTGCACAGGTAGTTAAAAAGGCCATATGGTTAACAAGCTTATTTGAAGAGCTCAATGTGGATCATGGCATGACTGTTGTCCACTGTGATAGTCAAAGTACTATACATCTTACTAAAGATCAAATATGTCATGAAAGGACAAAGCACATTGATATATGGTATTATTTTATTCAAGATATTCCTGCTAATGGCTATATTAATGTCTTGAAGATTGGTACAAAAAATAATCCAACTAATATGTTGACGGAGGCTTTGCCTATTTCCAAATCAAGCATTACTTGGATTTGTTTAATGTTTGTTGCAGCTGAGTTTTACTCTAATGGGATGAGAAGATTGTTTGTTACTTATGCAAAATTCAAGCCAAGGTGGAGATTTGTTGAGTATGTCTTGAATTTTTTTATGCGCTTGGGCCAACATTAGGGCTTGGGGACAATATAAATATTTTTTTCTCAAATTATTAGGTTAAGAAATTGAGACAGAAAAAGTCTTAGTTTTTCCACCTTTTTTAATCCTTGAAATTCTATAGTGGATTTTGCTTCCCCCCTGGCAATTTTTCCGCAAAGGTTTCCACGTAAATCTGGTGTTCTTTTATTCTTCTTAGTTTCAATTTTGTTTTAGTTTCCGCATCTGCCATAACAACTACACATCTAACGAGATTGAGAATGAGCATGCACAATAGGTGCATCTAGAGCATCGAAAATGCTCTGTGGGAAAACATTTTACTCATTGTTTGGTATTTGGTTCGCTTAAGAAAATTAGTCAATAGAAAATGTTTTCTTAGTCACTGAAAAACCTATGCTTAATTTCAGGACTCCTTGAAAAGTTGAAAATTATTTTTTAGAATATGATAAGATATCAGCACTTGAATTCAAAATTCTACATTGGGCACAAAAACCCAATTCTAGTTCTTAGGTCCTTGGCGTTCTGGCCCAGGTCTCTGGTGCCCAAACCTGAGTCATCAAGGGTGAGCCCCTAAACTCAATGCCCATGCCTAGCAACTCGGCGCACATGCTCAAATCTCAACACCCATGTACAGGTCCATCGAGGTAGAGCCCGAATCCAATGCCTGGACCTAAGTCCTTCGAGACCAAGCCTTGGTCCATAAAGGCCAAACGCGAGATCTGCTACATGAACTCGGATCCTTAACACTCAAGCCAAGGTTCACAAAGGCCATGCCCACGTCCACAAAGGTTGGGCCCGAGCCATGAAGGCCAAGCTCGGGACCCTAGTGGCTACGCTTAGGTCTATCGAGGCCAAGCTTGGAACTAGGATGCTCGTGCCTTGATCCTAGTGACGAATTGGGGTCACGACTAGACCCAGGACATTAGTGCCCATGCCTAGTCTCTCGACTGCCTGCTGTTACTTGCACATAAATAGATAGGAAAATCAAATTAGATTTTCCATAATAAATAATGGAAAATATTTTCCAGCTTATTTTCGGATTTCAACTAAATATTGGAATAATATTGTTGTGGTTACTAGCACATAAATAGTGTATGTACGTATAGGAAAATCAAATTAGATTTTTCATAATAAATAATGGAAAATATTTTTCATTTCATTTTTAGATTTCAACCAAATACTGGAAAAATATTGTCATTTTCCCAAAAAAATAACTTCATGAAAAATATTTTCTAGAAATGACACATTTCTAACAAAACAAAAGGAGAAAAGTGATAATCGCAAACAAATTAAGCACAAGGATGCTGAGGATCTGAACCAGCAAATGAGAAATGAACTGCTATAGAGCACTTCGAATAGAGAAAGCTTTAGAATCGGTTGTGGAAGTGGCAAGCCAACCACTGGCAACGATAGCTTGCAGACCGAAGAGGATCAGGAGAAATGAAGAAGCCATTGGAAATTCGGGAAAAACTGAGAATCAGTACCACTAGCCAAATCAAACATGAAGAGAGAAGACTTAGCTTTCATTCTCGTTGTCATGGTCAAGTGATATAGAGGTTGAAGCAACAAATCCTGTCCTTGATCGAACTCCATTTATGGCTGTTGCAAATTGCTTTCATGGAGCAGCGAAGCATGAACAACTGCTGCAAGCTCTTTGGGTCGGAAGCTAGCAGGACAGAGGACTGTCGTGTGGCCATGAGAGATGGCTTACGATGGTGATTAGCAATGTTCAGCCTTTGATGTTTAAGCCTTTGGACCGATCTAGCTACTTTCCTTGAAATTGGTTGGGTGCCACGCAAATGAATTCATAGGTCAAGCCCCATGAAGCTAACATGAATTGGATTAATGGGCTGCGGGTTGTGCTGCTCAAAATAATTATCCATAAAATCTTTAAAAATTTTGCACTTTTAAACTTTTCAATTTTTTTTCGTAAGATTAAACTTTTCAATTTTTCTATGACCAACGAAAATTACTTTTCAATTTTGCCAATTAAATCCTAAAATCTTTTTACTTTTTTGACCAATTTTGGCCTAAATTTGCTTACGCGAACGCTGATGATTCGATATGGTACAAGCCAATGCTCACATGAACAATTTTTAATAATTAAAAAATAATTATTTATTTATTTATTATCTTTTTTATTTTTAATTTTTTTTTGTTCACTTCTTCTTCTTCCTCTAGCAAGTCATTGGGCCTCGACTATGTTCAACGTCTAGGCAGAGGCAAGGGTCAACGAGGTTGACGTTGTGACATCCTGATTTTTGATCATGTCCCGATAATATGAATTAGGCTTTTCATCAACGCGCCAATGGCCTTTGTCTTTGAGCTGATCACTCACGAGATAACTAATCCGTCTGGTGAAGTTGTTAAGGGATATAAACGTGATCGACTTGAGAATTCGACCAGAAATTGACTGCTCGACCATGCTAATTAGTAAGGGTCAATATGGCATTGTTAAAATCGATTAGAGATCAGAGATAGGTCAATTCGACAGAAGCATATAATTAAATTGTGGATGATTCCACCTGATTGCAAAATTCATGTCGAATGACATTGAACCAATTTTTCTATCAATTCTATACCATGTGCCTATAATTGAAACCTTGAGATTTTTACGACAACCGAGATTCGCCGATGTGTCGAAGATGCACAATGTGGATCGAAAATAATCGACCGTGAGTCAAATACACTAAAAATTCTTAAAAGCTACCCGGTAGGTTAGGTCACGCTAAAATCGCGTCCGATCAAAATTAACCATGAAATTGAACCCGGTTTCAGGAATTGAAAGTTCTAGCATGTCACAATTTATTTTGGGACGTCAACTCATCCTTTGAAGAATTTTCGGTGAGCTCGGATTTTCGGCGAAAAATCAAAATTCGGCAAAATTGGATCAAGAATTCGGAGGGGCCTCCATAAGTGGATTTTTGGGCTACCAAAGTGAAGTAAAGTGAGGGAAACTGGTGGAAATTTGTTTGGGCTGTCCCCTTTGCGTTTATGGTCACCAAATTGGAGTTAATTGGTGTTAATTTGAGTTGATTTGGGAGGGAAAGACATGAAATTCGTAGGGCCATGAGGGCTGCAACATTTTGGCATCAACCTTGGCTTGTTGGAGAAGATTTAGAGGGGAAATGGTTGCCGGATCAAGGCTAAAGACTTTAGGGGCTTCTACTCAAGTATTTAGGATATTTTGGGTGGACTTTCAGGGCTCCTTGTCCCCTCCTTCCCAACAGCAGCCCTATCTTCTTATTCCCCAGCTTCTTCTTCATTTTGATCTCCCTCAACCTTCATTTCCAAAGAAAGCAACTAGCCACCACCCCTGCAAGCTAAGCTAGCCATCGCCAGGCCTCATGCCAATCCGCCTGAGCAGCTCGCATGCCTGCCGATTGCCCACGAGCCTGTCCTCGTTCGAGCCAAGCTGCTACAAGTCCAGTCCACCAGACATGCGTCCATCGTCTAGCCCGCCGGTTCCCATTGCAGCCTCTAGTTGCCCTTGCCATTCCAGCAGCCAATAGCAGCTCAACTCAACCAAGTCGTCGTCCACTGCCTGCTTGGTTGTCCGCCACCCTCCTCCTCCTCGCGCAAGCCCTCGGTTCAGCTCAACTCAGCAACAAATCTCAGATTGGGCAGTGACTTGTTGGTTGGTTTTTAGCCCTTTCCAAGTCTCCTTGGGTGTCACCGTAGACCCGAGTTGTGGTCGTCGTCACGTCGTCATTGCCGTCAACCGGTTTATTCGCTAATCCGGTGAATTTACCTCCTAAACCTTAATTAGGAGGTTAATTATGCTTAAGGTGGATTAGTGAGTTAATGAGGGATTAGTGAGGGTTAGTTCTTATAACTAGATTAGTTAGAATAAATTAGTTACCTAGACTAAGTGGTTAGATTATTTAGTTAGGTTATTTAGATTAATGTAGTTAGTTTAGCTTAAATAGTTTAGTTAGTTAAACTAGATTAGCCCGGTTAGGTTATATACATTTAATTTAGTAGCTTAATTTAATTATTTTGCAATTTATTTAATTAAATGTAATTTATTTAATTATTTATTAATTAGCGGAAATTATACCGGGATAGCCGGTCATCAGAATTTTGTGTTGATTGTCGCGGTGTAGTTGGTTTGTGCAATTGAGTGCTAAATTATGCAATTGGGTGCTGATTGATAATTTTGATTTATTACTTCAAAAATATGCAATTATAGTATTTATTTAGAAAAAACCCGGTGTCAGGTTTTGACACCAAAAATGTTTTTAGGTACCATATAAAATCTTGAGATTTTTAAAAGTGAGGATATCACAATTTATGGGTCAATCTGACCGTGTGCCCACACACAATTATTTTATCAAGTTGTTTTAATATAAGGAAAATAGGCCAAGTACATTATTTAAATTGAGGCATTTAAGTGCAAAGTACAATGTCCTTGGCCAAGATTAGATGTGTGTGTGATTGCTATGAGAACCCATCACCCGATGAAGGTCGGATGGGCAATGCTCCTATATGGAATGCCCTATATCAACGGATGCTGGATCGCAGTAGAGGCCCGACCGATGCTCCTTCAATAATGCTGTCTAGAGGTAGACGTTGCCGTACTCAATGGGGTGAGACGACGCCTCACTATGCCGAAGGACTACCGACTGTTGAGTTGGAATTGACCGATGGGTCTTAAGAATTGAGACATGTGTGGATGATTGATATAACCACGCTTGATTATTGGATGAAATTGAGTAGCACGGAATGGGACGTGTCATAACGATTTGGCCTTATAATCGAGGCCCCTGTGATTGATTGAGATATGAATTGAAGTGTTCCAATTGTTGAGTGCAATTATGGTATGCGTATGTTATATGAGCTATACTAACGTGCTTGATGGGGCTGAGGCGAGGTAATAGGCTGCCTCTAAGTGTATTACCTCCCTAATCAGGGTTTAGGGTGTAGACTCACTCAGATATTGTCACACCCCGTCGTGGCTTACAATTTTCAAGTCCCTAGATGGAGGTACGACAGGTTTGATACGAGGTTCTGTAGGTGATGGATTTTGACCACACCTTCTTCCCTATTCCCGGGACCACCTTGACCCGAGAGCTAGTTGAGTCCATGCTATAGGTCGATGAGGGCCTACCTCAATTGGTGCCCCCTCGATTCATAGCATGGTTCATTAGCTTTTCTCAAGGGGGTTGGGAGGGTCCCCTTTGAAAGGACTAGTTCTCACACCTAGAGGGACGGTGAATAGGTGTATATAAAAATTTATTCGTAAGACTTGATAAATCGAATTGCCTTTTAAAAAGATTGACTAGGGAAGTAAACTACTTTGAATAATTCTATAAAACAATTATATAAAGCAATGAGATAAGGAGTTAAGGAAAATGAATTAAAACACAAGATTTATAGTGGCTCGACTTAATTCAAGCCTACATCCACTCTCCCACGCTGACAGCCCACTGGTTGAATTCACTATAATCAAAAGAGATTATACAGCTTATGATCTTTGACTTCCTCAGTGGAGAGTCTTAGCTAATCTCTTCACAAAGTCTCACTATGTGCTTCTCTCTTTTGTATACAAATTGAGCTCGGTGAATTGAAAGAACAAGGAACTAAGAGATTCAGACTTTGAAATTCTTCTTTCACGCACTGCTTTGAACAACTAAAGAGTTCGCCTTAAATATTCCGTCATGCCTTGATAACCGTTGGGACTTTCTGAAGGTATTCTTCCAATCTACCCGTTAGACAGAATCAATTAAGGTGATCTCAAGTCGTTGAAAGATTAGTGATGAAAGCTAGTCAATCTTGTTCGCCCATACAATCAAGATCTTTGGTTTTCATAAGTAGAACTTTCTAAGTTTGCTCGCCTTTCAAAAGATCTTCAAATCGGAGTAGATTCCGATAAGAATAATCAATCTTGCTGATAATGTATTCAGCCAAAAAGGTCTTCCAAAAATATACGAATCGAATCCTTGAAGATAATCCGTCATCTGGATAAGTCTTATCTCTTCGTCTAGAAACTGTCAGTTAAGGTAAACTTGAGTCTTGAGTCTGGCGGTCTTTAGACTTTGTCAACAGAGTCTGAAGTTCTTTAGACTTTAACACTTGAGTTTGAAAGTCTTTAGACTAGACTAATGGAAACGTTTTGTCAACTTCAAAACAATAAATGAGTTTTCTCCAACACCCTTTAAGATTTTGACTGGCCTCCCGTTGGGATCAGGGAGTGGGAAGTAGGTCACCCGATTGATCTCAACACTCCTGATGGTGTCATGGTGGACCCGGAGCCCATGGCTGTAGAGCCCAGAGTTTAGATAGCTCAGTAGCTCCTTTTTGAGTTAGACCTTTTTGTTTATGACCTGGTTTGTTTATAAAATATGTTTTGTTTAAATTGATTGTCCTGCTTTTCTATCCCATATTTGTTTGTTTGTTGTTTGGAGATTGTTTAATTCGCTTCCGCCTGTTCAATAAAATGAATGGGTCGGTGACACTTTTGGGAACATCGCAATTTGATCAACCACCAAGGGATGTGCGCATGCTCGAGGTTCGGGGGGTGACATCCCCGTCCAAAGTGATATCAAAACTGGTCAGTGTTTGGAGTGATAGGTTGCAATGAGTCTTGGGATAGTTAGTAGGAAATGCATTTTACTTATGATGATAAATGTGATCAATAGCTAATTGGTAGATTGTTTTGTGAGTTGCTCAATTTCTAATTATGTGTGGAATTGGAAAGCAGGTTCTGTAGAGAGTTTGCATCATGAGTGACCAATAGCAAAGAACTCCTAGGAAAAGATCAGTGACGTCTGTCACTCAGGGTAGAATGCCGACAAGGGTCAATAATCGAGAAAGAGCACCAGCTCAGGCCAGCACCAGTAGGATAGCATCGCCGCAGGTCAGTGCTAGTGTAGAAGCACCTGGTGATCCTAGAATTGATGGGATTATGCAAGCACTTGAGATGTTGGGAAACGTGGTAGGGCAACAGGCCCAGAATCAAGCCGCCGACGCCGTTGCTATAGCGACCGCTACCGCCGCCGCCACTGCAGCCGCTAATGCCACCGCTGATGCCACTGCTACTGCTACCGCACTTGCTAAGGCTCCACCTGGGAACGTGATTGCTGATTGACCAATGCATAAGCTCTTAGAGCAATTTATGAAGTTGAACCCACCAAGGTTCACAAAAGAAGGTGATCCCAAGGCTCCAACCCTCTGGATCCAAGAGTTGGAGAAAGCCTTCGTACTACTGAGGTGCTTAGAGGAAGAGAAGGTGGTCCTTGCAATCTATCAGCTGCATGGAAATGCAAGTACCTGGTGGAGGGCCACCAGAGGAAGTGTATTTCCAGAAGGCGTGGTTCCGGTGTGGAATGCCTTCATTAAAGCTTCCAATGGGAAATATTTCTCTAGTTGTGCCAGGGAACAGAAGATGGTGGAATTTCAGCACCTTTGTCAAGGTTTGATGTATGTGGACCAGTACAAGGCTAAATTCACCGAGTTATCCCAGCGTGCGCCAAAACTGATCAAGGATCTCGAGGACAAAGCGAGGTGGTTTAAGGATGGCCTCCGACCAGAGTTGAAAGATCCGCTGGTGCCGTTCGAACTAAAAAATTACAATGAATTATATGGACGGACCTAGCTGATAGAGAGGAAGTTGAACGAACGAGCCGCCACATTTGGTTCACGGTTTGGGTCAAATAGGGATGAAAATCAATTTGGGAAGAAACCGATGATCGGAGGAATGTATCCTATTCCACCTAACAAGAGAGGTGGAAGTGGAAAGTCAGCACCAAATTAGAATGGAGTATGTCATTTCTATGGAAGATGACATGGGTCGGCCTCGTGCCATTCAAGGATGGGTGCTTGTTATGGATGTGGCCAATAGGGTCACTTGGCCAAAAACTATCCGCACAAGCTAATGGGACCACAGTAGCTGCCGCCACCACCGTCGATGGGTCAGAATAAAGGGTATGCGCAATAGAATACACCGCGAGGTGGTTTGAACCAACCTCCAGCACAGGGAAGGGTGTACGCCATCACCCGATAATAGGCAGAGGACTCACCTGATGTGGTCACAAGTACGATCTCGCTGAACAACCATGTTGCTTATGCTTTATTTGATCCTAGAGCTACACATTCATTTATTGCTGAGTAATACATTAAGTTGATAAGGTTGAGACCTAAATTGTTGGGGTCAATTGTCAGCATATCTACCCCGTTAAAGGATAAGGTGTTATCTGCAGTAGGTTGTCCTAGTTGCAAGTTGGTTATTGGTGAGCGAGAAGAAATTATAGATTTGATTGTCCTAGCCATGTATGATTTTGATGTGATCCTAGAGCTACACATTCATTTATTGGCATAGACTGGCTCACCAAGCAATGAGCTATAGTAGACTGTTATTGTAAACCAATTTAGTTTAACCCGTTAGCGGGTGAAAGTTTTGAGTTTATTGGGTGTCAAGGAAGACCCTCGACAACCTTAATCTCGTTGCTTGAGGCAACCCTGTGGCATCCCAAAATTTATAATGATCTCTAGTTACATTAAAGTCTACGAATAGGTGATGGAAGTACCATCAAGTTATTTTATGGTCATTTAATCCATAATTTACAATAAGATTTATGGCCAAGCTTTTAATGGATAATTATTTGATAGGAAAGAAAATCCTATAATTGGCCATGTGTTTTATAAATTGGAATTTATGGATTTATGATTTCAAGTTTTATGGCCATATGAAATCGTAATTTAGTATTTATACAAATGGGGATTTAAGGTAAATTATTAAAAGTGAAATGGACTTATCTTGGGCTATTTAAGTTTGGGCTTTAGGCCCAAGTGAGATGGGCCTAAAGTGGGCCATAAGCCCGGCCCATGTGACACCCCGAACCCTTTGACGGTCGCCACAAGCGCAAGTGTTACTCCTTATTACCTTTCTTCTTAGAAGATACGTCGTAATTTATTGAGACACTTTTTTTTTTTAAAAACAAAACGGTCCTAGCGCGACTCATTAGCGGAAGCAAATTAAAACATCACCATCTCTCCCCCTACCAATCCATGATACCAATACACACCACTAATCACCATAATTTTATAAACAGCCACGACACTTTATTTACATATATTTTCAAGATGGGACTACTCTTGGGTCTGTACATCAAAAAGGAAAAGCTAGGACTCAGCCACGTCCAGCCTAAAACCTCAAAAAGAACCCTCAACCCTCTACATCACACGTGTACAACCCCCATCATAAGTGTCGGCTAACTAAAAAAAAAAAAAAAAAAAAAAATAGCCCCTACTCGTCACGCTTAGGTCTCACACCCAGTCCGGTGCGTCAGGCGGTGGCGGTGGCAGCACCCCTCCCATCACCCCATCGCGGCGAACGTGGACAGAAACAAACTCTTGAATGACTGGGCCTCTAGCCAGGCCTATGTTGTACATGACAAGATAGCGCACGCATATGTAGGTGAGTCCAGGCACGGAAGGACAGCCGAACTTCTCACACTCTACCTCAATGTCGGATGGTAACCCGTAAAATGTACCTCGCGTGACGGCAGGAAGCGGCATATTGGCTAATCTGAAATGTTATCCCCAAAAGGGGTGAGTACAACCACTCAGCAGATAGGGAAATCTAATAACAACTCAATGCATCAGGCAAATCATACATGCATTGCAGGCGTTACTTACCTTGAAATCATGCGCATCCTATCATGCATTATTATCACAGTCATAACACGTACAAGTGCATCATCATATCAAGTATGTATATTACCATACCATATCATCATCATCATGCATATCATCATGCCACATCATCAGGCATATCATTATGCATATCTTCATTATCATGCATATCATCATCACCATGCATATCATCATGCCACATCATCAGGCATATCATTATGCATATCTTCATTTTTCTTATGCATATCATTATTTTATTTATCTCATCGGGCAAAGACCTCCGAGGCTTCCGGCATTCAGCGTCCCAGGCCACCGGGCATCCGGCCCCCCACATTCCGGGCATCTCGCATCTCAACTAGCATCACGAGGCATTTCCTTCGGGCATAAACCTCCGGCAGGGCTTCCAGCATTTACACTCCCTGGCCGGGCATCTCGCACCCCAATCCTGGCATCACAAGGCATTTCCCTTCGGGCAAAGACCTCCGATAGGGCTTCCGGCCCCCCACATTCCGGGCATCCTGAATCTCCCAGGGAATTCCGGCAATGTATCTCTATACATTCCGGGCATCATCCGCCATCACAACCATCTCCTCATTTACCATCATCCATGTTTACCAGTATTTTAATCTTATTTTAACATGGCACATGGCATAATATCAAACAAATCATACTAGGCATGACATTCATACATGCATTTCGATTCAATGCCATACATATACCAAGACTTTATCACATATACATCTCAATTCAATGTCATATACTTACCAAGACTTTATCACATATACATCTCAATTCAATATCATACACATATCAAGGCTTTATCACACATGCAACATGACTTACTTAAATGGAATTTATGGCCAATAAAATAATTCCTTTTATTTATTTATTCATTTATTTATTTATTATCTTATTTTTTTAAATAACTATAAATTCCCAAAATTATCAAAATTCAAGAAATTATTAAACAAACCCATACGATGATAATTACTTGCAAAATTCATGGCCAAATTGAATTTTTTCAAAATCTCATAATTTTCACAAAACATCCTATGCTTCTCGGATGAAACCAGAATGCACGGTTTCCGAATAAATTCAATTAAAATATCCATATGGCCTCCAAAAATTATGAAATTTTACTGGATTATAGCCAAGACATTTTCGTACAACTTTCATGGAGAACTCCAAGCCAGATTCCTTATATATTATTTTATTCAACCTCACGAAACTTCTGGACCCGTTACCGCATCGTCCAGTGCCTCCATCTCCGAAATATGAAGTTTTAACCTACCTATTCTCTTTCGTTTTCTCTGAAATTAGGATATGTTATGTGTCAAGATGTCCTTTACAAGTTTCATGAAGTGATCTAGGTCAAATAACCAGATTATAGTCATCGTTTAGGTCCTTGAAGTCTCAGGTGTCTCGGAACACATCACCAGAATCATCGTCTTCAAGATCTAGTCGATTTACCAAGCTATCCTTGTTCTTTTCACTTCAAATTTTAGTATGTTGTATTTTAAGATGTTTCCTACAACTTTCATGCAGAAATAGAAGTAAGATTCTCAACAAAAACCAACATGCAACCATGAATCCAGCAAAAGGTCAGTAAAAACTCTCCAGATCTGAGGTCTCCGTAAGATGAGACTTTAACCCCAGAAATCTCCATCATTTTCCACGAAATTTCATTATGTTATAGTACAAGATGTTAGCTACAACTTTCATGAAGACATCGAAGCCAAAATCGGACTCCAAACACACATTCAAGCTCAAACAAGTTACTGACTCACACGATCCGAGCAAGAACAGTCACGCGACTTAAGAACAAGCCAACCATACCTCGGTTTTTCTCACTTAAAACACCCAAAATCTAACATGCAAACAACATACAAGCATGCAAGAGAAGTTAGAGGACTCCCACTTGCCTCTAGACCGAACGGACGACAGCGTAGGGCGGCGAACACGGCGGACGGACGGCGGTGCGGCTCCTCCTCTCTCTCGGCTTCTCCTCCCTCTCACACGATCTCTCTCTCTCGCACTCTCTTTCTCTCTCTCACTCTCTCTTTGGGCGAGCAAATGGCTGGCCACCCTTCTCTCTCTCCCCTTCTTATACCCCTAAACTTTCATCATTGCTAATCATTACATGCCACTTAAATGGACCAATGCATGGAGGCTCTTCTTGCCACTTGGCAAGACCCATGCATGGGCCGGCCACCTCCTCCTTGGGCCTTAATGGGCCGGCGACAGCCCTTCCGTGGGCCTCCATTTGGGCTGGCCATTCGGCCCACTAAGCTTAGGCCAATGGGCTTAAGGCCCATCCTAAAAATTAACCTTTTCCTCCCTTTTTTTTTTTTTTTTTTATGAAATTCTTCTATAAATATTTTTAAAATTTTAATTTTCATCATGGCCAAAGTCTTGGGACATCTTGTCTTTTGAAATTTAATTTATAAATCTTATGGCCAAGCATAGATTATTAATCTATCAAATTTAAATTTTGACAATCACATGCACAAATCATCTCAATAAAAAGACTAATGGTTAAAGCATAAGCCAAAGGAAATTTTATCACCTAATTAGAGACTTTAACACACCTTATAGCTTGTCATAGAATTTTGGGATGCCACAATTCTCCCCTCCTTAGAGGATTTCGTCCTCGAAATTCAAACACCACTCGCACATTCTTGGAATAAGTAAGGGTACTTTTCCTTCATCTGATCCTCATTTTCCCACGTGGCTTCCTCCACATCATGATGTCGCCATAATACCTTAACCAATGGAATCTTCTTGGTCCTAAGAATTTGCTCCTTTCGATCCAATATCTGCACAGGCTCTTCAATGTACCTAACTTTCTCATCCACTTTGATGGCTTCATGATCGAGTATGTGACCAGGATCCGGCTGGTACTTCCTCAACATCGATAGATGAAACACATCGTGCAGATTTCCTAACTTAGGAGGTAATGCTAAACAATAAGCTACGTCACCTATCCTCTCAAGAATTTCAAAAGGTCCAACAAATCTAGGGCTTAACTTACCCTTCATCCCAAATCGAGATATTCCTTTCATTGGAGATACCTTAAGGAATACATGGTCTCCTACACTAAATTCCAAAGGCCTTCTACGCCTATCTGCGTAGCCTTTCTATCTACTATGAGCTGTTCTAAGTCTTTCTCTGATAATATCAACAGCTTTAGTGGTAACTTGTATTAGTTCAGGTCCTGTCAACTTCCTTTCACCTACTTCACTCCAACAGACAGGAGTCCTACATCTCCTTCCATATAATGCTTCATAAGGAGCCATGCCTATACTTTTCTGAAAGCTATTGTTATAGGCAAACTCTACCAAATGCAATCTTTCATCCCAATTTCCTTTGAAGTCAATTGCACAAGCCCTTAACATATCTTCCAATATCTGGATTACTCTTTCCGATTGACCATCTGTCTGAGGATGAAAAGCAGTACTAAATTGAAGCTTAGTCCCTAATGCAATTTGAAGACTTTTCCAAAAATTCGAAGTAAACCTCGAATCTCGATCTGAATTAATGGTCACTGGAACACCATGTAAGCGTACCACTTGACTTACATACATATCCGCATACTTATCCATTGGGTAGTCCATGCGAATCGCTAAGAAATGTGCCGATTTAGTCAAACGATCCACTATAACCCAAATTGAATCATGACTACTTGATGTCCTTGGCAATCCTTGCACAAAGTCCATCGTTATATGTTCCCATTTCCATTCTGGAATGTCTAATGGTCTTAAAAGTCTTGCGGGTTTACGATGTTCCGCTTTTACTTGCTGGCACGTCAAACATTGAGATACGTAATTAGCCGTATCTGCCTTCATACCATTCCACCAAAATTGCTGACGCAAATTCCTATACATTTTTGTACTACCTGGGTGGATACTATAATTACTCTTATGTGCCTCCGACAGGATTTCCTTCCTCAACTCCTCATTGTCGGGAACACAAAGTCGTCCTTGACATCTTACTATTTCATCATCAAATATTTGAAATTCTGATCTTTTCCCTAAAGATACAGCATCTTTCACTTTCAAAATCTCTAGGTCAGATTCTTGCAGAATTTTAATTTTCTAGATAATCTCTGGCTCAATCCTTAATGCACTAAGCATGCCAGTAAGACAATCCATTTCCAATTTAAATTCGGAGTTTGCTACAGATTCTAACAGTTCCCATTCTGCCATCCTTAAACTAGCTATTTCCATAGCCGAATTTTGACTAAGAGCATCTGCTACTCTATTCGCCTTTCTTGGATGATATCTTATCTCACAGTCATAATCCTTTAATAACTCCATCCACCTCCTTTGTCTCATGTTCAACTCCTTTTGTGAGAACAGATACTTCAAACTTTTATGATCCGTGTAGATCTCAAACTTTTCCCCATACAAATAGTGTCTCCATATCTTCAGGGCAAACACTATAGCTGCTAGCTCTAAATCATGCGTCGGGTAATTCAGCTCATGGGGTTTCAATTGTCTGGATGCATAGGCTACAACTTTTCCATGCTGCATCAACACACATCCCAGTCCTTTGTGAGATGCATCACTATATACTGTAAAACCATCTGGTCCAGTAGGTATAGTCAGAATTGGAGCCGAAGTCAATTTCCTTTTGAGCTCTTGGAAACTCCTTTCACATTCCCCATTCCACTCAAATTTTACATTCTTTCGGGTCAATTTGGTTAAAGGTCCTGCCAGTCGTGAAAATCCTTCAATGAATCTTCTATAATAACCAGCCAATCCTAAGAAACTTCGTATTTCAGTGGGTGTCGTTGGTCTCGGCCAATTTACTACCATTTCAACTTTTGCCGGGTCTACTGCAATTCCTTTTCCTGACACCACATGTCCTAAAAATATTATCTGGTCCAACCAGAATTCACACTTACTAAACTTAGCATACAACTTATGCTCTCTTAGGGTTTGCAAAACTATTCTCAAATGTTGCTCATGCTCTTTAGGCCCTTTTGAATACACCAAAATATCATCAATAAAAACAATCACAAATTGGTCTAAATAAGGCTGAAATATTCTATTCATCAAATCTATAAATGCAGCCGATGCGTTAGTCAATCCAAATGGCATAACAAGGAACTCATAGTGTCCATAACGAGTCCTAAACGCAGTCTTAGGAATGTCCTCCTTCTTAATTCTCAACTGATGCTATCCCGACCTCAAGTCAATCTTAGAGAAGACCGAACTTCCCTGGAGTTGGTCAAATAAGTCATCAATTCTAGGCAAAGGATACGTATTCTTAATGGTCACTTGATTCAACTGCCTATAGTCAATACACAAGCGCATCGATCCATCCTTCTTTTTCACAAACAAGACCGGTGCACCCCAAGGTAAAGCACTTGGTCTAATGAATCTTTGTCAAGCAATTCCTGCAGTTGCACTTTCAACTCCTTCAATTCAACTAAGGCTATCCTATACGGGGCTTTTGATATTGGTCCTGTTCCAAGCATTAATTCAATTTCAAATTCAATCTCCCGCTCTGGCGGCAATCCAGGCAATTCCTCAGGAAATACATCTTGAAATTCGTTAACTACGTGGACTTCCTCAAGTTTAGGCTCCTCCCTGGCATAATCTCTAACTATGGCTAGGTACCCTTGACATCCTTTGTCAAGTAACTTACATGCTTCTACTGCCGAAATAAGTGCTACAGGAAAATGGGTCTGACCTCCTAAAAATTCACAACTAGACTGATCAGGTAAAACAAATTGAACCACTCTTCTATAACAATCCATTCTAGCCCGATACTTACGAAGTCAGTCCATTCCTATAATAACGTCAAAATCATACATAGCCATTACAACCAAATCTATTTCCATATCCTTTCCTCCCATTGATATCTTACAATTTCCACACACTAGCGTAGACAATACCATATCCTTTAAAGGCGTGGAAACACAAAGAGGTGTCTCAAGAGGCATAACTTCTATCTTATTCAAACATCTATATCTTTCAGACACAAATGAATGCATTGCACCCGTGTCAAACAATGCATATGCCTTTTCACCATTAATAAGAATCGTACCTGAGATAACATTTTTGGAAGCTTCCGCTTCCTCCTGGGTGATCGCATACACCCTTCCTTGTGCAGGTGGTCTCTGAGGATTTCCTTGTGGGTTTGACCTAACAGCACTTTGATATCCCTGTCGCACTGAGCCAACACTCACTTGCGACCTCTCTTGTGGGCAATTTCTCTTAAGATGACCTACTTGTCCACAACCAAAACATTTCTGTTGTCCCGTACAAGGTCCTGAGCCATGTCTCCCATTACACTTTTGACAAACACTAGGTTGATAGGGTGCTTTCCCTATATTTGGACCACTCATTGCCCCTCCAAAATTTCCAAAGTTACTCTTCTTCTTCACATTCCAGGTCTGACCTTGACCAGAATAAGGCCTCTTACCCCTTCTCACATCATTAAAGTTCAATGGTTTCCTAAGCTCTGACCGTTCTCTCAACAGCTCCTCCTCCACTAACTGCGCCCTTTCATAAATCTCATTATAATCTCTTATGTTCAATGGCACCAATTGCTTCCTAATGTCAGTCCTCAGCCCTTTCAGGAATCTCTTAGCCTTCTCTTCCTGATCCTCAATCAATTTAAGAGCATATCTAGACAATTCAGAAAATCTAGCCTCATACTGATCTACTGTCAACCCCTTTTGTTCTAGCTGAACAAATTCAGTAATCTTCCTATCCTTAGCGCAATCAGAGAAATGCTTCCTATTGAAAGCCCTAACAAACTCCTCCTAGCTCACATCAGTACCTGGTGGAAAGATTATGTCCTTCGAAGCTCTCCACCAAAACTTCGCATTTCCCTCCAACTGGTACTCTGCTAAAACTATTTTCTCAGCATCAGTGCAGTCCAACAGCCGGAAAATTCATTCCATCCCATCAATCCATTGCTCCGCCTCCTCAAGACTTCCCATTCCATTGAACTTAAGTGGCTTCAGCTTTAAAAACTACTCCACCAGTCCTTGAGTACTGCGTTCTACTCTAGGCTGTTGCTGCGCCTGCCTCTCCATCAGATTTCCTATATTGGCTAATGCCTACAGGATATCTTCCATTCGGGGTTCAGCCCTTGCAGTAGAGGCTTCAGCCCTCGACGGATGAGCACTTCCAGCTCGCACCATGACTTTCCTGCAATTTCCAAGCATTGCCTCAGGAATAATCTGAGACTCACTGCCTCCACTCAAAGCAATTACTATCACTACATAAGTAACATATACATGTTACTGGTACCTAAAAGCAACTCAAAATAAACTACTAGGGATCTACGAGTGAATTCTCATCACCCGTTATTCAATTATTTCGTTTTATATCCTATGGTGTGCATTGTCATCATGTTCCTCAATTTTCAAATGAGGCTCCTTATCACTCCATCTATAACCATTCGCTCTGATACCAAAAGAGCGCGGCTGTGACACCCCGAACCCTTCGACGGTCGCCACAAGCGCCGGTGTTACTCCTTATTACCTTTCTCCTTAGAAGATGCGTTGTAATTTATTGACACACTTTTTTTTTTTTAAACAAAACGGTCCCAGCGCAACTCATTAGCGGAAGCAAATTAAAACATCACCATCTCTCCCCCTACCAATCCATGATACCAATACACACCACTAATCACCATAATTTTATAAACAGCCACGACACTTTATTTACATATATTTTCAAGATGGGACTACTCTTGGGTCGGTACATCAAAAAGGAAAAGATAGGACTCAGCCATGTCCAGCCTAAAACCTCAAAAAAAACCCTCAACCCTCTACATCACACGTGTACAACCCCCATCATAAGTGTCGGCTAACTAAAAAAAAAAAAAACACAGCCCCTACTCGTCACACTCAGGTCTCACACCCAGTCCGGTGCGTCAGGCGGTGGCGGTGGCAGCATCCCTCCCATCATCCCATTGCGGCGAACGTGGACAGAAACAAACTCCTGAACGACTGGGCCCCCAGCCACGCCTATGTCGTACATGACAAGACAGCGCACACGTATGTAGGTGAGTCCAGGCACGGAAGGACAGCCGAACTCCTCACACTCTACCTCAACATCGGATGGTAACCTGTAAAATGTACCTCGCGTGACGGCAGGAAGCGGCATACTGGCTAATCTGAAATGTTATCCCCAAAAGGGGTGAGTACAACCACTCAGCAGATAGGGAAATCTAATAACAACTCAATGCATCAGGCAAATCATACATGCATTGCAGGCGTTACTTACCTTGAAATCATGCGCATCCTATCATGCATCATTATCACAGTCATAACACGTACAAGTGCATCATCATATCAAGTATGTATATTACCATACCATATCATCATCATCATGCATATCATCATCACCATGCGTATCATCATGCATATCATCATGCCACATCATCAGGCATATCATTATGCATATCTTCATTTTTCTTATGCATATCAATATTTTATTTATCTCCTCGGGCAAAGACCTCCGAGGCTTCCGGCATTCAGCCTCCCAGGCAACCGGGCATTCGGCCCCCCACATTCCGGGCATCTCGCATCTCAACTAGCATCACGAGGCATTCCCTTCAGGTAGAAACCTCCGACAGGGCTTCCGGCATTTACACTCCCTGGCCGGGCATCTCGCACCCCAATCCTAGCATCGCGAGGCATTTCCCTTCGGGCAAAGACCTCCGACAGGGCTTCCGGCCCCCACATTCCAGGCATCTGGAATCTCCCAGGGAATTCCGGCAATGTATCTCTATACATTCCGAGCATCATCCACCATCACAACCATCTCCTCATTTACCATCATCCATGTTTACCAGTATTTTAATCTCATTTTAACATGGCACATGGCACGATATCAAACAAATCATACTAGGCATGACATTCATACATGCATTTCGATTCAATGCCATACATATACGAAGACTTTATCACATATACATCTCAATTCAATGTCATATTCTTACCAAGACTTTATCACATATACATCTCAATTCAATATCATACACATATCAAGGCTTTATCACGCATGCAACATGAGTTACTTAAATGGATTTATGGCCAATAAAATAATTCCTTTTATTTGTTTATTCATTTATTTATTTATTATCTTGTTTTTTTAATAACTATAAATTCCCAAAATTATCAAAATTCAAGAAATTATTAAACAAACCCATACGATGATAATTACTTGCAAAATTCATGGCCAAATTGAATTTTCTTCAAAATCTCATAATTTTCACAAAACATCCTATGCTTCTCGGATGAAACCAGAATGCACGGTTTCCGAATAAATTCAATTAAAATATCCATATGGCCTCCAAAAATTATGAAATTTTACTGGATTATAGCTAAGACATTTTGCGTACAACTTTCATGAAGAACTCCAAGCCAGATTCCTTATAGATTATTTTATTCAACCTCACGAAGCTTCTGGACCCGTTACCGCATCGTCCAGTGCCTCCATCTCCGAAATATGAAGTTTTAACCTACCTATTCTCTTGCGTTTTCTCTGAAATTCGGATATGTTATGTGTCAAGATGTCCTTTACAAGTTTGATGCAGAGATCTAGGTCAAATAACCAGAGTATAGTCATCGTTTAGGTCCTTGAAGTCTCGGGTGTCTCGGAACAGATCACCAGAATCATTGTCTTCAAGATCTAGTCGATTTACCAAGCTATACTTGTTCTTTTCACTTCAAATTTTAGTATGTTGTAGTTTAAGATGTTCCCTACAACTTTCATGAAGAAATTGAAGTAGGATTCGCAACAAAAGCCAACATGCAACCATGAATCCAGCAAAAGGTCAGTAAAAACTCTCCAGATCTGAGGTCTCCGTAAGATGAGAATTTAACCCCTCAAATCTCCATCATTTTCCACGAAAGTTCAGTATGTTATAGTACAAGATGTTAGCTACAACTTTTATGAAGACATCGAAGCCAAAATCGGACTCCAAACACATATGCAAGCTCAAACAAGTTACTAACTCACACGATCCGAGCAAGAACAGTCACGCGACTTAAGAACAAGCCAACCATTCCTCGGTTTTTCTCACTTAAAACACCCAAAATCTAACATGCAAACAACATGCAAGCATGCAAGAGAAGTTAGAGGACTCCCACTTGCCTCTAGACTGAACAGACGACGGCGTAGGGCGGCGAACACGGCGGACGGACGGCGATGCGGCTCCTCCTCTCTCTCGGCTTCTCCTCCCTCTTGCATGATCTCTCTCTCTCGTACTCTCTTTCTCTCTCTCACTCTCTCTTTGGGCGAGCAAATGGCCGGCCACCCTTCTCTCTCTCCCCTTCTTATACCCCTAAACTTTCATCATTGCTAATCATTACATGCCACTTAAATGGACCAATGCATGGAGGCTCTTCTTGCCACTTGGCAAGACCCATGCATGGGCCGGCCACCTCCTCCTTGGGCCTTAATGGGCCGGCGACAGCCCTTCCGTGGGGCTCCATTTGGGCTGGCCATTCGGCCCACTAAGCTTAGGCCAATGGGCTTAAGGCCCGTCCTAAAAATTAACTTTTTCCTCCCCCTTTTTTTTTTTAAAAAATTCTTCTATAAATATTTTTTAAAATTTTAATTTTTCATCTTGGCCAAAGTCTTGGGACATCTTGTCTATTGAAATTTAATTTATAAATCTTAAGGCTAAGCATAGATTATTAATCTATCAAATTTAAATTTTCACAATCACATGCACAAATCATCTCAATAAAAAGACTAATGGCTAAAGCATAAGCCAAATGAAATTTTATCACCTAATTAGAGACTTTAACACACCTTATGGCTTGTCATAGAATTTTGGGATGCCACAGCCCATGAAGCCCATTGGGCCATCGGTGCATGAAGGGGGAGGAGGAGCAGCCGCATGGCCTCCAAGTGTCTTCAACCAAGGAGACACTTGTCTCCTTCTTAGGGACAAGCGTCCCCCATGCAAAGAGGGGGTGCACGCAATATAAATACAACCAATAAAAGGGAAGAAGAGGAGAGAGAATGGCCGGTTAGCCATTCGGCCAAGAGAGAAAGGGAGAGAGAGAGTGAACCATGCGAGAGAGAGGAAGAGAGTGCGGCCGAGAGGGAGAGGAAGAAGTCGTCGCCGTCCGTCCGCCGTGTTCGCCGCCGTGTGCCGCCGTTAGTGTGGCCTAGAGGCAAGTTGGGAATCCACTTTCTACTCTTGCACCAATGTTTTGCATGTATGGTCGAATTTTAGGACGTTTGGAGGCATGGGAGTGAAGCTATTGTGATTGTTTTTGAAGTGCATGCTGTTTTCGCATGAGTCCGTTTGAGTCAGAACTTTGTGAGAGCTTGAATGTCTGTTTAGTGTTCGATTTTGGCTTCGATATCTTCATGAAAGTTGTAGATAACCTCTTAAACTACAATATACTCAAATTTGGTACAAAATGATGGAGGTTTGGGGGGTCAAAATCTCATCCTACGGAGATGCTAGATCTGGAATGTTTTCGTATGAACTGTTTGAGTCAGATCTTTGTGAGAGATTGCATGCATGTTTAGAGTTCGATTTTGGCTTCGATATCTTCACGAAAGTTGTAGCTAACATCTTAAAATAAAACATACTAAAATTTGGTGGAAAATGATGGAGATTTAAGGGGTTAAACTCTCATCCTACGGAAACCTCAGATCTGGAACGATTTCACTGACCTCTTGATGGATTTGTGGTTGCATGTTGAGTTGTGCTAAGAATATCTCTTTGATTTCTTCATGGAAGTTGTAGGGGACATCTTAAAATACAACATACTCAAATTTGAAGTGAAACGAACAAATATAGCCTAGTAAATCGACTAGATCTTGAAGACGGCAATTCTGGAGGTGTATTTTGGGACACCCGAGACTTCATGGACTTAAATGACGACTATACTGTGGTTATTTGACCTGAATCTCTTCACGAAACTTGTAAAGGACATCTTGATGTATAACATACCTAAATTTCAGAGAAAACGAAAGAGAATAGGTAGGTGAAATCTCAATCTTTCAGAGATGTGTACACTGGACGATGCGGTAATGGATCCAGAAGCTTCGTGAGACTGTATAAAATAATCTAAAAAGAATCACGCTTGGAGTTCTTCATGAAAGTTGTACGAAAATGTCTTGGTTATAACCCAGTAAAATTTCGTAATTTTTGGAGGCCGTATGGATATTTTAATCGAATTTCTTTGGAAACCATGCATTTTGGTTTCATCCGAAAATTATATGATATTTTGTGAAAATTGGGAAATTGTGTGAAATGCTATTTGGCCATGTATTTTGCATGAAATTATCATCCTATTGGCTTGTTTAATATTTGCTGTAATTTTTATAATTTTGGGAATTTGTTGATGTTAAATTTAATATTTATGGAAATGACAAAAGTTGGAATTTAAATAAATAAATAAATAAGTAAAAAGAAAAGAAAAATAAAATAAAGTAGATTATTTTATTGGCCATTAATTTATTTCATAAATAATTATACCATGTTGCATGTATGATGAGGTCTTGATGTATGCATGACGTTGAATTGAGATGCATGTGTGAATTCCATGCCAAGTATGACTTGTTTGATGTCACGTCATATGCCATGCTAAATTAAGACCGAAATTGGTAAACATGGATAATGATAAGTGAGGAGGTGGTTGTGGAGGATGATGATGCCCGGTGGTATACGGTACGTAATTCCAGGGGAGGACTGGTGGTATGTCGGCACATAATTCCGGAAGCCTTGTCGGAGGTTTTTGCCCGAAAGGAATACCTCGCGATGCCAGGATTGGGGTGCGGGATGCCCGGCCAGGGAGTATAAATGCCGGAAGCCCTGTCGGAGGTTTCTGCCCGAAGGGAATGCCTCGCGATGCCAGTTGGGATGCGAGATGCCCAAAATGTGGGGGGCCGGATGCCCGGTGGCCTGGGAGGCTGAATGCTAGAAGCCTCGGAGGTCTTGCCCGAGGGGATGATGAAATTGATGATTTGAGGAATTGTGGCATCCCAGAAATTCAAAGCCAAGCCATAAGGTGTGTTAAAGTCTTTAATTAGGTGTTAAATTTCCATGGCTTATGTTTTAGCCATTAGTCCTTTAAATGATTTGTGCTTGTGATTGTGGAAATTTAAATTTAATAAGATTAATAATCTATGCTTGGCCATATGATTTAAATTTCAATAACCAAAAATATCCCAAAGACTTTGGCCAAGATTGAAAATTTAAATTTAGAAATATTTATAGAAGGAATTTCAAAAAAAAAAAAAAAGAGAAAAAGAGGGTTAAAATTGGAATGGGCCTTGGACCCATTGGCCTAAAGCTTGGTGGGCCAAGCTAGTCGGCCCATTAGAGCCCAAGAAGGGAATTCGACCAGCCCAAGGGGAGTGGCCGGATGGGCCTAAGCCCAAGCCCAAACCAAATTTAAAATTAAAACCCAATAAGACAAGTGGCAAATGGCAAGAGCATGCATTGGTGGGATTGTAGGCAATCTCATGATTGCTAATCATGGGATTAGGGGAGTATAAAAGGGATGAGGAGAGAGAGATGGCCGGTTCTTTGCTTCATTCGGCCGAGAGAGGGTGAGAGAGAGAGAGAGAGAGAGAGAAAGGGAGAAACCGAGAGGAGAGGAGGCGGAGCCGAGGGGTGCTGCCGTTCGTTCGCCGTCCGATCGCCGTGTCCCGCCGCCGTTCATCGTCGTTTGTCCATCTTAGAGGCAAGTGGAGTCCTTAACTTCTCTTGCATGTTTGTTTTGTTGGTTGCATGTTCGATTTTAGGTGTGATTTGTGCGAAAAACCGAGGTAAGAGTTGGTTATTTTCAAACCGTGTGACTGTTCTTGTTCGGTTTGTTGGAGTCAGTAGCTTGTTTGAGCTTGCATGTGTGTTTGGAGTTCGATTTTGGCTTCGATGTCTTCATGGAAGTTGTAGCTAACGTCTTGTACTATAACATACTGAAATTTCGTGGAAAATTATGGAGATATGAGGGGTTAAAGTTCCATTATACGGAGACCCTAGATCTGTGAAGTTTTCGCTGACCTCTTGCTAGATTCTTGTTTGCATGTTAATTTCTGTTGAAGATCTGACTTCGATGTCTTCATGAAAGTTGTAGGTAACAACTTAAGCTACAACATACTCAAATTTGAAGCAAAAAGAACAAGTATATCTTGGTGAATCGGTTAGATCTTGGAAACAATGGTTCTGGTGAAATATTCCGAGACACCCGAGACTTCATGGACTTAAATGGTGACCATAATTTGGTTATTTGACCTAGATATCTTCATGAAACTTGTAAAGGACACCTTGGTACATAACATACTCAAATTTCAGAGGAAACGAAAGAGAATAGATGGGTGAAATCTAAAAATTTCGGAGATGTGTGTTCTGGACGACGCGGTAGTGGTTCCAGAAGTTTCGTGGGGTTGTATAAATTAATCTAAAAATAATTTGGCTTAGAGTTCTGCATGAAAAATGCACGAAAATGTGTTGGCTATCACCCTGTAAAATTTCGTAATTTTTGAAGGCCATATGAGTATTTTAATCGAATTTATTTGGAAACTGTGCAATTCTGGTTATTATCCGAATATCATGTGCCATTTTGTGGAAATTGTGAATTTGTGAGAAATTTCAATTTGGCCATGAATTTTGTATGAAATTGTGATCCTATTGATTTTTTTAGTGATTGTTTGAATATTATGATTTTGGGAAAATCATAGATATTAAATTTAATATTTATTTATGAAAATAAATAAATATAATAATAATATAATAATAAAAAAATAATAAAATAATAATAAAATAATAAGGGATTATTTTATTGGCCATGAATTTCATTAAATTTGTTATGTATTGTTATATGACATTGGTGTATGTATGATTATGAATTGTGGAGCATGCGTGAACCATATGCCATGTAATAATGAAATTAAAAGGATGGTGAATGTGGGAAATGATATGTGAGTAAGAGGTTGTGGTGGAGGATGATGTCCGGTGGCCTGGTGGCGTAATTCCAGAGATTCCCTGGGAGATTCAGGATGCTCGGAATGTGGGGGGGCCGGAAGCCCTGTCGGAGGTTTCTGCCCGAAGGGAATGCCTAGCGATGCCAGGATGTGGGTGCGGGATGCCTGGCTAGAAGGGTAAAGGCCGGAAGCCCTGTCGGAGGTTTCTGCCCGAAGGGAATGCCTCGTGATGCTAGTTGAGATGCGAGATGCCCGGAATGTGGGGGGCCGGAAACCCGGTGGCCATGGGATGGCTGGAATGCTGGGAACCCTGTCGGAGGTCTTTGCCCGAAGGGATGATGATATTGATGATATGAGAAGTGGGTGATGTGGTGATCAAACTTAAAGATAAAAGATGAAAAATGAACCCATGATATATGATATGCATGATGATGATGTGATGTGATGTGATATGATGATCACCCATGATATGATATGCATGATAAGATGCATGATGATGTGATGATGATGATGATAATGTGACATGATATGATGATCACCCATGATATGATATGCATGATGATGTGCATGATGATGCGATAATGATGATGATATTGATATGCATGATGATATGCATGATGATGTAATAATGATGATGATGTGATGTGATATGATGATCATCCATGGTATGATATGCACGATAAAATGCATGATGATGACAATGATATATGAGATGCCATGATGATGATATGTATGATATGATGATGCATGAATGTGTCTGGCCTCAAGGTAAGTAATGCCTGCAATGCATATGAAATTGCATGATGCATTGAGTTGTTATTGGATTTCCCTATCTGCTGAGTGGTTGTACTCACCCCTTTTGGGGATAACATTTCATATTAGCAAGTATGCCGCTACCTGCCGTCACGCGTGGTACGTTTTATGGTCTACCGTCTGATGTAGAGGTCGAGTGTACGGAGATAGACTGTCCCTCTGTTCCCGGACTGACTTTTATCCGAGTGCGATGTCTAGTAATGTACGATATAGGCTTGGCTGGGGGCCCTATCATTCAGGAGTTCATTTCTGTGCACGTTCGTCGGGATGGAGCGATGCGAGGGATGTTGCCGCCGCCACCGCCTGATGCACCGGGTTGGGTGTGAGACCTGCGCGTGATGAGTAGGAGCTGGATCTCTTTTTGATGTAGATAGTCGACACTTTTGATGGGGCTTCGTATCCGTATGATGTCGAGGGTCGAGAGTTTCTTTTTGAGGTTTTAGGCTGGACGTGGCTGAGTCCTAGCTTTTCCTTGTTTTGTACCGACCCGAAGGGAATCCCATCTTGCTATATATATATGTAAGCAAAGTGTCGAAGTTGTTTATAAAATCCTGATGTTTAGCTGGTGTGTATTTGTATCATGGTTAGTAGGGGGGATAGATGGTGATGTTTAATTTGCTTCCACTATGAGTCGCGTTGGGACCGACTGTTAGAAAAAAAAAATGCCTGTCATTAACGGCGCTTGTTTTAAGTACAAGGTAGAAAAAGGTAATAAAGTGTAACATCGGAGCTGGTGACGACCTGCGAAGGGTTCGGGGTGTCACAGGAATGGGTGATATGGTGATCAAAATTGAAAGCTAAAAGTGGAAATTGAACCCATGGCATGATATGCATGATGATATGCATGATGATATGCATGATATATGATATGGCATAATGATATGCATAATGATATGCTTGATGATGATGATGATATATGATATGGCATAATGATATGCATAATGATATGCATGATGATGATGATGTGATGATGATACACATGTATGTGTTATGATTGTAATGATGATGCATGATAGTATGCGCATGGCTTCAAGGTAAGTAACGCCTGCAATGCATGTATGATTTGCATGATGCATTGAGTTGTTATTGGATTCCTTTACCTGTTGAGTGGTTGTACTCACCCCTTTTGGGGACCAACATTTCAGATTAGTAGATGGTTTGAGCGGTTGGATATGACTATGAGGAGAAGGATAGCAAAGGAGGAAACCTTTGGACGCCGACACTGGTTGATGTACCTTAAGCATACGATTGTGGGAGGAGATGTCGGTCATCTTTTGAAGTGTAGCCGAGTATAGGAAACTATGGCATTTCGATGTACCGACTAAAGATGTCCATCTGCTTTATGTAAATAAAAGTGTACGGATTTAACTTTTATAAGATGTTTAGTTGGTGTGCATCGTTTTCCGAATATAGGGAAGGGAGTTTGTTGGATGTGCTTCCGTATATGGATTACGTAAGGGACCTATAAAAAAAAAATGTAAACCCCCATGGTTGTATGGACCCGCTACAATTGAAATGGTATCAGAGTGATATGTTAATAAGGAAAGTGAATGGTAAACGAACTGTGGCGACCCTAATCGGATCGGGGGCCATCGAGGGGTGCCACAAAACCATTTGTTAGACGGGGGTTGCCAAGGTTACTTCGTGACTGTCGTGGATAGACAGTTGAGGAGCCAAAGATGGAAGACATTGCAGTAGTACAGGAGTTTGCTGATGTGTTTTCGAATGAATTATCTAGTCTGCCCCCAAAGAGGGAGATTGAGTTGGCCCCTGGGAAGGAGCTAATCTCTAAGGCTCCTTACCATATGGCGTTGTCAAAATTGAAGGAATTGAAGGTGCAGATGCAGGAGTTGTTGGATAAGGGATTGATAGGTCCCAGTGCATCACCTTGGGAAGCATCACTCCTATTCGTGAAGAAGAATGATGGTTCCTTGTGTCTTTACATTAACTATTAGCAACTTAACCAGGTGACGATCAAGAATAAGTACCTGCTGCCGAGGATTGACGACTTGTTTGACCAATTGCAAGGAGCGTCGATATTTTCTAGGATCGACCTGAGGATCAAAAAGGAAGACATACCAAAGACGGCGTTTCGTACACATTACGACCATTATGAGTTCACTATAATACCGTTTGGTTTGACTAACGCCCTAACTGCTTTCAAGGACCTGATGAATTGTGTATTCAAGGAGTATATGGACTAGTTCATGATAGTATTCATCGACAACATCCTGGTGTACTCGAGAAGTCCTGAGGAGCACGAAAGACAGTTAAAGATAGTGCTTCAAACTCTGCGAAATCATGGACTGTACACCAGGTTCAGTAAGTGTGAGTTTTGGTTGACTTATGTGACTTTCTTAGGTCACGTGATTTTAGGTGAAGGGATTTCCATGGACCCGACCAAGATTGAAGCAACTATCAACTGGCCAAGACCAACGACGGTGATAGAGATCAAAAGTTTCTTGGGTTTGGCAGTTATTACAAACAATTCGTGGAACGAGTTTAACAATAGCCATGCCAATGACTAGATTGCTGAAAAAAGGAAGAGAAGTTTGTATGGACGGATAAGTACAAGCGTAGTTTCCAAGAGCTTAAGCAGAAGCTGACTACCACACAAGTGCTGACAATTCCGTCTGGTCCTAGAGAATACGAGATCTATAGTGATGTGTCGTTTAAAGGACTGAGTTATGTGTTGATGCAACATGGTAGGGTTGTTGCATATGCATCCCATCAATTGAGACCTCATGAGTTGAATTAACCAACGCATGACTTAGAACTCACGGCGATTATATTTGCTCTAAAGATCTGAAGACATTACTTATGTGAAGAAAGATTCCAGATTTTCACAAACCATCAGAGTCTCAAGTATTTTTTTCTCTTAGAAGGAGTTAAATATAAGACAGCTCCGTTGAATGGAACTTGTCAAGAACTACAATTGCAACATCTTGTATCATCCTAGAAAAGCTAACAAGGTCGCAGATGCGTTGAGTCGAAAGTGTTCAATTGTGCAAATGGTGATTCAAGAGTGGATCTTACTCGAAGGAGCTCGAGATTCGGTTTTCAAATTTGAGGTAGGCCACCTTTCAAATCTTATGGCCACCCTCAAAATTGAACCGGAAATGCATATCAGAATTAAGAAGTTGCAGATGACAAATCCGGAGATCCAGAAGATTCTGCAAGAGGATACAAAAAAGAGAAATACTGATTTCCAGATTTCTGAAGACGAAACACTAAGGTTTCGTGGACGATTGTATGTACCTAACGATGTGGAGCTTAGAGAGGAGATTTTGTCAGAAGCTCATCGTAGCAGTTACAACATTCATCCAGGCAGTACGAAGATGTATTAGAATCTGCGTCAACACTATTGGTGGACCGATATAAAGGCAAATATCACCAAGCGTGTCACCAAGTATCTGATGTGTCAGCAAGTGAAAGCATAACACGGTAAGCTAGGAGGATTGTTGCAACCTCTTGAGATTCCCGAGTGGAAATGGGAACACATCATAATGGACTTTGTGATGAGCTTACCAAGGAGTCAGCGAGGTAATGATTCCATATGGGTTGTGGTTGACAAGTTGACGAAGTCTGCTCACTTTATCGTCATATAAAAGGACTTTGCCTTAGATAGGTATGCAAAGTTGTACATGCGTCAGATAGTTTGACTTCATGGAGTGCCAATAACAGTTACGTTAGATCGAGACCCAAAGTTTACAGCAGCCTTTTGGAAAAGTTACAGACTACCTTGGGAACAAAGCTACAGTACAATATGGCCTATCATCCTCAGACGGATGGCTAGTTTGAGAGGACGATTCAAACCCTCGAGGACATGCTGTAAGCTTGTGTGTTGGACTTTAAAGGAAGCTGGGAGGAACAGTTTCATCTAGTTGAGTTTGCCTACGACAATAGTTATCAGTAGAGTATATAGATGGCACCGTTTGAAGCATTGTATGGCAGAGCATGCGAAACTCCAATTTGTTGGGATGAAGTCGAAGAACGGAAGATTACTAGCCTAGAGTTAGTTCAAAAGTCAGTGGATGCAATCACAATTATTTGAGAAAGACTAAAGACTGCTTAGAGTCGCCAGAAAAGTTATGCAAATAAGCGTCGAAGACCATTGGAATTCTAAGTTGGTGAACACATCTTCCATAAGGTGTCACCAATGAGGGGTACTTCACGCTTTGGTAAGAAAGGGAAGCTAAGTCCAAGGTACGTTAGTCCCTTTAAGATTCTGGAGAGAATAAGGACTTTGGCGTATCATCTTGCATTACCGCCGAGATTGGCACAAGTGCATGACGTCTTCCACATGTTGATGTTAAGAAAGTATGAGCATGACCCGACCCACATACTGAATTTTGAAGAGTTAGATGTGAACGACAGAGTGTTGTATGTGGAGAGACTAATTCAGATTGTGGATCACAAAGAACAAGTGCTTCATAGCAAGACGATCTCGTTAGACAAAGTGGACTAGCAACACCACAGGATGGAAGGAGCAACCTGGGAAAGTGAAGACTTGAAGAGACGACAATATCCCCACCTTTTTTAATAAGATTTGTAACTGTTTAAATTTTGAGAATGAAATTTTTATAAGAGGGGAGGAGTTGCGACATCCTGATTTTCGACCTTGTCCCGATAATATGAATTGGGCTTTTCATCAACACGCCTATGGCATTTTTCTTTGAGCTAATCACTCACGAGATAACTAATCTATCTGGTGAAACCGTTAAAGGATATAAATGCGACCGACTTGAGAATTCGACCAGATTTCGACTGCTCGACCATGCTAATCAATAAGGGTCAATACGGCATCGTTAAAATCAATTAGAGACCGGAGATAGGTTGTTTCAACATAAGCAAGTAATTAAATTGTGAGTGATTTCACCTGATTGCAAAATTCATGTCGAGTGGCACTAAATCGATTTTTCTGTCGGTTCTATACTCCGTGCCCGTAATTGAAACCTTGAAATTCTTACGACAACCAAGAGTTGCCAATGTGTCAAAAATGTACAATGTGGATCAAAAATAATTGACCACAAGTCAAATGCGCTAAAAATTTGTAAAAGCTACCCGATAGGTTAGGTTACGCTAAAATTGCATTCGATTGAAATTAACCACGAAATTGAACCCAGTTTCAGGAATCGAAAGTTTTAACGTGTCACGATTTATTTTTGGGACATCGACTCATCCTTTAAAGAATTTTCGAAGAGCTCGGATTTTCGGCGAAAAATCAAAATTCGGCAAAATTGGATTAAGAATTCGGAGGGGCCTCCTTGAGTGGATTTTTAGGCTACCAAAGTGAAGTAAAGTGAGGCAAAATGGTGGAAATTTGTTTGGGCTGTCCCCTTTGCATTTATGGTCACCAAATTGGAGTTAATTGGTGTGAATTTGAGTGGATTTGTGAGGGAAAGACATGAAATTCGTAGGGCCATGGGGGCTACAACATTTAGGCATCAACCTTGGCTTGTTGGAGAAGATTTGGAGGGGAAATGGTTGTTGGATCAAGGTTGAAGTCTTTAGGGGCTTCTACTCAAGTGTTTAGGATAATTTGGGTGCACTTTGACGGCTCGTTGTCCCCTCCTTCCCAACAGTAGACTTATCTTCTTCTTCCTCAGCTTCTTCTTCATTTTGATCTCCCTCAACCTTCATTTCCAGAGAAAGCAACTAGCCACCACCCCCGCAAGTCGAGCCAGCCACCGCCAGGCCTCACACCAGTCCGCTTGAGCACCCCGCATGCCCGCCGATCACTCGCGAGCTCGTCCCTATCCGAGCCAAGCTGCCACGAGTCTAGTCCGCCAGCTATGTGTCCGCCGTCCAGCCTGCCAATTCCTATTGCAGCTTCCAGTTGCCTATGCCGTCTGCCTAAGCCATTCAAGCTGCCAGCAGCAGCTCAGATGAATTTTTTGTTGGCCCAATCATTCTTCTTAGTTCTGGCTTTGGATGAACTTTTTATAACGAAAAAAAGGAATTCAAGACCTCCCGTAATTTCGCATTTGTATCTTCTCTAACCTTGCTTTGTTTTGAGATTGAACAATAGAGCTAAGGACTTGGAAAAATGGACTGCTTCTCTTTGATCAACTATGAGGATTAATGCAAGGGAACATTTGGGAGCCAATTTAACTCCAAGTTCGTCATTGAAAATTCAATAGATTTCATGACGTTGTTCAGTACATAAATTATGCACCACACTATTTTCAAATATTTTGTGTGAAAATTTCAAAAACGATCATTTTAATGGCAAAACTTTATATGAACAATTTGGTGCCCAAACTATTTGGTCTGTCGTGCCAACTTTTTCATCTCTAGAATCACTTAAGTGATTATTGTGGCACTTGAATGATCTTTTCAAAAAGTCTTGGCACCAAAGTAAGCATTTTATAATAGTTACGACACTAATGTCATCTTATCTTTTTTGGGGTAAGCTATTCTCAGACACAATTTGGTTTGGGTTTTGACATTTGTCGTGATCTTCCTGAAGTAGGATATAGGGTTAAAGGTAATGTTGAATTGGAACCAATGGTTATCATGCAATATCTCCCAAACTCTTATCTTACACTATGTCGGGAGGTTCATTTTAAAGTATTAATCTATGAGACTTCTAACTTGTGGGGGAGTCACCACTAACTTGTGGGGCTGGTTGTTGGGGTGAGTATCGATCCAAGGTCAACCCCAAACCAACCATAGACTAGCCCAACCCAGCCGATCCCAATCCAGTTCCCAAGGGAATTGGAGTCTTAGGACCCCTAGATCTTGCATTGTGTGGGCTGGTCCTTGATCTTAGAATTTTAGGATTGGTCCAATCCGAAGCAACCCTATACTTAATAATTTATACATATATATATATCTAATATATTATATATTATATGCTTTTGTCTACTTTAAATTCTAATGGTTCCTCCTATGTTCTCTTTCCAGTTCAATTTATCGTATAATTAGAAAATAGAAAGAAACCTAGTGGTAATTTGACCCAAAAAAAAAAAAAAGGGAACCCTCTTGAGTGAGCCTCACTTGCCCACCTTGGCCTTGCTCACCTACTCATGTGGCCGATCACCTTTGTTCACTTACCTTGTTGCACACCTTCCTTTCCTCACCTCGAATGTTCGTTTTTACAGTTTGTTACTTTTAGCAAGTGTAAATTTATGTTGTTACCTTATCTTGTTCATATTGTTGAAATAGTATGGTTGTCTTTTTAAGGAATATAAAAATTGAAATAAAAAAATGATCGGTTGGTTCACCTATATCCTCAATCTCAAGATTAATATGGTCAGTCCTCGGTCCCAAAAACTGCAGAGTTGATCCCTCGATTAGGTGTTGGACTAATCCAACCTTGACCATGCTCCCCCCTAGCTAGTTGGAAACCAAGTAAAATATGAGATGGTATCTCACTTATTATGCAACTAGAGATCTAAATCCAGGAACTTGATTATACCAGTTATCTAACTAATGTCATTTCAGTATAACTTGATTGATTGTTAATAAGTGTCGCATGTGGGTATTTTATCCAAATATGAGTCCTAAAGTTATTGTCCATTAAGTGTCCATGTGATGTTTTTATGTTGAAGTAAATCAGAGTCACGCATCAAAAAGGGTAAGAAAGAATAAAAATGCAGAAAGTAACCCAATACGAGTCAAGCAAAAAACATTCACCACCATGTCATGAGCCCCGAGACATGATCCCTCTTGAGCTTGACCCAAAACTAAACACGTGACTACTCTAAACTGAATGATGCAAATTTTCCTAAATGCAGGATACCGAATTGAGTTTACCATGAGATTTTGGTGACTGTTCTCCTAATATGCAACTACGAAATCTGATGAATGTGTACGATATGTCAAGAAGGATTTCTTTAAAGAATGCGACATGTAAATTACATGTAATGAAATTAAACGTGATGACCAATCCTCACTTGATTAGAGCCCCCAGTTCAAACGAAATTACAGCAAGAGTACTCGTTCAGACAAATGACACTAGGAAACACGCAACACACGGGATCAAAAACAAGAAGACGCTTGGCTGCTGAAGAGGATTCGGCCGACACAAACACCATGCAATTCACTCACGCAATGACACACAAGGTTGGGGATTTTGAAACAGTGGGAAATGTGTGGTCAGTGAAGAGGAGACTCGGTCAAGTGCAGTCCACAATTTTCCTTTTTAGCTTTTGTTAATCCCTCTTCCGGTCATTACTCTGTAAGAAAATTGAACGTGTTGAGCGTATTGAGATGGGTGACTCCACCTTAGCATAAACATAAACAAGGCGATGAGAGAAACATCTAAATGAAGCACAAAGGTTGTGGCTAGGTGATGCGAACGGATTCAAATTAAGATATTATGAAAAGCGAGCGATCGAATTATAAAATAAACATAACAAGAAAATATATGAAATACCAAATTTACCTGGTTCCCTATGTCCACAGGGATAACACTAACAAAGTTCACTATAAATCAAGTGACACATGGAGCTTACAACCATACTTGAGTCACTCAAATACTCTCAATACTTTATAAGCCCTAATTACACCAAATAGCTCACGTAATGTTTAGCTTCACAATTTCTCGCAAAATAATCTTTTAATTTTTACAAAAAAAAAATTAACAAATCTTGAACTCACAAAATTTAATCGGCTCAAATACTAAATCTTTTTGATGTAATTCATTTACAAAACCAACACCAAGCATCCGCTTGAATAACGCCCTTCTTTGTTTTCCTGGACACCTACGGCACAAAGATCCGCACTTTGATTAACAACAGCTTAAACTAAAATCCAAGAATATATAGAGATATAAAAACAAATCTCCCAAACCGACTTCTGCAGGGAAAGATTTCCTTATCTTTAATATCTTCTTATCCCTTTCTCTGACATTGACCGAGTCAAAGTCGAATTCAACATCGCAGATTGACTTTCCAATTCAGCCCAACAGCTCCAACGCTTATTGATACTATTAATGTCCGTATATTCCCTTTCTCTAGTTTATCTCGGAATCCTTGTCCAACGTGGATTCTTTAACACCCGAAATAAAGAATTTGAATTTTAGTGACATATATTTGAGCGTTCACAAAATAATAATAATTTATCTTGAGTCAAGTTTCGTTCATGGAGTTAAATTCGAGACATATTTTAATAATTTCTACATTGACTTGATGTTTTAGCCAAGTCACAATCATTTTGCCAAAAATTCGAACTCTATTGCTACTCTTCCATAACACCCCACAGCTCAACCGCCATAGATTTTATCCAAGTCAAACTTTACTTGAACTTCACCATAACCGAGAACTTTATCAGAACACCAACTTCACATGCAGCTTTAACTACTCCACAAATATTTTCTGACACAACCTCATCGACCATAGATAAAGCAAAACCATTGTTGCATGCATACATATTAGGAGATCGAACACGTATTTTGTTAATATTAGTAATTACAGCAACTATTGGTTCTATATGCTCCACCTCTTTATAAGCATCATCTGTGTCGATTACCATGCCAGTACTCGCCACCTCAATAGTTTCTAATTACAACTCCATCTCTAGCTAAACACTATTCAAATCTATATGAACATTGCTAAAATTATTCCTAGGTAGAAGTACTTGAAACTCGTCAAATGTAACTTCTCTATTCATAACAGGTGAATTTATTTCCGGGTATCACAAATGATAGCCCCACTCACCTTGTGCATAACCTAACACCATACACTTTCTTATCATTTCATCAAGCTTACCATAACTTGCTCGAACATAACATGAGTAACCAAACATTCTAAAAAAAATAGAATAATCGATAATGTTATATGACCACACTTCTTCAGGAGTCCAACATCCAATCGCAATCAATGGGAACCTATTTATCAAATAACTCACCATACTAAGCGCATCCACAAGGAATATCTTAGTCATACCAGTATTAGAAAGTATTTTATGGCCGTCTTTAGTAGTGTTTTGCTTATCAATTTTGTAACATGCTGTGTTTGTTAACAATAGTATCATGTTTCACTATGCTTTCATTCATGCATAATTCATTTTAACAGTTTTGAGCAAAACTCCATGCTATTTTATGTCCGCACTTGCTTGATCATTTTATTAGTCTCCTTTTCAATCAAAGCTCTCAACTACCCAATTCTAACAATAGCATCAAACTCTGCTTAACCATAAACACCCATGTCTTCATTGAATAGTCATCAACAATTATTAGCATAAATCTAACATTCTTTTTCGAAGGAAACTACAACAACCTACAAATGTTTCCATGGTTTATCTGACAGTCATACTAAATTGCACTTTCTCTCATTGATCTAAATTATAACACCTGTATATAATCAGTTCATTAGTAATATAACCACATAACATATTTCTTTTACTTAAAATCTTCAAGCTTCTCTCGCTAATGTGTCCCAAAGACATATGTCACAATTCAAACTCTTGAACAAATGCACCCGATGTCTTCAATGTGAAATCTGTCACCATCTCACCTTGAAATTCATATAGGTTACTGTGCTTGATTCCTTTCATTATATATATCGAGACCCACCTTAATTTAGGGTACTCAAGGAAATTAAAATCAAGTTCTTCTTCAATTTTAGAACATGCCTCACTCCAGTCAATGTCCTTACAATACCATCTTGTATTCTAATTCTAATATTGCCAACACTAACAACATCGCATTTAATGTTGTTCCACAACTACACTTTACTACTTTCCATACATTAAAAAGTAATAAACCAGTTTTTATTTGGCGTAGCATGAAAAGAACAACCATCCATCAAACAATGAATCATTAGTGATAGACAAGACAAAATTGGTATCATCAGAATTACCTTCAATCGCAACTACAACATCATCTACAAAATCAATTGTAATTTATTTGCCTTTCTTATTCTTCAACTTAGACAATTCCTTCTAAGATGCCCCATCTTGCCATAGCTCCAACAAACAGCACCACTTGTCCTAGACTAACTACATCATATACTACTACTGCTAACATGTGCACTAGTTCTTCCTCTAATTTCACCTACTAAAGCAGCAAAAATAAGGTGGCCAAATTCTCTTCTATGGATGTCCTCACTCAAAATTAAATCTCAAACCCCATCAAATGTCAAGCTTATTGACCTAAAAGAATTACTAACAGCAATAACAATAGTATTTCAACTATGAAGCAATAGGGATTTAGAATCAAAACACACATCTCATCTTCAAAGTCAACATCAACTAAACTTAATTAATTGACAGTCACATTGAATTCAATAATATGATATGTGACTGATGCACCTATGCTCATCTTCAAGTTAAATAGACATTGCATCAAATAGATCTTATTGATCACATATGGCTTCTCGTACATATCCAATAGGGCCATTGCGAGCTAATATCACTAAGTAACACCCATGGCTAGTCTATCTATCAATTCCCAGTTAGCTTGTTTCATCATCTCTGGCTTCTTCCCAGACATGGGCAAGTGCAGTTTCATTTGATAGAGATAATCTTTAATTCGTATCTTCCAGAAACCAAATTATTCCAATCAAATCTATCAATTCTTACTTTTCCTTCTTTGGTTATCATTGATTTGCTTCAACTTAGCTAACCCTAGCTTTGATACCAATTGTTACGAAATGCAAGCGATTGAACAATAGGTTAGGGAATCACTATTCATATCATCTAGAATAATTCCCGACTGGGAATCCTAGAGCCTTTATGTGTTTTAAGACCCGTGAGCTTGATCTTTGTTTTTTGTGACCTCTTAATGCCCATAAAAGGCAAAGAGGAGTAATGTTTTGGGTAGTCCCTTAAAGTAAAGTGCGTGCTTAAGCAAATTCTCTCAATGTCTTTCTAAACACTTCTTTTTCTCTAGCCTGGTAGGATCTTTTGAGAAATGCAACTTGGCTAAGTTAAAGATGTTACTATCATGGCATTTTTTAGCATCTTTATGGTCTGATCCAAATTTCTGAGTAGTTCACAGCTAAAAGGCAATCTCAAGAAGGCTTTAACAGAGGTTCGCCTATTATGGGATAGCATACCTACTACAACTGAACTGGTCTTCCCTGGTTCAAAACATAGATCCCCTCATTAGTATAAGAACCATAGTTCATTTGTAACTTGGTTAGTTCCTTGCACTCAAATTATGAATCCATTGCTAAAAATGTCTTCTCATCATCATGACCGACCCTGAAACTCTCAATGCACCTTTTACTCTTACTTCATCTCCATCTTCCTCTTCTCTTTCAGACTTTCATATGTCAAATGCTTCTAAGATTGACTATTTTTATGAGATCTCTATTAGTGATGACACAAAGATATTTGAAACTCAATTTCCTCTTATGAACCCATATTTTGCTTTTGCTAATCCCTTATCATCATTTTCCCCCATCCATTCTATATGACATCTTATTCATCAAACTCCTAAAGAAGTGAAAGAATACATGCAGTCTTCCTAGTTTGATCAGCATCATATTCTAGCCACTGAAAGGGAGTACTTTTTTACTCTCCAAATCCCTCTAGAATCTCCCAAATAATGGACCCAATAGCAATGCTCTCATATCCACTATGGAGCTGTTCGTCTTCCACTCACTTTCCATGGCTAAAAAGGCTTGCCAATTGTGGCCAGGATGACCTTATTGGACACTCAATTCCTAGAATACTAGCATACTTGTTTTGGCATCATCCAAACTACTTTGAATGCTTGGACAATCTTTATAACCCTATATCTAAATTTCAATATTGCTCTTTCAGATCCTTAGCTACTTTCCTTCTTGAAGGTTAAAATCCAACGTACTGGAGCACCCTAGACTATAGATTCCATTGCAGTGACACTACACTACCAGATGGTCTATTGAGTACAGCATCACGTCCTTGATCTAAATTTCCAAAATGGAAATGAAGACGCCTTGTTCATCTCTATGCAAAATGACCAGGCACCCTACATCCATGTCCCTAGGCAAATTCCCAAAGAGAAGTTGGCCAAACTCCTTTCGGAGACTTGGATTACCAAATATGAAAAGCTATACCAAAACAAGAAGCCTCTTTAGTCCTCAGATTTTGAATTTATGAGGAATGGCACTGTCGCCATCAAATTCGGCAAAGAAAAGGAAGAAAGCTCTTATATCTTCTAAACTCTATTTATGATTGAATCTTGTGATCTAGAATCAATCTATAAGAGAGATCCAAAAAAAAAAAAACTTCCAAAGTAATGGAAATCTTGTCCATTACTACAAAGACTATTATTGTCATTGCTTTTGGGATCCTTTTTGTTAGTGTTCATACTGTACAAACTCTCCTGATGAAGTGGACCCAACTACAAAGCCCAAGTGAAAACCCTGAAAACCAAAAGACGGTATATACCAAAGGCATTTGAATGGAGATCTCTTAGTTGACACCCTTAGAAAAAGCAATAAATTTTAATTCATGATTTCTTAGGCTCTATCTCCACCAATTTCATATGATTCATCATCACTAACTTTGCCACCTTCGACTCCTCCTTCTACCCCTTGTAAAAAAATCGACCATTTTCGCATTCTACAAGCCAATCCTAAAGTGGGCAAAAAAGCATTCATACTAACTAGAACTCTCAAATGAAACATCACTCAACCAAGAAGAGCAAACGAAAGATAATCATTCTATCTCCATGTTCCATGATGTAGACTTTCCCCCTCTTAATCGAAAAGGCTTAAAGCTTTCTTTTCTTGTTGCTGAAGAATTTATTGATCCACAACAAAGGTACCATCACTTCCCAAAAATGCTTGCACCAACTGATGTGAACAAACATTGAAGGGAAAAGAAAACTACTATTATGGAAACTATACTAAATTGACAATTAGACATTCTTTTGGCACACAACAATGCCTTCAAAACAATTGACTTCAAAATAGTTGAAGTAAAAAGAAACTCAAAAGATATGATAATACTACCAAAAAGATGCTTGTAGACTTCCAAAATGGCTTCAAGCCTTGTAATCAAGGACAGCATTTGGGATATCCTTTTCTTGAAAGACCAAAAGTTGAAATAAAGAAACTCAAAAGCCAGACCAACTTCTTGGAGAAGGGAAATTCAAACCTTCTAATCCATTCCCGACCTTGTCATGAATAAAGTATTCTCTTCCACCATCACAGAGTACTTCAATCTTTGTTACTCTTACAAAAACCTCTACTAGAAGAGACAAAACCGATGTGGTAGAAATGCAAAACCAACTTAGAGAAATGGACCAACTAAGAAAAGAAAAGGGGAAAGAAAATATTTTTGAAGAATCTTTGACTTCCACAAAGGAGAAGCTAGACCAAATGATACTATCCAACATGTTAGAATCATTTCGAAAAGATCTGAGCAATCAGGAGGAAAAAAGGCTTGATCCTGCTATCTTGAAAGAAGAGATTCGACCTCCTCCAACACCAATTCTTCCGATCAATTTAGATTCAAAACTAAATTATGTATCTTTTTCATCCTCATCCTCTTTTTCAATCACTAATGTCAAATCATTTCCTATTATACCAACCACCTCTTTAATATTCATGATCGATCCTCCAGATCAAGAGGTGGATTCAAATCTTTCTGAGCCAAAGGTTATCCAACCAAATAACCCATCTCAGAATCCAACTTCTTCTTTCAAACAGTTTTTTATTGTTGATAATATTCCTCATTTAAAATGGCCAGAAAGATTGGAAGAATTTCATTCATGGCTAAGCACTCGAAATCTCACAAATCATGAAAAGTATGAGTCCTCAAATTCGTTACAAGGTTTACTAGAAGCCTTAAACATTGGTGGCAATCCATCCTATAAAATGGCCAAGTTTAATTCCTGCTTTTGGCAAATTTTGGCCAAGCCATGACCACCATCTACTACTTTTTCATAGAAAACCTGCCGATCTTATTGAGTTTGTTATATTTCATCCTAAGAAAGAACCATCTATTTATTGTGATGAAAATCTAGAAAGTATTGCAGAGAAAGTGGAGCTTGAAGTAATTTCTTCGGAACTAATTCAATCATCTATTGATAATATTGAGTTTGAAGAACCCGAAGAGTAATAGTATTCCATTGCTAGAGATAGACAAAGAAGGACAGTGAAGCCTCCATAGAAATATGGGTCCTCAAATTTGTTGCTCATGCTATTTCAATTGCAGAGTTCATAAAGTATAGTGAGCCTAAAACCTACAAAAAAGCCATTTCTTCAAAAGATTCAACAAATTGGTTAGTTATTAATGAACAAAGAGATGGAATCTCTTGAAAAGAATCAAAATTGGGAGTTTGTCAAGCTACCAAAAGAAAAGAAAATTGCGGGTTGTAATTGGGTTTTCAAAAGAAAGGAAGGTATTCTTGGAGTTGAAGACATCAAGTTCAAAACTCATCTAGTTGTTAAAGGCTATAGTCAAATCGAGAGAGTTGATTTCAATGATGTGTTCTAACCCGTCATTAAATACAGCTCTAATCGAATTTTTCTTGTGTTAATTGCTATGCATGACTTAGAATTGGAACAACTCGATCTGAAAATAGTTTTCTTGCTTAGTGAACTTGAAGAGAAAATCTATATGGCTCAACCAAAGGGTTTTCAATTTGATGTAAGGAAGATCATGTTTGTCTATTGAAAAAGTCTATACATGGCTTGAAACAATTGCCTAGACAATGATGTAAAAGGTTTGATTCATTTATGGTGCAAATTGGCTATTGTAGGAGCAAATGTGATAGATGTATATATTTGTACAAACTTTCAAGTGGCTCTTTTATTTATCTGTCATTATATATTGATGATATGTTGATTGCAGCTAAAGATAAATATGATATATAGAATTTGAAGGCATAGTTGGGCACTGAATTTAAGATAAATGATTTAGGTGCAGTGAAGAAAATCTTAGGCAGGAAATTTAGCGAGATCGAAATAGGGGAAAATTCCAAAAAAGCTACGTCAAGGAGGTATGAGATCATTTTGGCATGAAAGATGCCAAACCAGTGGTAGTCTCATATATGCCATGGTTTATACTCGACCCGACATTTCACATGATGTTAGTGTGGTATGTAGATATTTATCATGCCTATGCAAAGTTCATTACCAAGCTGTGAAGTGGATTTTGAAATATTTGAAGGGTGCTTTTGATTTTGGTTTAGAGTTTGGGAAAGCTAGGGACAGTTTGACAAGATATGTTGATTTTGATTATGCTAGTGACCTGGATAAGAGGAGGTCTTTGACCAGGTATATCTTTATTATTGGAGGTTGTGTAGTTAGTTGGAAAGCTACTTTGTAATATACAATAGCTTTGTCTACAACAGAAGCAGAGTATATGACTATTGCACAGGTAGTTAAAAAGGCCATATGGTTAACAAGCTTATTTGAAGAGCTCAGTGTGAATCATGGCATGACTGTTGTCCACTGTGATAGTCAAAGTACTATACATCTTGCTAAAGATCAAATATGTCATGAAAGGACAAAGCACATTGATATAAGATATTATTTTATTCAAGATATTCCTGCTAATGGCTATATTAAGGTCTTAAAGATTGGTACAAAAAATAATCCAACTAATATGTTGACGAAGCCTTTGCCTAATTCCAAATCAAGCATTACTTGGATTTGTTTAATGTTTGTTGCAACTGAGTTTTACTCTAATGGGATGAGAAGATTGTTTGTTACTTATGCAAAATTCAAGCCAAGTTGGAGATTTGTTGAGTATATCTTGAATTTTTTTATGTGCTTAGGCCAACGTTAAGGCTTGAGGACAATATAAATATTTTTTTCTCAAATTATTAGGTTAAGAAATTGAGATAGAAAAAGTCTTAGTTTTTCCACCTTTTTTGATCCTTGAAATTCTATAGTGGATTTTGCTCGCCCCCCCGGTAATTTTCTGCAAAGGTTTCCACGTAAATCTGGTGTCCTTTTCTTCTTCTTAGTTTCAATTTTGTTTTAGTTTCTGCATCTGCCATAACAACTACACATCTAACGAGATTGAGAATGAGTATGCACAATAGGTGCATCTAGAGCATTGAAAATGCTCTGTCTATTTTTTGGGAAAACATTTTACTCATTGTTTGGCATTTGGTTCACTTAGGAAGATTAGTCAATTGAAAATGTTTTCCTAGTCACTGGAAAACCTATGCTTAATTTCAGGACTCCTTGAAAAGTTGCAAATTATTTTTCAGAATATGATAAGATATTAGCACTTGAATTCAAAATTCTATGTTGGGCACAAAAACCCAATACTAGTTCTTAGGTCCTTGGTGTTCTAGGCCAAGTTTCTAGTGCCCAAACCTGAGTCATCAAGGGGCAAGCCCCTAAACTCAATGCCCATGCCTAGCGACTCGACGCACATGCTCAAATCTTGACACCCTTGTACAGGTCCATTGAGGCATAGATCGAATCCAGTGCTTGGACCTAAGTCCATTGAGACCAAGCCTTGGTCCATAAAGGTCAAACGCAAGATCCGATACATGAGCTCGGATCCTTAACACTCAAGCCAAGGTTCACAAAGGCCATGCCCACATCCACAAAGGTTGGGCCCGAGCCATCATGGCCAGGTTTGGGACCCTAGTGCCTACACTTAGGTCTATCAAGGTCAAGCTTGGAACTAGGATGCTCGTGCCTTGATCCTAGTGCCAAGTTGGGGTCACGACCAGACCTAGGACATTAGTGCCCATGCCCAATCTCTCGACTGCCTGCTATTACTAGGACATTAGGCCCATAATAAATAACGGAAAATATTTTCCAGCTTATTTTCGGATTTCAACCAAATATTGGAATAATATTGTTGTGGTTACTAGTGCATAAATAGTGTATGTCTATATAGGAAAATCAAATTAGATTTTTCATAATAAATAATGGAAAATATATTTCATTTCATTTTCAGGTTTCAACCAAATACTGGAAAAATATTGCCATTTTCCCAAAAAAAAATAACTTCTTGAAAAATATTTTCCAAAAATGACACATTTTTAACAAAAAAAAGAAGAAAAGTGATAATCGCAAACAAATTAAGCACAAGGATGCTGAGTATCTGAGCCAGAGAATGACAAATGAACCGGTATAGAGCACTTCGAACAGAGAAAGCTTTAGAATTGGTTGTGAAAGTGGCAAGCCAGCCACTGGTAGCGATAGCTTGCGGACCGAAGAGGATCAGGAGACATGAAGAAGCCACTGGAAATTCGGGAAAAACCGAGAATCAGTACCACTAGCCAAATCAAACATGGAGGGAGAAGACTTAGCTTTCATTCTCGTTGTCATGGTCAAGTGATATAGAGCTTGAAGCAATAAATCTTATGCTCGATCGAACTCCATTTATCATTGTTGCAAATTGCTTTCATGGAGCAGTGAAGCATGAACAACTGCTGCGAGCTCTTTGGGTCGAAAGCTAGTAGGACAAAGGACCTGTCACGCGGCCATGAGAGACGGCTTACGATGGCGATTAGCAATGTTGGGCCTTTGATGTTTAAGCCTTTGGACCCATCTAGCTACTTTCCTTGAAATTGGATGGGCGCTACATAAATTAATTCATAGGTCGAGCCCCATGAAGCTAACATGAATTGGATTAACGGGTTGTGGGTTATGTTGCCGGAAAAAAATTATCCAGAAAATCTTTAAAAATTTTGCACTTTTAAACTTTTCATTTTTTTTTTGTAAGATTAAACTTTTCAATTTTTCTATGACCAAAGAAAATTACTTTTCAATTTTGCCAGTTAAATCCTAAAACTTTTTACTTTTTTGACCAATTTTGGCCTAACTTTGCTTACGTGGATGCTAATGATTCAATATGGTACAAGCCAATGCTGACATGAAAATTTTTAATAATTAATACAAATAATTATTTATTTATTTATTATCTTTTTTTTTTTTTTTTTTTTTTGGTTCACTTCTTCTTCTTCCTCTAGTAGGTCATTGGGCCTCGACCATGTTCAACATCTAGGCCGAGGCAAGGGTCAACGAGGTTGATGTTGTGACATCCTGATTTTCGACCCCATCCTCGATAATATAAATTGGGCTTGTCATCAACGCGCCTATGGCCTTTTTCTTTGAGCTGATCACTCACAAAATAATTAATCTATCTGATGAAGCTGTTAAGGGATATGAACGTAATCAACTTGAGAATTCAACCAAAAATCGACTGCTTGACTGTGCTAATCAATAAGGGTTAATACGGCACCGTTAAAATCGATTAGAGACCGGAGATAGGTCAATTCGATAGAAGCATGTAATTAAATTGTGGGTAATTCCACCTAATTGTAAAATTCATGTTGAATGGCATTAAATCAACTTTTCTGTCGATTCTATACCATGTGCCCGTAATTGAAACCTTGAGATTTTTATGACAACCGAGAGTTGCTGATGTGTCGAAGATGCACAATGTGGATCGAAAATAATCAATCACAAGTCAAATGCACTAAAAATTCCTAAAAGCTACCCGGTATATTAGGTCACGCTAAAATCGCGTCCAATCGAAATTAACCACGAAATTGAACCCGATTTCAGGAATTGAAAGTTTTGGTGTGTCACAATTTATTTTTGGGATGTCGACTCATCCTTTGAAGAATTTTCGCCGAAAAATCAAAATTTGGTAAAATTGGATCAAGAATTCGGAGGGGCCTCCTTGAATGGATTTTTGAGCTACCAAAGTGAAGTAAAGTGAGGGAAAATGGTGGAAATTTGTTTGGGCTGTCCCGTTTGCATTTATGGTCACCAAATTGGAGTTAATTGGTGTGAATTTGAGTTTATTTGGGAGGGAAAGACATGAAATTCGTAGGGCCATGGGGGTTGCAACATTTGGGCATCAACCTTGACTTGTTGGAGAAGATTTGGAGGGGAAATGGTTGCCGGATCAAGGCTGAAGACTTTAGGGGCTTCTACTCAAGTGTTTAGGATATTTTGGGTGGACTTTAAGGACTCCTTGTCCCCTCCTTCCTAGCAGCAGCCCTATCTTCTTCTTCATTTGCTTCTTCTTTATTTTGATCTCTCTCAACCTTCGTTTTCAGGAAAGCAACCAGCCACCACCCCTACAAGCTGAGCTAGCCACCGCCAGGGCTCACGCCAGTTCGCCCAAGCAACCCGTATGCCTGCCGGTCGCCCACGAGCCCGTCCCCATTTGAGCCAAGCTATCACAAGTCCAGTCCACCAACTGTGTGTCCGCCGTCCAGCCCGCCGGTTCTCGTCGCAGCCTCTAGTTGCCCTTGCCGTCTACCCGAGCCATTCCAGTTGCCAACAATAGCTCAACTCGACCAAGTCGTCGTCCATTGCCCGCCTAGCCGTCCGCCACCCTCCTTCTCACGCAAGCCCTCAGTCCAGCTTAACTAAGCAACAAATCTCACATTGGGTGCTAAATTATGCAATTGGATGATGATTGATAATTTTGATTTATTACTTCAAAAATATGCAATTTTGGTATTTATTTAGGAAAAAACCGAGTATCGAGTTTTGACACCAAAAATGTTTTTAAGTACTATATAAAATCATGGGAATTTTAAAAGAGATGATATCACAATTTATGGGTCGATCCGACCGTGTGCCCACGCACAATTATTTTACCGTGTGTTTTTAATATGAAGAAAATAGGCCAAGTATATTATTTAAATTAAGGCATTTGAGTGTAAAGAAAGATGTCCCTAGTGAAGATTAGATGTGCGTGTGATTGCTATGAGAACCCATCACCCGATGAAGGTCGGGTGGGCGATTCTCCTATATGGAATGCCCCACATCAATGGATGTTGGATCGCAATAGAGGCCAGACTGATACTTTTCGCGAATGCCGTCTAGAGGTAGACGTTGCCATACTCGATGAAGCAAGACAACGCCTCGCTATGCCGGAGGACTGTCAACTGTTGAGTTGGAATTGATCAATGGGTCTTAAGAATTGGGACACGCATGGATGATTGATATAACCGTGCCTGATTATGGGATGAAATTGTGTGACACATAATGAGACATGTCATAACAATTTGGCCTTATAATCGAAACCCATGTAATTGATTGAGATATAAATTGAAGTGTTTCAATTGTTGAGTGCAATTATGGTATGCGTATGTTATATGAGCTGTACTAATGTGCAGGAAAGGGGCTAAGGCGAGGTAAGTCTTATATGATGTGTGTATAGACTACCTCTAATTGTATTACATTCCTAATCTGGGTTTAAGGTGTAGACTCGCTTAGACATTGTCACACCCCATCGTGGCTTACAATTTTCAGGTCCCTAGATAGAGGTACGACAAGTTCGATATGAGGTTCCGTAAGTGATGGATTTTGAGCACACCTTCTTCCCTATTCCCGGGACCACCTTGACCCGAGAGCTAGTTGAGTTCGTGGTATCGGTCGATGAGGGCTTACCTCAATTGGTGTCCCACCGATTCATAGCATGGTTCATTGGCTTTTCTCAGGGGGGTAAGGAGGGTCCCCTTCAGGGTTTCGACGGGTCACCCAATGGATCTCAACACTCCTGCTGGTGTCGTGGTGGACCTGAAGCCCATGGCTGTAGAGCCCGGAGTTTAGATAGCTTAGTAGCTCCTTTTTGAGTTAGACCGTTTTGTATATGACCTGGTTTGTTTATAAAATATGTTTTGTTTAAATTGATTGTCCTACTTTTCTATCCCATATTTGTTTGTTTGTTGTTTGGAGATTGTTTAATTCGCTTTTGCTTGTATAATAAAATGAATGTAGATTGTTTTATGGGTCGAGGTTCGAGGGGTGCTCAAGTGGTTCAGAGCTGGTTAGTGTTTGGAGTGATAATTATGAGTCTTGGGTGGAAGGCCTTTTTTGATGATGCATGTGGTTGATAGCTTATTGGTAGATTGTTTTATGGGTCGCTCAATTTCTAATTCTGTGTGGAATTGGAAAGCAAGTTCTATAGAGAGTCTACATCATGAGTGACTAGGAGCAAAGAACTCCTAGGAAGAGGTTAGTGACATATGCCACTCGGGGTAGGATGTCGACAAGGGTCGGTACTCGAGGAAGAGTACCGGCTCGGGCTAGCACCAGTAGGATAGCACCGTTGTAGGTCAGTGTTGGTGTAGTAGCACCTGGTGATCCTAGAATTGATGGGATCGTGCAAGTGCTTGAGACGTTGGGAAACGTGGTAGGGCAGTAGGCCTAAAATCAAGCCACTGTTGCCGCTGTTATAGCCGCCGCTACCACCACCGCTACTGTTGCTGCCATTGCTGCTGCCACACCTGCTGAGGTTCCACCTAGGAATGTGATTGCTAACCGACCGATGCATAAGCTCGTAGAGCAATTTCTAAAGTTGAATCCACCAAGGTTCACAGGAGAAGGTGATCTCGTGGCTGCAACTCTTTAGATCCAAGAGTTGGAGAAAGCCTTCACATTGCTAACGTGCTCAGAGGAAGAGAATGTGGTCCTTGTAGTCTATCAGCTACAGGGAAATGCAAGTACTTGGTGGAGGGCCACCAAAGGAAGTGTATTTCCAAAAGGCGTGGTTCCGGTGTGGAACGCCTTCGTTAAAGCTTTCAATGGGAAATATTTCTCTAGTTGTGACAAGGAACATAAGATGGCAGAATTTTAGTGCCTTCATCAAGGTCTAATGTATGTGGACCAGTACGAGGCGAAATTCACCGAGTTATCCCAATATGTGCCAAGACTGATTGAGGATCCTAAGGACAAAGCGAGAATGGCCTCCAACCAAAGTTGAAAGATCCACTGGTGCCATTTGATTTGAAAGATTACAATGAACTATATGGACGGGCCTAGCTGATGGAGAGGAACTTGAACAAATGAGCCACCATATTTGGGTCGCGGTTTGAGTCAAACAGGGATGGAAATCGATTTAGGAAGAACCGATGACCAAAGGAAGGTATCCTATTCCACCTAACAAGAAAGGTGGAATTGGAAAGTCAGCGTTAAATTAGAATGGAGTATGTCATTTCTGTGGAAGACAACATGGATCGACCCCATGCCATTCAAGGATAGGTGTTGTTATGGATGTGGCCAATAGGGTCACCTAGCTAGAAACTATCCGCACAAGCAAATGGGACCATAGCAGTTGTTGCCACCGCCGCCGATGGGTCAAAATAGAGGGTATGTTCCATAGAATACACCGCAAGGTGGTTTGAACCAACCTCTAGCACAGGAAAGAGTGTACGCCATCACCCGATGACAAGTAGAGGACTCACTTGACGTGGTCATAGGTACGGTCTCACTGAACGACTACGCTGCTTAGGCTTTATTTGATCTTAGAGCTACACATTCATTTATTGCTGAGCAGTACGTTAAATTGATAGGGTTGAGTCCTGAATTGTTGGGGTCAGTTATCAACATATCTACCCTGTTAAAGGATAAGGTGTTATTTACAGTAGGTTGTCCTAGTTGCAAATTGGTTACTGGTGAGTGAGAGGAAATGATAGATTTGATTGTCCTAGCCATGTATGATTTTGATGTGATCCTAGAGCTATACATTCATTTATTAGCATGGACTGGCTCACCAAGCAATAAGTTATAATAAATTGTTATCGTAAAGCAATTTAATTTAACCCGTTAGCAAGTGAAAATTTTGAGTTTATTGGGTGTCGAGGAGGACCCTCGATAACCTTAATCTCGTTGCTTGAGGCAACTCGTTTGTTAGACGGGGGTTGCCAAGGTTACTCGGTGACTATCGTGGATATGACAGTTGAAGAGCCAAAGATGGAAGACATTATAGTGGTACAGGAGTTTGATGATGTGTTTCCGAAGGAATTACCTGGTCTGCCCCCAGAGAGGGAGATTGAGTTGGCCCCTGGGACGGAGCCAATCTCTAAGGCTCCTTACCATATGGCATTGTCAAAGTTGAAGGAACTGGAGGTGCAGATGCAGGAGTTGTTCAATAAAGGATTGATACATCCCAATGCATCGCCTTAGGAAGCACCACTCCTATTCGTGAAGAAGAATGATGGTGTGTTGCGTCTTTGCATCAACTATCAGCAACTCAACTAGGTGACGGTCAAGAACAAGTACCTGCTACCGAGGATTGACAACTTGTTTGACCAGTTACAAGGAGCGTCAATATTTTCTAAGATCAACCTAAGGATAGGGTACCATCAGCTGAGGATCAAAAAGGAAGACATACCAAAGACAGCGTTTTGTACGCGTTACATCCATTATAAGTTCATTGTAATACCGTTTGGTTTGACTAACGCCTAGCTACTTTCATGGACCTGATGAATCATGTATTCAATGAGTATTTGATCAGTTCATGATAGAATTCATTGACGACATCCTGGTGTACTTGAGAAGTCCTGAGGAGCACGAAAGACAGTTGAGGATAGTGCTTCAAACTCTGTGAAATCATGGACTGTATTTAAGTTCAGTAAGTGTGAGTTTTGGTTGACTCGTGTGGCTTTCTTAGGTCACGTGATTTTAGGTGAAGGGATTTCCATGGACCCGACCAAGATTGAAACAGTTATCAACTAGCCAAGACCGACGACAATGACAAAAATAAGAAGTTTCTTGGGTTTGGAAGTTATTACAAACGATTCGTGGAAGAATTTTCAGCAATAGCCATGCCAATAACTAGATTGTTAAAGAAGGAAGAGAAGTTTGTATGGAAAAATAAGTACGAGTGTAGTTTCCAAGAGTTTAAGTAGAAGCTGACTACCACACAAATGCTGACAATTTCGTTTGGTCCTAGAGAATACGAGATCTATAGTGATGCATCGTTTAGAGGACTGGGTTACGTGTTGATGTAACATGCTAGGGTTGTTACATACACATCCCGTCAGTTGAGACCTCATGAGCTGAATTACCCAATGCATGACTTAAAACTTGCAACGATTATATTTGCTCTAAAGGTTTGGAGACATTACTTATGTGAAGAAAGATTCTAGATTTTCACAAACCATCAGAGTCTCAAGTATATTTCTCTCAGAATGAGTTGAATATGAGATAGCGTCATTGGATGGAACTTCTCAAGGACTACAATTGCGACATCCTGTATTATCCTGGAAAAGATAACAAGGTCGCAAATGCGTTGAGTTGAAAGTCTTCAATTGCACATATGGTGATTCAAGAGTGGATCTTACTTGAAGGAGCCCGAGATTCGGTTTTCAAATTTGAGGTAAGCCACCTTTCAAATCTTATGGCCACCCTAAGAATTGAACCGGAAGTGTAAATCAGAATTAAGACACTACAAATGATAGATCCGAAGATCCAGAAGATTCTGCAAGAGGATGCAGAAAAGAGAAAGACTGATTTCTAGATTTCTGAAGACGAAACACTAAGGTTTTTTGGACGATTGTGTGTACCTGAAGATGTGAAGCTTAGAGAGGAGATTTTGTCAGAAGCTCACCGTAGCAATTACAGCATTCATCCAGGCAGTACCAAAATGTATTAGAATCTGCATCAACATTATTAGTGGACCGGTATGAAGGCAGATATCGCCAAGCATATCGCCAACTGTCTGACATGTCAGTAAGTGAAAGCACAGCACTGTAAGTAGGAGGATTGTTGCAACCTTTTGAAATTTCCAAGTGGAAATGGGAACACATCACAATAGACTTTGTGATGGGCTTACTAAGGAGTCAGCAAGGTAATGATTCCATATGGATTGTGGTTGATAGGTTGATGAAGTTTGCTTACTTTATCATCATACGAGAGGACTTTGCCTTGAATAGGTATGCAGAGTTGTATATGTGTCAGATAGTTTGACTTCATGGAGTGCTAGTAAAAATTACGTCAGATCGAGACCTAAAGTTTACAGCAACTTTCTGGAAAAGTTACAGACTACCTTGGGAATAAAGCTGCAATACAGTACGGCCTATCATCCTCAAACGAATGGCCAGTTTGAGAGGACGATTCAAACCCTCGAGGACATGCTGTGAGCTTGTGTGTTGGACTTTAAAAGAAGCTGGGTGGAACAGCTTCATCTAGTTGAGTTTGCCTACAACAACAGTTATCAACATAGTATTTAGATGGCACCGTTTGAAGCGTTGTATGGCAGAGCATGCAAAACTCCAGTTTGTTGGGATAAAATTGGAGAACAGAAGATTATTGGCCCAGAGTTAGTTCAACAGTTAGTAGATGCAGTCACAATTATTCGAGAAAAACTTGAGACTGCTCAGAGTTGCCAAAAAAGTTATACAGATAAGTGTCGAAGACCATTGGAATTCCAAGTTGGTGAACACGTCTTCCTTAAGGTGTTACCAATGAGGGGTACTTAATGCTTCGGTAAGAAAGGGAAGCTGAGTCCGAGGTACATCGGTCCCTTTAAGATTCTGAAGAGAATAGGGACTTTAGCGTATCGTCTTGCATTGCCGCCGAGACCAGCATAAGTGCATGACATCTTCCACATGTCGATGTTAAGAAAGTATGAGCCTAACCCAACCCACGTGCTGAATTTTGGAGAGAATTAGACATGGACGACAGAGTGTTGTACGTGGAGAGACCAATTCAGATTGTGGATTGGAAAGAACAAGTATTTCGTACCAAGACAATCTTGTTAGTCAAAGTGGTCTGGCAACACCACGGGACGGAAGAAGCAACCTGGGAAAGTGAATACTTGAAGAGACGACAATACCCTCACCTTTTTGAATAAGATTTGCAATAGTTTAAATTTCGAGAACGAAATTTTTATAAGAGGGAAGAGTTGTGACATCCTGATTTTTTACCATGTCTCGATAATATGAATTGGGCTTTTGATCAAAATGACTATGGCATTTTTCTCTTAGCTAATCACTTTCGAGATAACTAATCTATCTAGTGAAACTGTTAAGAGAATATAAACCTAACTGACTTGAGAATTCAACCAAAAATCAACTGCTCGATTGTGCTAATCAATAGGGGTCAATACGACACCGTTAAAATCGATTAGAGACCGGAGATAGGTCAATTCGACAGAAGCATATAATTAAATTGTGAGTGATTTCACCCAATTGCAAAATTCATGTCGAATGGCACTAAATTGATTTTTCAGTCGATTCTGTACCCCGTGCCCGTAATTGAAATCTTGAGATTTTTACGAAAATCGAGAGTCGCCGATGTGTCAAAGATACACAATGTGGATCGAAAATAATCGACCACGAGTCAAATGCGCTAAAAATTCCTAAAAGCTACCCAATAGGTTAGGTCATGATAAAATCGCGTCTGATCGAAATTAACCATGAAATTAAAACCCAGTTTTAGGAATCAAAAGTTCTGGTGGATCACAATTTATTTTTGGGACGTCGACTCATCCTTTGAAGAATTTTCGGCAAGCCTAAATTTTCAGCAAAAAATCAAAATTCGGCAAAATTAGATCAAGAATTCGGAGGGGCCTCCTTGAGGGGAAATAATGGAAATTTGTTTGGACTGTCCCCTTTGCATTTATGGTCACCAAATTTGAGTTAATTTGTGCAAATTTGAGTGGATTTGTGAGGGAAAGACATGAAATTCATAGGGCCATGGGGGCTGCAACATTTGGGCATCAACATTGGCTTGTTAGAGAAGATTTGGAGGGGAAATGGTTGTTGGATCAAGGTTGAAGACTTTAGAGGCTTCTACTCAAGTGCTTAGGATATTTTTGGTGGACTTTGAGGGCTCTTTGTCCCCTCCTTCCCAGTAGTAGCCCTATCTCTTTTCTTCCTCAGCTTCTTCTTCATTTTGATCTCCCTCAACCTTCATTTCTAAGAAAGCAACTAGCCACCACCCTTGCAAGCCGAGCTAGCCACCGCCAGGCCTCACACTAGTTCGCTTGAGCAGCCCGCACGCCTGCCGGTCGCCCACGAGCCCATCCTGTCCGAGCTAATCTACCGCGAGTGCAAGCCACTAGCCATGCATCTGCCGTCTAGTCTGCTAGTTCCCATCGCAGCCTCCAGTTGCCCCTGCCGTCTACCCGAGCCATTCAAGTTGCCAGCAGCAACTTAGCTTGACTAGGTCGTCGTCCGCTGCCCACCTAGCCATCCGCCACCCTCCTCCTCCTTGCGCAAGCCCTCGGTCCAGCTCAACTCAACAACAAATATCAGCTTGGGCTGAGACTTGTTGGCTGGTTTTCAGCCCTTTCTGAGTCTCCTCGAGTGTTGCCATAGACTCGAGTTGTGGTCGCCATTGCGTCGTCGTCGCCGTGAACCGGTTTATTTGCTAATCTTGTGAGTTTATCTCCTAAATCTTAATTAGGAGGTTAATTATGCTTAAGGTGGATTAGTGAGTTAATGAGGGATTAGTGAGGGTTAGTTCTTATAACTAGATTAGTTAGAATAAATTAGTTACCTAGACTAGGTGGTTAGATTATTTAGTTAGGTTATTTAGATTAATATAGTTAGTTTAGCTTAATTAGTTTAGTTAGTTAAATTAGATTAGGCCGGTTAGGTTATGTACATTTAATTTAGTAGTTTAATTTAATTATCTTGCAATTTATTTAATTATGTATTAATTAACGGAAATTATACTGGGATAGCCGATCGTCAAAATTTCATACTGGTTATCGTGGTGAAGTTAGTTTGTGCAATTGAGTGTTAAATTATGTAATTGGATGCTGATTGATAATTTTGATTTATTACTTCAAAAATATGCAATTTTTGGTATTTAATTGAAAAATACCAGTGTCAATTTGACACCAAAAATGTTTTTAAGTAATATATAAAATCGTGGGATTCTTAAAAGAGAGGATATCGCAATTTATGGGTCGATCTGACCGTGTGCCCACGCACAATTATTTTACCGAGCGTTTTTAATATGAAGAAAATAGGCCAAGTAGATTATTTAAATTGAGACATTTTAGTGCAAAAAATAATGTCCTTAGCCGAAATTGGATGTGCGTGTGATCACTATGAGAACCCATCACCCAATGAAGGTCGAGTGAGCGATGCTCCTATATGGAATGCCCCACATCAACAGATGCTGGATGGCGGTAGAGACCGAAAGGATGCTCTTTTAGGAATGCCATCTAGAGATAAACGTCGCCGTGCTCGATGGGGCGAGACGTTCAGCTATGCCAGAGGACTGCCGATTGTTGAGTTGGAATTGTTCGATGGCTCTTAAGAACTGGGACACGCATGGATGATTGATATAACTGCCCCTGATTATGGGATGAAATTGTATATTACGGAATAAGATGTGTCATAACGATTTGGCCTTATAATCGAGATGCCTGTGATTGATTAAGATATAAATTGAAGTGTTCCAATTGTTGAGTGCAATTACGATATGCGTATGTTATATGAGCTGTACTAACGTGGAGGAAGGGGCTGAGGTAAAGTAAGTCTTATATGATGTGTGTATAGGCTGCCTCTAGGTGTATTACCTTCCTAATCGAGGTTTAGGATGTACACTCACTGAGACATTGTCTCACCCCATCGTGGCTTACAATTTTCAAGTTCCTAGATAGAGGTATGACAGGTTCGATATGGGGTTCCGCAAGTGATGGATTTTGAGCACACCTTCTTCCCTATTCCCGGGACCACCCTGACCCGAGAGCTAGTTGAGTCTGTGGTATGGGTCGATGATGGCATACCTCAGTTGGTGCCCCACCGATCCACGGCATGGTTCATTGGCTTTCCTCAAGGGGGTCGGGAGGGTCCCCTTCAGGGTTTCGACGAGCCTCCCGTTGGGACTGGGGAGTGGGAAGTAGGTCACCCAATGGATCTTGACACTCCTAATGGTGTCATGGTGGACCCAGAGCCCATGGTTGTAGAGCCCAGAGTTTAGATAGCTTAGTAACTCCTTTTTGAGTTAGACCCTTTTGTATATAGACTTGGTTTGTTTATAAAATATATTTTGTTTAAATTGATTGTCCTACTTTTTTATCCCATGTTTGTTTATTTGTTGTCTGAAGATCATTTAATCCACTTCCGCATATGCAATAAAATGAATGGGTCGGTGACGTGTCCTGAGAATGTCGTAATTTGATCGACCACCGAGAGATGTGCGCGCGCTCGAGGTTCGGGACATGACAGGCCATTGGCGAGGCTCACCTAACGCTAGTGAACCCAACCCCGCTATCACTAGGTGAATTCTGGTCTCGCCCATCTGACCCATGTACACATAGTCCATTGCTCTAGAGAAGCAAATCAAGCCGCAGATTGGGTTGCAAAAGCATACCAACTCAAAACCCTTCCCCCAAGATGGACATTCGATCCCCCACAATCCCTTTGGAATATTTTGTGCTCAAACACCCACATGTCATTTTCATGTTATCCTCACTTTGATTAATGAATGAATGCACTATTTTAGACCAAAAAAAAAAAAAAAAAAACTGGCAAAATTGAAATGTTTATAACTAAATTGACAAACGTGCAAAAGGTTTAAGACTTTTTGGACAATTTTCCCAAGTTGAGAAGGTTTTTGAATGTGAGATAACACTCTCGTGTGGTTGATATAGTGCCATCACTTCCCTAGTGCACATATCAAAGAAACTTCTCCCTCCAAAGACTAGCATGGGAATTTTCAACCGAGCAACAACATTGGTAGCCCACCGAACAAATACATCTGCTACTAGAGAATTCGATCCCTAGTCTTCTAGGATATGCAACCTGCAAGATCGGTTCTTGGAGCAAGCACAAGGCCTCCCAGAATTTGCCCACCAATTCCACCTAATTTTGGCTCGATATGACTACATTTGTATTGTCCAAACCTTCTGGCAACCCTAGCTCAGTTGGATGTCAAACTCCAAACCCAATTGATTGTTTCTTTCGGTTTGTTTCGAAAGAAGGGTCTCCCAAATAGCGGTGGTGATGGTGGTGATTTATGTGCCTCGAGTCACAAAGGTCTTGGCCATGTGCACCATGGGGATCATGTGGCCTTGGGCCATTATTTGCAGAAAGATAATGTGAAATCAGTTACGTCTATGCTTTGCTTCATCTATGGAGATTGCGGAGTTTTACGAAGCTACCTAACGTCCTAATTTGGAAATATATGTCTAAGACCAAATATGCACGTACGCCACAAAATATAGGAGAAGACAAGTCCTCGAAGGGATAAGCTAACTAACCACTGGGGTACCCCAATGGCCATCCTTCCAACATGGAAGGAGGAGGTGAGGGTTCGAATCTCCACCTTCTTAAAGGGGTTAAGGTGGGGACGAATTAGTTTCAGGAGTGGGTTTCGACTTCCACACCCTGTAAGGAGGCAGGACAAAAGTCTGAGAGTGAGAGTTAGCATAAGATTAGAGTAAGACCGACCAAAAAAAAAATATGGATAAGCTAACTCATTCCAACTTCTATCACGAAAAGGGCAATAAGAAATTTTGGAATCACATATCCTCAGGTACAAATTTGCGAGGAAGCACCAGAAATTTCTCCAACATACTGAGGGTACCTAATCTATGAGTATAACATGCCTTAAGCTTCTCACTATGTCAAAGTTTGATGTCAACAATTGTTGACTTTAGCCAATGACAAATCGATGTTGTCGATTTGGTTTGGGTTTAAAAACCTTCAAACCCAACAATGTATAAGGAAAATAACCTTGAGGACCAAAACAATTGGTACCTCTCTATCTTCTCCTCTAGAATTGTTGCCAAGTTGTATACATATCACAAGATCAATGGTGCAACAGCCAAATATGCCATTAACATGTGACCACTGACATAGGTTGAGTTTGTCGTCCTCTTCTTGTCTTTTCACTTTTGCTTGTCTTTCCTTTATTTTTTTGTCTGTAATGTGAAAATACAATCCATTGAATATGAAGTTGCAAAGATCTCTCCACCTTTTAAGTCTCGAGGACAGAAAATTCAGGAAAGGGAAAGTACGCAGGGCATCTTACTGTTGAATTGCAACTACTAGACTAACTCTAATTTCTTCGGCACAAAAGAACTCAAGATCATGTATACTTTTCCTATTACCTCAAAAGAAATGAACTCACATCCTCCACATGGAATGATCACAACTCCTAGAATAAATTCCATGAAAAGAAACAGCGATTCCAGAATTTTTCTCTAAGGCTAAACCACATCAGAATCTGAGAATGGAAGATTTCTATTTCTTCAGTTTTATTCTCCAGAACCAAATATTCAAGATTGATTGCTTCAGGTCATCAATCAGATCTTGTTGTGAGCCGATCTCTGCAGTCTGAGCTCTTGAAGCAAAGCTCCCAAATCCGACCAAGAAGACCCACCTTCTTCCACAGCCCCTTTTGCCATCTCTGCAAGTGCTTTCACCTTCCTTCTCATTTCATCTGCTTCCTCACGCACCAGGACTCTCTTCACTGCCTCCTCCACTCTCTCACTCTTCACGCTGTCCCCGAACAACCTCACCCACTGCTTCACCCCTATGTTGACGCCAATCTTGAGCACCTGGGTCACGAGCTTCTCGTTGAAGAATTGCTCTGCTGCAACTGGCCAAGTCACCATTGGCACGCCGGCTGTGACTGCCTCCAGGGTCGAGTTCCACCCACAATGTGTCACGAAACCCCCAATCGCCTCATGATCAAGAATGAGCACCTGAGGAGCCCAGCCCCTGATGATGAGGCCTTTGTTTCGGATTCTTGATTCATACCCATCAGGCAACCACTCTTCTTTGCCTTCTTGCACATTCGGGTCCTTCTTCACCACCCAGATGAATTGTTGACCTGATGCTTCTAGTCCGACTGCGATCTCGTGAAGCTGAGTAGCATTGAAATTTGCCATGCTTCCGAAGCAAATGTAGATCACTGAGTTGGGTTGCTTTGAGTCGAGCCACTCAAGGCACTCGTGCTGGTCAATGGATGTTTGGTTGCCCCTGTGTGCCTTGTCCTCAGTCTCCTTATTGCACAATGAGAGCGGGCCGACGAACCAGGATCGTCTCCCTAGGAATGTCCTGTAATGGTCAGCATAAGTGGGCTCAAGCTCGTAGAAGCTGTTCATGACGACTCCGAAGCTCCTCTTCTCCGATTCCTTCACCTCGTTGTAGAACTTGGTGAAGTCAGTCTCTTCCCTGAATAAATCCGGCAACTGCATCCTGGACATTGTGATTTCTCCGGGGAAGTTGGGGATGATGAAGGGCTCTGAATCGCATGACACCTTCTTGTGAGGCTCATAGAGCCTCACACATTCTGTGCCCGCAGTGGAAAAGGCACTTGTCCCATGGAAAGCGAGCCTAGGGATTTCGTACTTGGCCACTATCTCGGTTGTCCAGGGGAGGAACGTGTCTGAGATTAGACAATCAGGGGCAAGTTTCTCTATTAGCAGCTCGAGTTGTCGGTCCAGCATCATGATAGCTCTCCTGAATTGCTTGTGTATTTCCACTGTAGTGACCTTGTTCAGATTGTGACAGTCTTCTGGCAAGCCGACCTCTTTCAAGGGCAATGTCACTGTGACAACATTGATGTCAAAGCCCGAATCCTTGGTTTTCGCAATGGATTTCAAGAAGGTGGGCTCGTCATGGGGGGTGGTGATGAGGGTGGACTTGCAGCCTCTAATGGCTAAGAGTTTGGCCATGTCGATCATTGGGATCGTGTGGCCTGGAACCATGACAGGGAAGAAGAAAATGTGAAGCTGATTGTTTTCGCTACCCATTTGTCCTATCATGAGAGTTTCTGCAACAGGAATGGATTCAGGAACGATGCTGGTGAAGCCCAAGAGAGGTTTGGTTGTGATGTTTACATTTGAAAGCTGAGATTTTGCTTTTAGACTTCAAAACTGAGACAAATATATAAGGAGGGGTTTGGTAATAAGAATTGGGTGACGAGAGAAAGACAAGTTTGATTGCTGCTATGCTTAAGATGTTCATAAAATTTCTGATTTGGTGACCAGTTTCCGTGTTTACCATGAATTTTTGTATTGCAAAAGAAAACAAAAATGAAAAAACAGCAGAATGTCCACTCAACATCCTTGTCCCAAACGATGTCATTTTGCCCCCAACTTTTACCTTTAAAACCTTACCAAATAAATAAATAAATAAATAAATAAATAACAGCTAAGTCTAGATTTGGAGTGATTAAGAAAGATGAGTGGATATGAATGTCTTCCAGTCAAGAGTACATAATCTCTTGCATCAAGCACGCAAGTTGTAGGCCAATCAACAAAAAAGGTAATCTACTTGTCGAGTTCTGCATAGACGTCATGCATGACCAAATTGCACATGATGGGGCCTCCCATCAGAATTGGCTGTAGGACATTCAATTTGGAAGACTTTTTTTTTTTTTTTTTTTGGTAAAAGTAAGATATATTGAGATTTGGACAAATATACAAACATCCGGTGCCAAAAACTTACACTCTAGCTGCAACAGCAACAAGAGTGAAAGGGAGCCGAAGTAAAAGCCAAAGGAAACAACAACCAAAACAACACAGCCCAAGGCCGAAGAACAAGCCACACTACAAGCAACTCAACAAACCTCGACTAGCAATAAGAAAGACAAAGAACGAAGAGCCTAAGTAATGACAGGCTCGAGGAGAAGAAACAAAACACACATCCGCTTAAGGAGATGTGGAGGACTACATAAAGACCACGGGGTCGAAACCCCAATTTCTCTTAAGTCTCTTGTTCCTTGGATTACTCGGGACATTCTTAAATGTAAGAGCTTTATCTTTGACAACCTTGATAAGGTGATTCTTCAGGGCTGAGACCACCAAGGCTTCCCCCCAAAAGATGATGTTATTCCTCTTCTTCCAAATGAGGTGGCACATGGTACCAATGGAGAAACACGCAATACAATGGAAGAAACGTTCAATTTGGAAGACTTTCATTACTTTCTCTACAAGGAAATGTCCCTTCGAAATCAAAATAATAAAATGCAAACATCTCAATTGCCAAAACTTGATACGGATGGATACATAAGTGCCAAAACTACCAAAAAGCACACTTAAGTGCCAATTTTTTCAATAATTGTATACTTAAATGCCAATTCCAATGAAACTTGCCAAAAATCTAACAGTGCGTTATTTTATTCATAAAACCAATCTACATTACTTGCTAGAATGTCCACTCAACATCCTTGTCCCAAACGATGTCGTTTTGCCCCCAAATTTTACTTTTAATATAAATATTAATTAAATTAAAATTGAAAGAAAAAAAAAAAAAAAAAAAAAGGAAATCAGATTTGAGGCTTTGGAGGCCCTCGCCACCGCCGCCCCCACCACAGCCAAAGGTGACCCTTGGCCCCTTTGGGTGAGGGTCAATGGACCCCTCACCCGATTTGGATGAGGGCCACGACCCCTCGCCCCAAATTTGAGCAAGCCCTCATCGATAATCAGCCAAGGTCACCGGCCACTAATCGAGGCCTGACAACTCCAACCAACCCTTGCCCCACCATCACCGGCCCATTTTGGCAATAGTGGAGTGGCAATGGTGAGGTCCTTCATGGCCCCGATGTGATTCCCTTTTTATTATTTTTTAATTTTATTTTAATTAATATTTATATAAAAAAATCCAATTTTGACTAAAACAACATTATTTTGGGCTTATCTTGCTACATCAACGTCACATAGATAATTTTTTTTTTAAGATTTGCCACACTAGTTAAAAATTTCGCCGAAAAAAAGCCACATCAACCGTTTGGCCATAAATTCTCACTATTGGTAGAGCTATTAAATGGGTGGGTCAAGTCAAGTTTGGGTCAGGTCATTAATGGTCTGACCCAAATTCACCCATTAACCCATTTATAACCCATTTATGCCTAATGTAAATTTTTCGACCCATACCCAACCCGACCCGACCCGACCCGACCCATACCCAACCAATACTCGACCCAACCCATATTAATAAAATATTTTATTATTTAATCAAATTTAGAAAAACTTATTCCTATTTTTTTTAAGTTATATTACTAAAATACTTTATTTCTTTATATATATATTTATATTTAAAATTGTATTGCTAAAATAGTTTTATACAATACAAATTTAATGGATGTCGGCATTGGGCGAGCTCGAACCCCTCGCCGGACATCGACGAGGCCTCTGCCTCACCAAATCTAGTGAGCTCGAGGCTCACCGGCGAGTTCGAGGCTCGTTAGATCGGCGAGGCTCCCCCTCGCCAGATCCGGTGAGCTCGAGGCTCGCCTGGCCAGTCGCCGACCATCGCCGTGCCGGCGACTGGAGGAAGAAGAAAGAAAAGAAAAGGAAGAAAGAAAGAAAAAAGAATATGGGTGCATTAGGAAATTGTAAATGAGTTGATAAATGGGTCTTAAATGGGTCTGCTCTCAGACCCATTTAAGACCCATATATCTCAGTCTTTTTGTTTTTAAAACCCATTATGGGTGCATTTTGAAATAAGCTTGACCCATTAACGACCCATTTAAACATATATGGGTCCATAAATGGGTCAAATGGGTCAATTACCCATTTTGACACCTCTAGCTATTGGCACTTAAGTGTACATTTTGGAAGTTTTGGGACTTATATATCTACCTGTGCTAAGTTTTTGCACTTAGGATGTACTTCTTTCTTTGTATACCTAATATGTGGTCAATGAAGTTTGAAACATTTTTATGTCTCCATCCAACTACAGTGGGAAAAACACAGTGTCGGTGCCCCAACTATTATGTGATGCTCATTTTAAAGATGAAATTTTTCAAACGATTATATATGAGCTGCAAACTTTGAAAATCGGTCATTTCAATGACTCCAATGATTTTAGTTTGCCAAAAAATTTGATACGGTTCGCCAAAGTCACTTAAATACGCATTTTAAATAAGTTTTTGTACTAAAGAGGTCATTTATAACATTTTGCCCTATAATTTATAAAATTAGAAATTGACAAAAGGGCGACATGAGCTAGAAGCAAAAATTGTGGAGCAAGCATTCTCTCCAAATAGTCTCATTTAAAATCACAAAAATCTATTTATTTTCCTAAAAATGAGAAGTGAAATTTTCTCCACCTCTCGTAATTTCGCATTTGTATCTTCTCTGACCTTGCTTTGTTTTGAGATTGAATAAATAGAGCTAAGGACTTGGGAAAATGGACCGCTTCTCTTTGATCAATCATGAGGATTAATGCAAGGGAACATTTGGGAGCCAATTTAACTCCAAGTTCGTCAATGAAAATTCAATAGATTCCATGACGTTGTTCAGTACATAAATTATGCACCACACTATTTTCAAATATTTTGTGTTAAAAGTTCAAAAACGATCATTTTAATGCCAAAACTTTATGAACAATTTAGTGCCCAAACTATTTTGTCTATCGCGCCAACTTTTTCATCTCTAGAATCGCTTAAGTGATTGTTGTGGCACTTGAATGATTTTTTTAACAGTCTTGGCAACAAAGTAAGCATTTTACGATAATTATGACACTAATGCCATCTTATCTTTTTTGGGGTAAGCTATTTTTAGAACAATTTGGTTTGAGTTTTTACATTTGTCGTGATCTTCCCGAAGTAGGATCTAGGGTTAAAGGTAATGTTGAATTGGGACCAATGGTTCTCATATGATGCAGTTTCTCCCAAGCTCTTATCTTACATTATGTCGGGAGGTTCATTTTAAAGTATTAATCTATGAGACTTCTAACTTGTGGGGGAGTTGCCCCTAACTCGTGGGGTTGGTTGTTGGGGTGAGCATCGATCCAAGATCAACCCAGACCAACCATAGACCAGCCCAACCCAGCCAATCCCAATCCAGTTCCCAAAGGGACTAGGGTCCTAGGATCCCTAGATTATGTACTGTGTGGGTTGGTTCTTAATCTTAGAATTTTAGGATTGGTCCAATCGGAAGCAACCCTATACTTAATAATATTATATATATATAATGCTTTTGTCTACTTTAAATTCTAATGCTTCCTCCTATTTTCTTTTTGCAATTCAATTTATCATATAATTAGAAAACAGAAAGAAACCTAGTGCTAATTCAAAAAAAAAAAAAAAAAAAAAAAAGGAACCCTCTTGAGTGAGCCTCACTTGCCCGCCTTGGCCTTGCTCGCCTACTTGTGTGGCCGATCACCTTTGTTCACTTACCTTGTTGCTCGCCTTTTTTTCCTCACCTCGAATTTTCGTTTTTATGGTTTGTTACTTTTAGCAAGAGTAAATATTTTTATTGTTACCTTATCTTGTTTATATTTGATATGTATTAATGTTCATAATTTGGTTGCGTAGTATCACGTTGTTGAAATAGTATGTTTGTCTTATTAAGGAATATAAAAAGTGAAACAAAAAAATGATCAGTTGATTCACCTATATCCTCAATCCCAAGATTAATAAGGTCAGTCCTCAATCCCAAAAACTAAGGACTAACACTGTGCAAGTTGATCCCTCAATTAGGTGCTAGACTAACCCAACCCTGACCATGCTAACCCCTAGCTAGTTGGAAACCAAGTAAAATATGAGATGGTATCTCACTTCTAAAGTCATTTCGGTATAACTTGATTGATTGTTAATAAGTGTCACATGTGGGTATTTTATCCAAATATGAGTCCTAAAGTTATTGTCCATTAAGTGTCCATGCGATATATCTATGTTGAAATAAATCAAAGTCACGCATCAAAAAGGGTAAGAAAGAATAAAAATGCATAAAGCAACCCAATACGAGTCAAGCAAAAAAGCCACCGTGTAACTACGAGATGACTTATACCGGTAGCGACACTACGGTGTTGCAACCTCTTTGGGGCCCTCTCGCAGGCGTGCACAGAGGTTGATGGCTTATTAAGTCTGGCCTTAGTCTGGGCTCTCCCAAACCTACCAATTCACAACTTATAATTTGAATTTTTAACTTGTAAGTTAGTTTTAATTAGGAATCGCCACTAACCGGTTTGCTGGCTCTTGCTGCTAGCCACAACGACAACTGGCAACCGGCCACAAGCGAGATCGAGCTCATCGGCGTCGGGCGAGCTTGAGTCTCACTAATGTCAGGCGAGCTTGAGTCTCGCTAGATCCGGCAAGGCTCAAGCCTCACTAGTCATCGGCGACCTGCTGGCAAGCTCGAGCCTCGCCTCGCCTATCGTCAGCCAACAACCGGCTGTCAACTAAGGAAGGAAGAAAAAGAAAGAAAAAAGAGAAAGAAAAAAATGGAAATATGAAAAATAATTATAATTTAGATTTTTTATTAAAAAACATTTTATAAAGTTTAAAAAAGCCATAGGTTCAAAGTGGGTTTCCTAATAACCCATTTAGACCCATTTCATTTTGTGTTTTACTTTCTCAGACCCATTTCTAACCCATATTTAACTTTCACTTGATCCATATATGATCCATTTAACTAAAAATGGGTCATAATATGGGTTTATGACCCATTTTGCCAGCTCTAGTTATGGCTAGGTGATGCAAACGGATTCAACTTAAGATGTTGTGGAAAACGAGCGATTGAATAATAAAATAAACATAACAAGAAAATATATCGAATACCAAATTTATGTAGTTCCCTACGTCTACAAGATAACAATAACGAATTTCACTATAAATCAAGTGACACATGGAGCTTACAACCATACTCGAGTCATTCAAATACTCTCAATATTTTCTAAGCCCGTATCACACCAAATAACTCACGTAGTGTTTAGCCTTGCAATTTCTCGCAAAATAATCTCTTAATTTTACGAAAAAAATTAACAAATCTTGAACTCACAAAATTTAATCGGCTGACACTAAATCGTTTTGGATGCAATTCATAAACAAAACCAACGCCAAGCATCCGCTTGAATAACGCCCTTCTTTGTTTTTCTGGACACATACGGCACAAAGATCCGCGCTTTGATCAACAACGGCTTAAACTAAAATCCAAGAATATATAAAGATATAAAAACAAATCTCCCAAACCGACTTCTGCAGGGAAAGATTTCCTTATCTTTAATTTCTTCTTATCCCTTTCTCAGACATTGACCGAGTCAAAGTCGAATTCAACATCCCAGATTGACTTTCCAATTCAGCCCAACATCTCCAACGCTTATTGATAATATTGATGTCCGTATATTTCCTTTCTCTATTTTATCTTGGAATCCTTGTCCAACGTGGATTCTTTAACACCGAAATAAAGAATTTGAATTTTAGTGACATATATTTGAGCGTCCACAAAATAATAATAATTTATCTTGATTCAGGTTTCATTCATGAAATTAAATTCGAGACATATTTTAATAATCTCTACATTGACTTAATGTTTCAGCCAAGTCACAATCATTTTGCCAAAAATTCAAACTCTACTGCTACTCTCCCGTAGCCCCTGATGGGCTCAACCGCCACAGATTTTATCTAAGTCCAAACCTTGCTTAAACTTTGTCATAACCAAGGATCTCATCAGAACACCACCTTCACATGCACCTTTAACTACTCCATAACAATTTTCTAATACAACCTCCTCAACCATAGATTAAGCAAAACCATTGTGGGATGTATACATATCAGGAGATCGAACAAGTACTTTGTTAATATTAGTAATTACAACAACTATTGGTTCTATATGCTCCACCTCTCCATGATCACCATATGTGTCGATTACCATGCTAGTACTCGCCACATCTCAGGAATTTCTAATTACAACTCCATCTCCAGCTAAACACCGTTCAAATTTGTATGAACATTGCTAAAATTATTCCTCGGCATAAGTACTGGAAACTCATCAAATGTGACTTCTCTATTGATAACAAGTGAATTTAATTTCAGACACAACAATTGATAGCCCCACCCACCTTGTACATAACCTAAGAACATACACTTTCTTATCATTCTATCAGAATAATTGGTAATGTTACATGACCACACTTCTTCAAGAGTCCAACATCCAATCGCAATTAATAGGGACCTAATTATCAAATAACTCGCTATACTAAGCACATCCGCAAGGAATATCTTAGTCATACTAGTATTAGAAAGTATTTTATGGTCGTCTTTAGTAGTGTTTTGCTTATCAATTTCGTAACATCCTATGGTTCATTAACAATAGTATTGTGTTTCACTATGCTTTCCTTAATGCAGAATTCGTTTTAACAGTTTCAAGCAAAAGTCCATGCTACTACATATCCACACTTGCTTGATCATTTTACCAGTCTCATTTTCAATCAAAGCTCTCAACTACCTTATCCAAACAATAGCATCAAACTCATGCCTAACCACAAACATCCATGTCTTCATTGAGTAGTCATCAACAATTATTAGCATAAATCTAACACTCTTCTTCGAAGGAAACTGCGACAACCTACAAATGTTTCCATGGTTTGTTTGGTAGTCATACTAAATTGCACTTTCTGTCATTGATCTAAATTATAACACATATATACATTCAGTTCATTAGTAATATAACCACATAACACATTTCTTTCACTTAAAATCTTCAAGCCTCTCTTGCCAATGTGTTCCAAACACATATGTCATAATTTAGACTCTTGAACAAATGCATTTGACGTCTTCGATGTGCAATTTGTCACTGTCTCACCTTGCAATTCATGCAAGCCACTGTGCTTGATTCCTTTCATTATATATATCGAGACCCACCTAAATTTAGGGCACTCAAGGAAGTTAAAATCAAGTTCTTCTTCAATTTTAGAACATGCCTCACTCTAGTCAATATCCTTACAATACCATCATGTATTCTAATTCTAACATTGCCAACACCAACAACATCACCTTTAATGGTGTTCCCTAGCTACACTTTACTACTATCCATGCATTCAAAAGTAGTAAACCAGTTTTGATTTGGCGTAGCATGAAAAGAACAACCATCCATCAAACGATGAATCATTAGTGACAAACAAGACAAAATTGGCATCATATGAATTACCTTCAACCGGAACTACAACAACACCTGCAAAATCAACTATAATTCATTTGCCCTTTTTGTTCTTCAGCTTAGGCAATTTCTTCTAAGATGTCCCCTCTTGCCATCAATCCAACAAACAACACCACTAGTCCTAGACTAACTACATTGTATACTACTACTGCTAACACGTGTACTAGTTCTTCCTCTAATTTCACCTACTAAAGCAGCAAATACAAGGTGGCTAAATTCTCTTCTACGGATGTCCTCACTCTGAATAAAATCTCAATCCCCATCAAACGTCAAGCTTGTTCACCTAAAAGAATTACTAGCAGTAGTAATAATAGTATTTTAACTATGAAACAATAGGGATAATAGAATCAAAACACATATGTCATCTTCAAAGTCAACATGAACTAAACTCAATTAATTGGCAATCACATTGAATTCATTGATATGATTTGTAACTGACGCACCTATGCATCTTCAAGTTAAATAGGCATTGCATCAAATAGACCTTATTGATCGCAAATGGCTTCTCATACATATCCAATAGGGCCTTCATCAAATTAGTAGTAGTCTTCTCCTTCATGATTTTAAACGCAACGTTATAAGTCAACTGAGTAACACCCATGGCTAGTCTATCTATTAATTCCCAGTCAGCTTGTTTCATCATCTCTGGCTTTTCTATAGACACGAGCAAGTGCAGTTTCATTTGATAGAGATAATCTTCAATCTGTATCTTCCAAAATCCAAAATTCTTCCATTCAAATCTATCAATTCTTACTTTTCCTTCTTTAGTTATCATTTATTTGCTTCAACTTAGCCAAGCCTAGCTTTGATATTAAATGTTACAGAATGCAAGCGATTGAATAATAGGCTAGGAAAATCATTGTTCATAATCACTGTTCATATCATCTACAATAATTCTCGACTAGGAATCCTAGAGCCTTTATGTGTTTTAAGACCTGTGAGCTTGATCTTTGTTTTTCGTAACCTCTTAATGCCCATAAAAAGTAAAGAGGATGTAATGTTTTAGGTAGAGTCCCTTGAAGTAAAATGTGTGCTTAAGCAAATTCTCTCAATGTCTCTCTAAACACTTCTTTTTCTCCAGCCTGATAAGATCCTCTAAGAAATGTAGCTCGGCTAAGTTAGAGACATTACTATCTTGACATCTTTGAGCATCTTTATGCTCTGATCCAAATTTCTGAGTAGTTCACAGCTAAAAGGCAATCTCTAGAAAGCTTGAACAGAGGTTCGCCTATTGTGGGATAATATACCTACTACAAATGACCTAGTCTTCCCTGGTTCTAAACATAGATTACCTCATTGGTATTAGAGCCATGGTTTCATCTACAACTTGATTAGTTCCATGCGCTCAGATTTTGAATCCAATGTTGAGAAGTTCTTCTCATCATCATGACCGACCCTGAAACTCTCAATGCACTTGTTACACTTACTTCATCTCCATCTCCATCTTCCTCTTCTCTTTCAGACTTTTGTATGTCAAATGCTTCTAAGATTGACTATTTTTACGAGATCTCTTTAGTGATGACACAAAGAAATCTAAAACTCAACTTCCTCTTATGAACCCATATTCTGATTTTGCTAAACCATTTTCATCATTTTCCCCCATCCATTTTATCCGACATCTTATTCATCAAACTCCCAAAGAAGTGAAAGAGTACGCGCAATCCTCCAAGTTTGATTAGTATCCTATTTGAGCCACTAAAAAGGAGTATTTTTTTACTCTCCAAATCCCTATAGAATCTCCCAAGTGGACCAAACAAGGATACTCTCATATCCACTTTGGAGTTGTCCATATTGCACTCACTTTCCATGGCTGAAAAGGCTTGCCAATTGTGGTTAGGATAACACCACTCAACCAAGAAGAGCAAAAGAAAGATAATCCTTCTATCTCCATATTTCATGATATAGACTTTCCCCCTCTTAATCAAAAAGGCTTTGAGCTTTCTTTTCTTATTGCCGAAGAATTTGTTGATCCACAAGCAAGCTACCGTCACTTCCCAAAAATGCTTGTGTTAACTAATTTGAATGATCATGGAAGGCAAAAGAAAACTCCTATTGATGAAACTGTACTAAATTGGCAATTGGAGACTCTTTTGGTGCATAACAATGCTTTCAAAATAATAGACTCCAAAATAGTTAAAGTACAGAAAGAACTAAAAAGATATGATGAGACTACCAAAAAGATGCTTGTGGACTTCCAAAAATGGCTTCATGCCATGGAATCAAGACAGCATTTAGTATATCATTTTCTTGAAAGACCAATAGCCGAAATGGAGAAACTTAAAAGGTAGACCAACTTCTTGGAGAAGGAAATTCAAACCTTCTGATCCATTCCCAACCTTGTCACGAATAGAGTATTCTCTTCCACCACCACAAAGTACTTTGATTTTTGTTGCTCTTATAGAAACCTCTACTAGAAGACACAAAACTGATCTGGTAGAAATGCGAAACCAACTTAGAGAAATGGACCGACTAAGAAAAGAAAAGGGGAAAGAAAAGATTTTTGAAGAATCCTCGACTTCCATAAAGGAGAAGCTATATCCAACATGTTAGAATCATTCCTAAGAGATCTGAGCAATAAGGAGGAAAAAAAGCTTGATCCTATTGTCTTGAATGACTAGATTCAGCCTCCTCCAGCACCAATTCTTCCGATCAATTCAGATTCAGAACGAGATTTGATATCTCTTTCATCCTCATCCTCTTTTTCAATCATTGTTGTTGAATCAGTTCCTATCATACCAACCATCTCTTCAATATTCATGGCTAATCCTCCAGATCATGAGGTGGATTCAAATCCTCTCTATGCTAAAGGTTATCCAACCAAATAACCCATCTCATAATCCAACTTTTTCTTTCAAACAGTTTTTTACTGTTGATGATATTCCTCATTTGAAATGGCCAGAAAGATGTGAAGAATTTCATTCTTGGCTAAACACTCAAAGTCTCACAAATCATGAAAAGCATGAGTCTTACAAGGTTTACTAGAAGCCTTAAACATTGATGTCAATCCATACTAGAAAATGACCAAGTTCAATTCTTGTTTTTCACAGATTTTGGCCAAGCCATGACCACCATCTACTACTTTTTCATAGAAAACTCGCCAATCTTATTAAGCTCAAAAGAAGAGAATATTTCAAAAGAAAATGCTGCTCTCTTCAGAAAAAGACATCTAGATAAGCATCATTGAGAAATGCTCAAATGCTTGTATGGCCTTGGAGCTAATGCAAATCTAAAATAGGTTTTCCAAGGCTCTATTCCTAGAGAGCTTTCCCAGCAAGTTAAGAGATACTTTTCCAACAAATGAAGGAGAATTGTGGATATTTCCTTTGGAGAAATGTAGCAAGAAATCGATCTCTACCTCAATGATTTGTGCCTCAGACGCAAGATGATGAAAACCTACGTTAGAGACAATCAAGAGTTTGGTGGTGCTTGCTCACACCAACATTTGAAGATCAAATGTTCTAAAAAGATTGCAATAGTTCTTGTAAAAAAAACCTTCCAAACATGGATCTAAGCATTTGCGGAGAAAGAAAAAATGTTCATTCCTGCGAAGAAGGAAAGATCACTCAGATCACAAGAAATTAACTTAATGTTACATCTATAACAAAAAATGGTTATTTCACCAAAAATTGCTCTCAAATGAAAAAAAAAAAAAAAGTCAGAACCACTTGATACACTACGTTGAAATTGAAATTGGTGTTTTACTTGAAAATGATGATGTTGAATCATTGTTTTCTGTTGATGAATACCCATCTAAGCAAACTCTTTATGCCATTACTTATTATTAAACCCCAAGTGAAACCGATTCTAATTTAGAATCTGAAGATTTTTTTCCATATATCACTCACCTCTTCAAAACAATACCCTAGTATATATTCTAGTAAAGTCAATTGTCCTCATTTTCCTGTAAAAATCCTCACCTCAAAGTTTGTTAAACCGATTACAATCATTGCTCTTATAAAAACTGATTCTATGTTCAGTATTTCAATTCTACCTCAAGAAATACTTTTTTTACAACTGTACAAACTACACCAGTAACTATCCAGTTCTTCTCTCAGTGTTCTATAACCACTAAAATCTTTTGATCTAGTTTCCCCAATAAAGATTTGATTATTATTGGGATGTTATGACTCAAATTCCTCAACTCCAAATCATCCTTCGAAAAGCCCTTAAGTATAAAGATCAATTCTTTAAATTTGTCAATATCTAATTACTCTTTTCCATCCAAATGAGTTTACTAGATCCAATCATGCAAAAATTGTTAGAATCCTATTCGGAATCTCACTTCAACTTCTCTCAAAAGTGTCCCCATCCTTTGTGGAAAAATCCAAAGTTCTTTATTCACCTTCCTTTAAAAAAAAAAAAATGAAGACATAAATTTCATCAAAGTGAGTCTCATGAGAATGAACCTAGAACATCTTGATGTTGCTTAGAAGGAGTTCTTAGAGCCGCAACAGCAAGGCCATATTGAAATCTCAAATTTCCAATGGGCTTGTGAAGCTTTTTATGCCAATAAATGAGCCAAGCAGAATCGAGGAAAAATGTAACTAGTAATCAATTACCAGCCCCTCAACCTCTTCCTCCAAGATGACAAGTCACTTTGCCTTCTTGAAATTACATTTTTGTTGGATTATCCAAAGCCCACGTTGTTGACACCTAAATTTTTGGGGTTAATTTTTTTTTTTTTGCTAAATAAAAAATAAAAAATCATAATCACATGGCATATAGTTTAGGAAAATTTTATTTTTTGTTATATTTCGTTAAGATTTTTCGCATATTTAGGTAATATACACTGCACAAAAGGAGAATTTTCTTGATGGAATATGTGAAAAATATTTCAGCAATATATTTAGGGGTATTGTGCTCAAGCAAAATTAGAAATGAAATATACCTCCAAGATACAATTTTTTGGCTTATAAAAGGAGTCGCGTACGGTGGGAGCGGGGGAGTTCTATTCCGTAAAATAAAAAAGACACAAAAAGAAAACAGTGAAAAAGTGAGGAAAGAGAGAGAAAAATCGAAAAAAAAAAAAAAAAAAAAAAAACCCCGCGACTGTTCATCTTCCTCATGGGGGGGTGTCTGCCCGTGCCGTCCCCGCTTGCCCGCGCCGACCGCAGAGCCATCGGCGACCCAGAATCGCGCCGCCGCCGAGCCAACCTTCCCCGTGCCGCCGCGTCGCTGTCCCGAAGAGCCGCCACGCTGCCCCGACGCCCGCAGCTCGATGCCGCTCGCCGACTGTAGATCTGAACAGCAATCGGCCTAGATCCAACGCCGTCCCCTGTCTCCTCGTCCCGCCCGTGACGCCATCCGCCGATTTTGCCGCGCCACCCCGTCGCCGCTTACGTCTCGCCTTGGCGGTGCCCAGGGTCCCCTACCCGCAACGCCCGCTCCCTGGTGCCACGACGCCGCCACGCCAATCCTCGAAGCCCCTATTGATGTGCCGCCGTCACGCCGCTCCTGGTGCCCTAGCCGGCGATCTCCCCTCGCCGGACCGGCTACCAACTTTATTTTTCGTTTTCTTTTTAGAAAAAAAAAAAGAAAACAAAAAGAGAAAAGCAAAAGAAAAATTAGGTATTTTCTTTATCTTATTTTTGTTTTATTATTTTTGCTATTTTATTTTATCTTTTTAGTGTAATTATTCCTTTAATGTGAAACTAAAATTCCATGATATGAAATTGCCTTGAAATTAGTGATTGTCAGTCCGATTTTCGCGCCCAAAATCCGACTCGCAATTACTAAAAATTGCCAATCCGATCTCCCGCCCGAGATCTGATTCGTGATTTATGTGAAATTGGCCAACCCGATCTCATGCGCGAGATATGGTTCGTCAATTTGGTTATCAATATTGCTTGATTTGCTATGGTGTTACTTAGGTTAGTTTTCTTTATAAAAAAAAAATCAAAAAATGTAGTTTTAGGGTTTGCATTCATAATAGGAATTTTATTTCGAATTTTCAAAAAAAAAATCAAATCAATTAATTTAGGTTGCTAGTTCATTTTTTTTAACTTGGATTGCATGTTCAATTATTTGGCAATTATTAATTTCGAAATTTAAAAAAAAAAGAAAGAAAACAAAAACACAAAAAAATCATTATGCATATGTCATGTAAAATTAAGGCATTTTTTGCACGTCATTGCATATTAGGATAAAAATTGCACTTAGTTTAATTTAGATAATTTTTTAATTTATTATAAGTTTAGGTATATTTTTAGATATATTGCATTTTAGGATTATTTTGGTTAAGATAATATTTTAGTTTAAATTAGGATATGGCTCAACCTAATTCCTAATATAAATTAAATAGGATCTTAATCTAATTAGGTAATTTTCACATTTCACCAAATTTTGAATTTCATGAAAAATACAAAAAATGTCATAGGTTAAATTAGTTTTATTATTTAGGATAAAATGCATTATTTTAGGAAAAAGAAAAACGCCATATGCACTTCATTAGGGTTAGATTCATTGAGATGCATGTCATTTAGTATTTTTGTTAGGCCCATTTAATTAGAAATTACATGTCATTAAGATTAGGTCATTTAGTTAATATTGCATTGCATATTACATGATTTCATTAATTAAGAGAAAAAAAAAAGAAATTGTGTGTTAATTAGAAACCATATCTAGGGTTGTTGGCGTGGATTTTAATTTAACATTGTAGATGCTTTCGTTGCTTTGAGGTAAGTTTTTGCAATTTATTTATCGTTTATCTAGGTGTTAAATTGGTGGATTGCGCACCCGCATGATTACCTCACATGTTAGAGAAAAAGATTTAAAATCGATCCAACTGCCTGCAAAACCTTTTTGTCAAAATAAAAAGAAATGGTACCGAAAGGGCGTTAGAGAAATCTAGCGTAACTAAGTCCCCCTACCCAAATCTTTGGTTCGTAGGAGTAAAGTAAATCTTCCGTTACTTTACTTGGGTTTCTAATCGACCCACCAAAAATAGATTAGTGACGACTCCTAATTAAAAATCAATTGCATGTTAAAAAACTTGAACCTAAAGTTGCGAATTAGTATGGCTTGGGAGAGCCCGAGTTAAGTCTAGGCTTAACAATCCATTAGCTAAACTCTAGATGGTTCACACCCTAAAAATTTGGTCGTGACACACATTTACTCCAAATTCGACCTCAAAGCTGGATTTTGGCTACTAGGCTTTCATCATGAAGACAGACTCAAGATAGAGTTCTGTATTCCAAATCAATATTTTCAATGGAAAGTTCTCCCTTTTAGCCTCAAAGTAGTCCCATCCTTATGCCAAAAGGCCATGTGTCATATTTTTCAATCAATCTTGTCAAGTACAATAGTCTACATTGATAACATCTTGCTTTATAGTCTTGATGAGATATCTCACTACCAACTTCTCGATCAATTTGACCACCGGCCGTGGTGGCTCCGCTAGATAGGCTCCAGACCTCCAAACGGGAGGTCCAGAGTTCGAAGCCCCTGCAATGCAAGTTGCAGGGAGGCTGGCGGATCATTAGGCGATTTAAGCGTGGCGCCCTGGTGGTGGGTCCTGGGCTAGCGTCACCTAGGGATTTACGTGGCGGCTGTCGGCTAAAGCGGTTCGTCCAGCATCAAAGAAAAAAAAAAGAACTTCTCAATCAATTTGCAGATACCGTGAAAAAATATGGAATTATACTTTCTTAGAGAAATATGAATATTGCCCAGACAAAAATTGAATTTCTTAGTATACACTTCAACAAAGGTACATATAACCAAGGCCATATATTGCTCATAAATTGTTAAAATTCTCAAAAGAAAATTTCATGACAAAGCAAATTGAAGGTAACCGAAACTTTTACGCTTACAAAAGTGGAAAGTTTTCCCAAGTTGAAATGTATCATCATTCTACTTTTAAGGAAATATTGGATGTAAAAATGTGATAAAAAAAGTTTAAATTCCATCTTATTAGCCATCATTGTTTGGTAGAATTAGATATGGCATCTTTTCACCAGATGACCAAATTCAAACAAAAACAAATTCCCCACTCTCAGCTACTTCGATGAGCTAAATGGTTTTCGAAATACTCTTTTAAAACCAAACACATTACAGGAAAGAAAAATGTTCTTGTCAATTTTCTCTCCAGAGCATAGGCACTAACAAAGATCAATATGTACATTTTCAGGCATGCTTTTCGTCAGTAGGAAAAGTACAAGATTAAAAGAATGCGAGATTGGCCAAAATTGGAATATCCTTAGGAAATCATTGAACATATCTAAAATGATTACCTTACTAAAAATCTTGATAACCTCATATGGCAATGCCATGTAAATTCAAATTCCATAGAAGCTCAATTCTTTACCATTTTGGATTAAACTCCAAGTACCTATTTATCCATCCATTAATTTGGAAAATATCATTTCCTTGACCAGCTTCCATGGCTATTTTGGTACTTAACTAATAAGTACTTAATAACTATTGAGTTCCCCACCAGAAAATTTATTGTCAAGTTAACCAAACCACTTGCGCTTTGGCATAATGAGGGAAGTGAAAACAACAAGAACCTATTGAATGTGCTTAACTGATTTTATCCTCCTACTTACTAAAAACACCTTTTTCTACAAGAACTGAGAACTTCTCCCTAGCCAAAACCAAAAACACAATACACCTTTTTCTACAGGATTGTGTTTTTTCGTAGACCATGAACTTTTGTATGACATAGTGGTACTCTCACCAATGCACCAGAAGGATTATGAACCACCACCTACAAGCCTCAACCACATTTTTTAAAAGCTCGTATCTACAGATCATTTCCTAATTGCGTCAGATCTATCGAGTATGACTACAGAGAACTATAGAGAGTCCTATGCCAGGAAAACCAAACTATTCCTGAAGAAGTATGGGACTACTTTACACCTATCCCATGAGACCACTATGGTCTTGCACCTAAAGCCAGACAAGCTATGACATCCTAATTTTCTGATTCTGTTTTCGATTGAATGAGTTTGGCTTTTCATCGACGCACTTATAGTCTTTTTCTCTCAACTGATCACTCATGAGATAACTATTCTATCAAGTGGAACCGTTAAGGAATTTAAACGCAATAGACTTGAGAACTTGACCAAAAATCGACCGCTCGACCGTGCTAATCTGCAAGGGTCAATACGGCACTGTCAAAATCGATCAGAGATCAAAGATAGGTTGGTTTGACTAAGGTATGTGATTAAAGTGTGGTGATTCCACCTAATTGTAAAATTCTCATCGAACGGCACTAAACTGATTTTTCTGTCATTTCTGTACCATTGTTCGTATTTGAAATCTCGATATTTTCATGACAACCAAGAGTCGCCAATGAGTCGAAGATACACAATGTGGCTTGAAAATAATCGACCACAAGTCAATTGCACTAAAAAATCCTAAAAGCTAGCCGGTAGCTAAGTCACGCTAAAATCGCATCTAGTTGAAATTAACCATGAAATTGAACCCAATTTAAGAAATTGAAAGTCCTATCATGTCACAATTTATTTTAGGAATGTCAACTCATCCTTCGAAGATTTTTCTGCAAACCCGAGTTTTTGGGGAAAATTTAAAGTTTAGCTATTTTGGACTGGGAAAATTACAAGACCGTTTTTTGTTGAATTTTTGGCATTCATGTTGGACTAATTGGTAAGAAAAAATGTGGAATATGATGTGGGCACCTTGACTGAATTTATAGGCACCAATTTGAGTCAAACTGAGTTGGAATTGAATGAAATTGGAGGGAAAATGTCACAAATTCATAGGTCCAAGGGGGGTGCAACATTTCAGCTTCTTCCATGGCTTGTTGGGGAAGATGGATGAGGCAGCAGCTGGTGGGGCAATTGTGATGAGTATTTGGAAATTTTTAGAAGACTTTTGAGGCCATTTGGGCCCACCTTAAGCTGCAACTCCTCCCTTCTCCTTCCTCGCTCCCCTTTCTCCATTGTTGTGATTGTTAAGAGCTCAAGAAAACCAAGAAAGCAAGCTACAACCCGTCCACTGCCCTTGCTGTTCGTTTAAGCGCCGCCGTGCCCTGCCAAGCTGTCACCAATCGCTGCCATCGCACGCCAACCCGCACGCCCGTGAGCGATTGTCCGCGCGCTCTTGTTCGCTCGAGCTGCTGCCCAAGTCGCCTGGCAGTCGTCCAGCTCCACCTAAGCTCTTCCTTCGCCATCCAACAACCCCCGACCTCGCCTAGACCTGCCGTCGCCGTCTAGCCCTCTCTCGCACCATCCTAGCCACTCAAACCGCCCCCTTCAGCCGCGACCAGAGCCGAACCTCACAACCCAGCTATGAGCTTCGTGGGCCATTTCTGGGCCCATCCGAACCTCGCTTGGTGTCGTAATAGGCTTGTGTTCCGCTCACCGTCATGTTGCCGTCACCATAGACTCACCGGCCCATTAAACCGGCAGTTTACTCACTAAACCTTGCTTAGGAGGTTAATTATGCTTAAGGGTTAATTAGATTAGGCTAAGTATGACTTAGGTGGTTAGTTTAGGTGGATTAGTGATTTAGTTGCTTAATTATGATTGTTAGGTGGTTAGATTAGATTAGTTAAGAGCTAAATAGATTGTACTATTTATGTGGATAGGTGCATTATTTTTCTAAGCCCATTTAGGTGGTTAAATTAGTGTTTCCGGTCTAAGTATGCATTTATTGGATTAAATTGCATTTATTTAACTAATTTTGCTATTTATTTGATTATTTCTTACTTTCTGGAAATTATACTGGGATGACCGGTGACTGGAATTTCGTACTGATTGCAGTGATCTAGGTAGCACGGACACGGCGACACGGACACGCGACACGACACGTGACATGTTATTTTTCAAAAAGTAGAGAATTTCGACACGTTCCGACACGTTATATATTAAATATATATTTTTATTTTTAATATTCAAATTCAGTATTTTTATTTTTCGAAATTATATTTTAATCTCATTTATTTATTTTTCCATTAAAAAAAAATATTCACTAAGGTCCACCCCACCCTCTTCTAGTTCTTTCCCTCGTCCATTTCCCCCCTCCCCCAAAATTTATTTTTCTTTCCCTCCCCACCATCGTTCGTTTCCCCCACTCCCAAATTTATTTTTCTTCCCCTCCCCCTTCACTGACAGACAGGCTGTCCCTGTCTCTTCCCCTCCCCCAATACGCGATGGCCATCAAAAACCTGTCCGTCTCTTCCCCTCCCCCGATACGCGATGGCCCATCAAAAACCCTAGCTCTGCACAACCCTTCATCTTCTCGTTCCTCGCCACACAAACCCCTTTCCTCACCGCTCGCCACATGACCCCCTTCCTCGCCGCTCGCCTCTCGCCGCTCGCCGTACGACCGCCTCTCCTCTTCCTCTCGCCTTTGGCCCTTTCTCCCTTGCAGCTGCAACCTCGTTGGATCCGTCGCAACGTCACAGTGGCGGCCGTCTCTCACCGTCGCGGCCTCGTCTCTACTCCCTCACCGTCGCTTCCACCCTCCATCATCTATGATAAATCTATTAAATCTATTAGTCTTGATTTAACTTGCATAAAATAGGGGTTTTACAAAATCTTTCATAGACAAAAATAGGTTTAAGGCACACACTATGCGTGCATTCATGGGAAAAAAGGAGTAATTATGCATGAAATAGAGATTAAGAAAGTAATGGTGATTTTAGAAGTTTAAATGGGAGAAGAGAGACAAAAAAAAAAAAAGTAGGCATACTTTACTAAATGGGTGGGAATGAGAGACCGAAAGGCAAGGTAATTTAAGATATCTAAAAGTGAGAGAAAATGATGTTTTGACTTGTTTATCTAGATATTTCTAATCCGTATCTTAATATCAGACTCATAATGTTGCATTTGGTGTCACAATCTTCAATTTTTTCAATACTTTAAGCACATTTTTTTCTAGAGGAAGATTAAGAACTTAGCTAGTATAAAGTAGGCTATAGGTTTTATGTTCCTTTGTGTAGTATAACCATATAAGGTTTTCTTATGAGCTACTGAATTCAATTAGATTGTGATTTGAAAGTAGTATTTGGCAAGATGAAATGATATGGCACGGATTTAGCTTTGATACCAGACTTAAGTAGAACAAAAAGCACACGGCAAAAATAGTTGGGAATCCTAAAAGAGGAAGAATCGAGATGACGAAAGGGAAGAGAATCATCAAAAATGATAAGAGGAAAGGAAGAGGGGACTCCAACTCTTAGCAACAAACCAACAATCTCAGCATCAATTATATTCATAGGCTAACTGGAAACATGGAGAATGGGCCAAATTGTGGACAATTACAACTTTTAGGGCTACAAGGCATAGCATGGGCCTCTAGATAACTAGCCTCTGCGCTTTTGCCTCTGAATTATGAAAAAGTAAAGAATAAAACAACACCATCAGTATTCATAATTATGAGGCACTCGGTAAATACTTCCCCAATCGATCACTGACCTAAGCGTCTGGCCATCCTCAGCGAAGAGATCAGCAACCCTGGCCTGCCTAGATAGGCCGAAGTTATAGATGAGTGAATCTGAAAAGAAGAGGTTCAGTGGACCCCTGGGGTGCCAATTATCGAACCAGAGTGACGTGGTGAGTCCATTGCCTATCCTCCGGTGGAAGCAGAGCCGGAATTCTGTCCTTAGTTGTAGGAGCTTCTTCCAAGCCCAAGAACATAAGGTCGGCTTCTTCACCACCCAAAATTCCCTCTTTTTAAGAATGTTGAGTGGATCCATTTGCACTAGAGTGACTCATTATCTGAAAATAGAATCCATATATGTTTAGCATAGCCACCTTGTTGCACTCACGCAATCTCCTGAAACCAAGACCCCCTCCACTTTAGGCAGGCAGACATCCTCCCAGGATACTTTGGCACCTCCTCTGCCCAACTGAAGTCCTTTCCAAAGAAATTGTCTAAGGATCCGCTCAATCTTATCCAGCACAACTGCAGGTAAAATAAAGACACTCGCCCAGTAGGCCCATATGGCATAAAGGACTAACCTAATCAGTTGAAGACGCCCAGCAACGGAAAGGAACCGATGAGTCCAAGACTCAACCCTAGCGGTGATATGCCTGACAAGAGCAGCACAATCCACCTGTCTCATCCTCGACATGATGATTGGAACTCCCAAGTAAAGAACTGGGAGGGATCCCACTCGGAAGCCAAGTTCCATCAAGATTTGTTATCGTAGAGCGGAAGGACCGCCAAATAGGAACACCTTGCTCTTCTCCTAGTTTGGAGTAAGGCCACTCCAAGAAGAGAATTGCTGATTTCCTTCTTTAAGAAGCTTAATAGAAGGCAAATGACCTTTGCAAAAAAGAAAAACATCGTCAGCAAAGAAAAGGTGCGAAAGGCTAGTAAGCCTACACCTCCAATAGAATCTAAAGTCCGGCTGATTCGAGCACCTCCCAAGAATCCCAGAGAGGACCTCCATCACCAGTGTGAATAAATAGGGAGATAAAGGATCTCCTTGGCGCAAGCCCCTCCCACTAGGAAAGAATCCATGCAGCTCCCCATTCAACGTGATAGAAAATCGAGGAGTCCTCACACAAGTCATGATAAAGTGAACCAGCCGATCAAGGAATCGAAAAGCAAGGACACTCTCGAGGAAACGCCAATCAACGGTGTCATATGCCTTCCTGAAGTTGACTTTTATAGCACACTTGGGTGTATAAGGCTCCACATGAAAACCAGCAAACAGCTCTTGTGCCAAAAGGATGTTATCCCCGATGCGACGTCCTTTAACAAAGGCGCTTTGAGAATGGCTCACAAGGTCCTAGAGAACACCTGCAACCCTATTCGTAAGCACCTTAGTAATGATCTTATAAACTGTCTTACAGCAAGCAATAGGTCTGTAATCATCGACAGTAGTTGCATTAGGCACCTTCGGAACTAGCACCAGAATGGTATTATTAATTTTCTTTAGGATTCTCCCTGAAATGAAGAAATCCTACATAGCATCCGTGACCAGCTGACCCACTGTATCCCAATTCTCCTTGAAGAACTCCACCGTGAAGCCGTCCAGATCGAGCGCCTTCCCTCAAGCTAGGGAAAACAGGGTGTCTCGAACCTCCAAGTCAGAAATCAGGAGATCAAGGATAGAGATTTGGTCATCATTCAGTGTAGAGTGGATAACTTCCCTAATATTCGGTACCGTCGAGGACTCCTGCGCCTCCTGAGGCAAAAAAAGACCCTGAAAATAATCAACGAAGTGCTACTGGATCAACTGAGGCTCAGAAATTTGGCACCCTGCAACATCCGTCACATAGAGGATTCTATTCCTCAATTGCCTCTTAATGACATAATGGTGAAAGAATTTCGTGTTCCAATCACCTTCTTTTAGCTATCTGACTCTAGCCTTCTACCTAAAGAACGACTCTTCCTGAGACCAAAGTTCGACTAAGGATCGTCTTTGCTCCTTCTCTAGGTCAGCAAGAACCTCATTGGTGGGATCTTGAAGGAGGCGAACTTGAGTCTGCTTTAACTTCTAATAGAAATGTTAGCAAAAGACTCTATTTAGCTGCTTGAGACGACCTTTGAGGGCCTTCAATTTGCTAACAAGCCTAAACATAGGCACCCCTAAAAATGGAGCCTCCCAAACTTGCTTCACTAGTGATTCAAAGTCCAAGTGTTGCATCCAAAAATCAAAGAACTTAAAGGGCCTTCTTCTCAGAACTGGAATCTCCGCCTTAACCACCATAGGAGTATGATCCAAGATCCCAGGCACAAGGAAAGAAGCCTCCGAATAGGAAAAGACCTGACTCCAGCAAGCGTTGACCAGGACCCTGTCAATCTTCCTCATCTTGTGCAGAGAGCCTGAAGAGGTAGACCAAGTGTAACGGAACCCAACATATCTTAGGTCATCCAGCTCCACCTGGTCGAGGCAATGCCCAAACTCATCAAAACTAGGTAGCCACACATCCGAGCCACCCAATCTATTCGATGAGTTGAAAGGGGAGTCGCTTCCCCACATAGTGCCCTACTAAGAACTCATTTCGCTTTGGATCAGCTGCTTGAAGAACCTCAGCGGATAAATTCACCACAGCTTTTTCCCCCACCACAGCCGGAGGGATAAAGGATAATTCGTAGCCCTTTGCGGTCAATCCAGCCACATTGGCCCACGACCTAGTCCAAAGCGGCCTTGAAGAGCTCAAAGGCTTGTTAGGGGTTCTGCTAAGAGGGCCTCAAGAGCGGCTACGGTCCCTAGATTTGTCAACCCAAGGAGGCCTGCCATTTGGCCCACTAAAGGAGGCACTTTGCAGCATGGGCAGCACCCCCAAGGACGGGAGGCCTGAGACGGTTTACCAGTTGGCCGTTCAACGAGCTCAAGCCTTTCCCCTTTCCTTCGCCTAGACGAAGCTCGAAAGAGGAAGCCACCATTGAGCTCAACACCCACAGCAGTCCAACCAACCTCTACGGAACAATCGGCAAAGAAAGATCCATGCCAGTTTCTAAATGCAAGGGAAGGTCGATAACATGGCCTAGAAACGAGGGAAAAGGACGGAAAGGCCTTCCCCACCACCACGAAGCCCAATCTGAGCACCCAAGCCCACACTAGCAGCACCTGCAAACAGGGGCTCCAGTGGCAACGAGTCGGGCGAACAGCTGCACCTAGGGTAAGCGAGATCTTCTCAACGAGGAGGAGAGAGGGCAAACCATTCGAAGATGATTGAGGTTGAACAAGAGGAAGAAAACCCCCAAAAATCGTGGCAAACCAACGGCTAGAACAGCTGGAACAAACGAAACATCAGAAGTAGTGAACAGCAACCCGATTGCCCCCTTTGAGAGAGAACGTGAACAGTATATCGAGAAGCAACAAATGACCCCACTCATGTAGTGTTTAATCCCACAATTTCTAACAAAATAATCTCTCAATCTCATGAAAGAATTAACAAATCTCAAACTCGCAAGATTTAATCAGCTTGAACACTAAATCTTTTTTGATACAATTCATGAATAAAACCAATGCCAAGCACTCGCTTGATGCACGGCACAAAAATTAGCTACACTTTGATCAACAACGGCTTAAACTAAAATCCAAGAATATATAAAGATATTAAAAAAAAAAAAACGAATCTCCCAAACCGACTTCTGCAGGGAAAGATTTCCTTATCTTTAATTTCTTCTTATCCCTTTCTCTGACATTGACCGAGTCATTATTGGATTCAACATCCCAGATTGACTTTCCAATTCAGCCTAACATCTCCAACGCTTATTGATAATATTGACGTCCGTATATTTCCTTTCTTTGTTTTGTCTTGGAATCCTTGTCCAGCGTCGATTCTTTAACACCCGAAATAAAGAATTTGAATTTTAGTGACATATATTTGAGCATCCACAAAATAATAATAATTTATTTTGAGTCGGGTTTCATTCATTGATCAAAGTTGAGACATATTTTAATATAAGACACACTGGTAAAACTCTAAAATAAACTCGAATGACTGTCAAGAAGGTGACCCTTAGATCAACCAAAGAGCACCAAATTTTCCTTGAGCGAGAAAATAGTAAGACCTTACTGTCGAGAACTAAACCATAGCTTGAGAACTGTACCACCGCTCGAATGTCCAATCGAGCTAAGTGAACTGATAGAATCAAATCAATTGAATTGAAAGCATTGATGTAGAAATTGTACATCGATGGCCATTGGGTGGTGGTCGACTTGCGGGCGGGCGATGGTCACAGGCGGCAAGAGCAAAAGATGAGAAAGAGTTTTTATTTCTATTTTGGTTCCAGAAATAAAAAGGTAAATAATTTCTACTTCTCATTTCTATTTTAAAACTATTAATTTTATGCTGGAAGTGGAAAAATAAAATTACGTTACTAAATAAATTTTTTTCTAAACATGTTCTAAAAATAAAATTAAAAAATAAAAAAATAAAATAGTTATCATACTCTCAAATTCCCGCCGAAGCACCCCACTCTTTTGACATAGAGAAATGGCCAAGAAGTCCCGTCAAACTCGCGTCCACCAACCTATTTATGAGTGAGTTTTTCTCAAGATTTCCTAGCTGGTGAGAGCTCATTTTCCTCTCACTTTTGTCACTTTAATTGTGTTAAATTTAGTCCCCATCACTCAAGTCTAGTCGCTCGCGTCCCTCTCCTTGCACTCCACTTCCCCTCAAAGTCTGCTGAACAGCTCAATCAAAGCCCAACCATTCCACTATGTTTGCTCTCCTAGTCAGTCTAGTTCATCTCTATTTCCAACTAATGCTCAGTTCAATGTTTCTAGTTCATTTAGGACTTGATAGTTGAAGGTCTAAGGAGCCTGATTAAACAATATATAGAGGGACAGACATAAATGCACATAGATTTATGGTGATTTAGCTTAGATCAAACTTACGCCCACTCTCCTAAATTAACAGTCACCAACAACACTGGATTTTCACTAGTAGCTCTTGGAATCATTACATTTACAGTTTACGCTGCTTTTACCCAAAGTTGGTAGATCACACCACCAAGTTACATGCACTACATCACTTGTAGACTTCTCGAAAGATTTATAATTAGTGTATAACTCATATTAAGTGACTCAATTGATCACAAAATATGTAAAGCATTCTTGTAATTCTTGCAACTCATCTCTAATGGTCAATCTTCGAGTTGACTGTTGAGTGATCTTCGACATAATCAATTTAGTTGTAGTAGATCCGTTCACCCATATAAACAAATCTCCCAATAATCTTACTGCTTTGAAAATAGAGTCTCCATATTAGGAGATAATCCTCGTTCATCAATATAATCGACAATAGATTGAATTCTTCTTAGAGCAGATAAATCTGCAATTCCAGACTTATAATTCACTGTCAAATTCCTTTAAATGCGTATAAAAGTCGAAGGAATATTTGAGTCTCCGTTTATTATGCCACGTGGTCAAAAACGATCTTCTCAGCTTACTATAAGCAATAGCTTCTATCAATCTTCCATGATTCTACTTAGTCATCTAGTTGGCGATTAAAATGTCCATCACACTACATCGTTTCTCCAGAGCACATATGACGCTTCCACAGACCAAGTTCTACTTGCTCATTCAATTGAATTTTTATCATAAAAAAAAAATGGGAAATACTACAGATTCTTGAAAATACGACATTACCATCTTCTCATGTTACCAAAGAGACAAGGATAACCAAATGAATTTAAGAGAAATTACTAATAGCCATATATTTTTAAAATTGCTACTACTGTTTATCTTTTATCCTTGAGTACCTAACCTTTTTTTTCTAAGGAAGTGTCAGAAAAGCCCTAAATCTATTGCATTTGTGCCGATTTAATTATAAACCTTTTATTAGTTCCAATTTAGTCGTAAATATTTTAACCTAATACTAATTCAATTCTTCCAGTTAATTTTAACTGAATATTATTAACATGGATGCTGGACAGCAGTGGTCGGCTTGCATGGCACCGCCAGCATGGACATGGATAATTTTTAAATAATATGTTAATATTTTTTCGATTTTTTATTATTTTTTATATTTTCTTGGTTTCTTTCTTTCTTTTAGTTTTTCCTTCTTCTTCTTCTTTCCTATAGCCAATGACTAGCCACCGATCACAAGTGATGGCCGGCCATTGGCCACTAGAAAAAAAAAAAAAAAATGGCGAGGCCCCCCGCATTAACATGGATAATTTTTAATAATACGTTAATATTTTTTCAAATTTTTATTTTTTTCTATTTTTTTTTCTTTCTTCTTTCTTCTTTGCAAAATTTTTTTTGCAACCCTTCTTCCTTGCTTCTTTCAAATGCAGACCAATGCGGGGGGGCTCTCTTAAAATCACGAACGGAAGATGCTCTTGCGGGCAGGAACTGTCGTTTAATAGCTGTGTTTATTGTTGATGCCATATCCAAAGAAAATTGCTGGACAGCTAAATCGTCCACATTATTATTATTTCCACAACCTAAGTGATGCTATGATTTGATAATTCGTATTTAGAACTAATAAATTGGAAGTTTAGAATATATGAGTAGACTAAAATCCATTTTTACGATGAGGTTAACTCATAATAGGTGAATTGGAGACCCATGATAAATCTTTACTAATTTCATTAATTAAGTAAAATATAGTTAAAATATAGTCATGTATGTATCGCGAAAATGAAATTGTCTGCACTTGATGTAATATAGGGAATCAAACCATGCTTGCATGTATTCCTCTCTTTTGCACTTAATTCGAAAATACACGATGTGTGGACTTGTGGGCCGTGTCGACCGGCCCATAATAGACCGGAAAGACCTAATCCATTCAGAGTCCTCTGGAATTCAGACACCGGCAATCGATTTAACCCAATCCGTTGTCATCCCAACCCAAGTCATTAGGGGTTTTTTTCTTTTTTGGCCTTTTTGGGCTTCGGCACTTTTCAATTGGATCACGAGAATGCCGAGATCCGTCAAGGAGAAAAGTGCTCGTTGTATTGTCAATTCATTTGATGATGTTGTTCTTCATGACATACGCATCCACGTCCAAATCTTTCTTTTGTGATCCATGCATACGATCCTTAGACTTTTCAGTTCAAATCCTCGTGCGGTCGGACCTCTAGTCGAGCACATTTATTGTACGTTTTATCATATGGATCATGGTTTCGACCTAAAAAAAAAAAAAATCATATGGATCATGGTCAACGTGAAAATTTTAATTCAAAAGGAAAATGTCACAAATGGTCCCTATACTATTACCTAATGTGCAATTTGGTCCCTGAACTTTCAATCGGCTCAATTTGGTCCTTGAACTATTGATAAATATCCTATTTGGTCCATGAACTTTCAATCGGCTCAATTTGATCTTTGACCTATTTGATAAATGTCTGATTTGGTCCCTGAACTTTCGATCGGCTCAATTTGGTCCCTGAATTATTGATAAATATTCGATTTAGTCCTTAGTTATTGTTTTTCCTTTTTTATTTTTTATTTTTTATTTTTTCCATTTTTTAATTTTTAATTTTTAATTTTTTAATTTTTAAATTTTTTTTTTGCTTATTCTCTCTTCCCTCCGCCGGCTCCGGCAGAGGGAAGCCGGCTCCGGCCAGGGTCGCCCTCGCCGGCGTTGAGCGAGGGAGCCCCTCGCCGACGTCAGGCGAGGGACTCCCTCGCAGATCTGGCGAGCGAGCCCCTCGCCCAACGCCAGGTTGCGAGGGAGCCCCTCGCCCGACGCCGGGATGCGAGGGAGCCCCTCTTCGGCGTCGGGCGAGGAGCACCCCGGCGTCGGGCGAGGGGCTCCCTCGCTAGATTTGCGAGGGCGGCCCTCGCTAGCGTCGAGCGAGAGGCTCCCTTGTAGATCTGGAGAGGGAGCCCCTCCCCGGAGTCAGGCGAGGGAGCCCCTCTCCCAACGCCAGGGTGCTCCTCGCCCGACGCCGACAAGGGGCTCCCTCGCAGCCCGGCGTTAGGCGAGGGGCTCCCTCACAGCCTAGCGTCGGGCGAGGGGCTCGCTCGCCAGATCTGCGAGGGAGCCCCTCACCCGAGGGGCTCCCTCGCCGGGGAGGGGCTCCCTCGCTAGATCTGCGAGGGAGCCCCTCGCTCGACGCCGGCGAGGGCGACCCTTGCCGGAGCCGGCGGAGGGAAGAGAGAATAAGCAAAAAAAAAAAATTAAAAAAAAATTAAAAAGGAAAAACAGTAACTAAGGACTAAATCGAATATTTATCAATAATTTATGGACCAAATTGAGCCGATTGAAAGTTCATGGACCAAATCAGATATTTATCAAATAGTTCAAGGACCAAATTGAGCCGATTGAAAGTTCAGGGACCAAATCGGATATTTATCAATAGTTCAAGGACCAAATTGAGCCGATCGAAAGTTCAGGGACCAAATTGCACATTAGGTAATAGTATAAGGACCATTTGTGACATTTTCCCTAATTCAAAAGCAGCCAGACTTTTCTCAATTGGATTTTAACTAGAAAAGAACAAAAAATATAGGGAAATGCTATAGGTTATCGGAAACCCAAGAATAGATGAATATAAGGGTAAAATTATCAAAAAATTTCAAAACTTATTATATCTATATTAATTCAATTATAAATATTTTAATTGTTCCAATTAAATCTAAACATTTTGACAATTCGTCAATTTAATCATTCCAGCTGAATTTAACTGGAAATTGCTAACATAGATGCCGGCCATCTAACATGACGTAATTGATGCTGACATGATTAATTTTTACAATTTTAGTATTTTATTTTATTTTATTTTATTTTATTCATTTCTTCCTTTTTCCTTCTTCCTCATGTTGGTCATTGGAACTCAATGATGGCCAATGCCAATGTTGCTAGCTTCAGGCGAGCTCGACCTTGCCAACCTCAAGCAAGCTCAAGCCTCGTCGAGGTCTAACAAGCTTGAGCCTCACCTAGGGCTGGCCCACCAGCCTCTGTTGCGGCTAGTCATTAGCCATTGTCAAGGCTCATTGATTGGTAGAGGAAGATGGGAAAAGAAAAAAGAAAGAAAAGATAAAACAAAAGAGAGAGAGAAGAAAAAATGTTAAAAAATTCTAAATTCTAAATTTTTTTTTAAAGAAAATGAGTTTACATTAACATCTGTCATACTATGTAAGGTGACTGACATATGAGTCAATAATTTATAGCCAAAGCTAATTGAAAAGACTAAATTAACAAATTGTCAAAATATTTAAATCTCATCTCCCGAGGTTTACGTCTAAATAGCGGCTTGCGGCGAGACCCAATGGTGTCACCGGGCACTGGAGGGTCGCATGATCCCCGAAGGGTGATCTCCAGTGGTTTCTCGGTTAACAAAAAAAAAAAAAAACAATTGAAAGATATATAACTGAATTAACATAAGAACAATAATTTTAGAACTTTTTTGATAATTTTTCCCGAATATAATAGAAATTAGAAACATAGATTATTACTATATGTTAAAAAATTGCAACCGCTGTTTATCTTATATCCTTCATTCAATTGAATATTTCAAATCTTTTTTTTGTATAATTAAATGTCTTAAATTTTCAAATGCCGATCAATACGAGAGCTCTCTTAAAATCACACACGAAAAATTCTGAGGTGAACACTAGCCCCGTTTAGTAGCTGTATGCATTGTTCATACTGATGCCCGATGTGGAATCTTAAATCAATTGGTTCATTCCCCTACAGTGCGTCCATATAGCCTTGTTGTACTCATGTCCCATCAGTGTCCCCGTAGAAATAATCAACCACCCTTCTCATCGTCATCGCATATCTCATCTGTTTCGTGAGGTTACCAAAAGATTTCAAAATCCCAAGGTCTCCTTATCGTTATCACGTGAGAAAAAGAAAAGATAAGATAGAAAGAAAGAAAGAGATGTGCTCATACATGACTATAGCTAAAATTTACCCATTAAAATATGACAGTGAAAGATTGCTACATTTTCCCTTAATAATGATTTTGGTCGATGGACTACAAGTTATGAATATAGATAGAGTTAATGTCTATGTTCATAACAATCAACGAGAAGAATGGTTGGAGGAAAATTATCCTCAAACACGGACGCACATGACTCAAGAAACACTGGCTTGTAAAATTCCATCACAAGAATCCGAAATAATAAGATTTTTGCTAGAATTGTTTTTTATAAGAGAAATAACTATAAAAACATCGTTTGGATGTCGCAACAACTATGACATTACAGTTCTATTACATTGATCGCCTTTCATAGTACTTGCTTGCAATTATAGCTACTCTAGCGTAATCGTTATTAGAGTCAAAGCCGTAATAGTCATTATAGGGACGCCCATGTGATTGGTGTTATAGTTTCCCAACACACCCTTGTCACTTTTTTTCCACACACTCTACCAATGTTTGATTATTAACTTAAGTATAATTTATATTAATTGTAACTAAATTTATTCATATTACTTATATAATAGCAATTATTACACGTATAAAATGAGTAACAATATACAAGAAAAAAATATTAGGTAAAAGTTTGGTGTAATAATAAGTATGTTATCTTGATAATGCATATTTACTTATTTTATTAAGGAAACATTCATGATATACTAGCATAATATAATTTTCTCACTATTAGGTACAATAATATAAGTTTTCGCATGTTCATAATACAATGATTATCTCGATTACTAGATATATTGATTAATCCTCAAATCGTTCTAAATTATTATTCCAATTGTTGTATCAATTGAATTCAAATTTCAATCATAACTTGACTTTAAAATAACAGATAAATATATATATATATATATATATATATATATAATATATATATATATCACATTATAATATGTTGATAATATATCACGATTCTACCCTCATGATTGGTTGTTGAAGTAATACTTACCAGAACATGATATTTTCTCTAATATATCACACGTTACGTGCTTAAATTCTATTCAAAATATATGTGAACTTATAAACTAGCAAAGAATATTTGATGCAGCAAAAATTATATATCTTGTAAGTTAAATGGGGTCTAGGCTCATGAATCATAATTGACTATCAAAGTGATAAAATTCATCTTCCATCTAATTCAAAATTTAGGAGTATTTTGAGAATTTTGATACTATCCCTGCTCATTAAGTATATCATTCATGAAATGAAACAGTATAAGCAAATCGCCTTACTTAAACCAAACGACATAATAGCTATGAAATTACGGCCTTATTATGTTACTGCATGAAACGCGCCGAAATAGGTCACGAGAGTCGATTTGCCATGAAGCTTATTCAAAATGGTCCTTCTCTAGCTCATGACGACGTCCGTAGTGACGTTAGGGGAGGTGACGTGCATTGAACACCCGAAAATGCAACACCCGTGAGGCCGTGACCTTTCCCCACTTCCTCACGAACTCACACCCAAAAAGTCGATGAGCCATTTCGCATATAAAGAGCGCATTCCCCACATCAAAATATCTCTCGCTACACGACATAACTCTCTACACATTGGTGATTCTGTCTCTTGCTCAACATCACCCAAAGGAAAAGAAACACACGTTGTAGGTCGAGGGATAGCAATGTCGATTGAAGCGCTGGCAATGGCGGGCGTTGACCACGCGAAATGCGGCATCGAATGGCAAGATTTCAATGCAGATGCTGACCCGCCTCCTCTGCATCTGCTGGATGAAGAGAATGATGCATCAAACTCCATCGCCGATGCACAAGGAAATCGACAAAGAAGTTTGGGGATTGACGAAGATCGGCGGATGAAGTTGAAGATGCTCGGATGGGCCAAATATGTTGCTTTCATGTATGGAATTGCACTCGAACCCAAGAGGAAAGGGGTCGACCTAGATAAAATGTGTTCTCTCTTTAGACAATTTTGGAGGGTTTCCTCACGGACTCGTATCGCTATGTAATACCTCTGTGTTTGACTTTTAGTCCTAAGCTTTTGAAGGCTCATGTTGTAATCGCCATCATTATGCTTTTTAGTTTGCTTGGCGTTAGATTGTGCTGATATAACTGCAATTTGAAAGCGAAATGATTATAATATAGGTGACATGACACAAATTACTTGTATGAGACAAATTGTAGATATATGTTAAGTTTGAAATCTTATTGTTAGATCTATTAGTCTTTCTTTTAACTTGCAAAAAATAGGGGTGGTCAACAGCAAAGTAAATTATTGATATACCAAAAGTTCATATATTTATAATGTTATTAAGTTATCATCCAAACCCAAAGTTTACAAACTATTTGATGTACTAAACTAGGGTTAAGGCTTCGACCGAAAATTTAAAAAAAAAAAAGGGTTAAGGCACTCGCTATGCCTATGTGCATAAATTAGTAATATTATCCATGGAAAAAGAATGACTAATTAGGGCATGTTTGTTTGTGTTCTTTTTTTATTCCCTCAAACACAATTTCTATTCTTTTGTTCCGAAGAACAAAAAAAAAGAATATAAACGCGTTTGTTTACACTTTTGTTCCCGAGAACAAAATATCCATTTTTTTGTTCTTGGGAACAGATTTGGAATAGAAACAATAAGTAGAAAAAACGTGTTTATTGTTCCTGGGAACACTTCCGAGAAAACAATTTTTCTCTCCCCTATTTTTTTCTTCTCTTTCTTTTCTTCTTCTTCCCTTCTTCTTTTCTTCTTCTTTTTTCTTTGGCCGGTCGCTGGCCTTGGCCATGGCCGACGACCGGCCGTCGAGGGCTGGCGACCTCGCCGGCGCGTCGCTAGCCCTTGGCAAGTTTCGACCTTGCCTTGGCTGGGTGAGCTCGAGCTCGCCCAGATCCAACGAGGCCGAACTTGCGCAACCATCGGCGAGGTTGAGCTCACCTAACCAAGGCGAGGCTACCGGCCCTCGTCGATCGGTCGTCGGCCATGGCCGAGGCTAGTGACCGACCAAAAGGAAGAAAAAAAAAAATAAAAAAAATAAGAAAGGAAAAATAAAATAAAATAAAATATTAAAAAATTAAAAGAAACAAAAATATATCTATACAAGTTTATTAAATGTGTTTCTATTCTTTTTTATTATAGGAACAAAATTTTGTGCAATTACCAAACGCATTCTTCTGTTCAAAAATTGTTCCCCGAAATAGAAATAGTTTTTTTTTCTATTTCTATTCCCTAGAACAAATTTTTAACATAAACTTTACAAAACGCACCTTTAACCTATGAACTTGGTGAGTATGAGATAGGGAAAATTACCAAAAAAGTCCTAAACTTATTATACTCGTGCCAAATTAGTTATAAATATTGTTTTGCAATTTTGACGATTTGTCAATTTAGTTCTAAACATTTTCACAATTTTCCAATTTAATCATTCCAGCCAATTTTGGTTGAAAATCGTTGACATTGTGATCTAGTCAATGCCAGCTATTTTACGTGACACGGGCAATTGACATAGACAATTTTTGCAATTTTTAAAATATTCTATTTTTTAATTTTTTACTTCTCTTCTTTTCTTTTCTTTTTCTTTTTTTCCAACCTTGGGCCATTAACCCTTGCTTAATCGGGGTGAGGGTGTTGCAACCTTTGCTAGGCACAACGAAGGCCTCCACACCCTTTGCTTAGGCAAGGGTCATGACACCCTCACTCAAACCAAGCAAGGAGCATCAACCCAAGGTTGGGAAAAAAAAAAAAACCTAAAATAAAATAAAATAAAATAATAAATTTATTCAAAAATGCAAAAATTATCTACATCAATGCTAGCTGCGATCATCAAAAGATATAGAAGTAAATTGGTGAATAGTTAAAATTGTAAGGACTAAATTAATATAAATATAATATATTATGATTTTTTGATGATTTTCCCGTGAGACAATAGGTACCGTGCTCTTATCACTTTCCTTTTTCGCTTTTTGGTTAAATGGTACTTTTTAGCTTTTAGTTCGAAGGTTGAATGGTACTTTTCTTGTGCTTCTTTGTTTGGCTAATTCACTTTTCAGCTGTATCACGAGAATGTCCGGATCCTTAAAAGAAAACAGTGCTCATTGTACTGTAGATTCATTTGATGACATGCTCTTCGTGACATACGCAGCTACCTCGAGTCTCTCTTTTGTTCTCCATGCACGCGATGATTACCACCTGATTCAAATCCTCATGCCGTCGGGCTGCTTGTCAACCACCTCTATAGCACGTTTATTTTATGGATCATGTTCGACTACAAAGTTCTACTTGCACATTAATATTGAATTCTCACCTCAGAAAGGAAAATATAATTAAGTATATACTACAAATATATACGACCCTATCATCATCTCCTGTTTACAGAAAGCCAAGAATATATAGGTGAATATAAGAGAAATTACCAATAGCCACAGATTATTACCATGTATTGCAGCCATTGTTTATATTTTATCCTTTGTTCAATCAAGTACCTAATTAGGCTAATTTGTTTTTTCAATCAAATTCCTTGAATTTTAGAATGCGGACCAATGCAAGATTCCCTTAATGTCACGGACGGAAGATTCTATTATGGGCACAAGCGCCGTTTAGTAATTGTGTTAATTGTTCATATTGATATCTGACGTGGCCTCTTGATATCCACATCAGCATAAAAATGCCGGACAACTAAAATGGTCCATATGCTCTCTATCTCTCTCTTAACCTCCTTTGATGGATTGGCGCTGACAGCTGAGGAGGTTGGAGTGGTTGTGATAGGTGGTCAATTTACAGTTCGCAGTGGCAAGTGACAGATATGGACATCGATGGTGAAGATGGTGACAATGGCAACAGCAACTAGAAAAGTGGACAAATGCGGTGTGGGCAAACGTGAACTAGGGGAGAAGGCAGACCTCTTGTGGAAGATTTCAAAGAATGGCCCTTACGGGTTGTTTCAACTAAAATGGTTCAAACTTTGATTCTGTTGTTGACAATTCAGCGCTCCCTAAAAGTAAAAATCAAGTGGTGATATTTTGTGGGTGTCAACTTATAAATTACTTTCATATGTTCTCTCTTGCTTAACATGGAACTTAGGCTGCATCTGGTTATCTAGATTTCTAGTTAGAATAAGATTAGATTGGATATGGAATCTAGAGATTTTATTATATTCTAACCACTATTTGGTAAATTGTAGTGATAAAGCCATATATTTTCATATTGAATTTTATTAGTTATTGGCACGAATGGCATATCGAGGTAAATGAATCTGAAAATGTATGAATGGAAATAATAAGAATTTCTATCATTCATTGCTAAAGAAATCACAATTGCACGAATGGAGATAACTTCCATCAAACACATCAATATCCCAATTTGCATAACATCTCATTTGTTTCGTGGGGTAAACAAACATTTCAAAACCTCATGGTATACGTACTAAGATGGTTTCCTCATCATTATCATAAGGAAGAAAGAAAAGGAAAGAATGATCTCACATGTAATTATAGCCGAAACTTACCCATTAAATCATGAAAATGAAATAAGTTTAAGTTTTTCTTTATTTATGTTTTAGATTGATGATTACAAGTTATGGATACAGTAACTCACATGCAAGTTATGGATACAGTAACTCATATGCATACTTAACTAAACATAGATGGGGATGATAGCCAACGAGAAGATTAATTGGACGAAAAAATTCCCCAAACATTGATGGATATGGCTATAGAAACATTGGCTTTTGGAAATCAACCGCAAATACTAAGATGTTCACTAGAAATGTTTTTTTAGGGCAAATAAATATAACTGCACCTTTGATTGTAGTAATTGCTATAAATTTATAGTTCTATTACAGGTTCATTATCTATTATAGTGTTTGCATGCAGTAACAGCTATTATAGTGCAAAAGTCGAAGCTGTAACAATTATACATGGGCTATTACTGTGTAATAATTATTACTGTAGCTATCCCTAAATTATCATTGTCCATTTTTCTTTTGAAAAAAAAAAAAAGCGTTGAAAAGTCAAAGTAAAGGGGAAAAAGAAGTAAACACAACTTGCTGATTTAAAGGACCGTAAAAGAAGAGAGAGGAAATAAAAAGAAGAAGACAAAGAAAAGGAAGAGGAAGAAGAAAAGTGGGGTTTCACATGTGGTTTCGCGTGTGCTCTCCACGGATGCCTCACTGAACCGATTCAACTTTGTAATGCAATGCCCAATAAGTGCTCGTGTCCCTCATTCATTCAATCGGAGTTGTTTTTTTGGATTTAGAGCTTAAATTCATAATTTTGGGAAATTTAAGCCACGTAATCTGATTTTTGATTTGTGGAGTTTTGGGATTTCATGGAAATTGAGGTTTATGGCATTGTAGTGCTATAGGTTCTGATGGGAGTCGTTTTGACACAGTAGTTTGGTTAGAGTGAAATTGTAGGGTTTTGAGGCCGAGTTTCGCATTGCATTGAGGTTTGAGTAATCACTTCGGATGAGCAATTTATTAGCAAGTGGAAGTCATTTTGTTAGCATAATGTGTAGTTTAGTTGCGTCATAGTTACGGTAGCCTATTACTCAATTTTAACGCTATTTCTCATTTGTTTGATAGGATTGCGAGTTCGATAATACAAGTAATATTTATTGTTTGGTCGTAAGCAACAAAGTGAGTGATTCTATATCTTCTTTGATTTCGTAAAACCATGTCTTGAAGTATATATATTGAATTGAAAAGAGCATTGTTGTTGCATAAAATGGAATTGTGTATTCACTACCTTTCGATTATTTGAGAGCAATTTGAGAAACATATTATGAAATGTGTCGTGATAGTTTACGTATACGTATTACTTTGTGAAAGGGTTTATGAATGATTTGAGAAATAGTTAAGCAATGGCGGATGGTTATATTGTGAAACATTATTTTCTTGGTTAATTAGATTGATTTTCGGATTAGATTTCTAGTATTGGAGGATGGTTGTTTATGCTCAATATAACTATGAACTTGGTGAGGGATTTGTAGGTATGCATACTGTTTTAGAATATCCTTCTAGACAAAGTCATAGGCTTTGTAGGTGGAGATATTGCCAAGTGGGGAATTTTGATCACCTTGTTACCACACGTTGATGTTTGAGTGGTGGTCATGGTTTAAATGGGTTTTCTGATTAGTATGAAGTCTCATTGATAAGAAACAATTCATATGTGATTCGATATGTATTTTATACTTTGAGTTTGAGTTATGAAGTTTTGGTATTCCTTTGTATATATGCATAGTAGTTGCTCGATATGCTTAGAAGATATATACTACTCACCAAGTTATGATTGCTCACTCCACTCGTCTTTCTTTCTTCAGGTATTAATTGTTGTATTCCATCTAATTTGAATATTAGGAGTATTTCGAGAATTTTGATACTTTCCCCGCTCATTACGTATGTCATCCATGAAACCAGATAATGTAATAGCATTACGTTCCTAAAACCAAACCGAGTAATAGCTATCGAATTACAGCCTTATCACGTTGTAGCAACCAAATTGGCTGAAACACATTTTCAAGAATCAGTTTGCTAAGAAGCTTATTCCAAATTGTCCCTCTCTAGTTCTCTGCAATTGGGAGATGTACCATAGGGGAGTGACGTTCATAGTGACGTTAATTGAACGCCTGAAAATGCAACACCCGTGAGGCCGTGACCTCCCCCACTCACGAACTCAAACGCCCAAAAAGTCGATCAGCCACTTCGCATATAAAGTGCATTCCCCCATCAAATATCTCTACACCATTGGCGATTCAGTCTCTTGCTCAACATCACCCAAAGGAAAGGAAAACGCTTTGCAGGTCCAGAGATCTCGAAGAAGCCTTATGTCGATCGAAGCACTGGCGATGGCTGGAGTCGACCCCGCAAAATGCGGCATCAAATGGCAGGATTTCGGGACGAAACCTGAGCCGCCTCCTCCACATCTGCTGGACGAAGAGGATGCATTGAGCTCCGCCGTCGACGCCCGGGATAATCGCCGGAGGAGGAGTTTTGGGATCGATGAAGATAGGCAGATGAAATTGAAGATGCTCGGATGGGCCAAACATGTGGCTTCCATGCATGAAGATGCACTCGAGCTCAAAAGGAAAGAGGGTCGGGTTAGATAAAGATTTTTTGTCCCTCTTTAGATTATTTCGGAGGGTTTCTTCACGGGTTCGTATCGCCATGTAATACTACCGTGTTGGACATTTAGTCCTACGCTTTTGAAGGCTTAAGCTTATCTTTTAAAGGCTTATGTTGGAATCGCCATCTTTATCCTTTTCTTAAATTTGCCTGGTGTTAGATTGTGCACATATAACTGAACTTTGAAAGCAAAATGGTTATTATGTTGGTAGAATTGAATGACTTGTTTCATTAATAATGGGATCAATCACTATATTCTGAGCATGGTCTGCTGACAAGTATAACTTGTATGTAACAAATTTAAATGGTAGGTATAAATTAAGTTTAAAACCTTATTTTTAAATCTATTAGTATTGATTTAACTTGCAAAAAATAGGGGTTTTACAAAATCTTTCATATACAAAAATAGGTTTAAGGAACACACTATGCGTGCATGCATAATCAGGTAATTATTCATGGGAAAAAAGGAGTAATTATGCATGAAATAGAGATAAAGAAAGTAATGGTGATTTTAGAAGTTTAAATGTGAGAAGAGAGGGAAAAAAAGTAGGCATACCTTACTAAATGGGTGGGTATGAGAGACCGAAAGGCAAGGTAATTTAAGATACCTAAAAGTGAGAGAAAATTTCCCCAAACATTAATAGCTTCGATTTAACCCGATCCGTTGTCATCCCAACCCAAGTCATTAGGGGTTTTTTACTTTTTGGTGGAATGGTACTTTTCTTTAATCTTTTTTTTTTTTTTTTGGCCTTTTTGGGCTTTGGCACTTTTCAATTGTATCACGAGAATGTCGAGATCCGTGAAGGAGAAAAGTGCTCGTTGTATTGTCAATTCATTTGATGATGTTGTTCTTCATGACATACGCATCCACGTCCTAATCTTTCTTTTGTGATCCATGCATACGATCCTTAGACTTTTCAGTTCAAATCCTCGTGCCGTTGGACCTCTAGTCGAGCACATTTATTGCACGTTTTATCATATTGATCATGGTTTCGACCATAAAAAAAAAAAAATATATATATATATATATATATATATGGATCATGGTCAACCTGAAAATTTTAATTCAAAAGCAGCCAGACTTTTCTCGATTGGATTTTAACTAGAAAAGAACAAAAAAAAAAAAATAGGGAAATGCTATAGGTTATCGGAAACCCAAGAATAGATAGATGAATATAAGGGTAAAATTATCAAAAAAAGTTCAAAACTTATTATATATGTATAAATTCAATTATAAACATTTAAATTGTTCCAATTAAATTTAAACATTTTGACAATTCGTCAATTTAGTCATTCTAGCTAAATTTAGCTAGAAATTGCTAACATGGATGCTAGCCATCCAACATGATGTAATCAATGCGACGTGATTAATTTTTACAAATTTTTAAAAAATTCTAATTTTTAAATATTTTTATTTTATTTTATTCGTTTCTTTCTTTTTCCATCTTCCTCATGTTGGTTGTTGGAACTCAACGATAGCCAATGCCAAAATGTTTAAATCTCAATAAAAAAAATTGAAAGATATATAACTGAATTGACTTAAGAACAATAGTTTTCAATCTTTTTTATAATTTTCTCGAATTTAATAGAAATTAGAAACATAGATTATTACTATATGTTAAAAAATTGCAACCGCTGTTTATCTTATATCCTTCATTCAATAGAATATTTAAAATCTTTTTTTGTATAATTAAATGTCTTAAATTTTCAAATGTCGATCAATACGAGAACTCTCTTAAAATCACACACGAAAAATTCTGAGGTGAACACTAGCCCCGTTTAGTAGCTGTATGCATTGTTCATACTGATTCCCCATGTGGAATCTTAAATCAATTGGTTCATTCCCCTACAGTGCGTCCATATAGCCTTGTTGTACTCATGTCCCATCAGTGTCCCCGTAGAAATAATCAACTACCCTTCTCATCATCATTGCATATCTCATCTGTTTCGTGAGGTTACCAAAATACTTCAAAATCCCAAGGTCTCCTTATCGTTATCACGTGAGAAAAAGAAAAGATAAGAAAGAAAGAAAGAAATGTGCTCTTACATGACTATAGCTAAAATTTACCCATTAAAATATGACAGTGAAAGATTGCTATATTTTCCTTTAATAATGATTTTGATCGATGGACTACAAGTTATGAAAATAGATAGAGTTAATGTCTATGTTCATAACAATCAACGAGAAGAATGGTTGGAGGAAAATTATCCTCAAACATGGATGCACATGACTCAAGAGACACTGGCTTGTAAAATTCCATCACAAGAATCCGAAATAATAATATTTCCACTAGAATTGTTTTTTATAAGAGAAATAACTATAAAAACATCGTTTGGATGTCGCAACAACTATGACATTACAGTTCTATTACATTGATCGCCTTTCATAGTACTTGCTTGCAATTATAGCTACTCTAGCGTAATCGTTATTAGAGTCAAAGCCGTAATAGTCATTATAGGGACGCCCATGTGATTGGTGTTATAGCTTCCCAATTCACCGTAGTCACTTTTTTTCCACACACTCTACCAATGTTTGATTATTAACTTAAGTATAATTTATATTAATTGTAACTAAGTTTATTCATATTACTTATATTAATAGCAATTATTATATGTACAAAATGAGTAACAATATACAAGAAAAAATAATAGGTAAAAATTTGGTGTAAGAATAAGTATGTTATTTTGATAATACATATTTATTTATTTTATTAAGAAAACATTCATGATATACTAGCATAATATAATTTTCTCACTATTAGGTACAATAATATAAGTTTTCGTATATTCATAATACAATGATTATCTTGATTACTAGATTATTGGTTAATGCTCAAATTATTCTAAATTATTATTTCAATTGTTGGATCAATTGAACTCAAATTTCAATTATAACTTGACTTTTAAATAACAGATAATTATCTATATATCACATTGCAATTTGTTGATAATATATCACGATTCTACCCTCATGATTGGTTGTTGAAGTAATACTTAAGAGAACATGATATTTTCTCTAATATATCACGTGTTACGTGCTTAAATTCTATTCAAAATATATGTGAACTTCTAAACTAGCAATGAGTATTTGATGCAGCAAAAATTATGTATCTTGTAAGTCAAATGGGGTCTAGGCTCATGAATCATAATTGGCTATCAAAGTGATAAAATTCATCTTCCATCTAATTCAAATTTTAGGAGTATTTTGAGAATTTTAACGAGACAAGGACTCCTGGAGTGCCAAAAGTTGGCGCGAAAGGAATGACTTAAGTCTTAAAATTACGAAAGGTACGGCTTAAGTCCAAAATCGGACGCAAAATGGATCGGCTTGTGTGTCAATCCGGCCAAAATGCCGACGTGACATTTTCCGACGAACAAGCCTAAAACGACCTTATTTATTTTGCACGCGTTGACATGGCCAAATAATCCAAAAAACGGCGTCGTTTTGGGCTCACGTGATAAAAAAATAATATAAAAATTAAATAAATTAAATTTAAAATTAGATTTAGTTAAAATATTAAAAGACAATAAATTTAAAATTAAGTTTAGTTAAAATATTTAAAAAATAATAATTTTTAAAATTAAAAAATATAAAAATATTTAAAAAAATTTAAAAAAATTAATAAATCAATAAAAGGGGGCAGTGGCTGAGGACCGCCCCCCCCCCTTTTATTAAATTTTTTTAATTTTAAAATTATTATTATTTTAATATTTTAGCTAAATTTAATTCTAAAATTATTATTTTTTTAATATTTTAACTAAATATAATTTTAAATTAATTATTTTTAAATTTTTTAATTTTTTTTATTTTTAAAATTATTATTTTTAATATTTAAATAAATTTAATTTTAAAATGTTAATTTTTAATTTTTTAACTAAATCTAATTTTAAAATATTTTTTAAATTTTTTTATTTTATAATTATTATTTTTAACATTTTAGCTAAATTTAATTTTAAAATTACTATTTTTTTAATATTTTAACTAAATATAATTTTTAAATTTTTATTTTTAAATTTTTTTAAATTTTTTTATTTTTAAAATTATTTTTTTAATATTTTAACTAAATTTAACTAAATCTAATTTTAAAATTATTTTTTTAATTTTTTCTAAATTTTTTAATTTTATAATTATTATTTTTAATATTTTAACTAAATCAATTTTAAAAAAAAATTTAAATATTTTAACTAAATCTAATTTTAAAATTATTATTTAAAAAATAAATTTTTAATTGTAAAATTATTATTTTTTAATATTTTAACTAAATCTAATTTTAAAATTATTATTTTTAATCTTTTAACTAAATGTAATTTTAAATTTAATTTATTTAATTTTTATATTATTTTTACCACGTCAACCCAAAGCGACGCCGTTTTTGCATTATTTGCCACGTCAGCATGCAAAACGGCGTCGTTTTGGGTTCACTTCGCTAGAAATTCGTCGGAAAAATGCCACGTCAGCCTTTTGGCCGGACTTTGGCGAAGTGACACTTAAGTGATCCGTTTTTTCGAATGTGATCTTTAAGTGTACGCTTTCGTAAGCTTTTGGCGCTTAATTCAAATTTTAGGAGTATTCTTATGAGAATTTTGACACTATCCCCGCTCATTAAGTATGTCATTCATGAAATGAAATAGCATTAGCAAATCGCCTTACCTTAACCAAACGACATAATAGCTATGAAATTACGGCCTTATTATGTTACTGCATGGAACGCGCCGAAATAGGTCACGAGAGTCGATTTGCCAAGAAGCTTATTCAAAATGGTCCATCTCTAGCTCTTGATGACGTCCGTAGTGACGTTAGGGGAGGTGACGTGCATTGAACACCCGAAAATGCAACACCCGTGAGGCCGTGACCTTTCCCCACTTCCTCACGAACTCACACCCAAAAGGTCGATGGGCCATTTCGCATATAAAGAGCGCATTCCCCACATCAAAATATCTCTCGCCACACGACATAACTCTCTACACATTGGTGATTCTGTCTCTTGCTCAACATCACCCAAAGGAAAAGAAACACTTTTTTGTTGGTCGAGGGACAGCAATGTCGATTGAAGCGCTGGCAATGGCGGGTGTCGACCACGCGAAATGCGGCATCGAATGGCAGGATTTCGATGCAGATGCTGACCCGCCTCCTCTGCAGCTGCTGGATGAAGAGAATGATGCATCAGACTCCATCGCCGATGCACAAGGAAATCGACAAAGAAGTTCGGGGATTGATGAAGATCGGCGGATGAAGTTGAAGATGCTCGGATGGGCCAAATATGTTGCTTTCATGTATGGAATTAAACTCGAACTCAAGAGGAAAGAGGGTCGACCTAGATAAAATGCGTTCTCTCTTTAGACAATTTTGGAGGGTTTCCTCACGGATTCGTATCGCCATGTAATACCTCTGTGTTTGACTTTTAGTCCTAAGCTTTTGAAGGCTCATGTTGTAATCGCCACCATTATGCTTTTTAATTTGCTTGGCGTTAGATTGTGCTGATATAACTGCAATTTGAAAGCGAAATGGTTGTAATATAGGTAACATGACACAAATTACTTGTATGAGACAAATTGTAGATATATATTAAGTTTGAAGTCTTATTGTTAGATCTATTAGTCTTTCTTTTAACTTGCAAAAAATAGGGGTGGTCAACCGCAAGGTAAATTATTGATATACCAAAAGTTCATATATTTATATTATTATTAAGTTATCTTCCAAACCCAAAGTTTACAAACTCTTTGATGTACTAAACTAGGGTTAAGGCTTCAACCGAAAATTAAAAAAAAAAAAAAGGTTAAGGCACTCACTATGCCTATGTGCATAGATTGGTAATATTATCCATGGAAAAGAATGACTAGTTAGGGCTTGTTTGTTTGTGTTCTTTTTTTTCCCCATAACACAATTTCTAGTCTTTTGTTCCGAGGAAAAAAGAATAGAAACGCATTTATTTACACTTTTGTTTACGGGAACAAAATATCTATTTTTTTTGTTCCCAGGAACAGATTTAGAACATAAACAAGAAGTAGAAAAAACTTGTTTCTTATTCCCGGGATCACTTCTGAAAATTAATTTTTCTCTCTCCTATTTTTTTCTTATATTTCTTTTCTTCTTCTTTTCATTTTCTTTTCTTCTTCTTTTTTCTTTGTCCAGTCACCAACCTCGGCCATGGCCGACGATTGGCCATCAAGGACTGGTGACCTTGTCGGAGCGTCACCGACCCTCAGTGAGGCTCGGCCTCACCTTGGCTGGGCGAGCTCAAGCTCGCCCAAATCTAGCGAGGCCAAACTCGCCTAGCCACCGACGAGGCCGAGCTCGCCCAGCCAATGCGAGGTCGCCAACCTCATCAACCGGTCGTTAGCCATGGCCAAGGCCAATAACCAGCCAAAAGGAAGAAAAAAGAAAAAAGGAAAAATAAAATAAAAATATTAAAAATTAAAAGAAACAAAAAAATTATACAAGTTTACCAAAATGTGTTTCTATTCTTTTTTATTCTAGGAACAAAAATTTTGTGCAATTACCAAATGCATTCTTCTGTTCAAATATTGTTCCCCATAATAGAAATAGTTTTTTTCTATTTCTATTCCCTTGAACAATTTTTGAACAGAAACTTTACCAAACATATTATAGGGAAAATTAACGTATGAAATTGGTGAGTATGAGATAGGAAAATTACCCAAAAAAAGTCTAAACTTATTATACTTGTGCCAAATTAGTTACAAATATTGTTTTGCAATTTTGTCGATTTTTCAATTTAATTCTAAACATTTTCACAATTTTCAATTTAATCATTCCAGCCAATTTTGGTTGAAAATTGTTAACATTGCGATCTAGTCAATGCTGGCTATTTTTACGTGACACGGGCAATTGACATAAACAATTTTTGCAATTTTTAAAATATTCTATTTTTTAATTTTTTTACTTCTCTTCTCTTCTTTTCTTTTTCTTTTTCCAACCTTGGGCCATTAACCCTTACTTAATCGGGGTGAGGGTGTTCCAGCCTTTGCTAGGCACAACGAACGCCTCCACACCCTTGCTTAGGCAAGGGTCGTGACGCCCTCACTCAAACCAAGCAAGGAGCATCAACCCAAGGTTGGGAAAAAGAAAAAAAAAGCATGAAATAAAATAAAATAAAAATTTATTCAAAAATGCAAAAATTATCTATATCAATGCTAGCTGTGATCATCAAAAGATATAGAAGTAAATTAATGAATAATTAAAATGTTAAGGACTAAATTGACATAAATATAATATATTATGATTTTTTGATGATTTTCCCGTGAGACAATCGGTACCGTGCTCTTATCACTTTCCTTTTTCGCTTTTTGGTTAAATGGTACTTTTTTGCTTTTACTTCGAAGGTTGAATGGCACTTTTCTTGTGCTTCTTTGTTTGGCTAATTAACTTTTCAGCTGTATCACGAGAATGTCCGGATCCTTAAAAGAAAACAGTGCTCATCGTACTGTAGATTCATTTGATGACATGCTCTTCGTGACATACGCATCTACCTCAAGGCTCTCTTTTGTTCTCCATGCACGCGATCATTACCACCTGATTCAAATCCTCATGCCGTCAGGCTGCTTGTCAACCACCTCTATAGCACGTTTATTTTATGGATCATGTTCGACCACGAAGTTCTACTTGCACATTAATATTGAATTCTCACCTCGGAAAGGAAAATATAATTAAGTATATACTACAAATATATACGATCCTATCATCATCTCCTGTTTATAGAAAGCCAAGAATATATAGGTGAATATAATAGAAATTACCAATAGCCACAGATTATTACCATGTATTGCAGCTATTGTTTATGTTTTAACCTTTGTTCAATCAAGTACCTAATTAGGCTAATTTGTTTTTTCAATCAAATTCCTTGAATTTTAGAATGTGGACCAATGCAAGATTCCCTTAAAGTCACGGACAGAAGATTCTATTATGGGCACAAGCGCCGTTTAGCAATTGTGTTAATTGTTCATATTGATATCTGACGTGGCCCCTTGATATCCACATCAGCATAAAAATGTTGGACAGCTAAAATGGTCCATATGCTCTATACTTCTCTCCTAACCTCCTTCGATGGATTGGCGCTGACAGCTGAGGAGGTTGGAGTAGTTGTGATAGTAATGGCAAGTGACCGATATGGACATCGATGGTGAAGATGGTGACAATGGCAACAACAACTATAAAAGTGGACAAATGCAGTGTGGCCAAACGTGAACTAGGGGAGAAGGCAAACCTCTTATGGAAGAATTCAAAGAATGGCCCTTACGGGTTGTTTCAACTAAAATGGTTCAAACTTTGATTTTGTTGTTGACAATTCAGCGCTCCCTAAAAGTAAAAATCAAGTGGTGATACTTCGTGGGTGTCAACTTATAAATTACTTCATATGTTCTCTCTTGCTTAACATGGAACTTAGGCTGCATTTGGTTATCTAGATTTCTAGTTAGAATAAGATTAGATTGGATATGGAATCTAGAAATTTTATTATATTCTAACCACTATTTGGTAAATCGTAGTGATAAAGCCATATATTTTCATATCGAATTTTATTAATTATTGGTACGAACGGCATATCGAGGTAAATGAATCTGAAAATGTACGAATGGAAATTATAAGAATTTCTATCATTCATTGCTAAAGAAATCACAATTGCACGAATGGAAATAACTTCCATCAAACACATCAATATCCCAATTTGCATAACATCTCATTTGTTTCGTGGGGTAAACAAACATTTCAAAACCTCATGGTATACGTACTAAGATGGTTTCCTCATCATTATCACAAGGAAGAAAGAAAAGGAAAGAATGATCTCACACATAATTATAGCCGAAACTTACCCATTAAATCATGAAAATGAAATAGGTTTAAGTTTTTCTTTATTTATGTTTTAGATTGATGATTACAAGTTATGGATACAGTAACTCATATGCATACTTAACTAAACATAGATGGGGATGATAGCCATGTTTATAATTAATCAACAAGAAGATTAATTGGAGGAAAAATTTCCCCAAACATTGATGGATGTGGCTATAGAAACATTGGCTTTTGGAAATCAACTGCAAATACTAAGATGTTCACTAGAAATGTTTTTTTAGGGGAAATAAATATAACTGCAAATTTGATTGTAGTAATTGCTAAAATTTATAGTTCTATTACAGGTTCATTACCTATTATAGTGCAAAAGTCGAAGCTGTAACAGTTATACATGGGCTATTACTGTGTAATAATTATTACTGTAGCTATCCCTAAAATATCATTGTCCATTTTTCGTTTGAAAAAAAGAAAAGCGTTGAAAAGTCAAAGTAAAGGGGAAAAAGAAGTAAACACGACTTGCTGATTTAAAGGACCGTAAAAGAAGAGAGAGGAAATAAAAAGAAGAAGACAAAGAAAAGCAAGAGGAAGAAGAAAAGTGGGGTTTCACATGTGGTTTCGCGTGCGCACTCCGTGAACGCCTCACTGAACCGATTCAACTTTGTAATGCAATGCCCAATAAGTGCTCGTATCCCTCATTCATTCAATCGGAGTAGTTTTTTTGGATTTAGAGCTTAAATTCATAATTTTGGGAAATTTAAGCCACGTAATCTGATTTTTGATTTGTGGAGTTTTGGGATTTCATGGAAATTGAGGTTTATGGCATTGTAGTGCTATAGGTTTTGATGGGAGTCGTTTTGACACAATAGTTTGGTTAGAGTGAAATTGTAGGGTTTTGAGGCCGAGTTTCACATTGCATTGAGGTTTGAGTAATCACTTCGGATGAGCGATTTATTAGCAAGTGGAAGTCATTTTGTTAGCATAATGTGTAGTTTAGTTGCGTCATAGTTACGGTAGCCTATTACTCAATTTTAACGCTATTTCTCATTTGTTTGATAGGATTGCGAGTTCGATAATACAAGTAATATTTATTGTTTGGTCGTAAGCAACAAAGTGAGTGATTCTATATCTTCTTTGATTTCGTAAAACCATGTCTTGAAGTATATATATTGAATTGAAAAGAGCATTGTTGTTGCATAAAATGGAATTGCGTATTCACTACCTTTCGATTATTTGAGAGCAATTTGAGAAACATATTATGAAATGTGTCGTGATAGTTTACGTATACGTATTACTTTGTGAAAGGGTTTATGAATGATTTGAGAAATAGTTAAGAAATGGCGGATGGTTATATTGTGAAACATTATTTTCTTGGTTAATTAGATTGATTTTTGGATTAGATTTCTAGTATTGGAGGATGGTTGTTTATGCTCAATATAACTATGAACTTGGTGAGGGATTTGTAGGTATGCATACTATTTTGGAATATCCTTCTAGACAAAGTCATAGGCTTTGTAGGTGGAGATATTGCCAAGTCGGGAATTTTGATCACCTTGTTACCACACGTTGATGTTTGAGTGGTGGTCATGGTTTAAATGGGTTTTTTTATTAGTATGAAGTCTCATTGATAAGAAACAATTCATAGATGATTCGATATGTATTTTATACTTTGAGTTTGAGTTATGAAGTTTTGGTATTACTTTGTATATATGCATAGTAGTTGCTCGATATGCTTAGAAGATATATACTACTCACCGAGTTATGATTGCTCACTCCACTCGTCTTTCTTTTTTCAGGTATTAATTGTTGTATTCCGTCTAATTTGAATATTAGGAGTATTTCGAGAATTTTGATACTTTCCCGGTTCATTACGTATGTCATCCATGAAACCAGATAATGTAATAGCATTACGTTCCTAAAACCAAACCGAGTAATAGCTATCAAATTACAGCCTTATCACGTTGTAGCAACCAAATTGGCTGAAACACTTTTTGAAGAATCAGTTTGCTAAGAAGCTTATTCCAAATTGTCCCTCTCTAGTTCTCTGCAATTGGGAGATGTACCATAGGGGAGTGACGTTCATAGTGACGTTAATTGAAAGCCTGAAAATGCAACACCCGTGAGGCTGTGACCTCTCCCACTCCCTCACGAACTCAAACGCCCAAAAAGTCGATCAGCCACTTCGCATATAAGTGCATTCCCCCATCAAATATCTCTACACCATTGGCGATTCAGTCTCTTGCTCAGCATCACCCAAAGGAAAGGAAAACGCTTTGCAGGTCCAGAGATCTCGAAGAAGCCCTATGTCGATCGAAGCACTGGCGATGGCGGACGTCGACCCCGCAAAATGCGGCATCAAATGGCAGGATTTCGGGACGAAACCAGAGCCGTCTCCTCCACATCTGCTGGACGAAGAGGATGCATTGAGCTCCGCCGTTGACACCCGGGATAATCGCCGGAGGAGGAGTTTTGGGATCGATGAAGATAGGCGGATGAAATTGAAGATGCTCGGATGGGCCAAACATGTCGCTTCCATGCATGAAGATGCACTCGAGCTCAAAAGGAAAGAGGGTCGGGTTAGATAAAGATTTTTTGTCCCTCTTTAGATTATTTCGGAGGGTTTCTTCACGGGTTCGTATCGCCATGTAATACTACCGTGTTGGACATTTAGTCCTACGCTTTTGAAGGCTTAAGCTTATCTTTTAAAGGCTTATGTTGGAATCGCCATCTTTATCCTTTTCTTAAATTTGCCTGGTGTAATTAGATTGTGCTCATATAACTGAACTTTGAAAGCAAAATGGTTATTATGTAGGTAGAATTGAATGACTTGTTTCATTAATAATGGGATCAATCACTATATTCTGGGCATGGTCTGCTGACAAGTATTACTTGTATGTAACAAATTTAAATGGTAGATATAGATTAAGTTTAAAACCTTATTGTTAAATCTATTAGTCTTGATTTAACTTGCAAAAAATAGGGGTTTTACAAAATCTTTCATATACAAAAATAGGTTTTAGCACACACTATGCGTGCATGCATAATCAGGTAATTATTCATGGGAAAAAAGGAGTAATTATGCATGAAATAGAGATAAAGAAAGTAATGGTGATTTTAGAAGTTTAAATGTGAGAAGAGAGGGAAAAAAAAGGTAGGCATACTTTACTAAATGGGTGGGTATGAGAGACCGAAAGGCAAGGTAATTTAAGATACCTAAAAGTGAGAGAAAATTTCCCCAAACATTAATAGCTTCGATTTAACCCGATCCGTTGTCATCCCAACCCAAGTCATTAGGGGTTTTTACTTTTTGGTGGAATGGTACTTTTCTTTAATCCTTTTTTTTTTTTTTTTGGCCTTTTTGGGCTTTGGCACTTTTCAATTGTATCACGAGAATGTCGAGATCCGTGAAGGAGAAAAGTGCTCGTTGTATTGTCAATTCATTTGATGATGTTGTTCTTCATGACATACGCATCCACGTCCTAATCTTTCTTTTGTGATCCATGCATACGATCCTTAGACTTTTCAGTTCAAATCCTCGTTCCGTTGGACCTCTAGTCGAGCACATTTATTGCACGTTTTATCATATTGATCATGGTTTCGACCATAAAAAAAAAAAAAAAAATCATATGGATCATGGTCAACGTGAAAATTTTAATTCAAAAGCAGCCAGACTTTTCTCAATTGGATTTTAATTAGAAAATAACAAAAAAAAAAAAAAAAAGGGGGAAATGCTATAGGTTATCGGAAACCCAAGAATAGATAGATGAATATAAGGGTAAAATTATCAAAAAAGTTCAAAACTTATTATATATGTATAAATTCAATTATAAACATTTAAATTGTTCCAATTAAATTTAAACATTTTGACAGTTCGTCAATTTAGTCATTCTAGCTAAATTTAGCTAGAAATTGCTAATATGGATGGCAGCCATCCAACATGATGTAATCAATGCGACGTGATTAATTTTTACAAATTTTTAAAAATTTCTAATTTTTAAATATTTTTATTTTATTTTATTCATTTCTTTCTTTTTCCATCTTTCTCATGTTGGTTGTTGGAACTCAACGATAGCCAATGCCAACATTGCTAGCTTCAAGTGAGCCCATCCTCACCAACCTCAAGCAAGCTCAAGCCTTGTCAGGATCTAACAAGCTTGAGCCTCACCTAGGGCTAACCCACCAGCCCTCTATTGTGGCCGGTCGTCAGCCATTGTCGAGGCTTGACGACTGGTAGAGGAAGATAGGAAAAGAAAAAAGAAAGAAAAGATAAAACAAAAGAGAGAGAGAAGAAGAAAAATTTTTAAAAAATTATTAATTCGAATTTAAAAAAAAAAAAAAAAGAGTTTACATTAACATCAGCCATACTATTTGAGGTGACTGACATCTTAGTCAATAATTTATAGCCAAAGTTAATCGAAAAGACTAAATTAATAAATTGTGAAAATGTTTAAATCTCAATAAAAAAAAATTGAAAGATATATAACTGAATTGACTTAAGAACAATAGTTTTCAATCTTTTTTGATAATTTTTCTCGAATTTAATAGAAATTAGAAACATAGATTATTACTATATGTTAAAAAATTGCAACCGCTATTTATCTTATATCCTTCATTCAATTGAATATTTAAAATCTTTTTTTGTATAATTAAATGTCTTAAATTTTCAAATGCCGATCAATACGAGAGCTCTCTTAAAATCACACACGAAAAATTCTGAGGTGAACACTAGCCCCGTTTAGTAGCTGTATGCATTGTTCATACTGATGCCCGATGTGGAATCTTAAATCAATTGGTTCATTCCCCTACAGTGCGTCCATATAGCCTTGTTGTACTCATGTCCCATCAGTGTCCCCGTAGAAATAATCAACTACCCTTCTCATCGTCATCGCATATCTCATCTGTTTCGTGAGGTTACCAAAATACTTCAAAATCCCAAGGTCTCCTTATCGTTATCACGTGAGAAAAAAAAAAAAGATAAGAAAGAAAGAAAGAAAGAAATGTGCTCTTACATGACTATAGCTAAAATTTACCCATTAAAATATGACAGTGAAAGATTGCTACATTTTCCTTTAATAATGATTTTGATTGATGGACTACAAGTTATGAATATAGATAGAGTTAATGTCTATGTTCATAACAATGAACGAGAAGAATGGTTGGAGGAAAATTATCCTCAAACATGGATGTACATGACTCAAGAAACACTGGCTTGTAAAATTTCATCACAAGAATCCGAAATAATAAGATTTCCGTTAGAATTGTTTTTTATAAGAGAAATAACTATAAAAACATCGTTTGGATGTCGCAACAACTATGACATTACAGTTCTATTACATTGATCGCCTTTCATAGTACTTGCTTGCAATTATAGCTACTCTAGCGTAATCGTTATTAGAGTCAAAGCCGTAATAGTCATTATAGGGACGCCCATGTGATTGGTGTTATAGTTTCCCAATTTACCCTTGTCAATTTTTTTCCACACACTCTACCAATGTTTGATTATTAATTTAAGTATAATTTATATTAATTGTAACTAAATTTATTCATATTACTTATATAATAGCAATTATTACATGTATAAAATGAGTAACAATATACAAGAAAAAATATTAGGTAAAAGTTTGGTGTAATAATAAGTATGTTATCTTGATAATACATATTTACTTATTTTATTAAGGGAACATTCATGATATACTAGCATAATATAATTATCTCACTATTAGGTACAATAATATAAGTTTTCGTATATTCATAATACAATGATTATCTCGATTACTAGATAAATTGATTAATGCTCAAATTGTTCTAAATTATTATTTCAATTGTTGTATCAATTGAACTCAAATTTCAATCATAACTTGACTTTTAAATAACAGATAATTATCTATATATCACATTGTAATATGTTGATAATATATCACGATTCTACCCTCATGATTGGTTGTTGAAGTAATACTTACCAGAACATGATATTTTCTCTAATATATCACATATTACGTGCTTAAATTCTATTTAAAATATATGTGAACTTCTAAACTAGCAATGAGCATTTGATGCAGCAAAAATTATATATCTTGTAAGTCAAATGGGGTCTAGGCTCATGAATCATAATTGACTATCAAAGTGATAAAATTCATCTTCCATCTAATTCAAATTTTAGGAGTATTTTGAGAATTTTGATACTATCCCCGCTCATTAAGTATGTCATTCATGAAATGAAACAGTATAAGCAAATCGCCTTACTTAAGACAAACGACATAATAGCTATGAAATTACGGCCTTATTATATTACTGCATGAAACGCGCCGAAATAGGTCACGAGAGTCGATTTGCCATGAAGCTTATTCAAAATGGTCCATCTCTAGCTCTTGCTGACGTCCGTAGTGACGTTAGGGGAGGTGACGTGCATTGAACACCCGAAAATGCAACACCCGTGAGGCCGTGACCTTTCCCCACTTCCTCACGAACTCGCACCCAAAAAGTCGTTGAGCCATTTCGCATATAAAGAGCGCATTCCCCACATCAAAATATCACTCGCTACACGACATAACTCTCTACACGTTGGTGATTCTGTCCCTTGCTCAAAATCACCCAAAGGAAAAGAAACACTTTTGTAGGTCGGGGGACAGCAATGTCGATTGAAGCGCTGGCAATGGCGGGCGTCGACCACGCGAAATGCGGCATCGAATAAAATAAATAAAGAGAATGATGCGTCTGCTGGATGAAGAGAATGATGCATCAAACTCCATCGCCGATGCACAAGGAAATCGACGAAGAAGTCTGGGGATTGATGAAGATCGGCGGATGAAGTTGAAGATGCTCGGATGGGCCAAATATGTTGCTTTCGTGGATGGAATTGCACTCGAACCCAAGAGGAAAGAGGGTCGACCTAGATAAAATGTGTTCTCTCTTTAGACAATTTTGGAGGGTTTCCTCACGGACTCGTATCGTCATGTAATACCTCTGTGTTTGACTTTTAGTCCTAAGCTTTTGAAGGCTCATGTTGTAATCGCCATCATTATGCTTTTTAATTTGCTTGGCGTTAGATTGTGCTGATATAACTGCAATTTGAAAGCGAAATGGTTGTAATATAGGTAACATGACACAAATTACTTGTATGAGACAAATTGTAGATATATATTAAGTTTGAAGTCTTATTGTTAGATCTATTAGTCTTTCTTTTAACTTGCAAAAAATAGGGGTGGTCAACCGCAAGGTAAATTATTGATATACCAAAAGTTCATATATTTATATTATTATTAAGTTATCATCCAAACCCAAAGTTTACAAACTCTTTGATGTACTAAACTAGGGTTAAGGCTTCAACCGAAAATTAAAAAAAAAAAAAAAGGTTAAGGCACTCGCTATGCCTATGCGCATAGATTAGTAATATTATCCATGGAAAAAGAATGACTAGTTAGGGCTTGTTTGTTTGTGTTCTTTTTTTATTTCTCGAAACACAATTTCTAGTCTTTTGTTCCGAGGAACAAAAAAAGAATAGAAACCCATTTATTTACACTTTTGTTTTTGGGAATAAAATATCTATTTTTTTTTCCCGGGAACAGATTTAGAACAGAAATAAGAAGTAGAAAAAACTTGTTTCTTATTCTTAGGAACACTTCCGAAAAATAATTTTTCTCTCTCCTATTTTTTTCTTCTCTTTCTTTTCTTTTTCTTTTCTTTTTATTTTTTCTTTAGCCAGTCACTAGCCTTGGCCATGGCCGACAAGGGCCGGCGACCTCGCCGGAGCGTCACCGACCCCTAGTGAGGCTCGGCCTCACCTTAGCTGGGCGAGCTCAAGCTCGCCCAGATTGGCGAGGCCAAACTCACCTAGCCACCAATGAGGCCGAGCTCGCCCAGCCAACGCGAGGTCGCCAACCTCATCAACCGGTCGCTAGCCATGGCCAAGGCCGATAACCAGCCAAAAGGAAGAAAAAAGAAAAAAGGAAAAATAAAATAAAAATATTAAAAATTAAAAGAAACAAAAAAATTATACAAGTTTACCAAACGTGTTTTACGTTCTTTTTTTATTCCAGAAACAAAAATTTTGTGCAGTTACCAAACGCATTCTACTGTTCAAAAATTGTTCCCCGGAATAAAAATAGCTTTTTTCTATTTCTATTCCCTTGAACAATTTTTGAACAGAAATTTTACCAAACGCACCATTAACATATGAAATTGGTGAGTATGAGATAGGGAAAATTACCCAAAAAAAGTCCTAAACTTATTATACTTGTGCCAAATTAGTTACAAATATTTTTGCAATTTTGTCGATTTTTTCAATTTAATTCTAAACATTTTCACAATTTTTCAATTTAATCATTCCAACCAATTTTGGTTAAAAATTGTTAACATTGCGATCTAGTCAATGCTAGCTATTTTACGTGACACGGGCAATTGACATAAACAATTTTTGCAATTTTTAAAATATTCTATTTTTAATTTTTTTTTCTTCTTTTCTTTTCTTTTCTTTTTTCCAACCTTGGGCCATTAACCCTTGCTTAATCGAGGTGAGGGTGTTGCAGCCTTTGCTAGGCACAACGAAGGCCTCCACACCCTTGCTTAGGCAAGAGTCGTGACGCCCTCACTCAAACCAAGCAAGGAGCATCAACCCAAGGTTGGGCAAAAGAAAAAAGCATGAAATAAAACAAAATAAAAATTTATTCAAAAATGCAAAAATTATCTATATCAATGCTAGCTGCGATCATCAAAAGATATAGAAGTAAATTAATGAATAATTAAAATGTTAAGGACTAAATTGACATAAATATAATATATTATGATTTTTTTGATGATTTTCCCGTGAGACAATTGGTACCGTGCTCTTATCACTTTCCTTTTTCGCTTTTTGGTTAAATGGTACTTTTTTGCTTTTACTTTGAAGGTTGAATGGCACTTTTCATGTGCTTCTTTGTTTGGCTAATTCACTTTTCAGCTGTATCACGAGAATGTCCGGATCCTTAAAAGAAAACAGTGCTCATCGTACTGTAGATTCATTTGATGACATGCTCTTCGTGACATACGCATCTACCTCAAGGCTCTCTTTTGTTCTCCATGCACGCGATCATTACCACCTGATTCAAATCCTCATGCCGTCGGGCTGCTTGTCAACCACCTCTATAGCACGTTTATTTTATGGATCATGTTCGACGACGAAGTTCTACTTGCACATTAATATTGAATTCTCACCTCGGAAAGGAAAATATAATTAAGTATATACTACAAATATATACGATCCTATCATCATCTCCTGTTTATTTAGCCAAGAATATATAGGTGAATATAATAGAAATTACCAATAGCCACAGATTATTACCATGTATTGCAGCCATTGTTTATGTTTTAACCTTTGTTCAATCAAGTACCTAATTAGGCTAATTTGTTTTTTCAATCAAATTCCTTGAATTTTAGAATGCGGACCAATGCAAGATTCCCTTAAAGTCACGGACAGAAGATTCTATTATGGGCACAAGCGCCGTTTAGTAATTGTGTTAATTGTTCATATTGATATCTGACGTGGCCCCTTGATATCCACATCAGCATAAAAATGTTGGACAGCTAAAATGGTCCATATGCTCTATACTTCTCTCCTAACCTCCTTCGATGGATTGGCGCTGACAGCTAAGGAGGTTGGAGTGGTTGTGATAGTAATGGCAAGTGACCGATATGGACATCGATGGTGAAGATGGTGACAATGGCAACAGCAACTATAAAAGTGGACAAATGCGGTGTGGCCAAACGTGAACTAGGGGAGAAGGCAAACCTCTTGTGGAAGAATTCAAAGAATGGCCCTTACGGGTTGTTTCAACTAAAATTGGTTCAAACTTTGATTCCGTTGTTGACAATTCAGCGCTCCCTAAAAGTAAAAATCAAGTGGTGATATTTCGAGGGTGTCAACCTATAAATTACTTTCATATGTTCTCTCTTGCTTAACATGGAACTTAGGCTGCATTTGGTTATCTAGATTTCTAGTTAGAATAAGATTAGATTGGATATGGAATCTAGAGATTTTATTATATTCTAACCACTATTTGGTAAATTGTAGTGATAAAGCCATATATTTTCATATTGAATTGTATTAGTTATTTGGTACGAACAACATATTGAGGTAAATGACTTTGAAAATGTACAAGTGGAAATAATAAGAATTTCTATCATTCATTGCTAAAGAAATCACAATTGCACGAATGGAGATAACTTCCATCAAACACATCAATATCCCAATTTGCATAACATCTCATTTGTTTCATGGGGTAAGCAAACATTTCAAAACCTCATGGTATATACCTACTAAGATGGTTTCCTCATCATTATCACAAGGAAGAAAGAAAAGGAAAGAATGATCCCACATGTAATTATAGCCGAAACTTACCCATTGAATCATGATAATGAAATAGGTTTAAGTTTTTCTTTATTTATGTTTTAGATTGATGATTACAAGTTATGGATACAGTAACTCACATGCAAGTTATGGATACAGTAACTCATTTGCATACTTATCTAAACATAGATGAGGATGATAGCCATGTTTATAACTAATCAACGAGAAGATATTTGGACGAAAAATTTCCCCAAGCATTGGCTTTTGGAAATCAACCGCAAATACTAAGATGTTCACTAGAATTGTTTTTGTTAGGGGAAATATATATAACTGCACCTTTGATTGTAGTAATTGCTACAAATTTAGAGTTCTATTACAGGTTCATTACCTATTAAAGTGTTTGCTTACAATAATAGCTATTATAGTGCAAAAGTTGAGGCTATAACAGTTATTACATGGGCTATTACTGTATAATAATTATTACTGTAGCTATCCCTAAAATATCATTTTCCATTTTTCTTTTCAAAAATAAAAATAAAAAGTGTTGAAAAGTCAAAATAAAGGGGAAAAAGAAGTAAACACAACTTGCTAATTTAAAGGACCATAAAAGAAGAGAGAGGAAATAAAAAGAAGAAGACTAAGAAAAGGAAGAGGAAGAAGAAAAGTGGGGTTTCACATGTGGTTTTGCGTGTGCTCCCGCGGACGCCTCACTGAACCAATTCAACTTTGTAATGCAATGCCCAATAAGTGCTTGTGTCCCTCATTCATTCAATCGGAGTAGTTTTTGGATTTAGAGCTTAAATATATAATTTTGGGAAATTTAAGCCACGTAATCTGATTTTGAGTTGTGAAGCTTTGGGATTTCATGGAAATTGAGGTTTATGGCATTGTAGTGCTATAGGTTTTGACGAGAGTTGTTTTGACACAATAGTTTGGTCAGAGTGAAATTGTAGGGTTTTAAGGCTTAGTTTCGCATTGTGTTGAGGTTTGAGCAATCGCTTCGGGTGAGTGATTTATTAGCAAGTGGAAGTCATTTTGTTAGCATAATGGGTACCTGAGTTTCAAATTGCGTTGAGGTTTGAGTAATCGTTTCCGGGTGAGTGATTTATTAGCAAGTGGAAGTCATTTTGTTAGCATAATGTGTAGTTTAGTTGCGTTATAGTTACAGTAGCCTATTACTCAATTTTAACATTATTTCTCATTTGTTTGAGAGGATCACAAGTTCAATAATACAAGTAATATTTATTGTTTGGTCATAAGCAACAAAGTAAGTGGTACTATATCTTCTTTGATTTTGTAAAACCATATTTTGAAGTATATATATTGAACTGAAAAGAGCATTGTTGTTGCATAAAATGGAATCGTGTATTCACTACCTTTCGATTATTTGAGAGCAATTTGAGAAACATATTATGAAATGTGTCGTGACAATTTACGTATACATATTACTTTGTGAAAGGGTTTATGAATGATTTGAGAAATAGTTAAGAAATGGTGGATGGTTATATTGTGAAACGTTATTTTATTGGTTAATTAGATTGATTTTTGGATTAGATTTCTAGTATTGGAGGATGGTTGTTTATGCTCAATATAACTGTGAACCTAGTGAGGGATTTGTAGGTATGCATACCGTTTTAGAATATCCTTTTAGGCAAAGTCATAGGCTTATTGAGTAATAGATTGATCAATTGATAAACTATTAATGGACCATTGATGCGTGATTATTGATAAAGATTAATCAAAGGACTTTACCATTGATGTTTGAGTTGTGGTGATGGTTTAAATGGGTTTTCTGATTAGTATGAAGTCTTATTGATAAGAAACAATTCATATATGATTCGATATGTATTTTATACTTTGAGTTTGAGTTATGAAGTTTTGGTATTACTTTGTATACATGCATAGTATTTGCTCGATCTACTTAGAAGATATGTACTACTTACCGAGTTATGATTGCTCACGCCACTTGTCTTTCTTTTTTCAGGTATTAATTGTTGTATTCTATCTAATTTGAATATTATGAGTATTTTGAGAATTTTGATACTTTCCCCACTCATTACGTATGTCATCCATGAAACCATATAATGTAATCGCATTACGTTCCTAAAGCCAAACCGAGTAATAGCTATCGAATTACAGCCTCATTACATTGTTGCAACTAAATTGGCTGAAACACTTTTCCAAGAATCAATTTGCTAAGAAGCATATTCCAAATCGTCCCTCTCTAGTTCTTTGCAATTGGGAGATGTACCATAGGGGAAGTGACGTTCATAGTGACGTTAATTGAACGCCTGAAAATGCAACACCCGTGAGGCCGTGACCTCCCCCCACTCCCTCACGAACTCAAACGCTCAAAAAGTCGATCAGCCACTTCGCATATAAAGTGCATTCCCCCATCAAATATCTCCACACCATTGGTGATTCAGTCTCTTGCTCAACATCACCCAAAAGGAAAAGAAACGCTTTGCAGGTCCAGGGATCTCGAAGAAGCCATATGTCGATCGAAGCACTGGCGATGGCGGGCGTCGACCCCGCAAAATGCGGCATCAAATGGCAGGATTTCGGGACGAAACCAGAGCCGCCTCCTCCGCATCTGCTGGACGAAGAGGATGCATCGAGCTCCGCCGTCGACGCCCAGGATCATCGCCGGAGGAGGAGTTTTGGGATCGATGACGATAGGCGGATGAAATTGAAGATGCTCGGATGGGCCAAACATGTCGCTTCCATGCATGAAATTGCACTCGAGCTCAAAGGAAAGAGGGTCGGGTTAGATAAAGATTTTTTGTCCCTCTTTAGATTATTTCGGAGGGTTTCTTCACGGGTTCGTATCGCCATGTAATACTACCGTGCTGGACATTTAGTCCTATGCTTTTGAAGGCTTATGTTGGAATCGACATCTTTATCCTTTTCTTAAATTTGCCTGGTGTTAGATTGTGCTCATATAACTAAACTTTGAAAGCAAAAAGGTTATTACGTAGGTAGAATTGAATGACTTGTTTCATTAATAATGGGATCAATCACTATAGTCTGAGCATGGTCTGCTGACAAGTATTACTTGTATGTAACGAATTTAAATGGTAGATATAGATTGAGTTTAAAACCTTATTGTTAAATCTATTAGTCTTGATTTAACTTGCGGAAAATAGGGGTTTTACAAAATCTTTCATATACAAAAATAGGTTTAAGACACACACTATGCGTGCATGCATAATCAGGTAATTATTCATGGGAAAAAAAAGGAGTAATTATGCATGAAATAGAGATAAAGAAAGTAATGGTGATTTTAGAAGTTTAAATGTGAGAAGAGAGGGATAAAAAAGTAGGCATACTTTACTAAATGGGTGGGTATGAGAGAACGAAAAGCAAGGTAATTTAAGATACCTAAAAGTGAGAGAAAATGATGTTTTGATTTGTTTATATAGATATTTCTAATCCGTATCTTAATATCAGACTCATAATGTTGCATCTAGTGTCACAATCTTCAATTTTTTCAATACTTTAAGCACATTTTTTCTAGAGGAAGATTAAGAACTTAGCTAGTATATTCTATAGGGCTAACTGTAAACATGGAGAATGGGCGAGATGAAATGATATGGACAATTTAGCTTTGATACCAGTTTAGGGCTGCTAAAAGGGCAAGATAGCATGGGCCTCTAGATAACTAGCCTCTGCAGCAAGCTTTTGCCTCTGAATTATGAAAAAGTAAACAATAAAACAACACCATCGATATTCATAATTATGAGGTACTTGGTAAGTACTTCCCTAATCAGATAAATTTTAAAAAGTGAACGCAATCTCCTAAAATCTAAATTAAGTAATAATAAACTCCAAGGATAATGAAATTAGACTAAAGTGTGATGCTGGTGTAAATCTAATTTTGTATCATTAGGAAACTCTCCAAGCTTTGGTTTGGACTGAGAGAAATATCTAGTTTACCACACTCTAAAGCCAGAGGACAGGAAAAGTCACTATCAAAAGCCAACCACTTTTTTTTCATCCTGTGCTCTTTGATAGCAAGAAGTGCGGCTAGGTTCACCTCAATCGCCACCGTTGGCAAGGCCGAAGTATCCAAATATTACCTGGGCGGCCCGGCGGTCGAGCTCGATCATATCCCCATGACGGTCCGATCCTCATTATACATGCCCCTGATTCCTAGTCCTTGACAATCACACCTAATACACAATCACTCGAACTAGTGACCTTGAGAGCTAATTTAATAAGGATTTATAAACACATGATTTTATTGCAACGACCTGTAAGGTTGGACACTTCTCACTTATATATGTAGAGAGAGAGATGCAAAAGCGAGAGGGGCACAATGATGGTGACAATGGCAGCGATGTGGTCGTCGGCAAGGGCCGGCTGTAGGGATGAGAAGTGGCAAGCAGGGCCAGCATGCATAGTAGGCCGGTATTGAAGAGGAGGAGGAGTCTTAACTTATAAAACCTCTTTTAGTGGGTAAAATTAACATGTGAAAAATATCTTTAAATCTAGAAATTTTCAATTATTAAATAAATCCAATTTTATGAGATCATTAAGCATGAATATATTAAGTACGACGTCACTTTATGTCTAATGATCTCAATAGTGGTTTTATGCTTTTTCTGCAAGATGCGAAAGATAATGGAATTCGTGCACTTACTATCTAGTCATGTTCCTTAATTTTTGTAAATGGTCCAAGAGGATTCGTCGAGAACGGTAGAGATGTCCATCCAAGAGTATCAATAAGAAAAATTACGTTAACTCACCTAAAATACTAATCGGACAAGTTGGGTCAAAAGATTTTAGTGGATGATCTTTTTAGAAAAAAAATACCAAAAAAATCATAAACTTATTGCATTTGTGCTAATTTATTCAAAAACCTTTTAATTAGACCAATTGAGTCCTAAAACTTTTTTATGTTTTGTCAATTAAGTCTATCTAGCTAATTTTAACCAAAAATTACTAATGTGAACGGTGGATGCTTTACGTGATTCAGTCATTATTGACATGGATAATTTTTGCTATGTAAAAAAATGATATTCTTAATACATGTTTCCTTTTTCTTCTTCCTTTGCTGACCACCATGGCTGATATTGTCAAATCCGGTAAGGGTGAGTCTCGCTTAAGGCTGGTGAGGTTTCACCTCGCCAAATCTCGGAGAGCTTGAGCCTCAATAATCTTGAATGAGACTCGACCTTGACAGATCTACACGAGATCAAGCCTTACCCAAGGTACTTTATTAAAAAAGTAGATTGTACTTTATTAAATGGGTGGGTATGAGAGAAGGAAACGTAGGGTAATAGGAAATCTAAAAGCATAAGAAAATGATGTTTTGACTTGTGTATATAAACATTTCTAATCCGTGTCCAATTAATAAAGTACAATCTATTTAATAACATTTTATTAGAGAACAATGGAATGGAAAGAAGAAATAAAAAACAAGATGAAAAAATAAGTAGAAAAAAGTAAATAAAAATAAAGGAGGTAAAAAACATCGTAAAACACTATTTCCATTCATACAATTTTCAACTTTAGTTATACTAATTTATCGTCAATACCAAATAATGGAATGATACGATATGAAAATACTCAATTTTATTATTGCGATTCACCAAACAAATATTAGAAAAGATATAGCAAAATCCTAAATTTGATTCCCTATTAGAAATTCAGATTATCAAATACACCCTAAAAGAATTTGTTGTTGTGTGGACAAACATGCCCTTAAACTACAAGGGAACAATTTGAAGATGCCCAAAAATTGGCGGGGCATATTGGGAATTTCGCTCTAGTCCTGCGACGCCCCTGATTCCTCTTTTTGCCAATTTAGAAAAACAATTTTTTTTGCGATCTTGCGACCTCGACTGTCGCTGCGCAGCTTCTTCCTCCCTGCATACCGCGACCGCCGCCGCCGCCCCGCCGCCGCGCCTCCGTCCGCCTCGCCGCCGGCCGCCGCGCGAGCAGGAGGCCCGGCGAGTCGCCGCCGGCACCGAGGTCTCCCGCTCGCTCGCTCCCCCCACGCGTCACGGCCGATAGACTGATCCCGTCGCGGCCTCCCGCCCGACGAACGGCGCCTCTGTCCCGACTCGCGGAGCGCTCGGCGCCAAACTCGCTCGATTCCTCGCAGCGACCAGGTCCGTCACGAATCTCCATGAGGTTTTGCTTTCTCCGGCAGCTCACTTGGCTGCTCCGGTAGAACTTTTCTCGCTACGCTCCTTTCGACGTTTCTTTCTCTCTCGCGTAATCATCGATAGGTATTTGGCGAGAAAGGAGCAATGTAAATGGCGAAGATCGCGATCGGCTCAATCGTATAGTTTCCTAAGTTCTGTTGGATTGGCATTGTATATGGATATCCACTCTTGTTTTTTTCATTCCTTTCCTGTAACGGTCTCAATTTTTAATAAGCCTGCCTTTTCACACGTCTCAAAAGCATTGAATTCTGTAATCTTTGCAGGTGATGAAAGCATGGAGGCAAATGCGGCGCGTGATGATGATGTAGAGGTTGAAGAAGAATACGTCCTGCTTGATCTCGACTCCGTCCCTGAGCAGTTCGACATCCCACCCAATGCGCCTTATGTCTTGTCTGTATGTGTTCAGGCTTGCAAACCTATGTTTTTTTAGCAATTCTCTGGTCTTGTATCTGTTGTTTGTAATCATCTCATAGCGATCGGGTATTTGGTTTTCACCTACAGCTTTATTGAGTGCTTAACCAAAATACCGCGAGGCCCGTGGTCTATGGTACAATAATCATTGGATAGTCAATGTGCTTGAACCTGCAATAGATGGAACATGCTATTACTTGGCATCCGTATGTCGTTTCCACTGTTGATGTTCTACTATCTTAAAAATCATTTGATTAAGACTTGAAACACTATCCAACCACCAAACACACTAACAGGTTCAGTTGTCTTTAAACACTGTCTGGTAGTCGTAGATTGGCCGTCTCCTTCTGAGTGAGAAAATTCTTTCCCTTGACCATCTGCGCCCTTTTTAGTTCCTCAATGGAAACTTATGTACATTGCCGTTCATTGAGTCAAATTGTTTATCAGCGAATATTTTCTGTACTGCAGGGTTTGGATACATTGAATCCCATATTGGTCATTGGTAACAAATTGAAGCTGGTAAGCTCTTTATCTAATTTACATGTTTTTTTTGGGCGGGGGAGAATTGAGATAGGAAATTTTGTATTGTATAGTTTCTTCCGAGAGTTTTTTCTTTCTAGTATTCGAGTGTCTTGGCATAAGGTTGGGTTTTGTACTTGTCATAACCATTGCATAACATGCTGCCTCCTCCTCCATTCTTCCATCTCTTCCTTAAATTTATCCAGCATGACCATAAATGCAACAATAAATAATGATGTAATCATTGATACGCCAAATTTTTGGGTTAATACCATGAAAAATGCCAACCATGAAAAATGCCAAATCAGTACACCTCTAACGGATTTACCCCAAACTATTTCTTTTACCACCAAAAAGCCCATATTGGTATGCATGGGACAAATTTACCCCAAACTAACCATTAAGAATCCCAAAACTGGTACATTTGTGATAAATTTATTATCCTCCGTTACTTTCTTTTAAATTGGATTAATACCACAAAAAACTACAAATTAGTGCACGTGTGACAATCAGAAAGTAAAATCCTAAACCGATTTACCTATCAATTTGCCACGTGTATCCAACACAACAATTTGACAATAAGATTTAACGTAAACTAATGAGATGTAAATTTGTCATAAGTGTACCAGTTTGGAGTTTTTCATGGTATTAACACTAAATTTTTTGCAGCACTAGAATATGAGGCCCTGAATCTGTAGCATCATCCATGAGCAATAGTGCTTGTCTGTTTAGTTTATCAAATAGACCTGAACCTGATGTAAACATCTAACAGTAGCTAACTGTGTCAAGAAACTTAATACATTGTTCAACATATGTTTCATTTGTCATTCCTTCATATTAGGTGTGGTAAGTTAACACACCTCAATCTATTAAAAGCAGAATAACATGGTTAAATGTGATTAATTATTCAGAATCTGTCTGTATACTCCAAAATTCATGCTTTTGTCAGTAATTTATTATCATGTGGCAGGTGCGGATCATAGTCATATGGATTGTAGTAGTCAAATTGGTTCAGTTCTATACCTTTTCTTATCGACAAATTTTTAACAGCAGACTCAGTTATGTATGTAGACAATTAAGGTCGATCGATCAGATGTTAATAATTCAAAGCATGTATATTTTGGGTGAAGTGGTGACAAAGTCGGACATAATGCTTGCATGCTATATTGCCTCGTGCCATAAGCTGGCATTATTATCGAAAAATTTGTCTCTATGAGGTTTGTTATTAATTTCTAATCGCTTGATTTGACATTTTAATGGCCATTGCTGGCATATTGATGATTGACCCTGAATATGATTGAAAATGAGTTGATAATGGAACTATTGAAAAGCTCCAGGAAAGTTAAGGGCCTGTTTGGTTTCATCTGGAAGAGACGATTATGTCTTGTAAATAATTTTATAAGATTAGCGTTTACATGAAAACAACGTTAGCATGCCCTTGGATAAATTTGTTTGTTTCACAAATAGAAACCTAAAATGGTTCATTATTGAAAGCAGAGACTTTCACTTTTTAGAATCAAGAGATTATTTGTGATGAATTCTCAAATCACGGAGGGAAAAGGGAGAACATATGTCTTCATAGTAATGATTTCAAACCAGGGCTGGACCAGCAGGTTCAACTGGTTGGATCGGGAGCCAGACCATGACCCTGTCTTGTTCTTCTCAATTAGTTGTACTGGTCAAACCTGGTGTTTACCTGGTTCAAACGTTCGAACCCCTGCACTGGCCACCAGTTCGACTGGTCAAACCCAGTGTTTACCTAGTTCAAATGTTCTTATCAATTATTTGTGTTTGTATAAATGTATTAGTAAATTCTTGAACTTCATTGACCCAGGGGTCCAATTGGTTGAAAGGCGAACTGGAACCCATGCCGGTTCTTTGACTGGTCTGGGTGTAAAAACACTGTTCCCATAGATAATGTTTTGCTTTCATTTCAATTATCTTTTCTAATTTCAGCATGCTTCCATTTAGAAAGCATAAGTAATCATCTTGTGATGTTATCCTGAAACAGGTGAACAACTTTTCCTTAATTGTAGCTGATATAACTTGGTTAGATTACCCGCAAAAGATAGTTTACCATGGAAATGAAAAAAAAAAAACCAATTAGCATTTGAAATTGTAAATTGGAATGATCCTATGCAAACATGTATTAATTGGTGTAACCAAACATCATCATCATAGTTTACCAATAATCTAAAAACTAGCAATTAATTTTAATTAAGAAAAAAATTTTAAAAAAAAAGAATCTAAGCACTGACTCTTTTTGTTTAGCAATTTATGTGTCTAATTTTGTGCTGAAGTGTGTCCGAAGCCAAGAGAGAGACCTAGAGTTGTGAATTATGAGGATGTCATGTTGTCTTTTGTATGATTGTAGTGCATGGGTTTCCTCTTTTCATATACCATGCTAGTATTATGTTGATGGAATTTTGATGTGGATGTGGATGTGCCAGTTTCTTCATCTATGTAAATGTGTGTAATGTAAAGTTTATACGTGCATATATTTCTTTAGCGGAACTTGCAGATGTGAAAGTACATTCTCACTTTGTAGAATGCAATGTTTGCTTAAAACATCTTTTATTTTCTATGGTGTTCAGTTGTTGTACTTAAATTGTTACCTTTTCTTCTAGATTTTACCAATGACAGTTTACATCAGTTTTGTTTTAAGGCACACATGTGGCATGTTTCTTCTTGAGATGAAGAGACTCTTGTTTGCAACCACACTCATGTCCTGGCGTATCCTTATTACATGGTTATATGACCTCAGTGAAGAGTTGGAGTTAGTGTCAGTATTACCTTGGTCTCACGGCCATAAATATATTGAAGATTCGCAATTGAAAGTCTTATTGAGAAACATTCAGCTTCGTTGATTTCACTACTTTGTTTTTATTTGCCCCTCTCTCTCAAAGTCTTCTTTTGCTTTATTGCTGAGTGAATTTTTACATTGCTTTTGCTCTAAATCCACTATGTGTGGAGTACTGTGTGAAATGCAAAATCTATGTGACTTTACTTCCATAAGTATTTCCATGAATATATGTAATTGTGAGATTTCACGTGGACTTGGATTAAGTCGCTCTTAACTTATGCTTTCCTTTGGTGCAGATTGGGCATTATGAGGAAACAATAGGAACATGTCTTGCTCTTACCAAAGAGGGTGAGTCTCCTTTGATTTAAATTGTTTACATATCCGTGGATCATAGCAGCATTGAACGACCTTTAATTTGATTAAAAAATCTTATGCCTATGAGGGTTCCAGGGTTCCATTCACTTTAGTTTCCTGGCTTTCAGGAAGTTTGGTATACGGATATCTTTTTCCATATTTTAAAAAGCCAATTATGGTATAAAAGGAGCTGTGAAAGCAATTTACTGTCTTTTTAGAGGCAAGGGGAGTTGGGGAATTACTGTTCTGTTGCTAATTTATTAAAGTAGTGTCCATTGCAAACTAGAACAGAATGTCAAAAGATTTGTTTATTGAAATTCTATATTTAATTCTTGCATCATGGGCTGCCTATCCATCATTGTTCGATCAAGAGTTACAAACTTTTAGGCAATTAAGAGGAATGAGAGCTTGTTTGTCTTGCATTCTGCATAAGTGAAAAAGTACCTTTTTTGCTTTCTATCCAAAATATAAAATATTATGTAAATCTTAAAAGTTACAAAAAAAATATATATATAAAAAAATATATATATACAAATCTATGTGTCAATATTTATATGATGCGAAAGTTTTAGGTGTTTAGGTTTAAAAAAGACAACAGTACGTGCCCAATGAGATTTAGATTAAATTAAAAAGGAAAAGTTAATCCAGACATGCTCCGAATTTTAGCGATGACGTATGATCAAGGAAATTTACTTTCTTATCATGGGAAAATAAAAGTGAGTTTACTTTCTGCCATTGTGCTACATTTTAAAGAAATTGAACTCATTTTCTGTAGGCTTTGTGTGGCTCATATGTCAATAGCTACCATTCTCTCCAGTCTCCATTACCTATATGTCAAATAATCGTCTTTCCAATTTAATTGTCATGCTTTATGCTTTTCATTTTCATATCTTCGTTTCTTGCACCTCTATAATACCTGCTTAGCTATTACTGAAAAAATTTAGGAATCCAGGACAATAAAGCCTCTTTTGCAGTAAGTGGGACATGTACATGTGCTCTCTGTTTCTTATAAAGTACTTGACAAGGACTATTTCCTAAGGTTTATCTTGAACTTTTCTTTCATTCTCTATAGGCCTTGACTTTCCTAGCCTCTTGATCTACATTATATTATCATCACAAAGTTACATCTTCTCATTTGGCTCAGAAACACCTTAGACAAGCTTCTGGTCTTATCCTTGAATTTAATTGATTCCGCTCTAAAGATAAAAGAAGGCTGTTGACTGTTTGTGACAATGCTATATTGCTCTAGATTTTCTTTATAAGGAATAGCAGTCATCTGTATCTTCCTATGAAGCATCTAAGAAAGGACATGTATGTTCAATGCAGGTACTTCCTCCATTGTTCCTGAAGAGACAGGACCATCTGAAGCAAACAAATCCTTTGGCAAATCTAATATGGATCCAAATCAGTGTCCCAGCAAGCAAGTAAAACCAGTTGCCTGCATCAATAAGATTCTCAAGTTTAAATTATTTGTAGAGACCAATGTTCCTGACGCAAGTGCTCAGCCATGAATAAATGTTTTTCATGTAGTTGTCAATCACTCGGAAAATTGGTTGTCTTGTGGATACATTGGGTAAGTCTTTTGCTTTAGTATTTGAGTAGTTTAGTTTTTTGTTTTGTCTTTCTGTTCACTTCTATGTGGTCTATAATTAGCTTATATCTGGTTGATCTACATCTTTTTTTGTGGTTAGCTTAGAGTGCCCAATGATGTAGCTGATAAGCAGCTCTGTGTCCAAATGTTTACTTGCACTAATTTTTTCAAGGTTGTTTCTGAGTGCAGGCTTCTAGAGATAAAGATAAGAAGAACGGGGGTTTCTCTAGGACTCAGCAATCACCATATTATCATCTGAAATTATTGGGGAAAACTCTTAGTCAGCTCTTCATGTCCTTGTGGATTTGTGTTTCTGGGGTGCAATTGCTGGTGGAAAGCTCAAAGCTTTCTTCATGAGCTTTTCAAAATAAAGGACTGGCATGCTTAATGGGATGAATCAGTAGGTCCAACAAACCTTGAACTAAACTTGTCAGGATGAATTGGAGAGTCATTTTTAAACCCTCCAGATGCTGCTCTTCTGTGGTAATAACTACTAGAACCAAGACAACCTCTGCACAGTATGTAGCCTCCAGGGCTAGAGACCCAACATTCGAAAAACTCATGGAGAAGTACAAAAACCTTCTTAAAGTGGTTGCAATTCAAGACCTCTTCCTTGCTTCGAGCAACCCTTCATCATCAAATTCATTGGACTTCCTCAATAGGCTCTCCCAGAAGCTCCGCTTGAATCGTGGTGCTGCCTCCTTCCTCTGCAAATACCCCCACATCTTCAAATATTTTATGATACTAATAAGTCTCAATCCTTTTGCAAATTAACCAATGCTGCCATTGAAATTGCCTTGGAAGCGAGTCAGGTAATCAAAGCATCAATGCCCCTTGTTGTAGACCAATTACTTCATCTTTGCCACTCCGTGCTCTGCTTTCAAGGTCTGGAGGGAGCTTTGTCTCCCAGATGACTTTGAGGATTCTGTTATTTCTCAAAATTCCAATCTCTTTAGACGTTGTGATGGTCATGAACCAAATACTCATATCTTGAAGTTGGCTGATGTTCCGGAAAAAAGTCATCTCACAGCAGCAGTTGAGAATTGGAGGGTTACTGAGTGTTGTAGGGAAGACAGTCATGTTGATAGAGCAGAAATTAGGTTCATTTTCAAGCATGGTTTTCCTCCGGCAATGAGATTGAGCAAGGACTTGAAAGCTAAGGTTCAGGAATGGCAGAGATTGCCCTATGTGGGGCCATATGAAGGGATAAGGGAAAAGAGAAAGTCTAAGGCTGCAATCATGGCATTGGAAAAATGAGCAGTTGCTATTGTTCATGAATTCTTGAGTCTCACCATGGAAAAGATGGTTGAAGTGGAGAAGATTAGTCATTTTAGAAATTGGTTCGAAATAGATATGAATATCAGGGACTTGTTCTTGGATCATCCTGGGATATATTGTTCTCTCAAACAAGGCAAAAACACATACTGTGTTCCTCAGAGAAGCTTATGAGAGAGGATGACCCCAATCCTGTGCATGAGGCAAGGAGAAAGCTCCTTAATTTAGTTCTGCTGGGACATCATGCATTTTTTTCTAGTAGTCCAATGATAAGGGATGCTGATCAGAGCAAAGTGGATGAGTTTCGAGGAAAAGGATGAGACTAAAGAAGCACAAGTTTTGCTGTACTTTTGATAGATCCTCTCCAAGGATGAGCTGCCTCGCTCTCATCCTTTTGTTTTCCTGGTTTTAAGTTTAGAAAGATAGAAAGGTAAATAAGACAATCTATGAACTATGGAAAAACAGCCAGCCAATGAGGGTTGTCTAAGAGGTGGTTTTGTCCACATTAAGTTTCAGAGAGTAAGATATTTGGGCATTTCTGGATTTGCCTGATAAACTCCATTCAATTCCGGTGCCCTATCATATACCATCTAGATTCATCTGGAGTAGCTTCTTGCTGATGATGTACAATCTGGGCCTCTGTGTCAGTTCAAGCAATCAAATTCTAGAATCTCAGGTGAGGCCTGTGCTTATCTGCATGTCTCAAATATGCAAGACATCTATTTGTGGTTATGTACAAGCATATCAGGTATTATTAAGTGGGCATACATGTCTACAGCTATGTGTAGTGTTTATTCTTTCCTTGAATGCAGCATTGTGGTAGGTATAATGCTAAAATCATTTTCTAGTTGTTCAATTGTCAAATTATTAAGTTCCAACCTCAAAAGCTTTTGCTTGTTTTTGTTATTTTAAGTTTCAATTGTCAGTTCTGACTGTGGCGCAAAAGGTTGTACAATATGTTTCTTAGGTCAGTGAGGGTTCTTTAGGCATTGTCAGCGCTCTACTTTTCTCCTATGGTCCGCTTTACTTTCAAATTGTGGCATTAATGAAAATTGAGGACTGTTGATCATACTTTCTGTTGCATCTTTCCATTAGCGAAATGGTTCAGCTCCCAGAGTTATGACTGCTTATGTTACTGAACTTCATGTATTATGCCCTTCAGCTTGAACAAATGTAGTCTTTGATGAGTTTCTTTACTCATTACGGGCCTTTGGGGCCTTCTTTTCCATTTCATTCAATGAGCATGAATCAATTAATGATAAAACAACTTTCTTGGTTGGTGATGTAGATTATAATCAATTCTGTTGCTCTTGCAACCATACTAAATAGGAATGATTCAAGCAATTTATGATTATGAATTGGCAACACTGAAAATGAGGGTACAACGGTGAAGCAGGCGCAAGAAAAACGTTAAGAATCTGCAGTCTTGTGCAATATACTTTGTTTCCGCATCTCTAGTCAATAACTCAATATAATCTTACTCTGGATATTCATATTGTTTCTGTGTCATCTTCTCTAGCCCGGTTCAATATATATATATATACACGATACATGATGAAAGGGCTTCTTTTGATTAAATAATACATTGGATTCCGTTATCAAAGATGCATCTGTCTTGCCCTAATGCCAACTTGTATTTTCCGCATTCTATGTCTCACCCTAATCTCGTTTACACACAAGAAGAAATCATTCAAGGTTCATTTACTGCATTGCATTTGACTGATGTGTCAGATTAATCCAGTTCTGTTCTGTTGCTTGCAAGTAGTGCACTTTGTCCCCTCTTTTCTCTTCTATTCCTGTTGTTAATGATCAGAGCTGATTTGGTGTTTCCACAGAACTTGCCAAGTTGCGGTGGTCTGGTTACGAGGGAGTTCCGCTGTCTACTGCAGCACCTATTTTTGGAGCGGTATCAGCTACTCCAGGTTATTGACTTCCCATGGCTCTCTCTGTCCTAAATGTTGCAACGAAGACAGCCCTGAAACTTTTCAGTACTCGAAATTGGACTCCATTTCTCGTGTTTATATTGCTTTCTTTTAACCATAGTACTATGACAGCACATCGTGTGGGCTGCTGGCCCACTTATCACCATTACAAGATTGGAGAAATTGAATGGTGTTTGAGCTCAACGATTGATCTCGAGGAGCTAGTGCATCTCAAGTAAATGGCATTTTCTCCTTTTCTACAAGGATGCTTTTTCAAGTTCTTTGATACCTTCTCTATTCACCTCGTATAAAGCCCACGTTGCTTCGTCCTCCATATCTCTAGCTGGCTCGATTCAAATCAAACTTTTCCTCCCAAAAATGGAATCTTTTTGACTCTTCTGAGCGGGACTTCCAGCTGGACCTCATCATATCACCATCACTAATCAAAATTCGTCGTTGCTTTGCCTATGTCTAAGCCTATGGTCAAAGCGTAGCCTAACTTTTGTGAACCGGTTTTTTGTTCTTTTCTGGCTACTTCTTCTCATGGAACTTCCACCAAAAAACTTCATCCTTTCTACAGCAAAGACGAAAGCCTTGGGAGCCCACACCAATCAAATCATCTCTGTATTCAAACGAATGACTTTAAAATTTCTGGTCAGCTTTTGATTAGAGAATGCCATAATGATCAAATCATATGTGCTTGGTCAATCTCCCTTTTATCTTTTGTGACCCACAAAAAGGAAAATCCTCTCTTATCTTTTATAGAGGTACCAAGTCATGAAGATCCATCAAATAATGGGTGGGTCTTGCTATGCCAATTGGTCTACCATTGGAAGCTTGACCCAAAATATACTCTCAGACTCTCTAGACTCCAATAATGGATGGAGAAGGCTCTCATCGTGACTTTCGCTCTATGTGTTGTCAATTTCCTTCGCTGTTGACAAGCTTGTAGTTTGTCGATTGTCTTATTCACCGATGATGTTCTGCTTTTATCAAATTTCGCTCTCATCAATCGAGCTCACTGCCCGTTGATAATAAATGTTGCTGACTTGTGGGTGTTGACAGATCGGGGTTAATTTCTGTGGCTATGGTTGTCATTCAACATGAAGGGTTGGTTCTACGTTTAGCCTCTATAGTAAGAATCTTAATGCGTATGAATTGTGAATGGCTGAATGTATAAATGCTGAGATATTGTTACTGTTGTACTTTGATCTTATTGCCTTGACAAGATTGACCATATTGACTTTTGAACAAGTTTTCACCTTCTTTTTTTGTTTAACTCTTTTCCGCAACACGTCGACATATAGATCTGCTAAAAGTTGACTAAGATAACCAGTAATGAGCCTTTTGAGTTCAATTATGGGACACAGAATCTCTTAATCTAAATTAATTAAATAAGAAAGGAGAAAAATCTTTTTTCGTATTCATTCACATTTGAGATAAAGAGGAGCATCATTCCAGGAAAAGGAATCGAATCCAAGATACACACGGCATATGCTTTTGACAAAACAAAATCTAATTCTTTTATAGGAGGAAAAAACTATAAATTAGACCAAGTTTAGGGGGTGATACATGTATGTATTTGGTGAAAATCTATATGTACTCACCTTAAAGGCTTAACTGGTATTTGGTTTTACTACATGTGTCAAAGAACATTTGCATAACAGATAGTTCTATTGACATTTTTTTCTAAATTTTTTTATTGAGATGAAAGTAATAAAAGGTCTTGTTTTGAACAAAATTTATTAGTAGAGTACTTCAAATTTATTCAGTGGAGTCATCTATTGCAAATACCAAGCCTGAGTATTTTAATTAATTTAAAAAACTGAATTTTATCACAGATCGTGAGTTTTTAGTAGTGTACATTAGAGATGATTATGTTGAAAAACAAGCAATTTGCACTTCTCATTAACAGAAAAAGCAAATTGGTGGATTTTCTATTGAACATATACATGATATATGTATATACTTGTAGGAAACAATAAAATACAAAATAGTTGAAAAATAAAAACGTAAACGCCGCATGTCAATGTGAAATGTAAGAAATAGGCAAGAAACTTGGAGGACTGTCGTATTTCTAGCTCTAATAAAGCTTAAATAATTGCCATTTTGCCCCTCCCAGGCTTCATGAATGCATCCATGAGCTCATTATACGGCTATCTACCGTTAGGATTAAATCTACTCTTTTTCACAATATAGATAAAGTTGCCCCTAAAGATTTTCATATTTGTATAGTTATCTTCAATATAGTATTTTCTTATTATGGTTGTCCTTCGAATTTAAGTTTATTGCTATTTAGAAAATAAAAACTAGTCTCCTCTTTATCATTGCTATTATAATAAATGTCACTCCTACCCTCAAAACTTATTTTTGTGGTGAACTTGTTATCTTTTATTTGAGTAGTCTGAAATTATTATCAAATCTTTTTGTTTACCGCATCAAAGAATTGGTGTTTTTTCCTAACATCGGCGAGACACGATTACACAGAACCATCCAAGACATCATAGGTTTACGTAGAATAACACCAAAAAAAAAAAAAAAAAAAAAAAAAAAAAAAAGAAGAACGACGAAAAAAAGTTATGCACATTAAAGCATCTCGATGTTTTTTAGCTAAACACACCATCAATGATGTTAGTGTTTGTCAATCCATAATAAATTAAATTTAGGTGTCATTTTGTTTATTTTTTACTCTGTGCGAAGTTTTGATTTAATTAAATCTCATCTTTTAGATTTTACCATTTAAAAATATACTTGTGATTTTTTTGTGGCAAATATTTGAAGAACGTTTTTTTTTTTTCCATCCAATCATCCCAATAAACATATATAAAATACAATCGATAATAAAATTTTTGATGGTGATAAATATTAGAATGTATAACCTAAAAATTTAAATTAATAAGTAGAGGGAGATCATATGTATATAAGAAGTATATAAATCTTGTAGAAAAGTGATATGAGATCGCATTAAAAAATGCTTATATTAATTTTTTTTTTTTAAATTTTATATGACAATTAACCCATAAATTTGCTTAACAACGTGAAAAATGCCTTCACTTACCCAATGCCCACTTAACAAATGAACAAAAAGAAAAATTGGATATTCCTAATGATGAAAACTAGACCCTACATGCAAAACGAAAAATAGAAAAAAAAAATGGAAAGTAGATAAATTTGGGGTCCACCATTTTAAATTTCATTTAAATAATTAAGGACAATTTTGTCCCTTTGTTGAAAATGGGCAGATTGAGCCATGTTGGAATTGTATATAGCCCACCCTTTTTTAATCAAATATTGGCCGTCCGCAATAAGATTATCCGGGTCTTGCTTTTTCTTAATCGCAAGATCTTCACAGTCAATCCCTTGCTAGAAAAGCAAGCAATGAAATCCCACCTAATTAGTGAATGACCTAGAAAATAGTGGCACCATCCTTTGGAGTTCTTTTCATCCTTCCCTTTCATCGCATAGCATGTGTTATTGTGTGCATCCACGTTTGCTCAATATCACTCTCTCCCACCAAAAATGTTTACCCTCTTGCACATTGTTTATGAAATTACTTAAGTTCTTCATAATAGACATCAAATAAGAATTCAATTCTGCATACTTTTCTCCCCTTGGGCAAAACATGTTTGATTTAATTAACGGGTTTCTCTAGTTTATTAGAGTACTAATGTCAATGACATGAATCTCTCAAAGTCATCGGATCCGCCGTCTCTTGAGTGAAAGGACGGCAAGACTAAGAGAAGGGCAACACCTATTAGAGGTTGACTTTTGTGACTAAGTGGGTTTTAATAGCCAAAACCAAAACCAATTATTTGGTGAAATTCAATTTAATACAATAAGGTGTGCCAAATGTGTTTACTTTTCTGACTTACCATAGGAACTATTGTCTCCACCAACATGGACATGTCTGATGTGTATGTCCATGACAATTAAAAACAAAAGAACTGCAAAGTCAATTGCATGTGTTAAAATCAAAGAAGTCATTTCCAAACATGTTCACGCAAGTGCTATCTCTTCTTGATGACCTAACTTTTGGTTAATCTTCTCTCTTCTTCAATGAGCATTTCTCGTTATACCTAGAAAAAGACCATTGATTTCATGAAGATCTCATCTTTTCTTCTTTTATGTGGTTCTCTTCTAAATTAAGTAAATATAGTTTATCTAATAGCATTGAAACCATGTCTAAGCAAGCGCATGACATTTTACTAGTGATTTGAAAAATGAAAGGGAAAGTACATGTACAAACTACTAAATCTAGCGAAAAAGTAGAATGCTATAGTGTATCTATCGATCTATAAAATGTGATCTTTAACATTAGGTAAATTATCTAAAAAGTAATAAACCAATTATATGGCAACCAATTTAACCTCCTTTAACTTTTTAATTATATCAATTTAATTCTAAATCTTTTGATAATTTATCAAATAAATCTAACCATTTCAGTTGTGTTAATTTAGTTTTAAACTTTTTAAATGGTAAAATTAAAATATTTATGACTGAATTAAATTTCCTACAATTACTTTAAGATCTTTTGGATAATTTTCTCTCATAATAATAATAGAATGTGTACGTATTATTGTTAATGTTAGTCGAGTGATATCCGCGCTGGTATCATTTTCCTTCATATTTAGGAAACAACGTGGATGCATCCTGTGCTTTTATCCAAATACATCACAGTCCGTCGAGTCTAACACGGGAGGCCACGTGTCAAATCATGCAATAATTCTTTTATTTCTGGAGGCTAAGAGGAGTTTGGTAAATCCTCGGGAGTGGTGGCTCCTTAGCCATCTGTACATATACCAAGTTGACCCGTCACTGCTCGCTTGTTTCCTCGTTAAATCCTTGGAATTAGAGACCATAGATATATGTATATATATCAAGGTTGACCCGTCAGTGCTCACTTTTTCTTCTTGGAGCTTGAGCCTCACATGGAATAAAGGCAATGTCAGAGACCTTAGAGAGCTGAGATCTTAGTTAATGAGGAAATTACTGTTAGCTCAATTTACTCTTTGAGAAGACGACACATTCCTAATCCATGTTGAATTAGAAAGTCCAGAGATTACTTCCCCGGTTGTGTTGTTTATACTGTCAAGAAGATACATCGAATCAAGTGATTGAGGGGACTGTCTCCTTTCTTCTTTACCTTTTCCTGATGTTTTACTTCTTGTTGTTCTTGTTGTGTGATAGTCAATCGAGAGGGAACAGAGCGTAATTTCATCCTATGATGTGTTTTTTTTTTAATCTTCTAAAAAGAAAGTTATTAATCTTCTGTAAAAGAAACCTTCATGTTTTTTAAGAAAAATATCTCTATTAGGTTTTGTGTGTTGAGTTCAAACTCAATTTGAGAAACAGAAGGAAAGAGGAGATTTCCTAATCTTGAGATATGTTATCCGTTCAAGGTGAGTAGACTCCAAAAGAACTAGAAATCTACCCTATCATAGTCAATTTCCAATATTTGGAACTCAAATGTGAACCACTTTCCTTGCGAAAAGCTTGGGACCAAAAAGGCTTGATTTTAAGTAATATAACTATAATTATAGGAGAATATTATGAAAAATATGTGGCATAATGATTAAGGCATTGATAGATTGTCTAAACTTCTTATGTTCAAAACCCATCTCCAACATATATATTTGCTTTTTGAAAAAAGAAAGGAAGAAGAAGAAGAAGCTAAAACCAGGTCTCGATTAGAATTGATGGTTCTAGGTATAAAATAGGGAGCTGAACGGGTCAAAACTGGTTTCCAAATTTTTCTCCCAGAACTGGTCCCCATGTAAACCAATCTAGAATCAATCGGGTAAGCGCAATTTGAGTTGTTAATTGTTTGAGTGTTTCAGCCCTAAATTGCACACATTAATCTCTTAGAATCTGAACTCACGCAGATTCTCTTTCACAAAACTGCTCAAACTCTCATAGAAGCACTCAACTTGACATCTCTATAATGTAGCTTCTCTTTGTGCCTCAAAAAGCTTGCTCGGTCCCATATCTAATCCCACTCAATTGACAAAATTTCTTAGGTGCCAGAGCACAAGAGGGTCTTCCATTTAGGCATAGCCTGGTCCCTATGTAATGTTGAACAATGAACTTTCGTACTTAAAAAAGATGCTCTGACTTATTCATGCTTTGTCGCTCCTCAATAGATTTGGTGAATCATAGTATGATAACATGTAGTTTATGTTTTACATATAACCCTTACAGCGTTATATAAATGTCAAGAAATTACACAAACACAAATACAGAGTTCTATGGTATTCTACGCCATTTATTTTTGGGTCAATCATAAATTTTCAGGGCAATAAATGATATAACATTTCCCTCCTAATTTCTTGCTTACAAGCTGTGTAAATTATTTATATATTTACCCAAAACGGACGAATTCGACTCTGGATGTGATCATTTAAATAAAAGAAATCAAAAGTACTTTTTCTTCGATCTAAACTAGGACTAAAAAACAAAAGTGGTAGGAAGATGACCAATGTCTTTGAGCTGTTCAGAAAACTTTGTCACCCTTTCTTGATTCCTACCTACTTATGGGGTCCCTCTTATCATTGAGAAATTTGAGAATCCTTTCTACGTCATTGCTTTTGACATCTATAAATCGGTCAACTCTCTCTCTCTCTCTCTCTCTCTCTCTCTCGCCTCTGAGTTTTTAGGGCTCTATAAGTCTAGAACACACAAAGAAAGATTATCGTTTTCTCTGCTAAAGGGCAATGTCAAGTAAAGATCACTATCACATGAAAATGGAGTTTTGGGAGGAGCCGCACACATAGACACTTCGTCCAGAGAAACAGAGTGGTTAGATGTGTTGCAGGTGGAAGATTCGGTGGAACCTTGATCTTAACTTATATTACAGATAATAAAAGCTTAATTAGTGATAATAATTCCACATAAAATAGGTCAGAAATTTGAAAAAAGCAGAGATGTGATAGGAAAACCCGGTTTCCTATGTGTGAACACGTGAATTGGATTCATCTTCTTCTTGGATTCTTCTAATCTTCTCTTATCTATCGAGCTGGAACCTACACGTAGTGTATGTCACGATCTGTTCTATTTACTACGTGTGTACGGGGTTCTAATGAGGGAATATAGATATCGCAATTATTTGCCATACAATGAAGAATGAGAATAGGCACCAAGTGATATCATATTAATTTCACGTTTACAATTGATATTTTCACCTTGGTTTCACGATAATCCCGAAATTAGTTTCTCAGTCCGGCGATTCAAGATCAACAAACCCGCATACGAAGGGCAATTTCATTAAACTGTGTCAAGATGGCATAAAACATATTACACTGCATGCAAAACGTCAACGACTAGTTAATTTCTGATCCAAGGTCGCTCCGTCCTTTTAAAGAAAATTCGAAAAGTCGCCATCAATTTGCGTTGCATCAGCACGGCTCATGGAAACGCGTTTTTTTTCTTAGTAATATACGCTGTAGTATACTTAATCAGGATGTGAAACACTGTACTAAGACATTTATCATACAAACACGTAACATGTCTCTAAAGAGCTAACTAAGCAATCTCACGAAAAATTGAAATCGTCGAGGAGGTGGTCCGGCCAGATGGAGGAGACAGCCCCGCCATCGCCGTTGAAAGTGTTGGTGAAAGAAGTCTCGGCAGGAGATGGCGTTGAAGAAGAAGGAAGCCAAGGAGAATTTGGTGAGTTCTCTCCTTGGCTGAATATTGCGAACTCGCTAGCTTGGACCATAGTGTTATTGTTGTTGTTATCATGATCCTTGCTCAAGTCTGTCTGGAAGCTGCATGGGTTTTGTAGCTCAGGCAAGTGGGCAAAAGGGTAACTATCATGGACAGGACTAACTGGGGCATTCCCAAATAGTGAGTGAGCGGTTGCTTCTAACTGAGAAGGTGATGGTGATGATGATAAGGTCATCATTTGGTTCTCTTTGATTGAGGCAAAAGCATTCAAGAGCTTCATGGTCTCCACGTCATCTGTGACGACATTGTTTGAGGTGGTGGGAGTGAGAGAGACCGGTGGTGTGGGTGGCTGAAGAAGGTATTGCAGGTACTGGAACTTGTTGATGGCCTCGGCTTGGAGCCTCGCCTGCTCCTCAAGTGAGTGGTGATCGATGAGCTCCTTCAAGTTGACCAGGGCAAGGAGGTGAGGGAGGCTCGAGAATATGTCGGTTCGGGGCCGGTGGGTCATCGGGTCGAAGCCCATCTGGATCAGCTTCTTTTTGAGATGGGTGTTCCAGAAGTTCTTTATTTCGTTATCCGTCCGACCTGGTAGGTGACCCGCAATAGCTGACCACCTTCTCAAGTTGAAAAAAGAAACAGAATTAGGAATTTATCCAAATTGAACTGTAAAATGATAGAGGAAAAATAACCTAAAAAAAAAAAACCCAAAAGTGTTATGGGAATCAGCAGATTATTACTTGTTGCCGAGGATAGAGTGGAGATTGAGGATGGTTTGCTCTTCTTCAGGGGAAAATTTGCCTCTCTTGATGTCAGGCCTCAGATAGTTTGTCCATCTCAGTCTGCAACTCTTCCCACATCTGTTGAGACCTGCCAAGAAAAATATAAATCACTGACCCTTCAATATGAATTGTGATGGCTTGAAACTTCACAAAATCGAAGGGACAGACTAATAGAGACTCATCCATTCTCTTATTTTAATCTCCAAGAAAGCATCTCATATATCAGATGCATCAATCATACAAGATCCGTATGATCGCTCTCCTGACAAGTGATCAGTCTGCGCGTCACCACAGCATGGTGTCCGGCCAATACACAGAATACTTTCTTGGAGCTTTCGGAACCAAACTTCCATTGAGAGAGAGAGAGAGAGAGAGAGAGAGAGAGAGAGAGAGAGAGAGAGAGAGAAAGTACCAGCAAGCTTGGGGAGAGCTCTCCAGCTGCCATGGCCATGCTTCTGGATGTGCTTGATGAGCTTCTGATCTTCCTCAGGAGTCCAGGGACCTTTCTTAAGGCCACTCTCATCACAGCAAGGAGACCTCCCCATCACTTTCTGCTCTATTTCTCTTCGCTGTTTCTCCTTCCTTGTATGGATTTTGTGCTCTTGTGTCTCTCTCTACACGGATTTGGTCCCCCTGCAATCTAACCTTAACTGCAGCTTCCCTATTTATATACAAAACCAGACCAATTAGCAGTGTCACCCTCGACCAAAGTAGAAGACGGCAGCCACCTTGGCGTCCCCTCATTGGTTGCTTTGAACATGTCCTGCCCCATGGATGGCTTCAAGCCCCTTCCTCATTTCTTCAATGGTTGCCCATTAAAAAATTATAAAATATAAAAATATTTCTTCACTAGTCAATTGTACCCCAGCCAAATTTATTGTTTCTATGACTACATGGTCCATATGTTATTAGTTAGGTTTTATTTTGTAATTATATTATGAGCTTAGTTGATTTATTCCGAACTAAATACATATGCACCGTTGATTATAATCAATCTCACGTTAAATTTGGTGGGACCCATTTATTCTAAAAATAAAAATTAATTGAGTGTATGCCATATTATTGAAGAAAAAATATACGGTATCTATCAGTTGGTTCTCGATGCTTTAAAAAGAGTTGTGCATAACTAACAATGTCTTTCCTTTCATGTGTACTTAAACCATACAAATCTTGATTGAATCTTTGTCATAAGATGACAACTTCAAATTGATGTCTTCTTAGTGTAAGAGTAGACATTATTGTCCTTTGATTGAAAATGAACCAAAGAAGCGGGAGGAAGGAGATGGCAATTATGATCCTCTGAGAATTTATTGAATAACACGAACGAAATTTCCGAAACTAATGAGGGTAATCAATGAACCTTTGCAATGAAATTAGATAAGGCAATATAAATATCATAGTTCCCTATTGCTATATATAATATAGGTACACGTTTGGGGGTTGTCTCACCCCAAACCTACCAAAAAGATGATGACATAACGAAGGGAAACTTTAAAAATGCCAAGATCGAATGGCTAATAAATTCACATTATTTAATCAATAGTTAAATTCTCTAACAGTAGTTAATGTCATTTATGTGACTAATGCACGAGTGGAAATTCCTAAGATAGACCTAAGATTATTTAACAAACCGATTACAAAGCAGAAAAGTGTGATATTAGATCTTCAATTTTCTTTCAAATCAAGCTTTTGATTGGTGAATTATGAACATAAAACATCACCCCTGTACAAGCTATTAACTAGTAAATATAGATGATGTCCATGTTCACAACCTACCAAAGATTTATTAGAGGAAATTTTCTCCAACCATGGCTAAAGAACAATATGCCCCAAATTGTCTAATTAGTCATATAGTTACATAGCATACATGAAAAATCCCCAGAACAAAGAAAACAAAGGACATCGCTGGATTGTGATACATTCAAATGTCTAAATTATGATTGTTTAAGATTTAGATCGGTTGATCATTAGTTTGCATTATTCAAAATGAAGAGAAAAAAATAACACTATATTTTAGAACTCTGATCCAATCTTAGCCTAAAAATGCTCTAATCCCCGAGATGTTGGTCATGTGGCCAAATGTCATCTGCGGATATATATGTTGGACCTATATTCGAAATTCTTATCAAATGCCTATGAATTATATATGTTTACGCACATCCATAAAGAATATGGGAAAAAAAAATCTTAGCTTATATATGCAATAATCGAGTTTAAGGATCTATTTATTTCACGGAAGATGAACGATTTGAAAATTATTTTTTTTTTAAAAATAACCACTTGTATCACTTAAAAAAAAAATGAACAAAAATTACTTTCATCATTCACATAATTTCAAGTAAGTAATTTTTTTAAAGAAAATATTTCTCAAATGATTGATTTTGACGAAACAAACGGAGTATAATAGTCAAATGAAGTTCCATGACTCCAATGCGTAGCAAATGGGCAGAGGAAGGGCAAAAGAGGGATGTGATGCATGTGCAGTTAGATAAATTATCTGCCGAGAGAGAGAGAAATGAGACTAAAAAGGTCAACATCCATGAAACAGATGTCACGTCCTCCATGGTCAGAGGACCGCCCGCCATGCACGCAACATAAAAGTTTTTCTTTCGTCATTCACTGCATGGACTTTATAGGCTCCACGTTGTTGTTATTATTATCATGATTATTATTAGTAGTAGTAATGATATTAATATTATTGTTGTTATTTAATGCCTCCTTTTATTAAATGATTACCAGCTTTTGATTCACTTAGCAAGTTGGGAAATAGGTTTATGCGAAATTTATTTTTGCATCGACAATAGAAAAAACTAATGGACGTGTAAGATTGTCAACGTCTTCGTGAAGAAAATGCTAGGCCAATTTATTAGTGAACTAATTAATTAAGGTGCATGCATGGACAAAGGAAAAAGAACTCCACAAGAGTTGTAATTTCTCGTATAGCTTTCAATTCAGTGCTATAATTTTGTAATCGATTGCTTTAGTTTCATTATATCTTAGAAACATTCACCAGAAATGCCAGAAGTCCGATGTAGCATGGTACTTGTGGCAATGTATTTTTAAAACTATGATACTAAAGTGATTAACTAAAAAGTCATTATACTCAAGTGAACATTATTTAAAAGCACATAACTCAAGTGATTGATTGTAAAATTATGATATTTATGTGAGCGCCATAAGAAAGTAATGGTGCTCAATCATGAATATAATAATGAACTGAAAATCTAATCTGATCCATAAAGAAAATTGACCTAAAATTTGAAATGACGTAGTGGGTAAATATAAATGAAAGATATAGTTATTGTGAAAGAAAAATAAATTAAGCTCGTTATTAATCAGGCATACAATCAAAGTTGGCCTTTGTAAGATACGTACATATAACAATTTACACGACATGACAATGATATGGGAATTGCTTATATTCGCATAGAAATTTGAGAATTTGTGTTGATGTTCACCATATTTAGTTCCTTCTATATATCATGAATTCGGGAGGCCAGAAGTATGATTACATCCCAATTATGTATAAGACAATATGAGTTTTTCTTTTCTTTTTTGCGCTAAGTAAGTGATTGTGCTTTCAAAGACAGCTGAAAGGAGGGCGCTACCACCGCTACGGACCAACAATTTACAAAGGTCCAATCCAATTCAAGCTTCTATATAAAGATAAACGCGTAATGCATGTGCTCTTTGTGAATTATCTTGTACCAATGATGATTTCCTCTTTATCTAAGGCGATAATAGGTTTCTCCTCAACTATTTACTTCATTTTTTCTTTTACTTGTTTATTGGAATATTTGTTAGTTCACTAGCTATTTATAATAATGGAGGTTCTTCCTTTTGCATGGCCTAATTTATTTTTGTGGCCGCCTACACGTTTGGTCCCTTCGTAAGCGTAGACAAGAGCAGGGTCTCTTTCCACGTGTACTGAATTCCAACAGAACTTTATCGGTGGCCGTCTTCCTACCTGACCTTCCGTAGGCCTTTGTTTTCCTTTGCAAGAGCCCTAGTGCTCTCAATATCAGTTTAGCAGATGAAATTCATCAATAATAAATGGGGTTAGTTCAATGGTCGAAGAGCAGACTTACCTATATGAATTAGACGCATGACACGGGTTGAATTTCTCACTCTGTCATTGTAAAAAAAAAAAAAAATTATTTGAGTCACCTATTCGGGTTTTAGCTTATGTCTTATATGGTCCATGATGTTAGTGGAGTATTTTATGATCCAATTTTAACTAGCTAAGGCGAGTTTTCTAGAAAAAAGAGAAATCATAAACAAAAAAAAAAAAAGAAAAAGCTTGACTTTTGCTCTTTGTTGGAAGATACATTAATCCTGTGAAAGTCTTACCTCCATTGAATCCTACAGTCAATAAGCCCCTGAAAAATCTGATCGCATACGTGAAAGATCAAAGATCAAGTGATGAGAGGACTTTTAATAACGTGGGGAGCAGCATCCCATTCGACAAGAAAAGATTGCTTCGATAATCAACGATGGGGACCCGTGAGGACGTGACTCGTTTGACCATGGAGGGAGATTGTTAGGGCAAAAGTTGGTGCAGGGCAAGTCTCTCTGATCACCCTCCCCTCCCTTCCTCCTTTGAAACGCAATCTCTCTCTCTCTCTCTCTCTCTCTCACATGCTTATCCGAGGACAAGAGGAAAAGGACGGTGAAAACCAACAGGACAGACGCGTTGAGTGCGAGGGTTGAGAGCAAGAGAGAGACAGAGAGAGAGAGAGAGGTTTTTCAGAAAATTCACCTGCAAGAGAAATAATTTACAAGCAATGCGCAGGTTGAAGGTGGCATCCATTAACTCTGTGAACGATTGTGTCTAAACTTGTTTCTTCTTTTTTGTCTTGCAATGAAGCACGAGCCAAAAAATCAAGAAAAGGTTCTCTTCCAAACATCAAAACCTAGAAACCAAGAACCAGACAAAGCTAGGCTTACATATCACCACGTCCACTAAAAATCTGCATGGAAGACACGAGGGCCTTCTCTGCAGTAATGATCAGGTCATTAGAAATTGAAAAAAGAGAACACCGTTAGAGCAGCTCAACCAAAAGGGAGTACACGCAAAGACACCGAGCTCTTCCAAAACATCCACCAGTTGATAAGGTACAGAAGCTTAAAGTACAGATACTTCCCGACCCATATGGCTTCGTTTGTGTGAACAGCTCTCTTTAGTGCAAAGTTATTATCAATGTTGGGTAAATATCCCAAGACAAAACATCATACAGACTCCTGCTGTAAAAGCATGATGTGGTAGACAAAATCACAATCAGTACACGATATACTTTGAGACATGCGTATGTATAATCTTCTCTTTTTTGAATTGGATTTACTTTAATTAGGTTCATTAAGCGCATATAATATCAACAAATGTTAAATGCAGAATGTTTATAATATAACTATGTCATAAGTGTGATATGGATTGAGCTCACTTATCAAATATTTCATTTTTTCGGAAAAACATACAAGAAGGGTACTTTTGAAAATTTAAATTGTGTAGAACTATTGTATTCAGATGGATACATCCATTTTTAGGGTACAAAATGCAATATCTTTATACTATTTTTTGATGCATAATTGGCCAACTTTAATAAAATGAGTCTAGATATTATTGCGCTTGCGCGAGTTTCTTGAGTCGTTTAGTGCGCGCTTCATTGTCATCATCATGGCCAATTTTGCGGAAAGAAGGATTCATAAGCAAGCTTTCTTCTTCTTTTCTAACCTAAACTCCAAACGAAAGCATCACAACAAAGGCCCACCATAGAGTCAACCTAGCGAAGAAAACTCAAATGGAAACCCCACCATTTCTGCATAATTAATAACCTTGTTCATCTTTTCCTGTCGGCATGAATTTTGCAACCAAAAGCAAACCCTACATTGCTCCTCTCATGCTTTAGGTTAAGGGTTAGGGTTAAATGAATATCTTAAGTACCTTCATTACGAAATCCCCATTGAAAGTTTTACAGACAAGAACCCACAGAGAGAGAGAGAGAGAGAGAGAGTGATGGGTCCATAGCTAGCTTCTTCTCCTTAGGTTCCTTGTCGGATGGACCACATGTTCACATCAAAACTAGAAGGATTCAATCAAAAATAATCAAGGGGGTCAAGTGATGTCACCTTAAAAATCTTAGCAAATTAAAGAAATATATTAATGATTGTTTAATTGATTTGCTTGCTGCATCAAGTAATTACCCAACACACATCTAAACTCGGACTTTGCGTGCTTCCCCGTGCCACGTATACGATGTTTTTGTCCCTTCCCTTCCCCCATGCAAATAGAAAACTCCCCGAGCCCTTCGTACTCAATATATAAATGATTGCTTTTTTTACTATTTGAATATAACCCTTATTATATGCTGGTGCGTGATGAATATATATTGACTCTTGGAAAGATCGAGATCATGGGAAGGGGAGTGAGTGCGTTGCTTGAGAAACGCTTCTTCCCTCTTTTTCAAATCGTTTAGTTATTTTCTTCTTGTTCACTCCATGTAATTCGATAACCAAACTAGGGCTGACTGTTGCACGAATTTTGTCCCGACCTCCTTGTTACTTGTATTTTGGCTAATTTAGTAGACTTCTATGATACTCCTTGAAAAAAATCAACTGAAAAAGAAACTTAACGCTGGTGAAGTTTCGCCGAAGGACTACCAATTGTCCTAAAAGCTCAAATTATTACATGAATAAGCCTTTCGACATTTAAATGATGTGAAAACGTTGAATAATCAAACGTCGGTCACCTTTTAACAGGGGCCCCGCTTATTGGGGAATAGTCCAATCGAACTAAGCTTCTACACAAATCTTCTTATATTTATTATTGGGAAAAGAAGAAATGATAAAAATTGTAGTATTCCCACGATCGTCTTCTGTATCCGTTGGACGTGCATGTACTGATAAACAAATTAGATCGTGGCGTTGCCTTGGAGTGGCGAGTTTGTCTTTCTGCATCAAGGACAGTGACAGTCGCCCTGAACATCGTTAAGCCGATGGATTAAACAAACAGAGAGAAGCTATAGAAAAGAAAAGACACATCAGAAAGCTTGTATTACGTCCATTACACGTGAATAGTATTTGTGAACACCCATCAAACACCTACTTCTCCTTATTCAACTGGTCACTGCCCTAACAACCCTAATTGAATGCCCTCTATATAAAAAAAAAATGATAATAATAATGAAACGAGGATATTTCATAAAAAAATGAAAAAAAAAAGTGGGGTCTTGAAAATCAATGCTAATTTCATCATATCTTTACCGGTTTCAAAATGAAAGTAACGTATGGAAAGGTTCACTTCCTCTCATGGCATCACTCGAGGATTCTGAGGCGTGATCCATACTCTCCATCAACAAGAAAACACAGAGATTTCACTTATTATGGTTGTGGGAGATGCCAATTATAATATAATTCTCTACTGGATGTAACTCTAATTAAAAGTGAATCAAGATAAACCTTGTGTTCCTATTTCGTTATGTTTGTGCGTCAAATCTTAACAGAGGATGCACGCGGTCGAGAACTATATTAGGGAAGGCTTTATTTCAAAAGTTTAAACTTTTAGAATAAGGGTTTCTTCTTAGACGAGACCATGAACGATGTCGTGAGAATAAAAACATTAATCAAAGGGACAGGCGAATCTTCATCATGAATCCCCGTTCGCAATTCTTAGGGCAGGTCTGCGTTTTTCTCAACCGTTATGACCACGCGAGCGGATAAGAATATGAAGTGGGGATTGAATTTCATGCAAGCTCGTGATATTATATTGGGTGATTCTGTGCCTATTTGCTTCCAAACCTACGTACTTAGATTTCTTTTATATGCTATCAAATCGTCCTCTTCGAAATCATTTCTTTTAAGATCAACTACTACGTCTGGTTTGTCCCGTTTTTCACTATTCTAAAGGAGGGTGACATCAGAGTAACAGCTAAGAGACATTGAAAGGTGGCGATATGGACAGTAGATTATTCTATGCTTTTTTTTTCCTTTGCTAATTTAAGCAGATTATTTTATCTGGTCTGTCTCGTCTAGTCGCAGGAACAGCTCCGGATCCCTTGGCTTTTGCCTTCGAAGCCAGGACAAACTCTTAGTAGGCCACCACCATACCGTTCGAGAACACTACATATCCAGACACGGACACGTAGCTACGCAAAAGTGTCCGTGTTATACATGAGTTACGGAAGAATACGCCGCTCGTGTAAACAGAGTTTTGCGTAGGCGGCCTTACAGGTCATTGACTTGAGCAAAGGAGTAGATATAACCCTCAAATCAAGAACGGATAAAATCGCTTGTATAAAACTTTCTCTACATTGACAGTGTATGATCATTTCTTCACTTGTACTCGAAAGGGGTATGGTTATTTTTGTCAAGACTTCACACATGCGCTTGTCTTTTGCCAAATTCAAAGTTGGAAATTTGATTGACTCAGAAGTTCAAAACATATAACCCCACATCTCAAGGGGGGTTACGTAGTTTGAAAGAAGATGGGGATTCAGATCCCAGTCTGTAGGACACATCTTCTGTCTGTGAAAAAGTTGCTATCCAATGGGCACGCTTGTTAACATTCGCCGGAAGCAAGGGATAAATCAACCCTTCCAAAAGAAGTGGTCTGCTGCTATATGCTCTCAAAAACCGAAGCAGTGTTCCAGTTCAGGCTTCCCTCATCACCCTGACGAGGTCTTGGTATAAGATCAATGAGTCCATTTCCGTGCAGAGCTTGCTCCGTGCTCTCTCTTTTGCTAGTTGCGCAGCATTCCACACTGCCAAATCTTCCACCGCCGTAGGGGATTGTGCGCTAACTTGCACTCTTCTCCCTACTACCAATTCACTATCTGCATCTTTATCTGCATCAACACCTAAATTGCATCAAGCTCGCGAAGTGAAGGCAGTCTTTATCTGCATCAACACCTAAATTGCTCAGGCTTCATCCCATTGAAGACCATACTGTTCCTTCCCTTCTAGATGTATCAACAACAGAATGCAATCCTCATCATCAGATTTTTCTGAACAGTAACTGGCACATGTTTAAACCACCTGCAAAAAGTGGGGATCTACTCACTCTCAACTGTCATCCATGCCCCCACCAGACCAAATGCCTCTCCATCATTTCTTGTGCCTCCTAACTAACATTGTCAAATCACGACTCTGTTTACCACACATTGGCTTTTAGATCGTTTCCCCAAATTGTCATGTGGCATTAATTGAGCACTACCTATTAATTTTTTAGTCTTCTAATTTGTAATTTTGGACAGGTTAGGTGATGCTAGGATCATTCAAGTTTAGGGATGATACTACTAAAAATCTAAAATTGATACGTTTATGACACATTTTCTCCATTTTTTTTTCATTTCACTAGAAAATCTTAAACTAGTAAGATGACAAATCTACTGTTGTAAACTTCCACCCAATATCTCCATTAAACTAGAGAAAAATTAGGAATTTCAGCAGATTTCTAAAACATGTGGGAGCTCTTGCTTGGAACAAAGCTACTCAAGATGGCAAGAATGGAGAGCAGTTGTTATCCAGTGTCCACGACCACCAAAAGGGTGTTTGACGGAGATAAGATCAGGGAAAATCTACGAGAATTGAGTATCCACTGAAGTTGGCACTTTCCATGGCAGGGCTTGCAAAAAGATACGTCGCCATCAATGCAAATGCTGGCCCTAAGATGGCTGAAGTTTCATGACTCTTTCTAAGATCTTCTATTCTTGAAAAATTGGGATCCATCAAATGAGCTTGAGTTTCTGAGATGACATTGTTTTCAAGAATCATTTATGCTGAATTTTCACATTAGATTCTCTCATACGAATTACTTGCAACATGTGTTTCCATGTCAGCAATTTATAAAAGATATTGGATAGAAACTAACGGAGGATAAATATATTCATGGTGTACTAATTTAAGATTTTTGTGATATAAAAATTAATTAATCTACCAATTTGGGATTAGTTGTGGCATGATATTGATTTGCGATAAATGTATCACAAATATACCACTTTAAGTTTTTTTGGTGGTATTGTCCCTCCAAGTTTATATTGTTCATCCATACACATTTTAACAACTGTCAACTTATTTAATCGTTGTCCATACATCAAATTGTATAACTGCGGCATCCACAGCCCCATTGCACATAGCACAGTCGTTCATGCAAGCCATGTTGCCGGCCTTCATTCGTTGTTGCTGTTCCCCCCGTCGGTCTAAGCCGCTAATGTTACCCCCACTCTCTCTCTCTCTTTCTCTCTCTCTCCATGCTTGCACCTCCATCCCGAGTCGCGCACCTGCCTTAACGTCACTACTATCGAGGATGAGGCGACAACAAGCCAAGATCCAAGGATCGGATTGATTCGACCTCATAAAAGGTTGATTCAAGGTCTAGGGCTTGAATCAATCTCAACTCGAGGTCGACATCAACTATTGTCGACCTTTTTTGGGTTAATTGCCGTCGTTGACCCCCAATATATATAAATATATATATATGTAGAAAGGGGCCGTGGGTTGGGGGAGAGGAAGGGTGAGCAGGGGGTACATGGGGTTATAAGATATTTTAGATCTCAGTACATATGAGTGAACAGAAAAATACTTGTCTGCTCTGGATTCATATGTGAGCCTAGCTCACATGCCTCACTGGATGAGATCGGACCAACGTTACCCCCACGTAATGTAGGGATAGTTGTACAATTTGGCTCACTAAACTAGAGACATGTTCCAGCCAAAAAAAAAAAAAAAAGAGACATGTAAGTATGGTTCGAATGAAAGAAGGATTGAATCCGCATAAAGAAGGCGGATATAAATTTGGTTAAAGGGAAGTGTTAGCAAACAAAGTTGAGATCTCCACCTCCATATCGTATAGAAGTCGGAAATCACTATGAAATTTATCTTAAAGAATTAAAGTGGCTAAATGAAAGTGTCACTCAATGTCTCCTACATATACGTAGGATGTTTGAGATTTTGTCCAAGACTAAGAACGTGAAAGTTAGTCATGATTGGAGAGGTAGATTAGAGATCGACAAAGAGGCTCAAACACACTTGATCTCTCTTTTACTCAAATCACATGCCCATATGCGGAAGCACAGGTTGGTGTTTATGTATTCAACTCATTACATATTTATAAAGAGAAGATCCAAAATTTGAAATGATTAATTTAGAACATATAAATGATTGTTGTCTTTCCCATTTCTATTAATTTCAAAAACTTATCAGATGGAAACATATACCCTTCTCCCTGAACCATATAGCTTTTCTTAACCCTTTAGTTAATTCTAGAGGTGAATTATTAATTTTCATTTTCAATTCGGTAAAATTCAAATCCTTGTTTGAGATAAACATCTAATTTTATTAGAGCTTTTTTTTTTTTAGAAAAAAAAAATATTGGGGTGGAAAAACGTTTAGAAGACTACTAGAATAGATAAGGAAACTCAAGTTTATTTATTCATAAATATCTATATATATTCATTAATACTTAATAAGCATCTCGAGAGTTTCGGTAACGAAGTTTCCATGAAATTAATAAACTGACTAAGTGACCGATATTTGGACCAATCATCGACTTGGTGATTAATGTGCCAAGAATATGCTAAGGTCTCACAATATAATACAATTACAAGAAGCCACAATTATTGTAGTTAGTCACGGAAGGCTGCCACCCATTACAACTAAATGCTAGATGAATCTTTCATACGTACCTTATATTATACTCGTGCACTAATCCTATAGTTATCCATAGAAGTAGGTCGATTGTCCTTTTTAATTGATACACCAATTGGGATTGTGATATGGACTCTTTTTTTTTTTTTTTCTGATTATTTAACAAGCATATCGCGTCTAGTGGGTGTCTCAAGGAGGTACATTGACCATGAATATATCAATGAAACCCTAATAAATCATTGGACATGCTCAACTATGAGGCCAGTTGTTAACGTTTCTTGATTTGAATCAAGATATTTATTTAGATGTGATTGTACTTCACCTATTCTTTATCTTAATGCTACCCTTGCTTATTAATTATAGCACAATGAGCTTCAATTATAGTACATGTTTGTAAATTATTCTTAAAATATTACAAACAGGAGAGAATACTCTGGTCAACAGAACTACTTTGACCGTGGGTGACAGGATTCCAAATCATGCAATTAAATATATGTTAAGTGAAGGATGCCACATGTGTTAAATTAAATATTCGTGTAAATTAATAGCACAGAACATGACAATACATATCGTGGTAGTTTCCATGAAGTTTCTTCTCTATTTAATCAATGTAACCATAGGAAAACTACCCAATGTAATAATTGTCATCTCATAAAGTAACAAGAATTTAAAGGAACTTGTTATTATGTTTAGCATTTTCTTGAATGTCAATGTCTCTAATAAATTAAAACTATCCTTTAATTTCATTAATTTATAACCATTTTTCGTCAATCTTTTCTATAGAAAAATAATAAAGATTTGTGATATTTTGAATCCTTGAAAACTAATGGAATCAAAAAGATAGCTGGATTGATTAGAAGATCCTTTCAATTAAATAGAATACATTTCTTGAATGAAATAATCAACATACCTCACGTATTTTAGCTAAAAAAAAACCTTGAATTAAGCACATTCTGCACTCTGTATCTTCTCACAATATTGTCTTCAAGTCCTCCTTCATGGACACAAACCTTTTCCCTATGATAGAAATGAAACTACGATTAGCCACCAAAACTTGGGCTACTATATGATCTAACACATACGATAGATGTCAAGATTAAGGTCGGAACATGTAGCTGTGTTAATTATAGTGGTGATTATCTACTATGTTACCTGCTAGTATCATTCTAAAGGTTTCAATATGACTTGATAGTTGAGATGCACATCATCACTAGCGGTTTCATTTAAACATGGGACTCTAGACATTTGAGAATTTGAGATTAATGGGCCTATTGCTTTTGGGGCTCGAGGAAAATGTGAGGTAATGGGTCTAATCCAGGTAGAAAATTGAGAGGCCAACAGATCTTTTGGTTTAATGGGAATTTGAACTTAACAAAGGAAGGTGGGATCTTAAAAGGAGGAGGCAATTTGGTTTTTACTTAGGTTGCATGGAAGAAATCGGTTAAACGAAACTATGAAATAGAAAAGTAAGCTGGTCATTCTGTAAAATAGCTATGTGTCTTATGTGCATAATGCGGGCTTGATTTCCACACACCATGAATTTTGGCTTGTCTATCACCTGACCCATGAAGTAAGAGAGGTAACTTCACGGGTTCAAGATAAGTTACCAAAAATGGTTTCTCTTTCATTGAGAAAAGGAAATTCAAAAGGAAAGTTTATATCTGATTTGAATGACGATTTGTAGAATTTGTTTTCACGGAAAATTCTATGGAAAGACTATGTTTTCAATTTATTACTGATGTATTTCTATGGATAAGTGACAAATTTCATTTAAACGAAATTATCAAATGCGGGTTAACCCAACCACAAAGCATGCATCTACATATTATAAATAATCTTAAGAACAATTTCAAAAAATACATATATCCGGCCTTGCAGCATTGATATTGGGCAAATTCTTGTCTAGTCCCACAAAATTAACGGTTGTGAGTCCAGGTCAGAAATTCCATAGTGTCTCAGGGGTTCGATGCATGTAGGTCTGGGTCTCGGGTTCGATCACTAAGGAAAGCGAGAGTAAAATAAAAACGAATAAAAATCAAAACTGTAATTTTCCTAAAACTTCAGAGAATAAAAGCTTTTTTTTTTTTTTTTACACAAAATCGAAACCATCAATAGTGGAATGTAGCCCATTATAGGTCCAGATTGACTGGATTCAGCAAAAGCACAAAAGTTCAGGGCCAGGTACAACGAGTCAGGCCCACAAAGCAGAGAGGGTTTCATCTTGAAAACTGACTTGAAACAAGGCCAAGCCCGCATATAGCGATGTAGGGATTGGACTTGTCTTATTTGCCTTCCTATTTGTAGCTTATACCCCCAACTTATGTTTTGTCTAAGATGATGTCTTTCATGATGCATTTATTTCACCAAAAATGAATGAATTGAAAAATATTTTTCAAAAAATAATTTCTTATATTGCTTAAAAAAATAAATTAATGTAAAAAAATTTCATCGCCTACAAAAAGAGTTAGGTATAGATTGTCATCGATAATAAAAAAAAATTTCGTTAACTAATTTTCTAAACGATATAGTAAAAATATTCTCCAAATCACTCAATTTCTGTGAAACAAACACATCCTTAAGCTTCCCCTTTGCTACACCACCCTCTAGGCTAACTTGGCATTAGAGAGTTGATTCAAATCTAACACTCAGTCAGGGCCTCCTTTTTATATCTAGGATTCCTACTTAATTTTGTGCTTTGATTGGCATCCCTTGGAGCATTAGTTAGAGAAATTTTCCTGAAGACTAGTCAGGGTGATTAATTTTAGGGTGAGTAGCTTTCGAATCAATAATTTCGAACCTATCCTATCACAATCGAGTCCCTTAGGAACCAACTTGGAACCGAACAAGTGGATTCTAGGCCGATTCTAGAGTCAACCCAAGAGCTGACATGACTATTATTTTGTAAATAAAAAAACCATAAATTAATTTTCTAGACATTCTAAATTGGAAGCCTATCTCCAACATATTTATCTAATCTTAAAGAAGGTCCAAGAGTAAAAAAAAAAAAAAAGAAGCTAAATCCTGGTTCCCAAACCAGTCAAGGCCCGTCCCCTGTTTTTTGAACTGGCCCAACAGCTGGCCCTCAAAGATTAGTGCTCAATTCGGGGTCTTTATCAATCAGCTGAAGTTTCTAAAGTTATTTAAAAGGTAGTTGGTGTTCGCCTACGGCTAGATTTGAGGCATTAGTGCACATTCAATCAATGCATTATAGTACTAGGTTTCCTAGTTAATTGGTGGACGATCAAGGTAACACGATGCTTATCGAAGTACGGTTGGTAATATTCTCCCCTGGCGATTCTTAGAGCGACATTAGGAGCTTCAGACAGAAAGATGCATTAAGGAAACTAACATGGTTTTCACTTGACATTTTTTATTTGCAGTTATAAATCAAGTCACTCAAAAGAATCACACATGGAGCAAATGAAGTGTCTAATCTGTCTGAGCTAAGCGGAGAGTATGTACTACAGCACTCGGAAAGTCTTCTATCGAGCACAAAGAGCTATGTGAATGTGATGTTGTCTCTATCATCCACCTTAAATGCATCTACCACTCAAAAACTGTCGCGTAAAGTTTTCTTGTGTCGTAGATGTTGCGTGTTAACAGGACATAGCCGGTGAAGTCTTCATTTGGAAGTTCCGGAACATATGACATGAAGTGGGGGAGAGAGAGAGAGAGAGAGAGAGAGAGCAATGTGGAAGATTATTCATCGAGAAGGGAATGGAGGAGGGAAAAATCCGTACCTCTTGGTAATGCTGATGGAGGTGTGACTGCACTTGCATGGATCACACATGGTGCAGATTTTGAAACATAAAACCTCACGACGGAGAGGAGGTTGAGGATGTGAGAGAGAGAGAGAGAGAGAGAGAGAGAGAGAGAGAGAGAGAGACCCTGGTTGCTCTTCAGATCTCGGTTATGAGCCCCCATATAGAAAGAGAAGGACCAAGATGTGGGAATTCACATGGAGAGAAAAGAGAACGGAATCGCCAGCCTATTCAGCCTTCCCTTCTGTTCAAAGAAACCCGGCCCCACGTGGACCAAGAAACCTCAAAGAAAATCGACAGCATCGAGCCTCCGTTTCACACGGCGTTAGTTGGTGAGGGACTGACCAAAGGAGATCAACCCCTGATTAATATAATCCATAACTAATCCCGAAACCAGAATCCCATGATTGACCAAGTGTGTGAACGAGCATTGCCATTAATAGATCCCTCTTTTCCACTTGCTAGCCCCACCCCGAGAGTAGGCAATCAGTCCAACTTCCACGTGCATGTTGCAGTATCTTGGCCAGTCCTTGTATGTACCTTTATGGTAACACACCGTTCCATATGGAGGAATTAGCCCGTAATAATGCCAAATAAGTTGTTGCATCTCAACTAATCATATGATTAAGGCAGTATTTTCCTAGGTAACGATTGACACCATAACCGAGAAATATGCAGGTCTCGGTCTTCGTCGAAGGTCAGCGTTAGGTTTTCTAATTGATCTAGAAGAAGTCGGTACTGAATTAGACTAGAGAGGGTATGGAAGGAGAAGCGACCAATCGGAAAAGAGCTTCAAATGCTAGTTGGCAGATGTACGCCTGATCGACTCTGTTTGCTCAGGGGAAAGATGCTCTAATGATTATTGATCAATCCAAGGATCTTTAGTCAAATGATTCGACAGAAGAACAGAGATATGCATGGTGAAACAAGAACATTACTAACCCAATAAAGTCTTACGGAACATGGCAATAAGCCACCAGCAATCTCAAGTTATTTCCACATGATTCAGACTCCTGGCTAACTGGTTGATCAATTTACAATCAATAGGTTAAAGCTGATCATTAAAGTCTCACCTCATGCATTCTACGAGTCAATGTATTAGTTGAAATTCAAATTAAATTTGCAATTTATTGACTACACAAGTTCGCAAGTAAGGAAAAGTCTTTTGAGGGCGTATTAGCCATCCCATGCCCACATACTGAATGAGATTGAAGAGACATAGGTTGAAGAAGTTGAGCATTGTAGCTCCTTTCTATGAGCTGGAGACCTCCTTTCAGGATCAAATCACGAATATATTAATACAGCACATGCCCGCTATGAAGGTTCAAAGTAAAGTATGAATTCACACAACAACGTATCACTCATCAGATGAATAGAATCTTTGATTTTACCATCCTTAAAAAGCAACAATTAGGCAACTAATTGAGGGCACCTGTCTTAGTTTTAGCGTATATTAAGGTGTTTTAAGTTCATAATCATGGTGAAGTTGGCAAGATTCTCACCCACCAAGCACAAGACCAAACGTCATAAACAGCATAGTCATAGCCATTGTCAACAGTCAACCCATTAGGAATCGATTTTCCTGTGGAAGGTAAAAAGAGTCCATCAATTCTCGGTTATGAGGAACCACCCGTTTATTTAATAGAATTCATGCTAAAGACTTGAGGTTCTCAATAACTCACAGAAGTATCCTCCTCACATAGCAAAAATAAGAAACCAGAATATTATCTGGGTAAACCAGTGCAATTTTAATGAACTATATTGAACTCGTAATGAAGAAGAGAACATACTATTCCAACTATGAAATGCATCATGGATGATAAGTAAATTAGTAAACTCATAGCATCAAAATCCTGTCTCTTGTATGGGTGTTACCACAAGATGCAATCTGGTAAAAGATATACCATGAAAATGAGGAAAACGTGGATTCCGTAACAAGCTGAGGAGAAGATGCAAGTGAAATATAACATACTTCAATTGTAAGGTCTGAAAGTGCTCCGTGAGAGGCAGGCAGGTGAACAAAACATTCCCATATGCAGAGCAAACTTTTACAAGTCCACTTAGACTGACATTATGGACCTAAGTAAATACTTAAACTACTTCTTTTGAACATTGGGACGTAAAGCGTAGGAGGTATTCCCTCCTAGGAGGAGAAGAAAAATGGGACGTAAAGCGTAGGAGATATTTCCTCCTAGGAGGAGAAGAAAAATGTACATATAGGAAACATGGGGATCCTTAGGGGGGAGGTAGATTCCCTGTTCTTTTCTTCAAAAAAGGACTAGCCACCCGCACCTGGGGCAAGAGGACAAACTCGCAGGGGTTCCTGCTGGATTGAAATGTGTTTTCACACAAAGTCTTTCAACCAACTTGTCAACCCAGTACACCCGGTTGAAAGACTTTGTGGGAAACTTTTAGAAGCCCATTTAGAATGACATTATAGCAAAATGTAGGCATGTTGATCAACATATCAACTCATTCCTCTGACCCTAATGCATCACAACTCAACATGGGAATGTCAACGTTGTTAAACACATTTCAAGTTTTGCGATGAGTCAAGTTTTCCCCTGAAAGGTAAATCGATTTAAGAAATAACCAGCATTTACAGAGAGAATACGTGGACAAAAGTAATCAGAATAATAAATTAAGCATCAGATGAATAACCTTCTCTTGAACACAAATTCATACATTGATGGAGAAAAAAATATCTAGATTGGCTCAAGCAGACTTCTCTGCTGCTTCTGCAGCTGCCTCTTCCTCCTGCAACTTCTTTAGAGACGGAGGTGGTCTGACGACAATGCTTCTTTTCCATTGACGGTCAAGCTTTCTTGATAACCTCTTCTTAATTCCTTCCTCAATTTCTCTTTCTCGTTTCACGGTTAACAACCGAGCAATCTGCCATTTACAAGATAATCATCATCAGAATGCTAAAATAAGCCCAAATTGTAGTTTTCTATAGCAATTAAACTTGGTTCTGGAAGGAGTGGAATATAACTGTTCCACAAATGTCATTTTCATGCATGCATGTATCTGTCTGGGGAAGTTTTACATCAAAAGGTGAACCCAGATGAAGTTTTAGAATCAAATTGCACGAGGAATATGGAACATATAAAGAGGACAAGCTGTAAGAACTCATATCTATCACTGTCCGAGGTAGCATGTAATATAAAAGCAAAAAGAAACATATCATTAGACATCACATGTAAACAGGCACACCTAGTACATTAAAACAGCTTAACTACCTCCGAGGAGGCCCTACACAGAAACTAGGGAACCCAACTAACAGTTCTTCTGCGAATGAATAAATAATTTGCGGTGCCAGGATAATGACTTATACCAGGTCACTCCCATTCCAAAAATCTTCCTATAAAGTCAAAAAGAGATTCGTAATTATCAGCATTTTCCACTTCTTCAGGTCCGATTAATGGTTTGGACAGTCGGACAATGTATAACATGAGAGAAGGCTTTCTTTCAACATGTGAGAGAGTGAGAAATGTCATAAGAGGCAAAGGCAGGTCATGTCGAGGATTTGAGCAGCAAGTCCCTGAACCCTGGAATCAGGACATAGGGCAATGTCTCTATACCAGCAGGACGTCGAAGGGCACCCTAAAATTCCATTCATCCAAAGGACATTTTGTGTAACCTAGTGACACTAAAGACTCAGGTTGTTTGCAATATATGAAGAAATATAACTGGATCGTGGTCCCCATTGATACTAGCTGACATTATCCACTAAGAGTTGTTTGCTGTTCAATTTATTGAATCTCAACAGTTGCAAATGCAAGTCATACAGGACAAGGGTTTGAAACTGTATGCTCTCTCTGATATTGATGAATGAATTAGCAGAGAACAGGTGAGGCAAATTACAACCATATACAAATAAAACAATGTAAAGACCAACTGTGCGTGCATCCCTAAATCCTTTCGATATAAATCACGAGATAAATTCAATGAAAGCAAGAAGCATCAAAATCAATCCATCGGAAATTAAAGAAAGCTAGAGTGTAGAGTGCACTCAGAAGTCAATTGATTTTCCATTGATAGTGGAAATTACCCCTTTTAAGATATGTCTATTACTCTTCAGGCTGACATTGAAGACATAGCCCTAATTCTCTGGTAGAATATAGGATATAGGAATGATAAGGCATCTGTCTCCTTGCAAGGAAGAGATTTTCTTGCCTATGAGATGAGTGGAAAAGCTGCTTTCGATTGAGGAGATAACTATTGTTATAACATTTTCTTTATCGATGCTTAGAACGGTAAGGAAGTGAACAGGAACAAGGGTAGTGTTTGCCTATTAGGCAGTTGCAGTAATTGATGCTAGAGATCAAGAACAAGGCAAAGACCAGGTGTATAGGTTTAGGAGTGGGCACAAGAAGAGCTGCAAAAACGAAATCTGCAGGACCTGGCCTCAGCAATTCGAGTAGCAGAAGGCTTGATGGAATTAAGGAAGAGGCACGTGACTGCTTGACTAAAGCAGTTAGATGAAGGGCGGTGGATGGGATAAGAAAGTAGGGAGTCGGCCAAGCATGGCCAGCCAAAGAAGCTCCCTAAGGTGGTGTCCCTGGTTCCACTGTGCTAAACCAGATTTTGAGACTGAGCACAAACCCTCCGGCTTCGAACTCGAGTGACTTCTCAGTCCTCCAAATAGCTATATTGGGCAAGCCCGGGGTTCCATTGTAGGTGCGTTTGAGCACAATTAAAAGCACTTTACACAAGAACGAACCTTTAATTCCACAGCACATGCCCTCTTCCCTAGATGGTGCAGAAGGGGGAGGAGAAAGCTCTTCTAAAAAAGATTTAGTAAAAGGTTTTCCAACTAGTGGAGACTATCACATCATTAAGTAGTTCTTAAGAAAACATAAACATCACCTCCTGCATTGCCAGTATAAACCTCTATTTATCCCTTCTGGCTTACAAATCTATTCCAACAACCAATGAAAAGTGGAGTTCCCAGTAGCCAACAGGTGAGAAATGCATAAATAGTTCTATTGTATATAATGCACTTGATCGATCTAATTGATACTTTTTATGATTATAATGTCTTTATACCAGCAAACATCCTCCACTGCTGAAAAGAAATGCTTCTATAGCCAACTTTACCATTTCACTAGACATTCCATATTAATGCTTACTGATGCAGTCACCAAAACAAGGGTTGAAACCTATTGTTCTTCAAAGCAAGAATAGCTCAGGTACATCAACTGATTTTGCAGATACCAAGCCTCTGGATGAAGAAATCACCTACAGCTAATACTCTTTTGTATTTCTTTAAACCCAAAGCTCCAAATTACATGACATCTTCAAGTTATTAAAGTATAACTGTAACGACTGCTATTTAAGAAGACAACAATGAAGAAGAGGTTAGAGGAACAGGCAATGCTGCTAAGATCCACAGAAAATTTGCTCTTGGGGATAGTGAAGAAAGAAGCAGCCTTAATAAGATGAAATTGGAAATGAATTCCCAACAGTCCAGGACTGCCCTTCTGCTACAACAGACGGAACTGTCATGACTACCTTGAAAACTGTATATGAAGACACATCAAGAAGAGATTCACAAAAGATTCAAAGAGGGAGAAAAAGGAAGCCAAAAAAGGAAGATCTCAAGGTACCAAAGAGAAAAACCATTTTCAGTTTGGATCCATGTAGAGTTCAGAGGGCCTTTTTACTAGTCAAGCATAATAAATTGAAAAGGAGAACCTGATACAGCATCTAAATGTTAAAGGGAAAGTGAAGCTGACTAATTCCTTTCTCACTCAAGGACAGCGTCCATTCCACATAGTACGCAGTTAGTCCAATCCATCACATAAGTCCAAGCCTTTCACCACAAAATACAATGAAAAGCATTTCTTCTCAAAAGCAAAAAATCTCATTGTGTTCTGGGGGAGATGTCAAATCCATTTCAAATTACACTAGACTCGAAAAGAAATGATTCACCCCTTACATTGACATTCTCACCATGGATAAACTTAAATAAATTGCACTTTACCAATATGCCAGTCCATGTGGTTTTTTCAATTTAATATGATACTCAAATCTTCTGCCACAAATTACCCACACAGCTACATAATGCAATAATAAAAGACCAAAACTCATTAAGCAAGGTGAAGTAATTCAAGTGAGTCAGAAAATATCTCATAAGCAAAGTGATAAAAGTACCAAAACAGAATTTTTATTTACTTTAGTTAAAAAAGGACCAAACAAATATGGTTAACTATATATATGGATGTCTTTATGAGCATCAAACACTTGTCAGAATATGCTTAAAGCATGCTTGCAGAAATCCTTTAATTACCCACCCCCCCAAAAAAAAAAAAAAAAAAAAAAAAAAAAAAAAAAAAAACATAAATGGTCGAAAAGAAAAGACTCTTCAGAGGACTTAAGAGAAGGAGCACCAACTAATCTAGGCCATTCATCCTGTTCCAATCAACTTAGGTCAGTCAAACTGATTACAATCCTTAAATCCCATCTAAAATGGCCTCAGAAATGCCTAACTTCCACGTGATCATCTTCCATCATAATCCAACCTTGTCCAAATGCTCAATCTGAAAAAAATGAGCTACAACAGCTCACTAGTCCAAACCGTACTCAGGTTTAAAGTTCAAGATAATACTTAACTAATCATCAATGCAAGGTTATACTAATCATCAATGCAGGGTCTCACTCTCTTATTTTCTAGCAAAGAAGGGAAACGAAAGGATCTTTAATCCCTTTAGCAACTCATGTTGTCAAAACCAGGACTCCAAGAACCTCTCTACTTAAATTAGAAGACAAAATCCTGTGCATGGACTCAGCACAGTAAACAGACGTCTTCTTTCAGAGAAGTTTTGTTTTTGACAAGATACCAGCAACTTTAACTTGGAAACTGGTCAGTTCAGCTTGCTAGTCTACCAAAACCAACTGAGCACACGGTCCTCTTCTAGCAGAACATTCCAAAAGCACGGAAGAATAGACCCATTAAGTTCTCTACCCTATCAATTCAAAATCCCATTCAAATTATACTGCACTTTGCCATAGAAAAGGCGTGCTCTCCCTACCAACATAACCTCCCACGTACCATTTCCATACGATAAAAGCAAAAACAAAAAAACTGCACAGCTACAACATTGCAAGATGAAAGAATTAAACTTCACCGAGCAGAGTGATGTAAATACAGCGAATGAGAGTGAGGATAATCTCATCAACATGAAAAACCTTCTAAAGAACATCAGATAATAGAAATTCCGGCAAAAGCGAGAGTACCCTCTTGCGCATGCGGCGGAAATCGCTGGACTTGAACTCGTTCCGGGCCGATTTCTGCAGCCTGAGCATCAAGAGCTCCCCCTTCAAGTCGACGACCTCGTCGTTGATCTCCTCGATGGTCTTGGCCCTTATCTCCGTCAGCTCCTCCTGCCTCTTCGCCATCATCACGACGCTCGGAGCTCGGCTCCGAGCGGCGGAGGACGACGACGCCGGGGCCGCCGCAAGAGGGACGCCCAGCGGAGGCCCTTGTGTTGAATTTTAATGCCGCTGAAGGACGACGACGACCACCTCGGCGCCGCGGAGGGAGAAGATTTCGCGGGGAACACGGCGGCGGCGGCGGCGGCGGCGGCGGCCGGCGAGGCGACGGCGAGGCTCAGCATCTTCGGTTTCCGGCGAGGTCGTTTAGCTTTGCTTGGGCTTTTGGATTCTGAGCGTGGGAATGGATTGAAGATAAGGCTCGGTTCCCGTTTTCGCTCTTTTGCTTATTTGTACACTAGGTCCCGAACTTTTTGACAATTGCATTTTCCTCTTTAATTCCTTGCCCCCATTTTCAATTTCATCCTCCTACTTGACTTTTGATTATTTATAATTTAGGCCCAAAATTTTGCGAAAATTACATTTTCCATTCTTGGTCGTTGCCTCATTTTCAATATCATCCTCCTACTTGACTTTTGTATAGTGAAGACCCGAGTTCTCTCGATTCTGTGCAATCTGAGGTCTCTCCTCGTTTGTTGCATCTATGACAATTAGAAATGTTGAGATCCCTTGGATGACATAGCAAAAAAGTTGGAGCAAAGAGAGTAGAGTTGACAAATGGCCGAGCACTAAACAAAATCTAAATTATTATGTTTGACGGATCTCATGTGAATTCCATCAAATTGACGGTCCAGATTGAGTTTTATATATATAAATATATATTAGGTTCGTGAAATACTTATTTGTTAATTAGGGATGTAAGATGGCATAATTATACAATTAATTTAACAATGATAAAATATAAAAAGCATTTTGAAGTAAGTTTACATCAATAGCAAGTTCTATAAATATAAGATAATCTTTATGAAGAGGATCATCCAAATTACAATGAGCATGACTTAGAATTACACTAGAAAATGTATCGCAAGTGTCGGTGAAACTCTATCAAGTAGAGTCACAAGTTCATTGTTGTAGGCCATTTTACTTTTAGTGGGATTTTACCAAGAGTTTTTATGCTTTTGCGTGAGAGTCAAAATCATCTCTCTAAATTTATTTTATTCACAAAATCTCTCTTTATTTTAATAGTGTCATCGGTCATTCCTAAATTATTCTGAATATGAAATTTGTTGACATTGATATGACGCCATCAAACATTTATCCATGTCGACATTTTTATAAATAAATAAATAAATAAAACATCTGACTCGGCAAGCTCAAGTTTACTGTATCCATGGTCATGAAAAGCTTGAGCTTGCGACATTCATGACTGCAGGAGCTCAAGCTTCGCATCCATGGCTGCCAAGCCACTCGAGCTTGAGCACCAGGCCATGGCCACCGCAACTACGGTCTTGTTGGAGGAGAAGATTGGTCGAAACCCCATCTAACGTTTACAGAAGAAAATGCTACCAATTTCCATTGGATTTTCACCTTGGAGTTGCGCAAATTTGAAAACCCTAATTGTTTTTTCCTTCTTTTTTTTTGCTTGTTTGGAGAAACCCAAATCTCTTTGTTTTAAATATTTTCAATTTCTTTATTTTTATAGGTAAAAGTCATTAAAAAAACTCTAGATACATTTATCCTAAACTTTTTTTGTGACTCCAATAGCATCAAACTTATATTTGTGTGACACATTTCGTGTGACACATTTACTCTAAACTTGTATCAACATAACACATTTATCCACACTTTTTTAAAACACAAAAGTTCTAAAAATTTATATTCATATGACACATTTATCTCAAATTTCTTTTTTATGCCATAAAAAAATTCCAAACTTAGACCCGTGCGACATATTCACTTACCATCAAAATTACTTTTCTTTTTTTCCTTCCTCCTTCGTCTTCACCACCGCCATCACTCTTAAAGTCTCCATTGCCAATCCTCTTACAATTGCCAAATCAAGGAAGAAAATGAAAGAGGAAGTTTTAAAAAAAAAAAAAAAAAAAAAAGGAGAAAGAAAGCGAGGAAAAAATATAATGAATTGATATATTTTTGCCCAATGAATGCCACATAAGATTTTCAATGACATTAGCATCGGTATGAATTGTGAATTTTCGATGTCACAAAAAGTTTAGACTAAACGTATCACAAAATTATAAATTTTGGACCTTTGATGTCACAAAAAAAGTTTTTGATAAATATCTCATAATTAACATAATTAGCATTTTTTGTTACTTATTCACATTTGTATATTTGTTTTTCCATCTGACAAACAATCATTTTAAAAGAGCCGTTGTCCATTTCAATATCTTGGCTATCAACCTCAGCGTTTTGATGGTCCATATTAGCAAAAACCAACCGAAAAAAATGTACAACAAGAAGTTTAGGATGTGCTTGGTAACTATTTTGTTCCGGAGAATGATTTCTATTCAAAAATGATTATTTTTTTATTTTGTTTTCTGGACGAATTTTTTAGCATTTGAAAGTATTTGGTAATTGTCCAAAATTTATATTTCCAAATACAAAAGTATTTAGTATGACCCTTAAATTTTTGTGAATTAAATTTGTTTTAATTTTTTAATACTTTTATTGTTTTTATTTTTTCTCGTTTTTCTTTTTCTTTTTCTTCTCCCTTCTTCTTCCTCCCAACTAGTCGTTGGCCATGATGGCCGATGACTAGATCTAGGCAAGGTCAAGCATCCCCAGTGGCTGGGCGAGGCTCACTTGGCCACCGGTGACAATCGACCTCACTTAGTCGGCGACCAACTAAGAGGAGAAAGAAGAGAAAACGAAAGATAAGGAAAAGAAGAAAAGAAAAGAGGAAAAAAAAAATGTTTGGCTTGATTCTAAAATTGTTTTTGAGAACAAAAAAACACATTTTTTTTCTCTTAAGTCTATTCCAATTCTATTTCCAAGCATAATTTTTTTCTTGGGAACAAAAAAGTTATCAATTGAATTTTTATTTCTTTATTTCTTTTTTTTTTTTTTTATTGTTTTGAGGAACAAAAGAATAGAATCAAACACTATTTAACACGCTACCAAACAAGTCCTTAATGCGAAATATTTTAAAAACTAGAGGAATGCTTTCAACAAAACAAAATAAAAGGGGGTTTTAATTTTTGCGCAAAAGTACAAGAAAAAACCACTAGTTTAACCTTTATTTTACCTCTATTCAATCCTACAAAATATACAATCGGTATGTTACATTTAATCAAGTTTGCTTACCATTAAGGATAGAGTAAGATGGAAAAAGCATGTTGGACGAGGAAGCAAGTAAAGCCGGTCCCTCTAAACCAAGGGAATCGTTATGGAAAAGTCAATAAGGGCGCATTTGGTAACGATTCTGTTTCCATGAACAAATTCTGATCAGAAATGATTATTTTTTATTATGTTCTCAAGATCTGATTTTGAGTAAAAGAATGCGTTTGGTAACTGTAAAAAAATTTCATTTTGGAATAGAATTGCGTTTGATACCGTGTTCATTGATTTTGTTCCAAATCAATTTATTTTAATTTTTAAATAATTTTTATAATTTTTATAATTTTTCTTTTTATAATTTTTTTTATATTTTTATATTTTTATATTTTCCTTTTCTTTTATTTTTTTTTTTTATTTTTTCTCCTATTCTTCTTTTTTCTTTTTATTCTTTTTTTTTTTCTTCTCCTATTTTTCTTCTTCTTTTTTTCTTTTTTTTTCTTTTTTTTTTTAGGCTAAACGAGAGCCTCCGTCGAGCTCGTCGAACTAATTGCTTTGGCGACCGACGGGGGCGAACAGTGGCGGGCAACAGTTGCGGGATGGCGGTCGATGAAGAAGAAGAAAAGAGAAGAAGAAGAGTTTTGATTCTCAATTTTGTTCCCAGAACAAGAATCAACTTTTTTTTTTTTTTTTATTCTTGATTCTCTTCCCAATCTGTTTTCATGAACAAATTTGGTCCCGAGAACAAAAATTTTACCAAACGCGATTCTCATCCCAAACTGATTCTGGGAACAAAAAATCAGAATCAGGCACTGTTTGGATGGTTACCAAATAGGCCCTAAGTAATCTCTCTTTATGGGAAAACTTCTCGTGTAGGTTCTCAACTTTAAAATCGAAGCTGAGAACTTGCTTTGCTTTGATTTTCTTTTTCTAGCCTTGATTTTCTTTTTCTTTCTTTCTCTTCCAATCTAATCTAGGAGTCTTCTTTCACCTTGTTTGGTGTCTTCTTTCACTCATTGTTACTTTTCTTCGCTCGTCATAGTGAATAAATAAGTCTATTTGCAACTACAAATTTTTTAGAATGCCGTCATCAGTCCAACCAGGAAGATGCCCAAGATGTGGTTCTATAACTTCTTCAAAATTTGGCAGAAGCTCTCCTCTCCTGATGTAGTGTAAATCTAAATTTGGAAGCTTTTTTTTCTCTTGATCTGAATCTAGATTTAGGAGTTTTTATTTTTATTTTTATAAGTATTCAATCTGTGGTGGTTCAACATGTTATTATTGTTGTCATCTCTGCATGATGACACTACAAGCTATAGTTTCTAAAGGAAAAGATCTTGGTGTATGCCCATTACTATGGTACTGGTGATCGGCCACCCTTTTTTTTTAGTTGAGCCTCAAATTTGACCATATTATCATGTAGGAGTGAGCATGACTTGGGTTGTAGGGATAAGCATGATCCAAGTGGACTTCCCACCTTAGAATTGGAACAACCCACTAAGGATTAGTTTAAAAAAAAATGGAATTAGGAATCGTCCATTGGCTTCATGGATCCACGCAAGAACCGAACTACCGGTCCAGTTCGATTCCCAGGTGGATTCATGGAACTAGTCCCATCAAGCTTTACACAATCAATGCAACATTTTCTAACAAGCCAAAGGAAAATAAAAAACAAAGAACTCCCCCTTTCTTAATTGCAAGATTAGTAAAAAGATTGAATTCATATTAAAAATTGAGAGTTGACGCTGTGAGTCAATGAGCGTTGCTTTTAAGAGTTAAGATTGTGAGTGAGAGATAGAGAAATGACTTAAACAAGGTGAAAATGAGATAAGACGAACACTCAATTAATGATGTTGAGCTTCATATTAGAGATTTTAGGGTTTTAATTTTTCTTAATTTTTTTTTCTTGGGAATTTTTCTTAAAAATTATATATATATGCATATATATTACTGATCCAATCTAGGCTAGTGGGTGGCCCTAGAATTGAGAACTGAACTAATACCTACTATTTCCAATAAATTGGAATCGAGAACTGGACCGGTTCTCTTAAGAACTGCCAGTTTTGATTTGACTCCGAGTGGTTTGAGCGATTCCTGACTCTTTTGCATAGCCCAATTATCATGTGTTGGTCACGAGGATTGATAGAAGTCAAGCGAAATCACATATGTGCATCATTGGGATATTAGTATATGATTAGCTATCGACGAGCCAAAGGACAATGACTCAATGATCGATAGCGAGGCAAGAAGCTTCCACGTGATCAATTGTTGAAATATAACGACAAATACTAAATGATTTCCCTGAATAATGCCGGCGGCAAGTTATGGATGAAATCATTTGAAATATTCAGAGAAACACCAAAAGAGTGCGCGGTTAAAGAGCGATTAACATCCAAGCACCCAGTTATGAAATTGGTGTCGATAAAATAGGAAACATTAGGGCACGATTAAGACGGTCATGAAGGAAATGGGCAGGTTAGTTACGAAGAGAAAAGAATGTGTCTAGGATTAGAATCAGTTACCATAAGATGAATAACTGCTCAACGGTTACCAAATTTCCCTTAAATACCATTAGTTGTCCAACAAGGAGACCCTTGAATAACACATCAAATGTTTTTTCCTTATAGTATTTTAGTTTTTCCTAGCTATAGCTTTCAAAGTCCCATTGTTGATTAGATTTTAGCAAGTGTCTATATTCTGCTATGACGTAGTTGATTAAATTCTAACATTGTATCTATAGTCCAGCGTTATCAATTAGATTCCAACATTGTGTTTTCTATTCAAGTTAATGATCATTGATTAAATTCGAGCATTGTGTCAAATTATCCATGTCATTAATTAGATTCCAGCATAGTTCAAATTGGGTCTCAGAGTTCGTAAGTCAATTATCAAGGTTGTATAGTGTTGTTTGAAATTGAAAATTCAATCTTTACATTGCATTTGATATCCTCAGTCCAGAATTAGCATGGAACCTCCGTCCTTTTAATTAAAAGCCGAGAATAACACTCATTGAAAGATATTTCATAGTGGGATCAAACTCGACAAAAGAGATGCTATAATAGATCTGATATTTTGGGATGAGAATGTGTTTAAAGCTACAAGCCATGCTCTTTGTTTTTTGGGTTTTGTTTTGTTTTGCAACCCGTTTAGGATTTGTTTTGCTTGAAAGCTTTCTATGTGCCTCTAATGTTTGATTATGATAAATAAATGCAATTTTCTTTTTCTTTTCTTTCTCTAATGTTTGATTGTGGTCATTTTATTTCTATCTTTCCATACATAACCAAAGAACGGAAAAGATTCTTTAGGAGTCTCACGGCCCAAAAGCACATGATAAAATACTGCTAAAGCCTAATATTGTAGACCAAATTAAGTGAAGTACTGCATATACAAAATAAGAAAATGTGTCTATCTTGACAATTGCCACGACAGTCCATTTAGATTGAACTTGGGACTCTAATGTCCAAATTGGGTATTGTGTTTCATGAACCTAGACTCGGGATTCAAGTGCCCTAATCTAGGATCTTGAGGGCAAACCCTTGAACCTGTTGTTCAGTCTTGAGATTGCAAACATCATATGTGAGAAGATTGAAATCAAGATCCAAGGGGCTAAATAAGGATCTTGAATGGACCGACTTATCCCGACCAATTGATCTCTCACCCAAAATCAAGAATTTGCCTATAGGTCTTAGGACTCTAGTGGCGAGGTTCGATCCCTTAGGGGTCGAAAATGGGACCACAGCACCTAGACACTAGTCCCTAGGGGCTTGACTTGGGACGGAATCTAGGGGCTGGGTCTCTATTCAGGCTCCTAGATCCTTGGTGCAAGTGCTAGGGTTCCATGTCTGACCCAGGGTCCCAAGCCTCGACCCTAGGGTCTAGGTCTCGATGGATTGGGTCCGAGCCTTCCCTTGGGTTCTCAAGTCAAGTTGGTGACAACTTGGACCCAGCTTTTAGGGTCCCAAGTTCCGGTGCGGAGTCTTGATGCCACACCTTTGGTCTTGAGTTTCAAGGGCAAGTCCTAAGTCCAAGTCCATGGGTTCAAGTTTAAAGTCCAGAGCTTGTGTGTTGCACTAATATTAAGTCATAATGAAAAATGTGCTTTGAGATTCCCCAATGATAAATCTCTAAAGAAAAATTAGTTGTTTTGAAAATTCCAATCAAACTCGGGAAGAGTTAAACCATTTTCTTGACGTTTTCTAGAGTATTTTTTGACGCTATCCAAATTTTACAAAACAAACTAGACATATGACTTTTTCTTTTCTACTCTTTCCATTTCAAGCTAGACATAGTGGATTCTCATTCACCTACCAAGAAGACAATCATCTCAACTTTACACATTCTCGTGGGTGGACTATCTTTATTTTACACGCAATTGGTCTTTTGATTCCAAATCATATATACTTTTCCAAGCTCCCCATCTTAACAGGACTTGTGAGTCGATGGCAAAAGCTCACTGAGTTTTAAACACATTGCCTTTATAAAGTTATGTTAAAAGTATTCTTAATTTTTTTTCTGCCGGAAAAATATTCTTAATAACAGCACTTATTGAAAAATTATTTGATTTATAATACTATGTAAAGTGATCACGTACTCGTACTTTTAAAGGATCTCAAATCTTTCTCTTTTTGTTTCTCAACTATTCTCTAATACTTTTTCTTTTTTCAAATATTGTACTCACGAGTAGATGTATCGATTAATAATTCTATATCATTTCTCACATAGTATCGGTATCAAAATCTAAATCTTTTCCATCACACGACATTCATCCCAAGAAAAATACAAATTGCAAGATATATATCCTTTTTCATACTAATTACTCAAGCATTCCACAATTAACTTTTTTCAACACTGTAGAAATCCAACTTTTTCCCCTTCAACTTGCTAGCACAATAGAGATCTCTATCAATTCAATCAAAATTTCTTTAAAAAAGAAAAAAAACCGAATATGATTTTTCTCTATTACTCCATTTTTTTGGAGGAGGGTGTCTCTCCTTCGTTGCTCGCTCGACTCTCCCGTCTTCCTCTTCCTCTCTTTCATCCTGTTCTCCTCCTCCTCCTCACGACAGAGACATAAACCCCAAAATCCAGACAGGCAGGCAAGCTGAGGAAGAACGAACGGCAACGAATCCGCGGCCATGGAAGCCAAGCGGCGATTTTGATTCGCGGGTTTGATTCGATTTGATTCTATTAAGAAAACCCAAAGGTTGCTGTCTCCTAAGCTTATGGTGATTACTTCTGATATGCAGATAAGTTCACAAAAGAAGAAAACCTGTGTCATTGCTCCGAAACGTTTTGTCCAAAGATTAAAGAAACAAAATGAGCTGTTCCGAAGCTACATGCACCAGGATGCTGTGATTTCTCATTTGTTCTTTTTGGTCCAAACATGTTCTTTGGGGAAAACTGCATTCGTTAAAGTTCCACCTTGTTAGGAATTTCAGAGCTAAATCTTCAATCTTTTCCATTCTTGATCTACACTGGACACGTCGGTGTAGAAGGCAAAATAGTAGACATTGGTTGTGATTTCTGGTATGGGAAACAAGAGAGCATCGAAGATTATATTATGATAAATTCTAGCTAAACTAAGTTTTCTTGCTACTTACTTGATACATGGCAATTGTCGAGCTCCTTAGGGATTGCTCTGTTTTGATAAATCTTTATCTAATCCGGTAGGTCCTTGGCTTAACAATCCAGACATCTGAACAATTCATATTCTTATAGGGAAGGGCTATAGTTCTCAATGGATTGTTTTTCAATAAAATAAATTACTGTGTAGATATTTTTTGATTAGAGATCGGACAAGTTCCATGACATAGCTGACCTATTAGATTTCTTGACAGAATGGTTAGATATAAGAATAGCTAATCAAATGTTGTTGTTCTGCTTTCGGAAGGGATTTTAGGTGAGTGATTGTTTGGCAAAGATGGGTGATTATTTGAAAGTACCTTCTGTTTGAGAATTGATTGGTGTAGCTTTCGAAAATATTATATTTATTCTTATCAGGATTGCCCATCTCTTATTGGCAAAGCTGCTAACTTCATTGGTATTTTAGCATTGGTTATTGTGTATATTAATTTGGCAAATGGCATGAAAATTAATTCTCAAATTTAAAAGATGGGGATGTATAATTGAAAAATATTTATATGTCCAAAGGGGATAAATGTTTTGAAAATTATATGTAATTCCCCTCTATATTGTGATAATAGAGATATATAATTTAAATGATTTGTCAGCCCAAAGGGGATTGATCCTTGACAATTATATATACTTCTCCTTGTTATTGCTTTATAAATTTCATGCCATGAAAAATAATTGTGCATTATACACTCTGCCCAAAGGGGAGTTTATAATGTATTAATTATTTTTGTTGAATTGCTTAATGCCCATAATTGATCTTATTGCATTAAGTGTGACAAATAGTTACCTTTGCTGTAAACAATAATAATGACATGGTTGAAATGTTAATTGGATCAAAAATATTATATTGTTAAAGATTTGGTTAAAAATAGAGATATCGGAACTGAGTCCATATTGGCTGATCCTTTAACAAAAGGCTTGCGACCCATTTTGTTTGAAGAACAAGTAAATAATATGAGTATTTTAGATTTTTTGATTTCTTTTGTTAGTGGGAGTTATATAATTTGTATTTCTGGATATTATAGTTATATGCAAACTGATAATGATTTTATGATGTCTATTAAAGCATTTACTTTTTAATGATCAATATTGTTAATTCTATTATTATCTTTTCTCCTGTTGACTGAGAAATGGATGTATAAAATAGTATCTTTAAACAAATTTTAGTTTAAAGATGATAGATATTACTGATTATGAGATCTCATGTTGGATTGTGACATAGTCGTGCAATTTCATGTTGTTTAGAAATTGCGTTATGTCGTTGAGAAATTGTATTGTGGACCGATAAAAAATAGTGCATATTTTGATCATATGTTGGCACTATTTCTTACTATACTACTAGGCCCATGATCCATGAAAATATAATGCTTATTATATGTGATTATGGATGGTCTTGTGTTGTGGTATTTTCTTAACACATTGATCTCCATAATCCTATATTGATGTTATATAGGATTGGATTGGTTTTGAGATGCCGTTATTGGAATATTGTTTTTTAAAGTTGTGGCTATATAAAACAAAATTTTCAATTATTAATTTGATTAGTGTCGTTTTCAATATAAAATCATTTTCAAAATAAAAATAAGTTAATTAATGTGACCCAAGTGGGAGAATGTTGGAAATTTCTATAAAATGGGCTTACATTAATTAATTAATTTTCTATTTTAAATAATCAGGTTAATTGATACTCCAATATTTGATCAACCCTACAGTGATCTTATTGAATTGTGTATTGGCATATATTAATAATGAACCTAATTGAGTAGCAAAGTATATGCAATTGTGTTTAACTAAATGGGAATGGCCTAGTTGACACGTTGTTGATTAGGATTTGCTAAGTCCACTCTCTAGCTTATAAAAGGATATGTCATACCTATTAGTTGCTTTAATTCCATTGACAGCTGCTATATAGGTCATAGATGGAAAGATTTGGCATTTTAATAGGTCTCTGATTATCAGAGTGATCTATTTTTCTTCAAGTAAAGCAATGACTCAAATAGGAATGTTTAAATGCCGCAGTGAATATTGATCTCGATGTTTTACAGCCATATATGATTCGATTCTTCTTGATTGGTCGGTTGTTTATGTAAATAATTTTCTACATTTTGCACACCCCAATTATCATGTGATGGTCATGAGGATTGATAGAAGTTTGGTGAATCACATATGTGCATCATTGGGATATTAGTAAATGATTAGCTATCGACGAGCCAAAGGATAATGACTCAATGATCGATAGCAAGGCAACAAGCTTCCACGTGATCAATTGTTGAAATATAATGAAAATACTAAATGATTACCTGAATAATGCTAGCGGCAAGTTTTGGATGAAAGCATTTGAAATATTCAAAGAAATGCCAAAGGAATGCGCATTTGAAGAGCCATTAACATCAAAGCACTCAGTTATGAAATATGTGTTGATAAAATAGGAAACATTAGGGCACGATCAAGACAATTATGAAGGAAATGGGCAGGTTAGTTACGAAGAGAAAAGAATGTGTCTAGGGTTAGAAGCAGTTATGAGAAGATGAATAACTACTCGGTGGTTACCAAATTTCCCTATAAATACCACCAATTGTCCAACAAGGAAACCGCCGAACAACACATCAAATGTTTTTTTCCTTATAGTATTTTAGTTTTTCCTAGCTGTAGCTGATAACTCTATAAAAAATAGAGTTATTTTACCTATTTTAGGCAGTAATTAATGCATTATCTGTGAGAAAATATTTGAATTTCCTTCTGATTATTTGAATTTTCCTTGTTTATGCAGAATAATGAAATATGGAGAAGATAAGGAAAAGAAGGGCAATTATTAGGAATTCAAATAAAAGCAGTGATGGAAGATGGATATCAAATAGGAAATTCTTGATTTTGTTCCCTAATGTTATCTACAAGTAGATATTTTAGATTTCCTATAAATAGGAAGAGAGAGCAGCTAGGGTTTTTTTTTTTAGCTAGATCGTTTTTTTATTGTTCTAAGAGTTTTTCAAGTATTTTGAAGAGAAGACAAAAGTGGTGACAGAATTCTTGTTCTTTGATTCAAGATGCTGGGTTTGATTTATATTTATATTTTTATTTCTTATTCTACTATGTTCTAATTTTCTTTTGTTAGAGCTACGATGTAGCCTAACCATGATGATGTGAATTTCATGATTTTTATGTTCTACAATTGATTTCATTCATGTGAGTTATTTATTATTGCGTTTAATGCTTTTGAGTGACTGGCCACCACTTGAATGATCGATGTGCATGTTTGAGGCGAGAGGTGATAATATGCAATTGCTCATTATAATATATAACCATGAATTAAACGTGGATAGAAATATACTGCGTTATTTGTGTAGCTTTCGGTGATAAGGTGATCCAAAAGACTCATTGTAAACCGGGAATATTCATAGTTTTTAATGCACTCATGTTTATTTTAATTCACATAGAGATATAGTGGATTAATAAGCTGAGTAGGTTTGCTATACCTAGAGATAGGATAGTAAATAGATTAGGAAATTCCGCTATCACATGTTTGATATTGTTCTTGTATTTATAACAATATGAAATTCATATCTAGTGGTTATGGTGAAATCGGATGCTCTAACATATTTATCTGATTGATTTTACTACATTTAGTCTACCAATTTCGTTTTTAATTTATTCTCAATTATATTTTGATATGTTAGATATATTTTAGAATTAATCTATTTTAGTATTTAATTAGTTTATTAATCATCGATCTCCGTGGGACGATACTTTATTCATCATTATATTACTTGTTCGATACGTGCATTTGCGTTTAGAATTTTACGAACAAATTTTTGGCGCCGTTGTCGGGGATCGTTTGTTTAATACTAATTAATATTGATACCAGATAATTCTAAGTTTAATCTAGCTTTCGTTTTGTTTTTTTTTCAGGGTGTACATGGTTTATGACACGTAGCCAACAAGGGAAACTTGTTGAGCTTGATCCAGAAATCGAGCGTACATTCAAAAGGCGACTGAGAGAACAGAGAAATCACGCTAAGATGGCAGACGGGGAGAATGAAAATCCACGTAGACTTTTAAGAGATTATGCTGCGCCAACAGTTCAAGGAACCACATCAAGTATCGAAGACCTGCAATTCAAGCAAACAACTTTGAGATTAAGCCGTCACTTATTCAGATGCTTCAACAATCGGTGCAATTCAGTGGGCTACCAAGCGATGATCCAAACGCTCATATCGATGCTTTTCTTGAAATCTGTGACACCATTAAATATAATGGAGTTACAGATGATGCTATTAAATTAAGATTATTTCCATTCTCTCTTAGAGATAAAGCTAAAAGTTGGCTTTCTTCTCTTCTGCAGGATCAATTACTACATGGAATGATATGGCTCAGAAATTTCTTGGTAAGTTCTTTCCACTCGCAAAGTCTGCAAAGATGCGTAACGATATTACTAATTTTATGCAGATGGATAATGAATCATTATATGAAGCATGGGAAAGATTCAAAGAATTTCTTAGGAGATGCCCACATCACGGACTACCCGTATGGATGCAGGTACAAACTTTTTATAATGGCTCTAGTGCAAATCTTCGTTCTATGATTGATGCAGCTGCAGGGGGACTTTAAATAATAAAACACCAGAAGAAGCCTACAATTTATTAGAAGAGATGGCGTCCAATAGTTATCAGTGGCCTACTGAGAGATTACCAATGCGAAAAGTTAGCGGAGTTCATGAAGTGGATGCTTTTGCTGCAATTGCTGCACAATTTGAAACAATCAACAAAAAGCTTGATAATATGAGTGTTTCAGCCATGAAAATTCACAATTTGACATGTGATTTTTGTGGTGGAGGACATGTTAGCACAGAGTGTCAGGTAGGTAATACTTTCAAACAATCTCATGAAAATTCTAACTTTGTTGGGAATTTTAACAGGTCGCAGAATAATCCCTACTCCAACACATACAATCCGGGATGGCGCAATCATCCAAATTTTTCATGGAACAATCAGAATGTGACGAGACCACAATGATTCAAACAATCAGAAGAGACAAAGTCAAATTTGGAAGACATAGTCACCAAACTTGCTAACACAACTCATGACTTCATCAAAAGCACGGATGTGAGATTTCAAAACCAAGAGGCTTCAATCAGAAATCTGGAGATGCAAGTGGGTCAGTTAGCAAGCATGATGTCAGGAAGGCAACAGGGTTCTTTGCCAAGCAACACAGAGAAAAATCCAATTGAAAACATAAAGGCTATTACCCTGAGAAGTGGTAAACAAGTGGGAGAAGAAGAGATTGTCAGAGACAAAGAAGAGGTGATCAATAAACAATCGAAGGAGACAAGTAAGAGTAAACTTTTTCCAGATAATCCCAAGCCATATGTGCCGCCAATTCCATTCCCTCAGCGACTCCAGCAGCACAAAATGGATAAGCAATTTTCTAAATTTCTTGATGTATTTAAAAAATTGCACATTAACATTCCTTTTGCAGATGCTTTAGCGCAAATGCCTAGTTATGCAAAATTTTTGAAGGAGATTTTGGCAAACAAAAGGAAACTGGAGGATTATGAGACTGTGAAGTTAAACGAGGAGTGTTCAGCCATCCTACAAAACAAATTGCCTCAAAAATTAAAAGATCCATGGAGTTTTACTATTGCTTGCACTATTGGGAATTCTTATTTTGAAAAAGCATTATGTGATTTAGGTGCAAGTATTAATCTGATGCTTATTCAATTTTTAAGAAATTAGAATTGGACGAGGTAAAAGCAACCACAGTGTCACTTCAACTAGCTGATCGATCAATTAAATATCCGAGAGGTATTGTGGAAGATGTTTTAGCAAAAGTTGACAAATTTATCTTTCCTGCAGATTTCATAGTTCTTGACATGGAGGAAGATTTTGAGGTACCACTTATCTTAGGTCGACCTTTTCTAGCAATAGGAAGAGCTCTTATTGATGTACAACAGGGAAAGTTGATCCTTAGAGTTCAAGATGATCTTGTTTCATTTAATGTTTTTAAAGCAATGAAATATCCATCTCGATGATAATTCTTGTTTTAGAGTTGAGACAGTTGACAAGTTGGTGAATAAGGTTTTCAGGAAAATATTTTTGAAGATCCACTTGAAGCATGTCGATTCAACCAATGGACAAAGATATTCATAATGAGGAGATAAAGGAGTACGCAAATTTCATGGAGGCAATTCCACCATATTCAAGGCAAAAGGCAATTAAATTTGAGGAGTTGGGACAACACATTACAAAGCCTAAACCATCAATTGAAGAGCCTCCAATTCTTGAACTCAAACCCTTACCTTCTCATTTGAAATATGCTTATTTAGATGGAGTTTCTTCTTTACCGGTAATTATATCTTCTTCTTTGACAGATTTGATGGAGGAGAAATTGCTCAGAGTATTAAGAGAGCATAAATGTGCAATTGGATGGAAAATAGCTGATATCAAGGGAATTAGTCCTTCAATTTGCATGCACAAAATTTTGATGGAGGAGCAATATAAACCCACTATCCAACCTCAGAGGCGTTTGAACCCGAAGATGCAAGAAGTAGTGAAAGCCGAGGTAATTAAGCTACTTGATGCGGTATCATCTATCCTATCTCTCGATAGTTCTTGGGTAAGTCCTGTACAAGTTGTGCCAAAGAAAGGTGGTATGACTGTTCAGAAAAACGACAACAATGAATTGATTCCAACTAGAACAGTTACTGGGTGGCGTGTGTGTATGGATTACAGAAAATTGAATGACGCCACTAGAAAAGATCACTTTCCTTTACCATTTATTGATCAGATGTTAGAAAGACTTGCAGGGCATGAATTTTATTCCTTTTTGGATGGATATTCGGGGTATAATCAGATTCCTATTGCACCAAAAGATCAAGAGAAAACTACTTTCACTTGTCCCTATGGTACTTTTGCTTTTAGAAGAATGCCCTTTGGTCTTTGTAATGCACCAGCTACTTTTCAAAGATGCATGATGGCTATTTTCTCGATATGGTTGAAAAATATATTGAGATTTTCATGGATGATTTTTCCGTTTTTGGCCTATCATTTGATTCTTGTTTAAATAATTTGGCTTTGGTCTTACAAAGATGTGAGGAGACTAACCTTGTTTTGAATTGGGAGAAGTGTCACTTTATGGTACAGGAAGGAATAGTGCTCGGGCATAAAATTTCTCAAAACGGAATAGAAGTCGATCGAGCCAAAGTGGAAGTCATTGCAAAATTACCTCCGCCAACATCTGTGAAACTTGTCAGAGGATTTTTGGGGCATGCAGGATTTTACAGGCGATTTATAAAAGATTTTTCAAAAATTGCTAAACCTCTTTCTAATCTTTTGGAAAAAGATGCTCCTTTTAATTTTTCTGTTGAATGCATGCAGGCTTTTAACACTTTAAAGGAGAAGTTAATATCAGCACCAATCATGGCAGCACCAAATTGGGATTTACCTTTTGAGCTGATGTGTGATGCTAGCAATTATGCAGTAGGAGCTATTTTGGGACAAAAGAAGAATAAAATTTTCGAACCATATATTATGCCAGTCGAACCTTGTCAGGTGCACAATTGAATTATTCAACAACAGAAAAGGAACTTTTGGCGGTAGTATTTGCTTTTGATAAATTTCGTTCTTATTTAATTGGCTCAAAAGTTATAGTTTATTCTGACCACTCTGCTCTTAAGTATACGCTTGAAAAGAAAGAATCAAAACCCGGGTTGATCGGGTGGATTCTATTGCTGCAAGAATTTGATTTGGAAATCAAAGATAAGAAGGGGACTGAAAATCTAATTGCGGATCATTTATCAAGAATTCCAAATTCAAAGGAAGAGGTAAGACCAATTTTGGAAGAGTTCCCGATGAGAAAATTTTTTCCATCAAGTCAAAAATTCCTTGGTATGCCGACTTTGTAAATTATTTGGTTAGTAATGTTCTTCCTCCTTGAATTATCATATCAACAGAAGAAAAAATTCTTTTATGATGTTAAAAATTATTTTGGGAAGAACCTTTCTTGTTTAAAGTATGTGCAGATCAGATCATAAGGAGATGTGTTCCAGATGAAGAGAAGGCAAACATTCTACATCATTGTCATGATGGAGAGACAGGTGGCCATTTTGGTGCCACAAAAACTGCAGCTAAGATTTTACAATCTGGATTTTATTGGCCTACACTTTTTAAAGATGCATACTCCTATGTAGCTTCATGTGATAGGTGTCAGAGAACTGGAAATATTTCAAGAAAAAATGAGATGCCTCTAAACAACATTATTGTGTGTGAATTATTTGATGTTTGGGGTATTGATTTCATGGGACCCTTTACACCTTCATATGGAAATTTATACATTTTAGTGGCTGTGGAGTATGTGTCTAAGTGGGTAGAAGCTGTAGCATTATCAACAAATAATGCTAAAGTTGTGGTGAAATTTTGAAGAAAAATATTTTTACCCGATTTGGCACTCCTAAGGCAATCATAAGTGATAGGGGGACACATTTTTACAACAAGCAATTTGCAGCACTTTTGACTAAGTATGGAGTCACACATAAGGTTGCAACCCCTTATCATCCTCAGACTAGTGGTCAAGTAGAGATTTCAAATAGGGAAATCAAGAGAATTTTAGAAAAAACAGTGAATGCCTCTAGGAAAGATTGGTCAATAAAACTTGATGATGCACTTTGGGCCTATAGGACAGCGTTCAAAACTCCAATTGGGATGTCTCCTTTTAGGCTAGTGTTTGGAAAGGCTTGTCACTTACCAGTGGAATTAGAGCATAAAGCATATTGGGCATTGAAATTTCTGAATTTTGATATAGATCTGCAGTGAAGAAAGATTATTGCAACTGAATGAACTGGAGGAATTTCGCAATGAGGCCTATGAAAATTTTAAGTTGTACAAGGAGCGTACAAAAAGATGGCATGACAAGCACATATTTAGAAGAGAGTTTAAAATTGGTCAAAAAGTCTTACTCTATAACTCTCGTCTTAAACTTTTTCCAGGAAAGTTGCGGTCTAGATGGTCTGGTCCTTTTACAGTTACACAGGTATTCCCATATGGAACAGTTGAAGTTGCGCATGACATTGAGGGCACATTCAAAGTGAACGGTCAACGTTTGAAGCCCTACTTTGAAGGTGGTTACAATAAGCAGAAGACCACCATTGAACTTCATCCTTCAGAATAGCGACAACTGAGATAGTTTGGCTGAAAACTATAAAGCAAGCGCTTCTTGGGAGGCAACCCAAGCATTTTAATTATGTTTTTATTTATTTTTAAGTTTATGTTTTGCAAAAAAAAAAAAAGATTAACTTTTCTCTATTTTATTCAGGTTAATTTTTAGGGAGCACCTTTCAAGAGTTTAATCATCAAGATCATCTATGGACTTATCCTACAACCAGGGAAGTTTTCTTCTTCCTATTCTATTTTTCGCATTGAGGACACTGCTTCATTCAAGTTTGGGGGGAAGACAAATTTTTAGATAATTTTTTTTTATCATTATTGCTTTCCTGGTTGTGAATTTTTGCGATTCTTAGGAAAATTTAAATTTTATTTAAACTTGCAGTTGAGGTGTGAGTTAATCTTAATTTTGATTATGTTGATCCACTTATTGAGCACTAAAAGTCCTTACTTTTTGAATTATGTGTAAATCTAGAGAACATTCATGTGAAATATGTGATTTTCTTAAATTTCACCCAAATCTTAGAATTTGTTTGATTTTCTCTTGAGGCGAAATCCTAAGCTAAATCTAATTGAGAAAATGATATAGGCAGTTTTTGGATCGATTGAGCCTTTCAAGCCAACCCTATTTATTTATCCCTAGTCACCCCGTTGAGCCTTAATTATTACACAATCTTTCATTGGCACCCATATATGTTTAGCCTAGCCGTGATCAAATTATATCCTTATCCCATGCCCTATGAACACGTTGATTTTCTTTTGGGATAAAAAAAAAAAAAAATTATTTGAGCTTGATAGAAATTTGGGAGGAATGATGGAGTAAAAAGCAAAAAAAAAAAAAAAGTGATTGCAGTGGTTGTTTGGGGTGTATTGTCAAAAAAAAAAAAAAATTGCTTTATGGTTCCCTATCCAACTTTCAATTGAGTGAGCCTTTTGGATACTCAATGGGTTGGAAATTTTTATGTTATATTTGGAGGGACTTTGGGAGAAACTCCACCATAAAGCAATTCAAAAAAAAAAAAAAAAAAAAAAAAAAAGAAAAGAAAATGAAAGAAAAAAAAAAAAAAAAAAGAATGATGATATATGGCAGCAGAAAAATTATCTTGAAGGAGTGAAATTGGACAGTGACATTGGCTCTAATTAGATCCTAGAAATCAACGTGTTGATGGGTGATTTGAGCTTAAAATTCCCATTATCTCACCTTTAGCCCAGCCTTACATTACAACCCGAGAAAAGTCCTATTGATTTTTGATTGGATAATTAGCTTACATTAGTGGAGAGAGGAATGAAAAGCAAACCTATGAGATTTGGTCATAATTATTGAGAATTTTTAGAGGTTGCATGTTAATGTGAATTTATTTGGATTGCATATAATTCAAAAAAGATGAGGACTCTCACACACGCACTTGGATCATATAGTTAGAATTGGTCTTAACTTATAAATTGATTTCAATGTTTGGATAGAATTTATGTTTTTCTTTGAATTGTGAATTTGAGCAATTATGGAAAGATGTCATGGAGAAGGTTGTTAGGTTGAGTATGTGTTATGTCTTACTTTTGCTCGAGGACTAGCAAAATGTTAAGTTTGGGGGTTTGATAACTCTATAAAAAATAGAGTTATTTTACCTATTTTAGGCAGTAATTAATGCATTATCTGTGAGAAAATATTTGAATTTCCTTCTGATTATTTGAATTTTCCTTGTTTATGCAGAATAATGAGATATGGAGAAGATAAGGAAAAGAAGGGCAATTATTAGGAATTCAAATAAAAGCAGTGATGGAAGATGGATATCAAATCAGGAAATTCTTGATTTTGTTCCCTAATGTTATCTACAAGTAGATATTTTAGATTTCCTATAAATAGGAAGAGAGAGCAGCTAGGTTTTTTTTTTTTTTTTTTTAGCTAGATCGTTTTTTATTGTTCTAAGAGTTTTTCAAGTATTTTGAAGAGAAGACAAAAGTGGTGACAGAATTCTTGTTCTTTGATTCAAGATGCTGGGTTTGATTTATATTTATATTTTTATTTCTTATTCTACTATGTTCTAATTTTCTTTTGTTAGAGCTACGATGTAGCCTAACCATGATGATGTGAATTTCATGATTTTTATGTTCTACAATTGATTTCATTCATGTGAGTTATTTATTATTGCGTTTAATGCTTTTGAGTGACTGGCCACCACTTGAATGATCGATGTGCATGTTTGAGACGAGAGGTGATAATATGCAATTGCTCATTATAATATATAACCATGAATTAAACGTGGATAGAAATATACTGCGTTATTTGTGTAGCTTTCGGTGATAAGGTGATCCAAAAGACTCATTGTAAACCGGGAATATTCATAGTTTTTAATGCACTCATGTTTATTTTAATTCACATAGAGATATAGTGGATTAATAAGCTGAGTAGGTTTGCTATACCTAGAGATAGGATAGTAAATAGATTAGGAAATTCCGCTATCACATGTTTGATATTGTTCTTGTATTTATAACAATATGAAATTCATATCTAGTGGTTATGGTGAAATCGGATGCTCTAACATATTTATCTGATTGATTTTACTACATTTAGTCTACAAATTTCGTTTTTAATTCATTCTTAATTATATTTTGATTTGTTAGATAAATTTTAGAATTAGTCTATTTTAGTATTTAATTGGTTTATTAATCATCGATCTCCGTGGGACGATACTTTATCTCATCATTATATTACTTGTTCGATACGTGCACTTGCGTTTAGAATTTTACGAACAGTAGCTTTCAAAGTCCCATTGTCGATTAGATTTCAGCGAGTGTCTATATTCTGCTATGACGTTGTTGATTAAATTCTAACATTGTATCTCTAATCCAACGTTATTGATTAGATTCCGACATTGTGTTTTCTATCTAAGTGCATGAGCATCGATTAAATTCAAGCATTGTGTCAAATTATTCATGTCATTAATTAGAAGCATAGTTCAAATTGGGTCTCAGAGTTTGTAGGTCAATTATTAGGGTTGTATAGTGCAGTTTGAAATTAGAAATTCAATCTTTACATTGCATTTGATATCCTCTATCTAGAATTAGCACGGAACCTCCGTCCTTTTAAATAAAAGCCGATAATAACACTCATTGAAAGATATTTCATCGTGGGATCAAACCCGACAAAAGAGATGCTATATAGTAGATCTAGTATTTTGGGATGAGAATGTGTTTAAAACTGCAAGCCATACTCTTTGTTTTTTGGGTTTTGTTTTGTTTTGCAACCCGTTTAGGATTTGTCTTGCTTGAAAGCTTTCTATGTTCCTCTAATGATTGATTATGATAAATAAATGAAATTTTCTTTTTAACAAAAAAAAAAAAAAACTCTCTTTATGGGACCCTAATGACTCTACGACTCATGCGATGTTAGTTAACGTGAGCCGAGAATATACATAAAAGATTTTCTCGTTTAAAGAATCCGTATTTCTAGGGATGTATTTTTATCCTATGATCTATATCCAATACTATCATATTTTTTTCTTTTTCTTTTTTTAACCTAAGAATGCACATCATATAAAACATATCATCCTATTCTTATCCTATATCACTGTATGTTAATTTTGAAAAGGTCTTTCGACAGTCAAACACAAGAGAGGTTGTTTCATTGGACAAATCCACTCATGGAATTTTTAGGAACTATTTGACATCTTATTCAACAAGGCAAATCACACCTCTTTGTAAATAGAACATATATTAAGGTGACTGCATGCAAATAACAAGTTTGGCAGCAAAGCACGAGCACCTATACCTAACAAGATTAAATAAATACCCAAAATTGTGGTCATTTTATTTCTATCTTTCCATACATAATTAAAGAATGGAGAAGATTCTTTAGGAGTCTTAGGTCCAGAAGTGCATGATAAAATACCGCCAAAGCCTAATAATGCAAACGAAATTAAGTGAAGTACTTCAGCTACAAAATATGGAAAAGGTGTCTTGACATCACATTTTCATGATCAATAAAAACTGTATTCTTAAATTCCAAAAAAATGATTAACACTTCTTAAGAATGCAATCAATCTTTCTTAATCTATCTTGATAATCGTTGTGACAGTCCATTTAGATCAGACTTGGGACTCTAATGTCCAAACTAGGTATTGTGTTTCATGAATCTAGATTGGGGATTCAAGCACCCTAATCTAGGATCTTGACGGCAAACCCTTGAACCTGATGTTCAGTCTCGAGATTGCAAACATCATACGTGAGAAGGTCGAACTCAAGACCCAAGGGGCTAAATAAGGATCTTGAATGGACCGACTTATCCCAACCAATTGATCTCTCATCCAAAATCAGGAATTTGCCCATAGGTCTTAGGACTCTAGTGGCGAGTTTTGATCCCTTAGGGGTCGAAAATGGGACCTCATCACCTAGACACTGGTCCCTAGGGGCTTGACTTGGGACGGAATCTGTGGGCTGGGTCTCTAGTCAGGCTCCTAGATCCTTGGTCCAAGTGCTAGGGTTCCATGTTTGACCCTAGGGTCCCAAGCCTCGACCTTAGGGTCCAGATCTCAATGGTTGGGTCCGAGCCTTCCCTTGGGTTCTCGAGTCAAGTTGGTGACATCTTGGACCCAGCTTTCATGGTCCTAAGTTCCAGCCTTGATGCCACACCTTTGGTCTTGAGTTCCAAAGACAAGTCCTAAGTCCAAGTCCATGGGGTTCAAGTTTGAAGTCCAGAGCTTGTGTGCTGCACTAATGTTAATGTTACGTCAGAATGAAAAATGTTCCTTGAGATTCCCCAATGATAAATCTCTAAAGAAAAATTAGTTGATTTGAAAATTCCAATCAAACTTGAGAAGAGTTAAACCATTTTCTTGACGTTATCCAAAGAATTTTTCGATGCTATCCAATTTATACAAAACAGACTAGACATTTGACTTTTTCTTTTCTACTTTTTCCCTTTCAAGCTACACATAGTGGATTCTCATTCACCTACCACGAAGACAATCATCTGAACTTTACACATTCTCATGGATGGACTATCTTTATTTTACACGCAATTGGTCTTTTGGTTCCGAATCATATATACTTTTCCAAGCTCCCTATCTTAACAAGACTTGTGAGTTGATGGCAAAAGTTCACTGAGTTTTAAATGTATTGCCTTTCTAAAGTTATATTAAAAGTATTCTTTATTTTTTTCTGTCAAAAAAATATTCTTAATAACAGCACTTATTGAAAAAATATTTGATTTATAATACCATGTAAAGTGATCACGTACTCCTACTTTTAAAGGATCCCAAATCTTTCTCTTTTTGTTTCTCAAGTATTCTCTAGTACTTGTTTTTTTTTTTGCAAATATCATACTCACAAGTAGATGTATAGATTAATAATTATATATCATTTCTTACATAGTATCGATATCAAAATCCGAATCTTTTTCATCACACGACAATCATCCCAAAAAAAGTACAAATTGCAAGATATATATCATTTTTCATACTAATTACTCAAGCATTCCACAATTAACTTTTTCAACACTCTTGAAATCCAACTTTTTTATTTATTTTTCCTTCAACTTGCTAGCACAATAGAGAGATCTCTATCAATTCAATCAAAATTTCTTAAAAAAAGAAAAAAAGAAAACCGAATATGATTTTTCTCTATTACTCCAATTTTTGGAGGAGGCGTCTCTCATTCGTCTCTCTCTCTCTCTCCCTCCCTTTCATCCTCTTCTCCTCCTCCTCCTCACGACAGAGACATAAAACCCCCAAATCCAGACACGCAGGCAAAGCCGAGGAACAACGAACGGCGACGAATCCGCGGCCATGGAGGAAGCCAAGCTGCGATTTTGATTCGTGGGTTCGATTCGATTCGATCCTATTAAGAAAACCCACAAAGGTTTGCTTGTCTCCTTGTGCGGCTCCCGTGTCGCGGCGAGGCGGGATTCGTGGAGGGAATCGGCGGGTTTTGTTGGGGGGCGGCGGGGAATCGAGGGACGACGACACCCCTGGCGGCTCATCCTCTCTCCCAGCTCCGCCTGCTCTCGATTCGGGGTCTGAGGGTCATGGGTGCGGCGGGGTCCAAGCTCGAGAAGGCCCTCGGCGACTCGTTCCCCGAGGGCGAGCGCTACTTCGGCCTCGAGAACTTCGGCAACACCTGTTACTGCAACAGCGTCTTGCAGGTCCGGTTGTGTTTTTTCCCTCTCCCCCTCTTTCTTTCTTTCTTCTCCCTCAATCCGATGATGGCCGCTGCCGCCGCCGCCGCCTCGGCGGACGATGATGATGATGATGATGCTGATGATGCCGGAATTGGGTTGTTTCGGGTCGATTGTGAAATGGGTTTTGTTTGGTTTTTGTTGATTTGGGTCTGGTTTGACTTTCGTTGTTTGTAAAGTCGATTGCTTGCGAGGAGGTTCTTTTTGTGTTGCAGAGATGTGAAGGGTGGTCGTAGAGTTGATTGCTGGTTAGGATGGATTTTTAAGCTATGTCAATCATTTGGCTCTTCTGATGGTTGGATGGTTACCCTATTGGGAATTTTTCAGGAGACGGCCGCGTGTTGTTCTGTTTGGTCATCTGATGTGCATTCCGCAAGTTATCTGTTGTGGGGAAGTAGATTTTGGGGGGTGTTCATTAGATTATATCTCACTTTTGTTATGGAGTTTGATCATTAGATTTTCTAAATTTGTGTTTACAGCGATTTTTGCTCATTGTTCTTTCTCCAATTCCTGGGCAGGCCCTCTATTTTTGTGTGCCCTTTCGAGACCAACTGCTTGATTACTATGCAAATAACAAAAGCCTTGGAGATGAAGATAACCTGTTAGCATGTCTTGCAGACCTATTTACGCAGGTGTGAAATTCTCCTAGCTTTATTTTCTTACCTGCTGCGTTGCTGTAGTTTTACTAGGGTAATTGTCTGTTCTGCTTTTGGTGTCCATTTGAAACTTCTGTGTTGCTATTGATGCTCAGACAGTGATCGATTGTGTATGTGCTCATCACTTATGGATGTAGTTTTACTTTGTGGCGTGTGTAATCGTTGATGGTACTTGATGATTTTCTTAAAATCTTTGTTAATTCCATTGTGGACGTATGAACTATGAAGAAGTGACTTTTAAATTGTCAACAGATGTTTTCAAGTTCATTTTCCCCTCGTGATGTTCTGCTTTTTATTTTTTATTTTTATTTTATATTTTAAATCTTCTGCATTATCTTTCTAATTCTCCATTAAATTATCGTTATTCCTAATATTAAGACATTATATACTATATCTTTTATTTTTATTTTTTTGTTCCGCTTATGTAGGGCTTTGCGTGGTGTTTCTTTTGCATCCTATTCTCCCCGAGTATGGCTCCCATTGTTTTAATACCTATTCTAACTCTAGCTCTAAGCTTATGGTGATTACTTCTGATATGCAGATAAGTTCACAAAAGAAGAAAACCGGTGTCATTGCTCCGAAACGTTTTGTCCAAAGATTAAAGAAACAAAATGAGCTGTTCCGAAGCTACATGCACCAGGTTGCTGTGATTTCTTATTTGTTCTTTGTGGTCCAAACATGTTCTTTGGGGAATACTGCGTTCGTTAAAGTTCCACCTTGTTAGGAATTTCAGAGCTAAATCTTCAATCTTTTCCATTCTTGATCTACAGTGGACACGTCGGTGTAGAAGGCAAAATAGTAGACATTGGTTGTGATTTCTGGTATGGGAAACAAGAGAGCATTGAGCATAATATTATGATCAATTCTAGCTAAACTAAGTTTTCTTGCTACTTACTTGATACATGGAAATTGTCAAGCTCCTTAGGGATTGCTCTGTTTTGATAAAACTTTATCTAATCCGGTAGGTCCTTGGCTTAACAATCCAGACATCTGAACAATTCACATTCTAATAGGGAAGGGCTATAGTTCTCAATGGATTGTTTTTCAATAAAATAAATTACTGTGAAGATATTCTTTGATTAGAGATCTAAGGTGGCCAGGTGGGTGAGACTTAATCCAGGATTTGGGAGTTAGAATTGAATTTTTCATGCCTTTTACACAAGCTTCAGGGTCAGGAGTGGGAATGGAACCCATTCAATGGAATGATTGTGTTGGTAACTGATTGGACAACTTCCATGAAATAGCTGGCTTATTAGATTTGTTGACAGAATGGTTAGATATAAGAATAGCTAATCCAATGTTGTTGTTCTGCATTCGGAAGGGATTTTAGGTGACTGATTGTTTGGCAAAGATGGGTGATTATTTGAAAGTACCTTCTGTTTGAGAATTGATTGGTGTAGCTTTAGAAAACATTATATTTATTCTTATCTGGATTGCCCATCTCTTATTGGCAAAGCTGCCAACTTCATTGGTATTTCAGCTACTTTCTGTGCAACTACTTGAGGATAACTAAAGAACTAGCATTGGTTTTTTTCTCTCTTGATAAGGAATTTAGTATGCATTTTGAGCCAACTGTTAGGGAAGAATAATTTTTAGGAAGCATGGGCTATAGTGGGGTTTCTAGACTGCGGATGGAGAAACTGTCTTGGCCTAGGCCGTTGGAGGAATTTTACTATGCCTATAGATTTTCCTACTAGTACCTGTAAACAATATCCTATGTAGAAGGAAACAGAAAGTTATTAAGTTCCCACTAGTACTCAAATCATGATAGATAAAGAGTACTAATCCGACTAAGAGTAGAATCATAATCTGATTTGAGACTCTTATATGAGCTAGGGGTCAATGTAACAGTCCTCATTTATGAAAGATAGGTAAGATGATCAGTATTTAAGATGAATGTGTACTAGTTTGAACTGGTAGGCTGCATCCCTTTTTCGTTTTTGGCGGTAGCTAAAAGATACGCTACTATAGGGCACCGGAAATTTTTTTTTTTTTTTTTTTTTTTGGGGGGGGGGGGGTGGGGGTGCAAAAAAGAGCTCAAAACTGCAAGAGCGCAGTTATAGGACAAAATATTTATTTCATCAAATGAACAAGATCTAATGTGATCAACTGCATCTTGGAGCCATCCCTTTCTCATTGGCCCTCAAAAGAAGAAAGCAAGAAAAGACCATAAAGAAAGGGATCTTATACAGTTTCGTGGGATGGAGAATGTTTACTATTTCTAAATTTGATGATAGGTTCTCAGAAGAATCTTTCCAGTTGTATCAGGAAGGAATTGTACGCGTGGAACAAACTTCATGAATGCTCAGGAAAAAGAAGACATTTAATAATAATTCTTTTGCTGCCTTTTCATTGTTGTGGACAGGCAAGATAGTGGAGCTTTACACAGCGATGGTTATATCTCCTCTCAAGAGTAAATATTTCTGGTGTTTCTGTTTGGTTTTGGGAAAAATCTGAGAGAGGAGTATGGTGTCTGATAATTCCTCAACCATTTTCATATTAGTGAAGTTCCAGGTGTCTCTTCCAAAATACCCATTATTATAACCATTGCTGGAAGAAGCTTAATATATGCAATTCATCATAGCATTAGAATTTGTGTTGGAGATGATGTATATTCATTTCCTCATCATGCTGTGAACGTAGTGCAAGTATTTGGCCAATTAGCATTCCTGTTGATTAAGTGCATGCCAATTTGTTATCAGTATTGCTGAAGATAGTATGAGTCAGCAATGATGTTTTACTTTTTATGTTGCTACTCCTTGTAATTATCTCATTATTCTCTTGGAAACGTGTTCATCTGAAATTCCAAAGTCACTGTTTTTGGCAGGACGCACATGAGTTTTTGAACTTTCTGCTCAATGAAATTGTGGACACTTTGGAGAAAGAGGCCCAAGCTGCAAAAAATGATCAAGAAACATCATCTCCTGCTGAGAAGACTGCGAATGGGCCTAAGAATGCCCATGCTAACGGCGGCCCAAAGGAGCAATTAGATACTTGGGTGCACAAGAATTTTCAGGTGCTTTCAGCTGGTTTCATTTATTTGCTTTTAGATTTTTTATTTTACATTAAATTCTATGAGGATGATTTAGACTTCAGAAAGTGACTGCTTTGTTCTCTGTAATAACTTGTGTGGTCATCCTTGTATAATTGTTGATGGCCGAGGCTCATGATCATGCCTGCACTTTTATTTATTATTCTGCTAAACTCATACAAGAATTTTGCTTTTACTTGTGTTTGTCAATTAGGGAATACTTACAAATGAGACAAGGTGTCTGCGGTGCGAGACGGTAACTGCAAGAGATGAAACTTTCTTTGACTTGAGTCTTGATATTGAACAGAATAGTTCAATAACAAGCTGTCTAAAAAACTTTAGCTCAACGGAAACATTAAATGCTGAGGACAAATTTTTCTGTGACAAATGCTGCAGGTTCGTATTCTGTACTGGCTCATACCAGTTCTTTTAGTACTTGACCATCATTATTATACTTCTAGTAGGATTGTAACTTTTTTATTGTTAATAGAGGGGCAATGGAGTCTCTATTCCTTGTTTCTGGCATTGTGGCCTGCCTTGGCCTTTCGAGTTTCTTTATGCTTTCCTTATTGCTTTGCCATGGGTTGCAATTCAAGCAATCTGCTAATTCTGGTGTTTAAGTCCATATGAAATGTGTAGATTTCAACGTACTGAAAGCTTGATTTTATTTGTAGTCTCTTGGCTAGTAGCATGATCAGTGGCCAATTAAGAAGATTATTCTTTTTTTTCTCCCCCAATATCGTGTAGTTCTGAGATGTAAGATTTGCCTTGCTAAATTAGGAAAAATGAAAGGACATGTCAATTAGATTGATATAGATTGAGTCATATTTCACATCACACTGTCTAGTTTAGCGAAGATGTAACACAAACGTTGTTTCCTGAAACTCATACAACTTGCGTTATTTTCTGTTTGGCTTCTTCAGGAAGATAATGTGCTGACTTTGTTAGTAGACTTTGTATAGCAAGTGACTCTGGTAGCAATGTATAGTTGTTGATAGTCAAATCTAGTGGCAAAGAAAGAGTTAATGTGAATCATGTTAGAGTTTTTTGGTGTGAGGACCACGTCAGGTCTATGTACTTCTAGATGACATGTGTCTAAGGATATTATGTTTATGCTTGCTTTTAGTTCTAGTTTTCAACTCTTTCATTTGTTAAATGCTCGCATTAAGTTTTCTTTCCATTTTGGGATTTAGTTATTTCATTAAGATGGTGCTTAGTTGCTGTTAACTGCAATTTGTACTCACAATGGTTCTCTGGTGCTTTGCTTTAAGCACGTCATTTATATAAAATTTGTCTATTTTGATGTGTTGTTTCTTCTTATAACCTCCCAGCGTACATTTTCTTTGTACACAAAGTTACTATTCTTTTACTTTGGGAAGTGTTATTTATATAAGAAGAGGTTACCTTCTGTTGCTTCCGTGAGTTATCTTGTGTGGGGAATCGCTTGATATAATATGGTAAATGTTAAAAGATTCTTAGGTTGGAGAAAGATGTCATAGATTTGTGGCTTCTCACTCTTAAATTTGAGGCTTTGAGAATACTCCAAATTTCTGCTATGATGTATACTGCAGTCTCTTTTCCTGTTTGCTTATTGTCTAGTTCTTCACAAAAACGAGAATACTCTCTTGAATGTTTGGTGCTCTTTAATATTTATATGTGATTTCCTTCCAAATGAACCAGAATTAATAAGATGATGTGAGTTTTCTCCTTTTTATGTTGCTTGACTAGAAGCAAGGTTCCTGGCTAGCTGTCTTCTCCAGTTTGGCTCTCAGTTACAATGAGATATAATTATTTATAAACCAGACCTTAAATATTTTACCAACCAGCTGTCCAGAGAGTATGGCTGATTAATTCACATTTTTTTTTTTTTCGAGAGGTCATGTGCATTTTTTTCCTGCTATTCATTCTGGCAAACTCCCTATAGCTTTCAAAATTATGTATATTACTTATCGCCAGTGTCATTAGTACTTTTGTCTGCCACAGCTACCACTTTTGGCTGACTGCCTTCACTGCCACCACAATTATGGTGGCTGGCAATCACCAGTTGAGTCAGTGCCAATAACTGCTCTTTCCACCTGTAACTAGGCACCGGCATTTTTATGATAGTGTGGTACAACTTCATCATTTGTTTCGCATGGAAAACATTGAAACCATTATTGAAGTTGCTTTTGGTTGAAAATTATTTCCAGGGAAAATCTCTTCTAACTGGAAAGCAACTTACATGAAATGAAGGTGACTTTACAGTTAGAAACTGAATGAGCAATTATTTTTCAGCCATAGTTTGGTTTATATATTATTTTTCTATTGATATTATGTTCAGTGGTTGTCTAGCATGCTTCTTCTCAAATTTCCGAAGTTTCTTATAAACTTCTGTGGCACATCAGTTCTATGCATGGCTAACTGAAATAAGTGTTCATGCAGATTTCAGAAAAAAAGGAAATGTATCCTTGTGAAGATATGCTGTGTTTCTCTGACAGCAGTTGCACCTGGGTCTAATAAGTTCGAATTTTGGGGATTCAAACTTTAATTCATCGATCCTATAGATAGATCATGAGAGCTCTTAAGGGATTTGGCTGCAGAATATGGTTTACGGCATTTGAGATCTCTGCTATTTTGATAGTAGCTAATTGCGGTATCAGCTTAGACTAAAAAATCTGTGACATGGAAGCCGATAAAGGCACTTGTTAGGTAGAGGGAAACTGTCTGCTAGCTTGACATAGTTTGCATTCTAGATTGAGTTTTCTAATATGTGAGACCGTAGAGGACATGGCTGTCTTTTTATCTTTTTTTTGGCTTAATGTAGAATCGCAGTGGGTGATAACATGTATTTTCTTAGCAAGATTTTCCCCTTAAACCTGGCAAATTTGCTTAATCGCAGTTGCATTCTAATTTAAATGCGCATGGATGATGCTGAAAATGCTATGTTTCTCTCTGATCGCTATCCCCTTCTTAGAGGCTTCTTGGTTGTCTGAACCCTTAAACAAATTGCTTGCAGCTTGCAAGAAGCTCAGAAAAGGATGAAGATAAAAAAGCCACCTCAAATCCTTGTCATCCATCTGAAGAGGTTTAAGTACATTGAGCAGCTCGGTCGGTACAAGAAGTTATCTTATCGCGTTGTGTTTCCACTGGAGCTGAAGTTAAGTAACACTGTAGAAGATGCAGATTCTGAATATTCCTTGTTTGCTGTGGTTGTCCATGTTGGAAGTGGGCCCAACCATGGCCACTATGTTAGCCTGGTGAAGAGCCACAACCACTGGTTATTTTTTGATGACGAAAATGTAGAGATGATAGACGAGTCCGCAGTGCAGACATTCTTTGGATCGGCACAGGAATATTCGAGTAATACAGATCATGGTTACATCTTGTTCTACGAGAGACTTGGCAACGGGCATATGAGTTGAGAAGAGGGAATTAGTATCCCTAATTAGGTAATTTAACCACTCTGGCCTGTTTTGTTATTTTATGTCCTATTTTATTGGTCTTTGCCCTCCTTTACAACCTCTCAGGGAATCGGTTCGCCAGCTATCATTGAGATAAAAGATGGGTCCTGGAAAGTGTATACTTTGATGGTCCGTGTACAGCTTATGGTGGAAGCACACTGTCCCTTTTTTCTTACTAATAAGAGGGGAAACAGCACTGTATATGTTGGCTTTGAAAGAATTTTACCCAGGTGGTAATTTGCTGTTGATTTTGCCATCATTTTAGAGTAAAATGTAGTACATGGCCATTCTGATTCTGGGTTTTCTCTTGAGCTTTTGGGCGTTGTACTTTATGAGCTGCAAAATGTTTGTTGACATCTTCTGGTGGGTGGTGCAAGATTAATGCCATTTGTTGAGTAGGTGTTGAAAAAGCTCAAGTGATTAGTTGTAGCAATAAACCTGGGCTTCCTTAGCCTTTTATTTTTACAGCCAAATTAAGGTTGTTTTGGCAAACTCCACAGTGCAAGACATGTATTGCACTTGTTGCATCTTCCATCATTTATGGCTCAAGTGTTAGAAGACATTTTCTGCGTGGGAGTGTTTAACTAGAGGCACTAGTACTAGGTTAACGTACCAAAACCTCCTTGTTTTTCCTATGTTGCTAGTCTTCAAGAATCGAGATAGATTTGATGACGTTTAAAGATTAGAGGGTTAAGTCCAAATTAGATTATCAAACTTATGTGCTGTTCATCTGATATCTTCCTGATCATCTATACACACCAAAATCAAATTCAGTCAGTTTTGTTCTTCACGGAAATCATTGCGTTGGATGTCGTTTCATTCAAGAGAAGCTATAAATTCTCCATGTACTTTATATGGGAGATCCATTAATCCGATTTGGAATCATTCAATTTTGTCAAAAAACCAAAATCTTGTCTTCTGTAGATGTGGAAGGAAAACTAGTAGAGGCTCACTTGTATTGCTTGTGTTGATACTTTGAAAAAGGCATCTGGGGAATTTGGAGAGGAACCTATACATTTAGTCCAATGTATATTTAACGTCATATGTATGATACTTTGAAAGATAAACGAGAGAATAGAACAGAAAATTTAAAATTAAATGTCATGCATATATGTTGCGGGTGGATTCTAATGGGTACGTTTCTCCATCCGCACTAGAGCAAGTTTAAAATTAATTCTAGTAATGGAATTACATATTGAATAACAGTAGCAATGAATTGATGTCTCAAATTCTTGAAAGTTTGATATTACTATCATGGAAATGGGTGAAAAGATCCATAAATAAAACCAATTTTAGGGTTAACTTGGTTAGGTCCGACTATTTGGTTCTTGGTTTGGTCTTCAATTTCATATTTTCTAGTCTGATTTGATTCGGTTTGGTTCTTACCTAGGAATTGGTTTGATTTGATTTGGTTTGGTTCTTATCAAGGAGTCCAGAATTTGGGAACCGGACTGATTTTTGGGTTGGTTCAGCCCGGTTTTTGGTTTTCGGTTCTATTTGGGATCCATACTCACCACTAGAATAGGCTAATTGAGAAAATGTGTTAGATGATATCACATGTTATTATCTGTGAAAACATATGAACTTGTATCAAGGTTTCTAAAGTTGCCATTGGATTCAATCTTTTTGCCCAGGAAAGCCCAGGACAGATATATTCGAAAATGTGGCTTGGCCTTGGTTGACCAATTTTACCAACAACGGATTTTGTAAAAAAACACAAATTAGTATACTCAACTCATTTCTGAGCATTTTGGAAGGGGTCTTACTCATGATCAATTCACAAGTTCCCTCACATTGATGATAAATGCTTCAATCAAATACGATCATCGGCTAATATGCCAGACTGATCAGCAACTCAACCCTATGAAATAAATAAACAATCTAAACAAGTGACATAAAAATCAAATCGAACAAGAGAAAAATAAAAGAACAAATCATGATACACATGTCCATTTGAAAGTTCTCATTGCTGTTATTGCAAAGAACGTGAACAACTAACATGGAGCTGATGTGCTAGGTGAGGGCCAAGCTGATCTCATGATTCACGGTCCTCAAAACACGTCCTTTCTGGATATTTTCAACATGAAAATGAGAAAGCAACTGGTTTCTGACATTGATCAATAACCAAAACGTGAAGTCCTATTTTTACACTTTAAATTATTTAATAATGAAATGATGATAATTCTTTTTACCAATATTTTTTTTTGACACTAATCAACTGTTAGAATATTTAAGCATTAAATCACGGTTTTGTCTAACAGATTAAGTTCTTAGAATAATTGATTGAGATTTCATAAAATCTCACACGGTGTTAGAGCAGGAAGTCTTAAGTTCAATTTCACGCATCTTATTTGTCTCCCTAAATTTACATTAACAACATTTACTGATATTGGAAACATTCCCTTTTTTTTTTAATAACAGTAGATCCATCCGGCAAAGAATCACCCAAAAAGATTGTGTTAAACTATCATTTAAATTGGATATTTATACATAACCGATGATTAAGAAAGGGAATGAAGTCTGTGATCTAAATCACAAAATCCTTTAAGCTTCAAGTAATGTTACAGCTAGACTTTAGATAATTTTGAAGTTGAACTCAAATTGAATTTGTTTACCTAAACGTTCCATCTCTAGAAACTTTGACTACATCAACCTCATAATATCATGAAGGTCGCTCCTAATTGGTGTACTATGTCACTCTAAAACATGTTCTTCGAGCGAATTGAGCATTTGTTCCCTGCATGGACATAATGACATTGTCGCTATCCATTTGTTTTATTTCTGGAGTTTTAACTTCAAATGCTTTTCCATGAAAGGTATCAACCAATATCTCATAAGAAAATTCTTGTTCACGCTACCAATAGATCCGATTCATGTGGATCTCATCAATCGCTCATTAGGTCAATCCGGCTAGGATCACCCCCATGATCCAGTGCACATGGCAATGATCGAGAGGAGAGAACGATGAGATTAGGATTGATGAGCGATTCTTTGGAAAGGACCAGCCATCACTTATATGTATGTAGCATTTCTCATGATTAGTAAGAATGATTGAATTCCTGCTACGTGTGGGGACTTCAACTGTCCAAGCTTTTCTCAAAGAATTATTCAGGATTTAGAGAGACCAATTAATGAATGCAGAGTCTGGGTAAGTAAGCAACCCTTTCATTTATGTAAGTGTCATTTTTTTCTTTCTTCAAATTTTCTAATGGAAATGCCAAAATCGTTACTCAAATTTCACCTATTAACCACTCATGTTCCTCTTCTTATGAAAATGCTAAAACATACATGAGTTTTGCCTTTAGTGAGAGTACTTCGCACTTTCACGTTATTATCTTTATACCCCTATTTAGGAAACGGTGTTTTCTTTCCAAAAATATCCCTTCCCAAATCCATAATTCCCTCACCCATAAAAAACAACCAAAAACCACACCACACAAATCTTGAGCGAGATGCTAAATGAGTTTGTAAGTGATTATTTGGTTAAAAGTGAAGTATATTTTGGTATTTCCCCGATTTCCCATTATTGGAAGTATGGAAAACTTTAGCAAATTTGGCATATATATTGGAGTGAGTTATTCTAAACCATCTAATTTAAAAACTACAAGCGATACAAGATCAAAGTTCTTATATATTTGTCAACATTTAGATCATGCCCAAGTCGAGCGATTCTTTTTATTATGGAATTGTTAAAAGAAGGCATAAACATGATAGGAAGTGAAACTTAGGCTAATGCTGACTTGATGTAAAAGCAAGGTATCAATCTTTAAGAGAACTTCAGGAACTGGTATCATGAATGGTTGTGTGATGTGTGCTTGCAAAATCCAAACTGGGAGAGTATACAGCACTCAGAGAGTAATCAGATGTTTAGACTCAGTGAAATACTGTCGATTTGCATGTATCATGGAAAGTGCATATAACTACACATTCTCAATGGTATCATCACCTGCACCTAGCCATGCGCTGAAGTATCCCTCAAAAGATGGTTTCGATAACGAAACCTGCACAATAGAGTGTTCTTTCTCCAAATAGCAAAACCTCCAAAACTAATTTTCATTTTTCCTTTCCTTTTCAATATTTAATATTAACATAAGCCATCCACAACTTTGATAGACCTTCTTGTGCTGACTTCCCATGCACCTGTGGCCCAAGAAAGGTAGATGCCTTCAAAGAAGAAGAGAAGGCCTAACATGAAAATGAAGAGCATGTTAGATAAGCCAGGATGACCTGTCTCGTCACCTTGCAATCATAAGCATCGATCAACAAGAACGTCGATCCTAATTGAAGCACTCATGCAAGAAGCAGGCAAGTCATCCTTGGCTAACAAACAAGACTCATCATATCGTGTAAGGCCTCTTTTCCTCACAAAAACATTCCAATGCCTATCAGTGTGAGGTGTGATGAATAAAAAGAACTGACAAATTCTTATCTTCTAGGATTAGTTGCCTTTAAAAGGAAGAAGAAGCCTAACATAAAAGATAAGAGACTTTCTGATTAGCCAAGGAGATTGCCTGAAACCAACACGAACTACTCAAACACGTAGTTCAGGTCGAATAGATCGAGTTCGGCATAGGCAAGTCATCCTTGGCTACCAAATGAGACTCTTGTCTTCATGTCAGTCTCTCTTCTTCTCCTACTCAAGTCCAATGCTTCAATTTTTCCCTTGCATTCATGTCTGTATTTATAGGGTATGGAACCGAAAATGGGATCATATTCCAAAGCCCACCTTTACTTTAGAAAGATTTCCACAAGTCAATTTGCGCCATCCAAATTTTCCCATTTTAATGCGTCCTTTTTTCCATAAGCATGTAATGATTCTTAACACTATTATGTGATTAAGCTCCCCATCTTAGGATACATTCTTTTTATAAGCGCAAGGCTTACAAGTATCAATGTTCACTGAACTGAGCAAAAATACCTGCCGAAAACCTAGGAGAAGATATCGATGTATGTGTCTCAATCTGGTATTTATCAGCATCATCGAGTGACATTTTCCTTGAGGCAACTAGGGTTGAAATCAATATTCCTGGGCTTTAGTTGCATTTCACAAAAGAGTGAGCCTTGTGCAACTTTCAAATTGCAATGCATTTCATGGACCAAAAACCAGCTTGGCAATGAACTATATCATATTATTTCTTGGCATAAAATTCTGAATAAAATAATTTAATGAGGTCCTTTATGACCAGACTTTGCACCAAGTATTTACTTCTTTGCCAGAACCGCTTGAATGAGCCGATACTAGATATGAGTGGTGAAAAAAGACATAATTGACAAATCTTGAAAAATAATGGTACTATTCGGGTCCAGATGGCCAAGCTAGCCATGTAGGTTTTAGCTTGAATTCAGAGATAATTTAATTTCCTATACCCACAGCTCTTATCCTCAAGAATGGGTTTATGGGCGTCTCTGTTCCAGACCCTAACGATACCTCCACTTGGAATGATTCTGACCTCTCTCCATGGGTTTATGGGCGTCTCTGTTCCAGACCCTCACGATACCTCCACTTGAAATGATTCTGACCTCTCTCCATCAGAAGCAGCACAATATCTGACACCAAAGGCTCTTGTTTTGAATTTGGATTCTTGACTAGCGTTGAGTTGAATTTTATTTTATGCTTCCTTCTTTTAGCGAGAGAATTCTTGGCAAGCAGACTAATTAGTCCTCTTAATCCTTCGATTCTTCGTTTTCTTTTTGTGTGCACGTACGGATCTCGATGCCATGGAAGATATCAACTTGTGACAGATGCCCTCCTGAGGAAGAGTCAATGACTGCCGCCAAACATAGGGTTCTTTTTTTCTTACTTTGTTTTTTTGTTTTTTTGTTTTAATCCTTGAGTGCTATTGACTTTGTTCACTTGGCTTCAATCTGCACCTTTTCTTTGAAATTGATATTCCATCTGTTTGTTACAGTCCCTCCCAAAAATACCTCGATGGGACCAGTTAAATTACATGGCGTGGACCGATAATAAGATCTCAATCAGAGTGAGAATATCACCGAAAGGAAAAGAATTCAATGCTTTCTCCAGTTGTCACTCTCATTCCCTTCCGAATTTTTCATTTCGGGTAAGATTTTGAATTCTAGTTGCCAGACGTGTATATATAGCTTAAGAAAGAGAGAGAGATGCTTGAAGTGGGCTAGTTCAGCGGAGTGATTTGAGAGTGGGCATCAATACTGAATTAGACCTCCATTTTCTCCTATGAAAAGCACTGGTGCAGAAATGGTTGTCAAAGCAAAGAGGCTTTAGTTCTGTTATGGTAGCAGCAAAAGAGATGTGAATGTTTAGAGAAAGTTGGAACCCATGACTGTGGCTGAGAGAAGGGCAATCGAAAACCATTTCACGATAGGCTTTTAGCTGGTTCGTCGCCCAGTGAAAAGATTAGTTTCCATGACCGTCGCCTGAACAGTACGATCTTTAAAATCAATGGTTGATTAGATCGATTTATCCTTGCCATTTGCAGATGAAGTACAGATAGATACGTGATGATTTTTTAGAACCCTTTCTAAAAGTACTTTTTCAGTGAATTTCGACTGAATATAGCTTCTTTGAATTGCATGTGCCATAGTTGAACCGGTTAATTGTCTAGTGTGAGTACACGAGTTACTACTTACCCGCGTAGAAGAATGAATAGCAACATCTGATAATAATGAATAGCGACATCTGATATTCTTCCTCGCTATTCTTAAAGAGCACTAAGGAATATGAGGGAGCGGATCTCTATCTTATTGTTAATATTGGATGTACCTACAAAATCTATTTTGATATATAAATCTTATAGATTGTGTCTTACGTGCATTAAGAGCAAATGATTCAGTAGTCCTAGAAAGGAGAATATTTAAATGATGTTTTTGATGACCTCTATTTGAGGAGTTTGTAAAACCATGAAATATAGTTGACAATTTTTACAGATTACATGAGAGTTGACTTACACAAATTTTAAGCGGATGAATTGATGATCTTCGACTATAAGGGAATCTTGGAGGAGTATTCGATGGCTAATGACAATTTGAGGAATTAGACTTATGCTTTAGTAGATGTTACGATATCAAATTTTGTGGATATCTCAAGATTTGTATTGAGTGTCGGAAAACAAGAAAGAACTTGATAGTGCTTGACAAAATTGTCTTGAGGTTATTATGTTGACTGATAATACTTTGGAGATAGTAGAGAGCATTTAAGAATTGATTTTTAGAGTTGACAAAACATAGATCGCTTGAATAGTTGATTGCTATAGTACTTTCATTTTAGGCCATGACGAACGGATCGCTTAAAATTCAAAGGATGTTGGATCCCCCAACTTGATTTAGCAATATGCATAAAGGGCATACGATCCACCTTAAAGTGGATTAGCAGTGACATTCTTTAATAATCATATCCTTTTTTTCAATCTAAATTTCATCTTCAATCTTACTGGAGAAATGAAAGGAAAACTAGTAAAGGCTCACTTGCATTGCATGTTTGGGGACTTTGAAAAGGTAAAGGATGAATTGGTGATGAATATTTGTCAACAAAAAAAGAAAAATTGGAGATGAATATGTACAATTTATCCAATGTAAGAATCAGAATATGTTACTCATCATACGTACGATACCACAAAAGATAAGAGAGAACAGAATAAAAGGATTAAAATTTTAGGGATAAATGCATTGGAAGTCCTAAAAATTGAATTCTAAAACTTTCAAAAAGTGCAATTAAATTTAAAACTTATTAAATTGGTCCAATCAAGTTCTTTTGTTAATTGCATCTTTTGAAAACTTTAAGACTTAATTGCATTTTTTATAAGTTTTAGGAGTTGATTACACTTTGTACTGAGTTTTTGAACTTGATTATACTTTTCGAGAGTTTTATGATTCAATTGTACTTTCATGATAAGTTTTAGAACATTTACTGCACTTATTACTTAATCTTATTTGAGTGTGCAAGAGATGCTAGTTGTTTTCTATTGGGTCATTGGGCACATAGCGTGCATCATTATACCAATTATTAACTAGTTGAACTTTACACATGACAAAAAATTTCTTGATTATCAATATCACTTGAAGAATATATGGTAATAATCTTAGGTACATAAGCAATTCTAAAATATTTTGATATCTTTGAGCATATGCTAATCAAGAAAATACAAATGGGAGATGATATCATGTGATATTTTCTATAAAAATATATAAACCTTGTATTAAGGTTTCTAAAATTTCCATTGGATTAATATAAATTTGAATATGCACGATCTTTTTCACACGTCTAATTGACTCATTTTTTTTTTTTTGCCTAGGAAGGCTCATAATGAATGTATTAAGAAATGCGGCTTGGTTGACAAATTTTACACCAAAAAATTTGTGTACAACACAAAATAGAATACTATACTCAATTTGTTCCACGATTCAACCCTCGCCCAGTTTGATGAACATTTTCAAACATTTTTGGGGGGGGGGGTTCTTACTCAATTCGCAAGTTCCCTCACATTGACAGGAAACGACAATGAGATGGCTCGTTCAAGCAAAAGGAGAGAGCGATGAGATTGGGATTGATGAATCATTCTTTGGGAAGGACCAACCATTGCTTATACCTTCACTACGGAGATTGCTAAGAGGAAATCCAATTCTGAGTCCGTCAGCATATTTAGTTAAACCCACATATACTTAAAAACTTGAACTAATCAGTAATGGGCCAACTAACGTATATTAATTGTTCCATATGCATCATCTCTTTGATGTGGGACTTAAAACAACTCACATGTGCACCTCAACAATAGCCCCCTCATGTATGAGCTTAGTATGAGGTTTACTCCCCCCAAATTCAGGTGTTCTTCTTCATCAACATATCTCAACTTAAACCAACTCCCACCTCATCCCTAATCACTTTCTCTAGACCAAACAATGAAGGTTGCCATTGGGACCATGTTGGTGCACATAACATCCATTGCTTGGAAACTGCGTTGCTTAAAGGAATTTTTCATTTTTTAGATATTTACCAAACATCATAATAGATTGAGAACCATCAATTTACCATTGGTTCTGACACTATTTGTTGGGACTACACTGAAGAAGTCTGTTGTGACATTCCTAAAGGTGAATTACCCAAGGGAAAGCTAATGGATTACTTAAGTCTAAAGACTTAACACGAACCCTCCTAAGTCTTGCCAATCGCAACTTGACACTAAAACATTAATCCATTTAAACATGCAATTTTACTCAATTTGGAGCCGCCACTAATCAATTAAGATGGATTAAAAGCCTAGGTAACGTATGGGAGAATACTTTACTTTTGCGAACAAGAGATTCAATAGGTCTAGAGACATGATTATGTTAGATTAATCTAACGCCCTTTCGATACATTTTTATTTTAATTTCAAAAATATTTTTGCAAGCAATCTCGATTAATTTTATTCTAAGCTACTGACATGCAAATGGTGTTCATGTAGGTGTACAATCAACAAAATAATATTCAATAAACCCAAGTGATAAATTGTAAAAAAAAAAAAAAATTATAACTAACCTTACGCATAACAAACTACAACTTTATTAAGGTTTGTTCTCTAAAAAAACTTACAAAATGTTGATTAAAAATGCATGCCCTAAACATGATTTCTAAATGATATGACACCTGATTTTTTTAAATGTTAATTATGTGCAATCTTAATCTAAATTTAATATGTGTGATTTTTGTTCTAATGACATGGGAGATGCAATTCATATGACATAACTTGAACCATCATAACATATGTGCAATTTGATTTACGTGATCCTAAATATGCATGTGCTACATAATGAATGATGTGGTAATTTTATGTGCATGCATGTTCTTTTTATGATTTTTCTCTTTAAAATAATGAAATTTAGATATTTTTTTTTATTTTAATATGCAACCTACATGAAATAACAATGACATGAAATAGGATTAATTATGAATTAACCCTATTAATTAATCAACCTAATGACCTTTGTGTTTTCCTTCTAAATAGATAAAAACTGACATGACTTAATAATTTTTATTGAAAAGAAAGTGACTTGATGATGCAATGCAATTTTTTTTTTTTTTTAACTAAATAGAATGATGCATGAAAACTCGATTATTAATTACGGTCAGATTGCATGAGGGGAATACTAAGACATTGAACCTAAAATGTGTGACTCATTAACTAATGCACAATATATGGCATGCATATTATGAAATCTATATGACCTAAATAACATTCTGTTTTCAATTTTTTTTTTTTGTTTTATTGAAGAAAAATTATTCTAATTCCATATGAGTTTTAAAAATCAACATGTGTTGCTTTAAACATGAAATATTTATGGACCTAAGTTCTAGATATGACATATGATGCATGATATGCAATGTGTATGTAATGATTAAATATCAAATGACACATTGAAACATATGTCCTATGGATAATTCACCAGGACAATTTAATGACATATTATTTTAATGCGAATCAATTACGCATCACAAACCATAAATTTTCACGGAAAATCAAAATAATCAAAAATCTGATTTGACGTCTCGTGGTTCAATATTTTTGATTATTATGATTTAATGCGACAAGCTTCCTAATCGAATAATGTCAAATGTATCAAAGCAAATCAAGTCAGAATTGATATATATCACAAACTAGGAAACCGAATACTTGAACCGAATTTAGTCTAAGGAGATTTCCTAATTCAGGTCACTGCTTTTATGAGGGCGGCAACAAAGCTTGCAAATCAACGAATGGGGTGTATGACAAAGCCTTCACTGATGCTTGATGAGTACTCGGTGATCGAAAGTTGGTAATCTAGCAATGATTACACCACCTTGGGGTCTAGCCAATGCACCAATAACCTACACATAAAAGAATCAACACACCATGTTGACTGGATGTTGGCTGAAACGTGTTGGAGGCTTCACTGGACTTGCTGGACATATTCTGATAAAAGACAGTGATGCTTGACTAAGAACTCGTCGGGAAGCAGCAAGTGTCTTGGAGGAAAACTACTGGCGTCAATGGGATTGGATCATTACAAGGAGCAGCAAACTTCATCGCCAGGATTCCGAAAGGGATGTCTTGTTCGTCATGATGTTGATGGTGTAGGAGTTCGCTGGAGGACTGAAACCTAATAGCAACAAGGGACGTCGAGCGCTAGTATCCCACCATGTGGGAAACGATTTCGGAATAGCGTGCGATTGTAACACAGACGCAATGACAATCATAGAGTGTGATGGCTACTGACAGCAAGTCATAGAAGAAAATAAAATTTCTCCATGACTTTTCTCTCTCACAAGTACTCTCTCAAGAAACTTTCCCTTATAATTTTTCTCTTCCTTCTCTCTTTCCTCCCTCCATGTCACTCATGAGCACTTTGCCAATTTCTATCACCATTTTCTCTTTCAACCCTTAAATGGAACCTCAAGAACTCTTGCCCCTTTCCCCCCTTGATACGAAGCTTTGCACTCTCTATTTATTGAGAAAAAAAAAGTTTGTTTTGTGAGTGAAGATTTTCTAAGATAATTTGTGGCACCCCCGATTCGCCTGAGGTAGCCACAGGTGATATCTCTTAATTACTCGATCTCATATAACTTCACAGACTGTACCCTTTGACCAGAGATTTTTTTTTTTTTTTGAAAACGGTCCCAGCGCAGCTTATTAGCGGAAGCATAAATAAGTCTCACCATCCCTTACTCCAACAACCATAATGCAATGCACACCAACTACGCACCATAAGAAAAGATAAAGCCGATTCACTCTTATTTATATTTTCATGATGGACATCAAGGTCGATACAACAAAAAAGCCAAGATTTTTAACTATACTTGGCTACCACCCAAAAAAAGGACTCGACCCTATATCGAACATGTACAACCCTCCATCAACAAGCGTTGGCTATCTCCAAAAAGTGTCAGCTTCCATCAGCTATACGTGCCATCACACCCAATCCGGTGCATCGGGCAGCGGCGGCGGTAGTATCCCTAACATCACTCCATCGCGTTGAACATGGACAGACAAAAACTCTTGAATGACCAGGCCATCAGCAAGACCCGCGTCGTACATCACCAATACTCGGACTCGAACAAACACTAAACCAGGGGCACCTACACAGATGTGCTCCGTACACTCCACATCAACATAGTAGGTATGCCATAGTAAGTACTGCGTGCAACTGGCAGCAAATGCATCTTTCTAATTTGAAATGTTAATCCCAAAAGGGGTGAGTACAACCACTTAGCAGTAAAAATCCATCAAACTACTCAATGCGTCAAACAGAACAACCATGGTATCATGAATAAAGCACGTATCATTCATGCATTCAAGCATATCTTACCTTGCAGCCATGCATATCATCAAGCAACGTGCATAAGTCACCATGCACTTGTACTTATACAGGCATCATCAAGCAGCCATGCATATCATCATTATGCAATGTGCATATTCCACCATGCACTCATCATTAAACAGTCATACATATACCATTATGCAAAGTGCATATTCCACCATGCACTCATCATTAAACAGTCATGCATGTTCCACCATGCCATATGCACACATCCATGCGCATGATTCAATTCTAATATTTATATTTCAAATAGATCACATCATTTTCTTCCCAGGGACCAATGTTTGCATCTCACAATTTATCGCTCGCATCCCACCTGGCATCACGAGGAACCTCTGGTACACACCTCCGGGCATCCGGCACACACACTCTGGGCATCTCGTACCCCAATTGGCATCACGAGGTATCCCCGGGACACACCTCCGAGACTTCTGGCACACACCTCCGGGCATCTCGAAACTCCTGAGGACATCTGGCACACACACTCCGGGCATCCGGCACCCCCACACTCCAGGCATCCCGACACTCCCGGGGCATCGTCGGCTCACACCTCCGACGGTCTTGTTATTATCTCAATTTATATTCACACGTGTATCTCAATTTCAACATGACATTTGATGCAATAATATCAAGGGTCTCAACCAAATTTTCATGCCATATAACATGCCATATGCCATCACATATGCAGCAAAATCAACCACTCAAAGTATTTCATCACATGGATAAATTCATTTATTTTTCAAAACATATCAATTTTTCGAATAAATCAGAATGCATTCCTCTAGTTAAAACTCTAGAAAAATTTGTAAATGGTACTAATAAATTCTGAAAGCTTGATACATTATAGATGAGACCTAAAGGCACATATCTCATGAATAACATCATACCAAAAGAATCTCACACGAAACAGTACAGTCCATGCATCACAGTTTTCAAAACTTCAATGTTTCAACTTGCACAGTTTCGGAAGTAATTTAAATTAAATACCCAAATGAACTCCAAAAATTATAAAATTTTGACATGTTATAGAAAAGTAATAAAGGTATATATCTCATGAATAAATCAAAACCCAAATCGTTTTAGATTAATAGATATAGAAGATTAATTCCCCCTGTTCTCGGTGTTGCCTTTTTCCAGATTGTCTTCTTCCAAAGGAAACTCATCTCACCGACCTAAATAAGTTCGTTTCTTCTAAATTTTCAGTATGTTATTACTAAGAGTATTAATTACAACTTTCATTAAGGACACATGATCAAATTTTAACTGTATGATTTTATAAAATCATGAAATCATACTAGGTCGAGGTAGCGTTTTTCCCAGATCCAGTTTCTCTGAAGAACAACGATTTCACCAACCTATTTTTGTTCATTTCCTCCAAATTTTTGATATGTTCTACCTCAATAAGTCTAATAAAACTTTTATTAAGAGATTAAAGTGAAATTTTTACAAGAAAGCAACCTTACGTACCACGAAATCACTGAGGGTCAGCACAACAATTTCCAGATCTAATTTCTCCAAGGAAAACTCATTTCACTAACCATTACTTGTTCATTTTGCCTCAAATTTTAGTATGTTGTTCCTCAAGATGTTCTATACAACTTTCATGAAGAAATCGAAACAAGATTCCAACTAAAAAGTCGCATGCAGCACACAATCTCATGGATGGTCGGACTGGTCTTTCCAGAAACAGCATGCTAGGCCAACGAATCTCTCTCCAAAGCTCCGAAATTTCATCCCATCTACCACAAAAAAAATTTACCATCTTCTACACACACAACACAACAATGCAAGGGGTAGGTTTTAGAACTTCACTTGCCTCAAATTGAAGGAAAACACAGCAGAAACGACGGGACTAGGCGACACAACGACGGTCTTCTTCTTCTTCTTCCTCTCTTTCCCTCTTCCTCTCTCTCGGATGACACTCTCTCCCTCTCTTGGTCAATTCCCCCTCATCAATCCACCTCCCTCTCTTTAATTTTCTTCCCCTACAATCATTTGCAATCATTTGATTGCATGTAGCCGCCCAAGGAAGCCAATGGGGGCAGCCACACTTGGCTTCTCCTCCATGCCACTTGGCGATTCACATGCAAAGCTTAAGGGCTTCAAGGCTGGGCTGGCCTTGGGCCTTCATGGGCCGGTCGACTAGGGGGTGGCGTGGGCTGGTTGGACGGTCTTTGGGCCTAAAAATCAGCCCACCCTCTCCTATTCCTATTCCATTTAATCCTCATTTAAATAAACACCTAATTTCAACTTATAAGCCCACAAAACTTTGTAATTTAAATCAATAAAATTCTACTTATAAAGTGCACCACCAAGAATAAGATTTCTATATCAGTTTGCACCTTAATAAAATCCTTGGGTCACTTGAAGACACATCTCCATCCAAACAATTGTCCATTACAATGCTCGGCCTTAAATTAATTGAAATTCATTGATTCAATGGCTAATACAAAATCCAATGGCACTTCCATTACCTAATCATGGTTCATGGTACTCCAAAGGTTGTCATGAGATTTTAGGATGTCACATAATTGCAGGGAAAAGTACCAAAAAAGTTCTAAACCTATTGCATTAGTACCAATTTAGTTCTAAACTTTTTAATTGGACCAATTAAATCCTAAAACTTTTAATATTTGTACCAATTCAGTTCATCCGGCCAATTTTGGCCAGCCGGCACTGATGTGGACGTTGGTTAGTGGCCGGACACTAACGTGGCAATTTTTATGATTTTTAATGATTTTTTTTGAATTGATTATTTATTATTTTTTCCTTTTGTTTTATCCCTCCTTCCTCCTTGGACCATCCTTGCGGTGGCTGGCGAGGGTCATGGCCCTCGCCCAAATCTAGGCAAGGCTAGCCTCGCCCAGATCTAGGCGAGGCCAGCCTTGCCCATGGCAAGGCTTGGCAAGGATCGCATTGGCCTTGTCGGCCGTAGGCGAGGCTGCCTTTGCCTGTGGCAAGGCCAAGGCGAGGCTGGCCTCGCCTAGATTTGGGCGAAGTTGCCTCGCCCATGGCCTTAGGCGAGGCCAAGCAAGGGCCGCGACCCTGCCAGCGACTAGCGAGGGCTTAGTGGCTCTCACTCAGTGGGTGGCGAGCCTCTAGCCTGGAAGCCCTTGCCTCTGCCCTGGCGATGGCTGACATGACCTTGCCAGCTACGGGCGAGGCCGCTTTCACGCTGTGGCAAGGCCAAGGCAGGGTTGGCCTCGCCCAAATCCGGGCGAAGTTGCCTTGTCGGTGGCCTTGGGAGAGGCTGAGCAAGGGCCACGACCCTCATCGGTGGCAGGCAAGGGCTCACGCCCTCGCCCAGTGGTTGGTGAGCCTCACCAGCCACTGTTGGAACAATCCAAGGGGGAAGAAGGGAGAAAAGAAAAGGAAAAATAAAAGAAAACGGAAAAGAAAAAGGAAAATTTAATAAAATTAAAAAATTAAAAAATTAAAAATTAAAAAATTGCCACATCGCGTCCGACCATCGGTCGGGCCCACGTTAGCGCCGGTCAGCCAAAATTGGTTAAATGGACTGAATTTGTACAAATTTAAAAATGTTTAGAATTGAATTAGTCCAATTGAAAAGTTTAGGATTGAATTGGTATCAATATAATATGTTTAGGACTTTTTTGGTACTTTTCCCGATAATTGCATATCTGCCAACGATCATCTTCTGAAAAGAGGGGATGTGGTCAACAAGAAAAATGCTCCATTATTTTAAATCTAAAATCTTTTATGAAGATTTTCCAAGAATAATTCACTTAACCACTGACAATCATCCTCCAAATAGAGGGGATAGGCTCAACAGGAAAAAGACTCCATTATTCAAAATCTAAAATCTTTCAAAATCTCCCTCCACAAAGGAATTATTATTTTTTTTATTCTCCTTTTCTTTTTTTTTTTTTTTGAACATTTTTTAAAGATAAGTTTGGTCCTAAATGTTATTGTTACATAAATGCAATGTTATAAAATGCTTAATGTAATTTTGATATTTTTATATGACAAACAAATAAGTAAAATAGTCAAAATTTAGGTGTCAACAAAGTCTGATACTTTTATTAGAGGAGATCGCCAAGTAATAGCTCAAGTTTAAGCTCATCAAAATATCTAATTAGGCCTACATTTACTCATAACTTATTGGCTGAAATTTTTGAGTGCAAGCGGGTCTAACTAAATATATTGATGGATTAGCACTTCAGCTCAAGGTGAAGATATTAGGCTTCCACTACGCGCTTCCAAAGGTAACATTTCTCGATTATGATTAGTAAAAAAGTATGAATTCCTGCCATTTGTGGGGATTTTGACTGTCCAAGCTTTTCCCAAGGAATTACTCAACACTTGGAGAGACCAATTAATGAATGTAGATTCTGGGTAAGGAGTCAGGCATTTCACCTAATAAACCACTAATATACATCTACTTATGAAAATACTAAATACATACGTTAGTCTTACCTTTAGTGGAATTATTTTTTTTGTCACTTTTACATAAATTGTCCTTCTATACCTATTCATGAAAGTGGCATCTACTTAATAGAGGACACCGGGACCCCTAAAGTGCCAAAAGTTGGCACAAAGGGACACTTAAGTGCCAAAAGTTACGAAAGTGACACTTAAGTGTCAAAATCGAAGCAAAATGGATCACTTAAGTGTTAATACGAAAATATTTTAAAATTAAATTTATTTAAAATATTTAAAAAATAAAAATAAAAATATTAAAAATATTAAAAATTTAAATTAAAAAAGAATCCCTCAATCGCCGCTGGGAAGGGCTGGTGACGGAGGGGGGAGGGTCGACTAGGGTCGTTGGGCCCTGGCCAAAGGCCAGTGACCTTGGCCGACCCGCAGCGAGGGCTGCAAGCTCTCGCCCCAGATCTGGGGCGAGGGTCGGCGGCTCTCGCTCGACTGGGCCAAGGGCCGCTGCCTGCTGAGGTGACCCCTAGTGGGCGGCGGCCCTTGGCTCGGCTGGGTGAGGGCTGCCGACCCTCATTAGATCTGGGCGAGGGCTCATGAGCCCTCGCCATGGTTCAGGCCCGGCGACCCTGGCTAACCCTCCCCCTCCGTCGTCGGCCCTCAACCGCCTACCCCCTTCCTTTTTAATTTTTTAATATTTGTATTTGTATTTTTAAATATTTTATATAAATTTAGTTTTAAATTTAATTAAATTAATTTTTATATTAATTTATACCACGTCATCACCAAAATGACATCGTTTTTGCATTATTTTGCCACGTCAGCGGGCAAAATGGCGTCGTTTTGCACTTACTTTGCCGGAAATTGCGCACGTTAGCATTTTGGCTGGATTTTGACCGGAGTGGCACTTAAGTAATCAATTTCTCTTCGATTTTGGCACTTAAGTATCACTTTCGTAATTTTTGGTACTTAAGTGTCTCTTTGTGCCAACTTTTGGCACTTAAAGCGTACTTTTGCCCTTAATAGATATATCCATCCCCAAATCTTGAAGTCTTACCTTCGTACAAAACACTAAAAATTAACCAAAATCCATATCGCGAAAATCTTGGTATTTTCCCAATTTTCTATTATTATAAGTTTCAAAAACTTTAGCAATTCTAGCATATATATATCGGAGTTAGGCCCCTTTACCATTCTATATAAATAGGTTATTCTAAACAATCTTATTTGAAAACTACACGGGATACAATGAGGGTTCTTATATATTTGTCAACATTTGGATCATGCCCAAGTTGGAAGTCCCTTCTTACTTTGGAATTATTTAAAAAAAAGCGTAGACATGATAGGAAGTGAAACCTAGGCCAACGTTGATATTATGTAAAAGCAAGGTATCAATCTTGGTGAGAACCTCAAGAACTGGTATTATGAATGGTTGTCTACTCTAATTTAAAATGGGAGAGTAAAGAGCACTCGGAGAGTGACCGGATGCTCTGACTCCTCGGTGAAATACTATCGATTTACATGAATCATAGGAAGTGCATTGAGCCACACATTCTCAACGTATTCATCACCTACAAGTAGCCATGCGCTGAAGTGTTCCTTGAAAGATGGTTTCGATAATGAAACCGGTGCAATAGTGTTCTTTCTCCAAATAGCAAAACCGCGAAAATCTAATTTTCATTTCTCCTTTCCATTTCAGCGTTTCATGTTTATATACGCCATTCACAACTTTGAGAGACCTTGTGCTAACTGCCAATACACCTGTAGCCCAAGAAAGGTAGGTGCCTCAAAGAAGAAGAGAAGGTCTAACATGAACATGAAGAGCATGTCAAATGAGCCAGGATGACCTGCCCCGTCACCTTGCAACCGTATGCATCGATCGACGAGAACAGCAACTCTAATTGATGCACTCTTGTAAGAAGCAGGCAAGTCATCCTTGGCTAACAAACAAGACTCGTCATGTCATGTAAGGCCTCTCTTCCTCACAAAAACATTCCCATGCCTCTCGGTGTGTGATTTGATAAATAAAAAGAATCGACAACTTTTGTATCTTCTAAGAGAAGTTGCTTTTAGAAGGAAGAAGAAGCCCAACATGAAAGATAAAAGGCTTTCTGACTAGCCAAGGAGACTGCTCGAAACTGGCATGAACGACGCGAACAATCAACTCAGATCAAATAGATTGAGTTCGGAGCAGGCAAGTCATCCTTGACTACCAAATGAGACCCTTGTCTTCATGTTAGCCTCTCTTCTTCTTCTCCTACCCGGGCCCACTGCTTCAAGTTTTTGGCTTGCACTCATGTCTCTTTTTATAGTGAATGGAAGCGAATATGAGATCAGATTCCAAACCCCGCCTATGTTTTAGGAGGACCTCCTTAAGTCAATTTGTCACATACAAATCTTCTAAATTTAACTCGTCCCTTTTTTCATAAGCAAGTAATAATTCTTATCACTGTCCACGGTGATTAAGCTCCCCCTATTAGAATATATTCTTTTTACAAGCGCAGGGCGTACGGTTGCGTAATGTTCACCAAACTGAGCAAAAAGGCCCGCCGAAAAGATAGGAGAAGATATCGATGGATGGCTATTAATGAGGTATTTATCAGCATCATCTTGTTATCTTTTCCTTGAGGCAACTTGGGTTGAAGTCAATATTCCTGGGCTTTAGTTGCATTTCAATAAAAAGTGCTGCCTCGTGCAATTTTTGAATTGCAAAGCATTTCATGGGCCAAAACCCAGCTTCGCAATGAAAAATATCAGATGATTTCTAGGCATAAAATCCTGAATTAAATGATTAAATTGGTCATTTATGACCAGATTTTGCACTAAGGGTCCGTTCGTTTCGAGGAAAATAAGCAATTTCTGGAAAATATTTTTCCAGAAGTTATTTTCTAGGAAAATGATAATATTTTCTAGTGTTTGGCTAAAACCTGAAAATGTTTTGGAAAATATTTTCTAAGACTTCATCACTTAGGCATGCATCACTTACCGACCTATAAATTCATCAAATATGAACTTACCTTTAAATTTCGGGCAAATTTGCTTCATATCTTTATTCCCTCATTATCGCCAAATGCTCATTTACTAAAAAAAAATGTTCATACGGATTTTAAAAAGAAGCAAAAGAGAAAAGAAGCAAAGCATGTACAGCCCTAATGAGAATCTTCCAATTGGTGGCCTCTTCTCCCCTGCGTCTTTTGTGTTCTAATAAATAAAAGAAAAAAAGAAGCAAAGCATGTAGAGCTTTTTGTTTGAGTAATGTATAATTGCGGGGTAGAGTAAATAAAGAAAATGATAAGCAAGAGTGCAGGTGCAAGCTTGAGATTGATGATCTTGAGGTTCGCCTAGCAATGACTGACGACTAGCCAAGAATGAAGAAGATGGAAAAAAAGAAAAGAAAAAAAAGAAAAAAAAAAAAAAAAAAAAGAAAAAAAGAAAAAAAGAAAAAAAGAAAAGAAATAGAAAAGAAAAAGGAAGTTAAAAATAATTCAAATTAAAAAGAAAAAGAAAATTAAAAAATAATTTGAATAAAAAAAGAAAAGAAGAAGAAGAAAGGGGAGGAGGAAATGATGATTTGTAGAGGTGTGGGATAAAAGAGATTAAGTTTTAAAAGTAGAAAACATTTTTCCCTAATTTAGAAGACTTTTTTCCTTTGATGGAAAACATTTTTCCTAATGAATTCATTTTTTGTGAAACGAATGCCGGGAAATCTGGAAAACGTTTTTCCGGAAATTATTTTCCGCAAAACGAACGGAGCCTAAGTATTTACTTCTTTACTAGAACTGCTGGAATGTGCCGATGCTAGATATGAGTGGTGAAAAAAATATAATTGACAAATCTTGCAATATAATGGTCCTATTTGGGCCCAAAAGGGTCAAAAGTGCCATGCATGTCTTAGCTTGAATTCAGAGATAATTTGATTCCTTATACCCACAACTCTTATCCCCAAGAATGGGTCTATGGGTGTCTCTTCCTGACCTCGCAGTACCTCCAATTGGAATGTTTCTGACCTTTCTCCATCAGAAGCAGCACAATATCTGATACGAAAGGTGGTTTGGAATTTGGGCTCTTGACTAGAGTTGAATTTTTTAATTTATTTTTTGTTTTTTTTTTATGCTTCCTTCTTTTAGTGAGAGAATTCTTGGCAAGCATACTGAACAATTCTCTTATCCTTCAAATCTTTTTGCGTGTACGCACAGATCTCAATAGCATGGAGACATCAACTTTTGATAGATGCCCTCGGAAGGAAAAGTCATTGACCCTGCCACCAAACATAGGATTCTTTCTTTCTTTCCTTTTTTTGGTGCTGAATGACTTTGTTCGCTTAGCTTTCATCTTGCACCTTTTCTTTGGAACTGATATTCCATTTATAGGTTTCATACCGTCCATCGCCAAGTGAAAAGATTTGTTTCCATGACCATTGCCTGAACAGTACGATCTATATGTCTATGATTGATTAAATTGATTTATCCATTCCATTTGCAAATGAATTATAGATGGACACATGATGATTTGTTAAAACCCTTTCTAGAAGTAATTTTTCAGTGAATTTTGGATAGAATAATCCTTCTTTGAATTGCAAGGGCCATAATTAAACCGTTTAATTTTCTGGTGTGACGACACAAGACATACTACTTACCGCTGCAGAAGAATAATTATACATGTGAACAATAGACTTAATGTTCCCACAAAAATCTCTCTTGCAAAAGCCCTTTCAAGCATACACTTGACAATTGAAAGTTACTAGAGTAAATACAGGTAGATCTCATCACCATCACCTAACCCACAAAATTATGGACACTAAATGTGAAAAAGACATGTTCAGAATGATTAAAGAGCTCCATCTCCAACGACAAAAATATTCATACATCTCTGAAGAAGGCAAACCATGCTGTGGTCTCTTGTGGAAGACGAAAAAGATCAGCAGAAGAAGAAAGCGAGAGTCAATATCCCACTTCCCTTCATAACACAGATAAAACTTGTGACTTCGTTGAAACTTTTTCCAGTCACTCAAGGCGATAAGACGAGAGCTTGTCAGTGGATGTGATGGTAAGAGCCGAGTAGCTGAAGAAGGCCAGATACGAGATATCATCGGAAACCAACACGTGGTTGCAGAGCTTGGTCACTCTGTTGCAAAGGCCATCCCAACCCATCCACTCCTCCCTTTAATGACCCACATTCCCAATGGCTGTCCCCGCCATTCATCCAACTATCATCAGCATTGTCATTGCCGGCATTGTCAAAATGAATTCACCAGTTGTAGCCGAAAGTTAAGGTGAAGAAGCCATTTTCGAGTAACAGTCCATTAATTTTTTTCAAGCAAGGTTTCAACTGAAATTACACTAGCGATCTCTGATAAGCATGAGTAAACATGCCTGAGCTAACACAAGGAAACGTAGTCTCAGTTTCAACCCATTTTTTTTCCCATCGCTTGAGTGCGCTTGCCTTAATCCCGCTATCCTCTTTCAATTATGCAATTTTATAAGTGTATAGTTCTGGCTTTTCATTTCTTCCTATAAGCCTCTTTGGTAAGCTATTGCCTCACCAATTATGGCACCAGCTTCCTACTTGGCTCACTAGACATACCGAAAAAGGGATATGTGCATTAGGTGGTGAGCAGTTCTAGAGTCCGTACAAATTCTACACAGAATCTAGAACTTATCCATTGTAATAGGTTCATCATTTTTTGGAAGGAATAAGTACATTGGAAATCCTAAAATTTGTCATGAAAATACAATTAAGTCTTAAAACTTTCAAAAAGTGCAATTAACTCCTAAAACTTGTCACAAAATGCAATTAAGTTCTAAAACTTTCAAAAAGTGCAATCATCCTAAAACTTGTCAAATTAGTTCAATCTAAGTCATTCAATTAATTGCACTTTTTGAAATTTTTAGGACTTGATTGTATTTTCGAGACAAGTTTTAGGACTTTATTGAACTTTTTGAAAGTTTTAGAACTTAATTGAACTTTTGTGACAAGTTTTAGAATTTAATTGCATTTTTTAAAAATTTTAGAACTCAATTGCATTTTCATGATAAATTTTAGGACTTCTAATGCATTTATCCTTTTTTTTTTTGGAATTTGGAACTTACTCTGCATACTTTGGAACATAGAATCTATCCTATCATAGGTTTTATGGTCTACCTAGGCTCCACTTGTATTATTAATCGAACAATTGTAAGGAATTATCACCTTTAATGACTGCCATTTACGGCTAAACCGTTGACCGCAACTTATATTTAGACACATGAAGAATATAAACCATTAACAAAGTAAAAATCTCAATCATAAAATGTAAGTTCAAATTAGTGGTTCCATATAATATACTCAGCATTGGACGTCACGGAACACCGTAGAATTGGGTAAAGACATAGACTTAGAAAAACACAAAAGCTTGTTATGGGTTTAGGTTCTAGGTTCCATTTGCCTAGAACCTAGAACCTACCATTCGAAATAGGTTCTCTAAGTTTTGAAACCTAAAATCTACCTTATTTATCTTGGAACCTAGAATTGAATAAGTTTCCACTAGTTCGGTTCTCCGGTTCTAGGTTCTACCCTAGAATTATGCTTACCCCTAATGTGCATCTTGTTCGGAGGGGAAAGTTTGAGCTTTTAAGAACTGAGTCTTATTGAGTATATATGAGTATAAAAAATATACTATAGATGAAGAGAAAGTCGGATATTTTCTAGGAATAGGCAAACTCCATATTTTACAAAAAAGAAAAAAATATTTATTTTCCAATCAGTATCTAGAAAGCATTTTTAGTTTCATCTCAGAACAATCCATGCCCTTCGGCAGCTAGAGGTAGTTTTTTCAAGAAGAAAGGTTACTGGATTGGGGTGGCACCCGTGGACCCCAAAAGAAAGGCTATTTGAAAGTCTCTGTATTTTATGGAAAGTAGATTTACCTCAGTGATCTTAAGGAGCACCAAGGAATATGAGGGAGTGGATCTTCATCTTAGTGTTACTATTGGATGTACCTATAATATTTATTTAATATATAAATCTTATAAATTGTGTCTTAGGTGCATTAATAGTAAATGATTCAGTAATCCTAGAAAGGATCACATTTAAATGATATTTTTGGTGACCTCTATTTGAGGAGTTAATGAAAACATTGATATATAGTTGAAGATTGTACATAGTACATGAGAATTTTATTTTTTATTTTTCATTTTTTTTCATCTTCAATCTTATTGAGAAATGAAAGGAAAACTAGTAAAGGCTCACTTGCATTGCTTGTTAGGGTACTTTAAAAAGGCATATGGTGAATTTGGAGATGAATATGCTCTTTTAATCCAGTGTAAGTGTCAGAATTTGTTACTCATTATATCTACCATATATTGAAAGATAAGAGAGAACATAACAAAATGATATTGAAGCTTACTAGACTGTGCAAGAGGTGTAAGACAAAATAATTCATATGCGGAAGCCAGGATCGATAAAAGACAAACCTCCAGCCATTGTTTGTATTCACGTTCGTCGAATGTCCTGAAAAATCAAGAAAATAATAGGCACATTCTACTAACCAAATCTCCTCACGTACTGATGGTGTATTCTAAATGTGAGGATTTTGTGTTAGACCTTGTGATCGCCCGTCAGAAATGAACGTACATTCCTTTTTATATCCCGTCTCCCATCAAGACGGTTACCGATTGGGCGGTTGTCACGAAAGGGTACAAAGTGTGGAAAAAAATTTATGTTGAACAGTCACAACTTTAAGAGAAAATGTGGGTCTAAAATGTGGGATCACAAAAATAAATAACATTCTCCCACTTGATCCCATCATTTTCATCATACGAATTATTCAACTAATTTCACGAAAACTTTATGCTTAAAGAAAAGAAACAAAACACATGGATCATGGCGACATGTCCTCTAAAAGTGAGTAATATCTTCCATGTATCACAATGCATCTTATTTCTTTAATGTCTACCTATATGTGACAACAAATCTTAATGAATAAACCCCATGTTTATTCCAGAATCAAGGATAAATGTTATTCTCATAAACAACAAAATGTGTACACAAAAATTGAGAATCAACATTACAACTGAATAAGAGTTTCATACATCAAAAATCGTTCATATGACGACAAATTACATGATGGGACCTATTCCCATACTAGTTACATGATCCTTATACTTCATTGGTGGCATGCCTTTAGTTAAAGGATCGGCTATCATCAATTCAGTGCTAACGTGTTCAATGACCACTTTATTCTCCTTAACACGTTCCCTTATGGCTAAATACTTAATGTCGATATGCTTACTTCGACTGCCACTTTTGGCATTTTTAGCCATAAAAACTGTAGCTGAATTGTCACAATATATTCTTAATGGCCTAGAAATAGAATCAACAATTCTAAGCCCAGCAATGAAACTCTTCAACCATACACCATGCGAGATAGCCTCAAAACAAGAAACGAACTCAGCCTCCATAGTGGAAGTAGTAGTCAAAGTCTGCTTGGCACTTCTCCATTACACGGCTCTGCCAGCTAACATGAAAATGTATCCAGATGTTGATTTTCGTGAATCAACGCAACCCGCGAAGTCCGCATCCGAATAACCAACCACTTCCAGGTTGTCAGTCCGTCTATACATAAGCATATAGTCTTCGGTACCTTGAAGGTATCTCAACATTTTCTTTGCAACTCTCCAGTGGTCTAAACCTGGATTACTCTGATATCTTCCCAACATTCCCATAGCAAAAGCGATGTCAGGTCGAGTGCAAACCTGAGCATACATCAAGCTTCCAACAGCATAAGCATATGGAATGTTGCACATTTGTTCTTTTTCTAGATCGTTCTTCGGGCATTGGTTCAAATTGAACCTGTCACCCTTCACAATGGGTGCTATACTTGGTGAACAATCTTTCATCCGAAATCTCTCTAGGACCTTATTGATATAGGTTTCTTGAGATAGTCCTAAAATGCCTCGAGGTCTATCTCTATGGATCTTAATGCTAATGACATAAGATGCCTCACCCATATCCTTCATGTCAAAACTCTTAGAGAGAAATTGTTTCACCTCATGTAGCAACCCCTTATCATTGGTTGCAAGTAGTATATCATCCACATACAGTACAAGGAAACAAATTTTGCTCCCACTGACCTTCTGGTATATACATTGATCCATGACATTCTCTACAAAACTGAATGAAGAGATGACTTTATGGAACCTTAAGTACCATTGGCGGTATGCTTGTTTCAAGCCATATATAGATTTCTTAAGCTTGCATACCAAATGCTCACCTTTACTAGAGGAGAATCCTTCAGGTTGTTTCATGTAAACCTCCTCCTCTAGTTCTCCATTGAGGAATGCCGTTTTCACATCCATCTGATGTAATTAAATATCAAAATGGGCAACCAAAGCCAAAACAATACGAAGAGAATCTTTCTTAGATACAGGAGAAAAAGTCTCTATGTAATCGATTCCTTCCTTTTGAGTGAATCCTTTGGCAACAAGTCTAGCTTTATATCTTTTAATGTTACCCAATGAATCTTTCTTAGTTTTGAAGACCCATTTACAACTAATGGCCTTCGCACCATTAGGTAACTCAACCAAATCCCAGACTTTGTTAGATGCCATAGAACTCATCTCTTCCTTCATAGCATTGTACCACAAATTGGATTTATCACTATCCATGGCTTGTGAAAATGTTTTGGGATCATTCTCAGCTCCAATATTGTAGTCAAACTCTTGTAAATACACAATATAATCACTAGGAATAGTCGATTTCTTTATTCTAGCAGATCTTCTCAATGTTGCATCAACATTGTCTCGAGGAGCGTGTTGCTCAACCGGTTGTTCAACAGTTTCTGGTAATTGCTGAACAATTGGATCCACTAGATCAATATCAGCAGGTTGTGGAATTTCAACGATTGATTATTCAATAGCCGGTTGAACTGAAGGGGCATTATGAGCAACAATCAACCTTAAACTTGAGATGGAAGGTTGAGTGTCTGAATGATCTTCCTTAGGAACAAGATCCCTTGGTCGATCGCTCCCACTGATCAAGTCATTTTCAAGAAATTTAGCATTTCTTGATTCCACAATCCCAATGAAATACCTTAGACCTTTCGGCATATCCAATGAAATACCCACTTATGGTCCTTGGGTCCAACTTCTTTTCTTGTGGATTATAAATTCTCACTTCAGACGGGCATCCCCAAACTTGGTTTCCAACCCTTAAATAACTCAAAAGGTGTCTTTGGGACAGCCTTGGTCGGAACTCGGTTTAATATGTACACTGCTGTCTTAAGTGCTTCAGTCCATAAGAATTTAGAAAGTTTGGAGTTGCTAAGCATACTACGCACCATGTCTAATAAGGTCTGATTTCTTCTTTCCGCTACGCCGTTTTGGTCTAGAGAACCAGGCATAGTATATTGAGCAACTATCCCATGCTCTTGAAGAAATCTTGCAAATGAACTAGGTGCTTGTCCATCTTTAGTGTATCTACCATAGAATTCTCCACCTCTATCTGATTTCACGATCTTAATTTGCTTACCGCATTGTTTCTCTACTTCCGCCTTAAATACCTTAAAGGCATCTAATGCTTCATATTTATTATGAATCAAGTAGAGATACATATAACGTGAATAATCATCTATAAAGGAGATGAAGTATTTTTGACCACATGAGTCCATATCCGGACTACAAATATCCGTGTGTATGATTTCTAATATTTCTATACTCCTCTTGGCACCTTTCTTTGTTTTGTTAGTCTACTTTCCCTTTATGCAGTCCACACAAGTATCACAATCAGTAAAATCTAAAGTACCGAGTACTCCATCATTTACTAATCGTTTAATTCTTTCTATGGAGATATGTCCCAATCTCCGGTGCCACAACATAGAGGAATGTTCTTTCACAACACATCGTTTCATACCAACTTTATCATGAGCATGCATCACATCATGATAGGCATTGTCTTGTAAATTAATTCAAAAAAGACCATTAGACAAAGTACCACTCCCGACAATTTCAGATTTAAATGATAAACAGAAGTTTGAATCTGAAAAGTTAAAAGAGTATCCCAAAGGTACAAGTCTTGAAATTGAAATTAAGTTTCTAGAAAAACTAGGAACATAAAAGGTCTTTTCCAAATTTAAAACAAAACCACTATTGAGAACTAGTCTATATGTCCCAATAGCTTCCACATGCGAACGCATCTTGTTTCCTGAATAGATGCTTTGTTCACTTCCCACTGGCTTCTTGTGGTTTTGAAAATCCTGCAAGGAATTCGAAATATGGATTATAGATCCAGAATCAATCCACCAAGTATTGTGACTTACATTAGTCATATTAGATTCATAACAAACATAAGAGATTGGATTACCTTTCTTCTTGAGCCAGGCCTTAAATTTGACACAATCCTTCCTTATATGCCCCTTCTGTTTACAGAAGAAACACTTGGATTCTTTCTTAATGTCGGCTTGGGGAGGTATTTTACTTTTTCCCTTATGCTTGCCATAGCCCTTATTCTTTCCTTGTGTTGCCAAATGAGTACTTTCTCTCAATTCCATAATCAGTCTTTCTTCCTCTTGAACACACATGGTCATGCGTTCATTAATTGACCATTTATTCTTATGTGTGTTATAAGAAATCTTGAAAGGTGCATACTATTGTGGGAGAGTGTTCAGAATATAATACACAAGGAAGGATTCAGATATCTCAACCTCAAGGTTCTTAAGTTGAGCTGCAATGTTCCTCATTTGCATGATGTGCTCACGCACACCTCTAACACTAGTGAGCTTCAATGATGAAAACTTCATAATCAGGGTCATGGCATGCGCCTTCTCAGAACTTTCAAACTGCGCATCTATGGCCTCCAATAAAGCCTTAGCATTGCTATGCTGAGCAACTGAACCACGAATACTAGGAAATATCTTAGCTCTTATAAACATGGCACAAACGCGGTTGGACCGCTCCCATTGGTTATAAAGAGCTATCTCAGCTGGAGTGCTCGAATCAGTAGGAGCAGGTGGTTCGTCTTTCCTTATAGCATAGTCAATGTCCATCCAACCCAATTGAAGAAGAACTGATTCCTTCCAAACTTTATAGTTCTCACCATTTAGTATAGGAACATCAAACTTAAAATCAGAAAAATTCATAGGTTACGAAACTGCATATCAAATAATCATGCTTATGTCACAAAATTTGAGGCAAATATAAATAAATCATGTTTTACCAATGTAAACATGTCACAATATAAATCACATAACATAAAAACTACATGTGGGCTAAGTTTTTAATTTAAATAGATTCATAATTACTTCATGAAGAAACTACCATATTATATGCCTTTTCTTAACCCCTGTGGGTAAATTAAGAAAAATAATATGATATTTCATCCTAATTAATCATATTAATATAATGAAAATTCCTGTGGGATAAAATTCATCATATTAATATAATTAATTACAATCAATGTCCATTTCTAAATATGATCCGGAGGCTTTTTAATATATAATTTAATTAATTAAAGATGCTGTGGCCACTCCCTAATTAATTAAATATATGGACCATTGGACATTTAATTTCATGCACAAAATATTCATAAAATACATGAAATGACAAAATAGTAAATAAAAACATCGAAGGGCAGAATAGTAAATAAATTAGCCAAGGGCATGATTGCAAAAAATTTAAAATGAATGGGGCAAAAAGGTAAAAGCAGCTGCGGGTGGGAGACGACGGGCGCGTGCCGAGCACGTGCGCGTTCAGCGCACAGGCGCGTGCTCGGCACGCGCCAGAATCCGCGCAGGTGCGTGCGTTGCACGTGCCTGGCAACTGCCGCGCGCAACGGTTGAGCGCGCGCGATCCCACACGCGCAACGGTGAGCGCGCGCGTGAGTGCGCGTGGCGCGTGGATTCCACGCGCCTGCAACCGCAGCGCGCACGTGGGCTCCACGCGCCTTCTTCTTCGCGAACGGAAGCGTTTTCTTCGCCGTTTTTCGCCGTTCCGCCGTGGTTTCGCCGGCCGTTTCTTCTCCGGCAGCCCATTTCAGACACAAATTAATAGTGGATTTTGAAGAGCATGTCGGCACGACCACATGGGTCCAAGTTTCGGCGAAAATGATTAAAAAATTGGCCCCAAATCAGACGAAAATTTCCCAAAACACAATTCCTTCAACCACCGCGACTTCCGCCGCCCGATTAGCCTCCGGCGAACACCGATATACCGGAAAAACTCATGGCTAATGTTCCTTTTGGCAGTGCGACTGTGCGGGTCCGAAATCAAGGGGTGGGTCGCCGGAATTTGCCCGGAATTTGGGAGTTTCTCTTTTGGCCTCAAAATCCGAATTACTGTTCATCTCTAAAATGCCCGAAAAACACACCAAAAATTCGAGAAAAACAAGGCAGAGGCACTAGACATGCTTTGATATCAAATGTAAGACAAAATAATTCATATGCGGAAGCCAGGATCGATAAAAGACAAACCTCCAGCCATTGTTCGTATTCACGTTCGTCGAATGTCCTGAAAAATCAAGAAAATAATAGGCACACTCTACTAACCAAATCTCCTCACGTACTGATGGTGTATTCTAAATGTGAGGATTTTGTGTTAGACCTTATGATCGCCCGTCAGAAATGAACGTACGTTCCTTTTTATATCCCGTCTTCCATCAAGACGGTTACCAATTGGGCGGTTGTCACGAAAGGGTACGAAGCGTGGAAAAAAATTTATGTTGAACAGTCGCAACTTTAAGAGAAAATGTGGGTCTAAAATGTGGGATCACAAAATAAATAACAAGAGGTGGTAGTTGTTTTATATTGGGAAAATCATTAAAAAAATCATAAACATATTGCACGTGTGCCAATCCAATCCGAAATCTTTCAATTTAGCCAATTTAGTTTTAAACTTATAATAATTTATCAATAAAGTTCATATGTGGTGAATTTTAACTGGAAATTGATAATGTGAATACTAGCCTTTAAGGTGGCATAGCCGATGTTGATATGATTTTCTTTTTTCCAGAATTCTTATTGATAAGGGCCACGACCCTCACCAGTGGCTAGCAAGGGTTCATTGCACTCGTACGTGACCCTTGTCTAGCTCTGAGCGAGAACTGTGGGTCCTTGCTGGCCAAAGCAAGGGATGTGGCCCTAAAAAAAAAGAAAATAGAAAGAAAAAATAATAAAAATTAAAAAAAATTTCAATGTCAATGTGGGCTATGCCATGTAGAATGGCCGATATTCACATCATTAATTTTTAGCCAAAATTGACAAGATAGATTATAATGGCGAATTGTCAAAAGGTTTATGACTAAATTAGCCAAAATAAAATGTTTATAACTGAATTGGTACAAATATAATATGTTTAAAATTTTTTAAGTAATTTTTCCATTTTATATTGGACCATTGGGCACCTCTTTATTATACACATTATTAACTAGTTGACCTTTACACATGGAAAAAATTTGCTTGATTGTCAAGTTCACTTGCAGAAGAATATATGGTAATAATTTCAAGTATCTATGCAGTTCTGCAACAATTTGATATCTTTCAGCATACTAGCAATTTGGAAAATACAAGTAGGAGAAGTGATATTTTCTGTAGAAATATATGAACTTGCATTAAGGTTTCTAAAATCGTTTATGGATTAACATAATTTTGAATATGCACACTTTTTTTTTCTTCACACAACGTCTGATTAACTTAATTTTTTTGCCTTGGAAAGCCATGACAAATGTATTAGAAAATGTGGATAGGTGACAAATTTTACACCAACAATGGATTTTGTAAACAATACAAAGTATAATACTATACTCAACTTATTCGACACTAGTTTAGCCCTTGCTCAGTTTGATGAGCATTTTTGGGGGGGCGCTCTTATAAATCAATTCGCAAGTCTCCTCACATTGATGATAGTTGCTTCAATCTAGTATGGTCATGGACTAATGTGACATCTTGAATTTTCAATTATGTTTTCCATTGAATAAATCGGGCCTTTCATCAACGTGCTTATAATATTATTCTCAGAGCTGATTACTCCTGAGATAACTAGACTATCTAGGGAAGTCATTAAGGAATTTTAACGCATTAAACTTGAGAATTCGACTAGGAATTGACTACTCGACCATGCTCATCTGTAGAGATCATTACGGCACAATAAAGATCGATTAGAAATCAGAGATAGGTCGGTTCAATTGAGATGTGTGGTTAAACGTGAGTGATTCCACCAAATTGAAAAATTCTCGTCGATTAGCACTAGACTGATTTTTCTGTTGTTTTGGTACTCTATGTTTGTATTTGAAACTTTGAGATTTTCACGACAACTGAGAGTCGCCAATGTGTCTAAGAGATTCATTGTGGCTCAAAGAAAATCGACCACGGGTTATTTATACTAAAATTTTTTAAAAGCTATCCGGTAGCCTAGGTCACGCTAAAATCGTGTCAGATTGAAATTAACCGCAAAATTGAATCCGATTCCAGAAATTGAAAGTTTTGTCATGTCACAAGTCATTTTAGGAATGTCGACTCATCATTTGAAGATTTTTCTGCAAACCGATTTTTGACGAAAAGTCGACATAGGGCCATTTTCAACTAGAAAATTTAGAGGACCTTTTTTTTTTTTTTTTTTTTTTTATCATACAATTGGGATGCAAGTAGGTTCTATTGGCGAGGAAAGATATCAATTTGATCGATGACTCGATGGTTGATTTTTAGAAGCCAAATTGAGCGAATTCAAGTGAGGATTTAATTCAATTTGAGGGGAAAACCTCCAAAATTCGTAGCCCCCCTTGGACACCACCTTTGGACCATCTTATTTGCTTCTAGAGGAAGTTTTGGAACTGGATTTTGGCTGAGGAAACCAGCTGGCTTGGTGGACCACACCAAGGGGACAAGAAGATAGAGAGAATACCATGGTGGCCCCCTCCAAAGCCAACCAGTCCCCTTCTTCTTTCTCCAACCGTTGACCCCTCCCCCTCCTTCTCACTTGTTTTTGAAGCTTAGCAAAACCAGGAAATCGAGCAGCTCACCCCCTCTTTGCTCGTCTAAACTCGTCCAACCGCCTAGAGCCACCGTGTCGCCATCGCGCCCAGCCGCGAGTCCCACATGCCCAGCTGCTCGTCTGCGCACCCCTGGTCATCATTCTACCTCTACCGTGACCTCAGGCTGTCCCCAGAGCTGTTCGAACTCGCCTCGCCATTGTCGGAGTTGCTTGGACGCCCGTCGAACCGCCGGAAGCCTCGCAGCAGCCTGTCCACTCGTCCTTGCTCATCTCCAGCTCAACCGGTCCCCGAAGCAGCCCCTTTGACCACCGACTAGAACCGAGACCTAGCTAGGGTCTTGAAGCTTCGAGGCTCGTTTCTGAGCCCTTCCCGACCCTGCTTGATTTCCCCGCTTTGGAGATTGTCGATCATCTCCGCGTCCCCTTCAAAGTGAGCCCGTTGGATCACTAATCAAGTGAGTTTACTCACTAATCCTCGCTTAGGGAGATAATAACGCTTAGGGGTTGATTAGTTTAGGCTAATCTAGGATTATGTGGTTAATTAGAATGGATTAGTGATTTAGTTAATCCTTGATGCATGTTAGGTGGTTAAATTAGTGTAATTAGCAAGTAGATAGGCTGTGGTATTTAATTAGACAGGTTTGAAAATTTTTCGGGCCCGTCTCGGTATTTAATTAGGCTTTTTTGGCCTATATATGCATTTTTGCTATTTATTGGTATTTAATAATTAATTTTCGTAATTAATTAATTATTATTATTTTTCAAAAATTAGACCGGGATAGCTAGTGATCGGAATTTTATGCTGATCTCAATGGGTGATTTTTTTATTTAATTGAGTGCCGGTTTGTACAAATTGAGTGTTATTTGTAATTTTGGGGTATTTATCCCAAAATTTATTATTTTCGGTAATTAATTAGAAAATACCAGGCATTGGTTTACAATGCAAGAAAAAAAAAAAAGATGTGTTTATGGATCATTGAAATTAGTGGGATTTTCAAAGGGAAAATATTGTATTTTGGCTAAGGCCGACTGTGTACCCACACACGATTATTTTTGTTAGAAATGATAAAAATGGTGGCATTCTCAAATGGTGAGAATAGTATACTATATCAGCTTACGGACTCTAATATGTCAGCTTAACGCGAGCAATATACCTTATTAGCTCAGAGTGAGCATCATAGGTATACTATATTAGCCCGATGGTTTGATATGTCAGCTTAGCGAGAACAATATACCGGTATACTATATCAGCTCGATGGTTTGATATGTCAGTTTAGTGAGAGCAGCATACCTTAACAGCTCTTAGTGAGGATTATTAGTATACTATATTAGCCCGATGGTTTGATATGTCAATTTAGCGAGAGCAGTATACTATTTATTAGCTTAGCGTGATTTATACTATCTATTTTCAGATTAGAGTGAGCAGTCCTTGATATGATCGGACATTTTGGATAGTATTGAATGGATTGACCGAGTGATGGTTTTGATGACATGGAATTGACTGAGTTGATTGATCGATAGTTCGATTTGATGTGATGATTTGATTAGTTGAGATGATTTGATGATTATATGAATCGTATTGACTTGCAGGAAGGAACTAAGGCGAAGGTAAGTCTTTTGACTTGTGTTTGTGTTTAAGCAGCCCTTGGGGCGTATTGAAGCAGCCCTTGGGGCGTATTGCTTTCTTAGTTGAATCTTAGGCGGTGAATTTGTTGAGACATCATCTCATCCTGTTGTGGGATAATATTTTCAAATCCCTAGATGACAGCTCCTCCCAAGTATTTTGGTCAACCGAAGAAGGTCACTGAGCAGAGGTGTTACATTCTGCTTCATAGGAGCCCTAGGGGATGGGAGTACGAACTTGTGAGGTCCGTGGTTTGGGTCGATATGGGTCTACCCCATAAGGTACCCCATTGATATAGATCATGGTACCGTCAGGATCGGAATGGTCAGAAAGAGGGCCTATACCGGAATTGGAGATATCTTTATATATACTGGAGGTTGCTTTTGGGAAAGGCATAGCAGATCCCCTAGGTGGTTCGGTAGTAGACCCGGATCTTTCAGATCTAGGGACTCTAGTGTATTCAGCTGAAGGCTCCAATGAGGATGAGGAGGAAGAGGATCTGTAGTTTTATGAAACCCCCTCTGTTTTGCAAACCTTGTTTTTATAAACTGGTATTATTTATGACATGACTTGATATATGTATATATAAGCGTGTTGTGGTTTGAAAAATTTGTGACCTTGCTTTTCTATCCCATCTTGTTGTTGTCTTGGGAAATTATTTATTCACTTTCGCATGCGTATTTAAAATGAAAGGGTCGGCGATGCGTCCTGGGACGTCGCTATGTAATCGACCATGGAGGGATGGGCACGTACTCGGAGGATCGGGTCATAACAACTAATGTCCCGGAATGATCAGTAGCTCAACCATATAAAACGATTCAACACCTAAACAAGTAACTTACATCCTTCATATTAATCTAGAATGAATGTAGGAAGCAAACATTTCATCTGATAACCACTTATGCACTCTAATTATGAAAATACTAAATACAAACATGAATCTTACCTTTAGTGGAGATCATCTTTCAATTTTACATAAATTATCCTTGTATCCCTATTCATGAAAATGGCATCTACTTACCAGAGATATCCATCCCAAATCCTGAAGTCTCGCACTCGTACAAAACACTAAAAAATAATTGAAATCCAGATCACAAAACCCTTTAGCAAGATGCTAAAATGAGTTTGTAAGTGATTATTGGGTTAAAAATGAATGATGTTTGTCATTTTCTTAATTTTCGGTTATTATAAGTGTCAAAAGCTTTAGCAATTCTGGCATATATATGGAGTTAAGCCCCTTTATCATTCTGAATAAAGGGGCTATTCTTAACCGTCTAATTTCAAAACTACAGGTGATACAATAAGGGTTCTTATATATTTGTCAACGTTTAGATTATGCCCAAGTCGAACGTCTCTTCTTATGATGGAATAATTAAAAAAAAAAAGAAAGGCATAGACATGATAGGAAGTGAAACCTAGGCCAATATTGATGTTATGTAAAAGCAAGGTATTAATGTTGGTGAGAACTTCAGGAACTGGCATCATAAATGGTTGGATACTCTAATCCAAAATGTGATAGTATACAGCTCTTAGAGGGTGATTCGATGTTTCGACTCCTCGGTGAAATACTGTTGATTTGCATGTATCATAGAAAGTGCATTGAACCACACGTTCTCGACACATTTATAACGTGCACGTACCCCATGCGTTGAAGTATCCCTCGAAATATGGTTTTAATAATGAAACCCAAGCAACAGAATGTTCTTTCTCCAACTAGCAAAACCGGAAAAATTAATTTTCATTTCTTCTTTCCTTTTCGGCGTTACATGTTAATATAAGCAATTCACGACTTTGACAAACCTTCTTGTGCTGACTTCCAATGCACCAGTGGCCCAAGAAAGTAGGCGCCTGAAAGAAGAAGAGAAGGCCTAACATGAACATAAAGAGCACGTTAGTTAAGCCAGGATGACCTGCCTTGTCACCCTACAGTCGTGAGCGTCTATTGATGAGAACAGCTCCCCTAATCAAAGCTCTCTTGCAAGATGTAGGCAAGTCATCCTTGGCTAACAAACAAGACTCATCATGTCATGTAAGGCCTCTCTTCCTCACAAAAACATTCCAATGCCTCTCAGTGTGTGATTTGATGAATAAAAAGAACCAACTAATTTGTATCTTCTAGCAGTAGTTGATTTAGAAGGAAGAAGAAGCCTAACATGACAGATAAGAGACTTTCTGATTAGCCAAGGAGACTGCCTGAAACCAGCACAAACTGCTCAAATACTCATTTCAGGTGAATAGATCGAGTTGGAGCAGGCAAGTTATCCTTGGCTACCAGATGAGACTCTTCTCTTCGTGTTAGCCTCTCTTCTTCTTCTCCTACTTAAGTCTAATGCTTCATTTTGTTCTTGCATTCATGTCTGCTTTATAGGGAATGGAGCAGAATATGAGATCAGATTCCAAAGGCCACCTGTATTTTAGGAGGACCTCCTTAAGTCAACTCGCGTCGTACAAATCTTCTCTATTTAATTTGTCCTTTTTTTCTTAAGCATGTAATGAGCTTAATCACTTTTCAGCCTTATCACTCTGATAAGTGATTAAGCTCCTAATATTAGAAATATTCTTTTTATAAGCACTAGGCTTTTAGGTGTGTATTTTTCACTGAACTGAGCAGGAAAGACTGCCGAAAAGATAGGAAAAGATATTGCTGGATGGCTATTGATCAGGTATTTATCAGCATTATCCTGTTACATTTTCCTTAAGGCAACTTGGGTTGAAATCAATATTCCTGGGCTTTAAAAGTATTTCAGAAAAAAAGTGTGATGCCTTGTGCAATTTTTAAATTGCAATGCATTTCGTGGACTGAAACCCAGCTTGGCAATGTACTATATCGGCTGATTTCTTGGGATAAAATCCTGAATAAAATGATTAAATGAGGTCCTTTATGACTGGAGTTTACCAAGTATTTACTTCTTTGCCAGAACTGCTTGAATGTGCCGAAACTAGATATGAGTGGTGAAAAAAGGGTTAATTGACAAATCTTGCAAAATAATGGTACTATTTGGGTCCAAAAGGCCAAGCTAGCGATGCAGGTTTTAGCTTGATCTCAGAGGTAATTTGATTCTCTATACCCACGAATCTTTTCCTCAATAATAGGTTTACGGATGCGTCTCTTCGTGACCCTCATAAAACCTCCACTTGGCATGTTTCTGACCTTTCTCCGTCGGAAGCAGCACAGAATCTGATACCAAAGGTTCTTGTTTTAATTTGGATTCTTGACTAGAGTGGAATCTTATTTTATGCTTCCTTCTTTTAGTGAGAGAATTCTTGGCAGCATACTGATCAATCCTCTGGTCCTTCCATTCTTTTTGTGTGTACGTGTAGATCTCAATGGCATGGAGACATCAACTTGTGAAGATGCCCTCCACGGGAAAAGCCAGTGACGCTGCCACCAAACATAGGGTTCTATCTTTCTTTGTCGTTGCTGTCGTTTTTTTTTTTTTTTTTTTGGTGCTGATTGACTTTGTTCACCTGGTTTGCGTCTTCCACCTTTTCTTTGGAATTTGTATTCCATTTGTTGCAAACCCTTTAAAAAAATTCCTTCATGAGGACCAGTTAAATTACATGTCTTGGATCAAAATAAGATCATCAATCAGAGTGAGAATATCACTAAAAGGAAAAGAATAAAATGCTTTCTACAGTTGTGACTCTCATTCCCATCTGAAATTTTAATTTCTGGAAAAGATTTTTAATTCAGGTTGCCAGAGATGTGTATATCTTCTAAACAGAAAGAGAGAGATATGCTTGAACCAGGCTAGTTCAGGGTTGTGATTCGAGAGTGTGCACCAACACTGAATTAGACTTTCCTTTCTCTAACTGAAAAGCACTAGCGCAAAAATGGCTGTAAGCAAAGAGGCTTTAGTTCTGTTGTGGTAGCTGCAAAAGAGATTTGCACGTTTAGCGTAAGTCAGAATCCATGACTGGCCGAGACAAGGGTAATCGAGAACCATTTCATGATAAGCTTTTATCTTGTCCATTGCCCGGTGCAAAGATTAGTTTCCATGACTGTTGCCTGAACAGTACGATCTATATGTCTATGATCGATTAGATCAATTTATCCATTGCCTTTGCAGGTGAATTGCAGATGGACATGTGATGATTTGTTAGAAACCCTTTCCACAGTTGATTTTTCAGTGAATTTTGGACAGAATAAACCTTCTTCGAATTGCAAGTGCCATAATCGAACTTGTTAATTATCTAGTGTGAGTACATGAGATTCTACTTAGCTGTAGAATGATTATCCATGTGAACAATGGACTTGATTTTTCCACAAAAATCTCTCTCGCAAAAGACCTTTCAAGCATACATTTGACAGTTGAAAGTTAGCACGAGTAAATTCAGGTAGATCTCATCAACATCACCTAACCCAAAAAATTATGGACAACAAATGTGAAAAAGACATGTTCAGAATGATCAAAGAGCTCCATCTCCAATGACAGAAATATTCATACATCTCTCAAGAAGGAAAACCATACTGTGTTCTCTTGTGGAAGACGGTAAAGATCAGTAGAAGAAGAAACCGAGGGTCAATAGCCCACTTCCCTACATAAGATGGATAAAAGCTGTGACTACGTCAAAACTCTTTCCAGTCACTCAAGGGGACCAGACAAGAGCTTGTTGTGGATGTGATGGTAAGAGCCAAGTAGCAGAAGAAGGCCAAATACGAGAAATCAACAGAAACCAACACCCGGTTGTAGAACTTGGTCACTATGTCGCAAAGGCCATCCCAACGTATTCACTACTCCCGGTAACAACCCACATTGTCATGCCTCGATCCTCGGGCACGCACCCATCCCTCACCTTTGTTGGAGAAATCGTTCCAGAATATTTTGAAGCTGACAAAACGTTTCCTTCAGTCTAGTTTGTGTAACAGACGTCCTGGAAGACATTGTCATGACTCAAGATTCAAGACTCAAGATTTGAGACTCAAGACTCAAGACTCAAGACTATTCTCATTGACAGTCTTTCCGATCCCTCGAAGGAAATCAGAGCCGAAGTATATGGTTGAGGATTTAATCCTATCGTCGGAGAAGATCTTTTGGTTGGATAAATATAACGGATTCTTTTGTTCGTATCTAGATCAATTGAAGATCCGATGGTCGACGAAGTATTCTTGGAATGTTCTATTCTTGGAAACCAAGATCCTGATTGTATGGGCGAACAGGATTGATGGGCTATCGTCAGGTTCCTTTTATAGCTCGAATGATCTTCTTGATTGATTCCGTCCAACGGGTAGATTGGAGGAATTCCTTTGGTAAGTGCCAACGGTATGATGGCATAAAGGAGTATAAAAAGGAAGACGTTCTAGTTGTTTGAGTACGTGATTGATAGAAAAATTCCAGAGTCTGAAGCACCTTGATTATTAGTCGATACAGTCTGAGCGAAATTGTATACATAGAGAGTGTCTATACTTGGTGATACCTTGAGTGAGTGTGGTAGATCATCTACACCGAGAAATCAAGGAAGATCAACACTGTAACATCTCTTTGTTCATAGTGGAATCCAGCCAAATTGGCTGTCAGTGCAGAAGAGTGGACGTAGGCTTGAATCAAGCCGAACCACTATAAACCGCGTGTTTAATTCTCTTCTTCCTTACTTAGTCTTACGTTGATTATTACTCTTCGCAAATCCTTCAACTGTCTAAGTATTGCGCAAGTATACAGAAATTATCAAGAAAAATCTTTGTATACCTATTCACCCCCCTCTAGGTACTCATACTAGCAATATCAATTGGTATCAGAGCCCGTGTTCTTACTTTGTTTGAAGTGTTTTACTTCAGAGTAAAAGATCCATGGCTAGTATGCTAGCACCAGGGCTGATGGAAGGGCAAAGCAATACCAGACCACCCTACTTTGACGGAAAGGATTACAACATCTGGAAGAAGAAAGCCTTCCTACGATCCAAGGATCCTCTGGAATGGGATGTTGTGGAAAGAGGAATTACTCCTACTGATGCATCAGTCTCTGAAAGAGGGAAAGAAACTGTTGATGCCAGCGGAATGACTCAGGAAGAGATAAACAAGAGACAAGCACTCGATGCAAAAGCAATTTACTCTTTATATTGTGCCTTGTCTCCAACTGAATATAACAGAATATCTTCTTGTGTTACAGCAAAAGAAGTATGGGATAGATTACATATCACCTATGAAGGGACAGATCGAGTGAAGGAGACCAGAATCAACATTCTCCTCGGTCAATATGAAGCCTTCAAAATGAAACCAGAGAATCTATAACCGACATGTTTAGTCGTTTTACAGATATTGTCAATGGTCTTGAGAACCAAGGACAAAAAATTTCTGATCCCATGAAGGTGAACAAGCTACTACGTGGACTCTCCAAGGACTGGAATCATATAAAGACTTCAATAAGAGAGACACAAAGAATCATGCCTCTATCTGTCGACGAGCTAATTGGAACCCTTCAGTCTTATGAAGTGGAACGAATTAATGAAGAAGAAGATCCAAGAGGTAAGAAATCTATTGCATTAAAATCAAATGATGACTCTGATGATGCAGATTCTGAAGATGATATGGATGATGAGGAGCTCGCCCTCATGATAAGAAGATTCAGAAAACTGAATAGAAAAGGCAGAAGGTTCAACTCAAAGAAACAAAGTTTCCAGAGACAGCAGACCAAGTCTGTTGATGATGAGGAACCAAACAAAGATGTAGTTTGCTTCGAATGTAAGAAGAAGGGACACATCGGACCCAACTGTCCTCTTCGAAGAAGAAAAGAGGAAAAGCTGAGAAGTTTCGAAAAGCTCTCAAAGCCGAAAACTGGAGTAATACGAATGTGAAAGAGTGATAATGAATATGCCAACATATGTTTGATGGCACATTGGACTCGACTCGTATTTCTGGATCGACTCAAACAAAGTGAATTTGAGGTAAGTGATTTTAAAATTCCTGTCAAAGTCTCTAAATATATTGATGAACCTGTGTTTCGTCTTAAGACTTCTCTCAAAAGGATTTCCGAACTTAAAAAGGAAAACTCAGCTCTAAAACAAAAGGAAGTCATTTTAGAAGAAAGAGTTAAAAGTCTAGACCAAAATGTTTCTGTTCTTAAAGAAAAAGAAGATGATCTTTTGAAAGAAAATGTTTTCTTAAAAACGGACTTATCAAACATTTCAAAGAAGTTTTCGATAGGATCCGAAAAGCTTGAAAAGTTCTTTCAGTTCAAAGACCTTACTTCAATAAGTCTGGTTTAGGCATGACAACAGGAAACAATTCCCTTGATTGATTTTCCTAAAGTTAAAGAAAGAATTAAGAAAAGACCGTCGAGAGAGGCTTACAAAAATCATTTCAAGAAAGTTTTTGTAAAGTCCGTTGGTCGAAATGCTCTAAGGTGTTCAAAGTGTAACAAAGAAGGATCACTTTGAAAAAGAATGTCCTATGGTTTGGAAACCCGTTAAGAAAGTATGGCCTAATAATGCTTATCCTACTAACACCAAAGGACCCAAGAAAATTTGGGTACCAAAGAAAACTTGAGATTCTCTTTTAAATGCAGGTCTCCGTCAAGAAAAGATAAAATGGTATCTTGACAGCGGATGTTCAAGACACATGACGGGGAGACTCAAAGTGCTTCATAAAGCTTGTCCAAGTAAACGGTGGAAATGTTTCATTTGGAGGAAACGGCAAAGGAGGCATTGTGGGATTTGGAACTGTGAAAATCGGAAATCTCACAATAAGCAATGTTTCTCTAGTGGAAGGACTCAACTATAACCTCCTCAAAGATTAGCCAATTGTGTGATCTTTTGGTTTCAAGATTTCCTTTCGGGAAGGAATATGTTATGGAATTAGTAAAGACTCTACTCAGTCTTTCATGGGTCGAAGGCATGGAAATATCTACCTCTTAGACATGAAATTAAATGAATCTCAATGTCTAATCTCGATTCAAGACGAAGCAAGCTTATGGCACAGAAAGCTTGGTCATGTCAACATGAAGCAATTAGCCAAAATCTCATCAAAGCAGCTTGTTCGAGGTCTACCCAAATTACCATATCAAAAGTCCGATCCATGCACTCCATGTATTCTGGGAAAGCAGGTAAGAAGTTCATATAAGCCAATAAATCATGTCTCTACTAACCATGTACTTGCTTGCTGCATATGGATCTCTTCGGACCAACCAGAACCCAGAGTATTGGAGGTAAGAAATATTGCCTAGTAATTGTGGACGATTACTCCCGCTTTACTTGGGTATATTTCCTTGCAAGTAAGTCTGAAACCTTTTCGTGTTTTGAAAAATTTGCTAAAAAGGTTCAAAACGAAAAAGGATGTGTTATCTCAAGTATAAGAACAGATCATGGAGGTGAATTTGAAAATCAAGATTTCACAAAATTGTGTGATGAATATGGTTTTAAACATGTATTCTCTTCTCCATACACTCCTCAGCAAAATGGAGTTGTGGAAAGAAAGAATAGATCTCTTCAAGAAATGGCTAGAACACTTTTAATTGAAAGCAAAATTTCTTCACGATATTGGGCTGAAGCTGTTTCAACAGCATGCTATATCATCAATAGAGTCTTCCTAAGACCTATTCTTGAGAAAACCCCTTATGAATTATTCAAAAATAAGAAGCCTATTGTTTCATACTTTCATGTGTTCAGTTGCAAATGCTTTATATTGAAAAATGCAAAAGATCGAGTTGGTAAGTTTGAAGAAAGATCAGATGAAGGCATCTTCTTTGGATATTCTACATCAAGCAAAGCCTATAGAGTCTACAATAAGAAGAGCCAGTCTGTGGAGGAGTCAATGAATGTCAAATTTCAAGACTCTACGCAAGATGAACCCAAGAAGACTCAATATGAAGAGTCCGAACCGCTCCCACCTTCCAAAGCTTACAACTCAAAAAGTATCTCGACTGGAAGACCAGCGTCAAGATGTTCATGAAGATTCAAATAAAGAAAGAGATCATCATCCAGAAAAATCAACCAAGAATCGGAAACACAAGTCCAGTCATCCTAAAGATCTCATTATCGGCGAAATTAATGAAGGAATTTGCACCAGATCCAAAAGACGTGAAGAGTCTAGTGCTGTGGCTCTCATCTCTGAAATTGAACCAAAAAGCATAGAAGAAGCTTTATCTGATGAAAGCTGGATCGAAGCTTTGCAAGAAGAGCTCGCAGGTTCAACATTAACGATGTCCGGGAATTGACATCTAAACCAAAAGGTAAACTGTTATTGGAGCCAAATGGGTGTTCGAAACAAGATGAACGAAAAAGGAAAAGTCGTACGGAATAAAGCAAGACTCGTGGCCAAGGGATACACGCAAGAAGAAGGAATAGACTATGATGAGACTTACGCTCCCGTAGCAAGGTTAGAAGCTATTCGTCTATTACTTGAGTTTGCTTGTTACAAAAATTTCAGGTTATTCCAAATGGACGTCAAAAGTACTTTCCTAAATGGATTTATCCAAGAGGAAGTTTATGTGGAACAATCGCCTGGGTTTGAAGACCCAAAGAAGCCGGACTCGGTCTTGAGACCGAAAAAGGCCCCGTATGGTCTAAAGCAAGCACCTCGAGCTTGGTACGCTGACTAAGTAAGTTCTTATTACGTAACGGATTTGTCAAAGGTAAAGTAGATACTACTTTATTTATCAAAAAGGAAAACAAAAGCTTTTTACTCGTTCAAATATATGTGGATGACATTATATTTGGATCCTCTAATGAAAGTCTATGCAAGAAATTTTCTAAGTCTATGCAGGATGAGTTTGAAATGAGTATGATGGGAGAATTAACATTCTTTCTTGGCCTTCAAATAAAGCAATTGAAGGAAGGAACTTTTATTTTCCAAGAAAAATATGCTAATGATCTTGTCAAAAGATTTGGATTGGAAAATTGCAAGAAGACTGATATACCAATGTCAAGTTCTTTGAAGATAGACAAAGATGAGGAAGGGAAGAAAGTTGATCAAAAGCTGCACAGAGCATCATCGGTCCACTTCTTTATCTTACGCTTCTAGACTCCGACATTTTGTTAAGTGTTTGCAGACGTGCTAGGTTTCAATCAGATCCTAGAGAATCCCATCTCAGTGCTGCAAAACATATTATTAAATACGTTGCTTCATCTTCAAGCATTGGTCTTTGGTATCCTAAGAAGGGAGACTTTAATCTTCTAGGATATTTGACGAAGATCTGGCCGGGCTGCGAGTCGATAGAAAGAGTACTTCAGAACTTGCCGTTGCTTGAAGCGGGGAAGTGTCTTGGTTTTCAAGGAAACAAAGCACCGTAGCTCTCTCAACAACAGAAGCAGAGTATGTTGCTCTTAGAAGCTGCTGTTCACAAATTCTATAGATAAAACAACAGCTACAAGACTTTGGGATTGAAGACTCATGCACGTAAATCAAATGTGACAATACCAAAGGCAATCAATCTCACCAAAAATCCAATTCTTCATTCAAGAGCAAAGCATATAGAAATTCGTCATCACTTTATTAGAGATCATATTCAAAGTGGAGAAATCTCGATTCAATTTGTTGATTCAAAAAGTCAACTCGCGGATATATTCACAAAGCCTTTGGAGAAAAATCAATTTTATTTTATCCGCTCCAGACTCAACATTTTGAAGCTTGAAGAAGTTAAAGTCTAGAGACTCTCCAACCTTCAGACTCAGAAAGTTGATAACCGTCAGACTCAAATATCTCAGACTCAAATCTCTACGACTCAGACGTTGATGACTATAGACTGTAAGTTGTTACTTTATCTAAACTCGAAAAGGTATGATCTTTCGTTTAGTTATTTTGTAGTCTCCGTGAAAATCGAAAAACTTGTCTTTTCAAAAGGATTAATTTTGGCAGTTATTGATTTCGAAAAGAGGTATTCATACACTTTCCTTGTACCGATTGAACTTCCCCTTTTCAAAACTGAGTTATATATACACAGTTTTCTCTCTTCAAAACCCTAAAAGCATTCTCCTCTCAATCCGGTTTCTACTTCGAATTCATCCTCGAAAAAGTTGTCATCTTTTCTTGGGAAAGCAAGCAAAGGAATCTCTCAGCGACAAGAAGAATGTCTTCTTCGAGGAAGTCTTCAAGAATCGCGACAAGGGGACCACAGAAGATGAAGGAGGGACCTACCCACTTCGATCTCACAGAAGAGGAAGAACTATCGAGTCAGCATTAGAACCCGACTCATTCTCCACCACGTCATTCAACGCCTTCTACCCCACAAGGTGCGGGTCAACATCCGGAGGAAGAGGTAATCGAGGACGCAGACCCTGTAAGAGTCCAAAAACCCTATTATATTTACAAACTCTACCGGGCATTGAAAAGTACTGGGACTCCGATGAAATATGTGGATGATTTTCTTAAAGAAAAGAACTATGGGAATGAGTACATTTTTCTGAAGAAAATGGAGGATTTGGGAATTGCTCCCCAAGGTAAAGCAGAGGAAGCGCTTGCAAATATTCCGAGTGACCCTCGAATGTCGGGCCCAAATTTGATTGATGGGAACGATGATGACAAAATGTTCACTGATTTTCAACCGAGATTGGGTGTTGCTGCGAAGGTGAAGGGAAAGAGGATGGAGTTATTTAAATCGAAGGAACAGGAAACTTTGTTCTTCAAACTGCTGAAACGAGGGGTGATAAACCCTAGGAGTGTCGACTTCGATTTCCCGGATGCTTTTGTGAATGTGAACTTGAGAGAAAAGTTGACCGCTTCAACCGGAACGTTTTTGCACCGACACCACGGACGGATATGCACAATCGACTCGCATATTTCTATTCAAATCTTAGCTTTATCGATGCGAATAGAATATCTTTCAGTGTTCGAGATCAGGATTATGTGTTGGATGTGGACATGTTGGCAGACATACTTGGAGTTGAACGTGCACGATATCAACCAGTCAAAGTCTCAGTTGGTCGTGCCACAATGGACCTTGTCGAAGATAGAAATATTGAGGGAAAAATCATCTATTCAAGGATGCGTGCCATCAACATTGTGTTGCACAAAATTGTTATCAATTGCATTAGGCCGAAGTCTACATCAAAGGCGATGTGTCTAATTCTGAAGCAAAATTGATGTACGCAATCAACTCGGGAAGAAGTTCTCTCTCCTCACACTATTCTCTTTCACATGTACAGAGCAATGTCGAAAGACAAGGGACAATTGCCTTATCCAGTGTCCGGTGACCAGGATCTTCGACACATGAATATTGAACCGCCACACACTCTCTGTGTACGACCGTGCGATAAGATGGTGGTAGGTTTGAAGATGTTAACGAAGATGCGTCTGCAAGAACTTTCTAAGGCAATGGAGAAATTCAGAGTGAAGACTCCAGCTCCGTCTGCTACAAAGCGAAAAGGGAAGGAGGCCATTGGTGCCCCATCCAAAAAGAAGAGAACTCTCATCTTGGAGGATGAAGATGAGGAGGAAGATCTCACAATCACTGCCTTGATACGGACAAGACGTTCTGTTTCCCAATCAACAGAACAGCAGAAGAAACAGAGAGAAGAAGAGGAGCAAGCCAAGAACAGAGAAGAAGAAGAGCAGAGAGAGAAGGAGACAGAAGCTGAAGAAGAAGGAGAAGAGGAGCAAGAAAAGTCTGCAGCTGAATCTGGAGAGAATGATACAGAAGAGCATGATCATCACTCTTCTCCTCTTGATGTCCTAGAGACAGGGGGAGTTGGCGAGCAAGAGAGGTCCTCACCTCATGCTGCCAATAGTGAAGGTCTACGACAATCTCCAGCAGCCCCAGAAGAATTTCAGGCTTCTCAATTGCCTGAAGAATGTCACGATATGTCAGAACCAAATCTGCAAGACTTTACAGAAGCGCCATCGTCTGCATTCACTCCATCTGAGAAAGCCAATGCTAGTACACAGACGGACAATTCTGCAGATTTTCGTCGTATCATGGATATTCTTCTGGAAATGCGTGGCCAAATCTATGCTTTGGACTGTGAAATTCAAGCCTTGAAGAATGCTGGACAAGCATCTTGATTACCCCGGAGGATAAAATGAAAGACCTCGCTCCTGCAACCTGCAAACCAATGCCAAGGGAGAAGAGGTAGCTCAACCGAGGGAAGACTTGAAGAAGCTAGAAGGAGTAGTCCAGTCCATGGGGATTTCAGATTGTGCGCATTCCCAAGCAGACATGACATCTTTCTCACCTTTTTAATGTTGACAAAAAGGGGGAGAAGCAATTTGAACAAACCATATCAAATTTCTTTGACTTTACTTTCTTTGATTTTAAGTGTTTTTTTTTTTTTTGACTTGAGCAATCTTGGTGTGAACTTGAACTTGACTGAATTGGTTGTGGATTTTAATGCTTGACTGTTTGCATTCATATCAAGTGCTGTTATATGGTATTACTCATGAAAGACTAACCAATTTTCTGTGGATGCAGAGTCAGGTTGCTTTGTTAATCTTTATGAGATTGCCATACGCTTGAGAAATGTTTTGCAGGTCAAAGTGGTTCAAATCTACAGGGAAAGTTTTGTCACCATAAAAAAGGGGAGATTGTTGGAGAAATCGTTCTGCAATATTTTGAAGCCGACAAAACGTTTCCTTCAGTCTAGTCGTGTATCCGCAGATCGTCTAGTGTAAAGTCTAAAGACTTTCTGTCTACCAGACTCAAGATTCAAGACTCAAGATTTGAGACTCAAGACTCAAGACTCAAGACTATTCTCATTGGTCTTTCGATCCAAAGTGACGAAGGAAATCCCGAGCCAAGTATATGGTTGAGGATTTAATCCTATCGTCCGGAGAAGATCTTTTTGGTTGGATAAATATAACGGATTCTTTTGTTCGTATCTAGATCAATTGAAGATCCGATGGTCGACGAAGTATTCTTGGAATGTTCTATTCTTGGAAACCAAGATCCCGATTGTATGGGCGAACAGATTGATGGGCTATCGTCAGTTCCTTTTATAGCTCGAATGATCTTCTTGATTGATTCCGTCCAACGGGTAGATTGGAGGAATTCCTTTGGTAAGTGCCAACGGTATGATGGCATAAAGGAGTATTAAAAGGAAGACGTTCTAGTTGTTTGAGTACGTGATTGATAGAAAAATTCCAGTCGAAGCACCTTGATTATTAGTCGATACAGTCTGAGCGAAATTGTATACACAGAGAGTGTCTATACTTGGTGATACCTTGAGTGAGTGTGGTAGATCATCTACACCGAGAAATCAAGGAAGATCAACACCGTAACATCTCTTTGTTCATAGTGGAATCCAGCCAAATTGGCTGTCGGTGCGTAAGAGTGGACGTAGGCTTGAATCAAGCCGAACCACTATAAACCGCGTGTTTAATTCTCTTCTTCCTTACTTAGTCTTACGTTGATTATTACTCTTCGCAAATCCTTCAACTGTCTAAGTATTGCGCAAGTATACAGAAATTATCAAGAAAAATCTTTGTATACCTATTCACCCCCCTCTAGGTACTCATACTAGCAATATCAACCTTGGTTAATTTATAGCGATGTCTCAAGACGCATTGCCGACCCCTTCAATTTTAATACGCATGCAGAAGCATATAAAACAATCTCTAGACAATAAAACAATGGGATAGGAAAGTAGGAATGAATTCCGAACTTTAAAAAACAACCACATTTATATACATTGCAAACCAGTGCACATATATATGAGGCAAACTACTAAGTCCGATTCAACTTAAACAAGTTGAGAATTAAGGTCTACAAGTAGGGGCGGGGGTTCCACAAACTACGGGTCCTCGTCCTTCTCTCCATCATCCTCCACGCTCCAACTGGAGCCTTCAACAGACTGCACCGGACTTCCGAGATCTTCAAAATCCAAGTTTGCTGCATCTAGGGACTTGAAATGTTGTCCCACAACCGGGACGAATCATCGATCAATTGACTTAGTCGATTACATGTCATCTCGACCCTTTCTTGGTCAGCCTATCTCATACTATCTATAAGCCCGTTCATATTAGGATTGCTCACTCTAAGTTGATAAATAGATAGTATAGTTCGCACTAAGCTGATAGGGTTAATGTATACTGTTTTCGCTAAGCTGACATATTGCCCGCAAGCTGATATAGTACACCAGTATACTGCTCTCGTTAAGCTGACATATCAGAGCCCGTAGGTTGATACAGTATACTATCCTGACCATTCAATCAATTCCATATTTTATCATTCTCGATAAAATAGCTATGTGTGTGGACACCGTCGGCCTTAGCCAAAATAACATACTTTCACTTTTTGAACAACCCACTAGTTTCAACAACCCATTACAAATTTTTGGCACTGTAAACCGACGGTTGGTAATTTTCCCATTAATTACCAAATTAATTAAATTTAGGAACAAATCCTAAAATCACCAATAAATCAATTCAACATAAACTAATGCTCAAATAAATAAACAAACTGCACTACAATAATCGGCATAAAATTTAGGTTGTCGACTATCCTTGCCTAATTTCTGGAAAATAAATAAATAAAAACAATAAATCCAATTTAGGCCCGTAATGCTTAATTGAAAGCCGAGACGGACCCGGAAAAATTCCATGGTTTGTTCAATAAATACTAGGACCTATTTCCTTATAATTATACTAACTATTTGCCTAACATGCATTAATAAGTCCCTTATTTAATTACTCTAATCTAATATATCCATCTAATTGCACTTAATTAAATCTAATAAACTCCTAAGCATAATTAGCATATTAATAAGGGATTAGTGAGCAAAACTCACCTGTTTAACAATCCATTTGGATTGAAACGTCGGGAGCATTGCGGGGGACATTTTTCTCCAAAGCGGGCCTAGGGTTTGAGGCTTGTAAACACCTCAAAATGGGCCACAAAGGTGATTGAAACCCATTGGAAAAGCTTTGTTTGGGCTCCGGCGGGCCTCCATAGCCACTCACGGCTGCTGGATAGTGAGTTTGACGTATGGAATAGGGTTGGAACGGCGGTGGCTGGACAGCGGCTCGTGTGCGGGGTGGCGGTGCACGGATCGGCGATGGCGTGCGGCTTCGGTGGTCTCCTTGGCTTGCTGCTGAGGTTTCAAAAATAGAGAGGAGGGAGAGAGAGACTTGATCAGTTGTAGGCTAGAGGGAGAGAGAAAGGAAAGGAATAAGAGAGGTGGGCCACCTTGGTCATTTTTTTCCACACTTGCTCTCCAAGTTTCATCCTACACCACCCATCCTTCCTTGGCTCTCATTCAGCCACACATACACCCCTCACAACCCTTGAGATGGTCCAATTTGGCTAAGGTATGGGGGAGCTACGAGTTTGGCACTCATCTCTCTCAATTGGACACAATTCTTCACTTGATTAAATCTCAATTGGCTTCAATAAATTCAATTGGTCATTCATCCACCATCTCGGCATTTTTCCTCACCCATCTATCCATCATGCTTCCCAACTTTGAAATCAAAAACAATTTTCGGCACTTCTTGAACAAAAACAGTCCTATGACGACTTTTTCCCAAAAAGTCTTGGGTTGCAACAAAATTTTCTGAGGCTGAGTCAACGTTCCTAGAATTTATTGTGACATGACAGGATCTTCAATTTTTGAAATCGGAATTGAATTCGCGGTTAATTTCCATTCGACGTGTTTTTAGCGTGACCTAGGCTACCAGGTAGTTTTTGGAGATTTTTAGTGCAAATGACCCCTGGTCGATTTTCTTCAAGCCACAATGAACTCACTCAACACATTGGCGACTATTAGTTGTCGTGAAAATCTCGAGGATTCAAATACATACATAGGGTACCAAAATGATAGAATAATCAATCTAGGGTCGGTCGACGAGAATTTTCCAATTTAATGGTGTCACCCACGATTGGTCACACATCTCAGTCGAACAGGCCTATCTCTAATCTCAAATTGATTTTATACTGTGCTGTAATGGCCTCTAAAGATAAGCACGGTCGAGAAGTCGATTCCTGATCGAATTCTCAAGTCTATTGCATTAAAATTCCTTAATAGCTTCCCTGAATAGTCTAGTTATCTTAGGAGTGATTGGTTCTAATAACAACCCTAAAGATGTGTCAATGAAATGCCCGATTTATTCAGTAGAAAACGTGACTGAAAATTTCCCTGGGCATTAAAAAAAAAAAAAACAGAATTGAAAATCTAGGATGTCACACACATCCTTAGTGGCCGTTCCCACTGCACATCTAGATATCATCAGCATTTTCATTGCCGACATCGTCAAAATGAATTCACTAGTTGTAGCCAAAAGTTAATTTGAAGAAGCCATTTGCGAGTGACAGTCCATTAATTCTTTTAAAGCGAGGTTTCAATTAAAATCACATTAGTGACCTCTGATATTCTTCTCTGAATTTTATGGGAAGTAGTTTATTTCTTACGTCGGTGATCTTAAGGAGCACATGGAATATGAGGGAGTGGATCTTTATCTTAGTGTTACCGTTGGATGTACCTAAAATATCTATTTTTATATATAAATCTCATAAATTGTGTCCTAGGTGCATTAAGAGTAAATAATTCATCCTCTAAAAAGGATTACATTTAAATGATGTTTTTGATGACCTCTATTTGAGGATTTAATAAAAACATGAAATGTGATAGGGCTAGTACGAGCACCTAGAAGGGGGGTGAATAGGTGATCATAGAAATTTTTGTGAATCTTTAACAAAATTAATTTTTAAGCGTAAGAAGCTAAAGGCATAAAGAACTAAAAGCAGAAGTATGAAGTTGCAATTTTAAAGTAAGGAGATAAGGGAAAGAGAATTGAGACACAAAGTTTATAGTGGTTCGGATTAGATAAAGCTTACGTCCACTCTCCTACACTGACAGCCCATTGGCTGGATTCCACTATGAATCAAAAGAGATTTTACAGTCTCACATCCTTGATTCCACAGTCTCACAAGTATTTAATCTCTCTTTTGAGTACCAGAAAAGCTCAACAGTTGAAATAGTGAAGAACTAGGAGCTTCAGACTTTGGAATTTTTCTTTCACGCACTCACTCGAATAACTTGAGCGTCTCCTTTATGCCTTCATAACCGTTGGCACCTTCCAAAGGAGTTCTTCTAATCAACCCGTTGGACAGAATCAATTTAGGAATATCTCGAGTTATTTAAGGAATGTGATGATAGCCCACCAATCCGGCTCGCCCATACAATCAGGATCTAAGTTTTCATAAGTAGAACCTTCCAAGTATACTTCGCCAATCGACGGATCTAACATACTCGAATTAATTTCAATACGAATAATAGATCTCGAGGTGCCATCTCCAGCCGTGAGATCTTCTTCATCCGCACGAATCAAATCCTTAAAGATATACCCGCATCTAGATAAGTCTTCTTCAATGGATAGTACTTTCCTTCGTCGGTCTAGAAGCTGTCAATGAGGGCAGACTTTAAATCTTGAGTCTGGAGGTCTTCAGACTTTGACGATAGAGTTTGCAAGTCTTCAGACTAGACTGATGGAAACGTTTTGTCAACTTCAAAACAAATAATGAAGTTTTCTCCAACAATATCCTCTTTTTTGATAGTGACAAAACTTTCCTGTAGATTTAGACACTTTGCCCTACAAAACAACACTTAAGCAAACTAAGATTTTTTTATAAAAGATAATTAGATTAGGATAAGGATAGTAGCAATTCTGCAACCACAAGAAACAAGTTAGTCTTGTAAGAGCAACCATCGATATTAATAACATAGCTTAAGTTACTTGCAAGCATTGTCAATCCAAACTAGTCCAAGTCATAACCACACCAGACAAAGGATAAAGTCCAAACAGTTCAAAAAAAAAAAATCATCAAATCTGCATAAAACCACTTCCCCTTTTTGTTAACAGCAAAAAGTGGAGAACAAATGACAAAGAGTTGGTTGAAAATGGAGTCGAAATCATGGCTTTTTGGGAAGGCGAACAAGCTCAAATTCTCCCATATAATGCACTGTCCTCTCAAGCTGTTCAAAATTCTGCTTCAGTGACTGAAAATCTTCACCCTGCATAATGGATTGAACTTGAGTCTTCAGGGCTTGTAACTAATCGTGCAGAGACACTGAAGTGGCCTTAAAAGCATTCTTGAGATCTTGCATCTCATAGCCTAGAGCATATTGCTGTTTCCTAACGTCTAAAAGAATTTCCAGCAGTCTCGAAAAGTCTGTTGATTGAGCTGTTGCAGAACTAGGACCAGCTGAGTCAATTCCAGGGAATTTGAGAATGGATGGAACTTCAACAGATTGGTCACCACGACTGTCTTCTAGGTAATGCGAGGCATATACATCCTCTGGGTCTGCTGCAGAATGGCTTACATCACTAGCAAATAAAGGTGAAGAAATATCTTTTGGTCCAACAGCTCTCCTTATTTTGTTGCCTTTAGGTGGAGTAGGTAAGTTTTCTTCTTGTTCAACTTTAGCTTCAGAGTGGTGAATATCAGTAGTTCCTGCCATCTCAGAATCACTTGACAGGGAGACAACCAAAGTTGGCTCAAAAGAGTCTCCTTGATCCTGATCTTGTTCTCCTTCTTTCTCTTCCTCTTCTACTTCTTCTTCTTCTTCTCTTCTTTCTTCCTCTGTCCTCCTCTATTCAACCTCTCCCTTCTCTATCTCTTTTCTCTCTTTTTTTCCTTCTGCTGGCTTTGCTTGAGTCTCTTCAAAACTAACAAAACTCTTCAAATTACGTAAGGCTGAAAGAGTCATTTCATCCTCATCCTCTTCATCCTGCAAGATGAGAATTCTTTTCCTCTTCATGGGAGCAGCCATGGGCTCCTTGCCTTTCCTTTTTGTTGTAGCATAGTCTTGTTTTACTTTTACAGGAGACTTCTCTTCCATGCGTTCCAATACCTTACTTAGCTCTTGCAAGCACATCTTTTTGACCATTTTGAATCCAATCACCATTGGAGAAATTGTGACAAACTTAATGGAGCAGGGATGTGAATTTTAAAATGTCTAAAAAGACGCGTAATAAGAGTAGAATAAGGGAGTTGTCCCTTATCTTTCACAACTGTTTTGTACATGTGGAACATAATAGTGTGAGGCAGAGAAAATTTGTATTCGAAATTGATGGCATGCATCGGTTTCGCTTTAGACCGAGACACATCGGTCTTGGATGTCGACTTTGACCTAATGCAGTTGATCACAATTTTGTGTAACAAGATGTTGGTGGCATTCATCCTAGAATATGATATCTTGCCTTCAACATCCTTGTCTTTTACCAATGATTGAGTAGCATGAGCAATAGGTACACCAAATGGTCGGAAACATCCTCTTTCCACCCCAATTAGATCAGCCAAAGTATCCATATCCACCAAAAATGCCTTGTCTCTCACAGTAAAAGAGAAGCTATTTGCATCCACAAATGATAAGTTCGAATAAAAGTATGCAGTGAGTTCAGTATAAGCAGCAGTGGATTCAGAACAAAAGTGCTCCAATTGCAGGTTAGCAAACTTCTTTCGCAGATTTACTTTCATTGAATCAAAGAAATCAAAATTAACATTCCTTGGGTGCATAACCCCTCTCTTCAGTAGATTCGAATAAACCCTTTTGTGGTTCTTTGATTTGAACATATTAGAATCATCGGTAATATTTGTAGCCACTCCCATTCTAGGCTGAAAATGGGAAAACATTCTTTCATCGTCATCCAGTCCTTGAGGTTGATTAGTAGTCCCCATTCGTGGGTCACTGGGAAAATTAGTAAAGGCTTTTTCAGCCGAACCCTTTTCGGCAATACCCATCTTTTCCATGTTACGCAAAAATAGAGTCTCGTTCTTATACCCCCTCTCTTTCAAGTATTCATCAATCAATGTAATAGGAGTTTTTCCTCTTTTCAGATTAGAATTAAGCTTGAAAGCGACTTTAGGAGTTAATGTTCTTACAGTTTCACTTCTTCCAAAACTTCTTCTTCTGGATGAGTTGGTGGAGGAGTTTGACGCTGCTAAAAAGGTTGTTGCTGATTTTGTTGCTGTTAAGGAGTAGAAACTTCTTCTTCGGTCAAGTCGAAGTGGGTAGGACCCTCTGGCATATGTCGTGGTCCCCTGCTTACAATCCTTGATGACTTTCTCGAAGATATTGTCTCTTCCAAGAGAGGAATTCACAAACTTGCTAAAAAATGTGAAAACTTTTGAACAGATTGAGAGTGAAAGTGAAAGCAAATAGAAATTTTGTATTCTAGGGTTTCAGTGTAAAAGCAAAGAAAACGAGTCTCGATAGTATATAAAGCAAATGGAGCGAGGTAAACAAAACGTTGTAAAAGGAAAATAAAATACCTTTTTCAAAACAAATAACTTCCATTTTTGAAAATAACTGTCTTTTCAAAATTGATAATTGACTTTTCGAAAAAGAGAAACTTGTAAAGATAATTTCAATCACTTAGCAATTAATAAACAACCGTACATTTTCAAGTTTAAAATATTGAAAAAGGAGCAACTTACAATCGTAACTCTTGGTCTTCTGAGTCTGAATACCTTTAGACTTTACCTTTGAGTCTTGAGCATGTCCAGACTTCATTGAATAAGAGATATAATGTTCAGTCTGGTGCGAATAGACTCAAATAGGCTTTTCTCCAGAGGCTTTATAAATATGTCCACCAGTTGATTCTTCGAGTCAATGAATTAAATCATGACTTCTCCACTTTGAACATGATCTCTAATAAAGTGATGTCGAATCTCTATATGTTTTGCTCTTAAATGAAGAATTGGATTCTTTGTGAGGTTAATTGCGCTAGTGTTGTCACATTTGATTTCGGTGTAAGAGTCTTTGATTCCAAAGTCTCTCAATTGTTGTTTTATCCATATGATTTGAGAACAGCAACTTCCAAGAGCCACATATTCTGTTTTTGCTATTGAAAGAGCTACAATGTTTTGCTTTCTTGAGAACCAAGATACTAACCTGTGTCTTAGCACTTGGCATGTACTAGATGTGCTCTTTTTATCAACTCGGCAACCTGCTAAGTCTGCGTCTGAATATCCAAGGAGGGTAAAGTTTCATTCTTTGGGATACCACAAACCTAAATTTGAAGTAGTTGCAATGCATTTGGTGTTGCGTTTTGTGGTGCTTAGATGAGACTCTTTTGGATCAAATTGAAATCTAGCACAAATGCAAACACTAAACAAAATATCAGGTCTAAAAGCAGTAAGATAAAGAAGTGAACCAATAATACTTTTGTAAAGTTTCTGGTCAACTTTCTTTCCTCATTCATCTTTATCCAGCTTCGAAGAACTAGACATTGGTATCTTAGTCTTTTTGCAATTCTCCAATCCAAACTTTTTAACAAGTTCTTTCGTATATTTTTCTTGGTGAATAAAGATTCATTCTTTCAATTGTTTTACTTGTAATCCGAGAAAGAAGGATAGTTCACCCATCATGCTCATCTCAAATTCATCCTACATAGACTTAAAAAACTTCTTGCATAGGTTTTCGTTAGATGATCCAAATATAATATCATCAACATAAATTTGAACAAGTAGAAATTTTTTACCTTCCCTTTTAATAAACAAGGTAGTATTCACTTTTTCCTTTGACAAAACCATTTTGCATTAAAAACTTACTTAACCTGTCGTACTAAGCTCGAGGTGCTTGTTTTAAATCATAGAGTCTTTTTTAGTCTGAATACTGAGTTTGGTCTCTTTGGATTTTCAAATCTAGGAGGTTGTTCCACATAGACTTCTTCTTGGATGAATCCATTCAGGAATGCACTCTTGACGTCAATTTGATCATGAAATTTTTATAATAGACAAAAGCAAGTAATAATCTAATTGCTTCTAACCTGGCTATTGGAGTGTAAGTTTCATCATAATCTATCCCTTCTTCTTGCGTATATTCTTGGCCACGAGTCTTGCTTTGTTCCTAATCACTTTTCCTTTTTCATCCAACTTGTTCCTGAAAACCCATTTAGTTCTAATAATGGATTTACCTTTTAGTTTAGGAGTTAATTCCCAAACATCATGAATGCTGAACTGTCTGAGTTCTTTTTGCATTGCTTCAATCCAGCTTTTGTCAGTTAGAGCTTCTTCTATGCTTTTGGGTTCTATTTCAGAAATAAGTGCCACAGCGCTAGACTCTTCTTGCCTTTTAGATCTGGTTCGAATTCCTTCATCGATGTCACCAATGATGAGTTCTTTGGAATGACTAGATTTGTGCTTCTAGTTACTTGATGGTCTGGTAGGACGCTGTTCTTCTACTTCAATTGATTCTTCAACTTCCTTTTGCTGATTTTCAGAGGTTTGAGCTGCTTCAGAGGTAGACTTTGTGGAGTTTAGAGTAGGTTTAGATTCTTCAGGATGAGTATGAATCAGTTGATTCTGCAAAGAGTCTTGGAATTTGACATTCGTAGATTCTTCCATAAACTGAGTCTTTTTGTTGAATACTCTGTAAGCTTTGCTGGTGGTTGAATATCCAAGGAAGATTCCTTCGTTTGATTTCTCTTCAAACTCACCAGTTCGATCATTTGTATTTTTCAAAACAAAACATTTGCAACCAAATACATGAAAGTATGAAATAATTGGCTTCTTTCCTTTGAATAACTCATAAGGAGTTTTCTCCAGAATAGGCCTTAAAAAGACTCTGTTAATAATATAACATGCTGTAGAAACTGTTTCAGCCTAGAAATGAGAGGAAATACTACTTTCTATTAGAAGAGTCATTGCCATCTCCTGCAAAGATCTATTCTTTCTTTCCACAACTCTATTATGTTCTGGAGTGTATGAAGAAGAAAAAACATGCTGAAAATCTGATTCATCATAAAATTTTGCAAATTCTTGATTTTCAAACTCACCTCTATAGTTTGTCTGTGTGCTTGAAATAGCATATCCTTTCTCGTTCTGAACTTTCTTAGCAAATTTTGAAAAGTAAGAAAAAGCTTCAAACTTACTTGCTATAAAATAAACATAGGTGAATCATGAATAGTCATCAACGATTACTAGACAGTATCTCTTTCCACCTATGCTTTTAGTTCTGGTTGGTTCAAAGAGATCCATATGCAAAAGCTGCAAAATGCGATTAGTAGAAACCCGATTCAATGGTTTTAAAGAACTTCTAACATGTTTTCCAAATACACATGGTGTGCATAAGTCAGATTTTTGAAACTTCAGGTTGGGTAGCCCTCAAACAAGATTCTTAGAAGAGATCTTGGTAATCTGCTTCATATTGACATGGCCAAGCTTTTGATGCCAAAGATTCGCTTCATCTTGCATTGATATCAAGCATTGAGGTCTTTTTGGTTTTATATCTAGAAGATAAATATTCCCATGTCTACGCCCGGTAAAAGATTGAGAGTGGTCTTTACTGGCTCCTGAACATGTCACTTCCTGAAAATTGATTTTGAACCCAGTGTCGCACAGTTGGCTTATGCTGAGTAGATTGTAGTTTAGTCCTTTCACCAAGGAAACATTATTGATTGTGAGACCTCCAATCTTTATCGTTCCGCATCTAACAATTCTTCCTTTACTATTTCCACCAAAAGAGACTTTTCCACCATTAACTCGTATAAGTCTTATAAAACAGCTTGAATCTCTAGTCATATGCCTTGAACAGCCACTATCCAAATACTATTTAACTTTTTTCTTAATAGTGACCTGTAATTAAAAAAGAAACTCAAGCTTTCTTTGGTATCCACATTTTCTTGGGTCCAGATGAGTTAGTGCAATAAGCAGTCTTTGCCCATTCCTTCTTAACAGGTCTTCAAGACATAGGACATTCTTTCTCAAAGTGTTCTAAGCTGTTGCACTTAGAACATTTGAGAGCACTTCGGCTAACAAGTTTTACAAAGACTTTTTGAAAATGATTTATGTAAAAAGTTTTTGTAGGCTTTTGTTTAATTCTTTATTTTACTTTTGGAAAATCAATTAGAGGAATAGTTTCAAAAGTCATTCCCAAACCTGATTTGTTAAAGTAGGGTCTTTGTACTGAAAGAATCTCTTCCAATTTCTCAGATCTTATAGAAAATCTCTTTTGAAATATTTGAAATGTCATTTTTCAAAAACATATTTTCTTTTGAAAGAGAGTTTGCATTTTCTTTTAATGTAACAAAGCTTTTATCTAAATTTTCAAACTTTTCTTTCCATAAAATTTCTTGTTGCTTTGGTATAGAATTCTCCCTTTTTAACTCGGAAATCCTCTTGAGAGAGGTTTTGAAACTAAAACACAGTTCATCAATATATTTAGAGACTTTAGTAGGGATTTTAAAATTACTTACCTCGATTTCACTATCTGAGTCTAAGTTTGTATCTATTTCGGAGTTTGAGTCTGATTCTGATTTTGCCATTAGACAAATATTGGCATAATCTTTGTCACTTTCTTTACATTCAGTATCATTCCATGTCTCTGCCTTGAGAGTCTTCCTGTATTTCTCAGCTTTTCTTTTATTTTTCTTCAACATGGGACAGTTAGGTCTGATGTGTCCATTTTTCTTGCATTTAAAATAGATCACATCTTTATTGGATTTATCATCTTTAGTTGATTTGTTTTGAGACTTTTGAGTACTTTGTTTCTTCCAATTGAATCTTCTACCCTTTTTGTTAAGTTTCCTGAACCTTTTTATCATAAGGGCTAGCTCTTCATCATCCATGTCATCTTTAGAGTTTGTAACATCAGAATCATCGTTAGATCTCAAAGTAATTGATTTCTTACCTTTGGGATCTTCTTCTTCATTGATTTGCTCCACTTTATAGGACTGAAGTGTGCCAACCAATTCGTCTACAGAAAGTGGCATGATCCTTTATGTTTCCTTTATCGAGGTCTTTACGTGATTCCAGTCTTTGGAGAGTCCACGTAGCAACTTGTTAACCTTCATGGGTCCTGAGATTGGTTGTCCCTGATACTCTAGACCATTTACAATTTCTGTAAAATGACTAAACATGTCAGTAATAGATTCTCCTGGCTTCATCTTGAAGGCTTCATACTATCCGAGTAGAATATTAATCCTTGTCTCTTTTACTCAGTCAGTTCCTTCATAGGTAATGTGCAACTTGTCTCGGACTTCTTTGATTGTTTCACAAGAAGATATTCTGTTATACTCAGTAGGAGACAATGCACAATATAAAGAGTAAATTGCTTTTGCATCAAGGGCTTGTCTCTTAGTTATTTCTTCTTGAGTCATCTCACTGGCCACTGCAACTTCTTTTTCCCTCTCTAAGACTAATGTAGCTTTAGGAATGATTCCTTTTTCTACCACATCCCATTCTAGAGGGTCTTTTGATCTTAGGAATGCCTTTATCTTGTTTTTCCATATGTTGTATTCCTTTCCATTGAAATAAGGTGGTCTGGTGTTGCTTTGACCTTAAACCAAACTTGAAGCCAACATACTAATCATGGATCTTTAACTCAGAAGTAAAAACACTTCAAACAAATGAGCACACAAGCTTTAATACCAATTGATAGGCTAGTACGAGCACCTAGAGGGGGGGTAAATAGGTGATCAAAGAAATTTTTGTGAATCTTTAAAAAAATTAATTTTTAAGCGTAACAAGCTGAAGGCATAAAGAACTAAAAGTAAAAGTATGAAGTTGCAATTTTAAAGTAAGGAGATAAGGGAAAGAGAATTGAGACACAAAGTTTATAGTGGTTCGGCTTAGACCAAGCCTACGTCTACTCTCCCGCACTGACAGCCCACTGGCTGGATTCCACTATGAATCAAAAGAGATTTTACAGTCTCACGTCCTTGATTTCACAGTGTAGAGACTCTACTACACTTCCTCAAGATCTCACAAGTATTTAATCTCTCTTTTGAATACAAGAAAAGCTCAATAGTCGAAATAGTGGAGAACTAGGAGCTTCAGACATTGGAATTTTTCTTTCACGCACTCACTCGAATAACTTGAGCGTCCTCCTTATATACTCCTTGATGCCTTCATAACCATTGGCACATTCCAAATGAGTTCTTCCAATCAACTTGTTGGATAGAATCAATTTAGGAAGATCTCGAGTTATTTAAGGAATGTGATGATAGCCCACCAACCCTGCTCGCCCATACAATCAAGATCTAAGTTTCCATAAGTAGAACCTTCAAAGTATACTTCATCAATCGACAGATCTAACATACTTGAATTAATTTCAATACGAATAATAGATCTCGAGGTGCCATCTCCAGCCATGAGATCTTCTTCATCCGCACGAATCAAATCCTTAAAGATATACCGGCATCTGGATAAGTCTTCTTCAATGGATAATACTTTCCTTCGTCGGTCTGGAAGCTGTCAATGAGGACAGACTTTAAATCTTGAGTCTGGAGGTCTTCAGACTTTGACGATAGAGTCTGCAAGTCTTCAGACTAGACTGATGGAAACATTTTGTCAACTTCAAAACAAATAAGGAAGTTTTCTCCAACAAAATGTAGAGAAGATTTTATGGATTACATGAGAGATGACTTATGCAAATTTGAAGCAGATGATATGATACTCTTAGACTATGTAGCTGGAATGGAATGTTAGACGACTAATCAAACTTTGAGGAATTAGACTTACGCTTTACTAGACATTACGATTATCAAATTTTGTGAGCATATTGGGAGGGATCTTACTTATAAAATAATTCGCAAGTCCCCTCACCTCGATGATAAATGCTTCAATCTAATACGGTCATTAACTAATGTGCCAGACTGATCAGCAGCTCAACCCCAAAATACTATCGAACACGTAAACAAGTAACATACACCCTTCACATTAACCTAGAAAAATGAAATTACATGAGAAAGAAACGAGAGCAACGAATAATTCACATATCCATTGAAGTTTCTCGTTGCTGGTATTGTGAAGAACGTGAACGACTCACATGGAGCTAACGCGCCTGGTGAGACTCAAGCTGCTCTCAAGATTCAAGGCCCTCAAAACACGTCTTGCCTGGATATTTGCAGCAGAGCAATGATAAAACAACTAGGATTCCTCTTGGGTCGAGTGAAGTCTAAAGTGACCAACAGCCAAAAACGCTAAATCCTGTTTCTGGACCTCATCATTAAGTTATCTGAAAATCGGATGAAGATGATTTATTTTACCAACAATTTTTTTCTTGACAATTATCGACTATTAGAATATTTAACTATTAGACCACGGTATTATCTGACAACTTAAATTTTTAGAACACTTCCGATACCATTTGTTGGTAGAGCGCAGCACGCAGCAGAGTCTTGATACTTTCTTTACAGGAGATCGCCAAAAAAGAGCTCAAGTCCAACCCATTAAAATATGTAGTTAAACTCATATTCACTTATAACTTTCTGGCTGAAGCTTTTGAGTGAAAGAGGGTTTAATTGAATATGTTAGTAGGCTTGGACTAGGGCTCCCGATGAAGATAGTGGGTTCTTGTTGCATGCTTCCAAAGGTAATATTACTCAATTATGATTAGTAATATGAATTCCTGCTATGTGTGGAGATTTTGACTGTCCAAGCTTTTCCCAAAGAATTACTCAAGATTTAGAAAAACCAATTAATGAATGTAGAGTCTGGGTAAGGAAGCAAATATTTCACCTAACAACCACTTATACAAATCTACTTATGAAAATTCTAGATGCATATATGAGTCTTACATTTAGTGGAGATTATTTTTCACTTTTATGTAAATTATCCTTGTATCCCTATTCATGAAAATGACATCTACTTACTTATATCCATCCCCAAATACTTAAGTCTCGCACTTGTACAAAATCCAAAAAAACAACTGAAATCCAAATCACAAAAATCTTTAGCAAGAAGCTAAAATGAGTTTGTAAGTGATCAGTGGGTTAAAAATGAATGATGTTTTAGTATTTTTGCAATTTTCGGTGATTAAGTGTCAAAAGCTTTAGCAATTTTGGCATATATATCGGAGTTGAGCCCCTTTACCATTCGGTATAGAGGGGCTATTCTTAATCGTCTAATTTGAAAACTACACGTGATGCAATAAGGGTTCTTATAATTTGTCAACATTTAGATTGTGCCCAAGTCGAATGTCTTTTCTTATTATGGAATTATTATTATTATTATTATTATTATTATTATTATTTTTTATTTAAAAGAGAAGCATAGACATGATAGGAAGTGAAACTCTGGCCAATGTTGATATTATGTAAAAGTAAGGTATCGATCTTGGTGAGACAGGAAGTGGTATCATGAAAGGTTGTATACTCTAATCCAAAGTGGGAGAGTATACGGCACTAGAGTGATTGGATGTTCTGAGTCCTCGGTGAAATACTGTCGATTTGCTTGTATCATAGAAAGTGCATTGAAGCACATGCTCTTAACGTATTCAGCACCAGCACATAGCCATGTGCTGAAGTATCTTTCGAAAGATGGTTTCAATAATGAAATGTGCGCAATAGTGTTCTTTCTCCATATAGCAAAACTGCAAAAATTAATTCATTTTTCCTTTCCTTTTCGGCGTTTCAAGTTAATATGAGCCATTCGCAACTTTGACAAACCTTCTTGTGCTGACTTCCAATGCACCTGTGGCCCAAAAAGGGTAGCTGCCTTAAAGAAGAAAAGAAGGCCTAACATGAACATGGAGAGCACGTCACATAAGCCAGGATGACCTACCTTGTCACCCTACAAGGGTACGCATCGATCAACGAGAACGACTCCCCTAATGGAAGCTCTCTTGCAAGATGTAGGCAAGTAATCTTTGGCTAACAAACAAGACTCGTCATGTCATGTAAGGCCTCTCTTCCTCAAAAAAATATTCCAATGCCTCTTAGTGTGTGATGTGATGAATTCAAAGAACCGGCATATATGTATTTTTTAGGTGTAGTTGCTTTCAGAAGGAAGAAGAAGCCTAACAAGAAAGATAAGAGACTTTTTTATTAGCCAGGAGACTACCTGAAACTGGCACGAACTACCCAAACACTTGGTACAAGTCGAATAGATTGAGTCGAAGCAAGCAAGTCATCCTTGCCTACCAAATGAGACTCTTCTCTTCATGTTAGCCTCTCTTCTTCTTTTCCTACAGAAGTCAAACGCTTCCTTTTGTTCTTGCATTCATGTCTGCTTTATGTTGGATAAAATTCCTTTGATGTTTTGAAGTTGACAAAACTTATCTACATTATATTATGAAGATTTCCAAATTTTTGTGTCAAAATCTGAAGACTGCCAAACTTTTGTATCAAATTATGTTTTACATTAGAAGTCTGCCCACTCTGACAAATTCCATACTGAAAGAAAGAGAAGAATGAAGACTTATCCAGACGTGGGATTATCTTTCTTTCTTCAAGGGTTTGGTTTGTATGGACTATATATGGCATTCTTGATGGAAATATTACATACGAGATTGGTTATCTTTATTAAAATCAATTTAGATACATCAAATCTTTTTGGAAGGCAAGTAAATTTGAAAAGAATCTACTTATGGAAACCAAGATCTCGATTGTATAGGTAAATAGGATTGACAGGCTTTCATCACAATCTTCTAACGGTTCGAGATCTCCTTAATTGATTCTGTCTAATGAGTTGATTGGAAGAATTCATTTGGAAAGTGCCAACGGTTGAGAAGGTATGAAGGAGTATTTAAGGAGACATATCTAGTCATTCGATAAAGTGCGTGAAAGAGAAATTCCAAAGTCTGAAACTTCCCATTTGCTTATTGTTTCTTACACTAAGCTCAAATTTGTACTCAAGAGAGAGAGAGAGAGAGAGAGAGAGAGAGAGAGATTCATAGTGTGACTTCATGAGAGAGCACTGCGGACTCTTCACCATGGAGTCGAGATCACAAGATTGTAAATTCTCTTTTGATTCTTAGTGAAAACCAGCCAGGAGGCTGTTAGCGTGGGAAAGTGGATATAGGCTTGATCTAAGCCGAACCATTATAAATTCTGTGTTTTTATTATCTTCCCTAAACTCCTTTACTTTGTTCATAGTTCTATTTACTATTAAAGTCTGAACTTGCTTAAAGTTTGTTGTTTTTTAGACTTAGTTTTAAAAGAAAAATATTTATACTGTTCTTTGTGAAAAATTTTCTTCACACCTATCTACCCCCCTCTAGGTGTTCATACTAGTAGAAAATTGGTTAGACTTTCATGAGAAACACCATATAACAACACTTGAATAAATGCAACCAAGTCAAGCATCACAATCCTGATCAATTCAGTCAAATTCACACCCAAGTTCTTTCAGATTTGGAATCGATGGTGAGAGATCGAAGCGGAGATTGTCTTAGTGCTAAATTATTGAAGTGCTATACTTCTCGGCGCTTGGATAGTAGGATCTTCATCATCTTCATCTTCAATGAGAGCTAAAGATCTTCTATGGCTAGTATTTTGGCAAAATGTTTACCTGGGTCGGCATCCTCGATTATATCTTCTTCCAGATGTTGACTTCCACCTTGTGGGGCAGGAGACGATGAATGACGTGGAGGAGAGCGAATCGGACTTTGTCGCTGACTTGATAAGTCTTCTTCTTCGCAAGATCGAAGTGAGTCGGTCCCTTCTCCATTCTTTGTGGTCCCCATGTTTGCGATTCTTGATGATTTCCTCGAAGACGACATCTTTCTTTGTCTATTGGAAGATTCCTTCACTTGCTTTTCCCAAGAAAAATGACCACTTTCTCGACGATGAACAAGAAATAGAAACAAGATCGGAGGAGAGTGCCTTTAGGGTTTTGAAAATTGGGCGAAGAAAGATCGTATATATATATATACCTCGGATTTGAAAAGAGAAGTTTAATCGGTACAAGGAAAGTGTACGAACACTTCTTTTCAAAATCAATAACCGCCAAAATTAATTCCTTGAAAAAGACAAGTTTTCAAATTTTTACACAAATTATATCTCGAATGAAAGAACGTACCTTTTCGAGATAAAATAGCAACTTACGTCTTTAGCCAAGAATGTTGAGTCTCATGATTTAAAGTCCGAGAGTTCGAGTCTTAGAGTTGGTGAGTCTCTAGACTTTAACTTCTTCAAGCTTCAAAATGTTGAGTCTTGAGCGAATAAAGTCGAATTGATTTTCTCCAAAGGCTTTGTGAATATATCTGCTAGTTGACTCTTCGAATCAACAAATTGAATCGAGATTTCTCCATTTTGAATATGATCTCTAATGAAGTGATGTCGAATCTCAATATGCTTTGCTCTTGAATGAAGAATTGGATTTTTAGTGAGATTGATCGCTATTTGGTGTTGTCACATCTGATTTCTGTGCATGAGTCTTCAATGCCAAAGTCTTGTAGCTGTTGTTTTATCCATAGAATTTGCGAATAGCAGCTTCCAAGAGCTACATACTCGCACGTCGTTGAGAGAGCTACGTGCTTTGCTTCCTTGAGAACCAAGACACCGCCCCGTTTCCAAGCAGTTGACAAGTTCCGAAGTGCTCTTTCTATCAACTCGCAACCGGCCAGATCCGCATCCGAGTATCCTAGAAGATTAAAGTCTCCCCTCTTTGGATACCAAAGGCCGATGCTTGAAGATGAGGCAACGTATTTGATAATACGTTTCACGGCAATGAGATGTGATTCTCTAGGGTCCGATTGAAACCTAGCACGAGATGCAAACACTCAACAAAATATCAGGTCTAGAAGCAGTAAGATAAAGAAGTGAACCGATCATGCCCTGTACAGCTTTTGATCTACTTTCTTCCCTTCTTCATCCTTGTCTATCTTCGAGAACATGACATTGGTATGTCGGTCTTTTTGCACCTTTCCAATCCAAATCTTTTGACAAGATCATTAGCATATTTTTCTTGGAAGATAAAAGTTCCTTCCTTCAATTGCTTTATTTGAAGGCCAAGAAAGAATGTTAATTCTCCCATCATACTCATTTCAAATTCGTCCCGCATAGACTTAGAAAATTTCTTGCAAAGACTTTCATTAGAAGATCCAAAAATAATGTCATCAACATATATTTGAACGAGTAAGAAACTTTTGTTTTCCTTTTTGATGAACAGAGTAGTATCTACTTTACCTTTGACAAATCCGTTCTGTAATAAGAACTTACTTAGTCTGTCGTACCAAGCTCGAGGTGCTTGCTTTAGACCATACAGAGCCTTTTTCAGTCTGAAGACTGAGTCTGGCTTCTTTGGGTCTTCAAATCCAGGCGGTTGTTCCACATAAACTTCCTCTTGGATAAATCCATTCAGGAAAGCACTTTTGACGTCCATTTGGAATAACCTGAAATTTTTGTAACAAGCAAACGCAAGTAATAGACGAATAGCTTCTAACCTTGCAACTGGTGCGTAAGTCTCGTCATAGTCTATTCCTTCTTCTTGCGTGTATCCCTTGGCCACGAGTCTTGCTTTATTGCGTACGACTTTTCCTTCTTCGTTCATCTTGTTTCTGAACACCCATTTGGCTCCAATAACAGTTTTACCTTTCGGTTTAGATGTCAATTCCCGGACATCGTTAATGTTGAATTGTCCGAGCTCCTCTTGCATAGCTTCAATCCAGCTTTCATCGATAAAGCTTCTTCTATGCTTTTTGGTTCAATTTCAGAAATGAGAGCAACAGCACTAGACTCTTCACGTCTTTTTGATGGGTGCGGATTCCTTCATTGATTTCGCCAATTATGAGATCTTTAGGATGACTGGATTTGTGTTTCCGCATTCTTGGTTGATTTGCTTGATTGATGATCTCTTTCTTTATTTGAATCTTCATGAGCTTCTTGATGTTGAACTTCCGGAGTCCGAGATGCTTCTTGAGTTGAAGACTTTGGAAGGTCTAGAGTGACTTCAGGACTCTTCATATTGAGTCGGCTGGATTCATCTTGCGCCGAGTCTTGGAATTTGACATTCATTGATTCTTCCACAGACTGGCTTTTCTTGTTATAGACTCGTAGGCTTTGCTTGATGTAGAATATCCAAGGAAGATGCCTTCATCCGATCTTTCTTCAAACTTACCAACTCGATCACTTGCATTTTTCAAAATAAAGCATTTGCAACCAAACACATGAAAGTATGAAACAATAGGTTTCTTACCTTTGAATAGTTCATAAGGGGTTTTCTCAAGAATAGGTCTTAGGAAGACTCTATTGATGATATAACATGCTGTTGAAACAGCTTCAGCCCAAAACCGTGAAGAAATTTTGCTTTCAATTAAAAGTGTTCTAGCCATTTCTTGAAGAGATCTATTCTTTCTTTCCACAACTCCATTTTGCTGAGGAGTGTATGGAGAGGAGAATACATGTTTAAAACCAGATTCATCACACAATTTTGTGAAATCTTGATTTTCAAATTCACCTCCATGATCTGTTCTTATACTTGAAATAGCACATCCTTTTTCATTTTGAACCTTTTTAGCAAACTTCTCAAAGTACGAAAAGGTTTCTGACTTACTTGCAAGAAAATATACCCAGGTAAAGCGGGAGTAATCGTCTACAATTACTAGACAATACTTCTTACCTCCAATGCTCTGGGTTCTTGTTGGTCCGAAGAGATCCATATGAAGCAACCGCAGTTCATGATTAGTAGATACATGATTTGTTTGCTTAAATGAATTTCTTACCTTTCCCTTAATGCATGGAGTGCATGAATCGACTTTTGGTATGGCAATTTGGGTAGACCTCGAACAAGCTGCTTTGATGAGATTTTGGCTAATTGCTTCATATTGACATGGCCAAGTTTTCTCGTGCCATATGCTTGCTTCATCTTGGATCGAAATTAGACATTGAGATTTATTCAATTTCATGTCTAAGAGGTAGATGTTTCCATGTCTTCGACCCATGAAAGACTCAGTGGAATCTTTACTAATTCCATAGCAAATTCCTTCTTGAAAGGAGATCTTGAAACCGGTATCACACAATTGGCTAATGCTGAGAAGGTTATAGTTGAGTCCTTCTACTAGAGAAACATTGCTTATTGTGAGATTTCCAATTTTCACAGTTCCAAATCCCACGATGCTTCCTTTGCCGTTTCCTCCAAATGAAACATTTCCGCCGTTTACTTGAACAAGCTTTATGAAGCACTTTGAGTCTCCCGTCATGTGTCTTGAGCATCCGCTGTCAAGATACCATTTTATCTTTCTTTTGACGGAGACCCGCATTCAAGTGAGAGTCTCAAGCTTTCTTTGGTACCCAAATTTTCTTGGGTCCTTTGGAGTTAGTAGGATAAGCATTATTGGGCCATGCTTTCTTAACAGGTTTCCAAACCATAGGACGAGTCTTTTTCAAAATGATCTAGACTGTTACACTTTGAACACCTTAGAGCATTTCGACCAACGGACTTTACGAAAACTTTCTTGAAATGATTTTTGTAAGCTTCTCTTGACGGTCTCTTCTTAATTCTTTCTTTAACTTTAGGAAAATCAATCAAGGGAATTGTTTCCGCTGTCATGCCTAACCTGGACTTATTGAAATAGGGTCTTTGAACCGAAAGCACTTTTTCAAGCTTTTCGGATCCTATCGAAAACTTCTTTGAAATATTTGATAAGTCTGTTTTTAAGAAAACATTTTCTTTCAAAAGATCATCTTCTTTTTCTTTAAGAGCAGAAACATTTAGGTCTAGACTTTTAACTCTTTCTTCTAAAATAACTTCCTTTTGTTTTAGAATTGAGTTTTCCTTTTTAAGTTCGAAATTCTTTTGAGAGAAGTCTTAAGACCGAAACACAGTTCATCAATATATTTAGAGACTTTGAGAGGAATTTTAAAATCACTTACCTCAATTTCACTGCTCGAGTCCGAACCAAGAATCTCGAGTCTGAATCTGAATGTGCCATCAAACATATGTTGGCATATTCATTATCACTCTCTTCACATTCGTATCACCTGGTTTCGGCTTTTAGAGCCTTTCGAAACTTCTCAGCTTTTCCTCTTTTCTTTTCGTAAGAGGAGGACAGGTTGGGTCGATGTGTCCCTTCTTTTTACATTCGAAGCAAACTACATCTTTGTTTGGTTCCTCATCATCAAAGACTTAGTCTGCTGTCTCTGAAAACTTTGTTTCCTTGGGATGAACCTTTCGCCTTTTCTATTCAGTTTTCTGAATCTTCTTATCATGAGAGCGAGCTCCTCATCATCCATATCATCTTCAGAATCTGCATCATCGAATCGTCATTTGATTTTAGTGCAATAGATTTCTTACCTCTTGGATCTTCATCTTCATTAATTCGTTCCACTTCGTAAGACTCGAAGAGTTCCAATCAGCTCGTCTACGAGATAATGGCATGATTCTTTGCGTCTCTCTTATTGAAGTCTTTATATGATTCCAATCCTTGGAGAGTCCACGAAGCTTGTTCACCTTCATGGGATCAGAAATTTTTGTCCTTGGTTCTCAAGACCATTGACAATATCTCAGAAACGACTAAACATGTCAGTTATAGATTCTCCTGGTTTCATTTTGAAGGCTTCATATTGACCAAGGAGAATGTTAATTCTGGTCTCCTTCACTCGATCTGTCCCTTCATAGGTGATGTGTAATCTATCCCACACTTCTTTTGCTGTAACACAAGAAGATATTATATTATATTCAGTTGGAGATAAAGCACAATATAAGGAGTAAATTGCTTTTGCATCGAGTGCTTGTCTCTTGTTTATCTCTTCCCGAGACATTCCGCTGGTTTCAATAGTGTCTTTCCCTCTTTCGAGAGATTGATGCAGCAGCGGAGTGATTCCTCTTTCCACAACGTCCCATTCCAGAGGATCCTTTGATCGAAGGAAAGCTTTCATCTTGTTCTTCCAGATGTTGTAATCCTTTCCATCGAAGTAGGGAGGTCTGGTATTGCTTTGCCCTTCCATCAGCCCGGTGCTAGCATACTAGCCATGGATCTTTTACTCAAGTAAAACACTTCAAACAAAGTGAGAACACGAGCTCGATACCAATTGATAATGCTAGTATGAGTACCTAGAGGGGGTGAATAGGTATACAACGAATTTTCTTGAAGATTGCACAATACTTTAGACAGTTAAAGAATTTGCAATAATTAAATATCAATCGAGAGACCGAGTAAGGGAAAGAGAGAATTGAACACTCGGTTTATAGTGGTTCGGCTTGATTCAAGCCTACGTCCACTCTTCGCACCGACAGCCGATTGGCTGGATTCCACTATAATCAAAGAGCTGTTACAGTGTTGATCTTCCTTGAATTCTAGGTGTAGATGATCTACCACACTCACTCAAGGTCTCGCCAAGTACAAACACTCTCGTATACAATTTCGCTCGAAAAGTCTCGACTAATAATCAAGGGTCTTGAGACTACGGAATTTTTCTATCAATCACACACTTAAAACAACTAGAACGTCTTCCTTTTATACGCTTCATGCCATCATAGCCGTTGGCACTTACCAAAGGAATTCCTCCAATCTACCCGTTGGACGGAATCAATCAAGAAGATCATCCGAGCTATTTAAGGAATCGATGATAGCCCATCAATCTGTTCGCCCATACAATCGGGATCTCGGTTTCCAAGAATAGAACATTCCAAGATTACTTGTCGACCATCGGATCTTCAATCGATCTTAGATAGGAATTAAAGAATCCGAAATAATTATCCAACCAAAGAATCTTTTCCGAGAGGAAAGGATCGAATCCTCAACCATAGACCTCGGCTTTGGATTTCCTTTCACTTTGGATTGGAAAGACTGTCGGTGAGAAAGACTTAAGTCTTGAGTCTTGAGTCTTAAGTCTTGAGTCTTGAGTCTTGAGTCTTGGGTCTTGAGTCTTGGATCTTGAGTCTCGAGAATACAAAGTCTTCAGACTTTAAACTGTCGGTCTCCGAACATCCAGACTTAGACTGATAGAAACGTTTTGTCAGCTTCAAAATATTCTGGAAAGATTTCTCCAACAAGAGCAACACCAGACATCCTTACTTTGATGGAAAGGAGTATAATGTGTGAAAGAACAAGATGAAGGCATTTTTGAGATTGAGAGATCTCCTGGAGTGGGATGTTGTTGAAAAAAGGATTAATCCTAAAGCAACATCAACCTCAGACAGAGGAAAAGAAGTTGTTGATGCCGACGAGATAACATAAGCAGAAATTACTAAAAGACAAGCTTTTGACACTAAAGCTAGCTACTCTTTATATTGTGCCTTATCTCACACTGAATATAGCCGAATTTCTTCTTGTGAAACAACAAAAGAAGTTTGGGACAGATTACATGTTACCTACAAAGGGACTGACCGTGTGAAGGAAACCATAATAAACATTATGCTCGGACAATATGAAGCATTCATAATGAAGCCTAGAGAATCTATAACTGATATGTTTAGTTGCTTTACAGAGATTGTAATTGGCCTAGCATATCAAGGTCAGCCAATCTCAGGACCAATGAAAGTCAACAAACTATTGCGTGGGCTTTCGAAAGATTGGAATCATGTGAAGACTTCAATTAGAGAAACTTAAAGGATCATGCCTCTATCAGTTGATGAACTGATAGGCACGCTTTAGTCATATGAAGTGGAGCATATAAATGATGAAAAGATCCTAAAGGTAAGAAATCAATTGCTTTAAAGTTTAATATTAATTCTGATGATACATATTCAGATGATGATATGGATGATGAGGAGCTAGCACTTATGATTAAGAAATTCAGAAAGCTGAATAGAAAAAGAAGAAGATTCAACTGGAAGAAGCAGAGTATGCAGAATTTCCAAAAGAGACTGACAAAGGATACTGAAACCAACAAAGATGCGATATACTTCGAATGCAAGAAAAATGGGCATATTAGACCAAACCGTCCACTATTGAAGAAGAAGAAAGGAAAAACTGAGAGGTGCAAGAAGACTCTCAAAGCTAAAACTTGGAGCGACATCGAGTGTGAGGAAAGTAAAGAAGAATATGCCAACATATGTTTGATGGTTCATTCAGAATCAGACTCAGAATCAGAAATAGACTTTGATTCAGACTCAAACAAAGAAATTGAGGTTAGTGATTCAAAAATTCATGTCAAAGTCTCTAAGTACATAGATGAACTCTGTCTCAGTCTTAAATCCTCTCTTAAAAGGATTTTAGAACTAAAAAGGGAAAATTCTAAGCTCAGGCAATATGAAGTTTTTTGGAAAGAAAAATTTGAAAGTCTGAAAACAAGTTTTGATAATTTGAAAGAAAATTTTGATTTTCTTTTAAAGGAAAATACTATTTTGAAAAGAGATATTTCAAACATTATAAAAAGATTTTCAAAAGGATTTGAAATACTGGAGAGAATTCTTTCAGCTCAAATACCCTACTTTAACAAATCTGGTTTGGGTATGACTTCGGAAACTGTTCCATTAATCGATTTTCCTAAAGTAAAAGAAAGAATTAAACAAAGACCTGCAAAGGCATTTTACAAAAATCATTTTCAGAAAGTTTTTGTAAAACCTGTTAGCCGAAGTGCACTAAGATGTTTAAAGTGTAACAGCTTAGAACATTTTGAGAAAGAATGTCCCAAAATATGGAGACTAGTTAAGAAGGACTGGGCTAAGACTGTTTTTAATACTAACTCTCCTAGACCCAAGAAAATTTGGGTACAAAGAAAGTTTGAGTTTTCCTTTTGATTACAAGTCACTATTAAAAGAAAGATCAAATAGTATTTGGATAGTGGCTGTTCTAGGCATATGACAGGATACTCAAGCTACTTTATAAAGCTAGTTAGACTAAATGGTGAAAAAGTGTCTTTTGGAAGAAATATCAAAGGAAAGATTGTAGGATGTGGAATTGTGAAGATTGGTAGCTTAACTATAAACAATGTTTCCTTGATGGAAGGTTTGAACTACAATTTGATGAGTATAAGTCAGCTTTGCGATGCTGGTTTTAGAATAAACTTCTAAGAAGGTATTTGTCTTAGAATGAGTTAAGACTTCTCTCAATCTTTTGGTCGAAGGCATGGAAACATATATCTTCTGGATGTAAACCCAGAAAGTTCTCAGTGGCTTATTTCTATTCAAGATGAAGCAAGTCTCTGGCATCGGAAGCTTAATCATGTTAACATGAAGTAGATTGCCAAGATTTATTCTAAAAAGCTTGTTTGAGGCCTTCCTAATCTAGCTTACTAGAAGAATGAGTTGTGCACTCCTTGTGTCTTGGGAAAACAGATTGGGAGTTCTTTTAAACCTGTAAATCAAGTTTCTACTAGTCAAGCTTTGCAACTTTTTCATATGGACCTTTTTGGACCAACCAGAACTCAGAGTATTGGTGGAAAGAAATATTGCCTAGTAATCGTTGATGATTACTCTCGCTTGACTTAGGTATACTTTCTGGCAAGTAAGTCTGAAGCTTTCTCTTATTTCTCAAAGTTTGTGAAGAAGGTTCAGAATAAAAAGGTTATGCTATTTCAAGCATACGAACTGACCATGGAGATGCATTTGAAAATCAGGACTTTGCGAAGTTTAGTGATGACTTTGATTTTTAGCATGTTTTCTATTCTCCATACACTTTAGAACAAAATTGGGTTGTGGAAAGAAAGAACAGATTCTTACAGGAGATGGCCATAACTCTCTTGATAGAGAGCAAAATATCCTCTCGATTTTGTCCAAACTTTTCAATTTTGTCCTTAGGTCCATTTGCTTGAATTAGGCTTGTTACGCTTAGTTGGGCCCATTTGGGCCTCCTTGGCCGACCCACATGGGCATGAGGCCCAATGGTCCTCACTTGGCTCGGCTTCTTTTCTCGACTTTCAATTTTCATCCGATAATTTCTTTTTCGAAGTTTTATGCATGTTGATAAATTAATGGGTGAACAAGACAACATCCAAAGAATTAGTTTTGAAACTATCAAAAGTTTGATACCCAAAATCAAATTGAATTTCATGGTTGAAATCTATCAAATACGACTTTAGTACGACCTAAACTATTGGATGGCTTTTAGGGGTTTTCACGTAGTTTACCCGTGGTCGATCCACATTTGTATCTCTTTGAATCATGGACAACCCTCGGTTGTCATGTGATTGCGAGGATTCAATTACATTCCCTAAATATAAGATCAATAGAAAATCAGTTTATCGTCGTTCAACTTGAGTATCGTAATCATACAGAATTACCAGTGAATTGACTATTTACTTCCATCAAATCGATTTATATTCGTTTATTAATTGACTTATAATAGTGTAATATTGACCATTGTCAATTCTTGTAGTCGAGCGGTCGATCTCTAATTGAATTCTCTGGTTTTTCGCATTTTAACCTTTTACAGCCTTGCCCAATTTATTAGTTAACTTATAAGTGATCAGTTTAGAGTAAATTGATTATCAGTGCATTAATGAAATAACCATTTCATATTTTTGAAATGGGTCAAATCTCAGGATATCACATGGGACATGAAATCTATGGTTGGCTATTAATTAGGTATTTATCAGCATTATTTTGCTACATTTTCCTTGAGACAACTGGTTGAAGTCAATATTCCTGGGCTTTAAGGTGTGTTTGGTTCAGCATTTTAAAAGTCCATTGGGAAAATGCAAAATAGTTTAACCTAAAAGACTTTAGGCAAATGCAAAGGCCGTTTGGTAAACTATGCTTTGAGAAGTAACTTTGAGAGAAATGCCGTTTGATAGAAAATACATTTGAAAAGCTTTTTGGGTGATTAATATTATTTTTTAATTTTATTTGTTTAAAATTGAAAAAAAATAATGTATGCAACTTTTTAAAAATAAATTTTGACAATAATACTAAAAAAATCAAATACATATGTATTTTTTAAAAAGACAAAATCCTTCATTGAAATTTTTTAATTTTTATTTTTTAAGATTTGAAAAAATAATGTATGCGAATTTTTAAATATAAATTTGAAAATAATGCTAAGAAATCAAATACATATATATAATTTAAAAAAAAAAAAACCAAACCCTTTGTCGGAATTTTTGAACTTTTATTTGTTTAAAATTGAAAAAAAAAATAATGTATGCAACTTTTTAAATATAAATTTTGACAGTAAAACTAAAAAAAAAAATCAAATATATATATGCTAAAAATCAATTATATAAATATTCTTTTAAAAATACCAAAAAATATTTAACTTTCATAGCATTTATATATATTTGATTTTTAGCATTATTTTGCCATTTAAAAACATAATAACGAGGAAAAAATCAGAAATTTGAAGAATGAGTGAGGATAGTTTTGGAAGAATTTTTTTTTTTCAGCATTTAGCCAAATGCTGAAAGTTCAAAGTTAGTTCCTACTAGCATTGGGCTTTCAGCATTCCTAATGCTGACTTTCACTTGAAAGTTACTTTAAAATGGTTGCTAAACAGTCCAACATTTCCTCAATGGGCTTTGAAGGTTGAAAGCCCCTTAATTGCATTTCGGAAACAAATGCCCTGCCTTGTGCAATTTTTGAATTGCAAGGTATTTCATGGACGGAAAGCTTAGCAATATACTATATCAGATGATTTCTTCGCATAAAATCCTGAAAAGAAAATGATTTTTTTTTTGGCTGGTAAATATAAGATTAAATGAGGTCCTTTATGACCAGAGTTTGCATTATGTATTTATTTCTTTGCTGGAATCGCTTGAATGTGCCAATGATAGATATGAGTGGTGAAAAGGGGTTGACAAATCCTGCAAAATATTGGTACTATTTGGGTCCAAAAGGTCATACTAACCTTGGAGGTTTTAGCTTGAATTCCAAAATATTTTAATCTCTACAACCACAACTCTTATCCTCAAGAATGGCTTTATGGGTGTCTCTACCCGACCTCACAATGCCTCCAATTGGAATGTTTCTGACCTTTCTCCTTCAGAAGCAGCACAATATACGAAAGGTTGTTTGGAATTTGGATCATTGACTATATTATGCTTCTTACTCTTGGTGAGAGAATTCTTGGCAAGCATACTGAACAATCCTCTTATTCTGTAAATCCTTTTGTGTACGCACAGATCTCAATGGCATGGAGACGTCAACTTGTGACAGATGCCCCCGGGAGGAAAAGTCAATGATCCTGCCACCAAACATAGGTTCTTTCTTTCTCTCTTTCTTTTTTTGGTGCCGATTGACTTTGCTCACTTAGCTTTCATCTTGCACCTTTTCTTTGGAATTGATATTCCATTTGCAGCTTTCAGACCGTCCATCGCCCAGTGAAAAGATTTGTTTCCATGACCGTTGCCTGAACAGTACGATCTATATGTCTATGATACATTAGACCGATTTATCCATTTCATTTGCAGATGAATTACATATGGGACACATGAAAATTTCTTAGAACCCTTTCTAGAAGTAATTTTTCAGTAAATTTTGGATAGAATAATCCTTCTTTGAATTGCAAGGGCCACAATTGAACCGGTTAATTTTCTGGTGTGGGGACACGAGATACTAACCCGTGTAGAAGAATGATAATACATGTGAATAATAGACTTAATGTTTCCACAAAAATCTCTCTTGCAAATGACCTTTCAAGCATACACTTGACGGTTGAAATTTGCAGGAGTAAATGCAAGTAGATCTCGTCAACATCACCTAACTCACAAAATTTTGGACACTAAGGGCGCGTTTGTTTGTGTTTCTATTCAAAAAGTGTTCTAGGAAACAGAAATAGAAAAAACTATTTCTGTTATGGGGAACAATTTTGACCAGAAAGACACGTTTGGTAAATTTGTTCCGGGAATAAAAAATGAATAGAAAGACGTTTGGTAAATTTATATTCTTTTTTTGTTTCTTTTAATTTTTTAATATTTTTATTTTATTTTTTATTTTTTTCTTCTTTTGGCCGGTCGCCGGCCTCCGGCGATCGACCGACGGGGGCCGATAGCCTTGCCCAGCCACGGCGAGGCTCGCCGACCCTCGGCGAGGCCAAGCCTCGTCGTGGTTGGGTGAGGCTCGGCCTCGCCTTGGCTAGGCGAGCTCGGGCTCGCCTAGATCCGGCAAGGCCAAGTGTCGCCAGCCCTTGGTGAGGCTCGGCCTCGCCGGTGGCTAGGCGAGCATGGCCTTGCCCAAATCTGGCGAGCTCGAGCGTCACCAGCATGGGCGAGGCTCGGCCTCGCCTTGGCTGGGCGAGCTTGGCCTCGCCCAGATCCGGTGAGGCCGAGCCTCTCCAGGGGCCGGCGAGGCTCGGCCTCGCTGGGGGCCGGCGAGGTCGCCGACCCTCGGCGAGGTCGCCGGCCCTCGACGGCTGGTCACCGGCCATGGCCGAGGCCGGCGACCGGCCAAAGAAAAAGGAAGAAGAAAAAAAGAAGAAAAGAGAAGGAGAGAGAAAAAGTGTTCTTCAAAAGTGTTTCTGGAACAAAAAAATAACTTTTTTTGTTTCCCATTTCTGTTCCAATTTTGTTCCAAGAACAAAAAAATAGAAAATTTGTTTATTAACATAAAAGAAATAAGCAACCATGCACGCCCTAAATGTGCAAAAGACATGTTCATAATGATTAAAGAGCTCCATCTCCATTGAACAAAATAGTCATACATAAGAAGGCAAACCATACTGGGGTCTCTTGTGGGAGACGAAAAAGATCAGGAGACTCCTCTTCCCCACATACAACAGATAAAACCTATGACTACATCGAAACTCTTTCCAGTCATTCAAGGCGACCGGATGAGAGCTTGTTAGTGGATGTGAAGGTAAGTGCCAAGTAGCAGAAGAAGGCCAAATACGAGCAATAGAAAACCAACACTTGGTTGCAAGAGTTGGTCAAGAAGGCCATCCCAAACCATCCACTCCTCCCTATAACAACCCACATTCCCAATGGCTGTCCCCGCTGCACATCCAGCTATTATCAGCATTGTCATTGCCGACATCGTCAAAATGAATTCACCAGTTGTAGTCGAAAGTTAAGGTGAAGAAGCCATTTATGAGTAACAGTGTCACGCCTTGAACCTCGAGCGCGCACACATTCCTCGGTGTTCGATAAAATTGTGACGTTCCCAGGATGCTTTGCCGACCCAATCGATTATGCACATGCGGAAGTGAATTAAATAATCCCCTGACAACAACAAACATGGGATAGAAAAGCAGAACAACCAAATCAAACCAAACATATCTTATAAACTAACCAGGTCAGCCTGTAAAGTTATACACAAAAGTCAAGGCCCAAAAATGACTACCTAGCTAAACCTACCCTAGACCCTATTTACTTGGGTCCGGGTTTATCACGACACCGTAAGGGATGTTGATATCAAGCGGATTAGCTACCTCCTCCATTGCAGGCTCCTCCACCTCGGGCCCTTGGTTCGCCGCATTATCAGCTATAATGTCAGTATGCACAACAAAGTTGAGTACCACCTCATCCTCACCCTCGATGGTGGGTCCGTCGAAACCATCAATAGGACCTTCCCGTTCCTCGTTAGGCCCATGACAAAACCAAGTCTTGAATCAATGAGGTACCAACTATGGTAGGTCCTCATCGACCAAGATCATGGTCACGATGAGCTCACGGGTCCAGGGATTCCCGAGGATAGGGAAGACGGTACTCTGCTCGCTATACCCTCGCGGCTACCCAAAACGAACGGGATGAACTTCCATTTAGGGACCTGTAAAAATTGTAAACCACAATGGCGTGAGACAATGTCTCAGCAACTTCACGCCCTAAACCCCGATTAAGAAGGAAATACACCTAGAGGCAGCCTAATCATACATTACAGGAGACTTACCTTGCCTCAGCACCCTCCTACACGTCAGTACCACTCGTAAAACATTTGCTTATAGTAAATGCACTCAACAATTGGAACACCTCACTTTCAAATCAATCGATCATAGAGGTCCCGATTATAAGACCAAATCGTTATGACACGTCCCATTCCATGCCACATAATTTTATCCCATAATCAGGTGCGGTTATATCTCATTTAGACATGCGTTCCAATTAATTATGGCCCCATGGGCACGACCGACTCAACAGTTAGCAGTCTTCCGGCGTAACCAGACATCGTCTTGCCCCATCGAGCACGACAATGTCTACCTCTAGACGGCATTCCCAAAGAAACATTGGCCCAGCCTCTACTGCAACCGACATCCGTTGACAAGGGCATTCCTGAAGGAGCATCGTCCACGCGACCTTCATTGGGTGACGGGTTCTCATAATAATCACACACATATCCAATCCTGGCCAAGGACATCGTGCTTTGCACTCAAATGTCTCAATTTAAATAATGAACTTGTCCTATTTTCTTCATATTAAAAATATTGGGTAAATTTGGTGGGCGTGGACACATGGTTAAATCGGACCATAAAGCGTGATATCTCAACATTTTAAAATTCTATGACTTTATATAGTACTAAAAACATTTTTGGCGTAAAAAACCGACACTCGGTATTTTTCTAATTAAATACCAAAATTTCATATTTTTGAAATAATAATTCAAAATCACCACTCAGCATCAAATTGCACAAATTAGCACTTAATTGCACAAACCAATTGCACCATGACGATCAACACGAAATTCTAACAACCGGCAATCCTAGTATAATTTCCAAAAATAAATAAATAAATAAATAAAATACAAAATAATTAAATAAATGTAAAATAATTAAATAAATCACTAATTAATCTACATAGGCTAATCTAACCACCTAATCACTAATTAACTAACCTACTAATCTAACTAATTTAATCTAACCACCTAATAGCTAATTTAACCTAATTATCTAATCTAATTAAATAATTAAACTAACTAATTTATTGTAATCTCTCTTAAGCTAACTAATCATTCTTTAGGCTAATTAAACCACCCTAAGCATAATTAACCCCCTAATTAAGGTTTGAAAGTAAATTCATTGATTTAACGAGCCGATGAGTTCACGACAATGGCGACGCGGAGACGAATGAGACTCGAGTCTACGGCAACGACAAAGGGAGCTCGGGAGGGCCCGAAAAAGGCCCGGCAAGAAACTAAACTGCTGGTTTTGATCCTGACTTGAGGGAGCTGCTGGTTGGTCTGAGTGGGCTAGCTTCAACTTGGTTTGGGGTTGAGTTGAGGGCTAGACTGGAGGCGAGGAGGGCTGCTTGATTTGGTGCTGGACTTGGCTGGGCTACTGAAGTGTGGAGCGGCGTGAGATGGGCTGGACGTGGGGCTAGGGGATGAAGCAGTGAAGATAGGAGGCAGAGTCCACGATGGCCAGTGCTGTTGGGGTTGACTCAGTGGTGGAGCAGGCAATTTGAGAGGTGGCATTGATGGCTTAAGGTGGCAGACGGTGGGGTTGTTTCAGTGGAGGGTAGATTGATGATGGTGGAGTAGGGAAATTGAGAGGAAGCCAAAGCTAGAGAAAAGGAAAAAGGGAGGATTGGCTTTTGTGGGGGCTCGCACGAAGGAGAAGGGGAAGGGGGGGGGGCAAGAACCTTGAAAGTCAATCACAAATATCTAATTCATCATGTCTTGGTCCCCCAAAGTCCACATGCTCATCATTTTGGTCCCCCATTACTTTCTTGCATATTATTTCCCACAAACACTAATTTTGGACAACAAAAATGACAAATCCCTCTCCTATCCGAATTTATTTTATTTTATTTTCTTTTTTCGAATTGTCTGAAATTTGATTTTTCTGAAAAATTCCAAGCTTGCCGAAAATTCTTCAAAGGATGAGTCGACGTTCCTAAAATAAATCGTGACACACCACAACTTTCGATTTTGAAATCAAGTTCAATTTCATGGTTAATTTCAATCGGACGTGATTTTAGCATGACCTAACATGCTGAGTAGCTTTTAGAAATTTTTGACGCATTTGACCCATGGTCGATTATTTTCGATCCACATTGTGCATCTTCGACTTATTGGCGACTCTCGGTTGTTCTAAAATCTCAAGGTTTCAAATACGAGCAAAGGGTACAGAATCGATAGAAAAATCGTTTTAGTGTTGTTCGGCAAGGATTTTGCAATCAAGTGGAATCACCCACACTTTAATTACATGCCTCTATCGAATCAGCCTATCTTCAGTCTCTAATCGATTTTAATGATGCCGTATTGATCCTTGAAGATTAGCACGGTCGAACAGTCGATTTCTAATTAAATTCTCAAGTCAGTCGCATTTAGATTCCTTGATGGCTTCACCTAATATATTAGTTATTTCGTGAGTGATCAGCTTAGAGAAAAAGACTAGAGGCGTGTCGATGAAAAGCCTATTTTATATAATCGATACAAGGTCAAAAATCAGGATGTCACAAACAGTCCATTAATTTTTTTCAAGCAATGTATCAACTAAAATTACATTAGTGACCTTTGATAAGCACAAGGAAACATGCCTAAGCTAACACAAGGCAAAAGCAGTTTCGGTTTCCACTTTTGTTTCATTACTTCAGCCTGCTTGCCTTAATCTCGCTTTCCTCTTTAGATTAAGTAATTAATTTTTGTGTATAGTTTTGGCTTGTCCTTTCTTCTTATAAGTCCCTTTGGTGAGCTATTGCCTCACCAGCTACGGCACCGGCTTCCTGCCTGGCTCACTAGTCATACCCAAAAAGGGGTATGTGCATTAGGGTTTAGCGGTTCTAGGATCCATAAAGGTTCCACTTGTAACCTAGAATCTACCCGTTGGAATAGGTTCTTCATTTTTTGGAATTTGAAATTTACCCTACACACCTCGAAACTAATACCTACCCCATTACAGGTACAGGGTTGGTTTCAAGGTCTATCCAAGTTCATCTTGTATTATAAATCGAAAGATTGTTGAGAAGTATCACATTTAATGATTATCACTTACTGTTAATACGGTGACCACAACTATTGACACTTCTATTGTCTTTTTCCCACAAACTCCATATTAAAAAAAAAGTATATTTATTTTTCAATCAGTGTTTGGAGGCATCGTCAGTACCATCTCGGAACAATCCATGCCATTCGGCAGCCAGAGGTCATTTTTTCAAGAAGAAAGATTATTGAATTGGGGTGGCACCCTTGGACCCCAAAAGAAAGGCTTTAACCTACTGGCTATTGGAAAGTCTCTATGGAAAGTAGATTTACCTCGGTGATCTTAAGGGCCACCAAGGAATACGAGGAAGTGGATCTTTATCTTAGTGTTACTATTGAATGTACCTACAATATCAATTTGGATATATAAATCTTATAAATTGTGTCTTAGGTGCGTTAAGGGTAAACGATTCGGTAATCATAGAAATGATTACATTTAATTGATATTTTTTATGACCTCTATTTCAGGAGTTAGTAAGAACATGAAATGTAGTTGAAGGTTGTATAGATTACATGAGAGTTGACTAACACAAATTTGAAGCAGATGATATGATATTCTTAGACTAACGAAAGTTTGAGGCATTGTACTTATGCTTTAGTAGACGTTACGATTATCAAATTTTGTGGATATCTTGAGATTATATTTTGAGTGTTGAAAAACAATAAAGAACTCAATGGTGCTAGAGAAAACTGTCTCAACATTATTATGTGAACTGATAATTCTATGGAGATAGTGCAGAGCATTTAGGAATTGATTTTCAGAGTTGGCAAACCATAGATTGCTTGAATAGTTGATTGCTATATTACTTTCATTTTAGGCCATGACAAACAGATCACTTAATTTCAAAGGGTGTTGGATCTCCAACTTGATCGAGCAATAGACAAGGGCATACGATCCACCTTAAGTTGGATTAGCAGTAACATTCTTTGATAACATATCCTCTCTCTTCTTTTTTTTTCAATCAGAATTTCATCTTCAATCTTACTGGAGAAATGATGGGAAAATTAGTAAAGGCTTACTTGCGTTGCTTGTTTGGGTACTTTGAAAAGGCATATGGCGATTTTGGAAATGAATACGTACTTTTAATCCAGTGTAAGAATCAGAATATTTTACTCATCATACCTACGATACATCAAAAGATAGGGGAGAGCAGAACAATATGATGTTGAAGCTTCCTAGACTGTGCGAGAGGTGGCAGTTGTTTTAAATTGAGAAAATTACCAAAAAAGTCCTAAACATATTGAACTTGTGCCTATTAAATCTTAAATCTTTTAATTTGGTCAATTTAGTTCGACATTTTGACAATTTATCAATAAAATCCATCTTGCCAATTTTAGATGGAAATTGATGATATGAATGCTGGTCGTCCTTGTTGGGAGTGCGCGGTAGATTGCCAAGAGGAAACTCAAATCCGAGTTTGTTAATATATTCAGTTGAACTCACCTTCACTCAAAAGTCTAAGCCAATGAGTTTGAGCCAATTATGATATATTAACTACTTAACATCATATCAATTCTCCAATGTGGGACTTCTTAAGAGAACTCATACGTATATCCTAACAATTTTCCTCTTACATGTGAGCTTTAATGGTAGATTTTCTCCCACATCGCAATCATTGACTCTAATACCATTTGTTGGGAATGCATAGCAGAAGTGTTATACCTTCACTTGGGGAGATCACTGAGAGGGAGCCTAAATCCGAGCCTATCAATATATGTAGTTGGATTCGTATTCACTCAAAAATTTAAACTAATGAGTTATGGGTCAAGTATGACATATTAAGCGCTCAATACCACATCAATTCTCCTATGTGGAACTTCTCTAAGACAATTCACACGTGTACCCTACCAGTCCTAGGTAGCATAGCCAATGTTAACATGCAAATTTTGAAATTGACTCTCGCCCCAGAAGCTAGCGAGGGTTCATTGCCCTAGTACATGGCCCTTGCCCAGTGTTCAATGAGGTTGCAGCCCTTGCCCAACTTTGAGTTAGGGCTGCGGGTCCTTACTAGCCAAAGCGAGGGATCCGGCCCTTGCCTAGTGGTGGCTAACCCTTAACCCCCACCCCAAAAAAAAAAGGAAGAAAAAATAAATAAGAGAACAAAAAAGATCAATAAAAAAAATCATATTAGCATTGATCATGTCACGTAAAACAATTGGCATCCACATAATCAATTTCTAGCTAAATTCAACTGGATGGATTATAATGGTAAATTGTCGAAAAGTTTATGACCAAATAGGCCAAATTAAAAGATTTATGACTAAATTGGCACAAATATAATATGTTTATAATTTTTTTTTGGTAATTTTTTTTTATTTTATATTGGACCATAGGCTAAGTAGCATCAACATTGACAGACAACATGTGACACGACATGACACGACACGCCGACACACCGTTTCTCAAAAAACAAATAATTCCGACACGTTGGGACACGTTGTATATTAAAATATATATATATATTTTATATACATATATACATAATAAATTATCATTTTTATGATTATTTCAATCAAATTAATTTGAATCAAATTCATGAATAAATATAATTAAAAAATCCTAGAATAAATATGCACTAAAAACATTAATTTGCAATTTATTAATATCATTCATTGTTTCAATTTGACAAATTCAAATCTATTTCAATAATTCATAAAATTTGAAGAAAAAAAAAGCGATCCATATTCTGGACTCGCATGTTAGATATGTTGGAAGATGAGAAAAAAAACTTAAGGGGTGAATTGTGTATCGCGGAAAGTAGGAGTCGGGAGAGAAGATAAGACTATGTTTTTATTCTTTCTCCATTTATTATTTTTATTATTGTGTTTTATTTTTTGACATATATATATATATATATATATATATATTTTTATATTTTGACATCTCATTTATTAAATTTTTGAAATTGACCTAAATATTGGAATCACGTGTCAGAAACTCGTATGTCAGAATTCCGACTCGAATGTCAGAGAGTGTCGAGAAAGTTGACCAGGTGTCGAATTTTCCTACACATGTTAATCGAGTGTCCGAGAGTGTCCGAGAGTGTCAAACATGTGTCGAAGTATTCGACACGACACGAAAGCTCTTGGAGAGTGTCGGTGCTTCATAGACCATAGGACACCTCTTTATTATACACATTATTAACTAGTTGACCTTTACATAAAGAAAAAATTTGCTTGATTTTCTAGTTCACTTGCAGGAGAGTATATGGTAATAATTTCAAGTATATATGCAGTTCTGCAATATTTTGATATCTTCCAGCATACGCTAATCTGGAAAATACAAGTGGGAGAAGATATTATGTGATATTTTCCGTAAAAATATATGAACTTGCATTAAGGTTTCTAAAGTCGTCCCTGGATTAACACTATTTTAAATATGCACAATTTTTTTCACACATCATCTAATTGACTCAATTTTTTTGCCTTGGAAAGCTCATGACAAATGTATTAAAAGCTGTGGCTTGGTGACAAATTTTACACCGACAATGGATTTCGTGAACAACACAAAATATAATGCTCTACTCAACTTATTCCACACTCGTACGGTCATTGACTAATGTGCCGGACTGATCAGCAGCTCAACCAAATGAAACGACTAAACACCTAAACAAGTAACGTACATCCTTCTCATTAACCTAGAATGAATGTAGAGTCTGGGTAAGGAAGCAAACATTTCAATTAATAACCACTTATACACCTCTAATTATGAAAATACTAAATACAAACATGAGTCTTACCTTTAGTGGAGATTATTTTTCACTTTTACGTAAATTGTCCTCGTATCCCTATTCATGAAAATGGCATCTACTTACCAGAAATATCCATCCCCAAATCCTGAAGCCTTGCACTCATGCGAAACGCTAAAAACTAATTGAAATCCAGATCACAAAAATCTTTAGCAAGATGCTAAAATGAGTTTGTAAGTGATCATTGGGTTAAATATGAATGATGTTTTGGTATTTTCCCAATTTTCGGTTATTATAAGTGTCAAAAGCTTTAGCAATTCTGGTATATATATTGGACTTGAGCCTCTTTACCATTCTGTATAAAGGGGCTATTCTTAACCGTCTAATTTGAAAACTACACGTGATCTAATAAGGGTTCTTATATATTTGTCAACATTTATATCATGCCCAAGTCGAATGTCACTTCTTGTTATGGAATTAAAAAAGCAAAGGCACAGACATGATAGGGAGTGAAACCTAGGCCAATGTTGATATTATGTAAAAGCAAGGTATCAATCTTGGTGAGAACTTCAGGAACTGTTATCACGAATGATCGTATACTCTAATCCAAAATGAGGGAGTAAACAATACTTGGAGAGTGATTGGATGTTCCGACTCCTCAATGAGATACCGTCGATTTGCATGTATCATAGAAAGTACATTGAACCACACGTTCTTGATGAATTCAACACTTGCACGTAGCCATGCTTTGAAGTATCCCTCAAAAGATGGTTTTGATGATTAAGCCTGCACAATAGTGTTCTTTCTCCAGATAGCAAAACAGCAAAAACTAATTTTCAATTTTCCTTTCCTTTTCGGTGTTTTATGTTAACATAAGCCATCGAGAAACCTTATTGTGCTGACTTCCATTGCACCCGTGGCCCAAGAAAGGTAGGTGCCTCAAAGAAGAAGATGAAGGGTGCGTCAGATAAACCAGGATGACCTGCCTTGTCACTCTGTAATCGTACGCATCGATCAACGAGAACGGCTCCCCTAATGAATCTCTCTTGCAAGATGTAGGCAAGTCATCCTTGGCTAACAAACAGGAGTCGTCATGTCATGTACGGCGTCTGTTCCTCACAAATAAATTCCAACACCTCTCAGTGTGTGACATGAAGAATAAAAAGAAATGGCAAAATTGTACCTTCTAGGACTAGTTGCTTTTAGAAGGAAGAAGAAGCCTAACATGAAAGAGACTTTCTAATTAGCCAAGGAGACTGCCTGATACCAGCACAAACTACTCAAATACTCAGTTCAAATCGAATAGATCGAGTCAGAGCAGGCAAGTCATCCTTGGCTATTTGTCCTTTCTTCATAAGCATGTAATAATTCTTATCGCTCTCATAAGTGATTAATAAGCTCCCCATATAGAATATATTCTTTTTATAAGCGCTGGGTTTTTAGGGGTGTAATGTTCACTGAAATGAGTTGTTGGGAATAACGGATCCCCGAAAAACCGGATTCGACACTAAATCGAACCCCTAAAAGCAATGCGGAAGACAAGCCTAGGAAAATCACGTATCACCGATTCTAAAGCACACCACGGATTCGAGCGTACCTTGTTAGTCACAAATTAAACACCAACGCCGATAAGAGGAAAAGAATTTGGCCCTGTTCGATCCAATGTCAGCAATTCGCCTTGAAGGGAAGAAAAACGTCGCCTTATGCTTAACTGTTTTTCTTTTGGAATAGAGAGGGAGAGGGAAAAAGACGTACGTACGTTATGTGCCAAAAGATGCGTTCTCCCTCTCTCTCATCCCTTTTATACCTCCCTCCATCCACGGGCCCTATTCCCGTGGGCCGGGCTTTTAGGCCCAACATGAGCGGACGGGCCTTAAGCCTATCACTAATAAAACCATCATGAGCAAAAAAGCCTGCCCAAAAGATAGGAGAAGATATCGATGGATGGCTATAAATCAGGTATTTATCAGCATTATTCTTTTAAATTTTTCTTGAGGCAACTGGGTTGAAGTCATTATTCCTGGGCTTTAGTTGCATTTCAAAAAATGTGCTGCCTCGTGCAATTTTTGAATTGCAAGGCATTTCATGGACCGAAACCCAGCTTGGCAATATACTATATCAGATGCTTTCTTGGCATAAAATCCTGAATAAAATGATTAAGTGAGGTCCTTTATGACAAGAGTTTGCACTAAGTATTTACTTCTTTGCCAGAACCACTTGAATTTGCCGATGCTAGATAGGAGTGGTGAAAAAAGATAAAATTGAATGGTACTATTTGGGTCCAAAAGGTCAAATTAGCCGTGCGGAGTTTTAGCTTAATCTCAGAGGTAATTTGATTCTCTATGCCCACGACTCTTATCCTCAAGAATGGGTTCATGGATGTCTCTCTACTTGACTCTCGCAATACCTCCACTTGGCATGTTTCCGACCTTTCTCCATCAACAACAGCACAGTATCTGATACGAAAGGTTCTTGTTTTAATTTGGATTCTTGACTAGAGTGGAATTTTATTTTATGCTTCCATCTTTTAGGGAGAGAATTCCTGGCAAGCATACTGATCAATCCTCTTGTCCTTTAATTCTTTTTGTGTGTACGTGCTGATCTCAATGGCATGGACACATCAACTTTTGAAGATGCCCTCCACAGGAACAGCCAATGACGCTGCCACCAAACATAGGGTTCTATCTTTCTCTGTTGTTGTTGTTGTTGTTGTTGTTATTTTATTTTTGTGCTGATTGACTTGGTTCACATGGCTTACATCTTGCACCTCACAATCCCTTCAAAAAATACCTTGATGCGGACCAGTTAAATTACATTTCGTGGATCGATAATAACATCATCAATCATAGTGAGAATATCACCAAAAGGAAAAGAATAAAATGCTTTCTACAGTTGGGACCCTCGTTCCCTTCTGAAATTTTAATTTCTGGAAAGATTTTAAATTTGGGTTGCCAGAGATGTGTATATAGCATCTAAACAGAAAGAGAAAGAGAAATACTTGAACTAGGCTAGTTCAGGGATTTGAGAGCGTGCATCAACACTGAATTAGACCTTCCTTTCTCCAATTGAAAAGCACTAGCGCAGAAATGATTGTAAGCACAGAGGCTTTAGTTCTGTTATGGTAGCTGCAAAAGAGATGTGGTGCATGTTTAGAGTAAGTCAGACCCATGACTGGCCGAGACAAGGGTAATCGAGAACCATTTCACGATAAGCTTTTGTCTTGTCCATTGCCCAGTGTAAAGATTTGTCTCTATGACAGTTGCCTGAACAATACGATCTACATGCCTATGATCGATTAGATCAATTTATCCATTCCCTTTGCAGATGAATTCCAGATGGACATGTAATGATTTGTTACAACCCTCTCTAGAATTAATTTTTCAGTGAATTTTAGACAGAATAAACCTTCTTTGAATAGCAAGTGCCATGATTGAACTGGTTAATTATCTAGTGTGAGTACATAAGATACTCCTTACCTGTGTAGAAGAATGATTATACATGTGAACAATGGACTTGATTTTCCCAAAAAAAAATCTCTCTTGCAGGAGACCTTTCAAGCATACACTTGACGGTTGAAAGTTAGCAAGAGTAAATGCAGGTAGACCTCATCAATATCACCCACAAAATGATGGACACTAAATGTGAAAAAGACATGTTCAGAATAATTAAAATGCTGCATCTCCAATGAACAAAATAGTCATACATCTCGGAAGAAGGCAACTATACTGTGATCTCTTGTGAAAGACGAAAAAGATCAGCAGAAGAAGAAACCCCTAATAGAACAGACAAAGCCTGCGACTGCATCGAAACTCTTGTCACTCAAGGGGACCAGACGAGAGCTTCTTGGCGGATGTGAGGGTAAAAGCCAAGAGGCAGAAGAAAGCCAAACGCAAGAAATCAATAGAAACCAACACTTGGTTGCAGAACTTGGTCACTCTGGTGCAAAGGCCATCCCAACCCATCCACTCCTCCTTGCAACAACCCACACTCCCGATGGCCGTCCACGTCACACATCCAGATATCATCTGCATCATCATTGCCGGCATCGTCAAAATTAATTTACCAGTTGCAGCCGAAAGTTAAGTTGAAGAAGCCATTTACGAGTAACAGTCTAATATTTTTTTTAAAGCAATGTTTATACTAAAATCACATTAGCAACCTCTACTATTCTTCTTTGAATTTTATAAAAAGTAGATAATTGGGTGATTTTAGGTAGCACTAAGGAATATGAGGGAGTGGATCTCTTAGTGTTACTATTGGATATACCTACAATATCTATTTTGGTATTAAACGTTGTTGATACTTAAATTTTAACAATCTTATTTAGAATTTATTGCAAAAATATATTAGGGATCGACTCTATTCTCTAAACAAAAATATTAGTTAAATTGCATATAGATTTTAGGAGAATTTGTAATTATTGGGCCGGTGGATGATGGAGCTAAGTGAATAGTTATTAATACAACTTAATAAACTGAACTGAGCCAATATAATTTCGTAGGATTTGAGCTCATCGAACTAACTTGGGAACGTTTAGAGCTTAATTTTATCCAAGCTCACGGGACAATGAAGATGGCGAAGCCCATTATGGCAAAAAAATTATGATAATTGAAAACAATTATTTGTTAGGATATACGTTTTTTTTTTTGGTCGGATTGTTAGGATATAATTGGTGGCTAATTAAGTGTTATAAAGTTATATATTACCTTGAATCAAAATAGGAAATAAGAGATCACTACTCATTCCTAAAAGCACTAACTTATGATTTATACATTAAGTAGCACTGACATTGACACACGACATACGACACGCCACGGTACGATACGCCGACATGTCCTTTTAAAAAAAATAGAGAATTTCAATATTTTGGAACACGATATATATAAAATGTATATTTTTATATATACATGATCAATTATCATTTTTATGATTATTTTAATAAATTCAATTTGATTCAAATTCATAAATAAATAAATAAATAATAAAAAGAGTCTAGAATGAATCTACATTAAAAATATTAATCCATCATTTGTTAATGTCATTCATTATTTCAATTTGATAAATTCAACTCCACTCCAATAATTTATAAAACTTGGAGAAAAAACAAGCAATCCACATTATACACTCGCGTGTTCAAGCATGTCAAAAAAGAAGAGAAAAAAAAAAGCCCTATAGATGAATTGTGTGTCATGGAAATGAGAGTTGGAAGAATTTTATTAATTTTTTATTTTCTTACATATTTACATTTTGACATTTTATTTATTGAATCTTTAATATTGACCCCGCATGTCTCAAAATCATGTATTAGAACTCCGAACTTGCATGTCGGAAATCTTGACTCATGTGTTAGAGAGTATTGAGAGAGTTGACTAGGTATTGGATTTTCTGATACGTGTTGATTGAGTGTCAGAGATTGTCCAACACGTGTCTGAGTGTTTGACATGATATGAAAGTTTTTGGAAAGTGTCGGTGCTTCCCAACCTATACAAGGGACTTTGCTTGTGTTCCAAGCTTAGAGACGGAGGTGGAGGTCAGAAAGAGAAAGAGGAAGACCTCAGGCTTGGGCCTTTGGGCTCTTTGCTTTTATACTTTATGGGCTTTAATAGACTAATTATCTGTAATTGGGTTTAAGTTCCTTTGTTAATGGGTTAACTATTTTGGGCTCACCGAAATGATGCCCATGCGAATTAAACCGGCTGAAGACGAGTTGGAATGAGTTGATAGACAAATTGGGCTGAACAAATGAGTTTGAAATAAAAATGACTTTGATCCAAATCGGTGGGTTGTCATTGTTTGTTTTTGTATTTTTTTTATTCATTTTTATATGTTTTAACGATAAAATGCATGTTTGATTTGTCAACAATAATTCAAGTGTCAACAGTGGTCTAATTACATTGCATGTTAGTTTATTTCATATTATGAAAAATACAAAAATTGCATGGCACATTAGAATAGATTAGTTTTCTTAGATTAATATCGTATATCTAAGTATCATGTAGTAAAGTAGGAGACTTTCTAGCTTAGAATAGGATTTAATTTAAGTTATTTTCTAGATGAAATTATATAATTAAATATTGGGTATTGAGATTTTAGGAGTTTGACATCTGTCTCGAAAGAAATATATTAAAAAGATTATTGGACGTTTTAATATGTAATCAACTAAATCTGTAAGTACACCTTTAGCAAAGCACTTTAAACTTACTCCGCCATGAAGCGGCGCACGGAGGTTCTCTGGGTACCAAAAAAAAAAAAACACACTTAAAACTTTCTGATAAGTTATTGCCACAAATTGATGAGGAGGAGGAGGAGGAGGAGGAGTGTGTCATGGGTTCCTTATTCTAGGGCAATTAGGTAGTATTATGTATGATGAGTGTAGTTAGCCATCATATGAAGCATTCTGGAAAAGCTCATGGGAAGTAGCAAATTAGATCTACAAATATTTGAAGGGGACAATAGACGTTGGCATAGTATACCAAAACGACGACAATGGCAAAAAGGCCACTAATTATGTGGATTTGAATCACAATAGTGACTTGGATGAGTGCAAGCCTTCAGTAGGGTACGTATTTATGCTAGCAAGTGGTGCAGTAAGTTTTAGGGCGTCCTTATAGGTTCATGTTGCCTTGGGCAACATGTACATGGCACTAATCTTTATAGTGGAGGAGGTGATATGGCTAAGGAGTTCTCAAACTTTGGGTTAGAGCAGAAAAATGTTGATATATTATGTGATAACCAATGTGCAATAATGAGCTATCAAAGCATATCAACATTATGTATGACATAATCAAACATGTCTATTATTGTGAAGAAGATTGTGACAACGGAGAACTTGGTAAACATGATGACGAAACCTGCTCCTTTGGCGAAGCTCAAGGTTTGCTTGAGCACAATTGACTTTTATAGAGAGTGAGTGCTCGCTAGGGTTTTAGGAGAGCAGAATTGATGATGGGTACTATGACTTGGCTTTAAAAGTGGAGTCAAGGAAGAAACTTGTTGATTATTTTTCAAGTTTAACCCATTAATGAAATCCAATGCAAAATTAGCTAGGTGGATTAGAATTCTTGACTAATTGCTTATTGTGCTTTTGGTGACCATTCTATTTCTAGGAATAATTTCTACACAAAAATAGTTTGATTCTTCTATTTTTCGGATGAGTTTCTAAGCATTTAAAGGTATTTGGTAACTATCGAAATTTTCTATTTTTGGAATAGAAATGCGTTTACTACGGCCTTTAAATTCTTTTGTGATTTAGAATTTTATTTAATTTCTAAATAATTGTATTATATTTTTCTCTTTTTTCTTTTCTTCTTCTTATTCGTCTTCTTCCTTTAGCTAGTTGCTAGCCTCGCCGGACGAGGGTCAACAACGTTGTTAGAGCATCGTTGGCCCTGGTAAGACTCAACCTCACCTTGGTTGGGCGAGGACAAGCTCTCCCAACCACCAGCAAGGCTCGGCCTTGCCATTAGCCTCATGGTGGCTCATGAGGTCGAGCCTCGTTGGTGGTTAGGTGAACTTGGCCTTCTAGATTTGGTTTAGGTTGACCTCGCCTAGCAAGGTGAGGCCGAGCCTCGCATAATCACAGCAAGGCTCAACCTCGCTAGGCCATCAAGAGGACAGAGTCACTCAGCCATGGTGAGGTCGACCTTATGATGCCTCGCAATCTCTTTGGGGGCTAGGCGAGATTGGCTTTGCTAGGGGCTACAGATGCTTTGGCGAGGTTGCTGGCCCTCACTTGGCTAGTCGGTGGCCATGGCCAAGGCCGGCGACTAGCAAGAGGAAGAAGAAGAAAAGAAAAGAAAGACAAGAAAATAGAAAAAAAAGAAAAGAAAAGAAAAGACTTGATTCTAGACTTGTTCTATGAATAAAGAAGCAATGTTTTTTTTTTTTTTTTTTTTTTAATGTTATTTTCTGATTCTGCTCCATATCTATTCTCGAGAACAAATTTGTTCTCGTGAACAAAAACTTTACTAAATAGATTTCTATTATTTTTTCATTCCGATAAACAAAAAAGAAGAAATAATTATTATTTGGCCAATTACCAAATAGGATTGATACCATTGAATGGGACTATGCTTAAAACTAGGGAAAACAAAGTTAGTTTTCTGTAGGTATGCCTTTCCACAATAGGTGGACCTTTATTCAAGCCCTTCAGGGACAATCCTTTAGTAGCAAACTACTCAGACTTTTAGTTGAAAGCATAGAGACACTCAGGGGTGCTAGGATAGTAACATTTCTAAATATCGAAGCTACATTTCTTAGAGGATCCTACTAGGCTAGAGAAGAAAAGGTGTTTAGAGAGATATTGAGAATTTTTCACAGATACTTACTTTACTTCAATGGTCTCTACCCAACACATTACATCATCTTTGCTTTTAATAGGCATTAAGTGGTCATAGACAAACAAGGACCAAGCTCACAAGTCTGAAGACAAATAGAGGCTTCGGAAAGTCTGGTCAGGAATTATTTGAGGTGATATGAACAATGACTGTGAACGGTGATTTCCTTAGCTTATTGCTACAGTGACTTTGCTACAGTGACCTAGCTACAAGCCTATCTTCTATCATGGACATTGTAATCATAGTCTGAATCATTAGAGCTATTGCAAGAAGATGTTCTTTGTATTTATGTTCAAGTTCTGATAGTTTGATATCAAAAGGGCTTGGAGTGACTTGTGCTGTTTGGGCATTTCACATGTTTACGCCACTTGATGAGGATGCTTTTTCATGAGTCATGGAGGATCTTAGAGTGTTAGCAAGAAAGTTTGGCTGAGGCCAATTTGATGGTTGAGTTTAGTAAGATGTGTCTAGTCAGAGGGATAAGGACAAGGGTCCTTGATCATAGGGGTCTTAAGAGAGAGGGCCCCCTCATTTGGCACAAGGATCTTGAGATGACTGTGTAGGATAATTGGTGTCTGTCATTTCTTGCTCATGTGATGAAGGTGTCATTGCTTGCTTAAATTCCTTGAGTGCTTCTTCGGCCTTTGGTGTAAAGCTATAATGATTCCATGCAATAGATACAATATAATTACATATGTCTTTAGGGATGGTTTTGTTTTCTTGGCATAAAACTTGTTGGACTTCTCTATACTAATACTCATGACAACCAACACAGCTGGGAAAAGACTTATAAATACGGGCTTTCATAAGGTGTAGTTGAGGTTTATAGGATGTGGTGCCTATATTTTGTGGCATTAGCTCATAGACGTCGAAGAAACATAACAGTGTGGATTTCCAAGTCTAGTCGGACAGTTCTCAACTCTTGTTATAAGAGGTGCTTCTAGTGAGTGGGAGGATAGAACCAGTTGAGGACAATCAGAAGGCTCTTGTCACTTTCTTTTTCAATGTTTCAGCTGGGCATGAATATTCTAGTTAGGTTAACAATGAACCTTCTAGTTGGAATCTCAATAGCTATTAAGTACTTATTAATTAAGTACCATAACAACCATTGGAGTTTATCAAAGAAATCATCTTCCTTCCATATTAAAGGATATATGAATAGATAGCTGGAGTTTAATCCAATAGGGTAATTGATTGACCTCCATGGAGTTTGAATAGATCAATGTGGCATTGCGACATGAGGTTTTCTAGATTTTCAGGGAGGCTGTCATTCTGGATTTGTCCAATAATCTCCTGAGGTATTCCAAGCTTGGCCAGTCTCATATCCTCTCGATCATATACTTATCATTGTGATGAAAAATATGGAAAACATGCCTCATGATGTACATATTGATCTCTTCGGATGCTTTGGGCCTGGATAGGAAATCAACAAGCACATTCCTTTTTCCAGCAATATATTTAGTCTCAAACAATTTTTTTGAAAAGTACTCAGCCCATCGAAGCAGTTGGGAAATCAAAATCTACTTATGTTTGGACTTGGTCATCTGAGGAAAAAATAACATGTCTATTTCCACTAGGAAGTGGTGGTCAATAAGATGGAATTCGAACTTTTTTATTCCATTTTTTACCGTCAAGATTTCTTTGAAAGTGGAATGATAATACATTTTAGCCTAGGAAAATATTTTACTTTTGTAAGTATAACAGCATCACTTATTATCAGTTTCTACAAACAGAATGGCCGCCCAATATTCATTACTGGCATTAGTTTGGAAGATTATCTTTCTCATAGATGGAATTTGTAATGGGGGAAGAGTCTGCATGATCTCCTTAAGTTTGGTGACTACTTTGGTTTGGGATTTTTCCCAAGGTGGAGGATTTCTCTTTAGCATTCATTGTAGTGGAATCAACAATTTTGTAATATTGGGAACAAAGTTTCCGAGATAATTAATTATCTCAAGAAATTGCTGAACTTGCTTTATTGTGAAATTCTCTTTCGGAAAATTTAGCAAATCCTAAACAATGTGTGGCCTTTGATAGTACGTACCTTTATTGAGGTGCATACCAAGGAATTTTGATTTTTGTCTAGGCAATATTCATCTTTTTTTGAGAAAGCATAATCACATACTTCTTTATAATGTTTGCAAACTGCCCAAGGAGTTGGCAGTGGGATTCTTCATTAGGGCTATAGAGCAAGATATCATCAATGTATACTGTTGCACTTGACAAGATAGGCTGGAAAATTCGACACTTAGTTTTTTGGAATAAGGATGGGACTACCTTGAGGCTAAAAGGAAGAACTTTCCATTGAAAATACTGGTTTGGAATACAAAATCCTATCTTAGGTCTATCTTCAAGATGAATGCCCAATTGCCAAAATCCGGCTTTAATATCAAATTTAGAATAGGTGTGGATTTTGGATAATCTAGTAAAAAGGGAATTTCTTGAAGGTAGATGAAATTTATCGTTTTGGAAAAAAAAGGTTGAGAGGCTAATAGTTTATTACTAGCCGCATTTTCCCTCTATTTTGCTTAGCTCACTAGTTGACATAAAAAGTTTTGCAGACCCGTTGAGAATTTGAAATTTCAATAATATCTTGTTGCAATAGTTCTGAGCATTCTTTATGAGCAGAAGTACGATGTTCTAGATTCATTTCCATGTGACTCGCCTTGATCGGATTTATATCTTCATTTTAATTAAAGGGAGGCAAATGAAGAATTCTGGATTTTTCCACAAAAGATGAGAACATTTATGAAAAAATTTAGAATGGGATTCTGAACAAGATTCTAATAGCTTTTGCATGATTGGATCTAATAGACTCATCTTAATAGAAAAAAGTCTTTGAATATTGACAAATTTAGAGAATTGGTCTTTATACTTAAAGCATTTTCTAAGAATAATACGGAGTTGAGAAATTTGAGTCATGATATCCTAACCAGTGATTAAATTTTTGTTAGGGAGATTAAATCTGAAAATTTTAGTGGTTATGAAGTATTGAGGGAATAATTGGACAGTTATTAGGGTAGTTTGTACATTCATAGAAAAAGTATTTCTTGAGGCAGAATTGAAATATCGAACACAGGGAAGTCCAATATTTTTAGAAAGAACTTTAGTGTCTAGAATTGAAGAACTTGCGCTAGTATCTATGAGATGAATGACTGTGATTGGTTTAGCAATTTCAAGATGAAGATTTTTATAGGAAAATGAAGACAATGGATTTGGCTTGAAAATATATTAGGGTCTTGTTATGAGGAAGTGAGAGATATATGAAAAAAATCTTCAGAATCTGAGTCAAAATCAATTTCTCTATGAGTCTAATAACAAGGAATGACACAAAAAGTATGTTCGGATGGTTCTTCATTCACAAAAAATAATGATTTAATATCATCATTTTCGAGTGAAACACTAGTTTCAATCTTTATATGATGTATCAAATGGTTCTAACCATTTTTTGCTTGGTGGCAATTTTTGGCGAAATGACCCTTTTGATTGTAGATGAAGTTTGGAGTTGATTTTTTTACAATTTGAGCGATCTTTCCTTTTCCGTAGGAATCACCATTTCTTCTTTTTTCGGAAGTGCTTAGATCCAAACTTGGATTTTCCTATCCAAAATTTCTTGAAATGCTTCTTTTTTCTGGAAGACTTTTCGCAAGAGCCGTCGCAATTTCTTTTGAGAGATAGGGCTAGTACCTTCAGGAATGTGGAAGACAACTTCAGGAATAGAAGGTTGCAAAGGAGCTGGGGCATTGATTCCATTATCTTCACTCGGGGTCCGTGAAAGGCTTTTGATGGAAGCGGAGGGTTTTTTCTCCCTTGCCAAGGTGTTTGTGCTTAGCCGGTTGTTTATTCCTGCCGTGCTTGCTGTTGTTGTTGTGTTTCATCCTTGTATTTGGATGCCACGGTTGCAGTTTTTACATCATGGCATCCTTTCACTCATAATGAATTCTCATTTTGAGTGCAAGTTTTTGGTGCCTTGATCTTTTGTACATTTGGCCTTTCCTCTATTTAAATATTACCTTTACCAAAAAAAAAAAAAAAAAAAAAAAATCCTTTTGGGACACTTAATCTTTAGTTTTTAGCGTGAACATACTCCATCAAGTTCTCTGTTATTCGTGAGATAGGTTTTCATCATTTGGTGCTTTAAGCACAAATCATTAAGGCAAAAATGGATCTCTTGTTATATTTCTCCCAAAGGAATGTCGACAATTCTCCTTTGTTTATTGAGAAAGGATCTCTCAATTTACTGAGATAACTCTTTGGGAATAGAGGCTAAAAAAACTTGTTTGAGGTTTGGATTAGCTCCAATGCAATAAAGAGCTTGAGCATTTCTCAATAATGCTTGTTGAGATGTCTATTTTGGAGAAAGCAACATTTTCTTTTAAAAAAACTCTTTTCTCTTGAGTTCATGAAGGTTAGAAGGTTTACTAATGAAAAAAAATGGTAGAGGAGGGCAATGGCTTGGCCAAAGTCTGGTGAAAGCAGAAATTGAATTTGGTCTTGTTCTGTCACTGATTGCAACCAATGTTTGAGGTTACCTATAAACCTTGTGACAAACCCAAAAAGAACATCATACTTGTCATGATTTGTAAGAGCTTAGGCGTTTAGCCAAGTATGAAATTCTTCGAATCTTTATGGCCATTTGGAGTAGGGAACATCATCGACAATAAAAAAAAAAAAAAAACTATTTAGAAGAGGGAGTTAGATTCTGGGATAGATTGCTTGGTTGGACAACCTTTGGTTTAGAATGATTGGATTCCATATTTTAATTCGGAGAATCAGCCATAAATATTGATGAAGTGGCCATTACAATAAGAAATGATTCAATGGTAGGGATTGAAAAGAAGGAAGAGGATGAAAGAGATATTAAATTTGATTTCGAATTAGAATTGATCGAGAAAATTGGTTCCGATGGAAATCGAGTCTGGTCTTTCAATGTAGTAGGTTTAGGTTGTTCTTCCTAATTGCCCAGATCTCTTAGGAATGATTCTAACGGGTTGGATAATATCATTTGGTTTAGCTTCGCCCTTATAAAAATCAAGGATTCTTGAAGCATCTTTTCTTTCCCTTTTTCTTTCCTTAATTGATCTAGCTCTTTAAGGTAGTTTTGCATTTCTATCACATTAGTCTTGCTTCGTGTGATAGGGGCTTCTATGAGAGCAGCAAAGATAGACGCATTTTGAGGTGGTGGTGGAAGCGAATACTCAGTTCGCAGTACAATTGGAAATGGATCAAAAGGCTTGAATTTTCTTTCTTCAAGAAGTTAGATTTGCCTCTTGAGCTTCTCTATTTTTGTCTTTGGGCTTTCAAGATGATAATATCCTAAATGTTGTCTGGATTCCAAGGCATGAAGCATTTTCTGGAAGTCCAAAAGCCTATTCTTGATGGTTTCATCACATCTCTTAAGATTTCTTTGCACATCCACAAGTTTGGAATCAATCATCTTGAAAGCATTGTTATGTGCTAGGAGAGTTTTTGATTACCAATTCAGGATGGTTTCAGTAATAGAAATTCTCTTTTATCTTCCATGTTCGTCCATGTTAGTGGGGAGAGGTATTTTTGGAGCATGCTGATATTTCTCTTGCAGGTCAATGAATTCTTCAAGAGAAGGGAAAGAAAGTTTTGAACTTTCTCGAGTAAGAGGAAAGCCTGCCTCTTGGAACATAGCAATGGAAAAGTTAGGTGATATTTTCTGGTTGGGTGATGTTTCTCCTAAAGCCTCAAGTGGGTATGAATGTTTCTTTGCCCATTTTAAGATTGGCTTGTAGAATGGGGAAACATCTGGTTTTTTGTGAGGTGGGGGTGATGTTGGTGGTAAGGCTAGTGAGATGGGAGATGATGAAGCAAATTCTGGCGGTGGAGTTAGAGCATAAGAAACTATGAATTGAAACTTATCATACTCACTAAGGGTATCAACGGAGGGGTCTCCGTTCAGGTACCTCTAGTACATAGTATCCTTTGGTTTTTTGGATTTTCGCCTAGATCTTGTATTTGGGTCTACTTCGTCAGGAGAATTTGTGCAGTAAGAACACTGCCAAAAAGGATCCTAAAAATAATGACCATATCGGTCCTTGTAGTAATAGATAGGATTTCAATTACTTTGAAAGTATTGAACAAGCTTTTTGGGATTTGGCTTGAATATTGATTCTGGAACACATGATTCAATCATGAATAGGGTTTAGAAGATGGAAGGATTATCTTCCTTTTCCTTACCGAATTTGATGGCAACAATGCCACCCCTCTTTCTTACAAATTTGGAGTCCGAAGACTGGAGAGACTTAGTATTCTAATGTAACTTTTCATAGTTAGTAATCCAGGTCTCTAGAAGGAGCTTGACCAACTTCTCCTTTGGAATCTATTTGGGAACATGAATATAGGATGCCTGATCATTCTACATGGAGATGAATAGAGTATCTTCATTTCCATTTTGGAAATTTAGATCAAGAGAATAGTTCTGCACTCGATAAACTATATGGTAATGTAGTGTTGCTGCAATAGAGTTAGCAGTCTAGGGTGCTCATGTGAGTTGGATCTGAACTTTGCAAAAAGAAAGTAGCTAGGGGTTTGAGAGAGCAACATTGAAATTGTGATATAAGATTACAAAAACTATTCCGGCATTCAGAGTGGTTTGGACAGTACCGATACAAGCATGTTGGTATTCTAGGAACCGAGTATCCAATAAAGCCATTCTAGCCACAACTGGCAGGCCTTTATGGCCATGAAAGGTGAGAGCAAGATGGGAGTATCCATGCTGGGTCCATTGTTTGAGATATTTTAGTAGAATTTGAAGAGTAAAAGAATTCCCCTTTTTAGTGGCTGAAATGGAATGTTGATCAAATTTGAAGGACTGTACGTACTCTTTAACTTCTTTGGGAGTTTGACGAATAAGTTGTTGAATAGAGCGGATGGGAGAAAAGGATTAGGCGGGTTTGGCAATAGTAGAATATGGGTTCATAAGAGGGAGTTGAGTTTCAGAGATTTCGATTTCATCACTAAGAGAGACCTTATAGAGGTAGTCAATCTTAGAAGTATTTGACACATGAAAGTCTAAAAGAGATGAGGAAGATGGGGAGGGAGTGAGAGGAACTAGAGCTTCTAGTATCTTAGGGTCAGTCATGGTGTGGAAAAGGTCTTCTCAACATTGGATTCACTTATTGAACGCATGGAACAGATCATGTTATAAGGATTTAACTACATAAAGAAGAGGGAGAAGTTCTCTCCAATAAAAAAACAAAAGGGTTAGTATTACAAAAAATCTCAAATTAATATACTATTGATAAATTTTCTTTAAACTAATTTTTTGAGCACAAAACACAACAAAATTAATAAACCTATTTACTCCTCATTAGTTTTCATTAAATTTTACTGTTAAATTACTAAGTTAGATGACATGTGAGAGTTGATGGATATACTAGTTTGGGATTGTCACAACCCGAACCTCGAGCGCACGCACATCCCTCGGTGGTCGATAAAATTGCGACATCCTAGGATGTATCGCCGACCCATTCATTTTATTGCACATATGGAAGCGAAATAAAAACCTCTAATAGCAAACAACATGTGATAAAAATCAGGATACAAATTTCACAATACACTTTTATAAACAACTAGTCTGTCTACAAAAATATCGGCTTTCAAAAAGAAGCTGTCCTACGACCTACTAGTCAGACATATTCACCAATCATTTGAACTCCACCTCCACAAGCTCTTGGGGGTATCAAGTCCTCCACATCCCCATCAAGAGGGTCAACTACACCCTCGCCCAGAACGGCGTTGACCGCAACGATGGGGACATCAAATCCTTGGTGAAACCATGCCCTAAATCGATGAGGTACCCTCTAAGGTAGGCCCTCATTGACCCAAATAGTGGTCACAACCAGCTCATAGACCCAATGACTCTCAAGGACAGGGACGTCTATGCTATGCTCAGTAATAGCCTGAGGCTGACTAAAACGTTCCTGAGGGACCGCCATCTATGGACTTGAAAAGAATGAGCCAATGATGGGATGAGACAATGTCTCAGCAAGTTCACCCCCTAAACCCCGATTAGGAAGAAAATACAACCAAAGGTGGCTTAACCACACAACCATGGAGATTCACCTTGCCTCAGTCTCTCCCTGCATGTCAGCACAGTAATATACACAATGCATATAATAGATATACACATCAATTGGAACGCCTCACTAAAACTTAGTCAATCACAGGGATCCCGATTATAAGGCCTAATCATTATTACACGTCTCATACCGTGCCACACAATTTTGCCCCATAATCAGGCGCGGTTAAACCACTCATTCATGCGTTTCAATTTTATCATGGCCTAACGAGCATGACCTATTCGATGTTTGGCGGTTTTTTGGAGTAACTAGGCATCGTCTCACCACATTAAGCATGGCAATGTCTCACCCCATTAAGCATGGCAATCCCGAAGGAGCATTAGTCCAGAATCTACTGCGATTGGCATCCGTTGACAATGGCATCCCATATAGAGGCAACGTCCACCCAACTCATCTCGGGGATGGGTTCCCAAAACCATTCATGCACCCATCCAATTCCGGCCAAGACATCGTGCTTTGCACTCAAATATTCCAATTAAAATAACGTCCACCCAACTCATCTTGGGGTAGGTTTGGGACGCGACCTAAAGTTTGGGATTTTAATTTTTTTGAAATTGATCCCAATCAGTTATAAATTAATAGTTGTTATCCACATGAAGTTATATTTTCCAAGATCATGAGGATAACCAACAAACAATCATGTGCTTGCATCGATCCATCATCCTTATTTATTTGAGCTCCAATGCTTAGTGAAATCTATAATAATTGACTATCAATTGTTGACACCTAAATTTTATGATTTTACTTAAGACTTAATAGCATTAAAAGTTAGGAATTAGTCTCTAAAAAAAAGGAAATCCAAAAAATTTTCATAAAAAAAGAAAAAAACAATGAAAAAAAAAAAAAGAAACAACAAAATGCTTAAGGGTGGTCGGGTCAGGCCTAATCTGGCCTTGGCCTGGCCTGTCCCTCTTTCTTTTCTTCTCTCTCTCATGCAAGGGCCTGGCCCAACTATTTTCCTCCCCATCAACGTCCTTCGTACGTGACTTGCAAGAAAGGAGAAAGAAAAAAACCTACGACGGAGAAGGAAGAAGGAGGGGAGAGAAGAAAGGGGCAGCACAAAGAGAGAACGGTAGAGAAAGAGCGATGCTTTTCTGAGTAGTCGATCTTGCTCGTTGGAACCTCCATTGTCATTGGATTCAAGCTCTAGCAAGGAGGAGAGGCAGAAGAGATGGTCAACTGGGGAGAAAAACCACAGAGAGAGGGAGAGGGGGAGAGCTCGAGGGAGAGAGTGACGAGGGTGGGCTGCCAGTCTCCTCGCGCCACCATCGCTCCACTCGAGTCAGCCATCATCCCGATATCCACTGGAGGTCCTTCTTGCCCGCAAGCTCGCGCCACCGCTTCACTTGCGAGCTTGCATCACCACCGTGCCAGCGCCACCTAACGTCGGCAGCTGAGCCATCCTCTTTGCCCGCAGCACCGCTAGGGCTCCCCTCACCCGCGAGCTCGCACTACCGCTTTGCTACTCTACCGATGACCTGTGAGCTCGACGCTTGTAGCCGCGCCGCCGGTTACCCTATGAAAGCACCACTCGTAACGCTTGCCGTTGCCGCCTGCACATTGCTGCCTCTAAGCGTTGACGCTTGCATTTGCACCTCTGCCACCGCCGTTGCTGGTTTGCTGCTCCCCTCTGCTGGACTACCACCGCGGCAACATCTCTGCACCAGTCTAAACCCGTGATGGCAGCAACCGAGCCGGTTGCCAAGCCCCCTCACCACGCAACTTGCAACACCTGCTAGCGCTGCTGTCTACCACGTCTCCGTCTTTGCTCGCCGTATTTGTCACGCCCCGATCCTCAGGCACGCAAACATCCTTTTGGCTTGGTCGATTTTATAATGCGATATCCCATGACTATGTATCGCCGACCCTTTCATTAATTAAGCACATGCGGAAGCAGTTAAAATCCCCAGACAATAAAACGATGGGATAGAAAAGCAGGGCCATATTTTCATATTGAAACTTATAACCAAACATTTACACATATCATTAGACAAAGCACTTCCCAAACTATTCACAACTTCAAAATCTCACTCTGTCTCGCATATACAAAGGGTTCACAAAGAGATGAGATTTCAATCCTCATCTTGGTCATACTCAGGATCATCCTGATCCTCCTCTGACTCCTCTTCACTCAAATCATCCTCTTCCTCAGTTTCGCCTCAAGAGTTCTTCTCAAATTCCTCCTCCTCAACTCCTCATCGGGGTCCTGAAATGATTTCCCCAACTGGGATGAGACTACGTCTCAGCGAGTTCTACCCCACTAAGCTCGATTAGTAAACCATTATACTATAGGCTGCTTAAACACGCACAGAGCAGAGGACTTACCTTGGCCTCAGATTCCACCTGCATATTAGCACAGTTCAATAAGCACTCAAGCAATCACATCACAGATCGATATCTCAATCAATCGACCCAGTCGATCACACGCCAACAAGACCACTCACGGTCATTTCATTCAATCAATCACTTCACAACATCAGATCAAAGTAATGATCAATCGACTTAGTCGATTACATGTCAGTTGGACCATTTCTAGGTCATCTCACTCCACACCATATAATCCACAGCAGTACACTCTGTCATAGAGCTACAGTAATGCTTTCGGGCGTTGATTCGCCAAGGTGATGTACAATAAACATTTTATGTGCATGCTCTTAGGCATCCCAATTACCTTCAACCACACGGGCACGACACTCGACACACAGAGATACGGCCACACAGGCACAATCTACGCCACACAGGCATGATCAATTATCCCCACATAGGCATGATCAACTATCGCCACACAGGCGTGATCAATTATCGCCACACATGCATGATCAACTATCGCACACATGCATGATCAACTATCGCCACACATGCATGATCAATTATCGCCACACAGGCATGATCAATATTCAACAATTTATGTGCATTCTCTAAGGCAACCTCTTCGCCAAGATGACATATTCAACCACTGAACACACGTGCATTCTCAGGTGATATTCCGATTCACCGAGCCCACGTATTTCCTTTCAGGTGATAACCAATACCCAACGATTTATCAATCAAATAAATAACCATCATTCAATATGAATAACTCCTCAAAATTCATAATTAAATCAAATCCATACAAATTGCAGCTCAATTATATAAACGGACTGCGCCACGACGATCAGCACGAGATTTCGATCGTTGGCCATCTCAGTCTTAATTTCCGAAAAATAAATAAATAATTAATTAATTTCGAAAATTAATAATTAATTAAAATAAATCCAATTTAGCTCAAAATAAAGCCCAATTAAATAAACGGGCTGCACCACGATCATCACCATAAAAATTCGGTCACGGGCCATCCGAGTTGAATTTTTCAGAAAATAAATAAATAATTAATTAATTTCAAGAATTAATAATTAATTATAATAAATCCAATTTAGCTCAAATTGGCGCTCGGTTAAATAAACGAACTTCACCATGATCATCAGCAAAATTTTCCGGTTCTGGGCCATCTCAATTGAATTTTCGGAAAATAAATAATTATTTAATTTAATTCCAAAATTAATATTTAAATACTAAAAATTCCACTTAGGCCCAAAAAGCCTAATTGGAGCCCACTAAGGGTCGGGAAAAATCCCAAGGCACTTCCAATAATTAGTAGACCACGTCTACTTGCTAATTGCGCAATCAATTTATCTAAATCGCATCACAATTGAATAATAATTGCTAATTTATTCTAATCTAACAACCTAAACATAATTAATTAAAACTAAACCAACCTTAAGCATAATTAGCCAACTAATCCTGGATTAGTGAGATTACTCACCAAATCGCGCGCAAATCGGATCAATCCGACGGGGGCGACGCGAGGAACAATTCTTCCCAAAGCACGGCTCGAGTTTAGGGCCCGAAATTGGCCCAAAATGGCCCACGAACCGGCTGGAAACCCACTCGCGGGTTTGCTGGTTCAGCTGCAAAACAGAGAGGAAGAGAGAGGGTTGGGGGCGGCAAGAGGTCGGGAGAGCGGGCAAAGCTCCGGTGAGGCCGAACGGCGGCTCCGGCGGCCTGCTCAGCCGCTGTCGGTGGCTAAACAGAGGCCGAACAGAGGCTGGATCGCGCGGCGGGGACGGCAAGCGCGGGCGGCGCACGGGCAGCTAACGGCGGACGTGCGGCGTGCGCGGGCGTGCGGTGCGGCGGCGGGACAGGCGGCGACGGTGGCTGGCTATTGCTTCCGATCTCCTGCAGCTTCTGGTTCATTCGTTTGCACAAAGAAGAAGGAAGAAGAAAGAGTGACGAGAGAGAGAGAGGGATGAGAGAAGAGAGAGAGATTTGACCGGTCAAAAAAAGAAAAGAATAAAATAAAAGAAAGCAAAGTGGAAGACAGCAAAGGGGCGGTTGGTGGGGATGGTTTTCGCACGAGGGGGAGGGGAGAGGAGAGAGAAGAGAGAAGAGGGAGAGAGAGAGAGAAAAAGAATTAAAATAATAACATTATTCTTATTTTTCTTTTTCTCTTTCCCTTTCCTTTTCTATTTTCTTTTGGTCTTCGATTTTTCCTCCGATAATTTCTTTCTTGAAATTTCGGACTCAGCAATAAATTGATAGGCGATGAGACGGTCTTAAAAATGAATTGTGACACGCCCGAATATTCGATTCCCAAAACCGAATTAAATTTAATGATTAAAATCGATCGGACGCGATTTTAGTCCAATCCAACCAATTAGGTAGCTTTTAGGGATTTTATCGCGGTTATATCCCTTAACGGCTTCACCCAATAGGTTAGCTAACTCGTGAGTGATCAGCTCAGAGAAAAAGGACCATAGGCACGTCGACGAAATGCACATTTCATTTTATCGAAACGGGGTCAAATTTCCGGATGTCACAACTCTTCCCATCTTATAAAAATTTCGTCCTCGAAATTTAAACCATTATACACTTTGCTAAAAAAGGTGGGGGTACAGTTCTCTCATCGACTCTTCAGTCTCCCATGTCGCTCCTTCAGTACCGTGGTGTTGCCAGACCACTTTGATCAACGGAATGGTCTTTGTACGCAGAACTTGCTCTTTACGATCGACAATTTGAATCGGGCTTTCAACGTATGACACACGGTCATCCACGTCTAATTCCTCAAAATTGAGCACGTGGGTCGGGTCAGGCTCGTATTTCCTTAACATCGACACGTGAAAGACGTCATGCACTTGCGCCAATCTTGGCAACAATGCAAGACGATATGCTAGGTTTCCGATTCTTTCAAGAATCTCAAACGGACCTACGTACCTCGGACTCAGCTTGCCTTTCTTACCAAAGCGCGAAATTCCCCTCATTGGTGACACTTTCAGAAAAAGTGTTCACCAACTTAGAATTCCAAAGACTTTCGACACTTGTCTGCATAACTTTTTTGCCTGCTCTGCACTGTCTTTAATCTGTCTTTGATCATTGCCACGGCATCTACTGATTGCTGAACCAACTTTGGGCTTGTTATCTTCCTTTCTCCGACTTCGTCCCAACACACTGGAGTTCTGCACGCTCTGCCATACAACGCTTCAAATGGAGCCATCTTGATACTCTGATGATAACTGTTGTTGTAGGCGAATTCCACTAGATGAAGCTGATCTTCCCAACTTCCTTTAAAGTTTATTACACACGCTCTTAGCATATTTTCAAGAATCTGAATTGTCCTTTCAGACTGGCCATTCATCTGAGGATGATACACCGTACTATACTAAAGCTTTATACCTAAAACACTCTGCAAACTCTTCCAAAAAGCAGCAGTAAACCTTGGGTCTCTATCGGATGTTATCGTAACCGGCACTCCATGCATACGAATCACTTGACGCACATACAGGTCTGTGTGTCTATCCAGACTCAAGTCCTTTCGAACTGCAATGAAGTGAGCCAATTTTGTCAGCCTGTTGACCACTACCCAAATTGAATCATTCCCCTTTGACTCCTTGGTAGTCCAATCACTAAGTCCATCGTGATATGCTCTCATTTCCATTCTGGGATCGCGAGAGGTTGCAGAAGTCCTCCCGGTTTGCAATGCTGGGCTTTTACTTGCTGACAAGTCAAACACTTGGCCATATGCTTGGCGATGTCCGCCTTCATACCTGACCACCAGTAGTGTTGACGCAAATTCTGATACATCTTAGTGCTTCTAGGATGAATGCTGTAACTGCTACTATGTGCTTCTGATAAAATTTCTTCTCTAAGCTCTATATCGTCAGGTACAACCAAACGTCCACGAAGCCTAAGTACCCCATCATCAGAAACTTGAAAATCAGCCTTTCTTTTATCGGTATCCTCTTGAAGAATTCTCTGTACGTCTGGATCTGTCGGTTGAAGTTGCTTCATTCTGACCTGGACATCCGGCTCAATTCTGAGGGTGGCCATAAAACTTGAAAGGTCCTACCTCAAATTTGAATTCCGAATCCCGAGCTCTCTCGATTAAGTTCCACTCCTTAACCAAGATTTGCGCTATTGAAGACTTCCGACTTAATGCATCGGCGACCTTGTTCGCCTTTCCCGGGTGATATAGAATGTCACAGTCGTAGTCTTTCAGTAATTCCATCCATCGGCGCTGTCTCATATTCAACTCCTTCTGAGAGAACAAATACTTGAGACTTTGATGGTCCGTGAAGATCTGAAACTTTTCTCCTCACAAGTAGTGCCTCCAAATCTTCAACGCAAATATGATGGCTGCGAGTTCCAAGTCATGCGTCGGATAATTCAATTCATGAAGTCTCAATTGTCGGGAAGCGTATGCAACAACTCTGCCATGTTGCATCAGCACGCAACCCAATCCCCTGAATGACGCCTCACTGTAGATCTCGAATCCTCCAGGACCAGATGGAATCATTAGCACAGGTGCGGTAGTCAGCTTTTCCTTCAGCTCTTGGAAACTACGCTCGCACTTGTCTGACCATACAAATTTCTCTTCTTTCTTCAGGAGCTTTGTCAAAGGCGACGCTATCCATGAGAACCCTTCCACAAACCGTCTGTAATAACCTGCAAATTCCAGAAAACTTTTGATCTCTGTCACTATTGTTGATCTCGGCCATTTGATCACGGCTTCTATCTTGCTCGGGTCGACGGAGATTCCTTCTCCGGAAATCACATGACCTAAGAATGCAACACGAGTCAACCAAAACTTGCATTTGTTAAACTTAGCATACAGCTGATGAGTTCTTAAGGTCTGGAGTACTACTCTCAGATGATTCTCATGCTCTTCATCACTTCTTGAATAGACCAAGATATCATCAATGAACACGATCACAAACTGATCCAGATATTCCTTGAACATTCTATTTGTCAAATCCATGACAGGAACTGGAGTGTTCACCAGGCCAAACGATCTTACAATACTCTCGTAAAGACCATATCAAGTACGAACAGCTGTCTTTCGTACAACCTCCATTTAACAAACAGGTTGCCTTCAACCCACGAGATTAATGAAATCGAAGATTCTTTTTGACTCCTAATAACCTCGACACTTTCACATGTTAATAGACTAAACTGGATTACTCAATGACCATGATTTATTATCACAAGATGCTCCATAAGCCCACACTATTCATGTGGCATCAAATTCACACTTCAGCAACTAATCAAGCACAACTATTGTTAACGATTTCCCCTCTGTCACTTTTACTTCAACAATTTAAGTTCTACAATTTAGCACAAAACTCTACTGCACTGCTCTGATAAAATCACCTTCGACACATTCTTTCTCTGATCGGTGAAAGGTCCATTCTACTCCCATTCCTTTCGCCATCCTAGTGGCGTTCTGGCCGCAGTAGCGATGTCTATGCTACCTTAGACTTTCATTGACAGTCTTTCACCCGATGGCCATGCTGGTCATCTTCACAACAAGTTCTAGTCATACTCAGACATTGGATTTATCCATGCTTCCTTCCACAATTTCGACACTTAACTGGTGAGTCTTCTATCTCCTGCCAAGTGACAGCACACACTCTTTCTGGTTGTCCCATCGGTCTGCTAGGACCGCTCCCAACTAGATATCCTTGCTGGCTATACTCCAAACAATTTCGTGTCCTAGGAAGGACATAAGACCGATCTCCATTATCACGTCCGGAACAACCTGATCTATTAGACTCAGTGCTGACTTGACTATCCCACCCTTCCTCGTGAGTGGAATAGAATACTTTTCTCTCAACCTCGGTCTTTTCCCTGACCGATTTCCATTTCTGCCTGAACTGGATCTATACCTCGGCTCGAATACAATGACTCGCTCCCGGATCACATCTCCACTTTGGATCTCATCAGGTGAGGCAACAACTGCGGTAGTGATAGAGACAACAACAACGACTTGATCCTGAGCTTGCTAGCTCATCCAGTTCCCAAGGAACACTAGCATTAGAACGATCCTATCGAACTTAGGATCATTCGACGCTGATACACTAGTACCAACCCGCAGTGGTGCTCTTACACTCGAGCTGGCCAGAGCCGACACTCTGCCACAACCACCTCGGGTACCGACCTTTGTCAGTGCTTCATCTCGAGTCACAAAGAACATTGTCCTCTTACTAGGAGTTCTTAGTTCCTGCTCGCTCATGGTTCAGTCTTTACACTGCAACCCGTCTTCCACATCCACACTAGATTAAAAGATGAGCGATCCTCACACAACAAACAATTTTAGCACTCAGCTAACACAGACATGGACCAGCATGAATTTAAAGGCCTTTCCTACTAACTATCCCATGGTCAACGCTCCTTATCACTCCAATCTTCAACTTCGCTCTGATACCACTTAAACTGGATGTCACGCCACGATCCTTGGGCATGCACACATCCTTCTGGCTTGGTCGATTTTATAATGCGATATCCCAGGACTATGTATCGCCAACCCTTTCATTAATTAAGCACATGCGGAAGCAGTTAAAATCCCCAGACAATAAAATGATGGGATAGAAAAGCAGGGCCATATTTTCATATTGAAACTTATAACCAAACCTTTACACATATCATTAGACAAAGCACTTCCCAAACTATTCACAGCCTCAAAATCTCACTTTGTCTACACATATACAAAGGGTTCACAAAGAGATGAGATTTCAATCCTCATCTTGGTCATACTCAGGATCATCTTGATCCTCCTCTGACTCCTCTTCACTCAGATCATCCTCTTCCTCAGTTTCGCCTCAAGAGTTCTTCTCAAATTCCTCCTCCTCAACTCCTCATCGGGGTCCTGAAATGATTTCCCCAACTGGGATGAGACTACGTCTCAGCGAGTTCTACCCCACTAAGCCCGATTAGTAAACCATTATACTATAGGCTGCCTAAACACGCACAGGGCAGAGGACTTACCTTGGCCTCAGATTCCACCTACATATTAGCACAGTTCAATTGACACCCAATCAATCACATCACAGATCGATATCTCGATCAATCGACCCAGACGATTACACACCAACAAGACCACTTATGGTCATTTCCATTCAATCAACCATTTCACAACATCATATCAAAGTAATGATCAATCGACTTAGTTGATTACATGTCAGTTGGACCATTTCTAGGTCATCTCACTCCACACCATATAATCCCCAGCAGTACGCTCTGTCACAGAGCTATAGTAATGCTCTCGGGCGTTGATTCGCCAAGGTGATGTACAATAAACATTTTATGTGCATGCTCTTAGGCATCCCAATTACCTTCAACCACACGGGCACGACACTCGACACACAGAGATATGGCCACACAGGCACAATCTACGCCACACAGGCATGATCAACTATCGCCACACAGGCGTGATCAATTATCGCCACATAGGCATGATCAACTATCGCCACACAGGCATGATCAATTATCGCCACACAGGCATGATCAACTATCGCCACACATGCATGATCAATTATCGCCACACAGGCATGATCAATATTCAACAATTTATGTGCATTCTCTAAGGCAACCTCTTCGCCAAGATGACATATTCAACCACTGAACACACGTGCATTCTCCAGGTGATATTCCGATTCACCGAGCCCACGTATTTCCTTTCAGGTGATAACCAATACCCAACGATTTATCAATCAAATAAATAACCATCAATTCAATATGAATAACTCCTCAAAATTCATAATTAAATCAATTCCATACAAATTGCAGCTCAATTATATAAACGGACTGCGCCACGACGATCAGCACGAGATTTCGATCGTTGGCCATCTCAGTCTTAATTTCCGAAAAATAAATAATTAATTAATTAATTTCGAAAATTAATAATTAATTACAATAAATCCAATTTAGCTCAAAATAAAGCCCAATTAAATAAACGGGCTGCACCACGATCATCACCATAAAAATTCGGTCACAGGCCATCCGAGTTGAATTTTTCAGAAAATAATTAATTAATTAATTAATTTCGAGAATTAATAATTAATTATAATAAATCCAATTTAGCTCAAATTGGCGCTCGGTTAAATAAACGAACTTCACCATGATCATCAGCAAAATTTTCCGGTTCCGGGCCATCTCAATTGAATTTTCGGAAAATAAATAATTATTTAATTTAATTCCAAAAATTAATATTTAAATACTAAAAATTCCACTTAGGCCCGAAAAGCCTAATTGGAGCCCACTAAGGGTCGGGAAAAATCCCGAGGCACTTCCAATAATTAGTAGACCACGTCTACTTGCTAATTGCGCAATCAATTTATCTAAATCGCATCACAATTGAATAATAATTGCTAATTTATTCTAATCTAACAACCTAAACTAATTTATTATAATCTAACAACCTAAACATAAGTAATTAAAACTAAACCAACCTTAAGCATAATTAGCCAACTAATCCTGGATTAGTGAGATTATTAACCAAATCGCGTGCAAATCAGATCAATCTGACGGGGGCGACGCGAGGAACAATTCTTCCCAAAGCACGGCTCGAGTTCGGGGCCCGGAATTGGCCCAAAACGGCCCATGAACCGGCTGGAAACCCACTCACGGGTTTGCTGGTTCAGCTGCAAAACAGAGAGAAAGAGAGAGGGTTGGGGGCGGCAAGAGGTCGGGAGAGCGGGCGGAGCTCCGGTGAGGCCGGATGGCGGCTCCGTTGGCCTGCTCAGCCGCTCTCAGGGGCTGAACAGAGGCCGAATAGAGGCTGGATCGCGCGGCAGGGACGGCAAGCTCGGGCGGCGCACGGGTAGCGAACGGCGGACGTGCGGCGTGCGCGGGCGTGCGGTGCGGCGGCGGGACAGGCGGCGACGGTGGCTGGCTACTGCTTCCGATCTCCTACAGCTTCTGGTTCGTTCGTTTGCACAGAGAAGAAGGAAGAAGAAAGAGTGATGAGAGAGAGAGAGGGATGAGAGATGAGAGAAGAGAGAGAGATTTGACTGGTCAAAAAAAGAAAAGAATAAAATAAAAGAAAGCAAAGTGGAAGACAGCAAAGGGGCGGTCGGTAGGGAGGGTTTTCACATGAGGGGGAGGGGAGAGGAGAGAGAAGAGAGAGAGAGGAAAGAGAGAAGAGGGAGAGAGAGAGAGAAAAAGAATTAAAATAATAACATTATTCTTATTTTTCTTTTTCTCTTTCCCTTTCCTTTTCTATTTTCTTTTGGTCTTCAATTGTTCCTCCGATAATTTCTTTCTTGAAATTTCGGACTCGGCAATAAATTGATAGACGATGAGACAGTCCTAAAAATGAATTGTGACACGCCCGAATATTCGATTCCCAAAACTGAATTAAATTTAATGATTAAAATCAATCAGACGCGATTTTAGTCCAATCAAACCAATTAGGTAGCTTTTAGGGATTTTACCGCGGTTATATCCCTTAACGGCTTCACCTAATAGGTTAGCTAACTCGTGAGTGATCAGCTCAGAGAAAAATGACCATAGGCATGTCGATGAAATGCACATTTCATTTTATCGAAACGGGGTCAAATTTTAGGATGTCACAGTATTGCTGCCGCCATCAAGCCCGTTGCCGCCGTTGTCAGTGCCGCCAGCAAGCCCTAGGGTTTCGACTAAAAGCTGGGTCGAGCGCAAGTCGTAAATCAAGTAGGGTTTTGGGCAATTCGGGTGTGGGCTTTTTGGGCTTTAAGTTGGTTGGGCCTTTTTTTCTTTTTGTCTTGGGCCTGCGTGTGTGGGCTTCCTTTTTGCAAGAGATTGGGCCCACTGGTTAGGCCCAATCCAAGCCAAGGAAAGGCCTGACCAAATTTTTGGGCCTGGTCATTCGAGCAAGCCGGGCTTGACCCAGGCGGGTCTAGCCCGACCCGCTCATTTAGGTCAGACCCAAGTTTGGTCAGGTCGACCCGACCTGGTCGGCCCAAAAAAAAAATTATTTTATTTGATTTTTAAAAAATTAAAAAATTTCGAAAATCCAAAAATGATGGGGTTTGGTTAGGAATTGCCATGTATTGCCTTTTAGTGTAATTAGGTCTTTATTTACTTATATATTGATTATATCATGTGTTTAATTTGCATAGTTAATTATGTTTAATTGCACGTGCTCAATTTTACTGTAATTAGAATCTTAGTAACTACAATTGTTACTTTAATGATTGTGCACCCGCATGTTAGTGGATAAGTGTAAAATCAATTCGAACTTCTCGACAAAAATTGTTTTTTTTTTTTTTTTTTTTTTTTCAAAATGAACAAGATTAGGTATCGAAATGGCACTAATTGGTCAATTATTGTAATCAAGTCTCCGACCCTTAAACTCTTTAGTTGCGTAGTTAGTGAGGTACACTCCCATGCCTCACTTGGTTTTTAGCCGACCCCAATAGCTTAGTGGCGACTCCTTTTTGCAAAATTTTTAAAAATACCTCAACTTCACACGGGGTATGGGCTTAGGAGAGCCCACGCCTAATCATGGGCCATAGACTTGTTCTTTAGGCAATACCCCTAAACCTGTTCCCTCCCCTCGAGAGTAGGTCGCGACATCAATCCTTTACAAATGCTTTAGAGTTCCAAGCTCATTACAAATGCGTTTCCATGAATGTAATCTACCAATCTCTTATAGAAAAATTATTGTTTAAACTATCAACAAATCCTATTTATGTAGATCTGAACAATCACATCTTAGGTCAATTGGGCATGAATCACCCGTAAGACCGGTGAGCTATGACAATGAGCGGTCTATTCAAAAGTATTGAGAGAATAGAGCGATGAGATTAGGATCATTGAAAATACAAATTCTTAAGCAAACACATATACGCATGCTCTTGTCACTTTTTTCTTTCTTCAAATTTTCTTAAGAAAATACCGAAAGCATACTCCCCAATTAACCTAATAATCACTTATACACCATATACATACATAAGTTTTGCCTTTGGTGGACATTTTTCACTTTTACATCAATTATCATTGTGTCTTTATTTACGAAAATGTCATTATCTTTCAACATGTCCATTTCCATATCCTAGCTAATAGCACCAGTGCATAGCACTTAAAATGTTATCTTTTCAAAAATGTCAATTTCCAAATCCTAAATTTTCGCATGTTCACTTCAAGTGCGTGCTGGCAAAATCCCAAATGGGAGAGTGGACAGCACCCGGAAAGTGATCGGATGTTTGAACTTGTCAGTGAAAAAAGGTCAATTTGCATGTATCATCGACAGTGCATGTAGTCCCGCATTCTCGACGTATTCATCACATAGCCATGCGTTGAAGTGTTCCTTCAAAGTCAGATGGTTTCGATAATCAAACCTGCACAATTAGAGTGCTCCTTCTCCATAGCAAAACTGCGAAAATCAATTTTCATTTTTCCTTTGCTTTTCAGCTTTTTATGTTCATATAAGCCACCATTCGCAGATTTCAGAGACCTTGTGCTGATTTTCAATGCACTTGTCGCCCAAGGAAGGTGGGTGCTTTTAAAGAAGAAAAGAAGGCCTAACATGAACGTGTAGAGCACATTAGATAAGCCAGGATGACCTGCCTGGTGACCATGCAATTGTGTGCATCAATCGATGAGAATGGCGATCATAATTGAACCCTCTTGCACGAAGCAGGCAAGTCATTCTTGGCTAACAAACAAGACTCGTCATGTCATGTAAGGCCTCTCTTCCTCACAAAAACATTGCCTCTTGGTGTGTGATGTGATAAAGAAAAAGAACAGGCAAATTTGTATCTTCAAGGAGTTGTTGCTTTTAGAAGGAAGAAGCCTGACATGAAAGATAAGAGACTTTCTGACTAGCCAAGAAGACTGCCTGATACCGGGATGAACTACTCGAACACTCAGTTTAGATCGAATAGAGTGAGTTCGGAGCAGGCAAGTCATCCTTGGCTACCAAATGAGACTCTCATCTTCATGCTAGCCTCTCTTCTTCTTCTCCTACTCAAGTCCAACGCTTCAATCTTTTCCTTGCATTTATATCTCTGTTTATAGCGAATTGAAGCGAATATGAGATCAGATCGAAGCCAATTTATAACTTTGTTAGTGGCGTATTTCGAATGTCAATACTTGTAGGACCTCTTTGAGTCAATTTGCCTCATCCAAATCTTCTCTTTTAAATTTGTCCTTTTTCTCTTTTTTGTTTTTCTTCTGTAAAAGCATGTAACAATAGTTATCATTGTTTTAGAATATCATCGCTATATGGGAAGGCCTACAGGTGTGCAACTGTGCAAAAGAGCCAGTCGAAAATTACGAGAAGATATTGATGGAGGGCTCTTAAGCAGTCATTTATCAGCTTCATCTGTTACATATTCCTTGCGGCAACTTGGGTTGAAGTCAATATTCCGGGGTTTTAGTTCCATTATGTTGATAAATTTGATTCGTACAACTCTTTATCCCATTGCATTTCATGGACCAGCTTGGCAATGAACTATACCAGATGATTTTTTGCCATATTATCCGGAGTAAGATGATTAAATGAGGTCCTTTATGATGCAGTGTTTGAAATAAGAATTTATTTCTTTGTGAGAACCTCTTGCCGACGCTAGATATGAGCGGCTGAAAAATAAAATTGACATTTTCCAAAATAAGGGTACTACTTTGGTCCAAAAAGCAAAGCTAGCCATGCAGCTTTTAGCTCGAATTCAAAGATAATTTGATTTTCTATAATGACAACTTTTATCCTCAACACTGCATAGGTGGCTCTGTTCCCGACCTTCATAATACCTCCACATGGAATGTTTCTGACCTTTCTCCATCAAAAGCAGCACGATAGGATTCTCGACAAGAGTTGAATTCTATTTTAAGCTATCCTTTTAGCGAGAGCATTTTTGGCAAGCAGAATGATAAACGTCCTATACTTCGATTCTTTCTTTTCTTCTTTTGTGTGCGTAGGGGATCCAAATGGCATGGAGACATCAACTTGTGAAAGATGCCCTCCAGGGAAAAACTCTATGACTCTGCCACTAAACAGAGGGTTCTTTTTTCTGTGTTCTGATTGACTTTTCTCACTTGGCTTACGTCTTGCACTTTTCCTTGGACTTGATATTCCATTTGTTGCAGTCTCTCCAAAAAAATTCCCCGATGGGGACCAGTTGACTTACATGTGATGGACCGATAATATGATCATCAATCGACTGGGAATATCATCAAAAGGATAAGAATGCAATGCTTTCTACAGTTGTCACCCTCATTCCCTTCTGAAAATTTTCATTTCTGGAAAGCGCAGAGACATTTCCATGCATAGCTCTGCAAGTGCATCTGAAGTTAAGTTTTTTGAATTGAAGGTCGCCGGAGATATGTACAGCTTCCAAACTGAGAGAGAAATAGAAATGCTTGAAGTACACCTGAGATACTACTTACCCATGCAGAAGAATGATCACATATAGGAACATTAGACTTAATGATTCCTCCATCTCAAAGTGAGAAAATATGTATAGATCTCCAAAGAAGGCATACTAAACTGTGATCCCTAGTGGAAGACGAAAAAGATCTGCAGAGAAGAAACCGAGTGTCAATATTTCACTTCCCTACATACGACAGACGACCCGCGACTGCGTCAAAACTCTTTCAAGTCACTCAAGGGGAGGAGATAATAGCTTGTCGGCAGAAGTGATGGTAAGAGCCAAGCAGCAGGAGAAGCCCAAGTAAGAGAAAACAACGGAAACCAACACTTGGTTCCAGAAGTTGGGTTCCAGAAGTTGCTCGCTCTGTTGCATGGCCAACCCAACCCATCCTTCTCTCCCTGTATTGACCTGCATACCCGATAGCCGTCCCCGCTACACATCCACATATCATCAGCACCATCGTTGCATGCTTCATTAAAATAAATTCACCAGTTGTAGCTCGAAATTAAGTTAAAGAAGCCATATACGAGTGACATTCAATTTATTTCTTTCCTCAAGTCCTCTTAAGTTAAGAATGAGCTTTCCAATATCTAGATGACCAAGTCAATACCACAGAGCCAGTTCGTTAATAACTGGTTCACCTAGACTCTCAGACAAGCGCAGGGTAGGTTCTCAAATAATTTCATTTGAGAGTCCACACCCACCAGAGTAAAATCACGATGGCAAACTCTGATATTATTCTTTGAATTTTATGGAAAGTAGTTAATTTCTTGTCTCGGTGATCTTAAGAAGCACTAAGGATTATGAGGGAGTGAATCTCTATCTTAGTGTTAATGTTGGATGTACCTAAAATATGTAGTTTGATACAAATCTTTACAAATTGAGTCTTGCATTAAGGTTGCATTTGGTAGTCATGATAAAATTCAACTTATCCTATCATGCGCTTGGTGCATGCTCAAAATAAGATAAAGTCGAATATAATGAAGATATAGACCGGATAAAATTATTCTATAGGGAAGACAGGATAAAGGTGGACATGATTTCTAATATTCATAATAGGAAAGTTATTTTTCTCGAATAAAAGACTTCTTAAATTAACAAAACTAAAATTATATTTCAATAAAGATAATATTTGAATTCTAATATAAGAAATTCAAAGTAACAAAAAATGATGATTTAGTTATTTTAATTTTATCTTATTTTTAATTATATATTTGAATTTAATGCTATTTTACAATATAAATTCAATACATAAATATAAATATATATTCATATTTATTACACACTTTAGGTATTTTAGGTATATTAGTACCGTTTAGTATTTAATAAAGTTTTACTATAGAATGATGGAAAGGGAAGAAATAAATAAAAATAAATTAATTAAAAAAGAGGAAAATAAAAAAATACAACTAAAAAAAGTAGGTAACAGTGTTGTGAGAGAATTTTACCATCTCATTTGCAAATTTTTTGATTTATTTATACTAATATACCGTTTATACCAAACAATGTACATGATATGATATCAACATATCCGACTTTATTACTACAATCACTAAACGGTGGAGAAGATATAGCAAAATCCTTGGATTTTATATCATATTTTATCTAGTCCTATCCTTTCGTACAATCAAATGTAGCCTAAGAGTTAATGATTCTGAATAACTAGAAAGGATTATATTTAATGATATTGCGGATGATCTTTATTTGAGGAGATAGTGAAAACGTGAATTTAGCATAAGATTTTCATAGATTACATGAGAGTTTACTTACACATATTTTAAGGGAATGATGTAGTATATTTAGATTATGTAACTGAAATGAAGGGAACATTGGAGGACTAATCGATGGCTAGTGAAAATAAGAGGAATTAAACTTATGCCTTAGTAGATGTTACGATTTCAAATTTTGGGGATATCTCGAGATTAGGTTTTAAGTGTTGAAAAACAAGAAAGAACTTGATGGTGCTAGAGAAATTGTCTTATGGTTAATATTGTTACAAAAAGCAAGCGATCGAAAAATAAATTAGATAAAATTAAAGAAAATAAATCGGATATCATATTTACATGATTCAATTGTAATGGCCTATGTTTACAGGGTGAGCAGTAGTGAATTCTACTATAGATCAAGCGATACAACAAATATTGCACACTAAAGTCACTCAAACACTTTTAGGGGGTGCATGATAAACCAAAATTTATGTTCCAAAAACAAATTTTCTATTCCAGACTTGTTTCTGGAATAGAAATCTGTTTGATAAAATTATTTCATTTTCTATTTCTGAAATTGATTTTTGCTCCAGAAATAGATTTGGAATAGAAATCAGAAGTAAAAATTTTCTACATTTCTATTTCTAGAACATAAATGAAAAATAAGAATTCTTCTCATCATTCGTCCTTGCTACGAACTTGTCATCCATCCGTCGCCGACCACCGCTCCGCGATTTGCCGCTGCTTTGATCGTCAGTTGTCGTCGCCGCCGTTCGCCGATCGCCGGTTGCCAATCACTGGTCACTGGTTGACGGCCACCGGCCGCTACCGCCATCACCGTCCGTTGGCCACCGCCATTTGCCATTCACTTGTCACCATTCGCCGTCCGCCGTCCACCTGCCACCATTTGCCTTCCGTCGTCCACCTACTGTCGTCTGCCGTCCGTCATTTGCCAGCCACTACCATCCATGGTCTGCCAGTCGCCGGCCGCCGCCATCCGAAATGGAAAAATTTTGTGTCATTATCAAACATGTATTTTTACTTAGAAACTCATCTAGAAATAAAAATAGAAAAATATATTTCTCTTCCATAAATTAATTTCTGGCCATGATGATAATCATTTGTGCCCTTAGTGTTTCTCAAGCCTCAATTACATTCAATAGCGCATGCAGTGTTAAGCCTTGCAATTCCTTGCTAAATAATCTCTCAATCTCACAAGGGAATTAAGAAATCTTGAACTTGCAAGATTTAATTTGTTTGAACACTAATTCTTCCAAGATGTAATTGCATGAATGAAATCAATGGAGAAAACCTATGGCAAAGCACTCGCGAAACTGGCGCTTCAAGATCAACTCTTCTTTTTTTTTTTTTTGTCCCAACAAGGGCGCCACTCAATACAATATATATTGTAAGCATGCCTTAGAGAAAAATCAACACCTAATTGGAGAAGGAATCTACTCAACTAGACTTTCCTTCTTTTCGTTGTTCTCTTGATTTCTTCTTCTAACACATTGACCGAGTCAATGTCAAGTTCAAAGTCCCAATAGACTTTTCAATATTAGTCTACAATTCGAGTACAAGTTTGACAATATATTTTCTTCTCTATCTTGCTTGGCTGACTCCAACACTAAAATGATTTTCATTTTTAACTTTATTTGCAATTCAATTGGATCAAGTATGTTTAATGGCTCAAACTCGAGACAATTTTAACAATCTCCACCCTAGCTCAATGTTTGAGCCAAGTCACAATCACTTCGCAAAAATTCAAACTTTGCTGTTACACTTTCATAACCCCTAATGGGCTTAATTGTCACAGTCATATTTCAAGTGCAAGCTTTGCTTGAACTTTGCCAAAACTAAGGATCTCATTTGAAGATTAATTCTACGTGCACCTTTAACTACTATGCAAGGATTTTCTCATTGGACCTCCTTAATTGCTGATAAAGCAAAATCATTATTGCATTCATATTTGTCGGGAGTGTTGGAAAAAACTCCTTTGATGTTTTGAAGTTGACAAAACTTATCCAAGGTCTATTATGAAGATTTCTAGACTTCTATGTCAAAGTCTGAAGACTACCAGACTTTAGTGTCAAAGTCCGTTCTACATCAGAAGTCTGCCCACTCTGACAAATTCCATACTGAACGCAAGTGAAGAATGAAGACTTATCCAAATGAGGGGTCATCTTTCTATCTTCAAGAGTTCAGTTCGTACAGGTTATATATGGCCTTATGGATGGAAATATTGCCTACGAGATTGATTATCTTTATTGAAATCAATTTAGATACATCAAATCCTTTCGGATAGCAAGTAAATTTGGAAACAATTTACTTATGGAAACCAAGTTCCTAATTGTATGGGCGAACATGATTGATGGACTTTCATTACAATTTTCAAAGGGCTCGAGATCTCCTTGATTGATTCTGTCCAACAGGTTAATTGGAAGAATTCCTTTTGAAAGTGCCAACGGTCAAGAAGGCATGAAGGAATATTTAAGGATGACTCTCCAGTCATTTGATAGAGTGCATGAAAGAGAAATTCCAAAGTCTGAAGCTTCCCATTTTTCTTGATATTTCTTACATTGAGCTCAAAAGTTGTACTGAAAAGAGAGAAGGACTTATAATGTGACTTCATGAGAAAACAGTAGAGACTCTTCACTGTGAAGTCGAGATCCAAGATTGTAAGTTGATTCATAGTGGAAACTAGCCAAGAGGCTGTCAGCATGGGAGAGTAGAGGTAGGCTTGATCTAAGCCGAACCACTATAAATTATGTGTTCTTATTCTCTTCCCCGAACTCCTTTATTTTGTTTGTAGTTCTATTTAACTACTAAAGTCTGAACTCGCTAAAAGTCTGTTGTTCTTTAGACTTAGTTTCAAAAGAAAAATATTTTTACTATTCTTTACGAAAATTTCTCTTCACACCTATTCACCCTCCTCTAGGTGTTCATATTAGCACTTCCAATTGGTATCAAAGCCTGTGTGCTTAATTATTGAAGTGTTTTACTTCTAAGCTAAAGATCTTCTATGGCTATTCACCCTCCTCTAGGTGTTCATACTAGCACTTTCAATTGGTATTAGAGCCTGTGTGCTTAATTATTGAAGTGTTTTACTTCTAAGCTAAAGATCTTATATGGCTAGTATTTTGGCTCAAAGACTGGTTGAAGGTCAGAGTAACACCAGACCTCCTTACTTCGATGGAAAGGAGTACAATGTATGGAAGAACAAGATGAAGGCTTTTCTTTGATTAAGAGATCCCCTTGAGTGGGATGTTGAAAAATGGATTAATCCTAAAGCAACATCAACCTCAGATAGAGGGAAAGAAGTTGTTGATGCTGACGAGACAACACAAGCTGAAATTACCAAGAGACAAGCTTTTGATGCAAAAGCTATCTACTCTTTATATTGTGCCTTATCTCTTACTGAATATAATCGAATTTCTTTTTGTGAAACAACAAAGGAAGGTTGGGACAGATTACATGTTACCTACGAAGGGACTAACCGTGTGAAGGAAACCAAAATAAACATTCTGCTCGGACAATATGAAGCCTTTAGAATGAAGCTTGAAGAATCTATTATTGATATGTTCAGTCGCTTTATAGAGATTGTAAATGGCGAGGCATATCAAGGTCAGCCAATCTCAGGACCAATGAAAGTCAACAAACTGCTATGTGGGCTTTTGAAAGAGTGGAATCATGTGAAGACTTCAATTAGAGAAACTCAAAGGATCATGCCTCTATCAATTGATGAATTGATAGGCACACTTCAATCATACGAAGTGGAGCAAATAAATGATGAAGAAGATCCTAAAGGTAAGAAGTCAATTGCTTTAAAGTCTAATATTGATTTTGATGATACAGATACATATGATGATATGGACGATAAAAGTTGGTGCTTATGATCAAGAAATTCAAAAAGCTAAATAGAAAGGGAAGAAGATTCAGCTAGAAGAAGCAGAGCACGCAGAATTTCCAAAAAAACCAACAGAGGACAATGAATCTAGCAATGATGTTATATATTTCGAATGTAAGAAAAAATGGGCATATCAGACCTAACTGTCCTCTGTTGAAGAAGAAGAAAGGAAAAACTGAGAAGTACAAAAAATCTCTCAAAGTTGAAACTTGGAGTGACATTGAGTGTGAGGAAAGTGAAGCAGAATATGCCAACATATGTCTGATGGCTCATTCAGAATTAGACATAGAATAGAAACAGACTCTGATTCAGATTCAAATAAAGAAATTGAGGATAGTGATTTAAAAATTCCTATCAAAGTCTCTAAATACATAGATGAACTTTGTCTCGGTCTTAAATCCTCTCTTAAAAGGATTTCTGAACTAAAAAGGGAGAATTCTAAGCTCAGGCAACAAGAAGTTTTTTGGAAAGAAAAATTTGAAAGTCTGAAAACAAGTTTTGATAATTTGAAAGAAAATTCTGATTTTATTTCAAAGGAAAATACTATCTTGAAAAATGATATTTCAAATATGACAAAAAGATTTTCAAAAGGATCTGAGAAATTGGAGAAAATTCTTTCAGCTCAAGTACTATAATTTAATAAATCTGATTTGGGTATGACTTCAAAAACTGTTCCATCAATTGATTTTTCCAAAGTAAAAGAAAGAATTAAACAAAGACCCACAAAGACGTTTTACAGAAATTATTTTCCAAAAGTTTTTATAAAACCTGTTGGCCGCAGTGCACTCAGATGTTCAAAGTGTAACAATTCAGAACATTTCGAAAAAGAATGTCCCAAGGTTTGGAAACTAGTTACTAGTTAAGAAGGACTAGGCTAAGATTTTTTTAATACTAACACTCCTAGACTCAAGAAAATCTAGGTACCAAAGAAAATTTGAGTTTTTCTTTTGATTACAGGTCACTATTAAAAACAAAGATCAAATGGTATTTGGATAGTGGTTGTTGAGGCATATGACAGGAGACTCAAGCTGCTTCATAAAGCTTGTTAGACTAAATGGAGGAAAAGTTTATTTTGGTGAAAACAACAAAGGAAAATTTGTAGGATGTGGAACTGTGAAAATTTGAAGCCTGACTTTCAACAATGTTTCCTTGGTGGAAGGTTTGAACTACAATCTACTGAGCATAAGTCAGCTTTGCGATACTGGTTTCAGAATAAACTTCTAAGAAGGCATTTGTTCTGGAATGAGTCAAGACTTCTCTCAATCCTTTACTAATCAAAGGCATGGAAACATATACATTCTGGATGTAAACCCAGAAAGTTCTCAGTGCCTTATTTCTATTCAAGATTAAGCAAGTCTGTGGCATCGCAACCTTGATCATGTTAATATGAAATAGATTGCCAAAATATCTTCTAAGAAGCTTGTTCGAGGACTTCCTTTCTTCCCAAGACACAGGGAGTTATGCACTCCCTATGTCATGGGAAAACAAGTCAAAAGTTCATTTAAACCTATGAATCAAGTCTCTACTAATCGAGCTTTGCAACTTCTCCATATGGACCATTTTGGACCAACCAAAATTCAGAGTATTGGTGGAAAGAAATATTGCCTAGTAATTGTGGATGATTACTCTCGCTTTACTTGGGTATACTTTTTGGCAAGTAAGTCTGAAGCCTTATCTTTTTCTTGAAGTTTGCGAAGAAGGTTCAGAATGAAAAGGGTTATGCTATTTCAAGCATACGAACTGACCATGGAGGTGAGTTTGAAAATCAAGACTTTGCTAAGTTTTGTGATGAATCTTGTTTTTAGTATGTTTTCTCTTCCTCATACACTCCAAAACAAAATGAGGTTGTGGAAAGTAAGAATAGATCGTTATAGGAGATGGCCAAAACTCTCTTGATAGAGAGCAAGATATCATTTGGATTTTAGGTAGAAGCAGTCTCCACTACTTGCTATATTATTAACAGAGTATTCTTGAGGCCTATCATAGAGAAAACTCCTTATGAAGTATATAAAGGAAAGATGCCTATTGTTTCCTACATTCATGTCTTTGGCTGTAAATGTTTTATTCTGAAGGATGCAAATGATCTATCTAGAAAATTCGAGGAGAAATTGGACGAAGGAATCTGCCTTGGCTATTCGACTTCAAGCAAAGCTTACAGAGTCTTTAAAAAGAAGACTCAATCCATAGAAGAATCTACGAACGTCAAGTTTCAAGAGTAAATGCAGAATCAACCAGATCAGACTCAACTTGAAGAATCTGAACCCGTTCCAAACTTTACAAAGTCTACTTCCCCCGAGGAGGTTCAGACTTTTGGAGAACAACAAAAAGTAGATCTAGAAGATTCAACTGAAGTAGAGGATCAACAAACTTTCAAACCAAATAGCAATTGGAAGCACAAGTCAAGTCATCCCAAAGAACTCATCATTGGCAGCATTGATAAAGGAATTTGCACCAGATCCAAAAGAAGAGGAGAGTCTAGTGCCCTAGCACTTGTCTCTAAGATAAAACCAAAAAGTGTAGAAGAAGCCTTGTATGATGAAAGTTGAATAGAAGCTATGCCAGAAGAACTTAGACAATTCAACATCAATGATGTATGAGAGCTGATTCCAAAACCTAAAGGCAAATCCATGATTGGTATGAAGTGGGTTTTCAAGAACAAAATGGATGAGAAAGGCAAAGTGATTAGAAACAAAGCAAGATTCATGGCGAAATGATATATACAGGAAGAAGGGATAGACTATGATAAGAGATATGCACTAGTAGCGAGGTTAGAAGCAATTAGATTATTACTTGCTTTTTTTTGTTATAAAAATTTCAGGCTATTCTAGATGGATGTCAAAAGTGCCTTCCTAAATGGGTTCATACAAGAAGAAGTTTATGTAGAACAACCACCATGATTTGAAGATCCAAGAAAGCCAGACTTAGTCTACAGACTGAAAAAGGTGTTGTATGGACTGAAGCAAGTACCTCGAGCCTAGTATGAAAGGTTGAGTAAGTTTCTAACTCAAAATGGTTTTGAAAAAGGAAAAATTGATACTACTCTTTTTATAAAAAGAGAAGGGAAAAACCTTCTGCCGGTATAAATTATGTAGATGATATTATTTTTGGTTTTCGTAACGAAAGTCTCCGTAAGAAGTTTTCAAGATCTATGCAAGATGAGTTCGAGATAAGCATGATGGTTGAGTTAACCTTTTTTTTGGGATTGCAAGTCAGACAATCAAAGAAAGGTATATTCATTCACCAAGAAAAATATGCAAGAGATCTCATCAAGAAATTTGGGTTGAAAAATTGCAAGAAGATAGAGACACCAATGTCGAGCTCTTCGAAATTGGATAAGGATGAAGGAAGGAAGAAAGTAGATCAGAATCTATACAGAAGCATGATCAGCTCTCTTCTTTATCTAACTACTTCTAGACCTGACATTTTATTTAGTGTTTGCATCTGTGCTAAATTTCAGTCTGATCCTAGAGAATCTCCCTTAAGTGCTGTAAAACGCATCATCAAATATGTTGTGACTTCTCCAAAGTTGGGTCTATGGTATCCAAAAGAATGAGACTTTACCATTTTTGGATACTCAAACGCTAATTTAGCATATTGTAAAGTCGATAGAAAGAGTACATCTAGCACTTGTCAACTGTTGGGAAATATGTTGGTAGCTTGGTTTTCAAGAAAGCAAAGTATTGTAGCTTTATCAACAGCAGAAGCAGAGTATGTTACTCTTGGGAGTTGTTGCTTTCAAATCCTATGCATAAGAAAACAACTAAGAGACTTTGGAATTGAAGAATCATGCACTGAGATCATATGCGACAACACCAGTGCTATTAATCTTACAAAGAACCCAATTCTTCATTCAAGGGTGAAGCATATAGAGATTCGACATCATTTCATAAAGGATCATGTTCAAAATTGGGAAATTATGATTCAGTTCATTGATTCGAAGAATCAGCTGGCAGACATCTTTAGGAAGCCCCTGGATAAAAATTTATTTGAGTATATTTGCACCAAATTGAATATTATATCTCCTATTATTTAAAGTTTGAAGTTAATCAGACTCGGAATTTCTAGATGCTACTTCAGTATGAGAATGTCTCGAATCTAGGTATTTTAATTTTTGGTATGAAAAGGTATAATTATCTAAATTGTCGCTTGCCTAATTTATTTTTAGAAATAATTATTTTTTGATAATTTTTGAAGTTACCTTTTTAAAATTGTTTTGAAAAGGCATTTTATTGTGATGCTTCAAATACCCCCTTTCAGTTTTTTCATATACCATCGAGCATTTCTTTCGAACACATCGTTTCAAAATTCTAAAATATAGACTCTCTTCTCTGACTTTTACTCTCAAGATTTCTCTATAAGTTTTCATCTTTTCTATACTCGAACTCATTTTCAAAATCCTCCGAGACTACAAACATGTCTTACCAAAGGAAATCCTCCAAGACTACTCAAATTTGTCTTTTCTTGACCAAAATCAAATCCAGTTAACTGTGACTGATAAATCCTATGTGGTGGATGTTGACACACTGGCAGACATTCTTGGGGTGGAAAGGAGTGGTTTTCAACAGATCAGTGTCTCCGTAGGACAAGCCACCAAATTTCTTGTCAGGGACAGATTACCAGAAGAAGGCATCACTTATTCTAGACTGTCAGTCTCAAATGTTCTGTCGCACAAAGTTGTCATTAATTGCATCAGACCAAAGGCTGCATCAAAAACAGATGTTTTCAAATTCGAAGCAAGACTCATGTTTGCTATCTACAATGAGGTGAGATTTTCACTCCCTCATACTATCCCGATGCACATGTACAAGACATTTATAAAGGATGAAGGACAATTGCCTTATTCTGGCTGGTTACACAGTTGTTTAGACATTTTAGATCCAGTTTCCCACCTCTTTTTGCTCACGAACTGTTGCTCCTACGGTAATAGGACTGAAGATGATTTCGAAGATGAGGTTGAAGGATCTTAACAAAGCTATTGAGCACTTGAAGGAGGAGTCCTCAAGCAAAACCAAGGAAGATTATGCTGGAAGAAAGAGAAAAGGCAAGGAAGTTATGAAAGAACCTATAAAGAAGAGAAGATCACTCATCTTGCAAGACGAAGAGGATGAAGATGATCTTACAATTTCTGCAATTGCCTTAAAGAATCTTCAACGTTTTGTTGGTTTTGAGCAACCAAAGGAAAATGAAGAAGGAAACAGAGAAGAAATAGAGCAAGAAGAAGCAGAAGAAATAGAGAAGGAAGAAGTGAAAAGAGAAGAAGGAACAAGGGCTGAAGAAGAAGAAGAAGGTCATTCTAGAAAGAAGGGTGATGATGACTCTTATGCAGAGACAGTTACAATCACATTGTCTGAAGATTTAAAAGCAACTAGGAGTGGATCAGTAGGAGTACGAACAAAGGAAGAACATCACTCTCGTTCTGAAAACAAGAAGACACAAGAAGAAGGAATCCCTTCTCCACCTGTATGTATCGAAATAGGGGGAGCTGTTGAGAAAACAGGGACTTATTCTCCACATTTTGTGAGTGATGGCATCAGTCGATCTCTTGCAAACCCAGAAGATGTCTATGCTTCTCAATTTCTTGAAGTTGACATTGAAGAATCTACTCTGAGTCATGGGGCTAGACAAGTTGAAGTTCCCTATATCTTAACTCTCCTCGAATTCAATTCCCTGAAGCTAGTGCGCAGACTGAACCGAATGGTGACTATCCAAGGATGATAGAACTCCTTTTGGAGGTAAAAGCTCTACAATACGCTATGGAGATCGAGATACAAAAACTTCATACTGCCTTGAGATCCTCTTTTGATTTTACACTAGAAAGATACAGTCTTTAGACATAGATACAAACTTTGAATTAGCAAGTCTCTCAGACTGTGGCAAAAAATGATCAAACTGTTCAGATTCTTAAGAATGTTCAGAGTCAAGTCGAGAATGTTCATCGCCAGTGGCCGAAGGTTGAAGGGGTAGTGTAGTCTATGGGGGATTTCCAACTAGTTCGAGTTCCTCGACAACCTTGATTCCATTTATCTTTTTTCCATTTTGACTTTCTCCACTTTTTGCTGTTGACAAAAAGGGGGAGAGTATGCAAATTTGAAATTTTCAACTTAACTGTTTGCAGATTTGATTTGAGTTTGTTTGATGTTTTTGAACACTTATATTCTGCATCGATCTTTGTGGTAGTGATGTTTATGGATGTGGATGTTTAAATCTTAATATTTGTCTAATTTTTTTCAAGATTAACATGTTTTATGTGGTAGTAGAATCGTTGCTATCCAGGTCCTTAATAAATTGCTTTTATAAGATACCATGTACTGCTAAGAGTTGTTTTACAGGGTATAAATCTTCAAATCTTTAGGGAAGTTTTGTCACCATAAAAAATGGGGAGATTGTTGGAGAAAACTACTTTGATGTTTTGAAGTTGACAAAACTCATCCAAAGTCTACTTTGAAGATTTCCAGACTTCTGTGTCAAAGTCTAAATATTGCCAGACTTTAGTGTCAAAGTCCGTTCTACATCAGAAGTCTGCCCACTCTGACAAATTCTAGACTAAATGCAAGTGAAGAATGAAGACTTATCTAGAAGAGGGATCATCTTTCTTTCTTTAAGAGTTCGGTTTGTACAAGTTATATATGGCCTTCTGGACGAAAATATTGCCTGCGAGATTGATTATCTTTATTGAAATCAATTTAGATACATCAAATCTTTTGGATAGCAAGTAAATTTGGAAATAATCTACTTATGGAAACCAAGATCCTAATTGTATGGGCGAACATGATTGACGGGCTTTCATCACAATCTTCAAACGGCTCGAGATCTTCTTGATTGATTCTATCCAACGGGTTGATTGGAAGAATTCCTTTTCAAAGTGCCAACAGTCGAGAAGGCACGAATGAGTATTTAAGGAGGACTCTCTAGTCATTCAATAGAGTGCATGAAAGAGAAATTCCAAAGTCTGAAGCTTCCAATTTTTCTTGATATTTCTTACACTGAGCTCAAAAGTTGTACTCAAAAGAGAGAAAGACTTAGAGTGTGACTTCGTGAGAAAATAGTAGAGACTCTTCACTGTGAAATCGAGATTGCAAGATTGTAAATTCTCTTTTGATTCAAATGGAAAGTAGCCAGGAGGTTGTCAGCATGGGAGAGTGGACGTAGACTTGATCTAAGCCGAACCACTATAAATTCTTTGTTCTTATTCTCTTCCTTGAACTCATTTATTTTGTTTGTAATTCTATTTAACTACTTAAGTTTGAATTTGTTCAAAGTCTGCTGTTCTTCAGACTCAATTTCAAAAGAAAAATATTTCTACTGTTCTTTGGAAAAAAATTTCTTCACACCTATTCACCCCCTTTAAGTGTTCATACTAGCACTTTCAAGGAGATCGAATACCTACATTGTCAATATCATCAATTACAACAAACGTTGGCTCTATAGGCTCCACCTCACTACAAGTACCATTCGTGTTGATTACTTCATTAATATTCCTACCCGCTATCTTAGGAGTTTCTAGTTATAACTCCCTCTCAAGCTAAACACCATTTATATCCATATAAATACTGCTATAATCACTCCTAGCTAAAAGCACCGGAGACTTACCAAACGTAACTTTCTTTGTGAGGTGAATTTAATTTTGGGCACCACAATCAATAACCCTGCTCACCTTGTGCATAATCTAGGAACATGCACTTTTGTACCCTTGCATCGACCTTACCATCACTAGCTCAAACATAACACAAGCAAGCAAATATTTAAAAAATAGAATAATTAGCATTGTTACCTAACCACACTTTTTTGGGAGTTTGACATCAAATCGCAGTTGATGAGGATCTATTTATCAGGTAGCTCGCAGTACTAAGCGCATCTACCATAAATCTCATAGCCAAACTAGCACTAGAGAGCATTTTATGGGCCGTCTCTAGTAAAGTTTTGCTCATCAATTCTATAATGTGTTGTGGTTCATTGGTATTAGTAGGGTATTTCATTATACTTTCCTTCATGCAGAATTTATTTAATAGCTTCAATGCTAATTTGCACCTACTTGATCATTTTACCAGTCTCATTTTTTATGAAAGCTCTTAACTGCCTAATACTGACAACAACATCAAACTTGTGCCTAAGCACAAACACCCACGTCTTCATCAAGTAGTTATCAACAATCATTAGCATATAGCTAGCACTTTTCATTGAAGAAAATCACGATAACTTGCAAACATTCAAGTGAATTAACTCTACAATTTCCGTTGTTTCTTTGATAGTTGTATTGAATTGCACTTTCCGTCATTAATCTAAATCACAGCACATGCATACATTAAGTTCGTTAGCCACATAACCACATAGTGGATTTCCTTCTCTTATAACCTTTAGGCTTCTCTGGCTAATGTGCCCTAAATGCATATGCCGCTATTCAGAATCTCAAATAGATGTATTCAACATCTCTACGGCAAAATCTGTCATTGTCTCACCTTGAAGCTTTTACAAGCCACTGTGCTTGTTTCCTTTCATTATTACCAAAGTAGCTTGAACAACTTTTAGAATTCCACATTCTGAAATATATCGATACCCAACTGATTTAGGACACTCAAGAAAATTAAGTTCTTCAACTCTAGAACATGTCTCACTCCAGCTAATGTCCCCAACTATGACAACATGATTCTAACATTACTAATGTTGACAACATCACATTCAGCATTGTTCCCCAACTATACTTTGATACTATCCGTGCACTGATAAGTAATAAACCAAATTCTATTTGGTGTCGTATGAAAAGAACAATCAGAATTCATAATACATTCATTAAATGATGAATAATTAGTGATAGACAAGACAAAATCAGCATTATCCGAATTATTACAGCTATAGTTACAATATTATCTGCAAAATCAACTACGATTCATTTACCCTTCTCGTTCTTCAACTTAAGGCAATTCATTTATAGATGTCCTCCCTTGCCACAGCTCTAATAGATAGCACCACCAATTCTAGACTGACTACATCTGTTCATGTTTATAGTACTTATACTAATACATGTATTAGTTCTTAATCTATTTTCACCTACTAAAACAATAGATATAGGTTCGTCAGATTCTCTTCTACGAATATCCTCACTTAAAATTAAATCTGTAACCCTATCAAATGTCAAGCTTGTTGACTCAGATGAATTACTAATAGTAGTAACAATAGTATTCTAACTATCAAACAATGAGGATAATAGAATCAAAGCATGTACCCTATCTTCAAAGTTAATCTCAACTAAACTCAATTGATTAATAATCACATTGAACTCATTAATATGATTTGCAACCGACACACCTTCTCTCATCTTTAAATTAAACAAATATCACATTAAATAGACCTTATTGATCATAGGGGGCTTTCCATACATATTCAACTGGCTTTCATCAAATTAGTAGTGGTTTTTTCCTTCATGATGTTAAACACAATGTTATAAGCCAACGTCGGCCGAATAACACCCATAGCTCGTTTATCAAGCAAATCCCAATCAGTTTGCTTAGTCTTTGGCTTCTCTCCAAACAGGGGTAAGTGCAGTTTCATCTGATAAAGATAATCTTTAATCTATATCTTCTAGAAACTAAAATCATTCCCATCAAATCTGTCGATTCTCACTTTTCCTTCTTCTATTGTCATTGATTCCCTTCAATTTAGCCAAGTCTTGCTTTGACAACAATTGTTGTGGAAAGTGAGCGATCGAACAATAAAATAGACAAATAAAAATAAATCGGACATTGGATTTACGTGGTTCGATTGTAGTAACCTCTATCCACAGGGGGAGCAACAGCGAATTCGATTATAAATCAAACAATACAATTGAGATTAGACGCTCGAGTCACTTATACACTCTCAATGTTCCCCAAGCCCCAATTATATTTAATAACGCACGTAGTATTTAGCCTCGCAATTCTTTACTAAATAATCTCTCAATCTCACGAATGAATTAAAAATCTTGAACTTGTAAGATTTAATTGGCTTAAACACTAATTCTGGATGTAATTGCACGAATGAAATTAACGGAGAAAATCTAGAGCCAAGCACTCGCAAAACCAGTGCTTCAAGATCAACTCTTTTTTTTTTTTTTTTTTCAACAACGATGTTGCTCAATGCAATATATATTGCAAGCACACCCTAAAGAAAAACCAACGCCTAGTTGGAGAAGGAAACTAACTCAATTGGACTTTCCTTCTTTTCATTGTTTTATTGATTTCTTCTTCTGACACATTGACCAAGTCAAGGTCAAATTTAAAGTCCCAGTGGACTTTCCAATACTAGTCTAAAGAACAATCCGAATACAGGTCTGACAATATATTTTCTTCTCTATTTTGCTTGGCCGATTCCAACACTAACATGATTTTTGTATTTAACTTTATTTACAATTCAATTCAGATCAAGTACATTCAATGGCTCAAACTCAAGACATAGTTTTTGACAAATATGTTAATTGATAATCGCTTAAAGATATTAGAGAGAATTTAGGAATGTGGCATCCTAAAATCTCGTGACAACCTCTAGAGTGCCATGAACCCTAATTAAGTAATGGAAGTGCCGTTTGATTTTGTATTAGCCGTTGAGTTAATGAGTTTCAATTAATTTAAGGCCGAGCATTGTAAGGGATGATTGTTTTGAATGGAAATGTGTCTTCAAGTGACCCAAGGATTTATTAAAGTGCAAATTGATATAGAAATCTTATTCTTGGTGGTGCACTTTATAAGTAGAATTTTATTGATTTAAATTATAAAGTTTTGTGGGCTTATAAGTTGAAATTAGGAGTTTATTTAAATAAGGGTTAAATGGAATAGGAATAGGAGAGGGTGGGCTGATTTTTAGGCCCAAAGACCATCCAACCAGCCCACGCCAGCCCCCTATTCGACCGGCCCATGAAGGCCCAAGACCGGCCCAAAAACTGAAGCCCATTAACCTTGCATGAGAGAATTGACAAGTGGCATGGAGGTTGAGCCAAGTGTGGCTGCCCCCATTGGCTCCTTTGGGTGGCTGCGTGCAATCAAATCATTGAAGGGGAGGAAAGAAAGGGATGGAGAGCTTGAGAGGGGGAGGGGCGTCTAAAGAAAAAAGAGAGAAAGAGAGGAAGAGAGAAAGAGAGGAAGAGAGGAAGAGGAGATGCCGTCGAGCCTGCCTAGTCCCGCCGTCGTTCTTGCTGTGTTTTCCTTCGAATTTGAGGCAAGTGAAGTCCTAAAACCTATTCTTTGCATTGCTGTGTGTATGTGTAGTAGATGGTAAGTCTTGGTTGTGGTAGATGGGATGAAATTTCGGAGTTATGGAGGGAGATTCGTTGGTCATGCATGCTGTTTCTGGAAAAACCAGTTTGACCATTCCTGAGTTTGTGTGTTGCATATAACTTTTTAGTCGGAATATTGTTTTGATTTCTTCATGAAAGTTGTAGAGAACACCTTGAAGAACAACATACTAAAATTTGAGGCAAAACGAACAATAAATGGTTAGTAAAATGATTATTCTTTGGAGAGACTGGATCTGGAATTTGTCATGATGACCTTCAATGGTTTCGTGGTCTGTAAAGTAACTTTCTTGTCGTGACATCCTGAGGTTTAACATATAAAAAATTTAGAGAAAAAAAACAAGAATAGGTAGGTGAAATCGTGGTCCTTTGGAGATGGTTAGATCTGGAAATTTCGGTACTAGGAACAGAGATTTTAACCGACCATATTTAATTATCTAGGAAGAATTTGACTTCGATGTATTCATGAAGTATCTACCTTATGTTCTTGTCTCACACATATTCGAATTTCATAAATTTTGAGGTTCATTTGGGTATTTAATCGAAAATGTTTCTAAAACTGTGCAATCTGATGTGTTTGGACTTTGTAAGTTGCAATGCATGGACTACATCGTTTTATATGAGGTTCTTTTGAAATATCTCTCTTCATGTATTCCCTACAACATATTCAAATTTCGTAATTTTTGAAGCTCATCTACCTATTTAACCAAAAATGTTTCAAAAACTGTACAAGTTGAACTGTTAGAATAGTAGTGCTGTGATGCATGGTATATACCGAATTATATAGGGATCTTTTGGTGTAGTGTTCTTCATGAAGTATCTTCCTTTATGTCTTGACTATCACGTGTTCGAATTTCATAATTTTTTAATGTCATTTGGGTATTTAATGAAAATTTTTTCTAAAACCGTGCTAGCTGGATTGTGCAAATTTCAAAAGCTGTGATGCATGGACTATCCTGTTTTGTATGAAAATTATGGTGGTGCTGTGTTCTTCATGAGATGAATGCCCTTAGAGTTTGTCTATGATGTACTAAATTCTTAGAAATTATTAGAGACAATTACTAAATTTTAGGAAATGTAAATTAAAAAGAATGCATTATGTTTTCTAAAATAATAGTAATTGATATTGCTGCATATGTGATGATATATGGCATCACATATACAATCAAAAGCTGATATTAACTTGGTTGTCATCACATCATGTGCCATGTTAATATTGGGACACAATTGTGAACATGAATTGTGATAAATGAGGATGCCATCGGAGGTGTGAGCCGACGATGCCCCGGGAGTGTCAGGATGCCCGGGATGTGGGGGTGTTGGATGCCCGATGGCCTGGTGGTGTAATTCCGGAGGGTCCTCAGGAGTTTCGAAATGCCCGGTGGTATACGGTACGTAATTCCAGGGGGAATGCCTGGTGGTATATCGGTACGTAATCCCGGAAGCCCCGGAGGTGTGTGCTGGGGGGATACCTCGTGATGCTAGTTGGGATGCGAGATGCCCGGAATGTGGGGGTGCCGGATGCCCAGAGGTGTGTGCCGAAGGTTCCTTGCGATGCCAGGTTGGGTGCGAGTGATAAATTGTGGGATGCAAACATTGGTCCCTGGGAAGAAAAAATTGATGAGATCCTTGTGAAAGATAAGAATTGAAAGTGAATCATGTGCATGGGCGTATGCATATGGCATGATACATGATCTGCTTATGAAAGTAAATTGATGCTATTTGATATTGAAAATGCGATCATGAAGGTATGAATGGATCTCATGGTAATGTATGCTTGATAGCATGGATGATATGAATCATGATGGTATATGCACATATGGCATGGAGACATATGCATGAATGCTTGATGATAAGTGCATGGTGATATATGCACATATGGCATGGTGATATATGCATGAATGCTTGATGATAAATGCATGGTGATATATGTATGGCTGCAAAGTAAGGTATGCTTAAATGCATAAATGATATGTGCTTTGTTTATGATACATTGATTGTTCTATTTGACACATTGAGTAGTTTGGTGGATCTTTACTGCTGAGTGGTTGTACTCACCCCTTTTGGGGATTAACATTTCAGACTAGATAAGATACCCCTGCTGCCACTATCACCGGTAGATGGATCAAGTGGTTGGATATGACAGCGAGGAGGAGGATAGTAAAGGAATGAACTTTTCGATGGACATCTTTTGAAGTATAGCCAAGTATAGAAGACTACGGCATTTTGATGTACCGATGAATGATGTCCATATGGTTTAAGTAAATAAAAGTGTTTGACTTTTACCTATAAATGTTTAGTATGTGTGCATCGTTTTCTGAATATAGGGAAGTGAGTTGTTGAATGTGCTTCCGTATATGAACTGCACAAGAGACCGATCTAAGAGATGTAAACCCCCATGGTTGTATGGACCTGCTGCAAAAGAAATGGTATCAGAGTGACATGTTATTAGGGAAAGTGAAAGGTAAGCGAACTGTGGCGACCCTAACGAATCGGGGGCCATCGAGGGGTGTCACAAGGAATTGATTTTTAGAGTTGGCAAAACCTAGATCACTTGAATAATTATTGCCATGGTGCTGTCCTTTTGGGCTAAGACAAATTATAATGATTGAACCCCTGTGACTTTGCTTGAAGATAGCATTGTAGAAGTGGAAAAGACTAAGCAATGGTTTTGAAATTAGTAAGTAGTTTTAGAGTCTACAAAAGCTAATTTTTTAGAAGTGGGTGAACCATTTTGAGGATTTGGTGGGGAAAAGCTATGACATCCTAATATTTCTTCATTTCTTAATGTCAAGAAGGATATTAAGAAAGGCTCGCGCTATTTCCATCCTTTATTGGCTCTTAACACCTATTTTCATGTTAAATTGACTATATTATCCTTTGTGGGTCCCACTCTTGATTTAAGATTATTTCTTATTGTTTTGTTCTTCTTTTTCTTTTGTTTCATTCTTTCTAGAGATGAAATTACCCATACTACTCTCAAACAACATTCATTAAAATGTGGGGCCAACTCTTGATTTAAAATTGTCGCTTGCATTCCTTTCTTCTTGTTTAGTTTTTCCCCAAAAAATGAATTTGTATATAGCTGATAATTATTTGACAAAAAAAAGCTAATTATTTGGTTTATAGTTATATATTATTATTTAAAAAAAAAAAATAGCCTAACCCAATTAAGATTGAAAAAAACCATCAACCAATTTCAGTATGCGTTTTTTTTTTTTTAATTTTAAATTTTGTATGTGTCATTGTGTTGTAGATAGTGTATTTTAACTACTCAACTTTCATTTTATTCAACGAATCTAATTGTGAAAATTTTAATTATTTATTGTGCAATGCATTAGGCATTTTACATGACCCTAATACATTTTTCTATTTATAGCAATAAACTTCAAGAGGATAGTCAATAAAATGAGATCCAATTTTCTTCTCTGACTTGCTATAGAATGTCGATCACGATAACTACCTCCCCTCTCACAACCAAAAAGAACAAAATTTTCTCTCCTTGACTTTTTTTTTTTTTTTTTATAGAGACAACATAATCTTGAGCAAGAAGATGCATCCACACACTAATCAAAAGATCCTCTGGCATTAAAAAAAATTACCTAGTAAAGTTTCAAATGAATTTGTAGACTCGATGCATTTAAGCAAGAAGATGCATCCACACACTAATCAAAAGATTCTCCTATCACAGTTTCATCATCAATAGATACATTTAAGCAAAAAATGATACTGTCTTCCACCTGCATTACAAAAAAATAGTGCAAATGAAAGATGAGTTAATTGTGTATAATATATACATCAACCACAATATCAAAGTCAAGATTCACGATCAAGAGGATAATCTATGGAAATAAAGTAGAGGTGAGCATGGTCCAGGTTGGGCCAGTCCACCCCCTAACCCTAGGATCAACCCACATAGTGTTGGTCCTAAATTTTTGGGATCGAGGATCGACCCTATTGAGCTTGGGACCAAGGAACGGACCGACCAAATGGGTTTGGTCCAGTTCCAAGGTTAGCCCAAGATCAACCGATAATTTCTTATATCATTTTTGTACTCCTTTAAAAAGCGATTGAGGACCAGACTAGTCCAATGGGTTTGGTCCGGTTTCAAGGTCAACCCAGGACCAACCAATAATTTTTTATTTCATTTTTTTATATTCCTTGAAAGGGCAATCGAGGACCATACCGACCCAATGGATTCAATGATGAGCAAGGTTAGCTAAGAAAGGCAAACGGTGAGGGTTAAGTGGGGTGAGTGTCAAACAGAATGAGCATCGAATGTCGAGGGAGCAACAAACCAAGTGAGCATTAAGCAATGAGCAGCATGAGTGACCTAAAGCGAGTGAGGCAAGTGTCGAGTGTCAAGTAGAGAAGTTGTTTCTTTCGATTTTGGCCAATTGAAGACTAAGTGGACAAATAAGACAGAAGAGAACGAATACTAGAGAAGGATGCCATAAGGAGCTGTTTATGCCTTTTTGGATGTCATGATGACTCCTCACAAAAACATTTTCCTTCTCTATAAATTATGACTATTGACGCCATAAAAGACATTAAAAATCGAAGTTATTAAAGAACAATATAAAATTACTTGAACTCTTTACTAAAGAGCTATTTAATGTTGTTGACGCCGTTTATTTTAAGGTTTTCTCTATATAAAAATTATATATATATATATAGTCAAGGTTGATCCGGGTTGGATCGACTCAGAACTCTCAGGACCAAGGACCGACCCACTCTCCTTGGGAACTGAATCAAGACCAGTAGGGTTGGGCCAGTCCAAGGTCGGTCCAGGGTTGACCCTGGACCGATGCTCACGCCTAAAATAAAGTAACAATTTGCAAAGAGAACTAACATCTTGTTACCCCGATATATAAATAGTGCTTGCTTAGTTCACAACAATGGAGATAACTTTAGAAGAAGACATACATGAAGGAAATGCAGTGATGTAATAGGTACGAAAGAAGTGGCAAGGGTGAATTTTTTTTTTTCAACAGTGATGTTGATAGTTTTGTCTTTTAGTAAGATTGAAACCAAAGAAAAGAAACAAAAAATGTAAGAAATAATCTTAAATCAAGAGTGGAACCTGTAAAGGATAATGTAGTCAATTCAATGTGACGTGGGGTGTTAAGAACCAATAATGGGGGTGGAAATAGCACGAGCCTTAAGAAATTGAACAGTTTGCATGGATTACTGAATAACTTCAAAGATTATACCACTCTACCACTAAATTTGTGAAGCTTGGAAAATTCTAAGAGTTAGTTTATAAAGCCCTAATTCGTGACTTTGTTAAGTGTTATGAGAATGATAAAAGTGTCGGGAAGGGCTATGTAGAGTTTAAAATCATGAAAATTTCCCGACAATTTATAAGTATTGATAGTTCATTGAGCCTTAACCCCACTAGATTTGCAACATCCAAGTATGATGCCAATGAGGAAAATCAATTAACAAAATGAATCTAGTAGTCTTAACTTTAGTTGGTGTAAATCAATAAATAATTTTCTATGATGAAAGTGAAAGACATATGACGCAATTATTTAGGGTAAATTCCAAATAAGGGTCCGAAATACCCTCAATTTCTCAAGTGAGGGCTTGAAGTAAACAATATCTCAAATAGGGCTTATGAGCCATCATTTTTTCAAATAAGAGCTAAAAGTGAACCTTATTTCAAATTAGTGCCTGAAGTTGCCATATTAGTCTCAAAGAATGACTTAACCTGACCAACTAGTCAAGAGCATTTCCGTCCTTTACATTTTCTTATTTTCTTCCCTTTTTTCTTTCTTTTTTTCCTTTTTTTCTGTTATTATAAAAACTAATAAAAAGAAAAAAAGACAAAAACTTTTTTAAAAAACACACTTTTTTTTACCAAAAAAAAAAAAATTCCAAGCGAGAAACCCTCATGCCGATGAGGCATCAACCATCACCGATAGGATTGCCAACAACTCGTGAGGCCTATCGACCTCACTAACTAGAGGCAAGGGCTAGTAGGCCCTCCCCAGAATCAAGAGAGGACTCTACGACCCTCCCTTATTGGCCAACGCTCCACTGGTGATGGGGCAGCAACCACAAGCAAGGGAGGGCTTGCAACTCTCTTTGCCTATATTTTTTTTTTCTTTTAGTTTTTGCCCTTTTTTCTTTTGGACTTTAAAAAAAAAAGGAAAAAAGAAAGAAAATAAGAAAATGTAAAGGATGGAATTGCCCTTGACCCGTCAGTGAGTTTAGGCCCTTCTTTGAAACTAACCTGACCATTTCAAGCTCTTATTTGAAATAATGTCCACTTCATTCCCTTATTTAAGAAAATGAGAGCACCTCAAGCTACTATTTAAAATGTTCACTTCATGTCCTTATTTGAGAAATTGAGGGCACTTCAGATCCTCATTTCAAATTTTTTGTAATATTTATTGTTGGTGGCTAGCATACCCCTAATTATAAATGGGGGTTATCAAAAGTATAAGTAGCAATTTACAAACCATCTTATAAATTTATAATTATTATCGATTAACAACTACTTTGTAGCTTATCAATGCTTCAAACATATACTAATTTCTCTAATTGTTTACCGATATTTAGATTTTTTTCAAACTTACTATTTTACCCTTAGACTCACGTTGACTAGCCACTTATCATTCAAATAACTTATCTACCTAATTGACTTTTTGGCATTAAATTTCACCCACCAACATTGCATTATACATTAAATCAACATTTGTATTATGTCATGCATGATCCAACCAATTTTGTCCTTAGACTATTAATATTCAATTGCTTGAATCATTTTGATCCATTTTTTGCCCTCGCGGCCCAATATGTTTTTTTTTTTTAATCTCCGAATGCTCACTAAAACCAAATACAAGTCCCTTCTAAGTTACTAAACGCAAGGATAATAAGGTGGGGCAAGAGAGAGTGTGGCCCTTAATTTAAATTTAGTTTTACAGGCAAGACCCTAACAAAAGTACCATCTCTCTGTATAACCTCCTAGGGATCAGTTCATCCGCAATCATTGAGATAAGATGGTTCCTGGAAAGTGTATATTTGGATGGTCTGTGTACAGCTAATTGTGAAAATATACTATCCTTTTTTCTCCTTTTTCTTTTCACTAATAAAAGGGGAGAACAACAGTAATAGAGTTATTCTTCAGAAAAAAACATTTCATATTAGCTCATGCATCATAGTAAATTAGTACCAAGTCTGCAGCTAAGCATGCATTAGCCTCATTAAAGTTTCAATCAAGACAATCAAGGATGGCTATGTTGTGCAAAATAGGAAAATTATAGGAGCCGACCCAACTTGTTTTTTCAGTTCTCGTTCTACACAGGTCAGGTGTGGAGTTGGGTCACAAAAAAACCTATGCCCTTCATGTCTAGATTAGGCCAGGTATCAGTTGGGAGCTAAATTGAACCAGTTTGTTGACACCCTTAAAATTCCTCGATACTGTTTTATTGCCTAATTAGCTTTGCACAATATACTAACCACAAATGGCAGGTCAGTAAAGTGGGGTATGCAGGGGCCTCCACTCTGTTTGCTGAAAAAGACAGGAACCACTTGCTTTTTGGATGTTCTCTCTCTGCAAGTTTGGAGAGCCATTTTGCAGCTTCATCTTGTTGATAGAGTTCCTGGAGATTGGGAGACAGAAGTTATTCGGGCTTTTTCTGTTTTCAGAGTAATGGCATTCCCCCATTTGTTAAGTTCTCTTAGTGTGCTTTTATTTTCTATATTTGGAGTGCAAGGAATAGTTGTTAACTCCACTTTTCTTGTCAGCTCTTCATCAATTCTCGCTCAAACAAATAGATTGATTAGAGATAAGGTTCGGATTTTTTTGAATGTTCAAAGGAAGGTATCTATAGAAAGGCATAAAACTATGAGTTGCAACCGGGGAATTGATCTTAGTTTGATGATTGTATCGAGCTTGTAGCATGTTTGCTGATCGTTTTGTGATTTGTTGTGAATAAAACCAGAATTATCAAAAAGAAAACTCACCGACATCGTTATGAAATTATCTTTTCTATTACCAATTTCTTGACAGAAGTGCGGAGACAAGACTTAACATTTTGGCTATTTATTGATTGAGGAGTTAGGGTTATATTTGGGAAAATTTGAGAATTCAAGGTTATCAGAAGCCCAGACCAAGTTTCGTGCTCACCCTTTGGTGGAATTCAAGAATTGAAAATGTCGCTTGGCAAATGATAAAATATTTCGCTTGGGAGTCACGACGGATATCTTACACTTGGATTCTAGTGATGGCAAGCTTGAGATTTCGGAAAAGTGCTAAAAAAGTCATAAACATTTTGTATTTGTGCCAATTTAGTCCTAAACCTTTTTTTGGTGCCAATTAATCCTAAACCTTTTTACTTAGTGCCGATTCAGCCATTTCCGGCCAATTTTGGCCGGATTTTGCTGATTGGACGCCAGCCGGCTGACGTGGTGTCACGCCCTGAACCTCGAGCACGCTCGCATCCCTTGGTGGTTGATAAAATATGCGACATCCCAGGACGCATCGCCGATCCATTCGATTTAATACACATGTGGAAGTGAAACAATACCCTTGACAACATACAGCTTGGGATAAAAAAGCAGGCAACGATTCACAACAAAAACGAGATTTTTATAAACACACAGGTTTATATACAATATCAGGCTATCTACAAAAGACCGGCTTAACAAAAAGGGAACTATCCTATGACTAGCTAGTCATACACGTTCACCGATCCTTTGGACTCCACAGGCTTCGGAGGCGTAGAATGGCATCAACTACCACAGTGGGAATATCAAAACCCCTAAGGGGACCCACCTTGAATCCATTGGGTCTGTAGCAAAACCACGCTCTAAATTGATTAGGCACCCCATGAAAAATGTCCTCTTTGACCTAGACGGTGGTCAACACAAGATCATAGACCCAGTGACTTCCGAGATCGGGGTAACTAAAAACCCCCTCGGTAATCCTCATCGGTCGACCATAATGTTCTGGAGGAATCGCCATCTACGGACCTGAAATTGTTAAGTTCACGACAGGGTGAGACAATGTCTCAGAAGGTTCACCCCTTAAACTCCGACTAGGAAGGAAATACGCCTAGAGACCTAACCACACAAGTCAGAAGACTTACCTTGCCTCCGTTCCTTCCTTCACGTCAGTATAGTTCATAAACTCAACCAATCAATCATCAATCCATTCAATCAATCAATCTACTCAATTTGATCACTGCTCACCCAAGCTGAGATTGATTAAAAATGCTCACCAAAGCTGTGATTGATTAGTATTACTCACCAAAGTTGATACACACACACATATATATATATATATATATATATATATATATATATATTATAGCTCACCAAAGCTGATTAATGCTCACAAAAGCTGACAATTCATTTTTTAACCAAACAAATGGATATTCTTACTTTTAAAATCCCTCAATTCAACCAGGTCCTTGAAACCATTTTAGTGTCCAAACCTGACACTCAAGATTTTATAATTAAAATATCAACATTTCACAATGTTGGAATAATTATCCAAAACCACAATTCCCACTCAATTTGCATAATTCAGCATTTAATTGCATAAACTAAACACACCACTATAATCAGCACAAAATCTAACGACCGGCCATCTCGGCATAATTTTGGGAATTCTTTAATAATTAAATAAATTCTGAAAACTAAATAAATAAATAATTAATTAATTAATTAAACATAATTAAATAAATGCAAATAATTAATAAATGCCTAATTGAGATTACACTAACCTAATTGCATAATTAGACTAATTAATCCATCCACTAAACTAATCATTCATCTAACCTAATCAATATTTAATTAAGCTAATCTAACCACCTAAACATGCTTAGCCTAATCTAAACACCCCTTAAGCATCATTAACCCCCTAAGTAGATTTTAGTGAGTAAACTCACCAATTTAGTGTTCCGGTGAGTCCACGGCGACAGCAACGCCAAGGCGAGTGATAAACCTCCAAGCAGCAACACTAACCAAGGCTGGGAAGACACCTAAAACGAGCCTCAAAGTCCTAGAACCTTTCTGGCCTTCTGCTTCTGTTCTTGGCTGAATCGAAGAGAACCAAGGGCTGAACGATGAGGAGGCGGGCTGGCGAAGGTGCAGCGGAGCTACAACGGTTGGATGGTGGTCTAGGGTGGTCGACGACGGCCTGAGGTGGCTTGGGAATGGTGAGACAGCAATGAATGATGAGCAGGAGGCGGACGCTGGCGCGGGCTCGCGGCTGGGCGCGCGATGGGCAAACGACGACCAGCAGGCTCGACAAACTAAGCAGACGGTTTTGGGGACAGGACGGCGATGGCGCAGCTTCGATGGTGTCCAGGAAGGCTCAGGGGATTGTGAGGAGACACGGGACAGGTGGGACAACACACAAGTAGGCACAGACAACGGGCGAAGCTCGTGGCTACGGCGACGGCGCGCGATGGACACGGTAAAGCTTGGAAGGGCGTGCGGCAACCTCGGACAGCTTGGAGGCTTGGCTAGCTAGTTTCTTTGGTTCTTGGAGTTCTCAAGTGACCTCAGCAATGGAGAAAGCAAGCTACAAGGAGGGAGATGGGTCTGTTAAAGCAAGGGGGACCCCAAAGCCTTCCAAGGCTCAACACTTGTCCAATTCTCTCTTTGCTTGCCCCCACCAGCCATCAGCCAACACCCTCAGCCATTATCCACTCTAATCTTCCTCAACAAGCTTGCCAAAGGGTCCTCTTTGTTGTCTCCCCCAATGGCCTACGAATTTGTGACATTTCCCCTTCAATTCTCCTTTAATTCCAATCAATTCTCACTCAAATCAATCCAATTGAAGCCCAAAAAATTCAGCCAAGGTGCCCTTGTCCCTCTTATGATTTTCCCCATCAATTGATCCAACATGACGGCTAAAGATGCGACTAAAAAAGAGCCTCTAATTTTCCTGGTCCAAAATAACCTTACTTTGAATTTTCGCCGAAAATCTTGATTTGTAAAAAAATCTTCTAAGGAGGAGTTGACGTTCCTAAAATGACTTGTGACATGATAGAACTTTCAATTTTGAAATCGGGTTTAAATTCGTAGTTAATTTCAATCTGGCGCGATTTGAGCGTAACCTAATCTACCGGGTAACTTTTAGGAATTTTAGTGCAATTGACCCATGGTTGATTATTTTCAAACCACGACATAAATCTTCAACACATTGGTAACTCTTGGTTGTCGTGAAAATCTCGAGATTTCAAATACGGACATAGGGTACCCAAAACGACAGAAAAATCGGTCTAGTGCCAATCGACAAGAATATTGCAATCAGGTGGAATCACCCACACACTAATCACATATCTTAGTCGAATCGACCTATCTCTGGTTTTTGATCGATTTTGATAGTGCAGTAATGATCCTTGCAGACTAGCATGGCTGAGTAGTCAATTCCTGGTCGAATTCTCTAGTCTATTGTGTTTAGATTCCTTAACGGCTTCACCTGATACCCTAGTTATCTCGTGAGTGATCAGCTTGGAGAATAGAACTATAGGCACGTCGATTAAAAGCCCGACTTATTCAATTGAAAACAGAATAAAAAATTCAAGATGTTACACATGGCTTAAATGGTACTGACATGGATAAATTTTAATAATATTTTAATATTTTGAATTTTGTATTTTTATTTTTATTTGTATTTGTATTTTTTCTTTTTCCCTCCCCTCCTCCAGCCGGTCGCCGGACCTTGGCGACTAGCTAGAGGCAACGGTCGGCGAGGTCGACCTTGCTGGACCTTGCCGGCCACCTCGCCCTCGCCGCCCAGCGCGATAGTGGCCACGAGGGCAAGCCTCGTCGGCACTGCCTAGGCCGCAATTCGGCAAGGTTGAGCCTGGCCCATGGCCGGCAAGGCTCGACTTCACGAACCCGATCGACGGCGACCTAGCGCCGAGCTGGTGTGGTCTAGCCTTGCCGGCCATGGGCAAGGCTCGACCCTCGCCAGATTCGGCTAGGGCGAGCCTCACCGCCCAGCACGAGGCCACCCTCGTGGCCACTATCGCGCTGGGTGGCGAGGGCGAGGTGGCCAGCGAGGTTCGTCGAGGTCGACCTCGCCAACCATCGCCTCTGGTTGGTCGCCGAGGTCCGGCAACCGGCTGGAGGAGGGGAGGTAAAAAAGAAAAAATCAAAATCAAAATTAAAATTAAAATTTGTCCATATCAGCACCAATCATGTCACGTCAGCTAGCCGGCGTCCAGTTAACAAAATCCGGCTAAAATTGGCCAGAAATGACTAAATCGGCACTAAGTAAAAAGTTTTAGGACTAAATTGGCACCACAAAAAGGTTTAGGACTAGATTGACACAAATACAAAAGGTTTAGGACTTTTAAGCACTTTTCCCCTTGAGATTTGATTGGGACTTCCTAAACGAGTCTTCGTTTGACCAAATGAACCTTCAATGTCTAAAATTGACTAACAACCAAAACTTTGAAGCTTGTTTCGGCACTTACCAATAAGTTCTTCGCGAATGGGTTGAAGTTAATATTTTTATTAATAATATTTTGACACTTATCAACTCTTTTAGCAATTTATCATTATGGAAAAAAATTCTTCTTCCTTGTTCAATTGAACAATAGAACTGTCTAACATAGAATCACGGAGAAAGATGATGCTAAACAATTGTTTAACTTGGATATCATTTATTGGCCGATACTTAAAAAAGGGAATGAACTATGATCTAATTCTCACAAGCCTTTAAGATTGAAGTCCAGTTACAGATTGAATTTAGATTATATGGAAGCTGAACTTAACTTGAATCTATATACTTGTATGTATAATGAACATCGCTCCTAATTGGTGTGTTATCTCTCTCTAAAATATAATGCTTCACCAAAAAGTGAAAATCTAATGATATGGAAGAGATCGATGGACTTTAAGGGAAAAGAAGATATTTTTGAATTTTGGATGGGAAAGTAATAACTGAAAAAGCGAAGGAATTGAAAATGCAAGTACATGAATCAAATATTGCATGAAAGGCAATGGTTCTAGAAATTTAAAGCACTGGAAAGGTAAATTTGCGAAAACTTTAACATGAAAATAAATTGCAATAACAGGTATTCTGTGATTGATCGAGCGAACATTTATAAAGATTACCGCACAGGTACCTATATCCTACTGGCAACAGTTATTTACAAATAGTTAAGAATTTTGAATCCACAAACGACTCACTAGTACTATTCATAAGCAATCATGGTCCTAGGCACAATCCTTTATAGTCTAATAGTGGCTATCCACAAGGAGTTGCATTTTCCAAGATCACAGGGATAACCAATGGGCAATCATGTGCTTGCATAGATCGAGCATCTTTTTTGTTTTTGTTTCTGAGGTCTAACTTAAAGAACTCTACAATAGTTGGCTGTTGACAATGCTCGTTGAGTGGTAAAGGACCTCGGTCTATAACTGCTGTGATGTTGGCCGTCGGTTACTTAATAAGCGAATTATCGATTTCCTTAAGGTTATTGACTGCTTTGTTCATCAACGACCTTCGTTTTTATTAAATTTTGCTCTTATTGACTAAACTTACCACTATGGTCTAACACATGGTCTAACACATGCTCTAAAAGCAAATTTAGCATCTATTCCATGCACGGACGTGATGACATTGGCGTTACCCATTACCCAAATGTTTTACTTTTTAAATTCCAAATTCACTATTGATGCGTTTCCATGAAAGTTATTGACCAATGTCTTATGGAAAAATTCATGTTTACACTATCAACGTATCCTATTGATGTGGATCTGACCAATCACATATTAGATCAATCGGGCATGAATCACCCAAATGACCCGGTGGACTATGACAATGAATGGTGGATTCTAGTGTGGTTCCGTTGAGAGAATAGAGGGATAAGATTAGGATAAATGAAAATACATACTCTTGAGCAAACAAATGTGAGCGTGCACTTTGCCGCTTTTTTCTTTCTTCAAATTTTTGAAGGAAAATACCGAAAGCATATCTCATAGTTGACCTTATGATCACTTATAATCGATATACATGCATAAATTTTGCCGTTTGTGCAGACCATTTTGCACTTTTACATCAATTATCATGGTGTCCCTATTTACAAAAATGTCATTTTATTTTCAAAATGTTCATTTCCAAATCCCAACTTTTCGCACCAGTGCATAGCACTTAAAATGTTTTCTTTTAAAAAAATTTCATTTCCAAATCTTAAATTTTTCGCACCACTGCATAGCACTTAAAATGTTCACTTCAAGTGTGTGCTGGTAAAATCCAAAATGGAAGAGTGGACAGCACCCAGAAAGTGATCGGATGTTTGAACTCGTTGGTGAAAAATTGTCGATTTGCATGTATCATCGACAGTGCATATAGCCACACATTCTCGACGTATCCCTCGTCTGCACATAACCATGCGTTGAAGTATTCCTCCAAAGTCAGATGGCTTCGATAGTCAAACTTGCACAATTGGAGTATTCCGTCTCTATAGCAAAAACGCAAAAATCAATTTTCATTTTTCTGTTCGCAACTTTCATAGACCTTGTGCTGATTTCCAATGCAACTGTGGCCCAAGGAAGGTTGGCGCTTTCAAAGAAGAAGAGAAGGCCTAACATGAACCTGAAGAGCACGTCAGATAAGCCAGGATGACCTGCCTGGTGATCATGCAATCGTATGCATAAATGGACGAGAATAGCGTTCATAATCGAAGCCTCTTGCACAAATCAGGCAAGTCATCCTTGGCTAACAAACCAGACTCGTCATGTCATGTAAGGCCTCTCTTCCTCAAAAAGACATTTCAATGCCTCTCAGTATATCATTTGATGAAGAAAAAGATTAGACAAATTTGTAGCTTCAAGGAGTAGTTGCTTTCAGAAGGAAGAAGAAGCCTAACATGAAAGATTAGAGACTTTCTGACTAGCCAAGGAGACTGCCTGATACCAGGACGAACTACTCGAAGGCTCAGCTCAGCTCGAATAGGACGAGTTCAGAGCAGGCAAGTCATCCTTGGCTACCAAATGAGACTCTCATCTTCATGTTAGCCTCTCTTCTTCTTCTCCTATTCTATTTCTTCAATGTTTTGCTTGCATTTGTATCTCTATTTATAGTGAATGGAAGAGAATATGAGATCAGATCGAAGCGAATTCAGACTTTTATTAGTGGGGTATTTCGAATGTCAAATTTTTGAGGACCTCCTTGAGTCAATTTGCCTCATACAAATCTTCTCTTTTTAATTTTTCTTTTTTTTTAAAGCTTGTAATAATAGTCATCACTGTGATAGGTATAATTAGGCTTCCCATATTAAAAAATCGTTTTATGTATGGGGGCCTTACTGGTGTGTAATGTACACTGAACTGCGCAAAAGGGCCTGTCAAAAATTTATGAGAAGATTTTGACGGATGGCTCTTAATCAGGTATTTATCAGCTTCAATCTACTACATTTTCCTTGCGGCAACTTGGGTTGAAGTCGACATTCCTGGGCTTTAGTTGCGTTTCAGTAATAAATATGCTTCGTGCAATTCTGGTTTGCATTGCATTTCATGGACCAAAACCCAGCTTGGCAATGAACTATATCAGATGATTTTTTGCAATATCATCCTCAGTAAGATGATTAGATGAGGTCCTCTATGATGCAGAGTTTGAACCAAGTACTCATTTCTTAGTGAGAACCGCTTGAATGTCGTGATGAAAGATAAAATTGAAACTTTCCAAAATAGGGGTACTACTTTTGTCCGAAAAGCAAAGCTAGCCATACAGCTTTTAGCTTTAATTCAGAAATAATTTGGTTCTCTGAACCCACATCTCTTATCTTGGCTTACGGGTGTCTGTGTTCCTGACCTTGACAATACCTCCACATGGAATGTTTCTGACCTTTCTCTATCAAAAGTAGCACAATATCTAATACCAAAGGTTCTTGTTTTAAATTTGGATTCTTAACTAGAGTTGAATTATATTTTAAAGTATTATATTTTAAGGTATCTTCTTTTAGCCAGAGAATTCTTGGCAGACAGACTACAATCCTCTTATCCCTCAATTCTTTCTTTTCTTTTTGTGTACGTACGTGATCCAAATGGCATGGAGACATCAACTGGTGAAAGATGCCCTCCAGGGCAAACGTCAATGACACTGCCACTAAACAGAGGGTTCTTTTTTATTGTGTTGCTTGACTTTGTGCACTTGGCTTTCATCTTACACTTTTCTTTGGAATTGATATTCCATTTGTTGTAATCCGTCCAAAAAATACCCTGAGGAGACCAGTTGAATTACATGTCATGGACTGATAATAGGATCATCAATCGAGTGAGAATATCACCAAAAGAAAAAGAACGCAATGCTTTCTACAGTTGTGGTTCTCATTCCCTTCTGAAATCTTCAATTTGGGAAAGCACAGGGACATTTCCATGCGTAGCTCCACAAGTGCAGCTGAAGTTTAAATCAAATGTTTTTGAATTAAAGGTTACCAGAGATGTGTGTATAGCTTCCGGACGGAGCGAGAAATAAAAATGCTTAAAGTAGGATAGTTCAGGGTTGTGATTTCAGGGTGTGCATCAACAGTGAATTAGACTTCATTTCTCCAATTGAAAAGCACTAGTGCAGAAATGGTTGTCGAAGCAAAGAGACTGTAGTTCTCTTTTGGTACCTGCAAAAGAGATGTGCATGCTTAGAGAGTCAAAACCCATGGCCGTGGCTGAGAAAAGGGTAATCGAGAATCATTTTACGATATGGCTAATCTAGAATCATTTTACGATAAGCGGTAATCAAGAATCATTTTATGATCTGGATAATCAAGAATCATTTTTACGATAAGCTTATCCTGTCGATTGCCCAGTTAAAATTGTTTCCCTAACCATTGCGTGAATGGCACGATCTATATGTCTATGATTGATTAGATCAATTTATCCATTCGTAGATGAATAACACATGGACACCTAACGATTTGCCGGCACCATTTTTGGAAGTAATTTTTTAGTGAATTTTGGACAATGTGAACCTTCTTTGGATTGCAAGTGCCATAATTGAACCAGTTAATTATCTAGTGTGAGTGTTAAAGAGATAATACTCAGCTGAATAGAAGAATGATCACATAAAGGAACATTATTGATGTAGCCCAAGGTCAACTACTCAAACAATAGGATTGGGAGAGTGTCTTACACACACGGAAACTCTATCACAAAATCAAGCAGAAATTTCAATTTTGCGCTAGCTCAGGAAAATAGACATATCTTTGTCGATCAATATCAGAATGACTTAATTCCAAATCCAAAAGAACGGAGACTCTTGGATCTACAACTTTGATGTTTTAAGTTTTCTTAGATAAGTACTGTAGGCTTGTCAATTTTGGAAGGAAGTGGGCGAAACGAGATTGGACATAATGAAGATAATGATAGGAACTTTGATGGTTGCTCTTCTAGGCCTCTATGGAAGTTGAAAAGGCACCAATTCTTCAAGATTGATGGTTGCAATTCTTTTAGAATGTAGGCTTTAAAAGCTCCAACTCTTAGGTTGTGTTTGGCAGTTGGGATAAAATTCGGGATATAATATGATTTATACTATCCTACGTTTAGTGCTCACTCAAGAGAGGATAAAATCATATATAATGGGATATAGACAAGATAAAATTATCCCATGAGAGAGGTGAAATAAAGGTGGATAGAATTTCTAATGCCATAATAGAAAAGTTATTTTTCTTGAATAACAAACTAATTAAATTAACAAAATTGAAATTATATTTCAATATAAATAATATTTGAATTCTAATTTAAGAAATTAAAAAATAAAAAATAAAAACTTATTTTTAATTAATCTCGTTTTAATTTATATATTCAACTTTAATTCTATCTTATAATAAACATTTAATCTATAAATTAAATATTTATATTTATTATATATTTTAGGTATTTTTATATTTTAGGTATGTTAGTATAGTTTACTATTTGATAAAATTTTATTAAAAATGATGAAAGGGGAAAAAGAAATAATAAAGAAAATAATATAAAAAAGAGGAAAAATAAAATAAAAAAAAGTAAGGAATAGTGTTACGAGAGATTTTCACCATCTCCGTTTATGAACATTTAGGTTCATTTACAATGATATACTATTTATATTTAAAAAAATGTATATGATATAATGTGAATATATCTGACTTTAATATTGCGATTCACCAAACAATGGACATGATATAAAAAAATTCAAGAATTTCATATCCTATTATATCCAGTCCTATCCCGATTAGAAATTTGGACAACCAAAAGTAACCTTAAAGAACAAAGCGAAAACTCTTCTAGGTTTTTGTGAGGTTTGAACTCTTCAAGGTTTAAGGGAATTGCATTAATCAAATTCGATGTGTGTTTTATAGAGACTTGTTATCCTTTTATGGTAAAACAAAATAAGAGCAAAAAACTAGACTCAAACCTAGAAACTAAAAATTCATTAATGTACATAGAAATTAGAAACATTTAGAAATTATGAGCTATTAAATGTCCAATATTTTCAATGCTTATGGCCATTGCAAAGTGTTCTTATGAAAGCTTTGATGCATGGGAAATGACATAGTCTTTATGACAAAGTCAAAGATGAGGCTCTTCACTTGTCGATGAGGCTTCTCGATATTAGGTTTATCAATGAGATCTCATCGATCTTGAATACGCGCTAATCTTCTTGGTTGAACGAGTTGTTATTGAATACAGGCTGCATCAATTAGTCTGAATGTTTCCTCCACCTCAAAGTGAGAATATATGTATACATCTCAAAAGAAGTGTTGTGAAAGCAAGTGGATCAAACACCAAATTTACTAGTTCATTCATAGGGAGAGCAATAACAAATTGCACTATAGATGAAACGATACAACGAAGATTATAACCACACTAAGAGTCATTCTAATACTCTTGATATTTCTCAAACTCCAATCACACCTAATAACTCACAGACTGTTTAGCTCCACAATTCCTCATGAAATAATCTCTCAATTTTACGAATGAATTAACACAAATCTTACTACATGATTATAGTCGGCTTCAACACTTGAATTCTTGGTGCAATTTCATGAACAATACCCACGAAGATAACCCACCCCAAGCCCTCAAGCCCTCAAGAAGGCGCTGCAGGACCTCACATACAGAGGCGTCTTCAAGGCTTTTATTCCTACATCTAGCGAACAGATATATATGAGCTCAGGTTGACCGAATCTTGATAGATTCTCTAAGACAAAGTTGTTAGAAAATGCCCTAAAGCTGCTAAGGATTATGTTATTTTAATTAATCCTTTTATTAGTTAATTAATTAAAGTGTGCATGTGCACGAAATCGTGCACATGCACGATTTGCACAAAATCGTGTGAGATGGTCAGCAGTTGCTGACCATCATGCACGTAGCATGCACGATCAGCAACTGCTGACCATCATGCACGAAATTGTGCACGAACGGTCAGCGGTTGCTGACCGTTTATGCACAATCGTGCATAATCGTGAGGATCAGCAACGGTTGCTCATCCCACGATCAGCAACCGTTGCTGAACCGTGAAGTGCTCGTCCAATAAATGCCTTAAAAGAGTTAAAAATTGGTGCGACGAGAGACGTGCTCATTGTTGTTGAAAAACAGAGAAAAGGGTTAGGGTGGGCATTTGTGTTTTAGAGAGAAAATGATTTGCTGAAAACAGAGAGCAAATTGTGTGCGTGTTCTCGTGTCTTTGAGACACGAGGAAGAGAAACAATTCTCTCGTTCGGGCCGTGACTACTATACACCAAGAATACGACGGATTCTTTCCACGTGATTGCTAGCACGATTGAAGTGGTGGATATCCGAAAGCTTTCTCTTCCGTTCGACGTTCGTTGTTGGTGTGTCTCGAACTAGAGGTCCGACGCTTGTGGGACTCGCATCAGTAGAACATCCGAACCGACTTGTTCCAAGCGCGCTTCGAGAGGTATTTCGTTTAACTCCCTTTATGTTTAGATTTTTGATTAAAACGCACGAACAACGCCTAAGGAGAATCATGTGTAAAATATATTTTTGTTTCTGCTGCGTTTATTCTGTTGATTTTCTTATATATGATTCATGAAACCCCAACAGTGGTATCAGAGCCAACCTTAGGCGTTTTCGTGCGTTTAATTGATTTGTAGTTCAAATATATTTTTGCGTTCTAATGGCCAATTTATTTTGTTAAGAGAATCGGTTCTCTTACCTTTTATGTGGCCTATAGAAGTTGATTAATTTATGTGATAAATTAAATCAACTAAGCAAAAATTAGAACTAAATCAATTTTGAATCAAAAATTCGTAACTTGTTATACTTGATGTTTATATTTTGCAAATGATATGCAGAATTTTATGCATGCCTTCCAGAGCTTTAAATTTTGAATTTATGGCTCGTAAGGAAGGGTGGTGATCATGGAAAAATCCCTAATTGTTGTGATTGTTGTATGGATGAATGTATGATGATTACATGTATTCTTTTTGGGGATGTAATTATTAAATGGAGGCTGCGTCCTTCCTTTTATATTTATTTTTATGAAATGTAATTTTAGTATAGTTTATTATTTCAATTGTTGATGTAAATACTACAAGAGAGGAGGAGCCATTGGAGGAGCTATCAAACCGGTGAGCTCTTTGGGCCCGGTCTTTGAAGAGTTCAAAGATTGAAGAAAAAGTGAAGAGCAGGTCCATATAATTAAAACATTAAAATGGCTAAATGGGTCTCTTTGGCTCGAGACCCATTGAACCATAATTCCATGATCACCACATAGGATAGATGTTATGTGATATCTATTTATTTATTATGTTTTGTTATCGTGCATGTTAAACTGGTTAATGTGCAAAGTGAGACCATTAATAACGACCCAAATCTCCTTACAAAGAATATTAAGTCGAAACGGGTTTCGGACTCGTGGCCTTCCATCGTCGTGGATTGATCCGATATTATAGTGGTTAACTAACCGGTTATGGATACATAGGGGTTAATTACCATTTATAATATTGGACCACTCCATTATGCATATGATGCTGTGGGGTTGGAGCCAAATGATTTCTAATAACTGTCAGGTGAGGGAATCATTTGTTTTTTCAATACTTGCGTGAGACGATGGGCTAGACTTAACTATCATCATGATGCCAATAACTGTTAGGTGAGGCTTTCATGGTCTAGAGGCCGAAGTTATGATTGGGACTCGCATATGATGCGTTGAACAAGCTGGTTCACTCACTAAGTTCATAGGACACCAATAACTGTTAGGTGAGGTGGACTTTGGACTGGTGGGACTCCAATCCCCACTAGTAATCTTTACCCAACAAAGATTACCGCTTCCCATCTTAAGGAGTATGGGATTCGAATATAAATTTAGTGGGAGGATCTATTTCATTTAAAGACCAAAATGAAATAGTTACTTTGAAAGATACAACGGCTAACAATTTATTTTCTGCAACAGATACATATTATTACTCTGAAAATGGTGATCACAAACCCACTCACTTCTATACTTGACAAGAATTGTTTGACTGGACCCAATTTCACTGACTGGGTGAGGAATTTGAGAATTGTTCTCAATTCAGAAAAAATTGGGTATGTGCTTGATGAAAAGATGCCAACCTCCTTCCCCGAGGGTGGGACCCAAGAGGAGCGTGTCACTTATGATAAGTGGCGTGATGATGACTTAAAAGTTAGGTCATATATGCTTGCTTCTATGAATAATGAATTACGAAGAAGTATGAATCTATGGAAGATGCTGGGTCGATCATTTTGCACTTAAAGGAATACTTTGATGAGAATGGTCGAACCTCTAGATATGAGATATCTAAGGCATTGTACCGTATGAGGATGGCTGAAGGATCATCTGTTAATGATCATGCTTTGAAAATGATCTGGCACATTGAAGAATTGGCTAGGCTGAATCTCGTTATGGATAATGAGTTAGCTGTGGATTTGATCCTCCAATCTTTACCCGATTCCTTCTCTGGTTTTGTCCAAAACTTCCACATGCATAAGATGGATAAAACTCTTGCGGAGTTACATAGCATGCTGGTAGTTTATGAGAAGGAAATGCATAACACGAGGCCAAATGTAGTGGCTATGGCTAAGGCTTCTTCTTCAAAGGGTAAGACTGTTTTAAAGAAGAATAAATGGAAGAGGCCTGCCAAACCTGTTGTGCAACCAAAGCCCATGATTGATAAAGGGAAATGTCATTACTGTGGTGTCAAAGGGCACTAGAGGAGGAACTGTAAGAGGTACCTCGCGAGCTTGAAGGTCAAGCCTAAGAACCGGCCTTATGAAGGTATGGTGTCTATGCTTATTGAAACCAATCTTATGGTCAGTGCTGAATCCAGCTCATGGGTTCTAGATTCTGCTGCAACTTCACATATTTGTATGTCTTTGCAGAATCTGGAAATAAACAGGATGCTAAGGCAAAATGAGATTGTCCTGACGTTTGCCAATGGAACAAGAGTTGCTGCATTAGCTATAGGGACTTTTCATTTATGTTTGCCTTCTGGACATGTAATGTTTTTAAAGAACTGTTTGCATTATAAGAATGCTGTTAGGAACATCATCTCTGTACTCGCCGGGTAAAGAGAATTATGAATTTTCTTTTGTTGATGATGTATGTTCTATTTATCATAATAGAATATGTGTTGGTTCTAGCTTATTAACCAACAATCTTTATACCATTACAATGCCCGGTAATGTGATTACCAATGTCAATAAGCAAAATAGAATTGATATAAATGCCATAACTAATAAACGCCCTAGAGACGGTCCAAATAAAAAGTATGTTTGGCATCTCCGATTAGGTCATATTGAGAAGACAGAATTAACAAGTTGAGTAATGATGGATACATTGATCCTTCAAATTTTGAGTCATACTCGACTTGTGAGGCATGTCTTCTAGGAAAAATGACCAAAGCGCCTTTTGTAGGACAAAGTGCGCGAGCTGCTGACATATTAGAATTAATACATACAGATGTATGTGGACCAATTAATGAATCTGCTAGAGGTGGTTATAATTACTTCATTACCTTCACTAATGATCAGTCACGGTATGGTTATTTATACCTCATGAAGTATAAATCTGAATCCTTTGAAAAGTTCAAGGAATTCAAGGCTGAAGTTGAGAAACAAACAGAAAATGTATTAAGGCTCTTCGATCAGATCGAGGAGGTGAATACCTTAGTACTGAATTCTGGACTTTCTTAAAGAGAATGGCATTTTATCACAATGGACACCTCCTGGAACTCCAGAACATAATGGTGTATCTGAACGAAGAAATCGTACTTTATTAGATATGGTACGATCTATGATGAGTTACACCGATTTGCCAATATCCCTTTGGGGATATGCCCTTGAGACTGCTGCATATATACTGAATAGAGTGCCGTCCAAATCTGTTCCAACTACGCCCTATGAGATATGGCATAGTAGGAAACCTAGTCTTAATCATATTAAGATTTGGGGATGTCCAGCTTTTGTGAAAAAGCTGAAAGTGGAAAAATTGGAGGCAACATCTGAACAAGGTCGCTTCATTGGATATCCAAAGGAAACTCTTGGATATTATTTCTATTTTCATTCAGACCAAAGAATTTTGGTATGCAAGCACGCTTCTTTCTTGGAGAATCAGTTCATCCAAGAAAGTGGTGCTGGGCGGAAAATAGTCTTACAAGAAGAAAATAATGAAGTATCAAACAACCAAGTTCAGATACCAATCTCTGATTCAGTGGGAGCTTCTGATACATAACCTCTTAGGAGAAGTGCGAGAATGTCTCGCCCACCTGCTCGTTATAGACACTCGGTTGATCATATTGAACCATTATTCATTGTGAATGATAGTGATCAACCCGGTGATCCTAAAACCTATGAGGAGGCGATGTTGGACATCGATTCGGTAAATGGCTAGAAGCCATGAAATCCGAAATGGATTCAATGTATTCCAATGAGGTATGGACCTTGACTGACCTGCCTGATGGTATTGTACCAATTGGCTGTAAATGGATCTTCAAGAGGAAGATGAATGCTGAAGGTCAAATTGGAACTTACAAAGCACGGCTGGTGGCGAAAGGATATCGTAAAAAAGAAGGAATTGATTATGACGAAACTTTCTCACCTGTGGCCATGCTAAAATCCATTCCGATTATGTTGGCTATAGCTGCACACCTTGATTATGAGATATTCCAAATGGATGTCAAAACGGCTTTTCTAAATGGTTTTCTCGATGAGGACATCTATATGGAACAGCCACAGGGTTTTGAATCCAATAGTGAAAAACGGAAGGTGTGTAAGCTTAAGAGATCCATTTATGGACTCAAACAAGCCTCCAGAAGTTGGAACATCCGTTTTGATGAGGTAGTCAAATCGTTTGGCTTCATCAAAAATCCGGATGAACCTTGTGTATATAAGAAGATCAGTGGGAGTGCAATTGCATTTCTGGTTTTGTATGTCGATGATATACTTTTGATTGGAAATGATGTACCAATGATATCATCGATAAAACTATTCTTGTCACAGAAATTCTCCATGAAAGATTTAGGAGAGGCAACCTACATTTTAGGTATCAAGATCTATAGAGATAGATTAAGACGATTGATTGGCCTCTCACAATCTACGTACATAGACAAAGTGTTAACACGGTTTAACATGCAATGTTCCAGGAGAGGATTATTGCCTTTTAGGCAAGGGATCCGTCTTTCTAAGGAGATGTGTCCCAACACTCCTGAAGAAAGAGAGCGGATGGCAAATATACCATATGCATCCGCTATTGGAAGCATAATGTATGCTATGCTATGTACTAGACCTGATATTGCGCATGCTGTAAGTATTACTAGCGAGATATCGTCCGATCCAGAGAAGAGCACTGGATAGCAATCAAGAATATTCTTAAGTACTTGCGAAGGACTAAAGATTTATTCTTGATATATGGAGAAGGAGAATTTAAAGTTGTAGCTTATACCGATTCCGATTTTCAATCGGATCCTAATGATTATAAGTCTACGTCCGGGTTTGTCTTCACATTCAATGGTGGTGCAGTTAGTTGGAAAAGTTCCAAACAAAGCATAACTGCCGATTCCACCACTGAGGCAGAGTATGTAGCTGCTTCTGAAGCAGCAAAGGAAGCCGCTTGGATGAAGAAATTTATTTCTGAACTTGGAGTCGTTCCTTCAATTGAGCAACCGATCACATTGTTCTGTGACAACAATGGAGCGATTACTCAAGCTAAGGAACCGAGGTCTCACCAGAAGTCCAAGCATATTGAGAGACGCTTCCATCTCATCAGAGAAATTGTTGGGAGAGGTGATATCGCTTTGCAGAAAATTGCCTCAGCAGAAAACGTGGCAGATCCCTTCACTAAGGCCTTACCTCGTCTTCTTTGAAAGACATATTGACAAAATGGTTTTGAGGTACCAGGCAAGTTGGCTTTAGTGCAAGTGAGAAATTGTTAGATGTATGCCCGAAAGTTGCTATGTAATAGTTACATATTAGGGATTTCAGTTGTACTTTCATTATTATTATTTAATTAATGGCAATGACGTATTCATTCATTTGTCCAATTATTTTATATTGATGAATGATTCCATAAGATCAGTTGCAACTAGACCTATTCTTGAGACGTCAATAATATATGTGACGGGTTCATAGTTAGACTGAATCTTTAAATTGTTCCCGGTCGATGGATTATTAAGTGGATATTAATAATCCTGTTGAGACCGGTGTGTTCTTAACTTCGCCATTAAGTATTGGATACTTAAGGGAATGATGAGTCACATGTCATTGGGTATTATGATGCCTGAGTTAGAACACAGGTGTTTGTATTAGACAAATTCACTGAATGTGACGCATATGGAACGATTAGCGACATGGAAGCTTTTAGCGTGGTCAATGTCTAATTGTTCATGCTTTGGTCTTGTGTAAATAATCCTTAGACCTGAGGCACAGTGTTAACTTGTGTATCGAACAACTATGGTTCACGGGTGCACATAATGCCGGGTCGTCGATCCGTCTTTATATCTGATGGTCATAGTTTGTTCATATACGAAGTTACACGTGTGCGCAATATGGAATCTGTCTCCTTGTCATATGCAAGGTATGATAATGATGTCCTATGCGATCTAATTGTGACACTGCATTGAAATCCTCGGCCGGGGTTGTAATCGAGAATAAATTGTTTATGTCTCGAATAAAATGCATGTCAATTAGATTTGTGCATATGATCGAATTAATGACTTGACAAATATTCCATGGTCTTTGTTTGATCGGGACATAGTAAGACAGAGGGATCGAATTACACTGTAGCCAAAGCTGACAGGTTCATTATGTTCTTAAAGCATTCACACTATCTGGGTAGCCATGACATATTGCTAGATGTCAATCGTGGCTTGTAGGACCTAAAAGATTAATCAGGACAATTAATTCTTTTGGAAGTACTAATGTGTTAGTACAAGTCTTACTACCAGCTTAGTGATGAACTTAGGGATGTCACACACCATAAACAACTAGGATGACGTGGAACAAGAGAGAAATATTTTGCAAATGTGTTTGCAATTACTACAATCGAATTGAGTCGATTTGAAATTAAATTAAATGAGATTTAATTTAATTTGTATCATAGTCACGAGCCTACTTGCATATGATGCACACGCATGCCCAAAGTAGATATATGTTTACATACCAAACAAGTTGGCTTTAGTGCAAGTGGGAGATTGTTAGAAAATGCCCTAAAGCTGCTAAGGATTATGTTATTTTAATTAATCCTTTTATTAGTTAATTAATTAAAGTGTGCATGTGCACGAAATCGTGCACATGCACGATTTGCACAAAATCGTGTGAGATGGTCAGCAGTTGCTGACCATCATGCACGTAGCATGCACGATCAGCAACTGCTGACCATCATGCACGAAATTGTGCACGAACGGTCAGCGGTTGCTGACCGTTTATGCACAATCGTGCATAATCGTGAGGATCAGCAACGGTTGCTCATCCCACGATCAGCAACCGTTGCTGAACCGTGAAGTGCACGTCCAATAAATGCCTTAAAAGAGTTGAAAATTGGTGCGACGAGAGACGTGCTCATTGTTGTTGAAAAACAGAGAAAAGGGTTAGGGTGTGCATTTGTGTTTTAGAGAGAAAATGATTTGCTGAAAACAAAGAGCAAATTGTGTGCGTGTTCTTGTGTCTTTGAGACACGAGGAAGAGAAACAATTCTCTCGTTCGGGCCGTGACTACTATACACCAAGAATACGACGGATTCTTTCCACGTGATTGCTAGCACGATCGAAGTGGTGGATATCCGAAAGCTTTCTCTTCCGTTCGACGTTCGTTGTTGGTGTGTCTGAACTAGAGGTCCGACGCTTGTGGGACTCGTACCGTAGAACATCCGAACCGACTTGTTCCAAGCGCGCTTCGAGAGGTATTTCGTTTAACTCCCTTTTATGTTTAGATTTTTGATTAAAACGCACGAACAACGCCTAAGGAGAATCATGTGTAAAATATATTTTTGTTTCCGCTGCGTTTATTCTGTTGATTTTCTTATATATGATTCATGAAACCCCAACAAAAGTTGGTGTTGGACTTTCTAGTTTCGCGCCCCAGACTCCCTACATAAAATAGGAACGCTGATGTATGTACTTCCTGGACTTCTATTATTTTCTTTTTCAATTTTCCTTGACCATACCAAACAGGAAATATCTCCATGACACACGGTTGCGGACATCCGCATATAATCAATTTATCTTGAGTTGGATTTCATTCACAGACTTAAAATCAAGGAAGGCGTACCATACTGAGATCCCTAGTGGAAGATGAAAAAGATCAGCCGAGAAGAAACAAAAGTCAAAGTCCCTCTTCCCTACGTACGACAGAAAACCTGCGACTGAGTCGAAACTCTTTCAAGTCAATTGAGGGGACGAGACGAGAGCTTGGAGGCGGATGTGATGGTAAGAGTCAATTACAGAAGAAGGCCAAGTACGAGAAACCAACGGAAGCCAACACTTGGTCGCAGAAATTGGTCACTGTTGCAAGGCCAACCCATCGCATCCTCCTCTTCCTGTAATGACCCGCATACCGGATTGCCGTCCCCGCCGCACATCCAGATATCATCAGCACTCTCATTGCGTGCATCATCAATATGAATTCACCAGTTGTAGCCCGAAGTTAAGTTAAAGAAACCGTATACGTGTGACACTCCATTTATTTATATATTCAAGTCCTCTTAAGCTAAGAATGAGCTTTCCAATATCTATATGACCAAGTCAATGCTAGACAGCAAGTTTGCTAATAACTGCTTCACCTAGACTTTCAAATAAATCCATTTGTAAGGCCACACCCACCATCGTAAAATCACATTAGCAAACTCTGATATTCTTACTTGAATTTTATGGAAGTAGATAATTTCTTACCTCGTTGATCTTTAAGGAGCACTGAGGAATGTGAGGGTGTGGATCTCTGTGTTAGCATTACTATTAGATGTACCAATAATATCTATATAAATCCTTATAAATTGTGTCTTAGGTGCATTAAGAGTTAATGATTCAGAAATACTAGAAAGGATTATATTTAAATGATATTATGGATGACCACTATCTGATGAAATAGTAAAAATGTGAATTTAGCAGAACATTATATATATATATATATTGGTGAAAGGACATTTTTATAGATTACAAGAGAGTTTACTTGCACATATTTTCAGGGAATGATGTGTTATGTTTAGGCTATGTAACTGAAATAAAGGGAACATCGGAGGACAAATCGATGGCTAGTGAAAATTGGAGGAATTAGACTTATGCTTTAGTAGACGCTAAAATATCAAATTTTGTGGAAATCTGGAGATTAGGTTTTAATTGTGGTAAAACGAGGAAGAACTTGATGGTGCTAGAGAAACCCTCTTATGGTTACTATGTTAATTGATAATCCTCTAGAGATATTAGAGAGCATTTAGGAATTGATTTTAGAGTCGGCAAAACATGGATCGCTTGAATGGTTACTTGCTATAGTACTATCATTTTGGGCTAAGACAAATTATAATGATTGAACCTTTGTGAATTTGTTTGAAGATAGCAATGCAGAAGTGGAAAAGACTAAGAAATGATTTGGAAATCATAAACGATTCCAAGGATGAAAGTAGTTTATGAGGCTACAAAAGCAGTGTTTCTAATTTTTGAGGAGCGAGGTGTTGAACAATTTTGAGGATAAATTTCTTTTGGTTGGGAAGAGCTGTGACATCCTAATATTTCTTCACTTTTTGAATGTCACTAAGGATATTAAGAAATTGAACAGTTTGCATGGATTACTAGATAACTTCGATGAACTTATAGCTCTCCCACTAAACTTGTGAAGCTTGGAAGTTCTAAGAATTAGCTTCCAAAGCCCTAATCTTCAGATGATGACTTTGTTAAGGGTCATAAGAATTATAAAAGTGTCAAGAAGGGCGATGTAGAGTTTAAAATCATGAAAATTTCCTGACAATTTATAAGTATTGATTATTCATAGAGCCTTAACCCTACTAGATTCACGGCATCTAAGCACAATATCGGTGAAGGATATCAATTAGCAAAACGAATCTAGTACTCTTAACTTTAGTTGGTGTAAGTCAATAAATATTTCTATGTAATGAAGGCAAAAGACATATGACGTAATTGTTTAGGAGAAATTTTAAATAAGGGCTTAGAGTACCCTCAATTTCTCAAATAAGATCCTGAAGTAAACATTTTCTCAAATAGGGGCCTAAAGTGCCCTCATATTCTAAGGGTTGAAAATGGACCTTGTTTCAAATAAAGACCTGAAGTGACCATGTTGGTCTCAACGAATGACCTAACGTCATTGGCTAGTCAATGGCATTTCTATCCTTTACATTTTCTTATTTTCTTATTTTTTTCTTTTTTCCCTTTTTTTCTATTTTGCATAAAAAAGAAAAACCCATTGCCAATGGGGCATTAGCCATTGCCGATAGGGTCGCCAATGCCTCAATGAGGGCTGATGACCTCGTTGACCAAAGGCAATAGCTAGTAGGCCCTCCCTAGAACCAAGAGAGGGTTGTGATCCTCCCTCACTGGCCAACACCCTACTAGCGATGGGCCAATGGCCATAGGTGGGAAAGGGTTGCCAACCATCTCACTAGTCTTTTTTTTTTTTTTTTTAAGTATACCTTTTTTTTTTTCTTTTTTGAGTTTTAAAAATAAATAAATAAATAAAGGAAAAAAGAAAGAAAATAAGAGAATGTAAATGGTCAAACTGCCCTTAACTAGCTAGTGAGGTCAAGTCCTTTGAGATTAAGATGGCCACTTCAAGTTTTTATTTAAGAAAATAAGAGCACTTCAGGCCTCTATTTAAGACAATGTTTACTTCAAGCCCTTATTTAAGAAATTGAGAGCCTTTGAGAACTTATTTGGAATTTTCCCTAATATTATTATTAATGGGGGTTGTCAAAAGTAAAAGTAGCAATCCACAAACTATCTTATAAATTTATAATTACTACCAATAAACAAATACTTTTCTAGCTTATTAGTGCTTTGAATGGATACTGATTTCTCTAATTGTTTATCTATATTTAGAATTTTTTTTCAAAATTTGTAACATCCTGAATTTTCAGTCCTGTTTTCAATTGAATAAATTGGGTCTTTCATCGATGCGCCTATAGTGCTATTCTCAGAGCCGATCACTCGTGAGATAACTAGATTATATGGGGAAGTCATTAAGATATTTTAATGCAATGGATTTGAGAATTCAACCAGAAGTCGACTGCTCGACCGTGCTAGTTTGCAAGGGTCATTACAGCATTATCAAAATCAATAAGAGATCAGGGATATGTCGATTTGACTGAGATGTGTAATCAAAGTGTGGGTTATTCCACCTGATTGCAAAATTCTTGTCAATCAGCATTAGACCGATTTTCTATTGTTTTGGATACTCTATGCTCATAATTGAAACCTTGAGATTTTCACGATCATCAAGAGTTGTCAACGTGTCGAAGTGGTACATTGTGGCTCGAAGAAAATCAACCACGGGTCATTTGCACTAAAAATTTCTGAAAGCTACCCAGTAGCCTAGGTCATGCTAAAGACGCGTTAGATTGAAATTAACCACGAATTTGAATATGATTTCAGAAATTGAAGGTTCTGTTATGTCACAATAAATTCTAAGAACGTTGACTCAGTGTCAGAAGATTTTTCTGCAACCCAAGATTTTTTGGGAAAAAGCCAGGGATCGTTTTTATCGCAAATTTTTGAAGCAAGTGGGATCCATTGGTGAGGAAAAATACCAATTTGATCTTTGACGTGTTGGTGGAATTTATTGAGGCCGGTTTGTGTTGAATCAAGCAAGAATTGATGGCCAATTGAGAGGAAACCAAAGGAAATTCTTAGCCCCTCATGCACCACAACATTTGGACCACCTCAACCTTCTAGATGGGGGCATTTGGGTCTGAAAATGGTTGGTGAAAGATAGCCATGCAAGGGGATGAGGTTAAGGGGACAAAGGAGGAGAATATGTGACCGAGGTGGCCCCCCATCCTTGACCAGCTGCATCTTCTTCCTCCATCCCCCACCTTTCTCCATTGTTGAGCCTTTTGGAGAGCTTCAAGAAACCAGAGAAATCAAGTAGCAACTTCCCCTCCACCGTCGCACACTGCCGGACCATTTTACCCCTCTATTTTCTCTTTTGTCGGTTTTTGCTCCAGCTGGCCTTTCGCCAAAGATTTGAGTTGAAAGTGGTATTCCCGGATGAATTAGCCAACGATCCACCCATCACCATGACCATGATAGACAGCCCGTCCCAACGAGCCCAACCTCTTGCCGAACGGAGCTACCGGCTGTCCTATATGGCCACCGCAAGCCACCGATTGCCAATCTGCTAGTTTGCTACCCGCCTACACTATTTCACATTTTTCTTCATTTTTCTCCCATTCCAGCCCTTCCTTTGCCCATCCCAACCTCCAACAAGACTTCCAAGACCCTTGAGAGCCGCCGGTTGCCAACCAACCGCTTGCTAGAGCTCCGATCAGCCCGTTTTCACCATTGAAGCTGCTGGTTTTCTCTCTGCAGTCCAGCAAACAAAAACATAAGCCGAACTAGCTTTTGTTTTCTTCTTTTGCAACTCAAAATAGAGAGTAAAGCAGTGGGTTTCCAGCAAGAGTCTTGGCTCATTTTGAGGTTGTTCTGGACCTCAAAAGTTAGGCCCACCTTGGAGAGAATCAAGCCCTGTTGCGTCCCTGTCGATTTGCACCGACTGGATCATCAAACAAGTGAGTTTAACTCACTAATCTTCGCCTCGTAGGTTAATGACGTTTAAGGGTTGATTAGATTAATTAAACATGGTTTAGGTGGATAGATTATATTAGATTAGTTAATTTAATTATCTACCGATGCATGTTAGGTGGTTAGTTAGTGACATTAGTAAGTAGACACGTCCTAGTATTTATTCAACAAACCTTGAAATTTTTCCAGGTCCGTTTTGGTGTTTAATTAGGCATTATAGGCCTAAATTGGATTTATTGGCATTTATTTAATATTTTTCGTAATTATTTATTTATTTTCTGAAAATTAGGTTGGGATAGCCAACGACATGAATTTTATGCTGGTTATTGTGGTGCAATCCATTTATTTATTTGAACTCTAATTTATGCTGAATTGATTTAGTTATGATTTTAGGATTTTATTCCTAAATTAATTAATTTTGGTAATTGATTGGAAAATAACCGAGCATCGGTTTACAACGCCAAAGATATTTTGGTGGATGCTTTCTTTCCTACTCAGCTTGGGTCGTAAGTTAGCCGGCCATACCGCTTACATGCTATTGTAATCGGCAAGCCTCCCTTTTAGGGCTGGGAATCTATCCATAGTGCTAACTAGTATTAGTTTATCATAGATCCATTTTGGTCTTGAAATTATATAATAATGGAAACAGCAACCCTAGTCGCCATCTCTATATCTGGTTTACTTGTAAGTTTTACTGGGTACGCCTTATATACTGCTTTTGGGCAACCCTCTCAACAATTAAGAGATCCATTCGAAGAACACGGGGACTAGTTGAAGTAATGAGCCGCCCAACATTATGGGAGAAAATTGAGTTATTTGGACCTTGGAGGATTAACAGGGCGAACTGCTAGTTTTCGAATATATCCATAAAGGACCGAGAATTCCGAAACGAAAGAGAAAATGGCACAAATCATGAGTATTTTGTCGGGTACCCTTAACCCGGGGAAAATAGGCCAAGATGTTATGTTAATTAAGGAATTCAAGAGTGGAATGCCACGTCCTTGGCCATAAGTAATTAATCATGTGATGGTTTATAATCGTAATAGAATGTCTATCGAAAGTTAAGATGACGCATGTTGTGCGTGTTGTTGTTGGGTTAGATCAAGGAAACCATCTTATAGAGGTTGTGCTCCTCAGCTGTAATTCAACATTACCATTGAATTTGGAATTGGTTGTGCCCACTGAGCCGTAATTCAGCATTAACCACCGAAGAATTAGTAAGCTGTGCCCGTTGAGCTGTAATTCAGCATTACCGCCAAATTTTTAGTAGGCCGTGCTCGCTGAGCCATAATTCAGCATTGGGATTGAGTATTTGAGATGACTATGTAGGCCGTGCTCGATGAGCCGTAATTCAACATTGAATTTGAGTAATTGAGATGACCGGGGAATGGTCTGGTTGACATGTAATTGACTAGGTTAATTGATTGATAAGTCAATCTGAGTAAATGATTTAATGTGTTGATGTGACTCGATGAGATTATAAATTGTGTTGAATTGCAGGGAGGAATTGAGGCCAAGGTAAATCCTCTTATGCCTGTTTGTGCTTAGGCAGCCCTTATGGCGTATTTACTTCCTAATCGAGTCTTAGGGAGTAGAACTCGCTAAGACATTGTCTCACAGGTTATTGTATAACCATTTTCAGGTCCTTAGAGGGAATTGGTGAAGGATCGGAAGCTCGGAGTTTAAAAAGTGAAGCCCGAAGAATCGGTGATCTTGTCCAACTAGCTAGTCGTAGGACAATTCTCTTTTGTTGGAGCCAATCCCTTTTGTAAACCTTTATGTATAGACCTATGTATTTATAAAAAGGTATTTTGTGAAAAATTGACCCTAATTTCCAATCCCATTGTTTTATTGTTTGGGGATTTCATATGCTTCTGCATGCGTACATTAAATGAACGGGTTGGCAATGCGTCCTGGGACATCTCTATTAATTGACCAAGAAGGAATGGGCACATGCTCGGAGGATCGGGGCGTGACAAAATTACTGTTTTACCCTCATACTCACCTTGACTAGCCACTTATCATTCAAAGAAATTGATTTTTTAGCCTTAGTTTTCACCCACCAACATTGCATTATACATATCGACATTGTATTATGTCATGCATGATGTAATCAATTTTTTTTCCTTAGACCATTTATAATTAATTGCTTAGATCATTTTGATCCATTTTTCGCTCTTGTGGCCTAACATGTCTCTCTGAATTTCTCACTAAAACCAAATGCAAATCCCTTCTATGATACTATCTACAAGGATAACAAAGTGGAGCTAGAGAGTTTGGTCCTCGATTTAAATATAGTTATGAAGGCAAGACACTAATAAAAGTATCATCTCTCTATACAACCTCTTTGGGATCAGATTGCCTTGCCAGCAATCATTGAGATAAAATGGTTCCTGGAAAGTGCATACTTTGATTGTTTGTGTACGGCTAATTGTGAAAATAAACTATCTTTTTTTTCTTATTAATAAGAGGGGGGAACAACAGTGATAGAATTATTCTTCAGAAAAATCATATCATATCATATTAGCTCATGCATCATAGTAAATTGGTACAAGTGCGCAGCTAGGCATGCATTAACCTCATTAAAGTTTGGATCAAGACAATCAAGGATGGCTATGTAGTCCCATATAGAAAAATTACATGAGCTGACCCAAATTGTTTTTTCAATTTTAGTTCTACGCAGGTTAGGTCTGGAGTCTTGTTACAAAACAAACATATGCCCTTCATGTCAAGATTAGGTAGTGTATCAGTTGAGACCTAAACTGAATCGGTCTGTTGACACCCTTAGTATTCCTTGACACTATTTTAGAATGATGCAGCCTGTATTCAACACTAGCTTGCTCAACCAAGAAGATTTGCATGCATTCAAGATCAACAACACTCTCAGTGAAAAGTCTTTCATCGATACGACTGCATCTTTAACTTTGTCATAAAGACTTGGTCATTTCCCATACATCGAAACTTACATCAAAGCACTTTAGGATGAGTAAAAGCATTGGAAATATTGTTTGGACATTAATTGTGACATCCTGAATTTTCGACCTGTCTCGATAAAATGAAATGGGCTTGTCATTGATGCACCTATGAAGCCATTAAGGGATATAATCGCGATAAAATCCCTAAAAGCTACCTAATAGGTTGGATTGTACTAAAATCGTGGTTGGTTGATTTTAACCACGACATTGAATTCGATTTTGGGAATCGAACATTCGAGCGTGTCACGATTTATTTTTAGGACATTGTCTCATCTTTTGAAGAAATTCCGTCAAGCTGGGAATTTTGCGGAAAAATCAAATTGGCAAATTAAAACCAAGGAAATTCGAGTGGGCACCTTAATTTGTAATTTTGGCTACCAATTTGAGTTGGTTTGTGAAGAGTTGGAGGGAAAATTGTAAGGGCTGCTACCATGGCATTTTTGGGCCACTAATTTAAGTTGTTTATTGAGGAATTGAAGAAGAAAATCAAGAAATTCGTAGGGTTATTAGGCTGCTGTTATGTGGCCTTCGATTAGCTTGTTTGGGAAGCTTTGGGAGGGAAAATGCCCATTGGTTGCTGCCAAGACTATTGGGGCTGAAGACTTTGAGGCACAAAGCACTCAAGTTGAAGATATTTCAAGAACAAGAGGATTGGCTGCATGGTGGACTTCTTGGCCCCCTTGTCCCCCTTCTCTCTCCCTTCTCCTTCTTCTATTTCCCCATGTGCACCCCCCTCTAGTAGAAGCAACTTCAGCCTTCTTCTTCCTCACTTCTTCTCTATTTTCACTCAATTTCCTTGCTGCAAGTCACTAGAACCAACTAGCCACATACTTCCTTAGCAGCCCGCCAACAGCAGCAAGCTAGCCATCGCACGCCTACTCCAACAGTCCGTTGCACGTCCCGCTTGTCCCCGACGCCAGACCACCTGGCCGACTGCCCGCCGCAACCATTGGCGTCCCTAAGCCAGCTCCTCACGTCTGCCACTCCAACCGCTCGTCCCCATTGCCACTTGCCCTCATCCGGCTCCACTAGCCACCTCAACTAGCCGTCCACGCCATCCTAGCCCGCTTATCCAACCCATCGTAGAATCGATTCTCAGCTTGGCCATGAGCCTAGCAAGGCTTTTCAGCCCCTTCCAGCCCTCCGTTGGAGACATCATAGGCTCGGGATTTCACAGCCGTTGCGCTGCCGTAGCCATGAACCCATTTGTTCGCTAATCCGATGAGTTAGTATTCTAATCTTTGATTAGGGAGCTAATTGCACTTAGGGAATTTAGTTTAGGCCTAATTAGGATTAAGGTTAATTTAGTTAGAGTAAGTATTGAGTTGGTTAGTTAGTTAGAGGAACTAGGTTGGTTAGACTAGTTTAGTTAGAGGTTTGTTAGGTTATGTAGTTAGTTAATTAGATTAAATTAGCTAGCTTAGTTAGATTAATTTAATTAGTTCAACTAGGTTGGTTAGATTAGCTTATTTAAATTAATTAAGTGGTTTAATTTAATTAATTTGTAATTTATTAATTAATTCTTGATTAGCGTAAATTATACCGAGATAGTTGGTTATCGAATTTTACGCGATTATCATGGTTGAATTGATTTGTAAAATTGATTGTTAAATTATGCAATTGGATGTTTGATGATGATTTTTTATTATTATTGCAAAAGTTGATTTTTGGGTATTTAATTAGAAAAATACCGAGTGTCGGGTTTTGACGCCAAAAATATTTTAAGTACTATATCAAATCGTGGAATTTTTAAATGGGAGAGTATCGTGTTTTGTGGATCGATTTGACTGTGTGACCATGCATAATTATTTTATCGCGTATTTTTAATATGAAGAAAATTAGCCAAGTCCATTATTTGAAATTGAGGCATTTGAATGCAAAACCGAGTATGGATGTGCATGTGATCACCTAATACCCTGATGCGTTTACGTTGAGTAGTGAACTCGTCCTGATGCGTTTACGCAGGACGATGTTTGATTAAGTTCAGATGCCCTTGACAATCGATGCTGGATCGCGGTAGAGGCTAGACTGATGCTCCTTAGGAAATGCTGTCCTGATGCGTTTATGCGAGACGTTGCCGTACTCGATGGGGTGAGACAATGCCTGGTTATGCCGAATGACCACCAACTTTTGAGTTGGCCGTGGCTGTTGGGTCGTAAATAATTGGGACATGTGTGAGTGTTTAAGATAGCTGTTCTTGATTATGGGACGAAATTGTGTGGCACTAAATAGGACGTGTCATAACGATTTGTTCTTATAATTGGGACCCTTGTAAATTGTTTGATACATGAAAATGACGTGTTCTAGTTATTGATTATGCATGTTGCGTTGATAAGTGCATATGATATATGAGATGTACTAATGTGCAAGGGGGTGCTGAGGCAAGGTAAGTCCTATATGGTGCATGTTTAGGCTGCCTCTAGGTGAATTCTTGTCCTAATCAGGGTTTAGGGTGTGGACTCACTGAGACTTTGTCTCACCCCATTGTGGTTTAAAAATTTCAAGTCTCTAGTGTGGAGAACCCAGAGCCCGAGGCAAAAAGGCCCGAAGTATAGGTGGCCCAGTAGTTTCTCTTGAGTTAGATCTTTGTATATAACTCTGTGGGGCTGACCTAGTTTCTTTATAAAGTGTGTTTTGTGAAAATTGTTTGTTTGTCTTGCTTTTCTATCACATGTTTGATTAATGTCTGGAGTTTATTAGTTCACTTCCACATGTGCATAAATCGGTCAGCAACATGTCCTAGGAACGTCGCAATTTGATCGATGCCGAGGGATGTGCGCATGCCTTGGGATTTAGGGTGCGACATTAATAGCTCCTAGTTTCTATGTAACTTATAGTTCATAGAATATAATTTAGGCTCTTGCTCTTCTTTTGTATTTCTATAAAAGGTCATCTAATCTCTATAAAATAGACACCGAATTGATTAATGAAAATTTGCTTAATGCAGTTCCTTTGAACCTTGAAGAGTTCAAAACCCTTGAAAATCTAGAAGAGTTTTCACTCCCTTCTTGAAGAGCTGCAGCTATCAATCTCGAAGAATTAATGCCATTTCAACTTCCTTGGTGGCCTAGAAGAGCAACCATTGAAGTTCTTATTTTTTTTCTTCATTATGTCCTATCCCATTTCACCCACTTCCATAAAAAAAAAAAAAAATCGACACGTCTATAGTGCTTATATAAAAAAAAACTCAAAACACAAAAGTTGTAGATCTTAGTCTTTGTTCTTTTGGCTTTGGAATCAGGTCATTCTAATCTTAATCAACAAAGTTATGTTTATTTTCCTGAGCTACCACAGAATAGAAATTTCTACTCGATATTGTGACTAAGTTTCCATTCGTGTGGGTCACTCTTCCAATCCTATCGTCAAAGTACCTGACCTTGTGCTACATCATATAGCCAAGCTAGTTATGCACAATATGCTAACCACAAAGGACAGGTTGGTAAAGTGGGGCATGCGGGTGCCTCCACTCTATTGTTTATGTAATCTTGCTGACACAGATGGGAACCACTTGTTTTTCGTTTTTTTTTTTTCTTTTTTGAATGTTCTCACTCTGAAAGTTTGGACAGCCATTTTGCAGCTTCAACTTGTTAATAGAGTTTTTGGAGAATGTGAGACAGAAGTTACTTAGGCTTGTTCTATCTTTAGAGTAAAGGCGTTCCCCCATTTGTTGTTTAAGTTCTTTTAGTGTGCTTTTCTTTTCAATAGTTTGAGTGTAAGGAATAGTTGTTAACTCCCCTATTCTTGTCAGCTCTTGATCAATTCTCGCTCAAACAAAGAGATTGATTAGAGACAAGATTAGCATTTTTTTTAATTTGAATGTTCAAAGAAAGGTATCTATAGAAAGGCATAAAACTATGTGTTCCAACCGGGGAATTGATGATTTGGCTTCTTAGTTTGATGATTGTATTGAGCTTTTAGCACATTTGCTTGTTCTGTTTTGTGATTTTATGTGAATAAAACCAGAATTATCGAAAAGAAAACTCATTGACCCTGTTATGAAATTATCTTTTAAATTACCAATTTTTTGAAAGAGGTGCAGAGACAAGACTTAACATTTTAGCTATTGGCTGATTGAGGAGTTAAAGGTTATATCTGGGTTAATTGAGAATTCAAGATTTTAAAAAAGTCCTGACCAAGTCTCAACCTCACCCTTGGTGGAATTTAAGAATTGGAAATGGCACATGGTAAATGACCAAATATTTCACTTGGGAGTCCCATTGGATTTCCTATGCTTGGATTCTAGTTGTGGCGAGCTTGAGATTTGATTTGGACTTCTTAAAAAATGGTCTTCGTTTGACCAAAATAAACCTTCTAAGTCTAAAATTGACTAACAACCGAAACTTTAAAGCTTGTTTCGGCACTTAATAAATAAGTTATGGGGGAATGGCATGAAGTTAATGTTTTTAACGAATTGTGGACACATATAGTGCCAAAACTTGGCACGAGAAGACACTTAAATGCCAAAAGTTTGGAAAATGACACTTAACTGCCAAAATCGGAGCAAAATAGATCACTTAAGTACTACTCCAGCGAAAATCCAGCCAAAATGCCGACGTGGCGATTTTCCGACAAAGGAAGTGCAAAACGACGCCATTTTACAAGTTGACATGGTAAAAAAATTAATATAAAAATCAATTAAATTAAATTTATTTAAAATATTTAAAAAAAAATAAAAATATTTAAAAAAACTAAAATTTTAAAATTTAAAAATAAAAAGGGGGAGGGGGCAGGTGGCTGAGGGCTAACCCTCGCGCCTCCCGCCGCTAGCCCTCACCGCCAACCCCAATCGGCAGAGGAGGGGGAAGGGTCGGCCGGGGCTGCCGGGCCCTGGCCTTGGCGAGGGTCACGGCCCTCGCCCAGATCTGGCGAGGGCTCGCGGGCCCTCACCACCGGTTAGCCAAGGTCGTTGGCCCCTAGCCAGGGCCCGACGACCTCGGCTGACCCTCTACCCTTCGCCACCGGCCCTTCTGACGGCGGCGGGGAGGTGGCAGTGACAAGGGATTAGCCCTCCGCCACCTACCCCCCCCCCTTTTTTATTTTTTTATTTTTAGTTTTTTTAATTTTTATTTTTATTTTTAAATGTTTTAAATAAATTTAAATTTAAATTAAATTTAATTGATTTTTATATTAATTTTTTACCACATCAGCTTGCAAAAACAATGTCATTTTGTATTGTCTAGCCACGTTAGCATGCAAAATGACGCCGTTTTGCACTTGTTTCGCAGGAAAATCGCCACGTTTGTATTTTGACCGGATTTTGGCTGAAGTAGCACTTAAGTGATCCGTTTTGCTCCGATTTTGGCATTTAAGTGTCACTTTCCAAACTTTTGGCACTTAAGTATCCCCTCGTGCCAAGTTTTGGCACTTGGGATGTACTTCTTCCTGTTTTTTACTAACAGTTTTTACCAGTTTTTACCAACTCTTTAAGCAATTTATCAGTATCAAAAAAAAAAAATGTTCTTTGTTCAATTGAATGATAGAACCATCTAACATAAAATCACCAAAAGAAAAGATGCTAAAAAATTGTTTAAATTCAGTATCATTTATTGGCCGATGCCTAAAAAAGGAAATGAATTTATGATCTAAATGGCAAAATTATTTAAGTCCAGTTACAGATTTAATTTAGATTATTTCAAAGTTGAACTTAATTTGAATCTATGTACTTGTATGTATTATTAACATCGCTCTTAATTGGTGTGTTATCTCTCCAAAATATGATGCTTCACCGAATAGTGAAAGTCTAATGATATGGATGACATCAATGGATTTCAAGGGAACAAAAAAGATCTTTTTGAATTTTGAACGTAAAAATAAATAGCAAAAAAAGTAAAGGAATCGAAAATGCAAGTGCATGAATTAAAGATCGCATGGAAGGCAATGGCATTAGAAATTTAAAGTACTGGAAAGGTAAATTTGCGAAAAAGTTAATCATGAGAATAAATTGCATTAACAGGTATAATTGATTGAGTAAACATTTATAAAGATTACCACATAGGTACTTATATCCTACCGGCAGTAGTTATTTACAACCAGTTATGAATTTGAATCTACAAACGACTCCCTGGTACTATTTACGGTCATTGATAAGCAATCACGATCCTAGGCAGAATCCATTATAATCTAATAATGGCTATCCTAAACGAGTTACATTTTCCAAGACCACTGGGGTAACCAACGGGCAATCGTGTGGTTGCATCGATCCAGCATCTTTTTTTCTTCTTTTTTTTCCTGACCTCCAACACTTGGCGAAAACTACAATAGTTGGCTGTTGACAACACTCGTTGACTGGTAAAGGACCTCGGTCAATAACTTTTGTGATGTCCATCGTCATGACTTCATAAGCGAAGCATCGATTTCCTCCAGGTTATTGGCTGCTTTGTTCATTAATGACCTTCATTTTCACCGAACTTTGCTCTCATCGACTAAACTTAGCACTTGTCAATAATTGCAGAGTCAATACTTTTTTATGGTCAACCATGCATGGACGAGGTGACATTGGCATTACCCAATTTTTTTACTTTTAAAGTTCCAAATTCACTATTAATGCATTTCCACGAAAGTTATTGACCAATGTCTAATGGAAAATTATTGTTTACACTATCAACATATCTTATTGATGTGGATCTGACCAATCACATATTAGATCTATTGGAATTCAAGTCGGCGGAAGATGACTTACATTTTATCCGATGCGCAAACAACAATTAACCCTGGAACGTACATTGAATTGCGGATGAATTACGAACAAAAATACTTCATGTTGGTTTTAATGCAATCACAAGGAAAGCACCCGATTTCCACAGCGTAAATACTAATTGTTCTTGTAAAGGAGAAATGAAACGTCTTCTTTTCTTTGATGAAAATGGGAGAGAAAGGAAAAACTATTTCTTTCTGAGCGTACGTTCTACCAACTATCTCAGCGGTTGTCTTCAGGGGTCTTTTATATGACTCACTCACACCCTTTTAAAGGGTGTCTTTCCATTGTAGCATATCAAGACAAAACGGTGTGTTCTCATCGCACCACATCATGAACGTACTAATTAAGTACAACAAGATCAATTGCGCATGAATCACCCAAATGATCCGGTGAACTATGACAACGAATGGCGGATTCTAGTGTGGTTCGATTGAGAGAATAAAGGGATAAGATTAGGATCAATGAAAATTTATTCTTGAGCACACACATGTGGGCACCCGCACTTTGCCACTTTTTTCTTTCTTCAAATTTTCTAGGGAAAATACTGAAAGCATACCTCACAGTTGACCTAATGATCACTTATATTCCATATACATGCATAGATTTTGCCTTTTGTGGAGATCATTTTATACTTCTACATCAATTATCAAGGTGTCCCTATTTACAAAAATGACATTTTATCTTCAAAATGTTAATTTCCATATCCTAACTTTTCGCACTAGCGCACAGCACTTAAAATGTTTTCTTTTCAAAAATGTCCATTTACAAATCTTAAATTTTCACGCCACCGCATAGCACTTAATATGTTCAATTGAAGTGTGTGCTGGCAAAATCCAAAACGGGAGAGTAGACAGCAACCGAAAAGTAATCGGATCCCGAGCTTGTCGGTGAAAAACTGGTGATTTGCATGTGTCATCGACGGTGCATATAATTCTCGACGTATACATCATCTGCACATAGCCATGCGTTGAAGTGTTCTCTCACAGTCAGATGATTTCGATAATCAAAGCTGCACAATTGGCGTATCCCATATCCATAGCAAAACCGCAAAAATCAATTTTCATTTTTCCTTTCTTTTTCGGTTTTTATATTAATGCCATTCGCAACTTTTGTAGAATTTCTTGTGCTGACTCCCAATGCACCTGTGGCCCATGGAAGGTAGACGCTTTCAAAGAAGAAGAGAAGACCTAACATGAACATGAAGAGCACGTCAGATGAGCCAGGATGACTTGCTTGGTGATCATGCAATCGTGTGCATAAATGGACAAGAGTGGCGTTCACAATCGAAGCCTCTTGCACAAAGCAGGCAAGTCATCCTTGGCTGACAAACAAGACTCGTCATCTCGTGTAAGGCCTCTCTTCCTCACAAAAACATTCCAATGCCTCTAGGTATGTGATGTGAATAAAATAAAAAAAAGAACAGACAAATTTGTAGCTTCAAGGAGTAGTTGCTTTCAGAAGGAAGAAGAAGCCTGACATGAAAGATTAGAGACTTTTTGACCAGCCAAGGAGACTGCCTGATACCGGACCAAACTGCTCGAACTCCTAGTTCAGCTCGAACAGAGCGAGTTCGGAGCAAGCAAGTCATCCTTGGCTACCAAATGAGACTCTTATCTTCATGTTAGCCTCTCTTCTTCTTCTCCTACTCAAGTCCAGTACTTCAATTTTTTGTTTGCATTTGTATATCTATTTTATAGGGAATGGAAGAGAATATAAGATCGAATCAAAGCCAATTCAGACTTTTATTAGTGGGGTATTTCGAATGTCAATATTTGCAAGACCTCCTTTAGTCAATTTGCCTCATACAAATCTTCTCTTTTAAATTTGTCTCTTTGTTTTTTTTTTTTTTTTTTTGGTTAAAAGCATGTAAAAATAGTTATCACTCTTGTAGGTATAATAAAGCTCTCCATATTAGAATATCATCGTTTCATATGCAGAGGGCTTACAGGTGTGCAACTGCGCAAAAGAGCCAGTCGAAAATTTATGAGAAGATATCTATGGATGGCTCTTACTCACTCATTTATCCGCTTCATCCTGTTACATATTCCTTGCTGTAACTTGGGTTGAAGTCAATATTCCTGGGCTTTAATTGAATTTCGGTGATAAGTTTGATCCGTTCAATTCTTTATCTCATTGCATTTCTTGGACCAGCTTGGCAATGAACTATACCAGATGATTTTTTGCCATATTCTCCTGAATAAGATGATTAAATGAGGTCCTTTATGATGCGGAGTTTGAACTAAGTACTTATTTCTTTGCGAGAACCGTTTGCCGACGCTAGGTATGAGCGGCTGAAAAATAAAATTGTCATTTTCCAAAATAAGGGTACTACTTTGATCCAAAAAGCAAAGCTAGTCATGCAACTTTTAGCTTGAATTCAAAGGTAATTTGATTCTCTATACCCACAACTCATTTATTCAACACTGCGTAGGTGTCTCTGTTCCCGACCTTCATAATGCCTCCACATGGAATGTTTCTAACCTTTCTCCATCAAAAGGAGCACAATAGGATTCTTGACCAGAGTTGAATTCTATTTTAAGCTATCTTCTTTTAGCGAGAGAATTTTTGGCAAGCAGAATGATAAACCTCTTATCCTTCGATTCTTTCTTTTCTTCTTTTGTGTACGTAGGGGATCCAAATGGCATGGAGACATCAACTTGTAAAAGATGCCCTCCAGGGCGAAAGTCTATGACTCTGCCACTAAACAGAGGGTTCTTTTTTCTGTGTTCTGATTGACTTTTCTCACTTGGCTTACGTCTTGCACTTCTCCTTGGAATTGATATTCCATTTGTTGCAGTCTCTCCAAAAAAATACCCCGATGGGGACCAGTTGACTTATACGTCGTGGACCAATAATACGATCATCAATCGACTGGGAATATCATCAAAAGGATAAGAATACAATGCTTTCTACAGTTGTAACCCTCATTCCCTTCTGAAATTTTCATTTCTGGAAAGCGCAGAGACATTTCCATGCTTAGCTCCACAAGTGTAGCTGAAGTTAAGTTTTTTAAATTAAAGGTTGCCAGAGATATGTACAGCTTCCAAACTGACAGAGAAATAGAAATGCTTGAAGTACACCTGAGATACTACTTACCCATGCAGAAGAATGATCACATATAGGAACATTAGACTTAATGATTCCTCCATCCCAAAGCGAGAAAATATATATACATCTCTAAAGAAGGCATACTAAACTGTGATCCCTAGTGGAAGACGAAAAAGATCTGCAGAGAAGAAACCAAGTGTCAATATTTATCTTCCCTACATACGACAGACAACCCGCAACTGCGTCAAAACTCTTTCAAGTCGCTCAAGGGGAGGAGATCATAGCTTGTCGGCAGAAGTGATTGTAAGAGCCAAGTAGCAGGAGAAGGCCAAGTAAGAGAAAACAACGGAAATTAACATTTGGTTGCAGAAGTTGCTCACTGTTGCAGGGCTAACCCAACCCACCCTCCTCTCCCTGTATTGACCTGCATACCCGATAGCCATCCCCGCTGCACATCCACATATCATCAGCACCTTCGTTGCATGCATCATTAAAATAAATTCACCAGTTGTAGCTTGCAGTTATGTGGCATCCTAAAATCTCGTGACAACCTCTGGAGTGCCATGAACCCTGATTAGGCAATGGAAGTGCCGTTTGATTTTGTATTAGCCATTGAGTTAATGAATTTCAATTAATTTAAGGCCGAGCATTGTAAGGGATGATTGTTTTGGGTGGAGATGTGTCTACAAGTGACCCAAGAATTTTATTAAGGTGCAAATTGATATAGAAATCTTATTCTTGGTGGTGCACTTTAGAAGTAGAATTTTATTGATTTAAATTATAAAGTTTTGTGGGCTTATAAGTTGAAATTAGGTGTTTATTTAAATAAGGTTTAAATGGAATAGGAATAGGAGAGGGTGGGCTGATTTTTAGGCCCAAAGACCGTCCGACCAGCCCACGCCAGCCCCCTATTCGACCAACCCATGAAGGCCCAAGGCCAGCCCAGCCTTGAAGCCCATAAGCCTTGCATGTGAGTTGCCAAGTGGCATGGAGGAGAAGCCAAGTGTGGCTGCCCTCATTGGCTTCCTTGGGCAGCTTCATGCAATCAAATGATTGCAAATGATTGTGGGGGATGAAAAGAAAAGAGAGGGAGACGGATGATGAAGGGGAATCGACCGAGAGAGAGAGAAAGAGAGAGAGAGAGAGAGAGAGAGAGAGTGTGTGTCGTCTGAGAGAGAGAGTGTGTCGTCTGAGAGAGAGGAAGAGGGAAAGAGAGGAAGCGAGCGTGCGAGAGGAAGGAGGAGGATCATCCGCCTAGCTCTCCATCGTCTGTTCGCCGCATTGCCCGCCATCTTTGTTGCTGTTTGTGCTTAAGTTTAAGGCAAGTGAAGTCCTAAAACCTATCCCTTGCATTGCTGTGTGTTTGTGTAGTAGATGGTAAGTCTTGGTTGTGGTAGATGGGATGAGATTTCGGAGCTTTGAAGAGAGATTCGTTGGCCATGCATGCTGTTCCTGGAAAGACCAGTCCGACCATCCATGAGATTGTGTGCTGCATGCAACTTTTTAACTGGAATCTTGTTTTGATTTCTTCACAAAAGTTGTAGAGAAAATCTTTAGGGAAACATACTAAAATTTGAGGTAAAAATAACAAGAAATGGTTAGTGAAATGATTTTTCCTTGTAGAAATTAGATCTGGAAAATTGTTATGCTGACACTCAGTGATTTCGTGGTCCGCAAGGTTGCTTTCTTGTAAAAATTTCACTTTGATCTCTTAATTAAAGTTTGTAGTAGACATATTAAGGTAGAACATATCAAAAATTTAGAGGAAATGAACAAATATAGGTCGGTGAAATCGTTGTTCTTTGAAGAAACTGGATCGGGGAAAAACGCCACTTCGACCTAGTATGATTACGTGATTTTTATAAAATCATAAAGTTAAAATTTGATCGTGTGTCCTTAACAAAAGTTGTAGGTAATATTCTTAGGAATAACATACTAAAAATTTAGAATAAATTAACATATGTAGGTCGGTGAAATGAGTTTCTTTTGAAAGATGATAATCTGGAAAAGATGACACCGAGAACAGGGGGAAATAATCGTCTATATCTATTAATCTAGAACGATTTGAGTTTCGATGTATTTATGAGAAATTTACCTCTAGGACTTGTCTATAGTATATCAAAATTTCAGAATTTTTGGAGTTCATTTAGGCATTTAATTTGAATTTCTTCCGAGACTGTGCAAACTGAAATATTGAAGTTTTGAAAACTGTGGTGCATGGACCATACTGTTTGTGTTAGATTCTTTTGGCATGGAGTTATTCATGAGATATCTGCCTTTAGGTCTCATCTGTAATGTGTCAAGTTTTCAGAATTTATTAATACCATTTACTAATTTTCTTAGAGTTTTAACTAGAGGAATGCATTTTGATCTATCCGAAAAATTGATGTGTTTTGAAAAATAAATGAATTTATCCATGTGATGTAATACTTTGAGTGGTTGATTTTGCTGCATATGTGATGACATATGGCATGTTATATGGCATGAAATGTTGGTTGAGACCCTTGATATTATTGCATCAAATGCCATGTTGAGATTGAGACACATGTGTGAATATAAATTGAGATAATAACAAGACCGTCGGAGGTGTGAGCCGATGATGCCTGGGAGTTTTGAGATGCCCAGAATGTGGGTGTGCCGGATGCCCTAAGTGTGTGTGCCGGATGTCCTCAGGAGTTTCGAGATGCCCGGAATGTGGGGGTGCCGGAAATCTCGGAGGTGTGTGCCGGGGGGATACCTCGTGATGTTAGTTGGGGTACGAGATGCCCAGAGTGTGTGTGCCGGATGCCTGGAGGTGTGTGCCGGAGGTTCCTCGCGATGCCAGGTGGGATAGGAGCGATAAATTATGCGATGCAAACAATGGTCCCTGGGAAGAAAATGAAGGGATCTATTTGAAATATAAAGATCGAGAATTGAATCATGTGCATGGATGTGTACATATGGCATGGTTGTTTAATGATAAGTGCATGGTGGGATATGCACGTTGCATAATGATATATGCATGGTTGTTCGATGATGAATGCTTGATGGTAAGTGCATGGTGATATATGCACATATGGCATGGATATATGCATGAATGCTTGATGGTAAGTGCATGGTGATAGATGCACATATGGCATGGTGATATATGCATGGCTGTAAGGTAAGGTATGCTTGAATGCATGAATGATATGTGTTTTGTTCTCGATACCATGATTGTTCTATTTGATGCATTGAATAGTTCGGTGGATCTTTGCTGCTGAGTGGTTGTACTCACCCCTTTTGGGGATGAACATTTCAGATTAGAAAGATGCCTTTGCTGCCAATTGCACACGATACTTACTATGGCATGCCTATTGATGTTGATGTGGAGTGTACGGAGCATATCTGTGTCGGTGCCCCTGGTTTAGTGTTTGTTCGAGTTCGAGTCCTAGTGATGTATGATGTGGGTCGAGATGATGGCCCGATCATTCAGGAGTTTTTGTCTGTCCACATTCGACGTGATGGAGTGATGTTACGGATGTTACCGTCGCCGCCACCCGATGCACCGGATTGGGTATGATGGCGTGTATGGCTGTTGGGAGCTGACACTTTTTGGAGATAGCCGATGCTTGTTGATAGAGGGTGGTACATGTTCAATGTAGAATCGAGTCCTTTTGGGTGGTAGCCAAGTATAGTTAAAATCTTGGTCTTTTTGTTGTATCGACCTTGATGTCCATCATGAAAATATAAATAAGAGTGAATCGACATTATCTTTTCTTATGGTGCGTAGTTGGTGTGTATTGCATTATGATTATTAGAGGGAGAAATGGTGAGACTTGTTTATGCTTTCGCTAATAAGCTGTGTTGGGACCATTTTTTTTTTTTTAAATTCTAGTCATAGTTATATGAGATCGAGTAATTAAAGAGAGAGTACCTGTGGCGACCTCAGGCGAATTGGGGGTGCCACAAGTTAAGTTAAAGAAGCCATATATGAGTGACACTCCATTTATTTCTTCCCTCATGTCCTCTTAAGTTAAGTGAGCTTTCCAATATCTATATGACCAAGTCAATACCATAGACCAAGTTCCTTAATAACTGCTTCACCTAGACTCTCAGACAAGTGCATGATATGTTTTCAAATAATCTCATTTGAGAGTCCACACCCCCCATAGTAAAATCACAATAGCAAACTCTGATATTCTTCTTTGAATTTTATGGAAAGTAGAAAATTTCTTGCCTCGGTGATCTTAAGAAGCACTAAGAAATATGAGGGAGCAAATCTCTATCTTAGTGTTACTATTGGATGTACCTACAATATGTAGTTTGATACAAATCTTTACAAATTGTGTTTTGCATTAAGATTGCATTTGGCAGTCAAGATAAAATTTAATTTATCCTATTTTGTGGTACATGGTCAAAATAGGATAAAGTCGAATATAAGGAAGATATAGACTGGATAAAATTAATCCATAGGGAAGATGGGATAAATGTGGATAGGATTTCTAATATCCAAAATAGTAAAGTTATTTTTCTCGAATAAAAGAATTTTTAATTTGACAAAACTAAAATTATATTTCAATATAAATAATATTTGAATTATAATATAAGAAATTTAAAATAACAAAAAATGACAATTTAGTTATTTTAATTTTATCTTATTTTTATTTATATATACAAATTTAATGCTATTTTACATTATAAATATATATTCATACTTATTACATGTTTTAGGTATTTTAGGTATATTAGTACCATTTGCTATTTAATAAATTTTTATTAGAGAATGATGGAAACGAGAAGAAAGAAATAAAAATAAATTACTTAAAAAAGAGGAAAATAAAAAAATACAAATATAAAAAAGTAGGCAACAATGTTGCAATAGATTTTTACCATCTCCTTTTGCAAAGTTTTTGATTTATTTATACTAATATGCCGTTTATACCAAACACTCTTTATGATATGATATCAATACATCTGACTTTATTACTATAATCACTAAATGGTGAATATAATGTAACAAAATCCTTGGATTTTATATTATATCTTATCCAGTTCTATCATGATTAAAAATTCATATGACCAAACGCAGTCTAAGAGTTAATGATTCTGAATAACTAGAAAAAATTATATTTAATGATATTGTGGATGATCGTTATCTGAGGAGATAGTGAAAACGTGAATTTAGCGGAAGATTTTCATAGATTACATGAGAGTTTACTTACACATATTTTAAGGGAATGATGTGGTATATTTAGACTATGTAACTGAAACGAAGGGAACATTGAAGGACTGATCAATGGCTGGTGAAAATAAGAGATAATGCCTTAGTAGATGTTACGATTTCAAATTCTGGGGATATCTCGAGATTAGGTTTTAAGGGAATGATGTGGTATATTTAGACTATGTAATTGAAACGAAGGGAACATTGAAGGACTGATCAATGGCTGGTGAAAATAAGAGATAATGCCTTAGTAGATGTTACGATTTCAAATTTTGGGGATATCTCGAGATTAGGTTTTTAGTGTCGAAAAACAAGAAAGAACTTGATGGTGCTAGAGAAACTATCTCATGGTTAATATTGTTGTAAAAAGCAAGCGATCAAACAATAAATTAGATAGAATTAAAGAAAATAAATTGATATCATATTTACGTGATTTGATTGTAGTGGCATATTTTTACAAGGTGAGCACCAACGAATTCTACTATAGATCAAGCAATAAAATAAATAGTACACACTCAAGTCACTCAAATACTCTTAGTAATTCTCAAGCCCTAATTACATCCAATAACACACATAGTGTTAAGCCTCGCAATTCCTCGCTAAATAATCTTTCATTCTCACAAGGAAATTAAGAAATCTTGAACTCGCAATATTTAATTGGTTTGAACACTAATTCTTCGAGGATGTAATTGCATTAATGAAATCAATGGAGAAAACCCATGGCCAAGCACTAGGCCATCACAAAACTGGCGCTTCAAGATCAACTCTTCTTTTTTCTTTTTTCCCAACAAAGGCACTGCTCAATACAATATATATTGCAAGCATGCCTTAGAGAAAAATCAACACCTAGTTGGAGAAGGAATCTACTCAACTAGACTTTCCTTCTTTTCGTTGTTTTCTTGATTTCTTCTTCTAATACAAAGTCCCAATAGACTTTTCAATATTAGTCTACAATCCGAATACAAGTCTGACAATATATTTTCTTCTCTATCTTGCTTGGCCAATTCCAACACTAAAATGATTTTTGTATTTAACTTTATATGCAATCCATTCGGATCAAGTACGTTTAATAGCTCAAACTTGAGACAGTTTTAACAATCTCCACCCTAGCTCAATGTTTGAGCCAAGTCACAATCGCTTCACAAAAATTCGAACTTCGCCACTACTCTCTCATAGCCCCTAATGGGCTTAACCGCCACAGTCATATTTCAAGTCCAAGCTACACTTGAACTTCGCCAAAACTAAAGATCTATCAGAAGACCAATTCTACATGCACCTTTAATTGCTACGCAAGGGTTTTCTAATGGAATCTCCTTAATCACTGATAAAACAAAACCATTATTGCATCCATATCTATCGGGAGATTGAATACCTACTTTGTCAATATCATCAATTACAACAACCATTAGCTCTATAGGCTTCACCTTGCTACAAGTACCATCCATGTCAATTACGTCATTAGTATTCCTATCCGCTACCTCAGGAGTTTATGGTTACAACTCCCCCTCAAGCTGAACATCATTTATATCCATATAAATATTGTTATAATCACTCCTAGCTAAAAGTATCGGAGACTTGCCAAATATAACTTTCTTCGCGATAACACGTGAATTTAATTCTAAGCACCACTATCAATAACCTTGCTCACCTTGTGCATACCCTAGGAACATGCACTTTTGTACCTTCGTATCGAGCTTACCATCACTAACTTGAACATAACAAGCAACCAAATATTTTAAAAACAGAACAATTAGCATTGTTACCTACCCACACTTTTGGGAGTTTGACATACAATCGTAGTTGATGGGGATCTATTTATTAAGCGCATCTACCATGAATCTCCTAGCCAAACTAGCACTAGAGAGCATTTTATGGGCCGTCTCTAGTAAAGTTTTGCTCATCAATTATGTAACATGTTGCGGTTCATTGTTATTTGTACGATATTTCATTATACTTTCCTTCATGCAGAATTTATTTAGCAGCTTCGATGCCAATCTACACCTACTTGATAATTTTACCAATCTCCTTTTCGATCAAAGCTCTCAACTACCTAATATTGCCAACAGCATCAAACTCATGCCTAAGCACAAACACCCACGTGGTCATCGAGTAGTTATCAACAACTATTAGTAGATAGCACTCTTCCTTGAAGAAAATCACAATAATTTGCAAACATTCAAGTGAATTAACTCTACAATTTCTATCGTTTCTTTGATAGTTGTATTGAACTGCACTTTCTGTCATTGATATAAATCATAGTACATGCATACATTCAGTTTGTTAGTAATATAATCACATAGCGGATTTCTTTTACTTAAAACCTTTTGGCTTCTCTTGCCAATGTGCCCCCAAATGCATATGCAGCTATTCAGACTCTCGAATAGATGTATTTGACATCTCCGGGGTGAAATATGTCACTGTCTCATCTTGAAGCTTGTATAGTCCATTGTGCTTGATTCCTTTCACAATTACAAAGTAGCTTGAACAACTTCTAGAATTTCACATTTTGAAATATAACGATACCCAGCTAATTTAAGGCACTCAAGGAAATTAAGTTTTTCTTCAACTCTAGAACATGCCTCACTCCATCTAATGTCCTCACAATACTATTATGCATTTTGATTCTAACATTACTATCGCTAACAACATCACAACTGACATTATTCCCCAACTGTACTTTAATATTATCCATGCACTAATAAGTAATAAACCAATTTCTATTTGGTGTCACATGAAAAGAACAATCGGAATTCATAATGTATCCATCAAACAATGAATCATTAGTGACAGACAAGACAAAATCAGCATTATCTGAATTAGTATAGTTATAGCTACAACATTATCTGCAAAATCAACTATGATTCATTTACCCTTCTCGTACTTCAACTTAAGGCAACTCCTTTTAAGATGCCCCCTTGCCACAGCTCCAATAGACAGCACCACCAATTCTACACTGACTATGTTTGTTCATGTTTATGTTACTTCTACTAATACGTGTATTAGTTCTTCTTCTATTTTCAACTACTAAAGCAACATATATATGTTTGTTAGATTCTCTTCTACGAATATCCTCACTTAAAATTAAATTTCTAACCCCATCAAATGTCAAGCTTGTTTTGTTAGTTGAATTACTAACAATAGGAACAATAGTATTCTAGTTATGAAGCAATGAGCATAATAGAATCAAAGCACGTATCCTATCTTCAAAGTTAATCTCAACTAAACTCAATTGACTAATAATTACATTAAACTCATTAATATGATCTACAACCAACGCACCTTCGCTCATCTTTAAATTAAATAAACTTTGCATCAAATAGACCTTATTGATCTCAAAGGGCTTTTCGTACATATCTGACAAGGCTTTCATCAAATCAGTAGTGGTTTTCTCCTTCATAATATTAAACGCAACGTTATAAGTCAACCTCAGTCGAATAACACCCACAGCTCGTCTATCAAGCAAATCCCAATCAGTTTGCTTTATTGTCTTTGGCTTCTCTCCAAACAAGGGCAAGTATAGTTTCATCTTATAGAGATATCCTTGATCTGCATCTTCCAGAAACTAAAATCATTCCCATCAAATCTATCGATTCTCACTTTTTCTTCTTCTATCGTCATCTATTCACTTCAATTCAGCCAAGTCTGGCTTTGATAACAATTGTTGTGGAAAGAGAAAGTGATCAAACAATAAAATAAACAAAGTTAAATAAAAATAAATTGGACATCTGATTTATGTAGTTCGATTATAGTAATAGAGTAGTAGCGAATTCTATTATAGATCAAGCAATACAATGGAGATTATATGCTCGAGTCACTTATACACTCATAGTGTTTCAAAAGCCCCAATTACATTTAATAACGCACACAGTGTTTAGCCTTGCAGTTCTTCGCTAAATAATCTCTCAATCTCATAAAGGAATTAAAAAATCTTGAACTTGCAAGATTTAATTGGCTTAAACACTAATTTTGGATGTAATTTTTTTTTGGTCAAAATTTTGGATGTAATTGCATGAATGAAATCAATGGAGAAAATCTAGAGCCAAGCACTCACAAAACCAGTGCTTCAAGATCAACTCTTCTTCTTTTGTTTTTTTTTTTTTTTTTCAAGTAATATATATTGTAAGCACACCCCAGAGAAAAATCAACACCTAGTTGGAGAAGGAAACTAACTCAACTGGATTTTCCTTCTTTTCATTATTTTCTTGATTTCTTCTTCTACATTGACCAAGTCAAGGTCAAATTCAAAGTCCCAGTGGACTTTCGAATACTAGTCCAAAGAACAATCTAAATATGAGTCTGAAAATATATTTTCTGCTCTATTTTGCTTGGCTGACTCCAGCACTAACATGATTTTTATAGTTAACTTAATTTACAATTCAATTCAGATCAAGTACATTCAACGGCTCAAACTCAAGACATAGTTTTAACAAATATGTTAATTAAGAACCACTTAAAGATATTAGAAAGAATTTTGGATTTGACTTTTAGAGTTGGCGAAACCTAGATCACTTGAATAGTTATTTGCCATGGTGTTGTCCTTTTGGGCTAAGACAAATTATAATGACCGAACCCCTGTGACTTTGCTTGAAGATAGCATTGTAGAAGTGGAAAAGACTAAGCAATGGTTTTGAAATTAGTAAGTAGTTTTAGGCCTTGTTTGGCAATTTCTATTTCTGTTCCCCGGAACACAAATTTTTGTTTTTTTATTCCAGGGAACAAAAACACGTTTGTTTACACTTTTGTTCCTGGGAACATATTTGAAACAGAGACAAGAAGTAGAAAAAACTTGTTTCTTGTTCTCGGGAACACTTCCGAGAAACACTTTTTTTCTTCTCATTTTTCTTCTTCCTTTTACCAGTCACCGGCCTTGGCCATGGCCAATGCCGACAACCGGTTAGATGAGGGCTGATGACCTTGCTGGAGCATTGCCGGCCCTCAGAGAGGTCGAACCACGGCGAGGCTCGTCGACCTGAGTCTCGTTGTGGCTTGTTGTGGCCATGCAAGGCTCGGCCTCGCTTGGCTGAGGTGAAGCTTGGCCTCCCCAGCCGATGTGAGGCCAAGCCTTGCTAGGCCAGGGCGAGGCCGACCTCACGCCGCGTAGGTGAGGGTGAGCCTCAAGCTTGCCCAGACCTCAAGTGTGGCATCCCAAAAATTTCAAGGCGACCCCTAAGATGTATTAAAGCCCATAATTAGGTAATGAAATTTCCTATGGTTTATGTTTTAGCCATTGGTTTTCTCTTAAGACTAAGTGTTATATGCTTGTGTTCATGAGTTCTTAAAATTAGTATTATCGGATAAATTAATAAGAAGAATTTATTCTTGGCTATGCACCTCATAGATTTGATCCCTATAGATTAAATGTTACAAGATTATGGCCATATGAAATTGAAAATTTGGAATCTATAAAAGAAAGAATTAAAAGTGAATTTTTAAAAGTAGAATTGGGGTTTAATTAGGCTTGGGTCTTAGGCCCAAGAGCATGGACCTTTGATGGGCCAAAATGGCCGGCCCATTGAAGCCCACGGATGGGCTGTCGTCGGCCACAAGGGGGAGAGGCCCGCCCAATTATTCCAAGCCCACTCCCCAACCCATCTTGCATGTGTCTTGCCAAATGGCAAAAAGAAGACCCCATGCATTGGCCATTGTGGGTGGCTACTAATCATGACTAATGATGGAGTTTAGGGGAAACAAAAGAGAGAGAGTGGCTGGTTGAGAGGCTGTCACCCAAGCCGAGAGAGAGAGAGAGAGGAACCGAGAGAGGAGGAAGGAGCCGCTCGCCCGCCCGCCGTTTGTCCGTCCGTCGCCGACCGTGTGCCTTGTTTGCTCGATTTTAGAGGCAAGTTAGGATCCATTTTCTACTCTTGCATGTGTGTTTGAAATGGTGTTGAATCTTGGGTGTTTAGGAGTGAGAAACCGAAGCTAGTGTGTTTTGTTTTTGAAATAGCTTGCTGTTTTCGTGTATACCACCTGACCCAGCATATTGTAGAGGCTTGCGTGTGCGTTTCGAGTTGGATTTTGACTTCGACTCCTGCATGAAAGCTGTAGACGACATATCAAAGTATAATATAATAAAATTTGAGAAAAAAATGCTGAGTTTTAAGGGGTGAAACCCTTCTCCTACGAAGACACTAGATCTGGAACAGTTTTGTTGACCTCTTGGTGGTTTTGTGGGTTGCATGTTACTTTTTACCGAGAATCTCACTTCGACTTCTTCATGAAATTTGTAGAGAACATCCTAAATACTAACATAATCAAATTTGAGGTAAAATGAGCAAGTGTAGCCTAGTGAAACGATTTTCTTTTGAAGACGGTAAATCTGGAAATACGGTACTGGACTCCCGAGAATTCTTAGACTATATGGTGACTATTCTTTGAGAATATCGCTTAGATTCCTTAATGAAAGTTTTAGGGAACCTCTTGAGGCAAAACATATCAAAATTTCAGAGGAAACGAAGAAAGATAAGTAGGCTAAACCTTGATATTTCGGAGATAGCTAAACTGGACTGTTTGGTACTAGAAACAGGAACTTCGAACGTCTATAGAAAATTATCTAGAACGAATCTGGCCTAGATGTCTGCATGAAAAATCTGCCTTAGGGTCTTGAATATAACCTGACAAAATTTCAGAACTTTTGAAGGTCATTCGGGTGTTTTAATTGAAATATTTCAAAAACTGCACAATCTGACTTTGTCCGAATTTTGCATGTTACAATGTGTGAGCTATATCTTTTTGTGTGAAGCTCTTTTGGGCATGTGTTCTTCATGATATTATTACATTTATGTCTTATCTAGTACATGCTCTGATTTTGTGATTTTTGAGGATCATATTGATATTTAATTTAAATGTTTTCCAAAATTGTGCAAGTTGAAATTTAGTAAATTTCAGAAAGGCATGATATATGGACTATTCTAAGTTGTATGGACCCCATGGATTGTATTGTCTTTAGTGATTGTATCTTGCTACATGTATGATGATGGTTGGAAATGCATATAAGAATTAAAATGATGAAAGTGATCTTGTTTGCCATTACATCATGTGCCATGCTGATTTTGAGACACAAATTGGTGAACATGAATTATGATAAATGAGGAAACTGTTGGAGGCGGTTGATAATGCCTTGGGAGTGTTAGGATGCCCGGGATGGGGGTGGGGGGGGGGTGCCGGATGCCCGGTTGTATTGTGATACATGCCCGGATGTCTCGTGATGCCAGTTGGGATGCTAGATGCCCGGAATGTGGAGGTGCCGAATGCCCGATGGTGTGTGCCGGAGGTTTTTCTCGCGATGCCAGGTTGGGGTGCGAGTGATAAAGTATGGGATGCAACTACTGATCCCGGGAAAGAGAGATGCGGTGATCGAATTGAAAGTTAAAAGTGGAAATTGAATGATGCATATATGATATGATGATGATCACCTATGGCATAATGATATGTGTGACATGATGATGATCACCTATGGCATGATGATATATGTGTGTGATATGATAATGATCACCTATGGCATGATGATGTGTGTGAGACATGATGATGATCACCTATGGCATGATGATGTGTGTGAGACATGATGATGATCACCTATGGCATGATGATATGTATGTGATATGATTGTGATGAGGCTGTATGTACATATAGTGTGTTTACATATGCATGGTTGCAAGGTAAGTTATGCTTGGATGCATGAATGGCATGTACTATGCTATGATTGTTATGATTGAATTGTGTGATGCATTGAGTGGTTAATTGGATTTTTTACTTGCTGAGTGGTTGTACTCACCCCTTCGGGGACCAACATTTCAGATTAGAAAGATGTCGCTCCCTATTGTCACGCGGGGCACCTTCTATGGCCTCCCATCGGATGTAGAGGTAGAGTGTACGAGATCGACTGTGTCACCATCCTTGGACTGACATTTGTGTGAGTGCGAGTGCTGGTTATGTACGATGTGGGCCTGGCTGAGGGCCCTGTCATTCAGGAGTTTCTGTCAGTTCATGTCCGTTGAGATGGAGTGTTTAGGGGGATGTTGCCGCCACCACCACCCGGCGCACCAGGATGGTTGTGATGGTCGCGTGAGGGGTAGAGAGCTGATGTTTCTTTTTAGGAGTAGCCACCACTGATAGATGGAGGATGACACGCGATCAACTATAGGGGTCGGAATATCCTTTTGGGATGTGGCCAAGTGTAGGTAAAAATCTTGGCTTTCTTTTGTTGTATCGACCCGAGAAAATCCATCGTGAAAATATGTAAATAAAAGTGGCTTGGCTTTATCTTTTCCTATCGTAATTAGTGGTGTGCATTGTATCATGATTGTTGGAGGGAGAGATGATGATATTAAATTATGCTTCCGCTAATAAGTCGCGCTCGGACCGTTTTTCAAAAAAAAAAAAAAAAAGCCTATGAACTACGACGCTTTTACCAAAAGATGTAACTAGTGTCCATTAGGTGTAGCGATAGGTGCCTGTGGCGACCTAAGGTGTTTCGGGGTGCCACATCGCGAGGCCGAGCTCGCCCAGCCACCAGCAAGGCTCCTCCTCGCCAGGCCACCGTTGGGCGACGCCGACCTGGTGGTGGCCCGGTGAGACTGACCCTTGCGGGTGGCTGGGCAAGCTCGGCCTTGCCATGGTTGGGCGAGGCTGCTGGCCCTCGTCAGCCAGTCGTCGGCAATGGCCAAGGCCAGCAATCGGCAAAAAAGGAAGAAAAAGAAAAAGAAAAAAGAAAGAAGAAAGAAGGGAAAATAAAATAAAAATATTAAAAAATTAAAAGAAACAAAAAAATTACTAAACGTGTTTTGTTCTTTTCTATTACGGGAACATAAATTTTATGCAATTATCAAACGCATTCTTCTATTTAAAAATTGTTCCTCGGAACAAAAATAGTTTATTTATTTATTTATTTCTGTTCTGGGAACATTTTTCGAATAGAAACGTTACCAAACGCGCCCTTAGAGTCTACAAAAGCTAATTTTTTAAGAGCAAGGTGGTGAACCATTTTGAGGATTTGGTAGGGAAAAGCTATGACATCCTAATATTTCTTCATTTCTTGAAGTCAAGAAGGATATTAAGAAAGGCTCGCACTATTTCCACCCTTTATTGGCTCCTAACACACATTTTGACGTTGAATTGACTATATTATCATTTTTGGGTCCCACTCTTGATTTAAGATTATTTCTTATTGTTTTGTTCTTCCTTTTCTTTTGTTTCATTTTTTCTAGAGACAAAATTACCCATACTCCTCTCAAACAACATTCATTAAAATGTGGGGCCTACTCTTGATTTAAAATTATTGCTTGCATTCTTTTTTTCTTTTTTAGTTTTTCGCGGAAAAAAGCATTTGGTATATAGCTAATAATTATTTGACAAAAAAAAAAAAAGCTAATTATTTGGTATATTGTTGTATATTATTATTCAAAAAATAGCCTAAGCACAATTAAGAGTGAAAGAAACATCTACCAATTTTCGTACATATATTTTTTAATATATATAACTTTTGTATGTGTCATTGTCATTGTGTTGTAGATAGTGTATTTTAACTACTCAACTTTCATTTTATTCAATGAATCTAATTGTCATTTTTTAATTATTTATTGTGCAATGCATTAGACAAGTTACATGACCCTAATACATTGTTCTATTTATAGCAATAAACTTCAAGAGGATAGTCAATCAAATGAGATCCAATTTTCTTCTCTGACTTGCTATAGAATGTCGATCACGATAACTACCTCCCCTCTCACAGCCAAAAAGAACAACATTGTCTCTCCTTGATTTTTTTTTTATAGAGTTAACATAATCTTGAGCAAGAAGCATCCATACACTATTCAAAAGATGTGACATCCCAGATTTTCAGTCATGTTTTCTATTGAATAAATCGGGCATTTCATTGACGCGTCTATAAGGCTGTTCTTAGAACTGATCATTCTAGATATAATTGGACTATTTGGGGAAACCATTAAGAATTTTAAGGCAAATAGACTTGAGAAGTTGACCAGGAATCGGCTTCTCGACCGTGTTCATCTGTCGAGATCATTACGGCACAGATATAAATCGATTCGAGATTAGAGATAGGTCAGTTCGACTGAGATATGTGGCCAATCATAGGTGACACCACTAAATTGGAAAATTCTCGTCGACCAATACTAGATTGATTTTCTTATCGTTTTGGTAACCTGTGTCTATATTTGAATCCTCGAGATTTTCACGACAATCGAGAGTTGTCATTGAGTTGAGTGGGTTCATTGTGGCTCAAAGAAAATCGACCACTGGTCATTTGCATTGAAAAGTTCTTGAAGTTTCCCAGTAGTCTAGGTCACACTAAAAACGTGTTGAATGGAAATTAACCGTGAATTCGAACCCGATTTAAAAAATTGAAAGTTCTGTGGTGTCACGAGCTATTTTAAGAATGTTGACTCAGTCTCAAAAGATTTTTCGGAGATTCCGGGATTTTTATAGAAAATCGATTCAGACGTCGCGGAAATTAACTGAAATTCGGATTGGCCAAATTGAGGAGAGTTTTGACTTTCAGCCGAGCTATTTGACGATGGGCACCAGCGGAAATTGTATGGGCTTTTTCTTCGAGGAAATTGGACATCAAATTTGGGGAATTTGTAAAGAAATTGAAGCTCAAAATCTAGTGAAATTCGGAACTAAGGTTTTGAGGCTGTATTTTGGCACCAATTGAGCTAATTATGGATTAATTTGCAAAAAAATAATTGGGAGACCAAGAGGATAGGTTTGTGGGCTTTTGGGGGACAATGCATTCAATGAAATGGGTTGGCTTTGTTGACTTTTGGCCTCATTGTTCCAAGCTTGCCGTGCACGCCGCCTCCATCCCCATCTTCCTCGCACGAGCTCTCTCCACCGAAGGCCTCCACTTTCATTTTATTTCCAAACATCTTCAATTTTCGTTTTCTCTCTCCACCGAATCCCCATCTCGCCGCCTCAAAACTTTCTCCCTCTCTCCGTGTATTTTTTTCTCACGCCCTCAGCCCACAAATTCCTTTCCACGAAGCTGCTCCAACAGCGAGTTTGTCGGCCACGTCTTTAGCGCCAGAGTTTCTTCGAGCCAGTTGCTGCCTCCACCGAAGATTTTCCACGAAGCAGCTGCCACTCGTCCGCTTCTCCGCCAGCTCGCCCCTCCACGGTCAATCTTCAGCAGAAGCCTTCAAGCGACGCCACTCAGTTGAATCCGCAAGCTGCTTCTCTCTCTTGCTGCCATCCTCGTCCATGCATCTTCGGTAGTCAACCAGCGAAGCCTAAGTGGTGACCGAAGCCTTCACCGTTCAAGCAGAGTCCACCAAAGATTGACCAAGAGACCACCGAACCCCAAGGCCACGCGTCCAGCAGCACTGAAGCAGCATCCAACGAGCTCTTCCGTCATCAACGCCCACTGCATCCAGCAGTTCTCTGCCTCTTCGGTCAACAAATAAACGGCCCCTTCTCCCTAGTTGACTACGACAGCAACCGAAACAAGTTGCTGTTGCCGTCCAAGTCTGCGAGAAGCCCAAGCCCAGCTCTTCTCCGTGTGTCTTTGGCCCATCTTCGCTACATGCAGTTCGGCTAGCAAATTCTAGCAACCTGCAACCCATGTGAAATTCAGCCTTTGAAGCCCACGGATCAAGCGAAATCTTCAAGCCCAAATCAGCGCATTTTCAAAACAGAAAAGCCCAAGATTTCAGCAAGCCCAAGCCCATCAACCAAGCCCATCATTTTGCTGTGGGCTTGCAAAGCTTTTGGGCCCGGCTTGAGAGTTCGTCGACGCCGCCAAAAATTTGGAATTCGGCCGCCGTCGTGTCGCCATCGTGGTGTCCCGATCCCCGCTTTTAATCAAGTGTATAATCTCACTAATCCTTGCTTAGTAGACTAATGATGCTTAAGAGTTTATTAGATTTAATTAAGTGCAATTATGTGATTAGATTAGAATGGATTAGTGATTATTAGTTAATTGCATTGCATATTAGTTAGGTGGTTGGTGTACTTAGCTAGAGAATTGCCTATACTATTTATTGAATGCATCTCGGGATTTTTTCGGACCCTTATCGGGCTTCAATTAGGCATTACGGGCCTAAATTGGATTTTTAGTATTTATTTATTAATTTTTAAATTAATTATTTAATTATTTATTTTTCGGAAATTAGGAAAGCATAGCCGACGACCGAAATTTTGTGCTGATTGTCGTGGTGCAGTCCGTTTATTTATTTGAGCTCTACGTTGTGCTGAATTGAATTAATTGTGCAATTTGAGGAATTATTTCTTAATTGACTGAAATTGAGTGAAATTGAATGATTGATTGGTGGATGACCGAGTGTGGTTAGTTAGCATTGACAATGCTTTGATGAGTTGTAAAGTAGAGAAAATCGTGAGGTTGAATTGAGAATAATCTTGGCGGAGATCGATCAGGTACGAGGTATAGACATACGTGGTTCGGTGATAAAGAAATCACTGGTGAAAACGGCACCTTAAAGAACGCATGAGTGCTATCTATTACCTGCATCAGTATAGACATACGTGGTTCGGTGATAAGGAAGTCACTGGTGAAAACAACACCTTAAAGAATGCACGATTGCTGTCTACTGCATGCCTCATTACGGACATACGTGGTTCGGTGATTAAGAATATCACTAATGAAAACGGCGCCTTAAAGAACGCACGAGTGCTGTCCAGTACATATGTCACCTTGGCGAAAATGACGCTCGAGAGCATTACTGTAACTCTGTGACTGAGAATGCAAATGGGAGGTTTTATATTGAGGAGTGATTAGACTTGGAAATGGTCCGACTGACATGTAATCGACTAGGTCGATTGATCAATGATTGATCTGTTGTCGTGAATTGACTAATTGAGTGGAAGTGACTTTGAATAGTCCAATTGACATGTAATCGACTAAATCGATTTATTGAGATATCGATCTGTGATGTGATTGTTAGGGTGCCTATTGAATCGTGCTAATATGCAGGTGGAATCTGAGGCCAAGGTAAGTCTTCTGACCTATGCGTGTATAGGAACCCGGTTAGCATATTGGTTTCTTAATCGAGTCTTAGTGGGATAGAACTTACTGAGACATAGTCTCATCCCAATTGTGGGACAACATTTCAAGACCCTGATGAGGAGCCTGAGGAGAAAGAAACCGAAGAGGATTACCTGGAGGAGAACCCCGATGATGATATGAGTATGAACTGGATGAGGACAGAGATCCCATCCTCTGTTGTGAATCTTGTATAAATGTGAATAGTGTGAGACCAGAAAGTTATGAATAGTTGTGTGAAGTACTTTGAGTTATGCTCTATATAAAAGCATGGTTGTGAATTTCAATATGAAAATGATGGCATTGCTTTTCTATCCCATCGTTTTATTATATGAGGATTTATAACTGCTTCCGCATGTGCTATTAAGAATAAAATGGTCGGTGATACGTAGTCCTGTGATATTACATTATAAAATCAACCAAAGGTAAGAGATGTGTGCGTGCCTGAGGATCGGGGTGTGACAAAAGATCCTCTTGCATTAAAACATTACCTAGTAAAGTTTCAAATGAATTTGTAGACTCGATGGATTGCTATTCTCCTTTCATCAATAATAAATACATTTAAGCAAAAAATGATATTGTCTTCCACATGCACTACAAAAAACAATGCAAATGAAAGATGAGTTAATTGTGTATAATACATACATCAAACACAATATCAAAGTCAAAATTCACGATTAGGAGGATAATCTATGGACATAAAGTCACAATTTGCAAAGAGAACTAACATCTTGTTACTCTGATATAAATAGTGCTTGCTTGGTTCACAACAATGGAGATAACTTTAGAAGAAGACATACATGAAGAAAATGCAGTGATGTAATAGGTACGAAAAAAGTGGCAAGGGCGAAAAAAAAATTGTTTGACAGTGATGTTGATAGTTTTGTCTTTTAGTAAAATTGAAACAAAAGAAAAAAAGAAAAAAAGGTAAGAAATAATTTTAAATCAAGAGTGAAACCTGTAAAGGATAATGTAGTTAATTCAATGTGACAAGGGATGTTAGGAGCCAATAATGGGGGTGGAAATAGCACGAGCCTTAAGAAATTGAACAGTTTGCATGGATTACTAGATAACTTCAAAGAACATACCACTTTGCCATTAAATTTGTGAAGCTTGGTAAATTCTAAGAGTTAGTTTATAAAGCCCTAATTCATGACTTTGTTAAGTGTTATGAGAATTACAAAAGTGTCAAGAAGGGCTATGTAGAGTTTAAAATCATGAAAATTTCCCGACAATTTATAAGTATTGATAGTTCATTGAGCCTTAACCCCACTAGATTTGCAACATCCAAGTATGATGCCAATGAGGAAAATCAATTAACAAAATGAATCTAGTAGTCTTAACTTTAGTTGGTGTAAATCAACAAATATTTTTTCTGTGATGAAAGTGAATGACATATTACATAATTATTTAGGGTAAATTCCAAATAAGGGTCCAAAGCGTCCTCAATTTCTCAAATGAGGGCTTGAAGTAAACAATATCTTAAATATGGCTTATAGTGCCATCATTTTTTCAAATAAGAGCTAAAAGTGAACCTTATTTCAAATAAGGATATGAAATGGCCATATTAGTCTTAAAGAAGGACCTAACTTGACCAACTAGTCAAGAGCATTTCCGTCCTTTACATTTTCTTATTTTCTTCCCTTATTTTCTCTCTTTTTTTTTTTTTTTTCCTTTTTCTGCTTTTACAAAAAAAATAAAAAAAGACAAAAAGACAAACTTAAAAAAAAAACATAAATTTTTTTTTTTTTAAAAATTCCAAGTGAGAAGCCCTCTTGTTGGTGAGGCATTGACCATCGCCGATAGGGTTGCCAACGACTAGTGAGGGCTAACAACCTCACTAACTAAAGGCAAGGGAAAGTAGGCCCTCCCTAGAATCAAGAGAGGACTGCGATCCTCCCCTACTGGCCAACACTCCACCGGCAATAGGGCGATAGCCACAGGCAAGGGAGGGCTTGCAACCCTCCTAGCTATTTTTTTTTTTGCCTTTTAGTTTTAGCCCTTTTTTCTTTTGGATTTTTTTTTAAAAACAAAAAGGAAAAAAGAAAGAAAATAAGAAAATGTAAAGGATGGAATTGTCCTTGACCCATCAATGAGGTTAGGCTTTTCTTTGAAACTAACATATCTACTTCAAGCTCTTATTTAAAATAATGTTCACTTCATTGCCTTATTTAAGAAAAAGAGGGCACTTCAAGCTACTATTTAAAATGTTTACTTCATGTCCTTCTTTAAGAAGTTGATGGCACTTCAAACCCTCATTTGGGAACTTTTCATAATATTTACTCATGGTGGCTAGCATACCCCTAATTACAAATTGGGGTTATCAAAAGTATAAGTAGCAATTTACAGGCCATCTTATAAATTTATAATTATTATCCATCAACAACTACTTTGTAGCTTATAAATGCTTCAAACAGATACTAATTTCTCTACTTGTTTACTGATATTTGGAATTTTTTTCAAAATTACAATTTTACCCTCAGATTCACGTTGACTAGCCACTTATCATTCAAATAACTCATCTACGTAATGATTTGTTGGCATTTAATTTCACCCACCAACATTACATTATACATTAAATCAACATTGTATTATGTCATGCATGATCCAACCAATTTTGTCCTGAGATCATTAATATTCAATTGCTTAAATCATTTTGATCCATTTTTCACCCTTGCAGCCCAACATGCTTTTTTTTTTTAATCTCTAATGCTCACTAAAACCAAATGCAAGTCCCTTCTAAGTTACTAACTGCAAGGATAATAAGGTGGAGCAAGAGTGAGTTTGGCCCTTAATTAAAATTTAGTTTTATAGGCAAGACCCTAACAAAAGTACCATCTCTCTGTACAACCTCTTAGGGATCAGTTCATCAGCAATCATTGAGATAAGATGGTTCCTGGAAAGTGTACACTATGGTCCGTGTACAGCTAATTGTGAAAATATATTATCCTTTTTTTCTCCTTTTTTTCTCACTAATAAGAGGGAGGAGGGGGGGAACAACAGCGATAGAGTTATTCTTAAGAAAAATCATTTCATATTAGGTCATGCATCATAGTAAATTAGTACCAAGTGTGCAGCTAAGCATGCATTAGCCTCATTAAAGTTTGGGTCAAGACAATCCAGGATGGCTATGTAGTCCAAACTAGGAAAATTACAGGAGCCAATCCAACTTGTTTTTTCAGTTTTGGTTCTACATAGGTCAGGTGTGGAGTTGGGTCATAAAACAAACCTATGCCCTTCATATCTAGATCAGGCCAGGTATCAGTTGGGACCTAAACTGAACCAATTTGTTGACACCCTTAGTATTCCTCAACATTGTTTTACTACCTTGTTAGCTTTGCACAATATACTAACCACAAATGGCAGGTTAGTAAAGTGGGGTATGCAGGGGTCTCCACACTGTTGTTTATGTAATCTTCCCAAAAAACACGGGAACCACTTGTTTTTATGGATGTTCTCTCTATGCAAGTTTGGAGAGCCATTTTGCAGCTTCATCTTGTTGAAAGAGTTCTTGGAGACTGGGAGACAAATTATTCGGGCTTTTTCTGTTTTCAGAGTAAAGGCATTCCCCCATTTGTTAAGTTCTCTTAGGGTCCGTTCACTTCGTGGAAAATATCACGTTTCCCGAAAATATTTTCTATGAAGTCATTTTCTTGGAAAATAACTATATTTTTTTCCTTTTTCTTTTCCTTACTCCTTCCTCCTCCTTCTTCCTCCTCCTTCCTCCGCCACCACATGCCTAATGATGGATGGCTGCCCAGTGGCCGACCAAGACCCGGTCGCCAAATCCGGCAAGCTCGAGGCTCGGCCAATCTCACCTGAGCTCGCTAGAGTTTTGTCGGGCTCTAGCGAGCCACGAGCTCGCCGGATCTGGTGGCGGAGCTTGGGCTCACCTAGATCGGGTGCTCAAGCTTCACCTCCAGATCCGGCTAGCTCGCGGCTCACCAGAGCCCAACAAAACTCTGGCGAGCTCAAGCGAGGCCTAAGCCTCTCCTAGCTCGCTGGATCTGGCGAGGCCCGAGCTCCTCCCTAGGCCAGCGAGAGCTTCGCCCCACTTGATTTGGCAAGGCCCGAGCTCGCCGGGCTCGGGCAAGCTCGGCTTTGCCAGATTGAGCTAGGTGGAGCTTGGTCGGCCTAGGGTGAGGCTCAAGCTGGCTCCTGACCAAGGCCAAAGAAGAAGATGAAAAGGAAAGAAAAGGAAAAAAAATTAAAAACTTGATTTAAAAAAAAAAAGAAAATAAAGAAAAAGAAAGCATAAAAATAAAACGAAAATGTATCTGTGAAAAGAAGCAAGATGAAAGAAGTTATGGAAAATGTTTTCCATTTTTGAGAAGTGGAAAACATTTTCCTTACTTTTAAATGTTAGTTTTTCTAATGATGGAAAACATTTTCCTTAACTGGTTCATTTTCCGTTAAACGAATGCTGAAAAATCCGGAAAACGTTTTCTTACAAGTCATTTTCCGTAAAACGAACGGAGCCTTAGTGTGCTTTTATTTTCTATATTTTCAGTTCAAGGAATAGTTGTTAACTCCTCTTTTCTTGTCAACTCTTCATCAATTCTCGCTCAAACAAATAGATAGATTAGAGATAAGATTCGGATTTTTTTGAATGTTCAAAGAAAGGTATCTATAGAAAGGCATAAAACGATGTGATGCAACTGGGGAATTGATCTTAGTTTGATGATTGTATTGAGCTTCTAGCACGTTCGCTGATCTGCTTTGTGATTTGTTGTGAATAAAACCAGAATTATCAAAAGAAAAATCACCGACATCGTTATGAAATTATCTTTTCGATTACCAATTTCTTGAAAGAAGTGTAGAGACAAGACTTAACATTTTGGCTATTTATTGATTGAAGAGTTAGCGTTATATTTGGGAAAATTGAGAATTCAAGGTTTTCAGAAGGCCCGACCCAGTTTCGTGCTCACCCTTTGGTGGAATTCAAGAATTGAAAATGGCACATGGGAAATGATCAAATATTTCGCTTGGAAGTCACGTCGGATATCCTACACTTGGATTCTAGTGATGGCAAGCTTGAGATTTGATTGGGACTTCCTAAACAAGTCTTCGTTTGACCAAATGAACCTTCAATGTCTAATATTGACTAACAACCGAAACTTTAAAGCTTGTTTCGGCACTTACCATTAAGTTCTTCGAGAATGGGGTGGAGTTAATATTTTTTACTAATAATTTTTTGACACTTATCAACTCTTTTAGCAATTTATCAGTATGGAAAAAAATTCTTCTTCTTTGTTCAATTGAACAATAGAACCGTCTAACATAAAATCACCAAGAGAGATGATGCTAAACAATTGTTTAACTTGGATATCATTTATTGGCTGATGGGAATGAATTCTATGATCTAATTCTCAAGATCCTTTAAACATGAAGTCCAGTTACAGATTGAATTTAGATTATTTGGAAGCTGAACTTAACTTGAATCTATATACTTGTATGTATAATGAACGTCGCTCCTAATCGGTGTGTTATCTCTCTCTAAAATATGATGCTTCACCAAAAAGTGTGGAAGAAATTGATGGATTTTAATGGAAAAAAAGGTCTTTTTGAATTTTGGATGGGAAAGTAATAACTGAAAAAGTGAAGGAACTGAAAATGCAAGTACATAAATCAAATATTGCATGAAAGGCAATGGTTCTGGAAATTTAAAGCACTGGAAAGGTAAATTTGCGAAAACTTTAACATGATAATAAATTGCAATAACAGGTATGCTGTGATTGATCGAGCGAACATTTATAAAGATTACCGCACAGGTACTTATATCCTACCGGCAACAGTTATTTACAAATGGTTAAGAATTTTAAATCCACAAACGACTCACTAGTATTATTTACAATCATTGATAAGCAATCATGATCCTAGGCACAATCCTTTATAATCTAATAGTGGCTATCCACGAGGAGTTGCATTTTCCAAGATCATAGGGATAACCAATGGGCAATCATGTGCTTGCATCGATCGAACACCTTAGCAAAATCTACAATAGTTGGCTGTTGACAACGCTCGTTGAGTAGTGAAGGACCTCGGTCTATAACTGCTGTGATGTTGGCCGTCGGTTACTTAATAAGCGAATTATCGATATCCTTTAGGTTATTGACTGCCTTGTTCATCAATGACCTTCGTTTTTATTAAATTTTGCTCTTATTGACTAAACTAACCACTTGTCGATAATTGAAAAGTTAATATCTTTTTATGGTCTGACACATGCTCTAAAAGCGAATTTAGCATCTATTCCATGCATGGACGTGGTGACATTGATGCGTTTACATGAAAGTTATTGAACAATGTCTTATGGAAAAATTCCCGTTTACACTATCAACATATCCTGTTGATGTGGATCTGACCAATCACATATTAGATCAATTGGGCATGAATCACCCAAATGATCCGGCGGACTCTGATGATGAATGGCGGATTCTAGTGTGGTTCAATTGAGAGAATAGAGGGATAAGATTAGGATCAATGAAAATACATATTCTTGAGCACACACATGTGGGCATGCACTTTGCCACTTTTTTCTTTCTTCAAATTTTCTAAGGAAAATACCGAAAGCATACCACACAGTTGACCTTATGATCACTTATATTCGATATATATGCATAAATTTTGCCTTTTGTGGAGACCATTTTGCACTTTTACATCAATTATCATGGTGTCCCTATTTACAAAAATGTCATTTTATTTTCAAAATGTTCATTTCCAAATCCTAACTTTTCGCACCAGTGCATAGCACTTAAAATGTTTTCTTTTAAAAAAATTTCATTTCCAAATCTTAAATTTTTCGCACCACTGCATAGCACTTAAAATGTTCACTTCAAGTGTGTGCTGGTAAAGTCTAAAATGGAAGAGTGGACAGCACCCAGAAAGTGATCGGATGTTTGAACTCGTTGGTGAAAAACTGTCGATTTGCAAGTATCATCGACAGGGCATATAGCCACATTCTCGACGTACTCATCATCTGCACATAACCATGCGTTGAGGTATTCCCTCAAAGTCAGATGGCTTCGATAATCAAACTTGCACTATTGGAGTATTCCATCTCCATAGCAAAACCGCAAAAATCAATTTTCATTTTTCCATTCTCAACTTTCATAGACCTTGTGCTGATTTCCAATGCACCTGTGGCCCAAGGAAGGTTGGCACTTTCAAAGAAGAAGAGAAGGCCTAACATGAACCTGAAGAGCACGTCAGATAAGCCAGGATGACCTGCCAGGTGATCATGCAATCGTGTGCATAAATGAACGAGAATGGCGTTCATAATCGAAGCCTCTTGCACAAATCAGGCAAGTCATCCTTGGCTAACAAACCAGACTCGTCATGTCATGTAAGGCCTCTCTTCCTCATAAAAACATTTCAATGCCTCTCAGTGTCATTTGATGAAGAAAAAGATTAGACAAATTTGTATCTTCAAGGAGTAGTTGCTTTCAGAAGGAAGAAGAAGCCTGACATGAAAGATCAGAGACTTTCTGACTAGCCAAGGTGACTGCCTGATACCGGGATGAACTACTCGAACGCTCAGTTCAGCTTGAATAGGGCGAGTTCACAGCAGGCAAGTCATCCTTGGCTACCAAATGAGACTCTCATCTTCATGTTAGCCTCTCTTCTTCTTCTCCTATTCTAATGCTTCAATGTTTTGCTTGCATTTGTATCTCTATTTATAGGGAATGGAAGAGAATATGAGATCAGATCGAAGCCAATTCAGACTTTTATTAGTGGGGTATCTCGAATGTCAAATTTTTGTAGGACCTCCTTGAGTCAATTTGTCTCATACCAATCTTCTCTTTTTAATTTGTCCTTTTTTTTAAAAGCATGTAATAATAGTCATCACTGCGATAGGTATAATTAAGTTCCTCATATTAAAAAATCAGTTTACATATGGGAGCCTTACTGCTGTGTAATGTACACTGAACTGCGCAAAAGGGCCTGTCAAAAATTTATGAGAAGATTTTGACGGATGGCTCTTAATCAGGTATTTTTCAGCTTCAATTTACTACATTTTCCTTGCGGCAACTTGGGTTGAAGTCGACATTCCTGGGCTTTAGTTGCGTTTCAGTAATAGATATGATTCGTGCAATTCTGGATTGCATTGCATTTCATGGAACAAAACCCAGCTTGGCAATGAACTATATCAGATGATTTTTTGCGATATTATCCTCAGTAAGATGATTAGATGAGGTCCTCTATGATGCAGAGTTTGAACCAAGTACTCATTTCTTAGTGAGAACCGCTTGAATGTCGTGATGCTAGATATGAGCGGCTGAAAGATAAAATTGAAACTTTCCAAAATAGGGGTACTACTTTTGTCCGAAAGGCAAAGCTAGCCATGCAGCTTTTTGCTTTAATTCAGAGATAATTTGGTTCTCTGAACCCACATCTCTTATCTGGGCTTATGGGTGTCTGTGTTCCTGACCTTCACAATACCTCCACATGGAATGTTTCTGACCTTTCTCTATCAAAAGCAGCACAATATCTAATACCAAAGGTTCTTGTTTTAAATTTGGATTCTTAACTAGAGTTGAATTATAATTTAAGATATCTTCTTTTAGCCAGAGAATTCTTGGCAGACAGACTACAATCCTCTTATCCTTCAATACTTTTTTTTTCTTTTTGTGTACGTACGTGATCCAAATGGCATGGAGACATCAACTTGTGAAAGATGCCCTCCAGGGCAAACGTCAATGACTCTGCCACTAAACAGAGGGTTCTTCTTCTTTTTTTTTTTTTTTTTATGCTTGACTTTGTGCACTTGGCTTTAATCTTGCACTTTTCTTTGGAATTGATATTCCATTTGTTGCAATCCGTCCAAAAAGTACCCTGAGGGGACCTGTTGAATTACATGTCATGGACTGATAATAGGATCATCAATCGAGTGAGAATATCACCAAAAGAAAAAGAACGCAATGCTTTCTACAGTTGTGATTCTCATTCCCTTTTGGCATCTTCATTTTTGGAAAGCACAGGGACATTTCCATGCGTAGCTCCACAAGCGCAGCTGAAGTTTAAATCAAATGTTTTTATTGTACTTTAGCTGGTACGTCCATGATGGGGTGCGATTGGAACGCACCGTTTTGTCTTGATGCGTTATAATGGAAAGACACTGATGGAGGGCTACGAAGGGAGACGTATAAAAGCCTCCCGAACACAACCGTTGGGTTGGTTGGCAAACATATGCACCAAATTTTCTCTCCATTTCCATCAAAGAAGAAAAAGGAATTCCATTTCAATTTTGCAAGAACAATCGGCATTTATGCCGTGGAAATCGGGTGTTTTCCTTATGATTGCATCCAGACTAACGTGAGGAAGTATTGTTCGTGTTTCATCGGCAATTCAACGTTCGTTCCGAGGCTATTTGCTGTTTGAGTATCGGAATCAGGTAAGTCGTCTTCTGCCGACTTGAATTCCAACATTGGTATTAGAGCCAGGTTGTGATTTCTGCCTTGTTTTTCATCGAGTTTTCTCATTTACCATTTGATATTGAGATTAAGAGATTGTATTCTACAATGTTTGGATCTTTGATAGTCGGAATTACCATATGAAAAACTCGAAATTGAACCGGAGCAAAGAACAGGTTCGGGGTCGCGTGCATCCGTGAGGTTTTGGCCATTTTTTGAAATAATTTTTTGGTCAAAATTAATTTTTGAATATACAGGGTGAAAGAGCTCGTCGAGACGAGTCCGACGATGGGTCGAGCGCCGCCGGGAGATGCCAGACGCGCCCACATGCGTAGCCAGAAGTCATTGAGCGTGGGCGCCACTTCTGAAGCACTGGCAAAGCCAGCGTGTACGCCACACGCGCCAGTCGGCGAACCAACGCGTACGCGTCACGTGAAGCGACGCGACGCTCAATGATGTCACGGATGACGCGATCGATGACGTCACCCAACGGTCGGTAACCGCTGGGATGACGTCATCGATGACATTAGCACCGGCGACAGTTGGCCAGCTGGTCACCGGCCGGTGACCCCACCCGACCGTGACCCTAACCAACGCGAGATCCGACCCGGTTGACCCTACCCAACCGTTGACCGGTCAACGGTCGGACCAGTCAACCGGTTCGTGGTCAAACCGGTCGGATCGGTCACTAGTGGGACCGGTCTGTCCAGTCGCACAAGCCAGGAGCCATTTGGCTCGCTGGCACGTGCGCCACACGCACCGCGCACTCAGGTGGCGCGTGGGGGCGCATGCTATCTTCGATTGGAGCGTGATCGAAGGCGTTGGGTTCATATGGATGTGCTCTACACTGTGGTATAGTTATTTTTTAATTTTGAATTTCATAAATGTATGAAAATGAGTAGGAAACCCTATGTACGCGTATTTTTTGGGGTTTAATGCATAGTTTATTTATTTGTAGCTTGTATTTTCTTGTGATTTAGAAAATACAGTAGCTAGCTTGTGTGCAAATGATGTTATATATGCTGTGTAGAGCTTGGTTCAATGATATGATGTATATATTTTAATATACTTGCAATTTTCTAGTTGCTAGAAAATTATAACAATGGTAGGAAATCCATTACATGTTGAATTGCATTTTTGATTATAGTTAAAGCATGATTGTAGTTTATACGTTGGTTATTATCATGCTATGATTTTTGTGTTAATGGAAAAATATAGAATTACATAAGATCATGTAATTATTTTTCCTAGTGGGAGTTCGTAGATTAGTAGAATCCGAGGTAGTTCTCATCTAGAACTGAAGATTTGTGCAAATTAAACTAATTAATGATAATAGAACAATTGTACATAGAAGTTGATTGGGAACATAGTGAACTTTTGCTTTTGTGTCTTTTGTTGAATTATCATTAATTTAGTTTGTTTTTACTGCAAATGAAATATGTGTGTTACTATGTAAAGTGTGCTAATATTGATTCTGCATTTATTATGTCAATGTGTTATAGCAATTGATTATAGCATCGGCATCCAAGACCATTGTGGCTGATCTCAATAAGGGTGAGAAGCTGAACGGTGACAATTACGATATTTGGCACCGAAAGGTTCAGTACATCCTTGAGGAGCAAGAGGTTTTGGAAACCCTCAACCATACCATGGATGAACCTGAGCATGGAACTTCAACTCAACACAGGAGAGATCTGGAAGCTTATCAAGCTTGGAAAACGAAAAATAGCATTGCTCGCATCACGTTGCTGAGCTGTATGCAAGATAATCTCATGTGTGACTTTGAGAATTATGATAAAGCTCAAGCTATGTGGGTTGCCTTGAAAGATAAGTTTGGGGGTACATCTGCCACTGAGCTGAGGAGACTCACCATCAAGTTTGACACATTCCGAAAGCGCCCAAATGTAACGATGAGGCAGCATCTTAGGGAGATGTCAAACATGATCCGTGAGCTGAAGTCGGCAAGTCACTCCCTTACTGATGAACAGCAAGTGCAGGCTGTTATAAGGTCTCTTCTTGACAATTGGGAGCATAAGAAGATCAATATGACGCATAATGAGAACATCGTCACTTTTGATGATATTGCGCATCATTTGGAATTAGAGGATGAGTGCCTAGAGGCTGTGAGATCCTCTACCCATGCTTATGTTGCTGAATCGAGTTCGCGCAAAGCTTCGGGCTTCAAGCGTAAGAGGAATCTTCAGTTCAACAACAAAAGGAAGATGATTGATCAGGGACCCAAGAGGGGTAAGACCTTTCAACGCAAGAAGCGTGGTGGGAAGAAGGACAATGCCAAGATGGAGTGCCACAATTGTGGCAAGCTGGGTCACTTTGCTCGTGAATGCACTGAGCCGAAAAAGGTACCCTATTACTCAATTACTTTGAACAATGCTTTTGTTTCTAGTATCGTAATGCTTGCTAAATCTCATCCAATGTGGACTGTAAACTCAGGAGCAACAGACCATGTAGCTAGAGACCGAGAAGCATTTATGGAGTATCGTCGGATACTGCCTGGAAGAAGATGGATATATGTTATGAATAACTCAAGAGTTGAAGTGAAGGGTATCGGCACATGTAAATTAATCTTACGTGGTAGTCGAAACCTATTCCTACATGATGTCCTTTATGATCCAGATATTCGACGAAACTTGGTCTCTATAATTGTTCTTCTTAGCTTAGGTTATGTTTTGAATTTCCATGGTGATTGTGTTGACATTTTGTATGGAACAGTTTATTATGGTTAGGTCATGTATCGAATGGTTTTATGGTGTTAGACATTGACTATGATCAGTACAATGTTAATGTTGATGGTTGTTTTTCTTTAATTGCGTCTTCTAATAACGTTGAGATTGATGCAAGTATTTGCATGCTAGATTAGGTCACATTGGATTGCAAAGAATGCAAAAATTAGCTAGAGAAGGCCTTTTAGGGTCACTAACTAATATTAGTCTATTCGTATGTGAACATTGTCTAACGGGAAAAACAATTAGAAAACCATTCGGTAAAGAGACTAGAGCTGAATTTCCATTGCATCTCATACATTCTGACATTTGTGGTCCTTTGAATGTGAGAGCGAGGCATGGAGTCTCATATTTCATCACTTTCATAGATGATTTCACACGTTTCGGTTATGTCTTTCTGATCTCCCATAAGTCAGAAGTATTAGATTGCTTTAGACGATATATAGCGATGGTAGAGAATCAATTGAACAAAACAGCAAAGGCATTGAGAACCGATCGTGCACGTGAGTATCTATCGGAGCAATTCAAGGCTCTTTGTGATGAAAAAGGAATTGTATGATAATTGACTATTCTTGGTACTCCACAACAAAATGGGGTAGCTGAGAGAAGGAATAGAACCCTATTAGAAATGGTTAGGTCTATGATGGCACAAGAAAATTTACCTATCTCCTATTGGGGAGATGCGTTATTGACTGCTGCCTATATACTTAACCGTGTGCCTTCAAAATCGGTCACTTCCACCCCTTATGAATTATGGACTGGTAAGAAACCAGACTTGAGTAGTCTACGTCAATGGGGATGTGCAACTTATGTTCATGATTCTTCCCATAAACATGGCAAATTAGGTCCTAGAGGGAAGAAATGTATCTTTATAAGATATTCTGAACACTCCAAAGGGTATGTGTTCATAGGTGAACAAGCTGATGGAAGTGTGACCGAAATAGAGTCACGAGATGTCACGTTCTTGGAGAATGATTTTCCTAGTAGATGTGAGATTGATAAGAACTTCCAATTATATGAGATGGAAGATCCTGATAACACACCCACTGATATTGTAGAGGAAAATGAAGATTTACCTTAACACACAAGAGCTAGTGGGAGTGTTACATCGCCTGATGAATTGAATTTAAGAGAAATTCAATTGCGTAAAAGTAATCGTAAAAGTATTCCCCGTCGTCGTTTTGAGATTGAAGGGGAATCATTTATAATTGCTCAAAATGACGATGCCGAGCCTAAGACTGTTCAAAAGGCTCTCTCATCCTCTAACAAAGCAGAATGGAGAAAAGTTTTAGAAGATGAGATGGAGTTAATGATGGCAAACCATGTCTGAGACTTGGTTGATCTACCACCCAATCGTAAGGCCATTGGAAACAAACGGGTCTTTAAGATTAAGCGAAGGGCGGATGGATCCATTGAAAAGTATAAGGCGTGCCTTGTGGCGAAAGGTTATACTCAACAAGAGGGTATAGACTATGAGGAAACCTTTTCACCAGTTGCAAGGTTTGCCTCAATACGCCTCATTCTAGTCATCGTTGCACATTTGGACCTTGAATTACATCAGATGGATGTAAAGACGGCATTTCTCAATGGAGAACTAGATGAGGAAATCTATATGAAACAACCAATAGGTTTCATAGCTAAAGGTCAAGAGCATAAAGTTTGCAAGTTTCATCGTTCAATATATGGCCTTAAGCAATCATCTAGACAGTGGTATCTTCATTTTCATCGAGCAATAAATACTTTTGGTTTCACGATGATCGAAGAAGATCACTGTGTATATGTCAAGTGGTCCAAAGATAAATTTGTGATTTTATCACTTTATGTGGACGATATTCTGTTGGCTGGAAATGACAAGGTTTTGGTTATCACCATAAAAGAATGGCTGTCCTCCAATTTTGAGATGAAGGACATGGGAGAAGCTGCTTATATATTAGGAGTTAAGATCGAAAGAGATCGATCGAGGAAACTCCTTACTTTATCACAAGAGTCTTATATTATGAAGATTCTTGTGCGTTTCAATATGCAGCATTGTAATTCCATTGATACCCCTGTCATGCAAGGTGAAGGCCTAAGTACTGAGATGTGTCCTAAGATTCCAGAAGAAATTAAAGTGATGGAAACTGTTCCTTACGCTAGTGCGTTCGGAAGTTTGATGTATGCTATGATATGTACTCGACCCGACATATGTTATGCCGTAGGAGTGGTGAGCCGATATCAATCAAATCCCGGTCAAGCACACTAGAAAGCAGTAAAGAGGATCTTGAGATACTTGAAGGGCACCATGGATTATCGACTTTGTTACCAAGGGAATGATTTATGCCTATTGGGTTAGTCATATGCCGATTGGAGTGGAGACCTGGATGAGCGTAAATCGACTTCTGGATATGCGTTTTTGCTCAATGGAGGTACGATTTCTTGGAATAGTAAGAAATAGACATGCACGGCCTTAACTACGATGGAGGCAGAATTTATTGCATGTTCTGCCGCAGTGCAAGAAGTAATATGGCTAAAAAGTTTCTTGGAAAATTTAGCCATTGTCACTGAAGTTCCAAGACTGGTGACAGTTTATTGCAATAGTCAAGCAGCCATTACCTATGTGAAAGATCCCAAATATCATGGAAGGACGAAGCACATTGACATAAAGAACAACTTCATCAGAGATATTATAGCGCAGAAAAAGTGATCCTACAATACATTTCAACCAATAGAATGGTTGCTGATCCATTTATAATGGCTATTCCTAGAGACATATTCTTGACCCATAAGATGTCACTAGGATTGCGTAGAATATGATATCTGTTATTGTAGAGGATCATTGGTTTATGTATTTGTGGACAGATGTATTATACTTGTTTGTTTATTAGTGATTTGATATTTTATCAATAAGTACAAATTCACTATGAGACTAGCACAAACACACATGTATTATTGAAAAGTATGTCAACAGGCAATGATTGGCTCACTCACATGAGCAATCGCCTCAAGTGCTTTAGATAGCACGTTGAGATGAGACGTTATGTACAAATAAATGCTGGAGAGCAAGTCTGGTACATAAAATATGTCGCATTGATTGGAGTCAATATGAGGTTTCTGATTTGTTTATAACAAGACCAAACATGATATTCCCACAATCATGTATGCCTAAAAGATGCTGGATGCGAGTACTTAATTGGGCGCTATAGAAAGCGAGCTGATATAGCACTCGGGCTAAACATGAGTACGTGAGAAGTACGTGACTATGTTTAGGTTAAGATCGGTATGGTGGATATATTTGATAAATGACATACGCTCTTATAGAAAGAGTAATCCACTATAGCATGTAATTCATACTACACGTGCATTGTACGACCAATAAGGGAAGATGAGTAAAATTATCCCTATTTACTCATCGTGTGAGCCATTGAGGTCATTTATAATTTACCTCAATTTTGTGCCCTATGTTACTTCTAACTATGTTCTCGAAGTGAAAGATCAATATTGCTATTTTAGCATGTTACGGGCGGTCATGAATAGATATGGCCTATGGGACGTGTCTAGGAAAGCAGTTGTTCTGAAATTGAGAGAGACATGAGTGCGAATGAAGTCTATTATTGTTTTACATCTATCACATGTATTTATTGGTCGACCAATTATATCTCCCTTTGTGGTTGCGAATATAATTGTAAATACGTTGTGTTTTTTTTTAGGATAGTCAAGTATAGCCTTTAAGGGATAGGTATACTTGGACTGATGTAACAAAATATGTTTGGGGCATTGTGAGATATCGATTGTTTATTTCTTTTAGGGTTGTAGCCATTATGTCATCCTTAACAGGTGCATAATTTGAACTCCAAAGTGCAGGTGTACTCACTGGTCGCACGGTTTATTTGCCAGTATGAATTGTTTTGTAAAGTTGATGAATGTTGAATGCCTTAAATTCTTGATAAAGCGCTATCAAGCCCATCATGTCCGAGTGGGAGATGTTGTACTTTAGCTGGTACGTCCATGATGGGGTGCGATTGGAACGCACCGTTTCGTCTTGATGTGTTACGATGGAAAGACACTAATGGAGGGGTACGAAGGGAGACATATAAAAGCCTCCCGAAGACAACCGTTGGGTTGGTTAGCAAACATACGCACCAAATTTTCTCTCCATTTCCATCAAAGAAGAAAAAGGAATTCCATTTCAATTTTGCAAGAACAATTGCCATTTACGCCTTGGAAATCGGGTGTTTTCCTTGTGATTGCATCCAGATTAACGTGAGGAAGTATTGTTCGTGTTTCATCGGCAATTTAATGTTCGTTCTGAGGCTATTTACTATTTGCGCATCGGAATCAGGTAAGTCGTCTTCCGCCGACTTGAATTCCAACAGTTTTTGAATTAAAGGTTGCCAGAGATGTGTGTACAGCTTTCAGACGGAGAGAGAAATAAAAATGCTTAAAGTAGGATAGTTCAGGGTTGTGATTTCAGGGTGTGCATCAACACTGGATTAGACTTCATTTCTCTAATTGAAAAGCACTAGTGCAGAAATGGTGTCGTGAACTCTTTTTCGGTGCCCGATATGCGCAGGTGCTAGCAGAGGCTAATGGCTTGCTAAGTCTATTAGGCTTAGCCCGACCATCGCATCTCCCACCGCAGCTGTCGAGCGCTCGGACTTAGAGAGGGAAAAGGAGATCTGGTTTGGGCCTTCTGTCGAGCAGGTCGAGGGCACCACTAGGATGGGGGTTTCTTGGCTCGAACAGGCCCGAAATTGGGGATGACGTTTCAGCACGGCAAGATGGTGAAGCGAGGATGGTTGGTGGTCGAAGCTCGTGTGAGCCAGATGGCCGCAAGCTCCAGCTCGGCCCACCCAGAAGCGAGGTGACAAGCAAGGGGTCAGGGATGCTCATTGGCTTCGAAGACACCGGCAAGAGCTCATCGAGGGTTGTCGACATGGTTCAAGCGTGGCGAGGACCCATTGGTTACCTGTTGGGTGCGGCCACCGGCAGTCCTTCCTTGTTCCTTGCAGATCTCTCTCTCTCTGGTCCTTCTCTCAGATTTAGCCTTCTGTCTCTCGGATCTCTCTTGCTCAGCCTTGATTTCCTCCTCCGCCTCAAATCCGGCCCTCCCTCTCTGGCCGACCTCAGATCTCTAGCTTTGCTCGCTCTCAGTGGGGAAGTGCTTGAGGCTTGTTGCCGTTGATCCCTCTCGGCATGCTATTGCCTTCCTCTCCGATGTCCTATTTATAGGCGTGGAGGTCGGTTGACGGAGGCGCTCAGACCACCGGTCCTTCGCGCTCTAAGCGGCCTCTGCCAACCAAACCGGCATCCTATTGAGGTGGCTCTAGCTAGGCCGCCTCCCCTACCACATTGAAGACCCGTCCTCTTCGCTTACAATGCTCCATGTGCGTTGTCGTCTCCTCCTCCATCTAGCATCGTGCGTGTTTGGCTTCCTACACATGCTGCATATCCAATAGAGGAATAAGACAAGGGGGAGGAAGAAGACAATAAGGAAAATGAAGAATAATGGACGCAAATAAAAACTAAGCCCTATTTTATGTAATTTAATTTAAAATACCTATCCAAAATTTATGTGTCAATAGCTACCCCCCTCTTTAAAGGTGAGCTTGCAGAAGTTGCATTCAAAGACGAATTGATACCTAAATTTTGTCCATGCATATGTAATGGATTATATTTTATTTGGGACTAGGTGTTCTATGCAGCAAAAAGAGCAATATAACATTTTACATATAAAGATAGATAATAAGATACATGTAGTTACTTACCAAGAATAAGTGAGATAGGATGCGAACCCCAAATTTGGCAAGTATTAGGGTACCATCTTACCTGATGATGCAAGAAAATTGCTTTTCCAAGAACCCGAACCATTCTTCAGTCACCTATTAGAGCAATAAGTTGTTTCTCTAGGACCTGAATTTTTCTTCAGTCACTTTGACGAGAAATTACTTTTCCAGGACTCGAACCATTCTTCGATCACTTGTTAGAGTAATAAGTTGTTTGTTTAGAACCCGAACCTTTCTTCAGTCGCTTTGACGGGAAATTTCTTTTTCAGGACCCGAACATTTCTTTGGTCTCCTGTTAAATCAATAAGTTGTTTACCCGACCTTTCTCAGGGGATGTGCTGATCTTTCTCAAGGCATCTGTTTGTTAGGGTGCCTGATCTTGGTCAAGGACACCGGTTGATTACCCGACCTTTCTTGGGGATGCGCCAACCTTTCTCAGGGCATCTGTTTGTTGGGTGCCTGATATTTGTCAATGACACCGATTGATTACCCGACCTTTCTCGGGAAATGCACTGACTTATCTCAAGGCATCTATTTGTTGGGTGCCTAATCTTTATCAGAGATACCGATTGATTACCCAACCTTCCTCGGGGATGCACCGACCTTTCTCAAGGCATCTGTTTGTTGGAGGATACTTAGACATTTGTAGACATTGAAAGAGTACCTGGACATTTGCAAGTACTAAAAGAGTACCTTGATGTTTGAGGGAGTACTTGGATGATCACAAGTACGAACTCTAGGGGGATACCTAGTCATTCACAAGCATCAAAAGAGTACTTGGATTATCACAAGTACGAACCCTATAGGATACCTGATATTTCGCAAGCATTGAAGGAGTACTTGGATGATCACAAGTACGAACCCTGGAGGATACTTGGTCATTTACGAGCATCAAAGGAGTATTTGAACAATCACAAGTACTAACCCTAGAGGATACCTAGTGATATTGCTAGTGTGAGTACCTAGAGGGGGGTGAATAGGTATACAAAGATTTTTCTTGATAATTTCTGTATACTTGCGCAATAATTAGACAGTTGAAAGATAGTTTGCGTTAAGTAATAATCAACGAAAGACTAAGTGAAGGAAAGAGAGAATTAAACACGCGGTTTATAGTGGTTCGGCTTGATCCAAGCCTACGTCCACTCTTCTGCACTGACAGCCAAATTGGCTGGATTTCACTATGAACAAAGAGATGTTACAGTGTTGATCTTCCTTGACTTCTCGGTGTAGATGATCTACCACACTCACTCAAGGTATCACCAAGTATAGACACTCTCTGTGTATACAATTTCGCTCAGACTGTATCGACTAACAATCAAGGTTCTTCAGACTCTGGAATTTTTCTATCAATCACACTCTTAAAACAACTAGAACGTCTTCCTTTTATACTCCTTTATGCCATCATAGCCGTTGGCACTTACCAAAGGAATTCCTCCAATCTACCCGTTGGACGGAATCAATCAAGAAGATCATCCGAGCTATTTAAGGAATCTGATGATAGCCCATCAATCTCGTTCGCCCATACAATCGGGATCTTGGTTTCCAAGAATAGAAAATTCCAAGAATATTTCGTCGACCATCGGATCTTCAATCGATCTTAGATAAGAATTAAAGAATCCGAAATGTTTATCCAACCAAAGAATCTTTTCCAGAGGATAGTATCGAATCCTCAACCATATACTTCGGCTTTGGATTTCCTTCGTCACTTTGGATTAGAAAGAGACGTCGGTGAGAATAGACTTAAGTCTTGAGTCTTGAGTCTTAAGTCTTGAGTCTTGAGTCTTGAGTCTTGTGTCTTGAGTCTTGAGTCTTGAGAATATAAAGTCTTCAGACTTTAAACTGTCGGTCTCCGAACATCCAGACTTAGACTGAAAGAAACGTTTTGTCAGCTTCAAAATATTCTGGAAAGATTTCTCCAACAATCTCCCCCTTTTTGATGGTGACAAAACTTTCTTGTAGATTTGAACAACTTTGACCTGCAAAAACATTTCTCAAGCAATATGGCTAACTCATAAAGATTAATAAAACAACCAGACTCTGCATCCACAGAAAATTGGTTAGTCTTTCATGAGTAATACCATATAACAACACTTGATATAAATGCAACCAGTCAAGCATCAAAATCCACAGCCAATTCAGTCAAATTTAAATTCACACTCAAGTTCAAGTTCTCAAGTCATACTCAAAAATAAACATAACCACAAAAGTCAAAGTTTTAAAAGATGTTGGTTCAAATTGGTTCTCCCCTTTTTGTCATCATTAAAAAGGGTGAGAAAGGAGTCATGTCTGCTTGGGAATGCGCACGATCTGGAAATCCCCAATGGTCTGGACTACTCCTTCGAGCTTCTTCAGGTCTTCCCTCAGTTGAGCTACCTCTTCTCCCTTAGCATTGGCTTGAAGTTGCAGAGCGAGGTCTTTGAATTTATCCTCCAGAGAGACTGAAGATGCTTGTCCAGCATTCTTCATGGCCTGGATTTCACAGTCCATAGCATATATCTGTCCACGCATTTCCAGAAGAATATCCATGATACGACGAAAATCTGCAGAATCGTCCGTCTGTGTACTAGCATTGGCTTTCTCAGATGGTGTGTATGCAGACGATGGCGCTTCTGTAAAGTCTTGCAGATTTGTATCGTGACCTTCTTCAGGCAATTGAGAGACCTGAACTTCTTCTGGGTCTTCTGGAGATTGTCTTAGATCTTCACTGTCAGCAGCATGAGGTGTGGACCTCTCTTGCTCGCCAACTCCCCCTGTCTCTAAGACATCGAAAGGGGAAGAGTGATGATCATGCTCTTGATTTCCCTTCTCTCCAGATTCATCAGCAGACTTTTCTTTTTCTCCTTCTCCTTCTTCTTCAGCTTCTTTCTCCTTCTCTCTCTGCTCTTCTTCTTCTCTGTTCTTCTGAAGTTCTGACGGTTGAGACACAGAACGTCTGGTTCTTGTCAGTGCTTGGATAGTGGGATCTTCATCCTCTTCATCTTCATCCTCCAGGATGAGAGTTCTTTTCTTCTTTTTCGATGGAGCACCAATGGCCTCTTTTCCTTTTCTCTTTGAGGCAGACTGAACTGGAGATTTCACTCTGAATTTCTCCATTGCCTTTGAAAGTTCTTGCAGACGCATCTTTGTTAACATCTTCAAACCTACCACCATCTTATCACACGGTCGAACACAAAATGATTGTGGCGGTTCAATATGCATGTGTCTGAAGATCTTGGTCACCAGACCAGGATAAGGCAATTGTCCTTTGTTTTTCGACATTGCTCTGTACATATGGAAGAGAATAGTGTGCGGTAGAGAAAACTTCCGTCCTGAGTTGATCGCGTACATCAACTTTGCTTCAGAAAGAGACACAGAAGTCTTTGACGTAGACTTTGGTCTGAGACAGTTGATCACAATCTTATGAAGCACAATGTTGATGGCCTTCATCCTTGAGTAGGTAATTTTCTTCTCTGCGTCCATATCTTTGACAAGATCCACAGTAGTACGAGCAGGTGAGACTTTGATTGGTAAATATCGTCCTCGTTCAACTCCAACTATGTCCGCCAACATATTCACATCTACCACGTAGACTTGGTCTCGAACACTGAATGAAATTCTATTCGCATCCAAAAAGCTAAGATTTGAATAGAAATAAGCGGTCAGTTGAGCATACCCGTCCGTAGAGTCAGAGCAAAAAGTCTCAAGTTGAAGCAAATTCAACTTCTCTCTTAAGTTCATGTTGATGGCGTCCAGGAAGTCAAAATCAACACTTCTAGGGTTTATCACCCCTCTTTTCAACAGCCTGAAATACACTTTTTCCCGATCCTTGGATTTAAACAAATCCATCCGATTTCCTTTCACCTTTGCTGCCACACCCATTTTAGGTTGAAATTCAAGGAACATTCTGTCATCATCGTTCCCTTCAATCAGATTTTGTCCGGCAAACGAGGGTCACCGGGAATGTTCGCAAGTGCCTCCTCTGCCCTTCCTTTAGGAGCAACTCCCAATTCTTCCATTTTCCGCAGAAAAAGATACTCATTCCCATAATTTTTGTCCTTAAGGAAGTCATCTATATATTTTAATGAAGAACCGGAGCTTTTCAACGCACGATAAAGCTTATAGATAAAGGAGGGTCTTTGGACTCTTCTTGGGTCGGCTTCCTCGATTATCTCTTCTTCCGGATATTGACTTGCACCTTGTGGGGCAGGAGGTGTTGAATGACGTGGAGGAGAGCGAATCGGACTTTGTCGCCGACTTGATAAGTCTTCTTCCTCAGTAAGATCGAAGTGAGTCGGTCCCTTCTCCATTCTTTGTGGTCCCCTGCTTGCGATTCTTGATGATTTCCTCGAAGACGACATCTTTCTTTGTCTATTGGAAGATTCCTTCACTTGCTTTTCCCAAGAAAAATGACCACTTTCTCGACGACGAACAAGAAGTAGAAAAACAGTATTGGGAGGAGAGTGCCTTTTAGGGTTTTGAAGATTGGGCGAAGAGAAACTGTATATATATAACTCAGTTTTTGAAAAAGGGAAGTTCAATCGGTACAAGGAAAGTGTACGAACACTTCTTTTCAAAATCAATAACTCCTAAAATTAATCCCTTTTAAAAAGACAAGATTTCGAATTTCACACGGATTATAATCGAACGAAAGATCGTACCTTTTCAAATTTAGATAAAATAACTAAACAAGAATTCGTACCTTTTAGATAAAATAGCAACTTACGTCTTTAGCCATGAATGTTTGAGTCTCATGATTTAAAGTCCGAGAGATCGAGTCTCGAGTTGGTGAGTCTCTAGACTTTAACTTCTTCAAGCTTCAAAATGTTGAGTCTTGAACGGATAAAGTCGAATTGATTTTTCTCCAAAGGCTTTGTGAATATATCCGCTAGTTGACTCTTTGAATCAACAAATTGAATCGAGATTTCTCCATTTTGAATATGATCTCTAATGAAGTGATGTCGAATCTCAATATGCTTTGCTCTTGAATGAAGGATTGGATTTTTGGTGAGATTGATCGCATTTGGTATTGTCACATCTGATTTCGTGCATGAGTCTTCAATGCCAAAGTCTTGTAGCTGTTGTTTTATCCATAGAATTTGCGAACAGCAGCTTCCAAGAGCTACATACTCGCTTCGTCGTTGAGAGAGCTACAATGCTTTGCTTCCTTGAAAACCAAGACACTTGCCCTGTTTCCAAGCGGTTGACAAGTTCCGAAGTGCTCTTTCTATCGACTCGCAACCGGCCAGATCTCGCATCCGAGTATCCTAGAAGATTAAAGTCTCCCCTCTTTGGATACCAAAGACCGATGCTTGAAGATGAAGCAACGTATTTGATAATACGTTTCACGGCAATGAGATGTGATTCTCTAGGATCTGATTGAAACCTAGCACAGATGCAAACACTCAACAAAATATCAGGTCTAGAAACAGTAAGATAAAGAAGTGAACCGATCATGCTTCTATACAGCTTTTGATCAACTTTCTTCCCTTCTTCATCTTTGTCTATCTTCAAGGAACTTGACATTGGTATGTCAGTCTTCTTGCAATTTTCCAATCCAAATCTTTTGACAAGATCATTAGCATATTTTTCTTGGAAGATAAAAGTTCATTCCTTCAATTGCTTTATTTGAAGGCCAAGAAAGAATGTTAATTCTCCCATCATACTCATTTCAAACTCATCCTGCATAGACTTAGAAAATTTCTTGCAAAGACTTTCATTAGAGGATCCAAAAATAATGTCATCAACATATATTTGAACGAGTAAAAAGCTTTTGTTTTCATTTTTGATGAATAGAGTAGTGTCTACTTTACCTTTAACAAAGCCGTTCTGTAATAAGAACTTGCTTAGTCTGTCGTACCAAGCTCGAGGTGCTTGCTTTAGACCATACAGAGCCTTTTTCAGTCTGAAGACTGAGTCTGGCTTCTTTGGGTCTTCAAATCCAGGCGGTTGTTCCACATAAACTTCCTCTTGGATAAACCCATTTAGGAAAGCACTTTTGACGTCCATTTGGAATAACCTGAAATTTTTGTAACAAGCAAACGCAAGTAATAGACGAATAGCTTCTAACCTTGCTACAGGAGCGTAAGTCTCATCATAGTCTATTCCTTCTTCTTGCGTATATCCCTTGGCCATGAGTCTTGCTTTATTTCGTACGACTTTTCCCTTTTCATTCATCTTGTTTCTGAACACCCATTTGGCTCCAATAACAGTTTTACCTTTTGGTTTAGATGTCAATTCCCAGACATCGTTAATGTTGAACTGTCTGAGCTCCTCTTGCATAGCTTCGATCCAGCTTTCATCAGATAAAGCTTCTTCTATGCTTTTTGGTTCAATTTCAGAGATGAGAGCAACAGCACTAGACTCTTCACGTCTTTTGGATCTGCAGTGCGAATTCCTTCATTAATTTCGCCGATAATGAGATCTTTAGGATGATCAATTTGGACTTGTGTTTCCGATTCTTGGTTAATCTTTCTGGATGATGATCTCTTTCTTTATTTGAATCTTCATGAACATCTTGATGCTGGTCTTCCAGTCGAGATACTTTTTGAGATGAAGACATTGGACGGTCTAGAGCGGGTTCGGACTCTTCATATTGAGTCGGCTGGATTCATCTTGCGTTGAGTCTTGGAATTTGACATTCATTGACTCCTCCACAGGACTCGGCTCTTCTTATTGAAGACTCTATAGGCTTTGCTTGATGTAGAATATCCAAGGAAGATGCCTTCATCGATCTTTCTTCAAACTTACCAACTCGATCTTTTGCATTTTTCAATATAAAGCATTTGCAACCGAACACATGAAAGTATGAAACAATAGGCTTCTTACCTTTGAATAATTCATAAGGGGTTTTCTCAAGAATAGGTCTTAGGAAGACTCTATTGATGATATAGCATGCTGTTGAAATGACTTCAGCCCAAAATCGTGAAGAAATTTTGCTTTCAATTAAAAGTGTTCTAGCCATTTCTTGAAGAGATCTATTCTTTCTTTCCACAACTCCATTTTGCTGAGGAGTGTATGGCGAAGAGAATACATGATTAAGACCAGATTCATCACACAATTTTGTGAAATCTTGATTTTCAAATTCACCTCCATGATCTGTTCTTATACTTGAGATAACACATCCTTTTTCGTTTTGAACCTTTTTAGCAAATTTTTCAAAATACGAAAAGGTTTCTGACTTACTTGCAAGGAAATATACCCAAGTAAAGTGAGAGAAATCATCCACAATTACTAGACAATATTTCTTACCTCCAATACTCGAGTTCGGTTGGTCCGAAGAGATCCATATGCGAATCGTAATACATGATTAGTAGAGATATGATTTATTGGCTTAAATGAATTTCTTACCTGTTTTCCCAGAATACAGGGTGTGCATGGATCGGACTTTTGATATGGTAATTTGGGTAGACCTCGAACAAGCTGTTTTGATGAGATTTTGGCTAATTGCTTCATATTGACATGGCTAAGCTTTCTGTGCCATAAGCTTGCTTCATCTTGGATTGAAATTAGACATTGTGATTCATTCAACTTCATGTCTAAGAGATAGATGTGTCCATGTCTTCGACCCATGAAAGACTCAGTAGAGTCTTTACTAATTCCATAGCAAATTCCTTCTTGAAAGGAGATCTTGAAACCAGTATCACACAGTTGGCTAATGCTGAGAAGGTTATAGTTGAGTCCTTCTACTAGAGAAACATTGCTTATTGTGAGATTTCCAATTTTCACAGTTCCAAATCCCACGATGCTTCCTTTGCCGTTTCCTCCAAATGAAACATTTCCACCGTTTACTTGAACAAGCTTTATGAAGCACTTTGAGTCTCCTGTCATGTGTCTTGAACATCCGCTGTCAAGATACCATTTTATCTTTTCTTGACGGAGACCTGCATTTAAAAGAGAATCTCAAGTTTTCTTTAGTACCCAAATTTTCTTGGGTCCTTTGGTGTTAGTAGGATAAGCATTATTAGGCCATACTTTCTTAACAGGTTTCCAAACCATAGGACATTCTTTTTCAAAGTGATCCTTACTGTTACACTTTGAACACCTTAGAGCATTTCGACCAACAGACTTTACAAAAACTTTCTTGAAATGATTTTTGTAAGCCTCTCTCGACGGTCTTTTCTTAATTCTTTCTTTAACTTTAGGAAAATCAATCAAGGGAATTGTTTCCTCTGTCATGCCTAAACCAGACTTATTGAAGTAAGGTCTTTGAACTGAAAGAACTTTTTCAAGCTTTTCGGATCCTATCGAAAACTTCTTTGAAATATTTGATAAGTCCGTTTTTAAGAAAACATTTTCTTTCAAAAGATCATCTTCTTTTTCTTTAAGAGCAGAAACATTTAGGTCTAGACTTTTAACTCTTTCTTCTAAAATAACTTCCTTTTGTTTTAGAGCTGAGTTTTCCTTTTTAAGTTCGGAAATCCTTTTGAGAGAAGTCTTAAGACTGAAACACGGTTCATTAATATATTTAGAGACTTTGACAGGAATTTTAAAATCACTTACCTCAAATTCACTGTCGAGTCGATCCAGAATCCGAGTCGAGTCTGAATGTGCCATCAAACATATGTTGGCATATTCATTATCACTCTCTTCACATTCTGTATCACTGTGTTTCGGCTTTGAGAGCCTTCCGAAACTTCTCAGCTTTTCCTCTTTTCTTTTTCGAAGAGGACAGTTGGGTCTAATGTGTCCCTTCTTCTTACATTCGAAGCAAACTACATCTTTGTTTGGTTCCTCATCATCACAGACTTGGTCGCTGTCTCTGAAAACTTTATTTCTTTGGGTTGAACCTTCGCCTTTTCTATTCAGTTTTCTGAATCTTCTTATCATGAGGGCGAGCTCCTCATCATCCATATCATCTTCGAATCTGCATCATCGAGTCATCATTTGATTTTAGTGCAATAGATTTCTTACCTCTTGGATCTTCGTCCTCATTAATTCATTCCACTTCATAAGACTGAAGAGTTCCAATCAGCTCGTCGACAGATAGAGGCATAATTCTTTGTGTCTCTCTTATTGAAGTCTTTATATGATTCCAATCCTTAGAAAGTCCACGCGAAGCTTGTTCACCTTCATGGGATCAGAAATTTTTGTCCTTGGTTCTCAAGACCATTGACAATATCGTAAAACGACTAAACATGTCGGTTATAGATTCTCCTGGTTTCATTTTGAAGGCTTCATATTGACCGAGGAGAATGTTGATTCTAGTCTCCTTCACTCGATCTGTTCCTTCATAGGTGATATGTAATCTATCCCATACTTCTTTTGCTGTAACACAAGAAGATATTCTGTTATATTCAGTTGGAGACAAGGCACAATATAAAGAGTAAATTGCTTTTGCATCGAGTGCTTGTCTCTTGTTTATTTCTTCCTGAGGCATTCCGCTGGCTTCAACAGTTTCTTTCCCTCTTTCAGAGACTGATGCAACAACATGAGTGATTCCTCTTTCCACAACATCCCATTCCAGAGGATCCTTGGATCGTAGGAAAGCTTTCATCTTGTTCTTCCAGATGTTGTAATCCTTTCCGCCAAAGTAGGGTGGTCTGGTATTGCTTTGCCCTTCCATCAGCCCTGGTGCTAGCATACTAGCCATGGATCTTTTACTCTGAAGTAAAACACTTCAAATAAAGTAAGAACACAGGCTCTGATACCAATTGATATTGCTAGTATGAGTACCTAGAGGGGGGTGAATAGGTATACAAAGATTTTTCTTGATAATTTCTGTATATTTGCGCAATACTTAGACAGTTGAAAGATAGTTTGCGTTAAGTAATAATCAACGAAAGACTAAGTGAAGGAAAGAGAGAATTAAACACGCGGTTTATAGTGGTTCGGCTTGATCCAAGCCTACGTCCACTCTTCTGCACTGACAGCCAAATTGGTTGGATTTCACTATGAACAAAGAGATGTTACAGTGTTGATCTTCCTTGACTTCTCGGTGTAGATGATCTACCACACTCACTCAAGGTATCACCAAGTATAGACACTCTCGTGTATACAATTTCGCTCGACTCGTATCGACTAACAATCAAGGTTCTTCAGACTCTGGAATTTTTCTATCAATCACACTCTTAAAACAACTAGAACGTCTTCCTTTTATACTCCTTTATGCCATCATAGCCGTTGGCACTTACCAAAGGAATTCCTCCAATCTACCCGTTGGACGGAATCGATCAAGAAGATCATCCGAGCTATTTAAGGAATCGATGATAGCCCATCAATCTGTTCGCCCATACAATCGGGATCTTGGTTTCCAAGAATAGAACATTCCAAGAATATTTCGTCGACCATCGGATCTTCAATCGATCTTAGATAAGAATTAAAGAATCCGAAATGTTTATCCAACCAAAGAATCTTTTCCAAAGGATAGGATCGAATCCTCAACCATATACTTCGGCTTTGGATTTCCTTCGTCACTGGATTAGAAAGACTGTCAGTGAGAATAGACTTAAGTCTTGAGTCTTGAGTCTTAAGTCTTGAGTCTTGAGTCTTGAGTCTTGAGAATATAAAGTCTTCAGACTTTAAACTGTCGGTCTCCGAACATCCAGACTTAGACTGAAAGAAACGTTTTGTCAGCTTCAAAATATTCTGGAAAGATTTCTCCAACACCTAGTCATTCATAGGCATCGAAGGAGTACTTGGACAATCACAAGTACTAGATCTTGGGGAATGCCTGGACATTTGTAGGCATCGAAAGGAGTACTTGGATGATCACAAGTACGAAACCATGGAGGATACTTAGACATTTACAGGCCTCGAAGGAGTACTCAGATAATCATAGGTAATAAACCTGGGGAATACCTGGTCATTCACAAGCATCGAAAAAGTACTTGGATGCTCACAAGCCTTGAATACTCGGGAAGGTCTCTCACCTCCTGGTAAAGAGAATTTGGGGTAATACCTAGGATGAACCTGGGATATCCATGAAGGTCTTTCACCTTCGGGGGGGAAAGAAGTTGTGATATCGAGGAGACTCCTTTGTGAAAGTCTCCCATCTCCTTAAACATTTGTGAAGGTCTCCTACCTTCTGGTAAATGGAAAATTAAGGACGTACCTATGATATTCATGAAGGTCTCTCACCTCCTGGTACAATGGAACATCGAGGACGCGCCTTGGATATTCGTGAAGATCTCTCACCTCGTAGTACATGGAATATTGAGGATGTGTATCGGCTATTCGTGAAGGTCTCTCACCTCTTAATAATTGGTAAAGGTCTCCCATCTCCTAGTAAATGGAATATTGAGGATGTACCTCTAATATTCGTGGTCTTTCACCTCCGCGAGGGGGGGGGGAAGAAATTGTGATATCGAGGAGACACCTTCGTGAAAGTGTCCCATCTCCTTAAACATTTGTCAAGGGCACCCACCTTCTGTGATATTCGTGAAGGTCTCTCACCTCCTGGTATGTGGAACATCGAGGACGCGCCTCGAATATTCGTGAAGGTCTCCCACCTCTTGGTATTTGGAATATCGAGGATGCGCCTCAGCTATTCGTGAAGGTCTCCCACCTCCTAGTAGTTGGAATATCAAGGACACACCTCGGCTATTCATGAAGGTCTCCCACCTCCTGGTAGTTGGAATATCGAGGACGTGCCTCAACTATTCGTGAAGGTCTCCCACCTCCTGGTAGTTGGAATATCGAAGACGTGCCTCGGCTATTCGTGAAGGTCTCCCACCTCCTGGTAACATAAATTTGAATGTAGCATGAGGCTTACCTGGATGGCCGCAAGCATCTAAAAGGGCTGGAACGCTTGGGTAGCCATAGGTATACAAGGTAATGGAATACTTAGATAATCACAAGTATTTAATGATACAATCTGAGACCACTCAAGCACATTCAATTGTCATGATGATAAGAGAGCATACTTAAGTAATCACAGGTACCCAAAGTAGTGGAATTCTTGAACATCTATTAGTATTCAGTGATATAATTTGAGGACAACTCGGTCAGGTCGAGTGTCACGGAAAGGGAGTACCTGGACGGTGGCAGGTACTTGTAGATAATGGGATACTTGACCAGTCGCCAATACCCATACTATGGGGACAACTTGAATAGGTCGAGTGTCGGTAAGAGGGAGCACTTGAATAGCGGTAGGTACTCGAAGACAATGGGATACCTGGATAGTCGCAAGCATCCAAACTCTGAAGACAACTCGAACAGGTGGAGTGTCGATAAGAGAGTACCTAGATAGTGGTAGGTACCTAAAGACAAATGGATACTTGGACAATCACAAGTGTCAATACTCTGAGGACAACTCGAAGAGGTTGAGTGTCAAGAAGAAAGTACCTAGACAATGGTAGGTACTCGAGGACAAAGGGATACTTGGACAGTCGCAAGTATCAATACTCTGAGGGTAACTTGAATTGGTCAAGTGTCAAGAAGAGAGTACCTAGATAGCGGTAGGTACTTGGGGATAAAGCGATACTTGGACAATCGCAAGCATCTTAACTATGAGAACAACTCGAACAGGTTGAGTGTCGATAAGAGAGAGTACTCGAACGATGGCTAATACTCAAAGACAAGATTTTTGGAAATAAGGGTAGAGATATGCTTACCTGATGATATCTCTAATCTCTGAAAGTATGTTTGCTATTTGCATAATATGCACACATCATTGTACATGCTGTAAATTCATGAATTTAAATATGATTCATGGATGACAATTTTGTCAGTTTTGTATCATCTAAGTTCCACTGGGGAAAATTTTTGAAAGACAATCTTCATTCATAATGTAGACGTCTTGAACATGCCAAATGAGGGATTTTCAGTCTGAAATGACTTTTCACTCACTCTCATGGAAAATGCTATTTTATCTTGACCATTGATGTAGGACTTATAAGGACCACGCCATCTCACTATCGTCATGTTAGTAGGGGTTCGAGTATTCTCGCAAGCAGTACGACTTTACCAATATGAGAGATCTTTGTCGACACTGTAATGTAGGCTTGGTTAACGGCATATCAAAAGGGACCATCAAGGTCAAGGCTGATGAAAGAAATGCAACACAAACATCTATGGGTTTACAAGTGAAGAACCCTGCAAAAAGAGATAGAATAATCTTGCTTGTACTTCTTCAATCGATGCTTATAAATATATGAAATCCTACGTTAATTGAAGTACCATAGTCTAAAGAGACTTTTACGAGAGGGATGCAATGTAAGCTTGTCTCATGTGTAAAAGGGTAAGAGTTGGTGATTTCCTTGGCATTGTCACCGGTCCTTCTCTCATTGTCAAATGGAGGCTCTATTAATTGAACCACAATAGCCACTTTGTTTAGAAGCACCAATGGCTAAAATTCACTTTTTGTCTAGGGGCATCAGCCTTACTTTTACCAGGCACACTGCTTTTTCATGCCATTAGTTTTTAATCAAATCTTATCATCTATGGGCATTAACCTTGCTTTTACCAAGTACACTACTTTTTCATGCCCCTAGTTTTTTGTTGTTTTAGGATTTGGCTTAGGCAAGTTAAAGCAAAACACTATTATTAGACTCTTGAGTCTTCATCTTCAGCTAGCGCTTTGGGTTATATTGCTTGAATGGCAGTAATTTCTGCTATGCCTAAATGTGAGGGTGAAATTACAGACTCAATTGAGTTGTACAACAGATACAAGTGCATAGAGAAAGAATTGTTCTTTGTCATTCTAGGGCACTTAAATTATCATGAGTGTTCATATGCTATAAAGACATCCAAAGATTAGTGCAAGTGCGAGCAAGGAAATTTCTATCCCCTTTCTCACCTTGTGATGCCGCCTCGCCTCCGACTTGCCCCAATGTGGGGTGGTTCTTGATAGGGGTATTGTCACACCCTGATCTTTCAAGTGCGTGCCCATCTCTCAGTGGTTGATTAAAATATGATGTCCCAAGACGTGTTGCCAACCCATTCATTTTAATGCGCATGCGAAAGCGAATAATTCAATCCCCAAACAACATAAAGATGGGATAGGAAAGTAGGGCCACAATTTTCGAAAACCAAATCACACCTTTATACATATCAGACTAAGTCATATACAATACTAGCCGATATATACAAGGTCTACAAAAGGGTAGAGGCTACAGATCCTCTACACATTTGATATCTCAACAGAAGATTCTAGGGTCTCTAGATTCGGGGACTTTGGATCTACCACTGCTCCACCAAGAGGGTCAGTCGTACCCTCGCCAAAAGCGTTCTCCAGCACCGATCTAGGAATCTCCGACTTTGAAAGGGGGCCTTCTCTAGGTCCATCTCGCCCATAACAGTACCACGATCTGAATTTATGGGGTACCTTATGGGGTAAACCCGCATCAATCCGGACAGTGGATCTCACGAGTTCGTAGACCCAGACTCCTTGGCTCCCAAGGAGGGGAATCAGAGAGTGCTGTTCGATGACCTTCTTCGGTTGGCCAAAACGTTCGGGAGGTACAGCCATCTATGGACCTGTAAATGTTATCCCACAACGGGATGAGACGACGTCTCAGCAAGTCCACCCCCTAACCCTTGACTAGAAAGGAAATATGCCTCAAGACTATCTATGCACGCATAAGATAGAGGACTTATCTTTGCCTTAGATCCTTCATACAAGTGAGTACAATTCATATAATCATCTAATCATTTCAATTCAATTCACATCAAACATCGATTAGTTGACTCACTCGACTCCATACCATCAATACCATCCACACAATTCGATCAAATCTAACATTACAAACCCTAAGCTGGCAACTGATGGTAAAGCTCATCGAAGCTGATATAGTATACTGCTTACTGTAAGCTGATATAGTATGCTCACTCTAAGCTGATAAATTATATAGCTCACTTTAAATTGATAAATAATATAGCTCACTCTAAGATGATAAGGTATACTGCTCACTCTAAACTGATATATCAAAGCCTGCAGGCTGATATAATATACCATTCTAATTAACTGACAATTTCACCATTTTTATCATACCCGATAAAAATAATTGTGTGTGGGTATACGGTCAGCCTTAGCGAAAATAAATTATTTTCCTTCTAAAAAATCCCACCATTTAATGTAGTCCACCAGAATATTTTTGGCATTATAAACCAACGCCCGGTGTTTCACGATTAAACCCTGAAAATACTCAATTTTGGGATAAAATCCCAAAATCACAAATCTCACTCGATTTGCACAAAATAGCGTTCAATTAAATAAACCAATCACATCATTGAAATTAGCATGAAATTTCGATCACTGGCTATCCCTAAGTATAATTTCCGAAAAAAAACAAATAATTAAATAATTACCCAAATTAATTAAATAAATACCAATAAATGCCATAATTGCAAACTTAGGCTGGAAAAGCCTAATTAAATACCAAAACGAACCCAGAAAATTTCCGAACCTATGTAGATAAATAATACAATCTATCCACTTGCTAATTACACTACTTTAACCACCTAACATGTAATACCAAACAATTAAATTGCTATTTTGATCTAACTAACCACATAATCCAAGCTTAACCTAAACTAATCAACCATTAAACATAATTAACTTTATAAGCAGAATTTAGTGAGTAAACTCACCATTTTTGAAATCCAATGAGTTCACGGCAACGGCAAGGCGGAGATGAGCGACAAACCCCAAAGCGGCGATGCACTACAAGGTTCGGAAGCTGTCCAAAGCAAGCTAGATAGTGCACGGCTTCTTGCTAGGTTCGATTTTTGTGGCTGGGCCGAGGGAGCTACTTCGAAGGCCGATTAGGCTGGAAACGGCCAAGGCGGGCTAGCGACAGTTTAGTGAGGCCAAGCGGGGATTCACGGCAGCGAACAATGGCCTGGCGTGATTGGTTCAATGACCTGGGCTCAAGGGGATGTGGTAAGAGTTGTGGCTGGGCAGGACGACGCGTGAGACGAGCGACTGGCATGCGGGGCACATGGTGATGCAACAGAGCTGGTGGAGGTCGAACGAATGTGCGACGAGCAAGGGGAGGAGGCTACGGTTTTCTCTTCAATTTTCATAGCTCCAAGACACTCTCTAATGGAGAAAGCAGATGCAAAGGAAGGAGAAGGAGACCAGCTGCCCTTGAAGGGTCCCTCCAAGCCATCCTTCTATCCCTTTTGTCCCCTTAACCATGCCCCACCGGTTTGCTGGCTTCCTCAGCACTCAAGTAGACCACAAAGCTTCCTTGGGAAGCCATTGAGGTGGTCCAAAGGTTTAGGGACCAAGAGGCTACGAATTTTGGACTTAATTTCCCCAAGTCCACTTAAATTCTCTCTTGAATTGATCCAATTCGGCCCTAAAAAATTCCACCATCGTGTCCACAATCAAATTGACAGTTTTCCACGCTAATAAACCAACTTGCATCCCAAAAATGTGATAAAAAATAGTCCCCTGAATTTTCTGAACAAAAATGGCCCTATATTGAATTTCCGCCAAAAATCTCGGTTTGCAGAAAAATCTTCGAATGGTGAATCGATGTTCCTAAAATGACTCATGACATGAAAGAACTTTCAATTTCTGAAATCGGATTCAAATTCGCGGTTAATTTCAATCTAGCGTGATTTTAACATGACCTAGCATATTGAGTAGCTTTTAGAAATTTTTGGAGCGATTGACTCGTGATCGATTTGTTTCGAGTCACAAGGTACATCTTTGACACATTGGCAATCCTCGGTCATCATGGAAATCTCGAGGTTTCAAATATGGACACAGGCTACCAAAACAACAGAAAAATCAGTCTAGTACCGATCGACGAGAATTTTGCAATTTGGTGGAATCAACCACGTTTAGCCACGCATCTTAGTCGAACTGACCTATCTCTAATCTCTAATCAATCTTTAGTTGTGCCGTAATGATCTCTACAGATGAGCACGGTCGAGTAGTTGATTCCTAGTCAAATTCTCAAGTCTTTTGCATTAACATCCCTTAATGACATCCCCAGATAGTCTAGTTATCTCATGAGTGATCAGCTCAGAGAATAGCACTATAGGCGCGTTGATGAAAGGCCCGATTCATTTAATTGAAAACAAAACTGAATTTTCAGAATGTCATAGGTATAAAAGAAACTTCACAAGAGTATGGGGCTCAAAGTGGGTAAGTAATGGATAACCTGTAGTGTTTAGGGTAGAGAAATGGAATGCCTCTCACTACTTTGGTTATTGTACCATTCGCGAAGGAACCCTTTACCTTGTAGACATAGAATTTCTACACTCATCTCACAAGTGTATAGATAGGGGACTGTGTGTAGGATATGGCTTGCCTTTCATTATCCTGATGCGCCTCGTCCATCATGCTCGATCAATCTTATATTCTTCATCCTGCTGTCTATTTTGATAATCTTTAGTGGAATCAGTGATCTAGATAGACAAAAACATCATGCAAAATCCATTTAGGAAAGGCATGTAGGTTTTTAAATATGAGAGATTTTGTACAGATAATTGAATTTACTCAAAAAATTCACTAACAGCATTAGAGGTATTTATTTAATAGAATTTTATTTATAAGTATGTTAAATTTTGAACATCAAAGGGGGAATTCACAAATGGGTGTTCGTGGACCGTCCTTATTCAATAGGGATATGACACATGAATGATTAGCTAGGGGTTGAGAATCTTATCATTGATTTGATGGGCATCTCTGTTCTTGCCCAAGTAGAAGAGAAGATGTAAAAATAGATCAATCAGTGGGGCTAAAATCAAATGCGAGTTGAGGCATGAAGGATTTCTATCATTTGCTTTGGCAATATTTGAGACGCCATTTCGCTTGGGAGAGTGGATCAGAGTTTGACATGCCTCTCCTTGATTTGTTATCTGCATTTTTGCGATCAAGCGATCTTGCAATAGACAAGAGGGATCATATTAGTCATGAACACTTTCAAGAGTCGAACAACCAAAAGCAATACAACATTACCCTTCATTGGTTTGCAGATGATTGAATAGACCTAAAACACAAGAAGGATAATAAGCCTTATATCTTTCGTTTCGTTAGGTGAATTATTATCCCATTTTTGCAGTTGCAGGAGAAGCAAAAAGTTTTTTATTAGTATTTACACATGGCGACTAGTTGTCATTTCCAAGGATCGAACCTCAAACGCCTCTGGATCATTTCATTCCCACAAGGCTGCGGCATTGGTAGTGTTCATGGAGTGCTTATTTTTCCATTTAACCGAACCGGCTCTCAGACGACACGTCTTTTCACACCAACTTAGGTCATTTCAATATGGGTCACTCCCATGTACTTGCTTGGCCAATATTGATTTGCCCAAATTAACCATTAAGTTCGGTTCTTGAATCCCGATGCTTTCTATCAAACAGAAAAACTATATCAAAACAATGTCAAAGAGGGGGGAATATCGGAAATGATACCAAATTACCCTTCATTCGAGTTTGTATTTGATAACTCCTAGGGATATTCAAGTGTTGATGATAGCCTTATTGTCTTGACACAGTTCAACATCTCTTTTGATTGGCCCTTCTCATCCGTGGCCATGTATGCATGATTGGTGGTCGTTAATTCATCTTCGACGCTTTCCTTCTGTGGAATTTTTCTTCTGTATTTGACTATATGATCATTAGCAGCATTAGGCAAAATCATGTACGTCAAGCTTCCATGGAATCTGAGATGGACAATCAAAACCTCCAGTTTTCTGATGGCAATCATTTCTTGGGAGAGTAAGCATTTGGAACAAGAAGTGAGGTTCTTGTATTCTAAAGTCATCATTTGGAATAGAGGGTTAGAGGTTGCTTCAACTATCTGAATTTTTTCCTTGTTGACAGTAGCCAATTCACAGGAAGAGAAGAAATTCCTTCCTTGTGCTCTTGGCTTGTCGAAGCCGAAAATCCCATTAATGAAACCACCACATCTAGTTGCTCGGGCATGTGCGAAGAAGATATTGCTTAAACTTGAAATAGAGTTGTGCAAGTGCGAGGTGGAGTGCATAGAGCTCCGAGGATGACTCGCAAAGGTGGAAGGCTGAGAGCAGTATGGAAGAAGTTACCCTGCTCTAAGCTACCATGGTATGCATGTTTCGAGTTCAACCGTATGCTTGTGCCTATTACGTCATATCTTTCGTCTCATGTGAATAGAAGAGAGAGGATGTCATTTCCAAAATTATGTTCAGGGAATAAGACTTACCCTTTTTCGAAATGGGATGATCTTTTCTATTTGCCCATGTTTTCTTGAAAGAGTGTTTTAGAATTCGGCGAGTTCACATGATGTGCCAGTTTCAAATGCCCCATGTCATGCTAAGTCAAAGGGGATGATATTTCTAAGAAATGAAGTGAGTAAGTTAGAAAAATAAACAAGATTAAATTTGACATCATGTTTTGACAAAAGTTTTTGGTAATGAAATATATTTTGTTTTCAAAAGTATATATTTGGGGGGGAGGAAGCATGAGGAAGCCCAGCTCTTAGAACTCTCCTTGAATGATATTTTCTTTTCATGGTTAGATAGCATCATTGGGCTGGTTTGGAACACCACCTCATGCTCTCAAAATATTTTCAACTTTATTTAGTATTAGGTGGGTTTACATTTTGAAGAGTGATTTCAAAAGTCAATTCCTCAAGTGGAAATGATGTTAAAAACAAACCAGACTTTAAAAAGATGATCAAGTTCCCACGTAGGGGAATATGCAAGGAAATTCAAAATGGTTCTTCTCAAGCGGGCCTACACCCACCCCTCTGATGGTCCTTTGTCGATACCGCCCATGAAGAAATCACCAGTCACACCTTCTTGTGCTCCCAACTTTGTGAATTTTAGATCATCCATCCCTCCCCATCCGTTTAGGGACAATGTTTTGATGATGGTAAAAGAAATCTTGGGGGACTGAGTAGTTAACATAGTATTCGAATTTACCACTCGGTTGCTCGAAGGTGTCCATGATTGCCTTTCTTCCATGCGTCTCCTTAGTGTGCTCAGGAAACATGGTACAGGTGCTCGATACCACGAAGAGGTCATCTTTGCCATAACATAACCATAGAGAGCAGAACGTGAATACCCCAGCCTCCAAAAGATCTTGAATATTGTCTTTTAGGATAGCACAGTCATCTAGCGAGTGCCCCAACTCTCTTGAATGGTAGTCACAATACTTGGATGGATCATAATCTGGGAAGTACTTGGGGGTAAGGCATCTCAACTCATTAGAGATCATTCATTGCTCTAAGAGGATGGGGAAAATAGTGGCCATATTAGGAAGTGGCAAATGTGCTCTTATGTTGCTTGAGGATTGAAGTAGCCAAGTTCCTTGCCAGGTTGTGTCAGTAGGGTCTTCTTCATCCATTTCAGCTATCGATTCCTCATTGTGATGAGAGAGGAAGGCACAGGTAGCTTGAGTGAAATTCTCCATCAAGTGGTGTACTGCCTCATGCAGTTCATTAACTTGACGTTGAAGCTGGCTGAACGAAAAGTTATCACCTATTTCTTCTAGTTATTCCTCCTCAATGACACATATGAAAAGGTCTCTGAACATAATGATCACATCATCTAGCTCTTCTATCTTTGTAAGTGTTGGCTGGGTTATGTTATCTTGACTTATGCCTGAGTAAATGGGAAACTTCGAGCATTCATGGGTGAATTGCTTTGGAGCACTAATTATTTCTTCTTCCTCATGCATTGTCCTTGCAAGGCCTAGGAAGGTTTCCTCAAGGTGGGGGTATACAAGGTCGGCCTTTTCCTTTGCCTTTCCCTCTTGGCATTGTTCTTTTCCTTTGTAATATCCTAAACAGATGGTGTGGGGTCTCCTGAGGGCTTTGATAGGCTGATAGATGCCTTGGCTTTCCTTGCCGAGCCCTTGACCGAGGGTAAAACTATATCCAGCCAAGATTTTCACAGCCATGATTTTCCCTACCATGATTTTAACGCTTAACATTTTGAGGACAAGGGGTGGAGTCCCTCGAGTCCTGTATATAGTAGACACAAGTTCGAATGATTTATAGATGGATTCATTCTTACCACCAGGTTCAATATAAGGAATGGTCGTCTCGTGGTAGATACGGTGGTCCTCTTCTCCATGAATCGTGACCTGTTTTCCTTCAACCACGAACTTTACATTTTGGTGGAGACTTTAGGGTACTGCTCTAGCGATGTGGATCCATGGGCAACCTAAAAGGAAGTTGAATGCAGTGGGAATATTTATTACTTGGAACAAAATTTTGAATGTGGTTCGACCTATTTGAACGTCAAGCTCAATTTCACCCATTATTTCCTTATTTGTCCTATTGAATGCTCGAATAGAAGTCTTGGCTACCTGGATTTGATATGTCTCTATTTTAAGATGATAGAGTGTCGCTAGTGGACATATGTTAACAATGGATCCATTGTCAATCAGTACTCGAGCAACATGAGAAGCGTTGCACTTGACTGATATGTAGAGACCCTTGGTGTGTCCTTTACCTTCATTAGGGATCTCTTCATCGGAAAACTCCTTGAGTTTGTCATGCCCAATCGTTTCAAGGACATATACTTTAGTTAATACCTTCATTAGAGATTTTCGGTGCTTGATAGATGCCTGAAACAATTCTAGTAGAGAGATCTGTGCTGGTAATTTTTGCAATTGTTCCACCACATTGTATTCACTGGCTTTGAATACTACCAAAAATTTCTTAGCTTCTTCATCGGTGACAGGCTTGGCGGGCTATGTATTGGCTTGAATATAAGTGCGGCCAAATCTCATGACTAAGCCAATGTTGAGGTCGTAGGACCAAGGGACTGCATTTGTGCTTTCATATTTATAAGGTTGGGGATCTTAATAACTATATGTGCCTCTGCCGTTGACGCTTGGGCTATGGCTCCTTTTCCCTCAAAGATGCCTTCAGGCGGGGTGGGATCTATCTTTTCCTTTCCCGTGTTTAGCACAGCAAACTCTTCATCCCAATTGATGACAACTTATGATATAATAGAGACTATGCCAGTGTGGCCGGCATATACAATTATTTCATCCTCCATCATTCTTGATACCCTTTCTTTCATTGTTACTAAGGATTGTCGCATCCCGATCCTCCGAGCACATGCTCAACCCTTTGTGGTCGATTAAATAGCGATGTCCCAAGACCCGTCGCTGACCCATTCATTTTAATGCACATACGGAAGCAAATAATAATCCCCAAACAACAATCATATGGGATAGAAAAGTAGTCAACAATTCACAACCAAAACAAGCATTTTATAAACACTTCAAGTTTATACACAAATTTAGGCTATTTACAAAAGATTAGCTCAACAAAAAGGGAACCGTCCTATGACCCACTACTCAAACATGTTCGCCGATTCTTCGGTCTCCTCCTCATCAACTCCAAAGCTTCGGGTCCTCCTCAACTATCTTTTAGGGACCTGAAAATGTTATCCCACAATGGGGTGAGACGACGTCTCAGCAAGTTCACCCCCTAAACTCTGACTAAAAAGGAAATACGCCCAAAGGCTACCTAAGCATGCATAAAATAGAGGACTTACCTTTGCCTCGGTTTCCTCCTGAATGTCAGTACAATTCATATCACAAATGCATACAACAAATGCGCACATCACTTGGAACGTCTCACACAATCTCAACCAAACACGCATCCCATTTTTTGATCACGGCCTACTTGATGCTCGGCAGTCTTCTGGCGTAGCCAAGCGTTGTATTTTAATAATGGCCCAATAGGCACAGCCTACTCAAAGTTCAGCGGTTAATCACAGCTCCATGGGCACGGCCTACTAAAAGTTCGGCGGTTAATCACGGCCACATGGGCACGGCCTACTAGAAGTTCAGCGGTTTTCTTGACGCATCCCATATCATCACACACAACATACGTCACCTCACCTTTCAATAGTCATCTAACTACGACTATAAACCATCACACAATTACTCACCCACGGCCAAGGACATTATGCTCACACTTAAATTCCTTAATTAAAATAATGTCTTGGCCTATTTTCTTCATCTTAAAAATACCCAATAAGAATAATCGTGTGTGGGCACACGGTCGGCCTAAGCCAAAAATATAATATCTTTATTTTATAAAAATCATTAATTATATAGTCTATCAAAACATTTTTGGCATTGTAAATTAACGCCTGGTAATTTTCTAATTAAATACTGAAATTAATAAATTTAGGGATAAGTACCCAAAAAATTGCAATTTACACTCAAATTGAACAAACCAGCACTCATTTAAATAAACCAATCACACCATTGCAATCAACATGAGATTCCGGTCACCGGCTATCCCGGTCTAATTTCCAGAAAATAATAATTAATTAAATAATTATCAAGATTAATTAATAAATATCAATAAATGCAACTTAGGTCGAAAAAGTCTAATTAAATACCGAGACGGGCTCGGAAAATTTCCGAACCTATCTAAATAAACACTAGAGCTTATCTAGTTGCTAATTGCGCTACTCTAACCACCTAACATGTAATAACGATTAATTAAATTGCTAATCTATTCTAACTAACCACCTAATCCAAGTTGAACATAAACTAATCAACCCTTAAGCATAATTAACTCTCTAAGAAAAGATTAGTGAGTAAACTCACTGGATTAGCAATTCGACTGGACCACTACAACGGCGAGGCGGAGATGAGTGATAAACTCTGAAGTGGGGGCACCAAGTAAGGTCCATAAAAGCTTGGAAATGGGCCAAACAATGTGCGACAGACCCAAGGGCTTCAATTATGGTCGGTGGGCCGAAGGAGCTGCTTCGACAGGCGATTGAGTTGGAATCGACGAGAACCGGATAGCGAGCTGCAGTGGGTCCAGGCAAAGGCAGGTGGTGGCTTTGGCGGCCTTGGCAATGAAGCACAGCAGCTAGTGACGCTTGACAAGGCCTTTGGAAGTGCAAACAGACAAGGACGACGACCAGAGATGTGTGGGCAAGCAAGAGGCGCGGTTGGCATGCAAGTGTCACGATGGTGCACGATGATGGTCAAGCGGACGGCAGGCGGCATCGATGGGGGAGGGGGAGCGGCAAGTCAAACTTTCTGGTTCTTGAAGGCTTCTAGGTTGCTGGGATGGAGGGGTGGTCGACCAGATGGGGGAGAGAGGACAACAAAAGGCTTTGAGGGGGCCATTTAGTCACCCATCTATCTTCTTGTCCCCCTTTGGCTTGACCCCACCACTTGGCTGGCTTCCTCAACAATTTTCCATCCCCTTAGCTTGCTTAGGAACCTTTGGAGGTGGTCCAAAGGTTGGGGCAAGGGGGGGCTACGAATTTTGGTGTGATTTCCCTTAAATCCACTTCAATTCCTTCTTCAACCGACTCAATTCGACCCTAAAAAATTCCACCATCGAGTCCATGATCAAATTGGTATTTTTCCTCACTAATAGAACCATCTTGCATCCCAAAAACGCGATAAAAATGGTCCTCTAAATTTTCCGGTCAAAAACGGCCCTATGTCGACTTTTCACCAAAAATCTCATATTGTAGAAAAATCTTCGGAGGATAAGTTGATGATCCTAAAATGACTCGTGACATGACAGAACTTTCAATTTTTGAAATTGAATGCAAATTCGCGATTAATTTCAATCTGGTGTGATTTTAGCATGACCTAGGCTACTAGGTAGCTTTCAGAAAACTTTAGTTCAAATGACCCATTGTCGATTTTCTCAAGCCATAATAAACCTCTTCGACACATTGAAGACTCTCGGTGATCGTGAAAATCTCAAGGTTTCGAATACGAACACAGGATACCAAAACGACAGAAAAATCAGTCTAGTGCCGATTGACAAGAATTTTTTCAATTTGGTGGAAACACCCACGTTTAACCACACATTTCAGTCGAACCGACCTTTTTATGATCTTTAATCGATTTTTAATTGTGCCATAATGATTTCTGCAGATGAGCACGGTTGAGTAGTCGATTCCTGGTCAAATTCTCAAGTCTATTGCAATAAAATCCCTTAATAACTTCCCTAAATAGTCTAGTTATCTCAAGAATAATCAACTCTAAGAATAGCACTATAGGCGCGTCGATGAAAGACCTGATTTATTTAATTGAAAGTAGAATTGAAATTCCAGGATGTCACAAGGGTGGTTCTTCATTGCTTGAATAAAACCTTGCCTTTACCAACCCTTGATAGATGTCAATAGTGTTTGCTATAACGATTCTGATTTGGTGGCTTCAGAACTGAGTACCGCATTTACCTTGTCGGTGTGGTCAAGGAGCGGATTGCTCTGAACATTTGGTTTGGTGCTTTGGAATGAGAAAGCTTTAGTGTCCAACAGGTTTTGGATTTGACTCTTAACGACAAAGCACTCATCAGTTGAGTGCCCTACTTCGCCCATGTGGTAGTCGCATATTTTTCATGGGTCGTAGCTAGAAAAGAGGTTCTTCTTTTGGAGGATTGCCGGTACCTACAATGAAGATCCAGGAAGCGAAATAAATTGTCTCTTGTTGTTGTAATGCTGGGATGGTTGACGGCTGGTGGTTTGTTGCTGTCTTGCACTTGTCTAAATTGTCAGAGGATGACCGATATTCACGGTGTAGGTCACGTTGACATCTACTAGGGGTTTTTTTTTTTTTTTTTTTAATCTTTTTCATGTTGAGCCTCCTGCTTACGATGCAAGTTCAATGAACCAACCATCCCTCAACCCTATCTCGATCTACTCCCCTACTGGAATGAGTTTATTAAACGATTCGGCAATTATGGTTACCATTCGATTGCGGTACTATATGGGAGGGTTTTGATAAACAATTTTTCTTAGCTCGAAATCAGTTGGTTTAGGACTGATTTAGGTGGCTAGATTCCTCCATCTAATGGCATATTCTTTGAATGATTCATATTTTTTCATCACGGTACGCTCAAGATCCTTACGAGAAAGGGTAATGTCCATTATGAACTTGTACTGCTTGAGAAATGCCTCACTCACTTCGCTCCATGTTTCGAGGAGGTTCATGTTCTTCGTGATGTACCACCTCAAGGCAAGGCCTACTAGACTTGATTGGAACAATTGGATCATCAAGGGTGTATTATTGACGTGTTGGGCTATCCGAACTAAGTACATTTGCAAATGAGCCCGGGGGCAAGTCGTGCCATCATACTTCTCAAATTCCGACATTTTAAATTTTTCCAGCATTTTGACTTAGGAATAGGTGGAGAGGTTCTTCAGAGTAGGATCTTAGAGATCTTGCAGTTGTCTCAGCCTCTCCTTAAGCTTCTCGAGGCATTTTTCATGCTCAGTTTTAGACAAACTGTCTGGCTTAGCTCTCTCAATCGTGATTTGGTGCGGATCATCCTCCAATTCAGGGATGTTATCGTTGGTATTTCTACCTTGATCACCCCTGATGGATGATTGTGGTAACAATACTTCAATTGAGGCCGGGGCGGGAGTAAGTTTTCCCTGGATGGAGTTTATTTGCTTTGAGAGTTGTTGAAGCACATTAAAGACTTGCTTCATTTCACTTTCCACAACCGTGACACAGCTTGGTACATTCTCTTCGGCCATTCTTGCTCTTGCTTTTGAGCAAATTTGGATCGGCAAATGTTGATGTTCCGTGATTACCTAGTTATAAATAAACAAGCATGTGTAAACACAAGGCGTAAATAAGGAGTTAGTCCATGATGACAACCTAATCCTACCATTTTTATTTATTCATGAAAAGTTTGTACATGGAGAGGATTTCCTAAGCTGGATTGGAAAAAAAAAGAGATGCGGCATGTTAGCATGGACTAAAAAGATATCCAATTTGAAGGACGACAAAAACATGAATTGAAAACAAATTTTCAAAAAAAATTCTATCCTTTCTTCAAACAACAAGAAATTTCTTGCTGAAAAAGAAATTTATAACATGCTTGAGGAAACAAAGGCATCAACTGAAAGTATTTCTTTTTTTGCAAAAAAAAAAAAAAAAAACCTATGACAATTACTTCCAAATTTAAATGACCGAAGTATTAAATCCTAGACTAATCATAGACCACTCAATACATACAGGAAAGTAAGTAAATTGCAAAGTGCACGAATAAAAAAACTTACTTCATGTGAGAAAATTGATGACAATCACACAGACATGCGCATGATATGTGCAGCTTGATGTCTAAGTGAAAAGGTCTAGGGAAATTAAGAGGGTGATTGCCCATCGTAGTCTTGCACTGGCATCCTACCTTTTTAACCTTGACTCTACCTAAAGAAATTCAGCGAAAATAAAGGCAACTTCTATATTGCAATCTTACGTTCAAGGCCATATCTTTCTTAACACCATCCTAAATATCCTATGGCGGCCCAGGTCCGACAACTGGGTCATGTGTGCCCCGTGTAGTGCTAAAAACATTAAAACGTGCATAGCAGTTTATAATCACAAAACATTTTATTTTAAACAAAATTAAAATAAATTCTAAGATACTAATCTGCACAAAAAAAAAAAAAAGCCAAGTTAGTGAAGCATTTAAACAAGATTAAAAAACGACCTAAGTCCACAAAAAGGTCCCTAGTGGAGTCGTCAAGCTGTCGCGACCTCTTTTTCGCCACTCGATATGCGCGGGCACCGATGGAGGCTAATGGCTTGCTAAGTCTATTAGGCTTAGCCCAGGCTCTCCCAAGCCCGTCAACTCACGACTTATGGTTTGAGTTTTTTTTAACTTATTAGTTAATTTTAAAAAGGAGTCGACACTAATCAATTTGGAGTGGGTTGATTAGAAACCCAAGCGAAATGCGGAGAGAAATATTTCACTTCTGCGCAACCAGAGAAATTAGGATTGGGGTCTTGATTACACTAATTAATCAGTAATGCCTTTCTGGTACCTAATCTTATTTAAATCCTAAGGCCTTTTGGATTTTCAAGGGAATTTCCATGCATTTGTGGAGGAAAAATATTTTTTGGTTTTTTCCTATTTTTTGAACATAAAAAGGCATTTTTTGGATTTTCAATATTTTTTTGAAAATATTAATCGTCCACCCATGGCCCAGACGGGCCTGCGGCATGGGCCCAGCCCGGAATTCTCTTTTCCCTCTTTCTTTTAAAACAAACCCAGCCAAACCAATATTTTTCATTAAAGAAGGTCTGGCCCATGAATCAGCTAGCCCACGCATGCAAGCCCAAATTGAATGGAACCCTACCCGAACGATGACTCGCGTCTAACCCAGCTTTGTAGCCACAACTCGATTCTGGCCAAACCTTACCCGATTAGAGGGTTTCGCCGACACGATTTGTAGCCGTGAACAAGCTCGCGGCCGCCACTGCTCCTAATGTGGCTACGGCGATGGCGGCAGAGGGTGCATCAGGGCAATGCCCTAGGTAGCCTGCTTCCGTCCATCGATAGCTATCACGTCTTCCGCTGCGACTGCCGAGTGCTCAAACTCAAAGAGGGAAAAGGAGATCTGGTTTGGGCCTTCTGTTGAACAGGCCGAGGGCACCACCGGGATGGGGGTTTCTTGGCTCGAACAGGCCCAAAACTAGCAACAGCGGTTCAGCATAGCAAGATGGTGAAGCGAGAATGGTCGACAGTTGAAGCTTGCATGAGCTAGATGGCCGTGAGCTCAGGGTCAGCCCACCCAGAAGTGAGGTCACACGCAAGGGGTCAAGGATGCTCACTGGCTTTGGAGACACCAGCTGGAGCTCATCAAGGGTCGTCGGCGTGGTTCAGGCATGGCGGGGACCCGTTGGCTACTTGTTAGGTGCGGCCACCAGTAGTCCTTCCCTTTTCCTCACAAATCTCTCTCTTTGGTCCTTCTCTCAAATCTGGCTTTCTCTCTCTCAGATCTCTCTCGCTCAACCTCAATTTCCTCCTCCGCCTCAAATCTGGCCCTCCCTCTTCAACCAACCTCATATCTTTGACTTTGCTCGCTCTCGGTCCTCCCTTGATGTCTCTCGGGGGAAGTGCTCAAGGCTTGCTACCTTTGCTCCCTCTCGGCGTGTTGTTGCCTTCCCCTTCGATGTCTTAATTATAGGCATGGAGGCCAATCAACAAAGGCGCTCAGACCATCGATCCTTCACGCTCTGAGCAGCCTCCGCCGGTCGAACCGACATCCTATTGAGGTGGCTCTAGCTAGGTTGCCTCCCCTACCGCATTGAAGACGCATCCTCTTTGCCTACAAGGCTCCATGTGCATTGCCGTCTCCTCCTCCATCCGGCATCATGAGTATCCGGCTTCCTGTGCATGCTGCATATCTAACAGAGGAAGAAGACAGGGGGAGGAAGAAGACAAGAAGGAAAAAGGGGGCCGAGCTTGGCAAAGAAAAGGCTGAGCCCTGGGCCAATGAGGGAAAAGGAGAAAAATGGGGTTAGGCATGAAGGCCCAGCCCCAACGGGCTGCTTTCCTTTCATTATTATTATTATTATTATTATTATCATCATCCGAAAAAAGTGAAAATTAAGTATAAAAAAAAGGAAAATGAAGATTAATGGATGCAAATAAAAACTAAGCCTTAATTTATGCAATTTAATTTAAAATACCTAGCCAAAATTTAGGTGTCAACAAATGGTTATCAAAGCAAAGAGATTGTAGTTCTGTTTTGGTACCTACAAAAGAGATGTGCATGCTTAGAGAGTCAAAACCCACGGCCGGGGCCAAGAAAAGGATAATCGAGAATCATTTTACGCTATGGCTAATCTAGAATCATTTTAGGATAAGTGGTAATCAAGAATCATTTTATGATCCGGGTAATCAAGAGTCATTTTGTGATAAGCTTGTCCTGTCAATCGCCTAGTGAAAAATGTTTCCCTAACCACTGGATGAACGACATGATCTATATGTCTATGATTGATTAAATCAATTTATCCATTAGCAGATGAATAACACATGGACACCTAACGATTTGCCAACACCATTTCTAGAAGTAATTTTTCAGTGAATTTTGGACAATATGAACCTTCTTTGGATTGCAAGTGCCATAATTGAACCAGTTAATTATCTAGTGTGAGTATTAAAGTAATAATACTTAGAAGAATGATCACATAAAGGAACATTAGTGATGTAGCCCAAGGTCAACTACTCAAACAATATCATCGGAAGAGTGTCTTACACACATAGAAACTCAATCACAAAATCAAGCAGAAATTTCATTTTTGCGCTAGCTCAGGAAAATAGACATATCTTTGTAGATTCATATCAGAATGACTTAATTCCAAAACCAAAAGAATGGAGACTCCTGGATCTACAACTTTGATGTTTTGAGTTTTCTTAGATAAGTACTATAGGCTTGTCAATTTTGGAAGGAAGTGGGTGAAACCAGATTGGACAAAATGAAAAAAATGACAGGAACTTCAATGGTTGCTCTTCTAGGCCTCTAAGGAAGTTGAAAAGGCACCAATTCTTCAAGATTGATGGTTGCAATTCTTTTAGAATGCAGGCTTTAAAAGCTCCAACTCTTCAAGAACAAAGTGAAAACTCTTCTAGGTTTTCGAGAGGTTTGAACTCTTCAAGGTTTAAAGGAATTGCATTAAGCAAATTTTCATTAATCAAATTCGGTGTGTCTTACAAAGACTTGATAACCTTTTATGGTAAAACAAAGGAAGAGCAAAAAAGTAGACTCAAATCTAGAAACTAAAAATTCATTAATGTACACAGAAATTAGAAACATTTAGAAACTATGAGCTATTAAATGTAAAATATTTTCAATGCTTATGACCATTCTTAAGTGTTCTCATGAAAGCTTTGTTGCATGGGAAATGACAATGTCTTTATGACAAAGTCAAAGATGAGGCTCTTCACTTGTTGATGTGGCTTTTCAATATTAGGTTTATCGATGAGAGTGTCATCGATCTTAAATACGCACTAATCTTCTTGGTTGAATGAGTTGGTCTTGAATACAGGCTGCATCAATTAGTCTGAATGTTTCCTCCACCTCAAAATGAGAATGTATGTATAAATCTCAAAAGAAGTGTCGTGAAAGCAAGTGGATCAGACACCAAATTTACATAGTTCATTCATAGGGAGAGCAATAACAAATTGCATTATAGATGAAACGATACAACGAAAATTATAATCACACTAAGAGTCATTCTAAAACTCTTGATATTTCTCAAACTCCAATCACACCCAATAACTCACAAAGTGTTTAGCTCCACAATTCCTCACGAAATAATCTCTCAATTTTACGAATGAATTAACACAAATCTTACTACATGATTATAGTCAGCTTCAACACTTGAATTCTTGGTGCAATTTCATGAACAATACCCAGGAAGATAACCCACCCCAAGCCCTCAAGCCCTCAAAATGGCGCTGCAGGACCTCACATACAGAGGCGTCTTCAAGGCTTTTATTCCCCCTTCTAGCGAACAGATATATATGAGCTCAGGTTGACCAAGTCTTGATAGATTCTCTAAGACAAAGTTGGTGTTGGACTTTCTAGTTTCACGCCCCAGACTCCCTACACAAAATAGGAACGCTGATGTGTGTATTTCCTGGACTTCTATTATTTTCTTTTTCAATTTTCCTTGACCATACCAAACAGGAAATATCTCCATGACACACGGTTGCGGACATCCGCATATAATCAATTTATCTTGAGTTGGATTTCATTCACAGCTTAAAATCAAGGAAGGCATACCAAACTGAGATCCCTAGTGGAAGATGAAAAGGATCAGCCGAGAAGAAACAAAAGTCAAAGTCCCTCTTCCCTACGTACGACAGAAAACCTGCGACTGAGTCGAAACTCTTTCAAGTCAATTGAGGGGACGAGACGAGAGCTTGGAGGCGGATGTGATGGTAAGAGTCAATTACAGAAGAAGGCCAAGTACGAGAAACCAACGGAAACCAACACTTGGTCGCAGAAATTGGTCACTCTGTTGCAAGGCCAACCCATCGCATCCTCCTCTTCCTGTAATGACCCGCATACCGGATTGCCATCCCCGCCGCACATCCAGATATCATCAGCACTCTCATTGCGTGCATCATCAATATGAATTCGCCAGTTGTAGCCCGAGGTTAAGTTAAAGAAATTGTATACGTGTGACACTCCATTTAGTTATATATTCAAGTCCTCTTAAGTTAAGAATGAGCTTTCCAATATCTATATGACCAAGTCAATGCTAGACAGCAAGTTCGCTAATAACTGCTTCACCTAGACTTTCAAATAAATCCATTTGTAAGGCCATACCCACCATCGTAAAATCACATTAGCAAACTCTGATATTCTTTTTGAATTTTATGTAAGTAGATAATTTCTTACCTCGGTGATCTTAAGGAGCACTGAGGAATGTGAGGGTGTGGATCTCTGTGTTAGCATTACTATTAGATGTACCACTAATATCTATTTTGCGATATAAATCCTTACAAATTGTGTCTTAGGTGCATTAAGAGTTAATGATCCAGAAATACTAGAAAGGATTATATTTAAATGATATTATGGATGACCACTATCTGATGAAATAGTAAAAATGTGAATTTAGCGGAACATTTTTATAGATTTTTTTTTTTTTTTTTTTGGTGAAAGAACATTTTTATAGATTACAAGAGAGTTTACTTGCACATATTTTCAGGGAATGATGTGTTATATTTAGGCTATGTAACTGAAATAAAGGGAACATCGGAGGACAAATCGATGGCTAGTGAAAATTGGAGGAATTAGACTTATGCTTTAGTAGACGCTAAAATATCAAATTTTGTGGAAATCTGGAGAATAGGTTTTAATGGTCGTAAAACAAGGAAGAACTTGATGGTGCTAGAGAAACCTCTTATGGTTACTATGTTAATTGATAATCCTCTAGAGATATTATAGAGCATTTGGGAATTGATTTTAGAGTCGGCAAAACACTGATCGCTTGAATGGTTACTTGCTATAGTACTATCATTTTGGGCTAAGACAAATTATAATGATTGAACCTTTGTGAATTTGTTTGAAGATAGTAATGTAGAAATGGAAAAGACTAAGAAATGATTTGGAAATTAGAAACAATTCCAAGGATGAAGGTAGTTTATGAGGCTACAAAAGCAGTGTTTCTAATTTTTTAGGAGTGAGGTGTTGAAAAATTTTGAGGACAAATTTCTTTTGGTAGAGAAGAGCTGTGACATCCTAATATTTCTTCACTTCTTGAATGTCACTAAGGATATTAAGAAGCTGAACAGTTTGCATGGATTACTAGATAACTTCGATGAACTTATAGCTCTCCCACTAAACTTGTGTAGCTTGAAAGTTCTAAGAATTAGCTTCCAAAGCCCTAATCTTTAGATCATGACTTTGTTAAGGGTTATAAGAATTATAAAAGTGTCAAGAAGGGCGATGTAGAGTTTAAAATCATGGAAGTTTCCCGACAATTTATAAGTATTGATTATTCATAGAGCCTTAACCCTACTAGATTCACGGCATCTAAGCACAATATCGGTGAAGGATATCAATTAGTGTTGGAATTCAAGTCGGCGGAAGACGACTTACCTTTATCCGATGCGCAAACAACAATTACCCCAGAACGAACGTTGAATTGCGAATGAATCACGAACAAAAGATACTTCACGTTGGTCTGAATGCAATCACGAGGAAGGCACCCGATTTCCACGGCATAAATGCAAATTGCTCTCGTAAAGAAGAAATGGAACGCCTTCACTTTGATGGAAAGGGGAGAGAAAAGAGCATACGTTCTCTCTAAGCGTACGTTCTACCAACAACAACCAACGGTTGTCTTCGAGAGGTTTTTATACATCTCCCTTCATACCCTTTCAAAAGGGTGTCTGCCCATCGTAGCATATCAATACAAAATGGTGCGGTCTAATCCCACCCCATCATGGACGTACTAGTTAAAGTACAGCATCTCTCACTCGGACATGATGGGCTTGATAGCACTCTATCAAGAATATATGGCCTTAAGTAAACATATAGACAGTGGTATCTTCGTTTTCATCAAGCCATAACCACTTTTGGTTTCACGATGATCGAAGAAGATCACTGTGTATATGTCAAGCGGTCCAAAGATAAATTTATGATTTTATCACTTTATGTGGACGATATTTTGTTGGTTGGAAATGACAAGGTGTTGGTTATTACCATAAAAAAAATAGTTGTCCTCCAATTTTGAAATGAAGGACATGGGAGAAGCTGCTCATATATTAGGAGTTAAGATCGAAATAGATCGATCACGGAAACTCCTTGCTTTATCACAAGAGCCTTATATAATGAAGATTTTTAAACGTTTCAATATGCAGCATTATAATTCCATTAATACCCCTATCATGCAAGGTGAAGGTTTAAGTATTGAGATGTGTCCTAAGACTCTAGAAGAAATTAAAGTGATAGAAACTATTCCTTACTCTAGTGCAGTCGTAAGTTTGATGTATACTATGATGTGTACTAGACCCGACATATGTTATACCGTGGGATTGGTGAGCCGATATCAATCAAATTCCAGTCAAGCACATTGGAAAGCAATGAAAATGATTATGAGATACTTGAAGAGCACTATGGACTATCAACTTTGTTACCAAGGGAATAATTTATGCCTATTGGGCTATTTAGATGCCGATTGGGGTGCAGACCTAGATGAGCGTAAATCGACTTGTTGATATGCGTTATTATTTAATAGAGGTGCGATTTCTTGGAATAACAAGAAACAGACATGCACAGCCTTATCTACGATAGAGGCAGAATTTATTGCATGCTCTGCCGCAGTGCAAGAAGTAGTATGACTAAAACGTTTCTTAGAAAATTTAGCCATTGTCATTGAGGTCCCAAAACCGGTGATAGTTTATTGTGATAGTCAAACAACCATTGCCTATGTGAAGGATCCCAAGTATCATGGAAGGACAAAACACATTGACATAAAGAATAACTTCATAAGTGATCCTACAATACGTTTCAACCAATAGAATAGTTGCTGATCCATTTACGAAGGTTGTTCCTAGAGACAAATTCTTGACCCACAAGATGTCACTAGAATTGCGTAGAATGCGATATGTGTTATTGTAGAGGATCATTGGTTTATGTATATGTGGACATATGCACCGTACTTGTTTGTTTATTAATGACTCAATGTTTTATCAATAAGTACAAATATAGTATGAGACTAGCACTACACATATATATTATTGAAAAGTATGTCAACAGGCAATAATTGGCTCACTTACATAAGCAATCGCCTCAAGTGTTGTAGTTAGCATGTTGAGATGAGACGTTATGTAGAAATAAATACTAAAAAGCAAGTTTAGTACATAAAATATGTCGCCTTGATTGGAGTCAAGATGAGGTATGTAATTTGTTTATAATAAGATTGAACATGATAGTCCCACAATCATGTAAGCCTGTAAGATGCCGGATCCGAGTACTTAATTGGGCGCTATAGAAAGCGAGCCGATATAGCACTCGGGCTAAACATGAGTACGTGAGAAGCTCATAATTATGTTTAGGCTAAGATCCATATAGTGTATATATTTGATAAATGACATACGCTCTTATAGAAAAAGTAATTCACTATAGCATGTCATGTGCATTATACGACCAATAATGGAAGATGAGTAAAATTATCCCTATTTACTCATCGTGTGAGCCCTTGAGGTAATTTATAATTTACCTCATTTTGTGCCCTATGTTACATTTGACTATGTTCTCGAAGTGAAAGATTAATGTTGCTACTTTAGCATGTTACTGGCGATCGTGAATAGATATTGCCTTATGGGACATGTCTAAGAAAGTAGTTGTTCTGAAGTTGAGAGAGACATGAGTGCGAAGAAAGACTATTATTGTTTTACATCAATCACATGTATTTACTGGTCGACCAATTATATCGCCTTATGTGGTTGCGGATATAATTGTAAATACATGGTGTTGTGAGAATAGTCAAGTATAGCCTTTAAAGAATAGGTATACTTGAACTGATGTAACAAAATATGTCTAGGGCATTGTGAGACATCGATTGTTTATTTCTTTTCGGGGTTATAGCCATTATGTCATCCTAACAGGTGCATAATTTGAGCTCCCAAGTGCAGGTGTACTCATTGGTCGCACGGCTTACTTGCTAGTATGAATTGTTTTTGTAAAGTTAATGAATGTTGAATGCCTTATATTCTTAATAGAGCGCTATCATGCCCATCATGTCCGAGTGGGAGATATTGTACTTTAGCTAGTACGTCCATGATGGGGTGCGATTAGACCGCACTGTTTACAAACTTAAAGTTTGCAAGCTTCATCGCTCAATATATGGCCTTAAGCTATGAAACCTATTAGTTGTTTCATATAGATTTCCTCTTCTAGTTCTCCATTGAGAAATGCTATCTTTACATCAATTTAATGTAATTCAATGTCCAAATGTGCAACGATGGCTAGAATAAGACATATTGAAGCAAACCTTACAACTAGTGAAAATGTTTCATCATAGTCTATACCCTCTTGTTGAGTATAACATTTCGCCACAAGACAAGCCTTATACTTTTCAATAGATCCATCCGTCATTCGCTTAATCTTGAAGACCCATTTTTTTCCAATAGCCTTACGATTTGATGGTAGATCAACCAAGTCTCAGACATGATTTGTCCTCATTGACTCCATTTCATCTTCCAAAGCTTTTCTCCATTCTTCCTTATCAGAGGATGATAGAGCCTCTTGAACAATCTTAGGCTTGGCATCGTCATTATGAGCAATCATAAATGCTTCCCCTTCAATCTCAAAACGACGATGAGGAACACTTTTACGATTACTTTTACGCAACTAAATTTCTCTTGAATTCAATTCGTTAGGCGATGCAACACTCCTACTAGTTCCTGCACGTTGAGGTAAATTTTCATTTTCCTCTACAACATCAATGGGTGTGTTATTAGGATCTTCCATCTCATATAATTGGAAGTCTTTATTAATCTCACATCTACTAGGAAAATCGTTTTCCAAGAACGTGACATCTCGTGACTCCATTTCGATCACACTTTCATCAACTTGTTCATCTATGAACACGTACCCTTTGGAGTGTTCTGAATACCTTATAAAGAAACATTTTTTTCCCTATAGGACCTAATTTGCCATATTTATGGGAAGAATCATGAACATAAGCTGCACATCCCCATAGACGTAGACTACTCAAGTCTGGTTTCCTACCAGTCCATAATTTATAAGGGGTGGAAGTGACCGATTTTAATAGCACTCTATTAAGTACATAGGCAGCAGTCAATAACGCATCTCCCCAATATGAGATAGGTAAATTTGCAAATTTGCTTGCGTCATCATAGACCTAACCATTTCTAATAAGGTTCTATTCCTTCTCTCAGCTACCTCATTTTGTTGTGGAGTACCAGAAATAGTCAATTGTCGTGCAATTCTCTTTTCATCACAAAGAGCCTTAAATTGCTCAGATAGATACTCACGGCCGCGATTGGTTCTCAATGCCTTTATTGTTTTGTTCAACTAATTCTCCACCATCGCTATATATCATTTAAAGTAGTCTAATGCTTCTAACTTTTGGAAGATCAGAAAGACATAACCGAAACACGTGAAGTCATCTATAAAAGTGATAAAATATGAGACTCCATGCACCGCTCTCACATTCAAAGGACCACATATGTCAGAATGTATGAATTGCAATAAAAATTCAGCTCTAGTCCCTTTACCGAATGGTTTTCTAGTGGTTTTTTTGCTAGACAATGTTCACATATGGGTAGATCAACATTAGTGAGTGACCCTAAAAGGCATTCTCTAGCTAATCTTTGTATTCTTTGCAACCCAATGTGACCTAATCTAGCATGCCAAGTACTTGCATCAATCTCAACATTATTAGAAGATGCAATTAAAGAAAAACAACCATCAACATTAATATTGTACTAATCATAATCAATGTCTAACACTATAAAACCATTCGATACATGACCTGAACCATAATAAATTATTCCGTATATAATGTCAACACAATCACCATAGAAATTCAATACATAACCTAAGCTAAGAAGAACAGCTACGGAAACCAAGTTTCGTTGAATATCTGGAGCATAAAGGACATCTTGTAGGAATAGGTTTTGACCACCACGTAAAATTAATTTACATGTGCCGATACTCTTCACTTCAATTCTTGAGTTATTCCCAACATATATCCATCTTCTTTCAAGCTGAATCCAACGATACTCAACAAATGCTTCTCGGTCTCTAGCTACGTGGTCTATTGCTCATGAGTCTACAGTCCACATTGGATGGGATTCAGCAAGCATTACAGTGCTAGAAACGAAAGTATTACTTAAAGTAATGCAGTAATAGGGTACTTTTCTTGGCTTAGTGCATTCACAAGCAAAATGACCCATCTTGCCACAATTGTAGCACTTCATCTTGACCTTATCCTTCTTCCACCACGCTTCTTACATTGGAAGGTCTTAGCCCTCTTAGGTGCCTAATCAGTCTTCTTCCCTTTGTTATTGAGTTGAGAATTCCTTTTACGCTTGAAGCTTGAAGCCTTGCGCAAACTCAATTCAGCAATATAAGCATGGGCAGAGGATCTCGCAGCCTCTAGATGCTCATCCTCTAATTCCAAATGACACGCTATATCATCAAAAGTGACAATATTCTCATTATGTGTCATTGATTTTCATATGCACCAAATTGTCAGGAAGAAACCTTATAACAACCTGAACTTGTTATTCATCAGTAAAGAAGTGACTTGCCGACTTCAGCTCACGAATCATGTTTGACATTTCCCGAAGATGCTGCCTCATCGTTATATTTGGGTGCTTCTAGAATGTGTCAAAATTGATGGTAAGTCTCCTCAGCTTAGTGACAAATGTACCCCCAAACTTCTTTTTCAAGGCAACTCACATAGCTTGAGCTTTATCATAAATTTCAAACTTACACATGAGATCATCTTGCATATAGCTCAACAACGTGATGCGAGCAATGCTATTTTTCTTTTTCCAAGCTTCGTAAGCTTCTAGATCTCTCTTGTGTTGAGCTGAAGTTTCATGCTCAGGTTCATCTATGGTGTGGTTGAGGGTTTCCAAAACCTCTTGCTCTTCAAGGATGTACTAAACTTTTCGGTGCCAAATATCATAATTGTCACCGTTCAGCTTCTCACCCTTATTGAGATCAGCCACAATGGTCTTAGATGCCGAAGCCATAATCAATTACTATAACACATTGACATAATAAATGCAGAATCGATACTAGCACACTTTACAGAGTAACACACATATTTAATTTGCAGCGAACACAAACTAAATTAATGATAATTCTACAAACAGACAAAGAAGCAAAAGTTCACTATGTTCCCGATCAACTTCTATGTACGGATTGTTCTATTATCATTAATTAGTTTAATTAGCACAAATTTTAAGTTCTAGGTGAGAACTCATTCGAATTCTACCAACCTACGAACTCCCACTAGAAAAAATAATTACATGGCCTCATGTAATTTCTACATTTTCCATTAACATAAAAGCATAGCATGATGTAAATCAACGTACAAACAACAATCATGCTTCAATTATAAGCAAAACCGCAATTGAACATGTAACGGAAGAATTTGGATTTCCTACCATTGTTCGAATTTTGCCAAACGACTCCTGGCCGATCCGACCAGCCCGACCGGTCCAACCGGTGACCGATTCGACCAGTTTGATCGCCGTATGAGTTGACCGGTCCGACCCATTGACCAGTCAATGGTCGGGTCGGTTCTGGGTCGGGTCACGGGTCAGCATCGGGTCGGGTCATAGGTCGAGTAGCCAGACGGCGACTGGCCGGTCAACCGCTGCCGACCGCAACGTCATTGATGACGTCATCCGTGACGTCAGCATGCGCCGTTTCGCCGACACGTGCGTGCCGCTCATGCGCTGACATCATAGTGACATCATCACACGTCGGTTCACCGACGGGCGCGTACGTTGCACGCTCCGGCTTTCCTAGTGCTTCAGGCACGTGAGGCTCACACGCAGCGGTTTCTGGCCACGTGTGTGGGCACATCCAGTGTCTTCCGGTGGCATTCGACCCACCGTTGCACTCGTCTCAACGAGTACTTTCACCTTGTATATTTAAAAATTAATTTTGGCCGAAAAAATAATTCCAAAAATGGCCAAATCCGTACGGGTGTGCGCGACTCCAAACCCGTTCTTCGCTTCGGTTTGATTTCTACTATTCAGATTAGCCATTCCATGCAATGAACATCCAAACAGTGCAGATTTCATACTCTTGGTCTCAATATCAAATGGTAATCGAGAAAATTCGATAAAAACAAGGCAAATATAACAAACCTGGCTCTAATGGCAATGTTGGAATTCAAGTCGGCGGAAGACGACTTACCTTTATCCAATGCGCAAACAACAATTAACCTTGGAACGAATGTTGAATTGCGGATGAATTACGAATAAAAGATACTTCACGTTGGTTTGAATGCAATCACGAGGAAGGCACATGATTTCCACGGCGTAAATGCAAACTATTATTGTAAAGAAGAAATGGAACGCCTTTACTTTGATGGAAAGGGGAGAGAAAAGAGCGTATGTTCTCTCTAAGTGTACGTTTTGCCAACAACAACAACCAACAGTTGTCTTCAGGGGGTTTTTATACATCTCCCTTCATACCCTTTCAAAAGGGTGTCTGCCCATCATAGCATATCAAGACGAAACGGTGCGGTCCAATCGCACCCTACAATTAGCAAAATGAATCTAGTACTCTTAACCTTAGTTGGTGTAAATCAATAAATATTTCTATGTAATGAAGGCAAAAGACATATGAAACAATTGTTTAGGATAAATTTTAAATAAGGGCTTAGAGTACCCTCAATTTCTCAAATAAGATCTTGAAGAAAACATTGTCTCAAATAGGGGCCTAAAGTGCCCTCATATTCTAAGGATAAAAAATGGACCTTGTTTCAAATAAGGGCATGAAGTGGCCATGTCGGTCTCAACAAATGACCTAACGTCATTAGCTGGTCAATGGCATTTCTATCCTTTACATTTTCTTATTTTATTCCTTTTATTTTCTTTTTTTCCCTTTTTTTATTTTGCATAAAAAAGAAAAAACCCATTGTCGATGGGGCATTAGCCATTGCCGATAGGGTCACCAATGCCTCAGTGAGGGCCGACGACCTCGTTGACCAAAGGCAATAGCCAATAGGCCCTCCCTAGAACCAAGAGAGGGTCGTGATCCTCCCTCATTGGCCAACACCCTACTAGTAATGGGCCAACGGCCATAGGTGGGGAAGGGCTGCCAACCATCTCACCTGTCTTTTTTATTTTTTTTAAGTATACCTTTTTTTTCATTTTTGAGTTTTAAAAAAAAATTTAAAAAAAGGAAAAAAAAGAAAGAAAATAAGAGAATGTAAATGGTCAAACTGCCCTTAACTAGCTAGTGAGGTCAAGTCCTTTGAGATTAAGATGGCCATTTCAAGTTTTTATTTGAGAAAATAAGAGCACTTCAGGCCTCTATTTAGGACAATGTTTACTTTAAGCCTTTATTTAAGAAATTGAGAGCACTTTAGGAACTTATTTGGAATTTTCCCTAATATTATTACAAATGGGGGTTGTCAAAAGTAAAAGTAGCAATCCACAAGCTATCTTATAAATTTATAATTACTACCAATAAACAAATACTTTTCTAGCTTATTAGTGCTTTGAATGGATAATGATTTCTCTAATTGTTTATCTATATTTAGAATATCTTTTCAAAATTTATGACATCTTGAATTTTCAGTCATGTTTTTAATTGAATAAATCAGGCCTTTCATCGACGCGTCTATAGTGCTATTCTCAGAGTCGATCACTTGTGAGATAACTAGACTATCTGAGGAAGTCATTAAGAGATTTTAATGCGATGGACTTGAGAATTCAACCAAAAGTCGACTGCTCAACCGTGCTAGTCTGCATTGTCAAAATCGATCAAAGATTAGGGATAGGTCGATTCAATTGAAATGTGTGATCAAAGTGTGGGTTATTCCACCTGATTGCAAAATTCTCGTTGATCAGTACTAGACCGATTTTCCGTCGTTTTAGGTACCTTGTGCTTGTAATTGAAACCTTGATATTTTTACGACTACAGAGAATTGCCAATGTGTCGAAGTGGTACACTATGGCTCGAAGAAAATTGACCACGGTTCATGTATACTAAAATTTTTTGAAAGTTACCCGGTAGCTTAAATCATACTAAAAACGCGCCAGATTGAAATTAACCGCGAATTTGAATCCGATTTCAAAAATTGAAGGTTTTGTCATGTCACAATAAATTCTAGGAACGTCAACTCAGTCTTAGAAGATTTTTCTGCAACCCGAGATTTTTGGGAAAAAGTCGGCATAGGGCCGTTTTTGTCTAGAAAAAGCCAATGATCATAATTTATCACAAATTTTAGAAGCAAGTGGGATCCATTGATTAGGAAAAATATCAATTTGATCTTTGAGGTGTCGGTGGAATTTATTGAGGCCGGTTTGCATTGAATCAAGCAAGAATTGATGGCCAATTGAGAGGAAACCAAAGGAAATTCGTAGCCCCTCATCCACCACAACATTTGAACCACCTCAACCTTCTAGATGGGGGCATTTGGGTCTGAAAATGGTTGGTGGAAGACAGTCATGCAAGGGGATAAGGTTAAGGGGACAAAGGAGGAGAATATGTGACTGAGGTGGCCCCCCATCCTTGACCAGCCGCATCTTCTTCCTTTATCCCCCACCTTTCTCCATTGTTGAGCCTTTTGGAGAGCTTCAAGAAACCAAAGAAATCGAGCAGCAAATTCCCCTCCATCGTCGCACACTTGCCAGACCATTTTCCCCCTTTATTTTCTCTTTTGCTGGTTTCTGCTCCAGCTGACCTTTCACCAACGATCTAAGTAGAAAGTGGTCTTCCCGGACGAATTAGCCAACAATCCACCCATCACCGTGACCAAGAGAGACAGCCCATCTCAACGAGCCCGACCTTGCCTCGAATGGAGTCGCCGACTGTCCTGTACGGCCGCAGCAAGCCGCTAATCTGCTGCCCTCCTACACTGTTTCGTGTTTTTCTTCATTTTTCTCTCATTCTAGCCCTTGCTTTGCCCATCCCAACCTCCAACAAGACTCCTAAGACCCTTGAGAGCCGCCAGTTGCCGACCAATCGCTTGTCGGAGCTCCAATTGGCCTGTTTTCACCGTTGAAGCCACTGGTTTCCTCTCTGCAGTCTAGTAAGCAGAAGCAGAAACCGAACCAACCTTTGTTTTCTTCTTTTGCAGCCCAAAACAGATAGCAAAGTAATGGGTTTCCAACAAGAGTCTTGGCCTGTTTTGAGGTCATTCTGGACCCCGAAAGTTAGGCTCGCCTTGGACAGAATCAAGCCCCATTGCATCCCTGTTGATTTTCACCAACTGGATCATTGAATAAGTGAGTTTAACTCACTAATCTTCACTTAGTAGGTTAATAAAGTTTAAGGATTGATTAGATTAATTAAGCATGGTTTAGGTGGATAGATTAGATTAGATTAGATTAGTTAATTTAGTTATCTACCGATGCATGTTAGGTGGTTAGTTAGTGACATTAGCAAGCAGACACATCCTAGTATTTATACAACGAACCTTGGAATTTTTCCAGGTCCGTTTCGGCATCCAAATAGGCATTACGGGCTTAAATTGGATTTATTGTCATTTATTTAATATTTTCCATAATTAATTAATTATTTATTTTTTTCTGTAAATTAGGTTGGGATAGCCGACGACAAGAATTTTATGCTGGTTATTGTGATGCAATATGTTTATTTATTTGAACTCTAATTTGTGTTGAATTGATTTAATTGTGATTTTAGGATTTTATTCCTAAATTAATTAATTTTGGTAATTGATTGGAAAATAACCAAGCATCGGTTTACAACGCCAAAGATATTTTGGTGGATCACATAAATGGTGGGATTTTCAAGGGTAAAATTATTATATTTTGGCTAAGGCCGATCATGTACCCATACACAAGTATTTTATTGGCCAGGGAAAATAGGCCAAGATGTTATGTTAATTAAGGAATTCAAGAGTGGAATGCCACATCCTTGGCCATAAGTAATTAATCGTGTGATGGTTTATAGTCGTAATAGAATGTCTATCGAAAGTTAAGATGACGCATGTTGTGCGTGTTGTTGTTGGGTTAGATCAAGGAAACCATCTTATAGAGGTTGTGCTCACTAAGCCGCAATTCAGCATTACCACCGAATTTGAAATCGGTTGTGCCTGCTGAGCCGTAATTTAGCATTAACCACCAAAGAATTAGTAAGCCGTGACCGTTGAGCCGTAATTCAGCATTACCGCCAAAGTTTTAGTAGGCCATGCTCGCTAAGCCGTAATTCAACGTTGGGGTTGAGTATTTAAGATGATCGTGTAGGTCGTGCTCGCTGAGCCATAATTCAGCATTGAATTTGAGTAATTGAGATGACCGGGGAATGGCTTGGTTGACATGTAATTGACTAGGTTGATTGATCGATAAGTCAATCTGAGTAAATGATTTAATATGTTGATGTGACTCAATGAGATTATAAATTGTGTTGAATTACAAGGAGGAACTGAGGCCAAGGTAAGTCTTCTGACGTCTGTTTGTGCTTAGGCAGCCCTTAGGCCGTATTTGCTTTCTAATTGAGTCTTGGGGATAGAACTCGCTGAGACATTGTCTCACTGATTATTATATAACCATTTTCAAGTCCTTAGAGGGAGTTAGTGAAGGACCAGAAGCCCAAATTTTAAAAAGTGAAGCCCAAAGAATCGGTGATCTTGTCTAGCTAGCTAATTGTAGGACAATTCTCTTTTGTTGGGAGCCGATCTCTAGACCTGTGTGTTTATAAAAATGTATTTTGTAAAAAATTGGCCCTATTTTCCTATCCCATTGTTTTATTGTCTAGGGATTTCAATGCTTCTGCATGCGTCCTGGGACGTCACTATTAATTGACCAAGAAGGAGTGGGCACATGCTCGGAGGATCGGCGCATGACAAAATTACTGTTTTACCCTCATACTCACCTTGACCAGCCACTTATCATTCAAAGAAATTGATTTTTCAGCCTTAGTTTTCACCCACCAACATTGCATTATACATATCGACATTGTATTATGGCGTGCATGATCTAATCAATTTTTTCCTTAGACCATTCATAATTAATTGCTTAGATCGTTTTGATCCATTTTTAGCTCTTGTGACCCAACATGTCTCTTTGAATTTCTCACCAAAACCAAATGCAAATCCCTTCTAAGATACTATCCGCAAGGATAACAAAGTGGAGCTAGAGAGAGTTTGGTCCTCGATTTAAATATAGTTATGAAGGCAAGACACTAATAAAAGTATCATCTCTCTATACAACCTCTTTGGGATTAGATCACCTCGCCAACAATCATTGAGATAAGATGGTTCCTGGAAAGTGCATACTTTGATTGTTTGTGTACAACTAACTGTGAAAATAAACTATCCTTTTTTTTTCTTACTAATAAGAGGGGCGAACAACAGTGATAGAGTTATTCTTCAGAAAAATCATATCATATCATATTAGCTCATGCATCATAGTAAATTGGTACAAGTGTGCAGCTAGGCATGCATTAACCTCATTAAAGTCCAAATCAAGACAATCAAGGATGGCTGCGGTCCCATATAGAAAAATTACATGAGCTGACCCAAATTGTTTTTTCAATTTTACTTCTACGCAGGTTGGGTCTGGAGTCTGGTTACAAAACAAACATATGCCCTTCATGTCAAGATTAGGTTGTGTATCAGTTGGGACCTAAACTGAACCAGTCTGTTGACACCCTTAGTATTCCTTGACACTATTTTACAATGATGCAGCCAGTATTCAACACTAGCTCGCTCAACCAAGAAGATATGCATGCATTCAAGATCAACAACACTCTCATTGGAAAGTCTTTCATTGATAAGGCTGCATCTCTAAATTTGTCATAAAGACTTGGTCATTTCCCATACATCGAAACTAACATCAAAGCAATTTAGGATGAGCAAAAGCATTGGAAATATTGTTTGGACATTAATTGTGACATCCTGAATATTTGACCCGCTCGATAAAATGAAATGGACTTTTCATCGACGCGCCTATGGTCCTTTTTCTCTGAGCTAATCACTCACGAGTTAACTAACCTATTAGGTGAAATTGTTAAGGGATATAATTGCGATAAAATCCCTAAAAGCTACTAGATAAGTTGGATTGTACTAAAATCACACTCGGTTGATTTTAACCACGAAATTGAATTCGATTTCGGGAATCGAACATTCGAGCATGTCACGATTTATTTTTAGGACATCGTCTCATCTTTTGAAGAAATTCTGTCTAGCCGGGAATTTTGCAGAGAAATCAAATTGGCAAACTAAAACCAAGGAAATTCGGGTGGGCACCTTAATTGGTAATTTTGGCTACCAATTTGAGTTAGTTTGTGAAGAGTTGAAGGGAAAATTGTAAGGACTACTACCATGGCATTTTTAGGCCACCAATTTAACTTGTTTGGTGAGGAATTGAAGAAGAAAATCAAGAAATTCGTAGGGCTACTAAGCTGCTGTTATTTGACCTTCAAATGCCTTGTTTGGGAAGCTTTGGGAGGGAAAAATGCCCATTGGTTGCTGCCAAGACTATTGGGGCTGAAGACTTTGAGGCATAAAGCACTCAAGTGGAAGATATTTCAATGGGGATCGGCTGCATGGTAGACTTCTTGGCCCTTTGTCCCCCCTCTCTCTCCCTTCTCCTTCTTCAATTTCCCCTATGCGCACCCCCCTCCAGCAGAAGCAACTTCAGCCTTCTTCTTCCTCACTTCTCCATTTTCACTCAATTTCCTTGCTACAAGTCACTAAAACCAAATAGCCACATACTTCCTTAGCCAGCCCGCTAATAGCAGCGAGCTAGCGACCGCACGCCCCGCTCGTCCCCAATGCCAAACCGCCTAGCCGACCGCCCGTCACAACCGCTAGCGTCCCCAAGCCAACTCCTCACATCTGCCACTCCAACCGCTCATCCCCGTTGCCGCCTGCCCCCATTCGGCTCCGCCAGCCACCTTAACCTGCCATTTGTGCCGTCCTAGCCCACCAGTCCAGCCCTTCGTAGAATCGATTCTCAGTTTGGCTGTGAGCCTAGCAAGGCTTTTTAACCCCTTTCGCCCTTTGTTGGAGATGCCGTAGGCCCGGATTTTGCCGCCATTGCGCCGTCGTCGCCATGAACCCGTTTGTTCGCTAATCCGGTGAGTTAATATTCTAATCTTTGATTAGGGAGCTAATTACACTTAGGGGGATTAGTTTAAGCCTAATTAGGATTAAGGTTAATTTAGTTAGAGTAAGTATTTAGTTGGTTAGTTAGTTAGAGGAACTAGGTTGGTTAGACTAGTTTAGCTAGAGGTTTGTTAGGTTATGTAGTTAGTTAATTAGATTAAATTAGCTAGCTTAGTTAGATTAATTTAATTAGTTCAACTAGGTTGGTTAGATTAGCTTATTTAAATTAGTTAAGTGGTTTAATTTAAATAATTTGCAATTTATTTAATTAAATGTAATTTATTAATTAATTATTGATTAGCGTAAATTATACCGGGATAGTTGGTTATCAAAATTTTACGCCGATCATTATGGTTGAATTGATTTGTGAAATTGATTGCTAAATTATGCAATTGGATGCTTGATGATGATTTTTTTTTATTATTGCAAAAATTGATTTTATGGGTATTTAATTAGAAAAATACTAAGTGTCGAGTTTTGACCCCAAAAATATTTTAAGTACTATATCAAATCATGGAATTTTTAAATGGGAGAGTATCATGATTTGTGGATCGATTTGACTGTATGACCACACACAATTATTTTACCACGTATTTTTAATATGAAGAAAATTGGCCAAGTCCATTATTTGAAATTGAGGCATTTGAATGAAAAACACAATGTCCTTGGCCGAGTATGAATGTGCATGTGATCACCTAATACCCTAATGCGTTTACGCAGGGTAGTGAACCCATCTTCATTATGTCCTATCCCATTTCGTCCACTTCCATTAAAAAAAAAAATCGACAAGTCTACAGTGCTTATATAAAAAACTCAAAACACAAAAGTTGTAGATCTTGAGTCTCTATTCTTTTGGCTTTGGAATAAGGTCATTCTAATCTTAATCAACAAAGTTGTGTTTATTTTCCCGAGCTACCATAGAATAGAATTTTCTACTTGAAATAGTGACTAAGTTTCCATTCATGTGGGTCACTCTTCCGATCCTATCGTCAAAGTAGCCGACCTTGTGCTACATAATATAGCCAAGCTAGCTATGCACAATATGCTAACCACAAAGGACAGGTTGGTAAAGTGGGGCATGCACGTGCCTCCACTCTGTTGTATGTAATCTTGCTGACAAAGATAGGAACCACTTGTTTTTCTTTTTATCTTTTTTTAATGTTCTCACTCTGCAAGTTTGGATAGCCATTTTGCAGCTTCAACTTGTTAATAGAGCTCCTGGAGATTGGGAGACAGAAGTTACTTAGGCTTGTTTTTTCTTTAGAGTAAAGGCGTTCCCCCATTTGTTGTTTAAGTTCTCTTAGTGTGCTTTTCTTTCCAATATTTGGAGTGCAAGGAATAGTTGTTAACTCCCATTTTCTTGTCAACTCTTGATCAATTCTTGCTCAAATAAAGAGATTGATTAGAGACAAGATTCGCATTTTTTTTTTTTTTGAATGTTCAAAGAAAGGTATCTATAGAAAGGCATGAAACTATGTGTTCCAACTAGGGAATTGATGATTGGGTCTCTTAGTTTGATGATTGTATTGAGCTTTTAGCACATTTGCTTGATCCGTTTTGTGATTTTATGTGAATAAAACCAGAATTATCGAAAAGAAAACTCATTGACACCGTTATGAAATTATCTTTCAAATTACCAATTTTTTGAAAGAGGTGCAGAGACAAGACTTAACATTTTAGCTATTGGGTGATTGAGGAGTTAAAGGTTATATCTGGGTTAATTGAGAATTCAAGGTTTTAAAAAAGTCTTGACCAAGTCTCAAGCTCACCCTTGGTGGAATTTAAGAATTGGAAATGGCACATGGTAAATGACCAAATATTTCACTTGGAAGTCACATTGGATTTCCTATGCTTGGATTCTAGTCGTGGCGAGCTTGAGATTTGATTTGGACTTCTTAAAAAATGGTCTTCGCTTTACCAAAATAAACCTTCTAAGTCTAAAATTGACTAACAACCGATAATTAAGTTATCGGGGAATGGCATGAAGTTAATGTTTTTTACGAATTACAGACACCTGGAGTGCCAAAACTTGACATGAAGGAACATTTAAGTGCCAAAAGTTTAGAAAGCGACACTTAAATGCCAAAATTGAAGCAAAATTGATTGCTTAAGTACCACTCCAGCCAAAATCCAGTCCAAATGCCGACGTGGTGATTTTTGGCAAAGGAAGTGCAAAATGACGCCTTTTACAAGCGAACGTGGTAAAAAAATTAATATAAAAATTAATTAAATTAAATTAAATTTAAATATTTAAAAATAAAATAAAAATATTAAAAAGGTAAATATTAAAAAATAAAAAATAAAAAGAGGGGGAGGGGGCATGCGACTAAGGGCTGATCCCTCTACACTCCCGGCCGGAAAGCGACGGGGAGGCGGCGACGGCAAGGGATTATTCCTCAGCCGCTTGCCCCCTCTCCCCTTTTTTAATTTTTTTTTTTGAATTTTTAGTTTTTTAATATATTTATTTTATTTTTAGAAGTTTTAAATAAATTTAATTTTAAATTTAATTTAATTAATTTTCATATTAATTTTTTTACCATGTCAACTTGCGAAACGGCATCGTTTTTGTATTGTCTAGCCATGTTAGCATGCAAAACGACGCCGTTTTGCACTTGCTTCGTTGGAAAATTGCCACGTCGGCATTTTGGCCAAATTTTGGCCGGAGTGGCACTTAAGTGATCTATTTTGCTCCGACATTAGCACTTAAATGTCACTTTCTAAACTTTTTGCACTTAAGTATCCCCTCATGCCAAGTTTTGGTACTTGGGTTGTACTTCTTCCTGTTTTTTACTAATAGTTTTTACCAACTCTTTAAGCAATTTATCAATATCGAAAAAAAAAAAAATGTTCTTTGTTCAATTGAACGATAGAACCATCTAACATAAAATCAACAAAAGAAAAGATAATAAAAAATTGTTTAAATTCAGTATCATTTATTGGCCGATGCCTAAAAAAGGAAATGAATTTATGATCTAAATCGCAAAATTATTTAAGTCCAATTATAGATTCAATTTAGATTATTTCAAAGTTGAACTTAATTTGAATCTATGTACTTGTATGTATTATTAACATCGCTCTTAATTGGTATGTTATCCCTCTCCAAAATATGATGCTTTTTTTTTTTTTTTTTTTTTTTGAGCAAGCGCCAAAATATGATGCTTCACCGAATAGTGAAAGTCTATTGATATGGATGACATCAATGGATTTCAAGGTAACAAAAAAGATCTTTTTGAATTTTGAACGGAAAAATAAATAGCTAAAAAGTTAAACGAATTGAAAATGCAAGTGCATGAATTAAAGATCGCATGGAAGGCAATGGCATTAGAAATTTAAAGTACCGGAAAGGTAAATTTGCAAAAAGTTAAACATGAGAATAAATTGCATTAACAGGTATTATTGATTGAGTAAACATTTATAAAGATTACCACATAGGTACTTATATCCTACCGGCAGTAGTTATTTACGACCAGTTATGAATTTGAATCTACAAACGACTCCCTGGTACTAGTTACGGTCATTGATAAGCAATCACGATCCTAGGCTCAATCCATTGTAATCTAATAATGGCTATCCTAAACGAGTTACATTTTCCAAGACCACTGGGGTAACCAACGGGCAATCGTGTGCTTGCATCGATCAAGCATCTTTTTTTTTTTTTTTTTTTTTTTTTTTCTCTTTTCTTTTTTCCTGACCTCCAACACTTGGCGAAAACTACAATAGTTGGCTGTTGACAACACTCGTTGACTGGTAAAGGACCTCGGTCTGTGACTTTTGTGATGTCCATCGTCATGACTTCATAAGCGAAGCATCGATTTCCTCTAGGTTATTGGCTGCTTTGTTCATTAATGACCTTCATTTTCACCAAACTTTGCTCTCATCGACTAAACTTATCCCTTGTCAATAATTGCAGAGTAAATACTTTTTTGGAGTCAACACATGCTCTAAAAGCGAATTTAGCATCTAAACCATGCATGGACGAGGTGACATTGGCATTACCCAATTTTTTTTACTTTTAGGTTCCGTTCGTTTTGCGGAAAATAATTTCCGGAAAAATATTTTCCAGATTTTTTGGGGTTCATTTCACAGAAAATGAATTCCTTGGGAAAAATGTTTTTTATGAAAGGAAAAAAGTCTTCTAAATTAGGGGAAAATGTTTTCCACTTTTGAAAAGTGGAAAACATTTTCCTCACTTGATCTCTCTTATTTTACACCTCTACAAATCATCACTTTCTCCTCCCCTTTCTTTTTCTTCTTTTCTTTTTTTATTCAAATTATTTTTAATTTCCTTTTTCTTTTCTTTGTTTTCCATCTTCTTCTCTCTTGGCTAGTCGTTGGCCGTCGCCAAGCAAACCTTGAGCTCGTCGATTTCAAGCTTGCGCTTTGCACTCTTGCTTATCATTTTCTTTATTTACTCTACCTTGTAATTGTACATTACTCAAGCAAAGAGCTCTACGTGATTTGCTTCTGTTTTCTTTTGTTTATCAGAATACAAAAGATGCGGGGGAGAATAAGCCACTCAACTGGAAGATTCTCATGAGGGCTATACATGATTTGCTTCTTTTCTCTTTTGCTTCTTTAAAAATCCATATAGGCATTTTTTAGAGTAGATAAACATTTGGCGACAATGAGAAAACAAATATATGAAGTAAGTTTGCTCGGATTTAAAGACAAGTTCATATTTGATGAATTTATAGGTCGGTAAGTGATGCATGTCTAAGTCGTGAAATCTTAGAAAATATTTTCCGTACCGAACAACGGAAAATATTTTCCGAAACATTTTCAGGTTTTAACCAAACACTAGAAAATATTACCATTTTCCTAGAAATTGACTTTTGGGAAAATCTTTTCCGGAAATGGCTCATTTTCCGCGAAACGAACGGACCCTTAAAGTTCCAAATTCACTATTAATGCATTTCCACGAAATTTATTGACCAATGTCTAATGGAAAATTCTTGTTTACACTATCAACATATCTTATTGATGTGGATCTGACCAATCACATATTAGATCAATTGCGCATGAATCACCCAAATGATCCGGTGAACTATGACAACGAATGGCGGATTTTAGTGTGGTTCGATTGAGAGAATAGAGGGATAAGATTAGGATCAATGAAAATACATATTCTTGAGCACACACATGTGGGCACCCACACTTTGCCACTTTTTTCTTTCTTCAAATTTTCTAGGGAAAATACTGAAAGCATACCTCGCAGTTGACCTAATGATCACTTATATTCCATATACGTGCATAAATTTTGCCTTTTGTGGAGATCATTTTATACTTCTACATCAATTATCAAGGTGTCCCTATTTACAAAAATGACATTTTATCTTCAAAATGTTAATTTCCATATCCTAACTTTTCGCACTAGCGCATAGCACTTAAAATGTTTTCTTTTCAAAAATGTCCATTTACAAATCTTAAATTTTCACGCCACTGCACAGCACTTAAAATGTTCAATTGAAGTGTGTGCTGGCAAAATCCAAAACGGGAGAATAGACAGCAACCAAAAAGTAATCGGATCCCGAGCTTGTCGGTGAAAAACTGTTGATTTGCCTGTGTCATCGACGGTGCATATAACCACACATTCTCGACGCATACATCATCTGCACATAGCCATGCGTTGAAGTGTTCTCTCGATAATCAAAGCTGTACAATTGAAGTATCCCATATCCATAGCAAAACCGCAAAAATCAATTTTCATTTTTCCTTTCCTTTTTGGGTTTTTATATTAATGCCATTCGCAACTTTTGTAGACTTTCTTGTGCTGACTCCCGATGCACCTGCGGCCCAAGGAAGGTAGACGCTTTCAAAGAAGAAGAGAAGACCTAACATGAACATGAAGAGCACGTCAGATAAGCCAGGATGACTTGCTTGGTGATCATGCAATCGTGTGCATAAATGGACAAGAGTGGCGTTCATAATCGAAGCCTCTTGCACAAAGCAGGCAAGTCACCCTTGGCTGACAAACCAGACTCGTCATCTCATGTAAGGCCTCTCTTCCTCAAAAACATTTCAATGCCTCTAGGTATGTGATGTGAATAAAATAAAATAAAAAGAACAGACAAATTTGTAGCTTCAAGGAGTAGTTGCTTTTACAAGGAAGAAGAAGCCTGACATGAAAGATCAGAGACTTTCTGACTAGCCAAGTTAGACTGCCTGATACCGGGACGAACTACTCGAACACTTAGTTCAGCTCGAACAGAGCGAGTTCGGAGCAGGCAAGTCATCCTTGGCTACCAAATGAGACTCTTATCTTCATGTTAGCCTCTCTTCTTCTTCTCCTACTCAAGTCCAGTACTTCAATTTTTTGTTTGCATTTGTATATCTATTTATAGGGAATGGAAAGAATATAAGATCGAATCAAAGCCAATTCAGACTTTTATTAGTGGGGTATTTCGAATGTCAATATTTGCAAGACCTCCTTTAGTCAATTTGCCTCATACAAATCTTCTCTTTTAAATTTGTCTCTCTTTTTTTTTTTTTTTTTTTTTTTGTTAAAAGCATGTAAAAATAGTTATCACTCTTGTAGGTATAATCAAGCTCTCCATATTAGAATATCATCGTTTTATATGCAGAGGGCTTAGAGGTGTGCAACTGCGCAAAAGAGCCAGTCGAAAATTTATGAGAAGATATCGATGGATGGCTCTTAATCACTCATTTATCCGCTTCATCCTGTTACATATTCCTTGCTGTAACTTGGGTTGAAGTATATATTGTGGGGCTTTAAATGAATTTCGGTGATAAGTTTCATCCGTACAATTCTTTATCTCATTGCATTTCTTGGACCAGCTTGGCAATGAACTATACCAGATGATTTTTTGCCATATTATCCTGAATAAGATGATTAAATGAGGTCCTTTATGTTGCAGAGTTTGAACTAAGTATTTATTTCTTTGCGAGAACCGTTTGCCGACGCTAGGTATGAGCGGTTGAAAAATAAAATTGACATTTTCCAAAATAAGGGTACTACTTTGGTCCAAAAAGCAAAGCTAGCCCATGCAGCTTTTAGCTTGAATTCAAAGATAATTTGATTCTCTATACCCACAACTCTTATCCTCAACACTGCGTAGGTGTCTTGTTCCCGACCTTCATAATACCTCCACATGGAATGTTTCTAACCTTTCTCCATCAAAAGCAGCACAATTGGATTCTTGACTAGAGTTGAATTCTATTTTAAGCTATCTTCTTTTAGCGAGAGAATTTTTGGCAAGCAGAATGATAAACCTCTTATCCTTCGATTCTTTCTTTTCTTCTTTTGTGTACGCAGGAGATCCAAATGGCATGGAGACATCAACTTGTAAAAGATGCCCTCCAGGGCAAAAGTCTATGACTCTGCCACTAAACAGAGGATTCTTTTTTCTGTGTTCTGATTGACTTTTCTCACTTGGCTTACGTCTTGCACTTTTCCTTGGAATTGATATTCCATTTGTTGCGGTCTCTCCAAAAAAATACCCCGATGGGACCAGTTGACTTACACGCCGTGGACTGATAATATGATCATCAATTGACTGGGAATATCATCAAAAGGATAAGAATGCAATGCTTTCTACAGTTGTAACCCTCATTCCCTTCTGAAATTGTCATTTCTGGAAAGCGCAGACATTTCCATGCATAGCTCCACAAGTGTAGCTGAAGTGAAGTTTTTTGAATTAAAGGTTGCCAGAAATATGTACAGCTTCCAAACTGAGAGAGAAATAGAAATGCTTGAAGTACACCTGAGATACTACTTACCCATGCAGAAGGATGATCACATATAGGAACATTAGACTTAATGATTCCTCCATCTCAAAGTGAGAAAATATATGTTCATCTCTAAAGAAAGCATACTAAACTGTGATCCCTAGTGGAAGATGAAAAAGATCTGCAGAGAAGAAACCAAGTGTCAATATTTCTCTTCCCTACATACAGACAACCTGCGACTGCGTCAAAACTCTTTCAAGTCACTCAAGGGGAGAAGATGATAGCTTGTCGGCAGAAGTGATGGTAAGAACCGAGTAGCAGGAGAAGGCCAAGTAAGGGAAAACAACGGAAACCAACACTTGGTTGCAGAAGTTGCAGAAGCTGCAGAAGCTGCAGAAGTTGCTCACTCTGTTGCACGGCCAACCCAACCTATCCTCCTCTCCCTGTATTGACCTGCATACCCGATAGCCGTTCCCGCTGCACATCCACATATCATCAGCACCATCGTTGCATGCATCATTAAAATAAATTCACCGGTTGTAGCTCGAAGTTAAGTTAAAGAAGCCATATACGAGAGACACTCCATTTATTTCTTTCCTCAAGTCCTCTTAAGTTAAGAATAAGCTTTCCAATATCTATATGACCAAGTCAATACCACAGAGCAAGTTCGTTAATAACTGGTTCACCTAGACTCTCGGACAAGTGCAGGGTAGGGTTTCAAATAATTTCATTTGAGAGTCCACACCCACCATAGTAAAATCACAATAGCAAACTCTGATATTCTTCTTTGAATTTTATGGAAAGTAGATAATTTCTTGCCTCGGTGATCTTAAGGAGCACTACGGAATATGAGGGAGGGAATCTCTATCTTAGTGTTACTACTGGATGTACCTACAATATCTAGTTTGATACAAATCTTTACAAATTGTGTCTTGCATTAAGGTTGCATTTTGCAGTCATGATAAAATTCAATTTATCCTATCTTACATTTGGTACATGCTCAAGATAGGATAAAGTTGGATATAAAGATGATATAGACCAAATAAAATTATTCCATAAAGAAGATGAGATAAATGTGGATAAGATTTATAACATCCATAATAAGAAAGTTATTTTTCTTGAATAATAGTCTTCTTAAATTAACAAAACTAAAATTATATTTCAATATTAATAATATTTGAATTCTAATATAAGAAATTCAAAATAACAAAAAATGACAATTTAGTTATTTTAATTTTATCTTATTTTTAATAAACTTTTAAATGGTGGATAAGATATAGTAAAATCCTTGGATTTTATATCCTATCTTATCCAATCATATCATGATTAGAAATTCATATGATCAAATGCAGCCTAAGAGTTAATGATTTTGAATAACTAGAAATGATTACATTTAATGATATTATGGATGATCTTTATTTGAGGAGATAGTGAAAACGTGAATTTAGCGGAAGATTTTCATAGATTACATGAGAGTTTACTGACACATATTTCAAGGGAATGATGCGGTGGTATATTTGGACTATGTAACTGAAACAAAGGGAACATTGGAGGACTAATCGATGGCAAGTGAAAATGAGAGGAATTAAACTTATGCCTTAGTAGATGTTATGATTTCAAATTTTGGAGATATCTCGAGATTAGGTTTTATGTCACGCCTTGAATCTCTAGCACGCGAACATCCCTCGGTGGTTGATTAAATTGCGATGTCCTAGGATGCATGGCCAACCCATTCTTTTTATCTTTAGATTAAACGCATGTGGAAGCAACTCAAATAAACAACACCCAGTCAATCATCATAGTAGGGATAGTAAAACACAATAGATGATTTCCAAAAGTGGCGATTTATTTATCAACTTGTTAATCCTAGGAGTTGAACATGTATAGGTCTACAACAAAAGATAACTCCCACACGACCTATGAGCAAAAATGGTCAGAAAAGTCAAGGTTAACTTAAACTTCACTAATAGCAAGGCCAGCCAAAAAGTGTTGCATCTCTCGCCCACTACGACCGCACTTAGCAGTTCTCCACGCTACGGCCTTAAAAATAATTAACAACAATACGGTGAGAAAAATCTCAGCAAGTCAACTTCCTAAACCTCGATTAAGAAGCTAATTCATCTCGGAGACAGCCTAAACACGCAACAGCATACAATCTTACCTTGTCTTGGCATGCCCCTGCATATTAGTACACCTCACATGGCAATATTATCGCAACACACAAATAATAATCATAACACAATCCATAATAGCCAAGCGCACTGTCAAACATATGTGTTCCAATTATTTCAACTCATTGGGCCACGGCTAACACAAGAGTTTGCAATCTTCTAGTATGACCATGCATCGTCCCATCCCATCGGGCACGGCATCATCTAGAAACCCTGCCTAGACGGCATTCCATAAAGGAGCATCAATCCGGCCTCAATCGCGACTCAGCATCTGCACCCCCATCGAGCATCCAATAAAAATCGGACATTGCCCTCAAACTCATGTTGGGTGACAAGTTCGATCAAATGACCACTCAAGCACACCAACAATCAAACAAATTTTTATTGCCATTAATTAGCCCAGAACAAAAGAATTTGTTCTCAAATAATTAACTTTAGCAATTTTTCACATTTAAAAATCTCAATAAAATATTTGTACGTAGTCACATATTTGAAATCAACTTGTCAAACTTTGTACACTTCTATTTGGAAACCCCATTGTTTTATTTAGTATGTAAAATTTGACATCCAAACCCGACACCTGAAAATTCTCTATCTTCTTGCCCATAAAACCCTTTCTAAAAATAATAAATAAAATCTATAATTGGGCAATCAATAACATGGCCTCACACGTGCAAACTATCTGAATTATGCACAAACTCAACCAGAAAAACGGGCATAAAATTCTACTTAACGACTAATCCATCATTAATTACACTAATCGCGATTAATTACGCTAATTACAATTAATTAAACTAAACCTAATTATTTAACCTAAATGTACTTAATTAAAAGTAATCGACGTTAACTAAAATAATTATGATTAATTAAGTAAATAACGATTAAATAAATAAATTATGGTTAATTAAATAAATCACAATTAATTAAACTAACTCAATTAATTAATCTAATCATAATTACTTAAACTAATCGTACTTAAATTTAATCTAAACCATTTTTAATTGCAATTAAAGCTAAGCCAACATTAACTAATATTAAACATCATTATTCCCAAACTAATCTATCCCCTAAACGTAATTAACATCTTAATCCACGGTTAAAAAGTTAACTCACGGGTTTCCGATGATGGTGAGCTCACGGTGACGGTGGCGCGATGGCGCCGAGAACATTTGCTCATGGCTCGAATGAAGGCTCAATGTCAGCAGCGGCTCAAGGTGAGGACAACGGTGATGGTGGCTTGCGGTTTGAGGGTCACAAGTGGCAGTGAGCGCGGTGCGGATGGGTGGTGGAGCGCAATGGTAGTGGTGCGGGCAATGACGGTGAAGAACGGTGGCCAAAGGGTTGGCAAGGAAGGGAAATATTGAGAAGAAAATGATGAAAATGGAATTAAAAGAAGTGGAGATGTGGGGCTGGGTGCTTCAGTCAGAATGAGGAGAATAGGGGAAGAAAATGGGGAGGAGAAGAAGGAAAAAGGAGGTTGGGTGGTTTGCAACAAGGGGGGAAGGAAAATTGCGTGGGGTGGGGAAGAGAAGAGAGAAGGAGAAAAGAGGGAGAAGAAAGAGAGAAGAAAAAGAAAATAAAAAGGAAAAGGTGGGGTGTGGCAAAAGATGGCGTGAGGGAGGAGGAGAGGGAGAGAAAGAGAGAGAGAGAGAGAAGAAAAAGAAAAGAAAAGGGAAGAGGAGGGACTTGGCAGAAGGGAGAGGACATGAAAGGTAGGGAGAGAGAGAGAGAGAGAGAGAAAATAGATTTTTTTAGATTTTTTGACCCTAGACCGGCCCAATCCTGCTGGTCATGGTCCGGTTCCCAAGGAGACTGGGTCAGTCCTTGGTCCTAGAATTTCTAGACCAACATTATGTGGGTCAGTCCTCGGTCCTGAGTTTATATATAGAGAAAACCTTAAAATAAACGGTATCAACAACATTAAACAACTCTTTAGTAAAGAGTTCAAGGAATTTTACATTATTCTTTGATAACTTAGATTTTTAATGTCTTTTACGGCATCAATAGTCATAATTTACAAATGAGGAAAATATTTTTGTGAGGAGTCTTCACGGTGTCCAAAAATGCACCTTATGGCATTTATCTTCTGTCTTATTTATCCTCTTAGTCTTCAATTTGCTAAAATCGAAAAAAATTAACTTATTCGCTTACCACTTGACACTCACCTTGCTTGCTTTGGATCACTCGTGCCGCTCGCCGCTCGAGCTCACTTGGCTTGTTGCTCCCCGCTCGACATTCGATGCTCATTATGTTCAACGCTCACCTCACTTGACCCTCACCGCTTACCTTCCTTAGCTGACCTTGCTCATCATTGAATCCATTGGGTCGGTACGGTCCTCAGTTGCCCTTTCAATGAGTACAAAAAATGAAATAAAAAATTATTGGTTAGTCTTGGGTCGACCATGAAACCGGATCAAACCTATTGAATTAGTCCAATCCTCAATCGCGTTTTTAAAGAGTCAAAAAATGAAATAAAAAATTATCAGTTTGTCCCGGGGTTAACCCTAGAACCGGACCGAACCCATTGGGTCGGTTCAGTCCTCAGTCCGAAGCTTAATAGGGTTGAACCTCGGTCCCAAAAATTGAAGACTAGCACTGTGCGAGTTGGTCCTAGGATTAGGGGGTGGACCGGCCCAATCCGGACCATGCTCACCCCTACTTATCCCCTACTCCCCTTAAGACCCTCTTTGCCTAGTATTATGTTCCCACATTTCTTTTTATTTATATTTTCCTTTAAAACTCAAAATCTTAGCCCTAAAATCATCATTTTGCATTGGATCCAAATTTCTTGTTTTTCTTTTTCCAATCTCCAAATTTTCGTCCAATAATTCATTTTCTGAAAATTTCGAACTCGCCAGTAATTCAACGGACAATGAGAAAATGTTTAATAATTAAATCTCGAAACCCTCGAAAGTTTGATATCCAAAATCGAATTAAATTTCATGGTTAAAAATCAATCGAACCTAACTTTAGTACAACCTAAGCTATCAGGTGGCTTTTAGGGCTCTTGCGTGGTTGATCCGTGGTCAATAATTTTCGATCCACGTTTGTGCCTCTTCGAATTTGTGGACAACCTTCGGCTGTCATGTAATTGTGAGAGTTCAATTACATATCCCGAGTGTAATATCGATAAAAAAAATCGGTTTATTGTCGTTCAATGCCAATATCATAATCATATGGAATCATCTGCAAATCGATTACGTACTTTCGTCGAATCAATTTATATCTATTTGCTAATTGATTTATTACAGCGTAGTATTGACCCTTGTCAATCCTTATGGTTGAGTGGTCTATTCCTGATCAAACTATCTAATCCTTCGTGTTTTAATCCTTTACATTCTCACCCAATAAATTAGTTAACTCATGAATGATCAATTTATAGTAAAATAACCATAAATCCATCAATAAAATAACCACTTCATATATTTTAATATAGGGCCAAATTTCAAGATATCACATTTTAAGTGTCGAAAAACAAGAAAGAACTTGATGGTGCTAGAGAATCTATCTTATGATTAATATTGTTGCAAAAGAGAGTGATCAAAAAATAAAATAGATATAATTAAAGAAAATAAATCGGATATCATATTTACGTTATTTGATTATAGTAACCTATGTTTACAAGGTGAGTAGTAGCAAATCTATTATAGATCAAGCGATATAACGAATATTATACACTCAAGTCACTCAAATACTTATAGTGTTTTTCAAGTCCCAATTATATCTAATAACAAATGCAATGTTAAGCCTCGCAATTTCTCACTAAATAATTTCTCAATCTCACAAGGGAATTAAGAAATCTTGAACTCACAAGATTTTATTGGTTTGAACACTAATTCTTCCAGTTGTAACTGCATGAATGAAATCAATAGAGAAAACCTATGGCCAAGCACTCGTGAAACTAGCACTTCAAGATCAACTCTTCTTTTTTTTTTTTTTTTTTTCGCAACAAGGGCGCCGCTCAATACAATATATATTGCAGGCACGCCTTAGTTGGAGAAGGAAACTACTCAACTGGACTTTCCTTCTTTTCATTGTTTTCTTGATTTCTTCTTCTAACTCATTAACCGAGTCAATTTCAAGTTCAAAGTCCCAATAGACTTTTCAATAGTAGTCTACAATCTGAATACAAGCCTGACAATATATTTTCTTTTCTCGCTCTCTAAAATATGATACTTCGCCGAAAAGTGAAAGTCTAATGATATGGATGACATTAATGGATTTTAAGGGAACAAAAAATGTGACACCCCGAACCCTTCGCAGGTCGTCACCAGCGCCGATGTTACACTTTATTTCCTTTTGTTATCTTGTACTTAAAACAAGCGTCGTTAATCCCAGGCATTTTTTTTTTCAAAAGCGGTCCCAGCGAGACTCATAGCGGAAGCAAATTAAACATCACCATTTATCCCCCTACCAATCCATGATACAAATACACACCAGCTAAACATCAGGATTTTATAAACAACTTCGACACTTTACTTACATATATATTTTCAAGATGGGATCTCTTTTGGGTCGGTACATCAAAAAGGAAACGCTAGGACTCAGCCACGTCCAGCCTAAAACCTCAAAAAGAAACTCTCGACCCTCAACATCATACGAGTACGAACCCCCATCGAAAGTGTCGATTATCTACATCAAAAAGAGATCCAGCTCCTACTCATCGCGCGCGGGTCTCACACCCAACCCGGTGCATCAGGCGGTGGCGGCGGCAACATCCCTCGCATCGCTCCATCCCGACGAACGTGCACAGAAATGAACTCCTGAATGACGGGACCCCCAGCCAGGCCCACGTCATACATCACTAGACAATGTACTCGGATAAAAGTCAGTTCGGGAACAGAGGGACAGTCTATCTCAACACACTCGACCTCTACATCGGATGGTATCCCGTAAAATGTACCCCGCGTGACGGCAGGAAGCGGCATACTGGCTAATCTGAAATGTTATCCCCAAAAGGGGTGAGTACAACCACTCAGCAGATAAGGAAATCCAATAACAACTCAATGCATCATGCAAATTTCACATGCATTGCAGGCATTACTTACCTTGAAGCCAGGCACATTCATGCATCATCATATCATACATATCATCATCATGGCATCTCATATATCATTATCATCATCATGCATTTTATCGTGCATATCATACCATGGATGATCATCATATCACATCACATCATCATCATTATTACATCACCATGCATATCATCATGCATATCAATATCATCATCATTATCGCATCATCATGCATATCATCATGCGTATCATATCATAGGTGATCATCAAATCGCATCAATATCATCATCATCATCACATCATCATGCATATCATCATGCATATCATATCATGGGTGATCATCATATCACATCACATTATCATCATCATCATCACATCATCATGCATATCATATCATGGGTGATCATCATATCACATCACATTATCATCATCATCATCACATCATCATGCATATCATCATGCATATCATATCATGGGTGATCATCATATCATATTACATTATCATCATGCATTACATCACCATGCATATCATCATGCATATCAATATCATCATATCATAGGTGATCATCATATCACATCACATATCATCATCATCACCATGCATATCATCATGCATATCATATATCATATCATAGGTGATCATCATATCACATCACATATCATCATCATCATCATCATCATGCATATCATCATGCATATCATATCATATCATAAGTGATCATCATATCACATCACATATCATCATCATCACCATGCATATCATCATGCATATCATATATCATATCATAGGTGATCATCATATCACATCACATATCATCATCATCATCATCATCATGCATATCATCATGCATATCATAGGTTCATTTTTCATCTTTTAACTTTAAGTTTGATCACCACATCACCCACTTCTCATATCATCAATTTCATCATCCCTTCGGGCAAAGACCTCCGACAAGGTTCCTAGCATTCCAGCCATCCCATGGCCACCGGGCTTCCGGCCCCCCACATTCCGAGCATCTCGCATCTCAACTAGCATCATGAGGCATTCCCTTCGGACAGAAACCTCCGACAGGGCTTCCGGCCTTTACCCTTCTAGCCAGGCATCCCGCACCCACATCCTGGCATCGCGAGGCATTCCTTTCGGGCAAAGACCTCCGACAAGGCTTCCGGCCCCCCACATTCCGAGCATCCTGAATCTCCCAGGGAATTCCGGCAATGCATCTCTGTACATTCCGGCCTCATCCTCCACCACATCCTCTTACTCACATATCATTTTCCACATTCACCATCCTTTTAATCTCATTATTACATGGCATATAAGTCACACATGCACCACAATTTATGATCATGCATACACCAATGTCATATAACAATGCATAATAAATTCAATGGAATTCATGGCCAATAAAATAATCCCTTATTATTTTTTATTATTTTATTATTTTATTATTATATTTATTTATTTTCATAAATAAATATTAAATTTAATATCTATGATTTTCCCAAAATCATAATATTCAAACAATCATTAAACAAACCAATAGGATCACAATTTCATACAAAATTCATGGCCAAATTGAATTTCACATAATTTCACAATTTCCATAAAATAGCACATGATATTCGGATAATGACCAGGATTGCACAGTTTCCAAATAAATTTGATTAAAATACTCATATGGCCTCCAAAAATTACGAAATTTTACAGGGTGATAGCCAAGACATTTTCGTACATTTTTCATGAAGAACTCTAAGACAAATTCTTTTTATATTAATTTATACAACCCCACGAAACTTCTGGAACCACTACCGCGTCGTCCAGAATACACATCTCCGAAATTTTTAGATTTCACCCATCTATTCTCTTTCGTTTCCTCTGAAATTTGAGTATTTTATGTACCAAGGTGTCCTTTAAGTCCATGCAAACATCGTTTCCAAAGTATGGTCACCATTTAAGTCCATGAAGTCTCGGGTGTCTCGGAATACTTCACCAGAACCATCGTTTCCAAGATCTAGCCGATTCACCAAGCTATACTTGTTCTTTTTGCTTAAAATTTGAGTATGTTGTAGTTTAATGTGTTACCTACAACTTTCATGAAGACATCGAAGTCAAATCTTCAACAGAAATCAACATGCAAACAAGAATCCAGCAAGAGGTCAGTGGAAACTTCACAGATCTAGGGTCTCCGTATAATAGAACTTTAACCCCTCATATCTCCATCATTTTCCACGAAATTTCATTGTGTTATAGTACAGGATGTTAGCTACAACTTCCACGAAGACATCGAAGCCAAAATCGGACCCCAAACACACATGCAAGCTCAAACAAGCTACTGACTCCCACAAACCGAACAAGAACAGTCACACGGTTTGAAAATAACCAACTCTTACCTCGGTTTTTCGCACAAATAACACCTAAAATCGAACATGCAACCAACAAAACAAACATGCAAGAGAAGTTAAGGACTCCACTTGCCTCTAAGATGAGCAAACGACGGCGAACGGCGGGACACGGCGATTTCCTCCTCGGCTCCGCCTCCTCTCCCTCTCGGTCTCTCCCTTTCTCTCGAACTCTCTCTCTCTCTCTCTCACCCTCTCTTTGGACGAATGAAGCAAGTAACCGGTCACTCTCTCTCTCCTCATCCCTTTTATACTCCCCTAATCCCATGATTAGCAATCATGAGATTGCCTACAAACCCACCAATACATGGCATTCCCTTGCCACTTGTCACATTGGGCTTTAATTTGAATTTGGGCCATCCGGCCACTCCTTGCTTTGGGCCTTAGTGGGCCAGCGAATTCCTTTCTTGGGCTCAAATGGGCCGACTAGCTTGGCCCACCAAGCTTTAGGCCAATGGGTCCAAGGCCCATTCGAATTTTAACCCCTTTTTCTTTTTTTTTTTTTTTTTTTAAATTCCTTCTATAAATATTTTTGAATTCCAATTTTCATCTTGGCCAAAGTCTTAGGATATTTTTGCTCATTGAAATTTTAAATCATATGGCCAAGCATAGATTATTAATCTATTAAATTTAAATTTTCACAATCACAAGCACAAATCATCAAATTAAAAGACTAATGGCTAAAACATAAGCCATGGAAATTTAACACCTAATTAGAGACTTTAACACACCTTATGGCTTGGCTTTGAATTTTTGGGATGCCACAAAAAAGATCTTTTTGAATTTTCAACGGAAAAGTAATTAGCTAAAAAAAGTAAAGGAATTGAAAATGCAAGGACATGCAACGGCATTAGAAATTTAAAGTGCAAAACAAACATGAGAATAAATTGCAATAAAAGGCATTATTGATTGAGTAAACATTGAGTCCTAAACATCTGGAGTGCCAAAACTTGGCATGAAAGGACATTTAAGTATCAAAAGTTAGGAAAATAACATTTAAATACCAAAATCTGAGTAAAATGGATCAATTAAATGTCAACGACGAGAAAATCTAGCCAAACGCTGACATAACAATTCTCCGGCAAGTCAAATGCAAAACGACATCAATTTGCACACTAACGCAATTAGACAAGTGCCAAAACGACGTCATTTTGCTACTAAAATGGATAAATAATCAATATAAAAATTAATTAAATTTAATTTAAAACCAAATTTTAAAAAATGAAATTAAAAAGAAAAAGCAAGAGGTTCAGCGGGCGGCGGCGAGGGTTTTCTTTTAAATTTAATTTAATTAATTTTTGTGCTAAAACAACATTGATTTTGTTTCTTTGTTGAGTTAGCCTTACTGGCGAGTCACATAAGCAAGCAAAATTAATAAAATGCCACATAAGATTTCCGGCGGGGTTTGCCAAATGTGGCACTCAAATGTCTCATTTTTAAATTAAAGTGGCATCTAATATTACTTTCTAATTTTTGGCACTTAAGTGTTCCCTTGTAGCACTTGGGGTATTATTTTGCCAATAAAACTTTAGAAAAATTACCACATAGGTACTTATGTCCTACCGGCTGTAGTTATTTGCAACCAATTATGAATTATGAATCTACAAACAACTCCCTAGTACAATTTATGGTCATTGATAAGCAATCACGATCCTAGGCACAACCCATTATAATCTAATAGTGGCTATACTCAATGAGTTACATTTTCCAAGATCACAGGTGTGACATCTCAAATTTTCGACCCTGTCTCGATAAAATGAAATGGGCTTTTCATCAATGCGCCTATGGTCCTTTTTCTTAAGCTAATCACTCATGAGTTAACTAACCTATTGGGTAAAGCTGCTAAGGGATATATCTGCAGTAAAATCCCTAAAAGCTACCCGGTAGGTTAAATTATACTAAAATCGCGTTCGGTTGATTTTAACTACGAATTGAGCTTGATTTCGGGAATCGAACATTAGAGTGTGTCACGATTCATATTTAGGATCTCATCTCATCTTTTGAAGGAATTCCATTGAGCCGGGAATTTTTGCGGAGAACCAATTTTGGCAAATTAAAATGGTGGAAATTCAAATGGGCACTTTGGTGTGGATTTTTGGCCTTCAAAGTGAGTTAGTTTGTGAGGAATGTCATGCCCAAACATTGAGCGTGCACACATCCCTCTACAGTCAATACAAATGCAATGTTCCCAGGACGCGTTGCCAACCCATTCATTTTTAATGCACATGCGGAAGCGAAACAAATACCCCTAACAACAAACAGCATGAGATTGGAAAGCACGACACATTTCACAAAGGCCAACTTTTATAAACAATGGGTTTAGATAGAAAACGAGTATGGTCAAAAGTCTACAAAAAGGTTGGCTCTAAAAAAAAAAGCTGTCCTACAATATACTAGCCGGACACATACGTCGATATTTCAGACTCCACCTCCACAAACTTCGGGGCTTTGGGCCCTCCCCAACCACCAATTAAGGAGTTGAAAATTTAAGCTCACGACAGGGTGAGACAATGTCTCAACAAGTTCACTACCTGAACCCTTATTAGGAAGAAAATACACCTCAGGGCGCTGAAGCCACACAACCACACAATTAGAACAAATGACTTACCTCACCTTATTTTCTTCCTACACGTTAGCACAGTTCATATCACAAATGCATATAATTAATGCACATAACAATTGAAATGCCTCAACAACTCAATCAATCACAAGATCCTGATTATAAGGCCAAACCGTTATGACACGTTCCATACCATGTCATACAGTTTTGTCTCATAATCAAGCACATCAAATTCAATCAATCATGCATTCCAATTGTTAATTTGACCCCTCTAGGGTACGGCTGACTCCCATGTTCGACGGTCTATTAACGTAGCCAAGCATCATCTCTTCCTCATTGAGCACGGCTACATCTCTCAAAGACGGCTTTCCCGAAGGAGCGTAGGTTCAGAATCTACTGCGACCTGATACCCTAATGCATGGGTAACCCAAAAGGGGATTTAGTAACGTCCGGCATAAACGCTCGAGATGGGTTCTCTTAAACAAATCACAACCAATTAATCTCGGCCCAGGAAACCATGCATTGCACACAAATGCCTCAATTAAAATAGTGACCCTGGCCTATTTTCTTCATATAAAAAAAACCCCGAAAATAGTCGTGTGTAGGTACACGGTCAATTCGAACCATAAAAATTGATACATTTCCTTTTCAAACCCCACTATTTGGTATAGTACTTAAAAACTACTTTTCAGTGTCCAAAACCCGACACTTGGGATTTTTAGAATAAATACCATAATTTTATCAATTATCACTCAATTTGCACAATCCAACAATTAATTGCATAATTTGAACACACCAATGCAATCAACATGAAATTCCGGCCACCGACTATCCTAGTCTAATTTTCGAAAAATAATAAATAATTAAATATATTCTGAAATTATTTATATAATATAAACTAATAAAATTTAATTTAATTTAATATAATTTAATTTAATAAATCGAAATAATTAAATAATGCAAGTAATTAATTAAGAGCGTAATTAAGCTTACACTAATATAATTGTCTAATTAGCCTTAATTAATTAACCACTAAACTAGTCCAATCTAATTAATTTCTAATTAGACTAATCTAACCACCTAAACATGCTTAGCTTAATCTAAACAACCCTTAAGCATCATTAAACTCATAAGCAAAGTTTAGTGAGTAAACTCACCGGTTTAGCGTTCCAGTTAGTCCATGATGACGGCAATGCCAAGGCGAGCGATAAACCTCCTAGCGGCGACACCAAGTGAGCCTGGAAAGGGCTCCAAAATGGGCCACGAAGTCCCAAAGCCTTGCTAGTTTCTCGGCTTCTATTCTTGGCTGAACCACAGAGAACCAAGGGCTGAACGGCGGCTAGTCGAGGCAGGCGGAGCAGGAGCGGCTTCAACAGGTCTAGGCGATGATTCTAGCGGCTTGGATGGACGGCGGAGGAAGCTCAGGTGGCTAGACAGCGGTGGCTACGCTTAAGAACCTCTACCACAATGATCCAAGGCAGTCCCAAGCTCAGAACAGCAACAATAGCTCAGATTCCCACTTAAACTCCCAAAAACTGGACTGCTGGAGGAGAATGGAGTTAAACGGCTTGGCCAAAGCTCCAGTGAGCAGATGGCTGGCAATTGGCAGCACCTGGGGGTCAAGGGAGACTTGCTGGTGGTTGGGCTGGGCGGAGGAAGGGTTGGAATGGGAGGAAAATTGCGAAAATCACGAAACAGTGCAGGCGGGTAGGCGAACCGACTAACTAGCGAGCGGCGACTTCCAGCTAGTAGACGGGTCGGCTGGCGACTCCGTTCGGCGAGCGGTGACCACCATCCATATGGACCGGATCTCCTGGTCACGGCGGTGGGTGGCACGAGGGCTAATTCGCATGGGAAGGCAACTTTTAACTCAGATCTTTGGAGAAAAGTCAACTGGAGCAAAAATAGGAAGAAGAGAAAACAGAGGGGGAAAAGAGGTCAACGGTGGCTTTGCGGGCGTGAGACAGTGGAGGGGAAGCTGCTGCTCAGTTTTCTCTAGCTTCTCAAGTTCTCTCTACACCTCAACAATGGAAAAAGCCAAGCTTCAAGGAGGAAGAAGGTCTATTGGTCAAGGAGGGGGCCACCAAAATATCCTAAGCTCTCAAGTGGCTACCCCACCACCTTGGCTGGCATCCTCAGCCAAGTTGCAACCCCTTGGCTTTTCAAACAAGCCTCTCAAACCAAAAGGTTGAGGGCCATGGGAGCTACGAATTTTGGATTCTTGGCCATCAAATTAGACTACATCCTCTCCAATTAACCTCCAATTAGACCTAAATTGGAGTCCATAAATCCCACCAAGGTGTTCACACTTCAATTCACTTTTTTCCTCATCCATTCATCCAACTAGAATCCCAAAAACGTGACCAAAAACGATCATCGGATTTTTCCGATCCAAAATACCCTTACTTTGGATTTTTTGCCGAAAATCTCGATTTGCAGAAAAATCTTTAGAAGATGAGTCGACGTTCCTGAAATAATTTGTAACATGACAGAACTTCCAATTTCCAAAATTAGGTTTAATTTTTTAGTTAATTTTAATTTAGCGCATTCTAATCTACCGGATAGTTTTTAGGAACTTTGAATGCTTTTGACCTATGGTCGATCATTTTCGAGCCACAAAGTGCATCTTCGACATATTGGTAACTCTCAGTTGTCGTGGAAATCTCGAGGTTTCAAATATGGACATAGGATACAGAAAATACAGAAAAATCAGTCTAGTGCCATTTGAGGAAAATACACTTAATCACATACCTTATCGAATCGATCAATCTCCGGTCTTTGATCGATTTTGACCGTGCCGTAATGACCCTTGCAAATTAGCACGGTTGAGCAGTTGATTCCTGATCGAATTTCCAAGTCTATTGCATTAAAATCCTTTAATGGCTTCACCTGATAGACTAGTTATCCTGTGAGTGATCAGCTTAGGGAAAAGAACTATAAGCACATCGATGAAAAGCCCAACTTATTTAATCGAAACCAGAACTTGAAATTGAAGATGTCACAAGGGAAATTTTGGAAATTTTTTTAGGCCCTTTAGTTCACATTTTTGGATACCAATTTGGTTTATTTGATGAAGCTTTGGAAGGGAAATGGGTGTAAATTCACATGGAAAGTAGGGGTGATATTTTTGGCCTTCTAGTTGGATGATTTTGTGAAGATTTGGAAGGAAATTAACCATTGGGTGGCATATTGACTTCCTTGGGCTGAATTAGAGAAACTTTGGCCATCAAATTGAATTAAATGGTTGGGAAAAGAAAGGAAATTCGTAGGGCTGCTGAAGGGGTCTTCTTTGGCCTTCAAGTTGGCTTGTTTGGGAAGCTTTGGAAGGGAAAAATGCCATTGGGTGGTGCCTTGACTTCCTTAGGCTGAAGACTTGTGTGGCAAAGCACTCAAGTGTCTAGAGAGTTCAAGGGGAAGGCCATTGGTTGCATGCAAGACTTCTTGGCCTCTTCCCCCCCCCCTCTCTCGTCTAGCTCTCCTCCCTTTCCCTCTTGCTTTGTCCGCACACCAACCCCTCCTTCTCGGCAGAATAGCTTCTGTTTCTGCTTTGCTTCTTCTTGTTCTCCTTCCTTTCTCCTTCTTCATCTCCTTCAATCCATTCCCTTGCTACAACCTAGGACGAACCAGCCACCACACGTTCATCCAACCGATCTCGTGCCACCATCCCACCGACCAATACCACCAAGCCACACCAACAACCACCCGACCAATAGCTCAAACAAAAGCAGAACTCTAATCGAAGTTCCAACAACAAGCAGAAGCTTGCAAGGCTATTTTCAACCCCTTCCGGCCCTCCATTGGAGCTATCATAAACATAGGATCTCATTGCCGTCACGCCATCATTGCTGTGAACCCATTTGTTTGCTAATCCGGTAAGTTAACTCCATAATCATTTATTAGGTTGTTAATTGCACTTAGAGGGTTAGATTAGTACTAATTAGCTTAGTTAAATTAGTATAAAGTGAGATTAGCCTTAAGATGGATTAGTGTTAATCTAGCTTGGTTAGATTAACCTTAAGATGGATTAGTGTTGATCTAATTGGTTGGATTAGCACTAATAAGGGTGGATTAGTCTAATTCAGGGGATTTCTCTCAGATTTGGTTTCTAGACCTTCATCGTTTGCCATTTTTGTGGATCGAAATATGCTACAATTTTGAGATTGATTCCTTATTAAAAAATGTTTTAGACATTTTCAATTATAACATATATTTTTCCTAATATTTTATGGATTTAAAAAAATATGATTTCAACTTCGTTAAAAAGAAAATAAAACCTCTATTTTTGCTAGAGGCGGTGACCGTTTAGGATTCAATGGATTTTCATTAACTCTTAGGGTTCAAATTTTGAAAGGGTTCCTTCATGAAAGTTGTTTGTTACATCTTGTAGTTTAACATAGTCTAATTTTAGACCAAATGGACAAGTTTGGACTTTGAAGAAAATTGATTTTGGAAAATAGACTTTCTACAAACAGACCCAGTTTTTGTATTGGATTGAGCGATTTACTAGACTTAAAGTGAGATTAGCCTTAAGATGGATTAGTGTTAATCTAGCTTGGTTATATTAACCTTAATATGGATTAGTGTTGATCTAATTGGTTGGATTAGCACTAATAAGGGTGGATTAGTCTAATTTAGGGGAATTCTCTCAGATTTGGTTTCTAGACCTTCATCGTTTGCCATTTTTGTGGATCGAAATATGCTACAATTTTGAGATTGATTCCTTATTAAAAAATGTTTTAGACATTTTCAACTATAACATATATTTTTCCTAAGATTTTATGGATTTAAAAAAAATATGATTTCAACTTCGTTAAAAACAAAATAAAACCTCTATTTTTGCTAGAACTGGTGACCGTTTAGGATTCAATGGATTTTCATTAACTCTTAGGGTTCGAATTTTGAAAGGGTTCCTTCATGAAAGTTGTTTGTTACATCTTGTAGTTTAACATAGTCTAATTTTAGACCAAATGGACAAGTTTGGACTTTAAAGAAAATTGATTTTGGAAAATAGGCTTTCTACAAACAGACCCAGTTTTTGTACTGGATTGAGCGATTTACTAGACTTAATCTAAAAGGATCTTGGTTAATGCGTGTGCATAAAAAATGTTCTTTTTATGTGTCTTTTACTACATATTCAAATTTGAGAATTTTCCGAATTCATTTGATTAGGTTTCTGGATTTAAACTTGGAGACGTGCGAGTGGACCGTTTCTACCAGTTAGGACCGATAGTAATTTGTGATGGTTCTTGATACTTTGCTTGCTAAAAATTGCATATTTGGTAATGTAGTTGACCCGTGAGATGTTTGGAACTTGTGTGTGATAAGATGTGAATGGTTGTGCTATGGTAATGGTTTATGGTCATGGCAAAGGATGGCCATTGAAGGGCAATATGTGATTATGTGATTATATGATGACTATTGAAAGATGAGGTGATGTGTTGGGCCAAGGAAGTCAAATGTGTTGTAATTAGGTAAATGACTAGGTATTACACAACAACGAAACCTTGTGTGAGCCACCTCTAGAATCTTGTACCGTTGCTGATTGTAGTCAAGGGCTAAGTGCGACATGGCAACTTGAGTCACATGGAAGCCACCTCTAGAACCTTAAGCTATTGCTTTGTGTAGTCAAGGGCAAAGTGCTACACGATAGTGAAACCTCGTATGAGCCGCCTCCAGAACCTTGAGCTATTGTTTTATGTGGTCGAGGGCTAAGTGATACACGATAACGTAATTTCGTGGAAGCACCTTTAGAATCTCGAGTTTGGATATTGAGTTGGAATATTGAGTGTAGATTGAACCACTGATATGAGTTATCCGCGCCTAATTATAGGGCAAAATTTTGTAGTACAGTATGAGATGTGTCATAACGGTTTTACCCTATAATCAGGACCCTTGTGATTGATTGATATGTGAAATAAGGTGTTCTAGTTGTTAAGCATGCTTGTGATATTTATAATGCGTATATGGTGCACTAATGTGTAGGGATGCGCCCTAATCGAGGTAAGTTCTAGATGGCGCATGTTTAGGACATCTCTAAATGAATTCTCTTCCTAATCGGGGTTTAGGATGTTGACTTGCTAAGATTTTTATCTCATCCCATCGTGATTTAAATATTTTCAGGTTCCTAGTGTGGAGAACCCGAAGCCGAGACGGCAAGGTCAGGAGTGTAGGTAGTTCAGTAGTTCTATTTGAATGAGACTTATGTGTATCGACTGGTAGGACCAACTTGAGATATTTATCAAGTGTGTTTTGAGAAAAATTGGTTGTCCTGTTTTTCTATCACATGTTTATTGTATTCCGGGTATATGTTTAATTCGCTTCCACATGTGCATAAAACGAATGGGTCGACGACGCATCTTGGGAATGTTGCATTTTAATCAACCATCAAGGGATGCTCACGCGCTCAGAGTTCGGAACGTGACAACAAGTGTAACCAACGGGCAATTGTGTGCTTGCATCAATCCAGCATATTGTTTTTCTTCTTTTTTTTCCTGACCTCCAACACTTTGTTGGCTGTTGACAACACTCGTTGACTGGTAAAGGACCTCGGTCTATAACTTTTGCGATGTCCATCGTCATGACTTCATAAGCGAAGTATCGATTTCCTCTAGGTTATTGGCTACTTTCTTTATTAATGACCTTCATTTTTATCAAACTTTGCTCTCATCGACTAAACTTACCACTTGTCAATAATTGAATAGTCAATACCTTTTTAACATCTAAACCATGCATGGACGAGATGACATTGGCATTACCTAAATTTTTTACTTTTCAAGTTCCAAATTCACTATTAATGCGTTTCCATGAAAGTTATTGACCAATGTCTAATGGAAAATTCTTGTTTACACTATCTATAACATCCCGGGTCTTCATTGTACACATATTATCCGCTTTTGACACTAAATCCTCACGGTTTTGTTCCTCTCGGGGCAACCCATACTACTCTAAGAAAACGCGTATATACAGTTTTAGAAGGACCCACGCCTTATAAGCTAGTCCAGGACTCCCTCCCTAGGTGATGTGGGACAAGAGAGGGACTTTTTCCTTGCTCACGTCCGAGGACCGTCGCTCGGGTCATCACACTCTCCACCTTTTTAACAGAATAGCGTCCTCACTGTGGCCCAACACAAGGTCGGGAGTTAGAACAGCATTTTTGCTGTGGTTCCACACGCAGTCAAGAGTCGGCTCTGATACCACTTGTAACATCCCGAGTCTCCACTGTACACATATTGTCTGCTTTGAACACTAAGTCCTCACGGTTTTGTTCCTCTCAAGGCATCCCATACTACCCCAAGAAAACGCGTATATACAATTTTAGAGGGACCGAAACCTTATAAGCTAGTCCCAGATTTGTAACGACCCGGGCCCCACTGTATAATATTGTCCGCTTTGGACACTAAGTCCTCACGGCTTTAAAACGCATTATACAGATTAAAGGGACCCAAGCCTTTATAAACTAGTCCAGGACTCCTCTCCTAAGCGATGTGGGACGGGAGACATGCCCTTGGTCTCACCCGCATACTGCCAAGGCGATCTCAGTCCATCCCTCCGTACGGCCTCGAATCTGAGTCATTACATTCTCCCCCCTTAAGGCACAGCACCCTTGCTGTGGCCCCACACACGGTCGGAAGTTGACTCTGATACCATTTGTAACGACCCTAACCCCACTGTATAATATTTCCCGCTTTGGACACTGAGTCCTCATGGCTTTAAAACGCGTTATATAGATTAAAAAGACCCAAGCATTTATAAATTAGCCTAGGACTCCTCCCCTAAGCGATGTGGGACGAGAGACATGCCCTTGGCCTCACCTGCATATTGCCAAGGCAATCTCAATTCATCCCTCTGTACTGTCCCGAGTCTGGGTAGTCACATTGACAACCCGAGCGACGGTCCTCGGATGTGCGCAAGGAATGAGTCCCTCTCTTGTCCCACATCGTCTAGGGAGGGAGTCCTGAACTAGCTTATAAAGCTTGGGTCCCTCTAAAACTATATATACGTGTTTTCTTGGGGTAATATGGGCTACCCCTAGAGGAACAAAACCGTGAGGACTTAGTGTCCAAAGCGGACAATATGTGTACAGTGGAGACCCGGGATGTTACAAGTGGTATCAGAACCAACTCCCGACCGCATGTAGGACCTTAGCAAGAATGCTATTCTGACTCCCGACCTCGTGTTGGGCCACAGCGAGGACACTGTTCTATTAAAATGGTGGAGAGTGTAACGGCCCGAGCGACAGTCCTCGGACGTGCGCAAGGAATGAGTTCATCTCTTGTCCCACATTGCCTAGGGACGGAGTCTTGGACTAGCTTATAAGGCTTGGGTCCCTCTAAAACTATATATACACGTTTTCTTGGGGTAGTATGGGCTGCCCCGAGAGGAACAAAACCGTGAGGACTTAGTGTCCAAAGCGGACAATATGTATACAGTGGAAACCCGGGATGTTACACTATCAACATATCCAATTGATGTGGATCTGACCAATCACGTATTAGATCAATGAGGCATGAATCACCCAAATGATCCAATGAACTATGACGACGAATGGCGGATTCTAGTGTGGTTCAATTGAGAGAATAGAGGGATAAGATTAGGATCAATGAAAATACATATTCTTGAGCACACACATGTAGGTGCCCGCACTTTGCCACTTTTTTCCTTTTTCAAATTTTCTAGGGAAAATACCGAATGCATACCTCACAATTGACCGAATGATCACTATATTCCATATACATGCATAAGTTTCCTTTTTATGGAGATCATTTTACACTTTTACATCAATTATCATGCTGTCCCTATTTACGAAAATGTCATTTTATCTTCAAAATGTTAATTTCCAAATCCTAACTTTTCGCACTAGCGTATAGCACTTAAAATGTTTTCTTTTCAAATATGTCCATTTACAAATCTTAAATCTTCACGCCACTGCATAGCACTTACAATGTTCGATTCAAGTGTGTGCTGGCAAAATCCAAAATGGGAGAGTAGACAACACCCGGAAGGTAATCGGATCCCGAACTTGTCGGTGAAAAACTGTTGATTTGCATGTACCATCGACAGTGCATATAGCCACACATTCTCGACGCATACATCATCTGCACATAGCCATGCGTTGAAGTGTTCTCTCGATAATCAAATCTGCACAATTGGCGTATCCCATATCCATAGCAAAACCGCAAAAATCAATTTTCAATTTTCCTTTCCTTTTTGGGTTTTTTATATTAATGCCATTCGCAACTTTTGTAGAATTTCTTGTGCTGAATCCCGTTGCACCTGTGGCCCAAGGAAGGTAGACGCTTTCAAAGAAGAAGAGAAGACCTAACATGAACATGAAGAGCACGTCAGATAAGCCAGGATGACTTGCTTGGTGATCATGCAATCGTGTGCATAAATGGACAAGAGTGGCGTTCATAATCGAAGCCTCTTGCACAAAGCAGGCAAGTCATCCTTGGCTGACAAACCAGACTCGTCATCTCATGTAAGGCCTCTCTTCCTCACAAAAACATTCCAATGCCTCTAGATGTGTGATGTGAATAAAAAAAAAGAACAAATAAATTTGTATCTTCAAGGAGTAGTTGCTTTTACAAGGAAGAAGAAGCCTGACATGAAAGATTAGAGACTTTCTGACTAGCCAAGGAGACTACCTGATACCGGGCCGAACTACTCGAACAATTAGTTCAGCTCGAATAGAGCAAGTTCGGAGCAGGCAAGTCATCCTTGGCTACCAAATGAGACTCTTATCTTCATGTTAGCCTCTCTTCTTCTTCTCTTACTCAAGTCCAGTACTTCAATTTTTTGTTTGCATTTGTATATCTATTTATAGGGAATGGAAGAGAATATAAGATCGAATCAAAGCCAATTCAGACTTTTATTAGTGGGGTATTTCGAATGTCAATATTTGCAAGACCTCCTTTTGTCAATTTGCCTCATACAAATATTCTCTTTTAAATTTGTCTCTCTGTTTGTTTTGTTTTTTTTTTTTTTTTTTTTTGTTAAAAGCATGTAAAAATAGTTATCACTCTAGTAGGTATAATCAAGCTCTCCATATTAGAATATCATCGTTCCATATGCAGAGGGCTTACAGGTGTGCAACTGCGCAAAAGAGCCAGTCGAAAATTTATGAGAAGATATCGATGGGTGCCTCTTAATCACTCATTTATCCCTTCATCCTGTTACATATTCCTTGCTGTAACTGGGGTTGAAGTCAATATTCCTGGGCTTTAATTGAATTTCGGTGATAAGTTTGATCCGCACAATTCTTTATCTCATTGCATTTCTTGGACCAGCTTGGCAATGAACTATACCAGATGATTTTTTGCCATATTCTCCTGAATAAGAAGATTAAATGAGGTCCTTTATGTTGCATAGTTTGAACTAAGTATTTATTTCTTTGCGAGAACCGTTTGCCGATGCTAGGTATGAGCGGTTGAAAAATAAAATTGACATTTTACAAAATAAGGGTACTACTTTGGTCCAAAAAGCAAAGCTAGCCGTGCAGCTTTTAGCTTGAATTCAAAGATAATTTGATTCTCTATACCCACAACTCTTATTCTCAACACTGCGTAGGTGTCTTGTTCCCGACCTTTATAATACCTCCACTTGGAATGTTTCTAACCTTTCTCCATCAAAAGCAGCACAATAGGATTCTTGACTAGAGTTGAATTCTATTCTAAGCTATCTTCTTTTAGCGAGAGAATTTTTGGCAAGCAGAATGATAAACCTCTTATCCTTGGATTCTTTCTTTTCTTCTTTTGTGTACGCAGGTGATCCAAATGGCATGGAGACATCAACTTGTAAAAGATGCCCTCCAGGGCAAACGTCTATGACTCTGCTACTAAACAGAGGGTTCTTTTTTCTGTGTTCTGATTGACTTTTCTCACTTGGCTTACGTCTTGCACTTTTCCTTGGAATTGATATTCCATTTGTTGCAGTCTCCAAAAAATACCCCGATGGGGACCAGTTGACTTACACGTCATGGACCGATAATATGATCATCAATCGACTGGGAATATCATCAAAAGGATAAGAATGCAATGCCTTCTACAGTTGTAACCCTCATTCCCTTCTGAAATTTTCATTTCTGGAAAGCGCAGAGACATTTCCATGCTTAGCTCCACAAGTGTAGCTGAAGTTAATTTTTATGAATTAAAGGTTGCCAGAGATATGTACAGCTTCCAAACTGAGAGAGAAGTAGAAATGCTTGAAGTACACCTGAGATACTACTTACCCATGCAGAAGGATGATCACATATAGGAACATTAGACTTAATGATTCCTCCATCTCAAAGTGAGAAAATATATGTACATCTCTAAAGAAGGCATACTAAACTGCGATCCCTAGTGAAGACGAAACAGATTTGCAGAGAAAAAACCAAGTGTCAATATTTCTCTTCCCTACATACGACAGACAACCCGCGACTGCGTCAAAACTCTTTTGAGTAACTCAAGGGGAGAAGATGATAGCTTGTCGACAGAAGTGATGGTAAGAGCCAAGTAGCAGGAGAAGGCCAAGTAAGAGAAAACAACGGAAACCAACACTTGGTTGCAGAAGTTGCTCACTCTGTTGCAAGGCCAACCCAACCCATCCTCCTCTCCCTGTATTGACCTGCATACCCGATAGCTGTCCCCGCTGCATATCCACATATCATCAGCACCATCGTTGCATGCATCATAAAATAAATTCACCAGTTGTAGCTCGAAGTTAAGTTAAAGAAGCCATATACGAGTGACACTCCATTTATTTCTTCCCTCAAGTCCTCTTAAGTTAAGAATGAGCTTTCCAATATCTATATGACCAAGTCAATACCACAGAGCAAGTTCGTTAATAACTGCTGTAGGGTTTCAAATAATTTCATTTGAGAGTCCACACCCACCATAGTAAAATCACAATAGCAAACTCTGATATTTCTTTTTTTTTTTAATTTTATGGAAAGTAGATAATTTCTTGCCTTGGTGATCTTAAGGCGCACTAAAGAATATGAGGGAGTGAATCTCTATCTTAGTGTTACCATTTGATGTACCTACAATATCAAAGACTATATCAAATAGTGGGATTTTAAAAGGAAGGGTATCAATCTTTTTGGTTCGAATTGACCGTATATCCACACACAACTTTTTACCGTGTGTTTTTAATACGAATAAAATGGGCCAAGTACGTTATTTTTATTTGGACATTTGAGTGCAAAGCACAATATCTTGGCCAAGAATTGGATGGGTGCATGAATGGTTATGAGAACCCGTCCCGAGCTATTGAGTTGAACGTTGCCCCTATATAGGATACCCTACCAATGGATGTCAATCGCAGTAGAGGCTAGGCCGATGCTCTTTTATGAAATGCTGTCAACGTAGTGATGTTGTCGTGCTCGATGGGGCGAGACGACGCCTGGCTATGCCATAAAACCGCCAAACTTCGAGTAGCCCGTGCCCGTGTGTGGCCATAATTAACAATTGGAATGCATGTTGAGTGAAATTGATGCGCCGAATTATGGGACAAAATTGTGTGGCACAAAATGGGACATGTCATAACAATTTGGACCTATAATCGGGATCCCTCTGGCTGTTTGAGATGAAAGTGTTGGCGTTCCAATTGTTTAAGCATGAATACCGTTATGTTTGTAATATTAACTATACTGACATGCAAGAAGGATTTGAGACAAAATAAGTCTCTGTGATTGTGTGGTTATGTGGTTAGGACACCCTAGGCGTATTTCCTTCCTAATTGGATTTAGGGAGTGAACTTGCTGAGACATTGTTTCAACCCGTCATAGGCTCAATATTTTCAAGTCCTTAGATGGCAGTTCCTACGGAATGTTTTAGATAGCCGCGACCTATTACTGAGCAGGGGATAAATGTCTGTATCCCTGATAGTCATTGGGTTTATGAGTTGATCATGACCACCGTTTGGGTCGATGAGGGCCTACTTGAGAGGGTACCTCATCAATTCAAGGCGTGGTTCCGCCATGGACTCAATGGGTACAAAGTGGCTCCCCTCCAAGGTTTTGAGATCCCGTGGTGGTTGTCGATGCTGCTTTTGGTGAGGATGCAGCTGACCCCCCTAATGGTGCTGTAGAGAACCCGGAGCCAAGGAGTGGAGAGCCTGGAGTTCAGAGTCTCCGTAACCCCTTTTTGATCTAAACTTCTGTACATAGATCTTTTGTAGACCTTTGTATATAAACTCAACTTGCATATAAAGGTGCTTGGTTTGATGTGATTGTCCTACTTTCCTATCCCATGTTGTTTGATGTCAAGGGTTTTTAATTCGCTTCCATATGTGCAATAAAATGAATGGGTCGGCGACGCGTCATGAGATTTTGCAAATTTCCTCCGAGGGAAGGGCATACGCTCGAGGATCGGGGCGTGACATCCCCGCCCGAAGTGGTATCAAAGCTAGTTGATAGTTGAAGTGATAAGGTGCGATAGGTTATGGGATAGTTAGTACGAAAGGTCATTTTATTGTGCTGATGCATGTGAATGATAGCTATTTGGTAGATTGTTTGGTGTGATCGCTCGGCTTCTAATTCTATGTGAAATTGGAAAGTAGGTTTCTGTAAGAATCCTACGTAATGAGTGATCAAGAGTAGAGGACTCCTAGGGAAAGAACAATTGTACCTGCAACTCAGGGTAGGACGCCAACAAGGGTTGGTACTTGAAGGGGTCATGGTAAAGCACCAGTTCAGGCTAACACTAGTGGAGTAGCACTGCCTCCAATTGGTACTGGGGTAGTAGCCCTTTGTGATCCAAGGTTCGACAGGATCATGCAGGCGCTAGAGATGCTTAGGAATGTGGTAGGGTAGCAGGTCTAGAATCAAGCTACCGTCGCCACCACTTCAGCTGCCGTTACCGCAGCTGCCACTACTATCGCCAATGCCGCCGCTGATGCTGTTATTGCTATTGCTGCTGCTGCCACAACTATAGTCGCACCTACTACTGCACCTATTGAAGTTCCACCTAGGAACATGGTTATTGAGAGAGAGAGAGAGAGAGGGGCCTATGCATAAGCTCATCAAGCAATTTCTGAAGTTGAACCTGTCGAGGTTCACTAATGCAGGCAACCCCAAAGCTGCAGCCCTCTAGATCTAGGACTTAGAGAAAGCATTTGCACTGCTGAGGTGCATGGAGGAGGAGAAAGTCGTCCTTGCAGTCTATCAACCACAGGGTAACTCAAGCACTTGGTGGAGGGCCACCAAAGGAATAGTGTTCTCAGAAGGTGTGGTTTCAGAGTGGAACGCCTTTGTCGAAGGATTCAATGGAAAGTACTTTTCTGATAGTGCTAGGGAACTGAAGATGGCAGAATTCCAATGCCTTCGTCAAGGTACGATGACAGTAGATTAGTATGAAGTGAAGTTCGATAAACTATCTAGACTGATTGAAGATCTGGTAGACTAGGCTAGAAGGTTCAGAGATGGGCTCAAATCGGAATTGAGGAGGTCTCTGATGCCATTCAATTTGAAGAACTACAATGACCTATATGAATGGGTCCATTTGATAGAGAGAGACCGGAACGAACAAGCCGCTGCATTTAGGTCACGGTTTGGCTCAAATAGAGATGGAAATAGGTTTGGGAAGAAACCTATGACTAAAGGAAGGTATCTTGTTCCACCTAACAGGAAGGGTGGGATAGGAAAATCGGTGCCAAGATAGAATGGCATGTGCCATTTCTATGGGAGATGACATGGGTTAGCCCCATGCCATTCTAGGCCGAGTGCTTGTTATGAGTGTGGCTAGCAGGGTCACATAGCTAGGAATTGTCCTAGAAAACCGATGGGACCACCGCCGATGGGTCAGCATAGAGGGTATGCGCCCTCGAATGCACAGCAAGGCGGACTGAACAGGCCTCCATCTCAAGGAAGGACGTACTTTATCACTAGAGGACAGGTTGAGGACTTGCCTGATGTGATTACAGGTACTGTTTCACTAAACGACTACACTGCTTATGCTTTATTTGACCCTGGCGCAACTCATTTGTTTATAATTGAGCAATTTGTTAAACTGGTAGGATTGATTCTTGAGTTGTTGGAGTCAGTGGTTAGCATATCTACACCGTTAAAGGATAAGGTGTTAGATAAAGTGGGTTGTCCTGGTTGCAAGTTAGTGATTAGTGAATGAGAGGGGAGAATAGATTTGATAATCCTAGCCGTGTATAATTTTGATATAATAATCGGCATGGACTGGCTCACCTTGCAACAAGCTAAGATGGACTGCTATCGTAAAGGATTCATTTTAACCCATTAGCATATGAAAGTTTCAAGTTTATTAGGAGTCAAGGAGGACCCTCGACTTCCTTAATCTCGTCACTTGAGGCAACCCATTTGTTAGACGGGGGTTGCTAAGGTTACTTGGCGACTGTTATGGATACGACAATTGATGAGCTGAAGATTGAAGATACCACAGTGGTACAAACATTTCCAGACGTGTTCCCGAAAGAATTGCCATGTCTGCTGCCAAAGAGGGAGATAGAGTTTGTGATCGAGTTAGCTCCCAGGACAGAGCCAATCTCTAAGGCTCCTTACTAGATGGTGTTGTTTGAGTTGAAAAAACTGAAGGTGTAGATGCAGGAGTTGTTGGATAAGGGATTCATATGTCCCAGTGCATCACCTTGGGGAGCACCAATTCTATTCATGAAGAAAAAAGATGCTCCGTTGCGTCTGTGTATCGACTATAGCCAACTCAATCAAGTGGCGATCAAGAACAAGTATACACTGCCGAGGATCGACGACTTGTTTGACCAACTTCAAGAAGCATCGATATTCTCTAAGATCAACTTGAGGACAAGATATCATCAGCTGAGGATCAGAAATAAAGACATACTAAAGCCAGCGTTTCGTATATGATACGACCATTATGAGTTCACTATAATGCCATTTGGTTTGACGAATGCCCCATATACTTTTATGGACTTGATGAATCGATTTTTCAAAGAATATCTAGATTAGTTTGTGATCATGTTCATCAATGACATCCTGGTGTACTCGAGAAGTCCAGAGGAGCATGAAAGGCATTTGAGATTGGAGCTTTAGACATTAAGGAATCATGAGCTGTACACCAAGTTCAGTAAGTGTGAGTTTTAGTTGATTCATGTTGCTTTCCTAGGTCACGTGATTACAGGCGAGGGAATCTCCGTGGACCCGACTAAGATTGAAGCAGTTATCAATTGGCCAATACTGACTACCGTGACAAAGATTAGAAGTTTTTTGGGTTTAGCTGAGCATTACAGAAGGTTCATGTAAGGGCTTTCAACATTAGTCTCACCGTTGACTCAACTATTGAAAAATGAAGAAAATTTTGTGTGGATAGATAAGTGCGAGTGTAGTTTCCAAGAGCTTAAGCAGAAGTTGACTACCACGCCAATGCTAACCATATCATTTGGTCTTGGAGGATATGAGGTCTATAGTAATGCATCGTTTAGAGAACTGGGTTGCATGTTAATGCAACATGGCAAAGTTATTACATATGCATCCCGCCAGTTGAGACCTCATGAGCTAAATTATCTGACGCATGACTTAGAACTCACAGTGATTATTTTCGCTCAAAAGATTTGGAAACATTATTTGTGCGGAGAAAGATTCTAGATCTTTACAGACCATCAAAGTCTCAAATACTCATTCTCTCATAAAGAGTTGAATATGAGACAGTGTTGCTGGATGGAACTCCTGAAGGACTATGATTGTGATATCTTATATCACCCTGGAAAGGTTAATAAAGTCACAGATGCGCTGAGTTGAAAGTCTTCAATTACATACATGATGGTCAAGGAATGGATTTTACTTGAGAGAGCTCAAGATTTGGTTATCAAGTATGAGGTGGGCCACCTTGCGATTTTTATGGCCACCCTTAGAATTAAGCTAGAAATGCATATCATAATTAAAACACTTCAATCAATGAACCTAGATGTTCAGAAGATCATGCAAGAGGATACCAATAAAAGAAAGGCTGATTTCCAGATTTCTGAAGATGGAATAGTGAGGTTCCAAGGATGATTGTATGTACCTGATGATACAAAGCTTAAAGTAGAGATCTTGTTAGAAGCTCATCATAGTAGTTACAGCATTCATCCTGACAATATGAAGATATATTAGAATTTGCATCAACACTATTGGTGGTCTGATATGAAGGCAGACATTGCCAAGCATGTCACCAAGTGTTTGACATGTCAGCAAGTGAAGGCACAACATTGTAAGCCGAGAGGACTTCTGCAATCTCTCGAGATTCCTTAGTGGAAATGGGAACACATCACAATAGATTTTCAGACAAGCTTACCAAGGAGTTAGAGGAATAATGATTCCATTTGGGTAGTGGTCGATAGACTAACAAAGTCGACTCACTTTATCATCGTACGAAAGGACCTTGATTTGGACAGGCATGCAAAGTTGTATGTGTGTCAGACTGTTCGTTTGCATGGAATACCGTTAACGATTACATTAGACCAAGACCCGAGGTTTACAACTGCCTTTTGGAAGAGTTTGCAGGTTGCTTTAGGAGCGAAGCTGCAATACAGTACGGCTTATCATCCTCAAACGGATGGCCAGTTTGAGAGGACGATTCAAACCCTCAAAGACATGCTGCAAGCTTGCATGTTGGATTTCAAGGGAAGCTGCGAGGAACAGCTTCATTTAGTTGAGTTTGCCTACAACAACAGCTATCAGCAGAGCATTTAGATGGCTCCTTTTGAAGCGTTGTATGGCAGAGCATGCAGAATGCTAGTGTGTTGGGATGAGGATGGAGAACGAAAGATCATAGGCCCAAAGTTAGTCTAGCTGTTAGTGGATGCAGTTGTCATTATCATAAACAAATTAAAGACCGCTCAAAGCCGCCAGAAAAATTACGCAGATAAGTATTGGAGACCTTTGGAATTCCAAGTTGGTAAGCAAGTCTTTTTGAATGTGTCACCGATGAGGGGTACTTTTTGCTTTGGCAAAAAAGGAAAGTTGAGTCTGAGGTACATAGGTCCCTTTGAGATTCTAGAAAGAATAGAGATTCTAGCGTATCGTCTTGCATTACCACCGAGGTTAGCGCAAGTGTATGACGTCTTTTACATGTTGATGTTGAGGAAGTATGAGCTTGACCCCACCCACATTCTAAATTTTGAAGAGTCAGACGTGGATGACAGAGTTTCATATCTGAAAAGACCGGTTCAGATTGTGAATCGAAAAGAACATATTCTACACACCAAGACAATTCCGTTGGTTAAAGTGGTCTGGCAACATCATGGCACATAAGAAGCAACGTGGAAAAGTGAAGATTCAATGAGACGACAGTACCCCCACCTTTTTGTTTAAAGACTTATAATGGTTTAAATTTCGAGAATGAAATTTTTATAAAAGTGGAAGAGTTGTGACATCCTGATTTTCAGGTTCTGTTTTCAATTGAATAAGTTGGATTTTTTGTCGACGTGCCTATAGTTCTTTTCTCTAAGTTGGCCACTCACGAGATAACTAGTTTATCAGGTGAAGCCGTTAAGGAATCTAAATGCAATAGACTCAAAAATTCAACCAGGAATCGACTGCTCGACCGTGTTAATCTACAAGGGTCATTACGACACCTTCAAAATTGATCAGAGACTGGAGATAGGTCGATTCGATAGAGGTATGTGATTAGTGTGTGGGTGATTCCACCTAATTGCAAAATTCTCGTCGAACGATACTAGACTGATTTTTTTGTCATTTCTGTACCCTCGTGCCCATATTTCAAACCTCGAGATTTTCACGACAAACGAGAGTTGCCAATGTGTCGAAAATGTATAATGTGGCTCAAAAATAATTAACCACATGTCAATTGTATTAAAAATTCCTAAAAGCTATCCAGTAAGTTAGGTCACGCTAAAATCGCGCCAGATTGAAATTAACCGCGAAATTGAATTTGATTTTAGAAATTGAAAATTTTGTCATGTCATGATTCATTTTATGAGTGTCGACTCACCTTATGAAGATTTTTCTGTGAACCGGGATTTTTGGCGAAAATTCAAAGTAGGGCCGTTTTGGACTATGAAAATTAGATGACCATTTTTTAGCACACCATTGGCTGTCAAGTTGGTTCGGTTGATGAGAAGAAAAGTGAATTTGAGTGTGGGTACCTTGGTTGGATTTATGGCCTCCAAATTAGGTCCGATTGGAGAGGAATTAAACTCAAAATTGGATGGAAATTGTCCAAATTCGTAGGCCAAGGGTGCAGCACACTTTTGGACCATTTGGGAAGTGTATTAAGGAAGCTTGAGGGCAGCCAAGAGGCCATGGATGACAGCCAAGGAGGTGGGCCAAATGTGATGAGTGTTTGGAGATATGAGTGAAGACTTTTGAGCCAAATGGGGGCCTCCTTGACCAACAGCCTTTCTTCTTCTTCCTTAGCCTTGCTTTCTCCATTCTTGTTGTCTTGAGAGCTTAGAGAACTAGAGAAAGCCAGCCAACACTCCTCCCTTGCCTGTCGTCCGCTTGTCTCGCGCCCAGTCACGCATTCTTGGCTATCCCGCGCCATGCATCCGTCGTCCAAGCGGTCAACCGGGCAACTGTCACTGTCTAAGCCGCTAGAAGTCTTGCCATAGCCCCGCCTGGACCATTGCTACCGCCTGCCGTCCCACCTTGGCCATTCCAACCCTAAGCAGTCCTCCTTCGGCCTAAAGCAGAACAGAAGCTTTAGTTTCGGGTTGAACCTTCGTGAGGCTTTTCCAAGCTTGTCTGAACCCCGCTTGGTGCCGTTGTAGGCTTGTTTATCACCTGCCTTTGTGTCGCCATCACCATGAACTCATCGGATTGCTAAACCGATGATTTTACTTGCTAAACTCTGCTTAGGGAGTTAATGATGCTTAAGGGATGATTAGTTTAGGCTAATTAGGGTTTATGTGGTTAGTTAGAATGGATTAGTGATTTAAATATCCATTTGTGCATGTTAGGCAGTTAAAACGAATAGATTAGGGACTAAAGTAGTCGTTCTATTTACCTAAATAAGTTTGGAAATTTTCTAGGCTCGTTTAGGTGGTTAGATTAGCGTTTCTAGCCTAAGTTGCTATTTATGGTATTTAATTTGAAATATTTAATTAATTTTGGTATTTATTTAATTATTTAATATTTTCTGGAAATTATACCGAGATAGCTGGTGACTGGAATTTCGTACTGATTACAATGGTGTGTTTAGTTTCTGCCATTGAGTGTTAAACTGTGCAAATTGAGTGGGGATTGTAAATTTGAGTATTTATTCCAAAATTTGGAGATTTTGGTAATCATTTAGAAATTACCAGGTGTCGGGTTTTGACACCGAAAATGGTTTTAGAGACCATATCAAATAGTGTGATTTTAAAATGAAGGGTATCAATCTTTTTGGTTCGAATTGACCGTGTACCCACACACGACTATTTTATCGTGTTTTTAATACGAAAAAAAATGGGCCAAGTACATTATTTTTATTGAGACATTTGAGTGCAAAGCACAATGTCTTGGCCGAGAATTGGATGGGTGCATGAATGGTTATGGGAATCCATTCCGAGCTGTTGAGCTGGACGTTGTCCTTATATGGGATGCCTTACCAATGAATGCCGATTGTAGTAGAGGCTGGGCCGATACTCCTTTATGGAACGTTGTCAATGTAGTGACATTGCCATTCTTGATGGGGCGAGATGACGCCTAGCTATGTCAGGAAGACCGCCGAACTTCGAGTAGGTCGTGCCCGTGTGTGGCCGTGATTAACAATTGGAACGCATGTTGAGTGAAATTGATGCACCGGATTATAGGACAAAATTGTGTGACACATAATGGGACTTGTCATAACGATTTGGCCCTATAATTGGGACCCCTTGTGGCTGTTTGAGATGAAAGTGTTGGCATTCCAATTGTTTGAGCATGAATACTGTTATGTCTATGATATGAATTGTACCAACATGTAGAAAAGATCTGAAACAAGGTAAGTCTCTGTGATTGTGTGGCTGTGTGGTTAGGACGCCCTAGGCGTATTTCCTTCCTAGTTGGAGTTTAGAGGATGAACTTGTTGAGACATTGTCACATCCCGTCGTGGGCTCAATATTTTTAGGTCCTTAGATGGCATTTCCTCCGGAATGTTTTGGACAACCACAAGCTATTACTAAGCAGGGGATAGATGTCAGGATCCCTAGTAGTCATTGGATTTATGAGTTGATCGTGACCACCATCTAGATTGATGAGGGCCTACCTGAGAGGGTACCTCATCAATTTAGGGCGTGGTTCCGCCATGGACTCAATTAGTACAGAGTGGGTCCCCTCCAGGGTTTTGAGATGCCCGAGGTGGTTGTCAATGCTGCTTTTGGTGAGGGTGCAATTGACCCTCCTGATGGTGCCGTGGAGGACCTGGAGCCAAGGACTGGAGAGCCTAGAGTTTAGAGTCTCCATAACCCCTTTTTGATGTAGACTTCTGTAAATAGATCTTTTATAGACCTTTGTATATAAACTCAACTTGTGTATAAAGGTGCTTGGTTTGATGTGATCATCCTGCTTTCCTATCCCATGTTGTTTGTTGTCAGGGGTTTTTAATTTGCTTCTGCATGTGCAATAAAATGAATGGGTCAGTGACGCGTCCTGGGACGTCGCAAATTTCATCGACCATCGAGGGATGGGCACATGCTCGAGGATCGGGGCATGACATAGAGTGTTGACTCACTAAGATTTATTCTCACCTCGTCGTAGTTTACAATTTTTAAGGTCCTTAGTTTGGAGATACCAGAGGGTGTCGTGGAGGATCTCAAGCTAGAGTCGAAGGGATCCGGAGTAGAGGTTGTCCAATAGTTCTTTAGGGCAGACCTTAGAGTGCAGACTTGTAGGACTGACTTGGATTGTATATAAAGTGTGTTTTTATTAAATTGGGTTGTCTTGCTTTTCTATCACAAGTTTGTTGTTGTCCGAGGATTGTTTAATTCGCTTCAACATGTGCATAAAATAAAAAGGGTCGGCGACGCATCCAGGGAATGCCACAAATTTTAGTCGACCACTGAGGGATGTGTGTACACTCAGGGTTCGGGGTGTGACAAACATTATGTTAAACAGTTGTTTAAATTGGATATCATTACTTGTCCAATGCTTAAAATAAGGAATGAAGTATATGATCTAAATTGCAAAATCCTTTAAGCTTGAAGTGCAATTGCATATTATATTTAGATTATTTTGATTTGAACTTAACTTGAATATTTCTAAAGGTGTATAACCAACGTCGCTCCTAATTGGTCTATTATCTCACTCTAAAATGTGAGGTTTCACTGAAAAGTGAAAATCTAATAATTTGTAAGAAATTCCAGGTTTTTAAGGGTAAAAAAAAACTATTTTTGTTGATTTGGATGGGAAAGTGAATAGCTGAAAAAGTAAAGGAATTGAAAAATGCAAGTACTAGAATTAAAGATTGCAAGAAAGTCCCTGGTACAAAAATTTTAAAAGTACTGGAAAGGTAAATGTGCAAAGCTTAAAGATGAGAAGATATTGCAATATCAGGCATTTTGTCATTGGTTGAGCGAACATTTATAAAGATTACCATGTAGGAACCTATGTCCTACCAGCAGCAGCAGGTATTTACAAATGGTTTTGAATTTTGAACCTACAAATAAATCTCTTGTACTATTTACTGTTATTGATAAGCAATCATGATCCTACGCACAATCCTTTATAATCAAATAGTCGTTATTCACAAGGAGTTACCCGTTCCAAGATCATAGGGATAATCAACAGGCTATCATGTGCTTGCATCGATCCGTCCTTTTTATCCTTCTTTTTGTCAAGCTCCAACACTTGGCAAAATCTACAATAGTTTCTTGTCAATGACACTTGTTTACTGGTGAAGGACCTCGGCCTATAACTTCTGTGATGTTGGCTGTCAATGACTTTATTATCGAGTTATCGATTTTTTATTTTTAAGCTATTGACTTACTGGTGAGTTATCGATTTTCTTTAAATCATTGACTGCTTTTGTTCATTGATGATAACAAACTTTGCTCTCACAGAGTAAACTTGCCATTTGTCTATAATCAAAAAGTTAATCATAATTTTATTGTCTAACACATGCCCTTAAAGCAAATTTAGCATCTATTCCATGCATGGACAGGGTAACATTGTCATTACACAAATGTTTTTCTTTTAGAGTTCCAAATTCACTATGAATGCATTTCCACGAAAGTTATCAACCAATGTCTCATAGAAAATTTTCCTGTTTACACTAGCAGCATATCCTATTCACGTGGATTTTACCAATCACATATACGATCAATTAGGCATGGATCTCTAGTATGATCCTGTGAACTATGACAATGAATTCAAGCACCATTTCATCGAGAGAGTAGAGCGATGAGATTAGGATAAATGAAGATACAAATTCTTGAGCACACACATACACTCACAAGCATTTTGCCACTTTTTTTCTTTTTACTAATTTTCAAAAAAAAAAATACCAAAAGCATACACCTCACATTTCACCTAATGATCACTTACATACCACATATATGTACGAGTTTTGCCTTCAGTGGAGATCATTTTGCACTTTTACATTAATCATCATTTAGTCCCTATTTACAAATATGTCATTTTCTTTTCAAAATGTCCATCTCAAAACGGTTTCGATAATCAAGCTTGCACAATTGGGGATAAGTACACTAATGGTGCCATAAGTTGTGTACGGCACTCACTTTGATGCCAAAAGTTTCCGTCGGATCACTTAAGTGCCAAAAAATTTGAAAAACGCTCACTTTGGTGCCAACTCCGATCCGGTTGGCTGGAAATCCGATGTGGCACTTTTTTATTAATGTTTTAAGCTAATGTGGCTCACCGGAGAACACGGTCAGCATCCTAACACCCAAACGACGCCATTTAGTGTCTCCCCCAATTCAAAACCCTAATCTCTGGCCGTCGCCGTCCTCAACGGTCCTTGCGCTCGGTGGCCATGGCTTCGACCCCGACCTCAACCCCAACCCCGATGATGGCCACTCAACGGCAGCGGCTCCGACCTCAACCCCGACCCCGACCCCGACGATCGCCACTCGGCGGCCGCAGCTCCGACCCCAACCCCGACCCTGACCGCGACGATGGCCACTCGACGGCCGTGGGCCGACCCCGACCTCGACCCCGACCCCGACCCCGACAATGGCCACTCGATGGCAGCAGCTTCGACCCCGACCCCGACCTCAATGATGGCCACTCGGTGGCCGCAGCTTCAACCCCGACCCCGACCCCAACCCCGACGACGGCCACTCGGCGGCCAAGTCGAAACCCTAATTTCAATCCTCAATGAGTTAAATGGCGTCGTTTTTGCGAGGCCATCCATGTAGGACGGCAAAACGACGTCGTTTAAGGCCTTGTCGATTTTAAAAAAAAAAAAAGCCACGTAATTATTTTGGCTGGAATCTTTCGCCGGTGGCCGGAATCTTTCGCCGTTGGCACCAAAGTGAGCGTTTTTCCTCCGATTTGGCACTTAAGTAATCCGACGGAAACTTTTGGTACCAAAGTGAGCGCCGTACACAACTTATGGCACCATTAGTGCACTTGTGGCCCAAGGAAGGTAGGCATTGTCACGCCCCGAACCTCGAGCGCGCGAACATCCCTCAATGGTTGAAAGAATGCAACATTCCTAGGACGCATCGCCAACCCAATCAATTTATGTATATGCAAAAGCGAACTAATAAACTCCAAACAACAATCAACATGGAATAGAAAAGTAAGACAACCAATTAACACAAAACATATTTTTATAAACAAACTGGGTCAACCCTAGAGAGTTATATACCAAAGGTCTACACCCAAAAAGAAGCTACTAAGCCAATCCTACCCCGGTCCCTACCTACTTGGGATCCGAGTCCACTACGACAACGTCAGGGATGTCGATGTCCAGAAGATCAGCTACCTCTACTCCAGGCTCTTCAACCTCAGGCCCCTGGTTCATCTCGATATTAGCCAAAATATCGGCATCATGAACGAGTTCGAGTACCACCTCATACTCGATATTGATGGCAGGTCCATCAAAACCGTCCAAATGGCCCTCTCGAACCCCATTAGGCCCGTGACGGAACCACGCTTTGAATCAATGAGGTACCAACTGAGGTAGGCCCTCATTGACCCAAATGGTGGTAACGACGAGCTAAAGGGTCTAGGGAGTCTCGTGGATAGGGAGAATGGTATGCTCAGTCTCCACCTCTCGAGGTCACCCAAAACGAACGTGTCGCACCTCCATCTAAGGACCTGTAAAATTTTAAACTACGACGAGGTGAGACAAGGTCTTAGCGAGTCTACACCTTAAACCCTGATTAGGACGAGAATTCACCTAGAGGCAGTCTAAACATTCACCATATAGGAATTACCTTACCTTAGCACCTCGTTGCACATTATTACAGCTCATATAACATATGCATTCAGTAAATGCATTCAATAATTGGAACACTTCATTTTCATATATCAATCAATCATAAGGGTCACGATTATAAGGCCAAATCGTTATGATACATCCCATTTCGTGCCACAAAATTTCGTCCCATAATCAAGCGCAACTATCTCAATCACTCAAGCGTGTTCCAATTAATTAAGACCCAACGGCCACGGCCAACTCATTAGTCGGCGGTCATCCGGCATAACTGAGCATCATCCCACTTCGTCGAGCACCACAATATCTACATCTAGATGGCATTCCCGAAGGAGCATCGGCCCAGCCTTCACTATGACCGGCATCCGTTGACGTGGAGCATTCCATAAAGGAGCATCGCCTCCCCGACTTTCATTGAGTGACGGGTTCCGATAGCGATCACACACACATCCATGTTCGGCCAAGAATATCATGTTTTGCACTAAAATATTCTCATTTCAAATAATGGACTTAGCCAATTTTCTTCATATTAAAAATACCCGATAAAATAATTGTGCGTGGTCACACAGTCAAATCGAACCATAAAGCGTGATATTCTTCCATTTCAAAATTCCACGATTTTATATAGTACCTAAAACATTTTTTGCATTAAAAATCGACACCTGGTATTTTTCTAATTAAATACCATATAATTATATTTTTGCAATAATAATTAAAAATAATCACCAAGCATCCAATTGCATAATTTAGCACTCAATTTCACAAATCAACACAACTATGACGATCAAAGCATAAAATTCGATAACCGGCTATCCCGGTATAATTTACGCAAATTAAAAATTAATTAAATAAATTACATTTAATTAAATAAATTGCAAAATATTTAAATTAAAACACTTAATTAAATTAAATAACCTAACCGGGCTAATCTAATTGAACCAACTAATTTAATATAATTAGGCTAGCTACATAAACTAATTAAGCTAACTAAATCACCTAACTAACCATTCTAACTAATTTAACTACTTAGTTCAACTAACTAAACTAACTAACTAATTGTTACACTAACTAAATCACCCCTTAATCCTAATTAATACTAAGCTAATCCCCCTAAGTGTATTTAGCTCCATAATCAAATATTAGAATGCTAACTCACCGGATTAACGAGCAAACGGGTTCACGGCGATGGCGGCGCGACGGCGATGAGTCCCCGAGTCTACAGCGGCTCCAAGTGTGGCATCCCAAAATTCAAGGCAACCTCTAGATGTATTAAAGCTTATGATTAGGTAATAAAATTACCTTTGGTTTATGCTTTAGCCTTTGGTTTCTTTTAAGACCAAGTGTTATATATTTGTGTTCATGAGTTATTAAAACTAGTATTATAGGATAAATTAATAAGAATAATTTATTCTTGGCTATGCACCTCATAGATTTAATCCCTATAGTTTAAATGTTACAAGATTTATGGCCATATGAAATTGAGAATTTGAAATCTATAAAAGAAAGAATTAAAAATGGATTATTAAAAGTGAAATTGGGATTTATTAGGATTGAACTTTAGGCCCAAGGGTATTGGACCTAAAGTGGGCCAAATTGGCTTGGCCCATGAAGCCCATGAAGAGGGCTGCCGTCGACCACAAGGGGGAGGAGCCGGCCCAAACCCTCAAGCCCATCATGCATGAGATTTGCCAAGTGGCAAAAAGAAGGCTTCATCCATTGGTCTTCTTGGGTGGCTTCTAATGATGGCTAATAATTGTATTTGAGGGGGAATAAAAGGAGGAGAGTGACCGGTTATGGGGGGTTGTCATCCATAAGGAGAGAGAGAGAGAGAGAGGGTTGCTGAGAGAGTGAGAAACCGAGAGAGAAGGGAAGAGGCCGTGCGAAGGAGGAAGCCCGCTCGTCCGTCGCCCGTCGCCGTGCGTCCGTTGTCTGCTGTGTGTCTCATGTTTGCTCGGTCTAGAGGCAAGTTGGGATCCATATTCTGCTCTTGCATGTTGTATCTTGCATGTGTGTTTGAATGATGATGAATCGCAGACGTTTAGGATGTAAGAAACCGAAACTTTGAGTGTGTTGTTTTTGAAATAGTATTCTGTTTTCAAGTGTACCGCCTGACCTAGAATGTTGTAGAGGCTTGCATGTGGGTTTTGAGTAGAATTTGGGCTTCGACTTCTTGATAAAAGTTGTAGACGACATCTCAAAGTATAACATACTAAAATTTGAGACAAAATGGCTAATCTTTTAGGGGTAAAACCCTCCCTCTACGAAAACGCTAGATCTGGAACTGTTTTTTTGACCTCTTGATGGTTTTATGTGTTGTATGTCACTTTTTACTAAGAATTTCGCTTTGACTTCTTCACAAACGTTGTAGAGGAAATCCTGAATACTAACATACTCAAATTTGAAGTAAAACGAACAAGTGTAGCCTAGTGAAACGATATTTCCTTTGGAGACAATAGATCTGGAAGTATTGTACTGGACTCCAGCGACTTCATGAACTATAAAGTGACTATCCGTTCAGAATCTCACCTAAATCCCTCAATGAAAGTTGTATTGGACCTCTTGAGGCAAAACATATCAAAAATTCAGAGGCAATGAAGGAAGATGAGTAGGTGAAACCTTGATTTTTCCGAGACAGCTAAACTGGACTGTTCGGTACTAGGAACAGGGGCTTCGATCATCCATAGTTAATTATCTAGAACAAATCTGGCCTTGATGTATTCATGGGAAATCTACCTTAGGGTCTCATTTATAACCTGGTAAAATTTCATAATTTTTTAAGGTCATTCGGGTATTTAAATTGAAATATTTCAAGAACTGCGCAATCTGCTTTTATCCGAATTTTGCAAGCTGTAATGTGTGAGCTATATCTTTTTTTGTGAAGTTCTTTTGGGCATGTGTTCTTCATGGAATTGCTACCTTTATGTCTTGCCTATCACATGTTCTGATTTTATAATTTTTAAAGATCATATGGATATTTAATTTATATGTTTTCTGAAATTGTGCAAGTTGGAATTTGGTAAATTTCAAAAAAAGTCATGATGTATGGATTGTTCTAAGTTGTATGGACCCCATGGATTGTGTTGTCATAAGTGATTGGACCTTACTACATATATGATGATGATTAGAACTACATATAAAAATCAAATGCTGAAAATGATCATGTTAAAATTGAGCCATAAATTGTGAATGTGAACTATGATAAATGAGAAGGCCGTCAGAGGTGTGAGCTGACAATGCCCCGGGAGTGTCGGAATGCCCGGCCAAGGAGTGAAAATGTAGGATGCCCGATGGCCGAGTGGCTTAATTCCGGAGGGTCCTCGGGAGTTTCGAGATGCTCGGAGAGTGGGAGAGTCGGAAGCCCAGAGGTTTATGCCGGGGGATACCTCGTGATGCCAATTGGGGTACGAGATGCCCGGAGGGTGTGTGCTAGATGCCCGGAGGTTTGTGCCGGAGGTTCCTAGCGATGCCAGGTGGGGTGCGAGCGATAAATGTGGGATGCAAATATTGGTCCCGGAAAAGAGAAATGTGGCAGCCCAAAATGAAAGAATAAAATTTGGAAATTGAAATTGAATTATGCATGGTATGGCAACATGTATGCATATGTATGTGCGCCTATGACATGATGGTATATGCGACATGATGATGAGTGCATGGATGTATGTGCACCTATGGCATGATGGTACATATATGACATGATGGTGATGATTACATGAGGATATATGTACATGCGGTATGATGACATATGCATGGCTTCAAGGTAAATTATGCATGGATGCATGAATGACGTGTTATGTTATGATTGTATTGCGTGATGCATTGAGTGGTTTATTGGGTCATTTACCTGTTGAGTGGCTGTACTCACCCCTTCGGGGACCAACATTTCATATTAGAAAGATGCCGCTCCGTGCTGTCACGCGGGGCGTCTTTTACGGCCTTCCTTCAGACGTGGAGGTCGAGTGTGTGGAGATCGATTGTCCCACCATCCTTGGTCTGACATTTATTTGAGTTCGTTCTTTAGTGATGTATGACGTGGGCCTCGCTAAGGGCCCGGTCATTCAGGAGTTCATATCTGTTCATGTTCGTCGAGACGGAGTGATGCGGGGATGTTGCCGCCGCCACCGCCTGACGCACCGAGATGGGTGTGACGGCCCGTGCGTGAGAAGTAGGAGCTGCAACTTTTTTGACAATAGCCGACACTAGTGGATGGAGGATTTTGCATGATCGACATAGTGGATCGAGTTGTCTCTTTTTGGGTTATGGCCAAGTGTAGTTAAAAGTCTTGGCCTTTCTTTTGTTGTACCAACCCGAGAAAATCCATCATGAAAATATGTAAATAAAAGTGTCTTGGCTTTATCTTTTCTTATGGTGTTTAGCGGTGTGCAATTATATCATGATTGTTGGGAGGGAGAATTAGTAGGACTTGATTATGCTTCCGCAAATAAGATGCGCTGGGACCGTTATAAAAAAAAATGCCTAGGAACTAAGTTTCTTCTTTGGCATCTGTGGTGACCTTAGGCGCTTCGGGGTGCCACACCAAGGAAGGCCCAAAAGATGCTGAAAACGGCCTATCAAGATCATAGCTTGAGCTGGCTTTCGATTCTAAGGCGGTTGAACCAAAGGGTTGCCAGGGGACAAGCGAGCTAGCTAGGGTGGCGGGCGGCTCGGGGATGGGTGGAGGCAACAACACGGAGCCAGGCAGACTAGTGACTAGCTTAGGCGGGTAGCAAGGTTGGTCGACGGTTGCTAGGCACAGGTGGACATGCGGGTAGCAACGACGGGGACTGGTGAGACTAGAAACAGGTAGGCAGCTCAAAGACGGGTGGCGTGATGGCTGGTAGTGGCTAGTTGGTTCTAGCTTGGCTTACAGCTTCAACAATGGAGGAAAATAAAGGTTTGAGGAAGAAGCAAGAAGAAGAAGAAGTTGTTTCGGTCAGGGGGGTTGTCGCACAAGAGGGAGGAGAGCATGAAGAATGGAGAGAGAAGGGGGACAAAAGGGAGAGAAGGTCAAGGTTTAAGCCAATCCCATGGCTTTCAAATATCAAGGTGATGATTAACAAGCCCCCAAAGTCCAAGTATCATCCGCAAGCAATTTTCCCTCCCAAAACTTCACCAACAAGCCAAATTGAAGGCCAAAAAGCCTCTCTTCAGCAACCCTACGAATTTGCTGATTTTCTTCTTAAATTTCCCACCAAACAACTTTAATTTGATGGCCAAAATTGCTGAGGAGGTTTCCCATACCATACCAATTCCCACAATTTCCTTCACAACTAACCCACTTTGGTAGCCAAAATGTCCCTCAATTTTGCACATCCGAATTTCCACCATTTTAATTTGTCGATTTTGATTTTTCCGCCAAAATTCCGAGCTCGATGAAAATTTCTCAAGAGATGAGATGAGATCCAAAAAAAAAAAAAAAAAAAATCGTGACACGCTCGAACTTTCGATTCCCAAAACCAAGTTCAATTTCGTGGTTAAAATCAACCGAACGCAATTTTAGCGTGACCAAACCTACCGGGTAACTTTCTAGGATTTTATCGCGTTCGACCCATGGTCAATAATTTTCAATCCACGTTTGTGCATCTTTGACTCGTCGTCGACTCTCGATTGTCGTAAAAATTTCAAGATTTCAATTACAGGTACTAAGTACTGAATCGACAGAAAAATCGGTTTAGTGCCGTTCGACACGAATTTTGCAATCAGGTGGAATCACCTAAAATTTAATTATATGCTTCTATCAAATTGACCTATCTTCGATCACTAATCGATTATAACGGTGTCATAATGACCCTTGCCAATTATCACGGTTGAGCAGTCAACTTCTGATCGAATTCTCGAGTCTATTGCGTTTATATCCCTTAATGGCTTCACTTGATAGATTAATTATCTTGTGAGTGATCAGCTCAGAGTAAAAGGACCATAGACATGTCGATGAAAAGCCCAGTTTATTTAATCGAAACAGGGTCAAAATTTCAGGATATTATAGGCATTTGAAAGAAGAATAGAAGACCTAATATAAATATGAAGAGCACGTCAAATAAGCCAAGATGATCAATGACAATGGCGTTCATAATTGAAGCCTCTTGCACGAAGCAGGCAAGTCATCCATGGCCAACCAACCAGACTCATCATGTCACGTAAGGCCTCTCTTCCTCAAAAAAAAAAAAAAAGAAACATTCCAATGCCTCTCAGAGTGTGATGTGATGAAGAAAAAGAACAGACAAATTTGTATCTTCAAGGAGTAGTTGCCTTCAGAAGGAAGAAGAAGCCTGACATGAAAGATTAGAGACTTTCTGACAAGCCAAGGAGATTGCCTGATACCGGGACAAACTACTCGAACATTTAGTTCAGCTCGAATAGAGCAAGTTCGGAGCAGGCAAATCATCCTTGGCTACCAAATGAGACTCTTATCTCCATGTGCGCCTCTCTTCTTCTTCTTCTCCTACTCAAGTCCAATACTTCAATTTTTTGTTTGCATTTGCATCTCTATTTATAGGGAATGGAAGAGAATAAGATATCAGATCAAAGCCAACTCAGACTTTATTAGTGGGGGATTTCGAATGTCAATAATTGTAGGAACTCCTTTAGTCAATTTGCCTCACACAAATCTTCTCTTTTAAATTTGTCCCTTTTTTTTTTTGGGGGGTAAAATCATGTAACAATAGTTAACACCCTCATATGTATATTTAAGCTCCCCATACTAAAAAAATCATCATTTTATATGCGGAGGCGGTGAGTAATTATACTGAACTGTGGAAAAGAGCCTGTTGAAAATTTAGGAGAAGATATCAATGTGTGGCTTCCAATCAGGTATTCATCACCAATTTATTACATTTTGCTTGCGGCAACTTGGGTTGAAATCAATATTGCTGGGCTTTAGTTTCATTTCAGTGATAAGTACGCCTCCGGCAATTCTGGAGTGCATTGCATTTCATGGACCAAAACCCTGCTTGGCAATGAACTATATCAGATTAATTTTTGCCATATTATCCTGAATAAGAGGATTAAATGAGGTCCTTTATGATGCAGGGTTTGAATAAGATGATTAAATGAATACCTTAATTTCTCAGCAAGAACCGCATGAATGTAACTACGCTAGATATGGGCGGATGAAAAATAAAATTGACATTTCCCAGAAAAAGGCTACTACTTTGGTCCGAAAAGCGAAGCTAGCCATGCAGCTTTTAGCTTGAATTCAGAGATAATTTGATTTCCTATACCCACAACTCTTATCCTCAGGACTGGATTTATGGGTATCTGTTCCTGACCTTCACCATTCCTCCACATGGAATGTTTCTGACTTTTCTCCATCAAAAGCAGCACAATATATAATACAAAAGGTTCCTGTTTCAAAATTGGATTCTTGATTAGAGTTAGATTCTATTTTTAAGCTATCTTCTGTTAGCGAGAGAATTCCAGGCCCACGGTCTCTCATTCCGCTTATTCTTCAAATTCTTTCTTTCCTTTGTTGGTATACCTACGTGATCCAAATGCAATGGAGACAACAACTAGTAAAAGATGCCCTCCAGGGCAAAGGTCAATGACTCTGCCACTAAGAAGGGTTCTTATTTCTGTGTGCTGATAGACTTTGTTCACTTGGGTTACATCTTGCACTTTTCAATGGGGACCAGTTGAAATACGTGTCATGGACCAATAATATCATCATCAATCGATAAGAATACTACCAAAAGAAGACGAACGCATTGCTTTCTACAGTTGTAGCTCTCATTCCCTTCTAAAATTTTCATTTCTGGAAAGCACAGAGATATTTTCACGTGTAGCTACACAAGTGCAGCTGAACTTTTAACGGAAGTGTTTGAATTGATGTTTGCAAGAGAAATGCTTAAAGTAGGAGTTCAGGGTTGTGATTTGAGGGCGTGCATCAACGCAGAATTAGACTTCATTTCTCTAATTGATAGCACTTGCGCAGAAATAATTGTCAAAGCAACAAGACTTTAGTTCTGTTAAAAAGAGGCGTGCATGCTTAGAGAAAAGAGAACTCGTGTCTGTGGCCGAGAAAAGGGCAATCGTGAATCATTTTACGATAAGCTTTTATCCTGTCAACCACCCTGTGAAAAAGTAGTTTCCATGTCCGTTCTGTGAACGGCACAGCACGATCTATATGTCTATGATTGATTAGATCAATTATCCATTCGCAGATGAATTACACATGGACCCATGACGATTTACTAGCAACGTTTCTGGAAGCAAATTTTCAGTGAATTTTGGACAATATAAACCATCTTTGAATTGCAAGTGCGATAACTGAAGCGGTTAATTATCTGGTGTAAGTATACAAGAGATAATACTTACCCGTTCAGAAGAATGATCACATATAGGACAATAGACCTAATGTTCCCTCCATCTCAAAGTGAGAAAATATGTATACATCTCTAAAGAAGGCTATCCCGATCATAAGTGCGATCCCCGGTGGAAGACAAAAAAAGATCAGCAGAAGAAACCAAGAGTCAAATATCCCTCTTCCCCGCATACGACATTACACAGAAAACCTGGGACTGCATCGAAACACTTTGAAGTCACTCAAGGGGACGAGACGAGAGCTAGTTGGCCGGTGGGATGTTAAGAGCCAAGTAGCAGAAGAAGGCCAATTACGGGAACACAACGGAAACCGACACTAGGTTGCAGAACTTGGCCACTCTGTTGCGAAGGCAAATACAACCCATCCTCTCCTCCCCCGTACCGACCAGCATACCCGACAGCTGTCCCCGCCACACATCCACATATCATCGGCGCCATCAACTGCCCGCATCTTCCGAATGAATTCACCAATTGTAGCCGAAAGTTAAGTTGAAGAAGCCATTCTCGAGTAACGGTCCATTTACTATTTCACTAAAGTCCTCTTAAGTTAAGAATGAGCTTTCCAATATTTATTTGACCAATGCCACACAGCAAGTTCGTTTATTACTGGTAGAGGTGGCAAATGGGTGGGTCGGATCGGGTATGGGTCAGGTCAAAAATGGGTCAACCCATATTTGACTCATTTAACCCGTTCTGACCTATATTCTTATAGTGTAAATCATATAACCCATATCTAACCCGACCCATATTATCGAAACACATTTATATTTAACTTGATTTATTTACTTAAATAAAAATTCACACCAAATTTAAAAAGTAAATAAAATAAAAAATGTGAAAAACCTATAAATTAAAATACTTTTGAAGAACTCTTAATAAGAAAGAGTTTGATGAGCTAATAATTGACTTGAAAATAATATTTTTTTAAAACAAATCTTCTTGAATGCAAGAATGCATAGCTTCTTAATTGTAATTGTTTTTAATTTTGGTTGATTCATTGATTTTAGTTCACCAAGTTAAAAATTACATTATGATGTTTTGAATTTCTATTTATCAATCTAAACAACATCGAGCTTCGTCTAAAAGTACTTCTCCAGTATGGATATCTATCTACCAAATATCATTAAAAAAAATCGACTTTTTTATTTTTTTTATTTTTTTAAAATTATTATTATTATTATTTATTTTCTTTTCTTTTTTTTTTTTCTTTTTCTTTCTTTTCCTCCTCCTTCTTCTCCATTGTTACTCCATCGATGGTGACCGGCCAAGTCGCAGTTCGGCGAGATCAAGGCTTCGCCCGTCCGGGCGAGCCCTAGCTGCCGAGCTTTGTTGCAATCGGTGAGCTCGAGGCTCAGCCGATCCAGGTGAGCCCGAGCTCCGTCATAGCCGATGAGCTTGCGGCTTGCCAGATCCAAGCGACCCCGAGCTCGACCATGGCTAGCGAGCTCGCGACTTGCTCGATCCAAGCGACCCTGAGCTCCGTCACGGCCGGCAAGCTTGCAGCTCGCTTGATCCAAGCGAGCCCGAGCTCCGTCATGGCCGGCGAGCTCGCAACTTGCCAAATCCAAGCGAGCCTGAGCTCACCCATGGCCGGCGAGCTCACAGCTTGCTTGATCCAAGCGACCCCAAGCTCCATCACGATTGGCAAGCTCGCGGCTCGCTTGATCTAGGCGAGCCCGAGCTCCGTTGCGACTGGCGAGCTCGTGGCTCACTAGATCCAAGTGAGCCCGAGTTCGTAGCTAACTCGAGCTCCGTCGAGCCAAGCTACGACAGCGAGTGGCGGAGGCAAGTGGCTAAGGTGGGTCAAAAAATGGGTCACTGATGAAACGCAGCTATCTGTTTGTTGTTGAGGAAGTCCTATGTTTTTAGGTTTTGAAAGTGGGTCAAAAATGGGTCAGAACGTGTGACCCGTTTTTGACCCATATAGAATTGAACTTAAAACACTTTGACCCATTTTAGCTAGGCCATTACATCTTCATGACCCATATATGACCCATTAGTGAAAAATATGGGTCTAAAAATGGATTCATGACTCATTTTGCCACCTCTAATTACTGGTTCACCTCTAATATTCTTCTAATATTCTTCTTTGAGATTTATGCGCAGTAGACAATTTCTTTCCTCAGTGATCTTAAGGAGTAGTAAGGAATACGAGGGAGTAAATTTTTATGTTAGTGTTACTATTAGAAGTATCTACAATCTCTCTTTTGGTATATAAATAAAATAATGACAGTAATGATCCTAGAACTTTGGCTCAATTGGCAATTTGGGTCTTGAACTTTTAATTTATTCAATGCGGTTCCTAAAGGTTGGCCTAATATATAATGTGATCCTTAAATTATTAATTTTTTCGATGTGGTCCCTAGAATTTGGTATATGTTCTGGGACCACATCAAACAAATTGAAAGTTCGGGGACTACATTGCATATTGAATTAAAGTTCAAGCATCACATTGAATAAATTAAAAGTTAAAGGACCACATCTCATATTGAGCCAAAGTTTAGGAACCATTCATGTCATTTCCCTATATAAATCTTATACTGTGTTAGGTGCATTAAGAGTAAATAATTCTAGAATGGGTTAATTTTAAAATGACGTTATTGATGACCACTACTTTAGGAGTTAGTAAGAACATAAAAATAGTTATAAGATTTTATTTTATTTTTTTAAGATTGCATAAGAGTTGATTTACACAAATTTTAGAGCAGATGATATCATATATGTTAGACTATGTAATTAATGGATGCTTATGAATATTTGAGGAATTGGACTTATGCTTTAGTAGATGTTACGATTTCAAATTTGTGGATATCTAGAAATTAGGTTTGAAGTGTCGAAAAACAAGAAATAACTTAATAATGTTGGAGAAAAACTGTTCAGAGATTATTATCTTAATTAATAATAATTTGGTGATACTAGAGCATTTAAGAATTGATTGTTAGAGTAAACAAAACATAGATATCTTGAATGGTTGATTGCTATAGTAATGTCGTTTAACTTGAGCCTAAAAAAGAAATTTTCTTAATTTGAGTAGCTTCCTAGTTTGACTAGTTTCCTGAAAAGGCACTTCTTGTTTTAAAATTAATTCTTGTCTATAAATAGCAAGTGTCTTCTTCTTGAATAGTATATAAGAGACGGTTTCTTTGTAGATTAGATTTTGAAGCAATCTGATAGGACAGCCAATAATCTTTTTGGTAAAATTTCTTAATTCCTTTGTGAGACTAATAGATTATTTTGTAAAGAATTGCGAAGGTTAAACATTATTTAAGTTATTGGGTATAACTGGGAGCTAAGAAATATAGAAAGTATTTGAGTGACTTGAGTGTGGTTGTAATCTCTGTTATGTCGCTTGATCTTTATTGGAATGTTACGCTACTCTCCCCATGAATGTAGGCCACATCAACTAAACCACATAAATCTAATATTCGTTTTTTTACTGTCAATTTTATGGTTCGATCACTTGTTTTTTGCAACATTTGATATCAAAACCAGGCTTTGAGTAAGTTGAAGTGAATCATTGGCGACATAAGAAGGTAAAGTATAATCAATAGATTTGATTAGAAAGATTTTGGTGTAAGATAAAGACTTATGATTATCTTTATTAGAGAAATCTGCACTTATTCCTTGGTAGGAAGAAGTCAGAGTCAATGAAGAAAGTTGATTAGGAATTGCTGGACAGACAAGCATTGGAGGTTGTTCGGCTAATGTTTGCTTGTAATGTCGTGTTAACATTGTGAAAGAAAAGAACTTTATGGGGCCTTATCAAACATATACGAGGAGCCTTATACAATCAACAAGGTCACTTGATGTGATATCTATTTCACTTAAAGGATGGACAAAGGTTCATCAATTGTTAAACACATCAATGAATTTCAATGTAGCCATTAGTCAATTGAGTTCAATTAAGATTGACTTTGAAGATGAGATATATGCCTTAATTTTATTGTCCTTATTGCCTAGTAGTTAGAATACTATCATTACTACTATTGGTAAATCCTCCAGATCAAAAACTTGACGTTTGATGAGATCCGCAATTTGATTTTGAGTATGAACATCCATGAGAGAGAATTTAGTGAACCTATGCTTCCGACTTAATTAGGGGAGGGAAGAGGAAAACATAGTAGGGGTGTCAGGAACTGAACTGAAAACCGAACCAAACCGAACCAAAAAATTCAATTTTTTTGGTTCAGTTCGATTCGGTTTTCAATTCGGTTCTCATTAAAAATCGATATTTTTTATTGGTTCAGTTTTTATCAGTTAACCGAACCGAACTGAACCACAAACCGATAAAATCTGTCCTCCTCTCCTTCGTGACTTTCAATTCGTCGATCTCCTCCAGCTTCCAGAAGCATGATTTCCTCCTATTCTGTATCGACAAACTGAGAGTGATCTCTCCCTTGATCGAGGGACACAATTTGCCGGCGCTCAAAGCGATCTTTGCCGGCCCCAGACTAAGCCCTCTCCGATTCAATTTCGGCTTCACGCTTGACAGCGGAGTCTCCTCAATCCTCTTCGTGGCATCCGGATCTCTTCCGATCCCCACCACTTGCTTCGGCTCCTTGAACTTGGCCGAGACGACTCTCCCGCGGGGCTTCTTCTCATCCCTAGCTTTGGCCTTCTCGAGGCGAAGCGCCTCGAGCCTCGACGTCATGCGCGTGATCTCCTTCTCTACCTCCTCAATCTCCGCATCTATAGTCCTGCCATTGCCATCTCGATCTATGGCTTTGGTCAACAGGGGCTCCAGCACGCCCTGCTTCCATTGGATCTTGGAAGGAACGGAGGATTTGAGGGAAATCTGGGAACTGGTGCACTCGGGGCTCCGGTTTTCCTTGCTGTAGTCGTCGGACTCGAGCAAGTCGGAGAGCTTCACGAAGACGAGGTTGACGGACGACCAAGACACCTGGATGGCAGCGGCAGTGGCGGCGGAGTCTTCGGACTCGCCGTTGTCGAAGGCGGCGTTGTTCCACATCTAAAGCTCCGATGCGTCAAAAGCATCTAGGTACCCAAGAACACTCATCTTTCGGATCCCAGCAGGGCAAAAAAAAAAAGAAATCTGGAGATTCCTGCTTCTCTGGGGTGGTGATGATTCTTGAAAAAAAAAAAAAAAAATCGAAAACCGAAAAACCGAAAAACCGAACCGAACCGAACCGAAATTCATATTTAGTTTGGTTTGGAAGATTTTTCTAACAGTTTGGTTCGGTTCGGTTTTTCAAAAAAACCGAACCGAACCGAACCATTGACACCCCTAAAACATAGTACTTATGTTAGCAAAAGTCCTCTCAATCTAAACAAATATAGTACCGTAGGACTTGTGGTGTTGTTTGAGAGTTCTAGCAAGAGAGCTTATTTTAGAAGGAAATGCCTAAAGTTGAAAAACGGAAAGTTTAAGTGAACCAGTACTGAGTCATATAATAATATTGCTACAATCGCTAATGGTGTCATAAAAAGCAATGATTATGTCTTGTTTGTCACTATGGATTCATCGTTTAACATATGGATTATAATTATAATCTCTATTGTCATTTAATCTATAGATAAGTTTTATATTGCTCTTCATATTATCGCAAGCCACAATGATCGAATCATGTAAATTTAACTTTCGATTTATTTTCTTGTTCAGCTGATTTTATTGTTTAATCGTTTGTTTTCTGCAACGTCATCTTGTAGGCCGCGACAAATTATTGTGATTGAACCATTGTGAATTTCTTGTTGGACTGCGCTCTCTGCAAATGTAGGCCACATTGACAAATGACATAAATTTGGCATCAATTTATTTTCTTGTTTTGTCGATTTTATTATTCAACCGATTGTTTTCTATGACGCCGTCTTCTAGGCTACGACAAATTATTGTGATTGAACCATTGTGAATTTGTTCTACTCTCGAGGTCAGCCTTGAGTCCTAATTCATGGAGTCATATGCCAAATGCAAGCGTCTAAAATAAAAAAGAAAAAAAGAAATTAGGTGTTGTGTTGTGTTGAACAAAAAGTGCAAATCCGTGAACCGTGGGAAGTCATGGCCCAAGTTTGCAAACTTCGAGGCCAGGCCTCTGGGCCCAGCTCTCTCGGGTTTGCTCGCCGATGTTGCGAATCGAGCGTCGATGTCCCACGCGTCGGGATCCAAGAGTCGAGGTCTAGAGTCTAAAATTTAAGTGCCAAGATCCTAGGTTGAGTTCATAAATCTAGGTCCAAGTGTTTGGGCCACAGGTCCCAAGATTTTTTAGGTGCCGGGATTGAGGTTTGCCGACTACTTTTCTTGGGGTCTCAAATCATACGTTTGGAATGATATTCAGTCACCTGGATTGTTTGTCCCAGTATCTACCTTATTCACATAAAAAAATGAGAGGTAAAGAGTTTGATTTCTCACTTTCTCCAAAGAGTTGGGATCGAGGACCTTTAGTTTCATTAATGGGAATTGACTCTCACATTTTGTAAAGAAGCATATAAAAAATCTAAATGTAAGTTGAGAGTTAGAATATGATTAATTAAAAAAAATATTCGCTTTTTGGAGCACTTCTTAACAATTATACTTTTTAATTACTCGATACGGAAAAAATAAAAATGTCAAGATATTGATGTAAAGATTTCCAAGCAACTTTCTCGTCATATATGAAAGCTTGAAATGAACTTTTTCCTGAAATAGTTCAGAAAAAAAATTTCCAAAAGTTCACTAAATGGCGTTACACAGAATTCACTGTTTAATGAGCCTTGGAGTAGCCTGAAAATTGGGAAAATTGTCCAAAATTTGTAAATTTATTATACAATGGCTAAGTCAATCCTGAACATTTTAATTTTACTAATTTAATGATAAACCTTTAATAATTTGTGATTGAAAATTGATTTTCGTGGTTTTGGCGGTCAATGACTTTATTAGCGAGTTATCTATTTTCTTTAAGTTATTGACTGCTTTGTTCATTGATGATAACAAACTTTGCTCTCATCAACGAAACTTGTCATTTATTGATAATCGAAAAGTTAATCATATTTTTAGTGTCAACGCATGCCCTTAAAGCAAATTTAGCATCTATTCCACGCGTGGACATGGCAAGATTGTCATTACCCAAATGTTTTTCTTTTAGAGTTTCAAATTCACTCCCCACGAAAGTTATCAACCAATGTCTCATAGAAAATTTCATGTTTACACTAGCAGCATATCCTATTCATGTGGATTTTACCAATCACATATACGATCAATCAGGCATGGATCACTAGTATGATCCGGTGAACTATGACAATGAATTCAAGCGCCATTTCATCGAGAGAGTAGAGCAATGAGATTAGGATCAATGAAGATACAAATTCTTGAGCACACACATACACTCACAAGCATTTTGCAACTTTTTTCTTTTTACTAATTTTCAAATAAATATACCAAAAGCATACACCTCACAATTCACCTAACGATCACTTACGTACCACATATACGTACGAGTTTTGCCTTCAGTGGAGATCATTTTGCACTTTTACATTAATTATCATTCAGTCCCTATTTACAAATATGTCATTTTCTTTTCAAAATGTCCATCTCAAAATGGTTTTGATAATCAAACCGGCACAATTGGAATGTTCCTTTCCATAGCAAAATTGCAAAAATCAATTTTCATTTTCCTTTCCCTTTCAGCTTTCTATGTTAATATAAGCCGCCATTCGCAACTTTCACAGACCTTATGCTGATTTCCAGTGCACTTGTGGCCCAAGGAAGGTAGGCACTTTCAAAGAAGAATAGAAGACCTAACATAAATGTGAAGAGCACGTCAAATAAGCCAAGATGATCAATGACAATGGTGTTCATAATTCAAGCCTCTTGCACGAAGCAGGCAAGTCATCCTTGGCCAACCAACAAGACTCATCATGTCATGTAACTCTTCCTCAAAAAAAAAAAAAAAAAAAAAAACATTCCGATGCCTCTCGGAGTGTGATGTGATGAAGAAAAAGAATAGACAAAGTTGTATCTTCAAGGAGTAGTTGCCTTCAGAAGGAAGAAGAAGCCTGACATGAAAGATTAGAGACTTTCTGACTAGCCAAGGAGACTGCCTGATACCGGGACGAACTACTCGAACACTTAGTTCAGCTCGAATAGAGCAAGTTCGGAGCAGGCAAATCATCCTTGGCTACCAAATGAGACTCTTATCTCCATGTGAGCCTCTCTTCTTCTTCTCCTACTCAAGTCCAATGCTCCAACTTTTTGTTTGCATTTGCATCTCTATTTATAGGGAATGGAAGAGAATATGAGATCAGATCAAAGCCAATTCAGACTTTATTAGTGGGGTATTTCGAATGTCAATAATTGTAGGAACTCCTTTAGTCAATTTGCCTCACACAAATCTTCTCTTTTAAATTTGCCCCCCTTTTTTTTTTTTTGGTAAAATCATGTAACAATAGTTATCACTCTCATATGTATAATTAAGCTCCCCATACTAAAAAATCATCATTTTATATGCGGAGGGCTTATAGGTGAGTAATATATACTGAACGCGGAAAAGAGCCTGTCGAAAATTTTGGAGAAGATATCAATGTATGGCTCTTAATCAGGTATTTAACAGCAATTTATTACATTTTGCTTGCGGCAACTTGGGTTGAAGTCAACTTTGCTGCGCTTTAGTTTCATTTCAGTGATAAGTACGCCTCCGGCAATTCTGGAGTGCATTGCATTTCATGGACCAAAACCCTGCTTGGCAATGAACTATATCAGATTAATTTTTGCCATATTATCCTGAGTAAGAGCATTAAATGAGGTCCTTTATGATGCAGGGTTTGAATAAGATGATTAAATGAAGACCTTCATTTCTTAGCAAGAACCGCATGAATGTAACTACGCTAGATAAGGGCGGAAGAAATATAAAATTGACATTTTCCAGAACAAGGCTACTACTTTGGTCCAAAAAGCAAAGCTAGCCATGCAGCTTTTAGCTTGAATTCAGAGATAATTTGATTCTCTATACCCACAACTCTTATCCTCAGGACTGGATTTATGGGTATCTGTTCCTGACCTTCACCATTCCTCCACATGGAATGTTTCTGACCTTTCTCCATCAAAAGCAGCACAATATCTAATACAAAAGGTTCTTATTTCAAAATTGGATTCTTGATTAGAGTTAGATTCTATTTTAAGCTATCTTCTGTTAGCGAGAGAATTCCAGGCGCACGGTTTCTCATTCCGCTTATCCTTCAAATTCTTTCTTTCCTTTTTTGGTGTACCTACGTGATCCAAATGCAATGGAGACAACAACTAGTAAAAGATGCCCTCCAGGGCAAAAGTCAATGACTCTGCCACTAAGAAGGGTTCTTATTTCTGTGTGCTGATAGACTTTGTTCACTTGGGTTACATCTTGCACTTTTCAATGGGGACCAGTTGAATTACGTGTCATGGACCAATAATATCATCATCAATCGATAAGAATACCACCAAAAGAAGACCAACGCATTGCTTTCTACAGTTGTAGCTCTCATTCCCTTCCAAAATTTTCATTTCTGGAAAGCACAGAGATATTTTCACGTGTAGCTACACAAGTGCAGCTGAACTTTTAACGGAAGTGTTTGAATTGATGTTTGCAAGAGATGTGTTAAATAGCTTCTAAATGGAAAGGGAAAGAGAAATGCTTAAAGTAGGAGTTCAGGGTTGTGATTTGAGGGCGTGCATCAACGCTGAATTAGACTTCATTTCTCTAATTGATAGCACTTGCGCAGAAATAATTGTCAAAGCATTCCGTTATGGTAGCTGCAAAAGAGGTGTGTATGCTTAGAGAAAAGAGAACCTGTGAGGGTAATTGGGAATCATTTTACGATAAGCTTTTATCCTGTTGACCACCCGGTAAAAAAATAGTTTCCATGTATGTTCTGTTAATAGCATTGTACGATCTATATGCCTAAGATTAACTAGATCAATTATCCATTGCAGATGAATTACACATGAACACATGACGATTTGCTAGCAACGTTTCTGGAAGCAATTTTTCAGTGAATTTTGGACAATATAAACCTTCTTTGTATTGCAAGTGCAATAATTGAGCCAGTTAATTATCTGGTGTGAGTATACAAGAAACAATACTTACCCGTTCAGAAGAATGATCACGTATAGGACAATAGCCTTAATGTTCCATCCATCTCAAAGTGAGAAAATATGTATACAACTCTAAAGAAGGCATACTAAGTGCGATCCCTGGTGGAAGACGAGAAAAGATCAGCAGAAGAAACCAAGAGTCAATATCTCTTCCATGCATACGACAGGACACAGAAAACCTGGGACTGCATCGAAACTCTATGAAGTCACTCAAGTGGACGAGACGAGAGCTTGTTGGTGGGTGAGATAGTAAGAGCAAGTAGCAGAAGAATGCCAAATGCAGGAACACAATGGAAACCAACACTAGGTTGCAGAACTTGGTCACTCTGTTGCGAAGGAAAATCCAGCCCATCCTCTCCTCCCCTGTACCTGTTAGCTAGGTTCACTTCTATGTGGAGGAAGCCCATTGAGTTACAAGCCCAAAAAGGGCTTGAGCCCATATGGTAAGTTATATGGAGAAATAAGGTTTCTCACTATCTTATATAAAGTGGTAGCTACAAAAGGAAATAGTAACAAAAGAAAAAGAGAAAGCAGAAAATCTGAGATTTTTGGCAATATCTAATTTACATCAAGCTGGCATCAGAGATCAATTCATGGTCCAATTGAGCTGAAATTTTGTCAGCATGTTCGTGGCACAATTTTCTCGAATCTGAATAGTTTGATTTTCATTTGAAGCTCCCTACATCAGGTTTTTCATGGATTGATCAAAACCTACATTTTTGGTCAGATTTATCCTTGATCTCTTGTGAAATTTATGTGTATTGCCAAGAATTATATTCTTGAGGTCTTTGCCACTATGTACCTCTAGTATTTGCTAGAAAAGAATATTATTCACCAAATTTTGTTGATAGTGAAGAATTTCATATGGACTCCGATCCCATGGTTTTTTTATCTCCTCACATAGAGAAGATTTTCCACGTAAAAAAATCGTCTTGTGTTCGCATGCTTGGTATTTATTTTGCTCTACTATATCAATTCCTATTAGGTTTACACAAGAGGGGAATTATTTTATTCCACTGCGTTGATTCGATATTGTTCGAATTGTTACTATTCTCTCATCAAAGTGGTATCAGAGCATCTGGTTATTGCTTGATTTTTTTGTCTTGTGTTAAACGTTGGAAACGAATATGAGTAGAACGGTTACACTGAATGATTCAAATTATCATATTTGGAAAGGGAAGATGGAAGATCTTTTATATGTGAAAATTTTTTATTTGCCCGTATTTGCCGAGGAAAATCCAGAGAATAAAACTAATGCTAAATAGTCTATATTTCATCATCAAGTGTGTGGTTATATTAGGCAATGGGTGGATGATAATATTTTGAACCATATTATTGAGGAAACACATGCACGCAGTTATGGGATAAGCTCGAACGGTTATATCCTCGAAAGACTGGGAATAATAAGTTATTTTTTATAAAAATAGATGATGGCTCTGAGATATCAAGATATTAATCGTTTAACTGATCATTTAAATTATTTTCAAGGAATTATAAATCAGTTGGCTGCAATGGAAATCAAGTTTGATGATGAGATACAAGCACTATGGTTGCTTGGTACTTTGCTAGACTCCTGGGAGACGTTCCGAACATCTTTGTCTAATTCTGCCTCAGATGGTACAATTACCATGGATTTGGCCAAAAGTAGTATTTTGAATGAAGAGATGAGAAGGAAGACACAAGGATTGTCCTTTTCACATTATGATGCCTTGGTTGTTGGGAAAATGGAAATAAGTGAGTCTCGAGATCTGAGAAATAGAGTGGTAAGTATAATAAATTTACTAATGTTAAGTATCATTATTGTCATCAAAATGGACATATTCAGAGGTTTTGTCGCTAATTAAAAAGGGAGAAACAAAAGGAGAAAGGTAAAGAGAAGAAAAGTGATAATGACAGTGATGACAATCAAGTTGCCGCACTTAAAGAAGACTTTCTCACTATTTTTTATGGTGATGTGGTGGATTTTGTATCTCATGAAACCAATTGGGTAATTGATAGTGGTGCATCCGTTCATGCTACATCTCGTAGGGATTTCTTTACATCATACAAGTCGAGTGACTTCGAATCTGTGAAGATGGGAAATAATGGACTAGTTCAAGCTGTAGGCATTGGTGATGTGTGCCTAGAAACCAGCAATGGCACAAGATTAATATTGAATAATGTTAAACATATATCTGATATCCGTTTGAATTTGATTTCTACAGGCAAGTTGGATAATAAGGGGTATTGCAACACCTTCAGTAATGGTCAATGAAAGCTCACCAAAGGTTCTCTTGTTGTGGCTAGAGGTGAAAAATATTCTTCATTATACATTATGCAAGCAAAGTTGTCCACAGACAAAATTAATGCAGTAGATAGCGAAGATGCAGCTAAATTATGGCATAAGAAGCTCAGTCACATCAGTGAGAAGGGTTTGTCAATATTGGCCAAAAAGAAGCTCCTTTCAAGATTAAAAAGTGCAACACTAAAGAAGTGTGCTCACTGTTTAGCAGGAAAACGGAACAGAGTTGCATTTAAAAGCTCTCTTCCTTCAAGAAAGTCAGGTATATTGGATTTAGTGCATTCTGATATTTGCGGTCCTATGAAAACAAAATCACTTTGTGGCTCTCTTTATTTTGTTACCTTCATAAATGATTTTTCAAGGAAAATTTGGATTCATATCTTGAAAACTAAACATCAAGTGTTAGATGCTTTTAAGCAATTTCAAGTTTCAGTTAAGAGACAAACTAGAAAGAAATTGAAATGCATCAAAACTAATAACAAGGAAGAGTATATTGGACCTTTTGATAAATATTGTAGACAACAAGGTATTCGACATCAAAAGACACCTCCCAAGACGCCTCAGTTAAATAGCTTAGCTGAGAGAATGAACAGAACACTGGTTAAAATGGTAAGATGCTTACTTTCACAGTCAAAGCTACCTGGATCCTTTTGGAGTAAGGCTTTAAGTACAGTTGTGCATGTATTAAATCTTACTTCATGCGTTCCTTTAGAGTTTGATGTTCCTAATAGAGTTTGGACATGGAAAGATGTTTCTTATGATTATTTGTGTGTCTTTGGATGCAAAACATTTGTGCATATTCCCAAAGATGAGAGGTCTAAACTTGATATGAAAACATGATAGTGCATATTTATTGGTTATGGACAGGATATGCTTGGTTACAAATTTTATGATCCAGTTGAAAAGAAAATTGTAAGAAGTAGAAACGTTTGTGTTTATGAAAGATCAAACAATATAAGATATTGAGAAAACGGAGATGATTTCAGCACCACGGGTTAGTGATAATTTGGTTGATTTGAATCAAGTTCCTCTTACAAATATTCCTACACAGGTTGATAAAGAGCAGCAGAAAGTCAATATTCCAAATAACGCACATGTTCCTAAACATGTTTGTCGCGACCTCTTTTTTTTTTTTTTGGCGCCCCATTCGGGTACGAGCGCCTAAGGAGGCTAATGGCTCGGCTGAAATTAATTATGCCCAGACTCTCCCAAGTCCACCAATTCACAACTTAATGATCCAAATTTTTAACCTGTAAATCAATTTTTAAAATGGAAGTCGCCACTAATCGATTTGGGGTGGGTCGATTGGAAACCCAAGCAAGGTATCAGGAGAAATACTTGCTCTTGCGCAACCAGACAAATTAGGATCGGGGAACTTGATTACACGAGTTAATCACTAATGCCCTTTCAGTACCTAATCTTGTTTAAATCATAAGGCTTTTGGATTTTTGAGGGATTTTTCCATGTATTTTTTATGAAGGAAAAATATTTTTTTGGGCATTTTCTCATTTTTTGGACATAAAAAGCATTTTTGGATTTTTGATCCTTTTCTGAAAATATAAATCCTTTTTGGTTTCTTTCTGACTTTTCTTTGGCTTTTTAGGAAAATATGGGATATTTTTTATTTTTTTATTTTTTGGGAAAATAAAAAAATTTTTTTATTTTTTTTGTAATTAAAATATTATATTTATTATTATAATAATATAAAAACGAACCGGGTCGGGTTCCCGGGTTGGGATCGACCCGATTCGCAACCTGCGAGACCTGGATGGGCCCGCGACGCGGGCCCGGCCCGGGAATTTTTTTTTTAAAAAAAAAAAACCTAAAAGCCCAAACCCACTTTGGCCCTTTTTCATTAAAAGAAACTCAGCCCAAAGACTACCCGGCCCACGCGCACAACCCGGCCCAGGCGGAACCCTACTCGGTTCAAACCCACGCCCAACCCATCCTTTAGCCGCCGACCCGGATTACAAGCCGCGACCCGATTCTAAAAACCCTACTCGGATTCGTGGAGCCCTACCCGGCTGTGACCCGACGCGGGATCGCTGGCTTCTCCATCCGTCTGCGGCGCGGTGGAGGGACTAGGGACGTCACTGGACAGCGGCGCGGCGCCTGACGACAGCGGCAACGTGACGGACGGCGGTGCGGCATTCGACGGCAACGTAGCGGGTCTCCTCGTCAGGGGTTAGGGTTTCGCGAAGAGGGGACGATGGTGACAACGACGATAGGCAGGGGAGGCAACCAGGGTTTTGAGCAACGGCGACAATGTGTCTTAGGGTGGTGGCGGCGGCTACTATTACCTGCTAGCGGCGAGAGTGTGGCACAGCGGCGGTAACAGAAGGTAGCGGCAGTCGGGACGGGGCAGCAACAGCAGGCCCTCAACCTCCAGATCTGGTGCGGCTTGGGTGAATCGATCGCGGCAACGGCATTGGAACATTGGCAGAGCAGCAGCAGCGTCGGCGAAGGCGAGTCTTCAGCTTCCCAGATCTGGTCCTCCGGAACATCTTCTCTCCGGCTTCAACCTTCTATGGCCTCGGCTTCTTCCACTCCAGATCTATCCCCCTCGGGCTCGCTTGCCGCCGGCCTCCCCCGAAGTCTCTCGGAGGGAGGTCGGTTTGAGCTCGCGACCCGATTTTCGCCTTGCTCACTCTTTGAGCTCCATGAAGTCTCTCGGGAACCCCTCTGAGCTTTTGGCTCCTCCTCCTCGATGACGGAAGTGCTCCGCTATTTATAGGCGAGGAGGTCCGGTCGACGGAGCTTCGACCGCCGGTCCCCTTCGCGCGCCAAGCGGCCCTTGACGGCCAAACCGGTGTCCCATCCGACGCTAGCTGCTCCCAGCACGTCCTTATTTGACGCCAGCTGCCCCCTGCTCCACGTGCGCTACTGTTCCTCCATTTTGCTCCGGCGTCGCGCGCGTCCTCTTCTCCGACGCGTGCTGCTTATCCGGTTGGGGAAGAAGACAAGGAGAAGGGGCTGGGCTGAGCCATGCGGCTAGGCCTCGCGGGCCTGTGCAAAGGAAAAGAGCAGAGGGAGGGGCTAGGCTTTGAAGGCCCAGCCCTTGTGGCTATTGGCTTATGTTTTTCTTTTTGTTTTTTCCTGTTTTTATTTGTTTTTGTTATTTGTTATCTAAAGAAGAGAAAATAAAAACTAAATTAATAAACCTAAATAAAATTAAGGTGTCAACAGCTGCCCCTCTTTGAAGGTGAGCTTGCAGAGGTTGCATTCAAAGACAAACTGATGCCTAAATTTTGTCCATATATGCGTAGCAGATTATATTTTATTTGGGACTTATTGTCCTTTGTAAAAAGAGCAATATAACATTACATATACTAAGACAGATAAGAAGATACATGTAGTTACTTACCGGGAGTGAGTGAGATAGGGTGTGAACCCAGAGTTTGGCAAGTATCAAGGCGTCATCTTACCTGGTGATACGAAGAGGTTGCTTTTTCAGGGCTCGAACCATTCTTCGGTCGCCTGTTAAAACAACCAATGATTTGTCTAGGACCCAAACCTTTCTTCGGTTGCCTTGACGGGAAATTGCTCCTCCAGGACCCGAACCATTCTTCGGTCGCCTGTTAGAGCAATCAATGGTTTGTCTCGAACCCGAACCATTCTTCGGTCGCCGTGACGAGAAATTGCTTCTCCAGGACCCGAACCATTCTTCAGTCGCCTGTTAAAGCAATCAATGATTTGTTTAGGACCCGAACCTTTCTTCGGTCGCCTTGATGGGAAATTGCTTCTCCAGGACTCGAACCATTCTTCGGTTGCTGTTGGAGCAATCAGTGGTTTGTCTTAGACCCGAACCATTCTTCGGTCGCCATGACGAGAAATTGCTTCTCCAGGACCCGAACCATTCTTCGGTCGCCTGTTAAAACAATCAATGATTTGTCTAAGACCCAAACCTTTCTTCGGTCACCTTGACAGGAGATGCACCAACCTTTCTCAGGGCATCTCATTTGTGGGTTCCTGATGTGTATCGAGGACACCAGTTGGTACCCGACCTTTCTCGGGAGATGCGCCAACCTTTCTCAGGGCATCTGTTTTGTGGGGGTGTCTGACCTCTGTCAAAGACAACAGCTGGTACCCGACTTTTCTCGGGAGGATGCGCCTGTGACACCCCGAACCCTTCGCAGGTCGTCACCAGCGCCGGTGTTACATCTTTTACCATCTCTATCTCTTGGCTAAATTAAGCCTTGCCAGATTACAGGCATTTTTTTTTTTTAAAGCGGTCCCATGCGCGACTCATAGCGGAAGCAAAATTCACATCGTCATCTATCTCCCTTCTAACCCATGATACAAATACACACCAACAAACAGCACGATTTTATAAATAACGTTGACGCTTTGCTTACATACATACATATAGCGAGATGGGGTTTCCTTCGGGTCGGTACAAAAACCAGAAAGGTTAAGACTCTGCCATGTCCCACCTAAAATCTCAAAAAGGAACTCCGACCCTAACATCATATGAACACAAAACCCTCCCATCACCAGCATCAACTATCTACATCAAAAAGTGATCTAGCTCCTACTCCTCGCGCACAGGTCTCACACCCAACCCGGTGTGTCAGGTGGTGGCGGCGGCAGCATCCCTCACATCGCTCCATCCCGTCGAACGTGCACAGACAGGAACTCTTGTATGACGGGGCCCCAGGCCGCCGATATCATACATAACTAAGCATCGCACTCGGATAAACGTCAATCCGGGCACGGAGGGACAATCTATCTCCGTACACTCCACCTCAACATCGATGGTAGACCGTAAAATACCCCACGCGAAACAGCAGTAACGGCATAGTGCTAATCTGAAATGTTATCCCCAAAAGGGGTGAGTACAACCACTCAGCAAATAGGAAATCCAATAACAACTCAAAGTGCACCATGCATACCATCATACAATGCAGGCATTGCTTACCTTTTTGATGTCAAGCGTATTCATGCATCATCATAGCATATATATCATCATCATGGCATCTCATATATCATTATCATCACATCATCATTAACCATGCATCACCATGCATATCACATCATCATTAGCCATGCATCACCGTGCATATCACATCATATCATCATTAGCCATGCATCACCATGCATATCACATCATCATTAGCCATGCATCACCGTGCATATCACATCATATCATCATTAGCCATGCATCACCATGCATATCACATCATCATTAGCCATGCATCACCATGCATATCACATCATATCATCATTAGCCATGCATCACCATGCATATCACATCATATCATCATTAGCCATGCATCACCATGCATATCACATCATATCATCATTAGCCATGCATCACCATGCATATCACATCATAGATCAATTTCCACTTTTATTTATCAATTGATCCCCACATTATCTTTTCTCAAATCATCAAATTCACCATCATCATCATCCCTTCGGGCAGAAACCTCCGACAGGGATCCCAGCATTCCAGCCATCTCATGGCCACTGGGCTTCCGGCCCCCCACATTCCGGGCATCTCGCATCTCAACTAGCATCACGAGGCATTCCCTTGAGGCGAGAAACCTCCGACGGGGCTTCCGGCCTTTACCCTTCTAGCCGGGGATCTCGCACCCCCAATCCCCGGCATCGCGAGTCACTCCCTTCGGGCGCAGAAACCTCCGACGGGGCTTCCGGCCCCCACATTCCGGGCATCCCGAAACTCCTGTGGAATCTCGGAATTACGCCACGGAGCCACCGAGACAACATCCTCCACCACAACCTCATTCTCATCCACATTTATCTTTTATCTCAATTTAACATGGAAATTTGGCATGGCATCAAACATATCACACTTGCATTTCAATTCACATGTCATGCACATGTCATGGCTTAATTACATAAGCATTTCAATTCACATGTCATGCACATGTCATAGTTTAATCACATAAGTATTTCAACTTAATGCATGTACAAAGACCTCATCACACAAGTGCCACACAAATGAAATTGAATCCATGGCCAAATAAAAATCTATTTTATTTTATTATTTCATTATTTTATTATTATTTTATTATTTTATTATATTTATTTATTTTCATAAATAAATATTTAATATTTATGATTTTCCCAAAATCATAATATTCAATAATCATTTATAGGATCACAATTTTATATAAAATTCGTGGCCAAGTTGTATTTTTCACAATTTCACAATTTCCTCCAAAAACATCCTAAAATTCTCGGATTTAAGCCCACTGCACAGTTTCCGAATAAATTAAATTAAAATAACCATTCGGTCTTCAAAAATTACGAAACCTTACAGGGTGATAGCCAACACATTTTAGTACCTTTTTCATTAAGGACTTTAAGCCAAATTCTTTTTAGATTAATTTCCATAGCCCTACGAAGCTTCTGGAACCACTACCGCGACGTCCAGAACACACTTCTCCGTATTTCTTAGCTTTCACCCATCAAATCTCTTTCGTTCCTTCTGAAATTTAAGTATGTTATGTAACAATGTGTCCTTTACAATTTTCATGAAGGAATCTAGGTCAAATAACCAGATTATGGCCACCATTTTAACCCATGAAGTCTCGGGTGTCTCGGTACACCTCACCAGAATCATCCATCTCCAAGATCTAACAGATTCACCAAGTTATACTTGTTATTTTTGCTTCAAATTTGAGTATGTTGTAGCTTAAGGTGTTTCCTACAACTTTCAAGAAGACAACAAAGTGAGATCTCCAACAGAAATCAACATGCAACCAAGAAATCAACAAAAGTTCAGTGAAGATTTCGCAGATCTGAGGTCTCCGTATAACAAAGCTTTTGACCCCACATATCACCATAGTTTTCCATGAAATTCGAGTATGTCATACTACAAGATGTTAGCTTCAACTTTCATGAAGACACCGAAGCCAAAATCACACTCCAAAGACACATGCAAGCTCGACTAAGATACTGACTACCACAAACCGAACGAAAACAGTCACATAGCTTGAACACATCCAACCCTTACCTCGGTTTTTTGCCCAAATCACGCCTAAAACCGAACATGCAACCAACAAAACAGACATGCAAGAGAAGTTAAGGACCCCACTTGCCTCCAAGATGAACAAACAGCGATGAACGGCGGCGTACGGCGGTCGGACTAGGCGGACGTACGGCGGACGGGCGGCGGCAACTCTCGGCTCCACCTCCTCTCTCTCGGTTCCTCTCTTCCGCTCAAGCTCTCTCTCTCGCACACCTCTCTCTTTGGACGGAAATGAAGCAAGCAACCGGCCATTTCTCTCTCCTAACCCCTTTTATATCCCATCATTTGCAATGATTGATCCATCTAATGACCAACCAATGCATGCTCTTCCTTTGGCCACTTGTAATTTTTGTTTTTGAATTAATTGGGCTTGGGCTTAGGCCCAACCGGCCACTCACTTTGGGCTGGTCGACAGCCACCTATTGGGCCCTAATGGCCGACTAGCTTGGCCCACCAAGCTTTAGGCTAATGGGTCCAAGGCCCATTTCGAAAATAACCCTATTTTCTCTTTTTTTTTTCTTTTTCTTTTGAATTCCTTTTTATAAATATTTCTAACTTCAAATTTCATCTTGGCCAAAACCTTGGGATATTTTAATTATTGAAATTTAAATCATATGGCCAAGCTTTTAAATTTAAATTTCCACAACACAAGCAAAATTCATCAAATTAAAAGACAAATTGGCTAAAGCATAAGCTATAAAATTCTATCACCTAATTAAAGACATTTAACACACCTTAAGGCTTGGCTTTGAATTTCCGGGATGCCACAGCGCCGACCTTTCTCAGGGTACCAATTCTAGAAGATACCTGGACATTCACAAGCATATCAAAGAGTACCTGGATATTCACAAGTACTAACCTGAAGGGTATTTGGGCCTTTGCAGGCGTCAAAATGGGTATTTGGCTGACCATAGGCATTGAAGGGGTACTTGGATGATCACAAGTATGAATTCTTGGGGGATATTTGGACATTCACAAGCATTGAAGAGGTACTTGATAATTGGAATTATCAAGGACATACCTTAGATATTTGTGAAAGTGTCCTACCTCTTGGCAATTGGGAAATATCAAGGGCGTACATGGGATATTCGTGAAAGTCTCTCACCTCCTGGTAATTGGAATATCGAGGACGTACCTTGGATATTCATGAAGGTCTCTCACCTCCTGGTAATTGGGAATATTGAGGACGTGCCTCGCATATTCATGAAGGTCTCTCACCTCCTGGTAAATGGGAATATCGAGGGGGTACCTGAGATATTCGTGAAGGTCTCTCCTGGTAATTGGGAATATTGAGGGCATACCTGAGGTATTCGTGAAGGTCTCTCACCTCCTGGTAATTGGGAATATCGAGGGCGTACCTGAGATATTCGTGAAGGTCTCTCACCTCCTGGTAATTGGGAATATTGAGGACGTGCCCCGCATATTCATGAAGGTCTCTCACCTCCTGGTAAATGGGAATATCGAGGGGGTACCTGAGATATTCGTGAAGGTCTCTCCTGGTAATTGGGAATATTGAGGGCATACCTGAGGTATTCGTGAAGGTCTCTCACCTCCTGGTAATTGGGAATATCGAGGGCGTACCTGAGATATTCGTGAAGGTCTCTCACCTCCTAGTAATTGGGAATATCGAGGGCGTACCTAAGATATTCGTGAAGGTCTCTCACCTCCTGGTAATGGGAATATCGAGGGCGTGCCCTGCATATTCGGGAAAGTCTCTCACCTCCTGGTAAATGGAAATATCGAGGACGTACCTAGGATATTCGTGAAGGTCTCTCACCTCCTGGTAATGGGAATATCGAGGGCGTGCCCCGCATATTCGTGAAGATCTCTCACCTCTTGGTAAATGGGAATATCGAGGACGTACCTGGGATATTCGTGAAGGTCTCTCACCCCTGGTAATTGGGAATATCGAGGACATACCTGAGATATTCGTGAAGGTCTCTCACCTCCTGGTAAATGGGAATATCGAGGACGTACCTGGGATATTCGTGAAGGTGAGACCTTCCTGGTAATTGGGAATATCGATGGCGTACTTGGGATATTCGTGAAGGTCTCTCACCTCTTGGTAGTTGGAATATCGAGGACTTACCTTAGATATTCATGAAGGTCTCTCACCTCCTGGTAATTGGGAATATCGAGGGCGTACCTGGGATATTCATGAAGGTCTCTCACCTCTTGGTAGTTGGAAATATCGAGGGCGTACCCGAGATATTCGTGAAGGTCTCTCACCTCCTAGTAATGGGAATATCGAGGGTGTGCCCCACATATTCATGAAGGTCTCTCACCTCCTGGTAAATGGGAATATCGAGGACGTACCTGGGATATTCGTGAAGGTCTCTCACCTCCTAGTAGTTGGGAATTTGAATGTAGCATAAGGCTTACCTGGATGGCCGCAGGCACGTAGGTGTACAAAGTAGTAGAATACTTGGATGAACACAAATATTTAATGATATGATGAGGGACCACTCGACTGGTCCAAGTGTAAGAAAGCATACCTGGGTAGTTGCAAGGGCATAATGTGGCGGAATACTTGAGTGGCTGCTAGCATTCAGTGGCATAATTTTGAAGACAACTCAGACATGTCGAGTGTCACGGAAATGGGGTATTCGAACGGTGGTCGATACTTAAGGACAAGAGGATACTTGGACAATCACAAGCCTCTAAACTTAAAGACAACATGAATAGGTCGACTGTCAAAGAGGGAGCACTTGAGTAGCGGCAGACACTTGAGAACAGGGGGATGCTTGGACAATCGCAGATATCAATACTTGGGGGACAATTCAAACAAGCTGCGCATTAATAAGAGGGAGTACTTAGACAATGGTGGGTACCCAAAGATTATCAAAAATAAAACTTCGGAAGTAAAGATAGAGATATGCTTTTCTGGCGATATCTTTGATCTCTAAAAGTATGTATGCTATTTGCACAATACACACACATGTACACAATGATTATATATATTGTAAATTCACAAGTTCAAAGGTGATTCATGCATGACAATCTTGTCGGTTTTGTATCATTTGAATTCCATTGGGGAAGATTTTCAAAGACAACCTTCATTTAGAATGTAGATGTCTTGAGCATGCCAGATGAGGGACTTTCAGTCTGAAAGGACTTTTCGCTCACTCTCATGAAAAAGACTATCCTGACCATTGATGCAAGATTCATAAGGACCACACTATCTCATTATCATCATGTCAACAGGGGTCTGAGTATTCTCGCAAGTGGTACAACTTTACCGATGTGAGAGGTCTTTGTTGAATTGTGATGAAGACTTGGTCAATCGGCTCATCAAATGGGACCGTCGAGGTCAAGGCTCATGAACGAAGTGTCGCACGATCATCTCCAAGCTTATCAGTCAAGAATCCTGCGAAAAGAGATAGAGTAATCTTGCTCGTACTTCTTCGAGAGATGCGTATGCACATATGAAATCCTACGTTAATTGAAATGCCCCTAGTCTGAAGAGACTTTTACAATGGGAATGTAACGTAGACTTGGCTCACATGTAAGAGAGTGAGAGTTCGTGACTGTCTCGGCATTTGTCACTGGTCTTTCTTTTCACTATTAGATAGAGGTTCTATGGACCACAGCATCAACTTTTTCTTGGCTGTATTTTTGACTGGGGGGCATTGGCCTTGCTTTTACTAGGCACACTGCTTTTTTTCATGCCCTTATTTTTTTTATCCCAGCTTTTCATTTATGGGCATTGACCTTACTTTTACTAGGTACACTACTTTTTTATGCCCTTGTTTTTTCATTCTTATCGTTAGAGGAACTAGCCTAGGCAAGTTCAATCACAACACTGTTGTTAGACTCTTGAGTCTTTGTCTTTAGCTAGCGCTCCAAGCTGCGCTGCTTAAATGGTAGTAACTTCTGTTTTGCCTCCACGTGATGGTGAAATTACAGACTCAATTAGGTTGTATAATGAATATAAGTGCAGAAAGAATTGCTCTTCGTCATTCTAGGGCACTTAAATTAATGCGGGTGTTCATATGTAATAAAGACACCCGAAGATTGATGCAAGTGCGAGCAAGAAAATTTCTATCTCTCTTCTCACCTTGTGATGTTGCTTTGCCTCCACTCTGCCCCAATGTGGGGTGGCTCTTGACGGGGGTATGAGAGGAATGTATGGGGCTCAATGGGGTGAGCAATGGAATGCCTCTCACTATTTTGGTTATCGTACCATTCACGAGAGAATTCTTTACCCTGCAGCCATGGAATCTTCTGTACTCATCTCACAAGTGTATAGATGGGGGGGGGCGAATTGTGTGTAGGATATGGCTTGCCTTTCATCATTCTGACGCGCCTCATCCAACATGCTCAATCAATCTTGCATTCTTCACTTAGCTATCTATTCTAATAATCCTCAGTGGAATCAGTGACTTAGACAAACAAAATTATCATGCATAATTCATCTGGAAATGACATGCAACATTTTGAATATGATGGAGTTTGAACTCTTCAAAACAAGTGAATGGTTTTGACTCAAAAAAGACCCTATTGACCACTTTAGGGGCTAACATAATGGTGTTTCCAAATATGTTAGATTTTGAACATCAAAAGGGTTATTTGCAAGTGGACGTCGATGGTTGTCCCTATTGATTAGGAATATGACGCATGAATGATCAATCAGGGTTGGGAATCTGATCAAGCATCTTTGCTTTTGCCCCTATAGAAGAGAAGATGTACAAGTAGATCAATTAGTCTGACCAAAATCAAATGTGAGTTGAAGCCTGAAGGATCTCTGTCATTTGCTTTGACAATACTTGAGACGCCATTTTGCTTGGGAGAGTTTGTCATGCATCTCATTGATTTGTTATCTTTGTTTTTGACAGTCAAGTAATCCTGCAACAAACAAGACATGCTTCTCATTGATTCGTTATCCTTGCTTTTAATAGTGAGGTGATCCTGCAACAAACAAGAGGGAATGTGTTAGTCATGAACTCTTTCAAGAGTCGAATAACTGGAAGCGATACAACTTTACCCTTCACTGGTTTGCAGATAATTGGGTGAACCTAAAGTGAGAGGGGGACACGAAATCCTATGTCCCTTGCTTCATTAGGTCAATTATTCTCTGAATTGGTTCCTGGATGACATGTCTTTTTACACGAAGCCAGGTGAATTTGATGTGGGTACTAGCTTGGCCACTATTGATTTTTCCAAACCTAACCATTGAGTTTGGTTCTTGAGTTGTGATGCTCCCTGTCAAATAGGGAAAATATGTCAAAAGTGGGTTCAAATAGTGGGAGTATTGGAAACGATACCAAATTACTCTTCTCCAAAGTTTGTATTTGTTGATTCCTGAGGATTTTTGTATACTGATGACAGCCTCTTCGTCTTGGCATAGTTCAATATTTCCTTCAATTGGCCTTCCTCCTTTGTGACCATGTATGCATGATTGTTGGTCGTTGATTCATTTTCAACGCCTTCCTTCTATGGAATTTCTCCTTCTATCTTTAACTATAGCATCATTGGGCAAAAGTCATGTACCTCAAGCTTCTATAGAATCTGAGATAAAAAATCTCAAGCTTTTTTATGGCAATTACTCCTTGGAAGAATATGTGTCTGGAGTGAAGTTTCTAGATTCCAAAGTCATTGTCCAGGGTGTGGGGCTATAAATCGCTTTGACTGTCTAGATTTTCTCCCTGTTGACAGTAATCACTTTAAAGGAAGAGAAGCAATTCCTTCTTTGTGCTTATTGGCTCGTTGAAGCTGGAAGTCCCGCCAATGAACTCGCGACATCCTGCCTTGAGCTATCATGCTATGCATGCTTCAAGTTTGATAATATGCATGTGCCTATTACGTCACATCATTCGTCTCCTGTAGATGAAAGAGAGAGGATGTCATTATGTTCAGGGAATAGGACTTACCATTTTGAAATGTGATGATCCCTTCTGTTTGCCCCTACTTTCTTGGAATGGTGCTTTTGAATTTGGTTTGTTCACACGATGTGCTAGTTTCAAATACCTTTTGTCACACTAAATCAAAGGGGATGATGTTCTGAAACATAAAGTGAGAAGGTTAGAAAGACAAACGTGCTTAAATTTATTATCTTGTTTTGACAAAAACTTTTGGGTAATGAAATATTTTTTATTTTCAAAATATGTCTTTGGGGGAGAAAAAGCATGAGGAAGCCTAGCCCTCAGTATTCTCCTTGGATGATATTTTCTTTTCATGGTTGGATAACATCACTGGGCTGGTTTGAGATACCGCCTCATGCTCTCAAAATATTTTCAACTTTATTTAATATGTGGATTTACATTTTGGAAAAGTGTTTTCAAAAGTTAGTTCCTCAAGTGAAACTGATGTTGAAAATAAAAACAAGCCAGACTTAAGAAAGATGTACAAGTTCCCACGTAGGGGAATACGAAAGGAAATTAAAAAGGGTTCTACTCGAGCGGGCCTGCACCCATTTCCCCTTACGGTCCTTCATTGATGGTGTCCATGAAAAGGTCTTCAAACATGGTGGTCATGTCATCTAGCCCTTCTTTCTCTGTTGCTAAGGATGACACTTCATTGCCTGAATAATACCCAGCCTTTACCAGCCCTTGATGAATGTCAGTGGTATGTGCTTCGGCATTTATGCTCTGACTGTCTTCAAAACTGAATACCGCATTTACTTTGTCGATGTGATCAGGGAGCGAATTGCTCTGGAATGAGAAAGCTTTAGTGTCTAACAGGTTCTGGATTCGACTCTTGAGGGCGAAGCACTCATCAGTCGAGTGCCCCACTTCTCCCATGTGATAGTCGCATTTTTTTGACGGGTCATAGCTGCAGAAGCTTTCGGCATTTGGTCGCTTTGGCTCAATCGAGAGGAGGTTCTTATTCCAAAGGATTGTCAAAACCTGTGATGGAGATGCGGGAAGTGAAGTGAATTGTCTTCTGTTGTTGTAGTGCTGGGGCGGTTAACGGCTTGTGGTCTGTTGTTGTCTTGCACTTGTCTGAATTGTTGGAGAATGATTGTAGGTCGCATTGACATTTACCAGGGGTTCTTTATCTTTCTTTACGCTGAACCTGCCCGTGGATGCAAGTTCAGTGAACCAACCATCCCTCAACCCTATCTCGATTTGCTCCCCTATTGGAATGAGTTGATTAAATGATTCGGCGATTGTGGTTACCATTCGATTGCGGTACTCGTAAGGGAGGGTTTTGATAAACATCTTTCTCAGCTCGAAATCGGTTGGTTCATGACTGATTTGGGCGGCCAGATTCCTCCATCTAATAGTATATTCTTTGAACGATTCGTGCTTTTTCTTTTCGGTACGCTCAAGATCCTCACGAGAAAGGGTAATGTCCATTATGAACTTATACTACTTGAGGAATGCCTCACTCATTTCGCTCCATGTTTCGAGGAGATTCATGTTCTTTGTAATGTACCACCTCAGGGCAAGGCCTACTAGACTTGATTGGAACAACTGGATCATTAATGGTGCATTATTAACATATTGGGTCATTCGAACCAAGTACATTTGCAAATGTGCCCTAGGGCAAGTCGTGCCATCGTACTTCTCAAATTCAGGCATTTTGAATTTGTCCGGTATTTTGACATTAGAATAAATGGAGAGGTCCGTCAAAATAGGATCTTGGAGGCCTTGTAGTTGTTTCAGCCTCTCCACAAGCTTTTCGAGGCGTTTGTCATGCTCAATTTTACACAAACTGCCTGGCTTCGCTTTCTCAATCTCGGTTGGGTGTGGATCATTCTCCAATTCGGGCATGTTATCGTCGGTATCTCCACCTTGATCACCCCTGGTAGATGATTGTGGCAACAATACCTCGACCGAGGCCGGGGTGGGAGTAAGTGTGGCATCCCAAAATTCTATGACAAGCCATAAGGTGTGTTAAAGTTCCTAATTAGGTGATAAAATTTCCCTTGGCTTATGCTTTAGTCATTAGTCTTTTTATTGAGATGATTTATGCATGTGATTGTGAAAATTTAAATTTGATAGATTAATAATCTATGCTTGGCCATAAGATTTATAAATTAAATTTCAATAGACAAGATGTCCCGAGACTTTGGCCAAGATGAAAAATTAAAATTTAAAAACATTTATAGAAGAATTTAAAAAAAAAAAAAAAAAAAAAAAGAGGAAAAAGGTTAATTTTTAGGATGGGCCTTAAGCCCATTGGCCTAAGCTTAGTGGGCCGAATGGCCAGCCCAAATGGAGGCCCACGGAAGGGCTGTCGCTGGCCCATTAAGGCCCAAGGAGGAGGTGGCCGGCCCATGCATGGGTCTTGCCAAGTGGCAAGAAGAGCCTCCATGCATTGGTCCATTTATGTGGCATGTAATGATTAGCAATGATGAAAGTTTAGGGGTATAAGAAGGGGAGAGAGAGAAGGGTGGCCGGCCATTTGCTCGCCCAAAGAGAGAGTGAGAGAGAGAAAGAGAGTGCGAGAGAGAGAGAGATCGTGCGAGAGGGAGGAGAAGCCGAGAGAGAGGAGGAGCCGCACAGCCGTCCGTCCGCCCGTGTGCCGCCGTGTTCGCCACCCTACGCCATCGTCCGTTCGGTCTAGAGGCAAGTGGGAGTCCTCTAACTTCTCTTGCATGCTTGTATGTTGTTTGCATGTTAGATTTTGGGTGTTTTAAGTGAGAAAAACCGAGGTATGGTTGACTTGTTCTTAAGTCGCGTGACTGTTCTTGCTCGGATTGTGTGAGTCAGTAACTTGTTTGAGCTTGGATGTGTGTTTGGAGTCCGATTTTGGCTTTGATTTCTTCATGAGATTTGTAGCTAACATCTTGTACTACAACATACTAAAATTTAGTGAAAAATGATGTAGATTTGAGGGGTTAAAGTCTCATCTTACGGAGACCTCAGATCTGGAGAGTCTTTACTGACCTTTTGCTGGATTCATGGTTGCATGCTGGTTTTTCTTGAGAATCTCACCTCGATTTCTTCATGAAAGTTGTAGGAAACATCTTGAACTACAACATACTCAAATTTGAAGTGAAATGAACAAGTATAACTTGGTAAATCGACTAGATCTTGAAGACGATGATTCTGGTGATGTGTTCCGAGACACCCGAGACTTCAAGGACCTAAATGATGACTATACTCTGGTTATTTGACCTAGATCTCTCCATGAAACTTGTAAAGGACATCTTGACACATAACATATCCGAATTTCAGAGAAAACGAAAGAGAATAGGTAGGTTAAAACTTCATATTTCGGAGATGGAGGCACTGGACGATACGGTAACGAATTCAGAAGATTCGTGAGATTGAATAAAATAATCTATAAGTAATCTGGCTTGGAGTTCTTCATGAAAGTTGTACGAAAATGTATTGGCTATAATCCAGAAAACTTTTATAATTTTTGGAGGCGATATGGATATTTTAATTGAATTTATTCGGAAACCATGCATTCTGGTTTCATCCAAGAAGCATAGGATGTTTTGGGAAAATTATGAGATTTTGTAAAAATTCAATTTAGCCATGAATTTTGCAAGTAATTATCATCCTATGAGTTTGTTTAACAATTTCTTGAATTTTGATAATTTTGGGAATTTATAGTTATAAAAAAAATTAAAAATAAATAAATAAATAAATAAAATGATAAATAAATAAATGAATAAATAAATAAAAGGGAATTATTTTATTGGCCATAAATTCCACTTAAAGTAATTCATGTTGCATGTGTGATAAAGCCTTGATATGTGTATGATATTGAATTGAGTTGCATATGTGATAAAGTCTTGGTAAGTATATGACATTGAATTGAGATGCATATGTGATAAAGTCTTGGCATATGTATGGCATTGAATCAATGCATGTGTGAATGTCATGCCTAGTATGATTTGTTTGATATCATGCCATGTGCCATGTTAAAATGAGATTAAAATACCGGTAAACATGGATGATGGTAAATGAGGAGATGGTTGTGATGGCGGATGATGCCCAGAATGTATAGAGATACATTGCCGGAATTTCCTGGGAGATTCAGGATGCCCGGAATGTGGGGGGTCGGAAGCCCTGTTCGGAGGTCTTTGCCCGAAGGGAAATGCCTCGCGATGCCAGGATTGGGGTGCGAGATGCCCGGCCAAGGAGTGTAAATGCCGGAAGCCTTGTCGGAGGTTTTTGCCCGAAGGGAATGCCTCGTGATGCTAGTTGAGATGCGAGATGCCCGGAATGTGGGGGGCCGGATGCCCGGTGGCCTGGGAAGCTGAATGCCGAAAGCCTCGGAGGTCTTTGCCCGAGGGGATAAATAAAATGATGAGATAAATAAAATGATGATATGCATGATGATATGCATGGTGATGATGATATGATGATGATATGCATGATAATACTGATATGCATGATGATATGCCTGATGATGATGATGAGGATGATGATATGGTGATGATATGCATGATGATATGGTGATATACATACTTGATATGATGATGCACTTGTACGTGTTAGGACTATGATAATGATGCATGATAGTATGCGCATGGTTTCAAGGTAAGTAACGCCTGCAATGCATGTATGATTTGCCTGATGCATTGAGTTGTTACTGGATTTCCCTATCTGCTGAGTGGTTGTACTCACCCCTTTTGGGGATAACATTTCAGATTAGCTAGTATGCCACTTCCTGCCGTCATGCGAGGTACATTTTACGGGTTACCGTCCGACGTTAAGGTAGAGTGTGAGGAGTTCGGCTGTCCTTCCGTGCCTGGACTCACCTACATACGCATACGCTGTCTTGTCATGTACGACATAGGCCTGGCTGGGGGCCCAGTCGTTCAAGAGTTTGTTTCTGTTCACGTTCGCCGCGATGGGGTGATGGGAGGGATGCTGCCACCGCCACCGCCTGACGCACCGGACTGGGTGTGAGACCTGAGCGTGACGAGTAGGGGCTGTGTTTTTTTTTGGGAGTTAGTTAGCCGACACCTATGATGGGGGATTGTACACATGTGATGTAGAGGGTCGAGGGTTCTTTTTGAGGTTTTAGGCTGGACATGGCTGAGTCCTAGCTTTTCCTTTTGATGTACCGACCCAAGAGTAGTCCCATCTTGAAAATATATGTAAATAAAGTGTCGTGGCATGTTTATAAAAATCATGATGTTTAGTGGTGTGTATTGGTATCATGGATTGGTAGGGGGATAGATGATGATGCTTTATTTTGCTTCCGCTAATGAATCGCGCTGGGACCGTTTTGTTTTTAAAAAAAAAATGTGTCTATAAATTACGACGCATCTTCTAAGGAGAAAGAGGGTAATAAGGTGTAACACTGGTGCTTGTGGCGACCGCCGAAGGGTTCGAGGTGTCACAGTAAGTTTGCCCTGGATGGAGTCTATCTGCTTTGAGAGTTGTTTAAGCACATTGAAGACTTGTTTCATTTCATTTTCCATGACCACAACACGGCTTGGTACATTCTCTTCGGCCATTCTTGCTCTTGCTTTTGAGCGAGTCTGGATTAGCACATGTGATTACCTGGCCATGAATAAACAAGCATGTGTGAAGACAAGGCGTAGATAGGGAGTCTGTCCATGATGACAACCTAATCCTACTCTTTTTGTTTATTCATGAAAAGGTAGAGGATTTCCTAAGCATGAATTGAAAAATGGCATGTGACATGTTAGCATGGGCTAAAAGGCTATTCAATTCAAAAGGCGAAGAAAGCATGAATTGTAACAAATTTTGAAAAAGATTTCTATCCCTTTTTGAGGCAAATGAAAATTCTTGCGAAAAAGAACTTTTTAACATGCTTGAGAATAAAAACACCAACTGAAAGTAATTTCTTTTGCAATTTAAAAAAAAAAAAAAATTATGACAATTACTCCCAAATTTAGATGACCGTGATATTAAATCCTACACTAATCATGGACTACTCAATATATACAGGAAGGTAAGTAAATTGCAAAGTACACGAAATAAAAACTTACTTCACGCAAGAAAATTGATGGCAATCACATAGACATGCGCATGATATGTGCGGCTCGATTTCTAACTGAAAAGGTTTGTTTGAAATTAAAAGGATATCCGCCCGTCACAATCTCGCATTAGCAGTATACCCTCCTAACATTGGCTAAGAAATTCGGGGAAAAGAAAGGCAACCTCTACATCGCAGTCTTGCGTTCGAGGTCGTATCTTTCTTAACACCATCCTAGAAATCCTATGGCGGCCCAAGTCCGGCGGCCGGGTTGTGTGTGCCATGTGTAATGCTAAAACAGTAAAGCATGCATAGTAATTTATAATCAAAAGACATTTTATTTTAAATAAAAAAGGTCTAAGCTATAACCTGCACAAAAGAAAAAAACCCAAAGTCGGCAAAGTATTTAAACAAAGACAAAATGGCCTAAGTCCTCAAAAATTGTCCCCAGCGGAGTCGCCAAGCTGTCGCAACCTCTTTTTTTCGGCGCCCCATTCAGGTACGATCGCTTAAGGAGGCTAATGGCTCGGCTGAAATTAGTTATGCCCGAACTCTCCCAAGTCCACCAATTCACGACTTAATGGTCCAAATTTTTAACTTGTAAATCAATTTTTAAAATGGAGTCGCCACTAATCAATTTGGGATGGTTCGATTAGAAACCCAAGCAAGGTATCGGGAGAAATACTTGCTCATGTGCAACCAGAGAAATTAGGATTAGGGACTTGATTACACTAGTTAATCACTAATGCCCTTTCAGTACCTAATTTTTTTAAACCCTAAGGCTTTTTGGATTTTTGAGGGATTTTTCCATGTATTTTTTGTGAAGGAAAATATTTTTTTGGGCATTTTCTCATTTTTTGGACATAAAAAGCATTTTTTGGATTTTTGATCCTTTTCTGAAAATATAAATCTTTTTGGTTTTTTTTCTGACTTTTTTTGGCTTTTTTAGGAAAATATGGGATATTTTTTTTTTTTTATTTTTTTGGGAAAATAAAATATTTTTTTTTTTTTGTAATTAAAATATTATATTTATTATTATAATAATATAAAAACGAACCGGGACGGGTTCTCGGGTTGGGACCGACCCGATTCGCGACCCACAAGACCTGCGGGCTTGGCCCGGGAATTTTTTTTAAAAAAAAAAAAAAACCTAAAAGCCCAAACCCACTTTGGCCCTTTTTCATTAAAAGAAACTCAGCCCAAAGACTACCCGCCCATGCACAACCCGGCCGAGGCGGAACCCTACCCGGTTCAAACCCACGCCCGACCCATCCTTCAGCCGCCGACCCGGATTACAAGCCACAACCCGATTCTAGAAACCCTACCCGGATTCGTGGAGCCCTACCCGGCTGCGACCCGACGCGGGATCGCCGGCTTCTCCATCCGTCTGCGGCGCGGGTGGAGGGACTAGGGATGTCACCAAATAACGGCGTGGTGCCTAACGACAGCGGCAACGTGACAGACGGCGGTGCGGCATTTGACGGCAACATAGCGAGTCTCCTCATCAAGGTTAGGGTTTCGCGGAGAGGGGACAATGGTGACGACGATGACAGGCAGGGGAGGCAACCAGGGTTTCGAGCAACGGCGACGATGCGTCTGGGGGTGGTGGCGGCGGCTACTGTTACTTGCTAGCAGCGAGAGTGTGGCACGGCGGCGGTAACAGAAGGTAGCGGCAGTCGGGACGGGGCAGCAACAGCAGGCCCTCAACCTCCAGATCTAGTGCGGCTTGGGTGAATCGATGCTGTAACGGCATTGGAACGGTGGTGGAGCAGCAGCAGCGTCGGCGAATGCGAGTCTTCAGCTTCCCAGATCTGGTCCTCCGGAACCTCTTCTCTCCGGCTTCGACCTTCTATGGCCTTGGCTTCTTCCACTTCGGATCTCTGCCCCTCGGGCTCGCTTGCCGCCGGCCTCCCCGGAAGTCTCTCGGAGGGAGGTCGGTTTGAGCTCACGACCCGATTTTCGCCTTGCTCACTCTTTGAGCTCCCCGAAGTCTCTCGGGAACCCCTCTGAGCTTGCTGGCTCCTCCTCCTCGACGACGGAAGTGCTCCGCTATTTATAGGCGAGGAGGTCCGGTCGACGGAGCTTCGATCGCCGGTTCCCTTCGTCCGCCGAGCAGCCCTTAACGGCCAAACCGGTGTCCCATCCGACGCCAGCTACTCCCCGCACGTCCTTATCCGACGCCAGCTGCCCCCGTGCTCCACGTGCGCTACTGTTCCTCCATTTTGCTCCGGCATCGCGCGCATCCTCTTCTCCAGCGCGTGCTACTTATCCGGTTGGGGAAGAAGACAGGGGAGGAAGAAGACAAGGAGAAGGGGCCGGGCTGGGCCTCGCGAGCTTGCGCAAAGGAAAAGAACAGAGGGAGGGGCTGGGCTTGGAAGGCCCAGCCCTTGTGGCTATTGGCTTATGTTTTTCTTTTTGTTTTTTCCTGTTTTTATCTGTTTTTTGTTATTTGTTATCTAAAGAAGAGAAAATAAAAACTTAATTAATAAACCTGAATAAAATTAAGGCGTCAACAATGTTGAAACATATAATAATATTCCTGAACCAAAGACTCAATTAGATGTTCTACTGGATGTTCCAATCGAAGATCCATTAGAGACCGACGACCTTCCACCAGGTATTCTAAACATAAGTATGTATTATTGACTGATGCAGGTGAACCAGAGTGCTATGCAGAAGCAATAGAAGATGAGTACAAAAGCAATTGGTTTGATGCTATGCGAGATAAGATGCAGTCACTTTATGATAATCATACTTTTGAGTTGGTGAAGTTACCTAAAGATAAAAAGAGCTTTGAAGAACAAGTGGGTAAATAGGTTAAAGCAAGATGAACATACTTCACAACCACGGTACAAAGTTAGATTGGTTGTTAAAGGATTCGGTCAGAGAAGGGGTATTGATTTTGATGATATATTTTCTCCGGTAGTGAAAATGTCTTATATCCGTGTGGTACTAGGCTTGGTAGCTACCCTAAATTTGGAAATTGAGCAAATGGATGTCAAAACAGCCTTCTTACATGATGACTTGGAGGAAGAGATATATATGAAACAACCTGAGGGTTTTAAAGTGAAAGGGAAAGAGGATTATGTGTGCAAATTAAAGAAAAGTCTCTATAGCCTAAAACAAGCACCGAGGTAGTGGTACAAAAAGTTTGCGTCAGTTATGACAGAACATGGCTATAAGAAGACTTCCTCGGATAACTGTGTGTTTGTCCAAAAAAAATTTGATGATGATTTTATTATTCTCTTGCTTTATGTTGATGATATGTTGATTGTTGGCAGGAATGCTTCAAGAATTGAGTTATTGAAAAAACAATTGAGCAAGTATTTTTCCATGAAAGACTTGGGCTCGGCAAAGTAGATTCTTGGCATTAGAATTACCTGAGACAGAGATGCTAAGAAGTTGTTTTTGTCGCAAGAAAAGTATATCGAGAAAATACTTTAAGTGGTTAGTACTCCTCTTGCTGCCCACTTTAAGTTAAATATGAAGCAAAGTCCTACAACTGATAAAGAGAAAAAAGATATGGAAAGTGTTCCATATGTCTCAGCTATATGAAGCTTAATGTATGCGATGGTATGTACACGCCTAGACTTGGCGCACGCAGTTGGCGTTATTAGTTACTATTTGTCAAATCCAGGTAGAGAGCACTGGAATGTAGTGAAGTGGATTATGAGGTATCTTCAGGAAACTTCAAATTTGAAACTCAGTTTCGAGACCGGGAAACTTGAGTTAGTTGGATACACAGATTCCGACTTGGCATGAGATATTGATACTCGTAAATCTACTTCCGGCTCTTTGATTTCTTTTGTGGGTGAAGTTGTGTCATGGAAGTCAAGATTACAGAAGTGTGTTGTATTTTCTACAACCGAAGCTGAATTTATTGCAGTGATTGAAACTAGTAAAGAGATGCTATGGATGAAGAAATTCTTAGAAAAACTTGGGTTCAAGTAAAAGAGGTATGTGCTATTTTGTGATAATCAAAGCGCAATTCATCTTGGTAAGAATTCATATTTTCATTCTAGATCGAAACATATTAATGTAAGATATCATTGGATAAGAGATGTTCTAGATGAAAAATTGTTGGAACTTGAGAAAATTCATACAGATCATAATAGTTCTGATATGATGACGAAGACTCTACCAAGAGAGAAACTTCAACATTGCCAATTGATAGCAAAGATGGTGAATCCCTCTACATTATCGTGAGGGGGAGATTTGTTAGCTGAGTTCTTGAAGGAAGCTCAATGAGTTGTAAACCCAAAAAGAGCTTGAGCCCATATGATAAGTTATATGGAGAAATAGGGTTTCTCATTATCTTATATAAAGTGGTAGCCACAAAAGAAAATAGTAACAAGAGAAAAAGAGAAAGCATAAAATTTGGGGTTTTGGGCAATATCTTATTTACATCAATCTGGTATCGGAGATCGATTTGTGGTCCGATTAAGCTGAAATTTTGTCAGCATGTTCGTGGCACAATTTTCTTGAATCTGAACAGTTTAATTTTCGTTTGAAGCTCCCTAAATCAGGTTTTTCGTGGATTGATCAAAACCTATGTTTTTTGTCAGATTTATCCTTGATTTCTTGTGAAATTCATGTGTATTACCAAGAATTATGTTCTTGAGGTCTTTGCTGCTATGTACCTCTAGTATTTGCTAGAGAAGAACATTGTTCACCCAATTTTGTTAATAGTGAAGAATTTCAGGTGGACTCCGGTCCCGTGGTTTTTTATCTCCGCACATCGAGGAGATTTTCCACGTAAAAAAATCGTCTTGTATTCGCGTACTTGGTATTTATTTTACTCTACTATATTGATTCCTATTAGGTTTACACAAGAGTGGATATTATTTTATTCTGCTGCGTTGATTCGATATTGTTCGAATTATTACTGTTCTCCCATTAGTACTGACCAGCATACCTGATAGCTGTCCCTACCACACATCCACATATCATCAGCCCCGTCAACTGCCCGCATCTTCCAAATGAATTCACCAATTGTGGCCGCAAGTTAAGTTGAAGAAGCCATTCTCGAGTAGCAGTCCATAATTTATCTACTATGCATAAAATTCAAAGAAGAATATTAGAGGTGAACCAGTTATTAACAGGCTAGTCAGGGCGAGGGCCCTCACACCCTTGCCAGCCACTAGCAAGGGCCGTCGCACCCTCGCCGGCCACAAGCGAGGGCGTCGACCCCCGCCTAGATATAGGTGAGGGCCTCTATGCCCTCATCGGCCAGGCGAGGGCCACAACAGCCTCGCCTGAGGCGCCAAGGCTCTTACCTGCCATAAGTGTGGGCCTTCGTGCCCTCACCTGTGGCTGTCGAGGGGGCGGAGGCCCTCACCCTTGGCCAGCGAGGGCCGTTACAACCTCTCCTATGGCCGATGAGGGCACGTATCCCTTGCCAACCAACAGGGAAGGGTTTTAGCCCTCACCTGGATTTGGGCGAGGGCCGACGCCCTCACCTATGGCAGACAAGGGCACAGTGACCCTCACCAGTGGCTGATGAGGGCGTGGGGACCCTCGCCCTGACCAACCTATGGACAGCGATGGTCGGTCGGTGGCCTCATTGGCCAAGTGGTAAGAAGAAAGGAAAAAGGAAAAAAAAAAAAAAAAAAAGAGAAAAAATAATAATTTAAAAATCTGAAAGAATATAAAAAAATTATAAAATTTATCCACGTCGCACCACATAAGATTGTCAGCTGCCACGTTAGCAATTTCCGAATTAAATTAGCTTAATGGACTGAATTGGTCCAATTGAAAAGTTTATAACTGAATTGGTACTAATATAAAAAATTTTATGACTTTTTGGTACTATTCCCAATCAGTTTGCCTCGTACAAATTCTCTTTTTAATTTGTCCTACTCTTTTGGGAAAGCGTGTAACAATAGTTATCACTCTCATTGGTATAATTAAGCTCCTCACCCTAAAAAATCATTAGTTTATATGCAGAGGAATTACAAGCGTGTAATGTACGCTGAATTGCACAAAAGAGCCCGTCAAAAATTTATGAGAAGATATCGATGGATGACTCTTGATCAGGTATTCATCAACTTCAATTTATTGAATTGTGCTCGCGGCAACTTGGGTTGAAGTCAATATTCCCGGGCTTTAGTTGCATTTCAGTCATAAGTATGGTTTACCTCTAATATTCTTCTTTGAAATTTACGCACAGTAGACAATTTCTTTCCTCGGTGATCTTAAGGAGCAGTAAGGAATATGAGGGAGTAAATTTTTATGTTACTGTTACTATTGGAAGTACCTACAATCTCTCTTTTGGTATATAAATAAAATAATGACACTAATGATCCTGGAACTTTGGCTCAAATGGCAATTTGGGTCTTAAATTTTTAATTTATTCAATGTGATGCTTGAACTTTAGTTCAATGTGTCACATCGAACAAATTTAAAGTTTAAGAACCACATTACACATTGAACTAAAGTTCAAGCATCACATTGAATAAATTAAAAGTTAAAGGACCACATCTCATATTGGGCCAAAGTTTAGAACCCTTCGTGTCATTTCCCCATATAAATCTAATACCATGTCTTGGGTGCATTAAGAGTAAATAATTCTAGAATGGGTTAGTTTTAAAATGACGTTATTGATGACCGCTACTTGAGGAGTTAGTAAGAACATGAAAATAGTTATAAGATTTTTTTTTTTTTAAAGATTGCATAAGAGTTGATTTACACAAATTTTAGAGAAGATGATATATATTTTAGATACGTAATTAATCGATGCTAATGAATATTTGAGGAATTTGTGCATATCTAGAAATTTGTGCATATCTAGAAATTAGGTTTTAAGTGTGAAAAAACAAGAAATAACTCAATGACGTCGAACAAAAACTATTTAGAGATCATTATCTTAATTAATGATAATTTGGTGATACTAGAGCATTTAAGAATCGATTATTAGAGTAAACAAAACATAGATATCTTGAATGGTCGATTGCTATACTAATGTCGTTTAACTTGAGCCTGAAAAAGAAACTTTCTTAATTTGAGTAGGCTTCCTAGTTTGACTAGTTTCCTAAAAAGGGGCTTCTTGTTTTGAAATTAGTTCTTGTCTATAAATAGCAAGTGTCTTCTTCTTGAATAGTATATAAGAGACGATTTCTTTGTAGATTAGATTTTGAATCAATCCGATAGGACAGCCAATAAATTTTCTAGTAAAATTTCTTAATTCCTTAGTGAGGTTGATAGATTATTTCGTAAAGAATTGTGAAGATTAAACATTATTTAAGTTATTGGGTATAATTGGGAGCTAAGAAATATAGAAAGTGTTTAAGTGACTTGAGTATGGTTGTAATCTCTATTGTATCGCTTGATTTTTTTTGGAATCTTTTGTTGCTCTCCCAATGGATGTAGGTCACATCAACTAAACCACATAAATCTAGTATTCTTTTTTTACTATCAATTTTATGGTTTGGTCACTTGTTTTTTGCAACATTTGATATCAAAACTAGGCTTTGAGTAAGTTGAAGTGAATCAATGGCAACATAAGAAGGTAAAATATAATCAATAGATTTGATCAGAAAGATTTCAATGTAAGAAGATACAGACTTATGATTATCTTTATTAGAGAAATCAACACTTATTCCTATGTAGGAAGAAGCCCGAGTTGATGAGGAAAGTTTATTAGGAACTGCTGGACAGACAAGCATTGGAGGTTGTTCAGCTACTGTTCACTTGTAATGTCGCATTACCATTGTGAAAGCGAAGAACATTATGGGGGCCTTATCGAACATATACAAGAAGCCTTCTGCGATCAACAAGGTCACTTGATGTGACACCTATTTCGCTTAAAGGATGGACAAAGGTTCATCAATTGTTAAACACATCAATGAATTTCAATGTAGCCATTAGTCAATTGAGTTCAATTAAGATTGACTTTGAAGATGAGGTATATGCCTTGATTTTATTATCCTTATTGCCTAATAGTTAGAATACTGTCATTACTTCTATTGGTAAATCCTCCATATCAAAAACTTGACGTTTGATGAGATCCGCAATTTGATTCTGAGTGAGAACATTCGTGAGAGAGAATTTAGTGAACCTATGCTTCCTACTTAATTAGGGGCGTTAAGAGGAAAACATAGTGCTTATGTTAGCAAAAGTCTGTTCAATCTAAACAAATATAGTCATTGTAGGACTTGTGGTGTTGTTTGAGAGTTGTAGCAAGAGAGGGTATTTTAGAAGGAAATGCCTAAAGTTGAAAAACAGAAAGGGTAAGGGAATTAGTATTGAGTCATATAATAATATTGCTACAATCGCTAATGGTGTCGTGTATAGCGATGATTATGTCCTATTTATCACTAAGGATTCATTGTTTAACATATGGATTATGGATCCTGGTGGTTCATTTCATGCTACACCATATAGGAACTAGTTTGCTACTCATCAATGCATAGATAGTACCAAAGTGCAGGTAGGGAACATCACTGAATGCGATGTTGTAGGTTGTGGACATGTCAAAATCAAAATGTATGATGGGACCATGACAACGTTATTTGAAGTGAGGCATGTTCCAAAATTGAAGGATAACCTATTTTTTCTTAAGTGCTCTATATTTAGTTGCATATCGATATACTTCAGAAGGTAGAATTGTGAAGATCATTTGAGGTGTTGTGGTGATTATGAGAAGAATCAAGCATGGTGACCCATAGGAGATTCAAAGTGAGATAGTGACAGATTTTGATAGATAACCATCGGATACATTTATTCAAGAGTCTGAATCATGGCATATGCATCTAGGGTAAATTAGCAAAAGAAGCTTAAAGAATCTTAGTAAAAGGAATGTATTGTACAATTATGTGGCTGGGAAACTGAATGTGTGCATGTGCTATAACTTAAAAATTGGTGGAAAGTACAGTTAAGTTCAACCATCTATCATAGAAACCACAGTTCTTACAAAGTTAATTCAATTGGAAGTTTATAAGTTGTCGTAATTTTCTTCAAGGAATAGTGTCGAATTTATACTAATAGTTGGCAGAAGTGAGCATTGTCCAAATGAGTGGTTCTCACCTTGAAACTAGGAATCGCCCACTAAAGATCAATTTAAAAAATTTAGAATTAGGAATTGCCATTGATTCCATGAATCCACTCGAGAACCGGACCACCGGTCCGATTTGGTTCCTGAGTGGGTCCATTGAACTAGTCCTCAATACCTACAAATTGTATTAATCAATTGATATCATGGCAAACATAGTTTCTATTTAGAGCACCAAAGCTTGTTCGGCCATATATTCAAGTTGAACTATAAACAATTGATTTTGATCAAGGATTAAAAATTTTATGGCAAAATGAATAGACAATACCCATTAGCCGAGATCTTAATTTCTCCGAAAGTCATGATATGGTCTTCTTAGGGTTTCCCAACACCGAGAATATGTGGGGAATTTAGACTCTATGTCAAAAATCCTAACATCTACCAAAGTTAAAAGATTAATCATAGAATTGGCTAAGGAAAGACTTAATTATGCTCTTAGAACAAGCCATTAGCTCTTAATTTTGTATCATGACAACAAAGCACCGGGACATTTATGGACATCTCCAATCGGTCATCTCCCTGCTCTCCATTTGTTTATTTTGTTTTGGCTGAGAAAGCAAGTAAATGAATTATTAGAATATAAAACAAAAGTAAGGCATTAATATTAAACACTTGAGAGACAAAATTAGTCATATAATGTCCAACAACTACAAATATATGTGTACATATATATTAGTCGAAAAACTACAAAATAATTAAGTAATTGAGATGAAATTTCCTTTTCTAAAATATATATACCGATTCAATCAATTCCATGCCTAGAATCGGGAACTAAACCGTACTCACCAATTTCAATAAATTGGAATTGGGAATCAAACTAGTCCCCATGGGAGCCCTGGTTTTGGGCCTATCCAATCCAATTCAGTTCTAGACAGTTCCCAATTCCTTTACACATCCTTAATAGTTGTAGATGACTACTCAAGGAAGATCTAGATGTTTGTGTTGAGACACAACTTTGATCTTGTTGTCCCGATGAAGTAGTTTAGACCTTTGATTGAGAAAAAGACTTGTAAGACAATCAAGCATGTGCGGAGTGACAGTAAAATGGAGTTTTGCTTGGAGCTATTAAATAAATTCTACATAAACATTGTCATTACCCAAATGTTTTTAGTGTCAACACATGCCCTTAAAGCAAATTTAGCATCTATTCCATGCATGGACATGGCAACATTGTCATTACCCAAATGTTTTCCTTTTAGAGTTCCAAATTCACTACGAATGCATTTCGACGAAAGTTATCAACCAATGTCTCGTAGAAAATTTCTTGTTTACACTAGCAGCATGTCCTATTCACGTGGATTTTACAAATCACATATGCGATCAATTAGGCATGGATCACTAGTATGATCCTGTGAACTATGACAATGAATTCAAGCACCATTTCATCGAGAGAGTAGAGCGATGAGAATAGGATCAATGAAGATACAAATTCTAGCACACACATACACTCACAAGCACTTTGCCACTTTTTTTCTTTTTTACTAATTTTCGAAAAAAAAAATACCAAAAGCATACACCTCACATTTCACCTAATGATCACTTACCTACCACAAATATGTACGAGTTTTGCCTTCGGTGGAGATCATTTTGCACTTTTACATTAATCATCATTCAGTCCCTATTTACAAATATGTCATTTTCTTTTCAAAATGTCCATCTCAAAATGGTTTCGATAATCAAACCTGCACAATTGGAATGTTCCTTTCCATAGCAAAATTGCAAAAATCAATTTTCATTTTCCTTTCCTTTTCAGCTTTCTTTGTTAATATAAGCCGCCATTCGCAACTTTCACAGACCTTATGCTGATTTCCAGTGCACTTTTGGCCCAAGGAAGGTAGGCACTTTCAAAGAAGAATAGAAGACCTAACATAAATGTGAAGAGCACGTCAAGTAAGCCAAGATGATTAATGACAATGGCGTTCATAATTGAAGCCTCTTGCACGAAGCAGGCAAGTCATCCTTGTCCAACCAACCAGACTCATCATGTCATGTAAGGCCTCTCTTCCTCATTAATTATAAAAGAAAAAAAAAAACATTCCGATGCCTCTCGGAGTGTGATGTGATGAAGAAAAAGAAAAGACAAATTTGTATCTTCAAGGAGTAGGTTCCTTCAAAAGGAAGAAGAAGCCTGACATGAATGATTAGAGACTTTCTGACTAGCCAAGGAGACTGCCTGATACCGGGATGAACTACTCGAACACTTAGTTCAGCTCGAATAGAGCAAGTTCGGAGCAGGCAAATCATCCTTGGCTACCAAATGAGACTCTTATCTCCATGTGAGCCTCTCTTCTTCTTCTCCTACTCAAGTCCAATGCTTCAACTTTTTGTTTGCATTTGCATCTCTATTTATAGGGAACGGAAGAGAATATGAGATCAGATCAAAGCCAATTCAGACTTTATTAGTGGGGCATTTCGAATGTCAATAATTGTAGGAACTCCTTTAGTCAATTTGCCTCACACAAATCTTCTCTTTTAAATTTATCCTTTTTTTGGGTAAAATCATGTAACAATAGTTATCACTCTCATATGTATAATTAAGCTCCCCATACTAAAAAAATCATCATTTTATATGTGGAGGGCTTATAGGTGAGTAATATACACTGAACTGCAGAAAAGAGCCTGTCGAAAATTTATGAGAAGATATCGTTGTATGGCTCTTAATCAGGTATTTATCAGCAATTTATTACATTTTCTTTCAGCAACCTGGGTTGAAGTCAATATTGCTGGGCTTTAGTTTCATTTCAGTGTTAAGTACGCCTCCGGTTCTGGATTGCATTGCATTCCATGGACCAAAACCCTGCTTGGCAATGAACTATATCAAATTAATTTTTGCCATATTATCCTGAATAAGAGGATTAACTGAGGTCCTTTATGATGAAGACTTTGAATAAGATGATTAAGTGAAGTCCTTCATTTTTTAGCAAGAACCGCATGAATGTGCCTACGCTAGATATGGGCGGATGAAAAATAAAATTGACATTTTCTAGAACAAGGCTACTACTTTAGTCCAAAACGGAAAGCTAGCCATGCAGCTTTTAGCTTGAATTCAGAGATAATTTGATTCTCTATACCCACAACTCCTATCCTCAGGACTGGATTTATGGGTATCTGTTCCTGACCTTCACCATTCCTCCACATGGAATGTTTCTGACCTTTCACCATCAAAAGCAGCACAATATCTAATACAAAAGGTTCCTGTTTCAAAATTGGATTCTTGATTAGAGTTAGATTCTATTTTAAGCTATTTTCTGTTAGCGAGAGAATTCCGGGCATACGGTCTCTCATTCCGCTTGTCCTTCAAATTCTTTCTTTCCTTTTTTGGTGTACCTACGTGATCCAAGTGCAATGGAGACAACAACTAGTAAAAGATGCCCTCCAGGATGCCCTCCAGGGCAAAAGTCAATGACTCTGCCACTAAGAAGGGTTCTTATTTCTGTGTGCTGATAGACTTTGTTCACTTGGCTTACATCTTGCACTTTTCAATGGGGAACAGTTGAATTACATGTCATGGACCAATAATATCATCATCAATCGATAAGAATACCACCAAAAGAAGACGAAGCATTGCTTTCTACAGTTGTAGCTCTCATTCCCTTCTAAAATTTTCATTTCCGGAAAGCACAGAGATATTTTCACGTGTAGCTACACAAGTGCAGCTGAATTTTAAAAGTGTTTGAATTGAAGTTTGCAAGAGATGTGTTAAATAGCTTCTAAATGGAAAGGGAAAGAGAAATGCTTGAAGTAGGAGTTCAGGGTTGTGATTTGAGGGTGTGCATCAACGCTAGATTAGACTTCATTTCTCTAATTGATAGCACTAGCGCAGAAATAATTGTCAAAGCAACGAAACTTTAGTTCTGTCAACCACCCTGTGAAAAATTAGTTTCTATGTCCATTCTGTGAACGGCATAGCACAATCTAAATGTCTATGATTGATTAGATCAATTATCCATTTGCAGATGAATTACACATGGACCCATGACGATTTGCTAGCAACGTTTCTGGAAGCAATTTTTCAGTGAATTTGGACAATATAAACCTTCTTTGTATTGCAAGTCCGATAATTGAGCCAGTTAATTATCTGGTGTGAGTATACAAGAGATAATGCTTACCCGTTCAGAAGAATGATCGCATATAGGACAATAGCCTTAATGTTCCCTCCATCTCAAAGTGAGAAAATATGTATACATCTCTAAAGAAGGCATACAAAGTGCGATCCCCGGTGGAAGACGAAAAAGATCAGCAGAAGAAACCAAGAGTCAATATCTCTCTTCCATGCATACGACAGGACACAGAAAACCTGGGACTGCATCGAAACTCTATGAAGTCACTCAAGAGACGAGACAAGAGCTTGTTGGCGGGTGGGATAGTAAGAGCAAATAGCAGAAGAAGGCCAAATGCGGGAACACAATGGAAACCAACACTAGGTTGCAGAACTTGGTCACTCTGTTGCGAAGGCAAATCCAACCCATCCTCTCCTCCCCTGTACCGACCAGCATACCCGATAGCTGTCCCTGCCACACATCCACATATCATCAGCCCCGTCAACTGCACGTATCTTCCAAATGAATTCACCAGTTGTGGCTGCAAGTTAAGTTGAAGAAGCCATTCTCGAGTATCATTCCATAATTTATTCACTTAAGCCTCTTAAGAATGAGCTTTCCAATTTCTATTTGGCCAATACCACACAGCAAGTTCGCTAATAACTGGTTCACCTCTAATATTCTTCTTTGAATTTTATGCACAGTAGTAATTTCTTGCCTCGTTGATCTTAAGGAACAGTAAGGAATGTGACCGAGTATATTTCTTACTGTTACTATTGGAAGTACCTAGAATCTTTCTTTGTTCTTTTTTTTTTTTTTTTTTTGGGTATATAAATCTTATACTGAGTCTAAGGTGCATCAAGAGTAAATAATTCAGGTTAATTTTAAAACGATGTTATTGATGACCTTTATTTGAGGAGTTAATAGGGACATGAAAATAGTTATAAGATTTAATTTTTTTTATACATTGCACGAGAGGTTTTTTTATTTTTATTTTTTTTGCAGGGGGGCGGGGGCAGAAGATTGCATAAGAGTTTATGAGCAAATGATATCATATATCTTAAACTATGTGTCACGCCCGATCCTCCAAGCACATGCCCATCCCTCCTTGGTCGATTAATAGCGACATCCCAAGATACATCGCCAACCCATTCATTTTAGTACGCATGCGAAAACATATAAATAATCCTCAAACAATAAAACAATAGAATAGAAAAATATGACCAATTTTTCACAAAAGACATTTTTGTAAACACACAAGTTTATACACAGAAGCCTACAAAAAGGAATCGACTTTTACCAGAATAGAATTTTCCTATGACTAACTAGTCAGACAAGAATGCCAATTCTTTGAGCTTCACATTCTAAACTTCGGGCCTCGAGTCCTCCACCGATGTCAATTAGGGACCTGAAAATAATTATACAATAACCAGTGAGACAATGTCTCAGTAAGTTCAACCCCCTAAGACCCGACTAGGAAAAAAATACACCCTAAGGCTACCTAAGCACAAACACAAGTCGGAGGTCTTACCTTTACCTCTGTTCCTTCCTACAAGTCAGTATAGTTCATATCACAACCAATCACTTCATCATCAATTCATACAACCAGATTGAATCATCGATCAATCGACTCAGTTGATTATATGTCATATCACCATTCCCCGATCATCTCAATCGATACTATCTATAAGTCCGATCAAACTCAAGACTGCTTGCTTTAAGCGGATAATAGATAGTATAGCTCGCCAGAAGCTGCCTCAAATACTGAGATAATATACTATATATATGCTCGCCAGAAGCTGTCTCAATTACTGATATAGTATATTATATATGCTCACTAGAAGCTGCTAAACATACTTTCATAGTACACCGAAAATAATATATATACTCATCAGAAATTGACAGCCATACTTTCATAGTATGCCAAAAATAATATATATGCTCACTGGAAGCTGCCAGCCATACTTTCATAGTATGCCGAAAATAATATATGCTCACCAGAAGCTACTAGTCATACTTTCATAGTATGCCAAAAATCATCATTTAATCAAATTACCATTTTTATCCTTCCCGATAAAATATTCATGTGTAGGTACACGGTCGGCCTTAGCCAAAATATAATAATTTCCATTTCCATAAATCCCACCATTTTATATAATCCATCAAAATATTTTCAGTATTATAAACCGACGCTTGCTTATTTTCCAATTAATTACTGAAATTAAATGAATTTAAGAATAAATTCCAAAAACACGTACAATTAGCACAAATTAAAGCTTAATTAAATAAGCATATCACACCACAGAAATCAGCATAAAATTCCAGTCATCGACTATATTGGTCTAATTTTCGAAAATTAATTAATTAATTAATTAATTAATTAAGGAAATTAATATATAAATCCAATAAATGCAACTTAGGCTCGAAAAAGCCTAATTGGAAGCCGAAACGAGCCCGGATAATTTCCGAATTACTCTAGATAAATTCTAGAGCTTGTCTAGGCTCTAATACTACACTACTCTAATAACCTAACATGCATTGATAATTAATTAATTTACTAAACTGTTTTAATTATCCACTAAACCAAGCTTAGTCTAAACTAATCAACCCTTAAATGTCATTAATTTACTAAGCGAGAATTAGTGAGTTAAACTCACCTGATTAACGATCCACTCGAATCAAAACGACGGAGACACAACGAAGAATGACAAGTCCCAAAACAGCGACGCCAACAGGACACCGATTGGGCCTGAAAATTGGCCCGCTAGCTCGCTGCTCAAGCTGAGAAAATTGCTGCTCGGTTCGGCTTCGCACGGCTGATGTCGTGGCTTCGAGAGGAGCGTTGCGGCTGCTGGATGAAGACGCGAGCTGGACCAAATCCGAGCGGGCCACGGACGTTGACGGAGGGATGGACGAACGGACAGCAACTTCGAACGTGGCAGCGGCAGGGGTTGCTTGAGTCTCCAAACGGTGCAGGCGGTCAACAATGGAGCTTCGTTTGATGATGGTTGACTTGTGGGGGACAAAACGTGGTGGACGAGCAGGCCGTGAAAGGAAGAAAGAAAATGAAGCTGCAAGAAATGAAAATGGCGTGGGGCGGTTCGAAGGAAAGAGGAAAGAAATGAAAGAGGGCGCAGAGGCGTGAGCTTCGGTTGAGGGGGAAATCGACTGATTGAGAGAGAGAGAGAGAGAGAGAGAGAAAGAGCCGAAGATGGCAACGCGCGAAGGGAGGGGGCGGCGGTCAAGGCGTGCGGGAGAAGATACAGAAAGGGAGAGAGAAAAGTCCATAAATCATATCCTAAACTTAAATGCTAGTCCCCTTAAAGCCCTCAATCTTATCCTACATGTCTCCCATTACTTTCTAGCTTGTAATATCCATGAATTATCAAATTATGAAGCCAAAATTGCTGCCCCCTTCCATAGCTCCGAATTTCACATTTTGGTCTTCAATCTCTTCAACAAATTTCCAAATTTAATGTCCAATTTTGATGCAGAAAAAGCCCACATAATTTATGCAAGTCCCTTTCCACAAGTAGCTCTGTTTGAAAGTCGAAAATCTCTTCAATTTGGCCAATCCGAATTTCCATTCGTTTTCCGAAACATCCAAATCGATTTTCCGTAAAAAATCTCGAACTCTCTGAAAATTCCTCGAAAGATGAGTCGATGTTCCTAAAATAAATCATGACATAACAGAACTTCCAATTTCTAAAATCGGATTCAAATTTGCGGTTAATTTCAATCTAGCGCGATTTTAGCGTGACCTAGCCTACCGGGTAACTTTTAGAAAATTTTTACTGCAAATAACCCATGGTCGATTTTCTTCGAGTCACAATAAACCCACTCGACACATTGGCAACTCTCGATTGTCGTGAAAATCTCAATGATTCAAATACGAACACGGGATACCAAAATGATAGAAAAATCAGTCTAGTGCCGGTCACGAGAATTTTCCAATTTAGTAGAGTCACCCACGTTTAGCCACATATCTTAGTTGAACCGACCTATTTATGATATCGAATCGATTTTTAATTGTGCCGTAATAGCCTTTAAAGATTAGCACAGTCGAGTAGCCAATTCCTGGTCAAATTATTAAGTCTATTGCGTTAAAATTCCTTAATGGCTTCCCCAGATAATCTAGTTATCTCATGAGTGGCAATCTCAAAGAAAAAGCACTATAGTAGGATCAATGAAAGGCCCAACTTATCCAATTGAAATCAGAACCTAAAATTCAAGATGTCACACTATGTACCTAAATGAAGGGAATCTCGAAGGACTAATGAATGCTAATAAAAATTTGAGGAATTAGACTTATGTTTTAGTAGATCTTACGATTTCAAATCTGTGGATATCTTGAAATTAGGTTTTAAGTGTCGAAAATGAGAAATAATTTAATGGTGCTAGAGATAAATTGTCCAGAGATTATTATATTAATCAATAATAATTTGGTGATACTAAGAATTGATTGTTAGAGTAAGTAAAACATTGCTATAGTAATGTCAGTTAAAATATATCAAGAATTTGAGCTTGAAAAAGAAACTTTTTAATTGAGTAGGTTTCAGTTTAAGTGGTTTCGTAACTTGACTAGTTTCCTGAAAAGGGACTTCTTGTTTTGAAATCAATTCTTGTCTATATATAAGAAGTGTCTTCTTCTTGAAGAGAATCTATGAGACGGTTTCTTTGTAAATTACATTTTGAAGCGATCCAAAAGAGGATATTTTAGTGTTCAAGCCAATAAATCTTGCATTAAAATTTGTAAATTCATTTGTGAAAATTGAGAAATTATTTCATGAAAAATTGCGAGGGTTGAACACTATATGAATTATTTGGTGTAATTGGGGGCTAAGAAATACATAAAGTGTTTAAGTGGCTCAAGTTTTATATCTCTACTTATAGGGAATGGAAGCGAATATGAGATCAGATCGAAGCCAATTCAGACTTTTATTAGTGGGGTGTTTGGAATGTCAATTTTTGTAGTACCTCCTTGAGTCAGTTTGGAGAAAAGTACAAAAAAAAGTCTTAAACCTTTTGCTTTAGTACCAATTCAATCCTAAACTTTTCAATTTGACCAATTTAGTCCTAAACATTTTCACATTGGTACTAATTCAATTCATTTGGCTAATTTAAGTTGTAAATTCCTGACGTGGCCACTGGTGATCTTATGTGGTGCCATGTGGACAAATTTTATCATTTTTATATTTTTAAATTTTTAAATTATTTTTCCTTTTTTTCTCTTTTTTTTTTTTTCCTTTCTCCTTACCCCTTGGCCAGCAAGGTCACCGGTCGACCATCGCCGACCACAAGCTAGTCGGGGCGAGGGCCCCCACACCCTCGCCAGCCACTAGCAAAGGCAGCCGTGCCTTCGCCAGCCACAAGCGAGGGTGTCCACCCCCACCCAGATTTAGGTGAGGGCCTTTACGCCCTCATCAGCCACAGGCGAGGGCGTGGCGGCGCTCACTCATGGCAAATGAGGGTTTAGCGACCCTTGCCCAGATCCAGGCGAGGGCCACAACAGCCTTGCCGGAGGTGCCGCAACTCTTACCTACCACAAGTGTGGGCCTTCACACCCTCACTTGTCATTGATGAGGGGTCGGAGGCCCTCGCCCTTGGCCAGCTAAGGCCGCTACAACCTCTCCTATGGCCAACGAGGGCACGTATCCCTTGCCGGCCAACGAGCAAAGGTTTTAGCCCTCACCTATGGCTGACGAGGGCACGGTGACCCTCACCAGTGGCCTATGAGGGTGCGGGGACCCTCGCCCCAACCAGCCTATGGCTAGCGATGGTCGGCCAGTAACCTCGTTGGCCAAGGGGTAAGGAGAAAGGAAAAAAAAAAAAAAGAAAGAAAAATAATAATAATTTAAGAAATCTATATATATATAATTATAAAATTTATCCATGGGCCACCACATAAGATTGCCGGCCTGCCACGTTAGCAATTTCCGACTTAAATTAGCTAATACCAATGTGAAAGGTTTATGACTAAATTGATCCAATTAAAAAGTTTATAACTGAATTTGTACTAATATAAAAAATTTAGGACTTTTTGGTACTTTTCCTAGTCAATTTGCCTCATACAAATTCTCTTTTTAATTTGTCCTACTCTTTTGGGAAAGCGTGTAACAATAGTTATCACTCTCATTGGTATAATTAAGCTCCTCACCCTAAAAAATCATTAGTTTATATGCAGAGGGCTTACTAAATTGCACAAAAGAGCCCGTCAAAAATTTATGAGAAGATATCGATGGATGACTCTTAATCAGGTATTCATCAACTTTAATTTATTAAATTGTGCTCGCGGCAACTTGGGTTGAAGTCAATATTCCCGGGCTTTAGTTGCATTTCAGTCATAAGTATGCTTCGTGCAATTCTGGATTGCATTGCATTTCATGGACCAAAACCCTGCTTGGCACCGAACTTTATCAGATGATTTTGTCATATTATCCTGATTAAGAGGATTAAATGAGGTCCTTTTTGATGCAGATTGATAAGACGATGAAATGATGAGGTCCTTCATTTCTTGGCAAGAACCGGATGAATGTGCCTACGCTAGATGTGAGCGGATGAAATATAAAATTGACATTTTCCGGAATAAGGGTAATGCTTTGGTCCAAAAAGCAAAGCTAGCCATGCAGCTTTTAGCTTGAATTCAGAGAGAATTTAATTCTCTATACCCAAAACTCTTATCCTCGGGACAGGATTTATTGGTATCTGTTCCTGACCTCCACCATACCTCCACACGGAATGTTTCTGACCTTTATCCATCAAAAGCAGCACAATATCCAATACAAAAGGTTCTTGTTTCAAAATTGGATTCTTGATTAGAGTTGAATTCTCTTTTAAACTGTCTTCTTTTAGCGAGAGAATTCCCGGCACACGGTCTCTCATTCCGCTTCCTTTTTGGTGTACCGACATGATCCAAACGCAATGGAGACAACTAGTAACAGATGCCCTCCAGGGCAAAAGTCAATGCCTCTGCCACTAAGAAGGGTTCTTATTTCAGTATGCTGATTGACTTTGTTCACTTGGCTTGCATCTTGCACTTTTCGATGGGGACCAGTTGAATTACATGTCGTGGACCAATAATATGATCATCAATCAATAAGAATATCACCAAAAGAAGACAAATGCATTGCTTTTCAGTTGTAACTCTCATCCCCTTCTGAAATTTTCATTTCTGGAAAGCACAGAGATATTTTCACGTGTGGCTACACAAGTGCAGCTGAACTTTTAACGGAAGTGTTTGAATTAAAGTTTGCAAGAGATGTGTTAAATAGCTTCTAAATGGAAAGAGAAAGAGAAATGCTCGAAGTAGGAGTTCAGAGTTGTGATTTAAGGGCGCGCATCAACACTGAATTAGACTTCATTTCTCCAATTGAATAGCACTAGCGCAGAAATAATTGTCAAAGTAACGAGACTTTAGTTCTGTTACGGTAGCTGCATGCTTAGAGAAAAAGAGGCCGAGAAAAGGGTAATACCGAATCATTTTATGATAAGCTTTTATCCTGTCGACCGCCCTGTGAAAAAATAGTTGTTGGAGAAATCTTTCCAGAATAGACAAAATGTTCGAGACCGACAGTTTAAAAGAGAACCCGTGACTGTCCAACGGGTAGATTGGAGGGCCGAAGAACCTTGATTGTTAAAAGCGAAATTGTATACACAGAGAGTGTCTATACTTGGTGATACCTTGAGTGAGTGTGGTAGAATACCGAATCATTTTACGATAAGCTTTTATCCTGTCGACCGCCCTGTGTATACAGAAAATAGAAAAATCTTTTTCCATGTCCGTTCTGTGAACGACACGGGACGATCTATATGTCTATGATTGATAAGATCAATTATCCATTTGCAGATGAATTACACATGGACCCATGACGATTTGCTAGCAACGTTTCTGGAAGCAATTTTCAGTGAATTTTGGACAATATAAACCATCTTTGGATTGCAAGTGCGATAACTGAAGCGGTTAATTATCTGGTGTGAGTATACGAGAGATATTACTTACCCGTTCAGAAGAATGATCACATATAGGACAATAGACTTAATGTTCCCTCCATCTCAAAGTGAGAAAATATGTATACATCTCTAAAGAAGGCTCCATAGCCTTGGGTCCGCTATCCCGATCATAAGTGCGATCCCCGGTGGAAGACAAAAAAAGATCAGCAGAAGAAACCAAGAGTCAATATCCCTCTTCCCCGCATACGACATGACACAGAAAACCTGGGACTGCATCGAAACACTATGAAGTCACTCAAGGGGACGAGACGAGAGCTAGTTGGCAGGTGGGATGTTAAGAGCCAAGTAGCAGAAGAAGGCCAAATACGGGAACACAACGGAAACCGACACTAGGTTGCAGAACTTGGCCACTCTGTTGCGAAGGCAAATCCAACCCATCCTCTCCTCCCCCGTACCGACCAGCATACCCGACAGCTGTCCCCGCCACACATCCACATATCATCGGCGCCATCAACTGCCCGCATCTTCCGAATGAATTCACCAATTGTAGCCGAAAGTTAAGTTGAAGAAGCCGTTCTCGAGTAACAGTCCATTTACTATTTCACTAAAGTACTCTTAAGTTAAGAATGAGCTTTCCAATAATTATTTGACCAATGCCACACAGCAAGTTCATTTATTACTGGTTCACCTCTAATATTCTTCTTTGAAATTTACGCACAGTAGACAATTTCTTTCCTCGGTGATCTTAAGGAGCAGTAAGGAATACGAGTGAGTAAATTTTTATGTTACTGTTACTATTGGAAGTATCTACAATCTCTCTTTTGGTATATAAATAAAATAATGAAAATAATGATCCCAAAACTTTGGCTCAATTGGCCATTTGGGTCTTGAACTTTTAATTTATGCAACATGCTTCCTGAAGTTTGGCCTAATATATAATGTGATCCTTGAACTATTAATTTTTTCGATTTGGTCCCTAGAACTTGGTATATGTTTTGGGACCACATCAAACAAATTGAAAGTTCAAGGACTACATTGCACATTGAATTAAAATTCAAGCATCACATTGAATAAATTAAAAGTTAAGGACCACATCTCATATTGAGCCAAAGTTTAGAACCATTCATGTCATTTCCCTATATAAATCTTATACCGTGTCTTAGGTGCATTAAGAGTAAATATATCTAGAATGGGTTAATTTTAAAATGACGTTATTGATGACCGCTGCTTGAGGAGTTAGTAAGAAAATAAAAATAGTTATAAGATTTATTTTTTTAAAGATTGCATAAGAGTTGATTTACACAAATTTTAGAAGCAGATGATATCATATATGTTAGACTATGTAATTAGTGGATGCTTATGAATATTTGAGGAATTGGACTTATGCTTTAGTAGATGTTACGATTTCAAATTTGTGGATATCTAGAAATTAGGTTTTAAGTGTCAAAAAACAAGAAATAACTTAATGATGTCGGAGAAAAACTAGAGCATTTAAGAATTGATTGTTAGAGTAAACAAAACATAGATATCCTGAATGGTTGATTGCTATAGTAATGTCGTTTAACTTGAGCCTAAAAAAGAAATTTTCTTAATTTGAGTAGGCTTCCCTAGTTTGACTAGTTTCCTGAAAAGGCGCTTCTTGTTTTAAAATTAATTCTTGTCTATAAATAGCAAGTGTCTTCTTCTTGAATAGTATATAAGAGACGATTTCTTTGTAGATAAGATTTCGAAGCAATCTGATAGGACAGCCAATAATCTTTTTGGTAAAATTTCTTAATTCCTTTGTGAGACTAATAGATTATTTCGTAAAGAATTGTGAAGGTTAAACATTATTTAAGTTATTGGGTATAATTGGGAGTTGAGAAATATAGAAAGTATTTGAGTGACTTGAGTGTGGTTGTAATCTCTATTATGTCACTTGATCTTTATTGGAATCTTGCGCTACTCTCCCCATGAATGTAAGCCACATCAACTAAACCACATAAATCTAATATTCGTTTTTTTACTGTCAAATTTATGGTTCGATCACTTGTTTTTTGCAACATGATATCAAAACCAGGCTTTGAGTAAATTGAAGTGAATCAATGGCAACATAAGAAGGTAAAGTATAATCAATAGATTTGATTGGAAAGATTTCAGTGTAATCAGTAATAGTTGATCAGCTATTGGCCTTGGAGTCATGTTTTGCTTTATGAAACTCATGAGCAATAGTTGATCAGCTATCAAGCTTGTCAATCTGGAGTACCTTGTATTGTTATTTATGTTAACTTGTGAGGGATCCTTTAGATCGGCATTCTTTTAATGTTGTTCAAGTAATCAGTAATCGGGGTGCACAAGAGATGCTTGCTTCTATGTTATGATAATTTTCTTGTGTTGTTGTGATCAATGATCTCATTGGAGTCTATCTTTCAGGTTCGCTATATATATTTATATATATATGTATGATTAATTTTTATTAATGAATAAAGCAATGTAATTAGCATGATATGTGATTTTAGTGATAACCTGCCCCTATCACTAAAGTTAAAATCACATGTATATGATGTATGTGAGTAGTAAAGTTTATATCCCTGGTATGAGAGAGTTTCAATGATTCAATTGAGCAGTGACCGCCAAAGTGGCACGATTGATTGGGTTTGAGAAATTTCTGTCTTGTATGCTTATTGGGATGTCTCATGGTCTAATACGTGGTCATACTCCCAAAGGAGGTGATTGTGTATTAATTCATGGGGGGATACATGATGATGTGGCAGAGGATTGACTAATCCCAATGGTTCATATGCCAAAAGGTGATGAATTCACGGAAATTAAAATATATTCTCATAATCGCTATCATGTGGGGAGTGTATAACTGTATGTCATGTATTCTGCCCAAATGTGATTATATGATTATGCGTGTAACTCTTTGGATGTATTCTTGTACGTCAGGTTACACGGTACTCACATGATGCTAATTATATACATTGCTTGTTTTTCAGTCACCTTTTCTGTAATTAATAACTCAACTATTATTGAGGTTTTTACTGCTTCAAATTTTAAGTTGTGAACATATGATTTGTTACTTGAAAAAATAGCAATTGAATTTGCTTACTATCCATGAAGCATTCCATTCTAGAACACTTGAAAAGAGGTTTACCTATGAACTGCACTGCTATAAGATGATGGAAGTCTTAGTTGCTTGAAATTATGTCTTGTCTGATATTGAAATTATGACACATTTGCAAAGATTGTGTTTAAGTCTTAATGACATATACATCTCGTATATGGTTAAAAGGTTGTTTCCGTAAGTTTTCTATTTAAAGAAAATGACCAAAATAAAGAATAAAACAATTACAATTAGTCTTAAAAGGTTGTCAGGCTTAACAATGACCGTGAGTATTTTGGCAAGTATGACAATACAAAATAACTTAAAGGGTCATTTGTCAAATACTTGGTAGATTATGGGGTGGTAACTTAATTACTATACCTGAAAATCCTGACAAAAAGATTTGGCCGAAAGGCATAAATGCACCATATTGAACATGGTAATGAGTATGATTAATAAGACTAATTTATCTGGTCTTTTGTGGGCTGATATTTTGAAAGTAACATTTTCACATTCAAAAATAGTTTCATAAACTTCTTTTAAGTTATAGACTGGACATAAATTACTTGAATCATATGAAATTTAGAGGTTTCATGCAAAAGTGAGGTTATCTAATCTAATATTAAGTGCGTTGGAATTCAGATCCACTCGGAATTATTTTGTATCTTATCTAGATTGTTAAAGGAGTATTGATTTTATGACCCTAAAGAATGTGCAAGAATTATGGAATCATATACTCTAAAGTTTCTAAAGATTAACGTAATTGTAGAGGATAGCTGCTCTCAGACTATTAAAGATAATAGTATGATGGATGTTACTATGTTTTTATCTTTACCTATATAGATAATTATGAAATCTCATGTACCATAGATTAAACTTGTTGAGGTTCAAGGTACTATTCTTGATATAGTTTATAATGAAATTTCTTAAACCTCTCAAGTGCAGAATGAAGTAATTGCAGCTTTATTAAGGAGATTTGTTAGGGAAAGACGATCAATTATATCATCAGACTATATAGTCTATTTGTGAGAGCATGATTACAATATCTACTATATGGTTGATGTAATGGCATATTTATAAATGTCGTTTCTTATTCTCAATCAAATATGTGATTAGATGCCATAAAATGCGATATACAATCTATGAAACATCATAGTGTTTGGAAACTAACTTACTTGCCTAAAGATCATAAGTTCATTAGTTGCAAATTGGCATATAAAACTAAAAGAATTTCAAAGAAAGATTGTAGAATTTAAAGCCAACTAGGGTGCGTTTGATAACATTTTTGTTTAAAAATTATTTCTGGGAACAGAAATAGAAAAAAGTATTTCTGTTTCAAGGAACAATTTTTGAACAAAAAAACACGTTTAGTAAATCTGTTCCAGAAATATAAAAAGAATAGAAACACGTTTGGCAAATTTGTATAAATTTTTTATTTCTTTTATTTTTTTAATATTTTTATTTTATTTTTCTATTTTCTTTCTTATTTTTCCTTTTTTTTTTCTTTTTCTTTTTCCTTTTTTCTTTTTTCTTCTTTTGGCCGGACGCCGGCCTTGGCCATGGCCGGTGACCGGTTGACGAGGGCCGGTGAGGCCGAGCTCGCCCAACGGCCGATGAGGCTCGGCGTCGCCGAGCCACCGCCAGGCGACGCCGACTTGGTGGTGGCCCGGCGAGGCTCAACCTTGCCGACCGCTGGGCGAGCTCGGCCTCGTCGGATCTAGGCGAGATTGAGCTCGCCCGGGACCGGCGACACTCCGGCGAGATCGCCGGCCCTCAACGGCCAGTCACCGACCATGGCCGAGGCCGACAATCGGCCAAAGAAAAAAGAAAGAAAAAAGAAGAAGAAGAAAAGAAGAAGAAAAAAGAGAGAAAAAAGTGTTTTAAAATGTGTTCCGAAACAAGAAACAATTTTTTTTTTGTTTCTTGTTTTCATTCCAGATGTGTTTCTTGAAACAAAAAAATAATTTCGGAACAAAAATGCAAACAAACGCGTTTTTGTTCCTTTTTTGTTCCCAAAAACAAAAAACAAAAAAATTGTTTAAAAACAGAAAAAAGAAATCAAAACAAACGCAGCCTTAGTAGCTAAAGTTTTCGCTCTAAAGAGGGGTGAATAATTAATAGTGAAGAAATAAATATTTCTTTCTACTATTTTTAAAGATTCTTTTAGAGTGAACGTGGTATTAATAATTTATTTTGATATGGAGTTATGCCAAATAGATACAAAATCTATATAGTGTAACTAGATGATTTTGCAGCAGATTCAAGTAAACTTATGTGTAGACTGAAAAGTCTTATTCATAGTTTTAAGCATGTTTTCAGACAATATTATTAAAGTTTCATAGTGTTATTATCTTGTTCAATTGAGAACAAAGTAATTCAATATACTACAAGGTTAGTGGAAAGAAATTTATTTTTTCACATACTCTATGTACATGATATTTTACTTACAAATTGTGACATTGAAACATCTTATATCCTTTATACTGAGGTCTGTAAGGATTGTTTTTGCCATATTATATTAGATTTTCTCGGAGGATATTTGCTTATTGTATATTTGAAATATTCAATATATCATTGCAAGTTAGGAATTGTTGGAGAAATCCTCTAGAAGTATTTTGAAGCTGACAAAACGTTTCCATCAGTCTAGTCTGAAGGTTTGCAGACTCTGCCATTTAAAGTCTGAAGACCTCCGGACAGCCAGACTCAAGACTCAAAGTCTATCCTCATTGACAGTCTCTAATCCGTTGAAGAAAGGTTACCCAGAACTGGATGTTTTGTTAAGGGCTTGACCTTATCAACTAGAGAAGATCTCGTCGCTGGAATAGACACAATGGAATTCTTTAATTGATCGAGATTGACTCGAAGATTAAGGAATCGATGATTGCCTAAACATTCTTGGAATGTTCTACTTATGGAAACCGAGATCCTGATTGTATGGGCGAACAGGATTGATGGGTTATCGACACGTTCCTTTAATAGCCGAATGATCTTCCTAATTGATTCCGTCCAACGGGTAGATTGGAGGAATTCCTTTGGTAAGTGCCAACGGGTATGATGGCATAAAGGAGCATATAAGGAAGATGTTCTAAGTTGTTGAGGGGTGCGCAATAGAAGAATTTCAAAGTCTGAAGCTCCTTGTTGTTTAGACAATTCCTTTGAGCGAATACTTGTATACAATAGAGAGTCTATATTTGTGAGAAACCTTGAGGAGGTGTGATAGAACATCTACACTGTGGAATCAAGGAAAAGCTGAGCTGTAACTTCTCTTTTGTTCATAGTGAAATCCAGCCGTGGGCTGTCAGTGCGGAAGAGTGGACGTAGGCTTGGATTAAGCCAAACCACTATAAAACCTGTGTTCAATCTTCTCTCCCTCACTCTCTTTACTTTGATCGTAAATCATTTTGTGAACTCCTTTCTATCGGCTGCCTAGAATCGCTTCCGTATCTTGATAAAGTGTTTGTGCACCTATTCATCCCCCTCTAGGTGCTTATACTAGCTATCTCAATTGGTATCAGAGCTCGTGTACTCACTTTGTTTGAAGTGTTTTACTTCAGAGTAAAAGATCCATGACTAGTATGTTGGCTCCAGGGCTGGTAGAAGGGCAAAGCAATACCAGACTGTCTTACTTTGATGGAAAGGACTACAACATATGGAAGAACAAGATGAAGGCATTCTTAAGATCAAAGGATCCTCTGAAATGGGACGTTGTAGAAAAAGGAATCATTCCTAAAGCTGCATCTGTCTCAGAAAGAGGAAAGGACACTGTTGAGTCCAGCGAAATGAGTCAGGAAGAGATAATCAAGAGACAAGCTCTTGATGCAAAAGCAATTTACTCTTTATATTGTGCTTTATCACCTACTGAATATAACAGAATATCTTCTTGTGATACAGCCAAAGAAGTTTGGGATAGATTACACATTACCTATGAAGGAACCGATCGAGTGAAAGAAACAAGAATCAACATTCTTCTCGGTCAATACGAAGCCTTCAGAATGAAACCAGGAGAATCTATAACTGACATGTTTAGTCGTTTTACAGAAATCGTGAATAGTCTTGAAAATCAAGGTCATTCAATTTCTGTTCCCATGAAAGTAAACAAGCTACTGCGTGGACTCTCCAAGGATTGGAATCACATTAAGACCTCAATCAGAGAGACTCAAAGAATCATGCCACCTTTGTCTGTCGATGAGCTGGTTGGGACCCTTCAGTCTTATGAAGTGGAACGAATCAATGAAGACGAAGATCCCAAAGGTAAGAAATCAATTGCATTAAAATCTAATGATGATTCTGATGTAACAGATTCTGAAGACGACATGGATGATGAAGAACTTGCTCTCATGATAAGAAGATTCAGAAAGCTGAATAAAAAAGGAAGAAGATTCAATTCAAGGAAACAAAGTTTTCAAAAGCAACAAACCAAGTCTGCTGAAGATGATGAATCAAACAAAGATGTAGTCTGCTTTGAATGCAAGAAAAAGGGACACATCAGACCCAACTGTCCTCTTCTGAGGAAGAAGAAAGGAAAAACCGAAAGGTATCGAAAGGCTCTCAAAGCTAAAACCTGGAGTGATACGAAGTGTGAAGATAGTGATGATGATTATGCCAACATATGTCTAATGGCACAATCAGACTCAGAATCAAACTCCGAGACCGATTCGACTCGAAAGTGAATTCGAGGTAAGTAATTTCAAAATCCCTATTAAAGTTTCAAAATACATCGATGAATTATGTTTTAGTCTTAAGACTTCTCTTAAAAGAATTTCTGAACTCAAAAGGAAAATTCTGCTTTAAAACAACAAGAGAATGTTTTGAAAGAAAAAGTGAAATGCTTAGACCGGGATGTTTCTTCTCTCAAAGAAAGTGAAGATAATCTTTTGAAAGAAAATGCATTTTTGAAAAATGATATTTCAAATATTTCCAAAAGATTTTCTCTAGGATCTGAAAAACTAGAGAAAATACTTTCTGTTCAAAGACCTTATTTCAATAAATCTGGTTTAGGAATGACTGCTGAAACCATTCCTTTAATCGATTTTCCTAAAGTAAAAGAAAGAATTAAACAAAGACCAACAAGGAATGCTTACAAAAACCATTTTGAAAGGACCTTTGTAAAACCAGTAGATCGCAATGCTCTTAGATGTTCAAAATGCAATAGTGCAGATCATTTTGAGAAAGAATGTCCTATGTCTTGGAGACCTGTCAATAAAGTCTAGGCAAAAACCGTATATCAGACTAACTCAAAAGGACCCAAGAAAATATGGGTACCAAAGAAAGCTTGAGTTTCTTTTTAAATGCAGGTCACTATCAAGAAAAAGGTGAAATGGTAACTGGATAGTGGATGCTCGAGACACATGATAGGAGATTCAAATTGTTTCATAAAACTTGTTCAAGTGAATGGTGGAAAAGTCTCATTTGGAGGAAACAGCAAAGGAAAAATAGTGGGATTTGGAACTATAATGATTGGGAACCTCACAATAAGCAATGTTTATTTAGTTGAAGGGCTCAATTACAATCTGCTCAGTATCAGTCAACTTTGTGATGCCGTTTCAAAATCAACTTTCAAGAGGGTATTTGTTCAGGAACCAGTAAAGACTCTACTCAGTCTTTCATGGGTCGAAGACATGGAAATATCTACCTCTTAGACGTGAAACCAAATGAATCACAATGTCTAATCTCAATCCAAGACGAAGCGATTAAAAGCGTTTCCATCCTGGCATCTTCTGGGTGTCTCTAGGCTCTGAACTAAAGGGCTGAGTGGTTTTCTACTAAAAGGCTGTCCCTGAAGGGCTTGAACGGGAGTTGTTCGCCCAATGTGGGATGCATACCTGCAGGAAATTTACTCTCCTTCCCTGGTTCTAAGTATAGGTCCATTCATGGTATCAGAGCCATGGTTTCGTTTTTGATGTTATCCATTTCATGCGCTTGACAGGTGAATCCAGTGCTGAGAAGATCTTTTCTCATCATGTCTACAGAACCAGAAATCCTCGAAGCACCAGTTTCCCTTGCACCATCTTCATCATCCTCCACTCCTTCAGAATTTCGTGTTTCCAATGCTTCTAAAATAGATTATCTTTATGAAGTCTCCCTTAGTGATGAAACCAAGATCTCTGAAACTCAACTTCCTCTTATGAACCCTTACTCTGCTTTTGCTAAACCCACCTCGTCATTCTCACCTATCCGCTCCATTCGCCAACTAATTCACCAAACCCCAAAGCAAGTAAAGGAGTACGTCCAGTCTTCCAAATTCGATCAGCATCCTATTCCTGCTACTGAGAAAGAGTACTTTGTCACTCTTCAGATCCCTCAAGAATTTCCCAGACAATGGGTCCAACAGGGATATTCTCATGTCCATTATGGAGCTGTTCGTCTTGCTCTCACCTTCCATGGCCGCAAAGGTTTACTAGTTGTGGCAAGAATTGCTTTATTAGATACCAGGTTTTTACAATACCAGCATGCATGCATAGGCACTGTTCAAACCACTTTAAATGCTGGAACAGTTTTTGTGACTTTGTATCCAAACTTCAACATCGCTCTATCAGACCCCCAGCTACTTTCTTTTCTGAAAGTCCAAGTCCAGCTCACTGGAGCCCCTCAGACTGCTGACTCTGTAGCCGCAACTCTACATTACCAGATGGTTTACCGAGTGCAGAATCATGCCCTCGACCTCAACTTCAATAATGGTAATGAAGATGCGTTGTTCATCTCCATGCAGAATGACCAGGCGTCCTGCATCCATGTCCCCAGACAGATCCCAAAAGATACGTTGGCCAAGCTCCTTCCAGAGACTTGGATCACCAACTATGAAAAGCTACACCAGCATAACAAGCCTTTCCAGTCTACGGACTCAGAGTTTGTAAGGAAAAAAGATGGAATTGTTTCCATCAAATTTGGCAAAGAAAAAGAAGAAAGTCCTTCTATCTTCCAAACCCTCTTCATGATTGAACCATGTGTTCCAGAATCCATTTCTGAACCAGACCCAAAAAAGCATGTTCGACACTTCGATGGTGATGGACATCCTGTTCATTACTATAAAGACAAATATGGTCATTGTTTTTGGGATCCTTTTTGCCAATGTTCCTACTGTACAAATTCTCCTGACGAGGTAGATCCTCTTGCAAGATCTCCACCTTGACAAAAAAAAAACCAAAGGATAAGGTGTACCAAAGATACTTGAAAGGAGACTCCTCCGTCGATACTCTTAGTGAGTGTGACAAATACCAGTTCATGGTCTCTTATGCACCACCTCCACCATCAGAGTCCAGAACTACGTTCCAAACCTTACCAGATCCACCAAAATCTCCTCCACCTTCTCCTCCTCAGAAAAAACAAACCCTTTCTCCATTTTACAAGCCAATCCTCAAATGGGCTAAGAAACATTCTTACCCGCTTGAAGTCCCAGCAGAAGCACCACCCACTTCTTCTATTGCCATGTTTCAAGACACCGACTTTCCTCCTCTTGTTAAGGAAAGCTCTAAACTCTCGTTCCCTGCTACATAAGAATTTATTGATCCACATGGCAGATATCGCCATGTTCCTAAAATTCCTACCCCCACAGATGTGGATGAACACGGGAGACAGAAGAAAACCCCTGCTGCTGAAGCTGTTCTAAACTGGCAATCAGAGACCCTGTTGACACAAAACAATGCCTTCAAGGCTATTGATTCCAAAATTGGAAATGTGCAACAAGATCTCCGAAGATATGATGACAGTACCAAGAAGATACTTTCTGAGTTCCAGAAAAGGCTTCACGCCTTGGAATCAGGACAACATCTTGGGTACCACTATCTTGAAAGTCCAAAGCCAGAAATAAACAAGCTCAAGAAGCAAATCCAACTTCTTGAAGAAGGAAGGTTTAGTAGACCTTTTGATCCATTAGCACCTCCTGTTCGAACTGGGTATGTACCTCCAGCACCACAAGCATCTATTTTTGCCAATATTCCGGAAGATCCCTATAGAAGAGAACCGGATATGGCAGAAATACGAAATCGTCTCAAAGCCTTGAAGAAGGAAAAAGGGAAAGAGAAAACACCACCTACGGAATCAAGTTCAATTATTATAAGAGAAAAGCCAGACCAGATGATGTTATCAAATCCATTAGAACCCTTTTTGAAGGATTTGGGTACTCAAGAACCTGATCCTAGTACCCAACAGCCTGAGCCTGATCCTGTTATCCCAGAAAAACAGATTCTGTTTGCTGAACAAACTTCCTCTACTACATCAGACTCAGCATCTCTTTCTTCTTCTTCATCCTTCTCAGATCCTACAGTCGATTCTCCCCCTATTGTTCCACCAACTTCACAAATATTCATGGCTAACACTCCTCCAGACTATGAAATGGAATCAAATTATTCTGATCCAGAATTTGGACAGACAAGTAATCCCACCAGAAACAATTCCACCAGACATGTGTCTATGGCATCAAAACAATTCTTCTCCATTGACGATATTCCTTATCCAAAATGGCCAGAAAGACTTGAAGAGTTTCATACTTGGTTGAGTACACAGTCCATTACCAACCATGATATGAATGATGTCCTTTACAATTTCGTTACAAGGTTCACAGGGAGCCTTAAATTCTGGTGGCAATCACTCTCAGAACAAGACCAGATTATGTTTCTAATGTCACCCAATTTCAACCATGCCCTTACTTATCTATATCATGTTTTTGTGGGAACTCCCGGAGATCTCAAAGAACTAAAAAGAAGAGAATTTTTCGAAAGAAGATGCTGCTCCCTTCAGAAAAAGCATCTTGATAAGCATTATCGACTAATGCTTCAGCTCTTTTACCAAATTGGCGCAGATCCAAATCTAAAGCATGTCTTCCTCACTTCTATTCCTAAAGAGCTATCCCAGATGGTTGAAAGATCTTTCTTTGGAAAGCAAAGAAGGATACAAGATGTTCCATTAGGAGAAATTCAGCAAGAAGTCCATCTATGCCTTGAAGAATTATGCTTAAAGCGCCGAATGGTCCGCACATACATCACAGATGACAAACGTCTTGAAGCAGCCTGTTCCCACCAGAAGTTAAAGATCAAATGCTCCAAACAGGATTGCGATGGTACTTGTGGCCAGTATTCCCGGAAGAAAAAACACTACAAGAAGTACTCGATTAAGAAATCCAAACATGGCTCCAAGCATTTCCGGAAAAAGAAGAAATGGCGATACCTACGCAAAAGGAAGGATCGCACAGGCCATAAGAAATCAAGCCGTTGCTACATTTGCAACAAGAAAGGACATTTTGCCAAAAATTGTCCTCAGGCAAAAAAATGTCAAAATCATCTTATAGAGAATGAAACATGTATTTCCCTCGAAAATGATGATATTGAATCCTTATTCTTTGCTGATGATGAACCAACTGAACAAACTCTTTGTGTCATTCCTTTTTACCAAACTTCCAGTGAAACTGAGTCTGACTCAGAATCTGAAGACATCTTTCACATATCTTCCACATCTTCATAACCAAATCCTGATATATTTTCAAGTCATACTCACTGTCCCCATTTCCCTATTAAAATCCTCACCTCGAAGTTTGCCAAACCTATCAATGTCATTGCTCTCATTGACACAGGAGCAAGTTGTTCCATTCTAGATACAAAAGTTCTACCTGAAGAATTATGGACTCCTTACATCCAATACTTCAATTCTGCTTCAGGAGATACTTTCTCCACGAATGTCAGAACCACACCAGTCACTGTCCAGTTCTTTCCTCAGTGTTCCATAACCACAAAGATTTTTGGATCAAGCCTTCTCAATAAAGATTTGATAATTTGGTGGGATATCATGACTCAAATCTCTCAACTTCGAATCATTCCTGGAAAAGGTCTTAGATTTAAAGACCAATTCTCTGAGTTCGTTAATATCCAGAGACTATTTTCCATTGAGATGAGTTTATTAGATCCAATCATGCAAAAGTTGTTCGAATCTTGTTCAGAATCCCATTCAGAATTTGCCCAAAAATGTTCTCATCCTTTATGGGAAAATCCTGAATTTTTTGTTCGCCTTCCTTTCAAAAAGAATGAAGACATCAACCCAACAAAGGCAAGTCATATGGGAATGAACCCAGAACATTTGGCTTTAGCTCAAAGGGAATGCTCAGAACTATTACAGCAAGGCCTTATTGAAATTTCCAATTCTCAATGGGCTTGTGAAGCTTTTTATGTCAATAAGCGTGCTGAGCAAAACAGAGGAAAAATGAGATTGGTAATCAATTATCAATCTCTCAACCTTTTTCTCCAAGATGATAAGTTCCCTTTGCCATCCAGAGATTCTCTCTTTACTGGTTTAACCAAGGCCCATATCTATTCCAAATTTGACCTTAAAGCCGGATTTTGGCAATTGGGTATTCATCCTGAAGACAGATCTAAAACAGGATTCTGTATCCCGAACCAGCACTTCCAGTGGAAAGTTCTTCCTTTTGGTTTAAAGGTAGCACCATCCCTTTTCCAGAAGGCCATGTGCCGTATTTTCCAACCAATCTTGTCAAGTGCAGCTGTATATATCGACGATATTCTGCTCTACAGTCCTGATGAACAGTCACACTGCCAACTCCATGAGCAGTTTGCAGAAATAGTGAGAAAGCATGGCATTATGCTCTCTCAAAGAAAAATGAACATTGCCCAGACAGAAATTGAATTTCTTGGTATGCACCTCAACAAGGGTACATACTACCCAGGGCCACATATTGCTCAAGAATTATTGAAGTTTCCTGAAGATAACTTCACGACAAAACAAGTTCAGCAATTTCTTGGGATAATCAATTATCTTAGAGATTTTGTCCCCAATATTGCAAAGCTTCTGATCCCTTTGCAATCCATGCTGAAAAAGAACTCCCCACCTTGGGGAAAAACTCAGACTAAAGCAGTCGCTAAGCTTAAGGAGATTATGCAGAATCTCCCACCACTGCAAATACCATCAACAGGTAAAAGAATTCTTCAAACTGACGCCAGTGATGAATACTGGGCAGCCGTCCTATTCGAAGAAATTGATGGTAAGAGACTCCTTTGTGCTCACAAAAGTGGAAAGTTTACCCAAGCTGAAATGCATTATCATTCCACTTTCAAAGAAATCCTAGCAGTAAAAAATGGAATCAAAAAGTTTGAATTTCATCTCATCGGCCATCACTTCCTGGTAGAATTAGACATGGCATCTTTTCCTCAGATGACCAAGTTTAAACAGAAGCAGATTCCGAACTCTCAACTACTTCGATGGGCTGAATGGTTTTCAAAATACTATTTTGAAACCAAGCATATTCCTGGAAAAAAGAATGTGCTTGCTGATTTTTTGTCAAGACCAAAAGTACCAGCTGAGATCAACATGTACATCAAGAGACCTGCGTTCCATATGCTCAATCATGGTGTGAAATACAAAATTGAGAAGATCAAAGACTTGCCAAGATGGAAATTTCCTAAGGAGATTATTCAGCAAATCCAGAACGACAGTCTTACTGAGAACTTGGAGAACCTCATGTGGCAATCCCACACAGACCTATTCGGATTCAATGGAGGTTCGATTCTTTATCCTTTCGGGTTAAATTTGAATTATCCTTTCTTTCATCCTCTTATCTGGAAAGAAGATGACTTCCCTGACCAGCTCAAAACGCTGTTATGGTACTTAACCAATAAGTACTTAATAGCCATTGAAATTCCCACCAGAAGATTCATTGCTAACCTCACAAGAATTTTCATGCTAGGAAGAAACATCGAAAAAGAAAGTGATAAGAATCTCTTAGACTTTCTTAATTGGTTTTATCATCCTACATGCTGGAAACAAGACTTAGAAAATGAACTGAGAACCATGACACCAAATCCTGAAGTTCACACCATCCTGTTTTTCTGACGTCCATGGAATTTTTGTAGAAATAATGATAGTATCTTGGATAGGCCACTTGAAATAGGAACCACATCCTATAAACCCCACTTGAACAGTCGAGAAGCTCGGATTCACAAATATTATCCAAGATCTATTAGATTTTGTGAGAATGAGTACCGAGAACTCCAGCGAATCCTATGCCAAGAAAACAAAACCATTCCTGAAGATATTTGGAATAATGTACCCACTACGTGGGATCATTATGACCTAGCACCAGAAGCTAAGGAAGCACTCAATCAGTACAGACAAGATGCATCATCCCAAGAGCATGAAATGACAAGCGAAGATGACATTGTCCAGTCTACTCAGGACCCCTATGCACGCTTTGGAGGTCCTCTGTCCCAGGATCCCTACGAACAGGGACCTTCGTCCTCATTCCAAAATATGAACACATCGTATTATGCACAGACATCAAACTGGCCTCAGCCAAGTATTCCTGCTCGTCCTACAAGTGAAAACACAAACTGGGCAGAAGAAGAGGCATCCCATTGGGCTCATGTACAAGCATCCTCATCAAGAAGGCTAAATCAGATCCTCTCACGAGAAGATCTTGAAGCCCTTCAGCAGAAGTACGAAGCTCATCTCCTAGAAGACAGCTCAGATGACTCAGACTCAGTCTGTAGCTACAATGCCCGCGACGAACGAGACCGTTAAGTCCGTACAAATTTCACTGTAGCAGAGTCACTGTTCACTTTTACTGTAGCACTGGGCTAGGGAATGTACTGTTCACAGTACAGTTACTGTTCATAGTGTGCGAATAATTCCCTCCCGGAAATTTCCGGTGCCCCCGTTTGTATCTGGACCTATGTGTTGGTCCCTGTGTTCGTCCTTGTGACCTCTTATTGCCTATAAAAGGCAAGGAGGATGTATTGTTTTGAGGCAGAGTCCTCTGAAGTAAAAGTGTGTGCTTTGTGAAAAATTCTCCATGGCTTTCTAAATTCCTCCTCTTCTCTAGCCTGGTATAATCCTCCGAGAAATGCAGCTTTGGTAGATTAAAAGCGTTTCCATCCTAGCATCTTCTGGGTGTCTCTAAGCTCTGAACTAAAGGGCTGAGTGGTTTTCTGCTAAAAGGCTGTCCCTGAAGGGCTTGAACGGGAGTTGTTCGCCCAATGTGGGATGCATACCTGCAGGAAATTTACTCTCCTTCCTTGGTTCTGGGCATATCAACATGAAGCAGATAGCCAAAATCTCAGCAAAGAAGCTTGTTCGTGGTCTACCTAATTTATCATACTAAAAGTCTGATCTATGTACACCATGTATATTGGGAAAACAGGTAAGAAATTCCTTTAAGCCAATAAATCAAGTTTCGACTAACCGTGTACTGCAACTCTTGCATATGGATCTCTTCAGACCAACAAGAACACAAAGCATTGGAGGTAAGAAATATTGCCTAGTAATTGTGGATGACTACTCACGATTTACATGGGTATATTTCTTGGCAAGTAAGTCTGAAACTTTTTCTTACTTTGAAAAATTTGCTAAGAAGGTTCAAAATGAAAAGGGGTATGTTATTTCAAGCATAAAAACAGACCATGGAGGTGAATTTGAAAATCAAGATTTTGCTAAATTTTGTGACGAATCAGTTTACAGCATTTGTTCTCTTCTCCATATACTCGAGCAAAATGGAGTTGTGGAAAGGAAGAATAGATCTCTTCAAGAAATGGCCAGAACTCTCTTAATTGAAAGCAATACTTCTTTATGGTTTTGGGCTGAAGCAGTTTCAACATCATGTTATATTATCAATAGAGTTTTTCTAAGGCCTATTCTAGAAAAAAAAAAAAAAACCCCTATGAATTATTCAAAGAAAAGAAGCCCATTGTTTCATATTTTCATGTATTTGGATGCAAATGTTTCATATTGAAAAATGCAAATGATCGAGTTGGTAAGTTTGAAGAAAAGTCAGATGAAGGCATCTTCCTTGGATATTCAACCACAAGCAAAGCATACAGAGTCTACAACAAAAAGTCTCAAACTGTGGAAGAATCAATGAATGTAAAATTCCAAGATTCTATACAAAATGAATCTATTCAGACTCATTTTGAAGAGACTGAATCTGCTCCGAGACTCTACAAAGTCTAATTCTCAAGAAGCGGCTCGAGACTTTGAAGGACCAAAGCAACAAGTGACTGTTGAAGATTCTAGTGAAGGAAGTGATCATCAATCGATAAATTAACCAAGAATCTTGGAAACATAAGTCCGGTCATCCCAAAGATCTTATTATTGGCGATATCAATGAAGGAATCCGCACAAGATCCAAAAGGCGAGAAGAGTCTAGTCTTTGTGGCTCTTATTTCTGAAATAAAACCCGGGAGCATAGAAGAAGCTTTATCCGATGAAAGCTAGATTGAAGCTATGCAAGAAGAACTCAGATAATTCGAGTTAATGATGTCCGGGAGTGACTCCTAAACCAAAAGGTAAATCAATTGTTGGAGCTAAATGGGTTTTAGGAACAAGATGGATGAGAAAGGAAAAGTCATAAGAAACAAGGCTAGACTCGTGGCCAAGGGATACACACAAGAAGAACGGATCGACTATGACGAGACTTATGCACCGGTAGAAAGGTTAGAAGCAATTCGTTTATTACTTGCATTTGCTTGTCATAAAAATTTCAGGTTATTTCAAATGGACGTCAAAAGTGCTTTCCTAAACGGTTTCATCCGTGAGGAAGTCTATGTAGAACAACCACCAGGGTTTGAAGACCCAAAGAAACCAGACTCAGTATTCAGACTCAAAAAGGCCTTGTATGGCTTAAAGCAAGCACCTCAAGCTTGGTACGACAGATTAAGTAAGTTTTTAATTCAAAATGGATTTGTTAAAGGTAAAGTAGACACTACCCTTTTTATTAAAAGAGAAAGCAAAAGCTTTTTACTTGTTCAAATATATGTGGATGATATTATTTTGGATCTTCTAATGAAAGTCGTGCAAGAAATTCTCTAAGACTATGCAGGATGAATTTGAAATGAGCATGATGGGTGAGTTAACCTTCTTTCTCGGGCTCCAAGTGAAACAACTGGAGGAAGGAACTTTCATTTACCAAGAAAAGTATGCAAATGATCTTGTCAAAAAATTTGGACTGGACAATTGCAAAAAGGCTAACATACCAATGTCAAGTTCCTTGAAGATAGACAAAGATGAAGGAGGAAAGAAAGTCGATCAAAAGCTATACAGGAGTATCATCGGATCACTTCTTTATCTTACTACTTCTAGACCTGACATTCTGTTTAGTGTTTGCATTTGTGCTAGATTTCAATCAGACCCAAAAGAATCTCATTTGAATGCTGCGAAGCGTATTATCAAGTATATTTCATCAACATCAAGCTTTGGTCTCTGGTATCCAAAAAGGGGAGACTTTACTCTTCTTGGATATTCAGACGCAGACCTTGCTGGATGCAGAGTTGATAGAAAGAGCACCTCGGGTACTTGTCAACTACTTGGAGGCAGGAAGTGTCTTGGTTTTCAAGAAAGCAAAGTACGGTAGCTCTCTACAACGAGAGCGAGTATATAGCTCTCGGAAGTTGTTGTTCACAAATTCTGTAGATAAAACAACAGCTAAGAGACTTTGGAATTGAAGACTCATGCACGAAGATTAATTGCGACAACACCAGCGCTATAAATCTCACCAAAAATCCGATTCTCCACTCAAGAGCAAAACACATAGAGATTCGACATCACTTTATAAGAGATCATGTTCAAAATGGAGATGTTTCAATTCAATTTGTTAACTCAAAGAATCAACTGGCGGGTATATTCACAAAGCCTTTGGAGAAAAATCAATTTGAGTCTATCCGTTCCAGACTCAACATTTTGAGGTATGAGGAAATCAAAGTCTAGAGACTTTCAGACTCAGACATACAAGACTTTAAATTAGTCTTGGTACAACCGTCAGACTGCAAGTTAGTCTCTCTTTCTCTCTCTCTCGAATCTTATCTTGAAGAGGTACGATCGTCAGACAGTGTTGCTATATTTAATCGACGAAATTACTGCATCGTTTCATTTTCAAAAAGGAAGTTATTTTTTAAATGACTATTTTCACGGAAAAAGACAGTTATGTTAAAAAGGCATCTTTTTATTTTCCTTTGTGATGCTTCGTTTATCTTTCTTTTTAAACCGATCGTGTACTGTTGATTGCTCTTCACTTCACTCTCAAAAACCCTAGAAAGCATCGATCCTCCATTCCCATTTTCTTCCCTTGTTTAATCTTCGAAAAAGTTGTCATCTTTCTTGGGAAAGTCAAGCAAGGAATCTTCCAAAAACTAAGAAATATGTCGTCTTCAAGAAAGTCTTCGAGAATCACAAGCAGGGGACCACGGCGAATGAGTGAGGGGCCTACGCACTTCGATCTCACTGAAGAAGATGTGGCTCCAGAATAGCAATCGAGCCCACAACATTCTCAGCAGCGTCACTCTCCTCCATCTAGCCCTCAAGGCGTTGATCATCAACAAGAGGACGAAATCATCAAGGATGCAGACCCTATAAGAGTTCAAAAGCCCGTTTCTATTTATAAGTTGTATCGTGCCTTAAAAGCAACGCGTACTCCCTTGAAATATGTCGATGATTTTATTAAAGAGAAGGGGTATGGAAATGAATACATCTTTCTATGAAGAATGGAAAGTTTGGGAATTGCTCATAAAGGGTTGGCTGAGGAAACTCTTGCGAACATCCCGAGTGATCCTCGTGATTGGGGACCGAATCCTGTAGATGGAAATGACGATGACAAATTGTACAGTCAATTTCAACCGAGAATGGGTATTGCGGCTGAAAGTCGAGGAAAAAGAGGAGATTTGTTCAGATCGAAGGAACAAAGGGATTTGTACTCGAAATTGCTGAAGCGTGGGGTAATAAACCCTAGGAGTGTGGATTTCAATTTTCTAGATGCTGTAAATGTGAACTTGAGGGAAAAGTTCGGTTATCTTCAACTTGAAAAGTTCTGCTCCGACACTACAGAGGCCTATGCTGAACTAACCGCATATTTCTATTCAAATCTTAGCTTTTTAGATGCGAATAGATTTTCCTTCAGTGTCAAAGATCAAGACTATGTTGTGGATATGGATATGTTGGCAGATGTGTTGGGAGTTGAGAGGGGAAGATATCAACCGATCAAAGTTTCTATTGCTGGTGCTACATTGGAACTTGTCAAGGACAGGAGAACAGAGGAAAAGATTTCCTACCTAAGGATGAATGCATTCAACATCTTGCTGCACAAGATTGTGATCAATTGCCTTCGACCAAAATCAACTTCCAAAACTGATGTTTCAAGTTCAGAGGCAAAGCTGATGTATGCCATTCTCACTTTGGGAAAAGGTTTTCTCTTCCTCACTTTGTTATGTTCCACATGTATAGAGCCATGATGAAGGACAGAGGCCAACTTCCTTACCCAAGTCTTGTGACAAAGTTATTCAGACATCTGAATATTCAGCCTCCGCAAATCTTTTGTGCTCGATCGTGCGATCATATGGTGGTAGGACTGAAAATGGTGACCAAGATGCGTCTGAAGGAATTGAACAAGGCGTTGGAGAAATTCAAGGAGAAGACTCCACTCAAAGCTCATCAACCTTCTTCTTCATCAAAGCGGAAAGGAAATGAGCCCTTGGTTACTTCAAAACCGAAAAGAAGAGCTCTTATTGTTGAAAATGAAGATGATGATGAAAATCTCACCATCTCTGCAATGGCTTTAAAGAACTTAAGTCGTCCTGTTCCAGGGAAAGAATCGGAACAAATGGCAAAAGAAACAGAGGAGAAGGAAGCAGAGGAGAAGGAAGAAGAAGAAAGAGAAGTTGAGAAGGAAAGAGTTGAGACAGAAGAAGAAGAAAGAGGAGAAGAAGGAGAACCTGACGAACACTCTTCTCCACCTGTAGGCATGGAAATAGGGGGAGATCAAGAGAAAAAAAGGGAAGTCCTCATATCCTGACGCAAGTGAAGGATTCAGTCGCTCTCTTGCAGACCCAGAAGATGTTTATGCCTCTCAATTTCCAGAAGAATGTCATGAAATTTCATCGCCAAACCTGCGAGATTATGCTGATCTACCATCGTCTGCATTTACTCCATCAGATCGAGCCGAAGCAAGTACTCAGACTGATAATGCAGCAGATTTTCGCAAAATCATGGATATTCTCTTGGAGATGCGAGGTCAAATTTATGCCTTGGGATGCAAGGTTCAAAACTTGCAAACTGCGGGTCAAGTTTCTTCATGTTCATTGAATGATAAAATCCAAGCCCTCACTATTCAGAATCAGGCCAATGCCAAGGGTGAGGAGATCGCGCAACTGAAGGAAGACTTGAAAAGGCTGGAAGGCATCGTTCAGTCTATGGGAGATTTCCAGCTTGTCCGCGTTCCCAAGCAATCTTGACTTTATTCCATTTTCATCTCAACCTTTTTAATGCTGACAAAAAGGGGGAGAGATGCAAGATTTGAACAATTTGACTTTTAATCGTGTGGTTTGTTGGACTGGTTGTTTGATTTTGTGGATTGTTTTGATCTGTTTGACTTTGTTTTTGTGTCTGGATGAGAACTGAACTAGACTTGGACTTGACTGCTTTTATTAACTATCATTGGTATCTTATGGATGGCTCTATCACTTATTAGACTAACCTATTTTATGTGGTTGCAGGTTCTAGTGTTATTCATTTAGCCATTTATCTCTATAAGATATGCATATGTGTTTGAGAAATGTTTTGCAGGTCAAAGTTGTCCAAATCTGCAGGAAAGTTTTGTCACCATCAAAAAGGGGGAGATTGTTGGAGAAATCCTCTCGAAGTATTTTGAAGCTAACAAAACGTTTCCATCAGTCTAGTCAGAAGGTTTGCAGACTCTGCCATTTAAAGTCTGAAGACCTCCGGACAGCCAGACTCAAGACTCAAAGTCTATCCTCATTGACAATCTCTAATCCGTTGAAGAAAGGTTACCCAGAACTGGATGTTTTGTTAAGGGCTTGACCTTATCAACTGGAGAAGATCTCGTGGCTGGAATAGACACAACGGAATTCTTTGATTGATCGAGATTGACTCGAAGATTAAGGAATCGATGATTGCCTAAACATTCTTGGAAGGTTCTACTTATGGAAACCGAGATCCTGATTGTATGGGCGAACAGGATTGATGGGCTATCGACACGTTCCTTTAATAGCCGAATGATCTTCCTAATTGATTCCGTCTAATGGGTAGATTGGAGGAATTCCTTTGGTAAGTGCCAACGGGTATGATGGCATAAAGGAGTATATAAGGAAGATGTTCTAAGTTGTTGAGGGGTGCACGATAGAAGAATTTCAAAGTCTGAAGCTCCTTGTTGTTTAGACAATTCCTTTGAGCGAATACTTGTATACAAAAGAGAGTCTATATTTGTGAGAAACCTTGAGGAGGTGTGATAGAACATCTACACTGTGGAATCAAGGAAAAGCTGAGCTGTAACTTCTCTTTTATTCATAGTGAAATCCAGCCATGGGCTGTCAGTGCGGAAGAGTGGACGTAGGCTTGGATTAAGCCGAACCACTATAAAACCTGTGTTCAATCTTCTCTCCCTCACTCTCTTTACTTTGATCGTAAATCATTTTGTGAACTCCTTTCTATCGGCTGCCTAGAATCGCTTCCGTATCTCGATAAAGTGTTTGTGCACCTAGGTGCTTATACTAGCTATCTCAGGAATTACTCTTGTTGTTAAGGGTGATTAACTAAATCTATCACATTATCCTTATTTAGATATTGAGAAAATCTAATTAAATGGTGTACCTTGTGTCAGTGCACTTAAAAATATAATGTATGCTCGAATTTGCACTAGACTAAATGTTGTCTTTGTGATGGAACTTCTAGGCAGATATCGGTCAAACCCAGGACATGATCACTGGGTTGCTGTCAAGAAGGTTTTAAGGTACTTAAAGAAGACAAGAGATTATATGCTAATTTACAGACATATTTAATTCTTGCAGTTAGTTGAGTATTTAGGTGTAAACTTTGCTAACTGTTCTGATAACGGAATACATATTTATATTAGCAGGAAGTGCAGTAAATAAAGTTCTATGTCATCTTCTACTATGTAAGCAGTGTTAGTAACATTCTTTTAGGCTGTTACTTGGACTTTTAGGCTCCAAAACCTCATGAAGAGTTAATCGTTTTAACTTTATGGATAGACTCATACGGTTGTATTGAGATAACAAATTTGTAGTATTATTTATTTACTACATAGATCTCAAGGAGTCTAAATATATGGTGATTAAAATTTTGACCAAAAGCAAACGGTACAGAAATGTGACATTTTAATATAACATATTTTCACAAATGATGTGGTTATAAATCCACTAACTAAAGGCCTATGCCCGTGTGTATTTGAGCGACATGTTGTTAGCATGGACCTAGGAGCATCATGAGATGTTGTTGTTTAGTGGGAGCTATTTTGGCTTTACTCTGATAAATGTTTCCATCTGTGCTCGTTACATAAAGCATTCTCTAGTGGCACAAGTTTTTGTGACACCTAAGGTAAGAGAACGATGACTAACAAATGAGATCTCTCTATGAGAAATGTTATCCATTTGCCACACTACCATATTGAATCCATATCAATAAAGTTGAGAGTACTCGTGACCATGGAAGGCTATGTGTGTATACATGCAGTTACCGTCATGATTCAGTGTTTAAGACTTTATAGGATAGGATTAACTATTAATAATTATCTCTAGACCAAATGTGCGCACATACAATACGATTTTAATAAATATAGTCCAAGTGGGAGAATATAAAAGTTTTCCTAATGTGGACTAAATTAATTGATATTGTAATTTACAGTTTTTACGGTTACCGTAAAACAGGGTTGGTATAAAGTGAAATAAAAGGTTTTTTTAATTAATCTAATATGGGCTGGCTAGTGTGGACCGAGTTGAGCGTAGCTCGTAATGAGGGGAACTGGTTGGAAACTCTATAAATAGTGCTCAAGTCTCTCCTCTAACCCTAATTCTCACATGTATCCTCACCTAATGGGCGTTTACCTAACGCTAAACGTGAAGGGGCCGCCTCATTAAGCTAGTGATATGGAGGGCAATAGAGGAGAAGGATTGATTCGTGGATCTCCTTAATATGTGGGTAATCCCTTTTCTGCTTCCACTTTATGTTCGATGGATCCTAAAACAGGTGTGTTAATATTTCTACTCAATTATACATGTTCTTGTTCTGGTTATGGAGATTTTGGGGTTGCGTAATTTTGTCTAACAGTTTACACTAGCAGCATATCCTATTCATGTGGATTTTACCAATCACATATATGATCAATCAGGCATGGATCACTAGTATGATCCGATGAACTATGACAATGAATTCAAGCGCCATTTCATCGAGAGAGTATAGCAATGAGATTAGGATCAATGAATATACAAATTCTTGAGCACACACATACACTCACAAGCATTTTGCCACTTTTTTCTTTTTACTAATTTTCAAAAAAAAATATACCAAAAGCATACACCTCACAATTCACCTAATGATCACTTACATACCACATATACGTACGAGTTTTGCCTTCAGTGGAGATCATTTTGCACTTTTACATTAATTATCATTCAGTCCCTATTTACAAATATGTCATTTTCTTTTCAAAATGTCCATCTCAAAATGGTTTCGATAATCAAACCTGCATAATTGGAATGTTCCTTTCCATAGCAAAATTGCAAAAATCAATTTTCATTTTCCTTTCCTTTTCAGCTTTCTATGTTAATATAAGCTGCCATTCGCAACTTTCACAGACCTTATGCTGATTTCCAGTGCACTTGTGGCCCAAGGAAGGTAGGCACTTTCAAAGAAGAATAGAAGACCTAACATAAATGTGAAGAGCACGTCAAATAAGCCAAGATGATCAATGACAATGGCGTTCATAATTGAAGCCTCTTGCACGAAGCAGGCAAGTCATCCTTGGCCAACCGACCAGACTCATCATGTCACGTAAGGCCTCTCTTCCTCAAAAAAAAAAAAAAAAACATTCCGATGCCTCTCAGAGTGTGATGTGATGAAGAAAAAGAATAGACAAATTTGTATCTTCAAGGAGTAGTTGCCTTCAGAAGGAAGAAGAAGCCTGACATGAAAGATTAGAGACTTTCTGACTAGCCAAGGAGATTGCCTGATACCGGGACGAACTACTCGAACACTTAGTTCAGCTCGAATAGAGCAAGTTCGGAGCAGGCAAATCATCCTTGGCTACCAAATGAGACTCTTATCTCCATGTGAGCCTCTCTTCTTCTTCTTCTCCTACCCAAGTCCAATGCTTCAATTTTTTGTTTGCATTTGCATCTCTATTTATAGGGAATGGAAGAGAATATGAGATCAGATCAACGCCAACTCAGACTTTATTAGTGGGGTATTTCGAATGTCAATAATTGTAGGAACTCCTTTAGTCAATTTGCCTCACACAAATCTTCTCTTTTAAATTTGTCCCTTTCTTTTTTTTTTTTTTGGTAAAATCATGTAACAATAGTTATCACTCTCATGTGTATAATTAAGCTCCCCATACTAAAAAAATCTTCATTTTTTTATGCGGAGGCGGTGAGTAATATATACTGAACTGTGGAAAAGAGCCTGTTGAAAATTTAGGAGAAGATATCAATGTGTGGCTTCCAATCAGGTATTTATCAGCAATTTATTACATTTTGCTTGCGGCAACTTGGGTTGAAGTCAATATTGCTGGGCTTTAGTTTCATTTCAGTGATAAGTACGCCTCCGGCAATTCTGGAGTGCATTGCATTTCATGGACCAAAACCCTGCTTGGCAATGAACTATATCAGATTAATTTTTGCCATATTATCCTGAGTAAGAGTATTAAATGAGGTCCTTTATGATGCAGGGTTTGAATAAGATGATTAAATGAAGACCTTCATTTCTTAGCAAGAACCGCATGAATGTAACTACGCTAGATAAGGGCGGATGAAAAATAAAATTGACATTTTCCAGAACAAGGCTACTACTTTGGTCCAAAAAGCAAAGCTAGCCATGCAGCTTTTAGCTTGAATTCAGAGATAATTTGATTCTCTATACCCACAACTCTTATCCTCAGGACTGGATTTATGGGTATCTGTTCCTGACCTTCATCATTCCTCCAGATGGAATGTTTCTGACCTTTCTCCATCAAAAGCAGCACAATATCTAATACAAAAGGTTCTTATTTCAAAATTGGATTCTTGATTAGAGTAAGATTCTATTTTAAGCTATCTTCTGCTAGCGAGAGAATTCCAGGCGCACGGTCTCTCATCCGCTTATCCTTCAAATTCTTTCTTTCCTTTTTTGGTATACCTACGTGATCCAAATGCAATGGAGACAACAACTAGTAAAAGATGCCCTCCAGGGCAAAGGTCAATGACTCTGCCACTAAGAAGGGTTCTTATTTCTGTGTGCTGATAGACTTTGTTCACTTGGGTTACATCTTGCACTTTTCAATGGGGACCAGTTGAAATACGTGTCATGGACCAATAATATCATCACCAATCGATAAGAATACTACCAAAAGAAGACGAACGCATTGCTTTCTACAGTTGTAGCTCTCATTCCCTTCCAAAATTTTCATTTCTGGAAAGCACAGAGATATTTTCACGTGTAGCTACACAAGTGCAGCTGAACTTTTAACGGAAGTGTTTGAATTGATGTTTGCAAGAGATGTGTTAAATAGCTTCTAAATGGAAAGGGAAAGAGAAATGCTTAAAGGAGGAGTTCAGGGTTGTGATTTGAGGGCGTGCATCAACGCTGAATTAGACTTCATTTCTCTAATTGATAGCACTTGCGCCGAATAATTGTCAAAGCATTCCGTTATGGTAGCTGCAAAAGAGGCGTGTATGCTTAGAGAAAAGAGAACCTGTGAGGGTAATTGGGAATCATTTTACGATAAGCTTTTATCCTGTCGACCACCTGGTAAAAAAATAGTTTCCATGTCTGTTCTGTTAATAGCACTATACGATCTATATGCCTAAGATTAACTAGATCAATTATCCATTGCAGATGAATTACAAATGAACACATGACGATTTGCTAGCAACGTTTCTGGAAGCAATTTTTCAGTGAATTTTGGACAATATAAACCTTCTTTGTATTACAAGTGCGATAATTGAGCCAGTTAATTATCTGGTGTGAGTATACAAGAGACAATACTTACCCGTTCAGAAGAATGATCACATATAGGACAATAGCCTTAATGTTCCCTCCATCTCAAAGTGAGAAAATATGTATACAACTCTAAAGAAGGCATACTAAGTGCGATCCCTGGTGGAAGACGAAAAAAGATCAGCAGAAGAAACCAAGAGTCAATATCCCTCTTCCATGCATACGACAGGACACAGAAAACCTGGGACTGCATCGAAACTCTATGAAGTCACTCAAGGGGATGAGACGAGAGCTTGTTGGCGGGTGGGATAGTAAGAGCAAGTAGCAGAAGAAGGCCAAATACGGGAACACAATGGAAACCGACACTAGGTTGCAGAACCTGGTCACTCTGTTGCGAAGGCAAATCCTACCCATCCTCTCCTCCCCTGTACCGACCAGCATACCCGATAGCTGTCCCTGCCACACATCCACATATCATCAGCGCCGTCAACTGCCCGCATCTTCCAAATGAATTCACCAGTTGTGGCCGAAAGTTAAGTTGAAGAAGCCATTCTCTAGTAACAGTCCATCTACTATTTCACTAAAGTCCTCTTAAGTTAAGAATGAGCTTTCCAATATCTATTTGACCAATACCACACAGCAAGTTCGCTAATAACTGGTTCACCACTAATATTCTTCTTTGAATCTTATGCACAGTAGATATTTTCTTGCCTCGTTGATCTTAAGGAACAGTAAGGAATACGAGGGAGTAAATTTTTATGTTACTGTTACTATTGGAAGTATCTACAATCTCTCTTTTGGTATATAAATAAAATAATGACAATAATGATCCCAGAACTTTGGCTCAATTGGCAATTTGGGTCTTGAACTTTTAATTTATTCAACGTGCTTCCTGAAGTTTGGCCTAATATATAATGTGATCCTTGAACCATTAATTTTTTCGATTTGGTCCCTAGAACTTGGTATATGTTTTGGGACCACATCAAACAAATTGAAAGTTCAAGGACCACATTACACATTAAATTAAAGTTCAACCATCACATTAAATAAATTAAAAGTAACAGACCACATCTCATATTGAGCCAAAGTTTAGGAACCATTCATATCATTTCCCTATATAAATCTTATACCGTGTCTTAGGTGCATTAAGAGTAAATAATTCTAGAATGGGTTAATTTTAAAATGACGTTATTGATGACTGCTACTTGAGGAGTTAGTAAGAACATAAAAATAGTTATAAGATTTTATTTTTTTTAAAGATTGTATAAGAGTTGATTTACACAAATTTTAGAGCAGATGATATCATATATGTTAGACTATGTAATTAGTGGATGCTTATAAATATTTGAGGAATTGGACTTATGCTTTAGTAGATGTTATGATTTCAAATTTTTGGATATCTAGAAATTAGGTTTTAAGTGTCGAAAAACAAGAAATAACTTAATGGTGTCGGAGAAAACTGTTCGGAGATTATTATTTTAATTAATAATAATTTGGCCATACTAGAGCATTTAAGAATTGATTGTTAGAGTAAACAAAACATAGATATCTTGAATGGTTGATTGCTATAGTAATGTCGTTCTTGAGCCTAAAAGAGAAAGTTTCTTAATTTGAGTAGGCTTCCTAGTTTGACTAGTTTCCTTAAAAGGCGCTTCTTGTTTTAAAATTAATTCTTGTCTATAAATAGCAAGTATCTTCTTCTTGAGTAGTATATAAGAGACGATTTCTTTGTAGATTAGATTTTGAAGCAATCTGATAGGACAGCCAATAATCTTTTTGGTAAAATTTCTTAATTCCTTGGTGAGACTAATAGATTATTTCGTAAAGAATTGCGAAGGTTAAACATTATTTAAGTTATTGGGTATAATTGGGAGCTAAGAAATATAGAAAGTATTTGAGTGACTTGAGTATGATTGTAATCTCTATTATATCGCTTGATCTTTATTGGAATCTTGTGCTACTCTCCCCATGGATGTAGGCTACATCAACTAAACCACATAAATTTAGAATTTGTTTTTTTACTATCAATTTTATGGTTCGATCACTTGTTTTTTGCAACATTTGATATCAAAACCAGGATTTGAGTAAGTTGAAGTGAATCAATGGTGACATAAGAAGGTAAAGTATAATCAATAGATTTGATTAGAAAGATTTCGGTGTAAGAAGATACAGACTTATGATTATCTTTATTAGACCAAATCTGCACTTATTCCTATGTAGGAAGAAGCTAGAGTCAATGAAGAAAGTTGATTAGGAATTGCTGGACAAACAAGCATTGGAGTTTGTTCAGCTAATGTTTGCTTGTAATGTCATGTTAACATTGTGAAAGCGAAGAACATTATGGAGCCTTATCAAACATATACGAGGAGCCTTATGCGATCAACGAGGTCACTTGATGTGATATCTATTTCACTTAAAGGATGGACAAAGGTTAATCAATTGTTAAACACATCAATGAATTTCAATGTAGCCATTAGTCAGTTGAGTTCAATTAAGATTGACTTTGAAGATGAGGTATATGCCTTGATTTTATTATCCTTATTGCCTAGTAGTTAGAATACTATCATTACTGCTACTGGGAAATCCTCTAGATCAAAAACTTGATCTTTGATGAGATCCACAATTTGATTTTGGGTGAGAACATCCATGAGATAGAATTTAGTGAACCTATGCTTCCTACTTAATTAGGGGAGGGAAGAGGAAAACATAGTACTTATGTTAGCAAAAATCCTTTCAATCTAAACAAATATAGTCACCGTAGGACTTGTGGTGTTGTTTGAGAGTGGTAGCAAGAGAGGTTAATTTAGAAGGAAATGCCTAAAGTTGAAAAACGGAAAGGTTAAGTGAATCAGTATTGAGTCATATAATAATATTGCTACAATCGCTAATGGTGTCATAAAAAGCGATGATTATGTCTTGTTTGTCACTAAGCATTCATTGTTTCACATATGGATTATAATTATAATCTCTATTGTCATTTAATCTATAGATAAATTTTATATTGCTCTTCATATTGTCGTAAGCCACACTGATCAAATCATGCAAATTTAGCTTTCGATTTATTTTCTTGTTCAGCCGATTTTATTTTTTAATCGCTTGTTTTCCGCAATGTCATCTTGTAGGCCACAACAAATTAGTGTGATTGAACCATTGTGAATTTGTTTTTGGACTGCTCTCTCTACAAACATAGGCCACACTGACAAATCACATAAATTTGGCATTGATTTATTTTCTTATTTTGTCAATTTTATTATTCGACCGATTGTTTTCTATGACGCCATCTTCTAGGCTACGACAAATTATTGTGATTGAATCATTGTGAATTTGTTCTACTCGCTCGGGTTTGCTCGCTGATGTTGCGAATCGAGCGTCGATGTCCCACGCATCGGGATCCAAGATTCAAGGTCTAGAGTCTAAAATTCAAGTGCCAAGATCCTAGGTTAAGTTCATAAATCTAGGTCGAAGTGTTGGGCCACAGGTCCTAAGATTTTTTAGGTGCTGGAATTGAGGTTTGCCGACTGCTTTTTTGGGGTCTCAAATGATATGATCGGAATGATATTCAATCATTCAAATTGTGTCAGTGACTATCTTTTCCACATAAATAATGAGAGGTGGAGAGTTTGATTTCCCACTTTCTCAAAAGGGTTGGGATCGGGGACTTTTAGTTTCAATAATGGGAGTCAACTCTCACGTTTTGTAAAGAAACAAATCTAAAATCTAAAAGTAAGCTGAGAGTTAGAATAGGATTAATAAAAATAATAATATTCACTTTTTAGAGCACTTCTTAACAATTATACTTTTTAATTACTCAATATAGAAAATAATAAAAATGTCAAGATATTGACGTAAAGATTTCAAGCAACTTTCTCGCCATATATGAAAGCTCGAAATGAACCTTTTTCCTAAAACAGTTTGAAGAAAAATTTCCAAAAGTTCACTAAATGGCGTTACACGAAATTCACTTTTTAATGAGCCTTGGAGTAGCTTGAAAATTGGGACAATTGTCCAAAAAATTGTAATTTTATTGTACGGTGACTAATTCAATCCTAAACTTTTTAATTTTGTCAATTTAATCATAAACATTTGATAATTTGTCAATATAGTTTAAAATTTTTCAATTATGCTAATTTAATCCTAAATCTTTTAACAAATTATCAATTTAGTCTTAAACTTTTTAACAAATTACTAATGTAGTCCTTTCGATTAATTTTGAAAGAAAATTGTTGTTGTGGTGGTCCAGTCGGTGATGGTTGTCTTACTTGGCATAGCTAAAATTAATGTGAATATATATATATATATAATTCTTTTCTTTTCTTTTTCATTGAACATGTTGATGGCTACTAGGCAAGGGACCAGGAGCTAGACAAGAGCCAAGCAATGATCATGGCTCTTGCCTAGGCTAGCACAGGCCACAACAAAGGCTACGACACCCTCGTCTTGCTAGATTAGGTGTAGGATAAGGCCCTCTTTGGATCCCACGCCTAATTTGGTTGAGGGTTGCCCTCACCCGGTGGCCAATAGGATTTGCCAGCCCTTCCCTAGGGGCCGACGGCCTTGTTGTCTCAATGAAGAAAAAAAGAAGAAAGAAAATAAAATAAAATAAAAATTGAAAAAAAAATCTTTGAAAAATCATCCACGCCAGGTATCGACAACGACTGACTATCACATTAACAATTTCAGGTTAAAATTAATCGGAATAACTACATTAATAATGCATTAAAAGATTTTGGACTAAATTTGACAAACCGTAAAAATATTTAGAATCATATTGACATAATCAAAAAATTTATAATTGAATTGAACATTATGTAATAATAAATTAAGAACTATGGACAATTTCATTGATGAAAATTTTCATCTCATCAGTCCGCACACGAAAAAGGGGCAAGGACGGGGCAAGTCCACGCCGTTCGGAATGTAGATTCGGACCAAAAGAGCCGTGACTTTGTCGTCAATCACTCATCGGCATCTGTTCCGACAGCCTCGTTCGGGGAAAGTATAACCTCCGAGGCACCGCCGCTCCAGGGAATAAAAAGATCCGGGGCGGGTCCTAGACCCGATCCGAACCCGACCCGAACCCGACCCGTTTCCGCCCTTCCGAAGGAAACGCGACAGGAGAAGAAGACGGGGACGACTCCCCTCCGCCGCCGCTGATCCCAGAGAGAAAACCTCTCACGCCAAGCAAGCACGCCCCTGCTCCGCGCGTGACTCGGCGAGAGGCGGCACTCCTTCCTTTCGAAACACTCTTCCTGTTCTAGAGAGAGAGAGAGAGAGAGAGGGAGGGAGGGAGGGAGAGGGAGACAAGGGAGGCTATGGCGGTGGCAGCGCCGGGGCAGCTGAACATAGAGGAGTCGCCGCCGTCGTGGGGTTCCCGGAGCGTCGACTGCTTCGAGAAATTGGAGCAGATTGGCGAAGGCACTTATGGGTTCGTCCTTGTTTCTATATGGGTTGCTTCCTTATAGTGTTTTTTTTTTTTCTGAGGATTTGTTGGTCTAGAACTGGCGTATATGCGCTGAGTTGGAGAATACGCGACGACCCATGTTTTGCCTTTTGGCCTCTGAGAGTGAGTTGCGGTCGTGTAGATTTCTTCTTTGCTTTTGACCCTTTTGGGTTGAATTATGCGTGTGTGCAGTCTCTCGGGAAACTGGTAGGATGCATAATTGCAGATGGGGCTTGAATAATGGCAGAGGATAGGACCTGACATCAATCCAAACTGTAAATTCTGATATGAATTCGAACTCATTGTTCGGTTGGCCTGTGTGTCGACCAATTTGTTGGTTTAGAGTAGCGATGTAAGGGATGAAGGGGGTTTAATGTTGACCCTGTTGCTTAATTTTCTATTGACATGGCCAGAATAGTCGAGGGATTGGGAAGCTAGGTTACCTGCTTGTGATCTTGCAACTTTATCGTTTGGAGGGGAAGCATGGTTGAAATATCGATTTTGTGGGAATTGGGTTGTCTGAATGCTTATTGGCTATGATGGCTGAAGTAGAGGTACCTGTCCTGCAGCATTCCACCATCAAAATAGAAACAGGATGGAATGAAGAAAGTGAATGACATGTTTCTTGTTTCGTTGTTTGTTTGGTCTCTTGATAGAGGCAGCTTTCACGAGAAAAGTCATGAAATATGTTATCTGATGATTTTCGTGGACTGATAAACAGAAATTACATTGTGACCTCAAAAAGTTCATTCGTGAAAGTAATGGAATTGTAATATATCTGGGATTAAAATAAAAAAGCAGAATGAAGCCAAAAAACCAGCTTGCGCGAAACTAATTAAAATATACTTGGATCTTCACTGTGTATGCTTCACATATACAAGAGGGGTTCTTCTTTAGAAGTTTTTGTACTGCAGGAAAAATTCGCTTTCAAGTTTTTGTATCTTTCAACGGAAAGGACCACTGCAAGTAATGTATCCTTTGAACTGACAATATCTCACTATTTAGTAGTGTAGATGTCAAGCAATTAGTTATCTAACCAGTTATTGCAGATGCTGGTATGTTTACATTGCTTTGCAGCACAGATCTTTTTTTCCTTTTGTAACTTCTTCTGCTTAGAATTTCAAAGTGAAATATTTGGCTGACAACATATCCTACTTGCTTGCTGGATTTGTTTATTTCTTCAATCATTCACATTAGTCCACTCATATTATCTGCAGTCAAGTGTTCATGGCCAGAGAAATAAGTTCCAGCGAAATTGTTGCTCTGAAGAAGATACGCATGGATAATGAAAAAGAAGGGGTATGTGTATGCGTCCTCCTTTTCCTCTTCTTCAATAGCTTATTGCTATATAGAAAAGGAAGATTATCCACTGCTGGGTGTCAGTCTATTTACTGTATGTCGAGTATCTACCAGTAGTTTGTCAGATTTATTGTTTCATTTTCTCCTGCAGTTTCCAATAACAGCAATTCGAGAAATTAAAATATTGAAGAAGCTTCAACATGAGAATGTTATCAAGCTTAAAGAAATTGTAACATCTCCTGGTATGATCAGCTTCTAAAGTTCTTGATCTTTGCAATGCTGTAGTCAAATTGTGACTGGATTGAGTTTCTTTTGCTTCTTTACAGGTCCTGAGACTGTTGAACAGAAAAAGGCAGGTTGGTAGAGCTACATGCTATGCTTTCCTACTATGACAGATTTTGGGCTTTTCTTCTTTTAAAATACTTGATGCTATTTTGTTTCTGGGTTTATTGGCTATCTGGATTATCACAAGACAGAGCATTTTCTGATATCTAACTACTGCTTTTGGGAATGTAGATGGCAACAAGTATAAAGGCAGCATCTACATGGTTTTTGAGTACATGGACCATGACTTGACAGGCCTTGCTGATCGTCCTGGACTCAGATTTACAATTCCACAGATTAAGGTGTTATGACTTTTGATAGTTCAAGGAAAATTACTAGTAAAATAATATTCCAATTTTCTGATAAAGTTTTTATTTCAGTGTTATATGAAGCAGTTGCTAACTGGCTTACACTATTGTCATGTCAACCAAGTGCTTCATCGGGATATAAAAGGTCACCATGAGTTTCTAATTGCATTTTCTCTTGTGGTTGATAAATCTTATGTGGCTGGATTGTGAGTCACATCTCTTCTTGCAGGTTCCAATCTTTTAATAGATAATGAGGGAAGGTTGAAGCTAGCAGATTTTGGACTTGCAAGATCTTTTTCCAATGACCACGTTGGAAATCTTACTAATCGTGTTATCACTTTGTGGTACAGGTAATATTTTCAGTTTTTGTTTTTGAGCAGTAAATTTGACTGGCTGATGGTTGTGCATGCACCCTAGATCCTTATCGACTTAACAAGTAGCAAAACTTCCACCGTTTAGCCAAAAGTTTAATATCTTAGAAAGAGAGAATATGATATCTAGAATAGGTTTATTCTTGATTCGTGACTATTTGAGATGTCTTCCCCCATCAATTATTGAACATTCACCTCTTTCTTGTATCCATGTTCTATCTGCCCTCAGGCTGATCATACCTGCGTTGTTGCCTTTTTAAGCCCTACTGTTGTTTATGTTATTCATTCATCAAAAGGACAAATGATTATCTTCATGATGAGAGAGAGGAAATTACACTAAATCTGAAAGTTCTAATCACTTTTGGCCAGGAACACTTTAGCAATATGTGATATCATCTGTTCAATGAGCTTTATTCATGTGCATGTCCCACTTTTTGTTCATATTTCCATACTTCATAATCTTTCTAGGATGTTTACCTATAGACCATGTTTCTAGCACCTCCCCCGCCGCCCCCACTGCCCCCCCCAAAAAAAAAAAAAAAAAAAAAAAAAACCATGGGAAGGCGAGGTGAGGAGTTTGATTTCCCACCTTCTTGGGAGGGCTGGTATGTGGGGACATTTAGTTTTAGACGTGGGGTTCAAATCCTACACTCTGCAAAGAGGTAGAGCAAAAGTCTGAGAGAGTTGAGAGTTAGAGTAGGGCAGATAAAAAAAAACTCTAGGAATTGCATTCAGGCAAAAAAATTGCCTGGAAATTGCAGTGAACTGTCTGTAATATATTCTGGGCATTACAGTCTCATAGGGCTCAGTAACTGGATCATTCCTGTTGTCACTGGTATATGCTAGTTCATCTTGCTGTACAATTGGGAGAGTCATCCTTCTTGTCATGCACATAATTAGAGTCGAGGAACAGTGCACTTTGCTGCATGAATTTCGAGTGTATAATGATGCCACGTACTTTGTGGTTCAAACCCATGACCACAAGGTTAAGACCCTTGAGTCAGTTGAACACAATCTATAGGTTGCTCATCAATATTGTCTGGTCTTACATCATGTTAAGTAATAAATGTGGTCTGTTTCACTGCATGACCTGTGAGTTGAATTTTCCTTTTCATCTGCCCTAGCCTATCATAGTTTCGCTCTTTTGCACTATGAAAATTCTTCAACTGGCACCACCAGGTGTATTATATCGTTACAATACAACATTATTCATCTTACAGAGGGAAAAATCTTATTTTAATAATTTCAGTGGTGACAATGGATGCTTCTTTGTCCAAAATCACAAGGAAATGCCTGGTTGGAATCCAGGCAAAGCCTTGCTATACATGGATGCAGGAAAAGGATGATTAGTTTCATGCCTCTTAGTAATGTTAATTGAATGATTGATTAATATTCTTTTTTTCCCGTGAATGGTTTATCTCTAGTTAATATATCTATCAGTTATAAGGTCTTCTTTAGAAGGGGCTAGATAACATGAATTCTTTTGCTTGCAAGTTGTCCAGAATTTGCTGGGTAAATGGATTTGATTTTGAAAAACCAAAGGGATAACTCTGAAGGGATTAGGGATTCTTTTCTGGTTTAACTTTTATCTAATGACTACAGGCCTCCAGAGTTGCTCCTTGGAGCCACAAAATATGGCCCAGCTGTTGACATGTGGTCTGTGGGTTGCATCTTTGGGGAACTTCTATTTGGGAAAGCCATTTTGACTGGAAAAAACGAGGTAACGCATCCTACCTGCATGTCATCATTGAGGAATGATCTTCTTGTTCTTCTACCACTGGTATTCATCTGGACTTTAGGTGAATTATGATGAGATAAATCATTTTTTTTTATGCATAAATTGTGTTAAATATACTAGAAGTTGGAAAGATGGTCTTGAGAAGAGAATTTTGTAGGTGAATGTCATCTTAATATTGATGAAAAATATATTTTAGGGTAGTTGACCTTATGGTGGGAGGGGCTACTAATCTTAGGGCAGTTGGTAAATGGAATAGAGATTAGGAAGTAGTTCAATGGACTCCCATGTCCTTGTTTGTATTCTTGCCAGAATAAGCATATGATCCTTGGAACAGATTTTCTTTTTCTTGGAGGGATTGGGAAATTGTGCACATTAAACTGTAGAATTGTCCCTAAAGAAATTTTACTGTCATTGGAAGTTGAACGTTGGAGAAGTTAAAGTGGGGTGTACATGCATGGGTTGAAATCCAATTCTGGTTGAATGGAATCTGGATAACTTGTGTGAAAGACAGATCTATATTTCAGCGTAGGTTCATTGTACTAAAGAAAAGTTGTTTGTACATTATGGATGATGTCAATGTTTTGGAATTGGGTTTTATAACATGCCACATTAATAATTGGCATGGTGTGCGAATAATCAACCAAAGCCTTTATGTCTTTTGATATGGACCCACAAGAGTTCAAAGGAGAGCAAGTTATTTCGTTTGGTAGTTACTACTTCACATGTCCTGCTTTAGTTGGTTGTTGTACACTTACCATCCCTGTCAATCACACGGTGGGCCCGTTTGTTTTTTGGTTGATGCAAGATATCATGAGAAGAGACTACCAAAGGCAGAAGTTTAGCTTCACGCTAGCTTCTATGACATAGAGAAATGTGAATCAAGTAAATTAGTTCCAGGACATAAGATTTTTTAGTGACAACGAGAAATTGGCACTACTCACCCAAAAGTCAAAATAGATTGTGTGTGTAATTTACTCAAAAAAGTTGTTCCCGCAACAGATTGTTCGGGCCAACTAGCATAGCACTTAAAGAAAGAGCAGAAGTAGTTATACCCTTTTGTAGGTAACTTTAATATAATAAATGAATCGTTAGCCTGAGTGGCAGAACTATTAGAATGTTGATATCCTGTAGAAAACTATGTGCCACAACTCCATGATTGCATGGTTATAAATCCTGAATAAAACTTGGAGCAGTATTATGAGAGATGAGAGATTGTGAAAAGAACAGTGAGTTCCATTTGAAAATGCCACTTGGTGTTCAAAATTCCAGAGAAACCAGAGGTCCAAGAGAAACCCTTCTCCTTCAGTTCTATAACCGGCTTTAGCATTGACATTGTTGTGTAGGAAGAGAATTTTAGGTGTGTGAATACAGGCCATGTTTTCTCTAGTTTGGGCAAGGTATAAACCTTATATGAATGGGTAAACCTTTTTTGCCCTTGTAGTTAATGCTGAAGAAAGATGAGAGACAATTGTAGGAAACTGGGCATAGCAGAAAGAACTAGCTAAATCAGGTGACTTGGCACATGCCTGGAGGCATTCCTTCAGTGAAATATAGACAGCAAAAAATCGAGAATCATTCAGATGTTTTCCTGAATTCTTCATTGATGCTGCTGCAGCCTGAGCAACTGAACAAGATCTTTGAGCTTTGCGGATCACCTGATGAAGTCAACTGGCCTGGGGTTTCCAAGATACCCTGGTATAACAATTTTAAGCCAACGAGGCCCATGAAAAGACGCATCAGAGAGGTTTTCAGAAAGTATGTAAACAGAATCTAGATTTGTTTATTTGTCGCTGTACCAATCATATTTAACTTCTCATCTTTGTCGTTGGCCTCATATAGTTCGACATGTAATTGTTATCTTCCCTACATTTTTACAGCTTTGACCGTCATGCCTTAGATTTGTTGGATAGAATGCTGACTCTTGATCCAGCTCAGGTATATGCTTGTATCTGGCAACCTTTTCCTTTTATCCCCAATTATCAGCTCATATGATGCTCACATTGACTGGTTGCTTTCTGATTTATCTCAAACCAATGTGTGCCATGGGCATCTTGGAGGTGACTATATCAGTTGAAAGTGTTGTCACTTGCTTATGTATTAGGAAAGGAGATGTCATGAGAGTGGATTTGTCATATTCAACTAGAACTACTTTTTAAATAGAAGAACTAATCCAAGATTTAGATGATTTATTATCAAGTTTCAATATTTTTGTTTCGTTGATCATTTTTTCCATCAGCTTGGGTTAACTAAAGCACAATGGCAGAGTACGGTGACGTGTTTTAATAATTGTTGATTTGTCCATCCGAGAACATCTCTCAGGGACTGCGTGCCATGTCATGAAGTGAAATTTACATTTTTTTACCAATACTTATTCTCTTAATTATGGGAAGTTCATTTAGCAAGGCAATGGTTTCTTAGAATTTCTCTCTAGGATTAGTCCAGAATTTGGCACGTTTGTGGGTCTCAGTTACTTCTCTTTTCCTGGTTATGCCTCTTATTACCTCATGTAAAATTGCTGATTGTGCTTCTCTAAGCTTTGATTTAATAAAGTTGGCTGACTCGCTGTGCATGATTAGTCACTTCCACTATACAATTAATAGTCCTCACTCTCTTTTCCATTTGATATAGAGAATATCTGCCAAGGATGCACTCGACGCGGAGTATTTCTGGACAGATCCCTTACCATGTGATCCTAGAAGGTTTGTATGTCAACTAATGCTTGGATATTCCCTATCATGAACAAAAGATCCAACTGATGTTGTGATTTGCATAATCCGAATATTGATCATATGATATGCGTTTTTTAATCACAGCTTGCCAAAATATGAATCATCGCATGAGTTCCAGACCAAGAAGAAGAGGCAGCAACTGCGGCAAAATGAAGAGGCAGCGAAGAGACAGAAACTGGCACATCCTCTGCCGAATTCTCGCCTACCGCCAATTCAGCATCCAGGCCAATCTCATCCTTCGCAGTGGTCTGCACCCAACCATCCAGTGAACCACTCACAGTCGGCTATGTCTTCTGGGCCAGGCCATCACCACTACGGAAAGCCTCGGGGTCCGCCAGGTGGCCCGAACAGGTACCCCCCTGCTGGGAACCAGGGCATAAACTATAATCCCAACCGCGGGGGTGGGGCCTCCCAAGTCCGGGGTTATGCCGGTGGACCATATCCAACTCAAGGACGGCCTCCGAGTTATGGTGGAGGCAGTATGCCTCCTGGTCCCGCTGGGGGTCCAGGAGCCACCGGGGGCTATGGGGTCGGTCCCTCAAATTTCCCTCAAAGTAACCAGTATGGAGGTTCTACGTCCAACAGAAGCTTAAACCAAATGGGTAACAATAGAAATCAACAATACGGTTGGCAACAATGAGCAAATGTCTTAGTTCAATCAGCTCTTTGGACCCTATAGCATGTGGTTGCAATGATGTTCAGAATTTTGTACCGAGGGAAGTTATAAATTGGTCGAAAATTTTTGCGGTCGTCACCATATCCTGTATCTTTGGTTTCATAGTTCAAGAGTTTAACTGAAATTATAGTTCATGTGCATCACATGTCTATAGTAGGTATGAATCATGAATTCCATGAGGATGAATTTCTTGAGATTCGAGCGGTCGGAGTCTTGATTTTGCTTTAGGGCATGTTTGGTTTAAGAGAAATGGTCCAGTTTTCTGAATAATTCTGAAGACGCATATGGTTACAAACTGAAAACCGGTTCTGAACGACAAGGGAAGCTGTTTTTGCTTTGATAATTACAAGTTGAAAGCTTCAAAAGTAGTTGTCAATATTGTCATTTCAATGGAACAATTGTTCGAGTTCGAGTTGAGAACTACATAGGCAAGAACCGTACATGTTTATGACAAAAGAGAAAAGATTCTACGAACCAAATGGACTCTTAGATTTGAAGAAGAAATTAAAAGCTAAAATTTTTAACTGAAATAAAAACTGAGAGTGAGATCAATTTCTTACAATAAATCAATTTCTGTTCCAGAAATTTTGTTATGCACACCCTTAAAATCTGTGTTTACAAACGGGACATTGTCAAATTGAATCACCATAGAAGCTCACCACTTAGATCCTAAATAATAAGTTCGCCTTTTATGCCATACTCCTAAATGGTAATTAAGTAGGTGAATAATCAGCTTTCAAGTAGATTATTACCCGGTCAATGGCAGTTGGAGGGAGTTTTTTGCACTAGGAAATAAAAAAATTAGAGAACTACGGTAAAAATCCAAGTAGTGTCAGGCACGTAATGAACGGAGTAGCACCTTCCATATTCAACATATTTTCCTAAACATCTACATTTAAATCTCCGGCTAAATGCACAAATACGCAACTAGTAAATATATATCGTCTGACAGGTCTTGCTTTGCAAATGTAAAAGCCATGAAAAACCTAATGCAACAGCGAGGCACCTCCTAATCATCATAAACATCAACACATCAACCAAAACTAGATTGACAAACAGTTCAACCCGAAATTGCTTTTTTTGTTAAACCTAACGTAAGAAATTAAGGGAAGTAAGCATGACATAAATATTTTCCTCTCTTCACGTCAAGTTCATTGTGAGCATTTTACCATTCGAAAACAGAAGAAATTGAGGATGATCATAGAAATTTCGACGAATTTTGACAGTTCTAAAGAAGAAACGGTTTCCTTTCTGAAAACCCAGAAAGCACCTTTCAATGCAACAAGTCTAAATGTTATCCTCAAGATTTTCCCAGGTATGTCCTCGATGGTAAGCTCATGAGCTCTTTATGTTGACTCCACTTTGAGAACTATCTTCATGAACTCATATACTAAGTAACTTATAGCAGCCGAAGGCAAAACCTGAAAATGCGAAGGATGCCCAATATAAAGACACATTAACAAACTGACTATCAGCATACCAAGTCAACATTTCTTGAAAAATAGGGAATTACAAAAACAGTCACCGTATTATTGCAATGGAAAATGCTAACCAAACGTCAGACATGAACACGAGACGCCGACGTGAAATAAAAAAAAAAATATAACAAAAAAAGTTGGAGGAGAAATTGCATCGACAGTCCATTTTCCATTTGGGTCCTCGTACTTTATTTAGTGACATATTTGGTTCCTAAAGTAATTTTTTAGCTTGATATCAAGGTAAATTTCTATTTCCATGAACACAAATAAAACTTGTTGGTTTTAGTGTCAAAGAACACTGTCGTGTCAAGGTGGAAAATACTATAAGAAACAATGACCTTCACCTAGAGTTGTAATTATCTCATCGGATCCTCATGGACCAAATTCCTCAAAAGCAATAATCGAGTGTTGACGATTCATGCAAAACTGCTACAAGGTTTCCAGTTTTGTACTAGTTAAAACATGTTTGACCCAACCGTTAGTCTTTAGCATTTAATCCGCATATTTTGTTTACATTTGGACAGAATCATTTGAAAAATATCAAAAAAATCAGGATTGAAGATCAACTAACTCAGTAAAAAAGGGACTATTATTGTAATTTCCTCTACACTATCAATTTTTTTTATTCCACATCAGTGTCACGTGTGCATCTCCGGTACTTGGACAGCATTTTCCGATGATTTTCGGACAGAAAATATGGAATATGTCCCAAAATTGTGACTGGAGATTAGTTTAGGATCAATGTTTGTCAAGAGACAAAATATAAGGACCAAAGTCGGACAGGGTGATAGAAGGACCACTAATTTCCACACAAAAAAATTAAATCTAATCGACATATTGACATGAAAGTAACAGAAGCTATGCAGAAAGACGGCATTATAATGCGATTGTCTTCTTTCATTGCTGGTAAAGACTAAAATACTCGTCTAAGATAAAGCACAAACCTCAAAGAGCAAGAGAGTTTACAAGTGGCAAAGAAATTGCTACGTCATTCTCTGCTCTCACAATCCACATTATCTAAAATAGACTTCAATAGATGACAGACAAACGGAGAGGTTCAATGCCTATTGCAGACCACAATCTCTCTGCTTTCTTTTTCCTATTCATTTTTTCATTGTTTTTGGTTATATTTAAATATAATATGCATAAGGAATTTCCGCACAAGCACATTAGTCAATGAATTTGATGTATTAAGATCCAATTCATACCTGCAGTAAACTGGGAATCAAGCCAGCATAAAGAGCAGGAACACCACCTTGCTCAACGATCTTGACGCAAGTCGCAAGTGGACTTAATCTTGTTGTCCGTAATTGCATTTGAAGTTGTCTCCGCACTACTTCAAATGGGTAAGTAGCTGCTTCAGAACATGCACCAGCGATTGCTCCATAAAGCAAGGTCCTACTGGGACCAAGTTCCAGTTGTTCCATGGCATTCAATTCCTGGCCTTCTTGCTTCATATATTCGAGTCTCTTCCTCCCCTCAGGTGTATGCAGATAAGCTGATTTGAGTATATCGTAAACACCGTAGAAAACAGCGCCTGAAGGTGCCATGGCTACAATTGCAGGCATCAGGCCCTTGTAGAGAGAGAAGAATCCTTCAGTTTGAATCATGTGTCTGAAAGTGCCAATTATACCACCCAAGGCCTCCCCTCCTGGTGCCACCATCTTTGTCCTTATCTGACAGCAAAAACAGGAAAATATCACTTTTTGGAATATTATCCAGGGATAATGTGAACCAATTTGACATATAAGCAGCACATCAAAAGAACATGCAAGGCTTCAATTCTGTAGTGTGGGACAGTTAACACAACAATCACTAGATGAAGAGCATGCTTAGGCTCATGATATGGAGACTTTATTTTTACTTTTACATATAATAAATGTTACATTTACAATCTTGATTTATGTGGAGTCTGAAAAATTTGGACTGTGATTTAAGTGCAGATCATGTCCTTTTAAGGCTCTTAATTTGCTTTTTGAAGCTAAACAATCAAGTGACTACAATAGCAACTTTGCTACAGTTTCATTGATGTACACATTCTGCTGACTCATTCAGTCCATGCAGTTATCCTGTTTTAAACATACTTCAATTTGCAGTGATGCAGCTAGTGATGCAGCTCTACAAAAAAGCATGGGTTATCTTATAATATACACCACAGACGTAAAGCTCCTTATGTGGCATGAAAAGAGAAAACAAGACTAAATTGCACATACTGTGTCCATTGGCAAGCACAGCAAAGTAGCAGTAATCCCAGCCGCAGCACCAGCAACAAACCTCTCAAAATTCGTGGCTTCCTCATTTCCAGACAATTTCAGCATTTTATTTCTGTATGTGTCATAGGCATAGAAGTTGATGGCCTTAAATGGAGCCGTACGAAGTATATTGACAAAATTTCCTTTCCAAAAACCTTTCAGACCTTGAGCAGCTGAAATTGTCTTGATGAGATCAAAAAGATTCTTTCGTTCACCACATACTACATATTCCAGCTTCAGTCTCTCAAGAGGGGCAACAACAGTTCTGGCGAAAAAATAGCATTTTATATGCAATTCAAGCAGGTTTTGTCTCAGCAGATACAGGGAAACAGTTTAAAAAACAAGCTAAGCATCATCCAGCAACTTTTTTTTTTTTTTTAAATTTCTACAAAGGGTAATTTATTGGCAGAAAAAGCACTTCTCTGCTTCTGAAAAGGAAAATCCACCATTACATGATGCAACTTGCCTATTTACTGTTCTTTGGAAGGCACAAAGAGGTTTCTAAGTACTCTATTAGCAAAAAGTTTGAATTTATGCTAAACCAATTAGACTAATACATGTTTATCTTTTAATCCATAATCATTTCTCGACAGACCTGACACATCCTGTGTAAAGCCCAATCCCATAATCTTCCACAGTAAAATTCCCTTAAAACTTTATTGCAACAGGTATATAGACAGTAAAATCCTAACACCCAAAGAAAACATATTAGATTCTACACAGTGAGCACAACTCAAAACAATGTTGGATTCAATTCAAATGCAGTTTAGCCAAGTGTCGGTTTGGAAGTAGAAGTCTCTTGACCACATTTCGTATTTTTCTTGAGCTACTTCTAAGTTTGCAATGTACAGATGAAGTAACGCTTGATCTGTATTAACTGCAAGGAATGAACGAAGCAGAACAGAGATGGTACAACTAAAAGGCAAGCAAACAATTAGATCCAGTTAGCTATATACCAGGGAAGATCAGATCAACAAAAAATGGCCTGTCAAGTTATCTGAACATATTAAAGGGTCGTTGTTCAGATGGTATATTTTGCATGACCTTGTGAACACAGCCAAAGAAAGTGGTGAGAGATCCTAACTGCAATAATCAAAACCGACCATCCTAATCTAACTAGAAACATCGAAAGATATATAACTTATAATACAAGGATGCTAATAATATCCACAGTTAATGTATAGAATGACCTTGGTTTTATCTGGGATTACCTAATATGCTCGCTAGGACTATACTCCACACTAATCAAGCCACATATAGCTACAATGTAATATAATAGCAACATCCTCTCTATTTGCAAAAGGTAGTAAGCCCGAAAGGCAACAGCTTGGTCCATCGGTGACCATCCCTTTGCAAGTAGCAAAAGGTCTTGGGTTCAAGTGCCTGACCGCCTCCTTCCCTACTTCTCTACTCTCAAGGCCGCTTAAGCTTCACCTTCTTTTCCTCTTGCATGCGGCACAATCCAATAAACTTGAAACTAGATCCATAAAACATGAAACTAGCCTCTTTCATTCACACAACTCCACATACACACAAAGCAATGCAACCAACAAAAGAACCAAGAACCTTAGAAGCATTGTCTGTAACATAAGATCATTCAAAGAAAAAACACACCAAATATATCCAGTAAATGCAAGAGTTGTTGGTCAACCCCAAAATAAAACAGAATAAAATAATAAAACCAAAAGAGAGAAATAAGCAGAGACCTTGAGACCATTGCAGCAACAGCTCCAGACCAGAGATGCTTCGTGGTGTTCAAAGCACCCGATCCCGTCACCTTCCCTTCTCCTTCTCCTCCACCTCGACTCCTTCAACTTTCTCTCCATTACTGTTCCCCAAAAGCTTTGCAGAGTCCAACGCACACCCATCATTTCCCTTCACCGACAGGCTCACGGACAGAAACACCCCGTTCCCAAATCCTCCCCTCGCGCTTACTCCACCATAATTCCCCCTCCTCCTACGACTCACCGCCAAATCCTTAAAGGGACCGCCTTTCCCGGAAACAACGGCGACGAAACACGGAGGGAGGACGGCGTCGTCAAGAAACAAGCCGCCGGGGACAAAAGGGACCGCGCCTTCGGTCTTGATCAGGCTCCGGAACCCGAAATCTCGGTCGTGCATTGCGGGAACGCAAAGTGGGTCGGCTCAGTCGCGTTCCTGGGTTGGTGGGTCGCGAGAAAATCGAAGCTTTGGGACCATCAACCGGTATTCCGTCGATGGGTATTTCAAGAACCAGGTGGGGGAAGCGTCAAGAGGAAGAGAGGAGGGAGGGAATGTAACAAAAAAGGGAATAAAAATCGAAACTTTGGCACCGGAAGGTGGCGCTGCAGTTGCTGCGGAAACTGATGTGAAGGCGACAGGTAAAGAACAACGGATCTGATGCCCGACAGCGATCGGAGGAGGAGGTGCACGAGCGGCATAGCTTTCCTCGATGCATTCTCGTTGCTTTTGCTTTTTCGTTTTCGAAAACGTTGGGAAAATGACAAGCAAGCAACCTGAAAAAATACGGACAGACAAAATCGGCTATTTTGTTTCGACGCATGTTTGTGATTTTCGTGACAACAAGGAAAAGCCATTTGATTTTAGACAAGAAAAAAGTAGGCCAAATTCCTATAAAAAAAAATCTCGACTTAAGGTTCGATCTTAATTTTTTGCTCCAAACTTCTTCTTTTTTGTTTTGTTTCAAGAGTCTCCTACTTTCGTTGCATCCAAAAATCATCACTACGTTTTTTTTCTAAATTATTAATACCGAGACTAATTAGAGATTTATTACTAAACATGTTTGTTTTGACTATAGCAAGCCTTTAGATGTTGATAATCTTGAAAAAAAATTATAATTGGGATTAGAGTAAAGTTCAAGATATAATTGGGATTGGAATTAACAGAAATAGCAAAGTAAAAAAAAAAAAAAAATCTATAATTGTTTTATGAAGTCCAACATAATTCAATGAATGATTTTAACTTAAAGCCCTTTGAAAATGTTGAACTAAAGTCCGTTGAAGGTCAAAGTAATTTGAAAATGCCGAACTAAAACACACCCTATGTAAATCCTAAAAAGCTTTAAAATGGTTCAGTCCAGAATTTTGGCAATCTATCGCGCCATCAAATTCAACATATATTAACCTTAAATCTGTCAAATTTAATTGCTGGAGGTTTACACTGAATCACTAGCACATTGAATACATTATGTTATTATAATTATTTCTTGAAACAAAAATGTTTTGTTAGCAAATTAGTTCATTTGAATCATATCCCTTATTAACAACCTCAACCTATTTGTCTCTCAATCTCCTCTCTCTTTTTTTTTTTTTTTTCCACATTATCATGAGCATGTTGACGATGAAATCTTCATGATCGAAATTCCATCTTTAGAAAATCTATATATTAAACTACCTAGATATTAAACTACGTTTTTCTTTTAACAGCATGATTTTTTTGGATAATATAAAGTGAAAGTAGTCAATTATCTGTGTTTGAGCTATTTGAAAGCAAGTAGTGGAGCCTTCCACCTCATTGTATGGTTTTTGGAGCCTTATAGAGAGATCATATAAATTAATTCCCTTAATAAGCATTCAAGTTTAGATATTACATTCATTAATTGTGTGTGAGAGAGAGATGGCCCAGGGGTTCAACGCTTAGCATTGGTAATCTTGCTTCTAGATCAACGAACATTCAATGCATTGAATTGGCACTTTGATTACAATTAATGGGAAGATGTGTTGCAGATTCCTCTATTGAATTGACTTTGAAAAAAGTGATCATTAAAGAAGTAATTGAATCTGTCAAATTTAATTGCTGGAGGTTTACACTGAATCACCAACGAATTGAATCCCCAAAACAAAAAGATTTTGTTAGCAAATTAATTCATTCGAATCATAATCCCTTATTAGAAACCTCAACCTGTTTGTCTCTCAATCTCCTCCCTTTTTTTTCCACATTATCATGAGCATGTTGATGAGTGAAATCTTCATGATCGAAATTCCATCTTTAGAAAATATATCTAGTAAACCCTTATGATTTTAAACTACGTTTTTTTTCTAACAGCTTGATTTTTTGGGATAATATAAAATCAAAGCAGTCACTTTTTTGTGTTTCATCTATTTGAAAGCAAGTAGTGGAGCCTTCTCCACCTCATTATATGGTTTTTGGAGCCTTATAGAGAGATCATAAAAATTAATTCTCTTAATAAGCATTCAAGTTTAGATATTACATTCATTAATTGTGTGTGAGAGAGAGATGGCCCAGGGGTTCAACGCTTAGCATTGGTAATCTTGCTTCTAGATCAACGAACATTCAACGCATTGAATTGGCACTTTGATTACAATTAATGGGAAGATGTGTTGCAGATTCCTCTATTGAATTGACTTTGAAAAAAGTGACCATTAAAGAAGTAATTGAATCTGTCAAATTTCGTTGCTGGAGGTTTACATTGAATCACCAGCGCATTGAATGACATTATTTTCTTATAATTATTTCCCAAAACAAAAAGATTTTGTTAGCAAATTAGTTCATTCCAATCATAATACCTTATTAACAACCTCAACCAGTTTGTCTCTCAATTGCCTCTCTTTTTTTTTCCACATTGTCATGAGCATGTTGATGAGTAAAATCTTCATGATCAAAATTCCATCTTTAGAAAATCTATCTATTAAACTATTTAATTATTAAAATAACAACTTGATTTTTTTGGATAATATAAAGTCAAAGTAGTCAATTATCTGTGTTTGAGCTATTTGAAAGCAAGTAGTGGAGCCTTCTATACCTCATTATATGGCTTTTGGAGCCTTATAGAGAGATCATATTAACTTAATCTCCTTTTTAAGCATTCAAGTTTAGATATTACATTCATTAATTGTCTGATAGATGGCCCAGGGGTTCAAGGCATTGAATTGGCACTTTGATTACAATTAATGGGAAGATGTGCTGCAGATTCCTCTATCGAATTGACTTTGAAAAAAGTTATCATTAATGAAATAATCGTAGACTCCTCTAGAAAAAGAAGTCTTCCTATCGGTTACCATTTAAAATACCAAATTGATATTTCGTGATACATTTATCATAAATTAATTTTCATCTCACAAAAATGCCAAACTAGTACTCCAAACTAAATTTAATCACTTCAAGCTAATTTTTGTTTATTATAAAACCCAAAACTAATATCCCTGACCTATGTATATATATTTGCTATTCTCAGTCATATTGCAGCCATCCACCATGTGTTGACACATTTGTATTTTAATAGTACATAAGATAAAGTGCTAAAAGAGAGTAGATTTTGATCAGCAGTACCACTTTTGCGTTTCTTTTTTAACAAAAATTCAAGAAAAATATGTCATCGGGTACTAGTTTAATCTATTTTCCTTATCATAGGGTACTAATTTGATCTATTTGTTAGGGAAAAATTAGTTCGTGATAAATGTATCGTAGGGATACCTATTTGAGATTTGTTGTAAAACAAAAATTAATTTTGACAGAAATGTCATAAGTTGCGAGTTTGGGTTTATTAGTGCCCAAGGCTCTTTCACATCCTCTCAAAAGAAAAGTAAGGTCAAACACTCCATGAAAAGATCCACATACCACGTTTGATTGTGATAGCCCTTGGATATCTTGAGTCTCTACAGATAGGTAGTGTGATAATGTCTCTATTGGTTACATTTATGCTAAGTCTAGTCGCTTGTACCATTGTACCTTCTGATTTTGGTATGGTTTTGTTAGATCTGATTATAGGATTACTTTATTTGTTTGCCATATATTCGCTAGGTGTTAATGAAATTATTACATCAAGCCATCTACTAATTAGGGGAAGGCCGTTCCATCGCCTATGAGACGAGGACCAATAGGTCAAGAAATGTGAAGGAAGCACAAGAATTCTTCAAAAGTAGCTTCCCTAGTTTCTTCATAAATTCTCATTTTTCTGCTAAGCTAATGTCTCACCCAGTCAAAATGATTGCGCTTTGGAAAAATAACTTCTTTACCATGGAAATTTTGAGTTTTTCCTTATTGGATACGATGCAATTCACTTGACCATTAATGCTTTTGGGGGACAAAACAGTAGGATTCATCACTGAAATCTTTAAGTTTGTCCGTTCAAGATTTCCAATTACTAACGTGAAGAATTGGCTGGGGACCGGAAGCCCTAGTGAATTGTTTGCTTAAATGGGATGCTAACATCAAACCCTTTCTTGTTGATCCATCTATACTCATTGTTTTGAGCTAATCTAGGTAAAAATGCTTGTATTATTATATGGGCATGGCTTACATTGATAGTGTATTCATGAAATGTAGAGGACAGACTGCACATCTAAGGAAGAAAGGTAGTGGTCAACTCAGTGGCCAACTCGATATTAGCTCTGATTGTAAGAGATGGCGATGGCGCAAAATAAATAGGTTGGAAAAATATGTAAGAGCCGATATGCAGAATAACTCATTCTGAGGACGGACTTCAAAAGAATGGGTCGGACACAAATCTAGAAAGTTGAATCTAAGAAAAGTGAGAAGGAGATGTTATAGGCATTGCACTAACATCTCAGACGTCTACATCAATTTGATTCTCTTGAATCCAAGAAAAGTGAGAAGGAGATGTTATAGGCATTGCACTAACATCTCAGACATCTACATCAACTTGATTCTCTTGCAGTTTGAAACATTGTTTCTGATCCCTCTAGCAGTAACAGCATATGGAGCTGAAGCAGATCGAAGAGAAGGCGACTTGTCAATGTATGCATATCGCTCATTGCCATTCCAGTACAAGATGATTCGGTTCGTGCACGCATGAGACCAGCTATCACCTGCTCAGAACAATCACGGGCCCAAAGACACGGAAATAATAGAAGCTTGAATCGACTGATGTGGGAACAAGAAGAAATTAGATAAAAATCAGGCTTACAAAACACAATTACCTAATGCAAGAGTCAACTGGAAAGAGCCTTCTGCATACTTGGTTGTCACTTGATTCAGAAGAACAACCTGAAAAAGGCAGAAATTTACAAGTTAAGGACAGAGAAAAACAGTGAAAACTCATTACAAGTCATGGGAGAAAGCTAATGAAATTACCACCACAAACGCAACAAGGATTGCACTATGATAAACTAAAAATGAGATTGCTGGCACAAGAATGTATGTATACACATGCAGACACCTGTGCAATTAATAAGCCACACACGCAAGCATATCAAAGTGATCCAACAACATAAACATGGAGAGTAGAAATCATGTCTCATCATGACTTGCTTATTAACCATCCCAGTTTCTCAGCCTGCCACTATCACAAGTCTATAGCTTCAATATCAGCTGATTGAATTTAAGCTCACTGCATATATTAAATGAGCTTTTTATTTGGCTAAAAGTCAGATTTCAACCAAAATTCTACAGGATCTCCACTACAGAGTTTGTACATATATTATATGTTTCTTACAGCCAGGCAGAACTTCTTGGCAAGCTTCATCAACTTCAAGGCCATTCCACTGAGCAGTCGGGTCCGGAGGGCCATGTCCTCAAAATCTTGCCGGAAGTGGAAAGTGATGCTATCTACTATGACAATTTTAACCTGCAGAACTCTTTGACAAGCATCAGGTGTTAAGCTATAAAAAGCACACCTGGGAAGAAGAAGATACATCCATTGTGTGCTCCTTCGAAAGAAAAGGACATGAGGACCCTGAATTACACTAAACCGCAATAACAAGAAGCAAAGCGACATGTTCAACCTCTGGCCATATGCCACAATACACTAACCATAATTAATTCCACATGTACATACCCTTTGTACTTAGAAAGGCAAACAATCTGTTGGAAGGGAACAACATCCAAGTATGCAGACAGAAAGGCATCAAGAGAAAAAGGACAAAACATAATCACCAAACCGGCAAACATATACCTACATCTCTATGCTCTGAGATGAATTTGTCCAAGTAGTTGATCAACGCAATCTGCTCAGTATAACTGCAGACACGGAAATAGAGAATGTTTTCCAAGAAGTCCTTAGGCTGCATTCCTACTTGCCCTGCATGAACATTTTGGGATATGGCATTATTTGCCAACATATCATCCCAGCATGCTTCAGCTATTTGCAGCACACGTTCCACCATAAAGCTACCTTCTGTATCTGAATATTAGAAGCAGTACAAAAAGTCAGAACACTTATCAAGTCAAACACAAAAGGGGAGGAACCGGTGCTTGAATGATACTAACCAATGTAGATAGCTTTTCCCCCGAGGCCACCACAATGGACAGGAAGCTGGACATTTACTGCAAGCTGAATCCTGCCGAAGGAAGCCCATCAATGAAAGAAACAAAACCACAAAAGAAAAGTAGAGTTGCAGCAAATCACCCCTTACCCCAGCTGCGTCTTACCAATTCCTGGCACTCCACCTAAAAGGATGAAATTCACAAAAAGAGGATCATCAAAACATCTTTGCTCACTGAAAAGCCGAGAAAATCAAAGACAAAAATTGCATTTATGGAATTTAATATAGAAAAATCCCACTCACCAATTTCAGTGACTTCCCTGCAACTTATCCCTCCTCCCAGGATGTTATCGATGTCTACACTTGATGTAGTGATTCTCGTTAACAATTCTTCCTCATGAAGCATATCCCATGCAGTCTGAGCACCTATACAGTCACACGGCATGGGATGACTCTCTTCTGAGAAAAGCAGGACGAAAAGAAGAAGCCCACAAGCAATGCAATTGAATGTAATCATAACTCTATCAATGGAAAGCCGAAGTGTTATTGCAGAGTCTGCAAATAGGGTGCAGTTCCTCTTCAATCAATTGCATTTGCACATGCGTCCCACATCGGTCATCAAAGAAGCATTTAAGAAAGGGACAAAGGAAGCCAATGGAATGAACAGATCGATTGAAAACTCAAAGGACCAAATACAAATGATATCCAAATCCATGTAATTAGACATCAAAAAGTTGCAAAATTTTATTCAAATTCTTTGGATCTCCAAATACGAACAGAAAGGAAATTATGTTTAGATTTGCAAAACAAAGATCGGGTTGTAATCCCTCTACAACTTCCAATTATGAAAAGCTTCTAGAAGTCCAGATAATACTGAAAAGTAGTATGTTCCCACTTGCAAAATTTTAGCATGGACAAGCATCTAGCTATTATAAGAACCAGAGAAGATCTGATTGTGCCATAGTTCTCCGTACTCCTCTCTCTCAATACAACCGAGATAACCGAAAGAAGGATTGCAATGTCCGGAAAAGGAGATACTAAAACTTCCCTCCAACACCCACATGCCCCATCCAACAGATTCTCAAGTTCGACTACCAAGGAGATCCAAAGCATTCTATGTCGGTCGTGAAGCAGTCCCTGCGATTAACCCCTTCTCTGGAAATAGGGACAGCATGGAGCGACTAAATGATTCAAACAGCCAATAGAGCAGAAATCTCATGAGAATAGCTGGTAAGGTCAGTATCCATCCTCGGAGAGCAATACATAGCTTTTCCCAGATGAGGACCTTTCCGCCAATGCAGCTTCCCAGATTTCCAAAGAAATTAGCAGTGAGAACGTTTCCCTTTGAGATGATTATTTCATTCTGAGGGGTACGGAGATTCATTTCATGAAATCAAATACACAATGAAGACTGAAAAAAGAAACGGCCAAGAAAACTAGAGTCCTTCATCATGATGCTCTCCATGATTCCTGTACATGGACCACTTGGATGACCATTTTTGACAGCAAAAGCTATGAACCAAAAGCTATACATACCATTAATGATATGATGTCCACTGGAAGTGTCACTACGACCATCATGCGGGGCATGCTTAAGAATGTCAAGGGCTTCATTTTCTGATATATTTAGATCTGTCAACAGACAGAATGCAGCATCATCAGAATCTTTACCAGTTAACGCTAAAAAGCTACCAGCTTAAACAAGTTTTCAGGAGTATAGAAAACGTGACACTAACTCACACAAAACATCAAGGTAAAAGAGAACTAGAATACCCTTCCCAGTTTCCATATATCACTGCATCAGTGAAGTCACCGAAAGCAAGTGATGGAGCAGCAACGCAATGTTTTCACAAGTTTAGATGTCGAATTGGGGGCACAAAGGAAAAAAATAAAAAACAAAAAACAGTTCTAAGAGAAAAGAAGAAAGACCCTGTTTCTCAAACACAGCCTCCACTGTAATTAAGAATCCACTGCAACTTCTCTTCAGTCATCATGCGCAAAAAGCCACCATCTTTCTACAGTGCGCAACGGAATTCGCACAACCCAACAGAGGAAAAGACCGAAACAAGACTGCCCTGAAGGCAGAACACGAATTGCAGAACTACCCAGAAGCCTAGAAGCATCGGAGAGATCAAACTCCAAGTCTCTACCGGACCCCTTCCCACCAAACAACAAATCACGGACGACCCTCGCGACAGCATCAACGCGACGTTGTGATCATCGAGGCGAGATGAGACGACGAGTGGATCGATGATGGAGAAGAAGCGTACCGCGAGCGAGGTGAGAGGGAGAGAGGGAGGAGAGGAGGGAGAGAGATGTGTAGCCGGCGGACACCAGCTTCCCCTTGAGCGCTGCGGATATCGGCAACCTTCCTACTTCCATTCTTTCCCCCCCTCTCTCTCTCTCTCTCTCCCGCGCACAGCGAGCCTCCAAATTTATAAGACTAATTAATTTAATTCAATGAAACAATGATATTCTTTTTACCAAAAACTCCAAATGCCTCGAACTTTTTTTTGTACCGCCAAAAATTCTAAACTTGTTCACTATGATACAAATGTTAAAAAAACCTGAATTTATATCGACATGACAGGCAACAATATGGAGATAGTCATGAATCCATCGTAATTATAATAGAGGGTATATATGCAAACATCTATAAGTTTGGATTTTTTTGTCACACCCCGAATCCCAAATACACTAGTCAATTAAAAAAGACGCATCACCAATCCATTCTTTTTATCTTTCGATTAAACACATGCAGAAGTGAATTAAATAAACACTCAGTCAATAACAAACGATAGGGATAGTAAAGTATCACAAATGTTGCCGAAAACAACATATTTATTTATCTAATTATACCCCTAGGAAGTTTAATAATTACAAGCTTTTCTATGGCCACTACCCTCTCAAAAGACCTTCAGGAATTAGTGTTAACCTAAACTTTACTAAAGGCAGGCCAGCGAAAAAGTGTCACATCTCACGCCCACCACATCCGTATTCAGCAGATCTCCACATTACGACCTTGAAAATGGTTATTAATAACAGGGTGAGATAAAATAATCCCTAAGCCTCGACTAGGACGCAAATTCGCCTTGGAAGCAGCCACACACGTAAACTCACTTTGTCTTGGCACACTCCTACAGGTTAGCATGTCACATATGCCATTATCAATACCATAAACATAATCGATAACCAGAACACATAATTCTCACTCTCCAAACATTTACACGGGTCCCGATTATAATGTAAACCCGTTTTGGAACGTCTCATACCATACCTAACAATTTTACCCCATAATCAAGTGCAATGCATTACTATCATTCACACGTGTTCCAATTATTACAACCCCTTGGGCCACAGCCAACACAAAAGTCGGCAGTCTTTCGGCATAATCAGGCATCATCCCGCCCCTTCGGGCACGGCAACGTCTAGAATCGCCGCTTAGACGGCATTCCATAAAGGAGCATCAGTTCGGCCTCAACCGCGACTAGGCTTCCAAACCCCCGCCAAGCATCCAATAAAATCGGGCATCACCCCCAACTCTCGTTAGGTGACGGGTTCCATTAAGTGACCATGCAAGCACGCCAACACTCAAGCCAATTTTTATGTTCCGTCAATTAGCTCAGTGCAAAAGAGTTCGTGCTTAAATATCCAACCTCGGAAAAATCTTTACATTTAAAAATTCTGGTAAAAATAATCGTACGTGTTCACATATTCGAAATCAACCCGTTAAACTTAGTACACTCCCATTTTAAAACTCCATTGTTTTATCTAGCACGTAAAATTTGTCATCCAAACTTGACACCTCACATTTCTCTATTTAATTGCCATAAAACCATCTTTTGTAATAAAAATCGAAACCTACCATATTTCTAGTCGTGCTTTCTCTTGTCTTTTGTATTCTTCTCTTTTGTCTTCCTCTTTTTTTTTCTCATTTTCTTTTTTCTTTTCCTCGGTATAATCCGCGATTCTTAATTCTGTTGTTTTTTTATACATCCATTTTTTCAAAATGAATTTTATCATCCCGGAGATATCAAAAGAAAAAAGGGGTTTGCCTATTCTGTCCAAAAAAAGAGGAGAATGCACATTTGCTTGAAACAATTCACAAATAACTGTTTTACGTCTTTGAGCACGCATAGAGCCTTTGATTATGTCTCGACGAAAATCTGATTGTTGTGAATAACGTATGAAAGTCACTTCATCGGCTTCATCAAGATTATTAGTATTTTTGCTATTAGCATCAGTATTTTGATCGTTATCAGTAAAAATTAGTATATACTTGGTTTTTCTGGAACGAATCTGATGATCCTCTGCCACGATTTCTTCGTTTTCTCCTTCCTGTTGTTCCAAATTGTTGATTAATTTGTATGAACATGAAGGAACTTTTTTACTTATTTCTTTTATTCCAATAGATTTTTTTTTTATTCTTTTAGTCTTGGGCTCATTTATAACTGCGTTGAAGAAAATTTTCAAAATTTTTATTTGATCTTCTGAATGAATTGTTCCTTGTTCGGTTTCTGGAAATGGAAATAAAGAAAGTTTTTTTTCTGTTGATAATGAATTTTTATCAAATGTATCTATTTTTTCTTCAAATTTTTCCTGATCAGTAGTAAAAAGTATACTATGAATCTTATTTATCCAACCTGTCTCGATGTAATTTTTTATGGACATTTTTTTTAGTATTTGGTATGAAAAAAAGAATTTCACCCTTCCACGACCGGGCCCATTCAAAAAGGGATCATATATTTTAGGCAAGTATTCTTTTTTATTTTCATCATTACACAATCTAGTTCTTTTTTCGAATACATCTAGAATAATGGATCCTTTATTTAGAGTTTCCATTCGATTTCGAAATTTTTTGCTCAAGTTGTTCTTTTTTTGGTCATTAGTATAAATCCAATGATCATACAATTCATCAGAGGCTAGTTTTTCTCTTGTCAACAAAGAAATTTTTCTTTCTATATACGGGGTTAGTCCAGGGTTAGACCAATTCAAAACTCTTAGGATCGAGGATCAACCCGCACAGTGTTGGTCCTGGAATTTCAAGACCAAGGACCGACCCAGTCCCCTTGGGAATCGGACCAGGACCGGCAGGGTTGGGCCGATCCAAAGTCGGTTTAGGGTTGACCCTAGACCGCTGCTCACCCCTAGTCATCATTGCCTGCTGGATATGCATATTTATTTATAGACTCACTTATCGTTTACCATATCACTTTATAATTCGATTTTGCAACTACAATATGTCTAGCATTACTCGAATTATTTTGCAACCAACTCGAGTTTAACTATCAAATTCAAATTGTTAACTCGCAGAGCATTGCATTGGATTTTTGGTTGAACATGACAGAAAAGGACATACACCAAAATTCGTACCAAATTTAGGTTTGCTAATTTTAATTTCATTAAAGTTGTCAAATTGTGTTAAAGATTGTAATCCCTCTAAAATCATTTTGGTCTCCAAGCTGCAAACTGTTTCCACAATGTGTCTGTGGTTTTCCACTATTTCCATACATGAAGAATCAAATGGCTTTGGTTTTGGTTTTGGTTTAAAAAAAAAAAAAAAAATCCATTTTCCACCAAAACTTAGGAGGGAAAAGATTATATTATAAATTCTAAAATATGACGAAAAATTTCACTCGGATATGCTTTGTAAAACGATTTGGGAGTTCCAAATAATTTGAGTTAAATGAAATCTAACTAAATGAGCTGCCAAATATACAAAACACAAAATAATTTCAAGGGAAAAAGCCACGAAAAACCCTGAACTTTGCCCAAAGTGACACATTTACTCCAAACTTTTTTTTGTGACGTGAAAAACCCCCAACTTTCCAAACCGTGACACATTTACCCCATCAAGGGCATTTTTGTCTTTTTATTCTTTTTTTCCTTTTTCTTTTTTTTCTTTTTTTTTCTTCTTCCCTTCGCTAGCCATGGCGCAGCCGGCGGAGGGAAGCCGGCGTCCGGCGACCTCGCCGGCGTCGGGTGAGGACGGCCTTCGCCAGATCTGGCAAGGGCAGGGACACCCTCGCCCAACGCAGGCGAGGGCGGCCCTCGCCGGCGACGGGCGAGGACGGCCCTCGCTAGATCTAACGAGGGCAAGGACACCCTCGCCCGACGCAGCCCTCGCCGGCGTCGGGCGAGGACAGCCCTAGCCCAATGTCCTGGCCCGATCTCGGCGAGGGCGGCCCTCGCCGACGCGGGCGAGGGCGGCCCTCGCTCGACGCGGGCGAGGGCGGCCCTCGCCCAACGCGGCGAGGGCCGCCTAGCCGAGGCCGGCGAGGGTGACCCTCGCCTGACGCCGGCGAGGGCAGCCCTCACCGGACGCCGGCTTCCCTTCGCCGGCCAACCGGTGGAGGGAGAGAGAAAAAAAAGAATTAAAAAAATTTTAAAAAGTAAAAAAAAAGTAAAATTTTTAAAAATGAAAAGACCAAAATGCCCTCTAATTTTGGGGTAAATGTGTCACATAACAAAAGTTCAGGGTTTTTCACGTCACAAAAAAAAGTTTGGGGTAAATGTGTCACGGTTGGCAAAGTTTGGGGTTTTTCACATCACAAAAAAAAGTTTTTGGTAAATGTGTCACTCTGGGCAAAGTTCAGGATTTTTCATAGCTTTTTCCCTAATTTCGAAAGGCAAAGTCATACAAAACAAACAAAAATATGCATGTCTATCGAATTGAACTAATCGGACTTTTGAAACACTACTCACAAAGGTCATGCAAATCTACGGACTCGTGAGAAGGACTAGAATGATATCGAGATCATATTTCTGGGACCAAATTATAAAATTCTAAAACAAAAACTGTTGCTGAGGAATGATTCGACACTCTGTATATAAGTGCGTGTTCAATTTCACACCCAGTGATTTGCTAAAAATTTGAATGAAACCACACAAAGTTGTGATGGAACTACAAAATCGGTTGCCAAAGCAGCAGTGCGTACCACAGAACCACCACACACTCCAAGAGGCTCATTCCTCGTATGACTAAAAAGTTGGACATGGAGATGTCATGGCCAGACATTCCTCCCACCCTGAAAACATTCACCTGACTCATCTCCATCCATCAGACCTCAAAGACTTTGTCCCCATCCAAGGACATGAATATGGAGCGCAATAAACCCACCCACCTACTCTGACAGCATTCTCATGCTAACCACAGACTCACTTCTCATGCATTAATTAAGGGACCTCCCCAGTCCCCTATATCATGCAGTGCAAAACCGCTCGGCCGAGGCAATTCGCATGGAGCCACAGCCACTCGAAATGAAGTAAACTTTCCCAGCCACTCCACAGAGCCCGGCCAGTGATTCTGATGGCATCGCTCAAGTCCATGAACAGAGCCTCAGGCTTCCTTCCAAGCTCGTCACCATAGCCGATTGCTTTCATGACGAAAAACTCCCATGGTACAAGCCGATTTTACATGATTCATGAAGTTAGCCGTAGGGGTGTGCAACGGAAACCGCCCTAATCGGACCGGACCGGACCGGACCGGCTGGTTTTGGGCGGTTCCCACGGTCAGCGGTCCGATTCCCGGTTCCAAGGTGGGAACCAGACCGACCGAACCGATCGGACCGGACTAAATTTTTTTATATATAATTTATATGCATATAATATATAAACACATATAATATATAAATATTATATATGAAATTTGTTGCAATTGGAATTGCAATCGAGGTAACAACCTCTTATGTGGCCAAGAGACCACCAAAGCTCTTAGAAAACTTATTTGTTAGTTTTATCTTCTACTCGATGTGGGATAAGGCTCTAGGAGTTCCTCATGCTCACTCTCTCTCTTGCTCCCCTCACTTGCAAACGACAAGGCACTTCAAGCCTCAAAGAGTCCGACATCAACTAAACATTCAAAGTATAGAAAAGAGATTGTCTATAAAACCTAAGCCAAGCACAGATTTTACTCAAATTGTTTATGGCTTTTATGCTTAAAATTAAGAGTGAAACACATAAATTATGATTAATATTCATGCAAGTGAAGTTTGAATATTTTGTACGTGAAAACATGTGTGAGTAGTTTTATTAGATCGCCCAGGAACCGAATTGGATTGATCGGTCCGGAGCATGGTCGTTCTTTAATAAATGATTGTTATTTAGTGAAAAAAGAAAGTGTCGATCCTATTGGACCGAACCGGACCGGACCGGAACCGATGGTCCGGTCCACGGTTCCCAAAATTGGGAACCGGTTTTCCCGGTCCAATTCCCGGTTCCGTCTTGGAATCGGACCAAACCGGGAACCGATCACCCCTAGTTAGCCGCAAGTTTTTTTCACCTTTCATGTATCTTAATGGTACTTTCTTCCCTTGGCATGATGCAGGATAGCTGCTTCTCATATCCCAGCAGATCTCTTCATTCAAGTAGACGACATGACGTTCAATGTCCACAAGGTAATGACTCTAGAAAAGCACCTCAATTTTCATGTCGACATCAGACAAACCAGCTTCCATACTAGGCAATATCTTCATTAATTGAATAAATCACGATTAATAAAGACTAAACGCAATTAATTAATCTAAACACCATTAATTAAACTAATCGCAATTACTTACACTTATCGTAATTAAATTTAACCTAAATCATTCTTAATCTCAATTAAGACTAAACCAAGCTTAACTAAGACTAATCACTATTAACACTAATCTAACAACCCCTAAACACAATTAACGGCCTAATCAAAGATTAGGAAGTTAGCTCACGAGTTTTCGATAGTGGTAGGCTCACGGCTACGGCAATGCAACGACGTCGAGAACGTGACAACCGCGGCTCGAATGGAGGCTCAACGATGGCAGTTCGGCAAGATTGAGCTCACGGCCAAGGGGGAGGCTCCGCTTGGGCGGACAGTGGTTGGTGTGGTGGAGTCTCGGGCGTGTTGGAGTGGAGCTAGCGGCGGGGATGAGCGTGTGGGGCTGCTGCTGTGGTGTGGTGATAACGGTGGCGAAGTCGCTGGAGTTCCGGCGGTGGTGGCTGGCGGTGATGGAGTGCGCTAGACGTGAGGTGTTGCTGGTCGTTGGATGGGTGGTGGTGATGGTGCAGCAGCGAAAATGAGAAGGGACAAAACCAGTGGAAGAGAGAATGGGGCTGGCGATGGTGATGGAATTGCGGGTGTAAGGGGTGGTGGCTGGGCGTGATGTGCAGCAGCACAATGAAAGGAACGCAGAACCAAAAACCAGGGGAGGGAAGGCACGTGAGGGAAGAAGTGAGCATGGGAAAAAGAAGAAGGGAATGGGCAGAAGGGGGCTTCACGCGTAAGAGAGAGAGAAAGAAAGGCCAACCAATCAAAATTCTTGGAAAAAATATCTCAAATTTTTCCATCATCACACATGCCTCAAAGCCTTTTATGCTCATCCTTGGTCACCAAATCAAAATTTAACTCTAATTTCCCAAATTTAAAACTTTTTGGGTAAAAAAACTCCAATTTTCATCCCATCCGAATTTCCTTTCCTTTTTTTTTGTCTGAAAATCATTTTTCCAAGAAAATGTTAGACTTGTCGAAAATTTGCCGAAAGATGAGACGACATCCAATAAATAAATCGTGACATGCTCTCGATTCCCGAAATCAAATTAAATTTCGTGGTAAAATTGATTGAACGCGACTTTGGTATTACCTAATCTATCGGTAGCTTTTAGGGGTTTTAGTACGTTTGACCCATGGTTGATAATTTTCAACCTATGTTTGTGCGTCTCCGAATCATAAATGACCCTTGGTTGTCATGTAATCGCAAGGGTTCAATTACATATCCCAAATATAATATCAATAGAAAATCGGTTTATTGTCATTCGACGCGAATATCATAATCATACGGAACCACCCACAATTCGACTATGTACTTCCATCAAATCAACTTATATCCGTTCGCTAATCAATTTATAACCGTATCATATTGACCCTTGCCGATTTTTATAGTCAAGTAATCGGTTTCTGATCGAATTCTCTAGTCTGTCGCGTTTATAACCCTCTTTTTCTACCTCTTTTTTTCTCATTTTCTTTTTACTTTTCCTTGGTATTATTAATTCTATTGTTTTTTTTATACATCCAGTTTTTCAAAATGAATTTTATCATCCTAGAGATATCAAGAGAAAAAGGGGTTTGTCTATTCTGTCAAAAAAAAAAGGCGAGAATGCACATTTGCTTGAACCAATTCGTAAATAACTATTTTATGTCTTTAAGCACACATAGAACATTTGATTACGTCTCGACAAAAATCTGATTATTGTGAATAACGTATCAAATCCACTTCGTCGGCTTGATCAAAATTATTAGTATTTTTGCTATTAGCATCAGTATTTTGCTGGTTATCAGTAAAAATTAGTACATGTTTGGCTTTTTTGGAACGAATCCGATGATCCTCTGCCATGTTTTCTTCATTTTCTCCCTCTTGTTGTTCCAAATTGTTGATTAATTTGTATGACCATTGAGGAACTTTTTACTTATTTCTTTTATTCCAATAGATTTTTTTATTCTTTTAGTCTTGGGCTTAGTAGTTAAAATTGTGTTGAAAAAAATTTTCAAAATTTTTATTTGATCTTTTGTATGAATTCTTCCTTATTCGATTTCTGGAAATGGAAATAAAGAAAGTTTTTTTTTTTCTTGTTAATAATGAATTTTTACCAAATGCATTTATTTTTCTTCAAATTTTACCTTATCAATAATAAAAGTAGGGAAAATTTCAAAAAATGACCTGAAGTGTCATTATTTTTCAAATAAAGACCAAGTGAACTTTGTTTCAAATAAGGATATAAAGTGGCCTTAATTGTTTCAAATAAAGGCCTAAAGTGGCTTTGGTTATTTCAAATAAGGATGACCTTGCCAATCGCCGACTAGCTAAATTTTTCGATCGATAAAGGGTATTTTTGTCATTTTGCATTTCACATTTTTTTTCTTTCCTTTTTTTTTTTTATGGTTCTTCTTCTTCCTCTTAGCCGGTGGTCGACCGGCCACCGGCGATGCCCACAGAGGGCTAAGCAAGGGTCGCCCCCACCAGCGAGGGCCACCCATGTTGGCCATAGGTGAGGGACAGCCTCACCTAAGCGTGGCGACCCTCACCCAGGGGCCATCCGTGAGGTCGGCCTTGGCCAGTCCCAAGCGAGGGGAGCCAACGAGGTCTCCCAGCCCTCATTGGCCTCACCTAGAGCACAGGCCGACCTAGCGGATGGCCCTTAGGCAAGGGTCGCCATACCCAGGTGAGGCCATCCCTCACCCAGTCCTTTGTGAGCATTGCCAGTGGCCGGCTAGCCACCGACAAAGAGGAAGAAGAACCGGCCAAAAAAATGGAAAAAGAAAAAAGAAAAAAATGGTAAAATGACAAATGGCGAAAATACTCTTGATCGCTGGAAAGACAGGTTTTTATTTGAAATGGACATAGCCACTTCAGGCTCTTATTTGAAATAAACATAACCACTTTAGGTCATCATTTAAAATAACATCCACTTTAAACCCTTATTTGAGAAAATGAAGGCACTTGAGGTCCTTATTTGAAACAAGATCCACTCTGGGCCCTTAATTGAGAAAAAGAGGATACTTCATGTCCCTTTTAGAATTTTCCCTAAAAAGTATACCACAAATCTTATTTATCCAACTTGTCTAATTTTTCGTCAAAATTTTATTTAGAATTTGGGATGGAAAAAAAAAAAATAGACCCTTCAACGACAGAGCCCATTCAAAAAAGGATCATATATTTTAGGCAAGTATTATTTTTTATGTTCATCATTACACAATCAAGTTCTTTTTTTGAATACATCTAGAGTAATGGATCCTTTATTCAAAGTTTCCATTTGATTTCTAAATTTTTTGCTCAAGTTGCTTTTTTCGGGCATTGGTGTAAATCCAATGATCATATAATTCATCAGAGGATAGTTTTTCTCTTGTCAACAAACATTTTGTAATCCTTCAATAACTAAAACCAAATATTTATTAGAAAGTAGAAAAAGGAAATGAAAGATGAAATTGCTCCTTACAATATAGGGATAACTAAGAAATTTCACAAGACTTTTAGTAGTTATTTTTTTGGCTTTAACCTTTATATTAGCCAAGTGTACTTTTTTGTTGTTAAAACTAAATTGCATTACAATATTAATATTGAAGTACTAGGTAACCGACCAAAAAAAAAAAGTACTAGGTAGATGCACGGCATTGCCATTCCTCTTGAGGAACCATACCCCGCTCTTGAGCCGGGATCAAACATTCTTTTTCAAGGAATATTTATAACAGGTTTTCAATGATTTGAGTGCCCATTTTAGTATTTTTTTTTTGCCCATTATTATAGATACTTTCTAAATAGTATTTTTCTCCTTTATTGACGAAAAAAACAATACATTGATTTTATAAAATCGTTGTTCACTTAATTCTATATATTCTACAGTCGAAAAAAGACCTGCCTATAATCTCACACGAAATTAGTATGCAAATGGATATAACATGTCATCATTGCCTGCTGGATATGCATATTTATTTATAGACTCACTTATTGTTTACCATATCACTTTATAAGTCGATTTTGCAAATCAACTACTATATATCTAGCATTACTCGAATTATTTTGCAACCAACTCGAGTTTAACTATCAAATTCAAATTGTTAACTCGCAGAACATTGCGTTGGATTTTTGTTGAACATGACAGAAAAGGACATACACCAAAATCCGTGCCAAATTTAAGTTTGCTAATTTTAATTTCATTAAAATTGTCAAATTGTGTTAAAGCCTGTCATCCCTTTAAAATTATTTTGGCAATCGGAATAAAATTCAGGATATGATATGATTTATTATATCTTACGTTTGGTGCTCACTTAGAACAGGATAAAGTTAGATATAAGGAGGATATAGATAAGATAAAATTATTCCATGGGGGAGATGAGATAAAGGTGGATAGGATTTCTAATGTCCATAATAGGAAAGTTATTTTCCGAATAACGAACTTCTTAAATTAACAAAATTGAAATTATATTTCAATATAAATTATATTTTAATTCTAATTTAAGAAATAAAAAATAAAAAATTATTTTTAATTAACCCTATTTTAATTTACATATTTAACTTTAATTCTGTCTTATAATAAACATTCAATCTATAAAATAAATATTTATATTTATTATATATTTTAGGTATTTATGTATTTTAGGTATGTTAGTACAGTTTACTATTTGATAAAATTTTATTAAAGGATGATGAAAGGGAAAAAAGAAATAATAAAGCAAATAATATAAAAAAAGAGGAAAAATAAAATAAAAATAAATTAAGGAATTGTGTTACAAGAGATTTTCACCATCTCCGTTTATGAACATTTAGGTTCATTTATGTTTATATATATATATAAATAAATAAAAAAAGTGTATATGATATGATGTAAACATATCCGACTTTAATATTGCGATTCACTGAAAACAATGGATAGGATATAAAAAAATCTTAAGATTTCATATCCTATCATATCCAAATCTATCCCAATTAGAAATCCGAACAACCTAAAATCATTTGGTCTCCAAGCTGCAAACTGTTTCCACAATGTGTATGTGGTTTTCCAATATTTCCTTACATGAAGAATCAAATAGCTTTGGTTTTGGTTTAAAAAAAAAAAAATCGATTTTCCGCCAAAACTTAGGAGGGAAAAGATTATATTATAAATTCTAAAATATAACGGAAAATTTCACTCGGATATGCTTGTAAAACGATCTGGGAGTTCCAAATAATTTGAGTTAAATGAAAATCTAACTAAATGAGCCGCCAAATACCAAACACAAAATAATTTCAAAAAGCAAAGTCATACAAAATAAACAAAAATATGCATGTCTATCGAATTGGACAAATCGGACTTTTGAAACACTACTCACAAAGGTCATGCAAATCTACGGACTCATGAGAAGGACTAAAATGATATCAAGATCATATTTCTAGGACCAAATTATAAAATTCTAAAACAAAGAACTGTTGCTGAGGAATGATTCGACACTCTATATATAAGTACGTGGTCAATTTCACACCCAGTGATTTGCTAAAAATTTGAATGAGACCACACAAAGTTGTGATGGAACTGCAAAATCGCAACCAGCCAAGTTGCCAAAGCAGCAGTGTGTACCACAGAACCACCATACACTCCAAGAGGTTCATTCCTCGTATGACTAAAAAGTTGGACATGGAGATGTCATGGCCAGACATTCCTCCCACCCTGAAAACATTCACCTGACTCATCTCCATCCATCAGACCTCAAAGACTTTGTCCCCCATCCAAGGACCTGAATAAGGAGCGCAATAAACCCACCCACCTACTCTGACAGCATTCTCATGCTAACCACAGACTCACTTCTCATGCATTAATTAAGGGACCTCCCCAGTCCCCTATATCATGCAGTGCAAAACCGCTCGGCCGAGGCAATTCGCATGGAGCCACAGCCACTCGAAATGAAGAAAAGTTTCCCAGCCACTCCACAGAGCCCGGCCTGTGATTCTGATGGCATCGCTCAAGTCCATGAACAGAGCCTCAGGCTTCCTTCCAAGCTCGTCACCATAGCCGATTGCTTCCATGACGAAAAACTTCCATGGTACTAGTCGATTTTACATGATTCATGAAGTTAGCCGCAAGTTTTTTTGACCTTTCATGTATCTTAATGGTACTTTCTTCCCTTGGCATGATGCAGGATAGCTGCTTCTCCTATCCCAGCTGATCTCTTCATTCAAGTAGACGACGTGACGTTCAATGTCCACAAGGTAATGACTCTAGAAAAGCACCTTAATTGTCATGCCAACATCAGACAAACCAGCTTCCTTACTAGGCAATATCTTCGTTAATTGATTAAGGACCACAGCGTCTAAACTAGAGGTTCTGAGATATATCAGCTAGAATTTTCAAGCACCCTCTTCACTGGTCCAAAATCAGATCCCTTCTCAGCCACAATTGAACTGGGAACAGATCATCCTCGAGTTCATCGTCAGCTCTGATGGACTCTCTCTTCTAACACAAAGATAACTGCCATCTCGTATGTTCAGAATGGTGTTCAGCGACATTCTTACTTCCTGAGTAATGAACTTCATACGTTTATTGAGATTATGTCCTCCAACATTGTCCAATAACCCTAATAACTTTTAAGTACTTCATTTGGGTTTATTCAACTTAACAATTAAAGTAAGAAAAATAAGAAAACGCCACCAAGTTGGTTAACATGATCAGGCAATCATATCCACCAAATCAAGCTTCACTTTCTTGATAGTAGATCAATATCCGCATGTTCATTCACCAATAGTCATCTAACCTCCTTTTCTTCCCCTTGCCTGCAACAGTATCCCTTCATATCAAAGTGTGGATACATACGCCAACTAGACATTCAACCCTCAATATCGAATTCTGGGTACAATTGCAAGCTCGAAAACTTTCCTGGAGGATCAGAAACTTTCCATATCATCCTAAGATTCTGCTATGGCCTCCCAATAGATTTCGGTCCTGAGAACATAGCTCAACTAAGATGTGCATCAGAATATCTAGAAATGACGGAAGAGATGGAAGATGGGAATCTTATCTCAAAGACAGAAGCCTTCCTCACATTTGTGGTCCTCTCTTCCTGGAGGGACACCATCATTGTTCTCAAAACATGCAAAGCTCTATCACCATGGGCTGAAAATATCCAGATGGTCCGAAGATGCTGCGACTCAATAGCTTGGAAAGTTTTCAGAGACTGCCAATCAACTGGAGAAGCAGTCAATGAAGAAGGCCCGTGGTTCGATGAAGTGGCGACCCTTCGCATCGAGCACTTCATGAGGATTATGACAGCAATAAGGGCAAAAGGAACTAAACCAGAGACTATAGGCAAATTTATTGTGCATTTTGCAGAAAGGCGTGTGGTGGGTATGGATACTGAATCTGAAGGACTGAGAGGTTATGGGTATAGCAAAAATGAGCTACAGTTTAGTGTTATTAGTCGGAAGAACAGAGGAGTTTTCGGGAACAGCAAGGAGCAAAGGACAATCATTGAAAGCATCATTAGCCTTACACCACCTCAGCAAGAAGCAGTTTCGTGCAAGTTCTTGCTAAAGATGTTAAAGATGGCCATCCTCTATTCTGTCACGCCAGCTTTAGTTTCAGAGCTTGAAAAGCGAATCGGGATGATGCTGCAAGAGGCCACGGTGCAGGACTTATTGATCCCTAATTATAAGAGCGCTGATCAATCGAAGTTAGTATCATAATATCCTTTTGCCATCATGAAACTTTTTAGAAAAATTCACGATTGAACAACTTTTAATGTTTCTCCTCTCAACTATTTTTATTGTCAAGCACAGTTCTCCCGAATGCACAATGCATGACATAGATGTGGTGCAACGCATCCTGGAATATTTCTTGATGCACGAGCAACAGCAACAACAGCCACGCAAGTCCGGGAAATTCAACGTCAGTAAGCTGTTAGACAATTACCTGGCCGAGATCGCAAGAGATCCTAACCTCTCAGTCACCGAGTTTCAGGTTTTGGCTGAATCATTGCCAGAGAGCGCCCGCACTTGCGATGACGGACTTTACAGGGCCATTGATATCTATCTTAAGGTCATAGCTAAGTCTCATTTCTAGTTTGGTACTTTCTTAAGTGACTCAAACCTAATAGTTGTATTCAATTTGCAGAGCCATCCTACATTATCTGAGTATGACCGCAGAAGGCTATGCAAGATAATGAATTGTGCAAAACTCTCGCTTGATGCATGCAACCACGCAGCACAAAATGAAAGGTTGCCCATGAGAACAGTCATGCAGGTAAATACTCGTTGTGAAATCCTGGGCTCAGTACTACAATTTGCTGCCAAAATTAAATTTTATGAAGGATAGCTAGGCTCCATCTCTGCCCTCCAACCAGATAAAACTCATCTAAACCAATTTAGCTTCTCCTAGCTTCCGTAGATCACATCTCCATAGAAGCAAACTGAGAGGAACAGATGAGATTATGGCAATTAAGTCATCACTAACATAAAATATGGGTCTCAACTCATATGGTCAAGAGATCCTTATTGCCACATTGAGAAAAACCAGAATACATGACCCTGTAAACAAGCATAGAACTTTTGATGAATGTGCCAATTTCTAGAAACTTGATCTACCATCCAGGAAACAGGAATATTGTCAGATTTTCACCAAACTCAAGCTGTCTTCACAACTCCGAAGGCTCAAGGCAAAAACAATAGCATACACATCTTTTCATTGAACAGCAAAAACAAGGAAAATTTGCTAAAACAATTTGGAGCCACGGTAGAAACTGTGAAGGAAGAAAAGAAAATTGCAGTTCAAATTAAAAAACATGTCTACAGAAAATAAATAATCATCAGAAATTTTGCTCTCAAGGCAGAGATTAACCACTTAGTAAACTGAACCCCACACATATACTGACCATTTTGACCAAAGTCTTAAAACCTATTTAAACAGATAACTCGGAAAATAAATTTCATCTACTGATCATGTATGAAGAAATTTATCAGATATACAACACAAAATATCCAAAGCAAGCAACCATGCCCTAGAAGGGCCTATAAGTAATACAAAGATTGTTACTAATTCACACCCTTTCCCACCCCCCCCACCCCTTTCAGAGTTTTTGAATTACATCAATGTGCAAAATTAGTTGACCATGAAATAAAGTCATCATTATAAAAATCTTTAACATCCTAGTTGTATGATTATGTAGCTAACAATACAATCTATATTTACCATCATCGTTGTCATGGACAAGTGTCATATCACTAACCAAACCTAGGCAAGCCTTATACAATTTCAGGAAAAATGCCCAAAAGGATTGCCTCCTAATCATACTAAAAGGCGATGTTAAACTTAAGGATACCAATCAAAGCTATGCAAATACTGAATTCCAATTATCTGATGGTCAATGTTACTTTAGGACTGAATTACCTAGAACATGGATTACTCATGAGGAAGAATAGACATCCAGCAAGACCGTGATGAAGAAGGATAGATATTCTATAAAAGACCACAACCAAGCCTTGGCACTCACAATTTTATTTTCATTCTAAAATTTCTCAACTGAGAAAAAGCATGTGATACAGGTCCTGTTTTCTGAGCAACTCAAGATGAGATCAGCAGTGCAAGGAAAGGAGCAAGAGCAAAGTGGCAACAACTCCGAACAAGAGGAAAACCAGTCGTCAACTGAGATAGAGATCAAAATTCTTCGAGCAGAACTTGAGAATGTCAAAGCCAAAATGGCAGAGCTACAAAATGATTACAATGAGCTTCAACAAGAATATGAAAAGCTCAACAACAAGCAAAGGCATGGATACCCTTGGAGTTCGGGCTGGAGAAAGATAAAGAACTCTTTTCATGCAAAACAAGAAGGGGATGAAATTGGAGATGGAGAGAATAGACCTAGTCCAGCTAGGAGGTGCAGAGGCAGCCTCAGAAGGTCATCCATGTCTTAGATCTCTAGACGAACAAACAAGCTGCGCTAAAACGCAATGACCAGCAAACTATCCACAGTATAAACATGTGGAATTCCACCATGGGCAATTTCTTTTCGCTTCAGTAATGCATAACTATACAACACCTTCTACAGAGCTTTTTTTCTTCATTTCTTTGTATTCCTACTTCTAGGCACTTCTATCAGTGAAAGGACAGTGCACAAAATCCTCAGCCTACACCACTAACTTGATCTCTGATCTTAGAACCATGTTGAGACTTGCATTGCCTATGTAGATGCTATAAATAAAGAGTAACCATGAGTACATATGGATGAATCTGAAGGACATAATAAATGAGCAACTTTATCGACTGCAAAGCCAGCTTTAACAAAAGTCATACATGCACAAATTACTCAACCTGACGTAATGCAAAAATGCAAAAGCTAGCAAAGAAAGCTCCGGCATTGCAATGTGTATATCCTAAACTTGAATGTTGCATGCCAATATGTCACACACTGCAACAAACTAAATGAAGAAGCATGCCAGATGCAGATGAGACCAAAGATGATAGATATCTAATATCTTCTTTTTTTTTTCTTTTTTTTTTCTTTTTTTCTTTTTATGAGAAGAGAAAAAGGAAAGGGGGGAGCAAGCATAGATGAAGCCTAAACCATCCTCCAAACTTCATCAAGACAAAATAACCAGTACTAAACTGCAGTGAACCAGCCAAAACCATCCAGTGAGAACAAGTGTTTCTCCTAAATCTGGCAGGTTCCACACGTAGGGAAAAGAAAGCATAATCAAGTAACATCTCAGCCGCATAACAAGCTAAATTGGTATGAGCAAATAAGAGAGGCCCTTTTGAAGCTAAACATCCCAATATGCAGAGAAACAACTTTCATCTATAGGCTCCAACAAGCTTCACATACAATCAGACAACAAAGAATGATGGTGAGAGCCAACAGAACATGAATTCAACCGTCTTATCTCCTCTCCATGACCATCCCAAAGTTTGTATCGCAAAATGTAGACATCCCACATAACCATTCATAACACTTCCAGTGATATCCGAAGCCAAATATATTCACCGAATTCCCACGACAAAATCTCGGACTTTGTCCATGGTTACTCCAAAACTACTACATATGGATTCACAGTCACCAGGGTAAAGAAGAGTTGGCAACAATGATTCAAAATATATCATTGAATGGAAGAAGAGGTTATTATAAGTACCAAATGCCACCAAGTTATGTTGTAAACTGATGGTTACACTACTAACCACAACGCCTGGAAAAACTCCCAAGAAAATCCCAACCCCCAAAAAAGAAAAAGAACACTCCTACCTACCAGACTTCATGAAACTCCAAGGGAACTTGGCACCGCTCCCTCCTCTGACCCTCTCCCCAAACTCCTTCTCCCGCTTCCTCCTCTCCCGCTCCTCCCCGTCCAGCCAGTGCCTCTTCCTCTCGCCTTCCTCGACCATGCTCGACCCGCCCTTCTTGTTCGCGCTCCGCCTGTCCTCCTCGACGACCCGGATCGGGAACAGGTCCGGGGAGACCGAGAGCGGGCTCCGGAGCGTGACGTAGGCCTTCTTGTAGTCGGGCTTCGCGACCAGCAGCCCGCCCCGCTTCTTCTTCTTGCCCTCCATGTTGAGGGTCCGGACCTTGTCGACCTCGAAGCCGTAGAGGGACTCGAGGACGCGCTTGATCTCGATCTTGGATGCCGACGGGATGGTCTTGAGGGCGATCTCGGTGATGTTGTTGAACGAGGTCGGCATCAGGAGCTTGATGGGCAGGTTCGCGAAGTGGACGACCCGTCGCCCCAGTCTGCTGCCCATTCTTTCTTGGGTCGGTCTTGGTTTGGCCGCTCGAGCTTCGCAGCTTGCTGTGCAGAGTGGATTTTGAGGATGGAGCGAGTTCCTGTTCCTCGGACTACGAAGTTCTGCAAGAGAAGAGGAGCGGTGCTGAGGGTTTTTGAGCATGACGAAGACGATGACGATGGCGTAGAGGGGATAGATGGGCCGGGCTTGTACCGAATTGGGCCGTGTGTCAAAGGGCCCAACGGGTCCGGGTCAAGTGGACTTGTTTTGGTCCGGGCTAAAGATTCGGCCCATTCTCGCCCCCACCGGTCCCTGTGATTGTGTAGTAGCGCTATTAGGGCTGTGAATGGGTCGGGTCGGGTCGGGTCGGGTTTTGACATTACCTAACCCCACCTGAATCATAAGACAAAGTGTTCCAACCCAACCCAACCCAACCCAAACCGAAAAGCACAATACTCGAAGCAATATTTCAGGTCAGGTCGGGTCAAGTTTCGGGTTTACCCTCCTCCCTTCACCACTTCTTTATCGCCCCTGAATGAACGCCATTGGAATTTGGTAAAAAGATCATTGCTATGTGGTGAGGTACTATCATACAATACTGGGTAAGATATATCGGTGAAACAAAGCTATGCAAACGTAGTGGGATTGTAGAAGTAAAAACTTAAGTGAACTTGCTAACATCTAATAGGTACTATCACCACGGGAATTTACATGTAACTCTGCAACGGAGCTGTGTAACTAAGAGGCTAAGAGCTAATGGACTTGGCTTGAATCTAACAGTGTATGCCCAGCTTGCTCCATTAAGTCAAATATTAACTCTTACCTCCAGCCACAGTAACGCTAGAGAGTTTGCAAGCCTGGATTAGGAGCAACCGAGAGCAGAGAACAAATGTCCTGTGAATAAGGAAGAGTTTTAGATTTTCACCAGCAAACATCATTGAATCCATTTCTCTGAACCATGCCTTATATGAACTAAAGTTTTAGCTAGCAGCTTCAAATGAAAGTTGTTAAACTGAGAATCAATAACTTTGGACCCATAAATAAGTGTGACTGCAAATCATTCTAGTAGCCTATGATTTGGACAGATTAGAAAAACCTTCCCATAAAAATATAATCTACAAAACCAGGGAATCAACCAAAAATTCAAATTAGCTTGCAATATTTAGTTGGTTAAACAGTCGATGGCGAAAGTCTTCTTCCTGGTAGACCTACTAAATGAATATAAGAGGCAACAACAAGCAGTCTGTGATCCAGCCAACAAGACCATGCCATAGGGTCCATAACCAGAAAACTCATATGAAAAAAATGTCCAACAAGCAGTCTAATGTTCAAAAATGAAAAATCCAAGATGAAATGCTCATCTCATTCAACAACAATAAATGAGAGAGATTTCCAAAGGACATTTGAAGGACCCTGGTAACCCATCTGGGGTTCTCTCCTCAGCCAGCTGCTCCACCTGTTCTCTTAAAGTAGCAACATACTACAAAGCCAACATGACAACAACATTGTAAAAGTGAAGAGATGCGTCTAGCACTTCAAAGAACAATAAGGAATGGAACTGAGAAAGTCACTAAATAGATAAACAAACAGAGCACACTTGAACGAAACATGCATTAGACTAAGTTTTACAAAGGACACCAAGACGTCCTAAACTAATCATCTCCTGGGAGACACGGTTCATAAAGGTGAACTGCAGTACATATCACTAAACTGGTCTTTATTTTCTAGATTTAGCACTTGTTTGGAACTTTGATATATTTCAATTTAGTCATTCCATTTAGTTTTCCTTTTCGACTTGTTTAATATGGGAGGAATTGATTCTCTGCCATAAAGATAAATCATAAACAATAGAATGCTCATTTCTCCACCATAGACGTATCCAATTTCATAAGATTAAACTAAAGGTTCACAACCCATTCTAAGTAACAAGCCCAATCTCGACTTCCTAGATATCCAACAACCCACAAGATGCAACGAATAAAACAATATAGAACCACCCCAATATCATTCAAGAAAAAAGAACACCAAATGAAGCAAATCGGTTTAGGAATCATTACGGCACATGAAAACATGGGAAAACATAAGCATCTAATTAGAATGTCGGTTCCAACGAGCACGGAATGGAATTGCTCGACCTTCCCAATATTGCAGCAATCAATTACTGAGTCCACCTTAATCTGCATTACAAACCAGATAACATTAAAAACGATAGACAAATCAACAATTTGGAAACCTGGACGAGAAAAAAGGAAAAAAGAGAGAAGAAATTTGGCGCGTAAAAACGTTAGCAATCGTGAAAACAATCAAACTTTTACCTCGGACAGACAAGAAACCCAAGCCCATTCCACACGCAAGGATGCGAAGTTCATGAAAATTAGTCAAAACCGAAGCCTGAAATGGAGAATACAAAGAGGAAGGGGAAAAGGCGAGACCTTGGCTAGAGAGAATTCATCGTCGAGGAATGCGAGCTTGCGAGTGGCCGCAAATGCCGAATCGGCGGTCGTGAGCGCCGGCATCAACGGTGGCAGAACCTTAGAATGCAAGGAGCAAAGAAGAGGACGATAACAGAGTCGACGAGAAGGTGCGGTCATGGACGGCGACAGAGTCGACAAGAAGCAGAAGGCAAAGTCGACGTGTGATGAGGAGTGTTTGGGTGAGACGAGAGAACGTGTTTGTTTCATTGTTTGGAGCCGACAATGGCCGAAAAATGTTCGGACCCTAACCCAATTCAAAACATGTTTATTTATTTGTCTTACAATCGTCATTCGAACAATATTAAAATCCAAAACATGTACTCAACTTTTTCCATATTTAGTTCAAACAATGTTTGGGTCGGGTTAGGGGACACCTTATTGGTGTGTTTGGCTTTGGATGAGAAGTGTTGCATGAGATGAGAGAACGTGTTTGTTCCATTGTTTGGAGTCAATAATGTGTTCTGAGCCGAACAATGTTCTGACCCTAATCCAACCTAAAACATGCTTATTTGCTTGTTATGTAATCGTTATCCGAATAATATTAAAATCCGAAACATGTACTCAACTTATTATATATTCGGTTCATGTTGGGGTCATGTTCCGGTCAAGTCGGGTCGGATCGGGTTTTTGGGACACCCTAGTTGGGGGTTTTTCAGCATGACAAACACGATAGGTGGGCCGGGCTTGTACCGAATTGGGCCATGAGTCTGAGGGCCCATGATTTTGTTTCCATAATGGGTCCGGGTCAAGTGGCCTTGTTTCTGTCCGGGTTAAAGATTCGGTAAAGGCCCAACCAGCCAGGCCCATTCTGCCCCCCGCCCCCCGCGGCGCCCGCCACAACCCAACTAGTTGTAGTCGTAAAGTTAGTGCTTTGGTCAAATTCTTAGTCGACCATTTGACTTTTCCAACCTTAGGCAAAAGCTAGAAATTCTGACGAGTTCGAAATGGTATCGACAGGGGAATTTTTTGTAATTATGTGAGCAAGTTGTGTAATTATAAAATACGGATTAGTCATATTAAAAGAAAATTGCCCTAAAAACCATTAATAGTTAACAAAAATAAAAGTTATATCACTAAAATCCCTTGCTCAATATTTACATTACTTTAAATTAATTTTTGTATCACAAAAACACCAAAATTGTACATTCATGCCACACGACTTAATTTTAGTGTTACAAAAAATCTCAAATTTATATATTCATGCCACATTTACATTTATTTACCCAAAAATCTTAGATTTACTCCAATGTAAGGGTAATTGTGGCACGTTGACGTGACACAAATATACTAGTTTTGGAGTTTTTATGAACCTGTAAAAAATATAGGCCATACTAATATTTTGATCACAAAAAATCTCAAATTTATATGTTTGTAACAAATTTAGTTTAAATTAATTTTTTGATCATCAAAAATCAAAAATTCATTTATAATTAATTTACTTTCTATTAATTTCCGTTAAATTGGATTAATATCATATAAAAATCATAAATTGATACACATAATAAACAGAGTTAATTTAAACTAATATACTTGCCAATTATCGCATGCCAGCACTTTGGTAATAAATTTAACAGAAACTAATGGGGTGATTTGAAATTTTTAACGATCAAAAAAATAAATTTATTAATGTATCAGTTTCGTCGTACTTTGTTTCGTGGCATTAATTCATATTAAAATGTGACAATTTGCAGGTAAATAAAATATTAATTTCTACAGGGTCTCCGTGCGGGGCTGCGCGTGGTGAGGGTAGGTGAAGTGCAGGATCCAGGACAAAAGAGACAAAGACATCTGCTGCGCTTTTGTCGATGCAGTGTGCGCTCGAAACTCGAAATCTGGATCCGCCATCAAATCTTGCAGCGAAAGGTCAGAAAAAAGCCAAGCCTCTTCTTTTTCTTTGTTTAAAAATTATTTAGAATTGTACTGAGCTGATTTTTTTTTTTTTTTTTTGGTCTAAGTACTGATCAGTAATAATTTTTAATGGTATTCTTGCCTTATATTTAATAAATTAAGGATTAATAGCACAAACAATCTCAAGTTGATATATTTATAATAAATTTATTTAAAATTAATTTTTGATCATAAAAACTCGAAATCAATACACATTTAACAAATTTAACCCAAAATGATTTTTTGACTATAAAAATTTCAACATTTATAATAAATTTACATTTCATTAGTTTCATTAAATTGGATTAATATACCATGAAAAATTACAAATCAAAACTTGTAATAAATGGAGGGTAAAACCTAAAACCCAAAACTGGACTTCCATGAGTTAGCTAAGTTTGGCGATAAATTTAACAAAAATTAACATAAGGTAAAATTGTCAAAAACCAGTTTATGATTTTTACGGCAAAAAAAAATGATTTTGAATAAATTTATCATGGATATATCGGTTTGTGATTTTCATAATATTAACTCATGAATTAACGATTTTATGCTTTTGAAGCAATAGATAAACAATCATTTCAAAGGAAGCACAAATTAGGGTTTCTTTTTAATGGTCATGCAATCAATTCGGCGAGATGACATCGTGGTAATCAAATTCTTCATTTGTAGCATTTATTTGGCTTGACCAAGACTTTCGGTAAAAAATAAAGTGAGGAAATCAGAGGTACTCATCTCCTTTTTCTTTGGGATAATACCCTAAAAACCTCAAACTGGTACACTTGTGACAAATTTACCCCAAACTATTTTTTTAACCACCAAAAACCCCAAACTAGTATACTTTTGACAAATTTATCCCAACCGATACACTTGTGACAAATTTACCCTATGTTAGTTTTCGTTAAATTTTATTCTCAAATTATTAAGTTAAATGACACAATGTGGTTAACCAGGTATATCAATTTAATTTTGCGTTCCGTTTGTCACAGTTTACAATTTTTATGATTTTTTTGTGGTATTAATCAAATTTAGCATAGGGTATATTTGTCACAAATTTACCGGTTTAGGATTTTTTTGCGATCGAATAAATTAGTTTGGGGTAAATTTGTCATAAATGTACCGGTTTAGGGTTTTTTATAATCGAGTCGGGGTAAATTTGTCACAAGTTTACCAATTTGGGATTTTTCATGGTCAAAAAAATAGTTTGGGGTAAATTTGTCACAAGTGTCTGGGTTTGGGGTTTTTTAAGGTATTATCCCTTTTTCTTTTTCGTTACCAAATCGATGGCTGTACATGATCAAGCCAAAATTGGAAAAAAAAATAACAAAGAAAGATAAAAGAAAATAAATTATGTAATTAAGGAAGCGAATTCCAAGTTGATGTAGTTGGGATACATTTGATGAGAATGAGATGTACGTAGTTATGTCATTTGCCCATAGACTTCGAATTCCGTCTTTTTGAAAACTATTTTTCCCAACCCTAATCAATGAGCGTTCCGGACGAATAAGGGTGCATTTGTTTTTCTCTTAGGAAGAGAGAGCAAAATGCAACTTTTTACTTTCTCCTCGAAAATTAAAATGCTATTCAAACTCTAAAACATCATTAAAAAAGAAACCATATCTTGTGAAGCTTTCAAGGTTTGATATTTGTCAAAATGCGGGAGTTGCAAGATATAGATTAAATGAAAAAAAAGTAAAAATTCAATCCATACATGTTTGACAAAAATAATTAAATCCAAAAGCTATTGGAAAAAGAATGAAATCTACACGATATGTTAAGTATCACCTTACTTGGAATGCGAGAGTAACCATGTCATGTCACTTTGGTCTAACTAAAAAGACTACTACATACGCATGGTAACTATGCTTATATTGGGAAATACACAATATACTAGAAAATACATTATATATCAATCTTTTTTTTTAGAAGAGATTTCTTTTCATTTTCCTACATGAATATTCATATTAGGGAATAGTATACATAGATATTCATATTATGCCTCGTCCTCCTCCTTTTTTCTTCTCCATTGTAAATGATTGACTTCAGAAGACACCATGGTCGATATTTACTTTTGCATCACCTTATGAAACAAAGGTTCGAGTGATTCTCATTGTAGCTATCCACAAAATGAACACTAAACTACATGAAAACACATAAAGCATTATGCTACTTGAACAAGCCCAAACTTGACACCATAGGGTCGGCGAAATGAGGTGCACCAAACATGGGATAAATTGCTTGATCCTCACTAATCCATAATCTTATTAGGAATAACAATACATGGTTTCTGAAATTTTGCCAAATACATATTATAATCATTATAGTTCTTAAACTTCAGCTCAATGTGTAATGAAATCCTTGAATTTTAATTTGTTTGATTTAGTCCGTAGACTTTTAATATATATTAAATATAATTCTTGAACTATTTATTGTCTTTCCATTAATTCAAATTCAATGACAACATTAAACATTTTATATAGTTTGGATACTAAATTGAATATGTACCAAAAATTCAGAAATCAGCTCAAGTAAATTAAAAATTTAGAATTCACACTATATATTAAGTCGAAATTCAAAAATCTCATGTCATTTTCCCATGTTACTATTACAGACGTGTCTGAATCTAAAACAAGGGGTGCAAAACCCTAGTAATGATCACGGAAAGAGAGATTGAGAATCTTTGAAAAGTTGTCGGAATCTAACGGCCCTGATCGAATCTATATTTATATAAGGAAAGAAAAGGCAAACGCATCCAACTCAGCCAGCCTCCTCCATCGCCACCTTCTCCTTCTTCTTCCTCCTCCCTCTTCCTCTTCTGCAATCTAGAGAGAGAGAGAGAGAGAGAGAGAGAGAGAGAGAGGGAGACACCATGTGCGGAATACTCGCCGTCTTCGGCTGCATTGACACCTCGCAGGCCAAGCGCTCGCGCATCATCGAGCTCTCCCGCAGGTTCGTTTCGGTTCGGTTCGGTTCGGTTCGGTTTTGGTTCGCTCTGGCGATGGCGCTGCCATTGCGGTTGAATTCGTCTCGGTTTTGGCACAAGCTCTGTTTTTGCTGCTTTAGCTGCTTTACCCGTTACCCATCTCCGTCGAATGACGAACTCGCTTGTATTTGGGCGTTTTACCTTTGTGTTTTTAAGCGCGTTTTTTTTTTTTTTTCTGGAGCATGATTGATAAAAGCATCCTTTTTTGGGTGGAGATGGTTTACTTTGCTTTCGGATTGGAATCTCTGGAATGTGGGTAGAATTTTTTTGACTAATTGGCTCGTTCTGTCGGCGTGTGTAGGCTGCGGCATAGAGGTCCTGATTGGAGCGGGTTGCACTGCAATGGGGATTGCTACCTTGCGCACCAGCGGTTGGCCATCGTGGATCCCACTTCGGGAGATCAGCCCCTTTACAACGAGGATAAGACTGTCGTCGTCACGGTACGGTTTTGTTTGTGGGGATGATTGTCTTTATCTAGTGAATCAGTTGAGGAGGAATGTCAATTCGGTTACTAGCGTTAGAATGAGAGGAAATGCGTTAAATTGCTCTTTGACAAGTTAGAACGGCCTCAGCAAGTTTCAAGTTAGAATGAAAGCAAATGCATTGGAATTCTTCTTTTAGTCTACTATGACTCAATGTATGGTTTTTGTTTGCCATGGTGTCTGCTTTTACTCTTGTTCTGATGGTGCGAAGGAAATTTTTGCCGACGGGTGATAATGAACGTTGGATGGTTGTTCTTAATTCCCGTGCTTTTTTTATACATAATATATATTTCTAACTTTAGCTTCATGTCGAGGATCGGTTCAATGTGTCTCTTCATCAAATATATTGACCATCTGTTCCTTGTCTTTATTGCACAAGCTTTTGCTTCTGCATTTGTCCGTTTTAACATTGTGCTGTTGCTTCTAGTTTTTCTTTTTCCATAGAACATCTTGCTAGAGGGAGTTCACATTCGTCAACGAATCTTCTTCTGTTTAACGTTTCTTGTGCTAAATCATCTTGGAATTGTAGAAATGACTGATAGAGGTAAACAATTCAGGTTAATGGGGAGATCTACAACCATAAAGCATTGAGAGAAAAGCTGAAGAATCATCAGTTCCGCACTGGAAGTGACTGCGAAGTCATTGCTCATCTGGTAAGTGACTGAGGAATTCTTTGGTAATTATAGTGGTTTTGATTCTTTAAGGAGGACCAGCATGTTGTACTATGTTCCAAGTTACAATTGCTCAAATGGCTTTTTGAAATAGATGTGTGCCCAGCCATTGGGTTTGTTCCCTTGATTCTTCTTTGTAGGTTGAACATAGTTAATCTGGATTTGAAGTTTCTTGGAATCTTATTCTAAATGTATGTACTCAGTGGATTCTTCTGGATACTTTAACTTTGTAATGGCGCATGAAGGACCAAATTGATCTGCTTTGGAGCCAGATTTTCCTCTTGGTTTTTCTATAGAATGTTTAATAATTTGGATATAAATGTTTTCTTCTTCCTCCTTTTGTAGTATGAAGAATATGGAGAAGAGTTTGTGGATATGTTGGATGGCATGTTCTCCTTTGTACTTCATGACACCCGTGACAACAGCTTTATTGCAGCCCGGGATGCCATTGGAATAACACCACTTTACATGGGTTGGGGACTTGATGGTATGTGTTTTGACTGGGATGTACATACTTTAATGGGGAACTATTAAATGACGAACATCTTATGGCCATACTAGGTATTACAGATTCAAAGAACTTTAGGAATGTATTAGCAAATTCTTAGCTAATGCTTCAATTTCATGTGTTTCTAGCTTTTGGCTTTATTGGACAAGTACCAGTAATTTCTAGAATAATTATGTTTTAAGCATCTTTGCAGGATCAGTCTGGTTTGCCTCAGAAATGAAAGCTTTGAGCGATGACTGTGAAAGATTTGTGTCTTTCCTTCCAGGCCATATATACTCTAGCAAACAAGGTTCGGGTCATGTATTACTTTTCTTGTTGGTTAGGTTTATTCAGCTTATAGGTATATGTTATCTGATTTGAGGGGGTCCTTGTAAATTTTTTTTATTTCTCTGCAGTGTATAGAATTCCCGGGGCTTAAATATGAAAAGCCTCCGTAGATTAAGTATTCTGAATGGAATGGAAAACTTTTTTTTATGTTTGATTATCAAGTTTCTTGCTATTGTTAACTTATCTAGATGAGGTGAGTAATTAGATATCAAGGCCTTGAGTCAGTTTTAATATGCAAAGATGCAGTTGTGAAAACTAATCCTTGAAATTTGACCATCTGTATCAATCTTGTACTTTCTAAATTACCCTTTTTAGGTAGTTGTAATGTTTTTATTACAAATTTTTCTGTCCAATCTAAAGTGGTGATTTTGCAGGTGCTCTTAGAAGGTGGTATAACCCTTCATGGTACACAGAGCAAATTCCTTCCGGTCCCTATGATCCCCTTGTTCTTCGTGCAGCTTTTGAGAAGGTACTTTTGGACTTCTCTTCATCTAGTATTCCTGATTATAAAGAAAAACATTCCGAAAGTCCTTTTCCAGTTGATGCTTGATAGCTCAAAGGAACTTTATCAACAAAGTAGTCTTATTTATTTTTTGGCCGTAGTTATGTCTGTTGAATGGTCCAGTCATATATCACTTCTAGCTGATGCTTTGGTAGTGATATATGACAGTAAAGGTACATGAATTGTTTCTGATGCCTATTGTCACATGCTTCTCGTGTATCTCATTATCTATGACTGTGGATGATCATATTATTTACATTGCCTGGAGTAATATTTTTAAAATTCAGTGGAACTTGTGGGCATGTTTCCTCTCTGTTTCTCAATGCAAATTATAAAAAGTTAATATGAATACCATTACACAATATGGTGTAGTGATGGTGCTTGTCACGTGTATATGGGTTTAGTTATATTACAATATGAGCTTCTTCAATTGGACATACGATAAGTCTTTATTAGAGAGCTGCCAGCTTGGTCAGCCACAGCAGAGCTCCGAACAGGGTAATTTCTGATTGTACTGATTGGGCATTGGGATCACCTATGTTTCCATTGTGCCACTTCCAATTTTTGAGTGTCTAATGCAATATTTTATATAAATGGTCAAGTTGTTTTATTCTGTGTCTGTAAAGCTTGAAAGGGCAACATATTGAGCATGAAGAACAACAAAAATGGGGAGGGAGTGGTGAGAGGGAAACCAGAAGGTAGTGACCTGCTTATTATCAGATTTGATGATCATCTGGTTTTAGGGACTAAGTTTTGAGAGAGGTGCTACTGAATTAATGTATAAAGATGCTGAATGAAGCTTAATTTGGAGGAATAGATTAACTAAAGAAGTAGAGAAACCCTGTTGGAACTCTTGGTGAGATGCTCCAGTCAATATTGGGTGGTATTGCATTTGCAATAACAATTTAGAATTAGTTTGGTAAGCTGAGTTAGAAGTTCTACTTGTTAGAAGCACATGCCAAAGTTAGCTTCTCCATCACTCAAGCCAGAAGAAAACCCACAGCATAGCATTCAAATTAGAAGAACAACAACAAGAAGTGGCGTCTAGCCTAAAAATAGAGGATCAAAGTCAGATACTAACATGTCCTGTCATGTAAAAAGGAGCAATGTCCTGGTTTTTCAGTAATCTCAGTAAAGAATAGACAATTATTTCAATTATCCTGAATGTTTTCCAGTGGGTTATATCGAGAAGTTTGTGGAAAATCTTTTGACCGATTGCCAAACCCTTGCTACAGTTGGATTGTCTTGAGTAATTTCTAAAGTGTTTAATTTCTCGGGCGGTTTTTCTTGTCATCTTATGCAGGCTGTCACCAAGAGACTAATGACTGATGTACCGTTTGGTGTTCTTCTGTCTGGAGGTCTGGACTCATCTTTGGTTGCTTCTGTAGCTTCTCGCCATTTGGCAGACTCTGAAGCTGCGTGTCAGTGGGGCTCAAAGTTACACTCCTTTTGCATTGGTTTGAAGGTGTTTCCATGACTTTTCTTGTGATCTCATGCTCAATAATTTCCTTAAGTGTTCCAATTGCTGATGAAGCTTTCGAATAAAGTGCCATTTTGGGTAATTTTAACTGGGTTTTATTGTGATATGCTTTCCTTAGCAGATATTCATATATTGGCCTCTAATAGCTATGCTATAAGTACTTACTGATTTTGATGTTAAAAGGTTACTGCTGAGAAAATTACAGTGCCATTAGCCTATGGAGTACGAAATGTTGTAAATTTTGGGAAATGTTATCTTTTAATAAATAATTATCATGTATTATATTGATAGACGGATACTGGTCTAGAAAAAAGGAACAGTGGCTCCATTATAAGACTGATAATCTTTTCTCTTAAGGTAGGACAAAAAAATCTTGAGGCAAAAGAATCACATTATAATAATTGCAGACATCAGTTACAGAGATTGGTTACATTTGGCTTAGCCATTAAGATTGGAAAATTATGGTCGAAGTTGTTGACTGTTACTTGGAACATAGTATAATTGATTATGGACATAAAAGGAAGAAAAGTTAAAGAAAAGGATTTCATCTGCATTGTCGATTTGGCTTTGTCAGGAATTTGCCGGATTGAAGAATACATCTTGGGTTATAGAGTAACGTTTGCCAACTATAATGGTTTAGGACCTTTATATCTTTGAATATAATTTGTTAATTCATTATAGTCAAACTGATAGGAGTACAGAACTGTTGATTTCTATCGTTTGTGCAACATATACAGTCATGATTCTGATGTTGATGTCAGTGAATCTTTATTATGATCTATTTTGTTCTTATTCTTCTTTAACCTGTTGGCCAGGGTTCTCCTGATCTAAAAGCTGCAAGAGAGGTAGCAGATTATCTTGGAACTCGTCACCATGAATTTCACTTCACCGTTCAGGTTTATTTTTCTTTCTAGCTAAGAGAAGATGCATATTTATTTTTATAGTTATAAATACGTATTGATAGTTTCTTTTTCCTTAAACCAGGAAGGCATAGATGCACTCGAGGAAGTTATATATCATATTGAAACATATGATGTGACTACTGTTAGGGCAAGCACTCCAATGTTCCTGATTTCTCGAAAAATTAAGTCTTTGGGAGTGAAGATGGTGATTTCAGGGGAAGGTTCAGATGAAATATTTGGAGGTTACTTATATTTCCACAAGGCACCTAACAAGAAGGAGCTTCACGAAGAAACTTGTAGAAAGGTATTTTAATTGTCTGAGGGGAATGTCCACATCTCCTTTTTGTATGGCTAACTTGAGAGGGGATATCATAGCTCTCTTGTGCTGAGTTCCACTGATAACACAGTCATTGTTCACTATTTTGTTTTTAACAGATCAAAGCTCTTCATCTTTATGACTGCTTGAGGGCCAACAAATCAACGTCAGCTTGGGGTGTTGAGGCTCGTGTGCCTTTTCTGGATAAAGAATTCTTAGACGTAGCAATGAGTATAGATCCTGAATGGAAAATGGTGGGTAACTTCTACTCTGTCAATGTACTTTACATATATAATTAGAGAAAGCTTGGAACTTATCTGTGATTGGAATATAAAAGAAACTTAGTGGTTGGCTGCATGGTTAGTTTATGGCGACTGCAATTTTGTGTCATGATCAGTTTCTTGCTTAAGGAGATTTGGAGTGTAGCAGATTTCTTCTCTTCTTTCCATGTATTCTCCCTTTTGTTGCCATCTCCACCCCCCTGGGGAAAAAAAAAAATTCTAAGTGCACGTTAGAGAGCATCAAATTCTATTCAGAACTTGCCTAATGGGCTTTTGGAATAAATGTTGGAGGGTTGGAGGTTATTGTTAATCGATTAGAATCAATGTGGGGATCTGTTTTATGAAGTTTGTGTTAAACCTGATGGCTTTACTAATCCTGCTGAATGTAGGTGAGACCTGATCTTGGGAGGATTGAGAAGTGGATCCTACGCAATGCATTTGATGATGATCAGAAGCCTTATCTACCAAAGGTATGAAGCTCTCTCTTTGTTTGAACAGCTGACCAGTCACCTGCATACTGTCATTTGACCCACATGCTCAGACATCTACATTTCTCTGGATAATTATCTAAAGGATACATTATCTCATGTTTCAGTTTCGGTTGAGATTTTCTGTTGTCAATCCATATTCACTTGGTTTATTTTGGTTCCAGCATATACTGTACAGGCAGAAGGAACAATTTAGTGATGGAGTGGGATACAGTTGGATTGATGGCTTGAAGGACCATGCTAATAAGCAAGTATGACGTCATATAAGCTTCTTCTAGTTATAAGTTCTCTCCTAGATGCTTTTGTAAAGTATGATGAGTATGGGTTTTAGAATGTACAATAGTGGTGTTGAAGTATCCAGTAGTATATATACAATGTATGTCGATTGTATTGGTTCGAATGGATCTATTCCATGAATCTGAGAACACTAGTGATGCTTATTTCTCACAAATTTTATCAACCCTTGCCAGGTTACTGATGCAATGTTAATGAATGCAAGTTTTGTCTATCCGGAAAACACTCCTACAACCAAAGAGGCATATTACTATAGAGCTATCTTTGAAAAATTCTTTCCTAAGGTGAGTTTTGTGTTTTCTTTAATAGTGGTTGGTATGTTAGTTGGACTCTCTCTCTCTCTCACAGAGCATGCTGGTCTGGAATTATAGTGATTGTCTATGAGGGTTATGGGGTCCCCTCACAATTGTCAATTTTTTTTTTTTTTGGGTTTTTCTAATTTTTCAAGTCGCTGCATATAGTGCTGTCATATAGGGTCCTTTGGAAGCTAAATGGTAATCAGCATAGCTTACCATGGAACGAGAAGTGATGTAATTTGGATATGTTGGACTTCTCACACAAAAAATCCTTAAAATTGTCCTCCGTAGGGATTTCTCCTACTCTTGTATTCCAATGAGCGTGAATCTGGATTTAAGTGACTAGAGAAACCGGATGTTCGCTCTGAAGCTTTCTCTTCTGGACCTAACTTTTGCATCCATGGAAATTAACGAACTGTGATGATGAGTCCATCCATAGATCCGCTTCAGTGAATGACTACATGATATGAAAGTAGCCTATTCTGTCATTGATAATACTCTTTTCTAGAATAGCAGTCATTAGGACCAAAATCATATTCCATGCTTATGGGGTTGGAATTTGATTTTAGCAAGGTGAGATGTGTTGAAAAGTGGATCAGACTTGCTTGACAGATCTCTGCATTTTCAATTTATTGCTTTCTTTACTCAGCTTATCCTAAAGATCAACTGATTATCTCTGCTTCTGAGCAGAATGCTGCAAGATCTACCGTTCCTGGGGGGCCTAGTGTGGCTTGCAGTACTGCAAAAGCAGTTGAGTGGGACGCAGCATGGTCAAAGAATCTTGATCCATCTGGTCGCGCTGCCCTTGGTGTCCATGAAGCTGCATACGAGGAAGGAGCAGAATTTAAGAATGCCGGCATGACTAATGGTCCCTCTCACAAACAACAAGAAGTCCTTGTAGAGAATACTACTTCGGTTGCTTGATTGGGATTTGGCCCATTTGGAGTTCTGAGAGGATTTACAATCATAGCTAAACGACGATTAGGTATGAAGCTGTTTTTTTAATGTGGGGTTGAATTCAATAGAAGCAGTAACTTGCAATGATGGGGACATATCTAAGATCTGGGAAGAAGATCTAAAATCAATGAAAAATGAAGCATTAATCTTCATTGATATCTAGGTTATTTTCTTTTGGATGTTGGTGTATTTATCTCTATGTGATGTTGAACTCCTTTTGAATTTTGTTCGTGTGTGTTTTCATCATTGCTTAATCACAGGGATATAGTTGTTTTGGTTTCTTGTGCTAACCAATTGATTCTGAAGCTTAGACCTCTAGAGCTTACTTTGTCTTTCAATCTTTGAAAATTCTCTTGAGGTTGACTATAAAGGTATTTGTGGTCAATAAGACAAGGGAGAATAGTTGCCTCGATATAGGAAGGGTTATGGGAATATTGCACATGTTCTAGTGTACCATCCAGCTTGACTTGCTTGAATTTCATTCATGGCTCAATTAGAATGTAGAATCATGCACTTTAGGTTCTTTTTACATTGTTTGACTTGTGCCAAATCATGCTAGAAATTTATTTGAATTGGATGGAATGGTGCATCGTGGTTAAATCATGAAATGAATTGAATGGATATCTGAATCACATTATTTTGGCATGCACCGCATGAATTGATTTGAATCCTATGGTGTGAATCATTAATTATCAGATTTTTACAATGTTATCTCTCTGCTGTTCACAGCTGTTGATGTGTTCTGATGAGTGTTTATTTTGATCTTCTCCAGATTTTAATAGCGTGGAGAGGCATATGCGGTCACATCTTGGAGTTCCTTTTATCTATTGTAACAGAGAGCTGCTTGTATATGTGGATGCAGTAGCTTTATTATGCTCTATCTGGTTTTTTCCTGGTTTAGTTGCTTGGTTTCGTAGTCTCCTTTTGATCATGTTCTTGTAGGGTTGGCAGAATTTGCTGAAAGTTGTAGTGGAATAAATGAAGTTACGTCCTAGTTTTCATTTTGCTTTGTTGTTCATGCTTGTGAATATGCACAATCGTATCGAACTTTTCCTTAGACACGTGCCATTTCTTCATGATAATTAGTAAGCACTTGTTGGAAAGGTTGCTGACTCGGTCGTTTTCGCATCCGAGATATAAATGACCGGATTCTAGAGCATGGCGATAAAGTCATTATCTGTACATTGAGTCTGGTAGGTGGATTCGAAAAGGGTAAAAATCCATTGGCAACGTCTCAGCGAAAGTGAAATTGTGCTGATAGATTTTTTAGATTTTTCTTACCTCGAGGGCAGGGGAATCTCTCTCTAGCTGAAATGGCACAGCACAATCGATCAGCTTGTTCGAGGTCCAGCGATCGTTGGTTGAATTCTGCCTGTCTGATGGTCGATCTTAATGATCATAATGACGAACATTTGTAAAATGCGATTGCCAGGTTCTTAGGATTCATGTGTCTTCTATTGTTCACGCGCAGTTTGTATCTCAGTGTCGGCAGGAAAAGATTCTGCTACTTGAAACTTCACAGCCCGGAGGTTTCTTCACGTCGAAGCTAAAGAAGGAAGAATGTCATATACATATAGTCGAAAAACTTGGAGAGTTGGTTGAGTAATTGAGCGTAAATGGACTAAATTTGGTTATTCAACTCAATTGATTAAGTTGCCAAATTATAATTTGATTAACATACTTCGAAAGGAACCCTATTTTTCTCTGTATTTTTGACATTTCTCTTAATGAATTTCCAATACCTTTTACTCTTTTCGCTAATAAGACAAATGAATCATCTGTCAACCATATAAAGGTTCGATAAAATGCTTTATACAACAATCACAATGGCATTTGCTTCTATACATATGCAGATGCTATTCCTTTGGTGTAATGCAATGTAAATTTTGCTCATTTTCTAGTACACTTGAAAAATAAAAAATAAAAAAAGCACACAATCGAATTGCCAGGAACTTTTCTGTAATTTTGAGGAGCCATCATATCTTTGTATGTGCAATTTCACAGGTAATCAACCATAGGACTAGGAATTCACCAACTTTGAAGAATTAAAATCGACAAAAATGTAATAAAAAAGCACTAAAAATCAATAAATTCGATGATAATTTTTCAACCAAGTGAATGAACCACCTAAAAGGCCTCGAAAGCAGCCGCTAATGCAAATACATCGTAATCTTCCCGACTGCAAAAGCCGAGGCCACAGCCATCGCATTCGCACTCCTCCGTCTTCTTCAACCTCGCCTCTCTCGTTCTCTCCCTCCCGTCCACGTTCGCCATGTCTGCAGTCCTCAACCTCATCGCTATCCTCACCGACGGAGGCTTCCCGTCCTCAGAAAGACGTCTTCTTGACGGCGGAGCCATCCTCGCCCACGTCTCCACCTCCATTCCTGGAGACTCCAGGACGGTTTTCCATGGAATTTCGGCCCTGCCCACGACTTTGGATCGGCGTCCAATGGGACCGAGGATGGAAGATCTGCTCCGCGTCCGGAGCTCGAAGACCACGCTTGCTTGGCTCAGGGATTTCATGGAGTCCTCACTCCCGGTGCATTCCAAAGAGAAGGACTCGTTCCAACGCAAGCCGGAGCTGGATGGCGACGGAAGCTCCCGCGTGTTTAGCTGAATCTTTTGGTTGCTGTTCCCTGCAGAGAGGTAGAGCCTGACAAAGACCGCGTCCGAGGGCTGGACAAGGTCCATGTTCTTGGCTTCAGCGATTCTGATTTCGCAGCTAAAGGAAGAGGGTGGTGTGGAAGCACCCATTTCTCAGAGAGCAAGATCGATTCTTGAGAGAGAGAGAGAGAGAGAGGGAGAGAGTTGAAGTTCGAGTGAAAAAGAGGGAGGCCATTGTAGGGTTAATATAAGCGGTGGTGGATGGCTAATCATACTTCATCTTTCTTTAACTCCATAACTGAGAACCCATTTAGAGACAATGGAGTATTAAATGGCCTAGCTCATCAATGCCTCGTAGACAGGAAGTAATATATTCCCTAGAATCGAAATCCAAGATCCAGCATAAGATTGCATAATTCTTATAGTGCCTTGCCCACGTATGAATGATTTCATTTCTAACCTACTAAACTAAGCCATGTTGATAGAACATGACTAATGATTCGTGTTTACAACTATCTCATATCAAATTTAAGGTATGATTGGATAACTTGTTTATTAAGCACTCGTATGTTTTGCAATCAAGATAGGATACGACATGCTTAATACATTTAAAATATGAATTCTTATATGTAACTGTGTGTTGAGGTTATCCCAGCAGTCATCGAAGGGATTGACGACTGGTTTATAAGTGTGAGAAAAATCTCATATCTTTAAATTAGGTTTTGGGATTGAAAGAGGTCCAAGACCATCTACTACTTATATTAGAGCCTATTTGCCAACAAGTCATGGGAGAGTTACAAGTTGTTGCGGCTCTCACTCAAGCCCTGTAAGGGAGAGATTGCGGAGGTTGTTGCACAAAGATTGTGAAAGACATGGATAGTTGATTTATAAATGTGACGGAAAGTCTCATATTTTGAGTTAGCTTTTAAAATGAGAGAGATCAAAAACCACCCAATAACGTGCACAGATGGGTTTGATGTGTTTGTTTATTTATTTATTTTCTTTAGTGTGGCTAGAAACAATAGAAGTCGTTCCCTTTCTCATATAGTCAAGAGCCAAGGAAACAATTGAAGAAAGGACGGCCTCCCAAGAGTCGGCATAAAATAGATCTAAAAGGGAAAGTTAGGGTCATAATTCTCTTGACACATCAGACTCTGATGCTACTTCTTGTGTGGACAACTTGTGCCTATGGCATTACCCTGTCGTGTGTAAGCCTGTGTCATTTGCTTTATGAGGAAGGAGTTCTTATCCCTCAAGTACTTTGCGAGAGAATATTCCCCGACCCTGATCTTACTTTCACTATTATAATCGCGAGCATGGGGCATGGAGTGCATCTTGGGAAATCGCACGAGATCTTGTAGGGAGGATTTTATTCTAGTATAATAAATCCTTGTTGATCTTAAAGAGCTGGATTTCAAAAGATGACCCTATGTCATTTGGTGGGTTAAGATGCTTAGGGGTAAGAGCTGATTTTTTTCCCTTTGTTTATTCTCCCTTATCTAGTGGTTGGAGCAGATCCATGGATTTGACTCTTTTTTCACTTGGGTGGGAAATGAGTCATCTGGTCAGTAATAGGGTTTCTGGGCTGTACCCCGCCGAGACACTTCAGGCAACTTTTGTCCACAAGTCGTTTTTATATTAATTTTTCTTTATCTATATAACGGACAAGGTGTTGTCGAAGTCAATTTTCACACATCTCAATTGATCCACCTCTCTAAATAATTAATCGTTCATGTTAATTGCTTGTGTTTGGATGAACACATTTGAAGTTCACCTAGACCAACTTAAGATTTATCCAGACTTTCAAGAGAGGTTTGTAAATGCTAAACAAGTTCTGAAGTTTTTCTACATAGGGATTGATTATAAGTAGATATCTAAATCAATATATCCTACAATATATGTAGGATAAATCCTAAGCAAGTCATAAAATTGTACTCATTGGTTAGTATAGTCCAAAACGTAATGATATGCTTGTTTTCGCCATAGATCTTTTGAGTTAAGAAATTATCAAAATAGGTATGCCACAAGATTCGAATTAAATGAAAAGTAATAGTCAATTTGACTATATAAAATGTATAGGTTTCTTTGTACTGCGATTAACAAATATAAATACAAAGGGTTTGGGGAAGTAGCACTACTATCATTTCTTAATACATACATGTACTTTGAGTTAAATAGCTTGCTATCATCGCCTTGAACAAGAAAAAGGGGGAGAATAAATCATAAAATAAGGGAGAAAAAAACAAGGATGATGAGCGGAGAGTGAAGTAGAAAAGAGAGGAGTGACATGGACCTCCTCCCAGGAAAAAAGGAAAAAGTTAGGAAAGTTAGGCAATTAAAGCCCTCTACTTTCGACCGAAAAGGAAGTCACTCTACTCCCAAACCAAAAGAAAGGAAACAAAGTTACCGAAAACCCTAAATTTTGTCAATTATAATATATTTAATTCAACATTTTTAACATAAAAACCTGAAACTTAAACTTATACTTAGGTGATATATTTAACCCAAAACCCTAAACTTAGGATAACATATACAAGTTTGGGATTTTTGGTGTTAAAAAAAAAATTAGAATAAATGTGTTACACTTTACAAGTTTGGGGTAAATAAATTACACGGATACAAGTTTGGAATTTTCAGTGTTATAAAAAAAAACTGAGATAAATATGTCACGTTAGCAAAGTTTGTTATTTTTCGTGACTTTTACCCTAAAAAGAAAAGCCACACTACTCTTTTGAGTAGAATTTTGAAACCCTTGTAAGGTCAAAGTTTGGGTTAAATCCATCATTTAATGTATTTTGATTTTTTAAGAACATTTTGAAACCTCAGAACTTTCTACTTTTTTTTTTTAATGAAAATTTAATATTTGTTCTTTGACCTAGTGTGTCAACAACATTTCAACTCAGATTAGGAGTGAGCACCGTAAAAGATTCAAATGGGCATCTGACTAAATCGGCCTAGACCGACTTGTTCGAGGCCGGTTCGAGAGGAATCCGATTTGGTTATGAGTTTCACAAATCTAGAATCGGCTAAGGACCCATTTGGTTCTCAATCCCAAGGCTAGAGTCATCAATCTATAAAGAAATGTTTGTGTAGTGGAACAGTATAACTTCTATGTTTTATTATAAGAATTTGTACTAAAACCAGAAAATGTACTAAGGTGAAACCAGAATCAGTGGTCTCAGAACCGACAATCAGTTCGGTTCCAAATGTGAGATTTTATAGTACCATTGTCAATTATTTTAAAAGTTTGAATTGTTTGATAAATACGTGATTTAATATTACATTTAGTCTTGTCTTTTTGTCTAGTGTTAAGCATTGAAATATTTCATTGGGAAGGTAAATAGAGGTATAAAAAGATTCGAATTCAGGACCCCTGACTTTTATATCATGTGAGATTTCATGAATTCACTACAAATTGTTCCAAAAGCTTAAATTGTTAGATAAATGTATAGTTCAATATTTAATTATTCCATTAGCTAGTTCCACAAGACTTGTAGCGTCAATTTCCAAATCTAGGTTGGAAATTTGGAAAAATTAAAATTTGCTCCTCTGTCATCTATGAGTGTTCGATCTCCTCATTAAGTCCAATTCATGGGATGTCGTATCATTGTTGTTATTGTGACATGGTTGCCATTTAATGGATTAAATACTTTTGAAATACTAGGCGAATCTAACGAAACGGCTAATCTACAAGTTAACACCCCAAGAGCAGGCTCAATCTTAGATTAGATCAGTGATGTGTGCCAACTCAACAGACACAAGTTCATTCACTTCATTAACAAGTCAATTTCGTGGGGCCAAAGGGAACGGGAAGTATGGATTTGATCTTGATAACTAGTGCTAGGTAAGATCATGTTGTGAAATCTTGTTCTTAATAGGTCATTCGATCGTAATTTTTTGGATCCGCATACTTGGCCGATTCTAGCCTTGGGAGTGACAACCAAACTGGTCCTTAGCCAGTTTTGGGTTTGTGAAACTGAAAACCGAATCAGATTCTTCTAGAACTGGCCTCGAACAGGTCGATCCATGCTGGTTCGGTCCAATTCCCATTTGAATCGAATATGATGCTTCTCCCAATCTAATTTGAAATGTTGTATAGATGCTTTTGCTCGGTCAAAGAACAAATATAAAATTTCCATAGATAAGGAAAAAAAAAGTAGAAAGTAAAGAGGTGTAAAAACGACAACAAAAACCAAACTTTGACCATACACATACACAGGAGACAAGGGTTTCAATTCTACCGGAAGAGTAGAGTGGCCTTTTTATTTTTGTTTGGACCGAGAGCAGAGTGACTTTTCCTTTCGGTCGAAAGGAGAGGGGCTTCAACTTGCCTAACTTTCCTAACTTTTTCCCTTTTTCCTCGAAGGAATTCCATGTCACTTCTCTCTTTTCTACTTCCACTATCCACTCATCATTCTTGCCCCCTTTTTTTCCCTCCCATATGTTATGATTTATATTCGCCCTTTTTCTCTTGTTCAAGAGAATGATAGCAAAATATTCAACTCAAAGTACATGTATGTATTAAGAAATGGTAGTAGGGCTATATCCCCATACCCCAGTGTTTATACTTGTTAATTGTAGTACAAAGGAAAGTATACGTTTTATATAGTCAAATTGACTATTATCTTTTATTTGATCCGATTCTTATGGCATACCTACTTTGACAATTTCTTAACTCAAAAGATATAAAGCGTAAATAAGCACCTCTTAATGTTTTGGACTGTACCCGACCAACGAGTACAATTTTCTGACTTGCATAGGATTTATCCTATAAATCTTGTATGATATATTTATTTAGATATTTACTTACAATCAATCCCTACATAGAAAAACTTTGGAACTTTTTTAGCATTCATGATCCTCTCTTGAGAGTCTAGATAAAAGGAACATATTATTCTGAAGCTTCGGTTGGTCTAGGCGAACTTCAAACGTGTTCATACAAACATGAGCAATTAACATGAACGACTAATCATTTAGAGAGGTGGATCAACAGCGAAGACCAGCAAGCGTATGCATATTGCACGAAAGGACGACGATCAGGCCGACTTCTACTTGGATAAGGAAATTCGTGTGTTCGGTCAACCAAGTCCAACTTGGACTGTCCACTTTTCTTGACCGTGACTTCAACATAAACAAGGAAAGCGGACCTTCACTTTTATACCTTGGCCAACTCCAATAGCAAAGAAAATTATGGGCCTAATTCTCTTTAAAAAAACCCAAACTTTAAGTCTAGTTCCAATTCTGCCCCCAACTTATTTTAGTCTTGGAGAAACCCCAAACTTTTGATCTAATCCCAAATCTACCTTGAATTTTGTTAAAAAATTGCCAACTTTCAAATTTTTTTTTTCAAATCAACCTTGTGGTCTATTGTGAACTTGATGTGACATATCTACATCGATAACAAATTCATATTTACTAGGTGACATGGAAAATTATGTTAAAAATGAAATCGTTTTAAGAAATTAAAATGAAGGACAGCTAACGACAATGATTGGACAGAGGACTAAATGGAGGTAGATTTTGGAATAAAGTAAAAAATGTTTGGGTCAAATTTGGGACTAAACCTAAGGTATGGGGTTTTTTCTTAGACAAAAAGAATTTGGGGCAGGATAACACTAAATCTAAAGTTTGGTTTTTTTTTTTAGGCAATCAGGTTGAAAATTATGTGCCCATCCTCTCTCTCTCTCTCTCTCTCTCTCTCTCTCTCCTATTTTTAATTTCAATTTTCATGATAGGGGTCCATGTGCTTCACGTTACTGATTAGTTGAACCACTTCGCTTTGGCTGAGTTTATTCGGTGGCTCAAACTTTAAGACATAATATATGCTTTGTTTTACCTTCACAATGCTCCACTTTTTTATATTTTATGAACACATAAATTGTTCTAACTGTCAGCATCATTAGTTAAAGCATTTGTACTGGTAAATTAACCATTACAATATGATAAAAAGAGATGTTCGTCAACAGTATTCGTCCCATTACCTCTCATTGACGAAATCGATAAGAGAATCAAAGAAAAATGACATGTTCATCACTTGCTTGCTTAGGTCTCGAATGACAACAAATCCCATTCCAAAAATCAATTTTTGGTCAAAAATTTATTTATTTTTATTTCTATTCTTTGGACAAATTTTTAAGCAAAATTATGCGTTTGATATTGATATGAAATAATTCATTCAATAACAATATAGAATTTCTCCCTATCAGGTGGCCGGTTGTTGGTGGGCGATAGCAAGTGGGCAGCTGTTAGCTCCACGAGTGACAATCAAAGAAAAGTTTGCTCTTTCACTTTATCTAGATGACTCTCTTAAGCTCACTCTAAGGGTTTGCTAAACATTTTTTGAGTGAACATTTTTCTCATTTTTCAGCTTTTGATTTGCTTAGAAAAATGAGTTAATGGAAAATGTTCACTTAGTAAACAGAAATTTTTTTCCTATCAGAATTTAAATTCAAGAAATTGATTTTCTTTTTGAAAAAATAGAAAAATGTTTTCCAAAATATTATTGGAAATTGGCATTTGGACTCAAAACTTTACACTTGGGTACATAAATGCTAACATTGGTTATTTGGTTTGGGTGATTAGGACCTTGTCTCCGATAGCTGGGCCCAAATCCATAGTGCCCGTACTTGATATTGTAGCACCCGAGCTTAGGTCTTTAACGCTTGAGCTCTGATCTTGACCCTTAGCCGTGGGTCCACGAAGGTTGTGCACAAGTCCTTGGCAGTCGGGCTTGGGTTGAAATGTTTGTTTATTACGAAAGTATTAAAAAAATCAAAATTTCAATTATTTTTTATTTTTATATATTATATTATATTATTTTTCTTTTTTGCTGCTTCCTTGGCTAGTTGTTGGCCACGACAATGACCACCGATTGGTCACAGGCAAGCTTGAGCTCGCCTAAGGTCGATGAGCTCAAGTCTCACTAGATTTTGCAAGGTTGAGCTCACCTAAGGTCAATGAGCTTGACTTGGGAAAAAAAGAGACAAGAAATAGAGAAGAAGAAAAAGGAAGAAGGAAAAATAAAATAATAATAAACTAAAGAAATACTAATTTTTTTTTTGATAATTTTCCCTATTAGATTTTCCTAACCAAACCATGAAAAAACACTTTTCAGGTTTCAACCAAATATTAGAAAATAAAGTCATTTTTCCTTAAAGATATTTTCCAGAAATCGTATATTTTTTGCGAAACAAACAGTCCTTCAAACTATGGTTGAGGTTATGATGAAATCATGGATATCTAGGATGAAAATGTTCCCAAGGGTTTGGTTATCCGTTGATCAAGGTGGTATGTGAGTTGGGTTTAGAACGTCGTGAGATGATTCGGTTCCTATCTACCGTCGGTGTTAAAGGGGGAATTGCGAGGAGCCAGCCCTAGTACGAGAGGATTGGTTTGGGCCAACCTATGGTGTATTAGTTGTTATGGCAATCATCCATCATATCCAATTTCCATTCCACATATATACTCTCCAGAAATTGGGATCCAAGTCAAGACAATCAATTGAAAGTTGGAAATCGACTTACTCTGAAATCAACCATCTTTCATCACACACAGAGTAGTATTACCCGAGAAATTTGAAAAATTGCTCCTCTGCCATTCACGAGTGTTCGGTCTGCTCAATCAATATGACCTCGTATCATTGGTCTTGATAACTAGTGTTAGATAAGATCATGTCGTGAAATCTTGTTCTTAATAGGTCATTCGATCGTAATGTTTTGGATCCGCATACTTGGCCATTGTTGAATCCGTTTTGCAAAACGGGGAAAGTGCAGACGAAACCAAACAAAATCCAAGCGAGAAACAAACGCGGAATAAACTAGACACAGGATTTATGTTGTTCGATCTGGTGTCTCTACTTCATGGGGAGAGATCGACGAGATCAGGCTCGACTATAATCAAGGTGAAGAGAAGACAGGTGCTCAAATCATATACTCACTCAACTATTTCCCGACCTCGATTAGATCTGAGTCGGCCCCACGAGTGACAATCAAGAAAATCTTGCTCTCTCGATTTCTCTAGGCTAAAGCTATGGTTGAGGTTAACAAAAACAGGTGGACAGCCGTTCGATTGGACGTCCGAATTCTTTCGAGAATTCTCTCTCGCCAGTTCGAATATTCGGCCTTGATATGGTCGGACGTCAGTGAATCCTATTTTTTCACCTTGCCGAGACGAGGGCGAACATCATTCGTGAGCATCGGCTCAGGTGCCGGACGCACAGCTGCTGCCTGTCCCCGCGCACTCCGAAGCATCTCGCTCCTTCCCAGCGTCCTCGAACGCCAATTTGAGTCGGTTCCAAACCAAATCCGGTCTAACCTTCCAGCTATGTCTTATAAATTCACCTCGGTGAGAAGTCCAAACTTCTACCACATCATTTGTCATCTCTCCTAAGCCCCCGCGCTCAATCATCGTGAAACTATTATTGAAATATCTCACATCACTTGACTATGTAGTATGTATGCTTTTTATATACATGTTACCTCTCTTCATTTATCAATTTAAGCTTTTGAGTTGAATTTTCTATTATGATATCAAATGTAGGCTTTACCCTGATTTGTTTGTGTGTGCGTCTACCTCATACGTCAAATTTCACACGTCATTCCTACTTAGACTTGTGCGTGAAAGAGAGTGTTGAAATATCCCATGTCATTTGACTATGTGGTTTATATGCTCTTTATATACATATGACGTACCTCCACTTATCAGCCTAGGCTTTTAAATTTGATTTTTTTATAACACGTATATGAAGCCCAAGCACTGCTTTTAAGCTTTCTCAGACGAATAGGGTTGGTCACCATGCCCAGAAGATTCTCTACATGATGAAATTTCTTCACGGTCATCTCCTCTTCGGACATATTTATCTCTATTCCATAGTTATCAGTTCTCGCTGTACTTAGTTTTCTCACAACACCTGTAGCTCCACCCGAACACCGAATCAGCTCGTTGTTTCAAGTGGCCCCTGCTGGGGCAGCCCCCTGGACCCCGCTCTCTCACTGGAGAGTGGGAGCCTAGTGCCATTCTATCGATGGAGCGTATGCATCGAATCCCATCAATTAATGGAGACCCTTCAACCACGGTGCATCTTCCACTTCTTCCATGGTCCCTAAATGTCTGGCCCCAAGTTTTGACGAGACCACCGTGTCTCGTAATGATTCCTGCAAACTCGTATAGTGCATCGTGACAATCTCAATGACAATTTACTGCAGTTGGCAAGAGGAGAACTTGTAGATTTCATCAACCGAACATTGAAGCGCCTTCTTGACATAACTCCTCCGAGTTACTAGCAACATCCCAGTAGTCTTCCTCTGCATCTCGATAACTGACACTTCTATTTCTGTAACTAAATCTGTCGTCTGTACTTCTGCATTCGACTGTCGCTACAATTCATCCACCTTTACCGACCATCGCCTAGCCTCGCATTCATCTCGTGCCTCAGAACTATTAGCCGATGTGGAATTCTGCAACTCTACAGAATCCGTGGCATGGGTCTGCTTGCTAACTCCACCTGTTCTTGTGCACCGTTTATATCTCTCTCTCTCTCTCTGCAACTGATCTCTGGCTTCTCATCTGAAACCAAGCAGACTTGTCAAAGGCGACATCCTTACTGAACACAAAATTGGGCGAGTTCCCCTCGGTGCTCCGCAACCTATAACCCTTCACCCCTTTGCGAACGGACGGTTTCAAAGTTCGGACACCACGGTGGACATTATCCCCTACTCCATATCAATGATATAAAATAGAGAAACAAGTTTTGAAGAGAATTGACTAAAGTCACTTATTGCAAGATGCATGTCATTGGACAGGCTCATATATAGTACGCTGTACTCAATGTACAAGCAATGATAGAGAAGAAGTTTGACTTAGAAAGCATGCGTGCAAATTGATTTGTGGAAGCCTCTAAGATGACCTTTGGAAGGGAAAGCATTGCGATGTGCGGGAACGAGAACACCTACTAAAGATTAGATTTACATCCCTTGAAGATCCTTAAAGGTTATCACTGTATGACCGCTCATAGAAGAGAGATACCGCTTTTGATTTTTCTTGTTTTTAAAGGTGTGTATGATAACCATTTTGTTTATTTGTTTTTCTATTTTTCTATTATCATAAATAGATTTGGAGTAGAAATCCATTTAGGGCCTGTTTGTTTGTGTTTTTTTTTTTTTTTTTTTTTTTTGTTTTTGAACACTTTTTCTGTTTTTTTGTTCTTGGGAACAAAAAAGGAACAGAAACGCGTTTGGGTGCGTTTCTGTTCCTTTTTTGTTCTTTTGTTCCCAGGAACAAAAAAGAAACAACAAATTTGTGTTTCTTATTTTGAAACAAAATTTAGAAATACTTTTATTTTCTTCTTCTTATTTTCTTTCTTTTTCTTTCGCCGGTCGCCGGCCTCGGCCATGGCCGGCGACCGGCGGCCTCGCCCAGCCACGGCGAGGCTCACCATAGCTGGGCGAGGGTCGGCCTCGCCAGCCGCTGGGCGAGCTCGGCGTCGCCGGATCTGGGCGAGCTCGAGCTCGCCCAGCCAAGGCGAGGCCGACCTCGCGCCGGGCTGGGCGAGCTCGATCTTGCCCAGATCCGGCGAGGCCGAGCTCGCCCAACGGCTGGCGAGGCTCGGTCTTGCCGGATCTGGGCGAGTCGGCGTCGCCTGGCGGTGGCTCGGCGAGGCCGAGCCTCACCGGCCGCTGGGCGAGCTCGGCCTCGCCGGGGGCCGACGAGCCTCACCGTGGCCGGGCGAGGCCGCCGGCCCTCGTCGGCGGTCGGGCCTCGACCAAACGTGTTTTTTTGTTAAAAGAAGAAAAAAAAAAAAAGGAAAAAGAAAAAAGAAAAAAGGAAAAAAAAAAAAAAATAGAAAAAATAAAAGAAATAAAAAATTATACAAATTTACCAAACGTGTTTGTTTTTTTTTATTCCGGAACAAGTTTACCAAACGCGTTTTTTGTTCAAAAATTGTTCCCCGGAATAGAAACACTTTTTTCTATTTCTTCCGGAACAATTTTTAAAACGTAAACGCAAACAAACGCACCCTTAGTAATATAATTTTTTTTTCTTTTTTTTTTAAAATTTTTAAAACAAGTTTTTAGTTCAGAAATAGTTTTGGAGAAGTCAAAAATTTTCTACTTTTCTATTTCTAAAACCAAATTGAGAAATAAAACTCTTCTCATCGCTAACCCTCACTATTAGTTAGCCAAATGGCCACCCGATAGGGAGAAATTCTATGTCATTGTCGAATGAATTTTGTTCCGAGAACATCATTTTTATTTCGTTATCAAACATTATTTTTATTCAGGAACTCATCTAGGGAATAAAAATAGAAAAATCTATTTTTGGCCGGGAATTGGTTTCCATAGGATTTGTTATCATTTGCGTTCTAAGCAAGCACATGGCAAACACATAATTTTTCTTTGATTCTCTTATCGACTTTGCCAATGAGAGGTAATGGTGCGAGTACACTTTGTTGATGAATCACTTTATATCATATTGTAATGGTTAATTTCCCAATACAAAAATGCTTTAAACTAATGATGCTGACTGTTAGAACTAGAGAATATTTTATGTCTCGAGTTTGAGCCAATTGAATAAAACCTGGGCCAAAGTGAAGTGGTTAAATTAATCAGTAATGTGAAATACATGGACTACTGTCATCGAAATTGAAAAGGAAAAAAAGAAAAGGAAGGAGGGGTACATAATTTTCTTTGCTACTGGAGTCGGCCAAGGCATAAAAGAAAGGGAAATGAGTAGAAAATGGTGCTGTTATTTCATAAAACGGACAGTGCAATGTCAGCCACAAGTGTTAAAGATGGAAATGCGAGACTCATTTGACTGGTGAAAAAAATATTTAGGTGAATAGGTAGTGAATATTTAAGTAGATTCAAAAGTTTTAACTTGCAACATTTTTAAAATTATTCTCTGACCAAAGAAAAGATTTGGGAGATATTTTTTGCAACTAAATGAAACTTAATAACACATAAAAGAACTTTATATTGAATTTGATTGGTTACTTTTTATTTTTTTAGCTTTGACTCATGTAATCCTAAAATTGATATTGACATGTTTTAGGTCTTTACATATCTTCATTTACGGGATTCAAATCAAAAGTAAACAATTTATCATTAATGAATTTTAGTTAGTGATTTTTCTACTTGTGATTTGTGGTTATCTATATTTCAGTATTTAATTTGTTTTTTCAATCTTCATATTCAAAAAATTCCACGTAATGAGATTTGTGAGAGTTTCCCTTTCAAATTAGTGCTTCTTTGGCCTTTTTAAATCCTCTAATCTAATCCTAAGTTAAGTCAAGAAAATAGAAAGCAATGGGAAGTCAACAAAAAAAAAAAAATAATTGAAACAACTAGAACCCATCTTCTAATTTCCTCCATGAAAATGCGTGGCTAAAATTCGACGGTTCCTACCGTCCCAAAAGCCCCACCATTAGGCTAGAAAAGCTCCACTTTCCTTGATTCATGTTGAAGTCAAGGTCAAGAAAAGTGAAAGTCCAAGTTGGACTTGGTTGATCGAATCACACGAATTTCCTTTTCCAAGGAGAAGTCGGCCTGATCGTCGTCCTTTTGTGCGATGTACACATGGTTGCTGGTCTTCGCTGTTGACTGTTGTTTTGAAGCGCGTTTCACGGGTGCTTGGCAGTCGGTTTTCGCCGTGGGTTTTGTTAGTGGAATTATTCCAACAATTCGTCTAGTTTTTTTCTTCTTTCTTTATGGTTTGCTAGAAACATATTGGGTGGGGAGGGACGGCCGGATTAGCTACTTTAGTCAATACCATGAGAATCCCATGTAACCATTTTCCTAATATGGTCTATATTAATTGAGGTTATGATTTATCATTTTACGGGGTTAGTCTCATAAGGTAAGACATAAGGTTTCTTACTAGTCGAATATGAGCTTAGCTTGTATGAGCCAAGTTGGGCCCGGCCCGAGATGAGAAGGCTTGACTAAAAACTTTATAAATAGTGCCAAGGTCCCCTTTTTAACCCTCCTACTTCCATGAACACACTTTTACCTCACATAAGGAAGCCTTGAGGGACCATCTCATCGTGTCAGGATCCAAGGGTTATAGAGGAGAAGAACTTGAGTGTCGAATCATTGTCATTCCACATAAAGAAAGATGAATTTCAAATCAAGTACGCAAATCTCCATCGTCTCCTTCAATATGTTCGAATTTCTAGCTATATTGATCTTGGGATGTTGCTTTGACAGCCAACAATTGGCATCAGAGCCTTCATAGCCTAAATTTTGAACATGAAATTTTTTTGTTTTCAAAATTTTATCCATTGAATCCCAAATTTGTCCAACATCCCAAAATCGCACTAGTTCATCTTTCAAAATAATCAACATCAAGAGGTTGGCATGTTATTCTATGCAAAGGCCAAGTGTGTTGCCTATGACTAGGTTCTCATGATGAACCTACCTTTGGATCGTTTTGCATTGTTTAACTATTTTAATTTGGTAAGAATTTTTACTAAAAAATGATTTTTGTTCGAAATAGAAATAGAAAAATTATTTCCTATAGGAGGAACAACATTTGAACGCGTTTGGTACACTACACAAATTTTTATTCATAGAATAGAAAAAGAATAAACACGTTTGTAAATCTTAAATTTTTTTTTGACGTAAAATTTATTTTAATTTTTTAATATTTTAATTTTTTTTTTTTTTTCTTTTATTTTTATTTTCTCTTTGGCCGGTTGCGAGGCCACGGTAGTGGCTGGTGACCAGCGAGAGATGAGAGCCGGTGACCTTTCTGGCCTCAAGGGAGCCTCATTAGACATCATCTTTGGCTGGTCACTAGCCATCGTCGAGGCTCGGTCACCCAGGGAAGAAGAAATGGAATAAAAAAAAAGAAGAAGAAGAAAAAACAAAACAAAATGACTTGGTTTTAGAAATTGTTTCAAGGAACAAAATAATAACCTTTTTCTATTTATTGTTTCCCAAATCTATTCCCTGGTTATTAATATGTTATGGAGAAAAAAAAAATAGAAATATAAAGGAATTGGAGTGTTACTAAACAAATCCTACCTAACCATGATGTTGATAATTTTGAAAAAAAATTGGCATGATTTTTGGACACAGTGGCAAATTTGACACTATAGTGAAATATTGTGATTTTTTAAACAAAAAAAAATCGAGACAAAATTAAGATCGAACCTAAAGTTTGGGGCTTTTTTTTTTTTTTTTAATTAAGCTTCCAAACATGCCATGGAATGTCCAAATACTTAATGTTGTAAGGGACATCATATATTCGGCACTACAATCAACTTATGGACTTATAGATCTAAGGTGGACGACCTTAATCACTGCAGATGCACCAAGTTGCTAGAGGTTGAGAATTCATTCACCAATACAAGATACATGCGCCACTTTTGCAAGCGAGTATCCCTCGGCCACTAGGAATATTAGCTCCATACCCCTATGGCACCATCATTGCAGGTCGTCTATTCCACATGTTAATATATTTTTACTCTTCGAAAAAATTACTAAAAAGGTCTAAAATCTATTACAATTGAATATATGTTTCGATAAATTGGAGTTGACTATCATAAGGCCAGGATGTGCGGAGACGAGCTATTTTAACCCGGCCCTTTTATTGCCCTTCTTTATCGTATATTACAACTTGCTTATGTCACGAACATCCACCCGCAGTGTAATGATATTCATTTGATTCTTTACTAGTACACGACAAAACATTTGTTCAATTAGGGTGTGCTAATGGAAAAACATAATTATGGTTATTCTTAGTGCTTAGAAAGCAACAAATCTCGTTCCCCATGCCAGCAAACTATGAGAAGGAACGTAGAGAGAGAGAGAGAGAGAGAGAGAGAGAGAGAGAGAGAGAGAGAGAGAGGATAGGGTAAAAAAAAAAAAAATATTTATGATTCTGCATTCGAAAATCATTAAGTAATTGAACCCACTTAATGTCAAATTCAATTTAAGCATGTATTGATCCTGTGCAACAAACCATATTCACAGAATTTATGTGCATTGATATTTTGCCTTAGATTTTCGGAGTAATTTTAGCTAGCATGCCTCAAATATTTAATACCCATGAAATTAATTTCCTATAAAAGAAATCAGATATATGCCTGTATTGATCTTTCACCAAAAGGATGAATGAGAAATTTTAAAACACATGCCTGATAATGTAAAAGCATATCCACCCTTAATGGAGACTCCTTAAACGAATATAGACCTTCCATCTTAGAATTGATCTTTCTTATGCACGCTCATCTATAAATATATGTGGTCGTTGTCTTGAATTCTCATCTCTCTGCTTTCTTATGTTATTTTTCCTAAATTAGTAAATCTTGTAAAGGCCTACTGATCTGGGATTTGTATGCTTAATTTTCGTGCGTTGCAATGCTTCTCTCCAAAGTGGTGCCAGAATAATTTATCAAAGATGCTAACGTGAAGCATGCATGGCCGGAGGTGAAAAGGAAAGGTTTGTAAGACTATAGGGCGAGGTCTGAACTCGTGCATCAAGCATAATTGCAATGTATGATTTGGGGGCAGATTGGAGAACAATTCTAGATAAAACAAGGTTATAAAAAATAATCTTGATACTTCGGAGGATGTCATGAACACGAAAATCTTGCTAGATTATAGATAAGGTTTTTTTTTAGCGTTTCTTGCCTCTCATATTTATCATCATCGTCATCATCAATCGCATGTTAGTCACGTCACTCTCTCTCTCTCTCTCTCTCTCTCTCTCTCTGTCTCTCTCTCTCTTAGTTGGTCTGTATAGCATATTCTTTATTTTTTACAGATTTCAAGGCAGTTTGCAAAAATTAGAATGGCTGATGAAACAAGCAAATCAAAGTAGAACCAAAAAATGAACTAGCTCTGGTGATTGTGGATCAACCACCCAAAACAGGAGAACCAGAAGATGACCATGAAACAAAATTCGGATAGCTGAGGGAATGGACAGCAGAAATAAGACTGTTGGACCCACCTGAATTGCTAAGCAGGCATGAATAATTTGTGTGGACTCTCTCTTGCCCTACCGATTGCATTTGATTTCTCATTAATTATTTATCAACTACATTAGCGCCTGTTGTTAATCTATTGGTACCATTTCTCTTTCCAATTTTTTTTCCTCAAACATGTAAATCTCTATAATCATGCACAATACTAAAACAATAAAATTGAGCAATCATTGATGAAGACAGCAACCTGATCAGCAACTGCCAGTGGATGATAGCCACGAGCAAACAGTGATGCTATAGCAAACAAGATAAACGGACAGGTGATGGACTGATCTTATGTGGCCGGACAATGAGCTGGTTGTCCAATTTTGCACGACTTGTAAGGTCCACAAAGAAATACAAAAAACAACATCTAGTTTATGATGGCAAGGCAAACCAGGAGGTTGAGCTCGGATTGGACTGTTCTTCAAGCAAAGACAGCTACGATGATGATTTAAGTGAAGACGACGATGTGCGATTGAGTCCAAAATGAGATGGAGTCAAGCGAGGTGATCAGGCCATTGTATCTCTGAATATATCTTCGGCTGACTCCCCTCTTGTCCTCCTATAGCGAGGAGGCATACATAAGAAATTGGAGGTAAATACGATAGCATCCGATTATATGGAACAATCCTTAAGTTCCAACATGATTCCATCGACGAGCCCACCAAAATTGATGCTCACTCAAATCAAGACATATTTTGCTCATAACTTGGTTTGATAGGTCCAACATGAAGATGTCGAAGTGAAGAATATTGATCAAGATATCAATACACAAAAATGGTTACCGATTGACAGTAAGGAGCTGCTTCCTTGCTGATCAGGTTTTGAGTTATTGATTCATTAGTATAGTTGTCGATGGCAATGCAAATCAACATCATATCAATAGGAGGTTGTTTTGAGTGATTTCCTTGATTATTAGTAGAACTTCCAAGAACTGGTGGATATTTTGGAAAGTAAACCACAAGACTAAAGAGTCAAGTTTTCAATTCTTCATGTCGTTAATGCATTTTCTAGTTCATGTCTTTAATATTTGGGTAGTTCCCATGTCTCTTCTTTGTTGGTCTATTTCCTATGTTTTAGTTCCTCCATAAATGGAGAATAGTTCTTAGTTGCAAGACCAATTTGATGAATATATGAAAATTCTTCTACGTGAATAAATATTTATCCTAATTGTTTATCCACCGTCGTCGTTGGTGAATCAAACAGTTTTTTTATCCTTGGTGAGTGGAGAATTCCCCTACGCCTTAGTGGTGAACCAACATTCATCCCGGTTCTTTATCCTTGATTGATATCTTGTGCCTTTACACTTCAATAGTGAACCTCTCATATCCTTCATCTTTTACACATCTTCCATTTTGACTTATCACATCATGTCCATACACTTAACCATAAAATTTCTCAATCTCCGAATTGCTTGCCCATTCACGCATCAAAGGTCTAATTTCCCTCTGTAGCTCCATACGTTCTCTTCCCAAAAATAAAGTTTTCATAGATATTTCAATCTTTTCACTTCACTTCCTTTTATCCACGGTTTGCTTTCCTCACAATTGAGAAGACCCCTCAGCCAAATAAGAATGCAAATATCACTAATCCTTGGATAGCAAGATGAGTGAATCTAGACTTTCTTTGGATTTAGTTCATCCAAGATAAATTAGGAATATGATCTTAACATTCGGGGAAAAAGAAAAGTTGACCAAATGACGAAAATGCCCTTCAACCAAAACTGACAGAAATGTCCCTCGCAACTGAGTTTGATGCGCCAGTCATGACTAAATTCAAATGAGTGACTTTAATCATGAGATGAAAACACAATTGTTATGTTTCATAAAAGTTACATATAAGATTAGAAATTTTTATTTATGACAGTTTACAAACACACAATTAATGGTTTATTTTTATCAAATAACTTGAGCAAAATTATATTTCAACAATATGAAAAAGAAACAATAAATTGAAGAGAAAGAGAGAGAATAGTTATTTACACTTATCTTCCATTCATCTTCCCCTCTATTCACTTTTAATTGGAGTAAAATTCATCCCTTCCCATGTTGCGCAATCACTTCAGAAATTGCGTGAAGATTGTAGTGCAAGCTGAACTTTGTTTTGATGAAGTTGTTGTTAACAAATTAATGACGTATAGTCCGGCCTTAGAAAACATGTAAACTTTTCACGGTACAAATGTTGCCACATAAAATGACACATAATTGTTTTTTATAGTTTTTTTTTTTAATTGGATGATGTTTTACATTTTTGTGTGAATAATAACAAAAAATAAAAAAAAAAAGACAAACACGCCCTAAATATTTTATTTATCTTGAAACATATTTTGCGAAATCTCAAAATATAATGACTTCTTGTCCGTACCTCACTCTTAAGACATTATAGTATGCACCGGATATTACACCTATACACATTGATTTTTTTTTTCTCAAGTAATTTCTCGTATGTGATTGTACGTGAAATGGACAGGTTTTGTTTTTTTAATGGGGATTATTTTTCCGCTTGCACATGCAATTGCGTACGGCAAGTGATATGGCCTCATCCTTCGTTTTCACCGACACAAAGAAAGCAACCTCTTCCGCAAGGCATCGGTGCACCTTCGCTAATCACGTTCGTTCACCACCTTCGATGAAATCGCTTGTCTTATATGCAGCGACTCTGGATTGAGTGGATCCTCATTCTCCAGCATAAGATGATCAATCCCAGAGGCCTTCTTTAGATTCGTACCAAATGAGGTAGCCTCCCTTGTCGATGAAGGATTGTAGATGAGATGAAAAAAACAGGTGGGAAACGAGAGCAAGTTAATAACAAAGAGAGTAGAAACAACAAGATGCCATAAAGAAATTCGAGTTAGCCAGTGCAAATCAACAATGTAAAGATGAATAAGGAAGAAGTCAGTTTAAATTTGTTTTGCTGAAAGTGTCGATGAAATACCTTAAAAAATATGAATGGATTGATATGGAAATTGACAGAGGTTGTGAAGGATCCTTTGTTGATTTTTGGACAAAACATGGATTGACAAAAAATTAAATGTTCTAAGATTGGAGGTAATTGCCGTCAACCATGTAAATTACATGAAAGTAAAGATAAAGATAGATTTGAAGAAAATGTTGAGTTGTGTGATTAATATGGGGCGTCTTAATAGAAAGTACACTTTGGATATCTATAACCCACAATTAACGATTACACAAATGGCTATAGCCATGATTATTGACTCTACTTGATGGTTATCCACTCAACTATTCGACGGTCATTGACCTAACTACTCAACAATTATCGATTCTTTATTGACTCCACTACCTTAACGATTGCCTCTTTGATTGTTTCATCTGAGATTGTTGACTTTGTTACTTGATTCTTTATGGATTAACTAGCTTGAGAGGTTGTTTTATCTTAATGATCCAAGTTTTAGACTATGGAGGTTGTAATATGGTGACAGTTTTGTTTGTGAAGATGTAATGTTAATCTCAATCAGGTTGATAAATGAGTGTGGATGATCAAGTGACTTTTATTTGTTATGATCGATGGTAAATGTGTTTCATGGGCGTAAGTTTGGAGTTTTTGTGTCAAAAAATAGTATAGGGCAATTGTGTCATATGAGGATAACTTTGGAGTTTTTTGTGTCACAAAAAGAAGCTTAAGGAAAATGTATCCCAGTAAGTATAATTGTGAGTTTCTAGTGACTTTTTCCCTCTTAAGAAATAGGAAGTAATGTTTTAGAACTATATTTAGCCTCAACTTCAAGTGATTGTGTAAAGTCAGCATTGTGAATCAAACCCGAAAAAATGAGGAATTCAACATAGGAAAACTATTTAAAGTGGGAAAATTGCACCAAAATCGCCAAGTTCTATTGACAAACTGCGATTGAGTTATAAAACTTTCAATTGGTTCAATCAAGCCCTATGCATTCACCAAAAAGAATTATTGTGTTCTAAACCTTTCAATCGGTTCAACTAAGTTCTCAACTCTTATCGAAAAATGCAATTCAATCCTAATATAAATTAAAAGGTGCAATTTAAGGATGCCACATAAGCAATTTTTGAGTAGGTAATTTGGGTACTATTCATCAAGAACACTTGATCGTCCACCTTTGAAGAAAGTTTATGACTCTTGTCAAAAGAAGAAGAAGAAGAAAGTTTAGAGCTTAATTGAACTAATTAGAAGTTTTTAGGATTTGATTGTATTCCATATATAAAAGATTTAGGACTTTTGTTTTATTTCCCTTAAAGTCTCGTGAACTTTCGTGTTTTTGTCTAGAGGGTAGGAGGTTGTATATTTGAAAAGGGGTTCTAGGCGGAAAAAAAATTGAAAAAAAGGAACTGTTTTGGGTCTTTTCAAATTGTTTAATGAAATAGGCGGTCTTTAGCACAATGCCAATAAATCTATGATGGACTCCGAGTACCTTGGCATCACCTGTCATGATCAAACCATGGATCTAAATCCACATTGATGAAGGATTGTAGGTGAGATGAAGAAAAGCAGATTAGAGGTGAGAGCAAGTAAATGACAGAGGGGACGTAACAACAGATGATATAAAGAAGAATTAAAGCGCGAAAGATGACTGAAGTTGCAATTCAACCGTAGCAAAATCAACTTTGTAAAGATAAATTAAGGAAGAGGCGAGTGTAAACGATTATGTAACGGTGAAAGAGTGAGCAAAACGACTCTGAAAAGAAGACCGGATCCATGGATTTTAAGTGGTGAAAGTATGATAAGGACAGAGATCATTACCGGCACAAGACGCAGCGGCACCACCAAGTGGAGAGAACTCTCTCATGCAGAGAGAGAAACTCTCCTTCTAAAGGGATAACCATAGAAGAGAAAAGCCTAGTTTCTTTATGGTAGAGTTGTCAAAAGGGCAGATAGGATCGGATCCTCGTATTAACCATTTTTTTATGTAATACAATTTTAATAGCACATACCCACCTCAAAATATATAGTTGTAATGTATTTCTCAGAATTACCTCTAAAGATGACTCGTAGGACCCTAAATATCTTTAAAAACCTCCATCTTATTGGCAAAATTGGATTTGCTGCATTTTCCATGAAAAAAGATAAAAGTGATCACCTAAGTGTCTCCTCAACATTCAACTCAAGGTGGAATAGAAAGGTGGCTAAGCCCTTGAAATCGGTTCTTTGGTTGCCTCAAACCTATTTGAGGGCTTCTCCTAAGTTGTTCACCTTAGCCTTGCCTTCCGTGCACTTCGTTTTAAGTAGATTCTTTGGTTGAAATCAGGTCGAAATTGAGGCATACATATAGCGATATGAACCGGCAAAAGAACATAGAGAGGGTCAAAACTTGGCACGTGGGAGACATTTAAGTGTTAAAAGTTATGAAAGTGACTTAAGTGCCAAATTTGGAGCAAAATATATCAGTTAAGTGCCAACGGTAAGAAAATCTGACCAAAATACTGATGTGGCCATTTTCCAATGAGATAAGTGCAAAATAATGTCGTTTTGCACACTGACGTGGCTAGACAAGTGCAAAAACGACGTTTTGCTGATGTGGCTGTATAATCATATAAAAATTAATTAAATTAAAATTTAAACAAAAATTTATATATATTTTTAAAAAGATGATGATGAGGGTTGCAAGTGGCTAAGGGTTGAGTCCTCACCTTCTACCTCCTCCCTCCTCCTCCTTTTTATAAATATAAATATAAATATAAATATTTTAAAAATTTAATCAAGAAACAAAGTCGTTTTGGTTCTCCGTCGCCGACTTAGCTCCGGCATGCCACGTAGGCAAGTTATATTATTAAAAAACATAGTATTTTTGACCACCTTGGGATTTGATCACCAAATGTCCAATTTTTTTTTAATAAAAAAAGTGGCACTTAAGTGACACTTTTGTAACTTTTGGCACTTAAGGACGCATTTAGTAATGATTATGCTCTCGAGAACAATTTCTAATTAGAAATGATTCTTTTTATTCTATTCTTGGGAATAATTTTCAAGCATTTTAAGCCATTTAAGAATTGTCCAAAATTTTTATTCCCAAAATAAAATTGTGTTTGGTACCATTCTGAAAATTTCTAATCCAAATGATTTTCTTTTTCTTTTTTCCGCGACCCGCAATAATTTTAGAGGGCTTTTTTTTTTTTTCACCGAGCATCTTTTCTTTTCTTAGTCTTCTTCTTCTTCTTCTTCTTCTTCTTCTTCAAGGGCTTGCTGGTGGCTCGAGGCCCACTTAGGATGATTGCCAAACCTTGCCCTGGCCTGGCAAGTCTCCGATGAGGTCGCTAGACCGGTCGTCGGTGATTGGCGGCTGGCGACCAGCTAGACGAGGGCCGATGACCTCACCGGAGCATCACCAGCCCTTAGTAAGGTCGCGCCTTGTTAGCCGAGCCTCGCCCAATCAGGCGAGGCTTGCTGGTGGCTAGGAGGCCCACCTAGCCACCGGCGAGCTTGCCAAACCTTGCCCTGGCCTGGCAAGTCTCCGATGAGGTCGCTAGACCGGTCGTCGGTGATCGGCGATAGAAGCAGCAACGGCGGTTGAAGAAGAAGAGAGAGGAAAAAAGAACAAGAAGAAAGAAGAGAAAATAGAAAAAATGTTGGCTTGATTCTAGAATTTTTCCAAGAACAAAGAATCAACTTTTTTTTTTTTACTTCTTAATTCTATTCTAAATCTACTTCCGGAAATAAATAAATAAATGAAATTTGTTCCTAGGAATAAAAATTTTATCAAACGAATTTCTGATCCAAATGTATTCCGGGAACAAAAGAACAAAAATTATTACTATTTGGCAAGTTACCAAACGTAGCCTAAGTGTCCATCATTACCAAGTTTTGGCATTCCAGGTGTCCAGCTCTTGATATGAACTTGGATAGTGCTAATTCTCCTTAATGTTGGGTTGCTTTTAATTCTTTGTATCAAGTTACCTCTAAGATCACCACATCTAATTACATATAAATGAATCTTGGAAAAATTATCTAAAGAATCTTAAACCCATAATACTTTTGTCAATTCAATTTTAAATTTTTTCAGTTTTTCCAAATGAGTCTAAATCTTTTCACATTTTGACAATTGAATCCATTCAATCAATTTAAAAAAAAAAAATCATTGATGTAGACATTGATAGTCCTACATGGCATCGTTATCACTATTGTGAATAATTTTAATAATATATTAATATATATATTTTTTATTTTTGACTTTTTTCTTTTTTTCCCTAACCCTAGGTCGGCAAGGTCACTAACCGACCCTCAACAGTCTACTTTAGGTGAGGGTCCCACTCCCCCGCCCAAATTTAGGCAAAAAATATTAAAATATTATTAAAAATTGTTCATATCAATGTTGTCCATGCCAAGTAGGGCGGGTAAGCGATTTTGGGACAAAATTGACTGGATAGATTCATTTGGCAAAGTTTAAAAGTTTAAGATTAGATTGGCAAAAATACAATAGATTTAAGACTTTTTGAAAAAAATGAATCTTATATAATCTTATATATTGAATGAGCCACTCTTTTTAGGCAGCACAATTAGGATCCCAAGAATGGGAATAATCTCCTAAAACAAAAATATAAACTTTAAGTCCAATTCTAATTCTGCTTTGAACGATTTTTTGTCTAAAAAAAAATACCGACTTTCACTTTAATCTCAAATTTGCCCAACGTCCCAAAATTGACATTAGTTTATGTTGGGAAAATCCCTATGTTGTTTTGAAGATGACAAAGACAATCAAAGGTTACTAATGTGTGTATTGTTTGAGTAGTACCATGTGATATATGCACAGGCCAAAATGCGGATATTGTTATAAAATAGCACCAGAGATTCCAATAGGATGAATGCTCTACTATTGTCCTAAGTGCTCTGCCAATATTTGAGGTGAACAAGGTATTGGGCATTGAAGATGTCTACAAGTTGGAAGGATATAAGATGAACATATGGAAAGGACCTTAATCGAGGGTGAACAAGCTGAGAAGAATGGGGATGTTCATGATGGCTTGGAGGTGAATAGTTGGATAAACTTGATGAGGTGAACAAGCCTAAAATGGAAATGTTCAGCAAAGCTTGGAAGGACCATAAAGATGAATAGCTTGGTAGAGTTGAAATTGCCAATATGCTTGGAAGAACCAGAAAATCGAGTGCAATAGATTGTTGACAAAGAGCAGCTATCTTATCCAGATGACATGGAAGACTATGACAATACTAGTGATCCTTATGAGTTTAGTGAAATGAGGAATCGGCATGTGTGCATGGTGTCCTTGAAGATCTTTAGAAGCTGACTCGGTTAAATCAATGAAGATGAGGAACGGCGAAAATGCTGATGTTCTTGGAGATCTTTAGAAATTGATATGGTTAATCAACGAAGATGAGGAATCAGCGAGGATGTTGATGTCCTTAGAAGTCTTTGTATGTTGAAGAAGCTAAGAGGATCATTGGATGATTGATCGCAAGTTGCTCACATGGTTTGTCAGTGAACATCATCAACAGACTAGCAAAGATCTGCACGTCATCCTAATTATATGTAAGGGATCATAAGGATGTTTAGTTTTGAAATGTGCTACTCACTTGACCACCTACCTAGAACATTCAAAAAAAGAAAATAGCCGTTACAAAGGCTTGGGATTCGCAAAAAGATCACCAGAGTTTATTAAGAGTAGTTTTGGCATTAATGAGCAAGTCTAATAAAAGTATAGTGACACTATTGGGGAACAATCACTATTAGAGAGCCATTTTGACAATCTTTAGCAACGATTTGCTATTGGCAATGGCTAGAACCAACGGCTACTTGAGGATTTTGATGGCCAACAATCATTTGAGGATGGATGGCTATATATTGAGCCAAAAAAAGTAGTTGGATTGGGAGAAATCAAACAAGATGAGTCTTGTGCTTTAAGTCTTCTCTTTGCTCTTATTTTGTTGTCAGCTGTTATATAATCCCGATGTCAATGTTTGGGTGATGCTACTATTTGTAATAAGTGACAAGAGCAAGTGTATAAGAGTGATAGAAATACATGAGTCTTGGTAGAGTGATCTACTAGAAGTGGTACTTGTTGATTGTAACTTTTCTTGAAGATTATTAGTGGATTCCAGCTTTCTTGTGGCTGTTAGTGTTGGGAGTGGATATATGCTTAGGGATAAAGTCGAACCACTATATATCTGTTTGTGAATCTTCTATCTCTTTACTATTTGCATTACTTGATCTTTATTATCATGTTCTATTAAACAAGAGCACTCGCACATAATTTCTTCAATCTATTTCTACCAATGTTTGAAGTTGGACTTGTTATCTTCGCAAATGTCTTTCACAGTTGTCAAACAACCTATTCATCCCCTTTAGGTTGTATTGTTAGCCCCAACAGTTTCTCCAAAAAATAAACATCAAGAGGTTGTTGTTGTTCCACATGAAGGTGAGGGTGTTGGTGAAGAATAGGTTCTGATAATGAATCTCTAAGGGTGCGCTGGGTAACTATTTGTAACTATACAAATATGTTCCCAAAGAATTGCCGACCCATTCTTTTTATCTTTCAATTAAGCACATGCAGAAGCGAATTAAATAAACACCCGGCCAACAAACAAACATAGGGATAGTAAAACACGGCAAACATTGCCGAAAACAACATTTTCATTTATCAATTGTTAACCCTAGGAAGTTTAATACTTACAAGCCTTTCCACGACCACTTCCTATCAACTCTTTTCAAAAACCTCCAGGGACTAGGGTTAACCTAAACTCCATTAATGGCAGGGCCAACCAAAAGGTGTCGCATCTCGCGCCCACCACATCCGCACTCAGCAGATCTCCACATTACGGCCTTGAAAATGTTTAATCACGACGGGGTGAGATAAATCTCAGCGAGTCAACAACCTAAACCTCAATTAGGACGCAAATTCGCCTCAAAGGCGGTCCTAAACACGCATCATACAAAACTCACCTCGCCTCAGCACGTCCCTACATATTAGCGCATCACCTATGCCATTACACATGCAACAAGCATAATTAATAACCGGAACACATAATTCTCATCTTCAAACATTTACACGGGTCCCAATTATAAGGTAAAACCATTATGACATGTCCCATACTATGCCACACAATTTTGTCCCATAATCAGGCACAATAGCACAACCATTCAGGCGTGTTCCGATTAGTACAACCCCTCGAGCCACGACCAACACAAGTGTCGGCGGTCTTCCGGCATAACCGGGTATCGTCCCACCCCGTCGGGCACGACAACGTCTAGAACCCTCGCCTAGACGGCATTTCATAAATGAGCATCTATTCGGCCTCCACCGCAACTCAGCTTCCGGACCCCCACCGGGCATCCGATAAAAATCGGGCATCGCCCCCAAACTCCTATTGGGTGATGGGTTCAATTACGTGACCACACGAGCATATCATCAATCAAGTCCATTGTTTTCTTTCTCATTAGCCAAGAACACCAAAATCCCTTTTCAAATAATAAACCTTGTAACTCTTTTTTTTTTTGTTTGTTCAAAACTTTCTGAAATAAATTTGTACGAGGTCACGTATTTGTAATCAAACTGTCAAACTTTGCACGCTTCTACTATAAAACCTCCTCGTTTTATTGAGCATATAAAATTTGGTGTCCAAACCCGATACCTCATTTATTTTCTATTTTCTTTTCCAACCACCCTTTTTTTGGAACTAAACTTGGGTAATCCCCCTTTTTTTTCTTTAAAACTTTTGGAAAGAAATTCGTAAGTGCTCTCATACTCAAAAATTAATTCGTCAAACTTTGCACGCACCTAGTTTAAAATCTTGTTTGTTGAGCAAATAAGTTTTGGTGTTCAAACCCGACACCTCATTGTTTCTCTATTTAAAAGCTTATAAAGCCATCTTTTGACGTAAAAATCGGAACCAACACAGAGCAACCAATCTCATAATATCACGTATAAGTTCTAAGCATGCCAAAAGTCAACTAAATCACAAAATATACATTTTCCAGCAAGCAAGACACAAAGAACAATCACAAGACCACAACCGGCCCTCACTGGCAGAAATTGAGTCTACTCGCACGTATCCAAGATTAATTCCAGAAACATAATCACACTAGTGCGGAAAATCCTCAAATTTAAATATGTTATAAATGACACTTAAAAAACACTTTTATGAAGACACCTTGATCCATGTTTTTCTAGAATAAGAGCAGTAAATTGCTCAAATTGTTGCCAAAACTGTGTCCGTATCTAGAAATTATGTTTTCCAAAACTAGCTTGGTTCGAGGTTCAAAACTCGTCCATTTGCTCTGAAATTTGACTATATTAAACTTCAAGATGTGATCAAAAACTTTTTGTGAAGAAACTCTTTCGAAAATAGAACCCTAAGAGTTGATAAAAATCTTGTAAACACCAAAAGGTTACGGGTTCCAACACAAACCGAGATTCTGCTTTGCATGTAACTAAGCTTAAATCTTATTCTTTTAAATCCATAAAATCTTGAGTAAAATAAATGTCATAAATGAAGATGTTTAGAATATTTTCCAAGAAGGAAGCAACCTCAAAATCGTAGCACATTTTAACCCACGAAAAATAATAAACGGCTAGTGTCCAGTAAACAGATCCGAATTTAAGCTAATCCAACTTAATTTAACCATGGTTAACTAACCTAAGTAGGGTTAACTAACCTAACCATGGTTAACTAATCTAACCATGCTTGATTAACACTAATCCATCTTAGCATTAATCTAACCATGATTAGCACTAAACTAAACACCCATTAAGCGCAATTAGGGAGTTAACTCACCGGATTAGGACGGCAGCGAGCTCACGGTGACAGCGGTGAGAACCCGAGACTACCGCGTCTCCAACGGAGGCTCAATGGTGGAGGAAACGGCCCTACAAGGCTCTCGGCCAAGGAGGGGATCTGGTTCTGTGGAGCTGGTCAGTGGCTGCTTGTAGGGTTGCAGTGGGTTGGTCTCGAATGGTGGTTGCTCGGTTGGACGGACGGGGGATGATGGGTGGACGGACGGGTGGTAATGCAGAAACAAGGGAGAAGGCTGGCGTGGAGGTGGGTGAGCTAGCGGAGGAGATGCGACTGTGGGGCTGAGGGCGTCAATCTCGTACCAGCGGTGGCAGACCAAGAAGGCGATGGTGCTGGAGTGGTGCGGTGGAATGGAAACGCTGGTGGTTGGTGTTGCACGTGGATAGTGGGTGGACGTGTGGCAGCAAAAGAAAGGAAATGGAGTTGCGGCTGTGGGAAGAAGACTGGAGGAGAGAAGAAAGAACGTGGGGGAAGGAAGGGATGAGGCGTGAGGGAAGAGATTGAGAGAGAAGTGAGCAGAAGAGGGAGGTCGGCAAAAGCTTGGGGGGTGGGGGTCCGAAGAGAAAACAAATAAGTCAATGCTTCAACCAATCTCAAGCTTGGCCAAAATATCTCACTCATCATCACCTACGCCCCCAAAGTCTTCATGCCCAAAGTCCATGGCTCCACCAATGACCATTTTCCCCCTTATTACTCACAAACAAATCCTTTTTGGGGTAGAAAAATGCAATTCCTCATCCCCATCCGAATTTCCTCTTATTTTCATTTTTGTCTGAAAACCAATTTTTCTGCAAAATTCCGGACTCATCAAAATTTTTCCAAAAGATGAGACGACATCCAATAAATGAATCGTGACATGCTCGAAAGTCCGATTCCCAAAACCGAATTCAATTTCGTGGTTAAAATCGACTGAATGCGACTTTAGCACGATCTAACCAATCGGCTAACTTTTAGGGATTTTAGCGCGTTTGACCCGTGGTCGATAATTTTTTATTCATGTTTGTACATCTCTGAATCGTAGATGACTGTCGATTGTCATAAAATCGCGAGGGTTTAATTACATGTGCCGAATATAATATCGATAGAAAATCGGTTTATAACCGTTCAGCGCGAATATTGCACTAGTGCAAAACCACCCACAATTCAACTACGCAATTCCATCGAATTGACTTATATCTGTTCGCTAATCGATTTTATAATGGTGTCGTATTGACCCTTGCCGATTATTATGGTTGAGTGATCGATTTCTGATCAAATTCTCTAGTCTATTGCGTTTATATCCATTAACGGCCTCATCAAATAGATTAGTTAGCTCATGAGTGATTAGTTACGAGTAAATTGACCATAAGTGCATTAATGAGACGACCTTTCCATATATCCGAATCAATGGTCAAATTTCGGGATGTCACACTATTATGTTTCTTTTACTTAGAAATATTTTTTTTTGTCTAATTATGTTTTCTAGAGGAATTTATGAGCATTCGAACATGTTTGGCAACTGTACAAAATTTATATTCCTAGAGTAGAAATAGAATAGGAACACACTTGATACAAACTGCAAATTTTTTTGTGACATAAAATTATTTTAACTTTTTAATAATTTTATGAGATTTTTATATTTTTTTCCTTTTTGTTTTTTCCTCTTTTCTTCTTCCTCCTCTGGCCGGTTGCCAAGCCTTGACAATGGTTGGCGAGGCTTCCCAAGGGTTGGTGACCGACTAGAGGAGGAAGAAGAAGAAAAAAAAAAAAAATGATTTGGCTTCAAAAATTATCCTAAGAATAAAAAAGTAACTTTTTTATACTTCTTGTTTCTATTTCAAATCTATTCCTAACCACTAGTTTGTTCCGTAGAATAGAAAATTAGTTGACATTACCAAATAAATTTATGTTCTTTTTATGTTTCAGAGAACAAAAGAATAGAAATATGAAAGAATTGGAGTATAACCAAATAAGTTCTACCTAGTCATGATGTTGATAATTTTGAAAAAAAAATTGGCATGATTTTTGGACATAGCAACAGATTTGATACTATAGTGAAATATTTTATTTTTTTTTAAACAAAAAAAAGTTCGAGACAAAATTAGAATTAGACCTAAAATTTGGGGTGTTTTTTAATTTTATTTTATTCAGAATTAAGCTCCCAAACATGCCATGAAATGTCCAAATACTTAATGTCGTAGGGTACATCACCATATTCGGTACTACTATCTGCTTGTGGACTTATGGATCTAAGGTGGACGACCTTCATCACTGTAGATGCACCGAATGGCCAGAGGTTGAGAATTCATTCACCAAAAAGAGATACACGCACTATTTTTGCAAGCGAGTACCTCTAGGCCACTAGGAATATTGGCCCCACACCCCAATGGCACCATTATTGCAGGTCGTCTGTTCCACATGTCAATGTCTTTATTATTCGGAAAATTTACTAAAAGTCTAAAATCTATTCCAATTGAATATGTTTCGATAAATTGGAGTTGACTATCATAAGGCCATGATGTGCGGAGACAAGCATATTTTACTCGGCCCTTTTATTGCCCTTTTTTTATGATAAATTTACGACTTGCTTAAGTCTCGAACGTTCACCCGTACTGTAACGATATTCATTTGATTCTCTACCAGTACACGACAAAACATGCGTTCAATTGGGGTGTGCTAATGGAAAAACATAATTATGATTGTTCTTAGTGCTTAAAAAGTAAGAAATCTCGCTCCCCATTCCAGCAAACTATGAGAAGGAACGTAGAGAGAGAGGATAGGGAAAAAAATAAAAAAAATAAAAAGATTTATGATTCTGCATTCAACAATCATTAAGTAATTGAACTCACTTAATGCCAAATTCTATTTAAGCAGGTATTGATCCTGTGCAACAAACCATATTCACAGAATTCATGTGCATTTATATTTTGACTTAGATTTTCGGAGTATTTTTAGCTAGCATGCCTCAAATATTTAATACCCATAAAATTATTTTCCTAAAAAAGAAATCAGATATGTGTCTGTATTGATCTTTTACCTAAAGGATAAAATAAGAAAATTTTAAAACACATGCCTGATAATGTAAAAGCATATTCACCCTTAATGAGACTAGATAAACGAAAATAGACCTTCCATCTTAGAATTGATCCTTCTTATCTACGCTCATCTATGAATATGTGTTGTTATTCTCTTGAATTATCATCTCTCCACTTCCTTATAGATAGAGGGAGCATGGTCCAAGTGGGTGGTTCCTACCTGAAACTGGGAACCACCCACTAAGGACTAATTCCAAAAAATTAGAATCAAGAACCGCCTGTTAGTTTCATGGATTCACTTGAAAACCGAACCACCGATTCAATCCGGTTCACGGGAGGGTTCATGGAGCCGGTCCTATCAAGCTTCACACACTTAGTTCAACATTTTCCAACAAGCCAAAGTAAAGCAAAAAAACAAAGAACTCTCATATTCTTAATTGCAAGATCAATAAAAAAAGATATGACTCATATTAAAAGTTGAGAGTTGATGCCATGAGTTGATGGGCGTTGAGCTTGAGAGTCAAAACCATGAATGAGAGATAGAGAGATGACTCATAGAAGATGAGAGTGAGACAAGACAAGCACTAGGTGTTGAGGTTGAGATTAGTGATTTTAGGGTTTTCATTTTTCTTAAATTTTTTTGTTGGAATTTTTCTTAAAAATTAAATATTTTTATTTATTACCACTTAGAATCGGGAACAGACCAATTTCCTTGGGAACCGCTGGTCTTAGTCTAGTTTCGAGCAATCCGAGGGGTTTTTGATTTTTTTGCACACCCCTACTTTCTTACGTTATTTTCCCAAAATTAATAAATCTTTGTAAAGGTCTACTGATCTGGGATTTGTATGCTCAATTTTGGTCGTTGCAATTCTTCTCTCCAAAGTGATGCCAGAATAATTCATCAAAGATGCTAAGGTGAAGCATGCATGGCCGGAGGTGGGAAAGGTTTGTAAGATTATAGGGCGAGGTCTGAACTGGTGCATCATGCATAATTTGATTTGGGGAACAGATTAGATAACGATTCGAGATATGACAAGGTGACAAATAAAGTTTTGATACTTCGCAGGATGTCGTGAACACAAAAACCTCGCCAAAATTTAGAGAAGGTTTTTTAAGCGTTTCTCGCTTCTCATATTGATCATCATCGTCATCATTAATTGCATGTAAGCCACGTGTATAGCTCAATTCTATGAATGGTCTTCTTTGTTTTCGACAGATGTCGAGGCGGTAGGCAAAAACTACAATGACTGACGAAACGAGTCAAATCAAAGTAGAACCGGAAAATGAACTAGCGCCAGTGATTGTGGATCAACCACCCAAAACAGGAGAACCAGAGCATCACCATGGAACAAAGTTCGGATTGCCGAGGGAATGGACAGCAGAAATAAGACTGTCACGACCCTCCTGAATTGCTAAGTAGGCGCGAATAATTCACATGGACTCTTTCGTGCTCTATAGATCATAACTTGATACCTTATTAATTATTTATCAACTACATTAGAGTCACCGTTAATTTATTGGTACCTTTTCTCTTTCCAATTTTATTTCCTCAAACATGTAGATCTATGTTATCATGCATAATACTAAAATAATAAAATTGAGCAATCAATGACAAAGATAGCAACTCAATCAGCACGTGCCAGTGGATGGCGGCCACGAATAAACAGTGACGCTGTAGCACTCAAGATAAACAGCGTGTTTGGACAGGTGATGGACCGATCTTATGTGGCCGGACGATGAGATGGTTGTCCAATTCTGCACAAGTTGTAAGGTCCACAAAGAACTACAAAGAAACAACATCTAGTTTATGATGGCAAGGTAAGATGGGAGGTTGAGCTCGGACTGGGCTGCTCAGGCAAAGGCAGCTACAATGATCATTTAAGTGAAAGATGATGACGTATGATTTAGTCCAAAATGAGACGGAGTCAAGCGAGGTGATCAAGTCATTGTGTCTCTGAATATATGATGTTTGGGAGTTTTGCCAGCTGAATATATGTTCGGCTGACTCCCCTCTTGTCCTCCTATAGCGAGGAGGCATACATAAGAAATTGAAGGTAAATATGGGAGCATCCGATTTAATGGAACAATCCTTAAGTTCCAACAGGATTCTATCAATGAGCCCAGCAAAATTGTATATTCACTCAAACCAAAACATATCTTGGTCATAACTTGATTCGATTGATCCAGAATGAAGAAGACTATTGATCAAGACATCGATATGCAAGAATGTTTAGCAATTGACTATTGAACAATCGAATAAGGAGATGCTTCATTGTTGGTAACGTTTTAAGTTATGGATTCATCAGTATAGTTGTCAATGTCAACGCAAATAAACACAATATTATAGTAGGCTAATTTAAGTGATTTCCTTGGTTGTTAGTTGAACTAAGATGATTATATTCTGATCAAGGCTGGTGGATGAAGATAAACTAGAAGACTGAAGAGTCAAGCTTTCAAGTCTTCATGTCATTAATGCATTTTCCAGTAACTGGGTCTTTAATTGATTTCTAGTTCCCATGTCTCTTCTTTGTTTGTCTATTTCCTATGTTTTAGTCCCTCTATAAATAGAGTAGAGTTCTTAGTTGTAAGACAAATTTGATGAATATATGAGAATTCCTTTACGTGAGTGTATATTTATCCCGATTCTTTATCTTATGTTGTCGGTGGTGAATTAAACAGTTCTTTTTCCTTGGCCAGTAGAGCATTCCTTTACATATTGATGGTGAACTATCGCCTATGCCGATTCTTTATCCTTGGTTGGTGGCTTGTACCTTTACGTTCGGTGATGAACCTCCCACATCCTTCGTCCTTTACACATTATTCCATTATCACTTATCACACCATCTCCATACACTTAACCAAAAGATTCCACATTCCTCATATCACTTGCCTACGTACACATCATAGGTCTACTTTCCCTCCATAGATCCGTGTTCTTTTTTTTTTTTTTCCCAAAAATCAAGTTTCAGTAGATATTTTCAATCTTTTCACTTCACTTCCTTTTATCCACGGTTTGCTTTGCTCACAATTGAGATGATCCCTTAACCAAATAAAGAATGCAAATATCACCAATTCTTGGAGAGCAAGATGAGTAGACTTTCTTTGGACTTAGTTCATGCAAGATAAATTAGGAATGGGGTCTTAACATTCGGGGAAAAAGAGAAATTGACCAGATCGTGATTCCAACCCCGTCCCTCTGAAAAAAAAAATGTTATATTATGCCAGTTTACGAGCACACAATTAATGGTTTATTTTTTTTTTTATCAAATAATTTGAGCGAAATTATATTTCAATAATACGAAGAAGAAACCATAAATCGAAGAGAGAGATAATGGTATTTCAGTCATTTATACTTATCTTCCAATCATCTTCCCCTCTATTCACTCTTATGGCAGGTCATTTTTTCATAAATTCTACTGAAAGGGATGTAAATCATCTCAAAGCGTAATTGGAGTAAAATTTATCCCCTGCCATGTTGCATGAAGATTGTAATGCAAGCTGATCTTTGTTTCGGTGAAGTTGTTATTAACATATTAATGTCGTACAGTCCGGCCTTAGAAAACATCGTGATTTCGTTGAAGTTTAGGCTTCATTAAACTAAATGATTCGCTCAGCCAATGGCATTTCTTTTTCTCTTTACAAATTAGTTGTTTTGGGAAATGATTTGCTCAAAAAAGAGAACAATATTTTATAGACTCATTTTATTAATGTATGATATGATGGACAATAATCCCAATGAATATCGCAATTTCTTCCTTTTGGGGCACTAATTATGGTCACAAATATCTTTCATTTTTCTCATAATAGAACTTAAAGTCTTATTTAAATTTAAAAAAATTATGAAACGATTATATGCGAATTTACATGCCACATTTACCTTTTGCGAAACTTAAAGTGTTTCGTACGTTAAAAAAGTGAAAAAGCATGAATTGCAAGATTTTGATTAAGCAAAATACAGAAATAAAACCGATCAATTCAGTGAGCGTGGTGATTGGAAAAGGTAGGGTTCTAGTGGAACCTCTCACGTTCTCGTTTTCAGTTGTACATGAAGTGGATAGGTTTTGTTTTTTCCGCTTGCACATGCATGTGATAGGTTCAGTGAGCGTACGGCAAGCGATAGGGCCACGTCCTTCGTTTTCACCGACACAAAAGAAAGCAACCTCTTCCGCAAGGCGTCGGTGCACCTTCGCTTAGCACGTTCCTTCGCCACCTTCCAAGAAAATCGCTTGTCCTATATGCAGTAACTCTGGATTGACTGGATACTCATTCTCCAACATAAGATGATCGACCCTAGAGGCTTCCTTTAGATTTGTACCAGATGAGGTGGCTTCCCTCGTCGATGAAGGATTGTAGATGAGATGAAAAATCAAGTTGAGAGATGATGCAAGTTGATGACAGCGAGCCTAAACAACAAGTGATATAAAGAGTTGGCAGTGCCAATCAACTATCTAAAGATGTATGAGGAAGAAGTGCGTGTAAACTTGTTTTGTCAAATGTGTCGACAAAATACCTTTTAGATTATAGATGGATACATGTGGAAATCAACAAAGGTTGTAAAGCGGGTCATTTGTTGATAATTGCACAGGAAATGCGAATTGACTAACAAATTAAAGATAACAAGACTGGAAGCAATCATGACCAGTCATGTAAATTGCAAGAAAGTAAAGATAAAGATGAGTTTGCAAAGAACGTTGAGTTTTACGATTGATTGATGCATTTTTACAAAGAACACACTTGAGATATCCATAATCCACAACCAATGGTTACACAAACTCCTACAATTATGATTATCAATTCCATTACTCAACAGTTATTAACTCCACTATTTGACATTTATCAACTCCCCTTCTCAATGGTTAGACTTAACTGCTTGACGGTTCCTACTCCACTACTTGATGGTTGTTGACTCCATACCTAAATGGTTAGGTCAGGTTTCATTACTTGACGATTCTGTCGCATCCACTTCCTTGACCTCTTTATCGGTTGCATTCAACAATGTCGATCGAACATTTGGACATTTTTTGGCATTAACTTACACCACGTTTTATAAGAATCGAATGATTATAATCAAAGGTCATTATATGCCCCATTGTCATTGGTAAATATAATTTTTCCTTGTCGAATTTTATCTTGGTCAAATTCATCATTTGACTCAAAACTTTCCATTGAAGCCACGTTTTGTATAAAGTTTTCATATGACCCTCTCTATCTTGAAACAATTGTTCATACTTAGACACTCTTGTTGCTAATTGAAATAAATCAGCAAAGTCTCAGCATTCAAATCTTTCTCTTAAATTAAATTTCAAACCATTATAGGCCAAATCTATAGACGTTAATGTTTAGAAAGAGTGAAGTGGGGCATATATTCTAAGCCTTCTTAAACCAAGCAATAAACCAGTCTACCAACTCATCGTTATTTTAATAAAGTCTATCCAAGTTGGCAATTGATACCTCATGTACCGTTTTATAGAATAGATAATTTAATTCTCTTTCCATCTCCTCCTAGTCACACACCGAATTAGGTTACAAATTAATGTACCAAGTGAAGGTAGTACTTGAAAAAGTAAAAGAAATAAACTAAGTCTTAAAAATTCATTTGTTTGTGTTTCTCCACATCTAGCTAAAATCAACCGATATATTCAATGATCGATTGTTCATCTTCGTTAATGAATATTATAAAGTCAGAATTTTAAAATCTCTAGGAAAATGTTGATTATAAACTCATTGAAAATATTTTTTTTTTTGGTAAACATGCCTAATGATTCCCCTATTTAAACCCAATTCTTGTTGAACTTCTTTGGCAAATTGTGTTGCTGTTATAACAACTTCTGGCCTGATGTTTTCAACTTTTCTGCATTTGATTGATCTGTCGACCAATTTGCTTTGCCTATTTGTTGCTATCGACTAGATTATACAAAAATTAGAGGAACTAGGAACATACCTTGATACCACAGGATTAGCTTGGAATGTTGGTGGTCGATTAGATGATCCTGGCCTTGACAGATTGCCATTCACAGCATTGACTATCATTGGCTTGAATGCTTGATCACATTCGACATGTGGTTCACAATGTAATTAACAATATCATTTTGCTGTTTTTCTAGCAATCTTCTCGTGGTCAACATCATACTAGGATTTGGTGCCACTTCCCCAGCAGTTCTTATTTGAGGCATTGGGGAGGGTCTGCCCCCTCACATGGGCCTTTTTCTGCTGCTCCTCTTGATCGGTTGCATATGAGAATGTTGACCGAGTTAAAAGACTGAGAAAAGAAGACGAATCCATGCAAATAAGAGGAAAATAGTATGAGAAGTTCAGCGATCTTTATTAGGGAAGGCTTGGCAGCACCACCAAGTGGAGAAAATTCTCATGTAGAGAGAGAAGTTCTCATTCGACAAAGAGATTACCGTTGAAGCAAAAAGCTGAGATTATTTTAAGGACACTTATTAACAGAATCCATATTATAATTATAAATATATATATTAAAGAGAGTCCACTTGTTAAGAAATATTAATTATACTTTGGAAATATAAATGTTTTTATATGGAGTAAGTGACTTTTTCCAAATGCTTTATTACTCAGTTTTGAATGTGCACTTATTCTGTTATATCTGTTATACTAATTATAGTGGTGTCAACTAGTACTGTATGGGCACTGATTAACAAGACTCATCTTTCAACAACAAAAAAAATATATGACTTAAATAATTCTTAGTAGAATGGACATTATGTCGGAGTTTCAATGCTATTTGCTTTAATTCAACCGTACAAAGTTTTTTGTCATCCAACAATTGACATCGATTATTTTCGAGTGGACGACTAGGTTTCACACATCAATTTGGTCATCCGAGATTGCGCAACACCGTAGGAAAAGTGCCCTTGACATTAGTCAATTCACTCTTGCAATTTTAGCTTTCCAATTTCAATTTCCAAAGTCCAGCGCGAGGCGAAAGAAAGATTAAAGGTCATGCCCCACAAGCGAAGTTGATGTTAATTGTCAACATAGATGGTCAACAACTCCACCAATAAACCTAAAAGTCAGTGTGGACCAGGGAAATTGACTTTCAGGCGCTAGGGTTGATGTGAATTATACCCGTAATTGAATTAGAAATCGGTAAAGTAAAAGGACTGAATTGGGAATTGATAAAGCCACAAGTGTCGGCGGCAAGCTAGGGCACGCTGTCCTTTCTTCAACCCAAATAATACGCCATAGCCTCTAATCGACGTAATCGTCGTCACTAAGCAATAAAAGTTGTCAAAACGTTATATTTACCTTCCTCCAAATTGAAGGAAAATTTCTTTAATCATACTTTATACTAAGGGGATATAAATTATGGATATCACCCATATATAATTTCAACTAAAATTAAAAGCATGTGGTATTTACATTGGTAATTTAGGGACTTGATTGAATTGGATTTCCTCCAAAAATATAGCCCTAAACAAAAATAAATATATTTAAAAATTCACATTATTATTTTTTTTATATGTGAACTTTGGATCCTCTGCTTCTAAAATAACCACTGTACATCTGTGAACTTTAATGTCCTTCAAATCTTACTTGATTGTAGTGGTTTATTTCACTAATGGTCATTTCTTTTCAAAAAATAAAAAATAAAAAAATCATGGTCCCTCTTCTCAGTCGACACCACTAGATAATTCTAAATGCTAAATCTTATCTCTCTCTCTCTCTCTCTCTTCTCTAAATGCAGCATTGCTCACCGCAGTTTCAAGTGATTCTAATTGCCTCTTCTGCCATTTCATCCGTACGTGTCGTCATCTTGAAGGACTCAACTTGCACACCATCGCCATGGCCGCCCCCTCCCTCTCTCTCTCTCTCTCTCTCTCTCGCTGAGGTTGCAGTCAGAGAGAGAGGGGTTAGCAGCAATGCTGACGATTGAGCTCGAAAGCGGTAAGATGGTGGCGTAAGATGTGGAAAGATATCAAGTTGGCGTTTTGGCGATAGGGTTTACTGGTGGTTGGGATGAGGTGTCTAATCAATTAATTTTTTGAAGAGAGTAGAATCTAGTTCTTTTCCTCATTGCCCTGACAGCTGAAGTCAGAAAAATGTGAGGTTTTTTTTTTTTTTTTTTTTTTAATAAATAGAAAGATGCAAATTTTAGATTAATATCATAAAAAAATCCAAAATCAATACATTCAGGATAAATTTACTCTAAATTAATTTTTTAACTGTAAAAAAATATAAATTGGTATATCTGTGATAATTTTACTATTCGTTAGTTTTGTTAAATTTTATCATCAAATTACTGAATTGGATAATATTGAATAGTTGACGGGTGTACCTATTTTGGGTATTACCCTTTGTTTGTTACAAGTTTATGAGTTTGCATTAGTTCAATTTAACAAAAATTAACAGAAGGTAAATTTGTCACAAATTTACTAATTTGAGGATTTTTGGGTAAAAAAACTAATTGTGAATAAATTTGTTACAAATTTTCCAATTTAAAGTTTTTAGTGGTTTTCGTGATATTAACCCTAAGTTTTAAGAGAAAAGCATGCAATTGGAAATGTGATTAAAAAGTGAGGAGTCTTGAAAATTTATCAAAAAGTTTCTAGAGAATTAGGTTTCACAATTTCATATTTACCACATTATAAATTCTTTGACAATATATAAAAACAACATAAATAATCTATTAGAAACTCAAACACACTTCATAAAAATTTATAATGTGTAGAATAATTATCACTATAATTGACATGAAGTGTGCTCTTACATAGTCATTACCAAGGCTTTTACTAATGTCATGTCAATGCAACGGAATATATTATTTGCATTTGAATCATGGTAATCATTGAGTATGTATGACTATTGCTAGTCATAAAATTGCTTCTCCCCAGGTATTGGTAAAGCAATACTCCAGAATATTATACTAGAAGCTCCATAACGTTTGTACAAGACTTAGTTTAGTGCCACAGCTTTTTGATCCCTCATTGAAGTTCCGTAACTTTTAAATTTGATTCATTTAAGTTGCTCATGCAAGTTGAATCATAAAAAAAATCCTACGTGGACTTTTTAAACAATGCTATGTTTTTTTATCAGCAAGTGAGTAGTTGATGCAATTTAAATGGACAAAAATTGAAAGCAAGGTACTTAAATGGGTGATCGAAAAGTTTTAACTACTAAATTAAATACCATGCGAAAAATTTAAAATTTCTAATGTACTTCTTGCAAAATCCTTTCTTCTTACGTGGGAAAAACTCCTCTTTCCCTTACCTAGTTGCACTTGCTACTTCCCTTAATAGGAATGTCCTTACTCAATTGAAGACATTGGAATGAAGTCATGAACATCAGATAACCACATATATCGACTAAAAGAGGGCTATGAATATTTGAATATCGCTTCAATCTCGCTTCCTTCTCTTTCTCCGAGGCAAAAGCAATGATACCATGATGGTTCTTTGCCCGAAGTGGTATCATGCAAAATCATCACTTCAATTACAGAATTACACCAAAGTTGCTTGGCCAACATTTTGCAGAACAATGCTCATTATTTCAAGTAGGAACACTAATACTGCATTATTCCCATTTAATCTTGGGAGGTGGGCAAAAAATTAGAATAACTTTAGTAATTAAATATGGAAAAAGGACATGAAGGATCCCATTGTAGCTTTCTGTACCGTTTCTTGCACCAAATTCATGTGATTGCAAGTTCCGCTCCTTTGGAGCCGCTGGATTATGAAGCAAAGAATTCACTTGTGTTTGTGCTTTAGCTCTTCTTGCCCTCCTCGCCACCATCTTCCATGTATGCCTTCTTCCTCCGCTCGGCCCTCGCGATCAAGCAGATCGCAAGGAAGCACGCGGCGTAGACCCCGTGGACCTTCCAGTTGGTCCGCGGCGGCTGATGGAGCACCATCCTGTGGAACACCGCGACGTAGTAATGCAGCCCGACGGCGAAGCCCACGAAGGTCTGTACCAGCCCCAGGAACTTCAAAGCCAGCCCGGTGTCGGTCGAGAAAACAAGCACCAGGTACATCAGCAGCAGCAGCAGATACAGGACGTACCCAAACGTCTGGAAAATCTGTATGCACACGTACGTGGACTGCGAAGTGGCGTAGAAGAATCGCAGGGGCTCGAGCCCGGTGGCCAGCGAGGAGAGGCAGAGGATCGAGAAGTAGATGGAGAGGTAGACCTGGATGAAGATGAGGAGCTTCTGGAGGGAGAAATAGGCCTTGATGCGATTGAAGACGAGGGAGACGAGGATGAGAGGGATCAAGATGAAAGCGCACGAGACGAGGGTCGCGATGGTGGCCGCGTACTTGTTGCCCACGTAGGGCTTGAAGCCCTTGGTCATCTGCTTGTTGGCTTGGGTTAGGTAGGCCTTGGAGGTGGTGGAGATTCGCTCGAGGTCGGGGATGAGGGTCTGCTGGAACTTGGTGGGCAGATCTCGGAACTCGTTCACCAGATCGTCGTCCTCGTCTTGTTCGAGCCAGTTGGGCTGTTTCGGCTTCTGGGTCTTTGGGATCTTGGGTTCTTGGTCGGTGGAGTCTTTCTTTTTGCTCTGTTTCTTGGTGTCGGACTGAGTGAGCTTCTTGTCGAGTTGGAGCTGGGACTCTTTGGTTTTGTTCTTGGGCGAGGTTAGTTTCCCCAGATCTGAGCTTTTCTTGGCCGAAGAAAAGGCGCTTTTGGTTGAATTGGAGGCTTTCGAGGTCGCGTTCAGCTTCTTGAGCTTCAAGGTGGAGTTGAGCTTCTTGAGCTTCAAGGTGGAGTTGAGCTTCTTGAGCTCGGATTTATCAAGAACGGTGGACGTGGGCGATGCTTTTTTGGTCGAATTTGTGGGTTTGAGAGGCTTGGTTTGGTTCTTGAAGGAGAAATTTGATTTGGGTTTCATCAGCTTGGTCTGGTTTTTGGTGGACAGACTGGATTTAGCGAGATTGGTTTGGCTCTTGGACTTCTCTGTGGTAGTAGTGAGCGTGGTTAGCTTGGCTTTCTTTTTGGGTGCGATGATTTGATCATCGTCGCCATCTACTTCTCGAACCTCCAGCAATCTTCTTCTCGCAGTACCCACAAACTGCTTGCTCCGAATCTGAGACTCCGAGCTAGCGCCAGCACAGAGGAAAACGAAGGAACCCGTGAAAACGATAGCAAAGCAGAGAAGAGAAAGAGCGACCCTTCTGCAATTGAGGTACACGCGCTGCCCCATTTCCGACGCTTCGAGCTCTCTAGCCCGCTTGGACTGAAGAGAGCTTAGATTGGATCTGCAATTATGGAGTGAAGACGAGAGAGAGAGAGAGAGAGAGAGAGAGAGATCGGGGAAAATATGGAATGGGGGTTATATATACCTTTCAAGCGTCGGCTGACGGTCGGGGGGAGGTGAGAGGACTTGAATGCGGGGCGAGGATGAGGCGAGAACAGTCACATGGGTGGCTTTTTCCGGAAGTTGTCTGTCTGGAAAAGGGGTTTTCCCATCTTTTGCCTTACTTTTCACGCGGTTTTGCGGGTTCTCTGATCGCACTCCCTAGTTCCACTCACTCCAATTTCGCCAAAAGCCGACAATATAAGAAATGCGTTTTCAACTCAGATCGCTGTATTCTTTCTCTTCGGTTTTCATTAGTTTTCGACCCTGATGGGGACCCATGTCGGAAGAGATGGTCCCATGAGGGCTCGTGCATAAGTCCAAGAACGGCACTGCGAGCAGTGCCGGTTGCGGGGTCGTGTGATCTGAGCTCCTTCCTGACGGTGGATGGACGAATTCAGGGGCTGAGGGACAAAGACGACGACGCGTTTGGCTTTTAGAACTGATAAATATCCATGGGGACTGGGGTGGAAAAGACTCTTTTGTCCCTCGTGCTTGTTTCCTAACAAGTTTGTTGATGTCATTGAATGCAATCCATGCTGGAATGGGGTCGATAGCATGCAATCCAGTCCAAGCAGAGTGCACTTGCTTCTTTCTACTTACCTCGGGAAATGAAGATCTTAAATGTGATATCCCGAAATTTGACCCTGATTCGGATATATGAAATAGTTGTTTTGTCGACATGTTTATGGTTAATTTACTCGGAACTAATGATTTACGAGTTAACTAATTTATTAGGTGAGGTTGTTAAGGGATATAAATGCAACAGACTAGAGAATTCAGTCAAAAATCGATCGCTCGACCATAATAATCGGTAAGGGTCAATACGACACTATTATAAATCAATTAGCGAACGTATATAGATCGATTCGATGGAATCACGTAGTTAAATTGCGGGTGGTTCCGCACACGATTGCAATATTCGCATTGAATGGCAATAACCCGATTTTCTATCAATATTATACTTGGGATATGTAATTGAACCCTTGTGATTTTATGACAACCGAGGGTTGTCTACGATTTGGAAACGCACAAATGTGAATAAAAATTATCGATCATGGGTCAAACGCGCTAAAATCTCTAAAAGCTATCCGATATGTTAAGTCATACTAAAGTTGCGTTCGGTCAATTTTAACTACGAAATTGAATTCGGTTTTGGGAATCGAAGGTTCGAACGTGTCACAATTCATTTATTGGACGTCGTCTCATCTTTCGGCGAATTTTCGTCGAGTCTGGAATTTTACAAAAAAATGAATTTCGGACAAAAGGAAAATAAAAGTGAAATTCGGATGGGTAGAGAAAATAGGTTTTTCTACCCCAAAAATTGCTTAATTGTGGGAAATTGAGGTAAATTTGTGATTGGATGATCAAAGGATTTTGGGGGCATGAAGACTTTGAAGGCAAGGTGATGATGGGCTTGATATTTTGCTAAGGTTCTCATTGGTTATGCCTTTGACTTCCTTGTTCCCTCTCTTTCTCCCATTTCCCTCTCTTTCCCTCATGTGTGCATTCCCCCCACCAGCAAAGACCAGCCCCCATTTTCTCTCAGCTCCTTCCTCACGTTCCTTCTTCCCTCACACTTCATTTCCTCCATTCCCTTTCTTTCGCTGCCACACCCCCACCCACCATAACTCCACCGTCAGTCCCCCAGCCCCACACCAGCGCATTCATCATCATCATCATCCCCTTCAGTCCAGCTCCACCGTCCAACTTCACATCTTCACCGCCAGTATCCCACAGCCGCACTCGCCCACCAGAACTCCACTGAGCAGCCACCACCCTCACGCCGACATCATCACCGTCGCACAGCCACCTCACCAACTCCAGCACCCAGCAACCTCAGCTCATCGCCAGCCACCGCCATCCACCACCCGCCAGCAGCACCCGCAGCTCCATTGACCAGCCTAAGCCAAGCCAAGCTCTCCCTTGGCCGAGAGCTTGAGGGGCCATAACAGCCACCATCAAGCCTCCGTGCAGGCCTTGGTTGTTTTGTGTTTTCATTGCCGTCGCATTGCCGTCACCGCAAGCCCATTGCTATCGAAAACCGTAAGTTAACTCCATAATTTTTTATTAGGTTGTTAATTGCACTTAGGGGATGTTTAGATTAGTGCTAAGATAGATTAGAGTTTGTTAGGTTAGTTTACCTTGGTTAGGTTAGTTAACAATAGTTAGGTTAATTAATCTTGGTTAGATTAATTAATCATTGTTAGTTTAATTAAGTTAGATTAGCTTGATTAATCGTAATTTATTTAATTATCATAATTAGCGTGATTAGTAATGGATTAACCGTTCCGTAGAATCTTACGCTCGTTTTCATGGATGAATTTATGCGTGATTTTGATGGCTTATACGTGCTATGATATGTAATTAATGGCTACTAAGCTTGTAAGGGACGTGCTCAAAGAGCTGAGTCTAGATTTCTCTTTAGATCTGTTTACTGGATACTCATGGTTTGCTATTTTTGTGGGTTAAAATATGCTACGATTTTGAGGTTGCTTCATTCTTGAAAAATGTTCTAAACATCTTCAGTCATGATATATATTTTACCTAAGATTTTCTGGATTTAAAAGAACAAGATTTCAGCTTCGTTGCACGCAAGGCAGAATCTCTTTTTGTGCTGAAACCCGTGACCTCTTGGTGTTTAAAGGATTTTTATCAACTCTTAGGGTTTGATTTTGAAATAGTTTCTTCACAAAATTTTTTCATCAAATCTTGAAGTTTAACTTAGTCAAATTTCAGAGCAAACGGACGGATTTTGGACCTCGAACCAAGCTGGTTTTTGGAAACATAATTTTTGGACACGAACACATTTTTGGTAACAATTTGAGTGATTTATTGCTCCTATTCTAGAAAGATCTGGGTTAAAGTGTCTTCATAAAAAGTGTTTGTTTAAGTGTCCTTTATAATATATTTAAATTTGAGCATTGTCTAAACTCGTTTGGTTATGTTTTTGGAATTAATCTTGGAGACGTGCGACTGGACTCGGTTTCTACCGGTGAGGGCCGGTTGTGGTCTTTGTGGTTGTTCTTGGTGTCTTGCTAATTGGAAAATGTACATTTTGTGATTTTGTTGATTTTTGGCATGCTGAGAACTTATGCATGAATTTGATGGCTTGTATGTCCTATGCTATGTAATTGATTGCTTGATGGTTGGTTCCGATTTTTATGTCAAAAATGGCTTTATAAACTTTTAAATGGAAAAACAATGAGGTGTCGGGTTTGGATACCAAATTTTATGTGCCCAATAAAACAATAAGGTTTTGAAATAGAGGCGTGCAAAGTTTGATGAGTTGATTTCAAGTACGTGTCCACGTATGAATTTCTTTCCAAAAGTTTTAAAAAAAAAAAGGGGGTTACTAAAGATTGTTTCCAAAAATGGTGGTTGGACAAAGAAATAGACAAGAAATATGGTGTCAGTTTGGACGCCAAGTTTTATGTGCTCAATAAAACCGCGATGTTTCAAACTAGATGCGTACAAAGTTTGACGGGTTGATTTCAAATATGTAATTTATTTTGGAAAGTTTTGAACAAAAAAAAAGAGAGTTGTAAGGTTTATTATTTGAAAAGAGATTTTTGTGTTCTTGGCTAATGAGAAAGATAACAATGGACTTGAGTGATGGTATGCTCGTGTGATTACCTAATACCCTGATGCGTATGATTATGTGGGGTAATGAACTCGTCCTAATGCGTATGATTATGCGGGATGATGCCCGATTAAGTTCGGATGCCCCCAAGTCAACAAGATGCCATTCGTGGATGGATTTCAGAACGAAGCTCCTATGTGGAATGTCATCTAGGTGGAAGATGCTAAACGTTGCCGTGCCCAATGGGGCAGGATGATACTCGGTTACACCGGATGACCACCAACTGTTGTGTTGGCCATGGCCCGAGGGGTTGTAATAATCGGAATACACCTGAATGGTTTTGATACTTTGTGCTTGATTATGGGGTAAAATTGTTAGGCATGGTATGAGACGTGCCATAATGGTTTTATCTTATAATCGAGACCCATGTGAATGTTTGGATAATGAGAGTTTTGTGTTTCGGTTATTAATTATGCTGGTTATATTTATAATGGCATGTATGATGCGCTAATATGTAGGGACGTGCCGAGACGAGGTGAGTTTGTTTATGGTGCCTATTTAGGCTGCATTCAAGGCGAATTTGCGTCCTAGTTGAGGCTTAGGATTTTAACTAGCTAAGATTTATCTCACCCTGTCGTGGTTAAACATTTTTAGGGTCGTAGCATGGAGATCTGTTGAATATGAATGTGGTGGGCTCGAGATGCGACACATTTTGGCTGGCCCAGCCATTAGTGGAGTTTAGGTTAACCCTAGTCCTTGAAGGCTTTTTGAAAATGGTTGATAGGAAGTGGCCGTAGAAAGAATGTAAGTATTAAACTCCTTGGGTTAACCAGTTGATAAGGAAATCATTGTTTTTGGGGAAATTGTTCCTAGTGTTTACTATCCCTGTTGTTTGTTTGTTGGCCAAGGGGTTATTTAATTGTGTTTAATCAAAAAGTAAAAAAGAATGGACTGACAACGTGTCCTAGGACGTTGCATTTTTAATCGACCGTTGATGGATGTGCGCGTACTCGGGGTTCAGGGGCATGACATTAAAATAGGGATGGAGTCGATGGATTATTAAGGAAAAAAAGGGGTTCTTTGCTGAGTTTGGACAAAAGAGTAATTAGATGTAAAACTAAATGAATTGAAATGCACGTACTCGGAATTGAAGGTTTTGGGATAAGTAATTGGTACGCGAAATTTCAAGTGGAGGGAAGGTCAATTTGTGGGAAACTTAAAGAGGAATGTGACTCTGCAAGAGTAAATGTTAAGTGATTTTGATTGTGCGGGTCCTCTATTGAAATTACAGTGAGTTTTTGTATCTCACCAGTAGCAGTCATTTATAAATAGTCTCGCAGTTCGAATTCATAAATAGCTTCCTAATACTATCTATAGTTACTAATTAACAATTATGCAGGATTCTAGATATGATTATGCATAAAAAGTGACAGCTTCCGAACTTGAGATTGTTTGTTGTCGGTGACTTTGTCGGTCGATCTCCTTCAACTTGCCAACTGGTAAAGGCTCTAATTGATAATCTCTCCACTATTGTCACCATCTTGTACTAACGATGAGTCTTATAACTCGTGGATTGTTCTGGTCGTAGGTGATTTCTACTTTGACCAAAATTCGCTTTCGTCGATTGAGTTTGCTACTCGTCGATCTCAATTTAAAATTGATCACTTTTTCGTGTCAACGATATGATAGATTTATATTAAATTTTAGTAGTGAAAATTCTTTTCATTGCGGTGCTAATATTTTATTCATTCTTATAAAGTGTCTTCTTTGATAGCATACATTAGAGAGAATACCAAATATTGATTTTCATCATCCCGAGGAGGCACAAATGCGAGAACTATTATTCTAACATAATTTCCTTTCGTGGTTTACCGCTATGATTTTTCATTGTCTACCGAATATTTTGAGTGGATTTTCTTAACAAGATCTTCAAGAAACACTTATTAAGCAACCATTTATATTTTCCAATATACTGGTAGTCCTTGTATTATACAGAATTAGTGCCTCAAAAAATTGAATTAATCCGAATGAGTACACCTAACAAGTGCATCAGAGATACTTGCGAATAGGAACCATTGCTATGTTTTAAAATTATCACATTTGGACATTCGTTTAGAACACGCTTGTCACTTTTTTGTTTTTTTTTTTAACTCTAGCTTGTTTACTCATGTGTGCATTGTTTCTCGGGGCATAATACAATATCCACTTTTATTTACTTGATATGTCCTTCGGAAATAGATAATCTCTCTCTCTCTCTTTTTGTTTTGGAGTAATATCCTGAAAAACCCCAAATTGATATACCTGTGACAAATTTACCAAAAACTATTTTTTTGATCATGAAAAACACAAAATTGGTATACTTATGACAAATTTACCCCGATTGATCATAAAAAATCATAAACTAGTACATTTATGACAAATTTATCTCAAACTAATTTATTTGACCGCAAAAAATCCTAAATTAGTAAATTTATGACAAATATACCATCCGCTAAATTGGATTAATACCACAAAAAAATCGAAAAAATTGTAAATTGTGACAAATGGAGCATAAAATCCAAAATTTGTATATTAGTCAATTGTCACGTGTCATCTAACTTAACAATTTGACAACAAAATTTAACGAAAACTAACAGAGAGTAAATTTGTCACAAGTGTACCGGTTTGAGGTAATTTGTCAAATGTATATCAGTTTGGGATTTTTGGTGATTAAAAAAATAGTTTGGGATAAATTTGTTACAAGTGTACCAGTTTGGAGTTTTTCAGGGTATTAACCCTTTTTGTTTTTGTCGAAGATGGTATAGTTCAGTACTATTGTTTTTGTTGACTATGCATATCAAACTTTGAGAATTGAGATAATGACACAAATAATCTTTGAACTTTAGCCCAATATACAATTTGGTCTTTGAACTTTTAATTTGTTCAATGTGGTCCTTGAACTTTAGTTCAATGCACAATATGGTTTTTGAACTTTTAATTTATTTAATGTAATCCATGAACTTTTGATACATGTTTAATATAATCCCTAAATTGTATGAAAATATTTAATGTAGTCATTTTCCATTAATTCAAGACCAGGACTATATTGAAAATCCTAGACCTTTGAGGAGATTTCCACAGGTGCTTTTGTTGGCTGGTGGGGAATGGATGTTCCATCTCCTTTTGGTTTGATAACTGGCACCCCAAAGGACCATTCAACTTGTTATTTTCCAATGTAGACATCACTTGTTCTCGACTTTCCAAAGGAGCTTCAGTTGCTGATTTTATTTTATTCTTTGGCCGAAACTTTGGTGTTTTGAACGAGATTGCCTCTTGGGATGACCCCCTTTCTTAGCTCAACTCTAAACCTGATAGTTTCTCTTGGTTGGGAAACCCGTCTGGTGCTTTCTCTACTACGTCCGCTTGGGATGCTTTGCGGCCAAGAGGCTAGCCCATGCAATGGGCTCCTTTTGTTTGGAACAATTCCCTTCTCCCCCGTTATTAGTTCCTGCTTTGGTTGATTACCAGGAACAGCTTACCAACTCAGGTTTTGCTTCTTACCTATGGCAGAATCTCATATTTGAATTGTGCTTTTTGCTCTTGTCGTCCAAACTTGGTCGACCATCTATTCTTTGGATGTCCCATCCCTGCCGCCTTAGCCACCTTTTGGGCTTCTATATTTAATTTCGCTTGGCGGAATAACTCTTGGTTGGATAACCAACATGGGGCGATCAAATATTTATTTGGAACTTCGTTCCACTCCACTCTTGCTCGATTTGTGTTTGTTGCCCTACGCTACATCATTTGGAAGGAGTGGAACGATATTCTCTTCCGAGGAAGGACTCCATCCCTTTTGGCCATGAAGAAGCGTCTTGAGAAGGTTGTTAAGGACAAAGCTTTGTCCTTCCATCAGGTTCCCCCCAACACCATAAATTGAAGATTGTTGCTTTGTTGGTCGCTCAACCCATCTATATTCGCGGACTGATCTACCTTTTGCTCAATTGACATTCATGAGCAGGGGGTTCCCTTCAACCCTCTTCCATCCAGAGGTTTCTCCCATAATTTGTTGTTGAAGTTCAAAGCTGAAGGTGGGGCCGCAACTGGTTTCTTTGAAGCTTCTTCAGCGGTGGGGTCGTCCTTATCTACCAATCTTAGAGCTGGGATCCTTTCCCTGCTCTTGTATTGTTGTAAGGGTTGCCTTTGTGTTATTTGTTTTCCTTGTTAGTAGCCTTTTTGGGTGTTTTTGTCACTGTTTTGGCTTTGCCTTCAGTCTTTTTACCTTGGCACCCTTCCACTAGCTATGACTTTTGTCTTCGTGAGTGTAAGTTTTTGGTGCCGAGTTATTGCTGTATAGCTATATATATAACTATTTGGTTTAAAGTCAATAAAATCTTACATTTTACAAAAAAAAAAAAAAAAAGATAAAAAGAAAAAAGAAAAAAGAAAAAAGAAAAAAAAAAGAGACTATATTGAACATTTTCATATAATTCAGAGACTAAATTAAGCATGTATCAAAAGTCCAAGAACAGTTTTGAACAAATTAAAAGTTCGGGCACTATATTGCACATTGGGCTAAAGTTTAGGGATCACTTTGAATAAATTAAAAGTACAAGGACCAAATTGCACATTGAACCAAAGTTTAGGGACTATTTGTATCATTTTCCCTTGACAATTTAAGCTCTAAAGCCCTCCCAACAGTCTTCACCACGAAACTTTTAGTTAATAAAAACATTTTCCTTTTTTCTAGAAATGAGAAATTGTTTTTCCGATTTTAAGTGTCACTGTTATCTTTTATTAAAACAATTTTCACACTGACTTACGATTTACAACGTTCTAGATATCGGGAAGTCTAGAAATCTTTCTCATATCACTTTTTTCTAACGAAACAAATGCACCTTTAATTCACAAATTAATAACATTGATGGAAAAATGGGGTTTGCCTTTAATGATTTTTCGCCAGCATCAAACTTGATAAGAATATCTCGAATCAAGTGGTGAGAAGCAAAGACGGCTTTTGCCTGGACCATTGGTACATGGTCCAGCATCAACCGTATGGGATGCATTTAATCAAGTAGAGGAGTATTATGCAACACTATAGGAACCCAACATGACCTAAATGAAGCATTATGTGGGCAAAACTTGAAATAACACTTATTGTTTATGGCAACGTTCTATTTCCCAACCATATTTACCAACTATTTCAATAATTTAGGAAGTATGTTTGTAAGTACGTAAATCTCTTTCTAGTAAGAATTAGGCTTTACACAAGTAGCAGCAAACAATACATACAAATTGAGGAAATTTTCCAATCAGTCATAATTCGATCTACGAATATCAATTCAATCATAAACTTTTCAATTTGGCAAAAATTAAAATTTCATGAACTATTTGTGTTATTTTCTCCCTAAATTAACAAAACAAAATGTCCCTATACTTAAAACAAATGATACCCACCTCTCTTGGTACCAAAATCAATCTGAATGATTAATAGCATTTTCATGCATCGATGATTGAGATTAATTGAGACACTAAGTAGCCTTGATAAAATGATCTCATGTCAAATGAAATGATTTTAAACTTAGTAACGTCTTCAAGACTTGGATCCATCAATGACCACTGCAGACTGTTTGATCATATATAGTTCAAAAATACTTTATGTTAATTTCCAACTTGGACTTTGAAGATTCTCTAAAAAAAATTTGCTTTATCCTAGAAACCTTTAATTTGGAAAACCGAAATTTATGTAGATTATGGCGACTCAAAACATTAACGAGTACACTGTCTCGTGCTCTTTGAAGCTTGAATGCCTTGTTCTTGAGGACTCTGGATTTTGAGATGGTAAAAGATGGTTGACTCTGGATTTTGAGATGGTAAAAGATGGTTGATGCTTTGAAGCTTGGTTTCTAATAAACCCTAATTTGAGACCCGATTTGCATTGGAATAATCTAACTGGCACATAGAAATCGAATTTCACTGTTTATAAGCCTCAAATACGTTCTTTACACATGTCAAAATATCCCACTCACCTGATAACATGTCTTAGATGCTCTTCATATATATACACATGGCATCTTTTTCTAGCTATTAGTTTAAATTTTTAGAATATTTATTTTTTGGATTAGACTTTCCAACGTTGTGTTCTCCATTTTATGTGCATGTCCACCCCTGTTAATCAAATTCCACGTGTCGCTCATAATTCATTTAGCACTTCAGAGGGGGAGAATTACCAAAAAAGTCCTAAACCTATTACAATTGTGCCAATTTAGTCCTAAACTTTTTTTTTTGCTAACTTAGTCTTAAACCTTTTACAATTATGCTAATTCAGTCCATCCGGCCAAAATTGGCCGGCCGGCGATGACGTGGACGCCGGCCGGCCGGCGAACGATTTTTTAATAATTTTTTTTCGATTTTTTAATTTTTTTTCTTTTGTGTTTTTTTTCTTCCTATCTTCTTCTTCCTCTGGCCAGCGCTGGCTGGCCACTAGCGAGGCCGCTGTCGCTGGGCGAGGCTCGCCCTCGCCGGCCACTAGCAAAGGCAAGCCTCGCCTAGCGATGGCGAGGCCACCGTTGCCAGATCTGGCGAGGCTCGACCTCGCCATGGCTGGGCGAGGCTGAGCCTCGCCTTGGCTGGGCGACGGCGGCTTCGCCGTCGCTGGGCAAGGCTCGCCTTCGCTAGTGGCCGGCGAGGGCGAGCCTCGCCAGTGGCCGGCGAGGCTGACCTCGCCGGCCCTCGCCTCTGGCCGGCTAGCCGGCGCTGGCCAGAAGAAGAAGAAGATAAGGAAAAAAAGAGAAATTTTTTTTAAAAGAAAAATTCGAAAAAAAATTAAAAAAATTATTAAAAAATCGTTTGCCGGCCGGCCGGCGTCCACGTCAACGCCGGCCGGCCAATTTTGGCCGGATGGACTGAATTGGCACAATTGTAAAAGGTTTAGGACTAAATTGGCCAAAAAAAAAAGTTTAAGACTGAATTGGCATAATTGCAATAGGTTTATGACTTTTTTGGTAATTCTCCCCTTTAGAGGTGAGTGGTGAAATATTTTGCATTGCTTGACAACTGGTATTGAGGATTTTTTCATTGGTTGGCATACAGCCAATATTGCTCTCATGGTGTACCATAATCACACACACACACACATATATATGTTCAGCAGAAGTCTTAAGACTTGTTAAGAAAGTGCAATTGAGTTCTAAAACTCACAGAAAGTGCAATCAAGTCCTAAAACTTGTCAAGTTGGTTCAATTGAGTTTTAAAGTTAACACCGTCAGATTTACTAACGGAAATTACTGACGTGGCGTTGACGTCATATTTTTAATGAATTTTTTATTTTTCATATGTCTTTTTTAAATTATTTTTTATTCAAAATCTTTAAAAATTAGATTAAAAACTAAAAAGGAAAAGCTAAATTTATTTTAAAAAACAAAACTATTCAAAAAAAAAAAAAAAAACACCGGTGGAGCTTCTACCGCCGCCCATCGCCAGAGGGGCCAACGACTAGGCGGGGTGGCCAGCCCTCGCTCAATCGAGTAGGCATCGTCTGACGAGGCCCTGTTGGACGGGACCGAGGGGGAGGAGTAGCCGCAGCTCAATGAGCTGGTCAACGAGGAGGACGAGGAGGAGATCAAGGCTGTCGCCCGCTCCGCCAACTCTGCCGATGAGGATGACGCCGCCCCCGCCACCAATGGCGATGCTGACGAGAATGGCGAGGTTGAGGAGGAGGAGGACCATGAGGTTCGGTTGCTTGGCGCACAAATCTGAGGGAGAGGCTGGAGGAGAGGGGTTGAGCGGGAGAAATCGAGGTTTGAGAGGGAGGAATTGATGTTTGAGAGAGAGAAATCAAGGTTGAGAGAGGAAGATTTGAATATGCATGAGAGACTTGGGACTCATCCCAGCCCCTGTTGCCTCTGTGGCATCGCTCATCATCGGCTCGACAACTAGCCGCGAGCCTTGATGTGTTGGGCTCGCTGGCCCAACACTCACCGCTTGTCTCGACGCCATCCCCGTTGCTCCCAAAGCCTTACAAATGCCTGTCTCCATCAGTGTCACCGCTAGGCGCTGCGGTCCCTTGCATCTCGTTCATCGCTAGGCTCGACACTTGTTGCTTATCATCCTTGTTGGCAAAGCTGGTGGAGCAAGCAACGGCTCCTCGCCTAGATCTGGGCGAGCATTGTCGACCCCAGGCGAGGGTTGGTGAGGCCTTGCCCAGGGCGGGTGATGGTCCCCGGCCCCTCGCGAGGGCCAGCGTGCCCAGATCTAGGCGTTCTTGCCCGACCTAGTAGGGGTGGCTAGCCCCTCCGGCGATGGGTGGCGATGGAAGCTCTATCGGTGCCTTTTTTTTTTTTTTTTTTTTTTACGAACAGTTTTTTTAAAAATAAATTTAGCTTTCCCTATTTAGTTTTTAATCTAATTTTTAAAGATTTTGAATAAAAATAATTTAACAAAGCCATATGAAAAATAAAAATTTATTTAAAATATAACATCAACGTCACGTTAGCAATTTTTGTTAGTAAATTTAATGGTGTTAACTTTAGGATTTAATTGAATCAATTTGACAAATTTTATGACTTGATTGCACTTTTTATAAGTTTTAAGACTCAGTTGCACTTTTTTTAAAATAAATTTTAAGACTTTTGCTAAATATATCCCTATATATATATATATATTATAATTTGCCCAGACACATCCAGGGAGCAGCTGACCCCGAATTAACATATCACCGACAGGCGGGGAAATATACGGGATTTGACCGGGGGTTTGACTACGCGTTGGCATCCGGAATTTCACGAGAGCCCTTGGATTCGCAGACTTTTTTTTATTAGCATTATTTTCTATTCTGGTGAGAAACCAAAGCGTTGAAAAGGTTGACTTTCCGTTCGTTTTCCTCGTCGTTACCGGGGGGCCGACAGCGAGACAACGTTCGGTGGGGTCCGATACGCGCCAAACGCGGGGCCCACGTTGCCGTCCTTGGCGAATCCCACGTGGGCCCCCCGGGATTTTAGGATCCGAGGAATTGCGCCACGTCATCGCCTTTTGTCTCATTGGTGGTTTCTTACTAATATTAATCGTCTTTCATTAGGGATCTATTTTCTATCCTGTTTAGCTAACGATTGGCTACCACGGGTATTATTTAGGACCGACTGACCAATCTTGAGCCTGGTTTCGATCATTTGCCTCAAAACCTCAGGCATTTTCTACTTTATTGGAAGCAAGACCCACCAAACAAGTGGGTCGAATAAAAAATGCTCTGATCAAAGTAGACTTATTTAACTTGTTTCAATTCTAATAACTCATACATCACTAGATCCATGTTACTAAAATATTTTTATATTTAATCCAATTTAAGAAAAATTTATATCCAAGTTAAGATGAGAATATGATTTAAGTGAGCGTGTGAATAAAGAATTAAAGATATTTGAGTTAGATGAGTTAGTGAGTGTGTTGTGAACTTATTTAATAATTATATTATTTTGGACTTTATTATTCTAAACCTCTTTATAATCAATTTACAGAATATAAAAAATTATATAACAACACAAGTCATAATATATGGTTAAGAAATGGGTTGTTGATCTACCTTTGTAAGTCTACCGTGGGATAGCCCTGGGCACAATTTTCGGGCCCAATGGATGGTTAAATGATCGACCACTGAAAATCCAACGATTGGCAATGATTGTCATTCATTCGACAGCTGACAATCGGTACTGGCCATGCAAGGGCTCAAAAAGGGCCGGGGATGTTGCAGCGATTTTAGCGCACATCATTGTGAAATCACCCTCAAAATTCTTGCCGGGCCTGAAAAGCTTTTAAGGTACTCTCTGCTTAGCTTTTGAGGTACGCAATTATTTACCTATCACTCTTAAAACATAACCTCTGGGGAGTGTTGTAGGTCATTACCTTCAACATAATCAAATAATAAAATATCATAGGTTGTTGTTATATTACATTTATTTCCCACATGCTTTTTTTAACAATATCTTTGGTAATTGGATGGGATGCTATGCCTATAACTTCCATCCTCAAAAACAGAACGGAAAAAGAAGGAACTTTTATAGTCATCCACCATTGATTTTAAACGTGAGTCCCATGTCATTTTAGAAATTTCAATATCATAATATTTGCCGATATATATATACATTCCAACACGCATTGAAGCAATGAGCGATAATTAACAATCATCTTGTAATTATCAAGTGTAACTTTGGGCCTTTGTTTGCAATATGATGGCATGGAATGTTTCATTGAATGTCCTAGCTTAAGCTCTCATTCGTTTTGCAAAAATATGACGTTTTTGCCTAGAAATCATTTTTTAGGAAAATTATAATTTTTTAATGTTCGGCTAAACTTGAAAATGTACCAAAAAATATTTTTCATCTTTTGATATTAAAAATTCAATTCGATTTTCCTCTATATACTCCATTTAATTTTTTTTTATTTTTAAAAAATTAAAATTTTATTTTAATTTTATTTTGATTTTTTCCTTTTATTTTTTTCCTTTTATTTTTTTTCCTTTTCTTCTTCTTCTTATGTTGGTTGCTGGCCACAACGATGGTTGGCAAGCTAGAGGCTCACGTTCACTTGAACCTATGGCCAGTTGCTAGAGGTTGTCATGGCCAACGATCAGTTAAGAAAGAAGGAAAACAAAAGGAAAGAAAGAAAGAAAAGAGAAATAGAAATAGAAAATATTAATAAAAATATAATTTAAAAAAAGAAAAATTACAAAAGAAAGAAGTGGGGGCTAACAGGGGTGTGGGATAAGAGAGAGTGAATGAGGAAATGTTTTCCTAATTTGAAATGCAGAATTTTTTTTTCCCTATTTTAGAAGACTTTTTCCAATAAAGGAAAATGTTTTCTCTGACTAGTTCATTTTCTGTGAAATGAATACTAGAAAATTCAAAAAACATTGTTTTGGAAATTATTTTTTCAAAGCAAATGGAACCTTAGTTTAGTAATTTGTTTATCTAGAATTTCTGGGATTGAAATTGGGAAATAAATATCAAACCATCAAATGATGACATGCACTTGAATTGCCGAAATTCATGCGTTCCATAGGCGTTGCATATGAGATTTGCGCTTCCTATGGGAACAAAATGCCAATAATTGTAACTCGATCAATCCTTACCATTTTTGTAGCTGCACATTGCGATAAACAAATTCCAAATTGGGTAAGTGTCCGACGGTTCAAAGGAAAATTTACAACTAAAGGGGAAGTAAATGGCGACAATTAGAAAATGGCGACCAAAAAAAATAAAAATGGCGACAATTAGAAAATTAGCAAATTATTTGACGGTAAATATCCATGGAAGATTTCAATGATTTGAAAGCAGAAAATGCCAACATAAAAAAAAATAAAAAAATCAGGTGTAAACTTTACAAATAAAGTACAAATCAATTACTTGTTTTTGACTAAAACTTATCTATCCCTTTTGGATGGCTTCGGTTGATAAATGGGAAAATGTCACAAATGGTCCCTATACTATTACTTAATGTGCAATTTGGTTCCTAAACTTTCGATCGGCTCGATTTGATTCCTGAACTATTGATAAATATCCGATTTGGTCCATGAACTTTCGATCGGCTCAATTTGATCCCTAAACTATTGATAAATGTCCGATTTAGTCATTCGTTACTATTTTTCTTTTATTTTTCTTTTATTTTGCTTCTTCTCTCTTCCCTCTGCTGGCTCGCCTCGCCGGACGCTGGCTTCCCTCCCTCGGCTCTGGCGGAGGGAAGAGAGAAGAAGAAGAAGAAAAAAAAAACAGTAACGAATGACACCACCAAATCGGACCAAATTAAGCCTTTTATCAATAGTTCAGGGATCAAATTGAGCCTTTTATCAATAGTTCAGGGATCAAATCGGACATTTATCAATAGTTTAGGGACCAAATTGAGCTCATCGAAAATTTAGGGACCAAATTGCACATTAAGTAATAGTATAGGGATCATTTGTGACATTTTCCTGATTTGATAGCTTAGTTCGGTGGCGCTAGACCCTGTCATAGCCCACTGTGGCTCGAGGGTTCACCTAGTCTAGCTTGAGCCACAAGAGCCGAAGGCATCATCAGGCTCCCAACCCATCTAACCTCAGCCCAAGCCAGCTCGCTAGCTTCCTAGTTTGTTATAATTTTTTTTTTTATGCTAATGGCGGGCTTGGGCTATAATTTTGCCCAAACCAACCCAGCCCTGACTCCGTGTTTGATCACCTCTAGTTGGCACCATGTTTCATTTTTTTTTTTATTTTTATTTATTTTAGGTCATCTTCACAAGAAAAAACAAGTCTTACCCAGACCATCGTCTTAGCCCTGGCCTTATGCTTCCAAAGCATCTATAGAAGTTCTTGATAATACGTCTTTTGTGAGTTGCGTCTATAAGGGTAGAAGGACGAAGGTATTAGTAAGCTTGTTGGTGAAAGTCCACTCAAGCAACACAAAATAAATAATGCATGTAGCGCAACAAGATAGTTTTGTCAGGACTAACCATTAAATTATTGCTTATAGGCAGCTCGAATCTCAGTAGTAAACTTGATAGTTCATTCAACTCAATCACACATGTGGCACAGGGTCAAAGAAGAAAACATTTTAAAACGTTCTATTTCAAACTTTTGTTAGCCGGCACTTATATATTTTCTTTTGTTGGGATTTGGGTTCCGTGGGCTGTTTGGTTGGATCGTGGCCCATTAGTTCTTACCCCGACCGTGGATCCTCCACAAGTATAAAGACAAAAATCACTTTAAAATTCTAGAATTTTAGCCTATGAAAGAATGAATTATCACAATTCAACCATAGGTGTACAATAGGAACCACTCAAATTGGATCAAATCGGCCGGTTCTAAGCAGTTCTCATGAGAACTAGTCTAGTTCCCAGTCCCAAATATTGGAACTAGTGAGTATAGATTTGATTATCAGTTCTAAGTGTGAAATCACCCATTTGGGTTGGATTTGTGTATATATAATATATATTATTTGTCAATCCTCACACTCTCTCATCTCTCTCGCAGCTTGCTCTCTTAGTTTCTTTTGTAGCTCTCTCTCGACGCTTGCTAGTCGTAGCCTCGCTCGCCACTCAAGAGAGGGTGGATTCTTAGTGGTCTGGTACAAGGTGATGGAGAGGATGAAGCCCTTAAGATTGGTGGAGCTTTTAGGAAGTAATCGAGGACGACGTGGATGGTGAGCTCGTTCTTAGTGACGGAGAGGGGCTTCCTGTCGACGAGGGCGAACATGGTGCTGCTGTCGAGCGTGAGGACAGTGATGGTCTAGCGACTGTTGATCTTGTCGGCCAGTTTGGTTTGGCTGAGGTAGGAGTTGAAGAACAAGTACTCGAGGAAGCCCTCAAGGATCTCAACGATGTTGTGGGCAGAGACGGCGGCAGAGCGTAGGAGGAGAAGGAAGTCGATGAGGAGGTGTAATGCAATGGCCAGTTCCACGGACTCATTCGGGAATCGAACCGGACTAGTGCCGGGTTCCCTGATTCAATTCTTGAATGGGTCTAAGAGCAGCCAATGGACAGTTTCAATTCTAGTTTGTAGAACGTTGGTCGATTTCCAGCCCCTTTCAACTGATCACCTCTAGTTTCAACACAACATAGGCAGACCCAAAATAACACGGAATGTCATGAATATAATATACACAATCTTTATAGCATAATTAATCTAAGAATGGTGCTTTCAATGTTGTGATTTGACAAGATTACAAAACCTGATTATGATACATGCATACAATTTGCCAGTCCTACAGATTTAGCCACATATCACACCATCTCAAACCTTCGTACGGGTGTTAACATTTCAAAGGTGTACTGATTAAATAAGTGAAAGCATATTCAAAAGAAACAAGAGAGAAACTTCAGTCGCGGATCATCAAAGTATGATTTATGTATATGTTCTTAAGAAGCATGAAGCATTTGGATTGCACAACAGGAAGATGAATCTGCGAGATGTGTTTCGTAGTCCTCTGCCTCTTTAGATGGTAGAACCCCTCATTTGTGCTCAGGACTGGTTTTTTCACCGCCTCCCATTTCAACTGAGGAAATCTTGGAAGAGCTTGAGAAGTTTGAATAGAGTAAAACTTTAAATTTTTTAGTACATTGGCCCGTTTGGTTTGGCTTTTGGAATGGGCCTTGGGACTTTAAAATCCCTTAGCCAAATGCAAACACGTTTAGTTTGATTTTTTGAGCCACTTTGATAAGATGCAATTGCATCTCCAAATGGCTCTAAGAGCCTTTAACCCAAAGTAGCTCCGGAGGTATTTTGGGAAATTGCATCTTCGGAATACAAGTCCACGGTATTGTTCATCTTCTCCAAAACCACTACACAGAAAAGTCGATTGGAGTTGACGACTGCCGGCCAAGGGTCACGCATGCCAGTGATTACCGCCTAAGGGTCGCCCGACCTCGGTGACTGTTGCCAAACCTCAGGCGACGGCTGTGTTGCGTAACCCGGGCGACTGATGGCTTGAATCACGTGACCTAGGCGGTCACCTGAGGTTGCGCAACCTCAGGCGACGGTCGTCGGGGTCAGGCTACCTTAGGTGACGGCCGCCTAGGGTCGTGCAACCCTAAGCAACCGTCACCTAAGGTCACCCGACCTAGGCAACCGGTTACCTGAGGTCACGCAATGGTTGCCTAAGTCGAGCGACCTCAGGCGACGATTCCAGAGGCCAGATCTGGCCATCCGGCGATCCAAAGAACCAGATCGGGCAAGTACGATAGCCATACTTAAAAAAAAAAAAAACAATTGTTTTTTTGTTTTTTTAATTTAATAAAAGTCCTTCACAAATGCAAATTTATCGAACAGTATTTTGGCCAAAGTTGTTTCTTAATACAATAATTCACCAAACGCTATTTGCATTTCGAAAAATCCCCTTCACAAGTATTTGCATTTTTGCAAATACATTCCCAAAAGCTGAACTAAATGGGGACATTATATATTTATGATCTAGATCTACTATCAATATTTTTGTTGATGCTTTTATCAGGTTTGGTAGCAGGATATGTGGTTGTTTTGGATGATTGATGGGGATAAATTATCCAATTAATTAGAAGCAAGTCTTAAATTTTAATTTGTCAATTTAGTCCCAAACTTTTACATGAATATCCAATGTAGTCACTCTAACTAATTTTTGATGGAAATTGTTAACATGACAATTCAATCATCGCTGACTGACCTACATGACACATCACTGCATTAGTGATTTTCCACAAAAATTGGTTGGACGGACTATATTGGAATTTCGCATAAAGATTTATGACTAAACTAGTAAAATTGAAAAATTTATGATTGAATCGGCTTATTGGAAAATTTCCCTTGATCGATGGAATTGAGGATTTCCATTTCATCTGGATGATGATCATAGGTACACAATAATATTAACTAGTATGATTGGTGTTTCCATTGATGACATTTTTTATTTCATTATATGGACCGAATCATTGTGATATTTTTTCCTATAGGCGGATCGCTTTGGTGGAAGGAAAACATGTGGCAAGCATTGAAGAGGTGGACCACTTTGAGGAACCTCAAATCACTTTTATTTTTTGTTGCTTCTGCTCATTTTCTCGACATTTATTTGGTTGAGAGGATGAATCGTCATTGTTCATTTGGTTGATGGCTGATTTTTGTTATTTAAATGAGAATTGTTCCTCAGTTTTATTGATGATGTTTGTAATTTAGCTCGTGAATGTAAGAGACTTGTGAGGCTTTGTTCCCCAATGATAGGTTTTTTCCTTTTGGGGTCTAAAATATAGTTCTCATTCATTAAGATAAAGGATAAATAAACATGTGTGTAAATTCAAAACATAACAAGGCCCATAGGGCTTGGGGGATGTAAGATCCAATTAGAACAAAGTTTCTTTTTCATTGGGATTTTGCAACCCAGTCCGTCCCTTATTTGCCTCTCTAAGCTGGGCCTGGACTTCCTTGATATGCAGATTACTTCCCAAGAAACTTCTTCGGTGCCTGACAAGCCGTGAATCAGATTGGACTTATCTGAGTTAAAGTTTAGCGGAGGTACTTGAGCGAGATCCGAATAATAGCTCCATTAATGTTCAGCTTTAAGACGCCCCCTTTTTTTGGCGGTTGCCAAGCTCAATTCGATGCTTGTCTAAGCTCAGTTTTTTACTTTGATCTAGTTGTCGAGCGAGCAACACTTTCATATGTAGTTGAAGCAACTTCCAGTAGCTTCGTTAGGTCTGGGACTTGTGCTCCTAGCAAAAAAATTGTTCCTTTCCTTCTAGATGAACCATAGAACAACATAGAGAAATTAAAACGGTACTGAAGTATGTTGAAGTTAAGCAACCAATCCTCAATTCTAGACAAACTTGAGTTTGATATGCTGATGTTTAGGGCCACATGAGACCATACCTTTGATGTTCAGAGCACAACAAGAAAACAAGCTCGATTGTCTCACATTGCGAATTGCAGAGAGAACACACTCGGTCAGGTACAATTTTCCTCTGAACAAGGTTATCCTTAGTAGCAGTGCATTTTGGCAAGTGCTTTGGGAGAACAAAATTTAATTATGAGTAGAGTGAGAGCCTGCCATATTATGTTCCAGAGAGCTGGGGGCGTTTGAGATGAAGATGATGCCGATTTCTTATTTTTATGACTTATGGAATGTGTATTTTGAGAATTATTTTACACGATTGATGATTAGATTATTGTATTATAGGTTTTTTTACTTTTAGATAACAGGTTTTTGATTGTTATTATACGGTTATCGGTTTATTTGTTTATTTGAATATGTTCATTAGGTTTCCATGATAGGTTTATGTCATGGGAATGCCAAAATAAAATAAATAAAAAATGAGAGAGAGAAAAAAATTCTCATTTTGGGCTCATCATGGCCGGCCCAAATTAACAAAAGCCCAACAGGGCAAAAGCCCGCGCTGGCCCAGCCCGTGGTCAACCTCAACCACAGTACTAAATTTTGGTTTTACATTTTTCGTGTGTTAAATTTTGGCTTCCCTTTTTTCCTTTTAGGCCTTTTTTTTTTGTGTGTTTTAAATTTTGGATTTTACATTTTTTTTTAAAAATTGATCCTTTTTTGACATGGGCCACATTTACGGCATGCCAACGTATAAAATACTTCAAAAATAGTTCACAATGTCATGTTAGACTAGCTTACCACATTAGGAAGATTGGGTGAGTAATTGCTAAAAGAATATCATTTGTATATGATGCAAAAACTTTAGAATTTGATTGCATTTTTCAAACCGTTTTGAACTTGATTGTAGCTTATGTTAGGCGTTTAGGGCTTTTGGATCTTCTTTAAATATTTCTAACTTTGAATTCTCTTTATTTTTATTTCATCCATATAAGAAGTTTTATAAACTTGATTATCTTTATAGAATATCTCTTGAAAGTTAAATTATCCCTAGTCTTTTCCTTTCCATTCACTTGGATCTCTTCCCTTTCATCGATTTTGCTTGGGTCCTCCTTTTCTTCTTAAAAAAGGGAAGGAGAAGGATCTTTTTTGGTGAATCCCTCTTGTTTCTGTTTAGTTCCCTTCATTTCGAAAATTGTTTCTATTTTTACATTTGTTTCTTCTTTGCCTTTCCCCATTTCTTCCGTTTATGAGGTTTTTGTGAATTTTTTAGTAACAATGGATGATGGTATTATGCCTAAATAGTAAACACAAGTAATAAATAAGATAATATTAAATATTTGAGCCATAAAATTTCTCACACACAATGTACTTATTTGATTGAATAAGTACATTTGACAATGTACTTATTTGATTGAACCCATTTCATGAAAAAATGTGACCGATTCACCAACCAACAAAATTACTTGTTACAAATAACAACTTGTTATTGCATTGATACATATAAATGTTGATTGATATGGCTAATATTGAACTAATGGTTGAATAATTGAAAAATGAGATTATTCGAAAATACACATTAAATGCTAAGATTAAGCATTGAATTTTTGGTAATAGATCCATAATCAAAAAAGTGTTTGGTATTGTTCTAGGAGAAATGAAACAAAAGATACGGTAGAGCTAGGATAATTATTGTATGAGGTTTACCCAATGCTAGATGTAGAGGTGCACATAGATCGATATAAACATCATGAGATGCCCCATAATAAAATTAGTTCTTCTTGATACCTTCTTGTGGTTCCTTCTTTTGCTTCTTCCAAAACCCAAGCTTGAAGAAGGAAGAGAAGAGGGTCTTATGGAGAATGTGGTGAGAAATCTATAGTAGAGTCCAACCATAATGATCGAATTTATTATCTTCATACATAAGGATACTAGATTCCCCAGTAAAAAGATTTCAAAATATCCCAAACCTCCATTTTTTCTTTTCTATTTCAATTTCTGTTCTGGATTATTATATGATGATTTTTTTTTAACTTTTCATATATAGAAATAGAAATATATAGACTAGAAATGACATTTCTTATGTCAATGGACACCAAAGGGATATTTAACGAATGGAATTGTGATATGGATAGATTATAATGAAATAGAGCCACTTTGAGGTTACCTATGAAATGATGCATGTAATGAAGCCACTACAAAGAAGTTTCAGGAATTGTGAAGGAAACTTTGAGCTCATTTTGGTTATGAGTTGAGAATGGGAATTGAACTCTATGAGATCGCATCTCCCATTGTTCTCAGTAGCTTAATGGTAGAGTGATTGGTTATTAACGGATTGGTCATAGGTTCGAATCCTACTTGAGAAGATTTGATTTATTTGGAATTAAAGTCATTTTGATTTAAAGAATTTAGAATGAAATGGTCTTCTTTGACCGTTAACCCATTTGTTCATTGTGTCTTTGTTTCTATTGCATTCTATCTCATTGTATCATATTCGGTCCTTCGATATTTGAAAATCACTATCAATATCTCAATGTATAGTTTGGGATAACCCTTAGTTCCATAGTCTTGGGGTGGGGCTATTTACAACTAACTAATTAAGAATTCTCAAATGTATTAGTATTAGTAAGTGCATAATAAATGTAGTTATCAATTCCCTCGAAAGGCCTCATTACCCTATCATGCCCCAAACCTCTACAGCCGTGCGACAACCCGCGCTCATCGAACCTTTACTTATCCTTTGGTCATTCGATTACGACATCCTAGGAGGTGTCACCGACCCAATTTGTGATAACATTAAAATGCACAAATGGAAACATAAACAAATCTCCAACCATCAATGAACAAGGATAGTTAAAAATATATTTATATATATAAGGGTCACGAGTCAGTATCTCATACACCACAAGTTCAAGGGTTATGTGGTTGAAAGCCCTCACAGCCCAAGCATAATGACACAATTATTAAGGGTGCATACAACAGAGTTAATAGCCCGTCGTGCGAGGCTTTCACCAAGGCCCGCTATGTTAAAAGCGAGAAAAACCCCATTTCCCTCTTTCACTTTTTCGCCCTCATGTAGCCATGCGAAAGGGACATGTGGAAGTTAAAAAGAGGAACCTATCAACTTGTATAGACCTAAGGTAATAAGCTCATGAGCTTGGTCTTACTTCATTGTCTAGAGATGAAAGAGGACTTCTACCTCCAAGTTGAACTCAGATGTAGCTTGCCTCTTTTTGGGTGCAAAGCAATGTCAAACCAAAATATCCAAAAAGCATTAACTCTCCACGAAAAGGAGGTTATCCAGCTGCACCTTTCGATATAGCTACCTTGTTACGACTTCACTTTAATCACTTACCTTGCCTTCGACATTCCCCTCTTTACAATTAAGGTAATGACTTCGGGTGTAGCTAGCTTCCATAGTGTGAAGGGCGGTGTGTATAAGGCTTGAGAATGAATTCATTGTTGTGTGGCTGACAAGTGATTACTAGCGATTCCAATTTCATGTAGGTGAGTTGCAACCTGTAATAAGAAGTAAGGACAGGTTTTTGGAGTTAGCTTATTCTCATGGGATTGTGATCCTTTCTCTCGGCCATTGTAGCACATGTGTCACCCATTGCATAAGGGGTATGATGACTTGATGTCATCTTCACCTTCCTTCAGCTTATCACCGATAGTCTGTTCAGGATTCCAAACTCAATGGTGACAACTAAATATGGGGTTGTGCTTGTTGCGAGACTTAACATAACACCTTACGATACGAGCTGACAATAGCCATGTACCACATATGTCCACGTTCTCGAAGGCACACCTCTCTTTCAAGAGGATTCACGGCATGTCAAGTGGCGGTAAGGTTCTTTGCTTTGCATTGAATTAAATCACATGCTCCATGGCTTGTGTGGGCTCCCTTCAATTCCTTTGAGTTTTAGTCTTACGAACGTACTCCCTAGGCGGGATACTTAACTCGTTATGCACAATGCTTAATATCTATCATTTATGGCTAGGACTACTAGAGGATTTAATCCCATTCGTTTCTCTAACTTTCACCTCTTAGTGTTAGTGTCGGCTTAGTAGAGTGCTTTCATCGTTGGAGTTCTTTCCAATCTCTACACATTTCACCGCTCCACTGAAAACTTCCTCTACCTTATTGTACTCCAACTTGGTAGTTTCCACTACCTAGCTAGGATTGAGCTTTGGGATTTGGCAGCGGACTTAAAAAGCCACTTATAGACGCTTTACATCCAATCATTCTAGATAGCATTTGCACCCTCTGTATTATTGTAGCTGTTCACATAAACTTAGCTGCTGCTTATTCCCTATATACCATCATTGCTTCTTCTCCAAGGAAAGAAGTTTATGACCCGTGAGCTTTCTACCTCAACGTGGCATTAATCCGTCAAGCTTTTGCCCATTGCGGAAAATTCCCCACTAACTACGTCTTGTAAGAGTTTGGGCTGTATCTCAATCTCAGTGTGGCTGATCATCCTCTCGGACCAGCTACTGATCATCGTCTTGGTAAGCTATTGCCTCGACAACTAGCTAATCAGACTTGAGCCCCTACTTGGGCGAATTGCTCCTTTTGCTCTTAAGCTTATGGGGTATTAATAGTTGTTTCCAGCCGTTATTTCCCTCCCAAGGGCAGTTTTTTTTATGTGTTACTTACCAATTTGACATTGGAAATACCACTTCTCGTCCTACTTGCATATGGTAAGCATGCTATTAGCGTTCATCCTGAGCTAGGATCAAACTTTTCATGAGATTCATAGTTGTTACATCTAACTTCATTGTTCATAGACAAAGTTGATTCGGAATTGTCTTTCATCCCAAGGTATAACTTGTATCCATGTGCTTCATATTTGTCTGGAGTTCACTCCCAAAAATATAGCCATCCCTACACCTTTACGTCAATCCCACAAGCCTTTTATCCATTCTTATTTGATTACGATAGGGGAGTAAGTCAAAATAGAAAAACTAGCGCTGATTTTAGGGATAATGGGCTTGAACTCATGACTTGCACTATGTCAAGGTGACACTCTACCGCTGAGTTATATCCTTTTGCTACTCCCATCAAGAAATAAAACTGATTAATCCTAAGAGAAAGCGTTGAGAAACTTAATGCCACTAGTCCACTATTCTCGAGCAACTTAGAGTCGGGCCTTTGTTTCACACTATTACGGATACGAAAATATTGGAAAAAATTGGATTCAATTCTTAACTACTCCTATTAGAAATAAGATTTAATACGGATTCGAGCCATAGCACACGATTTCATAAAATCGTACAGTTTTCCCAATCTAAATCAAGCAGGTTTTAATGAAGAAGATTTGGCTCAGCATGCTCTATTCAATACAAGTAAGAAAAGCAATATTCTTAAAAATAGAGAAATAAGAACTAAGTCATGATGATAGTCAACCCCTTCTTCTTGTGGTAAAGATCTTACCATCCAAGAGAACTGGAGTTAGATCTCTTTTCCATTACTTTCAAGAGTTCTTATGTGTTTCCCCCCACTTTTAAGACCTTGAAAAATGGACAAATTCCTTTTCTTTTCTTAGCAACACTTACAATATTCATCACCATAGAAGGGATAATGGTAACTCCCAATTAGCTACTTCATTTATGAATTTCATAGTAATAGAAATACATGTCCTACCGAAATAGATTTTATAACTTGCTATCCTCTTGCCTAGCAAGAAAAGATTTACCTCCATGGAAAGGATGATTCATTCATATTAAAACGAGAGTCCAACTCATTGTTAGAATCCATGTTGTATATTTGTATTTGAAAGAAAAAAGTCGATCTCTTTGCTTCTCTCATGATACAATCCTCTTCCCATTATCCCCCTTTCTCCTCGGTCCACAGAAACAAAATGTAGGACTAGTGCCAAATGGAATAAAGGACTCATTGAGCTAGGATCACTAACTAATACTAAATTAATACTAATATAATAGAAAAGAACTGTTTTTTTCCATATGCTTTCCCTGGTTCCTTTGTTATCACGAACTTTATGCAATTGATTAGATTATATAGATATCCCGTCAACATATGTCATCAAAAGGATTTCAAAGATCCATTGAAACACAAAAGCTAGGATCTTTTAGAAAATGGATTCTTATTCGAAGAGTTCATAACCACATGGGTAAGCTCACATTAACCTGTTAATTTGGAATCCCGATTTAGGATTTTTCTTGAGAGGTATTGGGAAGGAATTGGAATGGAATAATATCGATTCATATAGATACAATAGGAAATGTTCTCTATTAATTCAAAGGCTGTACCTATGGGATAAGTATAGAAAAAGAGGAAAAAAATGGAAGATTTCACTTAGATAGTACTTTTGATTGAAAAATCAATCTTTTGCACCGTTCGCTCAATGAGAAAACATGTCAGATTATACAAGATACAACCTATGAAACTTAAGGAATGATAGAAGGAATATAAAAAGAAAGAAAAAAAAAAAGAGAAAGAAAAATAAGAAAAATTAAGTAAATAAAAATGAAGTAGAAGAACCAAATTTCAAATGAACAAATTCAAACTTGAAAATGATATTTCTAATTCTCGAAGAGTAAGGGACAAGGAGATTGATCGAGAAAGATCTCTTGTTCTTATTATAAGATTGTGATTGGATTCGCAAATGTTCGGTAAAAAGAAGAATATTCTCCTTTGGGAATAATCCAGAATGGAAAGTGTTTAATTGGAATACAAAAGTTTAAATAAATTGGTCCTAGTTACTCTTTAGGATGGAGTGGAAGAAGGGAAGAGATTCTTGAACGAGGAAAAAGACCCATTAATTGTGAAAGAATTGAATGAGGAGCTGTATAAGGTGAAAATCTTATGTATAATTTTATAGAGTGACAATAAGGGTGGCTTATTAGTCAACTTTTCCACTATCGCCCCCAAAAAACCAAACTCTACCTTACGTAAAGTTGCTAGAGTATGATTAACCTCTGGATTAAAAAATCATTGCTTATAGACATGGTATTGGTCATAATTCACAATAACATTCTTGTCACGCCTCGACCCCCTTTGGGCTTGCGACAACCCATGCCATCGCTTTTCACTTAGGTCATTTGCTTATGACGTCCTAAGATGTGTCGTCAGCCTATTCATTAGCCAAGTATGAATGCCTCAATGACGTGCCAAGCATAGTATGTTTCATGACCTATTGAAAGTACATCAATAAAATATGTCGAGTACGAAATGAGAGTCCGTGGTTTGACATGTTACGTTGAGCACCGGCCTTAGTCAAATCCAGATTGGAAGCAATATACTTCAATATTGCACCGAGACAAAGAAAGAATTAATCCGATGTGACATGATCACTGACTTAGTACTAAACTTAGTTCGAGAACGATACGTCTCAATATCACATCGAGGCTAAGGAAGGATCGGTTTGTTGTGACATGATCTCAAATCTAGTATTGGACTTAGTTTGGGAACAATACGTCTCAATATTGCCGAGAGAGAGAGAGAGAGAGAGAGAGAGAGAGAGATAGACTTGACCTGATCTACTTCCTTGCATGTCCAAGAACCATCGTATATCTCCTCTTGGAGGCTCAGTGTGTACTCATGCGTCGACCATGTACAATGAACATATGAGTGTATGTATAGCAACTATTTCCAATGAACATATTATACTACATTGCCATTAATATTAAACAACATCACATAGAACATGCTTATCCAATAACAATATCAAATCAAACAACCTTAACATGTAACCTTTTGAAATCATATTTTGCAAGTACTTATCAATTATAGAATATAAGTTATCGCATAATCACTTATCACATAATGATAACTTATTGAACCAAGAAGTGATAACCTATCGGTAAAAGTTGATAACCTATCATCCTAAACATGATAAACTATCACCCAAATCTTGATAACTTATCATCCAAAATTCGATAACCTATTGCCTAAACCTTGATAACCTATCGTCTAAAACTCGATAATGTATTGACCAAACCTTGATAACTTATCATCCAAAACCTGATAACCTATTGCCTCAACCTTGATAACTTATCATTCAAAACTTGATAACTTACATCCAAAGCTCAATAACTTATCGTCTGAAACTCGATAACCTATGAAGATAATCTATTGGAACCCAATGATCATTTGATAGAACCCAATGATCACTTATCAAATAAAATCCACTTATCACATCAACAAAGCACCATTTAACCTTAATCTCATTCTAAACTACTTCTAAAATGCAACAACAACCCTAATCAAGTGCTAGAAAGCCACTCACACCCAAGTCCAAGCTTTAAAAAGCATCGGGAGAGGAGCGGCAAGGTTGGACAATGGTTGTGGGCTACTGGTCACACCTCCACATCATATGTGGGAGGGCCGGAATGGGGTCTTGGGCAGCAGCACGACGGCGGACTACCTTCCCTAAGTTGGCGGTGTCCAAATCACCAACAAAGGGAGAGAGAGGGCTGCTGTGGGGGCTGGATAGTAGTTTCCTCAACTCAAAATTTCCAACTCGATGATGGAAATGACGGTGCGAAGGGCGGTTTACGGGTGGAGGTTGAGGTGTTCAGTTATCGGTGAGTCTAGAGAGGTAAATGAGAGAGAAATGGGTATGAAATGAGGAAGAGGATGGAGAGAGAGAGAGAGAGAGAGAGAGAGAGAGAGAGAGAGAGAGTTGCCAAAGGAACCAAATGGAATGAGATGAGAGAGAGAAAGAGGAAGAAATCTTGCCTTTAATGTCCATCCCATCCAATCTCTTTAAACCTTTCTTAACCAATCAAAAGAAAGCTTTTTGAGGAAGAACAATCTAAGCATTAATGAGGAGATATACACTTGAGTGCATAGGTTTAGGCTAGGCTTAGACTATGCTAAGGGATGACATCATTTTCTCCTTCCTCATCCATGTGACCGCCCCCTCTTTTGCCTTTTTCCTATCTTGCCCTTTTGAACTTTGTTGAATGAGAGGGCAATTTGGTCATTTTATCAAGATTTCCATACTATTCACTTACTTGAGTGCAACAAATGCTAAGATATTGTAATGATAGCTCCAAACTTGAGGAGCAAGAAGAGATCCTAGTTCTTCATTTGCCAAGATTATCATCCAAGATCAAGGGTCAAGATTATTTCTTCACTTTTTCAATTACTAAAATGATGAAATTTCTAAACTTATGAAGCAAGGGTTAATCTCAACCATGCAATTGCCTAAGCTTATTCTTCAAGCTTGGGCGTGTGGCCCCCTCCTTCCAATGTAAAGAATAGTTTTGAGCAATTTTCGAAATAAATGTCATTACCTTACCAAACGGATTCAAAAAATTATAAAAATTTAATATGTTGTAGAGAAGAATTTAAGTAACATTTTTCATATTATTTTTTTTATAAAGAGCAGAAAATCACCAAAAATAACCCAAAATCTTGTTCGTTGAATAGTTTCAATGGCGGTAGATGAAAACCTATTTCAACATCCAAATCTTCATAATTTTTTTTGAAATTTTAGTATGTTTTAGTCATAGATGTTCTCTACAAATTTTATGAAGAAGCATGTTCATATTCCAAAAGGAAGAATTTATAAAAAATCGAGAAGACAAATAAATTATCATTTTTGCTGCACTGGGCAGTTTTCACATAGTAAAAGAATAGGTTTTCATAGCAACTATTTCACCTTAGAAAAATATGAAATTAAAATATGTTGTAAATCAAGATGTTTTGAACAACTTTCATGAGGAAGTTTTGTGAGATTCAAAACATAAAAAGCCCTATAAATTTTGAAAATAGTGAAGGTCTAGCAGTATGCACACTATTCATGCACTTAGGGCTTGGGTTTGGTTTTAACTCATCCAATTTAGGCCTTAACAAGCTTAATGGGCCTTTAATTGGGCGTGAGGCCCATTGGGCTTCCAATTTCTGGTCCAATTTCATTTATCCAAGAATTCAGGATTTATCGATAATTAAGGAATTTGATGAAGTAGTGTTCGATGGTGTTCACTTAATCCACTAAAGTCCGATATCCTTAACCGGACTAGAATTTGTGGTTGAAATTCATTAAATGCGGTTTTAGCATAGTTAAAACCAACGGGCAGCCTTTAGAGGTTTCATAAGTTTGACTCATGGTTGATTCAATATCAATTCACATTTGAGCCTTTTTCAATTTATGGATGATCCTTAGTTATAATGTAATCGTGAGGGGTCAATTGCTCGTTCCAAAGTGCACATGATCATTTGGAATTGGTTTATGATCATTCGTAGTTAATATAGTAATCATGCAGAATCATCGCAATCCAATTGTATACTATTATTAAATTGATCTATAACTATTCTTAGATTAGTCCGAAATGGCTTAAGATTTGTTCCTCATCGATTCTTATGGTCGAATTGTCAATCCATGGTTGAGTTCTCTAGTTGTGTGCATCGAAATCCTAAATTGCCTATCCCAATAGGTTTAACACTCTTGAATGGTTCATGAATCAATTCAAAGTCTAATTCTACTAATTGCGTATTGATAGAAGTAAACCCCTTATCGTATCTAAAATATGGTCGAATTTTGAGAATGTCACAATTTTGTAGTCTTATTTAGAGGCGAAATGGTTAAGGATTTATCCGATGTGAAATATCACATTGTTCTTGGAACCCTAAATGCTGTTGGAGTAAAGGATCGTCAACAGGGTGTTCTAGTGTGCTATAGATTCTTATTCAAGACTTATATCATTTGATGATACCATGTGAATTGCTAGAAACGTGTGGGGTGTATGGACAACCCAATAATGAAAGTTTCATAAGGGGATTGGAGCAGGCTACCATGAGACAAAAGATCTTATTTCTAAAGAGATTTGATTTGGAACTATTCTATATCCAAGGTTCAATATTGAAATAATTTTAGAGGTTTTCCTTGACTTTGTCTATGTTAAGAAACAATTCAAAATGTCTCAGACTTTTAGAACAAGTCCGAGTCAAATAGCAATGATTCAAAGCACTTTTTTTTTTTTTTTTTTTTAACACTATTTTGAAAACCCAATGGCTCAATTGAATGAATATTTAAAATATAGAATTTCCAATCCTAGCAGGAAGGGATGGAAACAAATATTCAATTTTAAGTGAGTAAATAGAATCCATACCCGATCTCATGGATACATATCAAATTTGATGAAAGTTATATTGAGGGAGATCTTTATTTCATATCTTTTGAGATCCATCCTACAATATGGGGTCAAAAAGTGAAAATAAATGATTTTAGCCCTTATAAAAAGAAAAATGATTCTTAAATGCCTTTCACGCTCATGTCTTGTCAAGGTATTGCAGAAGAATAAATTGGAAAATCCAATCCAATTTATCGTAATTGATTAGTTAATAGATTGGTTAACTGTATTATGAAACATTGAAAAAAAAAATCATTAGCTTATTAAATTATTTATTGAGCCATGAAAAAAATTCAACAAAAGACAAAAACAAATCCACTATTTATTTTACATCACGCAATACATGGAGTAACTCCCAATATAGCAATAAAAGCAAGATGCGTAGGCAAATTAACTCATCAAGTTTCCATTGAAATAGGATCCACACAAGGAAAAGCACTTGCCATTCATTGGTTATTAGCATCCCAAAAAATTTGAAGTCAAAATATGGCTTTCAAATTAAGTTTTGAATTAGTGGATGCCACCAAAGGGAGTGGCAATGCCATACACAAAAGAGAAGAGACTCATAGAATGGTAAAGGCAAATAGAGCTTTTATACATTTTTGTTAATCATGAATAAAGGATCTATATGGATACATAGATGTGGATCAATATATCTTGATCAGAAAAAATCCATAGAAAAAGAAAGAATCAGAGTTGATTGGTATATTTATCGAAACAAACAAAAAGGAAGTGGAAAATGAAACATAAATCATGGATCAACTAAGTTTTCTTGGGGGCTTAGCTCAAAAATAAGAAAGAAGAATCTCATGTAAATACCATGGAATAAGGTTTTATCCTATTCATGGGGATTCCATAAATCAAAAGTTTGACATAATTGGATTTGTTTTGGAGATTGGATGCGGTTACTAAATCATGATCCGGTGTGTACAAAATGAAAACCTCATTCTTGATTCTATTAGAGTTTTTATAATACTTCTCTTCTATAGAAGTTTTAATTACAAAAAAAAAAAAAAAAAAAGGAACACTTTTAAATTGACAAGCAATAGGTTCAATCGGTCAACTGAGTTTGGTTGATATGATTGACATGTTCGGGCGACTATAAAACTAGTCTATCAATGACCATAACGTGCAGCTTTCAACAACTATATGAGACAATGAGTGATTCGGGGGTAGTTGATCAAGTGAGGGTGGTTCGAGCCATTGGACAATTGATAGCTATATGGCATGAATTTTGACATCTAGAAAGAAGAATCATCGATGGCTAAAGTAGTTGAGTGGTGTTCGATAAAGCTCATCGACGAAACAAGTATAGGCTTGGCCATCTTAAAATCTCGCTAAGTCTTGGAAGTGAGGGGAGAATATGAGAATAAGGACATCGAGCTACAGTTAAGTAGTCCACTAGTTTTGAAAGTAGTAATTATTTATGGATGATATCGGTGTTTGAATAGAAGGCCTTGGATCTCAAGAGTGCAGTCGTAACCGTACTTAAAGTAATAACTACTAGTGAACGGTTATAATATAAAGGTGCGTAATCATAAATAAGATCATCATCAAACACAAATTCCCGATATATTTTTTCAGTCCATTAAAAATTATTCTTTTCAATTTCCATCTCCATCAGTAGGTTTTTTTTTTTTTTTATTTTTTATCTTAAAATTCGTTTTTCATCTTCCTGACAACGCCGAGCGAATTCTTATTCAAAATTGCCACAAAATCCATTCCGTAAAAAATCAAAAATCAACTTTTGGTGAAAGATTGTTCACTCTTTGGGTAAAACAACCATTTTTCGACAAATCAGGGTCGTTCCCTATTTCGCTGCGCTTCATTGACGGGTGGTACGACAAGCCAATTACCATTCGGGTTTTTGCTTTCTTTAAAGCATAAACCTGAGGGCGATCTCTCTTATAACACAACTCGTAATTACTTCATACTCAAATGATGCAACAGAATGAAATACCTCCTCACTTAGAAGGCATTAGGGCTGTCACATCCAGTTACCGATCCCCATTGAACCAAATTTTTGTGCACTTTCGATTTGGTTTGGGTTTTGGTTTGGCTAAATAACCGTTCTTTAATTTCAGCTAGATAGTTTTGCCTCTCTTTTTAATATTACAATTTACATAATCTTTCTCATTTTTCACTAATCCTCTTTTTAATATTTCAAAAAGAAAACTGAAAAAACCAATCCGAGCTGAATCTTCAATTCAGGTCATATTCAGTTCAAAACTAATACAACTCAAACGGTTCAGTTCAGTTTGAGTTTGAAACCGTTCCACATCCCAAGAAATCCCCAACCATGGATACCCTTAGAGGCACCATATTGATCCACCGCATCAGGTGTTCTGCGCATTGAAGCAGCAACCGATCAAAGCTTCAACAGACCCTCCACAACACGATTTCGAGAGGCCATAACAAAAGCGCGTCCTGAGACGGCTACCAGCTACGCACCGATCGGGGACACCATGCCGAACGGTCTCCCAACGTGCCCTCTCTCTCTCTCTCTCTCTCCTCGTTGAATGCGCCAACGTCACAACCTAAGAATCTGTTTTTCTCTCTCTCTCTTCTCGTTGAATGCGCCAGTCGTCACACCCTAAGAATCTGTTTTTTTTTTTTTTTTTTTTTTTTTTTTTTGTCGGTCCATTTGGTTTGCTTTTAAAGCTCAAAGAAAGAGAAGCCAAATTCGACAAGAAAGGTCCAAACCGAACGCCCAAATAAAAAAAAAAGGGGCACTTTTCAAAGGAGAGCATGGCCACGTCCCTTTCTTTGTTTACTAAAAATTCTAGAGATCCTCCGTAATTCCATGACCGGGTCTATTGGTTCCCCACCACCTACACAAGCACACGGATAAGGAATTGCAACAAATTAAAAAAAAAAAAAATTGCCCATTTGACTATACTCACCAACGAAAATATTTTTCTGCCCCCCTTTAATTATTCAAATTATTATTATTTTTCTCCCTCCATCATGACATCTTGCATCACATCTCCACCAGAAAGAGAGAGAACGGATTAACAGCTGTTTTCTGGCTGCCACTCCAGGAGACCTTGCCAATCATCATTGAAGCAAACAACATTTCTCCTCCTGGAGCCAAGCCCTTTCCCTTGCCTAAACTTGAATTCCATTCCAATCAACCATGCTGCTTGTTGTTATAACCATTTCATCAGATGGTCTCTTGTAGCATTCAGGGCATTTGAGATTCACATTCAAATTGCTAATTCCTCGTGTATCGGAATTCCGACCTCCTGCTCCCGTCCTAGGATCCCGAAAGGAGAAAAAAGATGGTGGATGCCTCGCCGGAGAGATCGTCGGGTTGTGGCCTGCTCAATGCAGTGTTTGGGAAGCGCGCGTTTTGGCCTAGGAGGACGACCTCCACCGGGTCAATGACGCCCCCGCTGTGCACCACGTCGGAGGCAATGTGACTAAATCGCCGAGCACCCCTAGTTCGAGACAGCGGCACAGCAGGTCCGATGAGGCCACTTTCCTTGATGCCAACGGATCGGAAGTCCCGCCTAAGCCGATGAGTATGAGGCCGAATCCGAACCAACGTGGGAATCCGAATATGTACTACCAAAAGCAAGCCCCTGGCAGGGTTGCCGATGAGACGGCAATGGTATTGCCTTCATCCGTGTCTGGCAGTCCCATGAAGAATCCTCATAAACAAACCTATGGCAACAAAGGCAGAAGACTGCCCCCGGAGGCGACTGGCATATCAGGCGAGCTAGAAAGCATGATCGCTGATCACCAAAAGGCCCGGGGAAGCAGCACGCTTGTCCGTGCATCGTCGAGCAATGTAATGCTCTTCGGGACCTTGGGCAATTTGAGGCAACCCGGGACAACGAATCCAAATAACGTGAGCAACGTGCCGGACCCTTACATCGCGAAGGCTGCTACGAGGAACGGGGTTCCGGCGCCCAACGGAAAATACACGAACAGCGTGATGGGCAACATCGTGAAGAAACCGGCGGATAGCAGCAATAGAAAGCCTAGCGAATCGCCAGCCCCTGCTTCTTTCTGTCGTGCTCTCTCGACGAGAATGGATCCCGAGACGCTGAAGATAATGGGCAACGAGGATTACAAGAACGGTAGGTTCGCCGAAGCCTTGGCATTGTACGATGCGGCGATCTCGATAGATCCGGACAAGGCTTCCTATAGGAGCAACAGGAGCGCCGCGCTGACGGCTTTGGGTAGGCTACTCGAGGCCGTTTTTGAGTGCAGAGAAGCCATTCGGATCGATCCTCGTTATCAAAGAGCTCATAATCGCTTGGCGACGTTGTACGTCAGGTAACTTCTACCCTACCTAGCAACGTTCCTTCGTAAATATTCTGCAATTGGAGCATACAGTTTGAAGTTGAATTCCCTCCCTAATTTCAAATTCTTTCCATTATCTACTCGGAATATTCCCAACTTGTTTCGCCGAGATCTCACAATGGAACACCCGCTCGCTCTGATAAACGTTCCTTCTCATCTGCATTAGATTAGGCGAAGCAGAAAAGGCGATGTACCACTACAAACACTCGGGGCCCGAAGCCGACCCGGAGGACATCGCGAAAGCCAAAAGGGTCCAGTCCCATCTTACTAAATGCACCGAAGCTCGCAAGCTAAGGGATTGGAATACTTTGATAAAAGAGAGCCGTTGTGCCATATCGGCCGGTGCCGACTCCGCTCCTCAGGTCGGCCATCGACCCGGATCGAGCAATTTCTTTTATCATTTCTTTAAGGTTGGTGTCTGAATTACGGCTTTTTTTTCCTTTATATGTTTTGTGTATGGAGAAGATTTTTGCACTACAAGCGGAGGCATTGTTGAAGCTGAGGAAGCACCAAGATGCGGATGAGGCATTGTCGAAGGGTCCGAATTTCGAGGTCGAGGAGTGTACGAAGTTCCTGGGTCCGATTGGGAATGCTGGTCTGTTACTTGTGCGGGCCCAAGTTGACTTGGCCATCGGCAGGTTAGTCACCCACCTCCTATATATAAATACATACATGTTGACTTGACCGTCGGCAGGTTAGTTGACCCACCTCCTATATATATGTTCTTTCTCTTTGATTGCCATCTTATTTCGCCAATTTTCAATTATCGTCCTTCAATTTTCGTGCTCGCCCATCAATTTGCATTCTCATTTTGCATAAGTACGTTTTGTATGTTAAGTTTTGTTTCTAGATTCAAGTTAGCATCTCCCATCCACGACTCTTGTTTACATATTTACCAAATTGTTATTTTCTTTTACGAATGCCCTCGTCACTCTCGTATCCTCACTCAGTTTTTATAGAGCGATTAGTTAGGAAAGGATGGAATTAGATAATTATGAGAAAAAAATAAGAGAAAGGACTTAAGGGGACTGAGTTATGATGTTAGTTGGATGCTAGTCAATAAAAAGAATGTATTATGATAAAATATTCTTAGACATACTTACAAATAGACGTAATATAAGGTTCTAACTGAGAGAAAATAATACATTTGTTAGAAAAAACACATAAAACCGTACAAATCCCTCTGCTTCAAATTTACTAGATTAATTCCTAATAATCCTTTTTTATCTTTTCCCTCAGTATATTTCCCTTTATCCAAATATGACTGTGTATTAAGAACCTTTTCTCTTCCCTCCTAATCCCTTGTTACAAACATAGTGTAGAACTCTAAATTCCTTCTCTTTCCTCCTCTTTCTTCCTGCCACCCTCCTAGCTACACAGCCCACGTCAACTGCCGGCATCTTCTTCGTCCAAGCCATCGTCTCAGGTGGCTCGTTCTCACAAATTTTGAAATTTCCCCACTTTTTATTAATGTAAAAACAGATACATCCATCTAATGTTGATTTTGCCCGTAATTTTTCTCACAATACTCTATAGTCATTGTCAAAACATGTTAATATTGATTAATCCCACTATTACTTAACTTTTATGTCTTTTCAATTTATAGCTAGTGGTGAACTTGGTAGAGTTTTTTGTTTTTTGGTAAGTGTGAACTTGGGAGAGTTAAATTGTTGAATAATCGAAAAAAAAGAAAAGAGAGTTGCATTGTTGGGATTGTAGCTCGAATGCTAAGATTATAAATTCAAATTCCAGCCCTAGATTCATAATCATACTCATTTTTGTGATGCAAAGTCTAGGCCTAAATTGATTTTTAGGGTGGGAGGAGCTGGAGAGGCATGACACATAAATTTCAAAAAAAGAAAGTTCTAGAGGTGAAAGAAATTTGTAGAAAACTTTAGAAAATTAACTAAATTTTTTTTTTCGGAGCAATTGCAATGCAATCTTTAAGGACCACCAACAAGTCCTTGTCACATTCCAATGACCTAATTATTGCAATCAAAAGGATATAATTCCATTATCCCTAGCACAATCCATAGCCCACCCACCCCCCCCCCACAAGAGAAAAATGCCAAATTTAAGTTCATCAAAGTCAGCAAGAAGAAGATAAAAATAACTCCAAACACCATATTTGCCAAGGAAAAGCACAAGAAACATTTATTAGTCTCTAGGGGCCCATCATAAAGCATAATGCTGAAGGTCTCGTATGGTGCTCGACGCGGTTTCGACTTGGGCAAATTGGGCATCGCCAAACAGCTCAAAAGCGCAAGCTTGTTGGCCAAAAAGAAAGAGCCAGAAAAGAAATGATGGGGTTTTTTAGTCTCCATAATTTGACCTCTTACCTACCAAAAAGTTCCCAATGGGCCAGCAGCTCCTCCCTTTTCTTGCCGACCATGTATCTTGGAAAATCTGACCGATAAGCCAAGGTTGCACCAGCTACAAGCCCCATAGACTCCTCAATTGGTGATCAGTAACCAATTCTATATTTCATCAGATATTGACATTACCCTAGTCTATGTCGTGTGTCTTTTCTCATTTAGATCCGGTTCACACACTAATCTTGAAATTTTCGATATGTTGTTCGAGTAATAGGTTATATTAACTATCCAAATAATAAAATCGGGTGATCAATTACATATCATTTATCGTCTAGTTCCATTAATGACACAAACGTGTATGGTGGAAATTATGCTTATATGGACCTCATCGAGGGCAGATCGATAGAAGTAACTGAGGAAGTGTACTGAATGTCATATTTTCAGTCACTTTAAGGGTCCCTCAGTCCTAATTAACCAACGTGACTTACATGGCTATTTTGATTGAGGCAGATTTGATGATGCCTTGGAGGCAGCTCAACGTGCAGCTCGGCTAGACTCGAGCAACAGGGAAGTGAACTATGTGATTAAGAGGGCTCGAGCTGTGGCGGGAGCCCGGTACAAAGGGAACGAGCTCTTCAAGGCTGAGAAATTCACCGAGGCTTGCATAGCTTATGGAGAAGGGCTCGAGCATGACCCATATAACTCTGTCTTGTTATGCAACCGTGCTGCGTGCCGGAACAAACTGGGCCAGTATGAGAAGGCGATCGAGGATTGCACCGCCGCACTCAATGTCCGCCCGTCTTACAGCAAGGCCAGATTAAGAAGAGCCCATTGTTTCGCCAAGGTAAGCCTTTCCGTTGCAATCAAAATTGTTTGATAGAAGACCTCCAAATAACCTTGCAGCAAAACATTCTATACACTTTATCGAAATATTCATCAGTCTTCGCTACAAAGCCAAACGATCATAATTTTCAATGTGAACACATCCAATCTGCCCTCAGTTGATTATCATTTCGCAAATTTAACAAATTCTGAATGCAGAAGATGGGAGTTACTGGGGCAATCGTACATGACCCTAGTACTTCTCAATTTGTACTCATGAAGTCTATGTTTGCTTCGTTTTCTTCCATCAGATGAAGAGGTGGGAGGCTTCGATACAAGACTATGAGGTGTTGGCAAGAGAAGCGCCAGAAGATGAAGAAGTGAGCCGAGCGCTATTGGACGCCAAAGCCCAACTTAAAAGACAACGTGGTGAAGCCGTATAGGGCTTGCGAAATCTCAAATATGGTGTGTTTAGTGTTGCAGCTGTCTCTCTTGGAGGGTGTACTTACTCAAATTAGACAAAAAAAAAAAAAAAAAAAAAAAAAAACAAATCTCTGAAAGCTAGAATGTGTAGTTGATCAAATGAATATTTAGTGAATTTTTCTTTGGTGATGCTTTGAAATATTAGGTCAAAGAGATGCATGTCTGCCTAGGAGCACCTTCTTCTATATAGTTAATTTCTCTGGTGTAAGAGTGATCAAGAAAAGCCAACCAATAGATCGGACCGGATCAAACCTAAACTTTGGTATTAACTGGTTTATCAGTTTGGTTTTGGATTGAAAAAATTTGCTAATGCAAATCGAGCCTATAAACTGATCAAATTTGCTTTTGTATTGACTTTTGATGTAGAAAAGCCGATAACAAAAGACGAGGGCTATTTTCACACACTTGACGTAATCTTTTCATTGAAAAGACCAAATTACTCTCACTCAAATGCTAAGGTAAAGAAATTGGCGAGAATAATTTTTTTTTTTTTTTTTAAAGATGATCTATCTATGCCTTCCCCTATCTATGATTGGGGGGAACTTCTTTTAACCAGTTTTGTGATTGGTGGATTAAAACATGGACAGCACGATACTCGTTGTATTTAGTTAGTTTTGCCAATCGCAAGTCCGTCGAGACTACCATTGCCCAAAATCAGGTATTAGAATTGTAATTGACCCAACGAGAAAGATTACTTCGCATAATACAATGACGACATTCGAGCTATGTTGACAATTTTTTTTTTTTTTGGTCGAAATAAAGTTCATTTGATTCAACTACATACACCCGGGAGGCCTGGTAAAAGGGCGTCAGTGCATGATAAATCCATCGAGACTTGGAGGAGAAATAACTCAATTCGAAGGTAGTGAGTTTCTAGTAATTTGACAAATTGTTGTGCCGAATCAGACTCCCACAAAAAGGCAATGATACAAACCCTAACCACCATCTATAGATGCATTAACTCAAAAGAGACAAAGTTATGTGTCTTTATACCACATTGTGTTTTATCACACGAGAATTTCCGAAGACAAAAATGCTCGAATAAGGTTTTCCATCATAGCCCTCGCGATTATTAAAAATTATTAGATATCACCCCTTTATTTACGGAAGAGTCCCAAATTTGTACAAAATCTCTCGTTCATTAGGAAAAAAAATCAAGCTTTCAACTAAGTCGGGGTTAAATGAAGAAAAATGATGATTAGTCGGCTATGCTCCCAAAGAAAACAACCAAACTTTCCATAGTTGTTACCTTTTTTGCTTTCCCTATTGCGAATTTTTGCGTAAAAAGTAATTCTAAAGTGAGATTGTTTGCTAGAAAGGAATAGCCTACCCACGAAATTGAATATATGTTGTTGTTTTGTTTTGCAATCTCAAGTAATTTGCCATATTGTTATTTATTGAGGATTTTAATGAATTTATTACAATGGTGTAAGGATCTAATAGAATCAATTAAAAATTCAGATATGACAGTTCATGATGACTAAATAGTTGAAGATCAAATTAAGATCTAATTGATTAATTGAAAATTAAAAACTGATTTTACATATGGAACCTAAATTGTGGAGACTAGTAACTATTCAAGGACAAGCAGTGCCAACATGCATAATCGAAATGGAGGAAATTTCTTGGAGGAAAAGAGATAAGGATGGTTGCAATTGGAGTCTAGCTGGCTTGTGGTGAAATCGCACCCGACAGCGGGTACGCGTTAGGTCTGGGCCACGTGGTCATATTCGCAATCGCACTAATGGTCAATAATGACATAACGACAAATCTGAGGATTAGCATATGGACAAAATAAACAAGGACAAGTCTAATCAGAGGAGACATACTTATTTTATCCGGCGACTACTAATATTTCTTTTCTACTTTTTAAAACTTTTGAAATACAATTTTTTTGTTTAAAAGTTTACCATGCACTTTTACATCGGCTCTCTTTATATTCTACTTACGAAAACCTCATTTTCTTTTCAAAATCATCCCTAAATTCTAAATTCTCACGCTTCAAAAAAGGAACTTTAAAATAATTAAAAACCAAACCACTCAAATCCTAATGGAGATATTAATAAATTTGAAGGGATGAGTAATTTGATCTTTTCGATGTGAATGTGAATGCTACCGGTAAAACTATAAACATACAAAAGTTCATTAAGTCAAAATTGAGATAAAACTTTTTTATTGTATTTTTCCTATTTTGCTGTGTCTGCAATAACAACATCCACAGGAAAAAGGTCATTATTGAGACGATATTTGCTCACGTCGTGGATAGGCAAAAATGCCCATCGGGAGATTTTCTTTAATAAAGATAATTAGACGAGCCTATATGATCACATTTATGTACCCTTTTAAAAAAATATCACTCGTTTGATAATGTACTATAGAATCACCGCACTGTATTGCGAGGCCATGTGTTTTGTGTATTTATATGATCTAACAATATACTTCATAAAAAACAATTGTTACTCCACAGAGAAGTAGATCTGCGAAACCTTTGAAGAGTGAAGTTTTGTTGAATAATAGTCAGGGACGCCGATCTTTGATAATTATATCACATCTAATTATTTATGAATCAGATCAAATTAAAATGGAAAACACCACAATGGATTCACTTAATTCGCCATTAGATAACATCTTTTGAATCAAACCCCTTCTATCTATCAATAATCGAACATTTGCAGCTAAAGTTAGATCGTCGATGATGACATCTTTATTTGTGCTTAAGAACATATTGCAGAGTGAATAGTAGTTTATGGAGTACATGTGCTAGATTAAGTATGAGGCATTCGAAATGGTTGATAAAGACTAAATTCATTTAATTGTCTTTCACACTCAACTATTTTATGAGATACAACGCAATACTAGGTCATTAAAAAGGCATGTCCTCATCATGATAAATAAGCAGTGAAAAGAAGGAAAGTTCCCCAGAAACACGAGATATACCAAATCAGAGGACATGCACATTAGACGACAGATCACACATCATTTATTAAATTACCATGACAATGTCCACCACATCCCTACATCACAGCCTCTGCCACCACATGCGACTCGATCTTACCACCACCACCGACCGCAGCCACCACATGAGGTTCCATCTTACTGCCGCCGGTGACCCCATCCGGACAGCGATTCCTGATTGCGGTGAGCTCGTACGGCGTCACGTCAAGGGCCAGCCATTGCTCCACCGTGAACTGCTTTTGCGAGCAAGGGATGTGGGCGCCGGTGGTGGTTACCTCCACGTAGTTGCAGTACCATCCGTGGTGCGGACCTGACCCGTCCGAGGTCAGGTTCATGGCGCAGACGGGTGCGCTGAGGCACGGGCCCCGGCCGCTGAAGATGTCCAAGTTGCCCCTCTCGAAGTAGTTGTGGCCCGGCCTCATCAGCCCTCCCCATGCCTCGAGGTCCGTGATCCAGATCCCCTCGCCGTAGGCATCGTAGAGCCTCAGGCTCACGACGGAGTCCGTGCCGCCCTTGATTATCGACCCAGTTCGGACGTAGACCGTGTAGACGCAATCGTCCTGGCATCACTCGTAAACAAAGATAAACTCAATCTACTCGCGTCCGTGTTGAAAAGAAAAGAAAAACTCAATCAAGACAATGCCTAATCATCCGTTTAAGGTGGAGATCCATTAGAAAAGAGAAACAAAAAGGAAAATCGTTGATGACTGAGGATGAATAGAGAGAGAGACATGATAATAATAAAAAAAGAGAGACAAAAAATGAGGAAAGTTTTCTTACAGATTTGGCGGAGATGGCCAGCAGGAGGAGGAGGAAGAAGAAGATAAACCGAGGGATGATGGAGGCCATGGCGTGGGCTCTCAATGGGAAGAGGTAGGTGAAAGCTTCGCTGGTAATTTGGCCTTTATAAGGACAATGGGGGGACGCTTGGCCAAATTTGGTCGGCTTCGGCATATTCCATATACATCCACGATAGCGCGTCAAGCAGATGTACTTTTTTTTTCCAAAGTAGGGCTAAGTTAATTTGGGTTTGGGGCACTCATTTAGTAAATGGGTGTGCCATATCCAGCTCTTGTATAACTAAATCCATCCCCTTATTCACTGAAAATACAAAATTGCCCTCATTCATTCGATTGCATTGAAAGTGGTAGCCCAAAATTTATTTACTTACCTTCTTTTTTATTCTCTTTTAACTTTTATTTAGAATCTAGTTGTCCTAGTTAAACATTTAACATATTTTATGTTTTCATAATGTGGCTATCTTGTGTATATTAAAGGCATTATAATTTCTTTTTATGTTTTGATTTTACTTTTGTAAAATGATTCCTGCCAAAAAGAACAATTTTCAAGAAATCTTATTCTTTTTTATGTTGTCAAGCAAATTTATAGGTTAATTGTCAAGTAGAATCTAGATATTAACATTGACAATTTTGTAAAACATTTCTTATCTTCACAAATTTTTATTTTTGTTGTGCATATCACCATCAAACCCTTTCTTATCTTGATATTTTTTCGAAAACACTTTAGGAATGATATTAATTTTTTTCAATCCAAAATGATGAGATTTCACTTCCATTTTTTTAAAATTCTTATTTTATGATGTTGTGACTTAATTACATTTCATCTTTTAAAGCTTGACATTGGAGAATATAACTAAGATTTTATTTTAGAAATTCTTTATAGAGGGTATTTATTTATTTATTTATTAATCATCCCATTATTTGTAGATGTGTATAAAAGACATTAGATAAGAAAGAGTTTGATAGTGATACACACGACAAATATGAAAGTTTATAAACAAGTTATTACCTTAAAAAAGTGTACGTTAAGAAATTTCGACATTCTACTCGTCAATTAATTCATAAGTTTGTTAGATTACGTTGAAAAGAATAGGGTTTCTTAAAAATTTCTCTTCTTGGCAAAACTAATTTCTACGTAAGTAAATTATAACTATAGATTGAAAACATAATACCTTTAATATACATGGGATGCCCAAAAGAAAAAAACAAAACATGTGAAATCTTAATTATTACAATTAGATCTTACATCACTAAAATAAGGAGGAAAGTAATTAAGTTTGGGCCACCACTTTAAATTACAATTGAATGATTGATGTCAATTTTGTCTTTTTAGTGAAACTTGGGTGAATTTAGCCATATAAAGGGTGAAAATAGCGCTGCCCTAAATAAATTTAGTATAGAAAAATGCATTTTCTAAAGTATTGGTTACAATAACATGGGTAAAGTCAATGTATTGGAAGCCCTAAAATTCCTCTGAATGATGGTTGCTTGGCTAGTGTCCTTGAAGGCACCCAAACGAAATTGCCTAAAGTAAACTTGACTAGCCATGAAAGCGTCATACCGCTTATTTTGGGCTGTCTCTAGAAAATTCTTTGTCTAGCTCACCATGCAAGAATATCATTCCACCTACTCTAACTCGAGATCCCACGCAGGAACTATAACAAGTAACATACAAATGAAAAAATGTCTTACTACAAGAGAAAACACATCTTGTAGTCAATGCACTCTCGTTGCACATACCCTTTTGCCATCGATTGTGCTTTGTACTATGCCATCTCAACTTTGGAATTCCCTTCTTTTCATTTGAAGACTCACTTGCACCCAATAATTTTCACGCTCTTCAGTACTTTGACCAACTAACATATCTAGCTCACATGGAGATTCAATCCTGTACCTCTCTATTCCTTGCTTGAAGAATATCAATCTCGTCCATTATGAAACTAGCTTATCTAGGATCTGATGATGGCGAAAGCATTCTGTTGGGTTGACACTAACATCAAGAGAGTAAGGCCATGGTACTAGATGCATTTCCTAAGGATTTTCTAAAGTTCCTTTGCCAAATTGTAGTACTCGCCAACCACATCCTACAGGGATCATCGAATGAGATACAAAGAAAGTTATTTAATAGTTAGCACCGCATAAAAACATTTATTTTAGAGTAGCTATTAATACAAATGAGAGAAGCAACGACAGGTCCCTTTTCTGACATATTTCTAGCAAAACATAATATATAGTTGATTCCTGCACGAATATAGTTGATTTTTTTACCAGCTATGGATCCCGTACTACCCTGATAAATTGAAAATCCATAACTCCAATGAAAATAGAACAAACGCTTATGTTGTGTTGTGTATGGTCTTTTTTATTCTTCCTAAAAAATCATCGGCGCCGAGTGTGGGGTATGTTAGACGTTTGATAATATCCCCGTTGACCGGGATAAATGATTCCGCAGGTGTTGGCCAACCAAAAAATAAGCACTTCTTCACCTTGGCATGAGCAAGCGGAAGACATTCGACCCCTTAAAGACCGCAAAAGTTAGCAAGTTTTTCCCACAATATTTCTTACAAGATTCTTTTACTCAATAGTAGTTGATGGAGATCGGTTTATCAAGTTAGAATCCATGTTCACTGCCTAAGCTTAAAATTCTTTGCCCAGACCGGCATGCCAAAGCACACACCTAGGTCTCTTCAGAAGAGTTCTATTATACTATTGTACCACTCCTTCCATTATGGTCTATGGTAGAGTGCAATGTGTCACTATCCCTTCATTATGGAAAAATTAAATAAATTCGTTACACTTGTGATTGTGATCCTTTCCTTTGTGTTGATCCATACTATAGCCAATTCCTCCTTGTAGCCTTTTACTCGGCCATGAAGTGGCTAACCTTTTAATATTATCTAGGATTTCTCAGATGAAGTGTCGACCCAAACTAGGTTACTCATCACTGAGGTTTCTTGTAAACCGCTTCTTCTCCATCCAATTGAGTGTTGAGAGATCAATGACAACCCAAACAATATTGGATTAACACAGTAGAATAGAACAATCTCCACTCTTGTGCAAACCTAATAGGAAACGATTGAGAAAACTTCCTAATGAAATTTGAAGTTGACAAAACTATCCATGAGTGTTTGGTAAGTCTAATAAATGTCTTGAAGTATAAGAGAAGCCTATAGCAATCTCGATCTTGTTCAAATTCAAGTCCAAATTATGGATTTTATTTAGGTGAAAGAATTTCAAACTTTACATTAAAAGTTAAGATCTTCAAACTCAGAAAATTACTTATGACCCATCCTAACACAAGTTCAAAATGTTACACAAGTTCATAATGTATATAATGGCTAGTGATCTAATTTGGATTTCACACTTCAAAATATTTGATTGACTCAATCTAAAGATTGTTTTGCAAACCAACTTTGTAATGCAAAACATCTTATTTGATTGGCAAATCAATTTTGAGACAAGTTCTTTCTAAAATGAAGAATTACTTATAGAAACTAAGAGTTTGGTTATATGGGTGATCATGAATCAAGTGGAGATCCAAATTTTGTTACTCAACGGCCATTAAATCTTCTTGATACATATCTGTCCAATAGATAGATTGGAAGATGATTATTTGGAGACTATTCAACAACAAGTTTGGAAGTAAATGAGTGTAAAAGGAGGCCAATGTGTTGAGGAGCAAGCAAGAGACAAAGTCCAAAATCTAGAATTCCAAAGTCTGAGTGTACTTTGACCATATACATATTTTCTTCGTGGGCTATATAGTTTTGTGATCTTAATAGAAGTATTAAAAGAGTAATTGAGCGAGATAGTGAGATTTATCATACATTGAGTGTGATCACTCATTATTGTAATATCTTGATTGTCACAACCTTCCCTCGCAATGCACCACTTAAGGGTTTAGCTAATGGATTATTAAGCCCTAAACTTAATTCAGGCTCTCCAAAGCCTATACCAGTTCATAACTTAGGATTCAAGTACTTAACATACTAATTTATTTTCAATAAAGAGTTGCCATTAATCAATTTATAGTGGATCAATTAGAAACTTAAGTAAAGTATCGGGATGTATACTTTATTCCTATGAACCAAAGATTTTGGGTTTGGTTACATTAGATTTCTCTAATATCCTTTCAATATTGTTCTTTTATGGAAACAATGTTTGGTAGGTAGCTTAGATTTATTTTATTATTTCTTAACATGTGAGATGATCATGCAGATGCGTAAATCATTAATTTAACACCCAATAAAGTGGTAAATAAATTGTAAGACTTACCTCATAGTAATGAAAGTATCTGTAATGTTAACTACAAAATCAAATCAATAATACTAGATGTGATTTCTAATTAATAAGTAATTACTCAATTTTTGGGGTTTTCATTTATTTAATGAGACCTAGAGCCTAAGGGTGAGCATGGTCCAAGTTGGGCCGGTCTAGCACCTAACATAGTGACCAATCCGCACAATGTTGGTTCTCAATATTTGGGATTGAGGACCAACCATATTAAGCTTGGGACTAAGAATCGGGCCGCACCTATGGATCCAGTTTGTTTCTAGGGTCAACCCAAGAGCAACATATTTATTAACAATGTGATGTTCATCAACCAATGTAAGAACCCTAATATATAACAAACATAAATATAATAGAAGGTAACAATAGAAATTTAACACTTGGTAAAAGCCATAAACCATAAAAACAAACACACAAGGTGAGGAAATGAAGGCAAGCAACGAGGGGTTTCTTTCCACATTCTAATTTACACAATAAATTAAACTATGAAGAGAATAGAGTAGGAGGCATTATAATTTGGAGTAGATAAAAGTATATAATATATATTAAATACATGATTGGTCTGAGTTGAATCAATTTTAAACTTTTAGAATTGAGGATCAACCTGCACAATATAGGGTCCGAGGGTCCTAGGACTAGGGACCGGCCCAATCCCCCTAGAAACTGGACTAGGACCATATGGGTTGGGCCGATCCAGGGTTGGTCTAGGTTGACTCTAAACTAATGCTCACCCCTACTTAAAACTAACAAGATGCATGCAATGCAAAGGCAATAACATTAAAAGTGTATCTATAATAAATGACATATGGCACGTAACCTAAGATGCAAACTATATGTCACACGATATGACCAAATCCATTGACTAGCAAATATTAATGAACCTAGGCTAACATGTCACGCCTTAACCATGAAATTTAACTAATGACATCCAACATGTGAATTAATTCCATGTGACATGTGCATGATTTTTATTTTTTGGTATTTTCTCTTTTAATTAAAATTAGGAATTAAAAAACCCCATATTTAAACATGCAATCTAAATTAAGAAATGAAATCTAATTTAATTTGGAGCAATATTTTTGGATTCTTTATTTTAAAAATCGGAATAAGTAAATTACCTAATCTAACATGCAATATAATCTAAAATAGGTAATGTTACTAGCAAAAACTCAAATCAAATCCCATCTATATATTGAGTTTTCTTTTTAGGAAAAGCAATCACATAATGGATAAATATTTGATTAGATAATGTAATCCACAAACCTATATTATCTATCTTTAAATTTGGTAACGAAATAAACCATGATCTATCCAAGTAGTTAAGGATATTGATGTGACATTCTGATTTTCGGGTTCTATTTTCAATTGAATAAGTTGGGCTTTTCATCGACGTGTCTATAGTTTTTTCCCTGAATTGATCACTCACAGGATAACTAGTCTATCAGGTGAAGCCGTTAAGGAATCTAAACGCAATAGACTTGAGAATTCGACCAGGAATCAATTGCTCGACTGTGCTAATCTATAAGGGTTAGTACAACACAATTAAAAATCGATTAAAGACTGGAGATAGGTCGACTTGACTGAGCCATGTGATTAAGTGTGGGTGATTCCACCTAATTGGAAAATTCTTATCAATCGGCACTAGACTGATTTTTCTATCGTTTTAATACCCTCTGTCCATATTTGAAATCTTGATATTTTCATGACAACCGAGAGTCGCCAATATGTCAAATATGTACAATGTGACTAAAAAATAATTGACCACAGGTCAATTGCACTAAAAATTTCTAAAAGCTACCCGGTAGGTTAGGTTACGTTAAAATCGCACTCGGTTGAAATTAATTGCGAATTGTTCTGTCATGTCACAAGTCATTTTACGACCGTCGACTCATCTTCCGAAGATTTTTTTTGCAAACTAAGATTTTCGACGAAATTCAAAGTAAGGGTATTTTGGACTGTGAAAATTCGAGGGCCGTTTTTTGTTGCTTTTTTGGGATTCAAGTTGGTTCAGTTGGTGAGGAAAAATGTTGTTTGGGATGATGGCACCTTGGTGGGATTTTATGGACATCAAATTGAGCTCAATTAGAGGGGATTTGATTCAATTTAGGGGAATTGTGTCAAAATTCGTAGACCATGGGTGCATCAACATTTTGGACCACTTGGAGAAGCTTCTAGGGGGAATTTTTTGTAGCAAATTGACTTGGATGATAGCCAAGACAAGTGGAACCTTTGCAATGATCAATTAAGGATAGAAGTGTGGATTTTTGGGCAATTGGGTCCCACTCTATCTTCAGCAACTCCTTCAAGCTAGGGACTTGCTTTCTCCATTGTTGATCACTTCTTGAGCTCCAAAAACTAGAGAGAAACTAGCAGCCCTCTCCTCTAGCCCGTCGACCACCGCCTAGGCCGCTGGAGTCGCCGCTCGTGCCGCTCGAGCCCATCACGTCTAGCCATTCATCCTACACCTTTGTCGCGCCCATCCGCTAGCACCCACACCTCTTTGCCATACTACAGACATCCCTAGTCATCGATGTGGTTTCCTGAGCCGTCTCCGCCGCCGTCCAACAGCCGTTGTCACCCGCTGCTGTCTCCTTTAGCCCACCTTGCTCATTCCAACCCAGCCAGTCGCTAGTTCCAACTCTTTCGGCCTAAGGACAAAGCCGAAAGCCAATAAGGGCCGTGGGACTTCAAGGCCCATTTTGAGGCCCGTCTAGTCTCCGTTTGGTGTTGCCGCAAGGTTGTTTGTTGCTCATCTCCGCGTCGTCGTCGTCGTGGACTCACTAGATCGCTAAACCAGTGAGTTTGCTCACTAAACTCTGCTTATTGAGTTAATGATGCTTAAGGGGTGATTAGCTTAGGTTAATTATGGTTTATGTGGTTAGTTAGAATGGATTAGTAATTTAATTGTTCAATTGTGCATGTTAGGTGGTTAGAATAGCCTAATTAGGGACTAGATAAGTTATACTATTTATCTAGATAAGTTCGGAAGTTTTCCCAGCCCGTTTGAGCGGTTAATTAAGCATTTTTGTCCTAAGTTGGTATTTTTGGTAATTAAATGCATTTATTTAATTATTTTTTTGTATTTATTTAATTATTTATTATTTTCCGGAAATTATGCTAGGATAGCCGGTGATCGGAATTTCGTGTTGATTGCATTTGTATGCTTAGTTTCTGCAATTGAATGCTTTTTTGTGCAAATTGAGTGGAAATTGTAATTTTGAGTATTTATCCCAAAATTGTGAAATTTTGGTATTTTAATTAGAAAATACCGGGCGTTGGTTTTTGACGCTAAAAATATTTTTAAAGACTATATTAAATATGAGATTTTTGAAAAGGATGATGTTGCAGTTTTGGCTTAGGCCAACTATATACCCACACACGATTATTTTATCGGGTATTTTTAACATGATGAAAATATGTCAAGTTCATTATTTAATTGAAGAATTGGTGTGCAAAGCACAATGTCCTTGCCCGGAATTGATTGGTTGTGTATCAGCTTGTGTGAGCAATGAATCGTTAGCTTGTGTGAGCATTGAATCGTTAGCTTGTGTGATCATTGAATTGTCAGCTTGTGTGAGCTATAATATATATCAGCTTGGTGTGAGCAACCATCTATCTGCTTGTGCGAGCATAAATATACCTTAGTTTGTGTGATCAATGATCGAATTGATTGAATTGATAGATGGTATTGATCGTATTGATTGTATCGAATTGAACGGGTTGAATGATCGATTGGAATGAATTGATTGGTTGAGATTATGCAGGAGGAAACTAAGGCAAGGTAAATCTTCTGACTTGTGTGTATGGCTGTCTCTAGACATATTTCCTTCCTAATTGGAGTTTAGGGGGTGAACTTATAGAGATATTGTCTCACCCCATCGTGGGCTCAACCTTTTCAGGTCATTAGATGGCAGTTCCTCCAGAACATTTTGGTCGGCTCATAAGGGTTACCGAGCGGAGTTTTGACTATCATGCCCTAGGGGGTCAATGGGTCTATGAACTCGTGGTGACCACCATCTGTGTCGATGAGGGCCTACCTCAAAGGGTACCTCATTGGTTTAGAACATGGTTTCGCTACAGTTTCAATTGATTCCGTGTGGGTCCCCTCCAGGGTTTTGAAATTCCTGATATGGTAGTCAATGCCACTCTAGGTGAGAGTGTAGCTGACCCTCCTGATGGTGTTATGGAGGACCCGAAACCCCTGGAGCCTATGGAGACTGAAGGATCAGCAAATGTGTCTAGCTAGCTGGTTTTAGGACAGCTTTCTTTTGAGAGTCGATATTTTGTAGACTTTTGTCTTTAGACTAGTTTTTTTATATAAACCGAGGTGTTTATAAAAGTGTTTTGGTTGTGAATATGTTTCCTTCTTTTCTATTCCGTGTTATTTGTTGTCAGGGGGAATAGTTCGCTTCCGCATGCGCATTAAAATGAATAGGTCGGCAACGCATCCTGGGATATCGCAAATTTATTGACTACCGAGGGATGGAAGATTTTCTGCACCGTTGGGCATCGTATCTTATAGTTAGAGATCAAATGGTCGACCAAGCATGTTATTAAGTTTCTTAACTTAGGGTAATTTCTCAAGATTTTGTAGATGTACTTTATCTAACGAAATATTTAATGAAATATATCAAATCACTCAAAGTAGGAAACTAAATATTTCAAATTAGATAAAGATAAAAAAATTACCTAATTTGGTAAATAAACTTTCCAAATTTGTACTAATGGAATTGGACTAAGATCACAAATGGCTCCTTGATGGTAAACAGCGAGCGGTGGCTAGCAGTGGCAAACATGTGCGACAGTGGGTGGTGATGGTTCATGGTCAAAGTTGGCCCAAGGATGTCTTCGTGGATCATGGGCACAATAGAGGATGGCGATGGCTTGGGTAGTGGCTCGGCTCAACAGAGTGTCGTTGGGGGTTGGGTAGCAACAATCATTGGCATCGAGAGGCAACTGCTTGATGGTGGTGTTTGGTCGCGATCTCTAGGCAACGACGTGGAGCTTAGTTTAGATCAATGAGCGGTTAGGTCGTTGGATAGTGGCAGCAACTAGCACCAAGGCTTGTGGATCAACAACAGGCTCGAGTCGCAGATCAGCAGCAAGCACGGGTCAACGAGCTAGTAAGCAATGGGTGGCGGGACGTCAGGCTCCTCGGTTAACTTGGGTAGCAAGCTCAGCATAGTGGGGCTCTTCGTGAGTAGCTTAGCCATCGCAAGTAGCAGCGAGATGGTCGGGACGGTGGGGTGGTGAGCTTGCATTGGGATTCACTACCTAGGACGGCAGTACCCTGGTGTCGACAGTGATAGGACGTCAAGCTCTTCAGCAAGGTGGTGCATGATGTCGGTTTGGGCAAGAAGCAGCATGTCGAGCAGCAAATGACAATAGGGATAGCAGTTCTTGCTGGGTCAACCACAGTCGCTATCGTGGAGGGAGCATCGGCGTGATGGGTGATCTTTGCCTCGACAAGGCCAAGGTTATCTCTTTCTCTCTCTCTTCTCACGTGTTTCACTTAACGTATTTTGAGATTCTCATTGCCAAGCTCTATTTGTGAGTCATAATGTCCTATATATAATGTTAACCTAGGTTTAGCCTTGATTTCATGGGCTGATTTTAGACCTTATTATTGTAATGCACTATACCATTTAAGACTTATTATTAATTAAATTATACAAGCTGATATTGTATTAAACTAAATTCAATTTTGGTCTGTTGTCCGTGTGAATTTCAGCCACTTGTTCCCCAGTGTTGGCCGAATTTTTGCTCCCCTTGTGGGCTCAACTTATCAAATTTTAACCCAAAATCATTTATTGTCGATCCAATGCTAATGCAATTAATGAAAAATATAAACTTAATAATAAATGCTCCTAAAACCATATGATATGTTATTTAATTCTAATATCTTTGGTTTATGGGTTAAAATTAATCTCTAATTTCCTTTGTAATAAATGAGTGACTCGGTTGCCAAAATTTAAGTGTGAACAATTGTCAACATAGAAGAATGGATGAAGACTTGATTTAAGCTGAATCACTATTAGTCTTATGTGCAAATTCTTTTATCCTTAAACTCTTACTACATATTATTATTGTTCATTGCACACTTGCTAAACTACTTTTGGAAGTCTGTTCAAAATTTGAACTTTGCACTCTAAGTTTAGACTTAGATTTTGACCTTTTCAATTTTGCTTAAAATTTTTCAATATTCTCTAAAATCAACTATTCACCCCCTCTAGGTGAACTTGCTAGCTACAATAGAAACAACAAAATAAAGTAATATATCTACTAAAATATAAATACCAAGCACCCATAAACACAAGGCAATTTTACGTGACAAACCTCCCTAGTGAAAGAAAATAAAAAACGACGGAATCGAAGTCCACGCAAAATCTTTACTATGAATAAAATTGGGTGAACATAGTTATTCTATCGTTAATCCTAAAAGCACATGGTGGCAACAATATCAAGAACACAATTCTTGATAATATACATGAGTTTCATAAGAGACCAATGATAAATCTCACCTAAACACAAGTTTGGTTGTACCTATGAAAGACCAAATGAAGGGAGATCTAAATGAAAAGCAAACTAATGAAATTCAAGAACAATATGTTGCGAGCATGTTGAGAAAATCTCAGCTCAATCGATCCACAAATCAATTTTCGATCATCAGTTTGACAAAACCTGGACGATATCCTTTTTTCCAGATTTTTTGCTCTTTCTTTCTCTTTTGCTACTATCTCTTGTTGATCATTCTTTGTTGCTGCCACATAATCAGAGAGAAACCTTATTCATTTAGGCCAAACATAGCCTTCCATTGATTTCTTAATATGAATTATCATATGGGTTCAAGCCTTTTAAACTTGCATTTCATTGGGCTTCCTCCACCAATGTTGGAGTAGTAATAATTCATATCTTATGTGTGACTGTTAGGTTGAAACTTATTGGTAACTTAGGCTTTGATATCAGTTGTTGGGAGTGCCTAGTAAAAGCCCAATAACTTCACCTGGGAAGATTGCTAAGAGGAAGCCAAATCCGAGTTTGTTAACATATTCAATTGGACCTACACTTGGACTTGACTTTCTCTTGGCAATCCCTCCAGGTGAAGGTATTAGGCTTCTGTTGCACTCTCCAAAAAATTGGCATAAAAATCGATGGTAAATTGATGGGCCTCTAATCTATTTTAGTGTTTGGTGAATACCTTAAAGAAGGAATTTAATGACTAACGTGATTTTCAGGCAGTGGGCATTGCAGTGTAGCAATGTGAGCCTAGTGGTAGACTTCACCATTCGGTCTGCAGAAAGTGACTAGTGATGAAGGGGGCATGGGGATTCAAGTTGATATATCTTAGTGAAAAATGAAAACTAAATTAAGAGGAGTGGATCTAACATTTGAGCTTATATGTGAAAGGGAGATTGTTATGATACACGTGTGAGTTACGTTAAAAAATTCTCACATCTAGTAATTAGTGTAATGACGAGTAGTTAATGCATAACCTACTTGACTCATAACTCATTGGCTTAAGTTTTTGAGTAAAAGGGGTTTCAACTAAATATACTGAAGGGCTCGAACTTGAGTTTTCTCTTCGCGATCTACTCAGATGAAGGTATCAAGTTTCTACTGTGCATTCCCAACGATTGGTATTAGAGCTGCATTACCAACAAACGTGGGAGGTTTGAGGAGGAGATTGCTGGGGTTATCCCACATCAATTGTGAAAAGAGTTGGTGGTCAAATTATAAGTGTGAATCTCATCCTTCGAGCTAGTTATTGGGATAAGAGAGGTTCATGACCACCCAGCACCATTATTATTGTACACCACACTAATTTTTCAATATAAGATTTTTTTAATACAACTCACACATGCATCTCAACATCAAGCATAAGTGGTAGAGAGAGTTCCCCTTCTATTGCTGTCTGCACCTTCTACCACTAGACTGTGACTAGGCTTTTCAGATTTAGGGAGATTATCAAGTTCATCCCCCGCTTCAGTTGGCTCTAGCATTGGTTTCCCAAAGCACTGTGATGGGGCATAGGTCACGTAATAGTTGAATTTTCGGATGGTTGACCACTTCTCCAACGCAACGATCCCCCTTGCACATACCTCTCATGGAGATTGGACTGGACGAGTGAAACACTGGCGGTCTTACATAAAATTTTGCTTCAACGTGATTTGAACTGGCTAAAGTTTACAGTCGATTAGCTTTTTAATAACATCAATTTTTATCATCATTATAAAAAGCATGAGTTGATTAAAGAGGAGGGAACGCATCCATTTTCACGCAGCTGATCTATGCCTAGTAAAGCACTGAACGATGCATTTATGTGGACAACGAAGAAAAAGGTCACATGATAATCATCTGTTGCCTCGAAGACTGGACTAATCACTAATCAGCGTGTTACTTTGACACGCGATAAGAGCTCGCAACATGCATAATGGCAACATACACATTGATTGCTGCGCTATTGTCGATGACTATCCTGTTGACAGTGACACCATTCATTTAGACTGGGGTTTTAGATTATTTGTCATCTTATGACTTGGTCATTCTAAAATTGATTTAGGAAAACCAAGACTCGTTAAGACTTCGAAATTCCTACCAGGATGATTTCTGGTTGATCGATCTCCATGTTGTTATTGATGTCATTTTGATCTTTAGCGTTGAAGCTTAGGGGTAATGTCAGAACGTTGCACCCCATGACTTGAGGGACATCAATGGACTGCCCCTTCAAGTTGCTGGGTGTCCCATTTCTCAGGACCTCAGAATCGATCCCATGTTCGAAGCTAGAATCGAGTTCTTTGAAGAGATCTTTTCCACGCCTTGCCCGCTGACAATGATCATCGATGGCCAACATTTGCCAACCTTGATTTTGGTACTTCAGTACCTTTCTTCGGGCAGCTTTTTAGCCATTTCTGTGGCTTGCTCTGCATACCTTGGTGCAGAATTTTCAGGAGGCCGAGTGAAGTTTCTGGGTTTGAGCTATTTCCAGCACTAGGTAGCCCCTTGGCCTCAGCTAAAGAAGCCTGAATGAGATATTGCTAGATTTTCTGATTTACAAAACCATACATTCTGTTCGTGTTGCCAGGATCTCAAATGATGGACACACTTTGTTAGCACAAAGTTACTGGAGTCAAATACTTTACTATCCGATATCTTTAGATCCGGTGGTGCTGAGTTACCCCCTTTGGGGTCACGCGAGCAAGGGTCTGAATCTGAGGTGCCATGGTCTTTGGTGAAAACAAGGCATTGGTGGCTTGTTGGGGCTTAATCTGTTGCCTGCTGCCTCCAACTAAACCCACAATTAAATTCCAGGAGACAATGCCGAATTGGATGTGCTCCTGTGGACTCTTGAAGAGCATTTTGCGAAGGGGACTCCCTTAGTAGGAGTTTGCACGGCTTGGCCTTTTAAAGACTCGTGATTGTGCTCTTCTGGGTTGGTCCCATATACCATGACTTCCATCGACCTGTATTGCAGGCCCAAACTGCATGATGCTTTCTTTTAAGGTGATGAGGTCGTACCATGGCATGCCATTGTTGTGCAGGAAAAACCCCTAAAATTGTGCACTGATTAGTTGTATGAGAAGAAGTCTGATGTCACTTGCACAGGGTCGATAGCCCTGCACCTTCTTGAAGTAAAGATACCAGCACCCCAGCCCCCAAGAGACGAATAATAGCAGATTGGCTTCAGTGGTGTGCCAAGTGATCGATTGCTTGTTATTGTTCTGCCATGAAAGTGATGTGTCAGCTCCTTTAACCAACACGCAATTAAAATCAAACATATTTGCTTCAAGAGTCTAATCAAAAGGATCCTCATCTATTATCATCATTTCTTTCTTCTTCAGAAATCTGATCTCTTTAGTTTCAATATGATCTTGAATAATATTCAGAATGTTATGCAGTCATTGGTCGAGTCAGTGAGAACCATGCCATTTCCTATATGTTCCATACTTCTGCTCATTATCAGAAGAAATTTTACGACTTCTGCCGAACCTGATCTTGTTGCTGAGCAAAAGCCGGTAAAATATTTTAGGCATTTTTTCTGAAATCAAGAGAATACTTCCTCTCTTCATTTGACAAGAAGATTTATTAGCTTGCATATTCTTTAGACTCAATAAATCGCAAATCACTGGGGTTTCCTTCGCAAATTCTGCTGCATCAACCTCGCTTGTGCAAGACTTCGCACAAATAGCATATAGGTAAGTCTTCTGTGTTAACTACTTACCTAAGGATGTTCTCATATTTGATCACTCTTTGGGACAGTTCAGAAAGATCTGTAAAATTTCTCCAAAATTCTTTTTTGGCTCTAACATTGAGCCTTTCCTGTGCTAGGGACAGGAATTCTTCATCTGGAAGATTAGTCTTACCCTTAATTTCTCGCTTTCAAGCCTTATTGAGTATTGTTCAACAGACTCTCTAGGCTTGTTGGTGTACCTTGGCTAGATCAGCCATGGATACTCCAAGATCAGTTTGAGAGAAATGTGTGGAATTAGACTTGCATATGCCACCAATCTCTTAACAGAACTCACAAGCAAATTGAGGTACCAATTGAAACTTGGTGTTGATAATGAGCTAGGAAAGAGTCTTAACTTACGAAAGTCGTCATTAGATACCTCTCTGAAGCTTTCTCAGTCTGTTGAGTGCAGTACTCAAGCAGGAAATTATTCTCTGAGAAGTTGGATCAGTTCTAATGGGAGCATGTCCATTTATATTGCTGCTGTTCCCATAAGGTCTCAATTTATTTCCCCCAGGAGCACTATCGACAGCTTTCTTACATTCATCTCATTTTCAAAGGCATCAGTGAGTCTCCTGACATCGTTTCTAAGATTGTCATCAACCCTTCTCTGCCTTTCAAAGCTTGGCTCTAAGGTTTGAACCCCTCATGCAACTACTTTATCAGTCATGGGATCAGTCATCTCTTTGACAACATGATAAACAATCGTTATTACCCTCTCAGTTTGTTGATCAACATGATAATGATCTTACTCTGTTTCCTTTACTACATTGCTTGAGGGCAACTTCATCTGGGCAGTTTGTTCAACTTGCTTTGCACTTTCACTCCTGAAACTAGCAGTCAGTCAATATCTGTCCAATTCTTTTCAGGCTTCATCTTGAATTTCAAAGATGATCTCAGTTAATCGATCAAAGAGATCTTCTTGCACACTTCTCCACTAGAACATTCTTAGCCTCAGAGGCTTTTGCTTGGTCGGAATTCCACTCCTAGTAATTGTAGTCGTTGGCATAAGTCAGAAAGCCCGGGCATGCTTCCAGTAATTTGGCAAGACATTATATTGTCCCACTTATGATCGGACCAGGCAAAACGCTTTCTGTGAAGAAGATGTCATAGACTAACTCCGGTCTGCTTTAGCCTAGAGAGGCCTAAACGCTATGAGCCACCCTTTAGGTGAAGGGAGTAGTCAGCACAAGAGGCCTCAAGAGTGGCCGATGTGAATCTTGGAAGGAGAAATAGAGACACTCGCGAAGAGTAGCTAATCCTCTCGATCACAAGCATCTAGCTAGGATGATAGAACATCTGTATGGATTTAAACTTTAACGGAATAGAATGTGTGTGCACTTGGCTTCTTCAACATGACTACTTCTCGATAAATGTCTTCAACTGCTTGAACCGACTAGAGACCATTCCTTTATGCTCAAGGAAATACAACAGTAAGGCATCAATAAACCAAGCATACCTCGGGCACCTTCCTTTGAAGGAAAGGACCTCGGACATCTGAGTGGATGTAGTCTCCTATGCACAGCTGAACTGAATTTAACTCTAGTTTTCCTCGTGAAGATGCAATGCTCATACAAATCCAATTTCCCTGTCTTAACCCCTTGAGCAAACCCCTCTCTTTAAGCATTACCATTCCTATCTCACTCAAGTGCCCCAGCCGCTCTGCCATAACCAAATTATGTTTACATCTAACTCTTCCATTGGAACAGTAGGAGTCCCTGCTATGATCTCACCTAGTAAATGATACCAAGAGCTCACATTCTCGCCCTCCATCACTATCAGAACACCTCAAGAACTTCAGCACTTCATCTTTGCTGGTGTACTTGCATCCAATGTCACTAAGCATTCCCGAGGAAATAAGGTTAAGAATGCCCAAAGAAATAAGATTCTTCTTGAACTTTGTTTCGTGTCTAGCTTTTATTAGCTTGCATAAAACTCCATCGTGCCAAAAGTCTTGATTCTTACATTTCCTTACCCAACGACTCTGTAAGCTGCATTATTCCCAATGAGAATTCTATCACCATCTACAAACTGGTAAGTGGTGGACCGACTCTGAGGACAAGGCCATCGTACGTGCCCTCAAACATCCAGATCCTTCTCAAGAGGGACAAGTGATTGTTCATGTTAAATAATCTAAATATAAATATCCAGAATATCACAAATAATCTAAATATATATAACAGTTTATGCCTTTTGTCACATCGAGGCTTTCCAGATTAGCCCAAACCTCAATAGTGCCAGCCCTTTAGCCACCTCCAACATGACCTCATAAGACAAATTGAACTGCAATAAATTATAGTTGCAGATGAATTTTCTTTACTCTGGAATACATTAGCCAAACCTTGGGTCACCAGCAAAACACGCATCGTTATCCAAGACATGCTCCAGCTATTCATTCCTTTAAATTTTTTCAACCTCAACTGCCGCGGGATCCATCACAATCACAGTCCCAGAAGCAATCAGACCAACAATTAACAAAAGCCACAAATTGCTCTAAAGTAGGCCCTCCGTTCGATACCAATTTGTTACTACTAATACGGGACTGTGCAGTTGACCATAAATCACAATTGAGACGGTGCCGGAGAAAAGTAGTATTAAATAGAGAAAAGGGACCCCAAGTGTTAAAGAGATATTTAGGATATTTTATGATTATGTGATTCTATGTATTCTCCTTAATTTATTCTTATTTGTTACTTTAGATAGTCGTTATGTAAAGCCTAGAAATAAGCATGTGTACTACTCATTAGTCAATAAAGAAAATATTTTTTTTCTTTATTCACAAATCTCAATTTAGTATTAGAGCTACGGGGATTGTCTCTAATTATCAATTACTTACCAAAAGTGATCAATCCAAAAATTTAGCTAACCAAGTCAGAAATGCAAGTAAAAAGTAAACTAAGGATTGAATTATAAAGGAATCGAAATTTAAAGAATTCGAAAGCTAATTAACATTGCAATATAAACCTAATTTAAAGTAAACCAAAAATTATCAAGGTAAATTTCAAGATTTTAACCAAGATCACAAAGCGTTAGAGTATCCAACTTCACTTAACCACTCATAATCAATTTTCTTAACTTGTCATGCAATAAATTAATTTCCAATTGTGTTGGTGAAATTTTCCTAAATTAGATTACAAGCTGACCTTGGTCTAGTAATCTCTAATTAGGTATGTTAACCCACACTAACCTTAGGTGAATTAACACTACCTAAAAGCATTAAGTTCTTGTGGAAATTTTCGGATTTAATCTAAGTCATCCCAACCTAGATCTACTACCGCAACCACACAAACAATCTAGTGTATCTTGACCGAGATTTAATTTATGAATCAATATCACTAGTTCTCATGTATACAGTCTCCATCCGGTATCATGAATAATTAAAAATCATTTAAAAGTTGGCAAACTTCTAAAAGCATTAAGATTATGATAGAGAACGCCACAATCGAAACAATCATATTGCATGAATAGGTCTTGAAAATCAATTAATCATTGTTAAGATCCATCGTAACTCTAACAAAAGAAATTTAGAACATAATTAAAGCTAAATTAACAACGAAAATTGAAGAGAAAATAATGCCAAATTAAAACAAATCCACCAATTTTAGTTGCAAATAGATTTGGGTTTGATTTCTTCTTCTCTCCTTGACATACGCCAATTCCACTAATAAAATAGAAACATGAAAATTAACTAAGAAAACCTAAAATCTGGTTGTGGCGCAAAGGCTCCTTCTCCCCCCTTTGAAATATGCAGCACAAGAGGGGTTTATATTACCTCCAAAAATCTGCCATAGGTTAACCTCCCATTAGGTCTTGGATAGGACTCAACAAATTAGGATTTTATCTTCTTAAGATTTATAAATTTTATTTTCTTTGAACCTAGCATCAATTATGGTCAAATCCATCGGTCTTGGTTGGCTTTTTCTTCAAGATAAGATATTCTAAAAGATACTTAACTATTCTTAAAAATATAGAGATGTCCTTAAGGATATTAAAATATCCTTAGAGATATTGGAGTATTCTAGAAAATATTGAGGCGCAGGATTGATTTGCAAATCCAGCACAGATACATGGAAAAATTACACATTGATCCTCACATCTTTTGCAAATGATGCACACAATCTCTTCTAAATCTGCAAGTCGCGTTTCCCACAAAATTCAGTACAATTACAAGAGTAGCAAATAAATTCATCCAAAATATATCAATTACCAAATATCAAGCTTACATAAGTTAAAATACTCTATCTAATATGGAGTTATCACTTGAAAAGTTAGTGGTAATTGTTTTTGCCCAATTTTTCTTAATGGGTCTCTAGACTTTAGGACATTCATTCTCAAAATGTTCTAGGTCTCCACAATTTGAACATTTAAGAGCACTTCGACCAACAAGTTTGTGAAACTTCTTTGAAAATGATTTTTGTAAGTATGTCTAGGAGGTCTCTATTTGAGTCTCTCCTTGATTTTGGAAAATCAATCAAAAGATCACTTTCTTTATTAAAACCCAAACCTAATTTATTTTAATAAGGGATTTGAGTAGAAAGAATGTGTTTTAAGATTTTTGAACCTTTTGAAAATTTTGTAGTACTGTTTGAAAATTCCTTTTTCAAACTCTCATTTTATTTGGATAAAAAGTCACGACTTTCCTTCAAATAATCAAAATCATTTTGTAAACTTTCAAACTTTTTTTTTCAAGAAATATCCTGTTGTCTAAGTTTAGAATTTTCCCTCTTTCATTCAAAGATCCTTTTAAGAGACGATTTAAGGTTCAAACAAAGCTCATTGATGTATTTAGACATTTTAATAGGCATGGTTGAAAAAGGGGTTCTTTCTACCTAAATATGGCTGGCTATCTAACTTTTTTGAGCTCTGGACAAAATATCAAAATGACTTACTTCAATTTCCTTATTTGATTCAAAGTCTATGTTTGAGTTAGATTCTGAGTAGTCTAAGCAAGCCATCAAATAGATGTTTGTGTACTCCTTGTCACTCCACATCTTATTACTTTAAGTTTATGCTTTTAGTGCTTTCTTATACTTTTCATTCCTTCCTTTCTTCTTTTTAAGCAATGGATAGTTTGGCTTGATGTGTCTCTCTTTCTTGCACTCAAAACATATCACATCCCCACTTGATTCATCATCTTTCATCAATATTTTCTACACATTTTGATTTTATTACTTCTTCTAGTTGGACCTTCTTTCTTTTCTATTCAGCTTTTTGAACTTCTTGATCATAAGAGTGAGTTTTTCATCATCCATGTCATCATCTAAATCTGTATCATCAAAATCTGCATTAGATTTAAATGTAATAGACTTCTTACGTCTTCATCATTGACCTATTCTACTTCACAAGATTGAAGAGTGTCAATGAATTCGTCAACGGATAGTGGCACAATTCTCTGTGTCTCTCGAATTGAGGTATTGACATGATTCCAATCTTTTGAGAGTCCTTGCAAAAGTTTGTTGACCTTCATTGGAACATAAATTGGTTGTCTTCGATATGCTAGACCGTTCATAATTTCCGTAAATCGGCTAAACACATCTCCAATGGATTCTCCAGGCTTCATTATGAAAGACTCATATTGGCCAAGCAAGATGTTCACATTTTTCTCATTTCATAAGTGACATGAAATATGTCTCAGACTTCTTTAGCTGTTTCACATAAAAAGATTCTATTATGCTCGGTAGGAGACAAAGCATAATATAAGAAATAAATGACTTTTGCATCAAGAGTCTGTCTCTTAATTATTTTTGCTTATTTGATTTATTTAGCATCCTTGTCTATGACTTCCTTCTTCTTATCTGAAGTAGAAGCAGCTTTTGGATTAATTTCTCTTTCCACATCTCATTCCAGAGAATCTATGCATCTTAGGAATACCTTAATTTTTTTCCCCACACATTGTATTCCTTTTCATTGAAATAAGGTGTCCTGGTGTTGTTCTACCCTTCAATGAATCCCAAAATATTAGCCATGGAAGATCTTTAGCTCAAAATTAAAAAAAAAAAAAAAAACACTCCAATAAGATGAGCACAAAGCTTTGATACCAATTGATTAAGCTAGTACTAACACCTAGTGGATGGTGAATAAGTGTTTTAAAAAAAATCTTAACAAATAATTGTGGAATAAAATAAGTTGTCAACAAAATCTGGAAAATAATCAAAATTAGTTTCGTGAAACACCATACTTCTGCAATAACTTGTAAGCGTGCAACAAACTTAAATAAATAGAGTTAAGGGAAGAGAGAATTACATATGAATTTTACAGTAGTTCGACTTAGATTAAGCATACATCCATTCTTTCATGCTGATAGTCTACTAGTTGGATTTCACTATAAAATCAACAGAATATTATAATTTATGAGTGCAAACACTTAATGATAAATCACACTATTTCATTAAGACACTCTTTTTGTATTTTCTCTCTCAATCACAATTTGAAACGCTCACAGATGAAGACAAGTAATTGAGAGTAGATTCAGATTTTGGAATGTCACATTCACGTTCCCATTTTTTTCTTGACCGAATGACCTCCTTAAATGCACTTCCATGCAGCACTAGCCATTAGACATTCTCCGGAGGAAATTCTTCCAATCTACATATTGGATAGAATATTTCCAAGAGATCTTGTGGCTATTGAAGACAAGAATGGAATTTTCACTTGATTTTGGTCGTCCATAGAAATAGAACCTTGGTTTCCATAAATGATACTTTCTCATGTGGAACTTATCTTCAAGATTAATTTTGTCAATTTGTGATTGACTGAATCAATGTATTTGTATATAGAAAGAGAAATCATTTGCTAGGAAACTAGTCATTTTTTATTAGTTTCTAAAGTGGTTTCATTCTAAGACTAAGTTGTGACTTTGATAAATTTGGTTTTGAACTCTTCCTCGTTCTAGACTCATTTGAGTAGGATATGCTTTTGAGATGGAATAGACTTTGATAGAAATCTTCAATAGTTCCTTAGAAACAACTTGAACCAACTATACTAAAACTTGTTGTAGAATAAGTGTTAGAACAAGAAAGTTTTGTTAATTTCAAAATCTAGTAGGAGTTTTCTCAACAACAACAACATTTTCCTAGGCTCAGAGGAAAATATCTCATGAGGAATTATTCCATTTTATTATTTAATGGCTAGTGATATGGTATGAATTCCCATTTTGGAAGAAAATGAATGATTAACAATATCAAAGAATATCTACTTGCAAGAAATTAATAACGCAAGTTTTGGTTGATTAATAATCACCTTGAAGACAAGTTACTTTCCATAGTTTGATCTACTCTATTTTTGGAAGTTGAAGATTTGATTGTATGACCAAATATACAAAAACTCAGATTGATTGGCTCTAATGGCTGAATTGATCTACTCAACAATTGTCAAATGAATAGCTTCAAGATGATCCTTATGAAGATTATTCAACGGAGAGACTAGATGTTGAGCAATACAAAACCAAAATGTTTAAAGTAGTCACAGTAGTTCATTATGTAACTGCATGCCTGGACATGGTAGTGTTTGTTTAGAGTCATAGAATCTAGAATACGTCATATGCTGCTTGTTTGAATACTCAAATTATACATGCCCTTAGGCCATTGTATTGCCACAATGAAAAATCGAAAGCCTAGGATATGTTAATATGTTGCTTGTTTAAATAGTCGAAAAATGCATGTTCTTAAGCTGTGGTAATATTGAAATAAGATCTCAAGTCATACGACACATTGTTGTGTGCCCCAAATGTCACTGTAACTAGGCTTGTTACTAAGGCATCATGATTTTTGTTTAAATCTGAAAATATGTCGTTATAATGTTGGCTATGATGGATATTCGATAGAATGCACTTTAGTTGTTGCTGCTGATATATAAACGATGTAGTCTGAGGGGGTATATTGTGGCGGATTTATTGGGGTGTTGTATTAGGACATCCTTTTATTTGAGAGCCAATCTATAGGTCATGTACCGAAGGGATTGAGATTGAGGGTAGGATAGACTATGACAATGTAGTTGTAACTCAAAAAAGTCAATATACATTATGATTCAAAACTATGCATTGAGATTCATACATGCTATTTTTATTTCATGATTTTGGTTGGAAAAATCAAATGTTGATTTTGCTTTGATCTGGTCAAAAGGCAAAAGGGTGTGTTTCTGCATCAACACCACCATGTTTGAGTAACATGCAAATCAAATGAATTACTTCATAAATAGTGTAGTCTAAGCATCACATCATCATGTCTTCAATATGATTTGGCATGTCATGTTGTATGTGTTTATTGTCATGCCATGTTATCTAATTGCTATAGCTTGCCACTAGTTTGCCATGATGCCTTGCATTTGATTTGCTATGTCAAATCCTATGTAGTTATTGTCATGCCATATCATGTCTTCTCGTTGCCATACCTTGCATTTGATTTGTCATATCATTTGTATGTGAATGTTATCATGATATTTTGTTGTTATATCTTGCTTTTGATTTGCCATGTCATGTTGCATGTAATTATTGCTATGTTTTGTTATCTAATTGCCATGTCTTGCATTCGGTTTGCCATATCACGTTGTATGTGATTATTGTCATATTATGCCATCTCATTATCATGATTTACATATGGTTTGCCATGTCATGTTGCATGTTAATGCCATCTTGTGTCCTTTCATAGTTATATCTTGCATTTAATTTGTAATGTCATGTTGCACATGATTATTGCTATTTTTTGTCAAATTTTTCCTATCTTACATCTAATTTATCATGTCTTCCTGCATGTGATTATTGTTGTCTCAAGTCATTCTCGTATGTGATGATTGAACTTTGCATTTCAATTAATATTCACATACATATTTTATACACAACTGGAGTCATGAAGATGACCTTATTAATCAATAACAACGTTTAATAACTATTTTGGCGACATTTCAAGATTCTAAAAAATTATCGTGCATGCTTAGGAGATTGATTAATGAATGATTTAGGTCATAACCAAAAACGGGGCTACACGTACCAAAAAGGCATCGTGAGAAGCTGATCACTCCCATGGGTAACTAAATCATTAATCTAAAACCTTACGCTTTCGTTTGACAAATTTCCTTCACATGTACATATACGTAGTAAACTTTCCCATTACTATCTAGGCTCTTCGATTGTCCGATCAATATAAATTTACCGAAATATATTGATGGCAACTCTAATATTTTTATAAGTTTATGATTGTGTCTTGACACCTGAAGCTAGGATTTGGGAAGATACTAGAGACCGAGGCACTACTAGCTAGTGACCCCTCGGCTTGCACAATTCGAGGTGTTACAGCATTGGAATTTCAAATTTACCATATTTTGGCCATGTCATGCCATTTGCTCAAATCATGATCGAATTTTGCATTAGAATTGACATTTCCATACACAAACAAAAATGGAGTCATGCCTTGTTAATTCAAAACGACATCAAATAAGTATTTAGAATATTTTAAATCTTTAAAACCAAACATTATTCATGCTTAAGGAATTAATTAATGTTTAAAACTAAACTTGTAATGAAGCTGCAGTACGAAAGGGCGTATTGGGATGTTAATCCGTTGCATATGTAGCCAAACCCCCCGGACTTAATATTTTAGGCTTTCGTTTGACTGATTCCTTATTGATTGACGTTATTCAAGTTCATTAAAATATTCACGCCTTATATATTATATCAACTTGGTATTGTGGAAGATCCTAGAGAGCAGCCCAGGTCAGAAAAATTCGATATGCTACAAGAGTCATGGTTATTTGGAGTGTATTCGTCAGGTTATCGTATTTCCCCCTTATTTCAGTTTATTTGCATTTACAATGTTCATTTAAACCCGAAAGTAGGAAAAGAAATGGCATTACCAAGAAAAACATAAGGGAATATAAATGGAAAAAGAAAAGGAGTGGAAATGAAATAAGATCCTTTGACTTATGCAAAGATTGAGATCCTGCAAATGAATTTTGGGCCTTGTACTGAGTCCAACCGGATAATGTCCCTCATTTGATCCACAGTCATGGCCTGGAAATAGAAATAAACGTAAAGAATATTGATTTATCCAGCTAGCCCAACATAAAGAGAAAGCCCAACTCTATGGGCCATAAAGAAGCCTAGTTAGAGAGCATTTTAACCACTCCAAAAGAAAATGATTTGAAGCAGACTCCCATCGTTTCTTTGGACGAGACAGATTCTCATTGTTTCTAATTATAATTCATCAGAACTTAGTGACATTTTATTCTCGTTTTGTTTTTAGTTATTCTCCAGTCCACATCCTTAATTTATAGATGAGCGGTCTTTCTGATGGGAACTTTGACCAAAGTTCTTTTGGAAAAGCATATACTAAAAAATATGTGGATGTTAATTTTGGGGGCACTAAATCCCATTTTGCTCACGTTTTGACTTTTATTTAACCTAAAATCTATGGGAAGGGAAAAGGTTAAATCAACAAACTATTTAGGTCGGCAGCGATTACAAATAAATATCAAAACGCTTTCTCATACAGAGAAAACCCTTTAAATGGAAAATATACGGGTGCATCAAATATCTCACCAAATCATAAATCTGGTAAAAAGTAGAAAGACGACCACCGTCATATGTGCCTTTGCATCGATACTGCTTATTTTTTTAGATCCTCGAACCTAATGGATACAAAAGAAAGTAAAATTCTCTTGCCTATGTCATCTACGGACATATTCCATGGGACGAAATCTTGGCTGAGAACCATAAGTGATCCCATCAAAATAGACTTTGTGCCCCACACACGCACACATAATGTTAGATCCGACTTGGTCCTTTCTCTTTCTCAATAGTACGAGAATCATTAGCTTTTGACCAAGTTCAGTTCACATGTGAGCATATACTTCAATGTCTGGTTTGGCATAACTGAAAATTGGCCAATTTGCACCAATGAGTTTGGCATGTCTGGTTTAAGTTCTAACTTCAATGTCAGTGGAGAAATATATCTATGTACATATACTTACTGAGATGTAGACTTTTTAATTGGTTAAGTATTTGTTATGATTAATGAAATTGATTAACAAGTGCCCAATGGGACTTTGAAGCACCATTAAAAGATACTGCCATTACCAACGGACCGTCTGTTCTGGATATTACATTCATGCTAGCTAACAAGCTTGAATATTTTGTAATTGTGATTATTCCAAATTTTCAACTATAAATTCAAGCAAAAGAGAAGATTTTTCTTATATGTCAAGTTAAGTTGGGTCAAGTGTACCGGATACTACAATTTCTCTTTGTAAATTAGTTTGCTAAGTGAAAAGTAGTTATTTGAGCGATAACCACATTTAAGAACCAATTGTAAATCGGTCATATCATTTAGTAAGCATATTCCAACATATTTTGATTAATTTATTTTATATATGAGACATTGCACATATCTTAGTCAACAAGATTGAATATTTGCCTTAGTTTTGAATTTTTACTAATTCAAACTTTTAAATATGGTATAAGCACAAAAAAGAAAAATAAAGGAAAAAAAAAAAATTCTACACATGGTAGGTCAAGTCAGGTTGAGCCGGGTTAGCCCGACCTAAGCCGGAAATTTTACTGTCAAGATCACTTTGTTATGAAAATTAGTGTTTTTGTCTCACAAAAAATAAATGATTTATAGAGTATTTTTTAAAAATAATTATTTGTATCACTCAAAAAATAAATGAACGAAAAATATTTTTATTGTTCATGAAAATATTTAGATATAAATTATTGTCGATAATGAAAGTATTTTTTATTGATTAATTATCTCAAGCAAAACAAGCAATCATTTTCAGAAAAATAGTTTTCAAATTATTTAATTTCCTCCAAAATAAATAGTCTTGTACTTCCGTTGTTCTCCTTACCATGGTCCAGGGGATCTACAGTTCACCTTTCGCAAGAATGTGAACACTTAAGATCTTGCTTTCATGCGTATCTTCGGAAGATTCCAGCTTCTCAAGTACATCAAGGCATTAAATATTGGTCAAAAAGGGAACATCATGCCCCAAAAACTTTTGATTAGTTTATTTCGAGTTAGTCTACAATTTGAACATGACTACCTATGGACGATAGAAAGAGAACAATACCAAGTCCAAAAGCGGAATCATCGTAGCTTCAGCAATTGGGCAGTCATTGATTCTCTGACAAATATGTTCCAGAGTTCAAGAAAGTGAAAAAACGAATTATGCCCTTTCGAGGAAGGCCAACCCAAGAAGACCACTCCATAATGTTCTTAAAACTGATGACTTATATTCTTGATTGACTTATAGTTTTCCAATGTTCTTTGCTTTCTAACCAACCAATGTGGTCCCAATGGGATTGGGATTCTAAGTACGTGTACTATTGGGCATTCATTCTTTAATCAATTGGGCCAATTGCACAATCTTTCAACCACTTCAATTGTAGTGAGCTGGCATGCTTTCTTGGAGCTTCATCAATGCAATTATAGTCTTTATATGTCCTTAGATCATTTGTTAGGTATACATCATAGATAAGATTTTGATTTTGATTTGTTTCTCCTTGGGTTATAAATGAAAAATTCAATTTGATTAGGGCTAATTGAAATTTTAGCATTTGAGTTTATGCGGGACGTAAGTGGCAAAACAATCCATTTCCACAAGTGATCCTAACTTGACAATGTACATTAATAAGAGTCTGTTTGGTAATACTCTCGAGAACAACTAATTATGTTCTTTTGTTCCCATAAATTAAAAAAAAAAAAAAGCATAAATTTGTTTAGTAAATTTTTTATTCCTGAGAACAAAATTCCATTTTTTGTTCTTAAGAATAAATTTGGAACAAAACAAGAAATTAAGAAATAAACAAAAGTTACTTCTTGCTCCCAAGAGCAATTCCTAGAATCAAGTCTATTTTTATTTATTTTTCTTTTCTTTTCTTCTCTTTCCTTCTCTTCTTCTTTCTTTTAGCTGGTCACTGACCTTGACCATGGCCGACAACTAGCCGATGAGGACTAGTGACCTCTCTAGAGCATCGCCGGCCCCAGTGACATCAAGCCACGATGAGGCTTGGCCTTGCTAGGCCATTGCCAGTTTGGCGTCACCCAACAATGACCCGACAAGACTTGCCTCGCCAATTGCTAGGCAAGCTAGGCCTCACCAAATCTAGGCCAACTCAAGCTCGCCTAGCCAATGTGAGGCAAAGCCTAGCTAGCCGGTGCGAGGCTGGGCCTTGCTAGGCCAAGGCGAGGCTAACCTCGCACCGCCTGGTCAAGGTTGAGCCTCGCCAGTGGACATGCGATGGCCAACAACCTGCCACAAAGAAGGAGGAAGAAGAAGAGAAAAGGAAAAAGAAAAAAAGAAAACTATAATAAAAGTTTAAAAATTAAAATAAACAAAAAATTTTAAAATCTTACTAAACATATTTCTATCTTGATAATAGAAATTTTGTATACTTATTAAGCGCATTCTTTTGCCTATAAATTGTTTTTAGAAACAAAATTAGAAAAAATCATTTCTGATAAAAATTGTTTCCGGAAACATAATCGTTACCAAATGCGCCATAAATATCAAGCCGATTCAAATGAAAGGAATCATATCCAGTAGGCACTTGGTGAGGTTGTGCTAATAGGCTAGCCATCCAAGAAGATGTCTTCAAAGGTCAGTTTGTGACTTTGGTATGACATGTATTAAGAATTTTGTCAGATTATGAAATGAAGAATTAACAAAAGTGAGAATCCCCAAAGTGTCAAAATATGTTTACATCAATGAACAAAATTATTGTTCATGTACATTAATAAGAACGTTAGTGGAGTAATCAGCCTTTTCTTTTTGTATCCTAACAAATGTAAAAAAAAAAAATAGTGACTTTGGAGCTTTGTGGCAAGGTGGCTCTCCATTCTACTCACTTTGAATTTGTATATTAGATGGCTTTACAGCCCTTCTCGTTGAAAGGCTACTATGATGAGGAAAGCTTGAAGCGTACTACCGATATTCTTTGACCTGGCTTATAAGATCCTTGAAAATGTAAAGAAAAAGACACATAAATAGGTAAAAAAGAAGGTGGTAGAAAGAAGGGAACTTGTGACCTTTGACTCTCATAAACTAATACTGAATTTATAAGAAGATAACGAACATGTTTAATTACTACATTTCACAAGTGTTGAACCGGTCGATGTCCTCCACGAATTGAGTCACTGCATCAATTGAGTTTTCGAGTGCCGATGCCTTCCTGCCTTAGGAATTTGGCTAACAATGAGTCTGTAGCATGGCCACTAGCAAAGGCCTTTGACGCATGCTTTCAAACAATTGCTTCACATTTCTCAACTATCTACTAGGCAGTTGATTTGAATAACGGTAACTTACAAATGGTGTTATCATCTTTTAGCAGCATCCTCCCACAAGCAGATTGTCATCAGGTATCTACATCGTCTCCCTCAATAAGTAGTTTGGACTAAAACTTGCTACAATATTTTGGCATTGGGATCACTTGCTCTAAAAGTTTAAGGTGTTAGAGAAACTATCATGACCCCAACTCCATCTCCAAGGTCTTTGGTAGCGGGGGTTACTTTCTCGACGTCCTAGGCGCATCACTATCCCGTTTCTTTTTAATCTTTGATTTAAGAACATGTGAAAGCGTACATACAATTCCCATACAATAAGAATAGCCAAGAAAACAACCACTTGTGAATACACAATTACATCATTTATATTTACAAGCCCTTTTGTCATAGGCCATCATATTTATAACCAATATATGATCTATACTAAAAAGACCGAGGTAAACCTTAGCTCCTTTAGCAAGACTTAAACCCCTCTATACCTAAATTTCTGAAAAGCAATGGGGTGAATCATGGACTCAGTAAGTAAAACTCATAATTCTCTACTAGGAAGATATCTCATTATCAAAATCTAGTAGGTACAACACTCGCAATGCAATGATTATGGCATATCAATAGCAAACTTATTGCTACACCTTAACTACATGCAAATGTCTATTATTGTATACTTCAATGCATACTTCAACATATCAATGAACACATCAACATATCATGCTTATGCATATACCCGCACTCATAACATGATTTTTTTATTGTCGTCTTGGCTCAACCAGGCTCTCTTAGCTCAACCGAGACTTCCAGCTTCATGTTGGGCTTTCTAGCTCAACCAAGGCATCCTAGCTCAATTGAGGCATCTTGGTGCTAGCTCCCAAGATATCTAGGCTCAACCCAAGCATCATGTCTCAACCAGGGCATCCCGGGGCTAGCTTATCCAAGACATTCAAGCTCAAACCTAGGCATCCTAACTCAACCAAGGCATCTCATTTAATGAATGAGGCATTGTCGCCAATGCTATGTGGCGACGGGCATTTTTTCCTCTTTAAGTGCATCATGAAGTACATCACACAAGCTGGTTTTTTACTTTTCTTCTTAATCGACTCATACGTGGCTTGAAGGCATGCTCATTCAAGTGAGTGTACCATGACTCTTAACATCATACTATATGACATGCTAGGCATGATTCTTGGTTTGTGGCTTGAACCGCATGCTTAGGCCAATGTTTGCACTAAGCAAGACTTGGAACCCGCACACTTCAATGTCGATTTAAGGCCTCACAGCTTAGGTTATCTTGACTTGACGTCAATTCCAAGCTGAGCGGATCTTAACCTCGTCCCGGGGCGTGAACACATTCAAGCATGTAAACATGAGCAAATCATACAAAAGTACATTACAACATACACACGACAGTACCATTATCATCACAATATATAGTCACATATATGTCTCATTTTCATCATGGCATTTGATGCAACAATACTTACATGGGTGAGCACATAACTAAATTTGACGACATCACGAAATCACCAAAGGTCGGACTATTTCTACATGCAACAAGGCTGTCGCCTAGCTAAGAGCCTCTAATCCAAGCAAAAATCACAACAAGCACACAACGGGGCAAGGCGAGCTCGACGGTGGGACTAGGTGCCACACACGGTAGCAACAGGCCTGCTTCTTCCTTTCTCTCTTCCTCTCCTTCTCTCACATGACAACTCTCTCTCTCTCTCTCTCTCTCTCTCTCTCTCGAAAACCCTCTCTCCCAATCCGCCTCTCCTCTTTTCTTTAAAGATTCTGAAATTTCTAAGGCCATAAAACTTGCAACATAAATCAATAAATTCCAACTTATACCATGAAATTTACAATGATGAACTTCAATAAACTATAGGTGGCTTTACTAAGAGAGATCCATCTTGTGAGGCGGTGGGCAAGCAAGGCCAAGAGAGGGAGAGGGGCAACAATAAGAGGGCATGAGAGAAAAAGAAAGAATAAGTAAGGGAGAAGAGATGGGGTGGTGTGTGTGTTGTGGAATTGAGGGGGGAAATGCCTCTATTTATAGGCAAACCCCTCATAATTTCCCTTTCAAGTGGACTAATCACATTTCTTTATGTGAACAACTTTGGATGAAGAGGTAGCAATGCTAAAAAGATGGGTGGCAAGTCTAGTTCCTAATTGGGGACACATGTTCCTCTTTCCATTGGTCCACTTAAAGGATTGAGTCATCATGGAATGATTTCATGTAATGATTGTGGGGACACTTAAATCATATGACTCACCTCTTTATTAAATACATGTAATCATTAGGAGGATAGCTAAGCATATAACTCACCTCTCTCATTAATTGTCAATATTTCATGCAATCATTAGGCTTAAATGTGTTTAACATTAACTAACTTGCACTCCAAGTTTCTTCTCTTTAACACACTAAGGTCCAAAAGTATTTAATGCATAATTATCTTCAAGTCAAGAAGTCTCTAGATTGACTTTCTTCTCAAGTTGGATGTTCAACCCCTTCCCTCCCAAGTTGGGTGTGTGACCCTCTTAGTCTAGGGTGAAAAACAGTTTTAAGCAATTCATGAAATCAACACCATTACCTTATCAAACGAGCTTGGAAAATTATAAAATTTTAATATGTTGTAGAGAAAACTCCAAAAAAATTTCATAAGGAACTTAGCCAAACTCATGCTATGGAAAGAGTAACGATTCATTGAACACAACTCAAAAACTCGTCCGTTGAGCATATTTAACGATCGAAGAGAGAGACTCATTTCGAAATCCAAATCTTCACAAAACCCCTTGAAATTTTAATATGTTGTAGATATGGATGTTATTTAAAACTTTTGTGAAGGAAGCACATCCAAATTCGAAAGGAAAGATTTTATAAAAATTCGAGAAAGCAGGTTACTGTTTCCACTATACTAGGTAGGTTCAATACGGTAAAAAATTGAGCCTTTGTTCCAACCATTTCAATTTAGAAAAATATGAAATGTAAGTGTGTTATAGATTAAGATGTTTTGAACAAATTACACGAAGGAAGTTTTGTGAGATTCAAGCCACAAAAAGCTTTAGAAAATTGGAAAGCAGTGAAGGTCCCAGCAGTTTCAAGAAAAGACTAGAACCGAAAGTCAAAATCTAGGGAGTCTAAAGGTGGCAAATCTATGGAGGAGAGGTGGCACCCTTCAAGATTACTTGCCATCATTCCCTTAGGTTATGCATCACTCTCCCTTCATGTGACCACCCTCGGCCCGTTAGGGTCGTCGTGACGTTCCATTGTTATTACTATTATTTTTATGCGAAAGTGTATAACAATTATCCCATTATAACTTAAATCGATGCACACAAAAATATAGAACTATACACTTTATTTATATGTTTTAGACAACCTAAGCCGGTACATTAAGGCCAAAAAGTTCCCTTTTTCTGACTATATCCAAAACACTATCCCAACCATCCTACAACCTATTCACATGGCCGTCTATGTAACACGTCATGGTCTTGTCCAAAAATGTCACCCTTGTTGCCCCGGGCCCTCCATCTACTCGACCCCGCTAGCACCATCATCACCATCATTTGGGAGTGGAAGTGGTCCCACCGTACGCCCATTGACCCTGGCATAGAGTGCAATAAACCCCATCAGTACCAGGCCCGATGGAAGACCAGCATCCATTATCATGATCACAGTGATCTGAATGAAAGTAACCTCAAGGAAATCGGGGTTGACTTACTCCACTTGGTCCCACGGGAGATCAATGGGGATGCTGTAGAGCATCATGGAGGACGCGGGTTGCAGAGGCATATTTACGTGTCTAAAAAAGTAATAATAATCCCCAAGGGGTGAGTACAACCACTCAGCAAGTAAAAGCCTATTAGACTATACTACATGAGTCTACCACTACTCATTCAACGGAATCCTAAACATGCAATATACGAGATTGAAATAGCTCAATTGGCCATGACTCTAAAGAAATTTCACGGAAATGATACACCAGGGAGTAAGTAGACATTTGGGAATTAAATAGTTGTATCTATTTTGGATCTAACTTCCACCACCTTTTGAAGGGACCCCGTGTTGCACCCATCCAGGCATGACGCACCCCAACTAGCATCACAAGGACCTTCGGGGTCCTTATTTCATTTCCCAAGCATTCGGAGAGCATCACATTATGTCCCTCAAGGCATCTCACATCCCACCTAGCATTGCGAGGACCTTTGGGGCTCAATCACATCCCCCATGCATCTAGAGGGCACTATGTCACGCCCCTCCAGGCATCCCGACACCCAAGGCATCATCGCCACGATGGATCGATGGCATCCATCAAACTCAAATCATGGAGCGACAATTTAAGGATTCTACTTGAGGTCATCCGAACATAACTAGACCAACCATCCATTCCTTAGGAACATAATGATCTTTCCTTATCTCGACCCTACTAAGCGTAAGCCTATAGTCATCAACCTGTTCAAACCCACACTATCCTAAAAATGGCTTAGTTCTATTGATTTGTCTCAGGAGTTCTAACACACAAAACACTAGCCGAACCACATAGAATTGTCCTAACACAACAGTACATGCTAATAGGTATGGAACCTTGCATGGCCACATAGCTCATTCAATCCGACCACGGCCTCGACTAATCCCATACCCCTTTAATGCTAGTCCCCTTGAGTCCGGAAAGGATCTGTGCCTAGATCAGACCGACCCAAAATATCACAAACCATTGGAGACCGGTGTTGACTTCTCTAACAATCGACGTGGTTCATGGCCTTACAACCCGAAACTAATGCTGATCATGCCAACGGTCGTTGCGGTACACAATTCTACTAGTCAAGAATGGACTCAACTCTAACCGACAAGAATGTGAATACAATGACAACTTGACACATTGGAGCGCAAATTAGTCGCTTTCTATGATGGAAACCCGAGTAACGGCAGCACCACATAATATAGGGAAATAGGACTTCCATTTGCCTTGAATCAGCAGCAATGCAAGCTGTGGTGCAAGCTGGTGGCAGAACAGCAAGGCGACACAAGCAGAACGACGGTGAGGCTGTGAGGTCTTGGCTGGGCAGCAAGAATAGGGCGAGATGGTGGTGCGGCGATGTGGTGCAGACGGTTGGCGTCGAGCAGCGAGGCATAGACAAAGCTGTGAAAGCTTGGTTGACGATGTTTCTTTGCTGAAGGTGTTGATGAGCCAAGGAAATTGTGCGTGGCATGGGAAAAATGAGAGACGGTCCTCTCTTCTGCTTCGGCTTCTCCACCTATTGACTATATTGGTCAACAATCTTCAGTTTTGTGGCAGCTCATAAGGGAGACGTGTGGAGTGGACGTGGCTCCTTGGCTGAAGCCCCCTTTGCCACTTTGAGGAAATCGCAGCAACGTGGCTGCAATTTGGGTCAAAGTCTTTCTTTGTTGGCAGCTAAGGAGAAGAGGTTGAGGGTTAACGTGGGTGCTGGTGGTAAATTTTTGTTTACCATGTGGACAGCTCAACCGGTTTAGCAAGGAGGGAGTAACGTGGCTGGTTCTTGGGGCCGCTTTGCTCAATTAACAGTCATGTCTTCCTCCCTTAAACAGCGAATTCCCATGAATTGCCCAATTGACCAAAACATGGTTTGGCGGCTTTGGGTGTAACGTGACTACGGGTGGTGAATCTCAATTCACCAAGTTGACAGCTCAAAAAACGTAGCTGGCTTTATGTTGGTCATTTTGGCCATCTTCTTCTTCATGGGCATGATTCCCCTTTCGGTCCAAATGAAACCACTTTGGCAAATTTCTTGAAGGATAAATTTTGTGAGGTGGTGAACTAGGTGATGGTCAAGTTGTCATGGTGCGGCGGGGACGTGGCAATACAGTGATCGTGAGTGGCGTCAACGGCATAGTCCAATGACAAGCTTGTTGATGTAGCGTGGACTGTTAAACATTCAAGGCTCGACAAAGTCCGGATATCACACTTCATTAATTACTCGGGACACATAAGCCTCCGCACTTATTTTCCTTATTTAATGCATTTACATGTGTTCACACTTGTTCATACTCATTTTCTAGGAAAATTTAACTAATCTAAGGCCAAGTGTCCGAGCTTAGTCCACGCTCCTTAAATTACTACATTGCGAATGCATAAATGCAACTTGGAAAATATCTAGGCTATCTCATTGGGCATGACTTAATCGAGTTTAACTGCGATTGACTACCTTATTTGTCCTAAATTTGTGCCTAAGCTGTGATTGGACAAAGCTGGATGCAACCAAGCATAACCAATGAAACCAAGTTCAAACTTCCCCTTTATCATGTAAAGAGCTCGAAGTTGAGGATGTTACAGAACTTGTGGTATGCATCATATATTATAGCTTAATAGCCAAATTAAATCGAGGAATATCTCTCAACAGTATAATGCTAGATGTATCGAGAGTGTTTTAAATCTTTGATTTTGTAAGTAAATATTATTTTTGGAAGACCATGGGCAAGGAATGTATTGATGCTAGATGCATAAGGAGTGTTTACTAATGCATGATGTGAGATTTTGTGGAATCACCATCAATTATTCTAAAAGCTCAAGCTATTAAATGAATGTGTGATTTAATTATTAAATATTCTAGTTCTATCACTCCTTTCATGCTTAATCTGATTTTTTTGTATAGTACTTAGCGTGGAAATTGTTAATTGAGGAGGCAAATAAGACCTTAAAAGATTTGAATTCAGTACTTAGAGTGAAAATATTCTTCCACTTTCAATCCCAATTTTCTCAAATCCTCTTTGTGTTCTTTGAGTTCCTCTTTTCCGCCTTCTATTTTGGATTTAGTTTCAGATTTTCATTCTTCCATGTTCCATGTCAGATCATCTAAATTAGATTGAATAACGTAACACTACTCAAGAGTATGGGCATAGAGATTTTCAGGTTCCCAAGCTTGACACTACTGAATTATCACAACATTCAACAATTGGGATATTAAAAATAATTTAATTATCAAGAAAAATTCCAAATAAGGGCTTGAAATACCATTGTTATCTTAAATAAGGATATAAAGTAGACCTTGTTCCAAATAAAGGCTTGAAGTGACTACATTAGTCTCAAAGAAGGGCCTAAAATGATTATGGTTATTTCAAATAAGGGCCTAGCCTTACGGACTTGTCGATCAAAAAAATTCTTGCCAATCAACGATATTTTTGTCCAGATACAATTTAAATTTAAAATAAATTAGATTAAAAATTTAAAAATTTAAAAATTAAAATAAAAAAGCAAAAACAAAGGCTATTGCCTCATCACAAGTGGAGTAGGAGTGATAGCCAGCAAGGTCACCTAGTTCGGGGGCGTTGGGCAAGGGCCGCTAGGGCTACTCGAGGGCTGGCAACCTTTGCCTAAGCCAAGGTGTGGGTGGCCGACCATAGCCTAAATCTGCAAGAGGGTCATCACCCTTTTTCATCTTTGTTGGTCCTTGCCTCTAGTCAGCGAGGGTCATAAGCCCTAGCCTAGGTGTTGGCGACCCCGCTAACCATCGCCACCGCCTCACAATGATGGCCACAGGCAAAAGGGAGCCTCCCTACCATGCATATTATCTTCTTTTCTTTTTTTTTTTTTTAGTTTTTGGAAGGAAATAACATTAAAAAAGAAAGAAAAAAAAAGGAAAAATTTTAAAAACTAAAAAGATGAAATTGCCATTTACTAAACTGTGAGTTCAAGCCTTCTTTGAAATTGATATGGCCACTTCAGGCCGTTATTTAAAATAAGGTTCACTTTAGGTTCTTATTTAAACAAATAAGGATATTTCAAGCTTTTATTTGAAATAAGATCGATTTTAAGCCCTCATTTGAGAAAATGAGGGCACTTTGGGCCCTTATTTGAAATTCTCCCTAATTATCATAGTTATTTGAATAATTGTAATAAACATAAGAATCTTTCTATGAGAATTATGATATCTTGATGAACACAATAATCTCAAGGGAAAGTATGCAAAAAGTCATAAACCTATTTTATTAGTACCAATTCAATCATAATTATTTCCATTGGACTAATTTAGTCCTAAATCTTTTCATGTTGCTATCAATTCAATTCATCTAACTAATTTAGGTTAGAAATCGCTGATGTGAATGTTAGATGTCTTACATGGCAATGCCCAATGCAAATATAGAAATTTTTTAATTGAAAAATATATATTTTTAAAATTTCTTAATTTTTTTCTTTTCTTTTTTTTTCCTTTCTTTTAAATTTTTTTCTTTATTCCATTTGCTAGTCGCTAGCCTGCATGAAGGCTGATTAAGGTTGCCAGCGAGAGCAAAGGCTAGTGAGAGCTTGGTGAGCCTACCCTTGGCCAACCCTCGTCAAAGACCAATAGGGAGCAACCTCATCCCGCCCTCACCCTCGCCGGCCATCACGGAGTTTGGGGATTGGCAGAGGGAAATTAGGAAATAAGAAAAAAGAGTAAGGATAGAAAAAAAGAAAGAAAAATTAATTAAAAAGTCGAAAAAATGTTCATGTTAGTGCCAATCATGTCATATAGAACGATAGATGTCCATATCAGTAATTTTTAGTTTAAATTGGCCAAATGGACTGAAATGGTACCAATGTAAAAAGGTTTAGAACTAAATTAATTAAATTAAAAAGTTTATGATTGAATTAGTATGAATGCAATAGGTATAAACTTTTTTGGTACTTTTCTCATAATCTCTGTAAGCATGATATTGATACCCATATCTACGGTTCAATATCTTGCTGAATCTTGACATACGAAATTTCATAAATATTGAAGACGATATTCAAGGAGAGAATGTTTTCTCAGACATTTTTGGACAATCTGTGGATGACTCCACTAAGATCGCATGGCTTTTAAGACTTAATCTTCGAACTTGGTTCCCCTGAAAGAAGTTATAGGGACAAAAATAAATTCAATAGCTTTGGCCCCTGGTCCAATCAGCGAGGAGCGGCTTAACTTATTAAGACTAGCAATACAGGTGAATAGGTTATTTTAAACAAATTAAAAATCTCGCAGAATACTTGCAACTAAATGTTAATAGATGTTGAGACAGATCGATAAGAAACAATGCTTCTATCAAACAAATAAGTACTAGGAAAATGCTCTATGTTGTTTTGAAAATAATAAAGTATTGGTTGAGTAGTGCCGGGTGATACATGCACAAGCAATTAAGCCTACGGTGTCCTACTTAGGTGATTCTGATATAAGGAGTGCTTTGCCACTATCAAGGAATCACTGCCGATATCAAGGGTGAACAAGATGTTCGGTATCGAGATGTCTACAAGTTAGAGGGACCCTGAGATAAGGTGAATATTGGGAAGAACCTTGATCGAGGTATGAAGATTGAGTGAATAGTTGGATGGATTTAGTGATGGTGAACAAGCCTAGAATAGAGATTTTCGGTATAGTTTGGAGGGACCATGAAGGTGAATAGTAGAGCCATGTTCGACAATATGCTTGGAAGGGCTAGATGATAGATAAATATGATCATTATCAAGAGTAGCATATTGTTATTAGGATTAGCTCCTTCTCTCAAATGAGATAAAAGACTATGATGATATTGATGACCTGTGTGGGTTCAATAAAGACTGATGAAGATATCAACACGAGGAGAACATGTTTAATTTGATGAGGATTTCACAAGGACTTGCAGGTACCCTGGCCAATCTGTCATCGCCGATGAAGATATCAACCAGAGGAGAACAAGTCTAATATGATGAGGATTTTATGAAGACTTGAAGGTAACCTGGCCAATCTTTCACTGGAAGTCTTTCAAAGCTAAAATATTCAAGATTATTGGATAATTGATCGCAAGTCATTCCATATAGTTTGATTATGGATAGCACCAATAGACTTATGATAATGAGCACATCATGATTATGAGTAATAAATCTTGCTGATATTAGTCCAAGAATAGAAGGTGCTGATCACTTGGTCATTTGATTGGAACGTTGATCACAATGAAAATAGCCATTAACAAGGCTTGAAATTCGCAAAAAGAGCATTGGAGTTTATCAAAAAAAAAAAAATAGCAATTCTGAGTAGAAGATAGACTCTCACAAGAGTAGACTAATTATTTTGGGAAAACTGCAATTGTTAGAGAAACATTCTAATGTCGATGAGCGAAAAAGAGATGTTCTTCTACTAATAACGATAGTACCAATGGCTACTTGATTGATTTGAGTGGGAAACAGTCACCTAAGGTTTTTTTTTTTGACATGAAAACACATATATATTGATTAAAGCGGAAGATTACATCCTGCAGCTAAAGCTTCCGAATAAAAAAGATCAAGCAGGTCCAGTGGAAGAGGAAAGGAAAGAGAGAGTCTTTGGGCCGAGTAAGCTAACTGGGCTTTGGCGGCCTAGTCGGCTACTAGGTTAGCCGAACGACGCCAGTGTCGCAAAGAGAGGAAAGGAAAATTGGAAAGCCAAATTAGGGTTTCTTCGACCACTGGACGCTGCTCCCATGGCGGCAGGCAAAGACCATTCACAATTTCAACAAGTTGAAGACAGTCCGTATGAAGATCGATGGGGGTATGTTGGAGTCCTCGGTGATATAGATGTTGGAGGGACAGATTCAGCACGTGGAGCTCCGATTCGAAAGGTGAGTGTGCTGTGAAACCTTTGGAAAAGATGTCGGTAAGTTTGCCTCGATGATCTCTATAGATACTGGCCATAGAGCCTTCCGAGGAGCCTTCTTTATAACTTCCATCGATATTGCATTTCAGGACACCTTTTGCCGGAGGTCGCCAGAGCTGATCGGGTTGTACAGTGGCAATACCAGAGTTTGAGCTCGATCGAGGGGGTGCAGCACCAGAAGTCACCTAAGGTTGGATGGCTATAAATTCAATCCAAGAGAAGTGGGGATAGGTGGAAACGAACAAAACTAGTCCAGTGCTTTGAGTGTACTTCTGTGCTTTGTTTTTGTTAACAATAGCTATTCGTTGCTAATAACATCTTTGTGAAGTGCTACTGAGTTGTAATCGTGGTAAAGTCAAGTGTACGTATAAGAGTAGTAGTTATATCTTGATAGGGCAATCTATCAATTGATAGGAGCAATAGTTGCTGATTGTAACTTGCTTTGAAGATTATTAGTGGATTCTAGCTTTGTTTGGGTGTAAGTTGTGGAGAGTAGATGTAGACTTGGTTATAAGCTGAACCACTATAAATGTTTGTGCTATTTTTTTTACTTGCTATCATCTAAATCTTATTGATAGCTCCATGCATAATTATAATTATGTGCATCAGCGAATTTCCAAGTGTTGACACCCGATTTTTTTCCATCCGTTCCTGCTTGTAATATATTTTATCTCTTCATTATTAGCATGACCTATTCATTATTATTGGTATCTATTCACTAGTAATGCACTTGATTACAATAATATATTTCTGTTGCTATGGAAATTTAACTTGTTATATTTCGTAAAAGTTTGTCATAGATCTCAAACAACCTATTCACCCTCCCTATTGATAATATTGTTAGCCCCAATAATAAGTAAGTGCGCTTGAGAGACTGAAAACTTTGTAAGCAAATATATAGTGATTTTGCAGTCTATATCCACTCTTCTCAACTAACAACCAAGAGTCAAGCTGAAATCCACTAATAATCTTTAGCAGGCTACAGAGAGTGGCAGGTGCTACTTCTACTCAGAGATAGTAGATAGGTAGCACTCTAACACCCCTTAATTGATCATGATAAGCAAGAAACTACTTTCACATAGCGAATCGAAAAGACAAGCACAAACACTTTTATGTTCACGAGACAAATAAGACAATTACAGAGATGAAGCTTTCGTTGTTCCGCCAAATCCTTCAACAAGTTTTGAATACCTCTATATGGACTTCCAAACTTGAAGGTGGCATTTAGAGGGTCTTCAGAGTGGTTAATCACCGGCCTGCAGACAACCATACAGTTTGCTGTCGTTGGCAAAAGTGAAGTTTTTCTGATTGGAGCCTTCTGCCTTTGTCAATTGTCTGGCTCTGTAGTTGCTTGCGCCAAAGGGGTAAAATTGATTTGATTCAAATCCATACTTTTACGACCAAAAAAAAAAATCCAGACTTTCTGCGGCAGAGAGAAGGCTCTAACCCTAATCGTTTACCTCTCGTTTGAATTTTAAATTAAATCAAAGAAGGTCTAGGTCTTCTTATGTAGATGATGGAAGCACGGGACACGTCTTCTACTGCCTTTATTGCAAGAACTACTTCTACCAACGGTCCACCCAGTCTTTTCACACTGCTTATTGAAAACTGGCCGTTTCACCGACTATGCTTTTGTCCTTCCAAGCGTATTTACGACTTTGGCTCTGCTCAGCTATTCGTTTCTCGATGGTCCATCGAAACTCCTCATTCTATCAAATTTGTTTACCCTCTACTCAGTTCCAACAAGCTTTTAGACACTCTGGCACTCAATACCTTGTTTTCCACTGATAGTGGCAAACCACTCCTTGCTCTTAACGAACCTTTAGGATACCATTTGCATATTACCATTACATCTATCAAACGGCAATGCACATATTCTTAATCTTTAACGATTTCGTCATCCTCAATACATCATCCAACATTATTTAAGCAAAAAGAGGATTTTTACCCATCGGTGAAGAACGATTATAGCTATGCTACCAATTGAAGAGGAAAGAAAGCCCTTATAAATATACTTTAGAATATTAGAAAGGGAACCAAAATTAGGTAGCAAGAAAATAGAGAAGAAAATGAGAATATTGAGGAAATAGATAGAAAACCAGCCAATTAAGGAAAGAAGAGACGCCGAATAAATACTCGGTAATAAATCACCAAGCTTAAAGAATCTTTGTCTCGACTGATATTTATGGGCAAACCCTTAAAAAGACTCCTACTAGGAAAATAACTCTATATAAGAAAATCAAATAAAAATTATACAAGTAAATAACTATATTAAATAAAGTAAAATTGATGAGGTGGTTGGAAAAATCTTGTCCTGCATCAATCAGGAGCATTATCCTATACACTAAATGTGTAAAGTTCCCATCGGTGAAGCAAAAAAAAAAAAAAACAAAACAAAACAAAAAAAAAAAATTGAATATCTTGTCTCGGGCTTCATATTTATTTCACTAACCTTTTAAATACTTTCAACTTGTTTCAAATGCACCTTATTCACATAATTTTTTTATAATAAAATAAAAATATCCCCAGCACTTCTCTTTCTCAATGCATTCTTTCAGGCAATGCCAATAGATGTTACTCGCTATGACAAGACTAAGACTAACGGACAAGTTGCAAGCTTTATTCATCGGTACATAGAAAGACCACCTTTACAGGACACAAAACATTATCATCTAGTTAGGGATAACCAACGCTTGGAGCACTAAGCCCGAGGGCATCTCTTAGAAAAGGGAATGGATTAAATCAGATAATGACTTTTTTACTTTACAACTCGCAATGGATTTCCCAACTTTAAGCAATAAAGTAATTGCCAGTTAGATATAAATGATGGTTTAAGTATCTTGATTACTATTCTTTTTATAAAAAAACATATCGTGATATTGACGCAGCCCACGTGGAAGTCCATCTTGCCGACCTGGACCTTAGTAGGAAGGCCCCACCATGTCACATCACCAACTGTTTCTGTTAAGAGATGGTTAAAGAGATATGCCAAAGACAAAAGAGGAAAAAGAAGGCGTTCTTTTTTATCTAAAAGGTGACCTCTTTTCAATATCTTGCTTTTGGGGTCTAGCGATAAGCTGCCTTAGAGTCCATAGGTTGAATGCCCGAGGCGATATAGATAAAAAAAAAAAAAGGGCTGAACACATGGAAGGTTGGAGAGTCATCAAGACATGGAATTGGGATTGAGCTTTGAAATTTGAAGATATAGTTTGGGGTACTGCCCAAGAAAAGCAAAAGATATAGTCAAGTGCTGGCAACATTTGGATGGTTTTGCCGACTATTTTTATGCTCCTGAGATAAGGTAAAGATGAGTTTGGCGATCATGTTGTAATGATTGACGATGGTGGCGACGATGATGAAAGTGACGTGTTGTGAATCTTGAATGACTAGATGAATTTGATGGCACCAATTGGGATTAAATAAATCGAGTAGGACTAGCTTTGTGATCAGACCATGTACCTTTTTTAGGCGCATGACGTGAAGGAGATTGCAACCTAGTTTTGACATGTGATTTCTTCGTGAAATTTGCAGAAAATGGAAAACCCTAGAATAATTTATTTGCCCTTTTTACGTTTGATTTGAATTCATTCTTTGATTTATTTTTGAGTATGACATGTCAGTTGGGACCATGCTTTTTCTTGGTTGAATTCACTCATACTTATTCATAAACAAAAAGATGATCTTAGTAAGCATGATATGTTATATTGAACTTGATATGGCGTTCAAATCGAGTAAATTCATGCATTTTCCTTTTATAGTTCTTATCTAGTCATTTCAACCTAATATCGAAGGCCCAGTTCTGAATACATGAAACGTGATCTATATATGCACTTCTGCTAATATACAAAGACATGCGAGGAAGAAGCGAAAGAGACTCGGTAGAGTGCCATAACGGGTAATAAATAGAGTATATCAATTTGTGTAAAATAATGAATCTCTTATTGGTAGTGATATATTCCTATGGTCGTTGCCTCTAACATTTGGTTAGTTCTTATTAATACGTCATACAAGTTAAATGGATATTGTAATAAATAGAAAAGACTATAAATATCATAGAAGGGGAGAAATCTTGCGACCTTCTCACTATCACACGCATTTTGAGTCTCCTTGTTAAAATATCTCGAAACGTTTGTCTACTGGTCGATATATTCTTTATATACACATGTAGTCTCCCTCTATTTATTTGCTTAAACTTTTGAATTAGACCTTCAAATATGATATCAGAGGCATGCTCTGCCCTAGTTTATTTTGTGTATGAGGATCCCCTCCATCAAGTTCCACACATCCTTCCTAATTTTGCTTATCCATGATCTAGAAAGCACCGACACTCTTCGAAAGCCTTAGTATTGTGTCGAACACTCTCTGACACTCTTGACACTCGATCAACAGATAGTGGATTTTCGATACTTGGTCAACTCTCTCAACACTCTCTGACACTCTAGTACGAAATTCTAACACGCGAGCTTGAAATTCTGACATGTGATTTCAACATACACTAGGTCAATTTTAAAATTTTTTAATAAATGAGGAGTTAAAATGTAAATATGTAAAAAATAATAAATAATAAATGGGAAAGAAGAAAAACTTAGTATTCTATTTTCTTCTTACTCTCACTTTCTGTGACATGCAATTCACCCTCTCGGATTTTTTTTTCTCTTCTCTTCGAGACACCTATTGCTTGTTTTTTTTTTTTTTTCCCTTCAAGTTTTATGGAGTTGAATTTGTCAAATTGAAATAATGAATGATATTAATAAATGGTAGATTAATGCTTTTAGTATAAATTCATTTCAGACTTTTTATAATTTGTTTATCGTGGATTTAAATCAAATTAATTTAATTAAAAAGTCATAGAAAAGATAAATTACTTCATACCAACACCTCATGATATAAGGTTCCCATGCCTCTTTAAAAGTGGAATGATAATGCATTTCAGCTTGAGAAAACTTTCCACTTTTGTAAGCACAGAGATGTTTCTTACCATCAATTTCTTCAAAAAGGATAGCTGCCCAGTATTCATCACTGGCGTCAGTTTGAAGAATTCTTTTCCCTATTGATGGTATTTGTAATGGTGGGAGATTCTGCATAATCTCCTTAAGCTCAGCAACCGCTTTAGTCTGGATCTTTCCCAATGTGGGGGATTCTTTTTCAGCATAGATTGCAAAGGAATCAAAAGCTTTGCAATGTTTAGGACAAAAACTCTGAGATAATTAATTATCCCAAGAAATTGCTGAACTTGTTTTTTCGTGAAGTCACTTTCAGGAAACTTCAATAATTCTTGTGCAATATGTGGCCCTGGATAGTATGTACCCTTGTTGAGGTGCATACCAAGAAATTCAATTTCTGTCTGGGCAATGTTCATTTTCCTCTGTGAAAGCATAATACCATGCTTTTTTACGATGTCTGCAAACTGCTCAAGAAGTTGACAGTGTGACTGCTCATCAGGGCTGTAGAGCAGAATATCGTCGATGTATACTGCCGCACTTGCTAAAATTGGCTGGAAAATACGACACATGGCCTTTTGGAAAAGGGATGGTGCTACCTTTAGGCCAAAAGGAAGAACTTTCCACTGGAAGTGCTGGTTTGGGAGACAGAATCCTGTTTTGATTATGTCTTCAGGATGAATGCCCAATTGCCAAAATCCGGCTTTGAGGTCAAATTTGGAATAGATATGGGCCTTGGTTAAGCCACTAAAGAGAGAATCTCTGGATGGTAAAGGGAACTTATCATCTTGGAGAAAAAGATTGAGAGGTTGGTAGTTGATTACCAATCTCATTTTTCCTCTATTCTGCTCGGCGCGCTTATTGACATAAAAGGCTTCACAAGCCCATTGAGAATCAGAAACCATTGAGAATCAGAAACTTCAATAAGGTCTTGTTGCAATAATTTTGAGCATTCCCTTTGAGCTAAAGCCAAGTGTTCTGGCTTCATTCCCACATGACTCGCCTTTGTTGGGTTGATGTCTTCATTTTTCTTGAAGGGGAGGCGAACAAAGAACTCAGGGTTTTCCCATAAAGGATGAGAACATTTATGGGCAAATTCTGAATGGGATTCTGAACAAGATTCGAGCAACTTTTGCATGATTGGATCTAATAAACTCATCTCAATGGAAAAGAGTCTCTGAATATTAACAAACTCAGAGAATTGGTCTTTAAATCTAAGACCTTTTTCCAGGAATGATTCGAAGTTGAGGGATTTGAGTCATGATATCCCACCAAATTATCAAATCTTTATTGGGAAGGCTTGATCCAAAAATCTTTGTGGTTATGGAACACTGAGGAAAAAACTAGACAGTGACCGGTGTGGTTCTGACATTCGTGGAGAAAGTATCTCCTGAAGCAGAATTGAAGTATCGGATGTAAGGAGTCTAGAATTCTTCAGGTAGAACCTTTGTATCTAGAATGGAACAACTTGCTCCTGTGTCAATAAGAGCAATGACATTGATAGGTTTGGCAAACTTCGAGGTGAGGATTTTAATAAGGAAATGGGGACAGTGAGTTTGACTTGAAAATATGTCAGGATTTGGTTCTGAAGATGTGGGGGATATGTGAAAGATATCTTTAGATTCTGAGTCAGACTCAGTTTCACTGGAAGTTTGGTAAAAAGGAATGACACAAAGAGTTTGTTCAGTTGGTTCATCATTAGCAGAGAATAAGGATTCAATATCATCATTTTCAAGGGAAATACCTGTTTCATTCTCTATAAGATGATTCTGACCTTTTTTCGCCTGAGGACAATTTTTGGCAAAATGTCCTTTCTTGTTGCAAATGTAGCAACGGCTGGATTTCTTATGGCCTGTGCGATCCTTCCTCTTGCGTAGGTATCGCCATTTCTTCTTTTTCCGGAAATGCTTGGAGCCATGTTTGGATTTCTTAATTGAGTACTTGTAGTGCTTTTTCTTCCGGGAATACTGGCCACAAGTACCATCACAGTCCTGTTTGGAGCATTTGATTTTTAACTTCTGGTGGGAACAGGCTGCTTCAAGACGCTTGTCATCTGTGATGTATGTGCGGACCATTCGGCGCTTTAAGCATAAATCTTCAAGGCATAGATGGACTTCTTACTGAATTTCTCATAATGGAACATCTTGTATCCTTCTTTGCTTTCCAAAGAAATATCTTTCAACCATCTGGGATAGCTCTTTAGGAATAGAAGTGAGGAAGACATGCTTTAGGTTTGAATCTGCGCCAATTTGGTAAAAGAGCTGAAGCATTAGTCGATAATGCTTGTCAAAATGCTTCTTCTGAAGGGAGCAGCATCTTCTTTCGAAAAATTCTCTTCTTTTTAGCTCTTTGAGATCTCCGAGTGTTCCCACAAAAACATGATATAAATAAGTAAGTGCATGGCTGAAATTGGGTGACATTAGAAACATGATCTGGTCATGTTCTGTGAGTGATTGCCACCAGAATTTAAGACTCCCTGTGAACCTTGTAACAAAATTGTAAAGGACATCATTCATATCATGGTTGGTAATGGACTGTGTACTCAACCAAGTATGAAACTCTTCAAGTCTTTCTGGCCATTTTGGATAAGGAATATCGTCAATGGAGAAGAATTGTTTTGATGCCATAGACACATGTCTGGTGGAATTGTTTCTGGTAGGATTACTTGTCGTCCAAATTCTGGATCGAGAATAGTTTGATTACATTTCATAATGGAGGAGTGTCACCATGAATATTTGTGAAGTTGGTGGAACAATAGGAGGAGAATCGGCGTAGGATCCGAGAAGGATGAAGAAGAAGAAAGAGATCTTTGAGTCGATGTAGTAGAGGAAGTTTGTTCAGCAAACAGAATCTGTTTTTCTGGGATAACAGGATCAGGCTCAGGCTGTTGGGTACTAGGATCAAGTTCTTGAGTACCCAAATCCTTCAAAAAGGATTCTAATGGATTTGATAACATCATCTGGTCTGGCCTTTCTCTTATAACAATTGAACTTGATTTTGTGGGTGAGCTTTTTTCTTTCCCTTTTTCTTTTTGTAGGGCTTTGAGACGATTTCGTATTTCTGCCATATCTGGTTCTCGTATGGAGGTGTCTTCCGGAATATTGGCAAAAACAGATGTTTTTGGATGTGGGGGTAGATACCCTGTTCTAACAGGAGGTGTCAATGGATCGAAAGGTCTGAACCTTCCTTCTTCAAGAAGTTGAATTTGCTTCTTGAGTTTGTCTATTTCTGGCTTTGGACTTTCAAGATAGTGGTACCCAAGATGTTGTCCTGATTCCAAGGCATGAAGCCTTTTCTGGAACTCAGAAAGTATCTTCTTGGTACTCTCATCATATCTTCGGAGATCTTGTTGCACATTTCCGATCTTGGAATCAATAGCCTTGAAGGCATTGTTTTGTGCCAAGAGAGTCTCTGATTGCCAGTTTAGAACGGCTTTAGCAGTAGGGGTTTTCTTCTGTCTTCCATGTTCGTCCACGTCAATGGGGGTAGGGATTTTAGGAACATGGCGGTATCTGCCATGTGGATCAATAAACTCTTCTGTAGCAGGGAACGAGAGTTCAGAGTCTCGTTCAGAGCTTTCCTTGATAAGAGGAGGAAAGTCGGTGTCTTGAAACATGGCAATAGAAGAAGTGGGTGGTGCTTCTGCTGGGACTTCAAGCGGGTAAGAATGTTTCTTAGCCCATTTGAGGATTGGTTTATAAAATGGAGAGAGGGTTTGTTTTTTCTGAGGAGGAGAAGGTGGAGGAGATTTTGGTGGATCTGGTAGGGTTTGGGACGTAGTATTGGACTCTGGTGGTGGAGGTGGTGCATAAGAGACCATGAACTGGTATTTGTCACACTCACCAAGAGTATCTACGGAGGAATCTCCGTCTAAGTACCTTTGGTACATCTTATCCTTGGACTTTTTGCGTCGAGGTGGAGATCTTGCAAGAGGATCTACCTCGTCGGGAGAATTTATACAGTAGGAACATTGGCAAAAATGATCCAAAAAACAATGACCATGCTTGTCTTTATAGTAATGAACAGGATGTCCATCACCGTCGAAGTGTCGAACATGCTTTTTTGGATCTGGTTCGGAAATGGATTCAGGAATACATGGCTCAATCATGAGGATGGTTTGGAAGATAGAAGGACCTTCCTCCTTTTCCTTGCCAAAATTGATGGAAACAGTTCCATCTTTTTTCCGTACGAATTCTGAGTCCGAGGACTGGAAAGGCTTGTTGTGCTGGTGTAGCTTCTCATAGTTGGTGATCCAAGTCTCTGGAAGGAGCTTGGCCAACGTATCCTTTGGGATCTGTCTGGGAACATGGATGCAGGACGCCTGGTCATTCTGCATGGAGATGAACAACGCATCTTCATTACCATTGTTGAAGTTGAGGTCAAGAGCATGGTTCTGCACTCGATAAACCATTTGGTAATGTAGGGTTGCAGCTACAGAGTCAGCAGTTTGGGGTGCTCCAGTGAGCTGGACTTGGACTTTCAGGAAAGAAAGAAGTTGAGGATCTGAAAGGGCAATGTTGAAGTTTGGATACAAAGTCACAAAGACTATTCCGGCATTCAGGGTGGTTTGAACAGTACCAATGCAAGCATGCTGGTATTGTAAAAACCTGGTATCTAACAAAGCAATTCTCGCCACTACTGGCAAACCTTTTCGACCATGAAAAGTAAGAGCAAGACGAACAGCTCCATAGTGGACATGAGAATATCCATGTTGGACCCATTGTCTAGGAAATTCTGGAGGGATCTGGAGAGTAACAAAATACTCCTTTTCAGTAGCAAGAATGGGATGCTGGTCGAATTTAGAGGACTGAACATACTTCTTTACTTGCTTTGGGGTCTGGTGAATAAGTTGACGAATGGAGCGGATAGGTGAGAATGATGAGGTGGGTTTAGCAAAAGCTGAATATGGGTTCATAAGAGGAAGCTGAGTTTCGGAGATCTTGGTTTCATTGCTAAGAGAGACTTCGTAAAGATAATCTATCTTAGAAGCATTGGAGACACGAAATTCTGAAAGGGCTGAGGATGAAGAAGAAGAAGGAGCAAGAGAAATGGGTGCTTCGAGAATTTCTGGATCTGTCATGGTGTAAAAAGATCTTCTCAGCACTGGATTCACCTATCAAGCGCATGGAATGGATAATATCAAAAACGAAACCATGGTAGCCATGAATGGACCTAGACTTAAAACCAAGGAAGGAGAGTAAATTTCCTGCAGGTATGCATCCCACATTGGGCGAACAACTCCCGTTCAAGCCCTTCAGGGACAGCCTTTTAGCAGAAAACTACTCAGCCCTTTAGTTCAGAGCCTAGAGACACCCAAAAAATGCCAGGATGGAAACGTTTCTAACCTACCCAAGCTGCATTTCTCGAAGGATCATACCAGGCTAGAGAAGAAGAGGAATTTAGAAAGCCATGGAGAGTTTTTCACAAAGCACACACTTTACTTCAAGGGACTCTGCCCAACACAATACACCCTCATGGCCTTATATAGGCAAAGTGAGGTCACAAGGCAAAAAACAAGGACCAAGCTCATGGGTCCGGGTACAAACAGGGGCAACGGAAATTTCCGGGAGGGAATTATTCGCACACTATGAACAGTAACTGTACTGTACATTCCCTAGCCTAGTGCTACAGTAAAAGTGAACAGTGACTCTGCTACAGTGAAATGTACGGACTCAACGGTCTCGTCTGTCGCGGGCATTGTAGCTACAGACTGAGTCTGAGTCATCTGAGCTGTCTTCTAGGAGATGAGCTTCGTACTTCTGCTGAAGGACTTCAAGATCTTCTAGTGAGAGGATCTGATTTAGCCTTCTTGATGAGGATGCTTGTACATGAACCCAATGGGATGCTTCTTCTTCTGCCCAGTTTGTGTCTTCACTTGTAGGACGAGCAGGAATGCTTGGCTGAGGCCAATTTGATGTCTGTGCATAATACGATGTGTCCATGTTCTGGAATGAGGACGAAGGTCCCTGTTCGTAGGGATCCTGGGACAGAGGACCTCCAAAGCGTGCATAGGGGTCTTGAATAGACTGGACAATGTCGTCTCCGCTTGTCATTTCATGCTCTTGGGACGATGCAGCTTGTCTGTACTGATTGAGTGCTTCCTTAGCTTCTGGTGCTAGGTCATAATGATCCCACGTAGTGGGTACATTATTCCAAATATCTTCAGGAATGGTTTTGTTTTCTTGGCATAGGATTCGTTGGAGTTCTTGGTACTCGTTTTCACAAAATCTAATAGATCTTGGATAAGATTTGTGAATCCGGGCTTCTCGGCTATTCAAGTGGGGTTTATATGAAGTGGTTCCTATTTCAAGTGGCCTATCCAAAATACTACCATTATTTCTGCAAAAATTCCGTGGACGTCGGAAAAACAGGATGGTGTGAACCTCAGGATTCGGTGTCATGGTTCTCAGTTCTCTTTCCAAGTCTTGTTTCCAACATGTAGGATGATAGAACCAATTTAGAAAATCTAAAAGATTTCTATCACATTCCTTTTCGATGTTTCTTTCGAGCAAGAATATCTTGGTGAGATTAGCAATGAATCTTCTGGTGGGAATTTCAATGGCTATTAAGTACTTATTGGTTAAGTACCATAACAGCGTTTTGAGCTGATCAGGGAAGTCATCTTCCTTCTAGATAAGAGGATGAATGAAAGGATAATTCAAATTTAACCCGAAAGGATAAAGAATCGAACCTCCATTGAATCTGAATAGGTCTGTGTGGGATTGCCACATGAGGTTCTCGGGTTTTGTAAGCTGTCATTCGGATTTGCTGAATAATCTCTTCAGGAAATTTCCAGCTTGGCAAATCTTTGATCTTTTCAATCTTGTATTTCACACCATGATTGAGCATATGGAACGCAGGTCTCTTGATGTACATGTTGATCTCAGCTGGTACTTTTGGTCTTGATAAAAAATCAGCAAGCACATTCTTTTTTCCAGGAATATGCTTGGTTTCAAAAGAGTATTTTGAAAACCATTCAGCCCATCGAAGCAGTTGAGAGTTTGGAATCTGCTTCTGTTTAAACTTGGTCATCTGAGGAAAAGATGCCATGTCTAATTCTACCAAGAAGTGAATGTTGTGTCGTGTCGTATCGTGTGTCAATGTCGTTGTTTTTTAGTCCATGATAGGATTGCATAAGACTTTGCATGGGATAGATGTACGTGAATGTACACCTTTATTTCTCAATGATGTTGGAAATTTTAGATAACTAAACCACCTTTTAAGGAAACGACCACTCATTAGATTCCAAAATTCCACCAACGTCTAAGCATTTGGAATCGACAGCGACCTGAACAGGCATCATGGAGGACAAAACCTCCATTATAGAAGCAAATCACACAATTATCCCACTTGTGCAAAATTTGGACAACTCCACAAAAATGCCCAAGAACCATTCATTATCTTGGACTTCATATCTTATAGTAAAACGGTATTAAGTGGGTTCTGGAGGCCACTATGAGCGCGCAAGGGTCCTCATCAAGCCTCGTACTTGCTTTTGAGATATTTTCAAATCATTATATAAAGGGAAAGGTAAAAATAGATAGAGTGATGATAAATTAATGAGAGAATGCAAATTAAAGAGGATCAAAGAAAGTAATAATATCTGTTAACGTGTAAAGCAAACGACCATTTCTGTGTGTTTATATCTGTTAAGCTTTTTCGATTCGAGCTTCTTTAATGGTTGGTTCTCTTCAGGTGATAACACTATATTTATTAATATTTCATATCAGAAGATCTCAAAGTACACTTTTAGGACCTCCTTCGTTCTCTAGTGACCAAATTGCCAATTAATTATTGAACATAAGAGTTCGAATTTTATTTCTCTTGAAAAGGAACTCCCTCGTTCTCTAGTGGCCATATTGCCAATTTATTATGGAACAAAAGAGGTCGAATGTTAATTTCTTACGAACTTAAGACGCTTGTCTTTCGAGCTGGAAGAACTTTGGAAAGAGAAAAGAACAAAAACAACTTGCAAGCTATGTTTCTAAATTATTTTGGATGAGGCAATTGATTATAATGGTTCTGCATTTATTCACTTAGATTAAAATGATACATGTGCAAGATTAGAGAATAAAAGTGGACCTCATAATTGGAATAATCCCGTAATCTTAGGAGAATTTTGCTTTATCCTATGTGAATTTCACACGTCTAGACAGAACAAACTCAATGCGTGAAATGAATGATATACTTATAAAATAAAAAGGGGCATGGGAAGAATTTCGGGGAAAAAAAGTCTGTTGATAGAGATTGGTTCTCCGCCTTTGCTAATGCTGTGAAACAATGCAGAAACTAACGACCATCCAATTCAATATCAAATGCGAGAGAACGAGATGATTAGAGAAATCAATAAGAAACAATAAAAACACAAGAGATTTATGTGGTTTAGTAAAAGTGCCATACCTACTTTATGGGAAAAGATAGCTGCAAATAATTCACTTATCAATCGGAGAATTCAAAGTTACAGTCAACTGTTTGATCCATCGTATGTTTTCCAAGCCCCATTAGCCAACTCAAACAATTCCAGACATATTTCTGGGTTGTTGGCCGGCAGATAGGCCAAAGGGTGGCCGGACTGCTAGGACAATTGAACTTCTCTTTATTCACTTACTCTCAAGCTTCGATCCAAACCCCAAAACGATGTACTCGGCATGAAATTGAACCACAAACAACTCTCAACCGAGCCACAATACTCATAATCCATGCCAGCTCTAATGCCCGGGCAAGCACTCATCTCCTTAGACGCATTCGAGCTCCATAAAACTTGAGCTTCACCAAAGGAGGAGGCTTCATCATAATGTCTACCAGGTTCTTTACTATCGTGATTTTCCTCACAGCAATCTTAGCATTCGCCTTCACATCTCGTATAAAATGGTCATTACAATATATAACAACGCTTTTATGCTCAAACCGAAAGTTCAAGAGCGTACCCGTAGTACATCTTGCCTACTTCAAAGATAAACAAAGAATTAAGTCAATGAAGCACACAACAAATTATAATTCATACTGTACAAGTAGGAGATATCACCTTCTATAATCATGGTAGAAGTTGAATGTAAAGATAACCATTTTATCAATATGAAAATTGAAAAAAATTAAATCAAGAATACATATCCAAATTATTGGATCATGGATGCTCTATTTGATGTATTATGTAATAGATTTTATGCTATATCTATGTTGATTTTTTCCTTCAATACTCCTCTCTAAATAGGCCAATGGGAGGACCAAAGGCCTAGTCTGGTTCGTAAGCCAACAAAGCTATCTCAAGTCAATGGTTTTGTCAAAATATTAGCAATTTGCGAGGAAGATAGAAGATAGCGAGTCACAATAGAATGAAGGAAACATTTTCCCAAACAAAATGATAATCGCTCTCAATGTGCTCTGTCCAAGCACGAAAAACTGGATTAGTTTGGAGATGTAATGCTGACATGTTGTTCGAGAAAAGTAATGAAGGTCAAGGTTGGTTGATCCCAACGTAAAATATCCTTGTGAGTGCAGCAGCTGTTGAAGCAAGATCCCGTATTTCAGCTTCAACTGTGGAGTAGACCATAATGAGTTGATTCTTGGCACACCATGAAACACAATCCAAGTGTAAATGTACAATAACCGGTCCTGGAATGTTGAGTGAGTTTGCACCCAATCCAGTTTAACTTGACAAAGCCAAATAGATAGAGAGAACTGTGAAACAAATTGTGAAGGCCAAGTTGTAAGATACCACGACATATTGGATGATTTGTTTTACCATCTAATTATAAGCAAAAGTTGGGGCATGCGTATGATGGCATATGTTGACCCTTGAGAGATCTGAAGAAGTGAGGGTAAGGTGCTAAAGAGCACCTACAATGTGCCTTCAAAATGAGACAGATCACTGATTTCAAGTGTTGGTGCTCAATACCTATAGAAGTAGTAATTGGCTTGCATTATACCGTGGATGCTCAACACACAAAATATGAGGCATATTTTCATTGCAAGATGAAGCATCCATGGATGGATCAATTGACTTTAGTTCCCAGGAAATAATGGAGGGTATGAGAGACAACATGTTAATAATCGATGTGACTTTTTGAAAAGACCAGTGTTGCTCCCCCTACTTAAGTGCTATCGTCACAGTACATATCACTATCCACATATAATCATTGTCAACACATATCATGAATAATCATCTCAATACTATTACTCACGATCGTCAATATCAATGAGAGATTTTGTATATAACAGAGTAAGAGACATGGAAAATAGACTAACAATACTATTTAGAACTTAGCAATTTCTACCTATGTGTTCACGTTTTCCTCCATCCTCAAACGATAATCAAGATCAGGGCTGAATTCAGCTCAAGTATTATCTAGATTTGTCCATACTTGATCTTTGCTTCACTCTATCTTTGGAATATAGCAATCACATGTATTGATACCAGTTATTGCAGTTATTGGCGATACCAACTATTGACGGAGGCTTTGATTTCTTTGATTTCTTTGTGAAGGTACGAGTTGGTGGATTCACCATTAGTTATTTCTTTCAGCAGAATTAACTCCTCCTAAGAATATGATCTTTTGGAGTGAGAGCAACTACATAGGCATGTTTGCTTTCGCCTTATTCTTTCTTTCTTTTTTGACTCCTCCCTTGAGTCATTGCATAAGCATTGGTTTTCCATCTTCATGATCAACATGTCTAAGTAGGACAAACCCATTGTGTATAGCTATCCATTTTTCAAATGTCATTCATAATATCATCTTCTTGAGGATCTTCTTTGTAGATTTCAAGCTTGACCATCCTTTCAATCTTAAAATCGTTAGTATTGCTATTGGTAGTTTGTTTATAAAACAAATAAAGAGGTGCATTGTTGTGGCACCCCTCGACACGGTCCCCGATCCGGTAGGGTCGCCACAGATACTTATCACTTATGTCCATAAAACCTGAGGTCTACATATTTTTTTTTTTGATCGGTCCCAGCACAGCTCATCAACGGAAGCATAAACGAGTCTCACCATCCCTTACTCCAATAACAATAATGAAATTGCACACCAACTATTCACCATATATAAAACAATAAAGCCAAGTCACTTTTATTTACATTTTCACGATGGACGTCTCGGGTCGGTACAACAAAAAGGTCAAAGCTTTTAACTATGCTCGGCTAACTCAAAAGAATATGACCCTACGTTTAATATATACACCCATCCATCAACAAGCGTCGGCTCCCCCAAAAAGTATCGGCTCCCACCAGTCGTACGTGCCATCATACCCAACCCGGTGCATTGGGCGGCGGCGACGGTAGCATCCTCAGAATCACTCCATCACGTCGGACATGAACAAACAAAAACTCTTGGATAATCGGGCCATCAGCAAGACCCACATCGTATATCACTAAGACACGGACTCGGACAAACACCAAGCTAGGTACACTAACACAGGAATGCTCCATGCACTTTGTGAAAGCTAGTATAAGCACCTAGAGGGGGTGAATAGATGTAAAAACAATTTCTCGTGATAAGTGTGCAGCATTATTTGACAATAGAAAGGAAATTTGTCTCTTGTAAATAAAACGAATTACAATCAAAGTAAAATAGAGTAGGGAAGGGAATATGAACACAGAGATTATAGTGGTTCGGCTTAATCCAAGCCTACGTCCACTCTTCGCACTGACGGCCCACCGGCTGGATTCTATTATGAACAAAAGAATTGTTACAGTGAAGTTCTTCCTTGATTCCACAGTGTAGAGACTCTACTACCCTTCCTCAAGGTCTCTCAAAGATATAGACTCTCTTTTGTGTACAATATTTCGCTCAACAATTTAATTGACTAAGAACAATGAGTTTTAGACTTTGGAATTCTTCTATCGCGCACACATTCGAACAACTAGAACGTCTTCCTTATATACTCCTTTATGCCATCTCAATTGGAACGTCCTCCAAGCTTATGTCGAATCTCTATATGTTTTGCTCTTGAATGAAGAATCAAATTCTTGGTGAGATTGATTGCGCTGGTGTTGTCACATTTGATTTCAGTGCATGAATCTTCAATTCCAAAGTCTCTCAGCTGTTGTTTTATCCACAGAATTTGTAAACAATAACTTCCAAGAGCTACATATTTTGCTTCTGCCATAGAAAGAGCTATTGTACTTTGCTTCTTTAAAAACCAAGACATTGTCCTACTTTCAAGTAGTTGACAGGTGCCCGATGTGCTCTTTCTATCAACTCTGCATCCGGCTAGGTCTGCGTCTAAGTATCCAAGAAGAGTAAAGTCTCCTTCTTTAAGATACCAGAGACCCAAATTTGAAGTTGAGGCAATGTATTTGATAATACGCTTTGCAACACTTAGATGAGATTCTTTAAGGTTTGATTGAAATCTGGCATAGATGCAAACACTAAACAAAATGTCAGGTCTAGAAGCAGTAAGATAAAGAAGTGAACCAATAATACTCCCGTATAGTTTCTGGTCAACTTTCTTTCCTCCTTCATCTTTGTCCAGCTTCAAGGAACTTGACATTAGTATATTAGTCTTTTTGCAATTCTCCAGCCCAAACTTTTTGATAAGATCTTTGGCATATTTTTCTTGATGGATAAAGATTCATTCCTTCAGTTGTTTCACTTGAACCCTGAGAAAGAAGGTTAGTTCACCCATCATGCTCATTTCAAATTCATCCTACATAGACTTAGAGCATTTCTTGCACATCCTTTCATTAGAGAATCCAAAAATAATATCATCAACATAAATTTGAACAAGTAGAAAAATTTTGCTTTCTCTTTTGATAAACAATGTAGTATCTAACCACCGCCTGCGGTGGCCTAAGACTTAGTACCCCAAACGCAAGGGGAGGAGTTCGAACCTCGGGGTCGCGTTGCTTCAATGCAAAACACGCGATTCACCTGTGCCTGGGTCTGTGGTGGTGGCCCAGTCCACCCCAGGGTTTACTCTCCACCGCGAAGCGGCGCACAGAGGTTCCCTGGGTCACCAAAAAAAAAAATGTAGTATATACTTTACCTTTAACAAAGCCATTTTGAATTAAAAACTTACTTAGTCTATCGTACCAAGCTTAAGGTGCTTGCTTTAAACCATATAAAGCCTTTTTCAGTCTGAATACAGAGTCTGGCTTCCTTAGGTCTTCAAAACCGAGCGGTTGTTCCACATAGACTTCCTCTTGGATAAATCCATTTAGAAAAGCACTTTTGACGTCCATTTGGAATAACCTGAAATTCTTATGACAGGCAAAAGCAAGTAATAATCTAATTGCTTCTAACCTTGCTACTGGTGTGTAAGTCTTATCATAGTCTATCCCTTCTTCTTGCGTATACCCCTTGGCCACGAGTCTTGCTTTGTTTCTTACGACTTTTCCTTTCTCGTTCATCTTGTTCCTGAAAACCCATTTAGCTCCAATGATAGATTTACCTTTCCGTTTATGAGTCAATTCCCAAACATCATTAATGCTGAATTGCTTGAGTTTTTCTTGCATAGCTTCAATCCAGCTTTCATCAGATAAAGCTTCTTCTATGCTCATGGGTTCTATCTTAGAAATAAGAGCCAAAGCACTAGACTCTTCACGCATTTTGGATCTTGTGCGAATTCCTTCATTAATATCACCAATAATGAGATCTTTGGGATGACTGGACTTATGCTTCCAATTGCTAGCTGATTTGTCAAACTGTTGATCTTTTTCCTTATTTGAATCTTCGACGATCATTTGTTGCTGGTCTTCTAAAGTCTGAGCTGCTTCTGGAGATTTAGACTTTATAGAGTCTGGAGCAAGTTCAGATTCTTTAAGTTGAGTCGATTCATTTTGCATGGAGTCTTGAAATTTAACATTCATTGATTCCTCAACAGATTAAGTCTTTTTTGTTGAATACTCTGTAAGCTTTGCTTGTGATATAATATCCAAGGAAAATACATTCATATGATTTTTCTTCAAACTTACCAACTCGATCATTTGCATTTTTCAATATAAAACATTTACTTCCAAACACATGAAAATATGAAACAATGGGCTTCTTTCCTTTGAATAACTCATAGGGAGTTTTCTCCAGAATAGGCTTTAGAAAAACTCTATTAATGATATAGCTTGTTGTAGAAACTGCTTCAACCCAAAAACGTGAAGATATGTTACTTTCAATTAAAAGAGTTCTAGCCATTTATTGAAGTGGTCTATTCTTTCTTTCCACGACTCCATTTTGCTCTAGAGTATATGGTGAAGAGAACACATGTTGAAAATCAGATTCATCACAGAATTTTGTAAAGTCTTGATTTTCAAACTCACCTCTATAATCTATCTGTATTCTTAAAATAACATACCCTTTCTCATTTTAGACCTTTTTAGCAAACTTTGTAAAATAAGAGAGAGTTTCGGACTTACTTGCTAGGAAATATACCCAAGTGAATTGTGAGTAATCATCCACAATCACTAAACAGTATTTCTTACCTCCAATGCTTTGAGTTCTAGTTGGACCAAAGAGATCCATATGCAGAAGCTGCAGTTCACGATTAGTGAAAACTTGATTTATTGGTTTGAATGAGTTTCTTACCTGTTTTCCCAATACGCATGGTGTGCATAGATCAGCCTTTTAGTATGACAGATTGGGTAGACCACGAACAAGCTTCTTTGCTGAAATTTTGGCTATTTGCTTCATGTTGATGTGCCCAAGTTTTATGTGCCATAAGTTTGCTTATTCTTGAATTGAAATTAGACATTGGGTTTCATCTGGTTTGACATCCAAGAGGTAGATATTTTCATGTCTTCGACCTGTGAAAGACTGAGAGGAGTCTTTACTGGTTCCTAAACATATTCCCTCTTGAAAATTGATTTTGAAACCGGTGTTGCACAGCTGACTGATACTTAGCAAGTTGTAGTTGAGTCCTTCCATTAAAGAAACATTACTAATCGTAAGGCTTCCAATCTTTACAGTTCCGAATCCCACAATTCTTCCTTTGTTGTTTCCTCCAAATGAAACTTTTCCACCATTAACTTGAACAAGCTTTATGAAGCAATTTGAATCTCCTGTCATATGCCTTGAGCATCCACTATCTAGGTGCCATTTAACATTTTTCTTAATAGTGACCCGCATTTAGAAAAGAGACTCAAGTTTTCTCTGGTGCCCATATTTTCTTTGATCCATTGGTGTTAGTATTATATACGGTCTTTGCCCATACTTTCTTAATAGGTTTCCAAACCATAGGACATTTTTTTTCAAAATGATCTGAGCTATTACATTTAGAACATCTAAAAGCACTGCGACCTACTAGTTTTACAAAAACTTTTTGGAATTGATTTTTGTAAGCATATCTTGTAGGTCTTTGTTTAATTCTTTCCTTTACTTTAAGAAAATCAATTAGAGGAATGGTTTCTGCAGTCATTCCTAAACTTAATTTGTTGAAGTAAGGTCTTTGTACTGAAAGAATTTTTTCAAGTTTCTCAAATTCTGTAAAAAATCTTTTAGAAATATTTGAGATGTCATTTTTCAAGAATGCATTTTCTTTTGAAAGATTGTCTTCATTTTCTTTCAAAGTAGAAACACTTTTGTCTAAACTTTTGACATTTTTTATCAAAACATTTTCCTATTGTTTTAGTACAGAATTTTCTCTTTTAAGTTCGGAAATCCTTTTAAGAGAAGTTTTGAGACTAAGACACGATTCATCAATGTATTTAGAAACTTTAGTAGGGATTTTCAAATTACTTACCTCAAATTCACTATTTGAATCTGAGTCTGTCTTGGAATTTGAATCTGAATCCGATTGTGTCATGAGACAAATATTGGCATAATCATCATCACTTTATTCACATTCTGTATCACTCCAAGTTTCTGCTTTGAGTGTCTTTCCATATTTCTCAGCTTTTCCTTTCTTTTTCCTCAGAAGGGGACAGTTGGGTTTGATGTGTCCCTTTTTCTTACATTCAAAACAGACTACATCTCTATTGGATTCATCATCATCAACAAACTTACTCTATTGCTTTTGAAAGTTTTGTTTCTTTGGATTGAATCTTCTTCCCTTTCTGTTTAGCTTTTTGAATCTTCTTATCATGAGAGCAAGCTCCTCATCATCCATATCGTCTTCAGAATCATCATTAGATTTTAATGCAATCGATTTCTTACCTTTAGGATCTTCATCTTCATTGATTCGCTCAACTTCATAAGACTGAAGAGTCTTAACCAATTCATCGACAGAAAGTGGCATAATTCTTTGTATCTCCCTTATTGAGGTCTTTATGTGATTCCAATCATTGGATAGTCCACGCAGTATCTTGTTTACTTTCATGGGATTAGAAATTAGTTGACCTTGATTTTCAAGACCATTCACGATTTCTGTAAAACAACTAAACATGTCAGTGATAGATTCTCCTGATTTCATTTTGAAAGCTTCATATTGACCGAGCAGAATGTTGATTCTGGTTTCTTTCACTCGATCAGTTCCTTCATAAGTGATGTGTAATCTATTCCAAACTTCTTTAGCTATAACACAAGAAGATATTCTGTTATATTCAGTAGGTGATAATGCACAATATAAAGAATAAATTGCTTTTGCATCAATAGCTTGTCTTTTGGTTATCTCTTTTTTAGTCATTTCGCTAGACTCAACGGCTTCTTTTCCTCTTTCTGAGATAGGTGCAACTTTAGGAATGATTCTTTTGTCTACCACATCCCATTCCATAGGATCCTTTGATCTTAGGAATGCATTCATCTTGTTTTCTATATGTTGTATTCATTTCCATCAAAATAAGGCGGTCTGGTATTGTTTTGCCCTTCAACTAGTCTTGGAGCCAACATACTAGTCATTGATCTTTAATTCTGAAGTAAAACACTTCAACTTAAGTGAGTACACAAGCTCTTATACCAATTGTGAAAGTTAGTATGAGCACCTAGAGGGGGTGAATATGTGTAAAAACAATTTCTCGTGATAAGTGTGCAGCACTATTTGACAATAGAAAGGAAATTCGTCTCTTGTAAATAAAACGAATTACGATCAAAGTAAAATAGCGTAAGGAAGAGAATATGAACACAGAGATTATAGTGGTTCAGCTTAATCCAAGCCTACGTCCACTCTTCCGCACTGACAGCCCACCGGCTGGATTCCACTATGAACAAAAGAGTTGTTACAGTAAAGTTCTTCCTTGATTCCACAGTGTAGAGACTCTACTACACTTCCTCAAGGTCTCTCAAAGATATAGACTCTCTTTTGTGTACAAGATTTCGTTCAACAATTTAATTGACTAAGAACAAGGAGTTTCAAACTTTGGAATTCTATTGCGTACACACTCGAACAACTGGAACGTCTTCCTTATATACTCCTTTATGCCATTATACCCGTTGGCACTTACCAAAGAAATTCTTCCAATCTACCCGTTGGACAGAATCAATTAGAAAGATCTTCGAACTATTTAAGAAACATGACGATAGCCCACCAATCATGCTCGCCCATACAATCAGAATATAGGTTTCCATAAGTAGAACCTTCCAAGTATACTTCGGCAATCAACAGATCCAAAATCCCTGAATCAATCTTGAATTGAATAATAGATTCCGACATGCTACATCCAACTAGGAGATCTTCTCTAGTCGATAAAGTCAAATCCTTAACGAAACATTCAGTTCTGGATAAGCCTTCTTCGACGGTCTAGAAAACTGTTAATAATGATAGACTTTGAGTCTTGGGTCTAGCAGTCCGAAGGTCTTTAGACTTTGATGAAAGAGCCTTTAAATCTTCAGACTAGACTGATGGAAACGTTTTGTCAGTTTCAAAACACTAAATGAAGTTTTCTCCAACACACTCCACCTCAACATCCGATGTCAATCCATAATAAGTACCACGCACGACTGGTAGCAAGGGCATCTTTCTAATCTAAAATGTTTATCCCCAAAGGAGTGAGTACAACCACTCAACAGTAAAGATTCACCAAACTACACGATGCGTCCAATAGAACAATCAAGGTATCATGAATAAAACACATATCATTCATGCATTCAAGCGTACCTCACCTTACAGCCATGCATATATCACCATGCAACTTGCATATACCACCATGCACTTATATATGTATCATCAAGCAGCTAAGCATATATTACCATGCAACGCGCATATACCACCATGCACTCCATGCTTGCATTCCCATGAGGTTCATCCTATGCCCATGATTCAATTCTCGATCTTTATCTTTCAATTAGATCACATCATTTTTCTTCCCAGGGACCAATGTTTTCGTCTCACAATTTATCACTTACATCCAACCCGGCATCGCAAGGAGCCTCCGGCACACACCTCCGGGCATTTCGTACCCCAACTGGCATCATGAGGTATCCCCCCCCTCCCCGGCACACACCTCCAGGGCTTCCAACACACACACTCCGGGCATCTCAAAACTCCCGAGGACATCCAGCACACACACTCTGGGCATCCGACACCCACACTCCGGGCATCCCAACACTCCCAGGGCATCGTCGGCTCACACCTCTGACAGTATCATTATTATCATAATTTATATTCGCACATTTATCTCTATTTCAACATGGCATTTGATATAACAATATCAAAGGTCTCAACCAGCTTTTGATGTCATATAACATGCCATATGTCACCACATATGCAGCATAATCAACCACTCAAGACATTATATCACATGGAGCAATTTCATTTATTTTTGAAAATACATCAAAATTTCGGATAAAAACATATTGCACTCCTTTGGTCATAATTCTTGAAAAATTAGTAAACAGCCTTAATAAATTCTAAAAATTCGACATGTTATATACAAGATTTAGAGGAAAATATTTCGTGAGGAACACCATATCAAAAGAAAATCATACAATTTGGTACAGTCCACGCATCACAGTCTTTATAATTTCGGAATATTGCCATACACAGTTTCATTCACAAATTCAGTAAAAATCCTAAATCCACTCCAAAAATTCTAAACTTTTTATATGTTATAGAAAAAAACCAGAATTAAATATTTCATGCAGAACTTGAAATCATATTTGTGATAGATTAAAAACTATAATCACCGTAGCCGTCTTTAATCCCTCGGCAACAATACCCAGATCTAACCATTTAGGATAAAAATCATTTCGCCAAACTAAACTCATCCATTTCCTCTAAAATTTTAGTATATTAGTTCTTAATATGTCATCTTCAACTTTCATTCAGAACACGGGATCAGATTTTAATCGGAGAATTTTATAAAATTCACAGAATCACACTAGGTCAGCATTACGCGATTTCCAAATCTAACTTCTTCAAAGGAAAATATTTTCACCGGTCTATACTTGTCCATTTCTTCTCAAATTTTGATATGTTACTCTCCAAGAAATCCTTTACAACCTTTATCAAGAAGTCGAAGTCAAATTCCCACTAGAACATCGTATGCAACTCAAGAAATCAACAAAGGTCGGACTATTTTTCCAGAAACAGAATACTAGGCTAGAACACAACTCTTGTAGCTTCAAGATTTCACACTTCATCACATCCGAAATTTACCATTTTCTACACACACATCACAGCAAGCAAAGGATAGAGTGATAAACTCTACTTCCCTCTAATCCGAGCACAACACAGCAAGCAAAAACAGTGGGGCAAGGCGGGACTCGGCAGCTCAACGACGGCGACAAACAGCGGCGAATGGTCTCCCTCTTCCCCTTCTTCTCTCGCTCGCTTGCTCTCCCTCTCTCGATTTCACTCTCACTCTCCCTCTCAATCCGCTCACCCTCCCTCTCTTTCTTTCCCCTTCATCATTTGCAATCATTTGGATTGCATGGCTAATGCCACTTGGCCCTAGAGGAAAGACACTTGGCCTTTTCCCCATGCACATGATAGGCTAGAAGATGGGCCGGGCCTCCTCCCCTTGGTCGACAGCAGCTCCTTTCCTTTGGGCTTCGTAGGCCAGGCTAAAAGGGCCGAATGGTGGGGCTGGTCTTGGGCCAAAAATTCAACCCACACTTCTCTAATTTTTCCCTTTTAATCATCACCTAATTACCCATCATATAATTACCTAATTACACTTATTCACTTGGCTATAAAACTTGCAACATAAATCAAATCCATAAGGTGCATAGCCAAAAACAAAATTCTCATTATCAAATTATCCTATAACACCAACTTTGATAACCCAAGAACATAAGATATCTTTCCATTAAAGTGTTCAGCCTTAATCTATTACAATTCTTCGGTCTTGTGGCCACAACATACTTCAATGATACAACCATTCACTTTTCCATAAGTCATAATGCCTCTAGGAATTGCCATGAAATTTCGGGATGCCACAATTGTTCCACATCAAAAAGATATGAGTTCGCACTTAGACGAGATTTGGCACTAACTGACAATCATTATTTTTATTTATTGAAAATTCGGATTTATTTCTATAAAAATTAACTATAAAGTCTTATTGAAACAATACAACTATTCACGAAAAGTTACAGTTATTTTTATTTTTTATTTATTTAATTCCGAATATTTTATGTCTTTTCAATGTAACCTTTGAGATGTATTTATTCATTTTGCAACCTTTCCCGAAAGGTTGCTTTTGTTCTTTTTTACAACCTTTTGAAAAGTTACCTCTACTCGAAAGACAGACATAAGTACGTTTGTTTTTAGATCAAACTAATATCTTCTTCCATTTTTTTTTTAATTTCAAAAGAAATTACATCCATTGTTTCTAATTGTTTCCCATGAGAGACTTTGGAGAAATACTAGAATTGCTATATAGTATTCTCATTTGAGGCTTTGTTGTATCTTGGAGGAAATTCGCTAATGACCATTAGCAACATTATGGGGCAAATAAATCTTTAAAGAAAGTGATATCACGCCTCAAAGTCTGATTTAATTACTCTAAAGATTTGACTTTATTGTTCTACCCAATTTCAAGCCATCTTTCCCAACAGTTGCCAATACCTTTTGCATGTAGAGGGAAGATAATGAAATTTCCATGTGCTAGACGTCCAACTTTCTTTGGATATTTCTTTGAAGGAACAGGAATGGATGATGGTGATTTCAACAAGTTCTTTACAACAGTAGTGAAGCTTTTATTCTTGAAAGAAAAGACGAAGCTATCTCGATCAAGACAATATAGACATGCATGGAACATTGTTGTGACCATCAGGATTGTCGCAAAAAGCAAGTGATCGAACAATAATATAAACAGAAGAAGAAAATAAATCGGACATCGGATTTACGTGGTTCAGTCGTAAAAACCTACGTCTATGGGGAGAGTAGCGACGAATTTCACTATAGATTAAGTGATACAAGGAGATTACACTCGAGTCACTCAAACATTCTCTTGGTGTTTCCGAAACCCCAATTACACCCAACAACACACGCAGTGTTTAGCCCCGAAATTTCTCAATAAATAATCTCTCAATCTCATGAAGAAATTACATGCAAATCTTACCACAAAATTCAATTGGCTTGAATACTAAATCTTCTTGGATGCAATTCACGGACAAGAACGACAAAGAAAAATCCCTCCTAAGCACTCAACAATGAGACGGTGCTTCAAGACCAATTCTTCATGATCAACCATTGCCACCCACGGCCACAAGCCTATAAATAAGTGAAACATTTATTCTTTTGCTGACTTCCCATAGAATTTTGTTTCTTATTTTAAACAATTTTATCCAAAACATATCTCTGTATGTTTTAAACAAAATCCAAATCCAAGTGAAAGTTGGACTTTCCTATTTTAGCAGCCAAATTCTCCAACGCATATTCGATTTCAAACGTCCACAACATATCCAATTCGGAATTTCACATTGGACTCAAACTCGAGACATATTTTAATAATCTCCACATTGGCTCGATATTTGAGCCAAGTTGCAATCGCTTCGCAAAAATTCAAACTTTGCCGCTACTTTCCCATAGCTCTCGATGGGCTTAACCATCACAGATATTATCCAAGTCCAAGCTTCGCTTAAACTTCACCATAACCGAGGATCTCATCAAAATATCAACTCCACATGCTCCTTTAACTACTCTGCAAGGATTTTCCAATGCAACCTCCTCAACCCCAGATAAAGCAAAACCATTGTTGCATTAATATCTATCAAGAGATCGAATACGTATCTTGTTAATTTCAGCAGTTATGGCAACCATTGGCTCTATAAGCTCCACCTCACTACACGCATCATCTGTGTCGATTATTTTTCTAGTACTCGTACTTGCTACCTTAGGAGTTTCTGGTCGCAACTCCACCTCAAGCTGAACACCGTTCAGATCTGTTTCACACTACTATAATCACTCCTAGTCAGAAGTACTGAAGACTCATCAAAAGTAATTTCTCTACTGATAATAGGTGAATTTAACTCCAGGCAACACAATCGATAACCCCTCTCACCTCGTGCATAGCCTAAGAATATGCACTTTCTTACCTTTTCATCAAGCTTACCATCACTTGCCCGAACATAACATGAGCAACCGAATATTCTAATAACAGAATAATCAGCAACATTACCTTACCACACTTCTTCGGGAGTTCGATATCTAATCGCAGTCGATGGTGATCTATTCATTAGGTAGCACACCTTACTTAGTGCATCCGCTAGGAATCTCCTAGCCATACCAGCACTAGAGAGCATTTTATGGGCTGTCTCTAGCGATGTTTTGCTCATCAATTCAGCAACATATTATGGTTCATTGGCATTAGTGTGATATTTCATTATGCCTTCCTTCATGCAGAATTCGTTTAATAGCTTCGAGCAAAACTCAATATTACTGTCAGTCCGCACATGCTTAATCGTCTTACCATTCTCCTTTTCGATCAAAGCTATCAACTGCTTGATCCTGACAACATCATCAAACTTGTGCCTAAGCACAAATACCCACGTCTTCATCGAGTAGTCATCAACAACTGCTAGCATATATCTAGCACTCTTCCTCGAAGGAAATCGCAACAACTTGTGAACATTCAAGTGAATTAACTCTGCAATTTCCATTGTTTCTTTGACAGTCGTACTGAACTGTACTTTCTGCCGTTGATCTAAATCACAACACCTGCATACATTCAATTCGTTAAAAATACAACTACATAGCAGATTTCTTTCACTTAAAACCTTCAGGTTTCTCTCACCAATGTGCCCCAAACACATATACCACAATTTAGACTCTCAAACAGATGCATCCGACATCTCCGCAGCAAAATTTGTCACTGTCTCACCTTGAAGCTCATACAAGCTATTATGCTTGATTCCTTTCATTATTATCGAAGCACCTTGAACAATTTTCAGAATTCCACATTTTGAAATATATCGATACTCAGCTAAATCCAAGGCACTCAAGGATATTAAGTCATTCTTCAACTTTGGAACATGCCTCACTCCAGTCAATGTCCTCATGATACCATCATGCATTCTGATTCTACATTACCAACACCAATGACCTTGCATTCAGCATTGTTCCCCAAATGTACTTTACTACCATTCGTGCACTGATAAGTAGTAAACCAGTTTCTATTTGGTATGACATGAAAAGAACAACCAGAATCCATAATCCATCCATCAAATAATGAATAATCAGTGACAAACAAAACATAATCAGCATTATCTGCTATAGTTGCAACATTATCTACAAAATCAATTATAATTTCCTTACCCTTTCTCATTCTTCAACTTAAGGCAATTCCTTCTAAGATGCCCCCTCTTGCCACAATTCCAACAAACAACATCACTAGTCCTAGACTGACTATGCCTGTTCATATTAGTACTACTCTTACCCACACATGTTCTAGATCTTCCTCTATTTTCACCTATTAAAGCAGTAGATATAGGTTCGCCTGATTCTCTTCTACGAATGTCCTTGCTTAGAATCAAATCTCGAACCCCATCAAACGTCAAACTTGTTGACCTAGAGGAATTACTGACGGCAATAACAGTAATATTCCAACTATCAGGCAATGAGAATAATATAATCAAAGCACGTACCTCATCTTCAAAGTCAATTTCAACTAAACTCAATTGACTAACAATCACATTGAATTCATTGATATGATCTACAACTGACACACATTCGCTCATCTTTAAATTAAACAAGCATTGCATCAAATAGACTTTGTTGATCGTAGAGGGCTTCTCGTACATATCTAATAGAGCTTGCATCAAATCAACAGCGGTCTTCTCCTTCAAGATGTTAAACGCGACGTTACAAGCCAACGACAGCCGAATAACACCCATAGCTTATCTATCCAGCAAATTCCAATCAGTTTGCTTCATTGACTCTAGTTTCTCACCATATAAGGGCAAGTGCAATTTCATCTAGTAAAGATAATCTTCAATCTGCATCTTCCAGAAAATAAAATCATTCCCATCAAATCTGTCAATTCTCACTTTTACTTCTTTTGTCGCCATCGATTCGCTTCAACTCAATCAAACCTGGCTCTGATACCAATTGTTGCGAAATGCGAGCGATTAAACAATAATATAGACAGAAGAAGAAATAAATCAAACACCGGATTTACGTGGTTCGATCGTAAAGACCTACGTCCATGGGGAGAGCAACAACAAATTTCACTATAGATCAAGCGATACAAAGATATTACACTCAAGTCACTCAAACACTCTCTTGGTGTTTCCTATGCCCCAATTACACCCAACAATGCACGCAGTGTTTAAACCTGAAATTCCTCAAGAAATAATCTCTCAATCTCACAAAGGAATTACACGCAAATCTTACGACAAGATTTAATTGGCTTGAACACTAAATCTTCTTGGATGCAATTCACGGACAAAGAAAAATCCCTCCCAAGCACTCGCGATGAGACGGCACTTCAAGACCAATTCTTCATGATCAACATACTGCCACCCACGGCCACAAGCCTATAAATAAGTAAGACCCTTATTCTTTTGCCGACTTCTCATAGGATTCTGTTTCATATCTTAAACGATTTTATCCAAAACATATCTCTGTATGTTTTAAACAAAATCCAAATCCAAGTGAAAGTTGGACTTTCCTATTTTAGCGGTCAAATTCTCCGACGCAAATTCGAATTTTGCGAAGTTCATCTTCGGATCTTCTTTGCTCGATTTAGAACTTCTGCAACATATCTAATTCAGAATATTCGAAATTTCACATTGGACTCAAACTTGAGACTTATTTTAACAAGGATAGACATCTTCTCGTATAGAATACTGCTAGGAAGTGGTTTTGATCATCTTTGTTGTTGCTTCAAAAGATATCAAAGGAATTATTTTCAGCAATAATACGCAGTAAAGACTTCTTTAAGTTATAGATGAGCAAGAAGACTGCTCTTTATCAATTTCTTTCCTTCCCTTATCATCACCATAGTTCTTATACATAACTTTCATAGGGTAACAAATATTTTCACCATTCACAATAGCTGCTCTTTTACTACTATGAAAGTAGCACAGAATCTGGATCTTAGATTTGCAAATTTTGGGAAGAGCAATGTTATTGTCTTTCTCATCATTATAGTTTGGTTGATGGTGCAATTGGCATATCACATTTTTTGTAACTTTCCATCCTAAACTTCTTTACCAATATCTCTTAGGATTTTATCTTGAAGATGACTTGATTTGTATCTCCAATCTTTTGCAACGATGCAGATCTCAAACTTAGGGTATCAAGTTTTCGATCTTGATTGACATCATAGGTGGTGGTCGCAACCATATAGCTTCTTCATTATCATCTACATTGCACCTTTCCACTGATCTGCGAACCAAACATTTATTAATTCTTCCACTTCCTTCATGTGGCTTCATCTGGAATGTCTCACAATCACCAATCAAAATGCTTGAGTGTCTTGTAACCGCCAACGAAAATGATTAGCTTAATTTCCCTTTCTCCATTCGAAGTAGATTTGCTGATTGTCGTGGATGAACATTGATGAGATAGAATTCTAGTTATCTTCCTTCTTGCTTGTGGTGAGACCAGGTGGGTTGAGAAATGAACAAGACAATATTATGACTCCAAGATTAAACAAATTCATTTGTTATAGATTGAGATAATTTTTTGTACAAAGAACTTAATCAAAGTAATCAGAAAAAAATTTCAAAGCCAAGAAGGAGAATTTGTAAGACATTGAAAGAGGATCTTTAATTCCTTCAAAATACAAATTTGGTAGATTTCATTTTAAAACAAAGAAATCTTTGAAAGTAATGAAATAATTCTAGAAATGTTGAGTATAAAGAATGAAACGTCAACAAAAAGAAATATGTAAAAACAGCCTCTTTTAAAGTTAGATATCACAAGATCTTTATACTCAAAAGTTAAAACACTTCTAAGAACAAGCGACAAGACTATGATACCGTTGACACCTAATTTTGGAAAAATAAAATTGCATTTTGAACAAATCAAAAAGAAAAAAAAAATGAAAATGGGAGAAATTGATTTGATTGAATTATGCAAGGAAATATGGAATTCTGATGGATGTCCGGATTTTGTTAAATGTAGAAAAAATTTTGAAATCAAGTGAAAATGGGCAAGAATTGAGCTGATTGCCAAATCATACAGATTTGATTTAATGTGACAAGAAATGGTAACTTGAGAAATGCCATGTAAAGAGACCGTTTCGTATCACTATAAAAGAGAGGCTCATTTTTCATGACAAGGGGGAATTCTCGAAGAGATTGAAAGGAAAAATCAAGAGAGAATTTGTAGAAAAAAAAAAAATGTTTTTCCTTCATTCTTCGGGAGAGAGCATACAAAAGGAAAAAGCTTTAGAAAAGAAAAAAGTCAAAAAAGTTAAAAAAAAAAAAAAAAAAAAAAAAAAAAAAAAAAAGGGAAGAGACGTGAGGGTAGAGAGTGCAACGATAAGGAGAGAAAGAAGGGATGTGCAGCAGAGAGAGAGAAGAAAAAAAAAAAAAAAGATGAAGCACTATTCATCTTCTTCGTGAAGACTCCTCAGCTGGTGTCCACTGCCGCTCGACACCTGCAGCAACCACCGCCCAGACCACCTCCGCTGGTCCTTGCGCCTCTGCGCATCAGCCCACCTCCATGGCTGCACCTCCGCCCATGAGACAGCACCCGACGACCCCCCGCATCCGTCGCACGCGTCTCCCATCCGCAACAGTCCCGTGCCTACGCATCCACCGTGCTGTTGTAGATGCCGACGTCTGCGAGCACCATCAGACGCCCCGTCCCCCTACAACTCCAGACCCGCACCAACAGCACCGAACGCCAGGCGATCCAACGATCGTGCCTCCACAGCCACGAGCACCCAAGCGCCTCCGCCGCCACTGAACGTCGCCCCCTGCCCCTGCTCGCTTGGCAACAGAAGCCTGCCGCTGTGATCCCTACCAACTGCACCAAACGCCACACCTCCGCCGGTCCCCTCACCGGAGCATTCATGCCAGCCACCCTCACTCCATCGCATTGCTTGTCCCTGCTGCATTCTCCCCTAGGTAGTTTATTTTTCATTTTTTTATTCTATTGTCATTTATTCATTCATTTTAAATTTTGTTATTATGGTTTAAGTTAGAATATGGTTTGCCAATGTTAATATTTATGCATTTTGTAGGCATCATCCGCTATGATTTTGTCCGGGATTAATATTATTATTAATTTAATCCGAGAGACATCGGACTATTTTTTAATTATATTAATTTTTGGGCTTTCGGTAGAATTTTAATTGTTAAATCATTATAATTATTAATTTGATCCATAAGACTTCGGATCAAATTTTTAATCATTTTGATTTCTTTGTCGTGATAATTAGGGTTAAGATAATCGTTAATTTGACCTGTGAGATAACAGGTTATTTTTTCGATTATTTTACTCATTTATTTTGTTGATAGCTTAGATTTAATATTTATTGAATAATTACTTATCTTTTAAGAAAAAAGCTAAAAAAAAAAATCAAAATTATGCATGAGCATATAGGTTTGGTAAATCAAACATTTAGGTTTGGTAAATTAGAATTTTCTTAGGATTACATTTTTAGGATTGCATTTTTAGAAATAAGTTAGGGTTGAACCTAACAAATTCTTTAGGGTTTTAGATAGTATTCGCACATTTTAATTATCACATTTTTCAAAAAAAAAAAAAATTTAAGAAAGGATAGGGTTTAAGTCAAATTAATCCCTAGAATAAATTAGAAAATTATCCATTTTTAGATATTTTAATTAATATTTTTATTAATTCTGAATTTCAATAAAAAAATACAAAAATATTAGGTGCGTGTTAACTAGTTTGCATAATAGTATCATTTTAATTAGAATTTGTTCGTTAGTGAAGTTAGGTCATGAGGTGCATAATAACTACTTTGCATAATAGGCCCATTTAATTAGAATTTGCATATTAATAAGATTAAGTCATTTAGTTAAGAAATGCATTTTTATAAAAGAATTCTAATTTTCAAGAAAACCCAAAAAAATTGTTTGCTTTGTGTGATGCAATTTATTTATTGAATGCTTGAGCATCTGTGTGATCACCTTTTTGCATAATAGTGATTTATATTAAAATAAATCTAAGTTGCCTGCAAAAATATTTTGAAAATTAAAAGAAATGGTAACGAAAGGGCATTAGAAAATTCTAGTGTAACCAAGCCCCCGTACCCTTAGTCTCTGGTTCATAGGAATAAAATAATTCTCCCATTATTTTACTTAGGTGTCTAATCGACCTATCATAAACCGATTAGTGGCGACTCCTAGTTAATAATCTTTTGCATGTTAAAAATTTAGACTTAAATCGCGAATTGGTTTGGGCTTGGGAGAGCCTAAGCTAAGTTTAAAGACTTAGTAGTCCATTAACCTAGTTTTAGGTGGTACACCCGAAAATTTAGGTCGCGATAGATACCAATTATTGGGACTAACAACACAACCTAGAAGGGCGATTGAATAGGTTGAGTGAAAATAATAAATTTTTGCAGTGTTGCTAATAACAAATAATGTAAATAGAGGTGGTGTTGATAAATAGATGAAAGTAAGGTACCGGTAATAAAGAGGTGGAAGATAGCACGTAGTGGTTAGGCTTTATCTCCAAGCCTACATTCACTCCCGAGACTAATAGCTACAATCAAGTTGGAAACGGCTAGTGTTGTTCCATTACACAATAGATCACACTACTAGGGACACAAACACTTGCAATCACAGTTGTACACTCAACTACTTGCTATTACAACTCAATAGCACTATACAGAGACATACTCAACATCAGAGTTGCCAAAAAAGCAAAGCAAAGAAGAAAACTTAGGAGCACTAGGCTTGGTTTGTTCATTTCACTCCCCAACCTCAAAATTTTTCTTGGATTGCATGTACATGGCCTTTAAATCCTTAGATGATTGTTTGCAATCCATCTCCATGAAGTAGCCGTTAGTATTACCATTGCCATCATCAAAACGACAACCTATTGCTCACCAACGTTAATTTACTAAACCAATCACACTGCTCTTGTCAGTATCTGTCTTCTATTAGAGTTGCCATAACTGCTATGATACATCTCCAATGCTCTTGATGCAAACTCTAAGCCTTCATAATGGCTAGAATCTAAGCTATCAACAGTCATCTTTCTAGCGTGTATCTCACCATCATCAAACCCAATGCATCACCATCACTATCATCCACGCGCTATCTTTGGTGTTGATTATTACTAACCGGACCTAAATGACACACGATATTAAGATTGATGATCTTTCTATCTTCACCAGTACTAAGGACTTTGAACATCACCGATTTGATTTGTCGTTCCAAGCTACCATGAGATACCATCCTCATTGGTACTTGTTCTCCCAAATGGCAACCACTAGTATCTCATCCTTGCTTATGTGTATGATCATTAATGATAATTAGTCAATTTCACCAGCTGCACTTGTCATGGTAAGCATTAAAACTAAAGATTGTTTGTTGATCATTAAAATATTAAAAGGATGTTTTCCAACAATAAGGATGAGAAGAATCTTTGCAGCCTATTGGTTGTTCCATATAGATAGGAACATCAAAATGTAGGAAAGCATTCTTCATATCTAATTTCATGAATCCCCCAATCTCAATAGTAGGGATGGATATGACAATGTGAACGACGAATTGTTCGATGGCCAAACTGAAAGTTTCTAAGAATTTAATGCCCTCCTCTTGATGAAAGCCTTTTGCAACAAGTTGGGCTTTTGGTTGGTCAAGTGAATGATTTGTATGTAGCCTTGCTTTGTGTATCCATTTATGCCCAACCACGTTTTTTGACTTATGACGGGGAACAAGTTCCTATGTCTCATTGATTGCAAGAGCATCCAACTAGTCAATCATAGCAACTGCCCAACCATGGTGTTTTAAGGTCGAATGAACAATGCATGGCTTGGGATGAGGGATATTGCTAGGTTGGCATACCTTGGATTTGGCCTCGAGATGTCGATCTTTGACTGGGTAATAAAAGGATGCACTGAAGATGTGGGAGCTTCAAGTTGAAACCGAACTAAAGATTCACTCTACAATGATTGTGGCACATGATTAGAGAGTTTAATAGATGAATTTTTTGAATTTGGTTCTTTCTTGGCAAACAAATGTGCACGTTCCTGTGCAAAGTCAAGATTCATTGGTGAATAACCAGCGTAAATGATTTCTGGACTAGATTGAGGACATAGTTCAACAATGATCACCAAAAGCTTTTGTGTGCCATTGACTTAAAGTTGAACTCCACTGCAATAGTCCCACCTCAACCGTAGTAATAACTTGAGAAGAGGAGGTAAAAGAGATGCTCACAAAAAACAAAACGTCAAGATATATGCGATTGGTAGATTGATGAAGACAAAGGTATCCTTTGTGCTATTCACTATATCCCAAAAATACACATGGGAAAGAGTGCTTGTCAAATTTATTCATCAAGTTGCATAAATATGGATAACAATGAGAGTTAGGCAATTGAAGCAATGAGTACTCATGCTCCTTCATAAATAAGATCAAATATGAGCTTCAATTGCCCAGAGTAGTGGAGGAAAGCTGATTTGTCAAATAATGCATTATTGTAAATGCTTCCACTCTTAGTTGAGTGGCATAAAGGCCTCAAATGATGTTATAAGCCTGAGTTCGATAATATGTCAATATCTCCTCTCGGCAACATTGTCATGCTCTCGTGTATATAGACAAACAGAGAAAATTGTCCATAAAAACCCTAAATTTATTATTTGGCAGCCAATTGAATCATAAATTTTTCAATTGTATTAGTTTAGTCCTAAAGGTTGATAATTTGCTAATTTAGTCCTAAACCTTTTAATTGTGTCAATTTAGTCCTAAACCTTTCAATTGTGCCAATTTAATCCTAAACATTTTGACAATTTCAATTTAATGCTAAACATTATGATGATTTATCAATTTGGTCCTTGGGACTAATTTTGGCTAGATATTGCACGTGGCACTCTAGTCAACACCAATTGTCATATATGACATGATCAATACTAATGAGAACAATTTTTGCAATTTTTTGCTTTTTTTTTCCCTTTCAACTACCCATGAGGGTGACACCCTCGCTAGATTTAGGGAGGGTAGCGAGGGCAACCATCACCTAAGTTCGACGATCTTTGCCAGCTATTGACAAGGCCTGATGATGGCTCGCGTAGGGAAAATGGAAAAAAGAAGAGAGAAGTAGAAAAGAAAAATCAAAAACTAAAAATTTGAAAAAATTGTCCATGTTGGTGCAAGCTTGGTCACATAGGATGACCAACACTAACTACACCCCCACATCAGCATTTCCATCCAATATTAGCTAGAAGGATGAATTGACAAATTATCAAAAGGTTTTGGACTAAACTAGCACAATAAAAATGTTTAAAACTAAATTGGCAAATTATCAAAAAGGTTTAAGATTAAATTGCTATAATTGAAAGGTTTATGACTGAATTAGCCGTCATATAATAGGTTTAATACTTTTTGGACAATTTTTCCAAGATAAAAAAAGAGTTGTTGTTGTACCCATAAAAGTATGAGAGAAATTATTGCTTGTGAATTGACCTCCTCCGTCAAATTAAAATTTTTTTATTTTCCTATGAAGTAGATTTTCAACTAATTATGATTGGTGGATAACTCTGGGATTGGTGGATTTTCAACTAATTATGAAAAGATAGGAAAAAACAAAAACAAAAACAAAAACAAAAATGATTTGCACGTCAATGGATACAACCAAGAGTAACGGGAAAAATCATTAATAAATTTCACAGAATATTAATTTTTTGCATAAAAGAAATTGGGCTCGGTCTCCAAATATTGCAATGTTTTTTCTTCGATGAATGAGAACATCAAGAATCAAATAAAGAAAAGAATAATCGTGATCTTTTATTAATAACAACTAATACGTAAAGTGCCGGTGGATTTATTTACTGAAATCAAATCATCACACTGCAAAAGATACAGAACACAAGTTTTTGCATGGCCTAATCGGCGATGTCACATAAGTTCATCTACAATCTTGTTTCTTTAAGAAAAAACGCAATGAATGTGAGTCCTTACTGCTATGTAGTCCTTGATGAAAGTTCCCTTCATCAACACCCGGCATGTCTTGGAGTCCTTGATAGATAAACCAGAGCATCAAACTCAAAATAGTAAGGACAATCCCTTGTCACTACGTAACAAATAAGAGAATTTTCTTCATTTTTGGAATAATTAGAACATTATGGAGTTGAAAATCCACAGGTCTCATTCAACGTGAGTAATCCATAATAATGTACCATTCCCAACTATCATATTATATGATCATGTTCAGGAGATTACATGGATTATCTGTCATATGAGCATTAGCACCCGTGCCTGGATGCCATGCGTCATCTTGTAAGTTTAAGATAAAACAAGCAGCTAGCCTACGAAGTATATTATTATTCTACTGCTGAAGCGATACTGGCAATTCGATACATCATGCCCTTCTTTTTGCAAATCTAACATACGAGAGGAGGTAATCCGAAGTTTGAATGTGACGGTGCAGTGCACCGATGTATTGGTCTCCCGAGTAGTATTATAATCTCCTGAAAAGTACTGACCGTTCCGATTTGTCTGACAAAAGCCATGAACCTAAAATTATGTTAGAGTCATCTACATCTACCTCTGGAGTTGTTTTTGTTGCCATTGTTGTGTTGCAGCGAAACAAATGCCATTAAAATGTCGGGAAGATCGTTGAAGTTCGCTTGTTTCGTCATTGGTAGCTAATGTTACACATCCACTTCAGCATGAGATCGAAAAGGACGCATGAACTTAGTTGTTTTCAACGACTCATTGCTATGATCAAGACTTTCAAGTAATCTTATGACTTTATTAGCATCCGATATGGGTTTATTAATGGAATGTAATTGATTGCAAATATATTTGAAGTCCTGAAAATGAACAGACAAGAACATATTTTCGTTCCTAATCATATGAAGTTGTTCAAGGAGATCAAGTTCACAAGTCACTAAAATGAGCGGTGAGAGCTTCCAAAATTCTGCTGATGTTTGAAGTCCAACGCCATGTCCAATAACCCGTTATAAGAGCGTGCACACGAACCGAGAGTTTACGAGGCCATCCAAACGAATCCATGATGTATATTGTCTGGACCATTGACTTCAACTTCATTTTCTAATGTTAGAGTCTTTGATGGTGCAACTCTTTGACGCAGAGAAAGCAAAGCTTGGAAAGAATTCCAAAGGATGGTGTTTATTTTGAATAATAAAGTGCGGATTACAATATCTTTGGCGTCTATTTATAATAAGGTCGCCATCTAGAAAATAACAAAATAACTTAAATCTAGTAACAAAATTGAAAAGATATTGATAAACTAGGAAATTTAAAATCTAATAACAAATTAAAGAAACGATATTGATAAACCAGAATATCTTAAATCTAATAATAAATAAAGGGAAACGCGTGAATCAAATATTGTAATCCCCTTTGCAATCTTGAAGATCACGCAATCCTCTTTGATTTGTGGGACCGCCCGCTCTTATGACGCTCCATTGTTTCCAGAAAAGCGTTTGCATATTGTTCTACATCGGGTCTCCTCCACTTCGGAAGAACTCGACCCCGAGTTATGATTAGGATAAAGAGGAGTATCTGGAGGATGATACTCAAATAGGTCCGCTACATTGAATGTCGGGAGATGTTGAGGTCACTAGGAAGATCAACAACATAGGCATTGTCATTGATTTTTTCACGATTCGACGGGGACCAACTTTCTTGTGCTTCAGCTTGTTATATGTACCAACAGAAAGCGTTCCTTGCGGAGGTAGACCATTACTTCATCACCCTCAGCAAATAGCTTGAGGCGACGATGTTTATCTGCAGCAACTTTGTAAACAGTAGTGGAAGCTTCTAGCTGTTGCTTCACACCCTCTTGTATCTCTTGTAATTTTGTTGCTAAGTTTTCAGCCGCAACACTATATCCTGGGACTTTGGGCAAAGGCACGAGATCCAGTGTATGTTGTGGCGTTCGCCCATAGATAACCTCAAACGGAGACTTGCCCGTGGAACGGTTGACGGTGTTGTTAAAAGCAAACTCAGCAGGAGCAAGATACCGGTCCCATTGCTTTGGCATGTCACTACAAAGACACCGAATAATATCCGCCATAGTACGATTGACAACTTCAGTTTGCCCATCGGTTTGAGGATGAAAGGAGCTACTATACTGCAAATCGGTCCCAAATAAACGCCATAGGGTCCTCCAAAAATGACTAAGGAATTTGGTATCACGATCAGAGGTGATAGTTTTTGGAACACCATGCAAACGAACTACTTCTCGAAAAAATAAACTTGCTACATGAGAAGCATCAGAAGTCTTCTTGCAAGGGATAAAGTGCGCCATCTTTGTAAATCTATCCACTACCACAAAAACAGAATCCATACCTCGTTGGGTTCGGGGAAGCCCCAACACGAAATCCATTGAAATGTCTATCCAAGGTCCAGAAGGAATAGGTAGAGGGGTGTAAAGTCCAGTGTTCTGAGAATGGCCTTTCGCAATCTGACAAATGTAGCACTTTTTCACAAATCTTCCAACGTCCCGTTTCAATTGAGGCCAATAATACCGCTCCTCAACTAAGGCAACAGTTTTATCTCGCCCACAATGTCCTCCAAGGGAGCCACCATGTAGCTCTCGAATAAGTTGTTCCCGCAAAGAGCTTCGAGGAATGCACAACCTGTTGCCAAAGAATAAAAATTTGTCCTGAACGATCATGTCGCCATGAGAACCTGTCTCAGAACATTTTTCCCAAATTTCCTGAAAATCTTCATCATCAGCATAAAGAGCACAAAGGTGGTCAAAGCCCACAACATCAGTGCGCATGATCACAAGTGTTGCAGCACGACGGCTAAGTGCATCAGCGACTTTGTTCAAGTGGCCCGCCTTGTGTCGAAGCACGAAATTGAATTGCTCCAAAAAGGAGACCCAACGTCCATGCATTCGATTTAGATGTCTTTGGTTCTTAATGTATTTGAGTGCCTGATGGTCAGTGTTAAGGACAAACTCATGTTGATAAAGATAGGGCTACCAATGCTTGATAGCTCGTACTACAGCAAAGTACTCCTGCTCATAAGTAGACCATCGCTTGCGAACATCATTAAGTTTCTCGCTAAAATAAGCAATAGGCTTACCTTCCTGGGAAAGAACAGCACCAATTCCTACACTAGAAGCATCACAGTCTAGTTCGAATACCTTTTCAAAAATCGAGAGCATCGGTATTGGTGCCATGGAAAGTTTTTCCTTGATGAGAGCAAAGCTGGCTTCTGCTTTGTCACCCCAATGAAATTTTCCTTTCTTCAAGCACTCGGTAATCGGAGCCATAATAGAACTGAAATTTCGAATAAAGCGTCGGTAGAATGTCGCAAGCCCGTGAAAGCTACGCGCCTCCCCAACGGTTTGGGAGTCGGCCGATCGCGGATGGCAGCTACCTTTTCTGCATCAACTTGAAGGCCTTCTGCTCCGACAATATATCCCAAGAAGCGGAGTCGATCAGTCATGAAGCTACACTTCTTCAAATTAACGTACAATTGGTTCGTCTGCAAGGCCGATAAGACGTCCCTTAGATGCTCCATATGCTGTTGGTCATCGGGACTATATATGAGAATGTCATCAAAGTAGACCACCACAAATTTGCCAATAAAAGGTTTAAGAACTTGAGTCATCAAACGCATGAAGGTGCTAGGCGCGTTCGTGAGGCCAAACGGCATGACTAGCCATTCGTATAAACCTTCACTTGTTTTAAAGGCTGTTTTCCATTCATCACTGGGCGGATGCGTACTTGGTGGTATCCGCTACGTAGATCAATCTTTGTAAAGACCTTTGATCCCGTAAGCCGGTCGAGCATGTCATCCAAGCGAGGATTGGGAATCGGTACTTGACAAGTAATCCGATTAATTGCCCGGCTATCAACGCACATACGCATGCTTCCGTCTTTCTTCGGAGTGAGGAGTGCGGGTACTGCACAAGGGCTCATGCTTTCGCGTAAGAAGCCTTTTTGAAGCGGTTCTCCCACTTGGTCTTGCAAAATCTGGTTCTCCTTCGGATTCATCCGGTAGTGCGGCAAATTAGGGAGGCTCGCTCCGGAAGAAAGTCAATCTCATGTTGGATATCCCTCAAGGGTGGCAATCCAACCGGTAGATCCTCCGGAATAACATCGCTGAATGCCCTCAATAAGGGCTGAAGAGCCGCCGGAATTGGAATAATGGCTTCTTGATTGCCTTTCTCCACAATCATATACATGCCCTCACGTTTACGAACGTTTAGCATAATCCCTGCACTTTGCTTCTTTGGGGCCTGGGGAGTGTTACTCATCGGCTTCAAAATAATTTTCGTCTTTTTCCACACAAAAGAATATGTGTTCTCACGAGCCCTATGAGTGATATCAACATCGTATTGCCATGGTCGTCCCAATAGGACATGACATGCATCCATCTCCACTACATCACAAATTATGGTGTCCTTATAGGACTTTCCAATTGAAATAGGTAAATGACAAACCTGCGTCACCTTGAGTTCGGCCCCTTTACGAATCCACCCGATTGTATAAGGGGAGGGATGTAACTCTGTCTTTAGTTGTAGATGATCCACCAAAGCCTTGGACACTATGTTCTCACAACTTCCGCTATCGATGATGACATTGCAAACTTTGCCGTTGACGGTACAACGGGCACGAAAAAGACTATTCCGCTGTGTGTCTTCTCTTCGCGGAGCGAGCAATAGTCTCCTAACAACGCAATTGACATGCTCACCCTCCTCATCCTCCACTTCTTCCTCTTCAATCCAGTCATCTTCGTATATGTCATCGTCGTGCTCGACAACATTGGCCATCTTCCGCCGTGGACAATCACTCGAACGATGTCCCAATTCGTTACACTTGTAGCATTTGATTGGTGGTGGCTTAGCGTATGGGTTTGGGCATTCAGATTGGCGTTACGGTTGTTTGCAATGACTGGTTCCTTACGCACCCAGTACTACTTCCGGAGTTCGGTTCATAGTGTTGGTTTGCTGGTTGGAGGATTCTCAAACATCTAGTTGTCTCCCCTTTCCATATGATTCTCGAGCGGAATAATTGTTAGCCCGATTAATGGGGCTAGTTCTCTCTAATTGCATCTCAACCTTTCGGGCCATCTCTTGAGCATCCTCAACGGAGAACAAACGATGTAGTGAAACACGATCTTGAATATTAAGTCGCAAACCATTAATGTACACGGCGGTCTGTTGTGCCTCGACTCAACCAAGTTGTTACGGGCGGAAAGTCGGAGAAACTCCTCCGTGTAAACTTGGACTGATCGGCTTAGTTGCTTACAATTCTGAAATTGTTGAAATAATAATTGCTCATAATCGGTTGGGAGGAACCGAACCTTCAACATTTCCTTCATCCGATTCCATGTTCGGATGGGAGCTTTTCCTTGTCGACGTCGGGTCAGCTGCGTTTGCTCCCACCACGCTGAGGCACCACCCTTCAATTTGTATGCCACCAATTTTACTTGGCGATCCTCTTCAATCTCCATGGCATCGAAGAATTTCTCAACTTCCCAAAGCCAATCCAAAAAGTCTTCAATATTCAAATTGCCATTAAAGGTCGGAAGGTCAACCTTAAGTTGATATTGCTCGGGGTCTCGTCGATATCCCCGGTTCCGGTGGCCTCCACGAACAGGCCGATCCAGGAACTCTTCTTCTCCTTCAGAGTCCTCGACATAGGCTTGTCGCCTGCCGGGATTTGCCCCACGTTCCATAGCTGCTTCCGGGTCGCGAGCTGCCTGAGCATGTTCAGCCGGAAGAACACCAGGTATGGGGTTGGTAGACAAACGCTGGATGGCGACAAGTAATTCTTGAAACCTCCGTTCGTTTTGCTCCACAAATTGGTTGAACTCATCCCGTGTAATAGGCTCGTTTCTACGGCCTTCAGCTACGGGGAGATTGACATTAACGTTATTAGCCATCGTCACAGAGAAACCTGCTCCGATACCAAATGACGCAGAAAGCAAAGCTTGGAAAGAATTCCAAAGGATGGTGTTTATTTTGAATCATAAAGTGCGGATTACAATATCTTTGGCGTCTATTTATAATAAGGTCGCCATCTAGAAAATAACAAAATAACTTAAATCTAGTAACAAAATTGAAAAGATATTGATAAACTAGGAAATTTAAAATCTAATAACAAATTAAAGAAACGATATTGATAAACCAGAATATCTTAAATCTAATAATAAATAAAGGGAAACGCGTGAATCAAATATTGTAATCCCCTTTGCAATCTTGAAGATCACGCAATCCTCTTTGATTTGTGGGACCGCCCGCTCTTATGACGCTCCATTGTTTCCAGAAAAGCGTTTGCATATTGTTCTACATCACTCTTACTCCCTAAAGGAAACTTAGGCTGTATTCGTTTCACGGAAAATGGGCCATCTCCGGAAAATATTTTCCCGAAGTCATTTTCAGGAAAATTGCTATATTTTCCGATGTTCGGTTGAAACTTAAATTTTAAGTGGAAAACATTTTCCACCGTTCGTTAACTAATTTCTTTCTTTTTATTTTTATTTTTTATTTTTATTTTTTCCTTTTCTTTTCCTTCTCCTTCCTCCTTCCTCCTCCTTCTTCCTCCTCCTTCCTCCTCCTTCCTCCTTCTTCGCCGCCGCATGCCTGACGATGGTGAGCCGACCAAGATCTGGTCGCGATCCGCCGACCAAGATCCGGCCGACCAAGATCCGGTTGCCGATCCGGCGAGCCGGGCGGGGCTCGGGCCTCGCCCGAGCTCGCTAGAGGTCTGGCGAGCCGCGAGCTCGCCAGATCTGGCGGCGAAGCTCGGGCTCGCCTTGATTGGGAGCCCGAGCTCCGCCGCCAGATCCGGCGAGTTCGCGGCTCGCCAAACCTCTGGCGAGCTCGGGCGAGGCCCGAGCCCCACCTGGCCCCAAGCCGGCGAGGCCTGAGCTCGGCTTCCACAGATCGGGCTAGGCGGAGCCTCGCCGGCCCGGGGCGGAGCTCGAGCTGGCTCGCGACCGTAGCCGATCACCGGTCCCCAGTCACCGGTCGCCGGTCGCCGGCCGCTGTAGGGGCTGGCCACCGGCCAAGCTAGGAAGAAAAATGAAAAGGAAAGAAAGAAAAAAAAAAGACAGAAGAAGTTATGGAAAATGTTTTCCACTTTTCAGAAGTGGAAAACATTTTCCTTAGCTTTGAATGTAATTTTTATTGTTGATGGAAAACATTTTCCTTGAGTAGTTGATTTTCCGTGAAACAAACACCGGAAAAATCCGGAAAACATTTTCCTGGAAGTTATTTTCCGTGAAACGAACGCAGCCTAAGTCCTGACTTTCAGTCCAAGACAATACCTTTGTCCCCCAAAGTAAAAACCGTTTAATTTTTGTTTCAGTGATACAAAATTTGCCACATTGACGTTGGATGGAAAATAGAAATTTCGAGTTTGAGAAACGACATGACGTGGTTGTATCGATTTTTTTCTAACAAGAAAAGATCAATGTCTAAACAAATATCAAAATCTATTATGCGGTGAAACAGACTTGATTGAAGACTTTTATAATGAATACATGTGTGTTACTGTACAACTTGGCATTAGATGACGTAATATGTCTAACCAAAAAATTACATGAATTAGCGCATCAAAATGATTCCTCATTTTTTCTCTAATTTTATTTTATGAAAAAAAATGTCACGCCTATATCAATCTAATCAAAATGATTATATGTGTTTAGCATGCCGAAAATACAAGGTTATAACCGGTTCACATAATAACAACCAGACGAAGAGATTAGGACAAAAGCAAATTGAAACCATAAAGAAAAGTGACAACTACAAGAGAGAGGAGGGAGGAGAGGAAAATATGATTATGGTTAAGTAACGTTATTTCTTACTTAACTGAGTATTGAGGGTAAAAGGATATTTTCTTCACTTCAAATTAAAATGCGTAGTTCCATTCAAAATGGGATGGCCCGTCCCTTTTTTATTGTTCGATGCTTTCTTATAGCAACAAAATATGTCGATGCACCTTATTTGTCTGTTTTCTAATAATTTATATTTTTTTGTATGGATGATGATTATCAACCGTTCGTGATGAAAAAAAAAAAACGATTGAAGGGTCACCACAAACTTCAACAAAACTGAAAACCATCTTCTTCTTCTTTTTTTCCTAAAGAAAACTATCTGATTCGAGAATGAAACCACCCAAAAAAAAAAGACCCATCTCGTGCCAAGCACCTTGGACGCATCTTGGGATTGGCAATGGCAGCTCTTTCCATAAATGGTGATGCAATCGAATTGAATCGACTCAAGATGCTTTTATATAGTCAAGAATCAATATGTGTTTGGAGTTCGATCAAACTTGGTTTTTTGGTTTTTTAAGATCAATCTCGATTTGATATGATTCGATTGGTCAAAAGACTTTGGGTAAAGAACGAATTTTAAACTCAATCTTGAGCTTACAATCTAGGTTGATTTATAAAAGTCTACTAAAATCGGAGAGTTAATAAACTTGCATATTGATCTGCATGTGCAAACCTGATTACTCTATTTAAAGGCATGTACTTAATTAGGCGCTCAAGCCACTCAAGTCTAGTATTTCGAGTTCAATTTGATATTGGAGCTATTAATATCCTGCTCGAACTCAAAAAGAATCAAGCTTAGTTCTATGTGAGTCAGACACTCAACCTCAAGTAGCTCGCAAGTAGCTTGACTCATATCTATCTCTACTTCCCACCACGAAATTGACTTTGTTCGAACTCTCAAAGAACTATTAATTTCTTTTTGAGTATAAATAGGTTTGCTTCATGAAATAGTGTATCCTATAATAAATGACACTTTTCACCTATATAGAATTAACCTTTAATGATCAAGACGTTACTTGTTAATCATATTTATTAATTGTTTCGAAAAATGCCGGTTAATAAGAATAATTTGAAATAGTAAATTTAATTATTCTAAAGGAACTTGGGAGGCAACAACACACGAAAAAGCACTTTTGTAGGGATTCTCTGGTTCTCACATGCGGGAGGGCCTCTTTCCATCCCAGATTCCGCCGACCACCGTTGTGGCCTGCTTCGCAAGCATCTGGTCGATCTCGGGCCCCACGGCTCGCCGGACGTGGCACCAACGCGCGCCACGTGTCCCCGTCAGCACAAAGTACGCATCTCGGACCGCACGTGTGGTGTCGCCTCCCTTTTTGGTACGACAACGTGCGTGGCCGCTGTGCTGCGTCGTCAGACAGCCGGTGGTTTAACCCCGACACGTCGCTCGAGGATTCTGCTGGAGATTCGTGGAGGTGCGGTGTTGGTCAGGCGGCAAAAGGCTTGTCGCGGATTACCATTTGACCACTCGTTTTTCCATCATTTGATTACAGAACACACAGTTCAGGAGAGCATCGGAGATGTGGGGATAAGTTCTAAATTGATGGTTTGATTCTAGCATCTAAGGGGATAAAAAGAACCTGAATTAGGTAGAGATTGCCCACAGTTTTGGTCGGTTAGGTGGGTTGGTTTACTTTTGAGGAGAGATGTTGCTAGGATTTCATATTAGAAAGGCAAAATTATTGACACCTAAAGTCCCGCATTAGAGGTGAGAAGATCGAGAAAGTGTTCTCTATATGAGATAATTTCTTTAAATTCTCATCATTCTACATCAGTTGGATGGTATCATTGCTAATTGCACGGGAGCGCCACTACTAGCCGAAAATGCTGAAGAGTGCCACATTGGATCATATGCAACACAACCACAGTTGCCTCAAGAGCGCATTTGGGAAAAGTGTGAAATTATTAGAGTTACCTCTTGAATATATGAGGACGAAATCTATCATTGGACATGCCCCTAGTGTGGTTCTCAGCTTGAGGGTCAACATTGAAGAGGACATCAATACTTTAAATGGGGCAATATTGTGACACCTTATTGTTAGGAGAAGACTGGTGAAGTAATTCTTACATTAGTTTCACCATCAAATGAGCATCACTTTCAGTATTCCTTTTGGAAATTTTGTTCATGTGGATCAAGTTGTGTCGTTACCCATGCACCTGTACCTACTCCAAAAAAAAATAGAGTAAGTAAGGCTACTCATTAGCCACTTGAGTTTGACTCCCAAATAAATCAACTCGACTGGATTAATTCTTTTCAAGTTTGATTAACACAAGTACTTAATTTTATTAAAGCTCGAACTTGAAAAAACTTGGCTAAGTAACTTGCAAGTGCAATCAAGTAATTGAATAATTATATTTATATTATATAAACATCAATAAACACAACTAAATACTCCATTATAGTGAATTTTTTTAAATCCAACTCCATTTGAAGGTTTTAATTGAAATCTATTGACTCATAGAGTCAACTCGAGTTCAATCTTGAATCGATCGAGTTCGATATGAGTAGCAAGCCTTGAATATTCAAATCGAGTAAATTTGAGTCGAACTTGAGCACCGAATTGTGTCAACTCGATTGCCTTCCTATTCCTCTCCTTGGAAAGTCCTTAGTGCAAAGTTTGTTGCAGAGTTTACTTAAGATCGCATTGGGCATGATTCTTTGTGGGAAAATTACCCAAAAAGTTATAAATTTATTACATTTGTGCCAATTCAATTCTAAAACATTTCAACCTTTTGACGATTTCTCAATTCGATCATAAACCTTTCAACTATGTCAATTTAATCCAAATCGTTTGACTATTTACCACATTAATCCTAAGCCTTTCAATTATGCTAATTTAGTCCTAAACTTTTTGATAATCTGCCAATTTAGTCCTTCCGGCCAATTTAAGCGAAAATTGCTAATGTGATGATCTAATTAGCGCTAGTCATCCTACATAGCATGGTTGGTGTTGAGATAGATATTTTTTATATATTTTATTATTTTTTTCTTTCTTTTTCTTTTCCTAACCCTAGGCTAGCAAGGGCCAGCGACCCTTGCCTAGTTTGGGCAAGGGCCGTGATGCCCTCATCTAATTTGGGTAAGGGCGTCGTAGCTCTCTCCTTGACATGAGCAAAGGTTGCCGACCCTTGCTTGTGGGCAACAAGGATAATCTATGCCGATGCCCTAGAAATTGTCACATTAGTGTTAGTCTTATCGTGTACAACAATTGGCACTGACTTGACCAAGACGTTCACAATTTATGACCAAAATTAGTTAGAACAACTAAATTGGCATATTATCAAAATGTGTAGGACTAAATTGGTATAATTGAAATATTTAGGATGAATTGGCAAATAGTCAAAAAAAAAATTGGACTAAATTAGTCAAATTGAAAGATTTAGAATTGAATTGGCATGAGTGCAATAAATTTAGGACTTTTTTGGTAATTAAGATGATTCTTTCTTGTAGCAAGTTCCACAATGGATCATTTCATTCTTTATATATATGTACCCTGAAACTCTGATTTTATACTCTGTGAATTCATTCCCTATTTTTTTTTTTTTTTTTTTATTATACCAACATGATTTAAGTGTTATCATCAAAAGAAGTAATAGAATAAATTATCACATTCTATACTTGTAAAATTTAGTTGAGAATAATATCAAATATGAGCTTGTAAAAGAAATCCGATCCAAATAAGTTTCTTTATTTGAGCGCATTCCTAATTTAAGTGGTTTTCCTCAAATGAGTTTTGTATTTTAGATCCAAATATTGCAAATATAAGAGGTAAGTTTTGGTTTTTGCCAAATTAGAAAATGGAGATTTTGGCCGTAACAATTAATTGCACAACGTCCTCATGAATTACATCATAAAGAATGTGTAAGTGTTTTGAAGGCAATAAATCTTCTTATAAGATTTGTGTATTCTTTTTTTTTTTTTTTTTTTTTTTTTTTTTTTTTTTTTTGAGATATTGTATTGTGAGATGAGAGTACTAAACATTTTATGAGTTATTTAGTACAATTAAGAGTTGGAAAACACTAAGAATGTTTGAGTGACTCAAATGTGGTTGTAATATCCGTTGCATTACTATAATTTGACCATGTGTTGCTCTCTCCATAGTGTGGTCATGACCAAATCACATATATTCAGTATCCTATCTATTTTCTTGGTTTGTTTATTGTTGTTTGATAGCTTGCTTTTCACAGTGAATTCTGTGTCAACACACTAGAGAAATTGGCATGATTTATGATTTACTTCTCACACAAGTTATCGTTCAAACAATTCTTTGAGGCATTTTTTTAAGTGATGTGTGGAATCTGCATGGGTGTCGGGAGGCGGACCAATTAAATTCTTACATCTGATTTTCCATTGTTGCGAAAATCTTGCAGTGTATGTCGGAGGGTTCATGCACCAAATCAGAGACAGGGACAGTGCACCTAATTAAATCCCCTAGGGCGGTCTTACTAGGGTGGTCCCCGAGCTAAAACACTAATGAAGGGAATGTCAAGGCCCGGCGGTGAGGTCTCCACCTACACATTTAGTTCTTGGGTATGGCATCAATTAATGGTGCAGCTCCACAGGTTACTTGCTTCGATAAACCTCAATTAATTTAAAGGATTGTGTTACCTAATGCCTCAAAGGGGCTTGTTAAAACACCTAATTTAGGAAATTTTATAGTTTCCGACAGCCTTATAGTTTTCGTGTCATGTGGAACCAACGTTTCAAAATCCGATGACGGGGGAATTCTTTTAACACGGACTGTTGACTATAATATTGGTGTAAAATAATTCGATTGCAAGAGTTTAACCTTTACTAGGGTTAATGACACGCCAGCACTATTACATAACAATAGTTAATGTTTTTTTTCCGCTTAGTTTCTTTATCCAGGACAGCAACATTAAATAGCTACTCTTTAATAGGCATACACCTACTTTAAGACCGAAGATAGGCACTGAAGTTGGAACATGAGAAAGAGAGTATAGATTCGGCATTCCATGCCATTAGGCATATCTATTATATGACTTACAAATTTTAGTAAAATGCCAATTATACATATTTTTGCTTTGATGGATTCTCGTGTACTAGGAAAGTCTACGAAACCTTATTTGCTAAATTATGTGCCCTAATCATTTGTTAATCAAATCAAAGCATCCATTTTTTTCTTGAAATCATATCCTTTATATTGTTTCACGAGATGAGATACCTTTCAATAAATAAATAAATAAAATAGGGTAAGGATTTAGCATTGCTTGTGTTAAGAATATGTCTCAAGTCTGAGTGAACTTTCTAATTTGAGAAAATGTCCTAAAAGGAATTTTCTATTTTGGATATGTATATTATATACAAGATAAAATTATACTCTAATTTGAGAACCACTAGGATAAAATGAGGAGCATCAGATTTTCTTTGTGAGCAATCTAAGTGAATTCTTTATGAGAGATAGTGATATTACATTTGTGAGTTTGCTTTATATATAATTGGGGGTTAGGAAACACCTGAACGATTCTAAACTCTACACTCTACAGACTTATAGTGGATTTCTTGATTGCTAGTTCTCTTGATGGAGTAGGTACCGACATTTGGACTGAGCCATGTAAATCTCTAGTATTCTTTATCATTCCTCGTTGATTTCTATGGTAATTTGTTCTTTTCAAGTTTGACTTGAATAGCAAGATCCGTTGTCTTCCACATTATGTTTATAACAATTAGTATCATAGATAAGATTAGGGTTTCTACAATTGATTTGAAGTTTTTGTTTATCTGATCATTGCTTGGAATTTTTATTATTGTAATTATGTCTACAACAAAAGTAGAGATTAAAATGGTAACAACGGAAGTAGCTAAAGAAGTGGGGTGGTCTAATGGCTTGGTTAGTGATGTTGACATGGTACATCAGGTCAATGTAGTGTGCAATTAAAGTTAGAGGTATTACTTGAGAATTGAATTCATTTATGATTGAATATACTGCATCAAATTTGGAATGTCAACGGAGGATGTAATCTTGAAGAAGCTTATTGTGATGGTAATGCTATGGACATGTGGCCTGAGTTCATTCCTTTAAACAAGCCTAGGTAGAAATTTGTGATAGTTGAGTGTCCGTCGGGGCATGGGGATAGGCAATATGGATTATAAGCACTATAACTTGACTCAAAGGTTGAGCTAGAGTGAGATTATTGATGATATTTCTTGAGTTTGAGTAGATTTCCTAGTTTAAGTAAGCTTTCTAAAACAGGCTTCCTATTTCTTGGATACATATAAATATATATATGTATATATATTCTACTATGATATTAGACACAATAGTGCAAACAAGAGGAGTATCAAATTTTCTCTATATGAGTTTTCTAAGTGAGCTCTCTATGAAAGAGTCAGATGTACTTGTGACTTGTGAGTTTGCTTTGGGTATAATTTGGGTTGAGAAACACTTGAATGATTCTACACAATATACTCTCCATATTTAAAGTGGATTTCTCTATGAGAACAAGTCTAAATACATTCTGCTAAGATTAACAATACAACATCCACTCTTCAGCTAATAGTCTTAACAACGGCAAGATTCCACTAGTAATCATCATTGCAAATTACAACTAGCAAGTATTGTTCCTTTCACAAGATAGATTACACTATCAGAGCATAATGATTGTACTTATACCTATACACTTGATTATCTATCATTACGATGCTAAACCTTTATAGAGAAATATCGAATGAAGAACAAAGAGGATTTCTAGCTTGAAGCACAATTGCAGTATATCTCGTGTCCAACCTCTTCTAAGTTTTGCTAATCTCTATTTATAGAAGTCTTCAATTTAATCATTGGAGACCTCTAAGAAGACTCAGCTGGCCGTTTGAGAGTGGGCAGAGACATATGCTAAAGTCAGGATTACCCATAAAATTGTTTCTTCTAACTTTCGCAAGTTTCCTGACATGGAGTCAACTACAACTATCACTTCACTAAGGCAAAAACCTATTAACTGCTCTTCTAATGACTTTTTGGGTTTTTCAACTATGGCACCCAGTCTTGTAATAGCTATTTTCTATACTATAATGGTTATCTTCGTACGTGTACCTTACCATCATCAGTGGTACCTCATCATCAATAAATCTGAAATAAGGGAGAAGGACATTAGAAGTGTCAAAATTGTGTACAGTGTTCACTTTAATGTCAAAAAAAAAAAAAATCGAATCATTTAAGTACCACTTAAAAAAAATTGATCACTTAAGTGCCGACACCGATCTAGGTCATCGAAAATTCGACATTGTCATATTTTATTAATTTCTCGATCTTAAATGGCTCATTAGCATGCTCAATCAGCTTATAACCCATAGATGGCATCTTGTAGTAGGTTAAAAATTGATCACTTCAATACTAGTCGTTGTTAAAAATGATTACTTCAATAACAGTCGTTATTAAAAAAAATGATCACTTCAATGTCAATCTCAATGAAATAGTGATCACTTTGGTGCCAAAAAGATGTCACCTTAGATAAAAATTTTAATTATAAAAGCCATTCTCTGTTCTGAATTTCTCGTCGAAAGCACTTAAATGATCGTTTTTTCTCTAATTTGACACTTAAATAAGTCAATGAAAACTTTCGGTACTAAAGTGAACGTGTCGTACATAACTTTTGGTACTTCTAGTATCCTTCTCCCTTTGAAACTAATTATCAACACGTGCAGATTGTTGCCTAGTTGGTTGATGATATTAATGAAGTGACATGTGATGATAGGATGCAATACCCAAAGACTTTCGAGAACACTAGTTTGACTCTAGTCCTTCCAAGTCACTAAGAGATACCACTCACATTAATGCTTGATCACCTAGTGATGACAACCTAATTTCTCATCTTTGTTGATACAAAGGAACCATTGACATCTACAAAATTAATTCACCATCTACACTTGTCATAGTAGATATTAGTACCAAGGATAGTCTTGAAATCATCCAAATTCCATGGGAATGTTTTGCCAACAAATTCATGAGATTATCGCAAGATTGCCAACAAAGTGCTCAATTAGAGGGCAAATCTTAGGAAATTCAATTTTGTTGCATTTGGCAAAGCACCAAAACTAGGTTTCATCACCTTAGCTCAACTAAGGCAACAAAACTATTGCATACAAATTTCTTGTAAAGTCTTGATAGAATTTCTTTTTCTTTTTTTTTCCTATCTTTGTATTTAGAGAATTATATTGAGTGGTGAGTTACATATCGTGTATACTATGGTAGATTTGTAGATAGCAAATATCAATAACAATATCTTCCGTATATAATAAGTTAGATTGTCTTGGTATAAACATTCCTTTTATCTTGTCTGTAGCCTCTCTAAAAACTTCAATCTCTCCAACATTATGGCCTATGCTACAATGATCATCAACATCCATGGACCAAATGTTGATGCATTCATTGCGTAAGCACAATTATCATAATTTAGTTGGCATTTCTTTCCTTGATGACCTTTCAACACATCCAATGGAGAGACTCTACATCGTCATCAACAAATGAATGAATTTTATTTGAATTGTAAAAATATTTCTCAAGTTTGAGCCCATGAAGGAAACCCAATCTAAGTAAGTTATCTAGTTTGAGTAGGCTTCCTATTTTGTATCTAATTCATTTCTATATAACAACCAAGACTTCATTGTGAAGAGCATCCAAAAGAAGCTATTTTTTCATGATTTATGCCATAAAGCAATCGAGAATGTTGAAAACAATTAAATCTTGTGGGCAAGATTTGTCAATTCCTTTTATGATACTAAGAGATTGTTTCGCGATGAACAGTGAGAGCTAAAGAGTGTGTGAGATTATTGGGTTGAAATGGGGTAGAGGAAGAGTATTAGAGTAATTCAAATGTGGTTGTAATCTCTACATTATTGCTTAATCTATTGGAAACCTAATTTGTTCTTCTAGTGGTGTAGGTCCCACCAACTGAACCATATAAATCTAGTACCCAATTTATTTTCTTTGTCTATCAATTTCATAATTCAATCACTTTTTTCACGATAATTATCAAAACTAGGCTTGACTGAGTTCAAGCGAGTCAATGGCGATAGTAGTAGGAAAAGTGAAGATCAATGAATTTGACAGGAAGGATTTTGGCTTCTCGACGATGTGAATTGAGAATTATCTCAACCATAGGAATCTATATATACCTCTATCTAGAAAGAAGCTAGAGTTAATGAAACAATCTGATTAAGAATTATTGCAGGGATAGGCCTTAGGTGTTATTCAAGCTGATGTTGGCTCATAACGTCATGTTCTAACCCTATAAAAGAGAAGACTACTATAGGACTAATGAATGCTATGTCGAATATATACAAGAAGCCCTCTACAATCAAAAAGGTCTACTTAATAGGTTGTCAATTTCACTTAAAGATGGGTAAAGGTTTGTCTACTATTGAGCATATCAATAAATTTAATGTGGTTCCAATTGACTTTAGTTGAGATTGACTTTAATGATGAGGGTGTGCTTTGATCCTATTATCCTTATTATCTAATTAGTAGAATACGGTAATTGTTGTTACTAATTCCTCTAGGTCAAGAAACTTGACATTTTACGAGGTTGCAATCTGATTCTAAGTACAGACATCCATAGAAGAGAATTTGGTGAACAACTATCTACAATTTCAGTAGGTGAGGGAAGATGAAGAACTAGTACTAGTATTAACAAGAGTAGTGCAAACTCGAATAGACGATATTGGTATCAAACTAGTGGTGTGATATGTTGAAGTTGTGGCAATAGAGGGCATCTTAAAAGGGAGTGCCTTGAGCTGAAGTATGAGAAACATAAGGGAATTAGAGTTGAGTCTCTTACTACTATTACTTCAATTGCTAATGGTGTCTTAGATTACTATGATTGTGTCTTGTCTGTCACTGATGATTCATTATTTGGTGGATGGATTATAGATTCCAATTGTTTATTTCATGCTATGCCAAATAGAAACTAGTTTACTATTTATCAGCACACAAATAGTGGTACCACATAGCTAGGGAATAATGTTGAGTGCGATGTTGTGGATGTGATGTCAAGAGTGGAATGCATGATGCCATTGTGACGTCATTAACTGGTATGAGAGGCCTTTCCAGAATTGAAGAAAAACCCGATTTCTTTAAGTACCTAGGATTCAACTAAGTGTCGATATTCTTCAAAATGCGGCATTCTTCAGAAGGTGGAATTCTAAATGTTATTCGAAGTGCCTTTGTGATAATAAGAAAAATCAAGTATAGTGGCTTTTATGACCTTCAATGGGATAGAGTGATGGATTTTGTCATGGAGATGTTAGACGCAACTATTTGAGAGTCTAAATTGTGGTATATGCATTTAGGACACATTGAAAAAAGAAGCTTGGAGGTTTTGATTGAAAGGAATCTACTATGTGGTTACGCAGCTAAGGAACTAAATGTGTGCATGTGTTTTGACTTACGTAAACAGTGAAAAGTACAATTTAGTATGAATGTTATAGAAACCATGGAGATTGTTGAGTTGACTCACTCAAATGTTCATAGAGAAGTTGTGATTTCCTTTGAGGAAGAGTGCTAGATTCGTGTTAACAATAACACATGATTACTCGAGGAGAACTTAAAAATTTGTTCTAAGATTTTGTCGATGACAAAAAAAAAAAAAAAATGAGGCTGGTGAAACACTCGAGCATGTACAAACTGATAGTGAGATGGAGTGCAATTCAAAACTATTTAAAAAATTCTAAAATGAAGGACGGCATGATATGATACTACGCTAGTACTAGTAAACCACAATAAGTTGTAGAGTTGAAAGTAGGACATTATTAGAGATATTCAATAAAATTCTCTTTAATGTTGGTATGATTAGGAAATTCCTTGTAGATGTGTTTAGGACAGCAAGCAACCTAGTGAATAGATCCCCATTAATTAAAATCGGAAGCTGGACTCCCAAAGAAATGGGCTGTGGAAACATTATTGATTATCTTGTTCTTAGAGTATTTGGTTGTCCATGTTATTATTGAGTGAGTGATGTTAAACTCAATGGGAGGGAAAAAGTCAATATTCTTAGGTTATGCATTAGCATGAGCGAGGTTATCAATTATGGTGCCTAGAACTAAGTTCACCTACTATCGACATAGATATTACATTCAGCAAGTCTCCAATTTTTTATTTTTTTTCGGTAGGAGTGTTTATGGAAATGTTTACATGGATCTCAAAGTGGAGTTGCAACCAAAAACTCTTGAGATAGTGGGTGTTAGCACAATAACAATACTAGTAGTGAAGTGGAACCTATAGAGACAATAGTTATTGTAGCCACTGAAGACAAGGTGTATCGATCTCCTCATAGAATGTATGCAACGAAGATTTTTCTTTATCTACGATAGAGTAGGTTGTGTTTGTTAATTCTTATGGAGAAGCTAAAGTATAAGTGGAGTTGTATCTTGATGAGGTATACAATTATGATGATGTTCAAACGTGTCTTAGATTTGGAAGATGTTTACGGATACAGAGCCCATGAAAGGTTGAGAAAGAGTAGCAACGAAGCCTGAACTCCAAAAAAGCAACTGCAACTTGACTAAAAAAATCTAGGCAACATGAAGATTGTCGAAAATATATTTTGAGTTTGAGTCCATAAAGAAACCCAATCTAAGTAGGTTTTTTGGTTTGAGTAGATTAGTTATTTTGTATTCAATTCTTTTCTACATGAGAAGTGAGACTTCTTTGTGAAGAGCATTCAAAAAAGGATGTTTCTTTGTGAACTACACCAAAAAGCAATTCGAGTGTTGAAACTAATAAATTCTTTCGAATAAAAATTGTGAATTCTTTTGTGAGATTGAGACATTGCTTCGCAATAATTGTAAAGGTTAAACATTGTATGAGATTATTGGGTGTAACTAGAGTTGGAAAATAATGAGAGCATTGAAATGACTTGAATGTGGTTGCTCTAATTATCACTAAATTTATAGTGGAATCTAGTATTGCTTTTCCCATCGATTAGGTCCTATGAACTAAAATCACATAAATCTGGTATCCGAATTATTTTCTTTTTCTTTTTTTGTTCAATCACTTAATTTTGAAGCACAAAGGTTGAGACGATGGCTATCAAAGGCTAGATGCATGTAGAAGAGTTACTCGATTGGCTTCACATCAAAAGAATCATCCATTATTAGGATGGTACAGACGTCCAAATCGAAGCATGGATCAAATGGTGGAATAGTACGATAGAAGCAACTTGAAAATAAGCTTCTGCTTGAAAATTATATGCCACTCATTTCACGAGTCACCTAACATCAAACAGGAGAAGTTGGCCATGGAAGAGTACGACCAAATTTAGCATCTTATGTTTCTATGGTACTTGGTGAGCCAAAAGAGCAAACTGAGGGTGTATTTGTTTTAAAGGAAATTGTTTTTATGAAATTATTTTCTAATTCTCTAGCATTTAGATGACAAAAACCAATTGATCTATGGAAAACATTTTCGGCAAACTGAAAATAATAAACTTAAATTAAAGGAAAACGACTTTCCTTTTCTAATAAAAATAAAATCATTTACTCTAAATCACTGAACAAATTAAAACCGATCATTTTTCTCGAAAATAATTTTTGTGAAATTTTTTTATCATGAACTTTTCAGTAAAGTAAATGCACCCTATAATATCAGGCCATTGATTTTAAGTTCTCGACATGGTCGAACTCCAACTATGCTAGACTTACGATGCTTTCAACTAAGCCATAAAGGCTTTGTTCGAAAAAAAAAAAAAAAAAAAAAAAAAACTAAGCCATAAAGGCAGAGAGGCAAAGAGGGCAAAACGACGAGAATGGATTTGACTTGACCAAAAAGCCTTTGCCTACTGGTGGAAACTGATAAAGATCATTTCTAGAGGACTAGTCTTTGTCAAACAATTAATGATAGAATTACATGCTACTTTGTTCTCCCAGATACAAATTTTTAAGGGTTATTTTCTTCGAGACGTTCAAGTGTCTAATTTCCAATCATATATCTTGAATACTAAAATATCATTACTATAATACTAGGCTTCTGCTTCGAATTCTCTGTAGATGTGGCCCAGTTTATTTCGTGAAACATAAAATTTTGAAAAATGTTATTTTAAAAAATTGTCACTTGCATCGTTAATTTGTCAATGAAATTATCGATAACAATTCATAGACGACAAAAATAGTTTGCGTTCATTCACAAGTGATACAAGCAATTTTTTACAAGGAAATATTTTCCAAATTATTCATCTTCCATGAAATATACTCATCTTAGTGGTTTCTAGAGTTATACTGAGTCAAGAACTAGCATTAGCATTTACAATTTGTCAAGGTGATGCTTTTTGTTGTGAAATATTAATATTACCTGTCTCAACATTTGCTTATGCTATGAGATCATGCTCTATTTAAATCCCCGAAAGCTTCTTTGAGGGCTAGAGTGATTCCAAGTAAAGGCAAAATCATGTGGCTGAACATATAGCTGAACACAGAAATAGAAAAACAGATCTACATTCTATGAAATTGGCAATTGCTTTTTGGTCGTATATGTCACATTCGAAGACACAAAACAGACAGAACCTGAAAAAGCAAAATCAGAAGCGTGGTTTCAGCCGAAGAACACGGGATGATTACTTTTCAATACTTAAGAAATTAGGGTTTCTTCAGTACTTTTTGTTCGCTTTTCACATATATTTGGTTCTTGCCTCGTTGCGAAACCCAGGAGTCGCCTACCCTCTGTGCACGCCAAGACTTCCTGTTTTTGACTCTTGTAGTATGAAACGAAAGATCTCAGAGACTCTTAAACTCAAAAACTAATCAGCAAGTACCGAAAGACACCCGGCTGACAAGGAGTTTCAAAAAGTACACCTCTGCATGTGAAAATTTCCCAAGAACATGAGAACTATATAATGTCGGAATCCACAATTTCCAACGCTAAAGCAATAAAATAAGAAGAATCCCATGAGTCATAACAGACTCAAATTCTTTGCAGGTCCTTGTTTCAATAAATCTCAGAGTGCTTGCCGAGCAAGACATCCTCGTCCAATCAAACCGATCACCAAGTATCAAGTGCTTATAATAATTTTTGCTCAATTTAGAAAAATGGGCGCAGAGACCCGACTAACTATTTCTAACATTGTTTATTTTCTTTCGAGGAACGATCGCACTTCAAAGACAAGAATGACTGATTCAGAGTGAATGAGAACAACGTGCTCAAGAACCATCCTCTCCCCCCCCCAAAGGAATCTTTCTCATTAGCATTCTTGCTGTGCAAGTCGTTGCATGTCAATAAATCGTTTCAAATTCTTTCTCTTTAGTTTTTAGGGTTTCTATAGCATTAAAAGCTGCACTAGAATGCAAAATGACAACGATTATGACCGTCCTTTCTGGTTCTCCTTCACACGCAAGACTTGGAATGTGGTTTCCACCTTAGAACAAAAGGAATATAATACGGAAAAAGAAACGGAACAATTATGAAGTTTTATTCATCCCAATGTCTGTTATGATTCCACCAATTATTCTAAGTTCAGGGCCAGATACAGAGAATGGAACAAAGGACGTAAACATGAATTTGTCCTTCCTTTCTCAACCCAAGGTCTTCAATTATTTCACCGTTCACCGGCTCCGTGTCTAGGTCTGAGCCTAAGGCTCTCTCCGTCGTTCTCTTCCCACTTTTTACTGTTGGCGACAAAAGATAGCCGGAGCTGGCCTAATTAATATGGGCATCACAGGAACCGAAAGCATTGTTTATGTCCATACATGGTGCTTCATAGCCACAGGTAATAGGACCCTGCATTCCAGGTTTGTACCAAAATAACTCATGACAAAGGAAAACTGCTGACTCTGACCACAAACATGCCAAAGGCTGTCTTGGACTGATTTCTCACCCAATGAAAACTCTTCTCGTGTTGTCTCATGTGAGATGCACATCAAGCCCTATATACTAGGGGACAAGTGGCTGCTTCACACTCGATTGGAAAGAGAAAGAACAAATTGTCCCAGTGTAGAAAATTCTAGGTAAGTTACACGTGTGAAAGCTCCTGAGTTTTGTACGAGTTCTGCAGAAAGACGTTACTTCAGACGGTGTGTGGTACTAGCTTGGAGTCTTCAAGAGTCCTGGAGGTAAAAATTGCTGCACGTGAACGTGACTTGCTCGTCCACATAACGCAGTTGACCACGTATGAGCCCTAGATAAATGGACAAGATTGTTTTTAAGACATGTTTTTTTTTTTTTTTATATATCGAAGATCCGGCCTAGCTTACTTTATAGGAGCGCAGTACCGACTATACTTCAAGAGAAATTGGCCCAGCAACCTACCGTTGATACCCACCACTTAAATCACAAAGCATACTTTGGGGGTTCAAACTACTAACCTCTTGGTCCGGATATACCAAAGGAGAACGCCCCCACCAATGCAGCCATGCGTGGGTAGGTGACATTTTTTTTTTTTTGGTAAAAAAGTAGGTGACATATGTTCATCTCTCATTAGGTTAATATTTATGAAGATCATAGGTTAATATTTATGAAGATCATATATTTACACCATCCACAAAATGTATGCCCTTTTTCGACTCAAATTTGGGCAGGAGCTATCTTGCGGCTATTAAAAAGGATTGAGCAATTATTTATATGTCTATATCACTCATAAGTTACCCTTATTTGACCATGAGTGGTGTTGATTTCATGTGGTGAATGATTTTTTTTGGTAAAAAAAAAATTTCCATTCATTACTAAAATGATACATGAAAGGGAATCTAAAAAATTGTGACAACAAAGCAAGCTCATAGAACTCCAAAACAAACAAAAAATCAGAAATCAAGGCGTTTCATTAGAGCTTGATCATCAGAGATAATAACAGGCTTGTTCTTCAAGAACAGATTTGGGACTACATCTAAGTGAAAGGATTGGCGGCCAATCAGCAAATCGCATAACACATCAATGATAAGCACATTCTGAGATCTATATCCATAATTATACTTTTATCTTTTGACAGTGTGCGCCTAAGATCAGTGTTTCCAATACCATCATCATATGGAGACAACATAACCATGTTGAAAAAAAAAATCATATCTAACACATGTGGAAGCATATCTTGAAGTCAATGTGAAGTGCCAAAATTTTGAATTAAAACAAATTGAGATTTGACATCGAAGTTGTTGTGAACATTATTGAAACTGGAGGCGGAGTATTTATTTATTAAAACTCCAAAATCTAGAATTAAATCGAAAAGAAAAGCTCCCAGATATAATATCGGAAGAGCAAAACTCTCAAATTCAAAACTAGATTGGGAGGGTAAGGAAAGAAACAAAAGGGAAAGGAACTGGGAGGGGAGGGAGAGATTTAGGTCAAATCCCTCCCCTCCGGAAGTGGAAGAGATGAAGAAAGGTTTGGAGAGGGAGAGTTTTTCATCTTTTTTTTTTCTGTAGCCGCACATTGACACAGTACCCCGGGAACAACAATTCCATATTCCTCATATATGGTGGGATTTGACCCATGAAAAAAGTCAATAAATTCCCTGGCTAGTTGCAATTTTTTACAAGGACGTTGGACACTTGGCCATTGAGGATAGTGTGCTTAAGGCACATCCCGAGATCCTTTTTGAACACTCGCATATATCAGAACCTAATTGAGGGACATGCATTGAATTAGGTGCAAAAGGATGGTGTTGATTATTAAATTTTTAAAGATGGTAAATTTAACTAATTAACAATGGGAAAGAGTATATAAAACCGCAGCTGGTTTTGCCTGCTATGTCCGGGGTTTTGGTTGCATTGCTGCTGTTTTACTTGATCTTACAGGGGGCGTTTTTAGAGGCCTGCAAGATTAAGGGGACCATTTACTATAAATAGGAACCTCATGTTAGCTCTGGCGCTCAAAACCACTTGTGAGGGTAGGTTTTGTAGTCCATAAATCCAATTGACATCCGTTTTAAGGAAGAGCAATCCCAAAACCTCTGAGTGTCCTCTGTTTTAGAAAGCTTCACAGTTTCCCCATTGTTGCCTTTGCCTCTTCTATAATAACAAAGTCTCTCGGATTGTACTTTTTATTAGATTCGAGAAGAAAATATGATAGTTGTTCATTTATATTTGGGATATCTTATACAGGAAGAATCTTTAAAAAAATATTTATGGATTGAATTGTCCACCAACACAACTAGCTTTTCTTCTTCTTTTTTTCACTAAAAGGGTTGAGGATCTTTTGTGTGCAGTCATCCCCGAGAAAAATCGACATTTTACTCTGTGGGTATTTAGACGGTCGAAAACTATTTCGCTCACTCTTTTTCTTTCCTTTTTCCTTTTCTTCATTTGTCCTTTTCCGAGAAAGAAATCACTATAACTACTTTAAGGATGTTGTCTCGATATGTCAAAGCATGCGCCATCTTAAACCACCCCACCCCCGCGCCCACCCTCCCCCAGCCTTCTTCCACGGCACAACCTCAAACCTGAGATTGCTAGCCCAAATCCGACATCGCCAACCTCATCTGACCCCGAGATTTGAGATCGGTTAACCTAGTTGTCGACAGCAATAACTACAATCTCTATTATAAAGAGGTTGCAACTATTGCACAGCACCTCATCTCTCCCTTGAGAGAATGTATCCTTTTTGAAATATATGAAACAAGTGAGAGTTAGGTCCATATGGAACGGACACAGGCAAAGGTGGTGGTAATGGTTATTCTGGTTAGGTAGCGACCGGTTTCAGCTGAAGTGGCTAGGGGGGTGGTAATCTCTTAAGACCATGGCCACTTGGTGGCAGTGGTGGCTAGTGAGTGGTGGTAGAGTTAAAATACTTGAAAATCCTAATAGAGTAGTTCCTTACATATGGAATCGTTTTTTACGAAAGTCATTAGCGTTTCAACGTGCCAAATTTTAATGGGGAAGTATCATGTTTTTTCTGGGGCTGACAAGTGGACACTTTTGTTAATTCATAGCAATCATAATTGTCTTCATGAATGGCAGTGGTTCTAATCTTCTAGATAGATTTAGATTAGTACTTTGATTAAATTTGGATGACCATTTTGTGTCTTTTACAGGGTTTCGAACTAATATATCTCCTTTATATAGACTGACACTACCAAAGTAATATTTGCCAATTTTTTAACTGGAATTTAATTACAATTAAAAAATTTATTTTGAACTAGTGTATACATTTAAATCAGTCTATATATTTAACTTCAATCGGCCTACAGCACAACATCTAAGATGTTTGGAATGAGTTAGAGCAAAACATCTTAAGCCTTTATAAATTGGTCGTAAACTATTAAAGTCAGTATATTATTTGCGATGTTTTGAAATGCGTTACCACAAAACGTCGTTAGTCTTTGTAAAACACTGTAAAATATTGAAAATAGCACAATTCATTTGCTTACGACGTTTCGCATTGGGTTATGACGAAACCCTTTGTAAATTGTCGTGAAATATTTACGAAAAAAATTACTTACATGTTCGTGATGTTTTAAACATCATAAACCTTTATTAGACGTCATACATTCTTTAAAAAAAAAACACTATTCGAGTATCTATGATCCTTCGTAATGGTTTGTGGCGAAACATCATAGTAAAACAACAACAATTACATCGTTTATAATATTTATCATTCCCATGAAACGCCATAAGCCTTAAAAATCATATAATTTAAATATTTATGATGTTTTGGACCGCTTTACAGCAAGATGTTATAGGCCTTCGATAAACATCACAAACTATAAAATGGCTACTTCTTTACAAGCATTTAAATTTGATGGCTCAAATTTTCTTAGAGTGAATCTAATGGTTTATTCTTGTAGAGAACAAGACGAAATGAATTCTCCCCGGTATTACCATAGAACCGCCATGTGGTTTCTACACAAACAAATTACCATATAACTAATAATAGTATATCTCTTACACAAGTTATCGTGCTATTTATGGATATTGAGACTACTATATAAGATTGATTTACTAAGTAAATGATTTAGCCTAACTTAATCGATCCTCAAAATTCACCACACATTATCTCTTATAGTCGATCACACCATCATTAGGAAATTTTGCAAAAAGTTTGTCCAGAGGGGAGGGGGGGAGGGAGCGGTGGCCGGAAGACGGCGGGACATGGTCAATGGAGAAAGAAGAAGACGGCCACAAGTTCCCTTCCCCACGGGAAATAGTGGGCATTACCCATCAATGAGGATTTTTCTTCTTCTTCTTCCTCCTTTTTCATCCCCCCTTTTTTTTTATCCCCAGTTGTGGGCCCCCCCTTACTTTCACTGGGCCCCACCACTTTTTGAGGAGTTGGGGTGGGGTGGGGACGGGTGGTGTCTAAGGTGGCTTGGGTCTCTCGTCGGTTAGCGTCGCCTTCCACCTATAAATCCACCACAACTTCCTCTGTCTCTCTCACCCCCCACAACTCGCTCTGCTCTGCTCTGCGCTCTTCTCTCTCTCTCTCGCTTTCTCGCTCAGTCTTCGTGTGTTCTGCTTGCTCCAGCTGCTCTTTCCGGCCCTCTTGATCGAGCAATCTTTGCTCTCCAAAGGGTCCAAAACCATCCACTCTTTATAAGTCCTTTCAACAAAGGTAGAATCAAAAGCAAAGCTCTTTTTGGGTCTCTCCATCGATTTTTTAAGGCTATCCCAACTGAACTTGCTTGGTGGGGTCTTTTTTCTTTTTGTGTATGGTAGAAAAAGAAGAGGCATTATGGGAATTACCAAGCAGAATGTGGCCGGCAGCGGCGGGAACAGCTCCGGCGTCGAGGTGATGCCGGATATGTATTCCGCCTCCCTGTCAATGTACGCCGCCTCTCTGCAGAAGCCCCCCGTCGCGCCCGCCGCCGGCGGGTTCATCAAGATCTCGAGGCGGAAGCTGCTCAAGAACCTCGAGGTCAATAGCGCCGAGAGGATCAGCTCCTGGGTCGACTCCATGAAAGCTTCTTCCCCGACCCATGTGAAGGCCCCCCCGCGTTCTCTGACCGAGGACCACAACAGTTCTTGGATGGTGAGTTGTTTTCGGGTTTCGAATGATCCCTTTCGAACGAAAAAAGGGTCGAGACGCGAAACCTCGATTTATTTTCCTCGTTTATTTGCTGTTATTCTCGAAGGATCGGGCAAAAAAAAAAAACACCGATGCCTGCCGGCCGCGTAGTTGATATCACATCGGTCACGGCCTCGGTCGGCAGAAGTGGTGGTGGAGCCTCAAGAACACAACTTTTGTTTTGCTCTCAATCATTAGAGAGACAAGAACACAACTTCATTTTTTCTTTCTCGTTCTCTGGTACCTTAAAAAACAAAAGCAGGATTGAAATTTCGAGAGCATTCGTTTCTTTAGAAAAAAATCTCACTAACACAAGCTAGAACATGTGGACCTCATCGCTTTATAACATGTAGACCTGTACTTCTCTCTTTTTTCTCTTTCCCTTTGTTCAGCCACTGTTTTCGAGATAAATTAGCTTTTCTTCCTGAGAAAATAAGCTATCATCAATCAAGATCTGCATCCATTTTTGGAAGCGATGTTCTTCGCCAGACTGTGCTCTGTTGCGCGATCGGCCGCTGAAATTTCCTTTTTTTCCTACTATGATTCTACACGACTGGTCTTCGGCTCGATCTGACTATAGCTTCTTTTGTCGACTTTCGCGAGAGCAGCTCCACCATCCTTCGGCTCTGGACATGTTCGAGCAGATAATCGATGCCTCCCAAGGGAAACAGATAGTGATGTTCCTGGACTATGATGGGACTCTTTCCCCGATAGTCGACGACCCCGATCGAGCTTTCATGTCCAATAAGGTTCCTCCCATCGCTCTCTTTTTTAACCAAATCGAGCCATTCGATCCGATTTTTCGCTGACAAGCTCATCAACTTTTGTGTTTGTTTATGTCACACAGATGAGGGCCACGGTTAAAAAACTTGCTAGGTGCTTCCCTACTGCTATAGTGAGCGGAAGATGCAGAGACAAGGTACATTTCCAAGCTTTTCCTTTCCATTTTTCTAATTGGCCTGAGAAATTAAATATTCGGGTTGTGGGAAACTGCGAGACATGGATGTGAGAATTTGCAATGCACGTTGCATGCACGTGCACTATCGACTTGTCGACGCCCAATCGCAAGTGTCACCTCGATTGTTCCATACTTTCCAGATTATGATATTGTTGGATGGATTGTTTTATCAGGTGTACAGTTTTGTGCGGCTGGGCGAGTTGTACTACGCAGGAAGCCATGGCATGGACATCAAAGGCCCAGCAAAAGGCTCTAAATACAAGAAGGTGAACTGCTTATTCATATGCTTTCCCTATGGAAACAATTTTTCCCTCCTCTCCTTTTCTTTGTTCTTGAATCAATTTTCCATTGGGGCAAATTGGAAATTGACCTCCATTTTTTTTCCTCAGGGTGATCAATCCGTTCTCTTTCAACCGGCGAGCGAATTTCTTCCGATGATTGATGAGGTTGGTCCTGTTTCCCGCACATCTCATCATTTATTACACTAAGTATAGGTATCTGACCATACGAGCAATAAGTAAAATTCACGTTCTGGTGAACTTTCTCATCCTCAGGTATACAAAGAACTTGTAGAGAAAACTAAATCAACACCGGGAGCTAAGGTGGAGAACAATAAGTTCTGTGTATCCGTGCATTTCCGCCGCGTTGATGAAAAAGTATGCGGCAAATAGTAACTAAATCTCTTCTTTTCTTTCCCTTTTATTTTGTAATATAAAAATGTGCACAACCCAAATGAAGTACCAATAAGAAGACCCCTCTCAATATATGCAGGAATGGACTGAATTGGCACAGCAGGTTAGATCTGTGATCAAGGAGTACCCAAAGCTTAGACTGACTCAAGGAAGAAAGGTTAGTCTAACTTAGGCCTGTTGTAACTAATCACTTTTTTTTTTTTGAGCTTTTTTACTAAAAAAAAAAATTGTTATTTTTCCAATAATACTAGGTATTAGAAATCCGACCAACCATCAAGTGGGACAAAGGGAAGGCCCTTGAATTCTTATTGGAGTCACTTGGTAAGTCCACATATGTCCAAGACTATTTTTAAATTTTTGAAGTGTCCTTTGATAGACTTGGATAAGTTTTGTCGTCTTGATCGACATTATTAGTTTTACTAACGATTTTACCAAATTTTCATGAAAAGGGTTTGCGAATTGTACCAACGTATTTCCTGTTTACATCGGCGATGATCGGACCGACGAGGATGCGTTCAAGGTAGATAACATTTAATCATTCCCAAATTCTCTTTATTTTTCTTTTAATGGTTATGTGTCTTGCCAAGAGGCTAAAAGGCCCTTTCTCCTTTCTTTTGGACAGATACTGAGAGATAGAGGACAAGGTTTTGGGATTCTTGTCTCCAAATTCCCAAAGGAGACCAATGCATCTTATTCTTTACAAGAACCTGAAGAGGCAAGTACGAGTCACATGACTCAATTCACCTCAATTTAGTTACAGTTCATTACCTACACTTCGAGTTTTTTTTTTTTGGCTTGATTTAATCTGATCTGATTTTCCTCTTGCTTATTATTTTCAGGTCATGAATTTTTTACAACGTTTGGTTGAGTGGAAGCGGCTAAATATATGAGGGCAACAAAAAGGTGTAAATTCAGGAGCGGGAATATTTGAGAGATCACCCCCACAGCCTCAAGAATTTGTATAGGCCTGTGGTGTCTTGTTCATTATATCGGACAAAAGAAATTGAACAAGAATATCTCTAAGTAAATGTTTTTTTAACTGTCTTTGTCTTGGCATCAAGGTCTTGTAAATCTTGTAACAACCTGCTGTACAAGGGAAAAGTTGCCAATTCAATATCTCTCTCTCTCTCTCTCTCTCTCTCTCTCTCTCTCTCTCTCTCTCTCTCTATATATATATATATATATATATATATATATATATATATATATACGGGCATTATCTTAAATTGAACCTAAATTTACTGGATACGATTATGGTCTAAAAAGAAGGTAAACTTGTCAATCATATATCTGATTATATATATCAAAGCACCTTCCTTATAAGTTGTCTCTAAAATTGACGCATAGGAGTCTAATTTTTTAGGGATCGATCATTTGCCTTGCAAGGAATATATTTCTTATATTCTCCACTCTTCTCCACTATATATTACCCTTGTCCCTCTCCCTCCCCTCTCGCTTCATTATTCTTTAATGTAATTGTAACTCTTTTTTACTACATAAGTTTCCTACCTTAATATTGACATAATATATGTACTTGAGACATAGTAATAAATAAATATAATATAATATAATACGTCAAAATATCACATTAGATATTTTTACAATATAAATTGCTCAGTATGATATTGTTATGTTAACATTAGAATCGTATTGTATGAATATGCCAATGCGATGCTTTCTTTATGCTTAAATGTTTATATAACATATTTAATTATAAATTTTTGGATACGATCTGCGCAAAGCACGGGGTTATGAGTAGTCTAACATAAGTTGCTATGTTTATGCCACTTCCTCTCTTTTTTTTTTTATTACTTTCTTTTGTCTTTTCTTCAGCTCTACCTTCTCACTTTTCCAAATCAGTTTAAAAGTTCCATAACAACAACGTGGGTTAGGGGAAAAACAAATTGTTCGCCCAATAGGTTCTTATTAGAGGCATAATTTATTAAATCAGTAGTGTTTGCTTAGTTAGAGAACCCATCTATAAATCGTGTCTCGTGCAAATAATTTATTCTCTCTGCATAAATTTGGCCATTACAATCTTTACTATCCTTCTTTTTCTTTATATTAACACTTCCAATTTTCCATTATAGAATGATTTATACTGATTGATTTGTGTTGTTTAGAAAATTTATGGTCAAGAGTACAAGAACGACGAATACATGTTCCCGTTCGAAGGTATTGAAATCCCTTTTTTATTATCTATTTATCACTTAAATCAACACGTATCAAGGAACCACGATGCACGAGCATAAGACAACTTGCACTTGACGGTAAGCGACTGCTTCATTCTCTATGAAGCTACTTGAAAGTTATTGAAAAAAGAAAAGAAAAGGAATACTATAGCACAAAATTTTGTATACCCGTAGAGAGATTCTCAAATTTGCCCTCTTGTAGTTGATCACTTATTTTGGGTCTTTTTCACTTGTTTCATTATATGGATCTAACCAAAAAAAGTGTGGTGTTTCTTTTAATAATACCAGGAATTAGAAATCGAACCTGCCATCAAATGGGACAAAGGGAAGGCCCTTGAATTCTTAATGGAGTAACTTGGTAAGTCCAGATATATACATACAAACCTACATAAATATAACTCCATTTTTCTACAGTATCATTTGGTAGATTTTGATAGCTTTCTAATCCAGATTGACCTTGAGATTATTATTCTTACTAACTAATTTTACCAAATTTCCATGAAAAGGATTCGAGAATCGCACGAATGCATCACCGATTTACATCGGCGACGGGACAGACGAGAATGCGTTCAAGGTACATAACATTCAACCCTTCCCAAAGTTCTCTCTTTTTTTTTTTTTTCCTTTTAATGGTTACGATTCTTGCAGGAAGCTAAAAAGCTATTTTTCTTCCTTTGGATAGGTATTGAGAGATAGATGACAAGGTTTTGGGATTCTTGTCTTAAATTTCCCAGAGGAGACCAATGCATCTTATTTTTCACAAAAATCAGCAGAGGAAAGTACAAGTCACATGGTTCAGTTCACCTTAATTAATACACATTTCACTACCTACAATTTGATTGCCGTTCAGGCTTAATCTAATCCGATCTGATTTTCTCTTCTTTATTATTATCAGGTCGTGAATTTTTTTACAACGTTTAATTGAGCGGAAGCGAATAAATTTATGTAGGCGACAAAAGGAGTAGATTAAGGAGGGGCGAATATTAGAGAGATCTCCCCCTCAACCTTAGGAACTTGTACAGGCACGTGTATCTTGTTCATGATGTCGAAAAAAAGAAATTGAACAAGAAAATCTTTAAATAAATGTTTTCTTTCATATAAAATTTCAAATAAAAACTTAAAGTGGGGCATTGTCTCCAAAAGAGTTCAGAGTTGACCTTATCTCGAATAAGACTTTTGAAGTGGCCAATTTAATCTTGAATAAGGTACCAAAGTCATCGGCCGGCCAAATCTTGCCAACCGGCAAGCATGTGCCTTTCCCATTCCACCATCTCCATATGAAATGCACATGAGATGAATGATTTTGCTAGCCAATGAAGATCTAGGGTCATCTTTGATTGGAAGTTGGTCATTTAAGTCTTATTTGAAATAAGATTCATTATAGGTGCTCTTTTAAGGGGAACAAAACACTTCATATTCTTATTTTTCAACCCCCAAAAAAGAGAGAGAGAGAGAGAGAGAGAGAGAGAGATACTTGTTTGAAAATTTTCCATGTTTTCAATAGCTTTTGTCGTGGCCTTAAGGCCTTGTACATTTTGTAACCCATTGTATAATGGAAAAGTTCTTAGGGTGCATTTGACAGTTATAATAAAATTCAGAATATAATAAAATTTATCATATTATGTATTTAGTGTCCACTCAAGATAGGATAAAATCGAATGTAAGATGAATATAGCCTAGATAAAATTATCTCATGGGGGAGGTTGGATAAAGATGAATCCTACTATCCATAATAGAGAAATCATTCTTTTTAAAATAACAAGCATCTTAAATTAATGAAATCAAAATTATATTTGAATATAAATAATATTTGAATTCTAGTATAAGAAATTCAAAATTACAAAAAATATGATTCAGATTTTTTTATTTGATCTCATTTCTATTTATGTATTTGAATTTAATTCTATATTATACTATATATTTATAGGTATTACACATTTTAGGTATTTTAGTATTTTAGGCATTTTAGTATAGTTTACTATTTAATAAAAATTTATTAGAGAATGATGGAAGGAAAAAAAGGAAAATAATTAAAAAAGAGAGGAAAAATAAAAATAAAAATAAAGTAGGTAAAAGTGTCACGAGAAATTTTTATCATCTCCATTTATTTATATTGATATGTTGTTTATACTAAATAATGTACATGATATATATAAATATGTCTGACTTTATTACTACAATTTACTAAATAGTGGATATGATATAACAAAATCCCTGAATTTCATATCATATCATATCCTATCTAGTTCTAACCTAATTAAAATCTAGACAACCAAATGTCACCTTTGAAGGAGGCCAATCATGTCCCTTGTAATAAACATTTTTCTTGCACTCTCCACTCATTTTGCCACCTAATTATTATCCTTGTCCCTCTCCTTCCCATCCTTCTTCATTACTTCTTTTTTAAATTTTAATTATAACTCATTTGTACTAAAGAAATTTCCTACCTTAATATTGACATAATATTTATATTAGAATACAAATAAGTTTACTAAAATAGAAATACATAAATTACGTGTACTTGAGACAAAGTAAAATGACAAACAAAATATGCTATGCCAAAAATCATATTAATTGTTTTTTATATAAGTTGCTTAAAATGATAGTGTTATGTTAACATTAGAATAGTCTTATAAATACGTCAATGCGAAGTTTTTTTTTTTTTTTTTTGGTACTTAAATGTTAATATGCCATTTTTTTTTATAATATATACAATCCGTACAAACAACTAATTATGTCCAATATATATAAATATGTTGAAGTGTTGCCTCTAAGCTTGCCAGTAGATTGATAGAAATGGCCTCCTCTCATTGCAAGAGAAGTATTTTGTTGCTTTCTCCATAAAAGTAGCTGCACCTAGACGCCTTCTAAGCATTTATTAAACACTCACCATGGAGCATTTGTTTTAACCTATTCACCTTAGTGACCTGTCTTTTATTATAATTAATTATATTTCACCTCCCACTTAGGTTGCTATGTTTACACGCCACTCTCTCTCTCTCTCTCTCTCTCTCTCTCTCTCTCTCTCTCTCTCTCCTCACTTTCTTTTTACTTTTCCTAAACCGTATCATCTCTTTTTCAATTCAGTTTAGAAGTTCCTTACAACATATGTAAGAGGCAAATATTTGGCTGGACCGGAGTAATTGTGGATCGGATCAATGATATTATCGATCATGCGAGATCCCGTTTGCTAGTATATGTGATTGCTAGGCTCAGCCCGTAAAAGAATTCCTACAAAGATTTAAGCGCCAGAGTTTTAAATTATTATTGTATAGCATATAGCATGCGGCAAATCTAAACGATAGATTAGGCTGAATCTCTGTAGGTAGGCAAGCACTTAGGTGCTATATCCCTTTTTTCCTGCATTCAATTTTGGATGTCAAAAGTTCTTGAGTTTTCTCGTTGCTTGCAGGAGCGTCTTCACTGTTTTCTTAACCATGGAAGTTAATAAAACCTGTCGACCGTGATCCTTCTAAAAGGATTTGCAAGTCCCATAATTTCTACTGGCAATTTAAAGTCCCATTATATATTGAGAGACTAGCAACACGTCCAAAGTATCACATCGAGTCACCTTTACCTACTCTTCGAAGTTCGACACTTTCAAGGTGATTTCTAATATTTTCATTGTTAAGCTGGATATGTTGTAAGTAAACTCTTATTCGATATATGTGAATGCCAAACCGAAAGTTTTGATGTCCTCCATTATCCAAGGAAAACAAACCCTTATATTGTCATAAGGAAGAGCACTAGTATGGGTGTTGATTAACCGAAAAATTCACCAACTACTCCATTAGAAAAACATACAATCACTATAAACCAAGTCAGAAGACACTTACAAAGACAACCTTAGAGGAATTGAGCCACTTCAAATTTGTTCATTGCCTCACAGTCCATAAAAGAGATTGACAAAATTATCTCCTCTGTGCAAGGATCGCTCTCCCCTGCGAAGCTCCAGCTAGTAACGGGAGGCTCTATCTGGGGAGCATACCCATGGAGTCAATAAAATACGAATGTTCAACTTGATATGGGGCAGAAAGGTCCTTCTAAGGGATGCATTGGAGAGGAATCGTTGATGAGCAACACATGATCCAATGTCCTCGCATATAGTCACGAGACAATCGGTGCCACCATCAGTAACATCAAAACCGTGCAAGAAAGAAGCAAACAAACATGAATATGTCAAGTGAAAGGACAACTAGTAATTGTAGCAGAACCACCCTTTTAAAGGATGCTAATTGGTCCATAGGTTGTTCTAATGTGAAACCAGATTAGTGCCATGTACTACATTCACCCGCTTCCTTAGTGTCTCAGCCCTAATTATCAAGGCAGTTCATGTTATCCCGTGCAAGAACAGTACGTGCAGAACATAGTGACTTAACGCAATATTCATGAAACAACAATTTTTTTTATCAGTGTATGAACCGATGATATATTTTCTGACGAGATTGTCTAGCATTAAATACCACAGAATAAAAAATTGATTGTTAAATATCATATCTTATTTGAATGTAGTGCGAACAATCCAATGGGTATCATTTTAAGCAAATGCAATCATGATTTTGATGGCATACATTTCTAATCGTCGGATTAGATCTAATCCCACATAAAACACAGTGACACTGTCAAAACACCAATTATTTACACGTTTTGGCAGCATAAAGAAAAAAGGAAAAAGAAAGCTTTTTTTCATCTATCACTGTTCACAGCCAAAAAACCTATCTTTAAGAAATAGGAGATTGCCATGCGACCAATTATTATTGGGCCATCGGCGATTCAGGTAATTTTGAGGGTCCCTTTGAGTGGATCAGTGATACTCCCCTCATAAATTGCATCTCATGTGCTGAGTCAAAAGAACATGCTATGATATAGATCTCCCATGTTTTGAAAAGATGGTGTCCTTTACGGCAATGATCTTCGCTCATCCCTTCAATTATATCTCCCATGCATAAAAAGGATCCAATGAGTATTTTCTTATGATTCCTTTCCTTGGAGCATAAACTTATTCATGAAGGTTAATAATGGAGCCATCATTAGTCACCGAAAATAAGACTTGTGTGGGTATATGACAGATGTGGCAACATTCGCCATGTTCATTATATTCTAATAAAAGGTTAGCCTACCCTCCCTTTAAAGTGTCTTACATATTTAGATCAATATTGGGGTCTGATAATCTCAAAAGTTGGAAGTATTTATGGAGTTGATACCCTTTTCTGCTTGCATTTAACTAATACAACAACTCTAATACCATTATAAAGATTATTTCTGATTAACCTTTTTTTTTTTTTTTACTGCTATTCATCTTTCCCGTATAAATCACTAATGAACAATGCAGCTTGCCATATAACAATTTTTCCAAGAAAAGTAAGACACAGATATATTACTATGTACCGTGTTCATAATTAAGTTGATTAACGTCGGATCTTATGCCTGCCTCCTTTCACAAGTACCACCGGTCCTCACACACCCTTTTTGGAGACAAGGGATCTAAAGGCCATTGAGAGTGCTATTATTTATTGCTATAGTTGAAGCCCTCTTTTATATGCACAAAATGAGTTGGCACCATAATAGGACGTACATGAGTGTGGAATAATATAATTTCAGAGAATAATATTCAAGATAGGCACGAATTACATGAATTGACCAGATATTATGCACTCCCAAGAAAGCTGCGGGGTATGTTGTTCAGTTAAGAAACATGTAGGAGAAGTCCAATTGGAAGAGAGCAATAATAGTTTCTTTGATCCCTTCAAGCCCCACAAAAGAAGGTCTACACACACAAACATATTGTAGTAGACCCTCATTTGGTAGATCTATAGCCATTGCTTGTAAACAGAAGAGCAAGCCTACCCCATTGGTTACATAGATTTGAAGCTGCCCCACCTCATAGACAAGTGGTTCAAAGTTCAATCCAATAAATTTTCTTCATGGGATTTTAGTTTGTGTCTTTTTTCAATACATTACTTTGATTTTTCATGGTAATTAACTTTTGGTTAGGTTATTGATAGGGAAACCCACCAGTTGTTTTTGGGGTGGGGGGTGGAGAATCTAGTTTGGATGGATGAGGAGTTGGAATCCACTTAAAAGAGTGTTTTGATGTGGAAAAAGATGAATAAAAAGGAAAAAAAAAAACCACATGAATTAATTCTCCCACTTTTTCTTCCTTTTTCTTGGGGTTGAGTAGTTACAATAACATGGATCCAAAAGCCTTTGACAACCTCGACTTTTTTGGACGTGGAAAGATGGAGTCCACTTGGTTACATGGCCATCATTGGTGCCTTAACCGAAATAAACAAAGTCTTCTGCGAGCTTCAATTATTGAAGCGAAGAGGCGAATATGCAACCCAAGGACCCTACCTTTCTTCTACAGTTTTCATGAACACTTCTCTCTTTCCTTCCGAGAGATGCGACATATATAAACATATTTCAGATCTCGTAGGTACAATCATTTTGTTGTTTTATAATGTTACATTCGTGCTTCAAAGCACTATCGAGGAACTTGTCTCAGCCGAACCCTCTTGTTTCCACCAACCCAGGCCCTGTTAGCGAACACTAAATAAATGGCGTGCATGCTTTAGAATATACCTATCAACCCATAAATCGTGACTCAAATCTGTGGTTAGCAGGTCATCTGAATAAAAATTTGAACCTTGCGCCAATCATGCAATGGCCTGTCAGATCCATGTTATCAAAGGGATGGTCCTGAGGCACACGTGTCAGGAGACTGAGAGATTTTCTTTCTAACAGGTGTGCTCTTTAGGCCTTTGAGAATCGGTCCCCGCATGGAGGGTCGAGCCACACTGAAGGTGGTGGTCTGTCTTGGGAAGAACAAGGGGAAAGAACGAGAGAAATCAATTGATGAGTATATTATTTTATTGTTGATTGAATATTCTTTTTTTTTCTGGTAATTTAATGTTTGTAAATGGGACCGATCATTGGTTGGATGTGGCCTAACTATGAAATCACATGGATTCCCATGTGACCCCAAGATGCCCTGGTTATGGGGAACAGATGAATAGTGCCTATGTGCAGTTGAGTCATTGGCTGGACCCTTCTTGAAGTCCCTCTGACAATTGGATAAAAGGTATTGATGAGAAGCAGATCAATAATGTGTGCCTGTGCGTTACGTTGGGTCATGGGTGTGTGTATAGACATTGAACAATGCCATGGAGGTTGCATTGTCAACGTTAGGAAAAACAGATGCTTAGGAATTTTATACTGATAACCAAAAAATGTATGCATGGTATATGGATTTTACTAAGAAGCAGTCCAAGGACATATGTTAAATAATAGAAAAGAGAGTTTGTCATTTTCAAAACATTGTTCATGTCACATAAAGCAAATTACTGTATTGAAAATGAAACCATTTATTTATTTGGTATGATTAATAAATATCATTCTCCCATCTCTCGAATAAGCCAGTCCCTTACACACACAAGATAAAATGTGGATGTAATCGCACCAAGCATGAGAAAATTGAGAAGAATTGTTAGAATTTGAACCCTTGACCTATCTTCCGATACCATATTAGTTAAATATTTTTTCCCAATTTAAACTAATATAAAATGGACTGAATGGATTGTTTCACTAGTCACTTCATAAAGTGTTTCTCACTTAATGAATATTGCACTTACCAACTTCTCTAGTCGAACTATGTTCCCTAATGATAGAGTAACAAATATGTCTCGAACAAATGAAAAGATGAGTTTACGCAAAAGATAGGGTTTTGACTCAAGTGATGATAGTTTAAATATTGTAGCTTTCACTAACAAATTTCACTTCATTGCCCTCTCTAGAAGGCTATACTATAACCATGTTTGTATAGGTCGCCACTCTTTACATGATCATACTTTGAAGTGGATTGTAACCTGAGAGTATGAAAAGGAGAAGGGGAAAAGGGTTAATAAGTCTTAGGACTTAACCAGGAGAAAAATCATCTAATCCTCTAAAAACATCCGGAACTTCAAAAGAAAGACATCTTACTTATACTCACACGTAACCAATGTTTCTCATAAAGTTGCAAAAAAGAAAGGGCACGCGCGACTAATTTCTCGGTGTGTATAAGATGACAAAATGAGCTATTTGTGGGGAAAATATAGATAAAAAATGAAACTGAGGACCAAAAGTCAAGACTTTTGGCGTTATTGGTATTTGTCAAAAGGTGACTCGCCACCTAAACTCACTTTCGAGTTCATTGCACGGCCTATAACTAATCAGTGAGAATGCGGAAACGAGGATGTGACCCTGCTCGGTAATCAGTCAAAACAGCTTTCGAGTACTTTTTTTTTTTTTTTTTTTTTTTAATGACAAAAGTTTGACTGACAATGATTTGCGAATGGGTGCATTTTGGGCTGTCATAAACTAGGGTTTGCTCTGGAATGAACCAACAAATCATCGTGCCTACGGAAAAAAGTACTGCTGCAGCAATTGCTGGAGTCATTTTATAATCATCTCTCTCTTGGTAATGATAAGTAGAGAAATTCTTCTAGTTCGCGCAACGTTAGGAATGGAATCATATCATGTGCTACATTAGTACATTATTGATAGATGTGCTAAAGTGCATGAATGGAGAAAAAGGCTTTTTGGAGAGACTCTTTTTCATAAACCCATCATTATCACTTTTTCATGTCTTAGATAAAAACAAAGAGGTCGGCATGTGTTTGGTTTCTCTTTTCCAACCATGCTATATGCGGTAATATTTATCAAGACTGGCATGATAACGGCATGACACACACACTTGAGGTTTGATTGAAAGGTTCAAGTTTCATGAACATGGTAGGTGAGTGTACTCAAAACACACTTACTAATGAGTGCTTGCGAGTTTAGGTCTCTTTAGAAGCAAAACGCATTTATAAAAGATTTTGATATCAATCTTCCGAAATACATACCTCCTCCATTTTTTTGGCATCTTACGGACTTTCAGTGATATATGCCCAATAATCTCAGGAAATGCAAAACTTAGGACCATGTGACAATCACATCGCGCCACATTTGTTGTATGTTAACATCATTAGCGAATTTCAACCTAAAAAGAGAACAGCAGGTAAATTTAATGTGTAGAACAGTTTGGTGACTTGACCTCTAGACCACTTAAGGGCAAATAAGAGTGGTGACTGGTGGATTTTAGCCCTCTCTTTTGTACTAGGCGGATAATCCCCTTTGCAGATAAACTCTCACATGGAAGAATCGTGTTTCCATTCTTTCGTTTTCGTTATTAGCTTTAATCATGACATTGGAGAAAGTTTAGATGGCATTATCCGAGCACCTAAAATATATGGAATTTATTTTATGACACCAGAGTATACACGACAGGTTTGAACTCAGATATGTCATGATGCTTATGTCTGAATTTCCATTGACACTGGATGTTGAAAAAACAAAAGGAAAACAAAGGTGGAGTTTTTCCGTGAACAGAGTTTGTCTTAGGAGCCCGAATTTTTGTTGCTAAAACCAGTGGATAAATAATTTCTTTTTCAAGCGTTAATTTTGTCGATCAATGACATTTCTATCATGAGAATTAGTGATGCGAAAAAAGCCAAAACGAGTGACTACATAACTTTTTACATTTCGCTTAATCCAAATCAGGGAGTGCATACAGTCTTTACTTTTTCTTAACTTTAAGTACACGGAACTGTCGATGCATATTCGCATATATTCATTTAGTAATTTATTGAAATATGTATAGTATGTTTAAATTTTGATGTGAAAACAAGAAAGTGTTTTTAGTTTTTAAAAACATAAACGAATAGGCCCTTCCTCCGACTGACCTTAAGTTAGGGGGACTAAATGTGGGCTTTTAGGGACACTCCGTTTGGGCTTTGCCTCTGCACTTCTAGCTCACCCACTACGCATGCTCATTTCGAGGTGGCTAAAGTCTATCTCAATGTCTCATCTCCAGAACGGCGAGTCCACATTTGATGTTTGATTGAAAGTTTCATGTTTCATGAACATGGTAATGTAGTGTATCCAAAACACACTGAATGAGAAACGCAGGTATAAGGAGGGTATCATCTCTATTAATATTTCCGACTTTTGAGATTATCATTCCTCAATTGTTGTTCTAAACATGTAAAGCACACTGGTAGGAATGGTAGGCTAATACTAGAAAATGTACTTGAACGTGGCCAGTGTTGCCACATCTGTCATATACCTACACCAGTATTGTTTCCATCATTAACCCTTCATGAATTATTTCATGCTCCAAGGAAAAGAATCAAGGCAAAACACCCATTGGATCCTTTGTGCATGGACTGTGTAATTTAAGTGGTGAGTGAAGACCAATGCCATAAAGGACGCCATCTTTGCAAAATATGGGATATCTATCTCATAACATGTTCTTTTGACCTGGCACATGAGATGCAATTTATGAGGGGAGTATCATTGATCCACTCAAAGGGACCTTCAATGTTACCTGCATCTCCAGTGGCCCAATTATAACTGGTCCCATGACTATCACTTAACTCTCCAAAATAGGATTTTTGGCTGTGAACGGTGTTTGAGGAAAAAAGCTTTCTTCCTTTTTCTGCCACAATATGTAAATAATTGGGGTTTGGACGGTGCCATAGTGTTTTTTTTTTTTTTTTTTTGGAGTGTAATTCAATTCCCCATCGATAGGAAGACATGAGAGCATGAGCGAAGGGGGATCCAAGAGGCCATCCAAAAATGCCAAGTTTTGGCTTGAGTCCATGAGTAGCTACTAGGTATATATAAACTCATTTTTTTTTTTAATAATTAAGGAATAAGAGAAATGCGATGTGCTAATTATAGTAGAGTCTTCTACTGGACATAGTCTTAGCTTAAAGGTGAATCAAGATAAAATTTTATGTCTCAAATTCTATTTCTTGCTTTTACTCTTTATTTTCTTGTAATTGTGCGTCGAATCATAACAATTTTATGTAGAACTGGATCTTATTGCACTATTAGGGAATGTATGCAATCAAAATCATAATCTCATCTATTTAAGATGAGGGTCGCTGGTTTGTTAGCTCTTCTTTTAAATAAAATATGTTATTTAATCGGCAGCTTTTATATTTGTTCTATATTAATGCTAGCAAAACCCCTGCGATCTATCTTAACAAGATCTATGATCAGCAGTTCATAGACCGATAAATGAGGAATTTATGTATTGTGGAAATAGTTATATCATGAATATTCTAGGCTCGGGGCTCAACTTAGCCATAAGGTACTATGGTCTGTACTTACTGTACCTGTACAGAATAAGATGGCCTACTTCTGTGATTAGGGTTGAGAATTCAAAAAAGCGGGTGAAATACAGTACATATGCTTAGTTGGTTTCACATCAAAACACCCTTCGGAGCAATCGCCATCTGTTAAAAAGGGTTGTTCTGCTACAATCGCTAGTTGTCCTTTTACTTGACAAATTCATATATGTTTGCTTCTTTCTTGCACGGCTTTTATGTTATTGATGGTGACGCCAATTCTCTTTTCTGACTGTACGTGAGTACATTGAATCGCGTTTTTTCTTCGACGAATATGATCTTGTTGTCTTGCTCTCCAGTGCACAGTTCATGAAAGGATATTTCTATCCATAATGAGTTGACCATTCGACGCATTCGTACTTCGTGGATTACCTGAAGCTTGGAGTCTCTCTAGATTTCGTGGGACTTTTGTTGGCCACGGGAAAATTACGGGACTTGCGATTCCTTTCTAAAGGGTCGCGGTCATTTAGATCTGCAACTTCGATTGGACAGACAGCAGTCCTGCAAGCAATGAGAACTCAAGAACCTTCCAACTTCCTAAATTGAATGCGGGATAATAAAGACATTGTACTTGAGCGCCGGCCTACCCGGAGAGATTCAGCCTAACTTCTCAGTAAGATTTGACATATGATTCAAAGGTTGGGCATTGAATATGATTGTTATGCCCTATCCTGTACAAAGACAACTCAAAGCCTTTGGCGCCCAACTTTTTTGTCGGGAAATTCTTTTGTGAACTGATTCTATTAATCACGTGTGCTTGCAAAGGAACTCCTATGATCAATAATTGTGATTTATCAAATTCACAAGACGTAACATCATCATTCTAACCCGATTTTTCAAAATGGAATTTCAACAAAAGATCGTCGAATGAGATTGTCTTGAGAATCAATAGGCCACGAGGACATCGGAAAATGGCATTTAAAGGCAAAAACTCAGTTCTTCATCGGCAAAAACATACAAGTACAAAAAAATGGAAACGGGTCATGAATGAGGACCCAATGGGCCTGAACCCAAGAGCCACACAACCAAGGGGTGGGTGGCCAAGGGAGGCCCATGGGCCCCTCAAGCCCATCAAGCCCTCTTTTGACACAATCTTGACATTAAATGCATGAAATGACGTAAATAGTGCGAGATCTTGGTGAAATGACCTAAATGCATTTCCATTGGACTAAAGACGGAATGGCAAAAATGGAAATTGGGCTTGGAAGGGGCGGCCATGCATTTGGGCGACAAGAGGAGAGGATTTGAAGGCCATTCTAGACTAACCTAACCTACTCTAGTCCCATCTTAGTCACTTGAGTGCCTAAATCCTCTCATTAATGCTAGATCTTGCTTTTTTCTTGAGCTACCTTGATGGATATGAGTCAAAGGGAAGTGATGGGGTATTAATAGACAAGACTTCTCTCTCTCCTCCCTTTTTCCCTCCAAGACCACCAGCCACCCCTCTTCATCCCCTCACTCTCACATTTTTCCTCTTCAAGGTGTCACATCCTCATTCAATGGAACCCTAGGTTTGAGAGATTTGCAAGATTGGGAAGGCAATGTATTAAATGAGGACAAGACATCTCTTCTCTCTCCTATCTCTCCCCCTCACCACCAGCTCACCCTCCCTCTCTCACTTTCACTTTTATTTTTGCTCACTTGAACTCTCAAACTCACCCTCTCTCTCCTCTTGACACCACCAAATCCACCACCTCCATTTTCATCTTCATCTCAACTTGTTCTTCACTTGTTTTCCTCATTGGCAACTATTCGTTGAATCCTGACACCGGACTGCCCTTTTGCTCCTCCAAATCGCTGTCCAAGCTGATCAACCGGCATCCTTAAGGGTTGTTTGATGCTATTCAACCCTCACCAAAGCTCCCTCTCACTCATTTCTTCTTTAATTTAGTCCCTTGCAAAGCCCGAAGGCTGTGCTGTCGAACCAATCACTTGGACCGCCGCCAAGTCGCAATCGAAGCTGCGACTAACCACCATCTAGCTCCTTCACGCATGGAGGACGCGTGACCAACAACCCTCAACTACTATTCAACCTTGTTTTCCCTTCCCAACGCATTTCGAAGCCCGAGTCATTAGTGAATGGCTTTCTAGCCTTTGATTAGGGCTTTCGTTGCATTTAAGGAATAGTTTAGGACTTATGGTGGTTATATGATGATTTGTTGACATGATAAGCTATTGTTGAACTTAGATAGGCTATCTAGTGTCAAACGATCGGTTATCTCATTTAGAGCAATACATTAACGGGTTATTATGAGTAAAGTTGATATATGATTATGTTATGCCATAATATGATGATATGTTATTATGTGCCATGAGGATTAATGGTTGAATATGATATTTGGATTATGTGCCATGTGGATTAGTGGTTAAATATGATATTTGGACTATGTGCCATGTGGATTAGTGGTTAAATATGATATTTGGACTATGTGCCATATGGATTAGTGGTTAAATATGATATTTGTGTTATGTGCCATGTGGATTAGTGGTTACATGTGATATTTGGATTATGTGCCATGAGGATTAGTGGTTAAATGTGATATTAGAATTACATGCCATGAAGATCAGTGGTTAGATATGACCTTCGGGTTAAGTTTTCCATGATATGATGACATATGGTAAATGAAGTTGCATATCGCATGAATATCACATGGGTTAAATAAGGAAAATAAGAAATTGATTGTGTGATGATATGCTCGTGTGATCACCTAAGACCTTGATGTGTTTTACACGGGGTGTGAACTTGTCCTAAGGCATTTTAATCGAGACAATGCCTGATTTAGTTCGAATGCTCCCAAGTCAATGAGATACCGTTCACGAATGGATTTTGGAACGAAACTCCTTATAGGAATGCCCCCAAGTCAACACGATGTCGTGCTCGATAGGGCGAGACGATGCTCGGTTACGCCGGATGATTGTGAACCTTCAAGTCAACTTTAGGTCCTAAGTGGCCGTAATAATTTGGACAAATGTGTATGGAAAGTGCATGAGATTTGTATATGTTTAGATCTAGATTATTGCATGGTATGAACGCATGGCTTAGACCATAATGCACATTCGTATGTTTGACTCGAGAGCATGATATATATATATATAGGAATTGCCTATGTGTCTATGTTGATGGCCTTGAATAATAGATTTGTTGTTATGAGGATAGTGAGAGAAAAGCAAGAAGAGCTTTGCCATATTTTGCCATCAATAAATAATTGCTTGTTTAGGGCACTTTTGAGGTGAACGACTTCCCTACGCGAGGTTTAAGAAGTTCACTCATTGAGTTTATCTCATATTTGTTTGTTGAAATGTTTACAGGCCCTAAGAATGGCTGAGCCGTTCTGACAAATTCGTTTTAGCCTCCCCGTCGAGCACAGTCAAGAGGTAACAGAATACCCGGTTTGCAATCATCTGGCGTAATCGGGCATCATCTCGCCCCATCGAGCATAGCATGCCTTGACTTGGGGGCATTCCTATAAGAAGCTTCGTTTCAAAATCCATCCGCAAATAACGTCCTATTGACTTGGGGGCATCCAAACTTAATCGAGTATCGTCTCGCGTAAAATGCCTTAGGATAGGTTCACACCCCATGTAAAACACATCAAGTCTTAGGTGATCACACGGGCATACCATCACACAATCCATTTCTTATATTTCTCATTTAACTCTTGTGATATTCATGCAATATACGACTTCATTTACCGTATGTCATCATATCATGTAAAACATAATATAAATGTCACATCTAACCACTAATCCTCATGGCACATAATCCAAATATCACATGTAACCACTAATGCACATGGCACATAACCCAAATATCATATTTAGCCACTAACCCACATGGCACATAACCTAGATATCATATTCAACTACTAATCCTCATGGCACATAATAGCATGTCATCATATTACGGCATAATGGAATCATATATCAACTTTACTCATAATAACCCGTTAACGTATCACCCTAAACGAGATAACCTATTGTTTGACACTTGATAGCCTATATAAGTTCAACAATAGCTTATCACATCAACAAATCATCATATAACCACTCATAAATCCTAAACTACTCCATGAATGCAATGAAAGCCCTAATCAAAGGCTAGAAAACCACTCACTAACGACTTGGGCTTCAAAACGCGTCGGGGAAGGGAACAACAAGGCTAGACAACAGCCGAGGTTGCTGGTCATGCGTCCTCCGTGCATGAGGGAGCTAGACAATGGCTGGTCACGGCTCCGATGGAGGCTCTACGGTGGTCCGGCAACAGTTTAACATCGGCATAGTCTCCAGGCTTTGCGAGGGACTAGATCAAAGAAGAAATGAGCAAGAGGGAGCTCTGGTGAGGGTTGCATAGCATCGACCAACCCTTAAGGATGCCAATCAATCAGCTTGGACAGCGGTTTGGAGGAGCAAAAGGGCAGTCCGGCGTCAGGGTTCAACGGACAGTCGCCAACGAGGAAAACAAGTGAAGAACAAGTTGAGTTGAAGATGAAAATTCGGTGGTGGATTCGGTGGTGTCAAGAGGAGGGAGAGGGTGAGTTTGAGAGTTCAATTAAGCAAAAATGAAAGTGAAAGTGAGAGAGGGAGGGTGAACCAGTGGTGAGGGGGAAAGATAGGAGAGAAAAGAGAGGTCTTGTTCTCATTTAATGCATTGCCCTCCAAATCTTCCAAATCTCTTAAACCTAGGGTTCCATTTGAAGAGGAAAAATGTGAGAGTGACGGGATGAAGAGGGGTGGCCGGTGATCTTGGGAGGGAAAAGGGAGGAGAGAGAGAGAAGTCTTGTATCCATTAATGCCCCATCACTTCCCTTTGGCTTATGTCTGTCAAAGTAGCTTAAGAAAGAAGCAAGATCTAGCATTAATGAGAGGATTTAGGCACTCGAATGACTAGGATGGGACTAGTCTAGATTAGGTTAGTCTAGAATGGCCTTTAAATCCTCTCTTCTTGCCACCCAAATGCATGGCTGCCCCTTCCAAGCCCAATTTCCATTTTTTCCCTTTCGTCTTTCGTCCAATGGAAGGGCATTTCGGTCCTTTTCACCAAGATCTCACACTATTCAGGCACTATTCACATCTTTTCATGCATTTAATGCTAAGATTATGCCAAAAGATGGCTTGATGGGCTTGACGGGCCTATGGGCTTCCCTTGGCCGCCCACCCCTTAGGCATGTGGCTCTTGGGCCACCCACTTGGGCTAGGGCCCATTGGGTCCCCGTTCGTGGCCCTTTTTCACTTTTTCGTACTCGTATGTCATTGCCAATGAAAAATCAAGTTTTTGCCCCTAAATGCCCTTTTCCGATGTCCTCATGGCCTATTAATCCTCAAGACAATCTCGTCCGACAATCACTTGCTGAAACAATTCCATTTTGAAAAACCGGGTCAGAACTGAGGATGTCACAAGGTCTATTCAAATATTTGTCTCTTTCTGTCATATGTTAAAGTTATCATCGAATTCTTTTATACCATTCTGATAACATCCTTGTTAAGTGGTTACCAAATAATTTGTATCACCCAATTACATGGCACCATCTCTGGCCAGATGGAGGCTCCACCACCTTGAGAGGTGCATGAGATGCATGTGCCACTTTCTTAAGATGTATGTGCTTGTTGGTCGGCGAATATTGGCTGATTGATGAGCTCAAGACCTTATTTGAAACTAAATTGGCTACTTCAGGTCTCATTCAAAATAATGTCTACTTTAAACTCTCTTTTGGAAAAGCACCCTATATTATAACTTTTTTTGAAAATTTCCCAAATTACCTAGAGATTGTCTTGTTCAATTTCAATTTTCTTTTCCCGATATCATGAACAAGAAACAACATGACAGTACAAATTATCAAATATTTCCCCTCCTTAATCCACCTTTTGTTGCCTATGCAAATTTAGCTGCTTCCAATCTACCAAACATTGCAAAAAATTCATTACTTGAAAAACAAGCGAAAATGAAAGCAAATTAAATTTAGCCAAAAGAGCACTCAAAGTGTTAGGAAATGAAATGTAAATAAATTAAAATGAATTGAATCATGTGACTTGCACTGGTCTTTGCTAGTTCTTGTAGAGAATAAGGTGCGTTGGTGTCCTTTGGGATTTTGGAGACACGAATCCTGAAACCTTGTCCTTCATATCTCAATATTGAAAAAGAGAGCCTTCTAGCCTCTCCACAAGAATCATAACCTCCGAAAGGTTAAAAAGAAGAAGAGAATTTTGGGAAAGATTAAATGTTATGTACCTTGTGTTGGAAAACATCCCTACGAGATTTTGATGATCACCAAACTATTTGTATCACTAATAGGTACAATGATGAATGCATATAGTAAAATAAATTATCATTACCAATTATCCTTCACATCAATGAAGACGAGATACTAGTCTTTGACTTTTAGGAGAACAAGTACCAATGATGGCAACTTGGACAGCGGATGCTCACGATGTTGAAAATCATCTTTATGATATTTTGATGATTACCAAACTATCTTTGGTACTAATGTTTACCATGATGAGTGCGGATGGTGAAATTGGTTAATCATTTTAGAAAAAAAAATCCTATATATCACCAAAGATGAGAAACTAGGCTTTGACTTTTAGGAGAACAAGTATCAATGTGAGTAGTATCTCATTGTAGCTTGCAAGGACCACTCGAGCTAGTATTCTTGGAAGTCTTTGGTATTGATGAAGATGGAAAGATAATTGGTCTTAATATCACGAGTCATTCGGTTAGTATCATCATTGAAGATGGTTAGCATGGTCACTTGATATCTACACTGATGATAGTGTGTGGTACATTGAGATAGTGATGTATCAGCTTTAATGATGCACTAGAAGAAGACCATTGATGGATCAAAAAAGAGCCGTTCAAGCTTTGGATTCCATAGTTAAAAAAACTGGGTTAGATATCAGAATAGCAGCCAACAGCTTTTTAAGACTAGATAGCTACAGCGATAGCCTTATAGGAAACCTATGTGTGTTAATGAAAGGATTGTAGGAGAAGTCATGATATTGGTAGAGAACCCAACGACTCTTAAACCACTATTCATGCATGATTACATGCATCTAATCTATTAGGGGCAAAAATGAGATTTTGGGGCTAAAATTAGGTGGTGGTGACCAGCCATGGTGTAATTAGGGCTTAATGGTGGCTTATCTTATTCTAATTTAATCATAAATAATATAATATAAGGCATTCTTTAGGTATAATGACCATATTAATTTAGTTGGCCATAATATTTCTATTTATCATGAGAATATAGTCAAAACTATATTCTCCAATTTGTCCGAATGAATTTTTGCAATGTTCTTTGACCCAAATATACCAAGTGAATTTCCAAAGATGTCTCAAGAGATTTATGTTTCCACCTTGACCATTACCAACCTTAATCTTTACTTAGTTATCACTAAATAGGTGGACAAAATTTTGGATGTCACATTCTCAGCCGTATGGACCTTCTTAAGACCGATTTAGACAGTGTTTCATCTTCAAATTTAGTTTCAAAATCTACTATATCATCCATCCCATCAAGCTCATCAGTTTCAGAATTTGATCTATTCTAGCTTGTGTAACCTCTATTTTTTCCTTCAAACCAACATCGAAACAACTATATGTGGTTTTTCAAGATCTTGAGAAACAATCTGATTTGTTGTAGATTCTCTAAACACCATATCTATGTTGTAGATGATACTTTTAGTATCAAGATTTCACAATTTATACCCTATGACACTTTCCTTATACCATATGACGAGCCGGCATGTCCCAATCCGCCACTTTTCTTACGCAATATATCAATCTTTCACTTTTTAGCACATGCCGAAGACAAATTTAAACATCAAGCAAATAAGAATTATAAAGGATGAACACTAGAGAGAAACAAGCAATAGCTTTTCAATTCTTACATTATTTATGAACATAGGTGATCACTGGGCTATACTGGGAGGTCAAAATGATATACTACTCCCACAGGCTATCCACTCAGCCATCATCTATACCCTCACACTATCCACAACCTATCACCCATCTAAACATGACTCGATCTCCAAAAATGCCAAAACCATGTCTCAAAAATGGATCCCTGCCACCTCTCATCATCATCCTCTCCTACAGCTCCCCATTGGCATCGTTGTCATCGTCGCTACTGATATTGTCCTCAAGGAAAGGCAGAGGACCACTCAGGTATCCTCTAATGTTGGCGTAGAGTGCCACGAAGCAATAAGTGACACGGCTGGTCGATGGACCTGCATCTATTCAGAGTGTAGTCATGTAGCGTACAAAAAAGATAAAGGGAAAGCGCGGATCAGTAAACTTGTACGGCTACCCCTCAAGCTAAACTAGGGTGCTATAACTCACAATAGGGGTGGTAGGAATCCCATCCATGTCTAGCAATGAAAAATATGAATAATAACAAGAGTAAGCTAATGCCTAGCAATGAAATATCAAAAACACTACACCATACTATCCACCCCTCACACGAACAAAAAATCGGCCTAAGATACGTGGCACACTTACCCCTAAATAGGACTATACAACATCACGCTAAGGACCAATAAACTAGGCTGACAAGACCAAAAATCTAATCTAGACTCACGACCAAACTCACGTCATAAAAACCTATTGACCTTGATGAACAATGCAATTAGGCACACGTACACAATGTTGTGCGGAAGAACACCCTAACTAGATGAGAAAAGTAAACAAGAATAATCAAGAACACGGAGATTTACGTGGTTCGACGAAAGATCCGCCTACGTCCACGGGAGAGAGAGAGACAATTTCTTATTTGAGCGTATCTCAAAAGTACAAGGTACAATGCTAAAATAAATAGATCTTTAGATCTCCACTTTCCTAAACCTAGTAGGAAAGGAATTCCACCATAAAGATATTATCAAATTTGAAACCCAAATCTAGGAAATATATTAGGAAACAAATAGTTCAAAATCTTCAAGCCTTCCTAGATTTCCCGATTGAATTTTGTGGAATTCAAGACAACATCAGCAAATCTCCACCTTTGGCTTGAATAAACCACAAGCCTCCACTTGAACCAAGAAAACGAATATATCTCTCCCTCCACCGTACCTTCGCAAAGGTACGCCCGCACCTGGATCGGTGCAGCCTCCATCAACTTCAATGATGAGTGAGAGATATCAAGTGCCTGCAGGACTTGAACTTCTCTGTAGTCACCGTCTTCGTGAGCATATCTGCGGGATTATCTTTAGTATGGATTTTCTTCAAAGCAATGCTACCATTCTCCACAAATTCTCGAATTTTGTGGTATCGAACTTCAATGTGTTTCATTCTAGAATGGAACACTTGATTATTCGCGAGACATATTGCGCTCTGGCTATCGCAATATAATGTAGCACTTTCTTACTTTATACCCAACTCTGTGACCAAACCAGTCAACCATATTCCCTCCTTCGCAACCTCAATTACTGCCATATACTCAGCTTCGGTTGTAGACAATGCTACAATAGGTTGAAGCATTGCCTTCCACGAAACAGCTCCACCGCCAAGAGTAAAGACATATCCTGTGATGGACCTTCGCTTGTCCAAATCACCAGCGAAGTCTGAATCAACATAACCTGCTAAATTGATCGATCCTCCCTTGGAACTGAACAGTAAACCCATTCCAGCAGTTCTAGCCAAATAACAAAAGATCCACTTAACAACTTTCCAATGCTCCTTACCCGGATTGCTCATGTATCGGCTAATGAGACTCGCCGCATGAGCCAAATTCGGTCTGCTACAAACCATAGCATACATGAGGCTCCCTATTGCGCTGGCATAGGGTACTCGAGACATCTTTACAACTTCCTCATGTGAAACAAGGCATTGTTTCTCAGATAATCTGAAGTGATTTGCTAAGGGTGTACTAACCGGTTTAGCTTTACCCATGTTGAACCGCTCCAAGACCTTCTCAACATACTTCTTTTGATTCACCCAAAGCTTACTTGCATGTCTATCTCGAAAGATTTCCATGCAAGGATCCTCTTTGCAGCACCAAGATCCTTCATATCAAACTCACTACTTAACTGAGACTTTAGGAAAATAATGTCTCTTATTTTTCTTGTAGCAATCAACATGTCATCAACATAGAGCATCAATAGAATAAGCGACTTATCATCCAAAACTTTGTAGTAGACACAAGAATCATGCACACTCCTTATGTAGCCAATACGAAGCATAAAAGAATCAAACCTTTTATTCCATTGCCTCGGAGATTGCTTCAAACCATAAAGTGATCTCTTGAGCAAACAAACATGATCCTCTTTCCCTTCCATCTTGAAGCCTTCGGGCTGCTCCATATAAATTTTCTCCTCCAAGTCACCATGAAGGAATGCCGTCTTCACATCTAGCTGCTCAAGTTCCAAGTCATACATGGCTACCATAGCTAGTAAAATACGAATTGATGTGTGTTTTACAACCGGGGAAAATATCTCGTTGTAATCAATCCCCCTCTTTCTGTGCATAGCCCTTAGCAACAAGTCGGGCCTTGTATCTCTCTTGCTCTTTCTCCGTTGCTGCTTCCTTTCTTCGAAGAACCCATTTGCAACTAATGACATTCCGATCCTTGGGCTTCTTCACAAGTTCCCATGTCTCATTCTTTTGTAACGACTCCATCTCCTCCATCATTACGGTCATCCACTTTTCTTTGTGATCACTTTTCAAAGCTTCAAGGTAGGAGCCTGGATTGCCAAAGCCTACGATAAGAGCATAAGCAACCATATCCTCAAAACCGTACCTCTCCGGTGCTTTGGGAGTGCGCCTTCCTCGACCCGTCGCAATGGTACAAGGAACTTCTACCGTTTCTTTGACTTCCAGAGCTTCATCGGATGACTCGCCATTCTCTGCAAATTCTCTGGTTTCAAGCTCCACCTTAACGATAGATTTATCACTCTCCTCTTCAACAGCCGCGTGTGGCATGTAGCTTGATTTCAACATTACAGATTCATTGAATATAACATCCCTGCTCGTCAGAACTTTCTTCTCACTTGGATCCCATAATTTGTAGCCTTTCGCTCTTTTCTCATAACCGAGAAATATGCATTGTTTTGATTTTGGATCCAATTTCGAGCGCTTCGAGCTCTACACATGTACAAAAGCAAGACAACCGAATATTCTTAAATTAGAATAATCGACAATTTTACCAGTCCATACCTCTTCGGGAATTTTGCATTTAATTGCAGTTGATGGAGACCGATTCATAAGATAACATACCATGCAGACAGCTTCTGCCCAAAACTCCTTGCTCAGTCCCACATGTAGCCTCATGCTTCGAGCTCTCTCTAATAAGGTCCGGTTCATCCTTTCCGCTACGCCATTCTGTTGGGGCGTATCCGGAACTGTGAAGTGACATTTAATCCCTTCATTCTTGCAAAGCTCCATGAATGGTGTCGATTTGTACTCTCCTCCATTGTCCGATCTCAAGCACTTAACCTTCTTCCCCGTTGAAGTCTCAACTTCAGCTTTCCATTCTTTGAACTTTTCAAAGACTTCACTTTTGTGTCGCATGAAGTAGACCCAAACTTTGCGAGAGAAATCGTCAATGAATGTCACGAAGTATTCCTTCCCTCCTTTTGACTTTACCGGTGAAGGACCCCATACATCCGTGTGTACATACTCGAGCACGCCATTGCTTGTATGAGTTACAGCATTGAACCGTACTCTGCATTGTTTTCCAAACACGCAAAATTTGCAGAAATCTAATTTGCATGTTTTTTATACCTTGGAGTGCATTCCTCTTGTGAAGCTCCATCAACCCTCTTTCTCCCATATGCCCGAGACGCATATGCCATAGATAGGTGTTATCTATCTCCGTGCTAGCATCCGTGGACACAGATGCTCCACCTTGCATTGTGGTTCCTATAAGTCGATATAGGTTCCCATGCCTCTATCCCTTAAGAACAACCAAAGCTCCCTTAATCACCTTCAAGACTCCACCTTGAGCCGTGTACTTGCATCCATTGGATTCAAGTGCTCCCAATGAGATCAAATTCTTCCTTAGACCCGGAACATGACGCACGTCTGCTAAGGTTCTAATCATACCATCAAACATCTTGATTTTCACGGTTCCAACACCCACAGTCTTGCACGAAGTATCATTCCCCATGAGAACTGAACCACCATCATATGCCTTGTACTCATCGAAGGCTTCTCGATGAGGACACATGTGAAAAGTGCATCCGGAATCCATGATCCACGAATCTTCAAAGGTGTCCTTCCCCGACGATATGGACAAGACGTCCCCATCATTGGTCTCAATGCTGTCGGCTATACTTGCCTCATCCGAGCTCTTCTTCTTTTTCTCGTTCTTATTTGGATAGAATTTGTTGGTATGCCCTTCCTGATTGCACCCGTAGCATCTTCCTTTGAACTTTCCCTTGGATTTTGATCAACCCCCTACTGCTCGATCCTCGATCCGTTGATCTTCCTCTTCCTTGATTGCTTTTCTCCTTTGCAAAGAGTCCCTCTCCTGAAGATTTTGAACTACTTGCCCTTTTCCGGGTGTCGTTTGAAATTAGGGCAACAGTCACTTCTCTGATCTCCAGGGTTTCTTTGCCATAAAGCAGCGTAGTCACCAAGTGGTCAAATGAATCTGGCAACGATGCCAGTAGTAGAAGCGTTATGTCTTCATCCTCAAACTTTACCTCCAAGCTTGTAAGTTCACTAATCATCTTATTGAACACGATGAGGTGTTCCAACAGATCTCCTCCTTCACTCATCTGAAGTGAATACAATCTCTTCTTCAAGAACAACTTGTTCGTAAGAGATTTCGTCATGTAAATGCTTTCGAGTTTGAGCCATACCTCCGGAGCAGATTCGATTTCTGCTACATATTGAAGGGCCTCATCCAATAGGTTCAATCGGATTGCGCTGCACGCCATCTCCTCCATGTCGGCCCAATCATCATCAGTGATGGTGTTTGGATTGTTTGATCTTCCCAGAATAACCTTTGATAAACCTTGCTGAATCAACAGATCCTTCATCCTTCTCCGCTATAGTGTAAAACTATTCTTCCCGGTGAATCGTTCAATATCAAATCGAATGGTTGAACCTTTTCCAGCCATCTAGTTAGAAGTTGTAATACAGGACCAGAGAACCTGGATTGCTCTGATACCAATTGTTGTGCGGAAGAACACCCTAACTAGATGAGAAAAGTAAACAAGAATAATCAAGAACACTAAGATTTACGTGGTTCGGCGAAAGATCCGCCTACGTCCACGGGAGAGAGAGAGAGACGATTTCTTATTTGAGCGTATCTCAAGAGTACAAGGTGCAATGCTGAAATAAATAGATCTTTAAATCTCCACTTTCCTAAACCTAGTAGGAAAGGAATTCCACCATAAAGATATTATCAAATTTGAAACCCAAATCTAGGAAATATATTAGGAAACAAATAGTTCAAAATCTTCAAGCCTTCCTAGATTTCCCAATTGAATTTTGTGGAATTCAAGACAACATCAGCACACAATTCACACGATTTTAGTTTTTACGTCTTGTTTCCACTTCAAGACACATGGTCGGTGCGCTCAATGAACCACATAAGGAGGAATACCATCTAGTAGAATTCCAATGCACACTCTGGTCCATCATGGTGTACGCCAGTATGCTCTCCAAGCCACGTAAGCTTCATGGTCTACTGACCATGGCATCCCTACTCCGAGGCATCAAGATTACGCTCTCCCTAAGCTTCCAGGGTACACTCTCCCTAGGCATCCCAAATTTCACTCTAACTCCACGGGGCATTGTCGGTATGCTCTTCCATTATATTGATTACACAGTATCTTAAACACACAATCAATGCACCATTGTCTTGGCTTAAGCATGCAAACAATGACCATATCACGCATATGCAAGGACCTATACCATCATGCACTTAAGAACTTGACCTGTGCTACACAAGTTAAAACACTATACCTCGAAGACTTAACACCAAACTAGTCTCAATAGAACCGATCATGCAATCAAAGACTCGACACTAATGGAATGATCATGCAGTCAAAGACTTGACACCATCTAATACCGGTGCTCCTGAAGTCGACAACCCAACTTTACTAACACTAATCAAACCTGCGACCACCAATATGATATCCCAGATTTTCAGTTCTATTTTCTACTGAATAAATTGGGCATTTCATTGACGCGTCAATAGTGCTATTCTCTGAGTTGATCACTCATGAGATAACTGGACTATCTGGGAAAACAATTAAGGAATCTAAATGCAATGGACTTGAGAATTCGACCAAGAATCGACTGTTTGACCGTGTTAATCTGCAAGGGTTATTACGGCACCATCAGAGATCGATTAGAGGTCAGAGATAGGTTGATTCGACTAAGATATGTGATCAAAATGTGGGTGATTCCACTTGATTGCAAAATTCTCATCGATCGACACTAAATTGATTTTCTATCGTTTTGGTACCTAGTGGCCGTATTTGAAACCTCAAGATTTTCACGACAACTGAGAGTCGCCAATGTGTCGGAGATGTACATTGTGACTTGAGATAAATCGATCACGGGTCAATTGCACCAAAAAAATTCCTAAAAGTTACCCGGTAGATTGGGTCACGCTAAAAGCGCGTCGGATTGAAATTAACAGCGAATTTGAACCCGATTTCAAAAATTGAAAGTTCTTTGGTATCACGAGTAATTTTAGGAACGTCGACTCATCCTCCGAAAATTTTCAGAGATTCCGGAATTTTTACGGAAAATCGTTGCGGATGTTTCGAAAAACGAACAGAAATTCGGATCGGCTGAATTGAAGAGATTTTCGACTTGCAAACAGAGCTATATAGTGAAGGGGAATTGTAGAAATTTTGTGGGCTTTTTCTACATCAAATTTGGACACCAAATTGAAGAATTTTGATGGGAATTGAAGCTTAAATTGAAGAATTTGGATCTATGGTAAGGGCAGCATGTATTGGCATCAAAATTTAATGATTTAGTGGAAATTAAACTAGAAAGTATTAGGGGGACACCATAGGATAAGATTGAAGACTTCTTAGACTAATTCATGATGAAATTTGAAGATATTTTCTTGACTTTTGCCTCTCCCCTCCTTCACCACCTTTGAAGAGTCCAGCACCTTCACGTTTTCTCTCATCCGGTGCTCACAGCGTTCGTCGACCTCTCCTGCTGCTGCTTTTGTTTTGCTTTCATTTTCATCCGAAGAGGCACCGCCCCAACGTCTTCAATTTCTGTCCATCGAAGCTGCTTCCGTCCGTGACTTCAGCCACGCGTTTCACGGTCAACAGCGAAGCCATCACTCCACAAAGCCAACGAATTCGTGCGCCAGCTCCCTTGCCCTTTCGACCGCCTGCTTCAATCCACGCGTCCAAGCCCAGCACCGTTGGTCAATAAAACACAAGCTGAAGCCCTCCGTTGACCCCGCGTTTCCCCCTCACTCTGCCAGCGACGCTTGCCCATCCGCGTGACCACCGAAGCCCTCTTCTCCTCTTTTGCTGACCGAAGCATCGCCCAGCAGCAAGTCTACGTTCCATGAAGACAGCCTAAGTCAGCAAATCTCACGGCCCATCTCAGCCCGTGAATCCTTTCCAGCCGCAGCAAACCGAATCAATGCGTCCCAGTTTCTTCGGTCAAAGCTCCGAGTCGAAACCCTCCATCGTTGACTCGCCAGCTCCTCCGTTGCTGCTTCGGTTTGCAACAGTCCAGCAGCTCCCTTCTTCAGCTCGTGGATCAGCCGCAACGGCCCAGCCCAGTGGATCCAGCGAATTTTTTTTTAAGCCCACAAGCCAGCAGTAGTTCGGCCCAGCAATTTCTTTTGTTGCCTGGCCCAACTCGCAAAGATCAGCCCACCCGAAGACAAGCCCAGACTTTGAAGCTCAGCAAGTTAAGCCCAAGAATTCAGCAAGCCCAAGCCCAACAACCAAGCCCAGCAATTTGCTGTGGGCTTGCAAGACTTTGGGCCCGGCCTGAGAGTCCGTCAACACTGTCAAAAATTCAGATTTCGGCCACCGTCGCGCCGTCGTCGCGGTGTTCCGGTCTTCGCTTTTAACAAGTGAGTTTTGTTCACTAATCCCTTATTAGTATGCTAATGATGCTTAGGGATTGATTAGATTTAATTAAGTGCAATTAGGTGGATAGATTAGATTAGAGTAATTAAATTATAGACTTATTGATGTATGTTAGGCAAATGGTTAGTGTAGTTAGCAGTGAAATATGTCATAATATTTATTTAACAAGTCTCAGTAATTTTCCGGACTCATCTCGACTTCCAATTAGGCATTACGAGCCTAAATTGGATTTATTGCATTTATTTAATAATTTCCATAATTATTTATTTATTTATTTTCCAAAAAGTAGGTTGGGATAGCCGACGACCAAAATTTTATGCTGATAATTGTGGTGTAGTCTGTTTATTTAATTGAGCATTAAATTGTGCTGAATTAATTTAATTCTGATTTTAGGATTTTATTCCTAAATTAATTAATGTTGGTAATTAATGGGAAAATTACCGGGCGTCGGTTTACAACACCAAAAATATGTAATGGGCTATTGAAATTGGTGGGTTGTTCAAAAAATGAAATTATGATATTTTGGCTAAAGCCGACCGTGTCCCCACACACGACTATTTTATCAAGAATGATAAAAAGATGAAATTGATTAAATGGTTGGGATGGTATACTAATCAGCATACGGGTGATATATTAGCTTAGATTGTGAGCAGTATACCGATTTACTATATCAACCTACGGGCTCTGATATGGCATTTTAGCAGAGAGCGGTATACCTTGTCAGCTTAGCAGAGAGCAATGTCGGTATACTATATCAGTCTACAGGTGATATGGCAGCTTAGTAGAGAGCAACATACCTTATCAGCTTAGATTGAGTACTGTCGGTATACTATATCAGCCTAAGGGCGATATGGCAGCTTAGCAGAGAGCAATATACCCAATCATCTTAGAAGCAAGCTATACTATCTATTTATCAGCTTAGTAATGAGTAATCCTGATATGAACGGACTTATAGATAGTATGAGATGAGCTGACCAAGAAAGGGACGAGATGACATGTAATCGACTAAGTCGATTGATCGATAATTTGATCTGATTGGGTGATGTGATTGTGTACAGTTGATATATATACTGACTTGTAGGAAGGAACTGAGGCCAAGGTAAGCCCTCTAGCTCGTGTTGTGCTTAGGCAGTCTCTAAAGTGTATTGGCTTCCTAATCAGGTCTTAAGGGGTAGAACTCGCTGAAACGTTATCTCACTGGTTATTGAATAACCATTTTCAAGTCCTTAGATGGCATGGGTGAAGGACTGGAAGCCCAAAGTGTAGAAGATGAAGCCTGAAGAATTGACGATCCTATTAAACAAGCTAGTCATAGGACAAGCCTCTTTTGATGGAAGTTGATTCCTTTCTGCAGTCTTCGTTTTAGGAACTTGTGGTTTAGAACCTGACTTAACGAATCGACTTGTATATATATGCACTATGATTTGCAATGTATATAAGTGTGGTTGTTTTCAGAGTTGAAATTTGAAATCCTACTTTCATATCCCATTACTTTATTGTATGGGGATTTTATATGCTTCTGCATGCATATTAAAACTAAAGAGTCGGCGATGCGTCCTAGGACGTCACTATTTAATCGACCAAGGTAAGGGACGAGTGCGTGCCCGAGGATCGGGGCGTGACAACCAAGACCCATCACAAATCGAACCTCACCAAGGCTTGAATAGAAATTCAAGAATTTCTAAAAATGGACGGAACTGAATAGTTTCAAACAATTTTTAAAATTAGTGTCAATACATTACTAAATGAGCTCGAAAAATTATAAAAATTTAATATGTTATAAAGAAGATCTTAATAGCATTTTCATGAAGGAAGCCAAGTCTAAATTGTTCTATGGAAAGAGCAATAAATTGCTAAAGATAGCCCAAAAATTCGTCCATTGAGCAGATTCAACGATCATAGAGGAAAACCCATTTTGAAACCCAAAAATTCACAAAAAAAAAAAAATTAAAAATTTTATTTGTTGAAAATATGGATATCCTCTACAAGTTTTATGAAGGAAGCATGGTCAAATTCAAAAGGAAAAATTTTATAAAAATTTGAGAAGACAATCAGATCACTGTTTTTCCCACACTAGACAAATTCAATATGGTAAATGACAAGGCTTTTGTACTAACCATTTCACCTTAGAAAAATTTGAAAGTATAATATGCCGTAGATCAAAATGTTTTGAATAAGTTTCATGAAGGAAATTTCACCATATTCAAACCACAAAAAACTCTATAAAATCGAAAAATGATGAAGGTCCAGTGATTCTAATTCTGGAAATCCAAGCTAAAGTACTACAATGGATGCAAGACTTGAACCACATGAGCTCATTACTTAAAAACGCACCAAAACTAGAAGCTATTGCCACATGCAAAACACCACACAAACTCCAAAGTCCAACATGCAAAGGCTCTAGTTCCTTAAAACATGACTTCACATCCAATTACCAGCCCAAAACAAAACATGCAAATCAAGAAAACGGAACGACAACAAACAATAACTCAAAACTAGCATTATAGCACATCAAAGACAAACTCATCAACCCGTATGATGAGCAAATCAACATAGCATAGAGAATCAGAATTTCAATTGCCTCAATGAGCTATCCAAACCTAATTTTACTACAACACCGAGCTCTAATCCCTTGCCTTGGTTGGATATGACCTCACAAAGCTTGATTACTGTGGATCTCTTGAATGGAATTGAGAAAACAAGAGGAATAAGGGGTTGGGTGATCAGTGAGAGAGAACAAGAGAGCAAATGGGTGGGAGAGAGAGAGAAACAAGAGAGAGAGAGAGAGAGAGAGAGAGAGAGAGAGATTGGGAGAGAAACAAAGGGAATAGAGAAATTTTGGGTCTTTTATTCCCAATTGATTTTCTTGCATGAAATGCAATTGGTTGCATGGGGTGGAAATGACAAGTGTCTTGGCCGCAAGGCCTAGTGGCGGGGCGAGAAGAACAAGTGGCGAGGCCATTTCGCCAAATGGCGAGGAAGAGAGAGAGAGAGAGAGAGAGAGATCAGCCAAAGGGGAGAAGAGAGAGGGAGAGGTCCATCATTAGGGGCAAACGGCACTACTCGTGTCTAATTTTATACTTTCAATGGACACTACGAACGAGAATTACAACCACAGTTCACCAAGTTAGCACACAAAATTTCTCGGCTAATATACGAGCCAAGTACTGTAACTTTGAAAATCTATAATTGATTATCCCCTAAAAATATCATTCAAAATAACTTGACTAGAATTACTCAGCTCACTAGTGGGATGGATCTAAAAAATCAAGATGTCACATAGCCAATGAATATGCACTTCTTTGACTTGCTCTCAAACTTGTTCCTATTTTCCTTTGGCTCATGCAATAGCTACTACTTCTACCAAAATTCAAATACTAAGCCTACACCACTTAACATATTCCTTGCTTTCTTCATGAAAAACCAATTAAGTCTCTCTCCTACCTCATTCTATTGAGGTGAATATGGCATTGTTTTCTACCTCACAATGTCACTGGTCACACATAATTGATCAAATTTCGCTTAACAAAACTCTCCTCCATTTCAATCCATAAAACTTTGATTTTTCCATCGAACTAATTTTGCACCAAAGCTTTGAATTCACGAAATTTATTAAACACATCTTCTTTCCTCTACAAGAAATATGTCCACATATATCTACAATAATCATCAATAAAAGAAACAAAATACATTAATTTTCCAAATGATGCTACAAGTGTATAACCAAAGACATCACTGTGGATTAGATATAGAATTCCTTTAGCTTTCCCTCCTATATTCAAAAGATACCCGATTTTGTTTTCAATGTAGATAATGTTCACAAAATCCGCAACCCATAGAACAACTTGGGATTCCATTCACTCATCTAAAGGTTGTATAGTCGCTTTTGTAGAAACAACCTATTCATGAGCCACTTGCTCTGATAAAGATTTTCCAGTTTCATCCAAAGATCCTTCGCATCTTCTCAAAAGTCACGTTTATCGAGACATTATCAGCAAGACATAGCCAAATCAAGCCTCGCACTCTCCAATCGCTAATATTTCACTCCTTCAATTCAATAGACATGGATTCCTTTGCCTTGTCCTCCTTCAACTTCTCCTTGGATTTTTTCCCCCAAGTTTACCTTCTTTGATCACGTGCCACATATCTCTATCCAGGAGCAGAGCCTTCATCTTCAATTTCCATAACTTGAAATGCTTTCCTTTGAATTTCGTTACTTCAATCTGTGATTGACTAGATGACAACATCTTCCTAAGATTTGATTTTTTTTCAAATCTCTCTTTACCAAGAAACCTTAACCCCAAACTAAGCTTTGATACTAGATGTTAGGATTCGCCGCACAATCACAAAGAAAATAAAGAGTAAAAGAGAATTTGAGATGTAAGATTTTATCCCATTCACCCTTAAACTAAGGCCTAAGGCTACAGTTAGTTGAGGATTCCATTATAATTATTACCTCCTACCTCTCTATGACATCCCTCAATTAGAAAAGAAAAAGAGAATATATATATATATATATTCAAACAGAATAATATATATCAAGTAGATATTCACGAGCCTAAACACAAATTACCAATAAAATAAGAAAAAGTAAATAAATATCCAAACGAAATATATATATTCAATAGCTATTCACAAGCCCAAACTCAAACTATCAATAAAATATGAACTCAAACTATAAAAGTCATTTAACTTCATGGAGGCGCTGCACCTACATAGTTAAAAGGGAGTATAAACCATACCCCAACAATTATCTCCCCATTACTTGTGATCTTTGTCTAAATCTTAGCAAGAAGTTTGAGAAAGTATCATGCAAAAGACTCGACGAACTTGTATCAACGTGCATCTAGAGACAATAAAGCCTAGCTTATGAGTTAATGTGGATTGCGACCATAAACACACTGAAATGCACTCTCGAAAAGATCTACGCAGTTGCACTATCATGTGCAAAATTAATTGTAGATAGACATGTATCCTTATATCCTGACTTATCACCTGTAAAACTCCTAAAGAAGATCGCCCAAAACGATTGACAATTTCAACTTGGTCATCAGTTTGCGGGTGAATGTAAGGAAAGACTTTTGAATGAAAAACAATGAGTTTTTAAAGGTTGGGGTGATTTCTACCCAATTTTGGTTAAGCCACTCCTTGTTTTAATTAACTAAACGAGATAAATCCCTCTCTCTTGAATTTTTGTTTATCATGTTAACCAAGACTCCTAATCTTATTTCTACCGTCTCTTGAATTTATCAGTTTTACAACGTAAATGTCACTATGATTTCCAACGAGATACATCTTATCCTTCATACTTTTGTCACTTTTCCCGGAGAAGATAGTTAAGTTTTACTCATTGCCTCCTCTTTTGAATCGCAAAACCTATATAGAAGTTGAAAAAATTTTAGTTATGGAGGTTTGAGCAACTATTTTTCAAAGTTGATTAAATTTCAATCTAACAAATATAGACCTTGTGGGTCGGGTCGTTTACCGGAATAAATTTGTAGGTTTCTAATATTTAAAGATCGCTCATTTGTACTTTCCTTTGAGATTTTCACTGTTTTCTTTTTCTTTTTGGAACTTCAAAATGAGGGTTGAAACTTGAAACTATAGTTATAACTTCTTCACTTAAAAATCACATCACATTATTTCATAAGAAAATTTCGAACATTCCATAAAGTTTGATACCCTTACTGTGAGATTAAATCTACTATTGATATTAATTATTTTCTTCATGGTAGAAGTTTCCTTTTCCTTTTCCTTTATGTGTTCATCTTTCGTTGATGTTCACGTATGATCGATGATAAGCATGTTCAACATTTGACCATGTTGGAGGGAAAAGACAAGTTTATACGATGGAAAAAAAAAGGAAACATGATAAAATGGATGAAAGGTTGGAAAATAATAGGACAAGAAATCTCATCAATAATATTAACTTGCACTATTTCCACCCTCTTATTAGCTCCTAGCACTCTCTTATCATATTGAATTGATTACATTATCTTTTGTGAGTTCCACTCTCAATTTGAGATGATTTCTTACATTTTTTTTTTTTTTTTTTTCGTTTTCTTTTGTCTCAACTAGACAAAACTACCAGCATTCCTCTCAAACAACTTTTGCAAATGGTTTGATTGAGTTGTCTTACAATGTCTTTACCATTGTTTTGTCAACAGCTAATTATACCACGTAATCATGGCAAAGATAGTATTTTATATAATAATGTTTTAGGGAGCATTTTCTTTCACATTTGCATGATAACATTGGATGTTTAGAATTTTTTGTGTACTTAACTGTCATATTTTTAACAACATGCAATGATGGCATGAAAAATAATTAAAAACCGAACTTTCGATTCACTTAAGAAAATGAAGTAGAGAAGTTAAAATACACAAACCACAATGTCATGGCACATATTAAAGTAATTCTTAAAACAAAATGCATACTAAAACTAGTAGATGGTTTTATTAGTCTTGCCCATGCTTAGTTTAATTTCTAAGTAAAAGTTTCCTAGTACACAAAAGAGAATATGCAACTCAGTATCATAATAATTAGTTAGCTATCTACTAAATAAACTAATTTTTTTTTAAAAGAGGGACACCAATTTTATTACAAACAGAGAGAGCAAAGGAGAAAAACCAAAAAAGAAGAAAAGAATGTAAGAAATAATCTTAAATTAAGAATGGGCCCCACATTTAACCTTAGCGAATGTTGTTTGAGGTAATATTGAAACAAAGCAAAAAAAAAAAAAAAATATATATATATATATATATATATATATATATATATATATATATTATAATAATAATAATAATAATAATAATAATAATAATAATAATAATAATAATAATAATAAAAAAAATAATAATAATAATAATAATAATAATAATTAATAAATCATCTTAAATTAAGAATGAGACTTATAAGAGATAATGTAGCCAATTCAATGTGATAGGAAGTGTCAAGAGCCAATAAAGAGGTGAAAATAGTATGGGCCTTAATGTTATATAAAATATAATGTTTCAAGGATATATTGTCAGTTGTTATGAAATACATGAATGGATAGAATACATGAATGAATATTCATTATATTCATCTTATCCAAAGTACTTATTATGGTACATTTGTATCAAATGTTCTAAGTACATCTCCCTATACAATGAACGTTCGTCTCCCTTATTCTGTACATGTATCATTCGATACATTGATATTAATGATAAGTACATTCTTGTTCTCCTATAAATAGGAGTTTAGTTTTGATGTACAATATACAATCACACAAAAACACGACAGTGAGATACTAGAAATAAAGCTCTCTCTCATCTTGCTTTCTCTACTATCTCTAGTGTTCGCTTGCTTTCTCTTCTCAAATCTCTTCTCTATTATATATTCGCAACGCGATATTTTACAACACGTTATCAGCACGAGAATCTACCGATTGAGTAAGTAACTTTTGCAAGCACGAAGATCTACCGACTGAGTAAGTAATTTTTGCAAGGTGGGTATTATTATTATTGATCAACTTATACTTCATCTTCTTCTATCAATTCTTCATTTTTATTTTTCTTGGCCCGAAGCCAAAATTTTAAATCTAAAAGTATCCTTCTGCTCCTGAAGTAGCGGTGGATATTTGGAAATCCTTTTAATTAATTTAAGGATTTATTTTTGTAAGGATTATGGCAAATATTGAAAAACCCAAATTCCACATCCTGGAAGTGAGTGGAAAGAATTATCTATCCTGGCGCCTTGACATGGAAATGCACCTCCAAGGGCAAGGTCTCGCTAATACAATTACAGAGGATGGAACCTCAAATGAAAAGAATAAAGCAAATGCGCTGATTTTTATTCGTCGTCATTTGCATGAGAGCCTGCAGACTCAATATTTATCCGTTCGAGACCCGCATATCTTGTGGAGGAGGTTGAAGGATAGGTATGATCATACAAAAACCGTTATCATCCCTCAAGCACAATATGATTGGCAAAATCTCATACTGCAAGATTTTAAATCAGTGTCTGACTATAATTCTACTTTATTTGATATCGTTTCTCGACTTGAGTTATGCGGTATCAAACTCACTGATGCAGAATTGCTTGAGAAAACTTTCTCCACCTTTCATGCTTCGAATATTGTATTGTAACAGCAATACCGGTAACATCAATTTGCCACATATTCTGAATTAATTTCTGTGCTTCTTACTGCCGAGCAAACTAATGAATTGCTGCTAAAAAATCATGATCTTAGACCTGCTGGCTCAAAAGCATTGCCTGAAGCACATGCTAACTTTGAGAAAAATATTGGCCATTTTAAGGGCTATAAGTGCAGGCAAGAATATAATCCTAAAAGGGATGGCAAGAAATTTAACCGCCCTAGGAAATCAAACTTTGGCCTGAATCATGGCAAAGAAAAGAAGCAAAAGAAGGTGATTAATGAAAGTATTTGTCATCGCTGTGGCATGACTGGGCACTAGTCACGTACCTGTCGTACGCCAAAACATTTTGTTGACCTATACCAGGCATCATTAAATAATACGGGCAAGCGTGGTGAATCTCATGCCATTGAAATCAATCCTACTGCCACAACCACTGTTGAAGCCAACAATATCTCCATTGGTGGGACTCCTCTTGCTCCTGAAGTAGCAAATGCATCATTGGATGTCTCTGATTTCTTTGAGGACCTCTAATTATTTTGATGAATCATATTGGTGGATAATAATTTGAACTTTGAAATTTATGATGTATTACTTTTTTTTTTTTTATTGTTATTTATGAAATACTTATGAACCTTATATAATATTTATCTTTGAAATTTTATTTGACTATATAACTAATATGCAACTTTTATGATACTTGACACCTGAAGTTGTCAATATAAATGCAAATGGAAAATACCGAGAAAAAGGAAGATGTTTGTTTGCTTGATAGTGCAACAACACATACTATATTTTGTAGTAGACGCTTTTTCTCGAGTATGACATTGCGTAAGGCACAAATCCATACAATATCAGGTCCTGTTCCGATTATTGATGGTTTTGGGAATGTTGCAATTATTTTGCCAAATGGCACAATCTTGCATATTGAGAATGCGTTTCTAAGCATTCGATCAAAAAGAAATCTGCTCAGTTTCAAAGATGTACGCCGTAATGGGTACCATATTGAGACTATTTATGAGCAAGATAAGGAATACATTGGCATTTCCTCTTATAAGATGGGCCTGAAGACCATCCATGAGAAGCTAGAAGCTTCTTCTATGGGTTTGTATTGTGTCATGATTAAAGCTGTTGAAACCTACACTACCACATCCTGGAGATTGGTAAGCCCTGATCAGTTTGGACTGTGGCATGATCGCCTTGGTCATCCTGGCGCTTCAATGATGCATAGGATAATTCAAAATACAAAAGGGCACCCTTTAAAGGATATAAAGGTATTGTTGTCCAAAGATTATAATTGTGAGGCTTGCTCACAAGGAAAGCTCATTATCAAACTTTCTATAACAAAGGTTAATTTTGAATCTATTTTATTCTTGCAAAGAATTCAGGGTGATATTTGTGGACCAATACAACCACCAAGTGGACCATTTAGATATTTTATGGTATTAGTGGACGCATCATGTAGATGGTCTCATGTTTGCCTATTATCTACGCGCAATGTCGCATTTGCACGTTTACTTGCGCAGATTATAAAGCTCCAGGCACAATTCCCTGATTATCCAATTAAGAGCATAAGGATGGATAATGCTGGTGAATTTACATCAAAGAGTTTTGATACATATTATGCTTCACTTGGAATCGAGGTTGAGCACCCGGTTGCATATGTTCATACTCAAAATGGATTGGCAGAATCCTTAATTAAACGTATCCAAATCATTGCCCGCACTCTATTATTGAGAACGAATCTCAACGATACAGCATGGGGTTATGTAGTTTTGCATGCGGCAACTCTAATAAGATTACGCCCCACTGCTAGTATTTTACAATCTCCCATTCAAATGGTTCTTGGTTATGAACCGGATATTTCACATCTACGCACCTTTGGTTGTGCAGTACAGGTGCCTGTAGCACCGCCAAAAAGGACGAAAATGGGTCCCCAACGCCGTTTGGGCATTTATGTTGGGTTTAATTCACCATCTATCATTAAGTTCTTGGAACCAACTACCGGTGATCTTTTTACTGCCAGGTTTGCAGATTTTCATTTTGATGAGACTAGGTTTCCATCAATTGGGATACCTACAACTTCCATGACTGCAAAACAAAAACCAGTTAAGGTTTTTTCCTGGAATGAGAAAAATTTATCTCAATTAGACCCAATGACTCCTGAATGTGAAAACGAGGTGCAGCGCATAATCCATTTACAGGCTATGGCCAATAGACTTCCTAACGCATTTAATGATGCTACTAAGGTAACGAAGTCTCATATTCCAGCTGCAAATGCTCCAGCTAGGATAGCTATTCCTGAAGAATAGGCTAAAATGGATCAAAATCCCCGCACTTGAAGCGTGGCAGACCGATAGGATCAAAAGATACTACTCCTCGAAAATGAAGGGGAAAGAATCAGGAATCCGGTCCAGAAGAGCCTGGTGTTGTGCTTGCTCCCAAAGAGCTTATTGCCCCTGAAGAGGCGCAAACCCATGAAAGGAGCACTAGCCCCGGGAATACCGAGAATTCCATTACATATTGTAATGAAATTTGGGATCGAAATGAAATCATCATTGATGATGCTTTTGCATTCTTAGTTGCTCATCAAATTATGGATGATGATTGTGAACCACAATCTATTATTGAATGTCGTCAAAGACAAGATTGGCATAAGTGGGAGGAAGCAATTAAAGCTGAATTAGCTTCCATAACTAAACGAGAGGTTTTTGGACCTGTAACTCGTATCCCCAATAATGTAAAGCCCGTTGGATATAAATGGGTATTTATCCGAAAACGAAATGAGAAAAACGAGGTTGTCAGGTAGAAAGCCTGATTCGTTGCCCAAAGATTCTCCCAGAGACCTGGGATTGATTATAATGAGACATATTCACCTGTGATAGATATGATTACATTTCGTTTTCTCATTAGCCTAGCAATCTTTGAAAGATTGGAAATGCGTCTTATGGACGTTGTGACGGCATATCTATATGGCTCATTAGACTCTGATATTTATATGAAAATTCCTGAGGGATTCAAAATGCCTGAAGCATGCACTCCTCGCAATTTATTCTCAATAAAATTGCAAAGATCCTTGTACGGGTTAAAGCAATCCGGTCGCATGTGATATCAACGCCTAAGTGAGTATCTAATTAAGGAAAGGTACAAAAAATGATCCTATCTGCCCATGCGTGTTTATTAAGAAATCGAAACCGGATTTGCTATTATAGCAGTTTATGTTGACGATATAAATTTAATTGGAACCGGAAGAGTTAGCTGAAACTGCTGAATATTTGAAAAGGGAGTTTGAAGTTAAAGATTTGGGTAAAACCAAACTTGTCTTGGTCTAGAGCTTGAGCATAAAGCAAATGGAATAATCGTCCATCAATCAGCATATGTTGAAAGATTGCTTAAATATTTCAACATGGACAAAGCTCACCCATTGAGCACCCCTATGGTTGTAAGGTCTCTGGATCCCCAAAAGGACCAATTTCATCCTAGAGAATCTGATGAAGAGATACTTGGTCCTGAAGTACCATATCTCAATGCAATTGGGGCTTTGATGTACTTGGCACAATGTATGAGACCAGATATCTCTTTTGTGGTAAACTTATTGGCACGTTTTAGTTCTGAGCCAACTCGGAGACATTGGAATGGAGTTAAACATATTTTCCGTTATCTCTGAGGAACCATAGATTTGGGATTATATTATTCCAAGGATTCCACTAACTCTAGTTTAGTTGGATATGCTGATGCTGGATATAGATCCGATCCACATAAGGCTCGCTCTCAAACCGGGTATTTATTTTGTTATAACGGTACCGCTATTTCTTGGCATTCTACGAAGCAATCGCTAGTAGCTACATCTTCTAACCACTCTGAGATTATTGCTTTATATGAAGCTGGAAGAGAGTGTGTTTGGTTAAGATCCGTTATAACACATATTCATAATTCTTGTTGCTTAATACCGGTTACAAATTCTCCCACTATAATTTATGAAGATAATGATGCTTGTGTTGCACAAGTCAGGGGAGGATATATCAAAGGTGATAGGACCAAGCATATCTCGCCGAAATTTTTCTATACTCATGAACTCCAAGAAAGTCGACAAATTGATATTAAACAGATTCGATCCATAAATAATCTTGCAGATCTTTTTACCAAATCATTGCCAACATCAACTTTTGAGAAATTAGTATATGGCATTGGTATGAGATGAGTTCATAAGATGTAAGATTGATTAGCCCCAGAAGTGGCTATATGGCTCAATTGAGGGGGAGATATTATTAATTATACATTGCAGCATTGATATGTGGCTAGTTCACAAGATGCAATAATGATTAGTCCCAGGAGTGGCTATATATGCATTGCATTCTTTTTTCTTTATGTCCGGTTTTTTCCCATAGGGTTTTTCCGGCTTAAAGTTTTTAACGAGGCAATTAATGCATCCATAAAAGGGAGATATCATAACATATGTGCTCTGCACTCTTTTTCCCTTTTGTCTGGTTTTTATCCCACTGAGTTTTTCCGGCTTAAGGTTTTTAATGAGGCAATATCATTCAATGCACATTTGTAATGAATATGATGAATATTCAAGGGGGAGTATTATGAAATACATGAATGGATAGAATACATGAATGAATATTCATTATATTCATCTTATCCAATGTACTTATTATGGTACATTTGTATCAAATGTTCTAAGTACATCTCCCTATACAATGAACGTTCGTCTCCCTTATCCTGTACATGTATCATTCGATACATTGATATTAATGATAAGTACATTCTTGTTCTCCTATAAATAGGAGTTTAGTTTTGATGTACAATATACAATCACACAGAAACATGACAGTGAGATACTAGAAATAAAGCTCTCTCTCATCTTGCTTTCTCTACTATCTCTAGTGTTCACTTACTTTCTCTTCTCAAATCTCTTCTCTATTATATATTCGCAACGCGATATTTTACAACATCAGTTACCTGAAAAGGCTATATTTTTAGGGAAAAACGACATATGGAAATAGCGCTACTCTTTCCAAGACATCTTGTAAATATGGCTAACAAATTTAATATCGCGAAGTAATTACAAATTGTTTTTACTCGACAATTGTCCCTAAACATATAGCAATCCATTGCCTTGAATTTTATTGGCACATAGCCAATATGAGAAGAAAGCTTTAATGGTACACTAAATTGTAATCCTATTTAAATTGTTTCAGATACTTTTATTACATCAAAAAATTTCAAGAAACATTGTTGGAGTTCCGCGGAAAACATTTATTACAATGGGAAATGAAGAAGGCTTTAGTCGTAATTAGTAACATTTAACACCTTTAGTCAATAATCAAGAATAACATCTGAGCTGGAATTAACCAATTAAAATGCAACTTCCATTAATCTCTCATCTCTTGATTAAACTCAGATATGACCATAAAATGCAAGCTTTCTCTATATCATGGAAACTATATAGAGATGTTAATCTTGTGGTTATGTACAATCAAGAAATTAAATTCTAAGAGTGGGTTTGGTAACTGTGGCTATTTAAAAGTCGTTGCGGGGAGACAATGAAATTGGCAATAAACAGCAAATCCTTATTTAGATTAGTCGAAAATAGTCGCTTATCAGGAAAAGGAACAAGCATAGAACATGCTACTAACCATAGAAATCACATTCACAGCCAAAATATATATAGATTTAATTCATGTATAAATGGCATGACAGGGCAGGGGCTTTTGCTTCTGGTTTTTTCCTTCTTTTGCCAGCTTATAAGTTGGGTTTGGGCCATATTATAAGCTTACCCAATTAACAGCCCAAAAAAGGCCTGCAAATGCCATCAAAGACCAACCGTGTGGTCCAGTAACACAGTCATTGGACTGTCCACTCGAAGTATTATTTGATGGGCTGATCCTCACTTTTGTTCCTTGTTCAGCAAGGCCTATAAGATCATGATTTCAACTAACAATCGCACTCTCGGAAGTTGAACGGTCCCTTGGATGTGGATACGAACCAGCTGTCCGTGAGCTTCTTTTGGCCACTAGATCCTAAAAAAAAAAAAAGAAGTGATCTTCTTCTGGATCCACTTCTTGCATGCATAGCCCCATAAACGCTTACCCCGTTTATGTAGGATGGGTTTCAATCTTTTCTGCCAGTTGGCCATCACGAAGCGCTGAGCCCTCTAAGCACAACTAATCACGCTCTGCTTTTGTTGGACTTAATCTTTATAGGCCCACTGCCTTTTATGTAGAACCATCCCCTATCCAGACAACACTTGGGCCGTCTTACTTTGGAACCATTCGATGGCAATACGACCCAACCCAACTCACAAAGACCGAGCTTTCAAAAGGAATATTTTGGATGGTCTCTATGAGTGACTCGCCACAACGTTTTGGGCCCCATACAGTGTTTAGAGCATACCGCTAATACCCAGGGGGCGTAGTAGTCTCTCGTTCCAAGCACACGACGTGATTACCAAAGTGCATAGGTAGGAGCTCTGAGGATGGCCTGATAGGAATGAACAAATCTGGCTGTTGACATCAGATCTTGAGCAAGAAATGAATGCCCAAGTTGGTAACTCTAAATGGTAACCAACTTGGGCACTCCATTTGGGTGAGGTGTGCTCGAGCAGCAGGCATGGTCATTACAAAATGGTATCAGAGAGCAGTGCACTAATCGATAATATGAGATTTATCCTATGTACACTGTATAGTTCTGTCTTAATGGGCCTACTAATTGGGAAAGGCTGTTTACACATAGAAAAGTGCAACACGCCCTAAATTATTACTACCCGAGTACTTATTTTCGCAGCTTAGCCCACTAAACTCAGTCCAATCTTTATATGAGGTATTAGGGCAAGATGCTTAAATAAGTACGTGATTGATGAACTAGGTTCCAAGATAATTTTTGTAGGCGAGGATGGTCGCCGGCGAAAGGGCCAGGAAGGCTAAGACAAAGTTCGACTCCATGAAGGCTTCTAAGGATTGGAAAAGGGGCTGATAATGGATGGAATCGCACGTTGCTGGGAGATTATGATGGACCGATATGAGCAAACAGTAATAGCAAGGATACTGAAGCTATTTAAGTGTAGGTGTTTCTAACACCCCACGCACCAGGTGATATGAGAGAGGGGTTATATATATATATAATGGCGCACATTTCTCAGATTGTTAAATATATCTCGATTTTAAACTGGTGAACAAAACCAATCCAAGATGAATTGCAAGGAAGCCGGATTTATTAAAGGAAAGTCCAAAATCGAGCAAAGCAAACTATACAAAAATCAACTTCCGGATTGAAATTGGTGAAGAAAATCAAGAGGAAAACTAGAGGTTGTGTTTTATATGTTGTTGGGTTGATATTTCCCTCTTGAAGTCGGGATGTGTGTTGGAGTCTTTGGCCATTGAAATAGGAAACCCCAACACAAACTTTGAATTGCACCTCAACTCAGTCAACATGTGTCAAACAAAGAAAAAATCATTAAAAAGAAGAACTATCTTGACAGTTACATTATCTCCACTACTTAACGATTATATCTTATACTTCTCCATTGGTTGAATTAGTCTTCCTCATTTACTGAATTTTGCTCCAACGCTTTGACTATTTCTAGTTGAAACATCTGCCTATACATATCGACTAATTGTTCTAAATGCAGCCAATTTGAATTTTCCACTTTTATACTTCTAACAAGTTTTTGTCGATCAAACTGTCAACTACAATTCTTGGACCTTTTTTCTTATCAATATATAGTATCTTTTGAAAGAATCAAAGATAATCAAGAGTCATCATGTGTCCCTTTTTCATCACCAAATTTCGTTCTTTTTCCCTTCCAAATTGCCTCCTAAAGTGTTTTCCGAAAAACAATATAGCTAGTTGTGTTATGGCTCCAATAATAGTGCGACTTCCAATATTTCTGTTTATTAAATCTTCTTCACATAGTATCATTTGGTCTTCAATTAATTTAATTAGGCCATCTTTCAAGATTTCGCAATCTATTAATATCAAACAAGTAAACTTGAGTGTCTTTAACCCAAGCCATTGTTGTTCCTTTTATTTTGGGAAGCTTTAAGGATGGACAAACATAAGATTTGTTGAGCACCATTTATGCTACAACTATTTCAATATTTTCATCTTGGTCAAATTAATCCTCTGATTCATATCTTTCCATTTAAATCACGTTATGTTCATGGTATTTATGTGGCCCTTATCTCTTTCTTTAGGTAGTTGTTCCTACTTGCATCCTTCCGTTGCCAATATGGAATAAATCGACAAAATCATGGCCTTTGAATCTTTCTCTTATACTGAATTTACATCCACTGAAAGCCAAATTTGTAAATTCTTCTCTAGGATTGACGTAAGGCATCAATTTCTAATTTTCTTGAATTGAGCAATACACTAATCGACTGATTCACTGTTATATTAATAAAGATTAGCTAAATGAGCAGCTGATACCTCACATATTATTTTATAAATTGAGAGTGGAATTGTCTTTTCATTGTGTGGTTAATTAGTGTATCAATTATCAATAGAAATGAGTGGTTGGTTAGTGTATCGACTGAAAGCAGTTTTCAACAAAGGCAAAAGAAATAACCCAAGTATTAAAATCTTGTTTCTTCCAACTTCACCAAGTTAGGCCACAAATTGACCTATGTGTTCAATAGTTGATTATTTATCTTCACCAGTGAAAATGGCAAATCTTAAAACTTTGAAACCTTTAGGAAAAGGTTGATTATTGACCCATTCAGGATAAAGCTTCACGTGAATGGCCCTAACGACACCCTTGACTATTCCCAAGTGTTGTCAAATAACTTTAGCGAACGGTTCAGGGTCATTTGTGGATTGTTTGTCCATCCTATTAATCCCCGCAGAGATGTTAATCTTGCCGGATTATCTATATTACTTGGTATGTTAGGCTTGTAAGAGATATTTCTCACATTCGATGGCAAAATTACATCGATTGCCTTCTATTTTCAGTATTTGGTATTTATCCAGCCTCTCGACCAGGTTAATTTGCCAGGTTGTTGGCCCCAGGTTTTATTATTTTGATCAGCATTAATCTGATTATTTCCATTATTTTATCCTTGATTGGATGATTCGGGCCTTTACATTATTTTTATAAGAGGTTGACTACTTTGACCAAAATTATTAGCATCAATAAATGGAGAATGACTAGGAAAGTAATGCGTTACCATAGGATTTGCGTGTAGTGGTTGATTGAACAATCCTAGCCTTGACAAAACATCATCGGCAACATTGATAGCGATTGACTTGATCATATCTAACACGTGACTCGCAATGTAGTTGGTCATATCATTGTGCTCCTCTTTGAATATTCTTCTCTAGGTTGACACCGTATTGGGATTTGGTCTGACCTCCCTCAACCACTCATTAGTGAGATGCAACACTTGACTATTTCTAGTTGAAACTTCTGTTGGCTAAACTAAGTCATATTGTTGACCAGCTGAACTATATCGACTTGTTGCTCTCAACGCTACTATTTTACGCTCCTTTTATATCTTTAATAGGTTTCTGTCAACCAAACTATCAACTACAACATTTGGACATCTTTTAGTATCAACACTACTCAAATCTAATGTAGAGAAACTTATGAATAAGAACAAAATATCATGTGGGGATTTGTCTATGTATGAATTAGAAAAGAATGATGTGACCCTCAACATGTCATTGGTCATGTGATCCTTTTTCACTTAAGAGTATATCAGACGGAAATTTTTACGTTAAAGAACCAAGTATATACTAGTTATGGTCTAGTCAATGATGGATATCACATCACCATTGTTAAAGTTAAGTACCTAATGTCTATCATAATAGAACCAACTCCAAAATTTGAGTGCACCATTTGCAACAATGTTCAACCATCATCTTCATTCAAAATAACTTTTCGTTCAAGTGCTTAGAGAAAAATTAACTATTACGAAAACATGATGTCTCATGACGTGTCTATTTATTTAAAATCAACTTATGTCAAAATGTGATGAATCTATAATTTTTCGCACAATATCTTATTTCGAAAGTAATGGTAACTGGAAACACTTCATTCTACACCAGAAAAAAAGAGGAGTCCTAATCCTCACGAGAGGCCAAATTGTCCATTCGCTGCCTCTAGAATCCCCCTTCCATAGAAAAAAAGAGAAAAATCTTGAATACCCTTTTGTCCTCACTCAGAAAAATGGAGCCCAACGTGAGGTCGCGCCGCAATGAATACGATAAGATGCGACTTTATCGCACATGTCGACGATGGTCGCATGATTGCGACGCCTTTAACCATGGTTTGAAACTAACCCAACCACGGTCAGGTCTCCTCTCCCTCTCCTCTCCCCAACAGGCCTTACCACGTCAGCAACCCTCATCTTTTCCCACAACTCCACTTGCCTTGTCTCATCTAATCAAGTTGTTGTCTTGTTATTCTTGATTGATTTCAATCAATTATCATGGTTAATAGTAATTTCACTAAACCATCAACAGGTAGGACGATTGTGGTTGCTAGTTATTGCGAGCCACTCCTTTAGATTTGCTAATCATGATAATTGATACGGCTCGTGCATTCATATGTACTTAAGTTCTACACATACGAAAAGTCCCATGTTTATCAACCCTTTGCCGCCACGGTCTCTATGGGTATTTCGAGAGATCAATCTCTAGTCATTATTACTTCTTTATAATCAAGATATTGCATGCACTAATGAAAATGGTTAAAGAAAAGATTATCACGTCACTATCACCAACATGATAGAACATTGTAGACCTCGCTAATTTGTTTCAAACCAAATTGAATGACTTTCTCATCTTGTTTATAAGAAATTAACAAAAGTGGGTCTAAATAACAAAATTTTGTGACTTTTTTTTTGGGGGTAAATACAGCTACTATATATAAATATATATTTGTAGAAAAAGACAATATCATAATCTAGCCTAAATTACTTTGATCAGCAATAATGTGGGAAAAAAAGTCAAAAATCACAAACTACATTTATTGAAATGCATTTTTTATTTTGATCAGCAATAACACAAAAAATTCTAAAAAATCCCAAATTATATTTATTGTAACGCATTTATCTTAAGCTTTTCCTTTGCAATATAAATTCACCCTGATATCAAAGTTTCATTAGATGATTTTTAGCCAATGAAGAAGGTGAGTGCCGATGGCATGGTCACAAGAGGCCGAGCAGAGGAATGAGGAGGAGGAGGAGGAAAAGTGAAGGGTCAAATTAGCTCTAGACGCAGGCAGACATTTTTCAAAAGCATTTTCAAGTCTCGACACGCCAGCAGCCCGCAAATTTCAAATGCAATTTCAAGATCTGAGGATGTAAGCTTCGGACTGACTCAGGAGTCAGGACAAAGAACGAGCTTGAAAAGCAAGGTTGTTCTCGGCGGGCCCCACCTCTCGGCGTGTTCTTCACACGTCAGCATCCGAATCAGCGCGGGATGCCTTTTCCACTTGCGAAGATAAAAACAGGGGTGGGAGGGAGCGATCGATCGAGCGCGGCGGCGGGGCCCGCGTGGCGTGGCGTGCCCATGGAAACAGCGGCGAAGGAAGGATACTCCCAAAACCAAGCATTCGATTCCTAAAAGGTGAAGTCCACGGGAGCACTCCGTTTCGGCTAATGAGACGGCGACACGTGTACGACCCCGGCCGCTCCTGGCCAGTAGCGGAAGCGTATGTGGTAAAGAGCATGCGTATGTCACAGATCCAATGAAGTCAATGTGATGACTAGATAGAAATAAGTATGTACAAAAAGTATGGCCCATTTTACTTAGGCAGGCCCTGGTGGATCAATGAGCTGCCACGGCCAATATGAAATCTATCGTGAAACAATTAGAACCAAACCTTTTAGGGTCTTTGAGGTGGAAATCCCGTAGTGCCTCTACTCAAACGTTGACTTTGGGGGTTGCGTAGATTTGTTTGGGAATTGATTATATGCTCGTCATCCCCTAACCAATCGATTTCGTAAATTCTCTTGAGATGCGTGTCTATCAACTTTTGCATTTGAAGTGTGAAGTTGTTTATTGACCATGTTCTCAAAATATTGTTGCTATGTGACGTGATTGCTATATGGATTTCCTTCTCAACTAATAGACTAATAGGATGGATGAAACCCATTCTTAGTGGAACTTGATTTAAATCTCACAAAGTTGTAATTAGAGCACATGACATGGATAGTCCATAAATTGTGGTTCAATGTGTAATATCATCTTTGGATTTTTAATTCATTCAATATGATTCTTGAATTATTTCTAAATGTCAAATATAGTCTTTTAGATTTTTAATTTGTTCAATCTAGTTACCCTAGATGACAAAGTAAAATCAAACCTTTGGGTACTATTAACAAGTTTTCATGTTTACGTTATTGCTTATATTTTAGAATATCATTTCATTTTAATTCATTTCCTAAATCAAAAAAAAAAAAAAAAACAATCTTTTTATTAACTATTTTACCTTTTGGTCTTTATAAATATTACTATAGTTCCTTTTAAATATATTTTGACTTATGATCTCTCTAAGAGTAAAAATAAAATAAAATAAAATAAAAAAATAAGATAAAAATAAAATAAACCTCATTTTGAGTTATATTAGATTCATCTTCCTTTTATTTTACAATTAAGTACTGTCATAAGAATAATTAATAATAGATTTGCCGTACTTCATTAATTTTCATCTTGATCCTAACTTTTTAGATAGAATAAAATTTTCAGCTTTTTGTGTTTCTTGTTCTCTTAATTTAGTTTAGTCTAGTATGTAATTTAGGAAAAGAAAATAGCAAAAATATCAATTTGATTCAACTCTAGATGAGGTTATATTTTTTACTGTTATAAAGATCATAAGATAAAATATACTCAAATGGAGCTATCGTAGTATTTATAAAGACCAAAAAAGTTAAAAATTCATAAAAGACTTGTATATCTTCTGTTGAGTTATGAATTAGATTGAAATTGAAAGATATTCTAAAATCCAAGCAATAATATAATTATAAAATGAACAAATTGAAAGTTCTTGGATTAGACTGAAGATTTAGGAATAGTGCAAGAAGCAAGTTGAATGAATTGAAAATTCAAGAATGGCATCACACGTCAAATCAAAATTTAGGGACTATACATCTCATTTTCCACATTATTCACGCAATGAGTCCATATGACCTCAGCGCACTATCGTCGTTAGATCAAATAAATCGGACCATCCTAACAATTTTCGTGGTGCCCCAGGATCACACAAATGTGATCTAACGAATATCGTGGTTAGAGAGAGAAACCGAGGAATCTAAGATAAGGCAGGTTCCTACTTTAGCTCCTCGTTATATAAGGACACAAAGCAGGGGAAGAAATTGCAGGGTGTGAGAAAAAAGAGAGAGAGAGAGAGAGAGCTTCCTCTTTCTTTGCAGTCGCTCTGTGATCATTTTTCTTCTTGTTCTTCTTCTTCAGCCCCCTCTCTGAACTTCCCCCGCTTCTCCGATCCCTTTCTGTCGTCGTCTGTCTCACGGATTCTGCTGTCCTGGTTTTGAGTTTGCTCTTTCTTGCTTTGTTTTCGACCGGGAGGGTTTATTTTTCTTGTACCCTCGGCTTGTGCGTGCGCTCTTTCTTTTGTTGCTTGTGAAGAAAACCTCTTCCGTCGAATTGGTTTTCCTCGTTCTGCGTTTACAGTTCGTGCCTGTTCCTTTGGTTTTGGTAAGAAACAGGTGATCCTTCTTAGTAGATCTAACAAGAATTTTCTTGAATTTTGGCTGCTCGTGTTTTTGGTTCGGAAAGAAATGGCAGCAGCCGTCGAATTCTACAATAGCAACTCAGATCCCATTAGAGAGGAATTCATGAAAGCACTAGAGCCTTTTATGAAAAGTGTTTCCCCTGTTTCTTCTCCATTATCGTCATCATCTTGTGACTTGGTCTTTCCACAACAACAGCCCAATTTGAATCCTGACCTTTGCTCCTCTTGGATACTAAACCCGATGGGTCTCGAGCAATCCGGCTCGATTGGGCTCAACCGACTCTCCCATTCTCAAATCCAACATATCCAGGACGAAATGCTACTCCGACGTCAAAATCAAGAACTTTGGTTAGGTTCTGCTATGAAATCTCCTCTCCAGCACGAAAAATTCGACCAGTGTCGGCACCAAAACCACCACGGCTCTCCCCATCTCCTCAGGCCAAAAGCCCTCCCAATGAAGCAGGTGGGAGTCCCTCCGAAACCCAACAAGCTTTACAGGGGAGTGAGGCAGAGGCACTGGGGGAAATGGGTGGCTGAGATCAGACTTCCCAAGAACAGGACACGCCTCTGGCTCGGCACTTTCGACACCGCCAAGGAGGCTGCTCTGGCTTATGATGAAGCCGCGTACAAGCTCAGAGGAGACTTCGCTCGGCTCAATTTCCCTCACTTGAGGCAGGGTGGTTCATATCTCTGCGATTATAATCCCCTGCATTCCTCTGTCTGTGCAAAGCTCCAAGCGATTTGTCAGAGCTTGGCAGCTAATTCACAGAAGCAGGGGAAAACAGGGGAGCCCTGTTTTTTCCCAGACAGGGCGATGGAGACTTTCGATGCAGCCGCCGAAGCCGACGAAGAAATGGTCTTCAAGGTCACGCTGAAGAACGAATATGACGCCGATCTCGCGTACCTGGAGCAGGATTACAAGGTGGAAAATTCGGTGTCTTCGCCAGCCTTTTCCGACGAGTCCTCGGTGGCGGGGTCTTCTTCACCGGAATCCAACCTGGCGTTGCTTGATTTCCCGCCCTCGCAGCTTGTGATCGAGAATTTCTACTGGGAGAAGTATCCTTCAGCCGAGATCGATTGGGCAGCTATTTGAGCCTGCACGCGTTTTAACGTTTCTGCTATGCTCTAGTTTTCCTTTTGTTCAGGTCCTACCATGTCTATAAGTTGGTCTATCAGTAGTCTTGTCTTAGTTTCTAGGATGGCGTCTCCAGAGGCATCAACGATGGTATTTTTTGACATCTGTTGGAGCCCTGTTGAGTGAGCCATTTAGTGGTGGGGGGTTTACATTTACATCAGGTAGCTTAAGAGAATTTCTCCATCTGTTCTGCTGGTTAATTTTTTCCCCTCACTGGCTAGAACTATGGAGGAATTTCAGCCTGTCTTTGCAGGTTCTCTGGTTTATTGTACTTGAAGCTTTGTTCACTTATATGTCACCGAGCGTTTAGTCTTGTGCTTTTATCATTCTGAATTCGTGGGGGGTTTCATGAAATTCAGATGGCAATTCTGAACCTTTTTGCATAGGTAAACAAGGACGAGGCCTTAGTTATGAAACTAAGGGAGAGAAATAGAATGTATAGGAAAAATGACAGCGTCTGAACTCAATTTTTCTTAAAGTTCAAAAGAAAAATCTACAACATCGACATAAGCTTTACTGAAGAAAGAAAAGTTGAAAATTATGACAAAGAAGTGAATTTTGATTGGAACGGATTGACTTGTGGTGTTGTTTGGGTGCTAGCAAGGGAAAAATAAAGGAAAAGAATGCATTATGACATAAATATTGGTGTATTTATTTACTCATGTATATATAAAATAACGAGATAAGTAGCATCGATTCCTTTCTTATGATCCTCTTCCCCTTCACGGAAACACGATTACATCTCTAATATAAAAGGTAAGATGCGGAAAATATATTTAAAAGTTATGACATTATATAATCACAATATTTTCTTATGTAAAGGATGGATAACTCTTAATTCAGCATCAAAGTGTGAAGGATAGGGTGAATGTTTACAGTACTTCGGAAGCGCGCCACGGTAGTTTTGACCGCTAATTGACTTGTGAAGAAGGAATTTAGCATGAGCCAAAGTTTCCAATTAATGGCCTACATATTATATGAACTTTAGATAAAGTGGCATTCTTTAGGGTAAACAACTTAAAAGTTTATCAACATAAACCCTACCAAGAGCTTCTTATATGAAAGCTTGTGTCTTATTAGTATTGTTATTATGAAAGCTTCTTCTTCTTCTTCTTCTTCAAACAGCCTATAAGATGGCACTGATTTCGAGTAATATGCACATGGTTGGTAAGAATTAAATGGGTAATCTCTAGTTTTCTAGGCTAGAAATTCCTTGACAACAATCAATTTTACCAACTATGTCCGCTTTTGTCACTCCTTTTAACTAAGTAGCCATTAAAAATTGAATTGATTATTCAAAAATGTCAACCACATGCCGATTTAAATTTGATAGTATCTGGAAAATAAACATTGGCTAACTCTATGCTAGCAATCATGTCAATACAGAAGATCCAAAGCATTTTGTAGAATGATGTCAGTAGGTGACTTTTTAACCCTATGAAGAACACATAACGAGATCAAATTTTCTCTTACCTTTCTTTTTTTTTTTTTACTAAAATTTTCTCTTACCTTAAATCTGAGATTGTCGTTCCATGGCCTCATATCACAACCCCCTTGAAAGGACCTCAATTTGAGATCATAGTCAAGCACAACGTGGGTGGCGACGGCGACACTAAAGACGAGGATGGTTCTTGGAGATTGTTGAGTGGCATTTGACAGCCGTGGGCGAGGACGAGATTAGGGTTGGCATTACTAAGGATTTGGAAAATTTAGTTTTTTTTTTTTTAGAACATTTTTCAAGCAAAAGCAATTTGGTCTTTTTCAGTCGAGACAAGATGATCTTTGCAAAGTTGCAAAGCCATGTCTATGATAAAAAAAAAAAAGTGGTAAAGTTGCAAAAACTCGGAAGGGTTTTAATGTGCTTTTCCTATATTTTCTTCTAATCATTGATCTAAAGTGGTATTAAATCTCTAGAAGGAGCGTCCAAAATCGTTCATTATCATGGTACGGGGGTAATAGCAAATATGAAAACAACCTCAAGAAAGAGAGAAAGTGACAGTACGAAAAAGAGATAAAGTGGTGGTTAAAACAAATCAAAGCATAATGGAATGCATACGAAGCGAAGATATTGATAAGAACGTCCGATCAGAATCCAACGCATGCCTAATTGTTTGTTTAATCATGCACTAAATTCCTAAAACTTCACATGCGAAACCCAATCGCAAATTCATGCAAATTTTCGATGGCGGTCCTTATTATATAGGTGGATAATCGCCAGATCATTTTCTCTATCAGATTGATAATTTTATCAGTTATATAATCACATTAAAGAGAGCCCATACAAGTGCCATGGATTGGACCACTATAAATTGGGGAGAGGGGGAATGAAGGAACCCTAGATAATTTATGATAATGTTATCCCTGGTCGCATGAGATAAGGAATCCGGGACTGTTTGCACCACCTCAGATATCGAAATCAAAGACAAATATATTCTTATTCTTTCTCCTCAACATGTAAAGACAGGTTCACACTGCCAAGAAGGAAGAAAACTCATGCGCATCGGGAAAGAGACCCCACCTCCAGGTTCCATCACCAACAGAAGAATCCTCTCCCAAAAAAGCTCAAAGTTCTCCTGCACCACTCTTTCCTTCATCCTCTCATGATTCCTCCCTAACATCATCATCATCTCCTCATTTCTCTTCAACTTTTATCTTTATAGAGAGAGAGAGGAGAGAGAGAGAGAGAGAGGGGAGGGAGTGGTGGAGAAAGTGGTGCCATCGGATGCCAAAAGCTAATGTGAATGCGGGCGAGGCTCGGAAGCCCTGAAAGTCAAAGGAGGATTCCTTCAAGAATGGAAAAAGCTGGCAGGGGCACCACGAGGGTTCTTGTACTTTACAGGTTTTACTGACGTGGCTTGGTCAGTCGTGTGACTCAGAAAACAGGTTGCAAAGATAAGCATCTGATCTTTTCTTGACTCACATCCATGGCCGCTTGCGCAGACGTACGAGATTCATTTTAGATCATTGCCTCTTCACGCTGACATGAGGATGGAAATACATAGAATAAACCCAGCCCATGCGTACGTGCACGGAATAAACCTTAGGCTGTGGAGGGGCCCAGATGTGTTGTTACGACAAAATGATGCTGTGGAGTTTATGAAATCACATGAGATAATTATGTTAGATTCTGAAAAATAATGGCAATTGAGTAACATCCCCACCAATAGTCCGTATCATATGAAGAGTTTTTATGAAAGTTCCAAGAAGGGTATGGATATTAAAGTCGTCGTGACAGAACTTATGAAGTGTAGGTATGTACATTTTGATTGTCTATCAAAATGCCCTCACTTGTTGGTGGTCAAGGAATTGATATTCAAATTTCGATGACAAATTTATGAAGCATAGGCATGTAAATTTTGATTGCCCATGATAATGCCCTTTGCTTGTGGCCATGTAGGCAATCGACATTGAATGAACTGCCATGCCAAGTTATTTCTGATCACTATATTTGTCAAATTGAAAAATTTTATGGCTAAATTGTCCACCAAATTTAAGATTTTTTGAATAGTTATCCTAATTTTTGAAATTGTCAATTGGTCTCTACGCTATCAATATCATACCCCTAATTTCCCGAATTCCTTGCTTGAATCAAGCTTCGAGTAGTACACACGGCACACTAATTTAATTCGGCATAATCAAAAGAAAGAAAATATGAAGGGCGGCGAAATAAGTGGAATAAGAAATGTAGTTATGAATTTCGAATATATCTCTTGCTATCCTGTCCACCATAACGAATATACGTTGACTATGACCAAACGAAATCACGATTGTGGCATCCTATCTCCTCGAAGTGGATGGTTGACCCATCAAACATTCAAATTAAATTAATGCGCACTATCTAAATTATAGAATCACAATAAGTAATGCAGTTCGAAAGAAACTCGGGCCTATTTAATTAAACCGAAAAATAAGTGCTAATTCAAGTGTTGATTGATGATAACTGAAAATTAATAGGTAATTTTTTTTATTTTATTCTTACCAGATATGGTGACTTTTAGCATTAAATATGACTTGATTTCTGTTGCCATCAATGATTTTTGCTATTGAATGAATTAAGCAATTCCTCTTTTACTTGCCACTGGAATTTTGGCTTAAAATTGAATCGTTTAAGTCAATGCTAATTAAGTTTATTAAACAAGCTCAATCTCATCAACTGCTGAGAACATAACATATCTATTTCATAATATTAATGGATAGACCATGCTCCATATGAGAACACAGCATATCTATTTCATAATTTAGCTAACTTCTGACCAATTTACCCAATATAAGGTACAAAACAGTCATGAAAACCACTGCATGCCCAGTTTCTTCTGCACTGATCACATACATGAAGCCTTTCCCTTCCCTTCTTCTGATCACTCAACTTCAACTCCGCTAGTAATCTCGAAAGTACGCCACCGATTATACTTAATAGTCACTGCAGACTGCATCACAGTACACAATAGCATCCACCCAAAGCTTCAAACTTTGATGCGCCCAATCGCATCTCATAATGATCAATCTAGTCTTAAGAAATTCGCGGCATTAGTGTCAGGTGGCTCTTGCACAAGAAAACTAGTTCCTAAACTATGTACTAAAGAGAACTGACATGGTATAGGTGCTTCGAATTTACAAAAGATAAATCTACTGCATCAAATAGAGAGGAAATCCAAACCCGCTTTTACACGCTCTTTGATCTTGCAGGCTTGCAGTTTGAATATGCAACTCTGGCTGTCTCGGTTTTCTGTCTAATATCTTCGTACATCTTCAATGACGCCTCGGAAAATTTCTTCAACCGCTCAAGTACTTTGGTCAGGCTTGTCTGTATGCAGCTCAAGTTGGATGGGGCGCATTCAGTCTTCCCCTCATCTGATCCCTCTGATCCTCCGCTGTTTCCATCGCAGGGCCTCTGCTTCCTCTGTGATTCTGCATGGTGCTCTGTCAGATCGTACAGATCTGACAAAAAGCTCCTAATCGCATCATTGAGCTCACTAGAGGGCAGTTCCTTGATCCCTGTAGCCCATTCGCGGAGCAAGGAGAATATGGGCGGAGCGAGCCACGGTCGTCGGTACCTGGAGCGCTCCGGTGGCTGGATGATGCAATGTTGGAGCCAACCATTAAGGGCCTCGACGTAGGACGTGAGGCTGTTCATCCAATTTGCAAAGCTCAAGCCAAAGCATTCGATCTCTTGCTGGAGCTGATCCATGATCAGCCGCCACGCATCGCCTTGTGACATTCCCGAGCAGCCTTTGGAATGGTACGCTAAGGAGATCGTTATATATTGTGCGTGATGGCATGCAAGCATAGCCTTCCACATTCTGATAAATCTGCAATGAAAAGCCCACACCTGACATCAATCTAACGTTTCCTTATATCCGTAATACATACAACATCTTCACCATTTGCATATTGACATATCATGATATATCATATGACTGCTTGAACACAACAAGATCAAATAAAAAACAAGTGGAAGAAAAAGAATCAGAGGTCTGAAATGTTCAAATGGCAATGTAAAAAATTTTGATATTTGAGAGTCCATGGATCCTAGATAAGTACCATGCTGAAACAAATACTCCGCCAAACACATAACCTCAAGCTTGAGCAAAATGGCAATCAGCAAATACTAGCCAGCACAGAAATGGAAGGCATATAGTTTAAACGCAACATTTTTTTATCATATTGACATTATGGTGGTAAGTATGTGATACACAAGTTTTACCCTAAAGAGAAGAAACAGACTATCCATTACTCACCCTTGAACCAGTTCGACAAGTTGTGGCAGCAGCTCATCATCTCTCATCTTCTCGATGCGCTTTGAAATTGAATCAACAGAGTGTAGGGCGACTTGTATCCGAGAATGTAGATCCTTAACAACAGCCCGTGTTTTGTCAATCGCCTGGGTACTGCAATCCTTTGCAAATTGGTTTCTAAGTTGGTCACACTTTTTGTCGTACTCCTTTCTAATAGATTCACTGGCCTACAGAAATTCAGGAGATGTCACCATCCAAATATTAGAACCAGGGACTAGGGAGTCCTCACGGCCTAGTTGGTGAATCAGTACCAGAAAACAAATGTCATATATAATCCTTACAGAGAAACAGTAGAAACAAACATCTTCAACTATTTCTCTTAATTTTTTGGCTACACAAAGTAGCTTTTCTAGTTGGCATAAGTAGCCAATGGTCAATTGTTGAGAAAAACTAAAAAGTTCATGCCACAACATCTAATTATTGTTTCAGGCACATTATTGTACAATGAGATAGAGCATAATCCAAACCTTTCAGCCACCAAGGGGAAAAACACAAAGGAGACTGAAAAGACATGCATTCAGTTTTTACAAACTGTCGCACTGCAAAATTGGCTGCACCAGCAATAACCCTGCGAATGCTTTGTAACCAAGGGGAAACACACAAAGGACACAGAAAAGACATGCATTCAGTTTTTTACAAACTTTGTCAAACTGCAAGAATTGGTTTGCTGCTAGAGAACCTATATATGCCTTGCTGCTAGAGAAACTTTGTTAAATTACTCTTTCACTACAAATTTAATTTCATGAATCTAGAATTCCGTTCACAATGCAAGTTCAAAATCCAGGAAGTAAGGTAAACTCTTTATATGTATGTTTACTAGTACTCAAGTGTGTGCACAACTACTTTGGACATAATAATATAAATTTTTGCTAAATTTATTTAGTGGTCTCATACTAGGGATAGGATAAGACCCGCTGTATGTAAAAGCACAGGTTAAAAACTCATATAATTACAACAATGTCACTGATTTTCCATTGTAGTGCGGTAGTGTTCATATAATATTGGCACTAATGAAGAGTGAGACAAAGGTGGTTATGCATAAAAGAAAGCAGGTGGTTACTCAATTAATGTGTATATACATTGCAGGAATATTTTGGAAAGCAAAAAAGTGAGATAGATGCCACTCGACTTAAACATACAGATAGATATAGTTGTCCCTTCTTGAAGTTAATAGGTATGGGTAATAGATCTATAGAGGATTTACATCAAACCCCATAGGTCCAAAGGTTGATATCCCTGCTTTCCATATGAAGGAAATTTTTATTTGTTTTCGAGGGCATGTTTGGTAGAAAGAATGGGAGCGGGAATGAGATCCTCATTCCAAAACCATTCTGTTTCTTGTTTCTGGTGCGAACCTGTGAATAGGACAGGACAAGCCCTTGAGGAATGCCCATCTCATTTGTAGGAGGATTGACTGTTCCTTTCTACAGGCACAAGACATGATAAGAGTTCCGTTTCAGACTGCAACATCTTTCTTAGCGCACTTCTTTTAGGTGACAATCAAAGTAAGAAGTAAACTGCTCGTGATATTGCATTCAATTCCTTTCTCCACTTTTATCCCCCTCCAACTTTTTAACGTTCCCTACATGTTTAATTATGACAACCCCCACAGCAAGAATGTATAAACCTCTCAAGTTGTAAGGTTTAAATCAAGTCCTAAACCTTGTGTAAAGAATTAAATCAAGTCCTAAACCTTTCATTTGATGGAATCGTACTGTAAATCTTCCCAAAAAAGTGTGATCAAGTCGCTCCAGTCAAATCTTCACAGATTTCTTCTATATGGCAACCCTCTCAAGCTGCCATATAGTCAATTTTTGGTGGCTATTAATAAGTTTTCAATCAGACTTCATTGCATTTTTCTTTTTTAATGTTAAAAGCTTTATTGCATCAATTGAAAAAGATTTAGAACCAATTGCATTCCATACATTACTTTAGGGCTTATTGCACTTTCTGCTATCAAATTGTCTATCAGATCTATACGAAAATGAAACTTGGCCAACAAATATAACTTCAATATCCATAAAGAATATAAAATTCAGATTTACCAAAAAAGTAGTACCTTGACTTCATCGTAAAGCTTTCTTTCCCAAGCAAATAACCTGTCCAAAGTCGATGAATGGCTTCCTGAAATCATACAGAACTCTTCAATGAAATCACTTCCACTGTCACTGACATCATCTTTCGGTGCTCCGTTTAGGGGATTTCTTGATGAAGATGACCGAGAAGATGTTGTCCTTTTCCATATAATCATCCTTTTTCCATGTTGTCCATGTTCTATCAAAATTTATAAGAACTTGCATCCATTAAAAAGAGAAAAAAAAGAATCAACCTGAAGCAGACTCTGAAGCAGACTGTATTATATGAGATGGGAATTCATGGTGTCTATTGAAAATAGTGGTGCATGACACAATAAATTTGTGTTCACAAGTTTTGAAAGTTGTTTATTATAGTACCATAAACCCAAGGAAAGTAAGGGTACTGCAAAAAATATGCAACAAAATCTGTTGCACCATCACTAACAAATATTTTTCATCAATCGTCAGCAGCATTAAACCATGACAAATTGTTTATCTTAAATCACGATATTCATAGGAAGGCAAGACCAGGAAACGCTTGAAAAGAGACTAAATGACAAACTAGTCAAAAGCATCAATATAAAAGCAGGTACATCTGATGTCCATTGCAGCCAGTTTTACAAAGAAGCATTGAAGTTACCGTGAGATATGAGTGGAGGCTTCTGGCGGCAGCATACATGCTGAAAAGCTCCCAACAAAGCCGATGAGGATGACTGACCTACAAGAATTTAGTTATTTCAAGAAAGTCACGCAACTGGATTCATGGATAGTGTGCAAGAAGACGATTCCGATGATCTTATCAAACAAGGAATATAAAGAGATTATCAAGCAAAGCAATCATCGGTATACCTTTATCCTCTGCATATCGCACCCTGATTTTGTTTCCCTCAAGCATTCTGGAGACCTCCTTACCAGACTCAGAAGCCCTGAAGAATTTGTGCTCAATGTCCTTTATGCTTGAAAGGAAATCTTTTGCCCTGTGGGTAATATACTCGGAAGGGTCCTCTCTTTCAGCGCCTAAATCTTTGCTTGCTGCAGTCGTTTCTACCACAGAACTCAAATGTCCAATACCACCTTTGTCATGTGAACTTTGGCCTGGATCATTGGCACTATGTTCTGTACCCACCAGCCTTGCCTCAGTAGCTGATCCTTGCTTCGAACCACCTTGCAGACCTCCTAGAATGATCGATTTACTAGTGTTCTCCAACGCTAAACTATGGCTGTTACTTGTAGTGGATATATCACCTGATTTCACACAATCTATCGTTTCTGATTTGACAACTGATTCTGCATCATGAAATACATCAGCTTCACTTGAATTTACCTTTAAATGGTCAAGCTTTTCACCCTTAAACTGCGACCAGTCTCCGAAACTCTCGAAATTCATATCAACTCCACAGTGACCATCAAACCTGAAGCTCTCATTCTCATCAACAGGATCGAAGAAGTCCCAAGTGCCACTAGATTCAGGTGGCAGAGGGGGCGGCGGTGGGATCCCAAATGCCATCGTATCATCATCCAAAAATCTCGTACTAGCAAGAGGATTCAAACAGACGGTCACGGAAGTTGAGCCTCCGGATTTCATAAAACTCATTCTAGCCGTCGGTGGTGAAAGTGGGCTTCCATTGTTCAGTGGGGAATCCGATACATCCACAATGTGCGAAGGAGATGGGGACGGGTAAGAGGAATGCGAAGGAGTTTTCTCAATCTCAGCGGCGGAAGTCGAGAGAGATGACTCTATCAACATCTCAGCTTCCGCGTATCGCCGCAGAGCTACACCGATGTTTTTAAGAGACTGAACGTAAGACACATGAGCCGCAGCTAGTGCATATCTAGAGTTTATGCCTTCCTTAATGAATTTCTTTCTGGCCTTACACAAACGGAGGGCGTCATTTCTATCAAGTTTTGTGTTCGCAGAGCCCATTTTTTCTTCAACCGGTCAAAAGCGGCAAGAACTCAGCTCAAACTCAGCACATTCAACCTCAAATCGCAAGTAAACAAACACCCACCAAGCAGTGCACTTCAACACCACCTCAAGCAAAAGAACCCAACAAGAGGAGAACCCAGAAAAACCATTCTTCAAAGTCCTGAGGCAAACACAGAATAGAACAACCTCAACATACTAGCACCTGGAAACATAATGTAGCTCCTTCCTTGTACTAGGCGCCCCAAAAAAATGAAAAATTGCTAACTTATTTTACTTTTAAAAAAAGACCCAGATGGTAATATTAAATGTTGGAAGAAAATAAATGGTTCAACCTGCTTTCAGTCCCGAGGGTTTCTCTTTTGGCTTCACGCTTTACCCGAGCAACAAGAGAAGCAGAGGACCAGTAGCTTTCACGCCTCTGAGCAGAAGACAGAGCAGCATTCGCAAGCAACAAGAGAGTAGTTGGCGACTCATAAATCATAGACCTCCTAAACGGAAACCTGAAACAGAGTGAAAGCGATGAACGGGACGAGCAGAAAAGCACTGCCCTTTTCCGGTAAAGTCTCCCTCTCTCTCTCTCTCTCTCTCTCTCTCTCTCCCCGAAGCAGAGTAAGCTCTGCAGGGGATGATGATGAATGCAAAATGGACTGATGGGTGAAAAAAGAGACGGAGGTAACGGCGCAGACGAGAGAGAGAAACGAGCGTTGAAAAGCGGGGTTAGAGAGAGAGAGAGAGAGACGGAGGGAATCTGCTACAGTCCTAATGCATTTTTGACAGAAAGCGGCCTCGTTTCGCGCGTCGGATTAGAGCGCTCATTCCAGTTTCATTCAGTCAAATCAGATCGAAAGGGATGCAAAGCGAAAGGACCCCAGCAAGGAAAATGCAGAGGACCATCCCCCTTCTCTCTCTCTCTCTCTCTCTAGACCAGGACCAGGACCAGGACCAGTCTCTTTCTCTCTCTAAATCCAGCCATGGGAGACGAAACCAAGACAACTTTTTTCCTCGGCGCAGAGGGGGAAAAAACAGAGTGAATGTGTCAGCCCGAGGACTTATATGGCAGGTTTTCATCGGGAAAAAGGTAAGTGAAAGGACGAGAATGCCCCTAGGTTTCCAACGGCTCCTTGAAATCCGTTTTTTTTTTCCTTAGGTTGGGAGTGGGGAGAAGGTTGTGCCTTTTTCTTTTCTGCCTCTTTTTCCATGATAAAGAGGAAAAGCGGCGGAAAGAGAAGTTTGCACTCCATTTATATATGTATGTGTATATTCGAGAACCTAAGTCGATTCCCGATTCTGAACCGATTTGCTTAGGATTCGTGCACTAATTCGACCCGTGACTAGGTTTAGTGTCAAGTGGTATAACTATCATCGTGTGAGAACGTGCTGTGTGAACAATTTGTGACATTAGGGTCAAGGCCTCGATGATTTTCTCTCCTTCCTAGGCTCGAAATTCATTTTTAGGGTATTTATCTTCTTATTTTTGTAGAAAAAGTGACCAAATTATTGGGAGTCAAGCTCGAGCCGGTCAAAGCCTATTTCATTATTTTCCACCCGAGAGCCTACTTGGTCCCCATGGGGACCGGACTAGAATAAGTCAAGTGAGTCTGGTACGATTTCGTCCTAGGTTGGACCGACCCAATTATTCACTCCTACAATTTCCATAATTCCACTTAAATAAATAAAAGTTAAATACTAAAAGAGTACATTTGTGACAAATTTACTTTAATCTAATTTTTAGATTATTAAAAACCTCAAATCAATATACTCGTGATAAATCTACCTCAAATTAATTTTTGGATCACGAAAATTTTTAAATTGGTATGTTTATGACAAATTTAACCCAAATTAATATAGATTTCCCTATAGATTAGTCATTTCAATTGAGTTATTATCGTATGTCATCCAACTCAATAATTTTATAGTAAAATTTGACTAGAGTAAACATATTACAAGGATATCAATTTGTGTGTTTTAATGACCCAAAAATTAATATATGATAAATTTGTCACATAAGTATCAATTTGAGATTTTTTGTGATATAAATCCAATAAACATATGGCCTATGTAAGATTGTTAGCACCAAAAATTGGCCTAATGGGCCATGGGTAGATAATGAAGCCCACCAAGCCCAATATATATATGACAAAAAACGGTCTACAAAAGTTTGGGCGAGACTTGCTATCAAATATATGGACGTTTCGATATCAAGTATCGCCCACAAGCAAAAGGATAAATATGAAAATAGTCTCTAAAGAGCTTGGTACCGAAGACGTAGCAAAAAAGATGATACAGTTATCAGCGCAATACCAAATATTTCAGAATATTTAATATTGAAGTGATAACTATCAAAAAATGGTCATTCACAACGTTAGATTATAAATAGCGGAAAAACATTATTGTAAGGGAATGCACTTTTGCACAACAAACCCAAATATACTCAATTTTAGCTATTTTCACTTATCCCTGTTTCGCATTTACTTTCTATGGCTTTAGATTTATTCTTTATGTTTTATCATAATTGCATTAGAATCCGTAACTTCTTTTCTGAAATGACACAAGACTCGATACAAGCAATAAATACGAATAAACATCTTCTTCAGTGAAAGATATTTGATTGGAGAACCATCTTGGCCAAACAAAGATACAAATCAAATTGGGATCTTTCAAATATTTGACAACTCATGGGTAATTTATTAGTTGTCGAATATGGATCATTGGCTAAAAGTTTTCTTGCAATGTGCTGATCCTTTAATACACCAATTTCAAATTAATTTTGATTTATAGCTACGTAGCATGGAGTACTTTGAATTGCGTCGTAGCTTCCCCCTTTTAAAATAAAGTTGTCATAGATAATGCGATTACTTTTGGCAGCCGATTTACCATATTTTAGGCTTAGTGGCATGTCTAGGATCTACTTTTGTTTATTGAAATATTTACGTACTTGATTTTTTCCCCTTCTCGAAAGCTGGTAAGCTGGATATTCTTGTATATTCTCACGGTAGTGCTATTCATATTACTTTTTTTTTTTTTTTTATATGAAGATGAAAGTTATGGGGGAGCAGCTGGAATGTTCTCTTACACTTTTCCCTTTTTCGTAAATGGTGATGTTTTCAGACATAATTTGTTTAATGCGTTTGCAGATTGATTTTATTATTCGAGTCGAGGTAGTGGAAATGCCAGCAACATTCGTACTTAGGCAATGCCCCCACAATGGCAACTGCTTCTAAGTTGCGAGTGGACATGGACATAGGAACTTGCTAAAGCGTCTAGTCGATCGGTCATGGGTTTTGTTATCTTTTTAGTGCCATCTTGGGTGATAAAAGCTTTATCTATTAAGCAAATGCAAAAAAAAAAAAAAAAAAAAAGGATGACACTAATGATCTCATATAATATAGTCCCTGAACTTTTAATTTATTCAATGTGATATCTGAATTTTAATTCAATTGAGTCGTTGGAACATGGTTCATAAACTTTTAGTATATGTTTAATTTAGTCCTTAAACAATATAAAGTAGTTCAAAATTGTCTCCAAACTTGAATTAATAAAAAGATAACATTGGCCATTTTATATAATTTATGGATTAAATTGAACATGTATCATAAGTTTAGAGACCACATTAAATAAATTATTGTACATTTCGTTAAAATACATGATTATATTGAATCAATTAAAAATTTAAAGACCATATTTGATTGATCAATTTTCAAGGATCAATTATATTATTATCCCTAAGAAAATAAAGAAAAACGAAAGAGAGGAAAAACCTAGTTTGAATTTATTTGAGTTTAATGAACGGATCCAATTGAAAGATTTGGCTAATTTTTTACCAATCATAATTAACAAAATGTATTTTCCGACGACTGCCCAGAGTACAGGACAAGTGAACTTGGCAAGAAATATTTCGATTATTAGAATATGGTCGCACACAACACGAGAAAAGTAAAGCATCGAAATTGCAAGCTTTATTAAATTAACCAGTTGACACTTGTCAACAAAATCCAATTGACAAAAGCAAAAATAAAGGCTTGCGCAGATTTGAAATCTTATGCATCAAAGTTTTTTTTCCAGATTGATTCCAAACATGTATCCTTTGGCAATTCAACTCAACTAGAAATCATTTTACAACCGGATTAACAAATCAATACTTATAACCTCTCGCAATGCCTTTTACAAAACATTTCTCAACCATTCACAATCAATCAACTCAAATTATTTCAGAGGATATTTCATTATTTTAAAAACCAAAAAGGATAGTGACCACCCTATATAGTTATTATGAAATAAATATGCTTTAAACATCATTCTTCCTTTTAATCAAATCATACATTGCATGTAATATACCTAATCCTTATCACTTTCCAAGTATGATACTATAAATTCAAAGAAAAAAATTGTGCACCTATTGACACCTAAATTTTGGCAACCTAATTATTGATTTTTCAATAAAAATTAGGGATTAATTTTAACCCCTAAAAAAATGCATCATAACAAATAAAATGAAAAATTGGAAAAAAATGAGAAATTGATTTGATTGATTATGTATAGAAGTTTGAAATTCTGATGAATATTCGGATTTTGTTAAATGTAAAAGCAATTTAAAAATCAAGTGAATAAAAGACAATAATTTTTTTCAAAATGGAAGAAATTTGAAAGAAAATCGAAATTTAATTGTGAAATTACATTATGATTTATAACTTTAATTTAATGTGATAGAAGATGAAAACTTAGAAAATACCATACAAAATGGCCCCCTGGAATCACAATAAAAGAAAGCTGCATTCTTCGTGATTAAGGAGGAGATTTCGAAATTTTTGAGAGAAAAAAAAAAAGACAGGAAATTGGTGAGGAATTCAACTCACGTCCGAAAAATCAAAGAGGGAAAAGAGAAGTGACTGGTGAGTGACGTGAGAAAAAGAGAGAGAGAGAGAAAGAAAAAAGAAAAGAGGGGAAAAGGGATGCAGCGTCGTCTTCCTCGCGACGAGCTTCCCCCGCTCGACGCCAGCAGCTGCCGGCTTCCCTCCGCGAGCGCTGCGCCCGGCACCACCCGCGTCGGCAGCCGAGTCGCCATCCACCGCTGCTCCACCGGCGACCCCACGAGCCCTCTCCGCTCAACCGCCGCTCTGCCGGTCTCACCCGCGACCCTCGCCGCGCCGCCGAGCTCCTTTGCTACCGATCTACCGCTACCCAACTCCGCCGGCCTCTGCTCCGTCTCACCAGAAGCCGCAATCGCCGCGCGACTTGGCGTCAACAGCGCCACGCGACCCGACCCCAGCAACCAGGCGACGCCCGCAGGTTCCGAACCAGACGTAGTGCCAGCGACCTGTGAGCCCGAACGCCTGCAGCCCGCCTTCCAGCTCCGCTCGCCGACCTCCCTGTTCTCGCCGTGCTCGACGTCACGGCCCCAGACGACAGTAGGTCGAGCTCCTCGCCGACCCCCGCGTCCGCCACCTGCTGCCGACATCCGAGTCCTGCGCCCCTGCTCGCTCATCTGCTGCTGTTCCGGTCTCCCGCGAGGCCCCCTCACGGCCTGCCGTGACTTGGACCAGCGCCGCGCGACAACTCCTGCTCTGTTCTTCCTTCGGTATTCTCTGTTTTTGCAGGTTTTCGGGTGCTCGTCCAGCGAACCATCACAATCAAGATCTCCTGGTGTTCACCGTGACCAGCCCGCCTCGGGTCCAAACACCGGCACCAGCGAACCAGCGCTCATAGTCTTTGTTCGCAGGTTTTCCGGCAACATCTAGCCGTTGCATCCTAGAACGCCACCATCATTCCTGACGTGCTGCTGCTGCTCCTTCAATTTGAGAACGCAAATGAATAATGGGATCATGGGATTTAGCAAGTCAAAGTCTGGGAATCGACTTGGAGACCAAAGGGAGCAAATTTGATTCTTTGGCCCAAGTGAAACTGAAGCGGAGCATCTGGACAAATCTGGTAGTCCAAGCGGTTCATCAAAAGCTGTCACCTTCGAGCCCCAAACCATGTTGAGAAGCCACGCGAACACCACCACACATCGCCGGTTACCCGTTGAGCGATTCCACTCTATTCAAATTTGGCAATATTATTTGCGAAATTAAGTAATTATTTTATTTAAATTAGATGTAGATATTTTATTGCCTAATATACGTGTGCATATTTGAATGATTGGCCTATCTCCCGATTAGGGTTATTTGCCTAATTCGCAACCGCACTTTAATTTTTTTTATTCCATCTATAAGAACTTTAGATAGAATAATTAATTAAGCGGAAATAAAATTGATATTTTGATATTTAAGGTTTAAGATCAATTTATCGATTTTATTAGCAAGAAAATTAAGTTTGATTTAGATATTATTCTTTAATATCTTTGACGATTTTGAATGGCTTGGTGCTTGTCTCATCTTGATTGCTTTATTTATCCTTAAGTATATTTGAGTTAGATTAGGTTAATATTATAATATCACATGCTTTAGGGTAATTTGCATATTTAGACTAAACATTTTATTTATCATGAATTTTCGAAATAAAAAAATAAATTTAGTATGTTAGATTTTTGTTTCATTAGTTTAAATTGCATGTTTAATTATTTGACATTTTTTTTTTTTAAATTTCGAAGTTAATTAAAAAAATCATCATGCATATGTCATGTAGAATTAGGGCATCCATTGTACGTCATTGCACATTAGGATAAAAATGCATGTTTTATTTTAAGTTTAGATTGATTTAGATAGACTGCATCTTAGATTAGAGATTGTTAAGTTAAGATAATATCTTGGTTTAAATTAGGGTTTAGCTTGACCTAATCCTTAATATAAGTTGGATAGAATCTTAATTTAGCTAGATGATTTTCACATTTTTCTAATTTCGGAATTTCATAAAAAATACAAAAAAAAATGTCTTTGAATGAATTAGTTTCAATCTTTAGGATGGATTGCATTTTTAAAAATAAAATAAAATAAAAAAATGTCATTGCATGTCATTTAGAATTAGATTCATGAAATGCATGCCATTTAGTGATTGTTGCTAGATTTGTTTAATTAGAAATTGCATGTCATTAGAATTAGGTCATTTAGTTAATACTGCATTGCATATTGCATGATTTTCATTAATCAAGTGAAAACAAAAAAGAAATTGCGTGTTAATTAGAAATCATATCTAGGGTTGTTGATGTGAATTCTAATTTAACATTGCAGATGCTTTGGTTGCTTTGAAGTAAGTTTTTGCAATTTATTCATTGTTTATCTAGGTGTTAAATTGGTGGTTTGCGCACCCGTATAATCACCTCACACGTTAGGAAAATAGATTTAAAATCAATTTAAGCTGCCTACAAAAACATTTTTGAAAATAAAAGAATGATACCGAAAGGGCATTAGAGAAATTTAGTATAACCAAGTCCCCGTACCCATAGTCTCTAGTTCGTAGGAGTAAAGTAAAACTCTCGTTACTTTACTTGGGTTTCTAATCAACCAACCAAAAATAGATTAGTGGCGACTCCTAGATAAAATCTATCTACATGTTAAGAATTTGAACATAAGTCGCGAATTGATATAGGCTTGGGAGAGCCCGAGTTAAGTATAGGCTTAATAATCCATTAGCCAAATTTTAGGTGGTTCACTCGAAATTTAGGTCGCAACAACGTCTCACCTAGAAAAGTCAAAAATAAACCATGAAAGCCACTTGAGCTGATGAACTCGAACTCCTGTCAATTAAGTGAGAAACAAATATAAGTGAGCTTAATTTACGAATATAAATTAAGCAAATAATTCATTAGTCAATACTCAACTAAACTATAGTTATTGGGTTATAAAAGATTCCTACACACCAATGGAAAGTTCATCTATAGTAGACACTCATTGTTGTTCACTATACGTAGCTCGCACGTAAAATTTGGTCATGCCACAACTATCTTCATTAAACCGATACAAGTGAGCTTACCATAAGAAGAAACCTCTTTTGAATTACAAAAAGATCCTACACTTGCCAACTCAAAAGATAGTCAGAAACAAGTGATATGCATCGCCAAAATGAGAAATTTTTAATTGAGAAGCAACATACGAAAATTTAAAGTTTCATTTTGACCAAACCATAATTCTAAAACTATTCCCATCAAATTTGACAGTTCCACAACGCCTTAAACTTCTATTACACATAATTTTGCAATTAAATAACTCCTAAATTCAACCCAACTGGGAATTCAAATAGATCCAAATTTTACAGCTTAGTTATGATAATTCCTTCGATTAAACGGATAAGGCGTTTGAACCTTTACGAGGCCCTACAAAAGGAAGTTGATCCGGCTCGTTGTGGCCTCTCGAGCATGCATGGATGAACCCTCTTCTTCTTTCTCTTTCTTGCGTTTTCTTCTCTTTTTCTTTGTTTCCTCTCGCTCTCATCTACCTCACGATTATTGCTGTAAGAGGAAGAACAAGACTTTAAAGTTGATTTGGGCTAAGTTGGGCCTTCTTTTATTTTAAATTTACAACCCCAACTCCTAATTGATTGCATAGAGGCAGAAATTTATAATTGTCAAATCAAGAAGGAATAAGACCACTTTGTAAAATCTCCGTTCCAGTTCAATGCTGAGCCTATTTGAAATTGATTAAGTACACATCTTACGCAACCTCTTGTCATATTTAGCCCTCGACATCCAAGGTGAGGATCCCAATGTCAAATTTGAGTGGATTGAAAATGATTGTCATCGTGCCATCATAAAAGGATGTTACTAGCGGTGCATGAATCTCATTTATTGCTGCACGGAAACACATATAAATTAGTGCCAGAACCCCTATTAATAGAATTCCATTTCTCTATGATGTCCCAAGAAAATCCAATAGATCCTCTCACTAAATTCCACTGACGTGCCGTAAACAATGAGCCAATCACTCTCAGCATTAACTTAGAAAAACAGAATTCTTATCTCGAAAAAGAAGAGATATATCCCTGCTATACTGCTAAGCTTATTTATAGAGCGAGACTGTACAGTCGAGGAAGAAATTTTATATCCATTCCGAACATATGAGTCCTCTTTTATGACGTCAGCCTCTCGCGCGGTTGCCCCATATAATATAGTGCCTGGAATTCAGTGTTCACAACATTGCTTGCGAGAGAGAGAGAGAAGCCACATGCGGGAGGTGGCCTGCATGCATCGCTCCGGTGGCGTTCACTTGTACTCACGCCCTCGATTGCATCACCTCCCCCGTCGCCACCCTCGCATAAACCCTTCGAACGTCACACAATCCACTTCTCGCCACCGTCGCCAGAACCGCCTTTGATCTCTACCCTCCCGCCTGTATAAAAGCCGCCGCACGAGAAGAAGCCCTCGAGAAGTTTCAGGGTTTTGAGCTTTTCGAAGGAAACGCAGACATGGTCGAGATCATCGGCGAAGTGATGGAGCCGTGGAGCCCGGGCGGGGACCCCGATGGGGACGAGGATGACGAGCCGGAGGAGGAAGAGATCAGCTACCACGACCTGCAGAAGCGCATGTGGAAGGACCGCATGCGGCTCCAGAGGCTGAAGGAGAAGCAGGACGACGCCGCCGCCGGGGGAGGCCAGCACGAGCCCCTGGCCAAGCAGGAGGCGTCCCGGAGGAAGAAGATGGCGCGGGCGCAGGACTCGATCCTCAAGTACATGGTAAAGATCATGGAGGTGTGCAACGCGCGGGGGTTCGTGTACGGGATCGTCCCCAAGCACGGCAAGCCGGTCACCGGCTCCTCTGAGAGCCTCCGCGAGTGGTGGAAGGAGACGGTGAAGTTCGACCAGAACGCCCCCCTTGCCATCGCCGAATACATGTCCCAAGTCCTCGACGAATCCGGGGAGGCTGACCCCAGTTCGTACATGCACCTCCTCTATGACTTGCCGGTAGGCTTCGTCTCCACTCGTTGAATTCGTTGTCAATGTCTGCTTTCCAAAAAATCTGGTCGATAGTCGATGGTGTCGGTGTCTGCTTTCGTAACTCCAAGGGGGAGACTGGCTGTTTCCAGGAAACTTTTGAATTTTTCTCGTACGCTTCTTGCAGAAATACAGTCTGTGTCGAATTGTGTCGACAATTGACAGCCCTCATCGCAGGACACCACGCTTGGGTCGATCCTATCGGCTCTCATCCAGCACTGTGCTCCTCCGCAGAGGAAATTCCCGATGGAGAAAGGCTTGGCTCCTCCGTGGTGGCCCACTGGAACCGAGCTCTGGTGGGGCAACCAAGGCATCGCGCATGAACAAGGGCTGCCGCCATATAAGAAGCCCCACGATCTGAAAAAGGCCTGGAAAGTGAGCGTCCTGGCCAGCGTCATCAAGCACATGTCGCCGAATTTGGACAGGATGCGGCGGCTTGTGAGGCATTCCAAGAGCCTGCAGGACAAGATGTCAGCGAAGGAGACCGCCATCTGGTCGAAGGTGGTCAACCAAGAGGAGGCCCTCTTGCTCCAGACAGAGCGGTGCCTCAAGATTTCGCCTTCCCAAGAAGAGAGAGAGGAAGAGAACAGGGAGACGACGTCGAGCAGCTCCGAGAAGAGGAAGTGCGTGTTTCACAGGGAGGTCGATGAGTCCACGCTGTATGCTTGCCAAAATGCTGAGTGCCCACAGAGCCAGCTGAGCTCGGGGTTCATCGACAGAAATTCGAGAACTGATCATGAGTCACAGTGCGTCTATGGAGCTGAGAAAAGCGAGGATGACACCAGCGACGGTGGTAGCATTAAAGTGGGTAATGCTGCTGTGAATCATTTTGGATTGGCTGAGGCTGAGAGTGGAACTGAACTGGCTGAGCACGAGAGCGGGCCACAAAGTCCTCATCACACGTTGATGCAAAGTGCAATGCTGAATCTGGATGATTGGATGAGTTTGGGGTCACACAAGGCTGATAAGGAAGGAGGCGTTGGCAGCAGCGATTCCCATTCAAGTGACGAAGGACAGAGAGGTGGTGCTGCAATGGGTGACTATCACCATGACCCCATGAGCTATTGGAGGAGCACAGGCGGGTTAGAGGATCTGATGCTGCGCAATGCATACGAGATGCAAGAAGAAGATCTGAGCTTGAATTGGAACCCCTCTCTGAAAGAGATGGCAATGGTGGCAGCAGTGACTCTAAATGATCATGCAGATGAGCAAGCTTCTATTTGGGATCTTAAGTACGTGGAAGTAGACAGCGACTGAGATATAAATATTAAGGAATTGCTCTCTTGTGACACTTCTATTGCCTTCTCTCTTCTTTCACTTGATTCGAATATGTATCTTGTGAGGCACTAATAAGAAAGTTATAAGTTGATTGGGATTGAGAGTTTGTCACAGCCAAAATGTGTATGTTCAGCATCTTCACGTTTCTAGTTTGATCTCTGAATTCTGTGTACGAAAAGGCGATCAAACCGTTAGATTGTTGGGGATTTTGGAGATGATCGGAATTCGAACGGCCAGTGTAATTTCAAAGTTTTCAGTAATGATATTCTGTGGCAATGACAATAGTTCCCTTGTGCAAGATCTTTGCAATAAACATTTTCATGTATATCACTAATAAAAAATGCAAGAGAAATTCATCCTAGTCTTTTAGCTTCCCCAGCATTTAGGGTATTTACTGTGAAAATCCCTTCCCTGTCAGTTTGTCATGCACGATCGAGGTGGGGAAAACTTTTGTGGAGATGAAAATCCCTTCCCCAGCATTTTGTACAGGAAGCATTTTTGAGAGAGAGAGAGAGAGAGAGAGTGAGAGAGAGAGATTTGAAGCACAAGCATTGATTATCAGTTAGGCTTCAGAGTTCATTCAAGTTTATGCCTTTGGGGTATGCACTCACCATAATCTACTACTACTCTAGTGCCGGCACACGAATTCCCCTTCCTGTACCGTGCTATCGGTTTCCTCCTCGCTTCCACCACCACCGCGAACACCGAGCATACCGGCCTGTGATCGGAGAATCGCGACTCCCCTCGAATGTAAGACAGCTGGTCGATCCCGTTTCCGCTCCATAGTATCCTATCGCACCTGGCATGCGTGTCAATACTGAGTAACGACTTGAATAATTTCAAGATTTCCTTGGATAATAAAAAAGGAGGAAAAAGGTGGAATTCTGGGGAGAGACCATGCGGGAGTCCGGCGTTTCTTCTTGGACTTGACAGTTTCGCCAGCGTAGGAATCCGAATTGTGCGAGTATTTATAGGTCGGGGCAAAGAGGATCCGTCCTTCCTTGAACCCATTGAACACTCTTCCAGCTTCTCTTTCGATGTTCAACTGTACTAAATTTTCAGAATTCAGCTTAGCATATGAACATAACCGGAGATCTAGAAAGAAAGAGGAATATTGAGCAGACAAACCAGAACGCGGACACAATGTTCGACATGATGCACAGACTCGATGCCTACAAGAGAGCTACCATATTTCCGGAGAAATTACCATGAAGAATCACTCTAATTTAACATACTAAAGTGAAATCTATATCTTCAATGAACGTCATGAACGCCCGTGGTTGAAAAACATGAAAGTAAATTATACTTTATCAAGTATCTTTCAGAAGAAGTTCGGCATTCAAAGCATTTCTTGAGAAATACGTCATTCAGTAGTAAAAAACCAAGGCAGATACACATGCAGTTCTAGAAGCAGAATACGTCATCCAGAAAACCAAGAGCAGATACACGTGCAGTTCGAGCAGCGAAACACGTACGGTGTTTGGTATATGATGCCGTATTTTATATTACGTGCGTAGAAACAAACCTGATCCTTTTCGAGGAGAGTGTCCCAGTCATTGCCCTCCAACAAACACCTCGTCTCCTCGTAACTCAACGACAGTCGGTAGTTCAGATCTCCCATCCAGATAACCCGGCTGTGTCGTCACAAAAAGACCACAAGACAATCAATTTTCGGACTCACATCAGTTCAACTTCACATTCATCTACAGCTGTTAAGTATGCTTAGATCAGTTCACACGATAAACATACTAATCAATGCGATGGACGACAAGGACAGACTCCGGTGAGCATGCAGTATGAAACAGTCAAAAGCATCTGCTTTTCCATTAACAATTCGATTCTCCAGATGTTAATGAGGAAATACGTAGAATTTGTCAATTAAGTAATCTCTTCACCAGAACTAAATTGATATGATTGCTGACTCAATCGTTTTTTTTTTTAAAGAAGCGAAAATTGGAATGAACAAGACGGAATAGTTACTATAATTTTATGTGGAAGGTAACTCGATGATGACTAAGCATGTATGGGAGTGTAATATATATGAATAAAACATGTATTTGGTTGTGCAAGTGTCCCTTTTCTTTTGGAGTGCAGACTTATTTTACATTTGTGTCATGATCAGCATTATTTCAAAGTAAACAACAACGTACTCATGCTCCAGTATCCTTTCGGGGTCTCGCCGGTCAGGTTTCTTGCAGATTTTAGGGAACTGGGTGCTCTTTAAAATCTCACAGACGTCGGCGTTCCGCTTGAGTTCGTCGCCTTCCTTCTCGCCAGAGGCCAAGTGACTGCACACGAAGCAGAAGCTGGTTTGGTGCAACGACAGGCTTACGGATATGCATCCCTGAAGAGAACATCAATTACTATCATCTCTCATATATAGTACCCAAACTAGTCCCGGTCATTTTTTATGTCCCGTAAAGTACGAAAAATTATTGGGTCTATTTACTTCAATAGACGTGCCAATAACGTATCAAAGAACAGTAGAAATAGGGCTCGTACTGATTCCATAGGAAATCTCTACTTTTCAACTTAAAGTTTTGTTTTTTTGAATCGGCGCAACTTGACGGGGAGACTTGTACAGCATCCTACTGTCACGGCCCTCAACTTTTTATTAGGGTAGTATTCAAATTCACAGCCATAGGTTCATGAGTCGAAAGCATGGGAACGATACTATTAGTTCAATTGCAAAGTACATTCCAAACCCCATTTGATTCGGTCCACTGCGTCATCCATTAAAATGCATTTATTTGATATTTTTTCGTAAGACTTTATCGTTTTGACTGATCAAAAGAGCCTATTTATAAGAGATCTGTTATTTATGTCATGTTTTTCTAAAACCGAGTTTTTATTTACACCATAGCATCTGTAAAGAATTAACTCCATATGTTAAGATGTCTTATGATATGTCTACCAAAGATTGAATCTTATATGAAACACTGACCACAGGTAATATAAGCACACTTGTCCAAAGAAACCTTAAATAAACCAATTCGCATGAGCAATACTGATCTCGTTACCAAGAAACCAAGAAAGCATATCGAAAAAAGAATAACTCTTGCATGTACTCGATTAGTGTCACATTGGATCCTTGTTAGTTTTTTGATTGTGTGAATCTCATATGAAACCTCTTAAATTTGGGTTGGATGCATCTATGCAGAAAAAAAAAAGAGTTTGGCGTAGGAAGAAAGCCGCTCGCTAAACTTATAAATTCTTGATGATGATTGATGCTAAGCTTATAAGAATTAATCCATGAAATGAGGATGCTAATGAGGCAAACTGCAAGCAGGTCACCTTCAGCACACGATAAGAGTCAGCCACATATTTAGTAAATTAATCGTTTAATGTGCCTTAGCCTTAGCATCTTTATTCTTTTCAAAATGAAGCAAAAGGAGAGAACAAGCATGTACCAATCTCCACAATAATTGCCATTGAAACTCACCTTGTTTCCGAGGTAACCCATGATCCCTCTTCCCACGGACGACACCCTGAGGTGGCCGACGTGTTGCACCAGCTCGGTCCGAGCCCACACGGTCAGGAAAATCCCGACCATCTGCTTGCAGGCCACGAGCTTGTACCGCGGATCATTTGCGCTCAGCACTGGGGACGACGGATAGTAAGATGGGTCGAGCTCCGCACCCACCAAGAGGTCGTCGACGCAGCTCTCGCGGCGGTACTGGAAAGACATGAACTCCGGCCGGTCCATGGCGTCACTGAACTTCCTCTGCCTCCGCCTCTCTCTGGCTATCGGCGACGACTCCGTGCTGCAGTTGCAGGATTTGAGGAGAGCCTTGTTCGCCTTTAATTTCTTGCGCAGGACTTTCAGGGACGGCTTCTGGAGGAAGTTGACGGCGTTTGGGGTTCTCGTTGCCAAGTCCTTGGAGGATTTGTTCGGTGGTTTCGAGCCATGGCCAGACGAGTCGTTGTCGTACGGTCGGTTTAGGGCTTGGTTTATAAGGACCAGCCACTTCGCGGCGGGTTCATTGTCCTCAACCACCAGCACGTTACCGGCACTCAGGGGAACGATTTCCTGAAACCTAGATATAAAAAGGAGCTCTTAGTAGAACATCATCATCACAATCGTCATTTTCATGTACCTTTAGCTTGCACAAAGATATTTATTCAAACGGTGATGGACTCATTTTGAAAATACCGTGGTGGACAGGAATTGAGGCAAGATTACCCCCCAAATCATCAGTGATATTATTTCGGTTTGATAGGGTTGACATTGTTATAAGTTACTTCAAATGACTAAATTCAAGACATAAACTACTGAATCAATTTTATATTCAATCATAGTATCGTGAACATATATGCTAAAATAGAATAAAAAGGATGGCTAAATCATTTCGATCTCACATTATTTATCCAGTAGATCCTATCCACATCACGTTGAAAGACTCGAAACGGATAAATTGTTGAAGAGATTAAGATGTCATAAAGAGAGTAAGATACATATAGAGTGTCACCATGTAAAGGCCATTTTTGGCACTCGTATACAACAAGATAAACCTATTTCCTAACACAGCAACTCTTTTCTTCATATTTTTTTTCTATGGTAAAGCACTTGTGTGAAAATCACAACAAAATGCGCGACCCATCACAGCAAACGAAAGAGCCTAACCATTGCATTGCATAAGAATCATAAGAAATGCTGGCAAATCGAATGTTTGACAAGCACTTAACATGACAATTCATCGTACCCTAGGACGTATAGGTCCGAAGATCCCTCCACCTGCAGAAAATCTTGCAAGTTGAGAGTGTTGTTGGGTGTCCTCCCTCCCACGTTCCAAGTCCCTACAAATATTCTGCAATTTCAAAATCCTAATGAGCGCAGCAGCAGATGGAGCATTCGTTCATCACTTAAAACGCGCTTGTAATGAAGAAGGGCTGATGACAATAATGGTACCGGAGTTCTCTAGCTTCGGTTTCCGGTGCCATGGATGCTTCAAAGCTAGATAGGTTCAGGCCTTCTATTCTTGGGCTGGTCTGTCTCTCTAGAAGTAGACAAGCAAATCCGACAAGTTTATATAAGAGGTAGCAGGAGTCCATTCATCACATTTTTATTATGTTCAGTGTATAAAGGTCAAGATGTGACATGAAGGTTTCTTTTTTCTTTACTACTCACAAGGAAACAAACTCTAAATAAATTCTTAATCTGTCAAGGGATATTACAACGACCTGAGCCTAAATTCAAATACTTAATCTGGGAACAGAACATCTTCATCGGACATGTGTCAGTACATCTAATCCATACACACATATAAATTCTACCCTTTAATAATCGAATCAAATTAGGTCGAAAAGCATGGATAGTTTTCACTCTCACCTGATCTTTGATTATTTCCTCCTCCAGTAGATTTTCTTCAATGTGAAATTGAGGCCACTCAACCCAAAGATTTCTCATGTTAGGTGAGCTACCAAAATCATGCAAGAGATGCTACGGAGACCATAGCCTCCGTTGGATAAGGTTACGTGGTTTTCCCTCATTGATGACACGTTAGTCTCGAATTTTCGGCCCACTATTATAGCAGCGTACAAGGTTCATGCATGGAAGATTTCTGACAAACATGATATCACCATAGAGCACTAATCTAATCGTATCCTCGTACTTTATATTATCTTTAGCCTAATTTAATAAGTTTATTCTTTGAATTATTCGTAGCCTATTCGATTGTTCAACCCCACATGACAAATTCCGGGATTAATGAATTTTGAGGCGGACATGCACCTGAGAAGCTTTTCCTCATGGCAGGAGACGCCTCCGTGAACGCCCGTATCTTTGACATATTCTCCGTATCTGCCGACCACCAAAATAGATTAAAGAAATCAGTGAAATCTATCCGGAAATCCGATGTACCTTTCGAACAATTAATTTTCCCAAGAAGGATGAAAGGGGGAGAGAGAGAGACCGAGAACGTCTGCGTCCGCATCCGGTCTCGAGGTGTCGCCGTCGTCGAAGTTGCCCTTGCCGCCTCGCTTGGTGCCAAAAATCTTCGGCATGATAGACTTCGGAACAATGACGGGGGAAATAACAAAATCAAACCGATTCGAGTGCGATAAATAATTCCAGAAATGAGATGCGAAGAATCGAACGAGAATCAATTGAAGGAACATTAATGGAAAGAAAGAAGGAAGGGGAGGGGGAAGAGTTGATTACTTTCTTCTTCTTATCGTTCTTGACGGAGCCTTCCGGCGAGGTCGAGGTCGCGGCAGTGGGGCTGGCGGCCTTGGCCTTGGCCTTGGTCATCTCCGCGTTTACATCCGGTTGAGAGCTCCCCGATCCTGGCGACATTCACCTACGGGCTTGGCTGGATCGATCGGAGAGAATGCTGCATAATTTCTCGCGAAAATGAGACAGAAATTGAAATTTCGAGATTAGAGATTTCAATCGTTTATTTCTTTTCCAGACTCGAAATTAGGCCTCCGGCCGTCGATCTCTTTTTGTTCCTTTTGTGTGGAGTTATCGAATTGGGGTTGGTGTAGGATTTTCATTATTAATTTTTTTAAGTAATAATTTTTTCTTTCTGATTACTATGTGTTATTTCGTTAAAAAAAAATTAAATTTGTTAACCGTTGCAACGATTGTATAGTTTGTTGTGGGAGGATCAGATATTGGCGCCAACGCTTTCGGATAACATACAAAGGTGGAAAGCCAGAGCGGATAAGCCAACCGAGTCCGCCAATTCTTTTACACAAAGTTCATATTTGAGTGGTCGATTTTTATGGGATGGTGGCATAAATGGTTTATGAACTTTGATTTAATGTGTGATGTAACTCCTGAACTTAAAAATTGTTTAATATGGTCTATGAACTTTAACCTAATATGTAATATTGTCGTCGGTCCTTGAACTTTTAGCACATATTCAATTTAATTCTTGGACTATACAAAAATGTTCAAGGTTGTCCTTTCATAACTTCAAGTTCAAGAATTTTGCTTTTTGGGTCTAAATTCAAGTTCAAGAATAACATTGAATAGTTTCCTATAGTTCAATGACTAAATTGAATATATACTAAAGGTATATGAACCACATTGAACAATTTAAAATTCATAAGTGACATTGCACATTAGTTTAAGTTTAGGGATCACATGGAACAATTTTAACTTCAAGAGCTAATTCAAAGTTCAGAGACCATATCTATCATTTGCCAACTCTTATTTTGAGTTAAATTGGGCAAACATGAAAATGGAAAATCCATTTCTGAGAATGCTTAACAACGACTTGACAACATCATGATTTTTTAGGAATGAAACAACAAGGCAATGGTCTCATAAAACATGCATTTCGACATCTGATTACGGCGTTATTAACCACTAAGCGCGAATAATTTAGAATGAATTAAACATTTTAGTTGTGATGCATTGGACATTTAAGATAGAACTAGTGTAACAACGAGTAGACATTCGTTTTAAACAATGGAGGTTGGGGTCGTAACCAAAGGCCGTGGGTATCCATGCGCCTTCATATAAGTAAAGTGAAGATGGAAGAAGACAGAGTGTAAGTAAACTTATTGACAGAAGCTAATTGGGGCACACGAAATGAGAGCGGCTTATAACCTAATTCCACAATTCCTAAGTTTGGCTCTTTTGGAAGACTCTATAAGCTCTTGGCTAATACACCTAAAAACATCAAACAACAGAGATTAAGCAATAATAATAATTCCCCAGAGGCAAATGGAGGCCAAACTACCGTACACGCTCTTCCTCTTGAAACCCTAACTTTAAATGCACCTTATCTCTTATATTTACATTTGATTTGCATGATCTTCGTGTGTTCGAAACTTGAGATCAATGCTTTCCGACAACTTCAAAATCAGAAGGAAAATTATGTAAAAATCGTATGTCTTGAGGTTTACCTAGATCCGCGATTTGTCTAGATAATGCAACACGAGTTTGATTTGAGCTTATTGTTAGGAAAAAATAAATCATGCCTAAGGCATTTGTGAAGTTTTAATGCAGAGCTTCCCACTCGTCAAAAGTATTAACTCAAACTTTGCTAGAGGATTTTGTGTTAGATCAACTCGATCAATTCAATTCATGTCTAGTTTCTGAATACGGAACTAGGAAATCACAAACTTCTTGAGAGTGTAAAAATCAGTCATACTGATATTAGGGATCATTGATCAATAGTTCAATTATAGGTATTATGAATATAAAAAGAAAGACTATGAGGAGTGCTGCTAGTTTTAGGATAATACACCTAAATGCCTAAAGTCATTAAATTCAAGTATTGTTAGTTTAGAATTAAAATTTCCAATATATATAGAAAGAATTCCATGGTATTCAGTAAGATGACTGTCGCCGTTCTTTCTCATTTGTCTGCTTAATATGACATTGTCCTCAATGAAACTTCTTCGTAGCAAAGAAGAGACTCTTCTCCATACCAGATCCATATATGTGAAACCCACATGATCAATGATCAAAATGGACTGATTTGATAGATTTAGATTCAGGCAAGCTTTTTGCTACTTGCCGTTGTGACCGTATGCTCCAAATAATGCCTATTTTTCGTCAAAAAATCCTAGGAAGTTGTGAACTGTGATAAGGTAATGAATGACATCTAGTAAGCAAAACTTGTTATATTACTCATCGGATGGAAATACTACTATATGTGAAAGTGAACTACCTATGACCAACATAGCAAAGTGTTGCAGTAACCTACTAGCATCGAAAGCAAGTAGGGGTGAAAGTAATTAGGGGTGAGTAGTTTCAGGTTCCATACAAGTTCCATCTAGAACCTAAAACCTATTCGTTTAAATATGTTCTTCATTTTTTGGAATTTGGAAATTAGAACTTATCTTCAAGGTCTACTCGAGTTTCACTTATATCATTAATTGAAAGATAATAGTGAATTATTACCTTTAATAACCATCATTTGTTGCTACAATTCATTAATCATAACTTATATTTAAACATACAAAATATATGAAACATCAACAATGGAAAAACTTAAGTTTAAGTCATAAAATGGAAGGTTAGATTAATGGTTCCAAATTATATATTCATTATCCAACGCCATGGAATAATATGGGATTGTGTAAAGACATAGACCGAGAAAAATACAAAAACTTGTTCCAAGTTTGATGTTATAGGTTCCAAGTTCCATTGACCTAGAATTTAGAATCTACTAGTCGAAACAAGTTTCCTAATTTTTAGAATCCGAAACCTACCATGCATATTTTATAATTTGGAATTGGATAGGTTTTCTCTGATCCGATTTTCAAATACTAAATTCTACCCTAAAACCATAATTACTTATAAGTGATTGCATTATCATGCTTAATGACCTTAAAAGCATTTAAACATATGCCTAAGGTATTTGTGCCCTTGGGTTAATGCACTTGACGTCTAGTTTTGCGATGCACACTAAGAGTGCGTTTGTTTGGGGAAAGTATTTTTCGTGAATTGATTTTCCGAAATTTCACCTATTTGGTTTGTGGAAAATAACTAATCAATCGAAAACATTTTCCAGTCAATGAAAATATTTATGCGTAAATTTAGTAAACTCCTAAATCTAAAGATGTGAAAACACTTTTAGGATTGTTCCTCTTGAATTTTTAACTTTTGATTTTTTTCTTCTTTTTCCTTCTCCCTCCTTCACTAGTTGTTGGCAATGGGCTATAGGCGTCGGCTGGTGAGGCGTGACATCACTTGTGGCTATTGCTAGTTGGTTGCAACGGAGGAAGGAGGAAAAAAAAAAAAAAAAGAAAGAAAAGCAAAAGACAAAAGGGAAAATTTAAGATTTTGATTAAAAAGAAAAGAAAAAAATAAAAAGAGAAATAAGAGAAACAAAAATAATTAAAAATTCTATTTTTAGATAAAAATAAACGTTATTTAAAAAATTGAATTTATTTTTGCTTAAGATGGAGTCATAAGATTGAAATCATTTTAAAATGAATTCAAACATTGCAAAACATTTTTGATTATAAATCATAAAACAAAAGAAAAATAAAATATTCTAGGAAAGTTTCTAGAAAACACTTTCCTAGGAAATATTTTATTTATCATTGAGTTAAGAAAAAAAAAAAAAAAAACAAACGCACCCTAAGAGCTATCAAATCACAAACTTCTTGAAATATAACAATATGATCGTTGATATCAGGTTCATGAATTGACTGATGGACTTGTAGGTCGAGAGTGTCGAAAGAAAGGCTTTGATAAGTGTCATTTAGTTCGGGTTCTATAGTTTGAGGATGAAAAAAATGTTGTACAGTCAAGTTTTACTACTAGTAAATTCAAGTTCAAACCTAATTATGAAGGAGAGTGCTCACCGAACAGAGGCAAGGGAGCCCCAAGGTAGGGTAATGCCTTTCACCTTAACACTAAGTTTAAATGCAAATATACCTTGATCTACGCGTGATTTTTGTGTGGTTTAGAAAATGGAGATCAAAGTTTTCTAACAAACCCAATATTAATATAGAAATAACGTAAACATTACGAATCTTGAGATTTACCTTGACTTGTACAATTTCTAAAGGACACAATCCGGTGTGTGAATTGAGTGATCAAGTTACTGCTACAAAACTTAAAACCATTCCTAAGGTACTTGCAATTTTTTTCTAGATTATGGAGCTTTCCCGAGTCAAAAATCTTACCTAGACCTCAGGAAAGTTTAAGCTACCTTGATTGGTACAATATGTAAGTTTCTGCTTCAAAACACGTTAGATTAACTTAAGTAATGATGAATTTGATTTCTAGTTTCAGGGTGCACACCAAAAACTGGGAAATTAACTTCTTGAAGCATTAAAATCTGTCCACCGATGTCAAAGGTCACGGATCAACTGCGCGTGTATATAATTTGAACGTATAAAAAAAGGCTTTGAAAAGTGTTATTTAGTGCAAGTACCATTAATTATAGGACAAAACAATGCAGTAAAAATTCAATGAAAATCGGTAAGACGGCACCTTTCTTAGCTAATCCATCTTGTATATTATTAGGTGATTTTGCATGTTCTCCTTAATTAATCCTGATTTGTTACTTTAGATAGTACTTATGCAAAGTCTACAAATAGGCATGTGTACTTTTCATAAGTTAATGAACAGAATATAATTTTTCTTCATTCATTATTCTCAACTTTTGCATAACTCGTGTCCACAGACATGGGGCCAATGCTATCGAAGACCCAGACATGCCGATCCAACAGACCTAGATCCAGTCGAAACCACTCCTTGCCCTGGCGTAACAGTGTGCTCCAAATTCGACCTACTTTTCATCAAATCCTAATCGGTCGTGAATTCTAGCTTTGCCCGTCAAATTTAAAGCAGCGGATGACTACATGCGAATGTCAACTGCCTATGACCGACATCATTAAAGTGCTCAAGATTCACTTACCAGCACCGAAAGCAGAAGATCTGTCCGAATTAAAGTCCCTTCCACCATTCTTAATCATTATCATCAAGCATCCAAAGATATGCATTGGGTTCTTCACCCATCAAGCACCACTAAACATCATTACTGAATTACCGACAACCTCTTCCAATTAAAAAACTGTGATTAGATGGTAAATAGAGCAGCAATAACTACAGCAGTTTTCTACTGCTCCTCGACGCCGCCATCGACATCTTCCGAGGAATGCACTTGCCTTTTGCCGATGATGACTTCTCCCTCTTCTCTACCTCAACCGCAGCATCCCCCACCTCCGTCTTGGAGCTCCTGTTAGCACGAAAATAGAGGAGAGATTTTGGTCACGAAATGATCCTCTACATTGTGAATTTCGCGATTCAGAACTTTTTTCGAAAAACAAACTGAGAATTATATCTTAATTATCAACTCGTTAATCTTTCTGATGAAGTGTGTAATCTATATTTTGCAAACGTGGAATTTGTGTTTTGTTCTTTATTTTAGATGAATAGCGCGATTAGACAAATGTAGAGGAGCTACTTTATAGCCACATGAAAAAGGGGTATTAGCCAAATAGTGAATGATCTATTTTTAAATACCTATTAAAGAGAATAACTCATCTATAAACAATCTAATGGATCATAAATGAATTTTTTAAACAAGTGGTTTATATAAATCTATGGAATTATTTTATGAACCCATTACACTAAACTTGCATTGAACCATTTTTATATGTTACTGTGCTGATGTGATGGCCGACGGATGATGATGATACGTGGGTGAAAAGGGTGAAATGTGAGTTTACCACGAAATGGAAACTGGTATAACTTCAAACGAAGGGCAAAAGATTTTCACCATCACATTGCAACATTTTAGTTCCTAGAAATGCCAACAGATGACATCATGTGCCAACAGGCCCCATGCCTAGGTAAGAAATCGTTTGAATCAATCAAATCATTAAAACACCAAAAAAAAATGTTATATTTAATAAAAAAATCATTTTTAATGTATTCATTACAACTGACACAGGAGGAATGCGATAGCATGATAACTACAATTTGTGTTTTTCAAATGGGTATTTAGCAAGTGCGAAATAAAATCAAAATATTGATAGTGACAATAAAAACAAAAATGAAAGTGAGGAAACATTAATAACCCGATAAAGATGCAATAAATCAATCACCATCTGCGGAAAAGAGAATACAGATATTGACGGACCGAGTCAACCCATACCTTTCCTCATTAAATGAGCTGGACTTCTTGAGTCGACCCGGCCCGACTCGGTCCCCGCTCATCGACTCCACGATGCTCCCGCTGAAGTACTCCTTCTCCTCGCTCTGCGCGTTCCCGAACCGCGGGTTCTCCGACATGCACCGTATCATGGCCGCCGCCGCCTCGTCGTCGTCCCCCTCGGCTTCCGCCGCCGCCTTCGCGGCGGTCTTGCGCAGCACTCCCCTGTGGAGGTCCTTGCTGCCGCTTTTGGCGACGCCAGGCGGTGCGGCCTTCGTCTTGGGAACGGCCGAGTTGCCGCCGCCGCCGCACGCGATGAGCTGGAGGAGCACCGAGTTGCTCCTACTCGGCGCCCCCGGGTCCCCGTCCTCGAAACGAATCGCCACGGCGTTGCCGTTGCCGTTGCCGTTGCCGCACCCCTCGCGTCCCTTTCCGGCCGGTTTAGCGACGGCGGAGGAGATCGGAGCCGGAGGCGAGCCCGGGTCGTCTGTGTCGCGAGGGAGCTTGTCGGCGCCGTCGCCGCCGCCGCCGTCCTCTTCGTCGAGCTCGTCGGTCGAGACGCCTCGCGAGCAGCGAGAGCCCGGCGTGGTGGAGCTCGTGTAGCTCGCCTTCTCTTCGTCGGCCAGCTCGCACTCTTCCTCCTCCTCGCGTCGACCTCGAACCCGACCCTCTCGTCGTACCGCGAGCAGCGCAGCTCCTGTTCTTCGTTCCGGGCCGTCCTGGCCGCCGCGAACCGCTTCGAATGGACGAGAACCGGTTCTCTGCCGACGAGTCCGCCGCTGTCGATGATCTCCGACCCTTTGAGCACGTACTCGGCTCCCTCCGCCGGGTAGATGACTTCATTCTCCGACAGGTCGTTCCAGACATAGCCGTTCTTGTAGGTCCTACGTAAGGAGATCAAGAAGCTGGAGAGGTTTTGTAGAAGAAACGAGATTCGCTAGCTCCTAGTTCATCCATACCTTTTGCAAGACCAAGAATACATCGAGGGCATTCCTTTGCCTCTAAGTGCAGTCAACCGCTCCATCACATCTGCGGACGACGACAGCAACGCATGAACAAGAAGCGGAGTACTGATCAGGCAAAACCCCACCAAGAAAACAGAGTGAGAAAAAGTTGATATCGCGGTTTCTTGGCGGTGATACCTCTCAGACGAAGCTGGTGATTGGCAAGAAGAGAGACCTCCATGAAGTGAGGGTGCTCGAGGAGGCCATTCCGGGTGAGGTAGTACACGACTTGAACTTTCCTGACCTGCGGTCGCTGTTCTCTCGGACGCGCGGAAGCCCTGGCTCTGTTCGGGCTCATCTCTTTGCCTCTCCTCGAACGCACGTCCATCTCCTTCCCCCTCCTCTCTCTCTCTCCTCCTCCTCCTCTCCCCGGTTGTTGAAGGGAATTTATCAACCCCACCAGTGCACAACCACACACTCACACATGCGAACCGGAGCGAGAATCGAAACTGAAAAGGTAGACAGATAAGACGCCCGTGATTGAGACAAGACCTGCAAGACGGGGAGCAAAAAGGGAGAGGAGGGTAGGGGTCGGATTTGCTGTTGGAGGGAGTGATGTCGTTGACTTTGGGTTTCGCTCTGATCCCGATTCCAAAGCAGAAAGGGGGAAAAACGGGGAAAAGCCGAGCAGAGAAATCTACAGAGTGTGTGATGAGGGAAGGTGGTGTCACTGTGCAGGTACCTTTTGCCAGGTCTTCGGGACCATAGATTCTACGACGCATTGCAGCTTCCGCGATGTTAAATGCCTGCACCCTGTCGCTATTGCCTTCGTTAAGCACGACTGCTCTGCAGCTCTGTCGCCCTCTCTGATTTTCCTTGTCTCTATGCAGCAACTTGACAATGTATTGGAGTGTTAAGAGTCCACATCCCGATCTTCTTTGTGCTAATTTAAGAGTAAGGGTTAGTATGATTCGGATTAAATCGGTTCAACACATAATTTATGGGACCAATCAACATAATGTTGATCAATAATTTTTGGGATTGGGAGACCGACCTTATTAAGTCTAGGATCAAAGACCGGACCAATCTTAGGGTCCGATTCGATTCCATGGTTAACCTAGGATCGGCTCATTATTTTTTTGTTGTTTCATTTTTTGTATTCCTTGAAAGAACATATGTATCTATCAATAATGTAATAATATTGCCAAAAAGTGCCAAGTAGTACATAAACAGTGCTAAATAGTGCTAAAAAGTGTTTTGGGTTTGCATCAGCTCCAAGGCTGTAGAAGAGTTTGATCATTTCTCAATAATAGTTGTCGATATGCATTTTTTGGAGAGAGCATCATTTTCTTTCAAAATACTTTTCTTTTGATAAGTGGTAGATAAAAACAATAGCCTGGCCAAAATCTGTCAAAAGTAGAAATTGCATTTGATCTTGTTTTGAGACTAATTGCCACCAATGTTTGAGGCTTCCCATAAACCTCGTGACAAATTCGAAAATGACATCATATTTGTCTTGATTTGTGAGAGCTCGAGTGTTTAGCCAAGAATGAAATTATTCAAATCTTTATGGCCATTTGGAATAGGTAATATCATTGATAGTAAAGAGCTGTTTAGAGAAAGTAGGAATCTGGGATGGATTATTTGGTTAAATAACCTCTGGTTTAAAAGGATTTGATTCCATTTCTTGATCAGGTGAGTTGGCCATGAATATCGAAAAAGTAGCTAGTACAATAGAAAATGATTCAACAATAGAAATTGAAAAGGAGGAGGAGAAGGATGAGAGAGAGACTGACTTTGGTTCTAATCCTAGAGTCTAAATAGATTGGAATAATAGGATCTAAGGAGGTTGATCATGGTCTTTAAGACAACATAATCAAGTTGCATGTCCTCTTGATTGCTCAGATTTCTCAAGAATGATTCCAATGGATTAGATAACAACATTATTTGGTTTGGCTTCTCCTTTGTAGAAGTCAAGGATTCCTCAGGAATCTTTTCTTTCCCCTTTTCTTTCCTTAACCGATCTATTTCTTTGAGGCACTTTTGCATTTCTACCACATCAATGCTATTTCGTCTAGAAGAGGTTTCTACAATTGTAGCAAAGATTGAAATATTTGGGGTGGAAGAGAATAGTCAGTTCTTGGCAAAGTAGAGAATGGATTAGAAGGTTTGAATCTTCATTCTTCAAGGAGTTAGATTTGTCTCTTGAGTTTCTCTCTTTCATTTTTTGGGCTTTCGAGATGATGATATCCCAAATGTTGTCTAGATTCCAGGGTGTGAAGCCTTTTTTGGAAGTTTTAAAGCATTTTCTTGGTGATTTCATTGTATCTATCGAGATCTTTCTGTATTTTAGTGGTTTTGGAGTCAATCATTTTGAAAGTATTATTGTGTGTCAATAGAGTTTCTAATTGCCAATTCAAAATAGTTTCAGCAATAGGAGTTTTCTTTTGTCTATCATGGTCATCCACATAAGTTAGAGTAGGGATTCTTGGGAAATGACGATATCTCCCTTGAGGATCAATAAATTCTTTAACAACTTGAAAAGAAAACTTAAAGCTCTCTCGCACAAAAGAAGGAAAATCTTTATCATGAAACATGGAAATTGAAAGGTTAGCCTTTTTCTAAGTTTCTTGGCTTTGTGGTGTTTGGCTTATAAAATGGGGAAACAACTGAGGAGGTTAAAAATTCAAATGAGTATGAATTCAGGTTTTTTGCCCACAAGGGTTAAGGACTTTTTGACTTTATAAAATGATGGGAAACAATCCTAACAATGACCATAAGGGTTTTTATGAGAAGGTGAAGAAGGAGGTGGGGGTTTGATTGAAGAACTTTTGGCCAAACTTGATTGCAATGATGCCATATTTTTTTCTTACAAACTCATAATTTGAAGTAATGATGCATATGCATGTGGTGGAGATGGGGCTATAAATTAAGATCAAAGACATGATTCAATACTCGATAGACTATTTGATAATGGAGAACTTAGTTGCATATCAAGAAAGAAACAATTGAGGGTATCAATAGTTTGGACAGTGCCAATGAGGGATCTAAGAACGTTTAAATGCTTTTAGTATCTCCATAATGGATATGAGAAAGCCATCTTTAGCCTTTTAGGCTTTTTTTTTCGAATAAGAAGTTGTATTGAATGGATGGGGAAAATGATGAAGAAGGTTTAACAAAAACACAATAGGGGTTCATGGGTTTCAAAAACCTTTATATCATCACTAAGAGATACTTAATAAATATAGGCTTTGTAGTAGGATCTACTTCATTGGGAGGATGTGCAAATGAAACATGAAGACAAGCATTGGAAACATTACATCCTCTTTACTTTTTATACGCTCCAAGAGGTTACACAAAACAAAAACCATGGTCATAGGTCTTGAAACAACACAGGCTCCAAGAATCCCGATGAGGAATTATTCTAGGTGATATAAATAGTGATATGAACAATGATTTTTCTAGCCTATTGCTATAATATTTTGCTATAGTGACATGTGCTACATGTTGATACTTGATTTTTAGTTGACGCATCATTACAAGGTAAAAAAATCGAGATTTGGGTTTCTAATTACAACAGAACCCCATCTTTCAACTAAAATTTGTCGTTTTTCATTTCTTTATTTTGCATTGTCATTTTTAAGCAATTTCTAGCTCATTCTCAAGAAAACCTCGAAAAGTCAAACGATTGACTTTTAGGTTGACTTTTTAATCAACTCTTTGATCAAAAGTCAACATCGAGTCAAAAGATTGACTTTTTACCCAAAAAATTTCATTTAACATGTTCACTTGGATACTTGCCAGGGTAAACTCGAAGTTGGAGAGTTGGAAAGAAAACTTGCTTTCGCGAGTTGGTAAGGAAATTCTCCTCAAGTTAGTAGTTCAGGCAATATCTCAATATGCAATGTCAATTTTCAAAATCCCAGTTTCCATTATCAAAGCTATTGAGAAGAAAATGGCTAATTTATGGTAGAGAAATACTAACAAGACAGTTGGTTTGCACTGGAGAAAATGGGATCTACTAAAACTTCGAAAGGAGGAAGGCGGTCTTGGCTTTAAGGACCTACTTGCTTTCAACATCGCCATGTTAGGAAAATAAGCCTGGAGAATTTCTTTGCATCCGAACACACTTTGGAATCAACTCATGAAAGGCCTTTACTTCCCAAACTGTGACTTTTGGCGAGCAGGGAAAGGCTCACGTCCATTGTGGGGTTAGCAAAGCTTATTAGCAGGAAGAGATGCAATTGCTCCCCAAGTTATGTGGGCAGTGGGTAATGGTCAACAAATTTCAATTCGAGAAGATAAGTGGCTGAAGAAAGGAACGATTGGAGGGATAGTGAGATCGAATGAACCAAGCAAAGTTGCCTACTTGATTGATTTTGAACCCGCAACATGGAAGGAAGACCTCTTGCAGTCCATATTTGACGACTCCCTAGTGGAAGAAATCAAAGCAATCCTCATAGGCCTCCTAACTACGAAGACAAACTGGTTTGGGCAAATAACAAATCGGGGACCTATACTGTGAAGAGCGGTTACTTTCCAATCAAAAAACCTACTACTCATCAAGAGACAATACCAACAACATCTCACCAGTTTGATCCACACATATGGAAGCTTATTTGGAACTCCGTCATACAACCTAAAATCAAAATTTTCCTTTGGAGTGCCTGCAATAATGCTTTACCTACTTTGGATAATCTACATAGGAGAAAGATTGTACCTACACCAATGTGCCTGATATGCAATCTGGAAGCGGAGACGGTCAAGCACACTCTGCTCCTTTGCTCCTGGACAACACAAATATGGAATGAGCCTACCATGCAAGTCCACATAGATCGAGTGGATTTAACACGATTTGATGACTGGTTGAGCAAATAGTTTGTAAGACCAAGAAACTCACGTAATTTTGAACTAGTTGCTATAGTTTTATGGTGCATATGGAAGGATTGCATCCACTTCATCTTCAAGAAACGTCCCCATAACCCACATCAAACCATGTTCAGAGCTGCAATGTCACAGGAGAGCTTCATAACTTGGAATAAAAAATCAAAAACCGGGAAGCAAGGCCAACATCTACATGACCTTGACAAGTGGCATCCCCCGCCCTAAGGAGTTCTCAAAATAAACATTGATGCTTCATTCAAAGATGCCTATACAAACACCGATTCGCTTGATCTTTCTCAAGAGGAGGTGGTGCGTAGCAATGAAGTTATTTCAGATTCTGCCCTAGCTTCAATTTCCAATTGCGACTTCACTTCTGCCAATCCAAATGACTTCCCAACCTCTTTTCTAGCTTCGACTACAAACATAGCCGAGAGAGACATTGATATATCGCACAACCCATGGGTAAATAGCATTACCAGGAAGGATAAAACGTATAGAGTTATATCGCCTCGAGTTGAAGGAAGAAGTACATAATGGGCACGATGCTTACTTGATCTACACAGAGAGGCAAGCCGAGAAATACCCAACCTACTCATGACGCCTAGTAATTGTCTAAAGCAAGCTTACAGGAAGCATCCCCTAGGTGGAGATCCCATCTACACCTGCCCGGTACCACCTACACAGCCCTCTCATAGTTTCAAATCTGCTAATGCTGAAAACAGAACACGAATCCAGAACTGGAGACCAAACTAGATCGACATAGCGACCCATGGCGGCGGACAAACAGAGAATGGAGTTGCCTTTGCTTCTTCGGTAGGCCAAACTAGAGCGACACAACTGGATAGGGGTTGCCCTCACCCGAACAGCAGAGAAAATGGAGATGAGCTCGACACACCAGAGACATTTAACTCGATCCAGATCTGGAACAAAGCATGCCCGCTCGAGCTGAATAGCAGAGGAGCAGTGAGAGATCGTGGCAAGCTCCCCCTAACCAGCATCACCATCGATGAAGATTCTACCGACCCTACAACACCATCACACGATTTCAGATCTAATAGATCTGCTTCTCTAGCATAGTAGCAAGATAATAGAAGTACCAATGACGCCCATCTTGTAAGGTTTTGCAGATCTGAAGAAAGGATGGGGGATATGACCTACCTGTGTAGCAGCGATGCAGAGGAAGAACCTGTTTCTTCCCCTGGCCCTAATCGAATCGAGCGATGTGCTTTTTGCGGACTTGATCCAACATCGCATCTTGCCACACCCGTATAGACGATTGGGGGATTCTCCAGCTCCCAACAAAGAAGAACTTTCTCTCACGCTGCTGTTGCTTGCATCTGTAGAGACTCCTTTGGCAGAATAAGAGATGGGTTTGCAAAAAATGTCGAGATGAGTTCTACTGAACAAGTGGAGGCCTTAGCTTTGGTCGAAACCCTAGACTTTATATCTTCACAGCTCACCCCCAATTCCCCAGAAAAAGAAATAGTACTTCTATCTGATTGCCGTATGCTGGTGGAGAGTGTCCTCTCCTCATCTACCTTAAGCTAGTCATTGTAGCCTCTAGTGGACCAAGCCAAGCTCAAACTGGAGATTATGTCGGGACTGACTTTCGCCTATTGTAGCCGCAATACCAACAGAGTGGCCGATTGGGTAGCTAAAGCTCAACGTACGGGTTGTCTTCCTCGAAACTGGGTTATTAACCCCCCCCCCTTTGCTCTTTTGGATTTACTATGTATTGATGCACATGTTGTATATGCTCAGACCCTCAGTTAGTAATAATATCCCGCTTACTTGTCCAAAAAAAAAAGTTCTTTAATTTATTTTGTCGCATGAGGTATAACTTGCATGGATTGCTCAAGATCAAAATTAAGTTTTTTATATATAAGTAAAAGATAAATATTGATATAGTAACTAGTTTTAGTTGTTTTTGAAGAAAAATAATCATAAAAGGAATTAATTCACTAGCTGAAAAGCGATTGTTGAAGATGAATAAGTTTCCCACAGTGGAAAAAAGTCGAAGACAACTCATGATGCATTTTGATTAAATCTCTATTTTGTCCTATATTTTATATCTGATGGTTTTATGTGATGGGCTTAAGGCCTGTCCGCCCATGTTGGGCCTAAAAGCCCGACCCACAAGATTAGAGCCCATGGATGAAGGGGTACGTTCCTTTCTGTTGAAGGGACGTATAAAATGAGAAATAGAGAGGGAGGAACATACCTGTTGGCATAACAAACATATGTTCCTCTCCCTCTCTCCCTCCAAAAGACAAAAGTGCGCTAAAGGCGACGCCGTCTTCCCTTCAAAGCCAATCGACGTCATCGGATCGAACGGGATCGGTTTTCTCTTCCTCTTATCGGCATTGGTGTTTAATCTGTGGCTAACAAGGTACGCTCGATTCCGTGGTGTACTTTAGAATCGGTGATATATGTGAATTTCCCGGGCTTGTCTTCCGCATTCGTTTTAGGGGTTCAATTTAGTGTTGAATTCGATTTTTGGGAATTTGACAATCCCAACATTGGTATCAGAGCCCTAGTTCATGTTTTCCCAACCCCTTTGATGTTTTATGATTGATTTTTTGCGAAAATATTCGGCCGACACGGATCGGGGCGAGAAATCCCGACACCCGAGCACTGTCCATCCGTATTTTCGAGTTTCTGTGAGTCGAAATTAATTTCTGAAAGCATAGGGTGAAAGAGATCGTCGAGACGAGTCCGACGATATGTTATGTGCCGTCGGGAGACGCCGGACGCGCCCACACGCGGGGCTAGAAGCCGCTGCGCGTGGGCGCGACGCGCCAGAAGCGCTGGCTCGGCCAGCGCGTGCGCCACACGTGCCGATCGGCGAACCAGCATGTGCGCGTCGGCGAACCGGCGCGTGTTGACATCACCGTGACGTCACCCAACGGTCGGTAACTGCTGGGATGACGTCACCGATGACGTCATTGACGACGACCGTTGGCCGGCGACCCGACCCGACCGGAGACCTGACCCGACCCGACATGCGCGGAAGCTTGGCGTGTGCCGCGCACGCGCCGGCTGACGTCTGCGTGACGTCAACCCTTGCAGGCGCGCGGCACGTGTCGGTCGATCCGTCCGACCTGGCCCGACCGACCCGACCGGCCCAACCGGTCTGACGACCCACCGCCCATTGACCCGTTGACCGGTGATCGACCGTTGATCAATGACCGTTGACTTTGACCGTTGACCCGAAAAAAAAAATTGTTTCTTTTTTCAATTATGCCTATGTGGGTTATATGTAATGCATTGTTTATTTTGCATTAGTTGCATGAATCATGAAAAATTATGTATTTTCCCTTATGTACATTATGGATTATAAGTAATCCATTTTTTAGTTCTGCATTTGTTGCAGGAACTGTGATGCGTTATGCACGAATACCTGCAATCCCGAGAACGGACGAGGGAAGTGCAAGACTTAAAAGGCTGATGATAGAGTTAGCTGATTATCGGTGGCATGACAGTGATTTAGTATCACATGTGGTCAGGGTCAATCAGATGATACAGGAAATCATCTGGAATGGTTATCTTATGCCGGATTTTGAGAAGGTGCCGGCTTTGATGAACACTCTTCCAGCTGAATGGCAAGCAATGTTAGATTGACTATGGGAGGTCAACGTGGTCCCGGGTTATAGGAGGCTAGTGGTAGCTTTTGTTAGAGAGTATTATAGGATTGAGTTAATCAAAATTTCAACCCTTAGTTTGAGCGCCACATGGCGCAGAATGAATGCGCCTTGGAGGCGACATGAAAGCTCTCCAAAAGTTTTTCCATGGTTGGCAAATGTGCCTTCAAATTTCTCAGATATTTTAACTAATAGATTAGAAGGAACATTCCCTATTTATTTCTTAGATTAGTTTGAGATATTTTTGGGTGTGAATATCTCTTTCTATGTTGATATTTCTTTTTTGTATATATTACTTAGTGTAATGGATAGTTGTATTATGTGAAAGTATTGTTATTCTATTGGATGTTAGATATTATTTGCTTTCTGTTATTGTTGACTGCTGTGGATAGTTCATGGAAGTTTTTGTAACTTCATAGAATTTATTTTGCATAAGACAATTATATTAATAATAGTTTTAAGTTATGATTTTTGGAGGATGATTGGAAACGTAGTGACCTTTTAATTCTGAAATCTTACTTGAAATTATTCATTGATATGGTGGGTCTGTGTAAAGTGGATGCATAAATGATAGGCATTAATTATTCGTGCATATATGTCTGATGTGTTCAGATCGATGGTTTCAGCAACTAAGAACGTAATTGCTAATATGAACGGCAACAATTATGAAATATTGAATATGAAGATTCAATATGTGCTGGAAAAGTAAGAAGCACTAGAAGCTCTTGACCATATTATGGAAGATCTTGAGGATGCCGTGCGCCACCTTGAGCTAGTAGAGGACCGTCTAACGGCACTTGAGTCGAAAATAGACATTTGCAATGCTGGTTCTAGCTCAAAAAAGGCTTTGAGCTCTAAGCGCAAGCATATTGATTCGTTCAATATGTGAGATTGCAAAGGATCAAGTCCTTGTTGCAAGAAATCAAGAGTTAACTAACACAAGAGAGGAAAACGTCCTCAAGTGAAGAAAATGTCAAGGGTGAGGTGTTAAAATTGTGACAATAAGGGTCAATATGCTTGTAATTGTTGTGAGCCGAAAAAGGTAAACACCTCTTGTACATTTGAGAACTTTGCTTATGTGTCAAGTTCTGTATTATTGGCTGAATCCAATCCTTTGTGGACTGTAGATTCAAGAGAAACAGACCATGTAGCGAAGGATAGAGAATCATTCGTGGAATTCCGACGATACCAACTGGAACTAAGTGGATCTATGTAGGAAATAACTCAAGAGCTGAGAATTAAAGGAATTGGCACTTGCCAATTGAACATGCGTGGTGGACGCACCTTGTTCCTACATGATATTCTATATGCTCCGGAGATTCGTCAAAATTTAAGTGTCTGCTTTTTATGTTGGTTAAGCTTGGTTTTAGTGTGAACTTCTGTAATAGCGGTGTAAATTTGTATTTGGATACAAACTACTATGGTTGTGGTCACTTTCTGGATGGTTTTATTGTACTAGATGTTGACTGTGGTAATGTCAATATTTGTTATTCCCTTGTTTCATGTCTTCTACTTAATATGATAATGATGTGATTATGTGGCATGCTAGACTTGGTCATATTGGCCAACAACATATAAATAGACTAGCCAAAGAGGGCTTGTTGGGCAACATTGAAAAAGTCGATTTGCCCATATGTGAGCATTGCTTAGTAGGAAAAACGACAATGAAACCATTTGGAAAAGGTAAAAGAGCTTAATTTCCTCTGCATTTAATCCATTATGACGTCTGTGGTTCAATGAGAAGAAGGCATGGGACTATTTATTTCATCACTTTTATAGATGATTATACTCGATTCGGATATGTCTATTTGATTTCTCATAAATCTGAAGCAATAAGTTGTTTCAAAAGGTTTATGAACTTGGAAGAAAATCAATTAGACAAAAAAATAAAAGCATTGAGATCCGATCGAGGTCGATAATATTTATCTGATGAGTTCAGAAAATTATGTGATGAAAAATGAATAGAAAGACAGTTGTTTATTCCATATACTTCTCAACAAAATGGTGTTGCGGAAAGAAGAAACAGAACCCTACTAGAAATGGTTAGGTCCATAATGGCGCATGCTAACTTACCTATCATTTTTTAGAGTGATGCGTTGTTAACTGCTGCCTATATACTTAACCGGGTGCCTTCCAAATCAGTTACCTCCATTCCATATGAGTTATGGACAGGTAGAAAACTGGACTTAAGTTTTCTTAAGCCATGGGGTTGTGCTGCCTATACTCATGAGTCCTCTCACAAGTTTGAGAAATTGGGTCCCAAAGGAAAGAATAGTATTTTAATGAGATACTCCGAACACTCGAAAGGGTATGTGTTCATAGGTGAGCAGGAAAGTGAGAGTATAACTGAATTTGAATCACATGATGTCACATTCTTAGTGGATGAATTTCCTAAGAAGGGCGAAATAGGAGAAGATTACTCCCTATTTGAAACCTTGGATCAAGATAATAATATTAGTGGAGTTCGTCCAAGTGGAAGTAATATGAGAAGTGATGAATTGAATTCAACTCATTCTCAATTGCAACCACATGATGAGACAACATCATCATTATCTAATCCGAGTGGGAGCATGATGGGGAATGATGTGCTAAGTGTACAATTTCCCATACGGCGAACAAGTCGCCAAAGTATTCCCCGTCGACGTTTTGACATTGAAGGGGAAACTTTTATGATTGCTCCGCAAGATGAGAATGAGCCAAGAAATATTAATGAGGCTCTAGATTGCCCTAGTAAGGAAAAATGGATTAATGCAATGGAAGAGGAAATGGAGTCAATGAAATCAAACCAAGTATGGGAACTGGTTGATCTTCCAAAAGGACGCAAAGCTATTGGGAACAAGTGGGTTCTCAAAATAAAGCGAAAAGCTGATGGCTCGATAGAAAGGCATAAAGCTCGCTTTGTGGCAAAATGGTATAATCAACAGGAATGAATTGATTATCAAGAAACATTTTCTCCTATAGTGAGATTTACCTCAATTCGCATTATTCTAGCAATAATGGTTAGTATGGATCTTGAGTTACATCAAATTGATGTAAAGACTGCTTTCCTCAATAGAGAATTAGAGGAAGAAATATATATGGAACAACTTGCTAGTTTCATAGTGAAAGGCCAAGAAGAAAATGTATGTCGACTTTTGAGGTCGATATATGGCCTTAAGCAGTCGTCGAGATAATGGTATATACGTTTTCATAATGCCATAATGGCATATGATTTCACAATGATAGATGAGGATCATTGTGTATATATCAAAAGATCCAAGGATCAATTTGTGATCATATCATTATATGTTAATGATATACTAATTGCCGGAAGCAATATGGAGCTTGTTAATACTGTCAAGAGTTGGTTGTCTTCCAACTTTGAGATGAAAGACATGGGTGATGTTGCATATATTCTTGAAGTTAAGATTTCAAGATTATAAACCCATAGACACTCCTATTATAAAAGGTGAAGGATTGAGCCATAGACTGTGTCCAAAGACTCCACAAGAGAAGGAACAAATGAAACATGTTCCTTATGCTAGTGCTGTTGGAAGCTTGATGTACGTTATGATGTGTACAAGACCTAACATATGTTTTGCAGTTGGAATGGTGAGAAGATATCAATCCAATCCAGGTCAAGCACATTGGAAAGCCGTTAAGAGAATACTGAGGTATTTAAAGGGAACTGCTGATTATACGCTAAGTTATCAAGGAAAGGATCTGCGACTCTAAGGCTATTCTGATGTTGATTATGGAGGAGATTTAGATGAAAGGAAATCTATCTCTAGCTTTGTTTTCTTACCGAATAATGGCACCATATGTTGGAGTAGTAAGAAACAAAAGTGTATAGCCTTGTCCACGATGGAAACTGAGTTTGTGGCATTATCAGCAGCAATATAAGAAGATGTTTGGCTTAAGAGTTTTTTGGATCATTTATGTGTTATTGGAAGTACTGCAGATTCATTATTGGTTAACTGTGATAGCCAAGCAGCAAAAGTGTACACCAAAGATCCAAAATATCATGACAAGACCAAACCTATAGATACCAAGTATAACTTTTGTCAAGGATATGATTGCACGAAAAGATGTGAACTTAGAGTACATACTACGCATAAAATGGTAGCAGATCCTATGACAAAGTTAATACCTAGATATGTGTTTTGTGGCCATATGAAATCTCTAGGATTGCGTAGAGGCTGATGTACTGAATATTGTAATTTCCCTAAGTGTTCACATTTGATGAATTTGTGTTTTCATCATTAATGCCTATGAATCTTTGTTTGATCTTTATGCATCTTAATGCTCAGTGCATTATTTAAAGTTGAGAAAGTAAGTCGGACAGATATAAGATCAGCCCACTCACACGGGTAATCACATCTATTTATTGTGTGATAAATAGAGATGAGACTGTTTTTAAGCTTATTATCTAGGTGATAATCGAGAGCTCAAGCTTAAAATACATATGTCGTCTTAACTGAGTGTTAAGATGAGGACATAATACTTACTATGTCCAAAAGTAAAATAATCCATATATTTTACTTTATCTGTCTATGATGCTAAATGTGAGTTCTAATGAATTTTGTGAATGAGTAGATACGTGAACTCAAGTTAGACATTGGGTATGTCTAAACTGTCATATGTACGGTATTGAAAGTGTAGACATACGCTCCATGGGAAAGCAGTTAATACCGTAATACGTATTTCATACTACGTATGCATGAGACGACCAATAAAAGTGGCAAAAGTTTGATCTCAACTTTTATGTTGTGTGAGACTCTTGAGGAAAAGAGTTCCTCAATTTTTAATCCTCTCATGACTCTTACTTATTCTCAAGATTTCTATTTAATGTTTGTTATCTTAGGATGTTGCCAATGGTCATGAGTTGATTCGATCTAATCGGACATTTCTAGAAAAGCAAGCTAAACTGAAATTGAGAGTTTGAAGGAAAGAGGAAGATCGAATTTGAAGAATCATATTGTAGTTTTGCATTAACCAGTTAACCAATTATAACTGTCTTTGGGATAATCATAATTGTGAATACAATATATATATCATTGTTTGAAAGAAATCAAGAGAGATATAAATGTGATCGATCGATCTAGGGTACTGCATACTAAATCTACTCAGGATGTGATGCCAATTATGAGCTGCTATATATTCCTAACAGATGTATAGCAACGAGCTCTCAAAGTATGCTAGTCGCACGGATTATTCACCGGTATGAATGTTGAAGAGAGGTAAAGAGAATCCTGTTCGGCTCACCATGTGCGAGTGGGAGATGATGGTTTTATGTGATGGGCTTAAGGCCCGTCCGCCCATGTTGGGCCTAAAAGCCCGGCCCACAAGATTAGGGCCCATGGATGAAGGGGTATGTTCCTTTCTGTTGGAGGGACGTATAAAATGAGAAAGAGAGAGGGAGGAACATACCTGTTGGCATAACGAACGTACGTTCCTCTCCCTTTCTTCCTCCAAAAGACAAAAGTGCGCTAAAGGCGACACCATCTTCCCTTCAAGGCCAATCGACGTCATCAGATCGAATGTGATCGGTTTTCTCTTCCTCTTATCGGTATTGGTGTTTAATCTGTGGCTAACAAGGTACACTCGATTCCGTGGTGTGCTTTAGGATCGGTGATATATGTGAATTTCCCGGGCTTGTCTTCCGCATTCATTTTAGGGGTTCAATTTAGTGTCGAATCCGGTTTTTAGGAATCCGACAATCCCAACAATATCAATATATTATACTGATATTCCTTGACATATTTTTTTAATAATATGAAATTAGTAACATTCGAGGCAATTGGCTAAATCTATCATTGCTCGCGGTGATTCCGTATTATGATGCGTTCACTAACTATTTAAATATCACACACGATAGTTTTTCAATGGGGTTCCTTATGAGTAATATTTCCTTCTGCGTACAAAAATAATCAAGTTATTGATGAGTAATGACTACATGAGATTAAAAAAAAAAAAACTTTAAGCATGAAACCTTTGAAGATTCCCTCTAAGATCTAGTAGTTCTATGAAATTGATCATATGTACATGATATGATGCGACATCCTCGTTTCGACCTGATTTGCAGAATGGAATTATCTTGGCAAGTGATCGTCGGACGGGATTACCTTGAGGGTTGATAAACTATGAAGGCATCGGAAATGCCACTTTGGGGCGAAAACTCGATTTTCATCGGCGAGACTTAAAAGTTCGGAAATGAGGAAATGGGCCACGAATGAGGACCCGAGTGGGCTCAAGTCCAAGTGGGTGGCCCAAGGCCTACACGCCCAAGGGGTGGGCGGCCAAGGGGAGGCCCATGGGCCCTTTAAGCCCATCGAGCTTTCTTTTGACAAGATCTTGACATTAAGTGCATGAAACGATGTGAATAGCGAGCGAGATCTTGGTGAAAAGACCGAAAAGCCCTTCCATTTAACCTAAGGACAAAAGGGCAAATATAGAAAATGGCTAAGGAGGGTCGACACAAGCATGCCTTGGGTGGCAATTTGGAGGGATAAAGCCACCTAGCCTAGTCACTTGAGTGCAAATTTACCTTCCATTAATGCAAGGATTTTGCTTCTTTCTTAAGTCACCTTAATTGACCTAAGCCAAGGGATTTAATATGCATTTATGAGCAAGATTTATTCTTGTCTCTCTCTCCTCCCTCTCCCCCTCACTCTTACCTTTTTCCTTTTCAAGATGTCACTTCCTCAATAAATGGAACCCTAAATTTGAGGGATTTAGAAGACTTGGAATGCAATGCATTAATTTTGGACAAGACTTCTCTCTCTCTCCTTCATTTCCTCCTTCACCATTGGCCTCTTGCCCTCTCTCTCACTCTCACTTTCATTTTCTCACTTGAATGCTCTCAAACTCACTCTCTCTCTCCCTTGACATCACTGAAGCCACCACCTTTGTTTTCATTTCCATTTCAAGCTTGTTTCTTCATTTTTTCTTCTTGTTCTTCCTTTATTGGTGACAATCCTTCGAACCCCGACACCGGACCGCCATTTGCGCTGCCATTCAAAGCCAACCAACTAGCCTCCTCAAGGGTTGTTCGGTACTGTCCAGCCCCCACAACAGCTCCCTCTCGCTTGTTTTTTCTTATGTTTAGTCCCTCGCGAAGCTTGGAGACTATGCCGATGCTGAACCATCACTGGACTGCCGTCAAGACGCCACCGGAGCTGCGACCAGCCATAGCCTAGCTCACCTGCACACTGTACACGTGCGACCAGCCATTGTCCAGCTTTGTCTTACCTCCCTCGTCGCTTTACAAAGCTTGGATTAGTTTGTGAGTGGCTTTCTAGCCTTTGATTAGGGCTTTCGTTGCATTTATGGAGTAGTTTAGGACTTGTTTATGGTTAAATGATGAGTTATTAATGTGACAAGTGCATGTTGCGTGCTAAGCGATTAGTGGACTTAGATAGGCTATCGAATGCTTACTGATAGGTTATCGAGTTTCAAAGTGATAAGTTATCGAGCCTAGGACGATTAGTTCTCACGTTTAGTTTGATGAGTTATCGGATTGAGTTATATAAATTGGATATGTTGTTGTATGTGCCATAATAGGATAGTAGGCTATTATATGTGGGGTATATACTATGTGATTAGATGCTATATATGGATTATGTGTTATGTACTCAATGCGTGATATGGGTTATGTGATATAGGAATTATTGGTTAGATGTATAATGCGTGTTATGTATTATATGGATTATGTGTTAGATGTTTTATTTGGGGTATGTATTATATGAATTATGAGTTATGTTTTGTGTGTTGTATGTGTCACGTGTGTTCAAGACGACGTGACGTGGTCTTATGGCATATTATTAGGGTACGTTATGGTAGGGTGATATGTTACATAAATGAAAGAAGGATTATATGATGAATTTGAGGACACGTAATAATGATGTGAACGTATTGCGGATTATGATGACTTTATCTTATGTTGATAAGTAGTCTATATGCCATGGATTTATGAATTAAATGGTTTATTATATAATGAGTATGATGCACGTGTGCAACATAGTGGCATTTGATGAGTGATATGGCATATCGCATGAGTATCACATGGGTTAAATAAGAAAGATAAGAAATGGATTTTGTGATGATATGCCCGTGTGATCACCTAAGACCCTGATGCATTTTACGTGGGGTGTGAACCTGTCCTGATGCGTTTTACACTGGACGATACTCGATTCAGTTCGGATGCTCCAAAGTCAATGGGATGTCATTTGCAGATGCATTTCGGAATGAAGCTCCTTATAAGTATGACCATCCTGATGCATTTTACATGGGATAATGTCATACTTGATGGGGCAAGACAATGCCCGGTTTCTTAGTGACATGTAGGCAATTTCATATGATTATTCATCGAAAGATTTTGATCATACTTTTGAAAGAAAAAATGTCCAAGACTTAATTGAATAAATTAAAGAATTAATACTATAAAAACTCTAAATTAGCACACTTATGATAATTTTACCTCAAACTAATTCTATTTATTACAAAAATCCCTAAATTGGTATATTTGTGACAAATTTATCTTTCGTTAGTTTTCATTAAGTTTTACCATCAAATTGCTAAGTTGGATGATACGCGACAACCGATGGGTATACCATTTTGGGGTTTTATTTTTCGTTTGTCATAATTATACTGGTTTGTGGGTTCTTGTGGTATTAATCCAATTTAACGGAAATAAATGGAGGATAAATTTATTACAAATGTATCAATTTGAAGTTTTTGATAGATTTGCAATAAATTTGTCATAAGTGCACTAGTTTTGGATTTTTTTATGGTAAAAAAATTAGTTTCAGTGAATTTATCATATGTATACTAGTTTGGGATTTTCGTGATATTAACCCTAAATTAAAATGTTTTGGATTTAGGAATTTTGGTGCATTATCCCACAACCTATGTAGCATCGACACAGACACGCGACACGCGACACGACACGATACGACACGCCGACACGTCATTTCTTAAAAATAGAGAATTTCGACACGTTCCGACACGTTATATATTAAATATATTTTTATATATAAATACATAAATAAATAATAATAAAAATAGCCTAGAATTAATTTACATGAAAAATATTAAATAATATCATTCATTATTTTAATTTGTTACAATAATACACAAAACTTAGAGGAAAAAAACATTGTTTAAAGAAAATGCTGAAATGATATTTTTAAATTTATTTATTTATCATATATAGCATTTTTATTACTTCTTTCATAGTAAAAGACTTTTTAAAAAAATAAAACAATTCTGAAAAAACAAAACTGAAAAAAAAAATTAACCCCACGCGTGTATATTTATAGCAATTTTATTACTTCTTTTGTGTATATTTATATTTTGACCCCTCAAGTATTAGAAATTTTTAAAATTGACCCAGTGCGTGTCGGAGCATGTCGGAGAGAGTTGACCACGTGTCGGATTTTTCGACACTCGTTGACCGCGTGTCGGAACGTGTCGGGACGTGTCGGAGCGTGTCAGACACGTGTCGGAGTGTCGGACACGACGAAGGCTTCCGGAGAGTGTCCGTGCTACATAGCCCACAACACAATCTAAATGGTCAAAATCCAACATGCAGCCATGGTGGCAATCCCTAACACGACGCAAGAAAATAATGTGAACATAAAACAAATTTAGAAAGTGAAATCGAAACTCGATAAGGCAGACTTAACTTAAAATTCAAACGAATTGATTTGCTCGCCAAAGCAGCTGTACCGAAATATTCTTGTGATGACATTGTAATCAATACGACTGGAATGCAAAAACAAGCATTGTCCAGTCCTAATTGGAATGGGAACTGGCATCCCGTATGGGCACACGTCGCTAGCGAGTAGCGGGTTCCTGTTCCTTCTCTCTCCTTCCATGTGCTCTATCAAATCCTTGCCTTCTTCCCAGAACCCTCAAAATAACGTCGCGATGCGGTGAGTGCCTGTTCCTTTTCTCCTCGGCCCACTTTTGACTTTGGAATAGCAATTCTTCCTTGTTTTTTTCCTTCTTTCCTTTTTCCTGTTCTCTTCTAAGAAATCACCAACCACAAAACGATCCTCCAAGCAAAGACAAGAACAAAATGGATGGCTGTGGACTTCTTGCATCAGCACTCACGCACCGACCCTCCTATCCCCCACGGCACGTAATGATGCCTTTGATCAAGGGAAATGGTCCGATGATGCTCTTGAAGGACCACACGCCTTCGACCCATTCAACCGGCCTCGGAGCAATGGAGGATCCAACAAGTTTCATTGCTTTCTTGCAAGAGAAGTGAGCTGTAGTGCATATTCTGTCTTAACCATATGGTGCATCCTGCTGCGATACTAAAAAGGCATTGAATACTTTATGGCATAGCTTTATAGGGTGTGCTAGCCTCATTTAATGCAAGGGGTCCACCACCACGTATGATGAATGAAAGGTTCAGGCATGTTCTGGTGCATGCAAGCCCAATTCAAATGCACCGTTAGATGAGGAGAATTGCACATGAGTTTCATATGATCTGATAGTCCTTGTGCTCTAGGTCATATATGCCGAGCTCATGCAAAACAGTCCATGATCCTCATCCTTTATCCTCATATGCAGTTTTTTCTCCTTTCTTTTTCTATTTTTCTAAATTATAGACTTGAAAACCACTTGGGTACTTGATTCTTGAGAGATTTCCAATGGGGTGTTGAGAGATTTTCGATGGAGGAATTGGAGGAAACTTAAATTGTGTGTAAACTGTTCTAAATCAAGGTACTTGCATAGGTTCAAAGTTTGGAGTCAATAGTTTGATGAGCCTTGTAGGCATGGAGTTCGAGGTAGTAGGGAGTCACACTTGTGTTTTGGATTAAAAAAGAGAAAGAAGATATTCCATGATTTACAAAACATCTGGCTATATATCATCTGAAATATTAATCATGCGAGTTCCATCTTGGAGCTCATGTCATGAACGGTCCAAATGATCTAATCTCCATAGTCTTAAGACCAAATGCAATATTCTTTATCTTAGCGCGTAGAGTGAGTTTTTGCATAATAGACATCAATCACGGATCTCCACTCAAATGGGTCAAGTCAACACAAAACCATTATTCTAACCCTTAAGACTTTTAGTCTATAAATGTGTTGGCCCTCCCTCTCGTTTAATGTCACAGCAAAGAAGCGAGCCAGAAATGGCGCCCTGTTATCACCATTCATTCCTGCTCCTTTGTTCTCTCTGGGTGTTCTGTCCCTTGATCCTCGCCCAGAATGTGGAGTTCAACTTGCCCCTCAAGGCTGTGAACCTCGGAAATTGGCTTGTCACCGAGGGGTGGATGATGCCTTCTCGGTTTGATGGACTCAATGGACAGCTCTTGGTAAGCTTTTAAAGATTGTTATTATAGTTTCTCCAGCATGCTTTTTTATCATAGTTTCGTGATTAGTATTGTCGGATGATCGCAAAGTTTCTTCTCAGGTCCAATATGACATATGCCTACACTAGATACAGTTTAATGTCTAAGATATTTGAGAATGATACAGTTACAAAACGATCATGTTTGGCACATGTCTATATGTACTAGCACATGATTTTAACATGACAGGTGTACACTTTTGTCAAATTAAGATGCCAAATGTCAACAGAACTTGTTTCTAATGAAACATTTCTTTCCATCATTTTGCCAGATTTCTGACATACAAATATGAACTTGGTTCGACCTGTATATATGAACTCTGTTCCCCCCACCCAGTGTGTGCATTTACACAGTTATTTGTTTGGTCTATAAAAATATCACTTCATTCTTTCAATGAGATGAACCAAATCCCATTTTCCTGCTTATGTTTCAATGGTAGGATGGGACTCAAGTGCAGTTCAAGTCGACAAAGCTCGGGAAATTCCTGTGTGCTGAAAACGGCGGCGGAGCCACCCTTGTCGCCAATCGCGATCAGCCCTCCTACTGGGAAACTTTCAGGGTGTGGTTTTCTGTCTCACAAAATTGACAATCGTCTTTAGACAAGCTCAAAAGATTCACATGCCATCCAACATAATTTTCGCTCACTTCCTATGGTGCAGCTGTGGAGGATTTCCGACAAAAAATTCAACCTCAGAGTTTTCAACAAGCAATTTGTCGGATTGCAAGGACAAGGAACAACGGTTGTCGCTGTTTCCGGTAACCCGAGCGCCTCAGAGACTTTTGACATTATCAGGAAACCGGACAATCCCAATCGAGTTCGATTTCAAGCATCTAATGGGATGTTTCTCCAGGTAATTCCCCTGTTCCAGCTTCTACGACTTCTGCAGTTACTATGGTATTATGGTGTACATGACTGATCTTCGGTGTCATAGAGGGTTTCACGACTATTTCGTTCTAACCCATACAGTGGTTGACAGTGAGTGGTCTTCGATTTGACGGTCGGTTGTGATTTGTCATCAAATCGTTGACAATAATCTCTTCACTCTGACCGTCCAAATTTCGCAGGACTACGTTGTTGTGCAGATTGTTGTGCAGAAAAGCGCAGCACCATAGAAAGTTCTTGTCTGCATTGCCAGTTACACGGCAGAAATTACACGAAGCTATCTGTTGTTAATTTATTGCACCCATCACGTTAATATAAGATCAAGACCCAAGTAGACTTTGATAAACATAAGAAACTGTCATGCACCAGTCCAATGGTGTTTGTATGAAACGCTGCATGGCACTCGTGTTGAGATCTACTGTTCTGTGACGTCGCATGGCACTCGCGTTGAGATCTACTGTTCTGTGACGTCTTACATGGGCGCTTTCCGCACTTTCTTGACGCTGAGAGGACGAGATGAGCACCCCTTGTTTGCTTGAAAACAACAGCGACACTCCACGCAATACGACGAGTAAACTTACGTCCTCTATAAACCATGAACACATTTTTTTGCAACGGCAAGGCCTCATAAAATGAAAGGAACAGTCATATCCGCAACGACATTACTTTACTCTTAATCGAAAGGAACTGTTGGATTACAAAAGCATTTCCACTCCATCATCCAAAATTCCTGATCAAAGATAATCGATAGAGTCCCCATATTCCCCGGTTATTAATTGGATAAAATCACATTGATTTATGTGATTTTCTCTAATATAGTATGGATGATCAGGCAAAGTCGCTGACTGAAGTGACGGCAGATTATACTGGAGGCTCGAGTTGGGATGACAATGACCCATCGATCTTTGAAATGAACATTGTCGGCGGTTTACAAGGTGAATACCAAATAACAAATGGATATGGCCCCAGTGCTGCCCCAAAACTCCTACTGGTAATCCCTAATTAATTAGTGGCAAAGTAAGCACGAAATAGTAATACAGTGACTAAATAGATCAGTAATCTCTGAACAATTTTGCTCTGCAGGATCATTGGAACAATTACATTACCGAGCAGGACTTTGAATTTATGGCGGCCAATAGTCTAACTGCCGTGAGGATTCCGGTAGGATGGTGGATTGCGTATGATCCAGCGCCGCCAGCGCCTTTTGTGGGAGGCTCGCTGAATGCACTGGACAACGCATTTACATGGGCAGCGTAAGCGACTTTCGATACTTTTACATCTTAGTTGAATAACTCCAACAGAAAGTGTGCAGTGGAGGATCTTTAAAGGAAGCCAGTCTTTGCTTAAGTCGGTCCATCGAAGTTACAAGAATCTTGTGAGTCTAACCTTGAACAATTGAATTTTTCTTTTTGCAGGAAGCATGGTATGAAGGTAATAGTTGATCTCCATGCTGCTCCGGGATCTCAAAACGGCCAATTTCATAGCGCATCGAGAGATGGATTTCTGGAATGGGGTGACTCTCACATTGAGGAGACCGTGAAAGTTATAGACTTCCTAGCAGCAAGGTCTGGCAGATGAGTTCTCAATTTAAACAAATCCCTCGTGACATATATCTCTTTACTATTGCTGATGATCACAACCATTGGTATTGATATTTAGTATGCTAGATCTTGTAATCAGATGTTTCATAGCATTCTCCCTTATGATTGTCAAGTAGATATGGCAACCACCCGGCATTGGTTGCAATCGAGCTGATGAACGAGCCTCAAGCTCCGGATGTCAAGTTTGAGGATCTTACTAAATACTACCGGTTAGGTTACGAGGCCGTGAGGAGTCACACTCCGAATGCTTATGTCATCATGTCCAACCGGTTGGCAGCCGACTCGCAAGAGCTCCTTGAGTTCGCGAGAGGCTTCAGCCGAGTCGTCATCGACGTGCATTACTACAACCTCTACGATCCGATGTCTCAACAGTGGAATCTGCAGCAGAACATTGACATCATCTATAATTATAGAGCTTCCGATCTGAGCAAACTAACCCCGGCAAACGGCTCCTTGAGCTTTGTTGGTGAGTCCTACCACGTGGTTAGAAAGCAACAGGAGCATGTTTAATATAGAGCGTACAGGTACACATGACGCGTGCGCTAGAGTACATACATGTCATGACATTTGCGAGCTAAATTGGTTTTTGCAGGGGAATGGACCTCGACATTGGCCTTCGACGGGGCAACAAAGGAGGATTCGGGAAAGTTTGCCAAGGCTCAGCAAGATGTTTACGGGCGTGCCACTTTTGGGTGGGCGTATTGGTCTTATAGGTGCAAAATCGATACCTGGAATCTCAAGCGGATGATTCAAGACGGTCTCATAAAGATCTAGTTTGATTTCTCATCCTCATCAAGCGGATTATGTCATCATGAATACCAAGAACAGATCGGTAATCTGTTTACAGAATCATGTATTATCAAAGTTGCCTTTCCGGTGACATTATTTGAATAAAATAAGATTGAGCTTGAGCATGCTTCCACTACATCCTTCTTTTTGGCATTCCAGAAAAATTGAAAGTGACTGATTAGCCCTATTGTCCTATTCTGTGAAAGAAAAAAGAATATTCACCGACAGAAAGTTCGATTTTCTTTCTCAAAGGTGATGTCGGTTTGTTGGAGGAAAGATAAGGCCATGACTTCTTTTTTTTTTTTTTTTAGGTCAGACACAATTTTGTTAGTTAGGATAATCAAACAATTGTCCCTCTATTTTTTTCACAGAAAATCATAATTGTCATTTTTATCTTTTATATGGTCCTAATATATTTTAAATTGAATTAAAAGATCACTGCAGGATGTGAATCCATCCGAAGCGTCATCGAGTCCCCAACTTATGATATGTAGATTTTCAAACACCAATTTCCTTTTCACATGCATTTAGATGTCCAATTGACCTAATCCAAATTAATTAGAAGTAACTCCAATTTGGTGTTTTAAGATTATGATTGTGTTTGTATATTGTCGATTACCTAAACCTAGGATTTCAAGGTGCTATCAGTTGGCGAATCGTAGTTCATAAAATTTGAGGTGTTATAGAGTAGTGATCATACTGGAGAGGTTAGAAATAATATAAAGGGTTCAAACAACTCTTTTGGTTAAGTCTTTGCATCTACATTACCATCCCACTATTAAGAAATTTTGGACAAATTTGGAATTAGAGTAAAAGTTGAAAATTTCTTTTTAGTAAACAAAAATTCGAGAAATAATTGAGATTGGACCTAAAGTTAGGGCTTTTTCGAAATGTGGTCCTTTATAGGAATATTCAATAGAGATCCTTCATATTACAGGGAAGCCCAATTTCCTCAGTGGATTTTGGGCTCCTTGAATGGCCAAGCAACTTTTATAAACAATGGCTAATCCCGTTGCAATTATCTCTCTTCATTTTCTTTTTGTAAAATATTCCCAAATATAATTTTAAGTATGTTTGAAGTGACCGGTTGCTAAAAGATAACTTGATGGCTGAAAAGAAAAGACAACGTAACTTTTTTTTTCTGATAAATTATAGCATGATGTATAATTTGCATGAAGTGCTCAAGATCAAAATTAAGTTTTATAAATATTAAGTAAAAGATAAATATCGATAGAGTAACTACTTTTAGCTGTTTTTAAAGAAAACAATCACAAAAGGAATTAAAATGATACCACCGGCCGTGGTGGCTCTGCTGGGTAGGCTTTAGTGATCCTTGCGAGGGGAGGTGAGAGGTTCGAAGCCCTTGTAACGCAAGGGGCAAGGGGGCTGGTGGAGTTACTTGGTGACTTACCCGGTGGCATGGGGTGGTGGTTTCCCCATGTTGCCCCCAGGTTCTACCCGCCGGTTGTCGGCTTTCGAGATTTCTTGGGTCACCAAAAAAAAAAGGAATTAAAATGATTCACTAGCTGAGAAGCGATTGTTGAAGATGGATGAGTTTCCCACAATGGAGAAAGGTCGAAGACAACTCATGATGCATTTTGATTGAATCTCTATTTTGTCCTATATTTAATATCAATTTATTATACTGATTTTCTTTGCCGTATTTTTTTTTTTAAATATGAAAACTAGTATCATACAAGTCAATCGGCTAAATCTATCACCGCTTTCGGTGATTCCGTGATATGATATGTTCACTAACTATTTAAATATTGTACATAATAGTTTTTCAAATGGGTTCCTTATGAATGATATTTCTATCTGCGTATAAAAATAATCAAGTTATAATGAGTAACGACTACATGAGATCAAAAAGTAATATTTGGGTGTGAGATTGTAGAAGATTCCCCCTAAGATCTAGTAGTTATATCAAATTGATCATTTATGCAAAATATGATATGACTTACACAAATAGGAACATAGTTGAATTGTAAGATTGTAACAATACAATTGTCAACAAGTCCTAAAAAGGTGTTAAGTCTTAAAATATTCATTCGGTTCAATTAATTCCTAAAAATATATTAAAAATATAATCAGGTCCTAAAACTTACGTTGAAAAGTGAAATTTAAGGATGTCATATAGGTTATTTTGGGATAAGTGCACTGGAAATCCTAAAACTTGTCACGGAAATGTAATTGAGTCCTAAACTTTCAAAAAGTACAATCATGCCCTAAAACTTATTTTGAAAGTGTGATCAAGTCTTTAAACTTTTAAAAAGTGTAATCAACGGAATAACTTTGATTGGACCAACTTGATTAGTTTGAGGATTTGATTATACTTTTTAAAAATTTTAGGACTCAATTGCATTTTTAACAAGATTTAGGATTTAATTGTATTTTTTGAAAATTTTAGAACTCAATTATATTTCTATGACCAATTTTAGGGCTTCTAATATACTTATCCGTCATTTCTTACCGACATGTAGGCAATTTCATGCTATTATTCATCAAAAGATTTTGATCGTACTTTTTAAAGAAAAAGGTCCAAGACTTAATTCAATAAATTAAAGAGTTAATACTATAAAAAAAAAAAAGAACTCCAAATTAGCACACCTATGATAATTTTACTTCAAAATAATTCTTTATATTACAAAAATTCATAAATTGGTATATTTGTGACAAATTTATCTTTTGTCGGTTTCCATTAAGTTTAACCATCAAATTGTTAAATTGGATGGAACGTGACAGATTAATGAGTATACAATTTTGGGGTTTTATTTTCCGTTTGTCATAATTATACTGGTTTGTGGGTTTTTGTGGTATTAATCCAATTTAACAGAAATAAATGAGGATAAATTTATTACAAATGCATCGATTTAAAGTTTTTGGTAGATTTGCGGTAAATTTGTTATAAGTGTATTAGTCTTGGATTTTTTTTATGGTAAAAAAATTAGTTTTTGGTGAATTTATCATATGTATACTAGTTTGGGATTTTTCGTGGTATTAACCCTAAATTAAAATGTTTTGGATTTAGGACTTTTGATGCATTACCCCACAACACAATCTAAAGGTCAAAATCCAACATGCAGCCATGGTGGCAATCCCTAACACGACGCAAGAAAATAATATGAACATAGAACAAATTTAGAAAATGAAATCGAAACTCGATAAAGCAGACTTAACTTAAAACTCAAAAAAATTGATTCGCTCGCCAAAGCAGTTGTACCGAAATATTCTTGTGATGACGTTGTAATCAATACGAGTGCAATGCAAAAACAAGCATTGTCCGGTCCTAATTGGAATGGGAACTGGCATCCCGTACGGACCCACGTCGCTAGCGAGTAGCGGGTTCCTTTTCTCTCCTTCCATGTGCTCTATCAAATCCTTGCCTTCTTCCCAGAACCCTCAAAATCTCGTCGCGATGTGGTGATTGCCCGTTCCTTTTCTCTCCTTCCATGTGCTCTATCAAATCCTTGCCTTCTTCCCAGAACCCTCAAAATGTCGTCGCGATGTGGTGATTGCCCGTTCCTTTTCTCCTCGGCCCACTTTTGACTTTGGAATAGCAATTCTTCTTTGTTTTTTTCCTTTTTTCTTTTTTCCTGTTCTCTTCTAAGAAATCACTAACCACAAAACGATCCTCCAAGCAAAGACAAGAACAAAATGGATGGCTGTGGACTTCTTGCATCAGCACTCACGCACCGCCCCTCCCATCCCCCACGGCACGTAATGATGCCTTTGATCAAGCGAAATGGTCGGATGATGCTCTTGAAGGACCACACGCCTTTGACCACACGCCTTCGACTCATTCAACCGGCCTCGGAGCAATGGAGGATCCAACAAGTTTCATTGGTTTCTTGCAAGAGAAGTGGGCTATAGTGCATATTCTGTCTTAACCATATGGCGCATCCTGCTGCGATACTAAAAAGGCATTGAATACTTTATGGCATAGCTTTATAGGGTGTGTTAGCCTCATTCAATGCAAGAGGTCCACGACCACGTATGATGAATGAAAAGTTCAGGCATGATCTGGTGCATGCGAGCCCAATTCAAATGCACTGTTAAATGAAATGGATTCCCCATGAGTTTCGTATGATTTAGCAGTCCGTGTGCTTTAGGACCACTTGGGTACTTGATTCTTGAGAGATTTCCAATGGGGTGTTGAGAGATTTTCGATGGAGGAATGTGTAAACTATTCTAAATCAAGGTACTTGCATAGGTTTAAAGTTTGGAGTCATTAGTTTGATGAGCCTTGTAGGCATGGAGTTCTAGGTAGTAGGGAGTCACACTTGTGTTTTGGATTAAAAAAGAGAAAGAAGATATTCCATGATTTACAAAACATCTGGCTATATATCATCTGAAATATTAATCATGCGAGTTCCATCTTGGAGCTCATGTCATGAACGGTCCAAATGATCTAATCTCCATAGTCTTAAGACCAAATGCAATATTCTTTATCTTAGCGTGTAGAGTGAGTTATTGCATAATAGTCATCAATCACGGATCTCCACTCAAATGGGTCAAGTCAACACAAAACCATTATTCTAACCCTTAAGACTTTTAGTCTATAAATGTGTTGGCCCTCCCTCTCGTTTAATGTCACAGCAAAGAAGCGAGGCAGAAATGGCGCCCTGTTATCACCATTCATTCCTGCTCCTTTGTTCTCTCTGGGTATTCTGTCCCTTGATCCTTGCCCAGACCGCGGAGTTCAACTTGCCCCTCAAGGCTGTGAACCTCGGAAATTGGCTTGTCACCGAGGGGTGGATGATGCCTTCTCGGTTCGACGGACTCAAAGGACAGCTCTTGGTAAGCTTTTAAAGATAAAAAGAGCGTATTGGGTAATGCTCCATAGATTGTTATTATACTTTCTCTAGCATGCTTTTTTATCATAGTTTCGTGATCGGTATTGTCAGATGATCGCAAAGTTTCTTCTCAGGTCCAATATGACATATGCCTGCACTAGATACAGTTTAATGTTTAAGATATTTGAGAAGATACAGTTACAAAAAGATCATGTTTGGCATATGTCTATATGTACTAGCACATGATTTTAACATGACAGGTGTACACTTTTCTCAAATTAAGATGCCAAATGTCCCAGAACTTGTTTCTAGGGAAACATTTCTTTCCATCATTTTGCCAGATTTCTGACATACAAATATGAACTTGGTTTGACCTGTATATATGAACTCTGTTCCCCCCCCCACCCAGTATGTGCATATACACTGTTATTTGTTTGGTCTATAAAAATATCACTTCACTCTTTCGATGAGATGAACCAAATCCCATTTTCCTGCTTATGTTTCAATGGTAGGATGGGACTCCAGTGCAGTTCAAGTCGACAAAGCTCGGGAAATTCCTGAGTGCTGAAAACGGCGGCGGAGCCACCCTTGTTGCCAATCGCGATCAGGCCTCTGGCTGGGAAACTTTCAGGGTGTGGCTTTCTGTCTCACAAAATTGACAATCGTCTTTAGACAAGCTCATAAGATTCACATGCCATCCAACATAATTTTCGCTCACTTCCTATGGTGCAGCTGTGGAGGATTTCCGACAAAAAATTCAACCTCAGAGTTTTGAACAAGCAATTTGTCGGATTGCAAGGCCAAGGAACAACAGTTGTCGCTGTTTCTGGTAACCCGAGCGCCTCAGAGACTTTTGACATTATCAGGAAACCGGACAATCCCAATCGAGTTCGATTTCAAGCATCTAATGGGATGTTTCTCCAGGTAATTCCCCTGTTCCAGCTTCTATGACTTCTGCAGTTACTATGGTATTATGGTGTACATGACTGATCTTCGGTGTCATAGAGGGTTTCACGACTATTTCGTTCTAACCCATACAGTGGTCGACAGTGAGTGATTTTCGATTTGACGGTCGTTGGTGATTTGTCATCAAATCGTTGACAATAATCTCTTCACTCTGACCGTCCAAATTTCGCTGGACTACGTTGTTGTGCAGATTGTTGTGCAGAATAGCGCAGCACCATAGAAAGTTCTTGTCCGCATTGCCAGTTACACGGCAGAAATTACAGGAAGCTATCTATTGTTAATTTATTGCACCCATCACGTTAATATAAGATCAAGACCCAAGTAGACTTTGATAAACATAAGAAACTGTCATGCATCAGTCCAATGGTGTTTGTATGAATCGCCGCATGGCACTCGTGGTGAGATCTACTGTTCTGTGACGTCGCATGGCCCTCGCGTTGAGATCTACTGTTCTGTGAGGTCTTACATGGGCGCTTTCCGCACTTTCTTGACGCTGAGAGGACGAGATGAGCACCCCGTGTCAACAGGGACACTCCACGCAATACGACGAGTAAACTTACGTCCTCTATAAACCATTAACACATTTTTTGCAACGGCAAGGCCTCATAAAATGAAAGAAACAGTCATATCCGCAACGACATTACTTTACTCTTAATCGAAAGGAACTGTTGGATTACAAAAGCATTTCCACTCCGTCATCCAAAATTCCTGATCAAAGATAATCGATAGAGTCCCTATATTCCCCGGTTATTAATTGGATATAATCACATTGATTTATGTGATTTTCTCTAATATAGTATGGATGATCAGGCAAAGTCGCTGACTGAAGTGACGGCAGATTATACTGGAGGCTCGAGTTGGGATGACAATGACCCATCGATCTTTGAAATGAACATTGGCGAAGGTTTACAAGGTGAATACCAAATAACAAATGGATATGGCCCCGGTGCTGCCCCAAAACTCCTACTGGTAATCCCTAATTAATTAGTGGCAAAGTAAGCACGAAATAGTAATACAGTGACTAAATAGATCAGTAATCTCTAAACAAATTTGCTCTGCAGGATCATTGGAACAATTACATTACCGAGCAGGACTTTGAATTTATGGCGGCCAATAGTCTAACTGCCGTGAGGATTCCAGTAGGATGGTGGATTGCGTATGATCCAAAGCCGCCAGCGCCTTTTGTGGGAGGCTCGTTGAATGCACTGGACAACGCATTTACATGGGCAGCGTAAGCAACTTTCGATACTTTTACATCTTAGTTGAATAACTCCAACAGAAAGTGTGCAGTGGAGGATCTTTATAGGAAGCAAGTCTTTGCTTAAGTCGGTCCATCGAAGTTACAAGAATCTTGTGAGTCTAACCTTGAACAATTGAATTTTTCTTTTTGCAGGAAGCATGGTATGAAGGTAATAGTTGATCTCCACGCTGCTCCGGGATCTCAAAACGGCCAATTTCATAGCGCATCGAGAGATGGATTTCTGGAATGGGGTGACTCTCACATTGAGGAGACCGTGAAAGTTATAGACTTCCTAGCAGCAAGGTCTGCCAGATGAGTTCTCAATTTAAACAAATCCCTCATGACACATTTCTCTTTAGTATTGCTGATGAATCGCAACCATTGGTATTGATATTTAGTATGCTAGATCTTATAATCAGATGTTTCATAGCATTCTCCCTTATGATTGTCAAGTAGATATGGCAACCACCCGGCATTGGTTGCGATCGAGCTGATGAACGAGCCTCAAGCTCCGGATGTCAAGTTGGAGGATCTTACTAAATACTACCGGTTAGGTTACGAGGCCGTGAGGAGTCACACTCCGAATGCTTATGTCATCATGTCCAACCGGTTGAAAGCCGACTCGCAAGAGCTCCTTGAGTTTGCGAGAGGCTTCAGCCGAGTCGTCATCGACGTGCATTACTACAACCTCTATGATCAGATGTCTCCACAGTGGAATCTGCAGCAGAACATTGACATCATCTATAATTATAAAGCTTCCGATCTGAGCAAACTAACCCCGGCAAACGGCTCCTTGAGCTTTGTTGGTGAGTCCTACCATGTGGTTAGAAAGCAACAGGAGCATGTTTAATATAGAGCATACAGGTACACATGACGCGTGCGCTAGAGCACATACATGTAATGACATTTGCGAGCTAAATTGGTTTTTGCAGGGGAATGGACCTCGACATTGGCCTTCGACGGGGCAACAAAGGAGGATTCGGGAAAGTTTGCCAAGGCTCAGCAAGATGTTTACGGGCGTGCCACTTTTGGGTGGGCATATTGGTCTTATAGGTGCGAGAGCGATACCTGGAATCTCAAGCGGATGATTGAAGACGGTCTCATAAAGATCTAGTTTGATTTCCCATCCTCATCAAGCGGATTATGTCATCATGAATACCAAGAACAGATCGGTAATCTGTTTACAGAATAATGTATTATCAAAGTTGCCTTTCCGGTGACATTATTTGAATAAAATAAGATTGAGCTCGAGCATGCTTCCACTACATCCTCCTTTTTGGCATTCCAGAAGGATTGAAAGTAACTGATTAGCCCTATTGTCCTTTTCTGGTGAAAACAAAAGAATATTCACCGACAGAAACTTCGATTTTCTCTCTCAATGGTGATGTCGGTTTGTCGGAGGAAAGATAAGGCCATGACTTTTTTTTTTTTTTTCACAATTCTGTTAGTTAGGATAATCAAACAATAGTCCCTCTATTTTTTTAACAGAAAATCGTAATTGCCATTTTTTTTTTATGGTCCTTATATATTTTAAATTGAATTAAAAGATCATTGTGGGATGTGAATCCATCCGACGTTTCATCGACTCCCCAACTCAGATTTGTATATTTTCATACACCAATTTCCTTTTCACATGCATTAAGATGTCCAATTGACCTAATCCAGATCAATTAGTAGTAACTCTAACTTGGTGTTTTAAGTTTAAGATCTTGTTTGTATATTGTGGATTACGTAAACCTAGGATTTGGGAAAACCCTATGATTCAAGGTGCTATCAGCTGGCGAATCGTAGTTCATAAAATTTGAGGTGTTATAGAGTAGTGACTATATTGGAGAGGTTGGAAATAATATAAAGGGTTCAAACAACTCTTTTGGTTAAGTCTTTGCATCAACATTATCATCCCACTATTAAGAAATTTTGGACAAATTTGAAATTAGAGTAAAAGTTGGAAATTTCTTTTTTGTAAAAAAACTTTCGAGAAACAATTGAGATTGAATCTAAAGTTACGGCTTTTTCAAAATTTGGTCCTTTATAGGAATACTCAATAGAGATCCTTCATAATACAGGAAGCCCAATTTCCTCAATGGATTTTGGGCTCCTTAAATGGCCGAGCAACTTTTATAAACAATGGCTAATCCCGTTGCAATTATCTCTCTTCATTTTCTTTTTGTAAAATACTCCCAAATTTTTAAGTATGTTTGAAGCGATCAGTTGCTAAAAGATAACTCGGTGGCTAAAAAGAAAAGACAATGCAACTTTTTTTTTTTTTTTGATAAATTATAGCATGATGTATAATTTGCATGAAGTGCTCAAGATCAAAATTAAGTTTTATAAATATTAAGTAAAAGATAAATATCGATATAATAACTAGTTTTAGCTGTTTTTGAAGAAAATAATCACAAAAGGAATTAAAATGATTCACTAGCTGAGAAGTGATTGCTGAAGATGGATGAGTTTCCCGCAATGGGAAAAGGTCGAAGACAACTCATGATGCATTTTGATTGAATCTCTATTTTTTCCTGTATTTAATATCAACTTATTATACTGATTTTCTTTGCCGTATTTTTTTTAAAATATGAAATTAGTAACATACAGGTCAATCGGCTAAATCTATCATTGCCTTCGGTGATTCCGTGATATGACATTTTCACTAACTATTTAAATATTGTACATAATAGTTTTTCAAATGGGTTCCTTATGAGTGATATTTCTATCTGTGTATAAAAATAATCAAGTTATAATGAGTAACAACTACATGAGATCAAAAAATAATAGTTGGGTGTGAAATTGTAGAAGATTCCCTCTAAGATATATTAGTTATATCAAATTGATCATATATGCAAGATATGATATGACTTACACAAATAGGAACATAGTTGAATTGTAAGATCGTAACAATACAATTGTCAACAAGTCCTAAATCTTATGTACAAATTACAATCAAGTCTCAGATTTTAAGTTGGTTCAATCAAGTCCTTATCATTTAATAAAAAGTCTATTATGATTGAAGACAATTCATGATGCATTTTGATAGAATCTCTAGTTTGTCCTATATTAAATATCAAGTTATAATACTGATATTCTATGATGTATTTTTTAAATAATATGAAAATTAGTAACATTCAAGCTGCCTACGATGATTCCATGATATGACATGTTCACTAACTATTTAAATATTTTACGTAATAGCTTTTCAAATGAATTCCTTGTGAGTGATATTTCTATCTGTGTATCAAAACAATCAAGTTATTCATGAACAACAACAACATGAGATCAAAAAATAATAACTTGAGTGCATCCCTCAAGATCGAGTAGGTCTATCAAATTGATCATATATGCAAAATATGATATGGCTTACAAAAATAAGAACATAGTTGAATGGTGGGATCGTAACGATGTAGTTGTCAACAAGTCCTAAATCTTACGTACGGATTGCAATCAAGTCTCAAATTTTTTAGTTAGTTCAATTAAGTCCTTATCATTTAATAAAAAGTCTATTTGAGTCCTAAAATATTCATTTGGTTCAATTAAAAATGCAATTATATTTTAAAACTTACGTTGAAAAGTGCAATTTAAGGATCCTATATATATATATATATATATATATATATTTTATATATATATATGTATATATATATATTTTATAAGTGTACTAGAAGTCCTAAAACTTATCACAAAAGTGCAATTGAATTCTAACACTTTCAAAAGTGTAACAAAGTCCTAAAACTTATTTTGAAAGTGCAATCAAGCCTAAAAACTTTCAAAAGGTACAATCAACGGAAGAACTTAGATTGGACTAATTTTACAAGTTTTAGGACTTGATTGCACTTTTTAAAAATTTTAGGGCTCAACTGTATTTTCATGACAAGTTTTAAAATTTAATTGCACTTTTTGTAATTTTTATGACTTAATTGTACTTATGTTTTTAAGACTTCCAACACACTTATCCTTTTATTTCTTAGTGACACATAGGTAGTTTCATATGAAAATTCATCGAAAGGTTTTTATCTTTTTTTTTTTTTTTTTTTTTTGGAAAAAAAGGTCTAAGACTTAATTGAATAAATTAAAGGGTTATAACTACGAAAAAAACCCAAAAGTTGTACAACTGTGATAAATTAAATCTAAATTAAATATTTTTATTATAAAAAATCCTAAACTGGCACATCCATGACAAATTTATCATTTGTTAGTTTTCGTTAAATTTTAAAGTCAAATGTCGAGTTGAATGGCATGTGGCATTTCAAAAATATATTAATTTTTGGTTTTACTCTCTGTTTATCTATCAATTTTGGTTTTTTTGTAGTATTAATCTAATTTAACAAAAATAAATGAAAGATAAACTTATTACAAGTACCGGTTTAGGATTTTTTATGTTCAAAAAATTATTTTTGAGTAAATTTGTTATAGGTGTATTAATTGGTTAAAAAATTAGTTTATAATAAAGTCACTTTGGGATTTTTTTTTGTGAAATTAGACCTAAATTAGAATGATTTGGATTTAGGATTTTCGGTGCATTAGTCTGCAACAAAATTTAATGTGTTAAAATCCGACGTCCAACCAAGGCGGTAATCCTCGATGCGACGCAAGAACACAATATGAACACAGCATGAATTTATAGAGTGAAATTAAAACTTGATAAGGTAGACCTAATTCGAAACTCAAACGAATTGATACGTTCGCCAAAATAACATCTTGCGGTTGTGCCAAAATATTCCTGTAATGACATCGTAATCGACGCGAGCGCAGTGTAAAAACATGAATCGTCGGTCCTGATTGGAATGGGACCTGGTATCCCATGGCACACGTCACTAGCGAGTTGGGGGTACCTGTTCCTTTTCTCTCCTTCCGAGTGCTCTGTCAAATCCTCGCCTATTTTCCCAAAACCCTTGGAATCTGGTCGCTTGGGGTAGGTGCATGTTCCTTTCATCTTCACGCTACTTTTGACTTTGGAAAAGCAATTCTTCCCAGATTTTCTGTTCTCTTTTAAGAAATCATCAACCGCAAAACGATCCTCCAAGCAAAGACAAGAACAAAACTGAAGGCGGTTGGCTTCATGCATCAGCACTCATGCACCGACCGTATATCCCGCATCGCACGTAATGATGCCTTTGACCAAGGGACATAGTCGAATACCATGGATCCATTCAGCCGGCCTCGGAGCATTAGCGTTTTTAACAAGTTTCGTTGGCTCCTTACAGAGGGAAGGGCTACCGTGCATATTCTGTCATAAACATATGATGCATCCTGATGCGATATTAAAAGGACAGTGGACCGTTTAATGTCACAGCAAAGAAGACCAAATGCAATATTCTTTGATCTTAATGCGCATATTCTGTCTTTAACCATATCATGTGTCCTGCTGCAATATTAAAAGGACAGCGGACTGTTTAATCTCCATAGTCTTAAGACCAAATGTAATATTCTTTATCTTAGGCTTCGTTTGTTTTGTGGAAAATAATTTTTGAGAAAACGTTTTCCAGATTTTTCAGTGTTCGTTTCACGGAAAATGAATTTTTTGGGGAAAATTTTCATGAAAGGAAAAAAGTTTTCTAAATTAGGAGAAAATATTTTCACTTTTGAAAAGTGGAAAACATTTTCCTCACTTAATCTCTCTTATCTCACATTTATACAAATCATCACTTCCTTCTCCCATTTCTTCTTTTTCTTTTCCTTTTTTTATTCAAATTATTTTTTAATTTTCTTTTTCTATTTCAATTTGAATTATTTTTAATTTCTTTTTATTTTATTTTATTTTCATTTTATTTTCATTTTCATTTTTTTTTTTTTTTTTTTGTTTCTCATTTTCTTCTTTCTTGGCTAGTCACCAGACGAATCTCAAGCTCATCGATCTCAAGCTTGCGCTCGTCAATCTGGTGAGCCTCGAGCTTGACGCTCGCACTCACCAATCTAGTGAGCAGCGAGCATCGTGCTTGTTAGCGAGCTTGAGGCTCGCCGATGGCTAGGTCACGGGCCATCACCATGGCTGGTGACCGGCCAAGAAAGAAGGAGATGGAAAACAAAGAAAATAAAAGTGAAAAATAAAAATGAAAAAAATTAATAATAGATTTTAAAAATCAAAAATCATAAAATCAATCTTTTAAAATATGAAAAATCCATTTTTAAAAAAAAATAAATGAAAAAGAGCATATGAAGGAAAATATTTTCCTTACTGAATAGCAAAAAAATATTTTTACTTCATTTTCAGGTTCCAAATACCGGAAAATAATTACATTTTCCTGGAAAATGATTTCGTAGAAAATATTTTCCAAAAACGCCACATTTTCTGCAAAATGAATGGAACTTTAGTGTGTAGAGTGAGTTCTCGCATAATAGTCATCAATCACAGGATTCCTCTCAAATGGGTCATGCCAACATAAAACCAGTCTTCTTACTCTTTAAGACTTTTAGGTAGAAGTCTATAAATGCGTCGGTTCTCCCTCTCGTTTAATGTCACACCAAAGGAGCGAGCTAGAAATGGCGCACTGTTATTGCCACCCATTCGTGACGCTCTGTTCTCTCTGCATGTTTCTTCCCTTGATCCTCGCTCAGGCAGCCGAGTTCGAGTTGCCCCTCAAGGCTGTGAACCTTGGAAACTGGCTCGTGACTGAGGGGTGGATGCTGCCTTCTCAGTTTGATGGACTCCAGGGACAGCTCTTGGTAAGTTCTTAAAGATAAAAAGAGCATATTAGGTGATGCTCAATAGATTGTTATTTCACTTTCCCTTAACTGCTGGGCGATCACAAAGTTTTTTCTCAGGTCCAATATGACATATGCCTGCACTAAGCTTAATGTCTAGGATATTTGAGAATGATACAGTGACAAAACGAGGAAGTTTGGCACATGTCTATATGTACTAGTGCATGATTTAACATGACATTAGGTCAGTTTACTCAAATTAAGATGCTGAATGTCACAGAACTTGTTTATAATCAAACATTTCTTTCCATCATATAGCCAGATTTCTGACATACAAATATGAACTAGGTGTTGGTTTGATCTGTATATGTGAACTCTATTACTCACACTCAGTATGTGCATATACACTGTTATTTATTTGGCTATTCACATATCACTTCGTTGTTTCAATGAGATGAACCAAATCCCTCTTTTTGCGTTTGTTTTCATGGTAGGATGGGACTCAAGTGCAGTTCCAGTCAACGAAGCTGATCAAATTCCTTTCTGCTGAGAATAGCGGTGGAGCCACCATCGTTGCCAATCGTGACCAGGCCTCTGGCTGGGAAACTTTCAGGGTATGACTCTCTGTCTTACAAAATTCACTATTGACTTGTAGACAGGCTCAAAAGATTCACACGTCGTCCGCATGACTTGTGCTCTCTTTCTATGGTGCAGCTGTGGAGGATTTCTGACACAAAATTTAACCTCAGAGTTTTCAACAAGCAATTTGTTGGATTGCAAGGCCAAGGAACAACGGTTGTAGCAGTTTCCAGTACTCCGAGCATCTCAGAGACTTTTGACATCGTAAGGAATCCAAACAATCCCAATCGAGTTCGACTCCAAGCATCTAATGGGATGTTTCTCCAGGTAACTCCCCCGTTCCAGTTTCTATATGACTTAAGTAGTTCCTATGGTATTATGGTGTATATGGCCGATTCTTTGGTGTCGTAGAGGGTTTCACAACCATTTGGTCATAACCCATACAATGGTAGACAGCGAGTCATATTCGAGTTGACAGTGGATGGTGATTTGTCAGCCAATTCTTGACGATAATCTCTTCAACCTGACGGTCGGAATTAAGGACTCACGTTGTTGTGCAGATTGTTGTGCCGGATAGCGCAGCACCATAGAAAGTCCTTGTTCACATTACAAGTTGCACAGTAGAAATTACACGAAGCCACTGTACTTTCTTGACGCCAAGAGGACGTGATGAGCAACCCTAGTTTGCTTGAAAAGCAACAGCGACACTCCACGCAATACGACGAGTGTACTTACGTCCTCTCCAAGCAATACACACAATTTTTGCAATGACGAGGCCTCATAAAATGAAAGAAACAGTCAAATTCCCTGCTTATTAATTAGATACAGTCATATTGATTACGAAACAATATATTTATTCCTTAATCGTGGATTACGAAAGCATTTCCATTCCATCTTCCGAAATCCCCGACCAAAGATAATTGAAAGGGTCCCCATATTCCCCGATTATTAATTGGACACAGTCACATTGGTTGATGTGATTTTCTCTAATATAGTATGGATAAGCAGGTAACGTCATTGACGGAAGTGACGGCAAATTATACTGGAGGCTCGAGTTGGGATGATAATGACCCGTCGGTCTTTAAAATGAACATCGTTGGCGGTTTACAAGGAGAATACCAAATAACGAATGGGTATGGCCCCAGTGCTGCCTCAAAACACCTACAGGTAAACCTTAATTAATTAGTGGCAAAGGAAGCACGAAATAGTGATACAGTGACTAATTAGATCAGAAAAATATGAACAAACGTGCTCTGCAGGATCATTGGAACAGTTACATTACAGAGCAGGACTTTGAATTTATGGCGACCAATGGTCTAACTGCCGTGAGGATTCCAGTAGGATGGTGGACCGCGTATGATCCAGTGCCGCCGATGCCTTTTGTGGGAGGCTCCCTAAATGCACTGGACAACGCATTTACATGGGCAGCGTAGGCAACTTTCGATACTTTTATATCTTAGTTGAATAATTCCAATAGAAATTTTGATCAGTCATGATAGAAGTTACAAGAATCCTGTAAGTCTAAACTTGAATAATTGAATTTTCTTTTTCAGGAAGCATGGTTTGAAGGTAATAGTTAATCTCCATGCTGCTCCAGGATCTCAAAACAGTGAATCTCATAGCGCATCGAGAGATGGATATCTGGAATGGGGTGACTCTTACATTGAGGACACTGTGAAAGTTATAGACTTCCTAGCAGCAAGGTCTAGCAAATGAACTCTCACTTTCTAAACAAATCCCTCATGACATATATCTCTTTAGTATTGCTGATGAATCACAACCATGGTATTGTTTAGTATGCTAGATCTTATAATCAGTTGTTTCATAGCATGCTTCCTTACTATTGTCAAGTAGATACGGCAACCATTCGGCATTGGTCGCGATCGAGCTGATGAACGAGCCTCGAGCTCCGGGTGTCAAGTTGGAGGATCTTACTAAATACTACCAGTTAGGTTATGAGGCCGTGAGAAGTCACACTCTGAATGCTTTTGTCATCATGTCCAACCGGTTGGGACCAGCCGACCCACAAGAACTCCTTCAGCTCGCGGAAGGCTTGAGCCGAGTCGTCATCGACGTGCATTACTACAACCTCTATGATCCGATGTTTCAACATTGGAATCTGCAGCAGAACATTGACTACATCTATAACAATAGAGCTTCCGATCTAAGCAAAGTAACCCCAGCAAACGGCCTCTTGAGCTTTGTTGGTGAGTTCTAACATGTGGTCGGAAAGCGACATGAACATGCTTGTGCAAAAAAAACAAGTACACACCACGCGCACAGAAAAGCAGATTCATGTCATGACCTTCATGATCTAAATTGGGTTTCACAGGAGAATGGACCTCGGCATTGGACTTCAATGGGGCAACAATGGAGGATTCGGGGAGCTTTGCAAAGGCTCAGCAAGATGTGTATGGGCGGGCCACTTTCGGGTGGTCGTATTGGTCTTATAAGTGCCAGTATGATAGGTGGAATCTCCAACAGTTAATTCAAGACGGCCTTATACAGATCTAGCTTGATTCGCCATCCTCATCAAGGCAAGCGGGTCATGTCATCACGAATATTTAGAACAGATTGGTGATCTGTCTACAGAAATCATGTATTATCCAAAGTTGCCATTATGGTGACAATAATGGAATTAAATAAAGCTTAACGTGACTAATTAGCCTATTGTTGTGGTGAAAACGAGCAAATCATCGACAAAAAGTTCAATCATCTCTCTCGATGCTGAAGTCTGTTTCTCGGGGCAAATATAAGGCCATGTCATGTTCACAATCTTGTTAGTTAGGACAATAAAACAATAGTCCCTCTATTTCTTTTTTCACAGAAAATCAAAATCGTCATTTTACTTTTTTTACGGTCCTTATATATGTTAAACCGAATCAAAAGATTGTGGCGCGATGCTACCCCATCTGATGCATCATCATGTCCCCGACTTAACATTTATAGATTTTCGTACACCAATCTCCTTTTCACGTCTATTTAGATGTCCAATTGACCTAATCCAAATCGATTAGTGCTAACTCTAATTTGTGTTTTAAGTTTATGATCATGTTTGTATATTGTAGATTATCCGAACCAAGGATTGGGAAAACCCTAGGATTCAAGGTGCTATCAGCTGGTGATCCTAATTTGTAAAATTCGAGGTGTTATAGACTAGCAACTATAGCGGAGAGGTTATAAATAACATGAGCGACTCTTTTGGTTAAGTCTTGGCATCTAAATTTACCGTCCTCTTATTAAAATTTATGTCAGAAAAATGAGCTGGACACACGACATGGTGAGTTGACATCGAAGTTTACGTGTTTTACTAGGATTTAAACTCTCTCTTATGGCACCAAATCAGCAAAATAAAGAACAAATAAAAAGAAAACAATTAGAGAGTGTTAGTTTTTTTCTGTTAATATGCAAGTGGCATGATCAGTTGATTTCGAATGATCACACATCTGTGTGGCCTTAGGATTCAATCTCAAATCAGCCTTACATGCCCTCAGCTCACAAGAACAAGTATGGGAGTGAAGCACAAATATAATCACTTGTGAACTAAAGTGTACACTTGAAGGGGCTCGATCCAAAAGTTGTATTCAAATATGTACAATCATTATGAGGCTATATGCAACTCAAGAGAACCTAGGGTGTGGGGAAGCCCAAGGAATGCCTGCCATAGATTTGCAGGATCAGTCCATGGGGACTCCAAAGGATAGCTTGACCTAAAGAATTGAATGGTCACGAGCTTGTCTCGTATTGCACATGGGCCGACTCTTGTGTTGATCACGGATCACTCATGGACCATCTGGATGGTCTTGGATTATGCTCATCCTTGGGTCGTGTCAATCTTCCCCATCTATTCAAGTGACACCCTCGTCGCGTCCTCGGCATGAAAGGCTCCTATGTGTTCCTTGAACTGCCATAGAGCCTTGGATGGTTCCAAGCTTGCTTCACTCTCAGGAAGGCCCTTCCATTGGACCAAGTATTCTTTCTGTAGCATGTAGTATCTATTCTATATGACTTGGTCCGCCATTATGCATTTGACGTCTTGATCATATGAGATTTTCTCCCCAAGGGGCGTTCGTTGTGATTCACCTCAGTCAAGGTCTTTCTCGTCCACATGGAAAGGTTTCGGCATACTTACGTGGAACACATGATATACCTTGAGTTTGGCTGGCAAGCACAGCTTGTATGCAACCTTCTTAATCCACTGCAAGACTCGAAAGAGACCTTCATAACGATAGATCAACCCTTTATGTACATATCGGTATTGAAGGACCAAGTGTAGCTTGGCTAGCACTAGATCCACAACTTGAAATTCCATGTGTCGTTACTTCTCATCAACCCACTTCTTCATGCGTTTCGCAGCCTTGTGTAGGCACACTCGTGCCTAGTTTGCATGTTTGTCACATTCTTTTGCGAACTTGTGTGCATACGAGCTACTTCCTTGATAGCCTAAGGCAATCATGCTTGTGTGAGTGGCTGTTGCCTCGTCACGATCTTGAACGGGCTTTGGCTTGTGACTCACTCTGCTACAAGTTGTATGAGAATTTGACCACTTCGATCAGCCGCACCTAATTCACTTGCATGTTGCTCACATAATGCTATAGGTATATTTCTAAGAGTGCATTGACCCTCTCCGTTTGACCGTCGGTCTGGAGATGCAAACTCATGGAGAAGTTGAGGTTTGGCCTCAGCAACTTGAAGAGTTTGTCCAAAATTGCCCGGTAAATTGAGAGTCACAATCACTCACAATCATGCGTGGTATGCCTCAATACTTGACAACATGCTTCGGGAATAACTTGGCTGCTTCCTTGGATGGACAATTCTTGGTGCTTGGTATGAACGCCGTGTACTAGGAGAAACAATCCACGACAACCATGAGGGTTCAACATCCCTTAGACTTTAGCAAGTTCATGATGAAGTCCATGGAGACACTTTTCCGTGAATGTTACGAGATAGGCAATGGCTCAAGGAGCCCTACCGACAACCATTGTTCAATCTTGTCCTGTTGGCACAAAAACATATATGCATGTAGGCTTCAACATCGTCCCGCATGTGATGCCAATATTATTGATCCTCGATGAGTGTTGTAGTGCGGTGGATTCCTGAATGACCTACCCACTTAGAATCATGGCGCTCGTGTAGTACTTCCTTCCTTAGTTTCCCGTGGAGCGGTATTTAGAGTCGCTGTCTTTTGGTGCAAAGGAGGTTGTCCTCACACCAAAATCGCATCATCTTGCTTTTTTGTGCATATTGAAGGAGAGCTTAGGTAGTTTGGTCGTGTTTGAGCCCTCCCTTGATGTGATTGATCCACGGGCAGTTGGGTCAGCTCATCATGTTGGCCAACTCTAGCTTTTGACTCAAGGCATTGACCATTGAGTTAGACTTCCCGGGCTTACATTCCAATACATAGTCGAACTCGGTCAAGAAATCTTGCCATTGAGTTTGCTTTGGGCTATGCTTCTTTTGAGTTTGGAAGTAGCTTGTGGCCTTATTATTTGTCCTCATGATGAACCGAGACCTTGAGAGATGTGCCTTCACGTATGAAGACAATACACCACCGTGATCATTTCTTTCTCTTGGACTGTGTATCACCGCTCATTATCATTCAACTTTTGAGATTCAAAGTCAATTGGGTGCCCATCCTGCATAAGGGCACCACCAATAACAAAATCAAAGGCATCGGTTTCTACCTTGTATGGCTTGGCATAGTCAGACAGCACAAGCATTGGCTCTTTGATCATTACTTGTTTCGGTCAATCTAACGCCTCTTGATACTCCCACGGTCTCTCCTTCTTTAACATGTCTACGAGTGATACAATAAGGCTAGAATATTCCCAGATAAAGTGACGATAATAATTTGTGAGACAAAAAAAGATCTCAGCTCTGTCATCTTGGTCAACAGCTCCCATGGCATGGATCTTGGTTGCATCTATCTGCACTTGTCTACCCTTGACGGTGGGCCTAAGGAAAGGAATTTCATTCTATGTGAAAGTGCATTTTTACACTTCATGTATAGATCATTTTCCCATAGGACCTGGAAGACTTACCTTAAGTGCTTGACGTGTTCCTCAAGCGTCCGGTTGTACACAACAATATCATCAAGGTAGACTACCACAAATCGATCAAGGAATGGGTGTAGTACTTTGTTCATCAACATACAAAATGTGGTCAATGCATTGGTCAAGCCAAAATGCATGACGAGGAACTTGTATGATCCGTATCAGGTCATGCACACAGTCTTTGGCTCATCTCTTTCAGCAATTTGGTAATACCCTGATCAAAGATCAAGCTGGGTGAACCACCGAGCTTCCTAACAAAGGTATTGGGTACTTATTTTTTATGGTTAGCTTGTTCAATGCTTAATAATCAATGCATTGAATGGAGCCTTAGAGGGCCAAATGTATCCCGCGTTGAGCAACTCATTGAGTTGTTTCCACAATTGTTTCAACTCGGGTGGGGCCATGTGATAGGGAGTCATGGCCGATGGTCGAGTATGGGCACGAACTCAATTTGATAATCTACCTCTCATCAATGGAAAAAATTCTTGGGCAGCTTAGGTAGCATCACATCTTGGAATGCCTCGAGGACTTGGATTACCTCCTCCGGTAGATAACCTTCCTTCACGTCCTCAGTATTCAGAGTTGCAAAGAAGGTCGCCTTGCCCTTCTTTGCTCCCTTCGAGAGTTGCATGGCCGATAGCATCTTCCTATCATGTCTCGACTCACGATAGATTGAGACCATGCTTTGGCACCGCTTGTTTAGGATGCATATGCAATCCGCAAATAGCCTTACACCCGCATTGATCCTGTCAAGGAATCCCAATCCTAGCACAAAGTCATAATCATTAAGGGAGATTACCTCGATATTTTCCTTGTTGGTCCATGGACTAAGATGGAGCTCTATGTCTCTAGCCATGCCGCTAGTCGGGACTTCCTTGGAGTTCACGTTTTAAGCCAACCGACTCTCCCCTTTTCGACTAGAAGATTCAGTTTCTTTGCAGCTTCTTAGGATATGAAGAGGTCGGATGCCCAAGTATCCACGAGGGCACTTATTGTGTTACCTCCAATCTTCACATTCATGAACATCATACCTTGGGGCTCCTTTGCCTTCTTGGTTTTGATCGATCCAAGGAGGAGTAGTGAACCCAATTGCTCTTCCTCTCGTAATTTGTCCTCTTTACGTAAAGTTGCTAGTTTACCCCTCTTAGGACAATAACAAGTTATGTGATGACCATCACAAAAGAAACTCTTATAAGTATGTACCTTTCTTTGTCCCTATGAGCTTGAGTCTAGTTGGGTCCTAAGGGTTGTCGTTGGTGGTTTGCCTCCATTCGGGTGATTAAATCTTCCTCGATCTCCCCCATCATTAGCCTTGTCCTTTAGATTAGGATTATACTTCACCTTGGATGATGACTTGTACTCAGTGAGAGACTTAGCCACGGACGTGGCTATCGCAAGGTCCACCGTATGACATTGCTTGAGTTCTTGCTTAACCCATGGCTTGAGTCCACTCATGAAGTGATGGTACACCTCCATCTCACTCATGGATGGGATTTGGAGCAGTAGCTCCAAGAACCGCTTCACATAGTCATGAACTCCGCCTTTTTGCTTTAGGGCTTGAGTTTATTGCGAGCTTCCTCTTCCACGTATGCGGGATAGTAGTTCCGTCAAAACTCTTTGACGAACCGAGCCCATGTCATGATAGGGTTGCCACACCTATCATCCGATCAACGATGCCACCATAGCAACACATTATCAACTAAAAACATTGATGCGGTATTTACTTGAGATGCGTCATCATTGATTCCCATGACCTGGAAGTATCATTCCATGTACCATAGGAAATTATCCACATCTTTGGCCACCTGCGAGCCCTTGAACTCCCTTGTCTTAGGGCTTCGGTACGTGGGTTTGCCTGCATGGTGACCACCTCGTTCACACGTGCCGCCTCAACCTCGGCGAGCTTGCTTTTCAACTTGGCAATCTCTGCACGCACGGTTGCCATCGCTGCCTCCTAGGTCTCATCTTGCTACTGTAGCTAGTGAGTGAGGGACCCCAACATCTCAACACGGAGCTCTCCCATGCCAGCCTTGAGTTCTTGCATTTTGACTAAGAACTCCTCCATACCGGCTTTCGGTCCTTTGATGATTTGGTTCAGATCGTCCACCATCGCCTGGATTTCTGTGACTATCTCTCTAAGACCATCATTTGATTCTCCATGTCACTACTCCAACTCCATCTCTAGGGTCGCGAGTGACAAGAGTTATTTTTGCGACGTTTTAGGCTCGTCGTCGTCCCAATTCTTTTTATCTTGTTATCATGCATAGGTGGAAATGTGAATAAACGACTCCCTGGACAAACAACAGCTGGAAGACTGGGACATACATCACACGGAACACATTGATTAATATTATAATAAGACTTTTACAAGCCAATTCTCTACGGGTCCTCTTTTCTTTTTACATCATAGGGCAAGTTTTCACATAAGCCAAAGGAAATCCTATCTCCTTTAATGAGACTACTGCTCCCAAAATTGATGTGAGACTTCCATGCCTACAAGACTAAAAGATGAGGGGTGAGTTTTAAGGAAACTTAGTAAGTAAAATTTATAATTCTCTACTAGGAAAGCATCTCATCATTAAAGCTTAACAAGTATAATATTCACAAACAATGTCGATGGCAGATCAATTGCAAGTTCATTGCCACCTCTCAACTATCTATATGCAATCCACTTTCAACCTACCAAATAAGTTATCAATATCACATAGTAACATATTCAATAAGTTCATTAACTGTATAAATGGTTCTTCCCATACTTTCAAGGGCTTCTAGTTGCAGGCTAGGCATCTAGCTTCAGGCCAGGCATCCCATACTCTTAGGGGCTTCCCATACTTTCATGAGCTTCTTGGCTCAACTAGGGCTGGCCATCAAGCCAGACATCTCACACTTTCAAGGGTTTCCTAACTCAACTAGGGCATTTGGCCATCAAGCCAGGCATCCCATACTTTCAGGGGCTTCCTAACTCAACCAGGGTATCCCGTTCAATGAACGAGGCATTGCCGCCAATGCTATGTGACAACGGACATTTTTTCCTCTTTAAGTGCACACACACACACAAGTGCATCACACAAGTCAGTTCTTATATTTTCTCTTAGCCGACACATGCATGGCCCGAAGGCATGCTCATTCGTTTGTGTGCCATGAGTTCTTATGCTACACTATTTATGCCAATTCAAGACCTTAAGATTTGGATGGCCTTGCCTTGCGATGAACTCAATCCGAGCAAACCTCAGCTTCATTTTCGAACGTACATGACACAAGCACACGGCTAAACACAATTGCAAGTAAAACCAAACAAAAGATATTACACACCACCCATGGCTTGACGGGTGAACACTTAGCCCTCAACAATGAAATCTACCCTCCAAGGGGAGAAAAAAGAACCTTACTTACCTCGACAAAATTTAGAACCAACCTAGATAGCTTGCTGGGTTGAGGATGCAAGGCTTATAGAAAGGAAAAGGCATGCAAGAAATGAGGAGGAGGAGAAGTGAGCCAAAGGTTGGAAGAATGGATGGGGCAGTTCCTTATTTATAAGCCAAGCTTCATTTAATGGCCCTAACAAATGGTCCAATGAGCCTTCTTAGAGTGGCACGGCTAGTTTGATGGTGTGGTGCCAAGGATCTAGGGGAATTATTAAGAACAAATGACATTCTTCTCATTGGTCCTTTGTACTAATGAGTCATTTAGCATTTATGAATTGGCTAACTTGCCTTTCAAGGCCCATATTAAGTCATGATGACCTAAGTTTATAGGGACACCTAAGATGTTGAGTCACCCTCTTTCATTAATGAGTAGCCACCAAGAAACACATGCTACTTATTCTCTAAGCACTCCTAATTGGTCCACCTAAGCTTATGAGTCACCATTTCATCATTACTTAGCACAACTTAATTTCCAAGGAAAATATTATGCAATGATGATCAAATCCTCAAATGGCCACCTAAACCACCTAAACTAGTGATTCATCCATTCAATTAATGCTTAAGATATGGCCATCGTAATTCTTGGATTTTTGGCACATTTTCATGGTTTTTCTTACTCATGAAGCCAAAAATTCTAGAACCTTCCATGGTATGGCTTACTTAAACCAACTTGCTATCCAAGTTTCTTCTCTTTAACACACTAAGGTCCAAAAGCATTTAATGCATTCATATCTTCAAGCCAAGAAATCTCTAGATTAGCTTGCTCCTCAAGTTGCGCATGCAGCTCCCTTCCCTTCCAAGTTGGGTGTGTGACCCTCTTATTTCGGGGTGAAAGACAGTTTTGAGCATTTTCAGAAATCGACATTGTTATCTTATCAAACGAGTTCGAAAAATTATAAAATCTTGATTTGTTGTAGAGAAGACCTCAAAAAAAAAAAAAAACATTCTTGTGAAGAAAACTTAGCCAAATTCGTACTGTGAAAAGAGCAGCAATTCAATGAACACAACCCAAAAATTCGTCTGTCGAGCAGATTCAGCGGTCAAAGAGAGAGACTCATTTCAAAATCTAAATCTTCACAAATTTTTTAAAATTTTAATATGTTGTAGATATGGATGTCATTTAAAAATTTTGTGAAGGAAACATGTTTAAATTCGAAAGGGATGATTTTATTAAAATTCGAGAAAGCAACTTGGTTACCGTTTTCACTATATTGGACAGATTCTATACGGTAATTGATTGGGCCTTCGTCACAATCATTTCACCTCTGGAAAAATCTTAAATTTAAATATGTAAAAATCTTAAATTTAAATATGTTATAGATTAAGATGTTATGAACAACTTTTATGTAGGAAGTTTCTCCAAATTCAAAGTACAGAAAAGAAAGCTCCATAAAATTGAAAACCTAAAAAGGTCTAGCAATTTCGAAAAAACTGGGAATTTAAAACCTATGAAACTCAAGGTGGCAAGTCAATGGGGAGAGGAGGCCCTCTACTTGGCTTGCAAGATCACTTGCTATCATTTCCTTAGGTCATGAGTCATCCCCTTTCATAATTACTTGTAATACATAAGCCTCCACACTTGTCACACTCATTATTCTCATTTAATGCATTTGACTCTTGTTCTTTAAGAAGATTGGCCTACCTAGCTTGACCTCCTAGTTGGAACCAAAATAAGGATCAAAATCGAGGATGTTACACTCCAGGTCACCCTTTGGATCCCTCGAGCTTGAGACAACGTAGTTTTTCTTCGATCGGGTGGTCTTCTCGAGCCGTTGTCCACAATCCTCGCAGTTGTCACCATGAGCGATTGCAACATCGAAATGAGCATCAGCCATTGCACATGAAATAAAGGCTCTGATACCACTTGTCGTTTTTCCGTTGATTCCAAACGATTACATACTTGTGTGGCATTAGGATTCAATCCCAAGTCAGCTTTATGCATCCTCAGCTCACAAGAACGAGTATGCGAGTGAAGCATGAATATATTCACTAGTGAACTAAAGTGTACATCTGAAGGGAGAGGGCCCCTTATTTATACATGAGTGGGCTTGATCCTAGCCGTTGATCCCCTTTCGATAATATGTACAATCATTACAAGGCTACATGCAACTCAAGAGGCCCTAGGGCATGGGGAAGCCCAATGGATGCTTGCCATGGGTCTGCAAGATTAGTCCATGGGTACCCCAAAGGATCGCCTGACGCAAGAAAATGAACAGTCACGGGCTTGTCCCACATTGTGCATGGGCCGACTCTTGTGTTGATCACGGATCACTCGTGGGTCACTCAAGGGCTAGTTCATGCGTTGGCTCGTGTATGGGACATGGCTCCATCATCTGGACGGTCTTGGATCATGCTCGTCCTTAGGTCGTGTCACAAGTGTGTATGCATGTGGACTGAGGAACGAGGATGGGACAAGAAACGGAAAATTGTATTAGATATTTGTGTATTACAAGATTGGGTGAGGTTTTCTTGTGGTTGGCCTGCATCATACGTGGGTTATTATACGTGGGTCACACATATTATATTCGGCTCACGGCATGCGGGGGGACAACAATACATAATAATCTCCCCTAAATTGATCAAGCCAACCGCATTTGTGTACGTATGCGTACTAAATTCTTGCGCATGATCATTGTAAACTCGCTTTTTTTCTAACATGTACCGATATTCATTATGTGGTGGTACTGAGATATTGATTTAGACCCAGAATTGGAAATCTCACATGTTATTTTCATAATGAGCAATCCAATTGTCTCACTTTCTAGCAACGATATGGATTATTGAGTATTTATTTCAGGTTCATAAAAAAGGAATTCTTGCTCCCAAAAATTTCTTTACATTGCATATTAGTGAAAATGCGATGTGATCATGAGCGGTTAAGTTTCCATTTGTAGTTTTTATTGATGTTGATGGATACTTTACTCGTATTATTAAATAGTAAGTGTTACTATATCTTGAAAAAAACGAGGAGAATAGTCATTATTCCTCGATAGTTGAGGCGTGATCCTTTCAGACACAAGAATAGTCATTTCCCTGAAGTCTGTTTATAGACCTGATTCCACCTACTTCAGCCAAAATTGCTGCCGGCTTCGTACAGCTAGACGTTTCTTAAATATGAAAGTAAACTTGATGCGCATGCACTTCTAGACTACTCTAGATTAGACTAGTATTTAACACTCCTCATTGATCAATTTTTGTGATGCTCTGACCATACGTCTCAATGTCTTGAACTTGGCTTGAGGTGGCATTTTACTAAATATGTTCATGACTTGATTTTCGTATTTCTTGCATGCAGTGATATTTGATAGAGATATGTTTAGTTCTTTTGTGAAAGGTTGAATTTTTAGAGTAGCAATCTTGAACTTCCCATAGAACATCGAATTTAGTTATGTTTGTGTTTTTTTTTGATGTCTTCTAGTATTCTTTGAAGCCATAATGCTTGGTGATCACTTCCGCACTAGACTGCGATACTAAGTATTGCTTTTTGGATGTCTATAAGAACATCGTGGAGTGAGAATGTGTAAATAGTAGTACTCTTAGTATCGTCACCTGAATTTGCGCATTTGGCCGATGTGAAATGCCATAGTCCATTGTTCCTCGTAAATATGTTGAATTTTTTTAGCATCTCTAAAATGAATTTGGCTTAGGCACTGCATGAAGTGTGATGGTGGACTTGTTGCGTGCGAGATATCTCATGGTGTAGTAGTGAGATATGATAGACTATCTATAAAGGCTTCCCTAGAGGGAAGCGTTCGCCTTTTTTATCCCATTTTCTTTTCGTAGCTTCTTGTTTGTCGCAAGTTATGTTGCAACTATTTTGAAATAATTCATCTTATTTTTCTTGACGAAGTTCTCTACATAGTTCTTTTGGGAGACAGAAACTCCTTTATTTTGGTCGATTTCGATGCTCAAGAAGCATCGCATCAAGCCCAAATCCATTCTATCGAAGGTTGCCATTATTTCTTATTTGAACTCTTGAATCCATTTCTCATTGTTCACTGTACAATAGGAGTGCCGGACTTCCTTCGGGTCTTAATGTAGAGAATAGGGGCGCTCATGCTCGTTTTGAATCCTTGCTCCGTAAAGTATCTATGAATTCCGCTCTACCACGATCGTCGCTCCGTTTATTTGGGCAAAACCCCACAGATAAACAGTGTAAAATTGCATCAAATTTCTTGGTGAAACCTCTCAGATGAAGCTGGTGACCGGCAAGAAGAAAGACCTCCGTGAAGTGAACTTCTCGGGTGAGGTAGCACATGAATCGGAACTTTTCTGAGCTGCGTTCTCTGATCTCCAGGATGCACGGAAGCCCTGTCTCTGTTCGGGCTCATCTCCCTGCCTCTTCTCGAACGCGCGTCCATCTCCTCCCCTCCTCTCTCTCTTCTCCCCTCTTTGGTGGTTGAAGCAATTTATCATACACACCGGTTCACGACCACATAAGCACGCAAATCGAAGCGAGAACCGAAACTGAAAAGGAGATGGTGGTGATTGAGACAAGACCTCTAAGACAGGGCAAAAGGGATGGGGTCAGATTTGCTGTTAGTGGGGTGTTGTTGTTGACTTTAAGTTTGCTCCGATCCTGATTAGAAAGCCAAAAGGGGAAAAAATGAAGAAAATATCAGTGAAACCTACAGAGACTGGGCAGTGTTTGTGTGTGTGTGTGACGAAGTAGGTGGTGTCAGAGACTAGATTCTAGGAGACGTTGAAGCTGAGATAGATAGTATAAGCACCTAGAGGGGGGTGAATAGGTGCACAAACAATTTATCGAAATACAAAAGCAATTCTTGGCAAACGATAGAAAGGTAGTTCACTATTGATTGACAAAATGAGATACGATCAAAGTAAAGAGAGTAAGGGAGAGAAGATTGAACACAGGGTTTATAGTGGTTCGGCTTAATCCAAGCCTACGTCCACTCTTCCGCATTGACAGCCCACCGGCTGAATTTCACTATGAACAAAAGAGAAGTTACAGCACTGTTTTTCCTTGATTCTATAGTGTAGATGTTCTATCACACCTCCTCAAGGTTTCTCACAAATATAGACTCTCTTTTGTATACAATTATTCGCTCAAAGGAATTGTCTAAACAACAAGGAGCTTCAGACTTTGGAATTCTTCTATCGCGCACACCTCAACAACTTAGAACGTCTTCCTTATATACTCCTTTATGCCATCATACCCGTTGACACTTACCAAAGGAATTCCTCCAATCTACCCATTGGACGGAATCAATTAAGAAGATCATTCTGGCTATTAAAGGAACGTGTCGATAGCCCATCAATCCTGTTCGCCCATACAATCAGGATCTCGATTTCCATAAGTAGAACCTTCCAAGAATATTTAGGCAATCATCGATTCCTTAATCTTCGAGTTAATCTTGATCAATCAAAGAATTCCGTTGTGTTTTTTCCAGCCACGAGATCTTCTCCAGTTGATAAGGTCAAGCCCTTAATGAATAATCCAGTTTTGGATAACCTTTCTTCAATGGATAAGAGACTGTCACTGAGGATAGACTTTAAGTCTTGAGTTTGGCTGTTTGAAGGTTTTCAGACTTTAAATAGCAGAGTCTGCAAACCTTCAAACTAGACTGATAGAAACGTTTTGTCAGCTTCAAAATACTTCAAGAAGATTTCTCCAACAATCTCCCCCTTTTTGATGGTGACAACTTTCTTGCAGATTTGGACAACTTTGACCTGCAAAACATTTCTCAAACACATATGCATATCTTATAGAGATAAATGGCTAAATGAATAACATTAGAAACTGCAACCACAGAAAATAGGTTAGTCTAATAAGTGATAAAGCCATCCATAATAAAGCCATCCATAAGATACCAATGATAGTTAATAAAAGCAGTCAAGTCCATGTCTAGTTCAGTTCTCATCCAGACACAAAAACAAAATCAAATAGAGTTCAAATCCAACAAACAATCCAACAAACCACACGATTAAAAATCAAGTTGTTCAAATCTTGCATCTCTCCCCCTTTTTGTCAACATTTAAAAAGGTTGAGATGAAAATGGAATGAAGTCAAGATTGCTTAGGAACGCGGACAAGCTAGAAATCTCTCATAGACTGAATGATGCCTTTCAGCCTTTTCAAGTCTTCCTTCAATTGTGCAATCTCCTCACCCTTGGCATTGGCCTAAATCTGAATAGAGAGGGCTTGGATTTGATCATTCAATGAACATGAGGAAACTTGACCCGCAGTTTGCAAATTTTGAACCTCGCATCCCAAGGCATAAATTTGACCTCGCATTTCCATTAGAATATCCATGATTCTGCGAAAATCGGCTGGGTTGTCGGTCTACGTACTAGCTTCAGCACGTTCTGCAGATGATGGCATATCAGAATAATCTCGCAGGTTTGGTGATGAAACTTCATGACCTTCTTCTGGAAATTGAGAGGCATAAACATCCTCTGGGTTTGCAGGTGATCGACTGACTCCTTCACTCGCATCAAGATATGAGGACTTCCCTCATTTCTCTTAATCTCCCCCTGTTTCCATGCCTATAGGTGGAGAGGAGTGTTCCTCAGGTTCTCATTCCTCTCGTCTTTCTTCCTCAGTTCTTTCCTCCTATGTTTCTTTTTCACCAACTGCTCTTTCTTCTTCCTTCTCTTCTTCTTCTTGATCTTCTCTTTCCTCTTGGCCTTCTTTCTCATGATGTTCCATTGACTCTGGAACAGTGCGACTTAGCTTCTTCAAAGCTATGGCCGAAATGGTAAGGTCATCATCTTCTTCATCTTCCACAATAAGAGCTCTCCTTTTTGGTTTTGAAGCAACCAATAGCTCATTTCCTTTCCGTTTTGAAGAAGAGATTTGATGAGCTTTGACTGGAGTCTTCTTCTTGAATTTCTCCAACTCCTTGTTCAGTTCCTTCAGATGCATTTTGGTCACCATCTTCAGTCCTACCACCATATGATCGCACGATCGAACACAAAAGATTTGCGGAAGTTGAATATTCAGATGTCTAAATAACTTCGTCACAAGGCTTGGGTAAGGAAGTTGACCTCTGTCCTTCATCATCGCTCTATACATGTGAAACATGATAGTGTGAGGGAGAGAAAACATTTTTTCCCAGTGAGGATGGCATACATCAGCTTTGCCTCTGAGCTTGAAACATCAGTCTTGGAGGTTGATTTCGGTCGGAGGCAATTGATCACAATCTTGTGAAGCAAGATGTTGAATGCTCTCATCCTCAAGTAGGTGATTTTTTCCTCTGTTCTCCTGTCCTTCACCAGTTCCAGTGTGACCCGAGCAATGGAAGCTTTGATCGGTTGATATTTTCCTCTTTCAACTCTTAACACATTAGATCTGCATCCTCAATGATTTGTTCCTCTTGTTGATGATCAACGCCTTGAGGACTAGATGGAGGAGAATGACGCTGCTGAGAATGTTGTGGGCTCGGTTGCTGTTCGAGACACTTCTTCTTCGGTAAGATCGAAGTGCGTAGGCCCCTCACTCATTCGCCATGGTCCCCCGCTTTGCGATTCTCGAAGACTTTCTTGAAGATGACATCTTTCTCAGTTTTTGGAAGATTCCTTGCTTGACTTTTCCAAGAAAGATGACAACTTTTTGAAGATTAAACAAGGGAAGAAAACGAGAATGGAGGATCGATGCTTTCTAGGGTTTCTGAGAGTAAAGTGAAGAGAAATCGACAGTGCACGATCGGTTTAAAAAGAGAGATAAGCGAACCGTCACAAAGGAAATAAAGAAATGCCTTTTCAAAATAACTGTCTTTTTCCGCGAAAATAATCATTTAAAAAATAACTTCCTTTTTGAAAATGAAACGATGCAATAAATAAGTTGATTATAGCAACAATTTAAATACAGTCTGACAATCGTACCTCTTCAAAATAAGATTCAAGAGAGAGAGAAAAGACTTACAGTCTGATAGTCGTACTAAGACTAACTTACAATTGAAGTCTTGTATGTCTGAGTCTGAAGGTCTTTAGATTTTGATCTCTTCATACTTTAAAATGTTGAGTCTAGAACGGATGGTTTCAAATTGATTTTTCTCCAAAGGCTTTGTGAATATATCCGCCAGTTGGTTCTTTGAATCAACATATTGGATTGAAATATCTCCATTTTGAACATGGTCTCTAATAAAGTGACGTTGAATCTCTATATGCTTTGCTCTTGAGTGGAGAATTGGATTTTTGGTGAGGTTGATAGCGCTGGTGTTGTCGCAATTAATCTCCGTGCATGAGTCTTCAATTTCAAAGTCTCTTAGCTGCTGTTTTATCCACAGAATTTGCGAACAACTTCCGAGAGTTATATAGTCTGCTTTTGCTGTAGAGAGAGCTACTGTACTTTGCTTTCTAGAAAACCAAGATACTGTCCTGCCTCTAAGTAGTTGACAAGTACCCGAGGTGCTCTTTCTATCGACTCTGCATCTAGCAAGGTCTACATCTGAATATCTAAGAAGAGTAAAGTCTCCCCTTTTTAAATACCAGAGACCAAAGCTTGAAGTTGATGAGACATATTTGATAATATGCTTCGCAGCATTCAAATGTGATTCTTTTGGGTCTGATTGAAATCTGGCACAAATGCAAACACTAAACAAAATGTCAGGTCTAGAAGCAGTAAGATAAAGAAGTGATCCGATGATACTCCTGTACAGCTTTTGATCGACTTTCTTTCCTTCTTCATATTTGTCTATCTTCAAGGAACTTGACATTGGTATGTTAGTCTTTTTGCCATTGTCCAGTCCAAACTTTTTGACAAGATCATTTGTATACTTTTCTTGATGAATGAAAGTTCCTTCCTCCAATTGTTTTATTTGAAGTCCAAGAAAGAAGGTTAACTCACCCATCATGCTCATTTCAAATTCAACCTGCATAGTCTTAGAGAATTTCTTGCACAGACTTTCATTAGAGGAACCAAAAATAATATCATCGACATATATTTGAACAAGTATAAAACTTTTGCTTTCTCTTTTAATAAAAAGAGTAGTGTCTACTTTACCTTTAACAAATCCATTTCGAATTAAAAACTTACTTAATCTGTCGTACCAAGCTCGAGGTGCTTGCTTTAAGCCATACAAGGCCTTTTTGAGTTTGAATACTGAGTCTGGTTTCTTTGGGTCTTCAAACCCTGGGAGTTGTTCCACATAAACTTCCTCACGGATGAAACCGTTTAAGAAAGCACTTTTGACGTCCATTTGAAATAACCTGAAATTTTTATGACAAGCAAATGTAAGTAATAAACGAATTGCTTCTAACCTTGCTACCGGTGCATAAGTCTCGTCATAGTCGATCCCTTCTTCTTGTGTGTATCCCTTGGCCACGAGTCTAGCCTTGTTTCTTATGACTTTTCCTTTCTCATCCATCTTGTTCTTGAAAACCCATTTAGCTCCAACAATTGATTTACCTTTTGGTTTAGGAGTCAGCTCCCAGACATCATTAACTATGAATTGTTTGAGTTCTTCTTGCATAGATTCAATCCAGCTTTCATCGGATAAAGCTTCTTCTATGCTCCTGGGTTCTATTTTAGAAATAAGAACCACAACACTAGACTCTTCTCACCTTTTGGATCTTGTGCGGATTCCTTCATTGATGTCGCCAATAAAAAGATCTTTGGGATGACTGGACTTATGTTTCCGTTCTTTGGTTAATTTATCGATTGATGATCACTTCCGTCACTAGAATCTTCAACGAGTCACTTGTTGCTGGTCCTTCAAAGTTTGAGTTGCTTCTTGAGATTTAGACTTTGTAGAGTCTGGAGCGGAGTTCAGTCTCTTCGAGATGAGTCGAATGGATTCATTTTGTGTAGAATCTTGGAATTTGACATTCATTGATTCTTCCACTGTTTGAGTCTTCTTATTGTAGACTCTGTATGCCTTGCTTGTGGTTGAATATCCAAGGAATATGCCTTCATATGACTTTTCTTCAAACTTACCAACTCGATTATTTGCATTTTTCAGTATGAAAAATTTGCATCCAAATACATGAAACTATGAAACAATAGGCTTCTTTTCTTTAAATAGTTCATAGGGGGTTTTTTTTAGAATAAGTCTTAGAAAAACTCTATTGATAATATAACATGATGTTGAAACTGCTTCAGCCCAAAATCGTAAAGAAATATTACTTTCAATTAAGAGAGTTCTAGCTATTTCTTAAAGAGATCTATTTTTCCTTTCCACAACTCCGTTTTGCTCTTAAGTATATGGAGAAGAAAACAAATGCTGAAAACCAGATTCTTCACAAAATTTGGCAAAATCCTGATTTTCAAATTCACCTCAATAGTCTATTTTTATGCTTGAAATAACATACCCCTTTTCATTTTAAACCTTCTTAGCAAATTTTTCAAAGTATGAGAAAGTTTCAGACTTACTTGCCAAGATATATACCCAAGTAAATCATGAGTAGTCATCCACAATTACTAGGTAATATTTCTTACCTCCAATGCTCTGCGTTCTTGTTGGTCCGAAGAGATCCATATGCAAGAGTTGCAGTACACGATTAGTGGAAACTTGATTTATTGGCTTAAAGGAATTTCTTACCTGTTTTCCCAATATACATTGTGTACATAGATCATACTTTTTGTATGATAAATTGAGTAGACCACGAACAAGCTTCTTTGCTGAGATCTTGGCTATCTGCTTCATGTTGACATGCCCAAGCTTTTTGTGTCATAAGTTTGCTTCATCTTAGATTGAGATTAGACATTGCGATTCATCTGGTTTCACGTTCAAGAGGTAGATATTTCCATGTCTTTGACTCTTGAATGACTGAGTAGAGTCTTTACTGGTTCCTGAACAGATACCCTCTTGAAAGTTGATTTTAAAACCGGCATCACACAGTTGACTAATACTGAGCAGATTGTAATTGAGCCCTTTAACTAAAGAAACATTGCTTATTGTGAGGTTCCCAATCGTTTCAGTTCCAAATCCCACTATTTTTCCTTTACTGTTTCCTCCAAATGATACTTTTCCACCATTCACTTGAACAATCTTTATTAAGCAATTTGAGTCTCATGTCATGTGTCTCGAGCATCCACTATTCATATGCCATTTCACATTTTTCTTGATAGTGACCTACATTTAAAAAGAAACTCAAGTTTTCTTTGATACCCATATTTTCTTGGGTCCTTTCGAGTTAGTCGATATACGGTTTTTGCCCAAAATTTATTGATGTGTCTCCAAACCATAGGACATTTTTTTTCAAAATGATCTGCACTATTGCATTTTGAACATCTAAGAGCATTGCGACCTACTGGTTTTACAAAATTTTTTTCAAAATGATTTTTGTAAGCATTTCTTGTGGGTCTTTGCTTAATTCTTTCTTTTACTTTAGGAAAATCGATTAAATGAATAGTTTCAGCAGTCATTCCCAAACCAGATTTGTTGAAATAAGGTCTTTGAACGAAAGTATTTTCTCCAGTTTTTCAGATCCTAGAGAAAATCTTTTGGAAATTTTTGAAATATCATTTTTCAAAAATGCATTTTCTTTTAAAAGATTATCTTTACTTTCTCCGAGAGAGGAAACATTCTGGTCTAAGCATTTTACTTTTTCTTCCAAAACATTCTCTTGTTGTTTTAAAGCAGAATTTTCTTTTTTGAGTTCGGAAATTCTTTTAAGAGAAGTCTTAAGACTAAAATATAATTCATCAATGTATTTTGAAACTTTAATAGGGATTTTGAAATTACTTATCTCAAATTCACTTTATGAATCTGAATCAGTCTCGGAGTTTGATTCTGAGTTTGATTGTGCCATTAGACATATATTGGCATAATCATCATCACTATCTTCACACTCCGTATCACTCCAGGTTTCAGCTTTGAGAGCTTTTTGATACCTTTCAGTTTTTCCTTTCTTCTTCCTCAGAAGAGGATAGTTGGGTCTGATGTGTCCCTTTTTCTTGCATTCAAAGCAGACTACATCTTTGTTTGATTCATCATTTTCAGCAGACTTGGTCTGTTGCTTTTGAAAACTTTGTTCCCTTGAATTGAATCTTCTTCCTTTTCTATTCAGCTTTCTGAATCTTCTTATCATGAGAGCAAGTTCTTCATCATCCATGTCGTCTTCAGAATCTGTTACATCAGAGTCATCATTAGATTTTAATGCAATAGATTTCTTACCTTTAGGATCTTCGTCTTCATTGATTCGTTCCACTTCATAAGACGAAGAGTCCCAACCAACTCATCGACAGACGGTGGCATGATTCTTTGGGTCTCTCGATTGAGGTCTTTATATGATTCCAATCCTTGGAGAGTCCACGCAAAGTAGCTTGTTCACTTTCATGGGATCGAAATTGGTTGACCTTGATTTTCAAGACCATTCACGATTTCGTAAAACGACTAAACATGTCGGTTATAGATTCTCCTGGTTTCATTTTGAAGGCTTCGTATTGACCGAGAAGAATGTTGATTCTAGTCTCTTTCACTCGATCGATTCCTTCATAAGTAATGTGTAATCTATCCCAGGACTTCCTTGGCTGTATCACAAGAAGATATTCTGTTATATTCGGTAGGTGATAAAGCACAATATAAAGAGTAAATTGCTTTTGCATCAAGAGCTTGTCTCTTGATTATCTCTTCCCGACTCATTTATTTGGACTCAACGGTGTCCTTTCCTCTTTACGAGACAGATGCAGCTTTAGGAATGATTCCTTTTTCTACAATGTCCTATTCCGGAGGATCCTTTGATTTTAAGAACGCCTTCATCTTGTTCTTCCATATGTTGTAGTCCTTTCCATCAAAGTAAGGCGGTCTGGTGTTGCTTTGCCCTTCTACCAGCCTTGGAGCCAACATACTGGCCATGGATCTTTTACTCTGAAATAAAACACTTTAAACAAAGTGAGTACACGAGCTCTGATACCAATTGAGATAGCTAGTATAAGCACCTAGAGGGGGGTGAATAGGTGCACAAATAATTTATCGAAATACGGAAGCAATTCTTGGCAAACGATAGAAAGGTAGTTCACTATTAATTGACAAAATAAGATATGATCAAAGTAAAGAGAGTAGGGGAGAGAAGATTGAACACAGGGTTTATAGTGATTCGGCTTAATCCAAGCTTACGTCCACTCTTCCGCACTAACAGCCCACCGGCTGGATTTCACTATGAACAAAAGAGAAGTTACAGCACTGCTTTTCCTTGATTCTACAGTGTAGATGTTCTATCACACCTTCTCAAGATTTCTCACAAATATAGACTCTCTTTTGTATACAAGTATTCGCTCAAAGGAATTGTCTAATCAACAAGGAGCTTCAGACTTTGGAATTCTTCTATCGCGCACACCTCAACAACTTAGAACGTCTTCCTTATATACTCTTTTATGCCATCATACCCGTTGGCACTTATCAAAGGAATTCCTCCAATCTATCCGTTGGATGTAATCAATTAGGAAGATCATTCTGGCTATTAAAGGAACGTGTCGATAGCCCATCAATCCCGTTCGCCCATACAATCAGGATCTCGATTTCCATAAGTAGAACCTTACAAGAATATTTAGGCAATCATCGATTCCTTAATCTTCGAGTCAATCTCGATCAATCAAAGAATTCCATTGTGTCTTTTCCAACCACGAGATCTTCTCCAGTTGATAAGGTCAAGCCCTTAACGAAACATCCAGTTCTGGATAACCTTTCTTCAACGGATTAGAGACTGTCAATGAGGATAGACTTTGAGTCTTGAGTCTGGCTGTCCGGAGGTCTTCAGATTTTAAATAGCAAAGTCTGCAAACCTTCAGACTAGACTGATGGAAACGTTTTGTTAGTTTCAAAATACTTCAAGAAGATTTCTCCAACAGAAGCGTCCATGATGTTAAAAGCCTCCGCCCTGTCGTTGTTGCCTTCGTTAAATCGCGTCGAGATCCCGACAATAGCAAACCAGTCTGCAACTTCGTTGCCCCCTCTGAATGTATGTTTTGACATATTTCCTAGTCTCTATGCAACATCTTGACAGTGTCTTGGATTTTTATTTTATTTTTGGTCCAAGACAGTGTCTTGGTTTGAAAAGTCAACAGCTAAGACAAATAGGGCTTGTTTGATGGTGATTTGTCCTCCCATGGTTGACCAAAATATCTTCACTCGACAGTTCAAATTTCGCAGGACTCCGTTGTTGTGCAAAACAGCACAACACTTTGGAAGTCCTTGCTTACATTATAAGGTACATTGCAGAAATTACACGAATCTGTTATTGATTTAAAGCACATATAACCCTAACATTAGATGAAGACCCATATAAACTGTGACAAACGTAAGAAACAATGTCATATGAACATCAATACATGGTGTTTCTATGAAACTGTCACATGGTAGTCGCGCAAACACATACTTCTCTTTGCTGTTGCAGAATGTAACATGGACACCTTCTGTACTTTGTAGATTTTGAGAGGACTTGATGAACACCCTTAGTTTGTTTGAGAAACAACAGCGACACTCCATTCAATATGACAACATACTACATCATCTACAGATAATATATCCACATGTTGCGATAAAAAGGCGTCATAAAAAGAAAGGGACAGTCATTTCTGAGATAGCTAGTATAAGTACCTAGAGGGGGGTGAATAGGTGTAAAAATAATTTCTCGTAATAAGTGAGCAATACTAAATAGACAATATAAATGAAGTTCGCATTTTGTTAACAAAAAGAATTATGATCAAAGTAAAAGATAATAAGGAAGAAAAATGAACACAAAAATTATAATGGTTCGGCTTATTCTAAGCCTAGTCCACTCTTCCGCACTAACAGCTCACCAGCTGGATTTCACTATGAACAAAAGAGTTGTTACAACAAAGCTTTCCCTTGATTCAACAGTGTAGATACTCTACCATACTTCCTAAAGGTTTCTCAAAGATATAAACTCTCTTTTGCGTACAAGATTTCGCTTAACAAATGAATTGACTAAGAACAAAGAGCTTCAGACTTTGGAATTCTTCTATCGTGCACACACTCAAACAACTGGAACGTCTTCCTTATATACTCCTTTATGCCATCATACCCGTTGGCACTTACCAAGAGAATTCCTCCAATCTACCCATTAGACAAAATCAATTAGGAAGATCTTCGAGTTATTTAGGGAACATGACGATAGCCCATCAATCCTGCTCGCCCATACAATCAGGATCTTAGTTTCCATAAGTAGAACCTCCCAATTATACTTCGCCAATCAACGGATCCACAATCCCTAAATCAATTTTGATTTAAATAATGGATTCAAACATGTTATATCCAGCCAAGAAGGTAGATTAGTTCTTTAAATAAGCAAAGCCATGAGATATCAACAATGCTTAAGATAAACAAACATTCAAACAGTCAAATCCAAGTCCAGTCTAAATTCAAACAGCCAAACACAAAAGTCAAGTCAAAACATCATAAAAGTCAACAGTTCAAAAATTCTAATCAAATTTGCACCACATCTCTCCCCATTTTTGTCATCATTAAAAAGGTAGAGATGAAAATAGAATAGAATTTAAGATTGCTTGGGAACACAAATAAGCTGGAAATCTCCCATTGACTGGACAATGCGTTCCGGCTTTTTCAAGTCCTCCTTCAGTTGCGCCACATCTTCACCCTTAGCATTTGCTAGAATTTGATCATTCAAAGAAACTGAAGAAGCTTGACCTGCAGTCTGCAAGTTCTATACTTTGCATCCTAGAGCGTGTATTTGATCCCGCATCTCTAAGAGAACATCAAGAATTTTGCGAAAATCTGCTGAATTATCAGTCTGAGTACTAGCTTCTGCACGATCAGATGGTGTAAAGGCAAATGATGGTAAATCAGCATAGTCACGCAGATTAGGTGATGAAACATCATGTCCCTTGTCATGCCCCGATCCTTGGGCACGCACACATCCTTCTACTTGGTCGATGTTAAAATGCGATATCCCAGGACTATGTATCGCCGACCCTTTTAATTTTTAAGCACATGTGGAAGTAGTTATAAATCCCCAGACAATAAAACAATGGGATAAAAAGCAGGGCCATATTTTTTATATTGAAATTTATAACCAAACTTTTATACAAAACACAAACCAAAGCACTTCGCAACTTTTAATCTAAACTATATTCACATCAAAAAGTAGATCTCAAAAGAAGATAAACTCTCAGTCCATCTGGGCCGTACTCAAGGCCCCTCTCGGGATTATCTTCTTCTTCCAAAAATCCTTCTCAGACTCCTCCTCCTTAGCTCCTCAGCGGGGTCCTGAAATGTTTTCCCCAAACCGGGATGAGATTACGTCTTAGCGAGTTCTACCCCACTAAGCCTCGATTAGTAAACCATTATACTATAGGCTGCCTAAACACGCATAGGGCAGAAGACGTACCTTGGCATCCGTCTCAACCTACAATTCAAGGTTACATACGAACACTTCACAAATCATAACGAACAATCAATCAAATCACGACAATCTGATCAAATCATTGATTAATCGAACTAGTCGATTACGTGTCAGGCGGACCATTCTAGGTCAATGCTCTCGGGCCTCAATTTTGCTAAAGTGACGTATCCACTAGACAATTGCGTGCGTTCTTTAAGGCGCTATTTTCGCCAGTGATGCCCCAAATCACCGAACCACACATGCCTATATTGATATGTTCAATAGACAATTACGTGCATTCTTTAAGTCGCCGTTTTCGCCAGTGATATCCCAAGTCACCGAACCACACATTCCTACAATGATCTGTTTAATAGACAATTGCTTGCATTCTTTAAGGCGCCATTTTCGCTAGTGATATCCCAAGTCACCGAACCACACATGCCTATAATCATGTATTCAATAGACAGCTACGTGCGTTCTTTAAGGCGTCGTTTTCGCCAGTGATATACTAAATCACCGAACCACGTATGTCCATGATGGGATATGTACTAGACCGGTACGTGCATTCTTTAAGGCGCCATTTTCGCCAGTGACATCCTTAGTCACTGAACCACGTAGGCCCATACACCTTACTTGATCAGTCCAAGCCCAAAGTACTTCTGATTCACTCTCACCATTCAACTCACTTTGCAACTCAACAAAGCAATATAAATGCTGAATGAACATACTTGGCCATTCACCAATCAATAATTCAATCTCAATCAATTTCAATCAAATTAGGGTAAATCCCTAAAATATCACAATTTATTTAATTCCATGCAACGTAGAGCTCAAATAAATAAACGGACTACGCCACGACAATCAGCACAAGATTTCGATCGTCGGCCATCAAAATCTTAATTTCTGAAAAATAATTAATTAATAAATATTAAAAATTCAATTTAGCACAAAATAAAGCCCAATTAAATAAACGGACTTCACCACAGTCATCAGCATAATATTCTGGTCATTTACCATCTCAATTGAATTTTCGGAAAATAAATAAATAATTAATTAATTTCGAAAATTAATAATTAATATTAAAAATTCAACTTAGCTCAAAATAAAGCCCGATTAAACAAATGGACTCCACCACGGTCATCAGCATAATTTTCCGGTTCCGAACCATCTTAGTTGAATTTTCAGAAAATAAATAATTATTTAATTTAATTTCGAAAATTAATATTTAATTACCAAAAATTCCACTTAGGCCCGAAAAGCCTAATTGGAGCCCACTAAGGGTCGGGAAAAATCCCGAGGTACTTCCAATAATTAGTTGACCACGTCTACTTGCTAATTGCGCAATCAATTTATCTAAATCGCATCACAATTGACTAACAATTGCTAATTTATTCTAATCTAACAACATAAACACAATTAATTAAAACTAAACCAACCTTAAGCATAATTAGCCAACTAATCCGGGATTAGTGAGATTACTCACCAAATCGCGCGCAAATCAGATCAATCCGACGGGGGCGATGCGAGGAACGATTCTTCCCAAAGCACTACTCGAGTTCGGGGCTCGGAAATGGCCCAAAGCGGGCCCGAAGCCGGCTGGATACCCACACAACGGGGTTGCTGGATCGCTGCAAAACAAAGAGAAAGAGAGAGGGATGGGGGCGGCAAGGGGTCGGGAAAGATGGGCAAAGCTCCGGGGAGGCTACACGACGGCCGATCGGAGCTGGACGGCGGTCCGACGGTGGCTGAACAGGGGTTGGACAGCGGCGGGGCAGAGGCGGCAGCTTTGCTGGACGGGGGCAGATGGTGCACGGGCGCAAGGGGCGAGTGGCTGAATGCGCGGCATCGCGCGAGGAAGGACAACCGGCGAGCGGCTAAGCTTGGGCAGTGATGGCGGCTGCTCTGATCCCAGGCGAGTTGCTTCCATTTCTGTTCAGCTGGGTCGCACGAAGAAGAGAGGAAAAAGAGGGGTTTCTGTATGTGGGGTGGGGAAGAAGAGAGAGAAGAGAGAGAGAGAGAGAGAGAGAGAGAGAGAGAGAAGGGATAAGGATTGAAAGAGAGAGAGAGAGGGAACGGTGGGGTGCTGTCCGCACGATGGGGGAGTGAAAGGAGAGAGAAAAGAAGAGAGAGGAAAGGGAGAGAGAGAGAAAAAAGAATAATTATATTCTAAATTTTCTTCTCTTTCCATTTCCCTTTCTAATTTCTTTCGGTCTTCTATTTTTCCTCCGATAATTTCTTTATTGAAATTTCGGACTCGTTAATAATTTGACAGTCGATGAGACGAGGTCCAAAAATTTGAATTGTGACACGCTCGAATATTCGATTCCCGAAACCAAATCAAATTCCATGATTAAAATCGACCGGACGTGATTTAGTCCAATCCAACAAATTAGGTAGCTTTTAGGGATTTTTACCGTGGATATATCCCTTAACGGCTTTACCCAATAAGTTAGTTAACTCGTGAGTGATCAGCTCAGAGAAAAAGGACCATAGGCACGTTGACGATATGCACATTTCATTTTATCAAAACGTGGTCGAATTTCAGGATGTCACAACTCTTCCCCTCTTATAAAAATTTCGTCCTCGAAATTTAAACCATTACACACTTTGCTCAAAAAGGTGGGGGTACAATTCTCTCATCGACTCTTCAGTCTCCCAAGTCGCTCCTTCAGTACCGTGGTGTTGCCAGACCACTTTGACCAACGTAATGGTCTTTGTATGCAAAACTTGCTCTTTACGATCGACAATCTGAACCGAGCTTTCAACGTATGACACACAGTCATCCACGTCCAATTCCTCGAAATTGAGCATGTGGGTCGGGTCAGGCTCGTACTTCCTTAACATCGACATGTGAAAGACGTCGTGCACTTGTGCCAGTCTTGGCGGCAACGCAAGACGATACGCTAGGTTTCTGATTCTTTCAAGAATCTCAAATGGACCTACGTACCTCGGACTCAGTTTGCCTTTCTTACCAAAGCGTGAAGTTCCCCTCATTGGTGACACTTTTAAAAAAACGTGATCACCAACTTGGAATTCCAAAAACCTTCGACGCTTATCTGCATAACTTTTCTGCCTACTCTGCGCGGTCTTTAATTTGTCTCTGATCACTGCCACGGCATCTACTGATTGCTGAACCAACTCTGGGTCTGTTATCTTCCTTTCTCCGATTTCATCCCAACATACTAGAGTTCTGCATGCTCTGCCATACAACGCTTCAAATTGAGCCATCTTGATGCTCTGCTGATAACTATTGTTGTAGGCGAATTCCACCAGATGAAGCTGATCCTCCCAACTTCCTTTGAAGTCTATTACACACGCTCTCAGCATGTCTTCAAGAGTCTGAATTGTCCTTTCCGACTGGCCATCCGTCTGAGGATGATATGCCGTACTGTACTGAAGCTTTGTACCCAAAGCACTCTGCAAGCTCTTCCAAAAAGCAGCAGTAAACCTTGGGTCTCTATCGGATGTTATTGTAATCGGCACTCCATGCATTCGAACCACCTGACGCACATACAGGTCTGCATGCCTATCAAGATTGAGGTCCTTTCGAACTGCAATGAAGTGAGCCGACTTTGTCAGCCTATCGACTACTACCCGAATCGAATCATTCCCCCTCTGACTCCTTGGTAGTCCAGTCACAAAGTCCATCGTGATATGCTCCCATTTCCATTCTGGGATCGCAAGAGGTTGCAGAAATCCTCCCGGCTTGCAATGCTAGGCTTTTACTTGTTGACAAGTCAAACACTTGGTGACATGCTTGGCAATGTCCGCCTTCATACCTAACCACCAGTACTGTTGACGCAGGTTCTGATACATCTTAGTGCTCCCAGGATGAATGTTGTAGTTGCTACGATGTGCTCCTGATAAAATTTCTTCCCTAAGCTCGACATCGTCAGGTATAACCAAACATCCTTGAAACCATAGAGTTCCGTCATCAGCAATATGAAAATCAGCCTTCCTTTTATGTGCATCTTCTTGAAAAATTCTCTGTACATCTGGGTCTGTCGGTTGGAGTTGTTTGATTCTGACTTGAACATCTGGTTCAATTCTGAGGGTGGCCATGAAACTCAAGAGGTGGCCTACTTCAAATTTGAATTCCGAATCTCGAGCTTTCTCGATTAAGTTCCACTCCTTAACTAAGATCCACACTACTGAAGACTTTCGACTCAATGCATCAGCGACCTTGTTCGCCTTTCCCGGGTGATATAGAATATCACAGTCGTAGTCTTTCAGTAATTCCATTCATCGGCGCTGTCTCATGTTCAACTCCTTCTGAGAGAACAAATACTTGAGACTTTGATGGTCCGTGAAAATCTGAAACTTTTCTCCGCACAAGTAGTGCCTCCAAATCTTCAACGCAAATATGATGGCTACAAGTTCTAAGTCATGCGTCGAATAGTTTAATTCATGAGGTCTCAACTGCCGGGAAGCGTATGCAACAACTCTGCCATGTTGCATCAGCACGCAACCCAATCCTCTGAAAGACGCATCACTATAGATCTCGAATCCTCCAAGACCAGATGGAGTCGTCAGTACCGGTGCGGTAGTCAGCTTTTCCTTCAGTTCTTGAAAACTACACTCGCACTTGTCTATCCATATGAACTTCTCGTTTTTCTTCGTGAGCTTTGTCAAAGGTGACGCTATCGATGAGAACCCTTTCACAAATCGTCTGTAATAACCTTCTAACCCCAGAAAACTTCTGATCTCTGTCACTATCGTTGGTCTCTACCAATTGATCACGGCTTCTATCTTGCTCGGGTCGACGGAGATTCCTTCTCCGGAAATCACATGACCTAAGAACGCAACATGAGTCAACCAAAACTCACATTTGCTAAACTTAGCGTAGAGCTGATGAGTTCTTAAGGTCTGAAGCACTAATCTTAGATGATTATCATGCTCTTTATCACTTCTCGAATAGACTAAGATGTCATCAATGAACACAATCACAAACTGATCCAGATATTCCTTAAACACTCTGTTCATCAAATCCATAAAGGCAGCTAGAGCATTCGTCAATCCAAACGGCATCACTGTGAACTCGTAATGCCCATACCGGGTACGAAATGTTGACTTAGGTATATCCTCCTTCCTAATCCTCAACTGATGATATCCTGTTCTCAAATCGATCTTCGAGAATATTGACGCTCCTTGCAGTTGATCAAACAAGTCATCTATCCTCGGCAATGGATACTTGTTCTTGATCGTTACTTGATTGAGCTGCCGATAGTCGATGCACAAACGCAACGAACCATCTTTCTTCTTCACAAACAAAACTGGTGCTCCCCAAGGTGATGCGCTAGGACGAATAAATCCTTTATCCAGTAATTCTTGCATCTGCACCTTCAGTTCCTTCAACTCAAATAACGCCATTTGGTAAGGTGCCTTTGAGATCGGTTCTGTCCCTAGTGCTAGCTCAATCACAAATTCAATCTCTCTTTCTGGCGGTAACCCTGGCAATTCCTTTGGAAAGACATCTGGAACTCCTGTACCACTGCAATATCTTCCATTTTCAACTCTTCAACTGTTGTATCCACGACAGTCGCTAAGTAGCCTCGACAACCCTCATCTAACATACGAGCTGCTTTTGACGATGAGATTAAGGAAATCGAAGGTCCTCCTCAATTCCCGACAAACTCAAAACTCTTACCCCTTAACGGGTCAAACTGAATCGCTTTGTGATAGCAGTCCAATTTAGCTCGTTGATTGGTGAGCCAGTCCATGCCAATTATCAAATCAAAATCATACATGGCTAGGACTAACAAGTCAATTTTCCCCACTCGCTCACTAATCTCTAACTTGCACCCCGAACATCCTAAAGCAGCAGTAACTTTATCTTTCAATGGTGTAGATATGCAAATTGCCGATTTCAACAATACAGGATTCAACCCTAGCATCCTAACATATTGCTCGGCAATGAAGGAATGGGTTGCTCCCGAATCAAACAAAGCATAAGTAGGTTGGTCGTTAAGTGAGACCATACCTGTGATAACGCCAGGCACAGCTTCTGCCTGACCTTGGGTAATCGCGTTCACGGTGCCCTGAGCTGGAGGTCTCTGTTGTCCTTCTTGTGATGCATTTTGAGGGGCATACCATCCTATCTGTCTCAGCGGTGGCAGCGGCGGCAACTGAGGTTGTCCTCTTTGCTTCTTTGGACAATATCTGGCTATGTGGCTCTGTTGGCCACATTCGAAGCATGCACCCGTCCTAGCTGGGCACGGTGCTGTCCCGTGTCTTCTCCCACAAAAACGACATACACCAACATTACTTGGTACTGGCCTATTAAATCCACTTTTCTTACTGGGCGGGCCTTGGAATTTATTTCCAAACATCGGCCTCTTTCCTTGGCGGATGTTGTCTCTATGAGAGTTAAACCTCGATCCCGATGAGGCGGCTCTATCGTTCTGGTCTCTCTCAATCATTTGAGCCTTCTCATAAAGGTCATTATAATTTCTCAGATTCAGCAAAATCAATGGGCTTCTCAACTCTAGCTTGAGTCCATCTCTGAATCTTCTCCCTCGATTTATTGGATTCTCCACTAATTCAGGGGTAGATTGCGACAGTTCAGCAAACTTCGCCTCATATTGATCCACAGTCATAGAGCCTTGGCGAAGGCGCTGAAACTCAACCATCTTTATCTCTTTAGCAGTCTCTGAAAAGTATTTCCCGTTGAAGGCCTCAACAAAGGCGTTCCATTCTAGGGCTACACCTTCGGGAAATATCACTCCTTGAGTGGTTCTCCACCAAGTACTCGCAACTCCTTCTAATTGGTAGACTGCGAGGACCACTTTCTCAGTCTCAGAGCACATCAATAGTGCAAATGCTTTCTCCAGTCCTTGGATCCACAGAGCAGCAGCTTCGGGGTCTCCTACCCCAGTAAACTTCGGTGGCTTCAATTTCAAAAACTGGTCCACTAAACTAGGCATCGGCCTCACAAGCGGGACTTCAGCAGGTACGGCGGCAGGTGTAGCTGCAGCAACAGCATTGGCAGCAGCAGTAGTAGCGGTTGCAACAACGGCAGTAAAGGCAGCTGTTTGCTCCCGGGCCTATTGCCCCATCATCTCACGCACAGCATCCAACGCTTGCGTGATCCCAATTGTTCCCTGATCAACTGGGGCTGCTACCCCGGCACCAACGGGATGTGGTGCTGCTCCACTCGCGCTAGCCTCGACTTGCACTCTACCTTGGCCACCTCGAGCACCAACTCTTGTCGGTGTCCTAGCCCTAGTCACTGAGGACAAAGTCCTCTGCCTAGGAGTTCTTGGCTCCTGACCACTCATGGTGTCACTTTAATCTACTGACACTTGCTTCCAATTCAACACCGAATTAGAAACAGAGCGATTCAAACAACAATCAATTTTAGCACTCAGCTAACATAGACATGCACCAGCATAAATTTAAAGGACTTTCTTACTAACTATCCCATGGTCAACGCTCCTTATCACTCCAATCTTCAACTTAGCTCTGATACCACAAAAAGGGGATGTCACGCCCCGATCCTCGGGCACGCACACATCCTTCTACTTGGTCAATGTTAAAATGCGATATCCTAGGACTATATATTGCCAACCCTTTCAATTTGTAAGCACATGCGGAAACAGTTATAAATCCCCAGACAATAAAACAATGGGATAAAAAGTAGGGCCATATTTTTCATATTGAAATTTATAACCAAACTTTTATACAAAACACAAACCAGAGCACTTCGCAACTTTTAATCTAAACTATATTCACATCAAAAAGTAGATCTCAAAAGAAGATAAACTCTTAGTCCATCTGGGCCGTACTCAAGGCCCCTCTCGGGATTATCTTCTTCTTCCAAAAATCCTTCTCAGACTCCTCCTCCTCAGCTCCTCAACGGGGTTCTGAAATGTTTTCCCCAAACCGGGATGAGATTACGTCTCAGCGAGTTCTACCCCACTAAGCCTCGATTAGTAAACCATTATACTATAGACTGCCTAAACACGCATAGGGCAGAAGACGTACCTTGGCATCCGTCTCAACCTGCAATTCAAGGTTACATACGAACACTTCACAAATCATAACGAACAATCAATCAAATCACGACAATATGATCAAATCATTGATTAATCGAACTAGTCGATTACGTGTCAGGCGGACCATTCTAGGTCAATGCTCTCGGGCCTCAATTTTGCTAAAGTGACGTATCCACTAGACAATTGCGTGCGTTCTTTAAGGCGTCGTTTTCGCCAGTGATACCCCAAATCATCGAAACACACATGCCTACAATGATATGTTCAATAGACAATTGCGTGCGTTATTTAAGGTGCCGTTTTCGCTAGTGATATCCCAAGTCACCGAACCACACATGCCTACAATGATTTGTTCAATAGACAATTGTGTGCATTCTTTAAGGCGCCGTTTTCGCCAGTGATATCCCTAGTCACCAAACCACACATGCCTATAATCATGTATTCAATAGACAACTACGTGCGTTCTTTAAGGCGTCGTTTTCGCCAGTGATATACCAAATCACCGAACCATGTATGTCCATGATGGGATATGTACTAGACCGGTACGTGCATTCTTTAAGGCGCCGTTTTCGCCAGTGACATCCTTAGTCACCGAACCACGTAGGCCCATACACCTTACTTGATCAGTCCAAGCCCAAAGTACTTTTGATTTACTCTCACCATTCAACTCACTTTGCAACTCAACAAAGCACTATAAATGTTGAATGAACATACTTGGCCATTCAACAATCAATAATTCAATCTCAATCAATTCCAATCAAATTAGGGTAAATCCCTAAAATATCACAATTTATTTAATTCCATGCAACGTAGAGCTCAAATAAATAAACGGACTACGCCACGACAATCAGCACGAGATTTCGGTTTTCAGCCATCAAAATCTTAATTTCTGAAAAATAATTAATTAATAAATATTAAAAATTCAATTTAGCACAAAATAAAGCCCAATTAAATAAATGGACTTCACCACAGTCATCAGCATAATATTCTGGTCATTTACCATCTCAATTGAATTTTCGGAAAATAAATAAATAATTAATTAATTTCGAAAATTAATAATTAATATTAAAAATTCGATTTAGCTCAAAATAAAGCCCGATTAAACAAACAGACTCCACCACGGTCATCAGCATAATTTTCCGGTTCCGGACCATCTCAGTTGAATTTTCGGAAAATAAATAATTATTTAATTTAATTCTGAAAATTAATATTTAATTACCAAAAATTCCACTTAGGCCCGAAAAGCCTAATTGGAGCCCACTAAGGGTCGGGAAAAATCCCGAGGCACTTCCAATAATTAGTAGACCACGTCTACTTGCTAATTGCGCAATCAATTTATCTAAATCGCATCACAATTGACTAATAATTGCTCATTTATTCTAATCTAACAACATAAACACAATTAATTAAAACTAAACCAACCTTAAGCATAATTAGCCAAGTAATATGGGATTAGTGAGATTACTCACCAAATCGCGCACAAATCGGATCAATCCGACGGGGGCGATGCGAGGAATGATTCTTCCCAAAGCACTACTCGGGTTCGGGGCTCGAAAACGGCCCAAAGCGGGCTCGAAGCCGGCTGGATACCCACATGACAGGGTTGCTGGATCGCTGCAAAACAAAGAGAAAGAGAGAGTGATGGGGGCGGCAAGGGGTCGGGAAAGATGGGCGGAGCTCCAGGGAGGCTACACGACGGCCGATTGGAGCTGGACGGCGGTCCGACGGTGGCTGAACAGGGGTTGGACAGCGGTGAGGCAAAGGCGGCAGCTTCGCTGGACGAGGGCAAACGGTGCACGGGCGCAAGGGGCGAGCGGTTGAAGGCGCGGCGTCGCACGAGGAAGGACGACCGGCGAGCGGCTGAGCTTGGGCGGCGATGGCGGCTGCTCTGATCCCAAGCGAGCTGCTTCCGTTTCTGTTCAGCTGGGTCGCACGAAGAAGAGAGGAAGAAGAGGGGTTACTGTCACGTGGGGTGGGGAAGAAGAGAGAGAAGAGAGAGAGAGAGAGAGAGAGAGAAGGGATAAGGATTGAAAGAGAGAGAGAGAGAGAGGGAACGGTGGGGTGCTATCCGCACGATGGGGGAGTGAAAGGAGAGAAAGAGAGAGAGAGAGAGAGAGAAAAGAATAATTATATTCTAAATTTTCTTCTCTTTCCATTTCCCTTTCTAATTTCTTTCGGTCTTCGATTTTTCCTCCGATAATTTCTTTATTGAAATTTTGGACTCGTCAATAATTTGACAGACGATGAGACGAGGTCCAAAAATTTGAATTGTGACACGCTCGAATATTCGATTCCCGAAACCAAATCAAATTCCATGATTAAAATCGACCAGACGTGATTTAGTCCAATCCAACCAATTAGGTAGCTTTTAGGGATTTTTACCGTGGATATATCCCTTAACGGCCTTACCCAATATGTTAGTTAACTCGTGAGTGACCAGCTCAGAGAAAAAGGACCATAGGCACGCTGACAATATACACATTTCATTTTATCGAAACGATGTCGAATTTCAGGATGTCACATCCCTCCTTAGGAAATTGAGATGCATAAATGTCCTCTAGATCTGCTGGAGAGTGGCTTACTCCTTCACTAGTAGCAGGGTATAAGGACATTCCTCTTTTCTCAGGATCTCCCCCTGTTTCCATGGCTTCAGGTGGAGAAGAGTGTTCCTCATGCGCTGTTTCCGCTTGATCTCCTCTCTCCTCTTCTTCTTCTTCAATTCTTTCCTCATGTTCATCATCTTCTTCTGCTTCTTTCTCCTCTGCTTGTCTTTCCTCTGCCTCCAAATTTTCTCTTTCTCCAGTCCTCTGTTCTATCTCATCTATGTCTTTTTCTTGTCTCTCCGTTGATTTTGGAACAGAAAGATTCAAATTCTTCAATGCCATTGCAGAAATGGTGATATCATCCTCATTCTCTTCATCCTCAATGATGAGAGCTCTTCTTTTCTTGGATAAAGCAATCATGGGCTCCTTCCCTTTTCTCTTTGCAGCCGAAGAGATTTGATGAGTCTTGACAGGGGTTTTCTCCTTGAATTTCTCCAACGCCTTGTTGAGTTCCTTCATATGCATTTTGGAGACCATTTTCAGTCCCACCACCATTTGATCGCACGTTTGAACACAAAGAATTCGGGGAGGCTGAATGTTCAAATGTCTAAATAACTTGGTCACAAGAGCTGGATAAGGAAGTTGACCCTTGTCCTTCACCACTGCCTTGTACATGTGGAACATAATAGTGTGTGGAAGAGAGAACTTTTTCCCAGCATTGATGGCATACATCAGTTTTGCCTTCGAGTTTAAAACGTCAATCTTTGAAGTAGATTTTGGTCTGAGACAATTAATCACAATCTTGTGAAGCAGAACATTGGTCGCATTCATTCTCATATAGGAAATCTTTCCCTCTGTCCTTATATCTTGAACAAGCTCCAATGTTGCACGAGCAATAGACACACTAATAGGTTGATATCTCCCTCTTTCAACCCCAATCGCATCAACCAATGTGTGGCATCCAAAAAATTCAAGACAACCTCTAGAGGAATTAAAGCCCGTAATTAGGTAATGAAATTACCTATGATTTATGGCCATTAGTTTTCTCTTAAGGCTAAGTGATATATGCTTGTGTTCATGAATTTTTAAATTAGTATTATAAGATAAATTAATGAGAATAATCTATTCGTGGCTACGCACCTCATAGACTAAATTCATATAAATAAAATGTTACAAGATTTTGGCCAAGTGAAATTTAAAATTTAAAATTTATAAAAGAAAGAATAAAAGGAAAATTTTGATTTTGATTTAGGTTTGGGCCTTAGGCCCAAGAGAGGACTTTTGATGGGCCAAGGTGGTCGGTCCATTGAGGCCCACGAATGGGCTGTCGTCGGCCACAAAGGAGGTCGGCCCAAATACTCCCAAGCCCATTTTGCATGAGCTTTGCCAAGTGGCAAGAGGGAGGCTTCATGCATTGGCTTGTGGAGAGGCAAACCATGATTGCAAATGATGGGGTTTTGGGGAAATAAAAGGGAGAGAGAGAGTGGCCAATGAGGGGTTTCCATCCAAGCCAAAGGGAGAGAGAGAGTTGCGAGAGAGAGTGAGGCCGAGAGAGGAGGAGAAGGAGCCGCTCGCTGTTCGTCTGCTCGTCGCTGCCCGTTTGCCGCCCGTGTGCCGTCGTTCTCTTGATCTTAGAGGCAAGTTAGGATCCACTTTCTACTCTTGCTTGTATGTTTTGCATGTGTGGTTGAAATCTAGGACGTTTAGAGGCAAGAAACCAAAGCTAATGGGGTTTGTTCTTGAAAATGCTTGCTGATCTCGTGTAAACCGCCTGACCCAGAAATTTATGGAGGCTTACATGCATGTTTCGAGCTGGATTATGACTTCGACTCCTTCATTAACGTTGTAGACAACATCTCAAACTATAACATACTAAAATTTGGGATAAAATGGTTGAGATTTAAGGGGTAAAACTCTCTTCCTACGAAGACCCTAGATCTGGAACTGCTTTGCTGACCTTTTGCTAGTTTGTGGGTTGCATGTTGATTTTTACCGAGAATCTCACTTTGACTTCTCATGAAACTTGTAGAGATATCTTAAAGACTAACATACTCAAATTTTAGGTAAAATGAGCAAGTGTAGCCTAGTGAATCGACCTACTCTTGAAGACGGTAAATCTGGAAGCATGGTACTGGACACCCGAGACTTCTTGGACACATACGGTGACTATTATTTGGAAATTGCACTTATATCCCTTAATGAAAGTTGTAGGGGAACTCTTGAGACACAACATATCCAAATTTCAGAAGAAAAGAAGAAGAATAAGTGGGTGAAAACTCGATATTTCGGAGATAGCTATACTGGACGTTTCGGTGCTAGAATCAGGAGCTTCGGACGTCTGTAGAAAATTATATAGAACGAATCCGGCTTAGATGTCTGCATGAAAAATCTACTTTAGGGTCTTGACTATAACTTGATAAAATTTCATAATTTTTGGAGGTCATTCGTGTATTTTAATCGAAATATTTCAAAAACTGTGCAATCTGGCTTTGTACGAATTTTTGCATGTTGCAATGTGTGAACTATGTCTCTTTGTGTGAAGCTCTTTTGGGCATGTGTTCTTCATGGAATTGTTACCTCTATGTCTTATCTAGTGCATGCTCTGATTTTGCAATTTTTGAGGGTCATGTTAATATTTAATTTAAATATTTTCCAAAATTGTGCAATCTGGAATTTAGTGAGTTTCAAAAGGCATGTATTATGGACTATTCTAAGTTGTATGGATTCCATGGATCATATTGTCTGTAGTAATTGTATGTTGCTGCATGTATGATGATGATTGGAAATACATATAAAAATTTAAAGGATGAATGTGATCTTGTTTGCCATTACATCACATGCCATGCTGAGTTAAGACATAAATGGGTGAACATAAATTACGATAAATGATGAAACTGTTGGAGGCGAATGATAATGCCTTGGGAGTGTCAGGATGCCCGGGATGGGGGGTGCCGGATGCTTGGATGGTATTGAGATACAAGGCCGGATGTCCTCAGGAGTTTCGAGATGCCCGGAATGGTTGGGTGCAATTATTGATCTCGGGAAAGAGTGATGTGGTGATCGAATTAAAAGATAAAAGTGGAAATTGAATCATGCATATATGATATGATATGATGATGATCACCTATGGCATGATGGCATGCATATATGATATGATGATGATCACCTATGGCATGATGGCATGCATATATGATATGATGATGATCACCTATGGCATGATGATATGAATGTGATATAATTGTGATGAATATATGAAGATGTATGTACATATAGTGTGTTTGTATATGCATGGTTGCAAAGTAAGTTATGCTTGGAGGCATGAATGGCATGTACTATGTTATGATTGTATTGTGTGATGCATTGAGTGGTTATTGGATCTTTTACCTACTGAGTGGTTGTACTCACCCCTTCGGGGACCAACATTTCAGATTAGAAAGATGCCGCACCCTACCGTCACGCGAGGCACCTTCTATGGCCTCCCCTCGGATGTAGAAGTAGAATGTACGGAGATTGATTGCGTCACCATCCCTGGACTGACTTTTGTGCGAGTGCGAGTGCTGGTTATGTACGATGTGGGCCTAGCTGGGGGCCCAATCATCCAGGAGTTTCTGTCAGTTCATGTCCGCCGAGACGGAGTGTTTAGGGGGATGTTGCCGCCACCACCACCTAACGCACCAGGATGGGTGTGATGGTTGCGTGAGGGGTAGAGAGTTGATGTCTCTTTTTGGGAGTAGCCGCCGCTGCTAGATGGAGGAAGTCATGTGATTACTTTAGGGGTCGTAGTATCTTTTTGGGATGTGGCCGAGTGTAGCTAAAAATCTTGGCTTTCTTTTGTTGTATCGACTCGCGAAAAATCCATCCTATGGTACTTAGTGGTGTGCATTGTATCATGATGGTTGGAGGGAGAGATGGCGATATTAAATTTTGCTTCCGCTAATGAGTTGCGCTGGGACCATTTAAAAAAAAAATGTGTCTATGAACTACGACGCTTCTACTAAGAGATGTAACTAGTGTTCCATTAGGAGCCTGTGGCGACCTAAGGGGGTTTGGGGTGTCATACAATGTATTCATGTCAACCACATAATCCTAATCTCGAGCATTAAAAGAGAATCTATTCGCATCCAAGAAACTGAGATTCGAATAGAAATAAACAGTAAATTCAACATACACTTCGGTAGATTCAGAACAAAACTATTCAAGTTGAAGAAGACTGAATTTCTCTCGCAGATTGACATTCACAGAGTCAAGAAAATCAAAATTCACACGTCTAGGGTTTATTACACCATGCTTCGGCAAGTTAGAGTCCAATTGCTTGTGTTCCTCCGAACGAAACAAGTTTGTCCTTTTGCTCCGAATTTTTGCCGCAACACCCATTCTCGGTTTAAACCGACGTACATCCTATCATCATCGTTCCCATATGGTTAATTAAATCATCCAACTCGTGGATTACTTGGGATATTAGCAAAGGCTTCTTCGCCGACCCCGTAGGGGACAATTCCCAAACATTCCATTATGCGTAAAAAGAAAGTTTCATTTCTATATCATTTGTCTTTTAGAAATTCATCGATGTGATTGAAAGGAGTACCACCCTTCTTTAAAGAACAATAAAGCTTGTAGGTAAAAGAGGGTTTATGAATTCTTACAGGTTCTGCGTCTTCGATTATCTCTCCCTCTTCTCAATGTACAACATCCTGAGGTCTAGAGAGAGGAGATGGACGCTGCTGAGAATGTTGAGGGCTCTGTTGCTGATTAGGAGATTCTTCTTCTTCGGTTAGATCGAAATGCGTAAGCCCCTCACGCATTTGATGTGGTCCCCTGTTCGTGATCCTCGAAGACTTTTTTTGGAAAGACATTTTTCACAGTCTTTGAGAGATTCCAAACTTGTTTTCCCAAGAAAGATGTCAAATTTTTTAGGATTAAACAATAAAAGAAGACATAAATGGAAGATCGGTGCTCTCTTAGGGTTTTTGAGAGTAAAGTGAAGAGGAACCGACAGTATATAAGACAGTCGAAGAGAGGCATACGGAACGTCATAAAAGAAAGTATAAATATGCCTTCTAAAAATAATTGCCTTTTTCAAAAAAATTAGATAACTGTCATTTAAAAAATAACCCATTTTTGAAATGGAAAGATTGCAATAATCACGTACATTAAATATAGCAATAATCAATCACGGGTTGATGATCGTACCTTTTTGAAATGTGATTCGAGAGATAATAAAATAAAATAACTTACGAAAGAAAATCTTGATTGTTTGAGTCTGAGTATCTTTAGACTTTCAATCTTGGGTCTGAACTTCCTCAGACTTTAAGATTTTGAGTCTGGAACGAGTAGCTTCAAATTAATTTTTCTCCAAAGGCTTTGTAAAAATATCCGCCAGTTGATTCTTTGAGTCAACAAACTGAATTGAAACTTCTCCATTTTGAACATGATCTCTAATGTCGAATTTCTATATGTTTTGCTCTTGAGTGAAGAATTGGATTCTTGGTGAGATTGATTACGTTGGTGTTGTCACACTTAATCTCCGTGCATGAATCTTCAATTCTAAAGTCTCTTAGCTGTTGTTTTATCCATAGAATTTGTCAATAACAACTCCCAAGAACTACATATTCTGCTTTTGCTATAGAAAGAGCTACTGTACTTTGCTTCCTTGAAAACCAAGACACTGTCCTGCTTCCAAGTAGTTGACTGGTACCCGATGTGCTCTTTCTATTAACTCTGCATCTAGTTAGGTCTGCGTTTGAGTATCTAAAAAGAGTAAAGTCTCCCTTTTTAGGATACCGAAGACCAAAGTCTAAAGTTGATGCAATGTATTTGATAATATGCTTTGCAGCACTTAGATGAGATTCCTTAGGGCCTGCTTGAAATATGGCACAAATGCAAACACTAAACAAAATATCAGGTCTAGAAGCAGTAAGATAAAGAAGTGAACCAATGATATTCCTGTATAACTTCTGGTCAACTTTCTTTCCTCCTTCATATTTGTCTATCTTCAAAGAACTTGGCATTGGTATATCAGTCTTTTTACAATTTTCTAATCCAAACTTTTTGACAAGATCATTCGCATATTTTTCTTGATGAATAAAAGTTCCTTCCTTCAGTTGTTTCATTTGAAGCCCGAGAAAGAATGTTAGTTCACCCATCATGCTTATTTTAAATTCATCTTGCATAGACTTAGAGAATCTCTTACATGGACTTTTATTAGACGATCCAAAAATAATATTATTAACATATATTTGAACAAGCAGAAATTTTTGCTTTCTCTTTTGATAAACATTGTAGTGTCTACTTTACCTTTGACAAAGCTGTTTTGAATTAAAAACTTACTCAGCTTGTCGTACCAAGCTCGAGGTGCTTGCTTTAAACCATATAAAGCCTTTTTTAGTTTGAATACAGAGTCTGGTTTCTTGAGTCTTCAAAAGCGGGGGTTGTTTCACATAGACTTCCTCTTAGATAAATCCATTTAGGAAAGCACTTTTGATGTCCATTTGAAATAACCTGAAATTCTTATGACAAGCAAAAGCAAGTAATAATCTAATTGCTTCTAACCTCGCTACTGGTGCGTAAGTCTCATCATAGTCTACCCCTTCTTCTTGCGTATATCTCTTGGCCACGAGTCTTACTTTGTTTCTTACAACCTTTCCCTTCTCGTTCATCTTGTTCCTGAAAACCTATTTAGCTCCAATAATAGATTTACCTTTTGATTTAGGAGTCATTTCCCAGACATCATTAATTCTGAATTGCCTAAGTTCTTCTTGCATGGCTTCAATCAAGCTTTCATCAGATAAAGCTTATTCTATGTTTTTGGGTTTTATTTCAGAAATAAGAGCCACAGCACTAGACTCTTCGCGTCTTTTGGATCTTGTGCGTATTCCTTCATTAATGTCGCCAATAATGAGATCTTTTGGATGACTGGACTTATGCTTCCAGTTGTTGGTTGATTTGTCAGATTGTTGATCTTTTTCTTCATTTGAATTTTCGACAATCATTTGTTGCTGGTCTTTTGAAGTCTAAAATGCTTCTGAAGATTTAGACTTTGTAGAGTCTGGAGCAAGTTCAGATTCTTCAAGATGAGTCTAAATAGATTCATTTTGTATAGAATCTTAGAATTTGACATTCATTGATTTCTCCACAGATTGAGTCTTCTTGTTGTAGACTCTATAAGCTTTGCTTGTGGTTGAATATCCAAGGAAGATGCCTTCGTTTGATTTTTCTTCAAACTTGCCAACTCGATCATTTGCATTTTTCAATATAAAGCATTTACATCTAAACACATGAAAATATGCAACAATAGGCTTCCTTTCTTTGAATAACTCATAGGGGGTTTTCTCTAGAATAGGCCTTAGAAAAACTCTATTAATGATATAACATGCTGTAGAAACTGCTTCAGCCCAAAAATGTGAAGAGATGTTATTTTTAATTAAAAGAGTTCTAGCCATTTCCTAAAGCGATCTATTCTTTCTTTTCACGACTCCATTTTGCTCTGGAGTATATGGAGAAGAGAACACATGCTGAAAACCAGATTCATCACAAAATCTTGTAAAATCTAAATTTTCAAATTCGTCTCCATGGTTAGTTCATATATTTGAAATAACATACCATTTTTTATTTTTGGACATTTTTAGCAAAATTTTTAAAGTAAGAAAATGTTTAAGACTTACTTATAGGAAATATACCCAAGTGATTCGTGAGTAGTCATCCACGATTACTAGGCAATATTTCTTACCTCTAATGCTCTGAGTTTTGGTTGGTCCAAAGAGATCCATATGCAGAAGCTGCAGTACACAGTTAGTGGAAACTTGGTTTATTGGTTTAAATGAGTTTCTTACATGTTTTCCCAACACGCATGGCGTTCATAGATCAGTCTTTTGGTATGATAGATTGGGTAGACCCCGAACAAGCTTCTTTGCTAAAATTTTGGCTATTTGTTTCATATTGATGTGCCCGAGTTTTCTGTGCCATAAGTTTGCTTCATCTTATATAGAGATTAGACATTGGGTTTCATCTGGTTTGACATCCAAGAGGTAGATATTTCCATGTCTTCGACTCATGAATAACTGAGTGGAATGTTTACTGGTTCCTAAACATATTCTCTCTTGAAAGTTGATTTTGAAAACGGTGTCGCACAGCTGACTGATACTTAGCAAATTGTAGTTGAGTCATTCCACTAAGGAAACATTACTAATTGTAAGGCTTCCAATCTTTACAGTTTCAAATCCCACAATTCTTCCTTTATTGTTTCCTCCAAATGAAATTTTTCTACCATTTACTTGAACGAGCTTTATGAAACAATTTGAATTTCTTGTCATATGTCTTGAGCATCCACTATCCAGATACCATTTAACATTTTTCTTAATAGTGACCTGCATTTAGAAAAGATGCTCAAACTTTCTTTGGTACCCATATTTTCTTGGGTCCATTGGTGTTAGTATAATATATGGTCTTTGCCCATACTTTCTTAACATGTTTCCAAACCATAAGACATACTTTTTCAAAATAGTTTGAGCTATTGCATTTAGAACATTTAAGAGCATTGCGACCTACTAGTTTTACAAAAACTCTTTGGAAATGATTTTTGTAAGCATCTCTTGTAGGTCTTTGCTTAATTCTTTCCTTTACTTTAGGAAAATTAATTAGAGGAATGGTTTCCGCAGTCATTCCCAAACCAAATTTATTGAAATAAGGTCTTTGAGCAGAAAGAATTTTTTCAAGTTTCTCAGATCCTATAGAAAATATTTTAGAAATATTTGAGATGTCATTTTTCAAAATGTATTTTCTTTTGAAAGATTGCCTTCATTTTCTTTCAAGGTAGAAACACTTTTGACTAAAATTTTGACCTTTTCTTTCAAAATATTTTCTTGTTGTTTTAGTGCATAATTTTCTCTTTTAAGTTTGGAAATCCTTTTAAGAGAAGTTTTGAGACTAAGACACAATTCATCAATGTATCTAGAGACTTTAGTAGGGATTTTCAAATTACTTACCTTGATTTCATTGTTTGAATCTAAGTCTGATTGTGCCATGAGACAAATGTTGGTATAATCATCATCACTTTCTTCACATTCTGTATCACTCCAAGTTTCTTCTTTGAGTGCCTTTTGATATTTCTCAGCTTTTCCTTTCTTTTTCCTCAGAAGGGGACAGTTGGGTCTGATGTATCCATTTTTCCTACATTCAAAGTAGACTACATCTTTATTGGATTCATCATTCTCAACAAACATACTCTGTTGCTTTTGAAAACTTTGTTTCTTTAGATTAAATCTTCTTCCTTTTCTGTTCAGCTTTCTGAATTTTCTTATCATGAGAGCAAGCTCTTCGTCATCCATATCGTCTTTAGAATCTGTGACATCAAAATCATCACTAGATTTTAATGCAATTGATTTCTTACCTTTAGGATCTTCGTCTTCATTGATTCACTCCACTTCATAAGATTGAAGAGTCTCAACCAATTCATTAACCGAAAGTGACATAATTTTTTGTGTCTCCCTTATTGAGGTCTTTATGTGATTCCAATCCTTGGAGAGTCCACATAGTAACTTGTTTACTTTCATGGGATCGAAAATTGGTTGACCTTGATTTTCAAGACTATTCATGATTTCTATAAAATGACTAAACATGTCAGTAATAGATTCTCCTGATTTCATTTTGAAGGCTTCGTATTGACCGAGGAGAATGTTGATTCTGATTTCTTTCACTTGATCAGTTCCTTCATAGGTGATGTGTAATCTATCCCAAATTTCTTTGGCTGTAACACAAAAATATATTCTGTTATATTCAATAGGTGACAAAGCGCAATATAAAGAATAAATTACTTTTGCATCAATAGCTTGTCTCTTGGTTATCTCTTCATGAGTCATTTCACTAGACTCAACAGCTTCTTTTTCCCTTTCTGAGACATATGCAGCTTTAGGAATGATTCATCTATCTACCACATCCCATTCCAGAGGATCATTTGATCTTAGAAATGCCTTCATCTTGTTTTTCCATATATTGTATTCATTTCCATCAAAGTAAGACGATCTGGTATTGCTTTGCCCTTTTACCAGCCTTGAAGCCAACATACTAGCCATGGATCTTTAACTCTGAAGTAAAACACTTTAAATTAAGTGAGTACACAGGCTCTGATACCAATTGAGATAGCTAGTATAAGCACCTAGAGGGGTGAATAAGTGTAAAAATAGTTTCTCGTAATAAGTGAGCAATACTAAATAGACAATAGAAAGGAAGTTCGCCTTTTGTTAACAAAACAAATTATGATCAAAGTAAAAGAGAATAAGGAAGAGAAAATGAATACATAAATTATAGTGGTTCGACTTATTTCAAGCCTACGTCCACTCTTCCGCACTGACAGCCCACCAGCTGGATTTCACTATGAACAAAAGAGTTGTTACAGCAAAGCTCTCCCTTGATTTCACAGTGTAGATACTCTACCACACTTTTTCAAGGTTTCTCAAAGATATAGACTCTCTTTTGCGTACAAGATTTCGCTCAACAAATGAATTGACTAAGAACAAAGAGCTTCAGACTTTGGAATTCTTCTATTGCGCACACACTCAAACAATTGGAACGTCTTCCTTATATACTCATTTATGCCATCATACCCGTTGGCACTTACCAAGGGAATTCCTCCAATCTACCCGTTGGACAAAATCAATTAGGAAGATCTTCGAGCTATTTAAGGAACATAACAATAGCCCATGAATCCTACTCGCCCATACAATCAGGATCTTGGTTTCCATAAGTAGAATCTTCTAAGTATACTTCGCCAATCAACAGATCCACAATCCCTAAATCAATCTTGATTTGAATAATGGATTCCAACATGCTATATCCAGCCAAGAGATCTTCTCCAGTCGATAAAGTCAAATCCTTAACGAAACATCCAGTTCTGGATAAGTCTTCTTCGACGGACTAAAATTGTCAATGAGGATAGACTTTGAGTCTTGAGTCTAGTAGTCCGGAGGTCTTCAGACTTTGATGAAAGAGTCTACAAGTCTTTAGACTAAATTAATGGAAACGTTTTGTCAGCTTTAAAACACTCAAGGAAGATTTCTCCAACAATTTCCACGACAACATGAGGATAGACTTTGAGTCTTTAATCAAAATGAACTTTTGGACTACAAAAGTATTTCCATTCAATCATGCAAACTCCCCAACCAAATATAGTAGAAGAAATCGCGATATTCCACGATTTGTTAAATAGATACAATCACATTGATTGATGTAATTCTCTTTAACGTTGCATGGATTATTAGGTAAAGTCACTGACATAAGTGATGGCAGATTATACTGAAAGCACGAGTTGGGATGATAATGACTTGTTTGTCTTCAAAATGAACATTATTGGAGGCTTGCAAGGTGAATACCAAATAACAATTGGCTATGGCCCAAGTACTGCCGAAAAACTCTTACAGGTAATCCTCAGTTAGGTGGCAAGGAAAGAATGTAGTAATTATGCAAAGACAAAGCAGATTGGTTATATATCAACAATTGTGCTCGGTAGGATCATTGGAACACTTTAATTACCGAGCAGGATTTCCAATTCATGGCAAATAAACATCTAAGGGCTGTGAGCATTCCAGGAGGATGGTGGATGGCATATGATCCAACACCGCTGAAGCCTTTTCTGGGAGGCTCATTGAATATATTGGACAAGGCTTTTACATCTTATCCAAATAACTTTGATAGAAAATTGGATCAGTAGTGATCAAAATTGAGAGAATCCTATAAGTCTAACCTAGTGAATGTTCTTTTTGTAGGAAATATGGTATGAAGGTAATAGTTGATCTCCATGTTGTCCGGGATCTCAAAACAGGGAATCTCATAGCACATCGAGAGATGGATATATGGAGTGGGGTGACTCTTACATTGAGGATACTCTAAAAGGTATAGACTTTCTAGCAGCAAGGTCTAGGAAATTCTCACTGGGATATGTCACTCATGTCATATATCACATTAGTATTTCAATGAATCGTATTCCTTGGTATTGATATAAAATATGCTAGATCTTAATTTGATTTTCTAAAGCATGCTCATTTGTGAATGTCAAGTAGATATGTCAACCATTTGACATTGGTCGCGATTGAGCTAAGGAACGAGCCTTGAGCTCTGCATGTCAGGTTGGAGGATCTCATTCAATACTATTGGTTACATTATGAGGACGTGAGGAGGCATACTTCAAGTACTTATGTGATCCTGTCCAATTGGTTGGGACTGTCGACTTGCAAGAGCTCCTTCAGTTTGCGGGAGGCTTGAGCCAAGTGGTCATCCACGTGCATTGTCATGCCTCGAATCTTGGGTACGCGCACATACCTCGGCAATCGATTAAAAATGTGACGTCCCAAGACACGTTGTCGACCCATTTTTTTTTTTTTTTTTTTTTTTATCTTTCAATTAAGCACATGTGGAAACGAATTAAATACAACACCCAGTCAACAACCAAACTTTAGAGATAGTAAACACAAGGAACAATTTCCCAAACCCAACAATTTCCTTACCAATTGTTGACCCTAGGAAGTCTAATAATTACAAGCCCTTGAGCGGCCACTTCCTCTCGACCCTCTCAAAAGACCTCAGGACTCAAGGTCACCCTAAACTTTGCTAATGGCAAGGCCAGCTATAAGGTGTCGCATCTCGTGCCCACCACATCTGCATTGAGCAGATCTCCACGTTACGGCCCTGAAAAAGGTTTAGCCCATGATAGGGTGAGATAAAATCTCAGTCAAAACCTTAAACCCCGATTAGGATAAGAATTCACTCAGAGGCAACCTAAATAGACGTCACACACAAACTTACCTCGCCTCAGCATCTCCTTGCACATTAGCTCATCACATATATTATATGCATACAACAAACATATGTAATAGCTGGAACACCTCAATTTATCTTTCAAACACACCAGAGTTCCAATTATAAGGCCAAACTATTATGACATATCCCATTCCGTGTTACATAATTTTGTCCCATAATTGGACGTAATTATCTCAATCACTTAGGCGTGTCTCACTTATTACGACCCAACGGCCATGACCAACTCAATAGTCAGTGGTCATTTGGCATAATCGGGCATCGTCCTGCTCCATCGAGCACGGCAATGTTTACATCTAGACGTCATTCCATAAAGGAGCATCGGCTCAGCCTCCACTGTGACTGTGATCCGTTGACTTGGGGCATCCGAACTTAATCATGCATTGTCTCGCATGAATGCATCAGGACGGGTTCCAATAGTGACCACGCGCACATCCATACTTGGCCAAGAATATTGTGCTTTGTACTCAAATGCCTCAATTTCAAATAATAGACTTGGTCAATTTTCTTCATATTAAAAATTCCCGATAAAATAATTGTACGTTGTCACACATTCAAATAGAACCATAAAACATGATACTCTCCCATTTCAAAATTCCACGATTTTATTTAAGTACATAAAATATTTTTGGCGTAAAAAATCGACACCCGGTATTTTTCTATTTAAATACCCATAAAATTGAGTTTTGCAATAATAACCAATAATCACCACCAAGTACTCAATTGCATATCACATTACATAGAAACCATCAAAATCACACATATGCCATCATATAGCCAAGAACACCAAAAATCCATTTTTAAAATCAACTTGGCAACTCTTTTTTTTTTTCTTTAAAGTTTTTGGAAATAAATTCATACGGGTCACGTCTTTGAAATTAACTTGCCATACTTTGCATGCATCTAGTATAAAACCTCCTCGTTTTATTGAACACATAAAATTCGGCATTCAAACCCAACACCTCATTTATTTTCTATTTTCTCCTCCAAACACCCCTTTGAGAAGACAATTTCTAGTAACCCCTTTTTTTTTTTTTTTTTTCTTTTTTTGTTATGTTCAAAACTTTTAGAAATAAATTCGTAGGTGCTCACGTACTCAAAATTAATCCGTCAAACTTTGCACGCACCTAGTTTAAAACCTAATTATTTTGATGAGCAAATAATTTTTGGTGTCCAACCTGACACCTAATTGTTTTTCTAATTAAAAGCCCATAAGGTCATCTTTTGCATTACCAATAAACATTCACTATAGCACAACCATTCACGTATTATCACCCATAAGTTCTAAGCATGCTAAACATCAACCAAATCATAACATATTCATTTCTTAGCAAGCCAGATACCAAGAACAACTACAAAACCACAACCGGCCTTAACCAACAAAAATCGGGCCACTTGCATGCCTCCAAATTTAATTCTAGAAACATAATCAAATGAGCTCATAAAATTTTCAAATTTTAATATGCACTGAAAGACACTTAAACGAACATTTTTTTTGTGAAGACACCTTGACGCAAATCTTTTTATATTAAGAGCAGCAAATCAGTTTGGTTCGAGATCTAAAAATTGTCTGTATGATTTGAAATTTGACTATGTTAAAATAAAAGATGTGATGAACAACTTTTGTGAAGAAACTCTTTCAAAAATAGAACCCTAAGAGTTTACCAAAATCCTTTGAACACCAAAAGATCACTGTTTCCAGAACAATCTGAGATTTTGTTTTGCAAATAACAAAACTTAAATCTCATTCTTTTAAATTCCTAAAATTTTAAGTAAACTATATATCATAGCTCAAGATGTCTAAAACATTTCTCAAGAATGAAGTAACCTCAAAATTGTAACACATTTTTCCCCACAAAAATGGCAAGTGGCGAGCGTCTAGCAAATTGATCCAGGAGAAATCCAGTAAACCAAGCTAAATCACACTCATTAGTACTAATCCAACCAATTAGATCAATACTAATCCATCTTAAGGCTAATCTAACCAAACTAGATTAACAATAATCCATCTTAAGGCTAATATAACTTAATACTAATTTAACTAAGCTAATTAGCATTAATTTAACCCCATAAGCGCAATTAACAATCTAATCAAGGATAAGGAAGTTAAATCACCGAATTAGGATGGTGGCAGGCTCATGGTGAAGACAACGCAATCGCGACGAGAACTCGAGTCTACTTTGACTCAAATGTAGTTCAACCAGCAGCTGAAAACGACCCCACAAGCTCACGACTAGGGACACGATTTTGTTTGGAGGCTTCAGTGGCTACTGGTCGGTGTAGATGGTGTTGGAGTGAAGTTGGACAGTGCTTGGAGTGGTGGTGTTGGGTCGCTGGCTGTTGGTGTAGGAGATGGGATGGGGGGCGTGTGGGTGGTGATAGAGATGAAATGGTGGATGCGTGAGGGGAATGGTGGCTGTTTGGTGGGTGGGGTTGCTGGACATTGAGGATTTGTGTGGCGTTGGTGGGCTGCTGGATGATGGTAGTGTGACATCCCATATTTTCAGTTCTGTTTTCTATTGAATAAATTGGGTATTTCATCGATGCGCTTATAGGGATATTCTTAGAGTTGACCACTCTCGAGATAACTAGCTCATCTAAGGAAGCCATTAAGGAATTTTAAGGCAATAGACTTGAAAATTTGACTAGGAATTAACTTCTTGACTGTGCTCATCTTTAAAGGCCATTATCGCACAATATAAAATCAATTTAAAATCAAAGATAGATGTGGCACCCCTTGATAGCCCCCGATCCATTAGGGTCGCCACAATTCGCTTACCTTTCACTTTCCCTATTAACATGTCACTCTAATGCCATTTTAATTGCAACGGGTCCATACAACCATGGGGGTTTACACATTTTTTTTTCTTGATAGGTCCCTTGCGCAATTCATATATGAAAGCACATCTAACAAACTCCCTTCCCTATATTCAGAAAACGATGCACACCTACTAAACTGTTGGAGAAATCTTTCCAGAATATTTTGAAGCTGACAAAACGTTTCTATCACCAGACTCAGCACTCAAGACTCAAGACTCAAGACTATTCTCATTGACAATCTTTCTGATCCAGTGACGAAGGAAATCCAGAGCCGAAGTATATGGTTGAGGATTTAATCCTATCCTCTGGAGAAGATCTCTTCGTTGGAGAAATATAACGAATTCTTTTGTTCGTATCTAGATCGATTGAAGATCCGGTAGTCGACGAAATATTCTTTGAATGTTCTATTCTTGGAAACCAAGATCCTGATTGTATGGGCGAACGGGATTGATGGGCTATCGACAGGTTCCTTTAATAGCTCGAATAATCTTCTTGATTGATTCTGTCCAACGGGTAGATTGGAGGAATTCCTTTGGTAAGTGCCAACGAGTATGATGGTATAAAGGAGTATAAAAAGGAAGATGTTCTAGTTGTTTGAGTATGTGATCGATAGAGAAATTCCAGAGTCTAAAGCACCTTGATTATTAGTCGATACAGTTTGAGCGAAATTGTATACACAGAGAGTGTCTATACTTGGTGATACCTTGAGCGAGTGTGGTAGATCATCTACACCTAGAAATTAAGGAAGATCAACGCTGTAACATCTCTTTGTTCATAGTGGAATCCAGCCAATTAGTTGTCAGTGCAGAAGAGTGGACGTAGGCTTGAATCAAGTCGAACCACTATAAACCGCGTGTTCAATTCTCTCTTTCCTTTACTCAGTCTTATGTTGATTATTATTTGTCACAAATCTTTCAACTGTCTAAGTATTGTGCAATTATCAAGATGAATCTTTTATATACCTATTCACCCCCCTCTAGGTACTCGTACTAGCTATATCAATTGGTATCAGAGCTTGTGTTCTTACTTTATTTGAAGTGTTTTACTTCAGAGTAAAAGATCCATGGCTAGTATGCTAGCACCAGGGCTGGTGGAAGGGCAAAGCAATACCAGACCACCCTACTTTGATGGAAATGATTACAACATCTAGAAGAACAAGATGAAAGCTTTCCTACGATCAAAGGATCCTCTGGAATGGGACGTTGTGGAAAAATGAATCACTCCTACTGCTGCATCAGTCTCTGAAAGAGGGAAAGAAATTGTTGAGACCAGCGGAATGACTCAGGAAGAGATAAACAAGAGACAAGCACTCGATGCAAAAGCAATTTACTCTTTATATTGTGCTTTGTCACCAACTGAATATAATAGAATATCTTCTTGTGTTACAGCAAAAGAAGTATGGGACAGATTACAAATCACCTATGAAGGAACGGATCGAGTGAAGGAGACCAGAATTAAGATTCTCCTCGGTCAATATGAAGCCTTCAAAATGAAACCAGGAGAATTTATAACTGACATGTTTAGTCGTTTTACAGATATTGTCAATGGTCTTGAGAACCAAGGACAAAAAAATTTTGATCCCATGAAGGTGAACAAGCTACTGCGTGGACTCTCCAAGGATTGGAATCATATAAAGACTTCAATAAGAGAGACGCAAAGAATTATGCCACTATCTGTCAACGAGTTGATTGGAACTCTTCAATCTTATGAAGTGGAATGAATTAATGAAGACGAAGATCCAAGAGGTAAGAAATCCATTGCATTTAAATCAAATGATGATTCTGATGATACAGATTCAGGAGATGATATGGACGACGAGGAGCTTGCTCTCATGATAAGAAGATTCAGAAAACTGAATAGAAAAGGAAGAAGGTTCAACTCAAAGAAACAAAGTTTCCAAAGACAACAGACCAAGTATGTTGATGATGAGGAACTAAACAAAGATGTAGTCTGCTTCGAATGTAAGAAAAAGGGACACATCAGACCCAACTGTCCTCTTCTGAAGAAGAAAAGAGGAAAAGCTGAGAAGTTTCGAAAAGCTCTCAAAGCCGAAACCAGGTGATACGAGTGTGAAGAAAGTGATAATGAATATGCCAACATATGTCTGATGGCACATTCAGACTCAAACTCAGATTCTGGATCGACTCGGATAACGAATTTGAGGTAAGTGATTTTAAAATTCCCGTCAAAATCTCTAAATACATTGATGAATTGTGTTTTAGTCTTAAGACTTCTCTCAAAAGAATTTCCGAACTTAAAAAGGAAAACTTAGTTCTAAAACAAAAGGAAATCATTTTAGAAGAAAGAGTTAAAAATTTAGACTTGAATGTTTCTACTCTTAAAGAAAATGAGATAATCTTTTGAAAGAAAATGTTTTTTTAAAAACTGACTTATCAAATATTTCAAAGAAATTTTCGATAGGATCCGAAAAACTTGAAAAAGTTCTTTCGGTTCAAAGACCTTACTTCAATAAGCCTGGTCTAGGTATGACAGCAGAAACAATTCCCTTGATTGATTTTCCTAAAGTAAAAGAATGAATTAAGAAAAGACCATCAAGAGAGGCTTACAAAAATCATTTCAAGAAAGTTTTTCTAAAGTCTGTAGGTCGAAATGCTCTAAGGTGTTCAAAGTGTAACAGTCAGGATCACTTTGAAAAAGAGTGTCCTATGGTTTGGAAGTCTGTTAAGAAAGTATGACCTAATAATGTTTATCCTACTAACACCAAAGGACCCAAGAAAATTTGGGTACCAAAGAAAACTTGAGACTCTCTTTTAAATGCAGGTCTCCATTAAGAAAAAGGTAAAGTGGTATCTTAACAGCGGATGTTCAAGACACATGACAGGAGACTCAAATTACTTCATAAAGCTTATTCAAGTGAATGGTTGAAAAGTTTCATTTGGAGGAAACGGCAAAGGAAATATTGTGGGATTTGGAACTGTGAAAATTGGAAATCTCACAATAAGCAATGTTTCCCTAGTGAAAGGACTCAACTATAATCTCCTCAGCATTAGCCAATTGTGTGATACTGGTTTCAAGATCTCCTTTCAAGAAGGAATATGCTCTGGAATCAGTAAAGACTCTACTCAATCTTTCATGGGTCGAAGACATGGAAATACCTACCTCTTAGACATGAAACTAAATGAATCGCAATGCCTAATCTCAATTCAAGATGAAGCAAGCTTATGGCACAGAAAGCTTGGTCATGTCAACATGAAGCAATTAGCCAAAATCTCATCAAAGCAGCTTGTTTGAGGTCTACCCAAATTACCTTACCAAAAGTCCGATCCATGCACACCATGTATTATGGGAAAGCAGGTAAGAAATTCATTTAAGTCAATAAATCATGTCTCTACTAATCATGTATTACAGATGTTGCATATGGATCTCTTCGGACCAACCAGAACCCAGAGTATTGGAGGTAAGAAATATTGCCTAGTAATTGTGGACGATTACTCCCGTTTTACTTGGGTATATTTCCTTGCAAGTAAGTCAGAAACCTTTTCGTATTTTGAAAAAATTGCTAAAAAGGTTCGAAATGAAAAAGGATGTGTTATCTCAAGTATAAGAACAGATCATGGAGGTGAATTTGAAAATCAAGATTTTACAAAATTGTGTGATGAATTTGGATTTAAGCATGTGTTCTCCTCTCCATATACTCCTCAGCAAAATGGAGTTGTGGAAAGAAAGAATAGATCTCTTCAAGAAATGGCTAGAACTCTTTTAATTGAAAGTAAAATTTCTTCATGATTTTGGGCTGAAGCTGTTTCAACAGCATGCTATATCATCAATAGAGTCTTCCTAAGACCTATTCTAGAGAAAACCCCTTATGAATTATTCAAAGGTAAGAAGCCCATTGTTTCATACTTTCATGTGTTCGGTTGCAAATGCTTTATATTGAAAAATGCAAAAGATCGAGTTGGTAAGTTTGAAGAAAGATCAGATGAAGGCATCTTCCTTGGATATTCTACATCAAGCAAAGCCTACAGAGTCTATAACAAGAAGAGCTAGTCTGTGGAGGAGTCAATGAATGTCAAATTTCAAGACTCTACGCAAGATGAATCTAGTCAGACTCAGTATGAAGAGTCTGAACCTGCTCCAGACCTTCCAAAGCTTACAACTCAAGAAGTATCTCAGATTCTGGAAGGCTAGCATCAAGATGTTCATGAAGATTCAAATAAAGAAAGAAATTATCATCCAGATAAATCAACCAGTAACTGGAAGCATAAGTCCAGTCATCCCAAAGATCTCATTATCGGCGAAATTAATGAAGGAATTCGCACCATATCCAAAAGACGTGAAGAGTCTAGTATTGTGGCTCTCATTTTCGAAATTGAACCAAAAAGCATAGAAGAAGCTTTATCTGATGAAAGCTGGATCGAAGCTATGCAAGAAGAGCTCAGACAGTTTAACATTAATAATCTCTGCGAATTGACATTTAAACCAAAAGGTAAAACTGTTATTGGAGCCAAATGGGTGTTCAGAAACAAGATGAATGAAAAAGGAAAAGTCGTACGAAATAAAGCAAGACTCGTGGCCAAAGGATACACGCAAGAAGAAGGAATAGACTTTGATGAGACTTACGCTCCTGTAGCAAGGTTAGAAGCTATTCGACTATTACTTGCGTTTGCTTGTTATAAAAATTTCAGGTTATTCCAAATGGACGTCAAAAGTGCCTTCCTAAATGGATTTATCCAAGAGGAAGTTTATGTGGAACAACCACCTGGGTTTGAAGACCCAAAGAAGCCAAACTCAGTCTTCAGACTGAAAAAGGCCTTGTATGGTTTAAAGCAAGCACCTCGAGCTTGGTACGACAGACTGAGTAAGTTCTTATTACAGAATGATTTTGTCAAAGGTAAAGTAGATACTACTTTATTTATCAAAAAGGAAAACAAAAGCTTTTTACTTGTTCAAATATATGTGGATGATATTATTTTTGGATCATCTAATGAAAGTCTATGCAATAAATTTTCTAAATCTATGCAGGATGAGTTTGAAATGAGTATGATGGGAGAATTAACATTCTTTCTTGGTCTTCAAGTAAAGCAATTGAAGGAAGGAACTTTCATTTACCAAGAAAAATATGCTAATGATCTTGTCAAAAGGTTTGGATTGGAAAATTGCAAAAGACTGATATACCAATGTCAAGTTCTTTGAATATAGACAAAGATGAAGAAGGGAAGAAAGTTGATCAAAAGCTGTACAGGGAGCATCATTGGTTCACTTCTTTATCTTACGCTTCTAGAGACGACATTTTGTTGAGTGTTTGCATCTGTGCTAGGTTTCAATTAGATCCTAGAGAATCCCATCTCAGTGCTGCAAAACATATCATTAAATACGTTGCTTCATCTTCAAGCATCGGTCTTTGGTATCCTAAGAAGGGAGACTTTAATCTTTTGGGATATTCAGACGTAGATCTGGCCAGCTGCAGAGTTGATAAAAAGAGTACTTCAGGAACTTGCCAGTTGCTTGGAAGCAGGACAGTGTCTTGGTTTTCAAGGAAACAAAGCACTGTGGCTCTCTCAACAACAGAAGCAGAGTATGTAGCTCTTGGAAGCTGCTGTTCGCAAGTTCTATGGATAAAACAACAGTTACAAGACTTTGGGATTGAAGACTCATGCATAGAAATCAAATGTGACAACACCAGCGCAATCAATCTGACCAAAAATCCAATTCTTCATTCAAGAGCAAAGCATATAGAGATTCGATATCACTTCATTAGAGATCATATTCAAATGGAGAAATCTCGATTCAATTTGTTGATTCAAAAAGTCAACTAGCGAATATATTCACAAAGCCTTTGGAGAAAAATCAATTCAATTTTATCCGTTCCAGACTCAACATTTTGAAGCTCGAAGAAGTTAAAGTCTAGAGACTCTCCAACCCTCAAACTCTAAACTCTCAGACTCTAAATCCTTAGACTCAGACATTCATGGCTATAGACTGTAAGTTGCTATTTTATCTAAACTCGAAAAGGTATGATCTTTCGTTTAGTTATTTTATAGTCTCCGTGAAAAACAAAATCTTGTCTTTTCAAAAGGATTAATTTTGGCAGTTAATGATTTTAAAAAGAGGTGTTCGTACACTTTCCTTGTGTCGATTGAACTTTCCTTTTCAAAGCTGAGTTATATATATACAGTTTTCTTTTTCACCCAATCTTCAAAACCCTAAAAAACATTCTCCTCCCAATCCGGTTTCTACTTCGTGTTCATCTTCGAGAAAGTTGTCATCTTTTCTTGGGAAAGCAAGTAAAGGAATCTTTCAGCGACAAGGAAGGATGTCTTCTTCGAGGAAGTCTTCAAGAATCGCGAACAGGGGACCACAGAGAATGAAGGAGGGACCTACCCATTTCGATCTCACCGAAGAGGAAGAATTATCAAGTCAGCAACAGAGCCCGATTCACTCTCCACCATGTCACTCAACGCCATCTACCCCACAAGGTGCGGGTCAACAACTGGAGGAAGAGATAATCAAGGATGCAGACCCTGTAAGAGTCCAAAAACCCTATTATATTTACAAACTCTACTGTGCGTTGAAAAGTACTGGGACTCCGTTGAATTACGTGGATGATTTTCTTAAAGATAAGAATTATGGGAATGAGTATATCTTTCTGAAAAAAATGAAGGATTTGGGAATTGCTTCCAAGGGAAAGGCTGAGGAAGCACTTGCGAACATTCCAAGTGACCCTCGTATGTCGGGACCAAATTCGACTGACGGGAACGATGATGATAAAATGTTCAGTGATTTTCAATCTAGAATGGGTGTTGCTGCGAAGGTGAAGGGAAAAAGGATGGAGTTGTTTAAATCGAAGGAACAGGAGAATCTGTTCTTCAGACTGCTGAAACGAGGGGTGATAAACCTAGGAGTGTTGATTTCGATTTCTTGGATGCCGTTAATGTAAACTTAAGGGAGAAGTTCAATCTGCTTCAACTTGAGCAATTTTGCACCGATACCACAGACTGTTATGTGCAATTGACAGCATACTTCTATTCGAATATCAGCTTTCTAGATGCGAATAGAATATCATTCAGTGTTCGAGACCAGGACTATGTGGTAGACGTGGACATGTTGGCGGACATAATTGGAGTTGAACGAGGACGTTATCAACCAATCAAAGTCTCAGTTGCTCATGCCTCATTGGAACTTGTCAAAGATAGAGATATAGAGGGAAGAATCATCTATTCAAGGATGCGTGCCATTAATATCGTGCTGCACAAAATTGTGATCAATTGCATCAGGCCCAAGTCTACATCAAAGACTAATGTGTCTAATTCCGAGGCAAAATTGATGTACGCAATCAACTCAGGGAAGAAGTTCTCTCTCCCTCACACTATTCTTTTTCACATGTACAGAGTAATGTCGAAGGACAAGGGACAATTGCCTTACCCAAGTCTAGTGACCAAGATCTTCAGACACATGAATATTGAACCGCCACATACACTTTGTGTTTGACCGTGCGATAAGATGGTGGTAGGTTTGAAGATGTTGACGAAGATGCGACTGAAAGAACTTTCCAAGGCAATTGAGAAATTCAGAGTGAAGACTCCGATGCAAATCGCTTCAAAGAGAAAAGGGAAGGAGGCCATTGGTGCCCCATCCAAAAGAAGAAAACTCTCATCTTGGAGGATGAAGATGAGGAGGAAGATCTCACAATCACTGCCTTGATAAGGACCGGACGTTACGTACCTCAATCGACGAACTTGGAAGAAACAGAGAGAGAAGAAGAGGAGCAAGCCAAGAACAGAGAAGAAGAAGAGTAGCGAGAGAAGGAGAAAAAAGCTGAAGAAGAAGGAGAAGAAGAAAAAGAAAAGTTTGCAGCTGAATCTGGAGAGAAGGGGAATCAAGATACAGAAGAGCATGATCGTCACTCTTCCCCTTTTGATGTCCTAGAGAGAGGGGAAGTTGGCGAGCAAGAAAGGTCCACACCTCATACTGCCAATAGTGAAGGTCTAAGACAATCTCTAGCAGATCCAGAAGAGTTTCAGGCTTCTCAATTGCCTGAAGAAGGACATGATACGTCAACACCAAATCTGCAAGATTATACAGAAGCTTCATCGTCTGCATTCACTCCATCTGAGAAAGCAAATGCAAGTACACAGACGAACAATTCTGCAGATTTTCGTCGTATTCTAGATGTTCTTCTGGAAATGCGGGGCCAAATCTATGCTCTAGACTGTGAAATTCAAGCCATAAAGAATGCTGGACAAGCATCTTCGGTTACCCTGGAGGACAAAATGAAAGACCTCGCTCTACAACTTCAAGCCAATGCCAAAGGAGAGGAGGTAGCTTAACTAAAGGAAGACTTGAAGAGGCTAGAAAGCATAGTCTAGTCCATGGGAGATTTCCAGATCGTGCGTATTCCCAAGCAGACCTGACTCCTTTCTCACCTTTTTTAATGATGACAAAAAGGGGGAGAAGCAATTTGAACCAACCAACCTTAAACTTTGACTTTAAATTTGTTTTTGTGGTTATGTTTGTTTTTTAGTATGACTTGAGTGAACTCAGGTGTGAACTTGAATTTGATTGAATTGGCTGTGGATTTTGATGCCTGACTATTTGCATTTATATCAAGTGTTGTCATATGGTATTACTCATGAAAGACTAACCAATTTTCTGTGGATGCTGAGTCTGGTTGTTTTATTAATCTTTATGAGATAGCCATATTGCTTGAGAAATATTTTTGCAGGTTAAAGTTGTTCAAATCTACAGGAAAGTTTTGTCACCATCAAAAATGGGGAGATTGTTGGAGAAATCTTTCCAGAATATTTTGAAGCTGACAAAACGTTTCTATCAGTCTAGTCTGGATATTTGCAGACCGTCGGTTTAAAGTCTGAAGACTTTCTGTTCACCAGACTTAACACTCAAGACTCAAGACTCAAGACTATTCTCATTGACAGTCTTTCTGATCCAGTGACGAAGGAAATCCAGAGCCGAAGTATATGGTTGAGGATTTAATCCTATCCTCTGGAGAAGATCTCTTGGTTGGATAAAATATAACGGATTCTTTTGTTCGTATCTAGATAGATCCGGTAGTCGACGAAATATTCTTTGAATGTTCTATTCTTGGAAACCAAGATCCTGATTGTATGGGTGAACAGGATTGATGGGCTATCGACAGGTTCCTTTAATAGCTCGAATAATCTTCTTGATTGATTCCGTCCAACGGGTAGATTGGAGGAATTCCTTTGGTAAGTGCCAACGGGTATGATGGCATAAAGGAGTATAAAAAGGAAGACGTTCTAGTTGTTTGAGTACGTGATCGATAGAGAAATTCCAGAGTCTGAAGCACCTTGATTATTAGTCGATACAGTTTGAGCGAAATTGTATACACAGAGAGTGTCTATACTTGGTGATACCTTGAGCGAGTGTGGTAGATCATCTACACCTAGAAATCAAGGAAGATTAACGCTATAACATCTCTTTGTTCATAGTGATATCCAGCCAATTGGCTTTCAGTGCAGAAGAGTGGACGTAGGCTTGAATCAAGCCGAACCACTATAAACCGCGTGTTCAATTCTCTCTTTCCTTTACTCAGTTTTACATTGATTATTATTTGTCGCAAATCTTTCAACTGTCTAAGTATTGTGCAATTATCAAGAAGAATCTTTTATATACCTATTCACCCCCTCTAGGTACTCGTACTAGCTATATCACTAAACATCTTATATAAGTTAAAGCCGAATACGTTTATTTACATAAAGCAAATGGACATCTTTAGTCGGTACATCAAAATGCCAATGTTTCTATACTCGGTTATACTTCAAAAGATGACCGACATTTTCTCCAACAGTCGAATACTTAAAGTCCATCGATCAGTGTCGGCGTCCAAGAGTTCCTCCCTTTGCTATCCTCCTCCTCGCAATCATACCCAACCACTTGATTCATCTACTAGTAGCAGTGGCAGCAGAGGTATCTTATCTAGTCTGAAATCCCAAAAGGGGTGAGTACAACCACTCAGTAGGTAAAGGACCAATAAACCACTCAATACATCATGCCATGCAATCATCACAATCATAGCATCACATGCCATACAAGCATCCATGCACAACATACCATGGCATCATGCACATGTCATCATACCTCATGTACCATCATCATCATCATATAGACATCACCATCATATTATACACTTACCATCATCATATCACATATGGCATCATCCTTACCATGCATCCATGCGTATAACATCATCATCATATCACCATATCACATGTACCATCATCATTACCATGCATTCATGCATGTAACATCATAATCATATCATTATATCACATGTACCACCATCATTACCATGCATTCATGCATGTAACACCATCATCATATCATCATATCACATATATCATCATCATTACCATACATCCATGCACATCTCATCATCATGCATATATCATCATGCATAATTCAATTTCAATTTCATTTTGGACTGCCAGATTTCTCTTTTCCGGGACCAATGTTTGCATCCCACATTCATCACTCATACCCAATCCTAGCATTGCGAGGAACCTTCGGGCATGTATCCAAGATACAACCGGGCATCCAGCACCCCCACATTCCGGGCATCTCGTATCCCAACTGGCATCACGAGGAACCTCCGGACATGTATCTAAGCTACAACCAGGCATTCGGCCTTTACCCTTCTAGCCAGGCATCTCGCATCTCAACTAGCATCGCGAGGTATCCCTCGGCACAATACCTGCCAATCTTCCGGAATTATGTACCGACATACCATCAGGCCTCCCTTGGAATTATGTATCGTATACCACTAGGCATCCCGACACTCCCGGGGAATCTCCAGGGCTCGCCATGAAAATGGTTTCCCCTGCCCTCCGGAATTACGTACCGACATACCACCAGGCCTCCCCTAGAATTACGTATTGTATACCACCGGACATCCCGACACTCTTGGGGCATCGTCGGCTCACACCTCCAACAATCTTGTTACCATCTCCATTATCATTTATACATGTATCTCATTCAAAATTATGGCTCAATTTCAACATGGCATGTGATATGATGGCAATCAAGATCATTTTCATCCTTTGAATCATACATGCATCTCCATTCATCATCATACATGCAGCAAGACATAATCATTCATAACAACATAATTCATGGAGTCCATACAATTTAGAATAGTCCATATGTCATGCCCTTTTGAAGTTTATTAAATTCCAGCTTGTACAATTTTTGAAAGCATTTAAAGTAAATATCCATATGATTCTCAAAAATCATAAAATCAGGACATGTGATAGACAAGACAATAAGATAATAATTTCATGAAGAACACATGCCCAAACGAGTTTCACACAAGAAGATATAAACCACACAATTTCAGCATGCAAATTCAGATAGAAATAGAATGCACAGTTTCCGAAATAATTCAATTAAAATACCCGAACCACCTCTGAAAATTATGAAATTTTACCAGGTTATATTTAAGACACTCAAGTAGATTTTTCATGAAGACTTCTAGGCCAGATTCGTTTTAATTCATTTTCTATAGTCTTACGAAGTTTCTGGTTCTCGCGCCGAAACATCAAGTGTAGTCATCTCCGAAATACCGAGTTTTCACCCCTTTATTCTTCTTCTTTTCCTCTGAAATTTGGATATGTTTTACTTCAAGAGATCCCCTACAACTTTCACTCAGAGATCTAATTCCAATTTCCAGAGTATAGTCATCATATGGGTCCATGAAGTCTCGGGTGTCCTGTACCACATCTCCAGATTTACCATCTTCAAGAGTAACTCGATTCACTAGGCTAAACTTGCTCATTTTACTTCAAATTTGATTATGTTAGTCTTTAGGATGTTCTCTACAAGTTTCATGAAGAAGTCAAAGAGAGATTCTTAGTAAAAATCGACATACAACCACAGATCTACCAAAATGTCAGCGAAATCGTTCCAGATCTAGTGTCTTCGTAGGATGAGGGTTTGGCCCCTTAAATCTCCATCATTTTGTCCAAAAGTTTAGTATGTTGTAAGTTAAGATGTTGGATACAACTTTCATGAAGGAATCAAGGTCAAAATCAAACTCGAAACATGCATGCAAGCTCTCACAAGATTCTGGTTCAGGCGGTTCATACGAAAACAACATGCATCTCCAAGAACAAACCTCATGTACTTCGATTTCTAGCCTCTAAACATCCAAGAATTCAACCACACATGCAAGACACACATGCAAGGGTGGAAATCAGTCCCAACTTGCCTCAAAGACCAAGCGGACAGTGACACATGAACGGCACACCGACGACAGATGGACGGCGTGCGGGCGGCGACGGGCGAGCTCCTCCTCCTCCTCGGCCTCCCTCTCTCCCGCAACTCACTCTCTCTCTCGCAACTCTCTTGGACAACAGCCCCCCACCATCAGCCACTCCATCTCTCTCTCTCTTCCTTTTTGGTTGGATATATATTGCATGCATTCTTATTTTGCATGGGGGACACTTGTCCCTAAGAAAGAGACAAGTGTCTCCTTTGTTGAAGACACTTGGAGGAAGCCATGCGGCTCCTCCTTCCCCCTCCATGTGTCAACAGCCCAATGGGCTCTATGGGCCGGGCCTCTTGGCCCACTTTAGGCCAACAGACTTGGGCCTAAAGTCCAAGCTTAAATGCCCTAAGTTTATTTTGTTAATAATACATTTTAATCCTCATTTAAATAAATACCTAATTGCATAATAAAATGGCCAAAAGACTTTGTGAAATTAATCCATAAAATCAAATCTATAAAGTGCATAGTCAAGAACAAAGTCTTCTTTATCAAATTGTCGTATAGCACCAACCTTGATCATCCATTAACATTTTCTACTTAAATAAATACCTAACTTGCAAAAATAATAAGTTCATTATACTTGTAGTCACAAATCCATAAATTCCAATTTATGATGCACATGGCCAATGATAGAATTTTCTTTCCTCTCACATAATTATCCATTAAAAGCTTGGTCATAAATCTTATTGCAAATTATGGATTAAATGGCCATAACTTGATGATACTTCCATCATATATTCATAGACTTTAATGTAATTAAAGGTTCATTATGAATTTTTGGGATGCCACAATAGATCAGTTCGACGAGATGTGTGGCTAATCGTGGGTGACACCACTAAATTGGAAAATTCTCGTCGACCGGTACTAGACTGATTTATCTATCATTTTGGTACCTTGTATCCGTATTCGAATCCTCGGGATTTTCACGATAACCGAGAGTCGTCAATGTGTCAAATGGATTCATAGTGGCTCGAAAAAATTCAACCATGGGTCATTTGCACTAAAAATTTCTGAAAACTACTCGGTAGCCTATGTCACGCTAAAAACGCGCCTAGGTGAAATTAACCGCAAATTGGAATCTAATTTCAGAAATTGAAGATTATTTCAAGTCACAATAAATTCTAGGAACGTCGACTCAATCTCAGAAGAATTTTCTGCAACCCGAGACTTTTTGGGAAAAAGTCGTCATAGATTCGTTTTTGTTCATAAAAAGGCTGGTAATGTTTTTGATCCCAAAATTGAGATGCAAAATGGTTCAATTGGTGAGGAAAAATATCGATTGGATCAATGACTTGACAACGAGATTTGTTGAGGCCAAATGGGATTGAATTGAGAGTGAGATCAAGTCCAATTGAAGCCAAAGCTTGGCAAATTCGTAGCTCCCGCCCTTGCCCAGCCAAATGGACCAATTCAAGTGTCCTAAGGTGTGCATGGTTGGCTGAAGGAGAGCCAAGGAAGACATGGGTGGTGGTGGATGGGTCAAAGGGACAATTGAATGGAAAATTGGCCAAGATGGCCCCTCTTTCTCCCTCATCTTCTCATCTCCCCTTGTGAATGTTGACCAGCCCATCCTCCCTCTCTATTGAGCCTTGGAAGCTTCAACAACCTGCAGAGAAGAACCGTGAAACCCTCGCCACCAAAGATGCCACGTCAGGCTGCGTTCACCGCCTTGCCGCGCCACCGCTCGCGAGCGCTACCCGCGCACGTCCTCCTCCCTCATGCCGTTGTTCCAACCTGTTCACCAAATTAGCAGGCTGTTTCACAACCTAGCAGGCTGCCCTCATAACAAAGAGCAAGAAAAGTGGGTTTTCCAACAACTTCAAGGCCCGTTTTGAGGTAACCCGAGCTTCGGTTGCTAGGCCGTTGCTAGGCCCGCCTTGAGGAAAGGCGAGCCACACGATGTTCCGTCGTTTTGCATTGAATTGCTCGTTAAACAAGTGAGTTTTACTCACTAATCCCTACTTATTCGGTTAATGATGCTTAGGGGTTGTTTAGATTTAATTAAGTATGATTATGTGGATAGATTAGAGTATAGCAATTAAATTAGTGTCTTATCAATGCATGTTAGGCAAATGGTTAGTGTTATTAGCTAGTGAATAGTCTCTAGTATTTATTGAATGAACCTTGAAATTTTTCCTGGTTCGTTTCGGCTTCAAATTAGGCATTACGGGCCTAAATCGGATTTATTTATATTTATTTAATATTTTCTGAAAATTAGGCTGAGCCAATGACCGAAATTTTATGTTGATTATTGTGGTGCAATCTATTTATTTATTTAAGCGTTAAATTGTGCTGAATTGAATTAAAAGTGATTTTGGGATTTTATTCCTAAAGTATTTAATTTTAGTAATTAATGGGAAATTACCGAGCGTTAGTTTACAGCGCCAAAAATGTGTAATGAGTTGTTGAAACTGGTGGGATGTTCAAAAAGTAAAATTATTATATTTTGACTTAGGCCAACCATGTACCCACACACGGCTACTTTATCGAGTATGATAAAAATGATGAATTGATTAAATGGTTGGGATGGTATACTATATTAGCCTATGGGTGATATGTCGGCTTAGATTGTGAGCAGTAACTGGTATGCTATATCAACCTACGGGTTCTGATATGTCAGCTTAGCGAGAACAGTATACCTAATCAGCTTAGCGAGAGCAATATGATCAGCTTAGGGATAGCATTATTAATGTACTATATCAACTCAAGAGTTTGATATGTCAGCTTAATGAGAGCAGTACATTATTTATCGGCTTAGTGTGAGCTACACTATCTGTATATCAGTTTAGAGCAAGCAGACCTATTATGGTGGACTTATAGATAGTATTGAATGGGCCGACCATGAGAAGGTCGTGGTGACATGTAATTGACTAGGTCGATTGATCAATGATTTGATTTAATGCTATGAATTGATTGGTTATTGTAATTTGAGGCATTTATAAATGACATTGATTTGCAGAATGGAACTGAGGCCAAGGTAAGTCATCTGACTTATGTTGTGCTTAGGTAGCCTCTAGAGTGTACTAACTTCCTAATCGAGTTTTAGAAGTAGAACTTGCTAAGACATAGTTTCATCTCGTTGTGGGACAACATTTTAGGTCCTTAGATGGCAGCACCTCCACCTCCTTGTCCTCCCATGCATTTTGGTATACCCAAAGAGATCACCGAGATAGGATACCACTTCCCGATACACCCCCACCGGAAGGACTATAATATGTTTTGGTGAAATCCACCGTTTGGGTTGATATGGGTAGAGACGGCTTGGTGCCCATGAGTACCGGCCGTGGTATCGTCATTACCATGATGGGTGAAGAGAGGGTCCCACAGCAGAAGGTGACGTGCCTTTGTATGTCTTAGAGGCAACATTCGGAAAGGGGACTGCAGATCCCAAGGACGAAGGCGATGATCGATTCCAAAGACCTTAAGCTCAAGGGTGACCTTGATACTCTTGTGTACTCAGTCATGGACTCCAAGCTGGAGTGAAGAGGAATGGAAGATTGTTGAGCAGGAGGAGGATCCTGAAGAGGAATCGGAGGAGGAGTTAGAGGAGGATTCAGAAGAGGATCTAGAATATGACCTGGATGAGGATTGAAACCCCTCTCCCTATTTTGCAAACTTTGAGTTGTGATCTGATGTGTGATAGATTTAACTTGTTAATAGTATTGTAATATATACTATGAGGGTTGCGTTGTATAAAAATGCGGTTGTGGTTTTTCATATTTGAAAAATATGGCCCTACTTTTCTATCCCATCATTTTATTGTCTGGGGATTACTTTTATATGCTTCTGCATGCGTATTAAAATGAAAGGGTCGGCGATGCATCCTGGAACTTTGCTATTAATCGACTAAGGTGAAGGATGGGCACGTGCTCGGAGGATGGGGCGTGACAGGCAGCAAAGAAGAAATAAAGCTAGAGGGGAGATGGGTTGCTGATTGTGGGGGTTTAGGCATGCATGAAGGATGAAGAGATGGGCTGGTGGCTATAGCAAGGAAAGGGGATGAAGAACTTTGGGGAAAGGGATGTGGGAAGAAGAAGAAGAAGAAGAAGAAGTGGGCGACTGAAGTAGGGGGTGGGCGTGAGAGTGAGAGAGAGAGAGAGAGAGAGGGGGAAGGGAAAGAAAGTCGAGAAATATCCTAATTCACTCGTTGGAAAGCCACAAAAGTCTTCATGCCCATCTTCTTTGTCCCCAGATATTTTCTTGAATCTAATTTCCCACAATTAACCATTTTTGGGCGGCAATATCACTCAATTCCCCTCCCATCTGAATTTCCATTTCTTTTCCGTTTTGTCTTAAATTGATTTTTCCGCAAAATTCCATACTCGATGAAAATTCTCCGAAAGATTAGATGATGTACTAAAAAATGAATCGTGACACGCTCAAAGTTTGAATCCCGAAATTGAATTCAATTTCGCAGTTAAAATCAACCAAACATGATTTTAGTACAACTTAACCTATTGGGTAACTTTTAAGGATTTTAGCGCGTTTGACCCGTGGTCCATAATTTTTATTTACGTTGTGCATCCCTGACTCGTAGGTGACTCTCGGTTGTTGTAAAAGTCTCGAGGTTTCAATTCCGTGTCCCGAGTACTGACCTAAACTCTTACCAATTAACAAATGGTTATAGCCCGAGTTTTGACCTAAACTCTTACCGGTAATCCTTAGTTGATTAATGGAAAAGAGAATATGTAATATGATATAGCTACTAAGTAGATTGGTATTCTATTAGCAAATATGCTTGGCAGGAACACTGGAACACTTACATTACCGAGTAGGATTTCCAACTCATGGGAAACAAACATCTTGCTTCTGTGAGGATTTTGGCAGAATGGTCGATTGCATATGATAAGACACTGTCGAAGCCTTTTGTGGGAGGGTCGTTGAATGTTTAGAACAAGGCTTTTACATGGGCAACGTAGATTGAAAATTTGATCAGTCACATTGAATTAGAAAGAATCTTGTGAGTCTAACCTTGAATAATTGAATGTTCTTGTTATAGGAAATATGGTATGAAGGTAATAGTGATCTCCATGCTGCTCCAGGACACTCTGAAATTTATAGACTTTCCAGCAGTAAGGCTTAGGAAATGAATTCTCACTTGGGACATTCACTCATGGCATATATCTCATTAGTATTTTGACAAATCGGATTCCTTATTATTGATATAAAACATGCTCACTTATGATTGTCAAGTAGATACAGCAACCACATGGCATTGGTCGTGATTGAGCTGATGAAGGAGCCTCAAGCCCTGGATGTCGAGTTGGATGATCTTATTAAATACTATTAGTTAGGTTACGAGGCAGTGAGGTACGCTCCGAATGCTTATTTGATCCTGTCCAACCGGTTGGGACCAGCTCAAGAGGCTCTTCAGTTTATGGGAGGCTTGAGTGGAGTGGTTATCGACATGCATTACTACAACCTTTGTGATCCAAAGTTTAAGCAGTGGAACCTACGGCAGAACATTGACTACATCTATAACAATAGAGCTTCAGCTCTAAGCAAATTAACTACAGCAAGCGGCCTCTTGTGCTTTGTTGGTGAGTTCTAACACATGGTCAGAAAGCAATATGAACATGCTTATGTAGAATACACAAGTGCACATGATGCGCACACGAGAGCAGATTCATGTCATGACCTTCATGAGCTAAAATGGGTTTCCCAGGGGAATGGACCTGGCATTGGACTTCAACGGAGCAACAAAGGAGGATTCGGGGAGATTTGCCAAGGCTCAGCAGAATGTGTATGGGCGGGTCACTTTTGGGTGGGCGTATTGGTCTTGTAAGTGCCGGTACGATACCCGGAATCTCAAACAGATGATTCAAGACGGTCTCATAAAGATCCATCTTGTTTCCATTCTATAGTTCCACATGCTCATCAAGCGGGTCATGCCATCATAAGTACTAAGAATTAAATAGAATTGAACGTGAGCATGCTTCCACTACAATCCTACTTTATTACCTTCCAATAAAGCTTAACATGACTGATTAGCCTATCGTTGTGGTGAAATGAGCACATTCACCGATAAAAAAAGTTTATCTCTCTCAATGCCGAAGTCGGTTTTTCGGGGGAAAGATAAGGCCATGTCACGTTCAAAATCATAGTCAGTGAAGAAAAATAGAAACGTCAGTCCACCCAATCAAAGTTACCACTTCTTTTTTTGTGTTGAAATGATCCTTTTATATTTTATGTGAAAGTATCTTGCAGAATGCTAATCCTTCCCATAGGTAGTCTGAGTCCCTGACTTAAGATTTGTAGGTGTCCCACGCATAATTTGGTTTCTAACTTAAGATATCTAAGTTTTTGTACACCAGTTTCCTTCTAACGTTTATTTTAGATTTCTAATTGAAATAAGTTTTCCGAATGATTGGTGTTAACTCTAGTTTGGTGTTTTAATTTTATGACTAAATTTATATGTGGTAAGTTATCTGAACTAAGATTTGGAAAAATCCTAAGAATTAGGCGCTATTAGCTGGTGAATTGCAAAGTTGGAAATGTTATTGACTGGCGACTCCATGGCAGATGTTGGAAATCACACAATAGGTTTAGAGGACTCTTTTGGTTGGGTCTCATATGCATGGCAGCCACGCTGAGGCCATTCACCACCTCATGGCCAAAGGCAGTCATTGCCTCACCGGTGGCAGTCTATGATATGACGCATGTGACCTCCATGTTGGCCCTGCGAATCTCTGAGATCTGAGAGAGATGGCCATGACTAAGGGGCCAGGGCTGTTATGAGTTTAGATGCGACAGCCATGACTCATGACGCGATAGTCACGACTCACTATCCAACGGCCATGGATCTAGATGTGACTGCAGCGACTTGCTAGAAGCAACGTCTCGCGAGGTTCCCATTTAAGTCTGAGAAGGGCGAGAGGGAAACTAAAAATTAAACGAGAGAGAAAGATTAGAAGGGTGTACAGGCCTCCATTGTTACGGTCAACGCTGGTTTGGAAGAAAAAAATTTCCAATTCGGCAAAACGTTTCTGTAACTAAGTCTCCATCAGAGAATGCTTGTAAAAGATTATAGAAGCTACCTATGATATTACCCTTTTTTAGGCTTTTTTAACCATGCATGATGTCCTGTAGCATTTTGAGCAAAGAGACTAAAATTGCCTTTTGTCATAGTATCCGTGATAGTTCTAATGATATTATTCCACGTAGTATGACCATGCAATAACTTTTGGCCTTCAGCTTTTCTGATATGACCCCAACTTTTGGGCTTTAGCTTTTCTGATAATGCAATGAATGAGGATCTTTCCTTAAGAGAAAGGAACAATGAAAGATCTAAATCTAGATTTGGTGGCTGGAATATATTTGGAGGAAGATCTAAAAGTAGAGATCTATAAAAAAAAAATAACGTGTTAGAAGTGTTAAAAACCTGGACACATGAAGAAGGGTTGTAGAAGTAAAAGTGTGGGTCTAGAGTAGCGAGATGAGGCATCATGCTATAGTACAAAGAAGGATGATATCAACAGCATGAGAGACGTGAATGTCATCTACAATTCATCTCAGGTTGACTATAGTGCATGGATAATTGACTTTGGAGTGTCTTTCCACATGATGCCTCAAAGAGATTAGTTCAACTGTTATGAGCCACATCAAGGAGGTATAGTGTGAATGGGAGATGACACGATGTTTTATATTGTTTATCACGAAAAAGTGAAGCTGAGGATGAAAGATGGGACAATCAAGAATCTTCCAAACGTGATGCATATTCCTATACGGGAACTATGAAAGATGTTGGTATTACTTTTACTAGTGACAAATATTTATGCAAGCTAATCTGTGGATCTATGGTAATCGCCAAAGACAAACGGTATCGAAAATTGTGGAAATTATTTGAAAGCACAGTGATCAATGGTGCGAGTTATATCTTAGAGGAGGTGAAAGAAGATCTTTATATATTCTGCCATCAAGATTGGGTCACATTGGTGAGAAAGGACCGATGACTCTTTCCTCAAAGAAGAAGGTAAATGGAATCTCAAGTTCTTCAATAGGTTTTGGATTTTGTGAAGATTGTTTACATGGGAAACAAAATCGAGTATCTTTTAAATTCATAGGAGGAACAAAAGGGATTTTGGATCTTATCCATAGTGATTTCTTTGCTCCTACACCTGTTGCATCATTTGGAAATTCAATGTATTATATTTGTTTGATCGATGATTTTTCTAAATATGTGTGGACGTATTTCTTGTAGAGGAAAGATAATGTGTTTGAAAACTTTTGAGAGTTCAAATCTTTGGTGGAAAATTAGTTTGATAGGAAAAATCAAAGTTTTGCAGATTGACAATGGAGGGGTATTCTATTTAGTGAAATTTGATCAATTCTGTGTGACTAGTGGCATTACAAGGCAGAAGAGAATGCCCTATCTACCTCAGCACAATGGGGGTGGCAGAGAGGATTAATAGATTTCTCATGGAGAAGGCAAGTGGCATGGTAAATAATGTAGGCTTATTAGTTGAATATTGGCCAGGACTAATGGCTATGGTGTGCTATCTAAAGAACATGTCTCCCACATCAACTTTGATGAGTTAGACACCATTTGAGGCATTGTTCGTGATGAAGCCATGCATATACCATGTTAGAGTATTTGACTATGAAGCGTATATATGCGTACCAAAGGAAAAGAGTAACAAGTTCAAGAGTAAGTCAAAGAAATGCGTAGTCATTGGGTACAAATATGATGCCAAAAGGTATAACTTGTGGAACCCTGATATTGTACATATCATCTACAATAGGGACGTGGTGTTTAGAGAATTTATGACAAATCAGATTTTTCCACAAGCTCCTAAAAAACTATTGATGGTTAAATTAGATGTAGGTTTGAAGGAAGAGACAAAGACTATACAAGCCAAAACATAAACTTTAGATTCTCACCGTAGATTCTAAAATTGAGTTTCAAGTTGAAGCACCATCAAAACCGGTCTTAAAAAGGTTTACATGACTGAGAAGACCACTTGAGAAGTATACCCTATTTAATAGTAATGAGAATTGTGCTTTGACCGTTACGGATGATGATTCAAGTACCGTCAAGGAAGCAAGAAGTGTGAAGGATGCCAAAAAGTGGGAAAATTTCATGAAATATTAAATGAACTCACTGGATGCAAATAGAATGTGGAGTTTGGTTAAACTACTTGCAGTCAAAAGACTATTGATTGCAAGTGGATGTTCAAGAAGGTGATATTTGTAGATGGAGAAATAAAACAATACAAGCTCATTTGGTTGCAAAGGAATACTCACAGATAGACGGAGTTGATTATGGTGAGATCTTTTTACCTACTAGTAAATTGAACTCCACATGTCTTATATGTAGCAACTACATACAATCTTGAGGTAGAGCGGTTTGATGTGAAAACAACATTCCTCTATGGTGACTTGAAAGGAGGATATTTACCTGAAGCAATCATAAGGGTTTATGGTCAAAGGGAAAAAAAGATTTTGTTTCAAACTAAACAAATTTTTATATGGCCTGAAGCAATCTCCAAGAATGTAGTACTAGAAATTCGACTCCTATGTCTTAAAGTTTGGCTTTGTTCATTGTGATGCTAATCATTGTGCCTACATGATGGGGCTATAGGATGATTTTGTTATCTTAACCTTATATGTTGCTGATATGTTGATAGTTGGGAACTGTTTAAGAATGATCAATATTGTAAAAGGACTATTGGCAAAATAGTTTGAGATGAAAGATCTAGGCCCAACAAACTTCATCTTGGGCATGTAGAAAAAAAAGGAGCATGAGAATACAAAGTTGTGGCTAAGTTAGGAGAAATAGGGATATGTTCACTAGAAGTTCTAAAACTTATCATGAAAATGCAATTGGGTTCTAAAATTTATAAAAAGTGTAATCAAATTCTAAAACTTGTTAAATTGATGCAATAAGTCATTTTGTTAACACTATCAATTTGACTAATGGAAGATGCTAATGAGGTATTTTTTTAATTAATTTTTATTTCCATGTGGCATTTTAAAATTATTTTTATTCAAAAATTTTAAAATAGATTAAAAAGCTCAAAGAGAAAAGCTAAAATTTATTTAAAAAACTATATAAAAAGGAAAATGGCAAGGCTTGCCGATGGGAACTTTCACTACCACCCCTCATGGCTAGAGGGGTTAGTAGTGGTTGATCATCCTCGCCAGCCCTAACCAAGAGCCGACAACCCTCACCAAGCTTGGGCTTAGGCACCCAAATCTAGGCAACGCCAACATTGACCAAGGCCAACGACCATTGCCCACCCTTGGCAAGGCCTTGCTGGGCCCAAGTAAGGGACCCTTATTAGGCCTAGGTGAGGGTGACACCAGTGCTTGCTTGGGGCTGGCGAGGTTTTGCCCCTTCGCCTAGATCTTGGCAAGCCTTGCTGACCCCAGGAGAAGGTTGGCATCACCTAGATTGGGGCACTCTTGCTCTGACTTGGCAAGGGTCGCCGACCCTTCCAGGGGAAGGGATCACTTGCTTGTTGTTCTCTATTTTTCCTTTTAGTTATGTTTTTTAAAATAAAATTTTGGGTTTTCTTTTTAGTTTTTTAATCTAATTTAAATATAAATTGGATAAAAATAATTAAAAACGCCATGTAGGAAATAGAAATTAATTCTAAAAATACCACGTTCGCATCTTCCATTAGTCAAATCAATGGTATTAAGAAAGTACTTAATTGCATAAATTTGATAAGTTTTAGAACTTGATTGCACTTTTTGTAAATTTTAAGACTTAGTTACATTTTCAAGATAAAACTTAAGACTTTTGGTGGATATATCTCGAAGAAATATATTGAAAATGTGTTCAAGAAGTTCAACATGGCATAATGTAAGTTAGTGAGGACCCCACAAGTTCCAAGTCATTAGCCTCTAGTGTCCTAAGATTGAGGAGGAAGTTGAAGAGATAGCAATAGTTTAGTATGCAAGTAGTGGAAGTATTGAGAAAATATATGTCCAATTCATGGAAAAAGCATTGGATGGCAACAAAGTGGGCACTTCATTATCCTTGTGATACATCTAACTTTGAGTTATGTTATGAAAGCATGAAAAACTAAAAGGAACAACATGTGTGAGAATTGATATGCTTTGCGGATACTAATTGGAGTGATGACATTGATAGCATGAGGTCTATCGGTAGGTTGTTTTCTTATTTGGCAGAGTCATGAGTTGGATGAGTAAGAAGCAAGGCATGGTTGCTTTATCTACTATTGAGGCATAGTACATGACCCCTACTTTTGCTGCTAAGCGGTGATCTGGCTACGTAGATTGTGTAAAGAGCTTGATTTTATATAAGGAGTGAATATTGGATTTCTTGTAAGAACAAAGCACATCAACATACAAAATCACTTCATCCGAGAAAATATAGATGGAAGGTTATAAAGTTGGAGAAAATTGACACGCGAGTAAATAATGCAGGTTTTTTTACCAATGCAACAAGGTCATAAAAGTTTGAATAGTGTACAATTGCGTTGGGTCTAAAGAAGCATGCAAAGAATTCACCAAGTGGGAGAAGAAATGTTAGGATGCATATGTGAGTTGAGTTAGAGAAATCTCACATCGGATTGGTGTGGTGTAGAGCAATTAATATATCCAAGTTGACCGATAACTCATTGGCTTAGATTTTTAAGTGAATGTGAGTTCAACTATATATGTTAATGGGGGTTTGAACTTCAGCTCTCTCTTGGCGATGGTGAATATATTGAACTTGTGCTGTTTGCCCCTAATTAAATAGTATCAAAGTCGATAATTGATTGGTGGGCCCCCAATCTATTGTATTTAGTGAATATTTCAATGAAGGTAGCTAGTCACTAACGTGTTCTAGCATTGTGGTGTAGTAACATGGGCCTAATTGACAGACTTTGATATGAAGTAGGGTGTTAATGGAGATTCAAGTTGTGAGATATTTGATGTAGAATGATGCTTGGATTATGGGGGTAGACTTAACACTGAGTTCACACATGAAGAGGGGATTGTTAGGATGCACATTGGAGAATTTGTATGATGTAAAACAGTTAATATATCCTAGTTGATTCAAAAACTCATTAGTTTAAGTTTTTGAGTGAAGATGGACGTACTAGATATATGACAAGCTTGGATTTGGGCACCCTCTATGTCACACCCCGAATCTCAAGTGCGTGCCCATCCCTTAGTGGTCAATAAAATTTGCGATATTCTAAGACGCGTCGTCAACCTATTCATTTTATTGCACATGTGGAAGCGAATTAAACACCCCTGACAACAAACAGCATGGGATATGAAAACAAGACAATCATAACAAACCAAACACCTTTATAAACAAACTGAGTTTATATACAAAAGTCTACCAAAAGACCTATATACAGAAGTCTAGATCAAAAAGGGGCTACGGAGATTCTAAACTCCAGGCTCTCTAGTCCTCGGCTCTAGATCCTCCACAGCACCATAAGGATCCAGAGGGTGCCCTATCTCCCATTCCCCTGTCCCGACAGGAGGCCCGTCAAAACCACATATAGGACCTTCTTGACTCCCATCGAGCATATGAAGGTACCATGCTTTGAAACGATGAGGTACCAGGTGGGGTAGACCCTCATCGACCCAAATAGTGGACTCCACAAGCTCACGGGTCAAGTTGGTCCCAAAAATTGGGAAATAGGAATATTGGAAGTCTACCTCCCTCAGAACCCCATAATGTACATGACGTTGCTCCATCTAAGGACTTGAAAAGAGATGAGCCCACGATGGGGTGAGATAATGTCTTAGCAAGTTCACCTCCTAAACTCCGACTAGGAAGGAAATACGCCTAGGCGTCCTAACCACACAGTTACATAATCACAGAGACTTACCTCGTCTCAAATCCTTACTACATGTTAGTATAGTTATTATCACAGACATAAATAGTATTCATGCTCAATTGGAACGCCAACACTTTCATCTCAACAACACAAGGGGTCCCAATTATAGGGCCCAATTGTTATGATACATTACATTCCATGCCACACAATTTTGTCTTATAATCCGGTGCGTCAATTTCACTCAGCATGCGTTCCCATTGTTAATCACGGCCACACACAGGCACGGCCTACTCAAAGTTCAGCGGTCTTCTAACGTAACCAGGCATTGTCTCACCCCATCAAGCACGGCAACATTACTACGTTAATGGCATTCTATAAAGGAGCATCGGTCCAGCCTCTACTATGACCGTCATCCAGTGGTAGGGCATCCCATATAGGGGCACGTCCAGCTCAATAACTCGGGACGGGTTCTTTTAAACAACACACAACCATTCAATCTTGGCCTATGACACCGTGCATTGTATTCAAATGCCCCAAATTAAAATAGTGATCCCGGCCTATTTTCTTCGTATTAAAAATACACGGTAAAATAATCGTGTATGGATACACGGTCAATTTGAATCAGAAAAACTGATACCCTTTATTTTCAAATCCCACTATTGGATATAATATTTAAAACCATTTTCTGTATCAAAACCCGACACCCGACAATTTCAATATAATTACCAAAATTTCCAAATTTTGAATTAAATACTCAAAATTTCAATCGCCACTCAATTTGTACAAATTAACACTCAATTAAATAAACCAAGCATACCATTGCAATCAGCACGAAATTCCGGTCATAGGTTATCCAAATATAATTTCGGAAAATATTAATTAATTAAATAGTACCAAAATTAATTGAATAATTCAATTTAAATTCAATAAATAGCAACTTAGGCCGAAACACTAATCTAACCACCTAAATGGGCCTAGAAAATTTTCAAACCTATCTAGATAAATGTTACAACTTATCTAGCCCTTAATTTATCTAATCTAACCACCTAATATGCAAAATTGAATAATTAAATCATTAATCTAGTATAACTAACCACATAATCTCTAATTAGCCTAAACTAATCATCCCTTAAGCATCATTAACTTCATAAGCAGAGTTTAGCAAGTAAACTCACCGGTTTAGCATTCCAATGAGTTCATGGCAACGGCGACGCAAAGGCGGGTGATAAACAACCCCATGGCGGCACCAACGAAGCCTGAAAGGGACCTAAAATGGGCCTATAAGTCTCAGCTCTTGTTGGGACTTCCGCTTCTGATCTTAGCTGCAAGGACCAGTCGAAGGAGTTGAAACAGAACAAGATGGATGGCGACGGCTACAGTGGCCTAGGCAAGCAACAGCGGGACTTCTGGCGGCTGGGACAGCGACGTACAGTGGCTGGCGAAGCTTCTAGGTGGCCTTAACGGCTTACTGGGCACGAATAGGCGCGGGACGCAAGGAGCAGTGCGCGAGCAGGTGCAGCAGCGATAAGCTCGGGCAGTGAGCGGAGGAGCTCCGGCGGCTGTGCGATGGGCAAAGGCTGCTCTACTCGGTTTCTCTGGTTTTTGGAGCTCAAATTTTGACCAACAATGGATAAATGAGGCTGGTTGAGGGAGAAGAAGACTATAGAAGCTTTGGGGCTCCCCTTTGACCACAAATATCCTCTTTCTTGATCATTGCTTGCCCTCACCACTTGGGCTGCTATCCTCAACCATTTGTAGCTCCTTGGCTTCCCAAGCAAGTCTCCCAAATGGTCCAAAATGTTGTCTCCCCCATGGCCTACGAATTTGGACCATTGGACATCAAATTGGATTCAATTCCCTTTCATTCCTCCTCCAATTGAGTTCAATTCGGTCCCCATAAATTCAACCAAGATGCCATCATCCCTCTTAAGATTTTTCTTTGTCAATTGAACCAACTTAAATCCTAAAAACGTGACCAACAACGATCCTTTGAATTTTCCGGTTCAAAACAGCCCTACTTTGAATTTTCATAAAAATCTCAGTTCACTGAAAAATCTTTAGAAGGTGAGTCGACGTTCCTAAAATGAATAATGACATGACAGAACTTTCAATTTCTGAATTCGGATTCAAGTTTGCAGTTAATTTCAATCTAGCGCGATTTTAGCGTGACTTAACCTACTAGGTAGCTGTTAGGAATTTTTGGTGCAATTGACCCGTGGTAGATTATTTTCAAGCCACATTGTACATCTTCAACACATTGGTGACTCTTGGTTGTTGTGAAAATCTCGAGGTTTCAAATACGGACATAGGGTATAGAAATGACAGAAAAATTCGGTCTAGTGCCGATCAACAAAATTTGTGCAATTAGGTGGAATCACCCACACACTAATTACATACCTCTATCAAATCGACCTATCTTCAGTCTTTGATCGATTTTAACGGTACCATAATAACCCTTGTAAATTAGTGCGGTCGAGTAGTCAAATTCTTAAGTCTATTGTGTTTAGATTCTTTAACCGCTTCACCTGATAGACTAGTTATTTCGTGAGTGGCCAACTCATGGAAAAGAACTATAGGCGCATTGATGAAAGGCCCAACTTATTCAATTGAAAAAAAAAACCTAAAATTCAAGATGTCACACTCTTGGCAAGGTCTCGAAGTTCTATTGTCCACTCCCAACAATTATAATGGAGGCATGAGATGGGATGATAGTGATTCGTTTATCTTCGAAATGATTGCAATTAGTGGCTTATGAGGAGAATACCGAATAACAAATGGCCATAGCCCAAGTATTGCCCAAAACTCTTATAGGTAATCCTTAGTTGATACGTGGCAAAGAAAATATTTAGTATGATACAAAGACTAAATAGATCAATATTTTATTAGCAAATGTGTTTGGTAGGATCACTAGAACACTTTATCAAGTAGGATTTCCAATTGATGGCAAACAAACATCAAACTGCTACAAGGATCTAGTAGGATGGTGGATTGTGTATGATTCAACACCGCTAAAGCCTTTTGTGGGAGGCTTGCTAAATTTTCTAGACAAGGTATTTACATGGGCAATGTAAACAACTTTTCAATGCTTTACATGGGCAGTGTAAGCAACTCTTCAATGCTTTACATCTTTCTCTAGACAGAAGCAAAAATACAATAAAATTATTAAAAATATATAATAAAATTGCATAGTAAAATTTTAAAAAATAAAAGAAAATTTGAAAAATATAATAAAATTATACTAAAAATATGATAAAATTATATAATAAAATTTAAAATATATAATAAAATTATTTAAAAAATTAAAAAAAAAAAAAAATTTTTAAAAATATAATAAAATTACATAATAAAATTATATAAAATATGATAAATTTGTATAATAAAATTTTAAAAATATGATAAAATAATTTTAAAAAATAAATTTATATAATAAATTTATTTAAAAAATTAAAGGAGAAAAATATAATAAAAGTATTAAAAATTAAAAGAACTCTAAGTCACAAAAAAATTTAAAAGCCGTACTAAACACATTTTTATTCCAATAATAGAAATCTTGGGTAATTACTAAATGTTTTCAAATACTCAGAAACTTGTCCATAAAACATAAATAAAAAGAATCATTTTAAGAGAAGTTATTTTTGAGAATAGAATAGTTACCAAATGTGTCATTCAAAAAATATGCTATAAAATTCGTTATCGAAATTCACCTAAACTTGGGCTATGTCTCTGCGCAAAGGCACTCTGTAAATTTACTAGACTTCGGAAAAGTTGCAATAAAGTGATGATCTTCTCTTAATATTAAGGCACAAAGAGATTGAGAACATTCATAAAAAAAAAAAAAAAAAAAACTCACTTTTTTCTTTTCTCTTTTTCTTTCCTCTCTATTTTATTTGGCTAGCATCTAAATATTGTTGATATAAAGGTGTAGCTTTTAACCTAAAAGCAAAATTAATGGAAAAAAAAAAAAAGCCCCTAAAAAGATTTGGCTTCATCTATCAACACATTTCATCATGAATACTAAGAACAGATTGGTAATCTATTTACAAAATTCATGCATTATCAAAAGTTGCCATTATGGTGACAATAATAGAATTAAATAGAATTGAACGTGGGCATGCTTCCACTACGTTCCTACTTTATTACCTTCCAATAAAGCTCAAAGTGACTGATTAGCCTATTGTCGTGGTGAAAATGAGCACATTCATTGATAAAAAGTACAATTATTTCTGTCAATGCTGAAGTCCGTTTCTCGGGAGAGACATAAGGCCATGTCATGTTCAAAATCATATTTAGCTAGAAAAAAACGAAACATTAGTCCCCCAATTTTTTTTTAAAATCAAAGTCACCGGTATGCTTTTGTGTGTGTGTGTGTGTTTTTTTTATTTTTTTTTTTTTTGTTAAAATGATCCTTATATTTATTGGTTTAATACCATGAAAAACTCCAAACTAGTATATTTATAACAAATTTATCAAAAAAAAGTTCTAAATTAGTAAACTTATAACAAGTTTATCCCCAAACTAATTTTTAACCACAAAAAAACTCTAAACCAGTACATTTGTGACAAATATGCTATTCATTAAATTGGATTAATATCACAAAAATCACAAAACTAGTATAACTATGATAAACGGAAAGTAAAAATCCCAAAGTGGTATACCAGTCAATTGTCATATGTCATCAAATTCAGCAATTTGATAGTAAAATTTAACAAAAATTAATTGAAAGCAAATTTGTCACAAGTATGCCGATTTGAGATAAATTTATCAAAAGTATACCGGTCCTTGCATGGCAAACTAGGCATAAAAAAAAAAAAAAATTGTCACAAGTTTTTGATTAAATTTATCAAATAATAAGTTTCAAATAAATTTGAAGTAAATTATAAATATACCACTTTGGAGTTTTTGTGGTTTTAACCCTATATTTTTAAGTGAAGGAATCTTGCAAAATGCTAATCCACCCCATCAGTAGTCAAGGTCCCCAACTTAAGATTTTTAGGTTTTGCATAATAAATGTCTCGTGCACAATCGAGTCCCCGACATAAAGATGAAGTTTTCATACAACAGTTTCCTTCCCACATTTTTCTTTCATAGATTTCCAATTGACATAAGTTTTCCAAATCGATTGGTGGTAACTCTAATTTGGCATTTTAATTTCCAATTGACCTCAGAATCAGGTGCTATTAGTTGGGGACCCCAAACTTGCAAACTTCGAGTTGTTACTGACTAGCGACTCCAGGGGAGATGTCGGAAATAACATGACAGGTTCAACGGCCTATTTTGATTAAGCCTTCGTATCCATGGCAACCAAGCTGAGGTTGTTCACCACCTCATGGCGGTCGCCGCCTCAACGGTGGCAATCTATCGTATTACGCGTGTGAGAACCCCAGCAGAGTGACTACGACGACTTGCCAAAAGCAATGTCCTGTGAGGTACCCTTTCACATATGAGAATGGCCAGAGGGAAAGTAAAAATTGAAACGAGAAAGAAAGATTAGAAGGGTTTATAGGCCTCCATTGTGATGGTCAACGTTGGTTTGGAAGAAAAAATTTCCAAGTCGGCAAAACGTTTATCTAAGTCCTCCATCGGAGAATCCCTGTAAAAATGTATATAAACTACCTACGCTATTATCCCTTTTTTAGTTTTTTTCACCGTGCACGGTGTGCTGTAGCTTTTTGGGCAAAGAGACTAAAATTTTGTCTTAGTGCCTGTGACAATTCAAATGATATTAATCCACGTCGTATGACCATGCCATAACTTTTTGCCTTCAGCTTCCTAATATGATCCCAACTTTTGGCCTTTAGCTTTCTAATGGCGTACATGTCACGTACTAAACGATAATAACCACATAACAATTGCCTAATATACATTTTTCTAGTTTATAGAATCTATTTCTTCGTTCAATATCCCTCTTACTAACTTGAAATAAAGCATTGATAAATCTGTTCTATGCAAAATGGGAATGGGTTAGGTTATGAACTTATTATCTATAATGTAATGATTTAGTTGATTCCTCAATGTCCCTGCTGTTCACATAATGTGAAAAGGAGATGAAGGCCTTATTTGTTAACGTTATTTTTTTTCTGTTTATGAACAAAAAATTTCTATTTTTTTGTTCCAGGGAATAAAAAAAGAACAGAAACGCATTTGTTTGCGTTTTTGTTTCAAATCTATTTTTTTTGTTCCTAGGAACACATTTGGAACATAAACGAGAAACAAGAAAAAGGAACAATTTTTAAGAACAAATTTTCTCTCTCCTCTCTTTTTCTTCTCTTTTTTTTCTTCTTTTCTTTTTCTTTTTTCTTTGGCCGGTCACTAGCCTCGGCCATGGCCAGCGACCTCGCCAGAGCGTCGCCAGCCCCCGGCGAGGCTCGTCGGCCTAGCGGTGGCCTGGCGAGCCCAAGCTCGCCTAGCCTTGCCCCACGCCTAGGCTGGGCGAGCTCGGGCTCGCCCAGCCAAGGCCAGGCCAAGCCTCGCCCAACCACAGCGAGGCTCGGCCTCGTTGGGGCCCGGCGAGCCTCGCCATGGCTGGGCAAGGTCGCCGGCCCTCATCGGCCGGTCGCCGGCCATGACCGAGGCTAGCGACCGGCCAAAAGAAGAAAAAAATAATAAAAATTAAAAAATAAAGAAAAAAATTAAAATATTAAAATATTAAAAGAAACAAAAAAGAATACAAATTTACCAAACGTGTTTCGTTCATTTTTTATTCTCAGAACAAGTTTACCAAATGCCTTCTTCGTTTCAAAAATAAAAATTGTTCCCGGAGCAAAAATAGTTTTGAACGTAAAACGTTACCAAACGCGCCCTAAAGAATCACTTGCTTTTGGAAGAAATCAACGAATTTATTGGAAATCCTTCAAGTTCCTTTCTTTTTTTTCTTTTTTCTTTTTGTTTGTCCTAATGATTGTAGCTTTCTCTAGACCTCCAAGAAAAGCATGGAAAAGACTTGAATGGTACGATTTCGCTGTCACCCCACAATGAAAGGAGCAATTTCATAGTTCTGGACCTTTAAAATAGTAAGCTGTGGTACTACAAAATCTTTGAGATTCTTCTCTTTGAGCTTGCTGGCCGCTAGCAAGGGTTGCAGCCCTCACCTGCAGCCAGTGAGAGCCACCTTGCCCATCGCATGTGAGGGCCAGCAAGCCCCCACAAAATGCCACTTTCCGAAAGTATCAAAATTTTAGTCGCATGTCCATTTCTCACCTAATCCTAGCCAAAGAGCAGGCATGATGCCTCAGCTAGGATTGATGCACTCCACCACGTTCGGTGCACTTAGCCACGATCCTCAGCTAGCATTGACATCTCAAGAGCTTTTGATGCCTCTTCTTATGTCTTTAGAATGTGTCTGTCATCTCTCCTTTGAATAACTCTACCAGTTACTCATTTTTTAAAGACAAATAATAAGCTATCATTTCTCAATCTCACGTGCCATACAACAAATTTTCGATATACTTTGTATGCACTGCACACTGCGCGGCCCCTGATTTCAATGAAGGGAATTGATGCACGCACCTATCCGTGTAATGACTCAATAGATAAAGTCCGTACGAGGCCATAACACGGGATGGGATTTCAAGCGAGCAACAACTACTTTTGTCAACACATACATAGATTGATATAGATGTACGTAGATAACAAAAGCTTCCGATCTGAGCAAAGTAACCCCAGCAAACGGCCCCTTGAGCTTTGTTGGTGAGTTCCAACATGTGGTCGGAAAGCAGCATGAACATCCTTACGTAGAATACACAAGTACACACGATGGGCACCGAGAGCAGATCCATGTCATGACCATCATGAGCTAAAATGGGTTTCGCAGGGGAATGGACCTCGACATTGGACTTCAATGGGGCAACAAAGGAGGATTCGTGGAGATTTTCCATGGCTCAGAAAGATGTGAATGGGTGGGCCACTTTTGGATGGGCGTATTGGTCTTATAAGTGCCAGCACGATACCTGAAATCTCAAACAGATGATTCAAGGCGGTCTCATCAACCCGGTCATGTCAGCATGAATACTGAGACTAAAAGGGTTTCTAGTGGGCTTACGGAATGTGTGCATCATCAAAAATTGAAATTATGGTGACAATAATAGAATCAAGTAAAATTGAACTTGAGCATACTTCCACTACATTCCTACTTTATTACCTTCCAGAAAAGATTAACGTGACTGATTAGCCTATTCTGTGGTGAAAACGAGCACATTAACCTATTAACAGTTCAATTTTCTCTCTCAATGCTGACGTCCCTTTCTTGGGGGAAAGATAAGGCCATGTCATGTTCAAAATCATAGTTAGTTAGAAAATTAGAAACATTAGCCCCCCATCTAAAAAAATCAAAGTCACGAGTTTACTTTTTTTTTTTTTTTTTTTTTTTAGATGATTTTTATATTTTTAAAGCGAAAGAACCCGACGGAATGCTAATCCATCCATGGGTAGTTTAAGTCCCCACTTAAGATTTTTAGGTTTTGCATTCTAATCTATCCCACACAAAACTGAGTCCCTGACTTAAGACTTCTAAGTTTTCGTACACCAGTTTCCTTCCCACGTTTATTTAGATTTCCAACTGACATAAATTTTCCGAATCGATTGGTGGTAACACTAATTTGGTGTATTAATTTTATAATTATTTTTTTATTTATTATCCGAACCTAAGATTTGGAAAAACAATAAAAACCGGGCGCTACTCGCTAGTGACCCCTAACTTGCAAGGTTTGAGGTATTGCTGACCAGCGACTCCACAAGAGACGTTGGAAATAACATAAGAGGTTACTCTTTTGGTTAAGTCTTCGTATCCATGGCAACCAAGTTGAGGCTGGTCACCACCTCATGGTAGTCGCTGCCTCAACGGTGGCAATCTATAGTCTGATGGATGTGACCAGCCCACCAGAGCGGTTGGATGCGCAGCCGAATTTGAATTTTTTTACCATATACAGTGTACTGAAGCTTTTTGAGCAAAGAGACTAAAGTCGCCTTTTGTCAGTGTTTGAGACAATTCAAATGATATTAATCCACGTAGTATGATTATGCAATAACTTTTGGGCTTCAGCTTTTTAAAAGTGTCCATGTCCCATACCAAACAACAATAACCACACAGCAATTGCTCAGGCTCTTTTTTAGCTTCTAGAATCTTTTTCTTTTTTTTTTTTTTTGTTCAAGATCCTTCTTACTAACTAGAATCAAAGAATTAGTAGATCTCTTCAAGATCCCTCTTATTATCAAATTAGACTTGAAGTGTTGGATGACTTCCAGCTAGAAGAACTAAAGACCATTTATTTGAATTTCATCAACTCTATGCAAACTACTTCAAATCTAAGCCATTTGCATAGATAGAAGGTTTTGATTTAACTGATTGATGGATCTAGTTAGGTCTTTCATGAAGGTAGCCAAGTCTTATGCTCATGTCGCTAGATAATATGACAAGAAAAAGAGAAGTTATTACATGATTTATAAATCATATGAACATACATCATCAGAATTATTAATCATATGAGTCTCATCTTGGAGCCTATGTGATTGACGGTCCATATGATTTGGTCTACACAGTCTATAGGCCCGAATATTCTTTATCCAACTTGGTGTTTCGAGTGCGTTTGGCAGAAAGGCTATCCCCAACTGCACTACTCTCAAATGCGTCATGTCAACACAACACTAAAGCCTGGACTCCTCTCGAATGCGTCAAGTCAACATCCCACCGAAGCCTTCTTAGTCTTAAGACTTTTCTCTGCTGGTCTATAAATGTGCTGGCTCTCTCTCTATCTCTCTGTGTCTCATTTAATCTGACAGCAACGAAGAGAGCCAGAAATGGCACACTGTCGTCACCATCCATTCGTGCTGCTTTGTTCTCTCTTTGTGTTCCTTCCCTCGATCCTCGCCCAGACCACCGAGTTCAACTTGCCTCTCAGGGCTGTGAACCTCGGAAATTGGCTCGTCACTGAGGGGTGGATGAAGCCTTCTCGGTTCGATGGGCTCATTGGACAGCTCTTGGTAGGTACTTAAAAATAAAAAGATAAAGTATCTGCAATCCTCTGAATTGTTATTATGTCATGTACATAAAATTGTACATTTCACTTTCTCTAACACACTCTTTTATTACAGTTTCACAATTAGTATTATTGGGTGATCGCAAAGTTTCTTCTCGGGTCCAATATGACATATGAATGCACTGTGATTGTTGCTTAAATGTGTAGGATGTTTCAAAACCATAAGAGTACAAAACAACGGTGCAATTATACATGCAGATTCCATTTGGCATGTCTATGTGTGTTAGTAGATGATTCCAACATGAGACTAGTACAATTTAGTACATGATTCTAACACGAGACTAGTAGTACAATTTGCTCAAATTGAGATACCCAAATGTCCCAGAACTTAGTTTCTAATCGAACATTGCTTTTCATCATATCGCTAGATATCTGACATACATAAATATGGACTTGATGTTGGTTTGACCTGTAAATATGGACTCTATTAACCCCCTCAAAATGAGGACATATACCATTTTTAGTTTGGTCTATCAAAATACTACTTCACTCTTTCACTGAGATCAATCAATTCGATGGTAGGATGGGACTCAAGTGCAGTTCAAGTCGACGCAGCTGAAAAAATTCCTGTGCGCTGAAGGTGCCAACATAGTCATCAATCGCGACCGGGCCGCTGGCTGGGAAACTTTCAGGGTATGGCTTTCTATCTTCAATAATCAACTATCAACTTATAAACTATTAGGGCACATAAATACAACGAAATAGAAACTTATAAACTATTAGGGCACATAAATACAACGAAATAGAAAGTAAAAGCGAGAAAGAGAATTGAGATATAAGATATATTTTAATCTATCCTTAAACTAGGGCTACATCATGACCTTTTACCTTTTTGTTACAACTTTCAATTATAAAAGAAAGATAATATACATAAACAATAGCTATTAATGAGTGCAAACTCAAATTACCAACAAAATATAAGCTCAAACTATAAAGGCCTTTTAAAGTTGCGGGCTGCTACCCTCAATGTCCCCCTTTGGGACAGCCCTTGGACCTCTGCCCACTCACCGGGGAGTGGGACTCCTCGCCTTCTTGTCAATGAGGAATATGAATCAACCCCACATAGACAAGCTGAAAAGATTCACATGCCATCCTTAATTTTTGCCTTTCTATGGTGCAGCTGTGGAGGATTTCCGACACTAAATTCAACATCAGAGCTTTCAACAAGAATTTCGTTGGATTGAAAGGCCAAAAAATAGTGATTGCAGAAGTTTCTGGTACTCCGAGTGCCTCGGAAACTTTTGAAATTATAAGGAACCCGAACCGTCCCAATCGACTGCGACTCCGAGCATCTAATGGGTTGTTTCTCCAGGTAATCCCTGCTATTCCAGCTTCTATGTGACTTCTACAGTCCCCATTGTATTATGGCGTACATGGCTCTTTCTTTGTTGCCGAGGGTTGCACAACCATTGCGTCATGGCCCATACAACGATTAACAATGAGTGATTTTTAAGGGTCAGTTCACTAGATATGTCATAAATATTGTATGTCGCTTATTTGATTGACATTTTTTTTTTCACTCACTTAAGTATAACTAATTTGAAAAATCAATTACTTGAGCGTCATGAGCGATTTTGCTTCACCAAAAAAGTCAACCTTACATTAATTTATAATATATCATTCAACATGATGTGTGGGAAAGCTGAAGTCAGAGTGCCATAAATTTTTTGAAGTGAACATTTAGATTCATTAATTTTTTAAAAGTGATTAACTGACAAGAAGAGGAAGTTTGAAAGAAAAATTAAGAAAGGATGACTTTTATGATACTCTTGCCATACTAGACAAAAATTTCCATGTTGAACTTCAATCTATTTTAAAATTCCATGTTTGAATGGCAAATTGAAAACAAAATATACAGAGGACGATTTGTTGGAAATGATGCTCAAATGATCATTTTTACATTGATGTAGCACTAAAGTAAAATAAATTAAAAAATTATGAGATTTAAGTAAGTGCTATACGTAAATTATATTATTTTGTAGTAGTGTACTCATCCCTTGGTTTTCGATTTGACGGTTGAGGGTGATTTCTCATCCCGTGGTTGACAATATCTTCACTCAAACAGTACAAATTTTGCAGGACTACGTTGTTGTGCCGAACAGCACAAGACGTAGAAGTCCTTGCGTACATCATAAGGTGCAGAAATTACAGGAAGCTATCTGTTGCTGATTTATTGCACCTATTACTCTAATGTTAGACAAAGACCCGAATAAACTTTGACAAACATGACCAACATAAGAAACAATGTCATATGAACATCAGTACATGGTGTTTCTACCAAACTATCACATGGCACTCTTGTTGGCATATATTATTCTAAGACTTTCCAGCATGTTACATGGGTACATTCTGTATTTTGTTGACGCTAGGAGTACGTGATGGACACCCCTGGTTTGTTTGATAAACGTCAGCAGCACTTCATGCAATAGGACGAGTATACTATCTTCTGCAGATAATATATCCACCTTTTGCAATGAAAAGCTGTCATGGAAAAGCAAAAAAAAAAGTCATTTCAGCGACAACATTACTTTACTCTTTAATCAAAATGAACTTTTGGACTACAAAAGCATTTCCATTCGGTCATCCAAAATCCCCAACTAAATATAATAGAAGAAATCGCCATACTCCTCCATTGTTGAACGGATAGTCACATCGATTGATGTAAATTTTTTTTCTAACGTTGTATGGATGATCAGGCAAAAACACAGACATCAGTGACAGCAGATAATAACGGAGATACGAATTGGAATGATAATGACCCGTCCGTCTTCGATATAAACACTGTTGGTGGCTTACAAGGCGAATACCAGATAACAAATAGCTATGGCCCCAGTACTGCCCCACAACTCTTACGGGTAATTCTTGATTGATTAGTCGCACAGAAAGCATGTAATAAGAATACAGAGACTAAGTAGATCTATTTTCAAATGTGCTCTGCAGGATCATTGGAAAAATTACATTACCGAGCAGGAATTCCATTTTATGGCGGACAATAATGTAACTGCCGTGAGGATTCCGGTAGGATGGTGGATTGCATATGATCCAACACCGCCGAAGCCTTTTGTGGGAGGCTCGCTGTATGCACTGGACAGGGCTTTTACATGGGCAGAGTAAGCAACTTTTCAATCCTTTACATCTCATGCAAATAACTCTGATAGAAAATTGGATCAGTAGTGATCGAAACTGAGAGAATCCTATGAGTCTAACCTTGAATAATTGAATATTCCTTTCGCAGGAATTATCGTATGAAGGTAATAGTTGATCTCCATGCTGCTCCAGGGTCGCAAAATGGCGAATCTCATAGTGCGACGAGGGATGGATTTGTGGAATGGGGTGACTCTTACATTCAGGAGACTCTGAAAGTTATAGAATTCCTAGCAGCAAGGTCTGGGAAATGAATTCTCACTTTGGACATATCACTCATGACATATATCTCATTAGTATTTCGATGAGTTGGATTCAGTGCTGTTGATGTAAACATGCTAGATCTTATCTAATTTGGTTTTCTAAAGCATGCTCACTTGTGAATGTCAAGTAGATATTGCAACCGTTCAGCATTGGTCGCAATCGAGCTGATGAACGAGCCTCGAGCCCCAAATGTCAAGTTGAACGATCTTATTGATTACTACCGGTTAGGTTATGAGGCTGTGAGGAGGTACACTCTGGATGCTTATGTGATCCTGTCCAACCGGTTGGGAGCACCCGACCCCCTAGAGCTCTTTCAATTTATGAGAGGCTTGAGCCGAGTGGTTATCGATGTACATTACTACAACCTCTACGATCCGAAGTTTAAGCAGTGGAATCTGCAGCAGAACATTGGCTACATCTATGTCGATAGAGAGAATGATCTGAGCAAAATAACCCAAAAAGGGGGCCCCTTGAGCTTTGTTGGTGAGTCCTAGCCTGTATTGGGAAAGCAACAAGGGCATGTTTATATAGAACGCACAGATAAACACGACGCGTGCACGGTAGAGCACGTACATGTTGTGATCTTTGTGAGCTAAAATGGGTTTTGCAGGGGAATGGACCTCCGCATTGGACTTCGATGGGGCAACAAAGGAGGATTCGGGAGATTCGCCAAGGCCCAGCAAAACGTGTACAGGCAGGCCACTTTCGGATGGGCGTATCGGTCTTATAAGTGCCACTACGATACCTGGAGTCTCGAACAGATGATTGAAGACGGTCTCATAAAGATCGGACCTTGATTCTGTCCTGTAGTACGTCATGCTCATCAAGCGAGTCATGTCATCCTGAGTACAAAGAATAAAAGGTTTCGGAGCTCGCCTGCGGAATGTATGTGTCATCAAAAGTTGCCATTATGGTGACAATAATAAAATTAAATAAAACTGGACTTGAGCATGCTTCCACTGCATTCCTTTTTCACCTTCCAATAAAGATTGAAAGACACATTCTTCCATGACTGAGTCGGTTTCTAGGGAAAAGATCATGTCATGTTCAAATGCCTCTTTACTTTTTCTTTTTCTTTTTTTGAGTTAAAATTTTCCTTATATTTTTTTAGTGGTGATCGAAAGAACGCCAGCACCAGTCCGTGACCTTCTTTTGATTTTTTTATGCTAATCTATCGCACGCATCATTAGAGGCGGCAAACATTTAAAATACATTAAAAATGAAGAAAAAGACATCTCAAGAGATTTCCATCGCGCATTCCGCCCCTTCCTTCACCGTTGGCACCACCCTAAACTACCGTTACACCTCGGCCATTGCCTAGAACAGTGAGTACGCGAAAGCGTCCCTCCCAACGGGCCCCCACTTCTCACCTCTGTCCTCTGCAGCCCCCAGCCAACGCCCCAACTTGAACGACCGACACTCCGTCCTCCACAAACCTCGCCCCCTTTGCTTCAATTTCAAACCACAAAGAGACCCTCCATTGCAAATTGTGAACAGCCTCAGCAGCACACACACACATTGCTCAATCGAAGACTTTGAAACCTTCAAGCATGAGGCGTTAGGTAACACATAGCACCGTCATAGCACTCATCCCCACTGTCTATTAGAATTAGCACAAGCTCTCAAATATTTGGTCTTGTGGTATTTATATATCTAATTTAATTATAGCTGTGTTTATTTATATGTTATTAGTATTTGAAAAAGTTTAAAGCACAAGTTGAGGGCCATAACTTCATTCAAAAGAACTTCCTATTCTAAGAAGTATTGGCTCCATTTGGGTCAAATACTTCATTTTGTGGTTTTTTTAGTTAACAAACTATCTAATTTGCTTATAATTATGTTTATTTCAATGCTATTCGTACTTGAGAAAGTTTAGAGCACAAGTTTTGGGCCATAACTTCATTTAAAACAGATATATTTTTATTCTAAGAAGGCATGGCTCCTTTAGGGTCAAATGCTTGATCTTGTGGTTTTTGGAACTTCCAAATCATCTAATTTACCTATAATTGAGTTCATTTAGACACTATTAGTACTTGGGAAAGTTTAAAACACAATATCAACTCCATAAATTCATTCTAGCTGTACCACTTTCCAGCATAAGAGAACCAAAGATGAGGAACTTTCTAAAGATGATTAAAACAAAAAAGCAACGGTGAGGGAGAGAGAGTAATGGAAATCACAAGCAAACAATAAAAAGTAACTGATGACAAACATAGGGATGAGTATAGTTTCAAGGTAGAACCTAGAATCTGAGAACCGGATTTATGTGGATTTGTCCAATACTAGGTTCTAAGGTATGTATGGTAGGTTCTAGGATCCAAAAATTGGAAAACCTATTTCAATGAATAGGTTTCAAGTTCTAGATTGGTGGAACTTGAAACTTGGAACCTTAAATATGCAATAAGTTTTTTTTTTCTTGGTTTATGTCTATACACAATCATATGGTATTCTATGATGTTCAATGATAAATATATAGTCTATAACTATTAGTTTGAGCTTACATTTAATGACTAAGTTTTTTTACTTTATTAATATTTCATATTTTTGTAGCAACAAGTGGTGATTATTAGATATGATAATTCATTACAATCGTTCAATTAATAATAAATGTGGAACTTAGGTAGTCTTTAGAATCGGCACTAGAACATATAACGGGATAGGTTTCAAGTTCCTAAGGTGTGCATGGTAGAATGTAGGTTTTAGAAAATGAGGAACATGTTTCAATGGGTGTGTTCTATGTTCCACGTTCCAATTGGAACTTATACAGAATCTGGAAGGGTTTACTGCTGGTCAAATGCATGCTCGAGGGAGAAGATGGCCGCAAATGACTATAAAATGTGATCCCCAATGATCCGTCAAAGCCATCATTGCCGTCGTTAAGCTTGGACAAAAGCTCCTCCCAGAAGGGGGCATTCGGCTGCTCCTTCGATGCCTACTACCTACGGTCCTTCGTGCAGGTCTAGGCGCGCGCGCCAGACATCTTCAGGCTCCTTTGCTTTTTCGAGGACTTCCGTGAGCATGAGTTGCTCCTCGAGCACAAGCTCGTATGAGAGATGGTGTCCCTATCCTATTACTGGAGGGTGTGATTTGCTCCAGGTACACCGAGATTGCCAAGTCGGTGAAGCGGATCGAAGAATGCGAAGCGTCAACCAAGAGGATGAGGTGCAAGCTAGAGGCATCTCAAGCTAGGTTGGAGGAAGACAGAATGGTAAGGAGAGCAAAGAGGGATAGAACAAAGAGTTTGAGGCCTAGTGGGTTGGAAACGGGCACTAAATTGAACCAATTTATTTTAGGCTCTAAATTTTAAAGTTCATTATGAGTGAGCTCTTCAAATTTGAAGTGGCTCATATGTAGCCCATTCCAAAAAAAAAAAGAGTTTTACATGGGTTTAAGACCCACAAGATTTAAGATTTTTAGGTTTTCGTATACCTGCTTCGTCGACGTATGCATTTGGATTTCCAATCAACCTAAGTTTTCCAAATTGATTTGTGGTAACTCTAATTCGATGTTTTAAGTTTATGATCAAATTTATATATCTTATATTACCCAAACTTAAGATTTCAAAAAGCCGACCAGCTGGGCTCGATTAGTTGGTGACAGCTAACTTGCAAAATTCGAGTTGTATCAGACCGGTGACTCCGCAGGAGATATTGGAAATAACATAAAGGATTGGAAGGACTCTTTTTGTCAAGTCTTTGTATCCCTTGCTAAAATACCTCGTCAGAAAGATGAGCTGGACACCTGGCATGCTGAGTTGGACGTCAGAGTCTACATGTAATTTTAGGATTTGTTCAATTATATCTGGTGGCACCAAGTCAGTAAAATAAAGAGACAAATAAAAGGAAAATAGTTAGAGGGTGGTGAGCTATCACCTAAGTAGTATTGATATCGACACGCAATACACAATACGATGCGACACAACACGCCAATACGTTGTTTCTCAAAAAATAAAGAATTCCGATACGTTGGGACACATTATATATTAAATGTATATTTTTATATATAAATGATAAATTATCACTTTTACAATTATTTTAATCAAATTAATTTGATTTAAATTCATAAATAAATAAATAATAAAAAAAGAGTCTAAAATAAATTTACATTAAAAACATCAATTCACCATTTGTTAATATCATTAGTATTTCAAATTTGAAAAATTCAACTCCACTACAATAATCCATAAAACCCGGAGTAAAGAAAAGAAAAACAATTCATATCTTGAACTAATGTGTCAAAAAATAAATTTTGGAGGTGAATTGTGTGTTATGGGAAGTGAGAGTCAGAAGAGAAGAGAATGTTAGGTTTTTCTTCTTTTCCTAATTATTATTTTAATTTGTATTTATTTACATATTTAAATTTTGACTTTTCAATTATCGAAAATTTTTAAAATTGATCTCATACATATTGAAATAATGTCAAAATTCTCAACTTGCGTGTCAGAGGAGTGTCAAGAGAGTTAACTAGATATCGGATTTTTCAACACATATTTGTCAAGTGTCAAAAAAATTAGACATATCGAAGTGTTTGACACGACACAACATAAAAGCTCTCAGAGGATGTCAATATTTCTTAAGCTATCACCATAATGTGGTTGGTCATCACTACACGGCTGTCGCAGCTCAATGGTGGTAATCCATTGTCTGACGCATGTGACCACCCCACCGGGGTGTTTGGATGTGCAGACGATCATCGCGTTAGCCCTATGGATCTTTGAGATTAGAGAGGGAAAGGTGGCCATGGGTGAGGGGACGGGACCTCTGTGAGTTGACATGCTACTGCTATGACTCACGATGCTGCGATAGCCATAATTCGCTATGCAACGGCTGCAGCTCAAGATGCGACTGGGGACCGGGGTGACTTGCTAGAAGCAACGTCTCGCGAGTTGCCCTTCTTACATGTGAGAAGGGCGAGAGGGAAAGTGAAAAGTGAACGAGGGAGAAAGAGTTATAGACTAAAGAATAATGACCACGTATTTTTAGACAATGGTAAAATGATAATTCTGCACTAAACAAAACATATAAAAGCCTAAATCACTCATAAAATCAAAATTAAAATCATATTTCCATTTTCCCATTGTCAAAAATTTATTTATTTTTAAATATATCAAAAATCTTTTATTTTCTAAATATGCCATCAAAAATCACACCCTGTCTTCTTTTATTAATACAACTATATTTCCTAAATTATTCCTGTAGATATGGTAAGCACAACAAAAAAAAAGATTGAATAAAACAACTCATCAAATAATGATGCCATGGTGGCATATGATCACATTAAGATTTCATATCATCATGCTAAGACTCCCCATCAAGTTAGTACGTGTAGGATATGGATGGCCGACTTGGGAAGTAGCCACATGTACTGATCTCAGCCTAGTGGTTTGGTAAACACGTTAGCTAGTTATGACTCTATATCTTGGGAAGTAGCCACATGTAATGATCTCAGCCTAGTGGTTTGGTAAACACGTTAGCTAGTTATGACTCTATATCAATCTTCAATGGAGCAATGAGGTCAACTTGTATTTTTTTCACAAACGAGATGGCAATCAATTTCAATGTGTTTCGTTCACTCGTAAAAAAAACTAAGTTGTCAATAATGTGGAGGGTAGACTAGTTATCACAGTGTAAGGAAACTAGGGCTTGAAGAGGCATGCTAATGTCTCGTAAGAGCTATTATAACCGGGTAATTTCGCTTGTAATTACTGTCATTGCATGTTATTCCACTTCAGCAAAAGAGTGTGAGATCGTGCTTTGTTTCTTGGTTTTCCATGAAATTAGGCTATCACCCAATAAAATGCAATATCCAATTGTTGAACGGCAAGTCATGGGGCAACTAGCCCAATTTGAATCATAGTAACCCGTGAGTTGGAGTTCATTTTTAGTTGGGTAAAAGAATCATTGGCCTATAGTAGCCTTCAAATATCATAGGAGATGGTGTGCTACATCCAAATGTGGTTGGTGTGGTGCATGTATAAATTGACTCAAAATGTTAACACTATGAGCAATGTTTGGCCTAGTAACAGTCAAATAAATGAACCAACTAATCAAGTGTCAATAGAGAGATGGATCCTCCAATAGAGTGTTTGTATTAGTACTCAATTTTATATTTTGTTCAGTAGCAAGTACCGCCTTGGTCTCTCTTCCTCTAGCCCTCCCTCACCGTCACGGCGTTGCCTCCACTCCCTCGCCCTTGTCTCCACCCTCTATCGTCTTCTTCAATGATCCTCTCTTGGAGGTGTCATGTTTGGACACCATGTTTTATGTGCTAAATGGGGCGATGTGGCTTTAAAATGAAAGTGTGCAAATTTTGGCAAGTTGATTTTAAGTATGTGACCATGTGCAACTATTTTATCGAAATTTTGAATGTAGAGATTTTCCGAGATTTTTTTTTTAAGCACGCACTCTTTTACTGAGCTAATTAACAGCAGATAAAAATTAGCTTGAGTGTTGGTGTTCTTGTGTAGTCATTTGATTGAACTCGTCATCCAATGGGAGTTTAGAGACAATACTCGATATTTATTGGATGCCCAGCGAGGGTCCGGATGCCAAGTCCGAGTTGAGGTCGAACCAACACTCCTTTATGGATGTCGTATAGGCGGGGTGTCTAGATGATACCATACTCGATAGGGCGGGATGATACTCGGTCATGCTAGAAGATTACCAACTCATGTGTTGGTCGTGGCCCAATGAGTCATAATGATTGAAATATGTGTAAACGATTGTGATGTATTGTGTCTAATTATGGGGTAAAATTGTGAAGCATGGTACGAGACGGGCCAAAATGGAGTTTTACCTTATAATCAAGACTCATGTGGATGTTTGGTGCATGAAAGTTATGTGTTTTGGTTATTGATCATGCTTGTTGCATTGATAATAACATATGTGATGTACTAATATGCAGGGGTTTGCCAAAGCAAGATAAGATTGTATGTCATTATATGTTTAGGCTGCCTCCGAGGCGAATTTGCATCCTAACCAAGGCTTTGGCCATTAACTTGCTAAGATTTTATGTCACCTCGTTGTTGTTAAATTTTTAGGTCCATATTAGAGACAACCGTTGAGTGTGATTTGGGGTCTCGATGGACCAAGATGCGACCATGCCTAGCATCACTTTTTGTTGGCATCATCGTTAGTGAAGTTTAGGTTAATCCTAACCTTTGAAGGTTTTTGAGTTGGTCGGTAGGAAGTGGCCATAGAAAGGCTTGTATTTATTAAACTTCTTAATGTTAACAACAAATAATAAAAATTGTATTTTGGATTGGTTGACTAAGTGTTTATATTAAACTTCTTCAGACGCCTTCTCTAAATTTCCCTTAACTAGTATTTTGGAAATGATTAATATGTTTACTATTCTTGTTCTTAGATTGGTTGACTAGGTGTTTATATTAATGCTTCCGCTTGCGTCTAATCGAAAGATAAAAAGAATGGGCCGGTGACGCATCCTGAGACGTCACAATTTAATCGATCATTGATGGATATTTGTGCACTCGGGATTCGAGGTATGACATAATCACTCTAATTCTCAAAGTTGAAGTTCCTGAAAGATTGGAGCATTTCAAGCCTATTAGTCTCTGCAATGTTTCTGATGGTTTTAATTGGGGATGGGCTTAAGGCCCGTCCGCCCATGCTGGGCCCAAAAGGCCCGGCCCACGGGAATAGGGCCCGTGGAGGGGGAAGGTATAAAAGGGATGAGAGAGAGAGAGAGAAGACAACGTTTTGGAACATAACGTACGTCTTTTCTCTTCTCACGCTCTCTCTCCTAAAAAGAAAAGACAGTAAGCATACGGCGCACTTTTCTTCCCTTCAAGGCTTCATCGGATCGAACAGGGCCAGATTTCTTCCTCCTATTCGGCGTCGGTGTTTAACCTGTGGCTAACAAGGTACGCTCGAATCCGTGGTGTGCTTTACGATCGGTGATGCGTGTTTTCCCGGGCTTCGTCTTCCGCATTGATTTAGGGGTTTGATTCGGTGTCGAATCCGGTTTTCGGGGATCCGTTATTCCCAACAGTTTCCTTCAAAATAATCACCAAGATTATTGTCAACCGGCTCAAGGAAGTTATGCCTCTTCTCACTTCACCCCCTAAGTGAGCTTTGTTCCAGGTTGATTCATTCAAGATAATATCATCATTGCTCAGGAAATCATTCACTCAATGCGCAAGATGACGCGAAAGAAGGGTGTCTGATCGACTAAGTTAAAATTTCATTTGTGAGACCTTTAATTGGCCGGCATCCCTGAGTCACTGGTGGATCTTATCATGCGGTGTGTTACAACTAGCAGTATGCAATTGCTTTGGAATGGAGAAGTCCCTCAAGTGTTTAAGCCTACAAGGGGTCTAAGATTAGGGGATCCAGTCTTGCCTTTTTTACTTGTCATTTGTATGGAATGACTCATATAATCATGGATCTGGTTGATCAGGGTGAATGGAAACCGTTTCGTTCCTGCAGAGGAAGTCCTGCAATCTTTCGCAACATTAATTTGTTGCAGATAATGTACATCGATTTCATGAGATTTCCTAACATTGTAGGAAAAGTCTGATTCAGTTACCAAATAATAGCGATCCGACTCCCTAATAAATAAAATTCCTTTTATTCATTTCAATTAGCATGACTATTTATACCCAGGTAATACCTGAGAACCTTCAGCCAATCAAATTTGTGTATTGTGTCCGGCTTCAAGCATCATGAAGAACTGCTTCGGCATGATTGTTTTCGGCCTCATCCTGTCGTGTATTCTGGTAATGTCAAACTATGCTCGCTAAGATAATCAATATGTCCAAGTGTTCACAATTATACGCTATCTCATCCTCGATATTCTTTTTTACGCATCGATGGTTTAGGCAAATGAGCATCAGATGGTCTCTGCGGAGATAGATGCATCCCAAAAGTGCAATCTGCCCATAACCACTCCGAACTGCAATGATGGCCGTTGCGCAATCAAGTGCAGTGCTTCTTACGAACAACCAGCTACCGGACGCTGCACGGACTCGAGCACCTGCACGTGTTATTTCCAATGCAGTGGATAATCTGTCGATGTTTATGTGAAAGTCTAATTCATCCCAGTAAAAAATAAATAAATTGTTTAGCTCTTTTGTTAGCCGTTCCGTGGAGACGAACAATTTTGTAAGTTATGTTAACCATGTGAGAAAATATTAGTTAGGTCAGTCTTGTCACATAGGCGATATGACACTATTTAGCGCTTGCTACGTGCTCAACTAAGGCCCACCGGTAAATCTCTCTTTTGCACCTTCCGTTTGTCTTCTTCACCTTTTCTTTTGTCCATTCTTTCCCTTTGGCATGTGGCTGGTTTTCAGCCATGGCCAAGGACTGAACATCAGCAATGGCATCATGGTCCTCATTCGACCACAAGCAAGGGTCACCCTCACCGAATCTAGTGAGGGCTTGACCCTTGTGGCCTGAGTGAGGGTTGCCCTGGCCGGATTTGGTGAGGACGGCCCTCACCTCCGACAAGGGAGAGGCAATCTGGGAAGTTGAAGGCATCGACGATGTGGGTGGGGGAGAGAATGCTAGCGAAGAAGTTGTGCGTATGTTGCGAGTGTATTTGTCATGGAAGGAACAACGATGAAGAAAAATGCAAGTGCATAAGAGAGACAAAGAGATTGATCAGTGGATCCTACCTAGACATGTGGTGAGTGCTGAATGGAGTGTTGTACTCCCTTCGTGGCAAGACTTACCTACTTAATATTTGTTCTCATTGTTAAGGGAATTTTGGGAGGAATAATTGTTAATTGTATTTTGTCTTTTGAAGGATGATAACTTAAAAAGGAAAAAAAAAGAGAGTAAATTGAATGTTTTGACTTAATAAATAAAAATACAATAGACAAATAATACTGTTCAACTTCCCATGTCGAGGCCTTTTGTAAGCACTCGCGTGCTTACAACTTCTTGTACACCCTCTACTTCTTTTCTAGTGGAACTAGGCTGCCCGCTTTCAACTGAGCCGGTGCAGGACCCCCCCGAAGGGATGCCTAGATTTGCTCCATCGCTTGGGAATCCATGAGGCTTTTAAATTGTAGCGTGTAAACCACATCGCTTCACTATGTAAGCTCAAATCACGAACTTGGCGGAAGACTATGGTCCCCAAAGAAGCAAGAAGAGAAATTAATAAGTCCAATAATCTTAGGCAAGACCTACGAGATCACCTTGGTTTCACCTCATGAAAATCCGCAGAAAACCTCTCTTTTGCAATTAAAAACCCAAAGCAATTGCCAACCTCTCGCTATGCACCTTTATTGCGTTCTTCTTCTCTTCCACTCCCATGTCATGCAAAACTGATGAAACGTCAGGTGCATACCCAGCAGCTTCTGTGATTCGTCCTCCAATAATTTCATGCATCTTGTAAATCTCTAATGAAAGGTCGTGCTATCTATCCCAGTAATTAGGGATGTGTAAAACGGAGTGCCTGAACCGAGCACCCGGACTAGATCAGACCAGACCGATAAGTTGGCTTTGGTCCTCGGGAGCGTCGGTCAGTTCCCAGCTCCTCAAAGTGGAATCGGTATCCAAGCAGTCCAGTTTCTAATTTCAAGGGAAAACGGATCTGACGAACTACATTTATTTTTTTTTCTTAATTTCTTCAAAAAATAAATGTAGCCATTATTTTTCATAACACATGACATCAAGTAGTGGGGAAAAAAAAAGTAACTGATTCCATTGAACTGGACTGATCCAATCCCCAATTACCAAATTTCGACAAATAGGGAACTGATTACCTCTACCTGCAACAAATCTATTTAGTCCCTGCGTTTCAATCAAGGTCCAACCAGCAACTTCATTGGCATTTCGCTCCGCTATTAGTCTTCGGACTCTAATTTCATCTGCCCATTTGCTTGCCTTGGCATATATGTTTGGAAGTTGCCCATAATGCCCCTCATGGGTGAGTTCCAAGTTCAAAAGTTTGCTCCTGTCTTTTCACCTAGGTCTACTAAGCCATGGACTTTACAGGCGCCGAGTAATGTCGCCCATGTAAGCCAGGATCTGCTGAAATTTTCATGTTTTCTGTTAGAGATAGTTAGAATTTTTTCTATATTAGAAACAATTAAATATTTCTAGTAATTTTCTATATCTCTCAAGATATGCATAATTAAATGGAGATATCCGTGCAATCTTATTAGATATAAAAAAATTAATAAAAATATTCTAATTATCTCTAATAATAGGAAAATATATCCTATATTACTCTAACATTTTCAATTAAATCAACAGCTTCATAAATGTGAACTGCACGACCTAGGAGATCGTTTTGCATCTATAATGTTGCATCTCAGGTTCGATGGCATATTTTATCAGAAAAACTTCAGCAAGACAAACGCTAGAATATATTGATCATAGGAATATATTGCAGTTCACATAACTTTCAAAATTAATTTGGAAAGGAAAATAATTTGGCTTTCCAGATTTATTAACATAATGAGTTCTAGAATACATAACGTAAATCAAAGTTTTTTATAATCGGAAAAATTCCAACAACTTTCCAAGGTTTATTAGAAACACTCGCACGGCGCACAGACCATTATCCCTTACATTCAAAATTAACTAGAATACAGACGCACATGATGATAAACTAACAAAGTTAGAATAAAACAATTTGACTCACTTCTTGGCTAAGTATGGAGTACTTGGGCATAATCTAAGATCCTTTATCGACATTTTTGTTGTCAGAAGAGGAGTCATCTTTCACTTTAAAGTTGAAGTGTTTCTTGTCACTAGTGACATTGTCATGGCCATCTTTGATGTTGGTGGGTTTTGCTCCCTTCCAATATCCCGAACTCACCATTCTTTTTACTCTGCACTTCTTCTAAAGATTGGTGAATCCATGCAAGCTTTTTTTCTGGGTTCTTATGGAAGAATTTTTTTTGCCATTAGTCATGACAATTTACTGACATTATTCATGAAGATATTATAGATATTCAACTTACTAGTTGATTTTACCAACTTAGATTTAGACAATATCAATGAATGCAAAAATCTATTGTTGTCTCTAATAATAGATCATAGATTTATTAAATTTTTCTAATGTGTGAGTGAATAGTAAATTTTACTGCTTATACCTTATTCTTATGCTAACAAGAGTTTACATGTTTTCATGACAAGTCGACCAGTCTTTTCTTTTAGTAAAATTATGATGTTTATGATCCTAAAGGATACGAATCCCACATAAACTAGTCAACAAAATGCAAAATACCTAGTCAGCACCTATCCATATAATATATGCGCTATTATTATTTTAATTATCATTATTGTTATTGTCGTCATCATTGTTACAATTATTATCATAATTTCTTTAGAAGGCTCAAATTTAATTAATGATGAGTTTCTATATGTATTTAAAAAGTTAGAAATGCATTCGGAAAAGCCCTAATTTAACTTAAAAATCATGAAATGGTTCTCACATGCTTATTTAAAAACAAATAAATAAAAAGAAAAAAAAAGAGATGAGGATGAAAAATTGGGGCCTTTGCCAGATCCCACAAGGATGGCCCCCACTTGAGGCCGTGAGGTGACCCTCACTTAAGCAAGAGTGGCCTCACTGGCTACAATAAAAAAAAAAAATTAAATTTAAAAATATTTAAAAATTGTAAATTTTGTCTACATCAGCATCGGTTATGCTACAATCAATGTCAATATCGGTGATTGCCGGCCAAAATTAACAAAATAGACTATATTGACAAATTATCAAAAGATTTAGGACTTAAATGATACAATGAAAAGTTTATTACTGAATGGCACAAATGTAATGGGTTTAAGAATTTTTATAATACTTTTTCCAACATGAATTGACATCCTTTCATTACAAGTCAGCTATGCATCTATTTGTTTTGATGCCAAATACGAATCACATTTACACCAAAGAGTTTTCATATAAATAGGCAAGCACTGCCTTCTTTTTTCTTTCTTCTTTTTCTTTTGAGGAAGACTTAAAAAGATTCATTACAGATGTTGATTGAGTACACAAAACTTAGTGCTAATTAATTGGTAGGAACGTCTTTAACAGAAAAAATAAATCGGTATAATTGGATTTTGTTGCCATATATATATCTATATATAGCATTAGAAAAAGTGGCGTACCCAACACATATTTGCAAAGGCCTATGAAACAATATCATACCAGAAAAACATCGCATTATTTCAAAGAAAAAAAAATCACTTAGGGTAGGGCTATTTCCATCCTTTAAATGACTATGTTCACCTAATTTTTACTAGATAGACAAAATGGCTCTCCATGGTTTCTTATTCCATTACTCTGATCGCAACTTATTCTTTCTTTGCTCTTTCTACCTGCAAGGCTAACTTAGTAGTAATAATAAATACAAGAAATGATAGTGAGTCATTTTAATTTAGAAGGGTAATATCTAAAAGAAGTTGATAAATGTAAAGAATTACTGACCAATACTTATTAAAATTGCAATTCAATAAAAAAAAAAAGTTGGTAGAAATATAAAAAAAAAAAAGTGATTTACCGTTGGTACATAACACAAATGAAAGCTCATAACCCACAATTTGATAAAAGTTCAATAGGTCACTTTAATTCAAGTTAGTGATATCATATAGGAGGTGATAAATTTGAACAACTTGTGCCATACTGCCCACTACGGCATATCTTGGGTGCAAAAAAAAATTAACCGCTAACATCTCGATGGTGCTATGGTAATGATCTCATCAACCTTGTACCTTCTAGTTGTAGGTGAAACCGAGTAATCTTGGATCAACTCGAATATTCCATACTGAGGTATGTTAACTTAGGATGTGTGTATGGTAACATTTCTGTCACTGGGAATAGTTTCTTTTGAGAAATACACTTTTCTATTTTTGTTCCCGAGAACAGTTTATGAGCAAAAGAATGCATTTGGTAACTGCACAATATTTTTATTTTAGGAACAACAAAAGAACATAAACGTGTTTTGTACGACTAAAAAAATCCCTATTCCCAAAAAAATATTATTCTAATTTTTTCATTTAATTTATAAAATGTCAATTATGGTTGATTATATAAAGTTTTTGAAAGAGGAAGGTGGAATTGAAATCATAAACTCATGCTTTTTATTTTTTTATTTTTAAAAACCATCATTGGCTAATTATTATAGATTAGCATGGCCTAAGAATTAGTATCACAAACTTACATACAAGTTGGTTAAAGGCTAGATCCACTTTTGGTAAATTCCTCCTTCGGAATACCATTTAACCTTGACTAGTTGGGTAGCATATGAGCCATACATTAAATCATAACATAATCATGTAGGAATTACATGCAATACTACATTAAATCATAACATAGCTATAACATCGTAACCACCCAACATTTGGCTACCACACGCAATCATTGCTCACTTAGTATAGATAGCTACCACACAGCACAAACATCCTAAGAGCACAACAAGACATAGAAAGGATGACAACCCACTACGGCAAATCGCTCGATGAGAAATAAAAGAATCGAATTCCACCCGATTTGGTAAAAGTTCAAAGACCACAGCCGATGCGTGAGAGAAAAGTCACATATGCTGAAAAAGTATTTAGAAAAATGATCATTAAAAACGTTATATCATGGGCTGAGTGAGGAGGCTATCAAGGTTTTCTGTGATATGTAGAAAAATGGCATTAACCCGATGAGTTCACACTTGGGAGTGTGATTAGCTTATGCGCAAACCTAGCAAGCGTTGTCGAGGGTGCACAGTTTCATTGTAGAGCCTTGGTTTATGGCTTTATTTCATTTTGGGATAAGTGTTCCGGAAGTCCTAAAACTTGTCACGAAAATGCATTTCAGTCTTAAAACTTGCAAAAAATGCATTTAAGTCCTACAACTTGTCAAAATGTTTCAAACAAGTCCTAAAATCGATGTTGTCTAATTTCTTAATGGAAAAAGCTGACGTGGCCCCCACATGGCTTTTTTTAATCGTTTCTCTCTCCTCCATTGCGAATAGTTTAAAAAAAAGCCACGCATGCAAAACGACGTTGTCTCCTCCTTTCTTCTTCACCACGACGTCGTCTCCCCTTTCGTCTATACGTCTTCTTCACAATTGTGTTCCCCTCCCCCCTCTATCTCTACTTCTTCTTTCTCTATTCCAAGTGTCCCTTAGGCCCCAAATTGAATTCGTCCGAACCCTAAGCCCCAAATCGATCTCATCTGAACCCTAAACCCCAAATCGATCTCGTCTGAACCCTAAACCCCAAATCGAATTCGTCCAAACCCTAAGCCCCAAATCGATCTCATTCGAACCCTAAACCCCAAATCAAATTCGTCCGAATCCTAAGCCCAAAATCGATCTCGTCCGAACCCTAAACCCCAAATCGAATTCGTCTGAACCCTAAGCCCCAAATTGATCTCATATGAACCCTAAACCCCAAATCGAATTCGTCCGAATCCTAAACCCCAAATCAAATTTGACGATCTGCAGTTATCTTGCGATTTGGGTGCTCATCAACCTTGAGTTCGACGCTCGTCGTGAGTTCGTGTTCTTTCCTTCCTTTGACAATTGTGCGTTCGTGCGAAGATCTCGCTTGTGGGAGTCTTGACATCTCAGCGGCGAAGCGATTGGCGTCAGGGACGACGACAGGGTCAACAACGGCGATGGCGACTCCTCCTCATGCAAGTATCGCTCTCTGCATTATAGCATTTTGTTGTTTTCCATTTTCCAATACTAGTGACAAATTAGAATATTGATGTAGAAGTAAGTTATGGTTGTCTATTCATCCAGTGCATATGAAAAGAGAGATATTTTTTGGAGATTGAAAGCATCTCCTAAATCTCTCAAGTAAACACATTGCATTATGCAGAAGTTACTAATATGAAGACGTTATGAAGGAATCATAATATAGCTAATATACTTCTATTAGGTTCCTATAATACGAAGCGCAGAAGAATAAGGGCAGCAACATCTGAATCAAGTGGCATAACTCCTAATGAGGTCAACTTGGAGCCAACATGTTATTGTGGTCTTCAATCGCCAATTCTTATGGCAAAGACAAGGAAAAACGTAGGAAGAAGGTTCCATGAATGTGCTAAGTTTGATAGTCCAAGTTGCTACAATTTCTTCATGTGGGTGGATCCAAAGATACCAGATCATGTGAGGGATATGATAGTTGACCTCCTTGAAAGAAATCAAGCATTGTCTGAATCAAGCCAATCGAGGGGTGACGGAGTCGATGTGAGCTCATTGCTAGCTGAAATGAAGACTCAAAAGGCGAAAAATAGACATTTGAAGGAGGAGCTCACACGAGTAAAGAAAGGAAAGATGTTATATCAATCAGCATTCATTCTGTGCATGTGTTATATTGCTGTATTGGTTATATGTAATGTGAAAGTTGATGGGAAATTTCTAAGTCTTCCATAGTACTCTCTTTCTAAGTTTGTAAATTTGAACACTAGTTGTGGATAATTGAGATGGGAATGAAATCTGATGTGAGTTTGTAGTTTGCAAGACCAGTTGCTTGCTATACGAGAAATTACTTTCGCATTGCAAAATGTTGCTTGATTTGTGTGCTTGTCAATAGCACTACATGAGCTATTGCCACCAAAATAAATTTGGAACTTCAAAAAATGGTGACAACTCTCTTATTATGCAATCGAGATTATTAATTGGTGATTTCTTCATGATTTTAATAATGAGCTTGCCTCAAATGGAATGTGTCAAAAATCAAGTGAAATCAAAGGAGTCGGCTACAATACCTAAGTTACCTAATCAAATCTTCCATGAATCATCTAATGCGGGCCACAGAGACCACGTAGAGCAAAACCCCATCATCTAAAATGAAAAATTAGCAATAAGAGGTGGTGGTATTGGTTACCATTAATGCCCCCGAGGAACTCGAGAAAATTGTATGGGAAAGAAGATGACAAAAGTATGGGAAGAATGAAAATTCTGCATGGCCAATTTCAGTAATTACCTATTAACAATCCTGAAAAGCAACCACTTTCGTGCATTAGCCAAACCAAAACCAAGCATCCCACATAACTCGTTGAAACACGATTCATTGACAAAGTAACATGCTTACATTTTTAGTGTACAAAAGGTTTTGTTCAACAAAATGCCTGCACTTTCAGTGCACAAAAGGTTATGTTCAACAAAATATGCACTTTTAGTGTAGAAAAGGTTCTATGCACAAACGCTACATGTCTCATACAGAAAATCAGCTAATAATTGATATAAATTCACCTAACAACACCAATTTCAGCAAACATATCAATCCAATATGATGGTCTCCGGTGGTCCAGTAGGTTGAGCCTTCACTTAATTCATAATTCTGGCGCTTTTTCTTATATATGGTATCGCAGCGATGGGCTTTGGAGGAGTTGTTGTAGCCTGAGATGATTGAGCCTGAGGTTGTGATAATGGCTTTGGTTTCATCGCAACATGCTTTCGAGGAGGTAATGTTGCACAAGATGATTGAGATTGGGAACTTGCCTGGGGTTGTGATGGTGCCTTTCGCTTTAAACCAAGATACTTTTGAGCTATTGTAGCCTGAGATGACTAAGCTTGGGAATTGGCCTGAGGTTGCGATAGTGGCTTTGGCTTCAACGCAAAATGCTTTTGAGGAGGTAATGTTGCACGAGATGATTGAGATTAGGAACTTACCTGGGGTTGTGATGGTGCCTTTTGCTTTAAACCAAGATGCTTCTGAGCTATTGTAGCTTGAGATGACTAAGCTTGGGAACTGGCCTGAGGTTGTGATAGTGTCGTTGGCTTCATTACAATGTGCTTTGGAGGAGCTACTATTGCATGATATGACTAACGTTGAGAAGTGGCATTGGGTTGTAATAGTGGCTTCGACGTCACTGCAATTTGTTTTCGAGAAGCTGCTGATACATGATATGACTAAGGTTGTGCATTAACTTGGGAATGCACATTTGCTATTGACGTAGCTCTTGAAACTACCCCTTTCTCTGGTAGGTTAACGATTCTTGTATCAATTGTATTAGGCTACATAAGAATGATCATCTTTTTAGCTTAAGGAGATAAGCAATTGCTATTATAAAATTTTAAAAATATTACTCACCTTGCAAATATGAAGGTTTGTCAAAGGATTTGCGTCAACACCCAACCCTACCATTTTCATCCTCTTGGCTTGTGATTCTCTCTATATCATATAATTTTCAATGGCAGGTCTTTTAAACTAAAATAATGAAAAATCCATTCAACATGAGAACGTAGTCACAATACATGCATACTTGGGGATTAGGTATTACTCACCGGAATTTTTTCACATCTATGCTAAACCATTATATTGGCTGGTGCACTGCCTTCCCCTTGATCCGAACGAACTTCACCAAAAGCATTGGCCTCACCACTACATCATCTAACATCAACACTAGCATGAGCAGAAGTAGTGGCATTACATTCTCTTACATTTGCACGAGCACTACATTCTCTTACATCTACATTAGCTTGAGCGGAAGCATTAACATACCCACTATTGTCTCCTATTGAATTGGCATTTGCAGAAGCATTGGCATGACTTTCGGATCCTCCTTCAGTTACGCTTGTCATTGCTTTAGCTTTAGCCTGAATATAAATTCATAATTATTAAATTAGAACCTTGATATATAAAATTTACAATAATTGTTAGATGACAACTTACTTGTCTTTTTCCAAGCTTTGGACCAGTGGAATTAGCCTGAGATTGAGCATGAGCTTCAGCTGTACTTACATTGGCATGAGCACTAGATGTACATACATTGACCCGAGCATTGGATGTACGTACATTGGCCCGAGCATTAGATGTACATACATTGGCCCCAGAATTGGCCTAAGAAGCACATATTAAGCATTCATTAACAACATGTTAAAGTGACATGCCCAGCATTAAGATGATCAGTTAGTTGAGGAAATACCTTTTTTAAAGGACATCTCTTGCAGTTATGTCCAATTTGTTTGCAACCAGAACAAGTCATTTACTTACCCTTTTTAGTCATTCTATCACTTCTTACAAGCTCAATCGGTTGCTTTCTTCTACTCCTTTTTGGCCTACCAAGCATGTTCTTCATTGGTGGGGGTTGAGGAGCTTATTTATTGGCTTTATTCCAAAATTTCTATCATCTCACTGTAGGCATCATGAATTGATAAGCATTTATATACTTTGCCTTGTTGAAGCACTCAACTAGATAGTCAGTCGAATCATTTCTCTTATGGTGTATTGCACAAATGACATGGCAACATGGAATTCCACTAAGTTCCCAAGCTCTACAAGAACAATTTTTTAAATTCAAATCAACAACATATTTGTCACCACCTTCTGTAATCTCATATCCTTCATTTCCATTCCATATCAAATGGCAATACCTACCTGCAGTTGTATTCTCATGTAACTTACGCATAATCATTGGACCATAATTTCTAGTCCATGTAGCACATCCATCCCTGTGAGTATGTATTATATTCATAACCATGATTCTAATATCCTCCAACATACTCACAATAGCCTTGCACCTAACTTCCACACACCTGCCATTGAAAGCTTCACTTAGATTATTATCAACGACATCACATTTAATGCCGGTGTCAAAGAAGGCTTTACACCAATGTTTTGGCTCAATACGGAATAAATCATCATGACCTTCCCGAGTCAATTCCTTTAACCTCTATCTATGCATCTTGAAATCTAACATATTATTGCTCTTGACACATCTTCAAAATTACCTCAGCAACTGTTTTCCTTTGTATTTTTTTACCCCAATTGGAATAAATGTGCCTTGCACACATCTTATGCTCTGCATTTGGCAATAGTTCACCTACAGATTGGACGAGACCCTGACAATTACCCAAAAAAAGAAAATATATATGAAAATAGAAAGAAAAGCATTGTAATGTCACAATCAATTTACAAATGAAAAAAGAAAAAAAAAAGCATACCTTTTGTTGATCACTTATCAAAGCTCATCCGTCACCATTACACATATCGAAGTTTGACTTCAACAATTCGATAAACCAAGTCCATGTGTCCTTATTCTCGATTTTTACCACTGCCCATGCCACTGGATACATTTGATTATTGCCATCCCTTCCAATGGCACATAACAACTCACCCTTGATCAAGCCCTTCAAAAAACATCCATCTAATCCAATGATCTTCCTACATCCAGCTAAAAAAACCTTTCTTGCAAACATCAAAGCAAATGTAAACCCTTTCAAATAATGGTAGAGAATTTGGCAATGGCCTTTCAACTTTTAATTTAAAATTGCTTGAAGGGCTTGCAGTGTAAAGCTCTCCCAAGTAGTCACACATCTGTGCATATTCCTTCTTGTAATTGCCTTGCAGTTTCTTCAATACTTTCAGCTTTGTTCTCCTACACCGACTGAAAGTGACATTTACTCAAGTTGTTCTCTAACTAATTTCTTTTTTTCGGGTGCTTTGATTTTAAGCATTGCAGAAATGAGAATCATGAAGTACTTAGCTAAATAAGTGCTAGACACTCTTTTATTCTCGAAAGTTATACTGCATATATGTTGATTTATATACCTTCTCAAATGAAATGACCCAATTTTGCTATCAAGAGCACCATAAATCATCCAGTTACAATTTTTCTGGGCACACCTGGCTCTTACAAAGCTTTTTGTGTTCTTAGTGTATTTGATTGCTCTTTGCTCAGCCACAGAATACTTCAAAATTGCATTTTTGAACTCAGTTGCATCCTCAAATGTCATGCCAACAATAAATTCTGAATTTGTACCACTTTAATCATATGATGGGAACCTACTTCTCCTTCTTGAAATAACATCAAACTCTTCGTCACCCTCATCATTTAAAATTGATTGAAGACTGTCTTCCTCATCTGAATCAGCATACTCTATTTCGTACCCAGAATCATCTAACGATTGAGCCTCATCCACAATCGGTGGTTGGGAAGTACCAGTTGCCTCACTATAATTTAAAATTTGGAGCCTATGTCTTGCTGAAAATTCCATTAATTTTTTCCTTGCATCAACCAGTTCAAAGTCATCATCATCACTCGACTGTTCCATATCCACCAAATTATGTGCATAATCATCCTCTTCCTCATCTAGATCTTTATTGGCAACTTCAGCCCGATTCCCATCATCATCAGTATTCCCAATCACATTAGACATATCTCCAGTTTCCATCTCAACACCCCCCATCTCAGCTCCTGCCTTTTCATCATCAACATGCTTAACATATAGCTTAATATTTTCAGAGCATAGATGATGATAAAATAGATCCATCACATCAGAGTTATACCATAAATACCTAAGAGTTATTCCGTCTACAAGAGTCTTACTTCCAGGAACTCTGTAAAAGAGTTTCCCTATTTTACACACACCCAAAGCCTCAATAGCTTCAATTATAATAGATAGTGAACTCTTACTTAAACTTATTTCAACAACATCAGCCCTTCCACCTATATCTTCCAATGATGGGCCAATTTTAAATTTACCTCCATCGCGAACAGTGACATAAACTTTGTTCTCGGCCATTGGACCTACAAGGGAACAGAAACAAAAAGCAGAGCATTTTCAATCATCAAATTATTGAAGCAATGTTCAATTTCTAAATTGAAGATATTTTTATAAAAGACTAACAATCAATACAGAAACAGCAAATTAGCATAATCCGCTTTACAACCACAATGCAACTACATGATCAATAGTGAGAGCAATGTTCTAATTTGCAGCAATGTTCTAATTTATCGCAAGAATTGGAAAATGCAAAACAACCATAATGCAAAGAGTAAAACGCTGCTATAATGCATAGAGTAAAACGCCTTTGCAAAAAAAAACAAAAAAAAATGGTAATATTACTATGACATACCCAAATACTGTAATGTAGAGAGTGATACCTGCATGAGGAGTCACCATCGCCATCCCCGATGCCGCTCACTCCACCGCTAAGACGTTGAGATGCCCACAAGACATGTCTTTGCACGAACTCACAATCATCAAGGAAGAGAACATAAAGTTGATGTGTGTCAAACTTGAGCTCTTTGAACTCCAAATAATGAAGAAATGAGGATGCCAACTGATGTCGTTTTGCATAATACAGAGATTAAAGTACCTTTGCAAAAAAAAAAATATATATATATATATATCGTAGCATTACCATGATATACCCAAATGCTATAATGCAGAGAGCGATACTTGCGTGAGGAGGAGTCACCATCGTCGTCGCTGACCCTGTTGTCGTCCCCGACGCCAATCGCTTCACCACTGAGATTTCCAAACTCTTGCAGAGAGGTCTTCACACGAACTCGCAATCGTCAAAGGAAGGAAAGAACACGAACTCACGACGAGCATCGAACTCGAGGTCGATGAGGACCCAAATCGCAAGAGAACTGCAGATCAACAAATTTGGGGCTTAGGGTTTGGACGAATTTGATTTGGGGCTTGGGTTCAGACGAATTCGATTTGGGGCTTAGGGGACCCTTGGAAAGCGAAAGAATATGTAGAGAGGGAGAGGGGAGGGAGAACACGACGATGAAGAAGACATATAGACGGAGGGGGAGACGACGTCATGGTGAAGAAGAAAGGAGGAGACGACGTCGTTCTGCATGCGTGGCTTTTTTTTTTTTTTTAACTATTCGCAATGGAGGAGAGAGAAACAATTAAAAAAAGCCACATGGGGGCCACGTCAGGTTTTTCCGTTAAGAAATTAGACAGTGTCAATTTTAGGACTCGTTTGAAACATTTTGACAAGTTGTATGACTTAAATGCACTTTTTGCAAGTTTTAGGATTGAAATGTATTTTCATGACAAATTTTAAGACTTCTGGAACACTTATCTATTTCATTTTTGATAATTTCAAATGCTCTCATAACCTTGTACGGTAAATGTGGAAGCATAGAGTACTCCGATCTGCTATTCAATGAGATGAGAATCATGGATGTGGTTTCCTAGACAGCACTTGGGTCATGTCATGCTCAGGTTGGCAAAGCTAAGGAGACCATAGATTTGTTCGAGAAGACGTTGGCCGAGGGATTGTAACCAGATACTGTCACTTTCATTGGCTTTTTTTCAGCATGCAGTAGAGCAGGATTAGTTGAGAAAGGACAAATATATTTTAAATTGATGATCAAAGAATACAGAATTACCTTGATCGATGGTCACTATACTTGCATGATTGATCTTTTTAGCCGATCAAGAAGGTTAGAAGAAGCCAAAAATTTTATACACAAAATGCCCTTCCTTCCCGATGCAATCGGTTGGGCGCAGCTGCAGTGCTCATGTAGACTTCATGGTAATACGGAAATTGGGAAATGAGCAACTGATTCATTGTTAGAATTGGAGCCACAGAACCCTGCAAGCTATGTTTTACTCACAAATACCTATGCAGCAAGAGGGAAGTAGGACTTTGTGGCCCAACTAAAGCGGGATATGAGAGATAGATCAATAAAAAAAGGAACCAGGATGTAGTTGGAGCAAGTATAAGAACAGAGTACATATCTTTTCAGCTTATGATCAATCAAGAACTCATTCAGAACTTACTAGTGCTGAGCTGGACAAGTTGACTGCCAGAATCATAGAAGAGGGATATGTGCCAGACATGAGCCCAGTTCTCCAAGGCGTTGAGGAGTCAAAGAAACAGAAGATGCTAAATCGCCATAGTGAAAGGCTTGCGATTGCTCATACGTCGACCGATTCTAACCTCATGCGCAAAGACCCATTCTGGGATAAAGAAAACGCACCTTTAGCAGACGCACCGCTCGGAAGCCTCAAAATAGGAAGCTTCCTCGAGGAAGCGAGCGTGGGGGAGAGCCGGGATTGAGAGGAGGTGAAGGCGGAAGCGAAGGAGGCAGGGGAAGAAGCAAGAGCACCTCCAAAAACAACGTAAAACGAGCTACAACGGGAATAAATCGAAGGAACAGCGAAAGGCAAACGATCTATGACTTGCTCTCTCAAATCAGAAGTAGCAAAAACGCAAGACAAAAAGAGAAAAGGAACAAGACAGAGAGGACACAAGGGAAGAAGCAATCGATTCTCTCTTCAATCGCCGATGGAGAAGCACGATCTTTCGCGGTGGTAGGCTGCAAGTGTAATCGGATTTGCTCGGAACCCCTCGTTTTATATAAAGCAGAGGCAGACGTGGGGCCAGTAGAAACCTTAGATGTAGAACGACTGCTCGAGCTTGGAAAGAAAGAATCATGACTAACAGCTTCGCTCAATTGAGCAAAAAATCAAACCCAAACAAAAAGGTAGAGGGGAGCAACGAAAAACAAAGCAATAATCAAGAAAGAGAGAGATGCCTACCGTTTATCGGGACTGGTTGCAGCAATAGAGGAGGAGGAAAGGTGTTTATAAAAATTCTATCTACTTCTATCTTATCTCTCTCATGTGATAATTTTATCTCGTCTAGTTTTTATTTCATCTCTTATATTCAATTTTATCTTGTATTAAGTAAGCACTAACTTTAGGATATGATAAATTTTTAAGAAAAAATTTACTACAAAACTAATTTTTTTTTTTTTAAGCCTTTTCTAGATTCTAAAAAAAAATGAAATTTTTAATTAATATAATTTTTTATAGTAAAACTTCTATCTACTTTTATCTTATCTCTCCCACTTTATAATTTTATCTTGTCTAGTTTTTATTTCGTCTCTTATATTCAATTTTATCTTGTATACATTACCAAAAATATATATATATATATATATATATATATATATATATATATATATATATATTATCTTTTATTGAGTAAGCACTAAATGCAGGATATGATAAATTTTAAGAAAAAATTTACTCGAAAACTAAGGGTGCGTTTGGTAACGATTTTGTTAAGGAGCGATTCGATTAGAAATGATTATTTTTATTCGTTCTCTTAACCGATTCGAGTAAAAAACGCGTTTTGGAATCGTTCAAAATTTTTTATTCTAGAATAGAATTGCGTTTGGTACCGTATTAATTGATTATGTTCCAAATTAATTTCTTTTGATTTTTAAATAAATTTTAAATAATTTCTTTACTTTTTTACTTTTTTCTTTTCTTTTTTCCTTTTTTTTCTTTTCTTTTTTTTTTTTTCTTTTTTTCCCCTTTTTTTCTATTCTTCTTCTTCTTCATTTGGCCGGTCGACCCTCGGCGAGGTCGGCCTTCATCGGCCGAGCCTCGGCAACTAGGCGAGGCTCGCCCGGCCTCGCCGGGGTGGCCGGGGCGAGCCTCCCGTGGTGGGCGACCTCCCCGGCAGCTGGGCGAGGCTCGCCTAGCCACCGGCGAGGCTCGACCTCGCCCGATCTAGCAAGGCCAAGCCTCGCCTAACTGCCGGCGAGGCTCGCCTGGCCACCGGCGGGGTTCGCCCAGCCCCGCCAATGGCCAGGTCGGCCTCGCTGATGGCTGGGCTTGCCTCCGGCAAGCTCGCCGGATCTCGCCTTGGCCTGGCGAGCCTCCGGCGACCTCGCCGGATCGGCGACGGGCAGCGGACCGGTGACCGGCGGCGGCGGCGGACGGCAGCGAGCGATGGCGAACGGCAACCGAGATGTTGAAAGAGAAGAACAAGGGTTTTACCGTTTTGATTCTTTTTCTAATTCTCAGACGTAGAATCAAATTTTTTTTAATTCTCAAATCTTGTCCAAAATCGTTCCCGGGAACAAAAAGTTTACCAAACGTGATTCTGTCCCAAACGATTAAAACAAAAAATTTCCGATTTGTTTGGCGAGTTGCCAAAAATAATAATTTTTTTTAAGCCTTTTTGGATTCTAAAAAGAAAATAATTGGAATTTTTAATTAATATAATTTTTAAAATATTACAATAATATAATATAAAACCGACCCGGGTCTGATCTCCACATCCGACCTGGGTCAGAACCGTCTTGGTCCACGATTGGACTGGGCTTATCAATTCAGCCTAAAAATAAACAAAAGAATAAAAGAGAAATAAAGAAGCCCAGCCCAAAGCTCCGATTCGCCCAACCCGGTCCGAGAAAGACCGAAAAAGTAAGGCCGAAGTTCCTTTGACCGAAACCTTTATCCCTTCATTTTCTGAATTTTTTTTAACCATCTTTTTCTATTTTCTGTTATTATTTAATTCTCTTCCCAGCACGCGGTCTTCTCCCTCACTCAAACTCCCCTCCTTTTCTACGTTCTCTTCTTTGCCGAGAACACCACCATTGCCGAGATCCCTCTCCAAGAATCACCACCAATGAACCTCGCCGACCACTACCCATGATCACGGTCACCGTTCAAGCCGGGCTCCAGGTTATCGAAGAACGACGGCCACAAGCCGATCGTCGGGCGAGGAACTTCGTGAGAATACTTCACCGGCATAGTCGTTCGCCCCCTTATCTCCTCGCTCAATGCTCGCTCGGTCCTCTCTCTCTGTTCTCCGAACCAGCTCGAGAACCAGCTATATTCGGAGCATCCCGGAGAAAACAGATCCAAAACAACACCGAACCTTCCTCGTTCAAGAGTGAGGTCAGAGCGCACTTGACCAGCCCCATCTCCGGTCCTTCACTTCCGCGATGTCACCTCCTCTGCCACCAGAACGCTACCACCGCCCAAGATCTCGAGAAACACAGTCGCTTCTCTTCCTCTCTTTTCTGGTTTCTCGTTCAAACTCCGCTCCTTGGTCGCACTGCCTTAGCCCGGCAAGCAAAAGCCGAGCCCCTCCTTTTATGTACCGGCGAGCATGGGATGTGACATGCCGGCTGCCTATGGCCAACCTGGCCCCGGCCGAGCGTTTCGGGCAATCGCTCGCCCTATTCTCCCTGACCTTCGTCGCATACGTCGTCCATTCTGTCGTCGAGCCACGGTCCGAGCGAACAGAAGGGAAGGAGAAGAATAGCCGCCCGCGGGGCGGGCCGAAACAAAAGGGAGATGGGCCGCGTTGGGGAAATGAGGAGGCTGGGCCTGGACCCAAAGCGGAAAGAAATGACGGGGAGAGGAGGAAAGAAAAGGGCCGGGCCAACCTAGCCCTGGCCCGGTCCGCTTTTTCCAATTCCCGTTTTTAATAACAATTTTTTGATTTTTTTTTTTTTTTTTTTTCGAAATTTTTAAATAATTAATGGTAGCAATGCAAATATCTCTAATATGTATACGTGATGCATTTTAATAAAAATTATTTACTATACTCTTTTTATTTAATTAATTATTCAAAAATTTCAAATTTTTGAATAATTAATACTAGTGATGGTAATGTTCCTATTGTCAATATGTGATGCAATTTAATGAAAATTAATTAGGAGTTAAAAATTAATCCTTAATTTTTTAAGTGATAAAGCCTTTAATAAAATTGCAAAATTTAGGTGTCGACAAGGTTTAGGATCAATTAATCAATAAATCAATTTTATCCGTGGAATAATCAAGTTGACTAGATATTGTTTCCTAATTTGAACTATGGATGATATCTTTGGCAATTTGATAATATTTCGTGATTGCATGTAAATAAATTAGGTCATGTTAGCTAATATTGTATGTATAAGTAGATTCTATAATATTTAAGATAAAATTCTCATTTAAATTAGGAATTGGCATAGTTTAAAACCTAAATTGAATTATATATTATCTTTGTTCTAGCCGGTTAATTTTTTTTTCTTTTAATTATGAATTTTGATAGAAAATTAAAAAAAAAAAAACTCATATGCATGTCATATAGATTCACTACACCAAATTCGTGTCATTTGCCATGTCATATAGCCTATTTCATGTAATTATTGCATGTCATAAATGCCTGTCATTTAATAATTAAATGATAGGTTCATTTAAATGGATTGCATGTCATGTAGAGTAGTGCATATAAATTATTGTCCGTCATTAGAATTAAGCCATTTAGTTAAATTGCATGACATATTGCTTAGTATTCATTTAAATAAGAGAAAACCCAAAAGAGATTTGGGTAGAATTGTGTAATAATTAGAAACCATATTTTATGTTAAATATGTGTTTCTAATCAATATTTGTTGCAAATGCTTGCATTGCATGGAGGTTAGTGTTCCTTTCCTATGCTAGCAATTTATTTATTGCTTTGCTTTATTTAGTGTTTAATAAGGGTTACATACTTGCATGATCACCTTATATGTTAGTAATTCAAGTTAAATCTAGGTTGCTTGCCAAACTTTTTTTTTTTTAAATAAATGAGAAAATGTACCGAAAGGGCATTGAAATGGTCTAGTGTAATCATATCCCCGAATCAATAATCTTCGGTTCATATAGGTAAAGTATAACTCCTAAAACTCTATCTAGGTTCCTAATTGACCATCGAAAAATTGATTAATGACAATTCCAATGTGAAAATTATTTGCACGTTAAAAACTCAAACCCTGAGTCACAAATTAATATAGGTTTGAGAGAGCCTAAGCTAAGTCTAGCCATCAAACCCCTAGGTGGGTTTCGACCCAAGGTAAGATCGCAACAAAAACATACTATCATTTGAAATTGAAATAAATTTATATATAATCTAATCCAAATCAATTTATTATGAATGATCTTCTCCTCTTCAAAATCTAATGAGCTATTCGTCATCTTGTAATGTCTTGATTGATTTCACGTGCTCATTGGTAGTGTCTTGTTTGTGATGAACATATATGTATCTTACTTTGATCCTTTTTTCAATATCTTCAAAAAGTCATTCCATTATAAATCTTGTTATTCCACGCAAGAAATTCTAATTGCATCCTCACTTATGTGCTATTTTGGGGTTAATTTGTAACCGCTTCGAATCCAGTTATCCCTCGGTCAATGGTTCCTCTTTTCTAACAAAAAGAAAATAGTTCCTCTTTGACTCAGTATTCAACATTTGTTTCAACTCAATCGTTCGTCGCCGCATGTCAAGAACTTTACTTAAACTCTGCCCATCAGAATCTCATGATTGATGAGTTCATCAAATATTACCTTTTTTATGCTTTGTTTGCCAATCATATTGTTATGATCTTATGATCAATGAGCTTGCTACACATTTTATCGATTGTGCGATATGGATAAAGCATATTGTCAGAGCCTAATATAGACCATTAGTATATATATATATATATGAGCTCAATTTTGGGGGCTGGCGTTAACAATTGTATGTTTCTTAATCATATTATGAAATGAAATACTAACTACTAAAATATTTTTCTTAATTTGCAGAGACTAAATTTCATTTGGAGGATGTAAGCTTACTACATATGTTCATTAATATATAGATTGATGATTGAATTATTTTTCCTTTAATATATTAAGGTTAGCATTAGTGGATAGAACTGATGAATATTTGTTGAAATTATTGCTTGCAATTTTGGTAATTTTGTGAACAACATATGCAATAATAGAAGGTCTTTACATGTATTTGTTTGACATAAATAAATAAGTTATCAATGAAATGGCTAAACAAGTGGCACGCATGTTTGGTACAGTGAGGTAACTACAAATGGTAGTTAATACAAAAAATTAATAGATTTTCAATTTAGTAGAAAGTGTCAAGAAATATGTTTATAAATATGATATTGCAATTCTACCCTCATTATCATATTTCCTAACACTTTCTAATAAATTGAAAATCTGTTAATTTTTTGTAACAGCTGCATCTGCAATTACCTTACCCTATCGCAGATCCAACGATCCGATGTCCCTACTTGCCGGTCATTGCCATCTCGTCGGTCTCGCTATGACACGCAGCCCCGCCCGCACCACTGCCACCCTATTGATTCGCCTGCGACAATCTCACTTCTCGTTCTCCTTGCGACGCTGTTGCCCCTGCTTTGACACGATCTGCCTAGCCCAGCGTTTGATAGCTCCGTTGTGCCTCGCCTTGCCTGCAGCCCGTGACCCGCAACCTGTTGCTCGCCTGCACCTCCACCACGACGCTACCGGAATCCCCCTCACTTGCGACTGCACTAGCCCGACGTCCCTTCTCGCCGTGCCGACGTTGCTTGGAGCTGAAGACCAGCGACCTAACGCTATAACCCAAGCTGCTTCGCCCCTACCCACTGCTGCTCCTCCCCCGCCGCGCAGCAGCCCACGTCGGACGCCATACCTCCACTGGACTCCTCACTGGAGCTCTGACACCGGCCACCCTCTCTCCAGCTACCCTATCAACGTTGTTGTCCTCCCCCTTAGGTAGTTTATTTCAGCTATTTTATGTTATGTCATTTTATTTTTTATTTTTTAAAGTTTTGTTATTATTGTTCAAATCAGAATAGTGGAATGTGATGTTCATTTTACGAATATTCTAGACATTATCCATAGGGTTTTTTCCAAAATTAGTATAATTATTAATTTGATCCGAAAGATGTCGGATCATTTTTTAATTATATTAATTTTTGGGTATTTTGATAGTATTTTAATTGTTAGATCATTATAGGTATTAATTTGATCCGTAAGACTTTGGATCAAATTTTTAATTATTTTGAAATTTTTTGTCGTGATGTTTAGGTTTAGATTAATTGTTAATTTAACCTATGAGACAACATGTTATTTTTTCGATTATTTTAATTCTTTATTTGGTGGATATCTTGATTGTTTAGATATAATTGCTTGTCTTAGAAAATACTAAAAACATAAAATAAAAAAAAATAAAAAATCTTGCATTAGAGTGTGTTGGTTTAGTAAATTAGGATTGCATTTTTAGATGATTTTCGGAATAGATTAGGATTGATTTTAGATAATGTTTGCACATTTAAATAATCCCATTTTCTAAAAAAATAGTTTTCTAAGATAGGATATGGTTTAAGTTAAATTAACCTCTAAAATAAATTAGAAAATTATTCATTTTAGATTATTTAATTAGGATTTTTATTAATTCCGAATTTCAATAAAAAATACAAAAAAAATATTAGGTGCATAGTTTGCATAATAGGTTCATTTAATTAGAATATTAGGTTATGTAGTTATAATGCATGTTTTAATTTTGAGATAAAAGAAAACCCAAAAAATAATTACTTGCTTTAGTATGTTAAATTCATTTGGTGCAATTTATTTTATTTAATGTTTAATAATGATTGAGTATCCGTGTAATCACCTCATTGCATGAAAGTAATTTAGGCTAAAATAAATCCAAGTTGCTTGCAAAAACATTTTTGAAAATAAAAAGAATGGTACTGAAAGGGCATTAAAGGAATCTAATGTAACCAAGTCGTACCCTTAATCTCTGGTTTATATGAGTAAAATAATTCTCTTATTATTTTACTTAGTGTCTAATCGACCTATCGTAAACCGATTAGTGGTGACTCCTAGATAATAATCATTTGTATGTTAAATGTTAGAATCTTAAGTCGCGAATTGGTATGGGCTTGAGAGAGCTCGAGCTAAGTTTAAAGACTTAGTAGTCCATTAGCCTAAATTTAGGTGGTGCACTCGAAATTTAAGTCGCAACACGATTTCCGGTGGAGTCGCCAAGCTGTTGCAACCTAAATTTCGGGTTCACCACCTAAGTTTAGGCTAATGGACTACTAAGTCTTTAAACTTAGCTCGAGCTCTCCCAAGCCCATACCAATTCGCGACTTAAGATTCAAATATTTAACATGCAAATGATTATTATTTATGAGTCATCACTAATCTGATTTACGGTAGGTCAATTAGATACTTAAGTAAAATAATGAGAGAATTATTTTACTCCTACAAACAAAAAGGCTAAAGATACGAGGACTTGGTTACATTAGATTTCTTTAATACCTTTTTGGTATCATTTCTTTTTAATTTTCAAAAATATTTTTGCAAGCAACTTGGATTTATTTTAAGCTAAATTACTATTATGCAATGGGGTGATCACACAAATACTCAATTATTATTAAACATTAAATAAAATAAATTGCACCAAGTGAATTGCACACACTAAAGCAAGTATTTTTTTTTTTTTTTGGATTTTTCTTTTAACTAGAACTTTATCATAAATCATGCATTTAAATTATATGACCTAATTTTATTAACAAGCTATTTCTAATTAAATGAACTTAACATGCAAACTAATTGACATGCACCTACTATTTTTGTATTTTTCTTAGAAAAATATTGTTTTAGGAAAATGAAATTACTAAAATGTGCAAACATTATCTAAGATCTTATTTTAAAAGGTTATTTTGATCCAACCCTAATATATTTCAAAAATCATCTAAGCATGCAAATTTAGAATACAACCCTAATTTACTAAACCTACACATTCCCATGCAAGATTTAATCTTTTGATTTTTATGTTTTGTTTTTTAGGTTTTTTCCAAGACAATCAATTATGAAATTACATCTAAACTAATCAAGACGTCCACCAAATAAAGGATTAAAATAATCAAAAAAATAACATGGTGTCTCACGGGTTAAATTAATAATTACTCCAACGCTAAACATCACGATATTTCAAAATAATTAAAAATTTGGTCCGGAATCTTACAAATCAAATTAATAATTATAATGATTTAATAATTAATCAAAATACCTAAAAATTAATATAATTAAAAAAATGATCCGACATCTTACGGATCAAATTAATAATTATAATAATTTTGGGCAAAAGCGTGTGAATAATGTCTAAAATACTCATAAAATGAGCATCACATTCTAATATTCTGATTTGAACAATAATAACAAAATAAATAAAATAAGATAACATAAAATAAGTGGAAAATAAGAATAAAAAATAAAAAGAAACTACCTAAGGGAAGGGCAGTGGCGTCAAAAGGGGTAGGCGTGGGCGAGGGGGACAGTTGGCGTCGGAGCTCCGGCGAGGGCTGGGCGGTAGCAGCAGCAGGGAGGCGCGACGTCGGTGACTGGCGAGCAGCAACTGGGTCACGGGTCGCTGCGGTGGTGATGAGCAGTGACGTCGGGCTCCGGCGAAGTGCAGGGCAATCAGCAGCGAACGGCGAGCGGAACGGCGAGGAGCGCGGGCGTCAGCGACGGTGCTGCGCGGTGGAGGTGCAGGCACGGGCGTCAGGTCGAGCAGCGAAGGGGGCTCGCGGGCGCTGCAGGTCGCAGGTTGCTGCGCGGCGGTGCTTGCGAGTGCTGGTGCGTGGAGCAGTGACGCAGCGGCAGCGGCGAGCAGGCAAAGGTGGTGCGGCGCTGGCGTCGGCAGAGGCCGAGGGGGTCCGGCAGCTGCTGCGGGGGAGCAGCGGGTCGCGGCGGTGGCTGGCTGCCGGACGCGGGCGGTGCAGGAGAAGCGGCGGCCGGAGGACGGCAGGCGAAGACGTGGCGGACGGAGGCCGGCAGAGCGCGAGCGTCTGCGCGAAGAAGACAAACAGTAACTTGTTTTTCTCTCTGTTTTTTCTCTCTCTGCACTCACGTCTTTCTCTCTCACCCTTTCTTTCTTTTTTGCCTTTTCACTCCTCCCCCAACGAAAGAATGTTTTGACCGAAAAAAAAGAAAAAGCCTCGTCAAGTTTTTTGCTCTAAATTTTTTCTCGCCGAATTTGCTCTCGAAATTTTTTCAATTCTTCCACCTCCTGTCTCCTTACACGCACCACACCTTTTATAGGGGAAAAATTTAAATCTTTGTTGCATATTTTGTTTCCAATTTCGCTTGCGCATAATCTACTGAATATATTGTTGCGCCCCGCATGATATTCTCTTTTGTATTTTTCGAATATTCCATCCGAGAATTTCATTTCTGCTCAAAATATGTTTCTCGGTGTATATTACTTGAATATGTGAAAATTCTCAGCGAAATATGTAAAAAATCTCAAGCTCACTGTCGGTCAAATAAAATAAAATAAATGAGATAAATGTTCCTAAATTATATATAGTGCAATTTTTATTTATTTTTGGGGTAAAAATTAATCCATTTTTTATGCAAAAATTTAGGTGTCAACACCTATACATCTAACATGATCTAATTTATGTACATGCAATCCTTTTTTTTTTTTTTTGTTGATATTTTCAACAAATAAAAACAACTAAAGTAAGACAATCACCCAAATCAAGAAATATCATTAAATCACCAAAAAATATCATCCATAGTTCAACTTAGGAAACGATATCTAATCAATTTGGTTATTCCATAGATAAAATTGATTAATTGATCCTAAACTTAAAAGATCTGCGATATCCATCTAAAATCTTATAGATAAAAAAAAAAATCGATATGCAGTTATGATTAGGAATAAGACCAGATGGATGATGCCCATCACTCAAAAGAGTCACGTCAGACAAGAAATCTTATCAATTTAAGCAATCAAATATTAGAATCAAATTGAGATAAGGTTTTACCTAATTTGAAGATTATCTTCCAAAACTTGAATCGATGAATGGTGGCAGCGAGTGGTGATGGCAATTGGCAAGGACTTGAGGCGGATAGCGGCAGGCACGGGAGAGTTAGGAGGACCGATTGTAAGAGCACAGGGACAAAGCTTGACTAAGATTGCGAAGCTCGATCATAGGACTTGTCAAAAATGAGCAACAAAAGAGAGCTCTTAGTTCTTTCCTATGCATGCTCGTTCCTCTTTTTACGTTATTTGTTTGAGGAGAATGTGGGATCCTGAGAGCATGATGTTGTCTCCTTCAATAGCAAACCCATTAGCCACCAATTACACTCGGATTTGTCCTCTTGTGAACCTGCAAACAAAAATCGTCCCTGACAGAGAGAAAAAGTATGGATTGTCTCCGTCAATTATTGCTCTTTTGACCACCGCTTGACTCCTCACGTACAACGGATGGAAGACTAGCCGAGCCAATACGATATGGATGGACCGCAGAGAACGACCGAAGACACTAGCGAGCAGCAAGTGAATCCGGGACAACTGCAGGTACGGGATCGAGGTCTTGCTATTGTGGGTTGGTTTGCCGGAAGAACCAGAATTGCTTAGACATCACCGGACGGCTCGACTTGGCTTAACCTATGGTGAATCAGCGCTTGGCAACCTGCAAAAAGGAGTCGGGCACAATAGGGAAAACAAGGCAGCAAGCGGTGATGGGGCCAGCTGGTCAGTCACGAGCTTGAGCTTGTCATGGGAAACTCCTCGGATCAGCAAGAGGAGGAGTCGCGGTTCATGGCATGGCGACAGATCAGCAGCTGGGTCAGCGTCGTGTGCTAGGGTTCGAGCTGGGCTCACCGCGGTCCGTGCCGGGAGGGCCGCAGGAGTTGGCTTGGATCAGGGAAGCAATAGCTTGGCACAGGGTGAGCAGATCGTTAGGACGGCAACTCACGGTGTAGGAGTGGCAGCGAATCGTCGTTGGTGCAGGTGATCGTTGGTCGTCGGTAATGGGGCTAAGTAGCGGCGCGTCTTCTTTTTTGTGAAGGCAGACCACACTCCTCTCTCTTTCTCTCAATTGTGGCCGTGATCCCTTCGGCCGTCTCCTTATTTTCGAAGGAAAAGTGGCCTTTTTATGGAAAAGGGAATAGGGTTTTCCAAGGTATCAGTTAGTTTATCCCTTTCCTGTTTAACACTAAAAGAATATATCCTTATCTCTTATTTTGATGCAATTAAAACCTTGAGGAATATATTCTTGTTTTCTCCCAAATTTGGTCAAGTAATGTGGACTCTCCAAGCTTAGCGCCCCCACGTGCATGCAAAATGATGGATTTCGGTTTCCCACCCAACTTTTATCCCTCTGCTGATGTTGTCTTGAATTCTAGGATATTTTGATCGATTAGAGAATTGGAAAAGTTGATCGGGAAGTCTAGGAAGGCTCAGAGCTTGTAGGGTACGTTTCTAGATATATTTTCTAGATTTGGACCTATCTACAAGGGATCTCATAGGAAATAGTCCAAATTCAATGTAACTAGAATATGTCATGATATCCCTAATATTTAGGGATTAATCACTAAAGATTTGTTAGTTTCAAAACTGATAAGATCTTTAGGGTGGAATTCCTGGGGATCAGGGAAGTGAGGATCTAAGAATCTATTTGTTCAGCATTGTATCTTGTATCTAAATATGCTCAAGAAATAAAAAATTGTCTCTCTCTCTCTCTCCCTCCCCATGGATGTAGGCAGATTTTGGCCAAATCACGTAAATCTCTAGGTTCTTGATTATTCTTGTTTTTCAACTTTTCATGTAGTAAGGGTCTATGTAGCACGGACACTCTCTGAAAGCTTTCGTGTCGTGTCCGACACTCCAACGCGTGTCCGACACGGTTCGACACGTCCCGACACGCTCCGACATGTAGTCAACGAGTGTCGAAAAATCCGACACGTGGTCAACTCTTTCCGACATGCTCCGACACACGAGTCCAGAATTCTGACACGCGATTCCGACACGCACGGGGTCAATTTTAAAAATTTCTAATACTTGAGGGGTCAAAATATAAATATACACAAGAGAAGTAATAAAAGAAGTAATAAAATTGTTATAAATATACACGCACGGGGTCATTTTTTCAGTTTTTTTTTAGAATTTTTTTATTTTTTTAAAAAAGTCTTTTACTATGAAAGAAGTAATAAAAAATGCTATATATGATAAATAAATAAATTTAAAAATATCATTTCAGCATTTTTCTTTAAACAATGTTTTTTCCTCTAAGTTTTGTGTATTATTGTAACAAATTAAAATAATGAATGATATTATTTAATATTTTTCATGTAAATTAATTTTAGGCTATTTTTATTATTATTTATTTATGTATTTATATATAAAAATATATTTAATATATAACGTGTCGGAATGTGTCGAAATTCTCTATTTCTAAGAAATGACGTGTCGGCGTGTCGTGTCGTGTCGTGTCGTGTCGTGTCCGTGTCGGTGCTTCATAGGTAAGGGTGCTCTTCCGCACAACAATTAGTATTAGAGAAATCCAAGTTCTTTGTTCTTGTATTGCGACTTTTGATTAGATGGCTGGAAAAGGTTTGACCACTCGATTTGATATTGAAGGATTTACCAAGAAGAATGATTTTACACTATGGTGGAGAAGGATGAAGGATCTATTGATTCAACAAGGTTTATCTAAGGTTCGTTTGGGAAGATCGGATAAGTCAAACACCATCATTGATGATGACTAGGTTGACATGGAGAAGAGGGCGTGCAGTGTGATCCAATTGAGCCTATTGGACAAGGCCCTTCAATATGTGGTGGAAATTGAATATGCTCCATGACAAAACCCTTTACAAAAGCATATACATGACGAAACCTCTTACAAACAAGTTGTTCTTGAAGAAGAGATTGTATTTGCTTCAAATGAGTGAAGGAGGAGATCCGTTGAAACATCTCAGTGTGTTCAATCAAATGATCGATGAACTTACAAGCTTGGAGCTAAAGTTCAAGAATGAAGACATAGCGCTCTGCTTTTGGCATCGTTGCTAGATTTGTTTGATCACTTGCGCTCCTTTATGGTAAGGAAACCCTGGAGATCAATGATTGCTGCCTTAATTTCAAACAAACACCTGAAAAAGGGAAAGTAGTTCAAAATCTTCAAGAGAAGGACTCTTTAGGAAGGAGAAAAGCAATCAAGGAAGAGGAAGATCAATGGATTGAGGATCGAGCCATAGGGATTGATCAAAATCCAAATGAAAGTTCAAAGGAAGATGCTACAAGTGTAATGAGGAAGGGCATATTAAGAGATTATGTCCAAACAAGAACGAGAAAAAGAAGAAAAGCTTGAATGAAGCAAATGTCACCAACAGTATTGAGACATATTATTGAGATGTCTTGTCCATAACGTTAGGGAATGACACGTTTGAAGATTCATGGATCTTGGACTTCAGATGCACTTATCATATGAGTCTTCATTGAGCAGCCTTCGATGAGTACAAGGCATATGAAGGTGGTTCTGTTATCATAGGGAATGACACTTCATGCAAGACTGTGGGAGTTGGAACCATGAAAATTAGGATGTTTGATGGCATGATCAAAACCCTAGCGGATGTGCATTATATATCAGGTCTAAGAAAGAATATGATTTAATAAAATGACTTATTGAGGATAATTTGGGAAAAGAAGAAGTATTGGGATCCCTTACAAACGTATGGATTGTATAAATACCAACCAAATTTAGAGCAATTTATTAACTTTTGTTTGATTAAGGGTGTGCTTGTTTTATGGAAAAGTCAAGATTTGAAAAAAAAATCAGTTATATTATATAAAAATATCATTAAAAAATTATTTTATGGAAATTTTTTTTTCAATATCAACAATAATTTATGTCTAATTATTTTCGCAGGTAATAAAAATTATTTTCCAATCATTTACCGGAATATATTTTTCAAATCTTGAGCTTTTCATGAAACAAACATACCCAAAATTACAAACGGGTTTCGATATTACCAGCTCACTTTTCATTATTTTTTTTAATTTACCAACTTCACTATTACGACTTTTTTTTGTAATCCGACCGATATGCAGAGTGGATCTGAAATTTTTTCCCGCAAAGCAAGGAATTTCTGAGAACTTTTTCATGCGAAGCCCAAGCCCGCGCGACCGCTTCGTAACCCGGCCCATCTCTTCATTCCAGTGGCACGGAATCCTGCCGCGCACCTGATACGATTCCTTGCCATCTCTCGAGCTTATATGCCTAGCAAGGCAAAGATGAGAAGACATCTCAGCTATCCAGGAAGGAATGCTGCCGAGTTTGAGAGAGAGAGAGAGAGAAAGATGGGAAGTGGCGGACTGCAAAAGAGGGAGAGAAACACAGAGAGGGAGCGAGGTCTGATGCAAGGACGAGCGGAAGATTGGACCAAGATTTGCAGAGGAACCTCACCCGAATGAAGAGAGATCAGTGAATTCCATGAGATGCTCCTCTTGTTTTTGCATGATGCGGGGGAGGTTATGTACATGTGTACACATGCACGGCCTTTGGAAAAGGGGTACGTATATGCAAACGCGTACTAGGAGCAAAAGAGAAAAACAAAGAGAAAAAAGGGAGAGCAGGATGCATTATTGGTTGGGATTGGTGAATGGAGCAAAAGCATCAAATGAAAAGACACAAAGAAAGGAAACGATGAATTCGCAGAGAGCGAGAGACAAGACACTCGGGTCACCGTGTTTGGCATCTTCGTCTGAGACCTCAACGCTAGGAAACAAGGTGAGGAGAGGATTCGGGCTTTCCTTAGCCGACAGTAAGTCAAGTCCAAATCAGCCTGAAGGATAGATGAAGGAAAAAAGCAATGAAAATCTGGGCTACCCGGGCTGTTAACTACATCTGGGTCTGTCCAGGCGCTTTCAGATCCTCTTTGGCGTTCTCTTTGCCGCCTGAATCGAGTACTTGAAGTCTCACGCCATGCTCAAGGCCCTTCGCATCCATTTTTCTTGCAAAGATGGGAGCAAGGTAGAGATCCTAGACAGATGTAATGGCTTCTGATTACATTCTTAAGGTTTCCTACGTCGTTTCATTTGTTTGCCATCAAGCATATATCGTTGGGTGCATGGCTATACAGTACATAGCCCACGATGAAGAACAAGTCTTGGTCAAGTGGTTATTGAAATGTTTATACAGCGGTAGACTATTGTTGAAATCTTGGTCTAAGTCCGTTCTGGGTATCCAGAGCCGATGCTCAACCTTACTTTTGGATTACTGAGTTATTCTTCAGTAAATTCAATGCGCTCGGATTGTTTTGGCTTTGCAGAATTGCTCAAAATTCACAAGACCTTTTTTTTTTAGGATGATTGCACGTCACTGATTGATTCCGCCACACTAACCATGCAATTTGGAAGCCACTATTCAAAAGAATCGATTGATAATGCAACTATAAAGATGATCTCATGCCATTGTATGCTGCACTGTTGTGATTATTTTCCAGATGGAAAAAAGGGTATGAATTCTATACAGCAAGCAATCTAAATTTGAAATGACTGGTGATGCTGCCATCTTCAGCAACCTGCTCCATCAATCAAGCTAAATAGTTCTGTCTTCTCGCCTCTCTGATATCGAAGACGCGGTGTGAATTGCTGTAGAACTTAACTTGTTACACTGCTATCTGAGTAGGGAGTGCTTGAGTAAGTGGTTGAGAGGTTGATTTCCCTGGAAGAGACTTTTCATTTTCTGTGTCATCTGTTGAAACATCCAAAGACACGATTTTAATCAAATCTTGCTATCCACGTTCAAAAGATTCTCTCCACGCTGCATAGTCTTGCATTTTTAGTCTTATATATCTCAGTAATTTTGTTACCCTAGTAAGAATGCGAGCTAATCAAAGCCCTGGTGGGCAGCCTGAACATGAGATTGAATTGCATTTCCATGATGCAGAAATGCAACCCATATCGCGCACTAGTCTCCGAGCAAGAAGATGAAATTTGGAAAATAGGAACTTTAACGATCAGCAAACCTTTCCAAGGCTTGCCTTGCCGTTAGGAACAGCTCTTTGATATCCGAGAGAAGTTGGAGATTTACGGCTAATAATGTTGTTGCCCTCGCCTCTGCAAGTCATCTTATGTTGGTTGTTACTTCTGCTTCTTGTAATAATGCTTGGAGATGGTTGCCATTTCCCCCTCAGTAAGCTAGGCAGGCTCGATTCCTTTTTTAAGCAATAATAGAACGTGTCGATATAAAAACATAAACATAAATACACCGTTAAATATAAAGAGTTTAGCCTGCAATCTTATGATTTTTTCTGCAGATTAAAAGAAGTAGCAACAATGTCTTTTTCTCCACTTTTGGACTAACGATTTCAAAAATGTCTCCAAGACTGTTGCGTGCAGCATTTGTTAACAAGCAATAATGTTTTAGTAAACCTAGCACTCATCAATTAACTGATTTTATCAACTAAACGTGGCATGTGGACTTGAAATTGAAGCATTTGATAAGATCAAAAGAAATGCCAGTACCAGAAATAGCACGGTCGCACAATGCTTGACGACCTCCAAATTCATGCGAACATCATCGAGACTCCTGATCAAGGAAAGATGTCTTGGATTTGGTTAGGGTTTGACATGATAACTTGAATGGACTCGAATTGATCGTAAATTTTTATTAAATGTGCTGGTTTTTTATTTTGATTACCTGTGCTTTTGTTGTCCTAGCCCAAAATAAGAAGCCAAGGTCTCCATCTGATACAAATAGGAACAGAGAGCGCGCTGGTCAGGACCAAGCTTATAGGCAGGTATCTGTATTGACTTGACAAAGACCAATGGACCTACCTTCATATTACCAGCTCGGCGCCCGAACTTTTCAGTCAAGACTCCTAGAGAATCGATCATCCCAACGGGAACCGGCGCATCCCTACCGATCTCAGCGAATGCCTCCTTGATCCGGACGCAATCAAAGCGCTGGATGTTATGGCCTGCCCAGATCCTGCCGTTCAAAATGGCAAATATCTTATCGGCTACTTCTTCAAAGGCGGGTGCCCTCGAGACCGCATCCCGGGTGATCCCTCCCTGGCGACTCGATCTCATCCCAACGGCCGTGATGTCCCGGGGCCTGATGAGAGTGCAGAAACTCTCGAGCTCGACGAGCTTTCGTGGGCAGACAACAATGGCACCAAACTCCAACACAGAGAAGCCTTGTCCAGATTTCTTAGGTACTGTCGTCTCGAGGTCGAAGAAGACAATCTCTGTCGTGGCATAATCGATGCATGGACTGGAAGTAGAGGCCTCCATGTGAATATATTTCTATAAACCTTGTGATTTGCATGCTACGCTCATATCATTTCAGCTTAAATAGCTGTTGCTAATGACCATTGTATATGGGTCATGTTGCGAGAAGAAGAGAGAGAGAGGAAATGTACGAGTAGAAGAAGAGAATTCTTCAGATGGTAGATTGATTTTCTTGTAGTTCAAGTCTATACATCCTTGAGCGATGTTTGGAATATCACAGAGAGAGAGAGAGAGAGAGAGAGAGAGAGAGAGAGAGAGAGAGAGAGAATATTTTCCCCTCTGTCATGAAAAAACATGCAGCAAATCAATGATTGATTATTGGAAGAAATGAACATTGTGAAGGAAAGACATGCCAAGTAATAAGAGATAAGGTCTCGACTCTTGGCTTGGATGGCGAATTGATTCCAATCTTCATGGCGAAGAAAAGGGTAATGCTCGGACCTGACCGACGATGATCCCAATGAAGAGGAAGGGGATATCCTTCTCAGAGGGATTACCACCTTTTTAGAAAGGGTTAAGGCTGTTGCCTAGGGTTTTCGCCTCCTCGCTTATGGAGAAACATCATTTATTTTTTCTTTTGGGGAGTGTGAAGAGAAACATTACTTTGAATTGAAGAAAATCTACAGAAAAGTTAAATGACTACTGATTGGAAATTGTATATGCCGTTGAAAGTTGGACGTGGTTCCGTTTGCCAAAAGGCAGAACTGAGTTCGGTGATAATAAATTTCAAGAAGCGCTAATAAATGTTTATGGTGTTGTTTTTTTGGTCGAATGTTTAATGTTGTTTAATAAGTAACATTTGGTAGGCGATTTCTTTATTTTTTTTTCCGGTCGACTATTAGTAACTTGCAAAAGATTAAAGGGATTTCTTATTCTTATATGGAGTTTCTGGTAATAGATCACCAAGCGTTTTTAATTTTTAACGACTAGAGCCCGTCAATTAGTTTGTGACTTACCAACAAGATGATGAATTCTTTGCACTCACATCTAGCAGTCGATTGCCAAGTGCTTCGACTTTAATAAGTGGATCCATTAGTTAATTAGTAACTTATCAACATAGTCATAGTTTCACCATCCTCAAATCTTAAAATTTTGTATAGGTCCAGTCAATTAATTAGAAAATTATTGCATAAAATAACGAATTCACCATCTCCAAAATCTAGCATCCGTTAATAAATTTCCAACTTTAATATTTTACGTGGAGGCCCGCTTGCCAGTGAAATAATGAATCTACAACCCCTTTCTTGTACTAGAATGTCAAGTGCTTTAGTTTTTAATAAGTGGAATGTAAATTAATTAGTAAATTACCAATGAAATAATAATTTTATCATCCTCAAGTATAGCATTTAGTTGATTGCCATGTGCTTTAGAATTTTGTAAGTACGTCCATCAAGTAAATTGTAACTTATAAAAATGAGGTAATGATGTTTTATTATTGGGAAAACTTCCTATGATATTTTGAAGTTGGTAAAACCATTTATTTCTCATTATTATTTGGTAAATGGATATGTTATATTGTTTCAAGTAATATTGATATAAAAGGATGTTCTATCACTATTGATGGAACCCAAAGTACAAAGTGAGAAGATTAACTAATGTTGGATGGAATTTGGTACAAAGTGAGTAAGTCGAGAAAAATGAGAAATTCTTGAAGATTTGGAGGAACCATAACAAGGTGAATAGATGAATATAGTCTTGATCACCAATGTACTAAGGAAGACAAAATGAGTAGCAGATCGCAAAGTTAACTACTGACGGGAAGCTTGATAGATATACGAAAAGCTGATAGAAGTAACTCACTAATCAGATGTGGAAGATTTTTTTGACTGGATTTATGCAATCTAAATAAGAAGACACAAATCTTCCTTTGACTAGTATTGCAGGTCAAAAGGAATTAATAATTAGCTCAGGCTTGGAAATTGATAAGCAATAATTGAAGCAAAATCTACTTAATTGATATTTATTTGGTAGAACGGACTATTACCAAGTATAACTAACTCTATTTGGGAAAACCTCACCATTACTAAAAAGATTTGAATGTATGGTTGTCCCTACTAATTGTGTCCATCATTTCCAACGGCAATTTGATTCTCTTCAAGATTGTCCAAAAGGCTAATTTGAAGATCAAAGACTATATGAGAGAACCAGTGTTGAAGGAGACGCGCTGACGGAAAATTGAGGAACCTGCCGACTTTGATATAGTCACATTCACTTTGTGTTGCAAGCGTGATTTTATTGACTTGTGTTCTACCTTGTTGAGAGTTATAATTACTCATTGTAAGCCTTGTTTCAACAATTGAACAAATGTGTGAGCAGTGTTGAGTTGTTGATAGTATCATCCATCAACTTCTGATAGAAGCGACATATGCTAAGTTGTAGCCACTCAAGGTATTATAAGTGGATTTCAACTTATTGGTGGGGGTTAGTCTAATAGAGTAGACATAAATTTGATCAAATTGAACCACCATAAGTTTTGTGTACATTATCCTCTATCTCTTTATCTATCTTATTTTATAATTGATTGAAGCATCGGGCACTTGATATGATATTTTATGCACATCTAAAACTTAACTTCTTTTAATATACAGACCGTTAAGATTTTATAAATCGACCTATTCACTGCTCTCCAAGTTCCATTATTGAATACAACAGTTGTCATCTCACATTCAATAGTAGATTGCAAAGTGCTTTAAAATTTTACAAGTGGGTCCATCCACTAAATGTTAAATTTCCAAAGAGATCAATAACTTACTATTCTACTTGAAGTTGGTAAATTCCTCATTTCGTTGGTAACTTACTAAATTAATAGTGAATCTACATTGGTAATTTATTAAATCACTAGGAAGTTCTAATTCCTCATTTTTTTTATGTTGATTTAGGAATGGATTGAAATGAAAAAGACTTCTAAAATCTTGGACATAGTGCAATTATGAAAATTTGTGAATAATACTTAAGGACGAATTTGACTTTCAAATGAAAAGTCGAGGACTAAAATGAACATATTGAAAGTTTAATGACTAGATTGAACATTTAAAAATATTTCGAGGACCATACTGAATGAATTAAAAATTCAATGACGACATTGAATAGTAGCCAAAATTTAGAGACTTTTTGTGTCATTCTCCCAATCTTCAATATCATTAAATAAGTAGAATTTCATTGGCAATTTCCTTCTTCCCATCAACTTTTAATAAAGTAACAAAACAACAATTAATTATTGTTGTTGTTGTTGTTGTTGTTATTTGTAGTTTCCAACTTTCCAATAGAAGATTACGTGGTGTTTTTAGATCTGACAACTTGACTTGTCAAACATTTTATTACTAACAAGATAATGAATTCATCACTCACATCTAACAGTCGATTACCTAAGTGCTTTAAATTTATTAAGTGGACCCATCAATTAAGCTGCAACTTTAGCATCAACAAGTGGACCCATCGATTAAGCCGTAACTTTATCAACAAAGTCGCGATTTTACCATCTTTAAATCTAATAATGAGAAGAAGATCACATATTTCCATAATATTCGACAATTAGACCGACAAGCAGTTTATAACTTATCGATAAAATATTAACCATCCCCGCATGTAGCTGTAGATCCCAAAGTATTTTAAGATCTAATCAGTGAACCTAGTCACTTCATTAGAAACTTATTAACAAATCAAAGATTTGACCATCCGCCTCTCCGCCTTCTCCGCGGCGTCTCTTCTCACGTTCCCTCCGACCACCATAACCCAGCTTTGCAACCACAAAGCCAGTCCCGACCTTGAGGATTGAAGGTACCTAATCTATGAATATGACATCATGAGTATCATATTGGTGTGAAAGTTTCATGCCCATTCGGAATGGACTCGAGTTGATGATGAACTGAAGTCGTCGATCTGGTTTGGGCCGAAAGTAACTTCAAACTCAATGATGATTTCATATCACAAGATGAGTTGTGCAACATTCAAATGTTTCCTTAACATGAAATTGCAAGGATGAATTTGTCATCCTCTTCTTTTCATTTGACTCTTTCTGTCCTGTCTTTTTAGTCTGTTGATGTGCAAATACAATTCTATGGAATATGAAATTGCAAAGATCTTTCTGCCAGTTCTGTCTCAAGAATAGAATTCAGAAATGGGAAACTACACATGTGCAATTGAAACTTGCAACCGGGATCCTAATTTTAATTTCTTTGGCACAACAGAATTCAAGATCATGTATACATTGCTTAACACCTCAAAAGAAACGAATTCAATGGTATATCCCATGAAAAGAAACAGCAAGCAGCCTTTCTCTCCAGTTTTGCACCACAACAGAGACTCTGAAATTGAGAACTAGAGGTTTCTATTTCCTTAGTTTTATTCTCTAGAAGCAAAAACTCGAGATTGGTTGCTTCAGGTCAGGAATCAGGTCTTCTCATCGTGAGCCGATCGCTGCAGTCTGAGAACTTGAAGCAGAGCCCCCAAATCAGACCAAGAAGACCCACCTTCTTCCACAGCCCCTCTTGCCATCTCCTGCAAGTGCTTTCGCCCTCCTTCTCATTTCCTCTGCTTCCTCACCCACCAGGATTCTCTTCACTGCCTCCTCCACTCTATCGCTCTTCACGCTGTCGCCGAACCACCTCACCCACTTCTTCACCCCAATATTGACCCCGATCTTGAGCACTTGGATCACAAACTTCTCATTGTAGAATTGCTCCGCCGCAACTGGCCATGTCACCATTGGTACGCCAGCTGTGACCGCCTCCAAGGTCGAGTTCCACCCACAGTGCGTCACGAACCCCCCAACTGCCTTGTGATCGAGAATCAGCACCTGAGGAGCCCAACCTCTGATGATGAGGCCCTTGTTTCGGATTCTTGATTCATACCCGTCAGGCAGCCACTCTTCTTTGCCTTCTTCCACGTTTGGGTCCTTCTTTACCACCCAGATGAATTGTTGCCCTGATGCTTCTAGTCCGACTGCGATCTCATGGAGCTGAGCAGCATTGAATTTCGCCATGCTTCCAAAGCAAATATAGATCACTGAGTTGGTTTGCCTCGAGTCAAGCCACTTGAGGCACTCGAGCTGGTCAATGGATGCTTGCTCGCCCCTGTGCGCTTTGTCCTCAATCTCCTTATTGCACAGTGAGAGCGGGCCGATTAACCAGGATCGTCTCCCTAGGAATGTCCTGTAATGGTCTGCGTAAGCCGGCTCGAGCTCATAGAAGCTGTTCATGACAACTCCAAAGCTCCTCTTCTCCGATTCCTTAATCTCGTCCATGAGTTTGGTGAACTCTGTCTCTTCCTTGACAAAGTCCTGCAACTGCATCCGGGACAGTGTGATTTCTCCAGGGAAGTTGGGGATGACAAAGGGCTCCGAATCGCTCGACACCTTCTTGTGAGGCTCGTAGAGCCTCACACATTCTGTGCCTGTTACGGAGAAGGCACTTGTCCCATGGAAAACGAGCCTAGGAATGCCACACTTGGCCGTGACCTTGATTGTCCAGGGAAGGAACATGTCCGAGATTAAACAATCAGGGGTGAGTTTCTCTATCAGCAGCTCAAGCTGCTGGTCCAGCATCATCGTGCCTCTCCTAAATTGCTGGCGCATTTCCATCGAGGTGACTCTGTTCAGATTGTCACAGTCTTCTGGCAAGCCGACCTCTTTCAGGGGCAACGTCACTGTGACAACATCGATGTCAAAGCCCAAATCCTTAAATTTCGTGATGGATTTCATGAAAGTGGGCTTGTCATAGGGGGTGGCAATGAGGGTGGAATTGCAGCCTCTCATGGCAAACACTTTGGCCATGTCGATCATCGGGATCATGTGGCCTGGAGCTATGAAAGGGAAGAAGAAAAGGTGAAGCTGATGGCTTGCACTACCCATTTGGCTCTTAGGGGAATTACTGGTACAGGAACGTATTTATGGATGATGGTGGTGAAGGGCGAGAAAGGTTAGGTATATGAAGAAGTGAGTGATGCGAGAAGGACAAGTTTGATTCCTTCTACGCTTTGGATGTCCTATAAAAATTCCGGTTCATATGGTGTCCAAATTCATGTTCGCCAAAAAATTTTGGATTGCAAAAGAGTAAAAAGAAAAAGGTCTAGATTTGAATTGATTATCCATGCAGAGAAGACTTTGAGAAGATACCTAGACTGAATCCATGCACACCATCGTCTTCAAAACTGGGGCAAGTTATATGCACCCTGCAATACCACGAGAGATCCTCTGTTCATCGACAACCTTAAAAGCTAAAGAAAGATGCGTCATGCACGAGATGGCGCCTCCCTCAGAATTGACTAGGAACATTCAATTCGGAAATCTTAAACTGTTTCTGGTGCAGAAGAGTCACTTTGGATAATTAAAGGAAAATGATTATCTAACCGTCTCGTTACTTCACAAAATTGACGATGCATTGTCGGCCACTAATCTTAAAGTTGGAAACTGGGCACTGGCTGGTCTAGTTTTATGTTTTTGTGACCTTTTTTTGGTCGAAAAAGTGGAAACTTCATTAACTTAAAACAAGTTCGTTAACATTAGAAATTAAAACATCCAACATTATCTGCAGAGGAAAAGACAGCCAATTGGTGGGAAGTTCTTTTTTCCATTGTGCCTGAGCCACCCAATCCGCTAGCTTGTTCGCCTCCCTTGGACAAAGGGTAATTTGCACAAAACTGAGTCGAGCCAAAATTGTCCTTGACTGGGTGGGATTTCAACATTTGGAAGGTGTATTTTTTTTTTTTCTGAAAATGTTAATGATAAAAAATAATTTTCAAAAAACGTTTTTCAATAAATTATTTTCTAGAAAATGCTTTGATTTTCGCTTTTCAATTTAGAGAATGTACATTATCTTTGACAGTAAATATATTTTCGTTGATTGATAATTTTTGGCAAACCGAACAAGTGAAAGTCCAAAAAACTCATTCGCTTCTTTCATTCAAACAGACACACACCAAAACTCACCCCCAATTTTCACCCTCACACAACCAACGACAGTTTTCATCGTTGTTCAAATGTAGGGGCGAAGAACAAACTCAACACATACGCACACACTCACTCTCACTTTGTACTTGAGACCGCTTGGGCAGGAACAGTATTCCGCACAACATATCCACGCCCTTCATTTTCAGAGAAACCGTTCGAGGCATCGCCAATTCGGCAGTGGGGATAGCAGCGCCGTTGACTCTGGCGTTTCGAGTTTGAGATCTTTCCTAGTGAAGAAGCCGCCCGAGTCGCTAAGGCGAGCCATCCCCGATTGCCTCTCCTCCACTGTTGCCTTCGTAGCTTGTAGAACTCATTGGGCTGCTCTTGAATTTCGGTCGCCTCTCCTCCACTGTTGCCTTCGTAGCTTGCAGAACTCTTTAGGCTGCTCTTGAATTTCGGTTCTTTCTTATTTTTTTTATTGGTCTTACCGACTTGGTTAGATCTTGCCGAGTTTTAATTTCGGCGCTTGAGGAGGTGTTTGGAATTCTAAACAAACGATGGAAACTCAAAGAATCTGAAACCGGTCAAAGCAATCTCCCGTTTTCCTCCATTCAAAATTGTGGCTGACATTAGACGGTCAGTAATTCAATGTAAGGGCACCGTTATCCTAGCCATTCCCAATAATTAATACATGTTCAATGAAGCTTGAAGCATACATAAGCCGTTCTAGGCTTAATAAAATTGTTTACGCTTTCGCATTCGCGCAGATAGCCGACAACGCTGACTTTTATCTCCCAAGTACCATCGAGTCTTTTATCGGTGAAGGCATTGCCTCACGCATCGAGGATGTTAGGCAATAATGCAGGAACTGAACATTACAGCAAGAGCTCCTAAATATGAAAGCATGGCTTGATCGATCATCGATGCAATAAAAGGATGGAGAAGACATTTAGGAATAGAACTTGATGGTACAGTAGACTAGGCTTCATTTCGATTTACGACCAGCTTTGTGCTGCCCGAGTTCTTCCATTAATGAAGTCGAACTTAGTTGGAAGATCCACCTTCCCCAACAGCCTTTCTGGTTATTTCGTCACTCGCTTTTGCCCTTCTTCTCGTTTCCTCTCCCTTGTCGCCCCCTATGACTTGTCTCGCCACCTTCTCGACTATTGGTTGTTTGATATTAACATAACCCTAATATAAGAAGTTAGTATTGTTTATTACGTTCTGTAAGTTAAATTGAACTCTTATTGAAGGATAGTATAAATTTGTAACATGTTAATAGTAATAAAAACACACGGAAGATAGTTCACTTATATAAGCATAGAAGTGGTGCCACTTCTTAAGAAAGTTAGGGTTGCTTTATAAAAAGCTCATAAAATAGAATTAAGCACAAGGCCATAATAGTGTAGAGTAATATATAACTTCTTGCCGAAACAATATGTTAGTACATGTATAGCATGTCCGATTCTATTATTTAAAAGTACAAATTTAAAGCCGAGATACCCATTACTTTGATAGAGTTTTGTGATACTTGCACCAAGCAAAGGTATATCAAAAAGAGACATTCGTGTATGTATATTAATCTCATTGAAATTTTGACTATATTTTTTAAATCGTTGTTTTACAAACAAAATGGTGGATTGTTGGTTGTTTGTTTGTAAAACAAATGAATTGTGCTCTTCCTTGTCTCACATAAGAAAGTTAGAAGGAGATGTGTCAAGTTATAAGTGTGAGCATCTTCTAATACGTTCAGAGAAAGAGTTGAGGTGTGGGCTAGTCCCTACAATATCCGTGTGTGGGTGCGCGATCATTTGGCACACTAACCCCTTTATTTTATTTTGTTTAGTACAGTTATGTTAGTTGAAAGGGTTGTTTTTTGTTCATTAAGTATTTTTGGAAATTATGAAATTCAGAATTTTATTTTAAAAGATATATTTTTATTTAATTATTATTTCGATTTTTATTTTCATTTTCAAGATAACCTTTGAAATTATGCTTGTTCAGTTTATAACCTTTTCTGAAAGGTTGTATTTGTTCATTTTGCAATCTTTCCTGAATGGTCATCTTTGTTCACTTTGCAACTTTTTCTGAAGGGATACATTTATTCACTTTAGAATCTTTTGCGATAGTTGCGTTTGTTCTATTGCAAAGAGTTGCGTTTGCTCTATAAGATTGAAAGTACCTTCAAACTCGACTATGATTACATATCACATGCTGAGTTGCGCAACATCCAAATGTTTCCTTAACACGTGACCAGTCACTAGGTTAAGTTTGTCATCCTCTTCTTTTCATTTGACTCTCTGTCCTGTTCTTTTCGTCTGTTAGTGTGTAAGTACAATTCTATGGAATATGAAGTCGCATAGATCGCTCCGCCGGTTCTGTCTCAAGAATAGAGTTCAGAAATGGGAAAGTACACAGGTGCAATCGAAACTAGCAATCAGGAAACGAACTTTAATTTATTCGGCACAACAGAATTCAAGATCATGTATACTTTGCCTTCAACTCAAAAGAAATGAAGTCACAACACCCCCAGGGTATATCCCATGAAAAGAAACAGCAAGCAGCATTTCTCTCCAGTTTTGCACCACAACAGACTCTGAAAGTGAGAATGGAAGGTTTCTATTTCTTTAGTTTTATTCCCCAGAAGCAAAACTCAAGATTGGTTGCTTCAGGTCATGAATCAGATCTCCTCGTTGTGAGCTGATCTCTGCATTCTGAGCTCTCGAAGCAGAGCGCCCAAGTCAGACCAGGAAGACCCACCTTCTTCCACAGCCCCTCTTGCCATCTCTGCAAGTGCTTTCGCCCTCCTTCTCATTTCCTCTGCTTCCTCACCCACCAGGATTCTCTTCACTGCCTCCTCCACTCTCTCGCTCTTCACGCTGTCGCCGAACGACCTCGCCCACTTTTTCACCCCAATGTCGAACCCGATCTTGAGCACTTGGGTCACAAACTTCTCGTTGTAGAATTGCTCTGCCGCGACTGGCCACGTCACCACTGGCACACCAGCCGTGACCGCCTCCAAGGTCGAGTTCCACCCACAGTGTGTCACGAACCCCCCAACTGCCTCATGATCGAGAATCAGCACCTGAGGAGCCCAGCCTCTGATGATGAGGCCCTTGTTTTGGATTCTCGATTCGTACCCGTCAGGCAACCACTCTTCTTTGCCTTCTTCCATATTTGGGTCTTTCTGTACCACCCAGATGAACTGTTGCCCTGATGCTTCTAATCCGACTGCGATCTCGTGAAGCTGAGCAGCATTGAAATTCGCCATGCTTCCAAAGCAAATATAGATCACTGAGTTGGTTTGCCTCGAGTCAAGCCACTGGAGGCACTCAAGTTGGTCAATGGATGCTTGCTTGCCCCTGTGTGCTTTGTCCTCAATATCCTTATTGCACAGTGAGAGTGGGCCGATTAACCAGGATCGTCTCCCTAGGAATGTCCTGTAATGGTCTGCGTAAGCCGGCTCAAGCTCATAGAAGCTGTTCATGACGACTCCGAAGCTCCTCTTCTCCGATTCCTTCACCTCGTCCATGAACTTGGTAAACTCTGTCTCTACCTTGACGAAGTCCTGCAACTGCATCCTGGACAGTGTTATTTCTCCAGGGAAGTTGGGGATGACGAAGGGCTCCGAATCGCTCGACACCTTCTTGTGAGGCTCATAGAGCCTTACACATTCTGTGCCCACTACAGAGAAGGCACTTGTCCCATGGAAAACGAGCCTAGGAATGCCGCACTTGGCCGCGACCTCAATTGTCCAGGGGAGGAACATGTCGGAGATTAAACAATCGGGGGCGAGTTTCTCCATCAGCAGCTCGAGCTGTTGGTCCAGCATCGTGATGGCTCTCATAAATTGCTTGCGCATTTCCATCGAAGTGACCCTGTTCATATTGTCACGGTCTTCTGGCAAGCCGACCTCTTTTAGGGGCAATGTCACCGTGACAACATCGATGTTGAAACCCAAATCCTTGAATTTCACGATGGATTTCATGAAAGTGAGCTTGTCATAGGGGGTGGCAATGAGGGTGGACTTGCAGCCTCTCATGGCAAACAGTTTGGCCATGTCGATCATCGGGATCATGTGGCCCGGAGCCATGAAAGGGAAGAAGAAAAGGTGAAGCTGATGGCTTGCACTACCCATTTGGCTCTCAGAGGAATTACTGCTACAGGAATGTATTCAGGGAGGTGTTTTGGTATATAAAGAAAAGGGTGATGCGAGAAAGATAAGTTTGATTTTTCTATGCTTTGGATGTCTTATAAAATTCGGGTTAGTATGCCGTGCTCGCAAGAATTTTTGGATTGCAAAAGAGAAAAAAAAGGGTCTAGATTTGAATTGATTAGCCATGTAGAGAAGACTTTGAGGTGACACCTAGACTGAATCCAATCCCGCCATTATATTGAAAACTGTGGGCAAGTTATAGGTTAATCATTGAAAGAGTAAACGGTTTACCTACCGCACCCTGCAATATTCCGAGAGATCCCTCAGTTTGTGGACAACCTTAAAAACTAGAGATAGATGCGTGGTACACGAGATGGCGCCCCCCTCAGAATTGACTAGGAACATTTAAAATCTTGAACTGTTTCTGGTGCTGAAGAGTCACCTTGGATAATTAATACATAGTCAATGAAGTTAAAGCATACCTAAGCCGTTCTAGACTTAATAATTTTGTTTGTACTTTTACATGCATTCGCGCAGAGAGCCGAGAGTGCTGACTTTTATCTCCCGCGTAGCATCGAATCCTTTATCGGGGAAGGCATCGCCTCACGCATCAAGGATGTTAGGCAATAATGCAGGAACTGTACGTAACGACCCGACCCCATCCTAAGGTCGCAGCAGTTGTGGGTTATCGTTGTGACGTTCCAAGTGCGTCGCTGACCCATTTTATTTTATTTATGTGCGCATGTGGAAATGCATTTATAAAACTCTCCAAACAAAACAACAACCGGAAGACGGGATTATACACATATAAACATGTTACTTTATATGACATCATTATATTTTACAAGTCCTTTCTCTACTGCCCCTTTTCTTTTTACATCATTATCGTATATAGGCCAAGGAAATTCATCGCTCTTCTAACATAATTATAGCTCCCAAAACTGATGTGAGACGTCCATACCTATAAGTCTAAGAGATAAAAGGGTGAGTTAATGACTTCATAAGTAAAATCACTAATCCTCATCTAGGAGGTCGATTCGTCATCAAATCAAGCATGCGGACATCTCACACACTATAATATCAATGGTAAACCAATAGCAAACCATTACTTTTCCTTGACTATATGCATATGTTCATACTTGCTTACCTTCAATGCATGACCCACTTCAGCTTACCAAACAAATTACTCTTAACTTACCGAATAAGCTACCTTCAACTTACTCAACAAGTTACCTTACTAAATAAGTTACCCTCAATTTATAGACAAACTACCTTACCAAGTAAGCTTATCAAACAACAAACGACAATATGTATAAAAGGTTCATTAACCGTTTCAAATGGTTCTTCTCAGCTCAACTGGGGCATCTCATACTTTCAAGGGTTTCTTGGTATCAACTAAGGCATTCAGCCTCAAGTCCGACATCATACACATGTGAACTGTTTCAACTCATCGTCAATGCTTACTCTACCTCAAACTTATTAAACAAACTCATTAAATAATACACATAGAATCATGCACAAACACGTTCATTCATCAATCCAGTGAGCATTCGGAATTCATCGAATATTCAAAATGCACCGCGCATCCAAAATCTATTGGGCATCCAAAATCTACCGGACATCCGAAATCCACCAAGCATCCTATTTTTATGAACGAGGCATCGCCACCAACATTATGTAACGACGAGTCTTATCTTAATTAAGTAATAACACATTGTACAACACAAACTAATTTATCATTTTGTCCTCTTAGCCCACACATACAAGACTTGAGAGTGTGCTCATACAAGCGTGTGCATGTCATGTTCTATAATACCATAATTACATAATATACTGGACAAGGCACAAGGTTCGTGGCTCAAACTGACCTATTTAAGCACTAACCCAGTGCCAAGCGAGGCTTGGATCAACACGTCTCACTATCGATACAAAGCCCAGCCAAGTTCGGTCATTCACACCTTAACACTGACCTAAGGCCTAGCAAGACTTGTCCTTAGCCTAAGACGTGCTCCAACTCACAAATCCATCGTCATGAGAAAACCATAGAAAATATTGTAAGAACAAGTCATAGAACAACCTAAATGCACAAGCACAGTTAAGAATACAACTAACTCAAACAACATATCACAACGCCTTAGTCAAGGGTTAGGAGATCCACTTACTCACACAAAGACATGACTAACATGTTCATAGTCAAATCCAATAACGTAGTACATCGCTCTAGCCAAAGATTAGAGATTTCACTTACCTTGACAAACCTCAAGAGCTAGAGAGGCAGTTCAGTGAGGGGTGGGCGTGCGAGAAGCTGAGAGAGGGAGAGGGGAAACATGCAAGGCAAGAGGGAAGGAAAGCTTTAAGGGTGAGAAATGAATGGGTGGTGTCTCTATTTATAGACAAAGCCCTTATCATTGCTTGTCCAAGTGGCCCAATCATCTTTTGTAAAGTCGCACAACTACTTAGTTGTCTAGTGGCCTATGGGAATTATTGGAGGCTTATTTCTTTCTCTTCTATTGGTCCACTTAAGCATAAATCACTATCTTTTTTTTCCAAGGCAAATCTTTTTCCATGGTTACAAAATCTTCGTATGGCCACCTAAAGGGGTGAATCATTCCTTTGGATTTAATGACCAAGCATTCTAGAACCTTCTCTTATGTCATCTTCTAAGGAACATAGCCAACATGGAAATGAGGCCATTAGACAAGTCACCAACTTCTTCCCTAAGGCAAACCTTAACTTATCATTACACAATTTTAGAGTGGACACCTAAGAGGGGTGACTCATTATTGCATTTAATGAGGTGTCCTAGAACCTTCTTTTCGATTGATATACTTAGGCCATAAGTCCTTTACTTCTTTCCAAAAGCACGAATCTTTAAGTGGACACCTAAGAGGGGTGATTCATCTCATGCATTTAATGAGGTATTCTAGAATTTTATATTATGTCTTCTTCTCAGGAACATAGCAAACATGAGAATTATGCCATTTAAAGCCCAAGGGGGGTTGAGTGAGGACTCATTGCATTCATCCACGATCAACCTTCCCAACTTATCCAAGATTTGTAGCCAAACCACCATCATCATGGCTAGTCATAGGCAAAAATTGCTTATCTCGACTAAGTTGATGGCCCAGTGTGTTGGCACGGTGCAAGGGATGGCACGGTGCAAGGCACAATGCCTTCATTGATGGACACAAGACAAGGCATGGTGCCTTTGTCCCAAGCCAATCCCTCTTATTAGCACATCGATTCCATAGCCCTTTTCTCATAGCTCGAAACCGTGGATGTTACATTGGACATTACAATAGTAGCTCCTAAATATGAAAGCATGGCGCAACATGTTCTTGGTCAATCATTGATGCAATGAAGGATGGAGATGACATTCAGGAATAGAAGAGGATGCTACACTAGCCTAGGCTTCATTTCAATTCACAAGCAACTCTATGTCGCCTGAGTTCTTTGATTAATGAAGTCAAACTTAGTTGGAAGATCCACCTTCCCCAATAGCCTTCCTAGCGATTTTGTCACGCATCGTTGCCTGCACTTCTTCTAGTTTCCTCTCCCTTGTTGCCTCCCATAACTCATCTCACCACTTTCTTGGTATCTCAAGAAGCACCGACACACTCTCTATGAGCGTTTATATCGTGTCCAACGCTCTAATATGCAATCAACAGGTGTTGAAAAATCCGACATATGGTCAACTCTCCTGAAACACGAGTCCAAAATTTTGACACCCGATTCCGATATGCACTAGATCCATTTTAAAAATTTTCAATAATTGAGTGGTCAAAATGTAAATATTTAAAAATAAATAAAAAAATAATAAAGGAGGAAAGAAAAAAAACCTAATCTTATCTTTTCTTTTGACTCTCACTTACCGTGAGACCGTGGCTCACGATTTTTATTGTAAATTAATTCTAGGTTCTTTTTTTTTATTATTTATTTATTTGTGAATTTGAATCAAATTTATTTGATTAAACTAATAATGAAAATGATAATTTACAATATATATATACACATTTAATATATAATGTGTCATCACGCATCGGAATTCTCTATTTTTTTCTTAAATGACATGTCGGCATATGATACTATGATATCCTGAAATTTCATTATGCTTTCAATTACATTAATCGGGTTTTTCATCGATGTGCCTATAGTGTTATTCTTAGATCTGATCACTCGTGAGATAACTAAACTATTTGGGGAAGTCATTAAGAGATTTTAATGCAATAGACTAAAGGGTCCGACCAGGACTTGACTACTCAACCGTGCTCATTAGTAGAGATTATTATGGCATAGTTAAAAATCGCTTAGAGATCGGAGATAGGTAAGTTCGACCAAGATGCGTGGCTAAATGTAGGTGATTCCACCAAATTGAAAAATTCTCGTCAACCAACACTAGACTGATTTTTCTGTCATTTTGGTACCTTATATCCGTATTTGAATTCTTAAGATTTTCACAACAACCGAAAGTTACCAATGTGTCGAACCGGTTCATTGTGGTTCGAAGAAAATCGACCACGGGTTATGTTGACACCTAAATTTTGGCGATTTAGTCATTTATCGCATTAAAAAATTAGGAGTTAAGTTTATCCCTAAAAAAAATTGATTGAATAGCATATAGATTTAGGTACATTTATTTTTAATTTGCATTTTTTGCATTTATTGAACCGGTGGCAGATGGGTTCGGATTGGTGATTCTGAGCTATAAATTGACAAGCCGGACTAAGCCCACAAAGGGAGTAAATTGACCCAAGCCCGTATTCTCGGGGAAATTTTACGGATTTATCTTTGTGAGATTTCAATTCAAAAGCAAATATTGCGTTTGGAAAAAATAAATATTGCGTTTTGAAAAAAATCTTCATGGATATCGATTAAAACCCTAATCCATGGCCTATAAATAGATTAAAACGCGTAGGGTTTCGGAGGGGGCCGCACATTGAATGTACGGCCACAATATAGAAAACATACGTGAAGGAGGGGGGACGTGAGGGGAAAGAGGCTGGCTTTTTCTCTGCAATGGCTCGTTCAAGTTTCCTCGCAGCATCTCGGCACAATCTTTAGCAAATCTCTACCACATTAAACAAGCCTTCGAGCCAGCATTGGAGTTCCAGCAGTCGTACGAGTTTCCCAAATATAGTCCAGCAACCTCCAGGTGAACATCCAGGCAGCCAGCTCCAAGTTTTCAGCGAGATTCCCGCCACGACTAGCCTTAGCCGTGCCTCATCAAGCAGCTGCAGGGTTTCTCGAGGGACGTCAATAATCTCAGTCGAGAATTCCATCCTCTGGTCACGTGTTCAAGTTCCAATCGACGCCGATCTCGGAGCCTTACCAAGTTGCTGCCTTGGTCTCTCCATCGCAACGTTTTCTTAAGTCAACGTTTGTCCAGCAACTTCCGCGGTGATTGATTGCTGTTGCAGGCGAAATTTCTTAGACGATTACCCGGTCTTCTCGGAGTACCCAACAGAGACGTCCACGAGATAAACCCGGAGAGAGATTCGTGCTTTCACTTCTCTACTGCACCCATTCACAAAGTCCACGCATGAAGAGACAGGAGAAAAATCGCGACCTGCCGCAGAGCCATCGAACATCGCAAATCACCTGTGAACCACCACAGCCACCGTCCTTGAGCCACGCCGCGCCGAGCCTTCATCGTTGGTCCGTTCTACCATTCGGATTTTGGGAAAAAATTCAAATTTAGGTAGAGATTTATTTTAATTTATTAGGTAGATTTGTTTTATCTTGTTTTAGTTTTTGATATTTTATCTCTTTGTTTGAAATATCTTCCAATGCATGATTGAAATTCCGTGATATAGCATCCAATTCGCAACGGTACGAATTTTTATTTTATCTATAAGGTGTCAAGGGGGGAGGGGGAGAGAGAGAGCAGGAAAGAAAAGAAATCAAGGGGAAGATCTTGGGGGTGGCGTGAGGAGCAGGGGTTGTCGTGCGGGAGGAAGAGGAGAGAGGAGAGAAGGAATCGAGGGAAGATTTTGGGGGTGGCGTGGGAGGAAAACGATTTTTTTGGGACGAGAGTTTAGAGAGAAAAGAGGGGGAAATGATTTTTTTGGGATAAGAGTTTAGAGAGAAAAGATGGAGAAATAATTTTGAGCGGTAAAGTTGTTTTTATTATAAAAATAAATAAATGAGTTACAAAGTTATTTCAAACAATAAAAATATTGAATGTTAAATAATAATAAATTTTGATGATTATAGAATATCATAAATTTATTTAAATAAAGTTGATTCTATTTTTTTTTTTTTGTTAGTTATTAGTCTTATCCATAATTTTTATTAAAGTTAAAAACATGTTCCCAAATATGGTTACGCATTAACTATGAATATATTTTTCAAATTTTCTATGAATAGATTGTAAAATCTACATTTATTTATTTATTTGTGAATTTAAATCAAATTAATTAAAAATAAAAATATGTATTTAATAATAACATATCCCAACATCTCGAAATTTTTATTTTTTAGAAATGTCGTGTCGGTGTCCGTGTCCGTGTCATGTGTTCGTGTCGTGTGTCCGTGCTACTTAAGGTTTAGACTACCATGAGCAGAAATTCATGTTGGAGCTCACCAGCCACTCATGGAGAAACCAAACCACATGCCAGGCACTGCAAGAACGCGAGAGAACTAACATGATAACTTTCGATCTACTGAATTCAGATCCAGGGAGTGCGAAAATAATATGCATCGGGTTTTCAGTAGCCCATCTAACAAATTCCACTGAGAGAACAGAGACATTCTTCTCGATGCATCTAATTAGTTCCGCGACAAAAATTGGTCCAAGAAAAGTACAAAAGCACATGTTTATGGAACCACTTTTGTGAAATATCCAGAGCACAGGAAGCAGAGATTACCATAGAAAAGGATCACTCCTTCAACGAAATCTTTCTAATTAATGAGAACGAAAGGAAACAGATGCTTTCCCTTCTTCCCTATTTTCTTTAGCAAGCTCCGAAACATAATTTTTTTTTTATTTTTTTGGGTACCATCCTTTCATTCTTCAGTTTCTGTTCGCCTTGATAGCTTGACAAGACAAAGCCGATTCAATCATCTGGTCAAGCAAATTAACCATATTCACGACATACGTGCTCTGCTCATAAGTTCAAGTTCAACCAAACCTACTATATGATTGCAGGGAGCGACAAAAAGAAATCCCACCAATAGCCAACTTATGTTACCATGGAAGAGACCCCGCATGATGGCCTCTTGGCACAACCTTAGTTTCCGTTCTTATGGAAACACAGGCAAAGCCATGTATTATCTAATCACTAACAAAATTCAAAATTCATATCAAATACGAGCTGGAAGTAAGATTGACCTGTCTCAGTTTCTGGACCTGAAATGCCTCAGAAGCCTACTCCAGAAGCCAACGTCTTCATTGGGCACCAGCTGCGGCTCTGGATCCCTGAAATTTGCCTTCTCACTAAGCTCTTTGAATTCATCCACGAGATTTTGAAGCCTCGCAGCAAACTCAATAAGAAGTGAAGCGAATGTCGCTAGAGATAAGGAGCTAGCACTCTCATATACTTTCGACTCCAGTTCGTGAGGTGAAGGATTTGCGTTAAACGAGAGATGTGGCCATGACGCCCTCTTGATCGTACTGTCTGAGGAAACAAATTCAGGAAGCGGTGAATTGACAGCCGCATTCGAGAGCTGTGGTTCCCAACAAATATCACTCAACGAATGTATCACCCTCTGTCTATTTTCAGCATCTTTAGAATCTTGGAAGTTCTCCAAATCTTCGAGTTCCTTGGGCTGCAATGTGGATTGCCAGCTCTGTGAATTAACTAGGAGGTACGACTTCTCATCTATCTTCATCTGCAGTTGTTCGGCTGCTTCATGCACTGGTAAGAGTATGTCTTCAGGGCTTAATTTCTCCATCCGTTCAACCTTGCTTCCAAGCTCTCGTAATACCTTAGCTCCTTCAGTGCCAACCCTTTGAAGCTCATCACTGAAAACCTTTCTCTTTTCTGCCGGAGCCTTCAAAAATTAAGGACCCAATAGAATTTTTTCCTAATGATTATCAACTTGCCAAAGAGATGGCATTAGAATAAACTAAAAATGCAGATATGCTTAAGCAGCAAATGGAAATCATCCCTCCAGAGTCATAGACCCCATCAGAATTAAGCTGCTCATTTGACATCACAGCACAAAATGGGAGACACAGTGCAACTCAAAGGAGAAAGATGCCACACAAACACGGGCTAAAGAATTCATGCAGTTAACCACGTCAGACGCAATCAACCACTGAAGCAGCATCATCATTAAAATATCAGAAGAGGTCGAGCAAGAATGCACAATATTACCTGTATTTCGGAGAGAATGCAGCCATGCATTGCCATCACCATGAAAGCGCAATGCCTCAGAGCTCCACTTACTTCCACATAGTTTCTCCAAGGGTATTTAAATGACTTGTACGGGCCATGAGGTGGCTCCCATCTCGCAAAATCTAACTGCCATATTACGAAAAGGTCGGTTATGATTCCCAACTGATTAAAAGAAGGGGGAAAGAGCATACCAGTGATTCCTCTTGACCGACAGATTGTACAGCTGTTCGGTAACCATTGTAAAGGGGGTCATCAGAAGCTTGGTATGTCAGTATTTTCGAAGGAACTCTCGTATATTCCACACATTCCAAATATCCAGTAACACACCCTGAATAAATTAGCCATACAAATTAGCACGCAGAACTCTCTTGTTTAGTAATCATACAAAATCAGGAGCAAATATCCACGTTGATCATTGAATCTTTTAGCGCTATTTCCATTTTTTCCACTGAACTTTGATTTCCATCACTGCCACGAATCATATATTCAGACGAAAAAACTGAAGCAATGTCAAAAGTTTAGTGCTAGCAATCAAACTCTAAAAGCATATCTTCGTCTGGCTTTTGAATGTAACGGTAATTTGACAGAGTGGTAAACTTTAAAGTTGAATGGCTGTGTGACGCAAATCAATCCTCATTGATAAGAATGAAAATCACCTGTAATTGAATGAGAAAAAGAAAATATTGACCCATCATACTAGAAACAGGGAAATTGATCAAACCTTCCAAGGAAGTAGCCACACCCTTGAAATTCTTGACAACCAATTTGTGCAGGTCCTCCCCAGCCCAGATTGGGTAGATACACGTATTAACGACCAAACATATGAAAGCTCCAACAGCAATGAGCATTAGCCGGTAAAAAGCTGTTTCGAAAAATGTTGAAGAAGTCCCAGATACCATGACAATGCAGTAAGTCAACAAGAACACCCGAAACCCATATTCGTATGGCTTCATGGTCGGGTAAAGCTTAGCATAACTGGCACAAAATCCTGAATACCATATGGCAAGTAACATCATGAGATCAGAATAAGACATATCGCAAAGGCATCAACTGCGGAAAAAGAATCTAAAATCAGCTATCGAGTAACTTGAACCCAACTATGCCAACCTGCTATAAAGATACTGAATACAAGAATAGACTCCTGCAAATCACCAGTCTTGGCCGATAACTCTGCAATGCCGAGAGAAATACTTCCAGCTGATAATGTCCCAATAGCCCGATTAAATCCCTTGTTCAGAGTTGCACCTGAGGATTGAAATCAAAACAACAACCTTCACTATCTTCCCTTGTTCTTCAACAGCAAAACATTAACACAACACACTTGGAAAATGAAACGGCGTGATTAATTCATAAGAACAATAAACTATATTCTTCAAAAACGGGGCAAAACAAAAAAAGGGAAAATGCAGAAACAAACAAAGATAATACCAACGCTGAACTCAAAAACCACAACGACAGTAAGAATCGCCCAGATGGAGTACTGGCTAACATCCGCGAGCGGCTCTTTAAAGAAGATAACCAGCGAAACGAGGGCCAAAGACAAGCCCATCTTCAAGGCGAAGACGAACTTCCGAGGATCGGAACGGCCCATCTCATACAGCTTAACCACGACATCCTGCAACCCATTCCAGCAGTTCACAACCCCATCCGAAATCGACCTAAAGCACCTGTGTTTGGCGCCGTAATCGCTCCCATCCGCGTCGGTCAGGCAGAAGTCAGAGTATTCCTTTCTGGAGAGGAGCCTCTCTTTGCTCCTCTCCAAGAAGCTGTGCCTGAAGGACCCAACCTTCGCAGCCATTGGAAACGACGAAGAACAAGGTCAAAAGGGATTCCCAGAGCCGAGAGACAGACGAATGAGAAGACGGTGGCGACTCTGCTCCTGGGAATGGCCTGCGGAACTGCAAAATGGGTCTTAGAAATAGCGAGTGGCCGGAGACGTGGAGCGATGATTCGAGCGATGTGAGAAGGAGATTCGAAGATGGAGACGCGTTCGTGGGGCAGCGGAGAGTTGATGAGACTACCGGGACGAGAAAATATTCAGTGGTTCGTGCGCGCCACGTCATCCGCTGACGTGGCGCGCGCGTACCACCCAGATATCGACACGCGTCCTGTGGGGGACCCGCCGGAAAATGGAGAGGCTGGTTCTCTCGGCTGGCTTGGCTCGGCTCGCTGGCAGAAGAAAGGACAGACAGCTCAGTGGGTCAATAAATGCGTAACACTCCCGCTCAAATAATCTCTCTCCTCACTTGAATTTGCTGGGTTTTTTCTCGCTCTCTCTCTCCTCTCCCCTCGCAAACAGATAACAATCGACACCTCCTCTGTTTCTTCTCCGCGCATCCCACCCCTTCCACTTCCGCCTCCGTCTCCGGCTCCGGCTCCGGCTCCCCCAAAAGCCTCGCCGCCATCTGCCTCTGGCACGTCGCCTCGTCCAAGAGCGCCGCCAGTCGCAGCTGGTCCCAACCCCCTCCACTCCGATCGTTTCCAACGCGGAGATCGAGCACAAGTTTTGTGCTCGCGTTGGTCTCTCGGCAACTTCTGGACCTCCGTCCGATTGTGTCCCTCTGACGAACTCGTCATCAGCTTCGACTCCGTGCATTGCGTTTGTCAAGCCGCCGTTCCCCGCCGTCGCCCGGCGCTCGCTCGCTCGCTGGTCCTGTCGCTTCCTCCGTCTCTGCTTCGGCGCTCGCTCGCTGGTCCTGTCGCTTCCTCCGTCTCTGTTTCGGCGCTCGCTCTTTGCTCCGTTGCTCGCTCCATCTCTGCTCCGGCGCCGCTTTCCTTCGCGCATTAATCTGCTTGGGCGGCCGAGATTTGGGGATCCCATTTCTGCAACCACCTGCAGAGCAGCGTGGACGCCCTCCAGACTCTAGGATCTTCAAGATGATATGCTCGTTCCAATTATCTCAGACTCTAAGATCTTCATGCTAAAGCCGTATATCTGTGGTTACTCATGTTCGCCGTGATGTTCTCCTGTATGTTTCCCTACCTATGACAGTTAGATGAATATACGCCATGATCAACATGAGAACGCAAAAGTAATGGATGATGGGAATGCTTCTGTGCACTGAAGGAGCTTCTTGCCTTGATCAATCGCAAGATGTTCTGCTTGTTTTGTGGTCCTGTTTGAATATTGCATACTCAGGAGCTCCAATTGCATGTCCCCATCCTCTGTTGCAAACATAGCCGATGGATTGCAGCATCCGTCGGTGATTCAGAAAATTCACGGGCAGTCTCACTTTATATCTCTTCTTTCGCGTGCCATCTGCGCGAGAAATTACGGACCGCACGATTTCGCAAGCATTGTAGGCTTGTAGCCATGGAGCGTTGCGGAGTTCTCTATCTCCAGCATTCCGGGGGCAGTGGTCTGGCTCTTCTGTCCTCTCTCCCATTTGGGTTCAAGCTCCGGCTTCCTTATGGAAGCGGTGTCTGCAGCTGTTTCCAAGTCGAGGAAGCATGTGGACTTGGCGGAGAGAGTAATTCCGCAACATGAGCTCAGGAGGCTTAGGAAAATTGCTCTCAGGATGGTGGAGAGGATGGAAGTTGGGGATGCAGGGATTACCCAGGCTTTGGTGGATTCTATACATGAGAAGTGGAGAGAGGATGAAGTGGTGAAGTTGAAATTTGAAGGTCCCCAGTCACTTAACATGAAAAGAACCCATGAAACTTTGGAGGTTAGTGCTGGTCTCTTCTTTGCTTATGGATAAGTAAGTAAATGAAGGTTGAATCTTGATAAGCCTGGAACTTTCATGAGTTTGCTGATTGCTTGCGTGCATTTAAGTGCCGTATTTGACATCTGGAATGGATATAAAATCATGACTTCAAAAGATGTAATCACTTGAATAAATCTCCGTTGGCGTTGGAGACTTGAGAGTCTTTATTTTAATCATGAATCATTGATGCACTGAGATAATGAGCCTCTAATACACTTGCCTTGTCAGAGTAGGACTGGAGGCTTTGTTATATGGAGATCTGGAAGTTCAGTGGTGTTGTACCGAGGGATGGCGTATACGCTTTCTTGTGTCCAATCACACAACGAAAAAATACAGACCAGTGTGAATTCTCTGAAAAATGAGGACACAGCCAGTAATGTTTTTCATAGCAAAGGAGGCCAGATTTTATGTGGTTCTGCAGAATATTTGAAGGATCTGTCTAAGGAAAAACGCATGGATATGAATGATCCTAACAGTTTATTAGATGAGTTGGGTCCACGGTTCAAGGATTGGTCAGGCTGTGAGCCAGTTTCAGTTGATGCTGACTTGCTCCCTTCAGAGGTTCCTGGATATAAACCTCCAGTTAAGCTTCTTCCTTATGGGGTTAGACATTGTCTGAGAAACAAAGAGATGACCAGGTTTCGTAGACTTGCAAGAACGATGCCTTCACATTTTGCCCTGGGTATGTGTGCATCAATGGCAATAAAGTTTGTGCTTTTCTGCCATTGCTGGTTAATGGCTGACAAACTGGTTTGATTATACTATGTCTCAAAATTGTTCTAAACTAATCCTACTTTTTTTGTAGGAAGAAACAGAAAGCTGCAAGGTCTTGCTGAGGCCATGGTAAAGTTGTGGGAGAGCAGTGCTATTGCAAAAATAGCAATTAAACGCGGCGTGCTAAATACTTGCAATGATAGAATGGCTGAGGAACTGAAGGTTGGACAATCTACATATGTTGACTTTTTAGCATATATGTATGAGCTAATTATTGTTGAAAATGGGTGTTCTGTTGCTTTCATCGAGCACAGAACCTTTCAGAGTCTGTACTTTATTTGATTTTCCTGACAGAAAGAATTACCTACTATTTGCCATAGAGTGGTAGTTTGACTAAATCATTATCCTTCAAGCCCACAGTACAATGCTGAATTTTCTATTTCATCTCTGACCATGGAATTTATAATTGTTATCATAATGGTAAAACTCAGCCAAGGTTAGTGTGTCACCATTCTGGGACATACTTGTGTAGTGTTGTGAAGGATTGGTTATGCAAGTTCTTATCTCTCCGAGCATTTTGTTCCAATCTTAATGTTCTGGCATTATGATAATATCAACTTCTGTTTAGTGTTGCATATTCCGTCCTTTTTCTTTAGGTAAGGAAAATTTGGTGCTCTTGTTATTGATTTGTGTCATTTTGAATGCAGAATTTACCTGGGGGAACACTACTTTCTAGGAACAAAGATTATATTGTGTTTTACAGGGGCAATGACTTCTTGCCTCCTGTGGTGGTAGAAGCATTGAAAGAGAGAGAAAAACTAACAGATGTGCAGGCAAATGAGGAAGATCAAGCACGTCAGAGGGCCTCAGCTGCAATTGAATCAAAATTAAAAGCTTCTAAAAGCCCACTTGTTGCTGGCACTCTTACTGAAACTCTGGCTGCCACCTCTCGGTGGGGGAATGAAATAAGTAGCAAAGATGTTGAGCATATGCGTAGAGATGAATCACTCAATAAGCACGCTGCACTCTTGAAATATCTTGAGAAGAAACTTGCTCTTGTAAGTTACGAGATTGAACAAACTTATGCTATAAAATTCTGCTCCATTTCCTTAATTATTTATCACGTTTTCCATTTATTTTTTCCTCTTCTTTCCAGGCTAAAGGGAAGGTCAAAAGGGCTGAGAAAGCTCTAGCAAAAGTGCAGGAGAATCTTTGACCAGCAGACCTTCCAGTTGATCTGGAAACCATAAGTGATGAGGAGAGATCTTTACTACGTAAGATTGGTCTGAGTATGAAGCCCTTCCTGCTTATCAGTAAGAATAGCTGGTTTGCCTCTTGATTGAACAATGTAAAAAAGTCAGCTTTCATGACTAGCTTTTCATCTTCTGTTTGGTTTAATCCAGGAAGGCGTGGCATTTTTTATGGTACTGTAGAGAACATGCACTTGCATTGGAAGTATCGCGAGTTGGTGAAACTAATAGTGAGGGGAAAAAGTTTTGCACAAGTGAAGCATCTTGTAGTTTCTTTAGAGGCTGAAAGTGGTGGAGTGCTGGTATCCTTAGATAAGACTATGAAAAGCTATGCTATCATCGTTTATCGTGGGAAGAATTATCAAAGGCCTCATGCAGTGAGACCCAGAAATTTGCTGACTAGAAGGCAGGCATTGGCTCGCTCTATTGAACTTCAGAGACGTGAGGTGAAACTGATTGAAAAACTATTCTTAATCCCTTATCCTTAAGCTTGTCACAATGCTTATCCTATTCTATGTTATTAAATTTTCTTTTACTGCAGGCACTTAAGCATCATATTTCAGACTTGCAGGAGCGGATTGAGCTACTAAATTACGAACTTGTACAAGCTCTTGCCTTTTAGAAATTTGATGAGACAAAAAACTAGCATTTATTTCAGTAATGCATTCTCTTCCTCCTTCACAGGAAGATATGAGAGTAAACAACCAAATTGATGAAGAAAAACTTTCTAGATCATTTAATGCTGGAGCGACAATAGATGACACATCTGAGGTATCTGTCTCTCATCCTTTGGAGTACATTTGCTCCTCTACGTGTAGAATCAGCATGTATCTCGAGGCAATTAACCTTAAAAGGCTTACTTTTGTATTAACTTGTAGAATGTTGCTATCTGAACTTAGATTCAGTTTTCTTTTCTTTGGTAGCAATACTCTCTAAAGGTGATGTCCTAATGCATGGTTCAGTTGTTTGGCTTTACTTCTATCTGGATGACATTTGGTGGAAGTTTGCAAGATCTTTCTGTCGCAGCAATCCTTAGTAATTTCTAGCATAACCTTCGTATGATTGATACCTTTTCTATAATTCGAAATCAGGATGAAGGAGAGGAGGCATATCTTAAAGTTTATGACAGTGGTGTGGAGGACACTTGAAGGAATTAAGAAGCTTGTTCATGAAAAAAAATTGGTAATTTTTACTGCTAGTTATACCTTCCCCTCTTTGCAAATTGTCTGAGGAAGACTAGCTCAGAAGAAGTTGAGCATATTATTGAATCAGAAATATGTCTCAAACATATTTGGTCACCTTTTTTTATCTTTTTGGCTGTAGAATATAGTTGGTCAGTTCATCACTGAGGTTCTGATGGAATGTTCGTCTTGGCACATACATAGCTTCCTTGCTTGATTAGGCAAGCAACATATTATATGCACTCGTCTTCACTTACTTACATAGCTTCCTTGCTTGATTAGGCAAGCAACATATCATATGCACTCATCTTCACTTAGGTTCATTATGCTATGGAACATTAAGTCACTAGTTCCTGCATCATCGATCAAGAGTCGGGCAATATGTTGCTTTCACATGGGTATTTGGTTTAGTCGTGCCTTTGCTACAGTGATCATTGATGTTTGCAAATGAGTTAGCTTCTTTATTTTTCTTCTAATTCCATCATCCTCGCAGATTGTCCAGGCACCCCTGCTTGTGGTCGGAAGCAGATTTCTTGGATGTTGTGAAACATTTTTGACCTGAGAGGAGTCTTTCTAATCACATGTAAGATGAAAATTGAAATGCAAGGTGGGTGTGTCTTGTAGGGGTGAGACGAGGATTTCCTTATTGATGGTTAAGATGTGTTGTTCATTGTTCCTCATTTCCAGGACCTAGTCCCATGTGTGTTAATCTCATTTGAAGATGAGCACATACTTATGTGGAGAGGAAGAGAGTGGAAGTCTTCCTTTCCAACTCCCGAAGTTTATTACAAGGATTATCCATCTAGTGTTGATCGTGCATGTGAAGGATCTCCTCTTCCAGTAATCTCAGAACAGGATGAAAAACAGGAAGTTCCTGGCAAAACCAGTCCTCCTTCTGTTCAAGAAAACGAGGTATATGGAGTTACTGATGCAGATTCAATTTTGAGGGAGGTTGATGGAAATAAAATCACTGTAGGCGGCAAAAGCAGTGAAGCAGAAGAATCAGAAGATGCAAAGAGCATCAATGCAGCTGCTGCTATGCACGATGTTGTTGCGGAAGAATCCGAGACCATGGTGGAAACAGAGAAACTGCACGATGTTAAGGCAGGCTGTCGAGAACGGCAGTGCACTTATCTTGATTAGTAATTCATTGGATGTTGACATTGCTTACCAAAGGGCGGTTGCTTTTGCAAAGACTGCTCCACCTGGCCCCATTTTCAGGCACCGACCTAGGAGAGCTGTGTCCAAGAAGATTGTGAAGGAAGAAGATGGAAATGTAGATGCCGAAGGCGAACCTTCTTCTACACTTACGGAGAGAGGAAACAAGTAGAGAGATACAAAAATTCAAAGGAAAAAAGAGTTGGATGAACACCACTTGTATGTATCACCACTAAGAAGCTTGAGGGTTGATGAACTCGCCAAGTTGTTGGCATGAGTTTTAATGCTTGTTGACATTTCATGGGGATGCATGTATCAGCTTCTCCACAAAATTTTGTCAATGCGATTGATGTTAAACTGTTGATTCTTGACGCCATGGTCTCTTTTCTCAAAAGCAATTTGTTACTTCGCTCTTTTCCGTTTACCCTTTCACTAGCGAATTGAAATATAACGCACTTTTCTTTTCAAGTGAACACTTGATCAAATGAGACGTTTAACTTTCCTGCCTAATTAGCTTTACACTCATCATGAGACGTTTAACTTTCCCGCCTCATTAGCTTTACACTCATCATCATCAAGGAGTATGGAGGACAGTGTGGCTTAAGAAGGAGAGATTGCACAATGCTTTGCCAGAGGTGATGGCAATGCGTGAAGCGAAAGGGGCGACTAATGAGTATCGGTGCCGATCCTGATTCTTAAAATCTCTTTTTCTAGTCAAAAGATTTACGAGGAGAATGTAGATTGAAGCATTCCAATCTGTACTCAATCTAAATAATGGATTTTCATGACTCCAGTGATCACTTCATGGAACTAAGCATATAAAATTTGCACGCACAAAAAAAAAAAAAATATTTACACGCACCTAGTTTAAAATAAACTTAGCATCCAAATCTGATACCTCATTTTTTTTATTTTTTTTTATTTCTTGCCCAACAACCCTTTTTGAAATAAACTTGGGCAACTCTATTTTTTTTTCTTTAAAGCTTTCGAAAATAAATTCGTACGTGCTCCCGTACTTAAAGCACTCAAAATTAAATGCTAAGGTCCTATAAAAGATTTATATGCTGACATCATCTGACCTCAATAGGTTGACGGAATTACTAGATCTTCTAGTTCTTGTAATACTGATTTTAGCATCCGCTGGACAAAGGTTAACTAGCAGGTGATCATTCTTTTTCTGCCTCCTTAATGTTTCCTCCTAAAATATGTTCTTTGCCTGCTCCATGATACTCAGACTGCTGTGATGGGAGTGACGAATACGGTGATAAAGTGAAGTGCCTGAATACATGTCGGGTTTGCAGTCACATTAAAGCAATAAAATCAAAAGAGTTGAGAAAAAGTACTTCTGCCTCTATATAACCATTAGCCACCTTGCTTTCAGCATCAACAATAGGTTCAGATGATACAATTGACTCTTTCTCATTTGCCGGTGTTAAAAACTCATCTTTCTCTTCCACAGCGTGCTATACAGAACAACAAATGTCCAGATTCTTGGAATCATGTTGACTACAGAGAATCAATCGCGTGTACTGCATGATTAAACTTTTGATGACTTGCCGTAATTCCCTTATCTTGGACTCCAGTTGATAGATGATCATGTTCTGCTGCCAAATCTTCTTCCAAATCCTATCGAAAGTGGACACATGTAAAGAACTGGGAGGAAGTTTATTGCATAGGAAGTTAACATACTAATATGCATCCAGAACTTTGTAAGCATGGCTTACTATTAGGGAAAAAAAGAAAAAAAGAAAAAGAAAAAGAAAGGCTTGAGCTTCCCTCATCCTCTCTGCAGACAAAGAAGGCGTGTCTGAATTCTTCATCTGCTTCAACTTCAATTCTTCCTGGTATTGCTTCATGCGCTTCTCTTGCTTCATTTTGCCAGGCCCTTTTCCATGAAATTTACGGAAAGCAATCGGAAAGCTTCCTTTGGGGTTAACTGTTGCAAAACATTCAAAACAAGAAGATTGGCATAAAAACATCAAAGTAATGAATTGGCGTTTCTTTGTCAGACGCAAAAGAAATTATAATGGACAATTTAGTATTACAAGGCTTTATGATTAATATCTTTTTTCCGTTGAAAACTTACTATTTGGCCAAATTCATCTGTCCTTTCAATGCGGATCTCTTTCTGTCCATCATCTGCAATGCCTACAAGCTTGCTTTTCTTCTTATCCATGTTTCTACCACCCCACTCAACAGTTCCTTTAAGTGTTCCCCATTCCTTAAGAGCTGATAGTTTCCATCTTAGACAAGCTTGTTCTAGTAAGATACCTGGCCTCATTGAGTACAGCCAGAACCCGTTTTTGACGAGCAAATACTTCTGCTGCTGCCTTTTTCCCAGCTTCGACACCTAAGAATTTCAGTCGCACATCGGGGGCCAAGAAAAAAGACAGCCAGTTGGATGAATTGATTTGATTTCTTGACTCAGAGAGGCCACACATATTCTCAACAGCAACAAGCCCAAAACATATAGCAATCATCTAATTTAAATAAGAATTATAAGGTAAACTATTTACCAGGTTGATGATAGGCATGAATATTAACTAATGAGGCGTATATCTCAACTGCTCGCTCATACAATGCTATAAGAGCCCCCACTGATCTAGGGGTCACTTCTTCAACAGTGACTGTTATAGACTCACGATCATTGGCATATAGAGCATAGCCCGTTCCCTACAGAAGTTCACCATATCTAAAAGGGATCAATTGCAGAAAACAACCGAGTGACTATAAGTAAATCATCCACTGAACTCATGTCTCCTTTCCAAGAGAAGTGTGAGATCTTAAACTTCAGAAACAATAGACATAAGAACTTCGACTATTGCTAGAATCTTCTTAAAGGTAAATATTAGTAGCTCTTATTGTAAACTAACTTGAAGCATTCCAAACAGATAGTCACCACAGGTAACACTAGGTTCAAGCTCCCAATCATGACCAGGTGGTCTCTCACAAAGCACTTCAATGAATGTTACGGAGAAGTTGTGCACACCCTCTCTCAGCTGTTGTTTGTAGCTATATGGAAATTAGACAATAACATGCATCAGGAATAATCACGTCACCAGCACGTAAAAGTAATAGTGGCATTACTTTATCAAAAAATAACTTACGCATGCTGATCTGGGCTTCCTTTATTCCCATAAACAGTAAGCCCTTGATTGACCTGTGAAATGAACAATTTGAGATTTAACATTTTGGAAACTAGAGATGGAGATGGAACTCCTTAGTTTCACCAAAAAATTAAACACATACCCGATTGCCATCCAAATCAAATTGTTGCAGATACCAACTGAATAACAGAAGGCTGTCTTTGTAAGGAAGAATTACCATGTCCTGACAGCAGCAATTTAAATAGTGAAACAATTGTCAATGACTGCAAACTGAAAGGGAAAAAAACAACAATTCAGAAGACACTCTCATTCAAATATAACACCTTAGATCCTACACCATCAGAAGCCCAATACCAACATAAAGCAAGCAATGCAGCAGGGTTGTTCTTCACCTGGAAAAGAAAAAAGTTATTTCCGCTGACACAGGACTACAAAAGGCAAGAACCATCCTTTGATCAGTGTCAGTAGAGAAGCCACTCAGACAGCTACGGAAAACTACCAATAGTTTTATGTTGTAACTTCTTCTTCTTTTGTGTGTGTTTTCGTTTTTTTTTTTTTTTTTCGTTTTTGTTTTTGCACTGAGGGGGGTGATAGGGACTGCACATCAGGTGTTATGGCTTTTGGTCACTCAAAGTTATTATATGCTTCATTTTAGAAGTAAAATTATCCAAGAATCCAAACATCTATGATTTAAGGTTCAGCGTTCAGTACTATTAAATTCTCAAAATGAGCCAGTCACTTTCAAGTTAGAAGTTATGTCTTCTACCAACTTCATTTCTTTAAAGTCAAAGCTAAAGCCAAAAACTCAAACCCATTAGCCTAGAGAATTCTTCATGGTCGTACTTCAGTTTCGCTCTTCCTCCGAACTCAGTAGGAAGGTTCTCCTCATCAAAGAATGATCTCATGAGCTCGACACTGTCATTGTTCTTCAGGTACACAAACTTAACCTTTTGAAAAGTCTTAGCATCCAAGAAGTACTTCTCAACCTGCGCCAAAAAATGTGAAGCGTCAGTCTTGGATCAGGAGAATTCTCGTAACTTGGATTTAAAAAGAGGAGGAAATACATCCTCTCATATTAACAGCACAACGAAGTGAGAGAATAAGGAGTCTCGGGATATTAGCCTTCAAAATGATGGATTTAAAGCATTTCTACAACTGTAACAGCATCTCATGCACAGATAAATGATGTACCAAGCCAAAGATGAAACAAGAGCCAAGAGCAATGCAAAAAGAGACGGGCATGGCATGAGAGAGCAGGCAAACTTTAAAATGGGACTAATCTATGTTGTTCTATTCTTTGCTGGCCACTGGACTACGAGATAAGTTGAATATGGCCTCTTGGTGGTGCACCAAAAAAGTAGTGTCTGCTAGTGTATCTCTACCAGGAATTGGACCAACTAATGACTGCCTCAAGAGTGTTTGATAGAATATTGAATTCATATCAACACAGTTGTTTGACACTTGGCACAAGAGAATTGGCACCAAGCGAGCAAGCCACGGCCGTGCCATAGAATCTTAGGAGCTCGTTCCCATCAGCCAAACAGCAGGGGTGCTTCTTGGATAACTTGCTGGCTCTGATCTTGACCATCTCTCAATATTCTTTGAACCGGGCGAGGGTCCTTTGCATGTTGTGGACTTTCAAGACCCTCTCAATCTGTTCACAACTGCTGTGCTCAGACTTCAACCAGCTCGTTTGGCAGATTATTTCCACTATCCTTTTGGATGAATCTCCATCACTTAGTTCAGTTACTGGAAAAAGAAAAGTTGCAATGACATTAATCAAATTGACAGTTCAGTCTAAGAATTTCCATCCTCAGATAAGCTAAAAACCAGAAGTTCAATCCCCAGTTCGTTCAGGCTACTCCAAAATTAAACAAACAATTTTATATTTATCTAGACCAGAGAATGAGAAACTGCTAAGGCAATGCAGAAACAGATATGATCATGTGGTTCAAGGTAAGATGTTATTTTACCAGCATGTTTGGAGAGATGATGAGCTTCAACAGCATCCAACTTCTTGAATTGCTCCCCGCACTTGTGGCAGATGAGAACCGAAGATCCTGAATGAGCATCAGGGCCCACCATAGTCCTGGACTTTGGGAAACCACTGCTTCTGGAACCGCCAGACGTGGCCGAACTCCCTTCAATCTTCCTTGAGGGAGTACTCATCAACCTGGGAAACTGTAACTGCTTGGAACCATGTACTGGCCTCGAGGACCAGGCGTTCCGGGATGAAGTGTCCCGATGAAAGTCAACGAAGTCGAATCACTCCTGCTGTAATTCCTGCCGACTTTGCCTCCGATGCCCATGATCTGCAAAAAGGGGTACAGATAAGGGGGTGTATTGACGGTAAAGTATTATCTGCAAAAAGGGCCACTTCATGGTTTCTCATGGCCAGAAAAACTACTGACTCAGGTCAACCACATGGTCAGCCATGGAAATCAGATAAATATGAGCAATCGATCAAGGAGATACACTCTGCGAAATGTCCAGTCCTTACAAGCGCTGCAATTTTGAAATGTTAATTACCTTAGATTCAAACTGCAGCGAGTCATCTTCCTCACTGTGGTGAGAGTTACTCCATCGACGAAACATGGTGCCTGAAGCCACAAAAATTGAAGGAATTAATAATATATCTTTAAAGAACTATTGATGGCCTACTATAGAAGTAACAATTCACACCATATAAGAACATGTACAGATATTCAAAAGACTAGGAATGAGAGCATATTTCCTATAGGTAAAACAGACGGGAAAATAAATTACAGAGGCAAATGGAGCCTTCGCTCTCTAGTTTTTAACAGAACAAAAAAGGAAGGGCAAGTGAACTAAGCCCTTAATTTTAAGGAAAGAACAACCTAATAATTGAGCAATGTAGATGTATTGCAATTCAACCACATTGATGCTATAGTGCAAAAAGTAAAGCCCGTATATAGGATAGGCGGCACTGCAACATCAACCATCAATAGTGTCACTGTGCTTGAACCTGTAAAACAATTGCAGCTCCCCCGAAGGAAACATGCTCTCAAATTCTTAATTTGCGAGATATTCATGAACTAGAACCAATGTACACATTGCATACGCGTATCCAGACAGATTAAAAAAAAGAAATTTCCCAAGAAAGCACTAGAAATGCTACAAGAAAAATACCAAATTTGTCTCCATCGCCGTACTGTCGGAAGCTTCTGTTCTATCAGCATTCTGGTTCTCCACATCAATCACGACTCCATCGGAATCATCGTCCTCAGAATCATCAGCCACAATTTCCCAATCAGCGCTACGCACGCTCTCCGCCAAAGGAGCGTCCTCTTCGCCCTCTCCATTAACCACAATCGACGGCGGCCTATCCGGCGAAGCCTTCTTGACCTGCGGCCTCCTGCTCCTAGAACTAGTAGTCATCCACACACGAAACAAAAAAAAAAAAAAAAAAAAAGAGAATCCCTAACACGCACCATGGAAACCGAGGAAATCAGCCAGCTAGCGGAGCACCTGAGGCCGCGCTGCCGCATCTTGAAGGAGGCGGGGAGAAGCCGGCGGCGAGGGGCCGGGGAAGCGAAGGTCCGCGGTTCGTCGATTGCTCGCGGTCTTCTCGTCCGTGCCGTGGTTCGTCGGTTGGAAAGAGGGAATGCAGAGAGAGAGAGAGAGGGGTCGCGGTCCTCTCGCCGGTCCGGTGCGGTGGTTCGTCGGTTGCTGGCCGTGGTTCGCCGGTCGGAAAGGAGGGCACAGAGAGACTGGGAGTCGCGTCCTGTTCGTCGGAGAGAGAGAGGGAGGGTAGAGTGAGAGGCGCGAAGAAACAGAAGAAGAAGAAGAAACCCTCGCTCGGTCCGAAATTTTTTTAAAATGGCGCCTGATTTTCTCCTCAGTCTGACCAGATTGTGGGTCCCACACCGAGCCGAGCCGAGCCGAGCCGAGCCGAGCGGAGAAAGTCTTTTCATTTTCCTGCGGGTCCCCCAGGACAGGTGTCGAAAGCTGAGTGGTATGTGCGCGCCACGTCAGCGGATGACGTGGCGCGCACGAACCACTGAATATTTTCTCGGGACCGGGACAGTTGGAAGAGAATTAACTGAGCGTGGAAGGGTAGGAAACGAGCGGTCCTACCGCATGTGTAAGTACGAGAATGTCCGTGTTGCTTTGGTTTAGTTTCCAATAGTGCTTTAGCCTTTCGAACCTCTTCGGCAAAACAATTGAAGTGTTTGGTGAATTCCAGTCATTTTGGGAAATGTTGGCTTTGGCAAGACTGGAAGCCCGCCTATCAGGCTTTGAGCAATTATGAAAGACAAACTTGTAAAGTTAATGAACTTTTTTCCTTTAATATTGCTCCCATCATTTTTATTTTTTCAAAAATTCAATCTTATCTTTACTCGGTCCATGTTTATCTTCTCGATTGTTCTGGCTCACTATACCTAGTTCTTCATCAAGGGTCTCCGCCCTTAGCTGCCTCTTTGTCTTCCCTGTCTTGATTGATCACACTCCTATGACTAGTGCTAAATTGCTAATGGTGAGAAGGGAGCATTGGGTTAGCTCGAGCTGGACAAACAATAGGTCTAAAGTATTGCCCAATCTTGCTCATAAGACAGAAATGTTCAAGTCATATCAAGTTTAAGCCAAGGTTTGGTAGGCCAACTTTATGGTGTAATGACGTTGCATGATCCCGTCGATTTGCCTCTCAAGCTAAGCATTCGCCCTCTTATTGACCACCTCTTTTATTTTTGTAGAAATTGGTCACCTCTTGCTTAACCATATTAGTATTGGTCTTCATAATTAGTATATCAACTAATAAGATGGATTGAAAATAGTTGTTTAAGTAATAGTCCATCAATTGATTTGGTATACAAACTTAAGCGCATAATGTCCTGATTATGAAGCGCGCAAGCCCTTTTTGTGTGATTGTTTGTAAGTAAGAAAGAAAGTTGGTCATGATAAAAGTGTTCTACTGATGTGTATTGATCAACAATGATACAAACAGCAAACATCAATGGACTGTCGAGATGGAAGGGTCTGGGTAGTTGAACCTCGCTAAAGAACTTTGTAAGTTATCTAGTTAAGCAGTAGCAGACAATACAGGTAGTTGAGATGGCATTGTCTAGAAATCATCCCTAGACAAGCCCGGATCAAAGGACTTGTGACACTTTCCCCCACTCGACAAACGAAGAGGGACCGTTAAGGATTCAACCTGAATTACTTCAATTCTTGAATTAGAAGTCGAGGGTGACTCTTGCTTTGGAGGAGAATTTAATGAGAAGACGATGGCTTAGGTGATCGCATGGAAACTATTACTATTAAACACCATTAACCAATCACCAATAGCAGCATACTTTGTCACCATCAAATCCATTGAGCTATCCTCCAAAGGAGAAATCACCAATGACTCTCGACTGAGATTCAGACCTAGTCATGCTAAGGTAATACACTGTGTTATATGTTATATTGCCCTCTCACAATCCAAAAATTACCACATTCCAGACTCTTCCAACTCATCTCAGGCTCAAGTCTTCACCTCGTCCCCCTGCCCAAATATATACAAATAATTTCTTATTGCGGATACTAGATAATTCTACCTGCAATTTTATGCTATCATGCAGTTAAAAGCATTTGGTTAGGTTTTTTTGAAGCTTAGCATAATATTGATCAAATTAAGCTTCAAAACCTCTTGATGGCTAATTCTGTCATCACAGTTTTGATTGAGCTACACAACCAAAATATTGAAATTTTGGGCTATACGATCATGATAGTGAAATGGCCTATTTGTCGACCAACATGCAAGAGTTGTGACCCTCTCTTGGATCTGGGGAAGGGCAAGATGGCCTCACCTGTGGCCAACAAGGGCACTTAGGCCCTCTCTTGTGGCTGACAAGGGGCAGAGGCCCTCGCCCAAACCTTGCTAGCCCACAGTTGAGAAGGAAAAAAAATAATTTAGAAAAGTGCAAAAATTATTCACATTTGTACCGGTTATGCCATGTAGGACGATTGAGGTCCATGAGAGTGATTTTTTTTTTTTTTTTTATCAAAATTGATCAAATGGATTACATTGATAAATTATCGAAAAGATTAAGACTTAATTAACACAATTGAAAAGTTTATGACTGAATTAGTATAAAGACAATAAGTTTATATCTTTTTTGGTAATTTTGCCAAAAATAAGAAATTTCAGCCATGCAATGTATGATAACAAGAAAAAACGTTGCACACCATAATGTTGGTAAAGAATTGTTAGGCAAGCACGTTATTGTAAGATGTAGTTCCTCAAAACACTCTCTCTTGGTTGTGTTGGGACTAGAAATAGCTCGAGTAACCTGGCCTGCTTAGGTAGCACATGATAACGCTCCCGTTTCTCCCAATTTCTGTTCTTTTGTTCCCCAGAACAAAAAAATAATAAAAACCTGTTTGATAAAACATTTGTTCCCGGGAACAATTTCTAGAAATAAGCTGATTTTCTTTTTTATTTTTCTTTTATTTCCTTTTCTTGCCGCGACCATCGTCAATTGCCTGGAGCCACTGCCCACCGCCACCGCCGGTTGCCGCCGGTCGCCGCCGCCGGTCGCTGCCAGTCGCTGCTAGTCACTGCCGCCGCCGGTCGACGCCGATCGCCGCCATCGCCGGTCACCGCCGCCGTCGCCGGTCGCCGTTGCCACCGCCGGTCGCTGCTACCGTCGGTTGCTACCGCCACCCGCTGCAGGTTGCCATCACCGCCGGTCGCCACCGCTGGTCGTCAGTCGCCGGTCGCTGCCACCACCGCCGGTTGTCGCCGCCAATCACCGCTGCCCACTAGCAGCGGCGGCAGCGGGCGACGGGCGGCAACGGCGATCCTTCAGCAAGAGTAAAAAATGAATAAATACAAAAAGAAATTGTTGCGTTACCAAATGCATTTCTATTCTTTTTCTATTCCAAGAGTATAAATTTTGTGTCATTCTACCAAACGGGTTTTTTTACTCAAAAATTGTTCCCCGGAGTAGAAATAGAAAAGAACTATTTCTGGAAAAAAAAAAAAAAACTATTCCGGGAACAGAAACATTATCATGCGCAGCCTTATGAGCTCAAGAAGGTTCCTTGCTGTAGGATCATTCTCAAGATGCATGTGAATTTGTTCACGCATTGCGGATGCCACTCAACTGCTGCCATGTTGCTCATTCTCAACAGAGCTACGAGGTCGGCCCGCAGCTAAATGCATCAACTAGCTTGTTCATTCGACTACTCCTGTATTCGATGTCCCTTTCGAATTCAGGCCAAAATTGCTTGTTTCTTTGTTTACTTACCAATAGATTGTTCACTAGATGGAAATGGAGTTCACCGGGCATTACGCCCTTAAAACCACTCGGGAACCAGTCACGGTGCTTGAAAACCGATCGGAGACCACTTAACCATCAAATCAAAACGCTCATATTACTAATTTCAAATGTTTTTTTTTTTTTTTTATGTGCCACCATTACTTGGTTTAGTTTAATAACACACCAATATTCAAGCATGTGCAGTCGAATGATTAAGTGATGGGAAGAAAATGAGTAGTTATATAACAAGGTGGGTGCAATCAAAAGAAAATGGAGATATGCTAAAAAAGTCCTTTTTTCTCTTTTCATTTATATGGCAATTTCAGGGGTCCTTTCAAAAAATGAAAACTTCCTTTTAACTTAATAATGTAGATGTAATAGATAGAGATTAAACTATCAATTTGGTAAACTTTCCCTCCTTTCATTCAAGAGAGAAAGGAGAGCCACAAAAATGAAAACCCAATCAATACCTCTATTGGGATACCAGCATGAATGATTTGGGTGCATGTAGTCGAAACAAGTACAGTTGATATCACGGAAAATTCTAAAATAATACATTTATAATAAATTTACCCAAAATTAATTTTTCGACCACCAAAAACCTAAAACTAATGCATTTTTCACAAATTTACCTTCCATTAGTTTACATTAAATTAGATTAATATTATATAAACTCACAAATTAATATACCTATAATAAACGAAGGGTAAAACCTAAATTGGTACACTCGTTAACTGTGACATCCCGATTTTCCGATTCTATTTTCAATAAATTGAGACGGGCATTTCGTCAAGCACGCATATAGTTCTTTTCGAGTCGGCCACTCATGTGAAAAACTAGTCATCGGGTGAAGCCGTTAAGAGTTTCTAATGCATCCGACTCGAGAATTTGACCGGAAAGCGACCTTTCGACCGAGCTAACTGCAAAGAGACATTACGGCACAATTAAAATCGATTAGAGATCGAAGATAGGTCGACTCGACAAAGGCATGTGATCGTGTGGGTGATTCCACCGATCGCACAATTCTTGTCGATCGACACTGGGATCGACTTTTCTATCGATTGCACTTGTGTTTGTATTTGAAACCTCTTGAGATTACCTCGACAACCGTAAGTCGCCAATGTTTCAAAGATGTACATTGTGGCTTGAGATGATCAACCACAGGTCAAATGCATTGAAAATTTCTAAAGGCTACCAGGTAGGGTTGGGGCGCGCTAGTATCGTCAAAGAGAAATTAAGTGGAATTGAGATCGGGTAAATTGGAAGTCTGGGTGTGTCACAAATCATTTCAAGATCATCAATCATCTTTGGAAGATTTTTCATGCAGCCGAGTTTTTCAAAAAATAATCAAGAAATGGCTAATTTGGCTCGAGAAATTAGTAAGCCGCATTTTGGTCGCGCTTTTGGGACTTAAGTTGGTTTTATGGAAAGTGAAGATGTTAATTAAAGTGTGGTGACGTTGGATTAATTTTTACTGATTTGATTGATTGGAAGAGAATCGAAGTGAAATTGGAGAATTTGTTGTTGAGGTGAATGGACCGGACGGAAAATGGAAGTGGACCCATTGAATATTGTTGTGGGGAGGGATTTGAAGTTAGTGGAGTATGACATCATGAATGATGTCATGGTGGGCCATTTTGTGGGATTAAAGAAAGGCAAAAAGAAAAGAAATTGGCCCCCCACTCCTTCCCTCTCCTCCCCTCTCTTCTTCCTCTCTCCCGTTGCCTCTCTCCTTCATCTTCATTGTGCGAAGACCAGAAAATTTGCAGAGAAGAAGGAGCTGCAGCCATGGTCGTCCGCTCCCGCTCGCACGCCACCGTCGCCGCCGTCGCCGTGTGTCCGCCTCGCGCCGCCCGTGCGCCGCTCGCCGGTCCGCTCGCGTCCCCGCTCCGCCCGCGCTTGGCCGGCATCCCGAGCTGCTGTTCAGCTCGTGCAAGAGCTACCGGAGCCCGTCCCCGCCGCCGTGAACCGCCGTTCGTCGCCGCCAAGCCCCGCCGGTCTCTCCTCCGCCGAATCGTCGTCGGAACCGCCCCATCTCGGCCCCGATCAGCAACCCAGAAAATGGGTATGCAGCGGCTTCGTGGCCCGTTTTGGCCGCCTTCCCGAGCCCGGATGCTCGGCCCGCTTTGAGGAAAGTTGTTCTCCTCGGCGTCCTCGTCGTTTTGGTCCGCTCGGTTCGCTAATCCGGTGAGTTTAACTCACTAAACCTCGCTTAGAGGGTTAATTATGCTTTAAGTGTGCTTAGTCTAAGTTAAACAAGGTTAGGTGGTTAGATTAGTTTATTTAGTTGATGATTTGATTATGATGTTTAATTAAGTTAATGAGTGTTTAGTTTAAAGTTAAGTATGTTTATTTTAATATAAAGCCTTGACGTGACATAATAGAGTTTTATTTTTGAATTATTTAAATTTTTTCGAAATTCTGAAATTTATAATATTATATTATATTCCGAAATTATTAAAATATTATTATTTAATTATTTTCGGAATAAATTTAATTATTTATTAAATTCGAAAATTTTGTCGGGACCCTAAATTCTCAGAATTTCGTGCCGGTCGCTACGGTGCATTCGGATTTTGAAATTGATGATGGGATATTATAAATTGAGTGTGCATTTCGAAAACTATGGATATTATTAATTAATTAATTTTCGGAATAAATTTAATTATTTATTAAATTCCGAAAATTTTGTTTCGGGACCCTAAACTCTTAGAATTTCGCCAATCGTTTTGTGTGTTCGGATTTTGAAATTGATGGTTGGATATTATAAATTGAGCGTGGATGATGAAAGATATGGATATTATTATTTAATTAATTTTCGGAATAAATTTAATTATATATTAAATTCCGAAAATTGTCGTTGGGACCTTATTTGCTCAGAATTTCGTGCCGATCGCTGTTGTGCATGTAGAATTTGAGTTTGATGATTAATTGTGGCAAATTGAGTGTGATTGTGATAAATAGGAATTCTTTATAGAATCCTAAGTGTGGAAATTGATGGGAGATTGGCCGTGATTAACCACCTATTAGAGGTCGTGCCCAGTGAGGCCGTGATTAACCACCGATTGGAGGTCGTGCCTAGTAGGGCCGTGATGGACCACCTATGAGAGGTCGTGCCCAGCGAGGCCGTGATGAACCACCTATGAGAGGTCGTGCCTAGAGAGGCCGTGATGGACCACCTAATTAAATGTCGTGCCGAGTGGGGCCGTGATTGCCACTGGTTATTAAACCTTTGTATAGGGCCGTAATTGAGAGCAATGATTGATTTGCTAGAATGACATGTAATCGGCCAAGTCGATTGATCGCTGAGACGATCCAAGTGATTGAATTGTCCTGATGATGTGATTGTGCCATGGTTGTTTGGTTATCATAATTGTACGTGGTTGAATTATATAAATTATGCTAACCTGCAGATGAAGGCTAATGCGAGGTAAGTCTTCTGTGTGATGTGGCTAGGCCACCCGGGGCGTATTTTCTTTCTAATAGGGGTTTAGGGGGTTGAACTTGCTGAGACATCGTCTCATCCCGGTTGTGGGATTAAAATTTCAGGTCCCTAGATGGCGGTCGTGGAGGACCCGAAGCCCTAAGTCTGGAAAGGTGGAGACTGAAGTATCGGTGAACGTGTCCTGCTAGTTGGTTTTAGGATAGTTCCCCATTCGTTGAGCTGGTCTATTTTGTAGACAGTCCAGAGTTGTATTTAAGCATATGTGTTTGTAAATAAGTGTTTGATATGGTGATTGATTGCCTGCTTTTCTATCCCAAGTTAAATGTTGTCAGGGGATTTGTTTCGCTTCCGCATGCGTAATAAAATGAATGGGTCGGCGACGTATCCTGGGATGTCGCATATTTAATCGACCGCAGTGGGATGCGCGCGCGCTCGGGGTTCGGGGCGTGACATTAACTGTCACATGTTATTCAACTCAATAATTTAAATATAAGTTAAATGAAATTAAAAGATGGTACATTTGTCACAACTATATCAATTTTGGGGTTTTAGTGGTCATAAAATTAGTTTAAGATAAATTTATCATAAGTATACTAATTTGAGATTTTTCATAATATTAACCCAAACAAATAGGTTATAGTAGTATTACAGTGGAAGCCGGCATAAGTATTCTAATAATTTCGGTTTCACCTCCGATAATTATAAAAACATTGTCAAGCCATTTTATTAAAGAGTAATCTTCACGAATAACCATATAAAATGGAGAGGAGACCTATTAAAAATAATATAAAATTGAGGGGAGAAAGAGTCAGACCAGAGCGAGGCCACCCGGGAAGATTGGGTCAGGATTTTTTTGGATTTTACTAAACTTATGGGGCCTTCAGGATGTGGACATTTGTCGGCTTTGAAGAGGACAACGTTTATGTATTACATTATAAACGACGAAGTGCGATTCCATATCTCTGTGTTTGTACAATGTACAGATGCACCTATCAGTCCCGTCATCGTCACAAAATTAAAATTGGATTGTTTAAGTGATCCAGATTTGTGGTGCTTAGCAGATGAAGGGTCGTGGGACCGCAACTTCTGTCTTTCCTTGTGAAACGCAATGTTGTCATCTTGCATCTCATTTGACTTTTTTAATTAAGTTTGCTTTTACATACAATCAAGCCACTCCATTATGAGTTTGGTAAGGAAAATGGAATAATGGGGCCATCGAGGAGCGAAATTTGGATGTTAGTATTTTATCCTAAAAAGGAAACTACTTGAAAAAGGAACTCGGGCTAATTATAAGATTAGCTGTTTTACTTTAGAATTACAATCCCTTCCACAGTTCCTAAAAGCTTATCCTTTCCTTTTCTAGGCATGGCCATCAATTTGCCATGACAGACCTAAGTTAGATGTGTGGACAGAAATATGTGGGATAGATTGATATATGAGAGATAAATATGGAAAAGACGGTTTGATGGATGAATTTGCACGAGAGATCCTTTTTCGATTAATGGGGATGGAAAGCTCCTTCAAGCCTCCTTTGAACCCTTTCTACCCCGGGTCCCTATTTTGCTACGCAAAGGCTTAATTTTATTAAAAACTCACAAACCCGTATCACATTAACACATTTACTCCAAATTAACGTGCATTTCCCAAAAATATCTCAAATGGGTATCCATGACCTATCTATCCTAAATTACTTTTCATCTCAATAAAAATCTCAAATTGATATATTTGACCCAAATCAACCTTCTATTGAGCATTTTGTCTAATATCTCATCAAAATGCATACATGTCAATACATGTGACAAATGATTGCTTTTTCAAGTCGGATTTGTCATCCTCCACATTAGATCCGCATTACAATCGTTTATCCACTTGTATGCATTTTAACATAATACTGAATGGAATGTCATTAACGCCCCCTTAATTTTCCACTTTGAATTCATCATTTTTCACATTAGATTTGTCCTTTTTCACGTGTGTCAACATGTATGCATTTCAATAAAATATTGGATAGAATGCTACTAGCACACATGGATCTTCTACATCGGATTTGTTATTCTCCACATCAAATTTGTCTTACACTTGTCTCCCACGCATTTTGACACATACAGAATTTGATGGAATACTATTAACACACATGGGATTTTCTTGTTAGATTCGTCATTCTCCTTGTCAAATTCATTTTGCAATCATTTGCCACATGTATTGACACACACACACACACACACACACACACACACACACACATATATTTTAACAAGGTATCGAAAGGACCACTAATTGATGGTAAATTTGAGTCATGGTTATCAATTTGAGGTTTTTAATGAAACATAATTAATTTGGGGTAAATATATCATCAGAGTATCCATTTGATTTTTTTTTTTTTTTTGGTGGTATAAACCTTAAGTAAATAACTCACTTGTGGACAGCACAGTTAGTTGAGATCTCTCCTTCCAGCGCATGAAGGTCGAGGGTTCAAAACCTTGCGTTTCTAGCGATTAAAGTGGGAGAAGTCCCGGCAGCGGGTTGCTGGGTCAGTTTCTCTCGAGATATAGTTGTTGTAGGTCATCCATCGTGGAGGCCCGTGAGACCCAAAATTAGCGTAAACCAACAAGGGTATGCTTCGGCAGATTCTTAGTCACCAAAAAAAAAAAAAAAAATCTTAGGTAATTAATAGTTCAATTCACCTTTTTAAGGGGTACAAAGTTTGATTCTCCAGCGAAGGGGACCGGTGTTTTACAAGCTAGCACAACTCGTGCTCTTTAAAAGTAGATTCTACATTCTATGGATGTGACCCCCAAAACTAAGGTTCAGCCCGTAAAAATAAAAGGTTATCCTATTTGGTCTGCCGTTGAATTTGAATCACCTTTTGCTCGGGGCTTCAACGAACGCAAGCATTGCTCGATGCATAGCAGATTCTTTCTGTGTACTTTAAACCGAAAAAAGTAGGTCAAGCGGCAGGCTCTTCAGGAGGCTGGGACCTGTGCTTATTAGACTGTGATAGAAAGTGAGGATTTGGTGCCTTTTCATTGAGAAAAATTATCTAAAAGTCATTAATTTATTATATTTTTATCATTTCAATCATAAGTATTTAATTTTATCAATTAAGTCTTAAATATTTTCAAATTTATCAATTTATTTTATCTCGATCAATTTTTGTTGGAAATCGCTGATATGAACATTGGTTATTCTATATAGTATACTTATTATGTTGATATAGAAAATTTTTAATAATATTTTTATATATTTTTAAGTTATTTAATTATTAATTTTTCCCTTCCTTTTCTTTTTTTTCTTTTTTTTTTTTTTTTCCCTTTCGACGAGCCTCACCAGTTGTTTCCCTTGGCTGGTGGTCGACCATCACCTAAGCTCCACGGCTAACTAGAGGAAGAAGAAGAGTAAAAAAAAGGAAAGAAAATTTTTAAAATTGGATAGAAATTTGAAGAAAAAGCATAGTATTAAAAATTATTCACATCAGAGTTAATCATGTCATATAGAACAGTTAACATTCATGTTGGTAAATTTCAGCCAGAATTAGTTGGATAAACTTAGTTGATAAAATGTGAAAAATGTTTTAAACTCAATTAGTAAAATTAAAATATTTGGCATTAAAATAGTAAAAATGAAATAAATTTAAAACTTTTTGAGCAATTTATCATTTCCATTCTTAGTAGACGCCAACATTTAGCGAACAATTGACAAATAAATTAGGTGCTTTGTAAATGAGTGGGGAGGATAAGATAGGGCTGCTTGAGGGTCTTTCAAATTCAAAGTCTCCACGTGTATCCGATGGGGAGGAGGATTTTATTCATCCACACGAGGACAATGTTTGTCGTCATCTCTTGGACTTCCGAGATTTCTCCTAGGAAGACTAAAAAGGCGGTCAAGAAATAAAGTTTCAGCAGCCTCCACGTGCTGCTATTAATTTTCGGGCTCCAGGAGTTTTCGGTCGTTGTCCTATTATTGTTAAATGATTATTCTCCTACGAAACCATCTAATTTCTTCAACTTCTGGTGTAAGCAACTTGACTTTCCTTAAAGACTGTTGAAGATGCTTAGCACTGTGAGAACGGAAGCTCTCCTTTGTTTTTGTCCTTTATGAGAAGCTGGAAAATGTTAAGAATGCTTTGAGTTAACCTAATAGAGAGCAGGATGGGCAGATTTCTGCTCAATTTGAGTTTGCCACTTTCAAGCATGAAAAACAGCATTACAAGGGGATCAAGATCATCTATTACTGGAAGAGAAATTTGATTGCTAGTATCAAGTTATGGAAGCAAGAGTCTAAGGAGATTGCATATCAACCCTCAGCGTCGACAAAAAACATGCATGTAATGTTGATCCTACAGACATGAGAGCTACATTTATTTGGGAGGAGCATGCTCTCCCAAGTATTTAATAAAGGTAACACATTTCAACCCTCTAGCTTTGGCTTAGTTAATTGGGCTGTTGGAGGATTTTTAGCTTAGTGACATTTCTAAATTAACCCATTCAAGATATTATTCACTTTGGCTCGTTTCTTATCAAGCCTCACGATTTTATCTTTTTGGTGTATAAACAGACACTTTTCCAGGAGGTCACCTATTAAAATAATGCTCTAGACTGGGCTTGCTTAATTTTGGAGTTCCAAAGCAAAACTTACCATTACATCAAAAAGTGTCTCCGTGAGTTAATTCGATTTTTCACATATATTTTCTAGAATTATTCCCTCCCTATTTGGTGCATGGTTTAGTTTATTCCTATTCCCTTTGCCATGTTAAAAAACTTGCTAGAAGCTGCTCTTTCTCCAAATCCTCTTACCCCGGCGACCATTCCTTGCCCTTGTTGGGTTTGGGTCGTTACAGCTTGCATGATGTTTCATAGGCCTTCATATAATTGAGTCACCATCCTTGTGCCTATGGATTATGAAGATAAAAATTAGAGAGGGGAGGACGCATATCATTGTCGATTAATGAAAAGATGGAGGAGCTACTAATACAGTTTTGAAAGAGTGGTGCATCTTAATTTCCATGTATGCATAAAAGATTTAAAAGGTTTTGATGAGAATTGCCTCTACGCTACGGCACTAGTCAAGCAATTCAAACGGAAAAAAAAAAAAAAAAACACTCTATCTTTAGATTATTGAGTTTCAAATGCAATTGTAGTTTGAAAACTGAATCCTCTCTCCCTCAGGTAATTTGTACAATTAGCTTGTGCTCTTGAAACAATGTTGACATGACGTGAAAGACTTCAACTATAACATTGTTGAGATAAAGAAACCAAGTGAGACAACACATTGTCTGCCATCAATTAATCGAATTACCTGTTGCAATCGATAATATACTTGATAACACTCCAAAAACTGGATATCGCAGTTATTTTTTACGGAAGGATGATCGGTAGCCTTTACTTCCCAGAGAGGAACATGTTTCAAGTTTGCCTGAGAGTACAGACGTAGCTATACTTATTTGTTGCTTCATTTCCGCTGTTCTAAAAATCAGGTACACTTTCCAAATTGATGTGCTCACCAACTGATGATGTGCAAAACGAACCGGCTTGGAATGGCTCAAACTGAGGTGATGAACCACATCAACTGGGCTGGACTTTGGGAGCACAAAGTTGATCTGCTCAATATAAGCAGAGAAGCTTCCTAGGTAGGGAAGACCCTTCCCCACTTAAGTCGATCTGCTCAATACAAGTGGAAATTAGAGAAGCCTCCTGTCCTTTAAGGACAATAGAGGTGATCAACAAGCAGGGGGCCAGTTTTACTTGCCAAGGCCTTAGATGTAAATATGCTGGTTTGGACAAACATCGTTACACGAGAAGTCTAACCTGCCAAACCTTGGCCTTATCCAGCACGAAATTTACGTGTCGGTTTAGGTGGGCTTGGAAAACACATTAGACCTGACCGTCGGTCCCGCGCGGGTCCGAACCTGTCCGACAATCATCTCCTAGACAGGCGTAACTGGTAAAATACCTTCTATGGGCTCTTAGGCCTCTTGGCTTCTTGGGGCCTTGCAAGGTTAGTTGGTAACACAATATACATAGCAAGGTTGGGATCAACTGGGCCTAATCTAAGCCCCTCTTGCGAGTGCGTGCGAGGAAAAGTTTCAACAAATTTTCAAGACGGAAGCCGTCAAGATTTCACTGTTTCGTCAAAAATAAAATGCACACCCAACTTGAAGTTTCATCAAAGTAAAGCATCTGGTACATACATGGCTTCCACTTTCATTTGTTTCAATCGGAAAACCAAAAGACCATATTCTGCCAGCATCTCCATAACTAATATCTAATGTTCCAGGAGGAAAGAGAGACCGGGATGTTACCAAAATGTTCCCTCCTCAGCGGTACGCATATTCGCCACTTCGTGCCTAACCGGAGTGCCTGAAAATCGAGACTTTGAAGACCAATGGAGTCTTCTTGATCATTTCGAACACGCAAACATCTCCTGCACTCAAGGAATTATCAGACGCAAACATGGCCCATCCAGCTTGGAACTTTCCACAGTAATAATTTGGGTAGTTGAAGAACTTCACGGTCCATGACCTGCCCTGAAACTCGAATGTTGAGTCTTCAACTACCAGGCTTTTCTTTATGTGGTTCTTCATAAATCCACCAGGTACATGCTGATCAAGTACATGTTTGTAAAAACCACTTTAATCACAATGAAACTAGTAGGCACATGATAAAGGAGCACTGTTTTTCCCTCGCTCCTCTGATAAAGTACTTGGGCAACAAGAAAAATCAAGATAAGGATAAAAGTTTCATGGAAAAAACCAAAAAGACATGTTGCTGTAAATGTGTGTCTTAAGTTAGTGAGCAAAGTCCCAACTAGAAATTCCTATGCATATCACCACTTGTAAAACACCATCTTATCTCAATGTTGCTCCTTTGCCCAGAAGCCCGATAGACGCATGCCCGCACTTTCACATTCAAAACTATACCAGATACTAACACCAAATTCTTATAATGTCGTTAGATAATCTTGCTGTGAGGTCAATTTGAAATGTCGTGAAATCTCTGTGTCGATTAATAAATTCTTACCACGTTAGAGTGCTTGAGATAGTAGCGCTGCACGACAATAAGGAAAGAAGGATGTTCTGATTTGAATTTCCTGGCCTTTTTCAGAGCATCAGGTGGGTTTGGACATCTAGATCTAAGATGAATCTGCTCAAAAGGGGTTGCTCTTTTTTCAGACTCTTTGGTTATGCCTGCAGAAAATTGAAACAAGAGACCTACTCTGTCATTTGAACAATTGAGAGAAAGGAAGAAGTTATATTTAAGGGAAATAAATCATACCACCATAGTCTCGTGACGAACAATACGTGCGCACGTTCTTCTTCAGCTTCAACGTCCTTCCATCTCCTGAATGAGAGCCTTTACCTTCAGGTGAAGCCGACCACAATGGCGACTTCAACTCCCTCCTTCCTCTAGGCGAAATGATGTGCTCCCCCAATTCTGTGGAGACATCATCGATTTCAACCACCTCAGGGTCTAATGACTTTTCAGGAGCTACGGGCTTCCGGGGATACTCTATCTCAGTTGCACTTTTATCAAATATCAGAACATGAAAAAAAGAGGCCCCTTCAAGTCTAAAGACTATCAAATGTCCGTGATCTATGGAGTAATAATCCATGAAATTCCTCCATCCTTTGCAGATCCATACCCTGCCATCGCACTTCTCTAGTTCCACTGGCCAATTTCCATCCCCTGCAACTTTGAGAAGCAACTGGTTTGGCAGGCGGTTTCCATATTTTGCTACGAACTTCTTTGGCATTATCTGCGATGAAATTTGAACCCAATGCATCACCACTGGATCCTCAGAAATGCACTGCATCTAAAACCATTAGATCACACTGGTCCTTGCTGATAAAAAAAATTGCACTGATGGAATTTGCCATTTACGGGACAGAGTACCAAAGATATATACTCATACTTCAATGCATCGAACCCCTCCCCCCCCAACCAAAAGAGAAAAAAAAAAAAAGAACTGAGATAGGAGTGAAGAATATACAAGCTTTCCACTTTGGAGAGTGTCGGAGAGTATGATCTTGAAGAAATGAGGACTCTCCGGGGGCTCATAACGCTTCCAGCGATACGAGACGTTCGTCATCCTTCAACGGGTTGGTTCAGATATCAGGCATTCACATGCACCAGCTTGCCCTGGCTCCTTTTATTTCTTCGGCCGGCAGCTTGCCACAGCTGAACTTACTCAACTGTAGCAGTAAATAAGTGGTCAGAGGACTTGTAATGGAGACTTATAGTGGTCATGATGATCTCGGGTGAGAAGGAACAAACATTCAAACGCTCATTGAACATGGCTTTGACTCCTTCGGAGCTCATCCGCCAGAGTGAAAGATGAAATTAGGTGAAGCGAAAATCAAAGAGAATGAATAGGAGTAAGTAAAACAATTTATTTTGAAAAAGCATGCTCCGTTCTATTTTGCGAAAAATAAATAAACGAAAGATATTTTCATGAAAATATTCAGACATAAAATATATTTCATTGATTGATTATTTTAAGTAATACAAGCGATTATTTTTAAGAAAATAATTTTCAAATCATTTATGTTATGAAAAACAAACGGAACCTAAGTAAACTTTAATCGTTCATGTGTTGCGTGCAATTATTATTTTGAAAATACTCCAATTAATGCACAAACAATTTTTTTTTTTTTTTTTTTGATAAACATGTTTGAGATAATTAAATATATGTATCTTTCGTTCATGATATACATGCTTCAATTTCATGAAGAGTTTCGTTCCAAAACTGCTTGGGGAAAAAGTTCTCACTTTTACTATGTTTGCATCTTATCTTTGTAGATTAACAGAAGGGTTTAATAGAAGGCAAAAAGATTTGTGTGTGGTCTTTGTAAATTTGGTTTATGGTACTCAAGCGTCCAAATAAATATCATTTGGAGGCCTCAACAAGAAGAAAGGACACATGGTACATAGATCAAATAAATATCATTTAGGCACGTCAGTTGATGGCACAGGGCTCTGATGAGGTTTTAAATAGCCTCCATTAAGACAAGCCAAATGTTCTTTTACCTTTCTGTTAATGCAGGGAGAGAGGCTGGACTGAGGCTGGCTTGATGCGGCGTAGGTGGTGATCTGGTCTGGGCAACCTGCAAACAGAAGAACCAGCGTAGCAGAGGAAACAGGACTGCAAGCGGCGGCGTTGGGAGGAGATGGGATGCTGCCACCGGAGCTTTGGCAAGTTGATGACAACGCGGCTGAGCTCGTCGAGAAACCGGCGTGGACTGACTTGGCCACGAGGGGATCTGGAGAGCGGCACGGGGCTGAGGCTACCGGAGCTCCATGTGTCGCCGTTGAGAGCCGGCTGTGGGATCGTGCTCGCAGGAGAACACCGAAAAGCCTGCAAGAAAACTGACGTCGCTACCGGTAAGAGCGCCGCCAGATCGGGGCAGCGGTGCCCTGAAGAAGCTGCAGCGACGGTTCATGCGCGAGGGCGCCGGGAAGGATTTCGGCAGCTGCACAAGTGGCCGCACACGAAGCGCACGCCCGAGGAAGAAGACACGCTTCTCTCTCTCTCTCTCATCTCACTTCTTTGACTCTCTCTGCTGGTGCTTTTCTTTTTCTAGCTTTCTTTTGGCCTTTTCCTTCTGACCCTCCTTTTGTCCTCCCTCTGTTTTCTCTTCCGTTTTCTTGTTTCTAGTTTTCAATGTACGCCGTACGTTCACCCCCCCAAAACACAAAAACTCCTTTGACTCTTTCTTTTGGCCTTTTCCTTCTAACCCTCCTTTTGTCCTGTGTTTTTCCCTCACGTTCTCTTGTTTCTGGTTTTCAATGTATGCCGTACGTCCCCCTTTCTCGGTACACATGGTCCAGAACTTTATCCTAACGTGTATTGTGCAATGTGCCCTTGAGATTTTGGTTTGTTCACCGTACCTTTAACTTAACATTCAATATAATCTTTTAAACTTTTAACTTATTTTTCAATGTGATCTTAAATTTTTAGCAAATGTTTAATATAGACCCTGAATTATACACTTCTTCTTCTCCACCTGATATGATTATTTGAGAAATGCAGCTTTATTAAGTTATTGATGTTACTATCTTGGCATCTTTGAATGTCTTTATGCTTTGATCCAAATTTCTGAGTAGTTCATAGCTAAAAGACAGTCTCTTGAAAGCTTGAATAGGGGTTCACCTATTGTGAGATAGCATACTTGCTGCAACTAGCTTGGTCTTCTATAGTTCTAAGCATAATTCCTCTCATTAGTAAATTAGTCTTTCCATTAATTTAAGATTAGAGATAACATTAAATATTTTCATGAAATTTGTGGACTAAATTTAACATGTACCAAAAGTTTAGAGATTATATTTAACAAATTAAAAGTTCAAGAACCACATGACACATAAGGTTAAAGTTTAGGGATTATATCGAATAAATTAAAAGTTCAAAGACTACATTGTACACTAGGCCAAAATTTAAGGATTATTTGTTTTTAAGATGAAACATGTCTATATAGTCCAGATTTAGGGCACCTCTTGCAAGATGAGGTGATGTCCTTATTTCCTATTATTGATTATATGACTATTCTCATTAGGAAATTGGATTATTCGCTTCTTCTATTTTCCCATAATTGCAATTTTCAAAGATGATACCTTTATCTTCTCCAAACATCATTTTATAATGCAATATGTCTTATTTCAGCTTCCCATGTGGCAACCTGTGTGATATTTTCAGCCACCAAAGCTCTCAATGGGCTTGGCTTAATCTGCACTATAATGCGCATTGTCCATGTAATTAAATTTAGGCCTTCATGCTTGAGTCCATTAGCTCTAGTGTGGGAAAATTACTAAAAAAGTCCTAAACCTATTGTAATTATACCAATTTAGTTATAAACTTTTTTTTGGCCAATTTAATTTAAAACCTTTTACAATTGTGTCAATTTAGTCCATTCGGCCATATGACACTGACGTGGACATCGGCCGTCTGGCAAGCGCTGACGTGGTATTTTTTCAAATTTTTAAGTATTTTTTTAAAATTTTTGAATTCTTTTTTTTCTTTTTTTCCCCATCTTTTCCTTCCCTAGCCAGTCGGAGGTGAGGGCCAGTGAGGTCAACCTCGCCAGCCATTGGCGAGGGTGAGGCCCCGCCAGATCCAGCGAGCTCGACCCTCGCCAGATTTGGTAAGGCATTGCCCAACCAAGGCGAGGGTCGACCTTGTTGGTGGTCGGTGAGGCTCCTCACCCAAGGACGGCGAGGCTTCACCTCGCCATGGCTGTGCAAGGCCGAGCCTTGCCAAATGTGGCGACGGCGGCCTCGCTGTCTCTAGGCGAAGCTTGCCTTCACCAGTGGTTAGTGGGGGCGAGCCTCGCTAGTGGTCGGCAAGGCTAACCTAGTCGGCCCTTGCCACCGGCCGGCCAAAGGAAGGAGAAGGTGGGGGGAAAAAAAAAGAAAAAGGATTAAAAAAATTCAAAAATAAAAATAAAAAAATTGCCATGTCGCAATCGCTAGTCAGCCAATTTTGGCAAGATGGATTGAATTGGCACAACTATAAAAGTTTTAGGACTAAATTGACAAAAAAAAAAATTTAGGGCTAAATTGGCACAACTGCAATAAGTTTATGACATTTTTGGTAATTCTCCCGCTCTAGTCCAATTAAAATGCAATATATGGGGTTAATTAAAATTATATATATGCAATTTCACTAATATTTCTATGTAGGGATTGGGATAAATCTCTAATATTCCTTTGTAATAAATGACTAAATAAGTCATCAAAATATTGGTGTTAACACATTTCTATGAGATATTAAATGAAATGCTACTAACACACATGAATTTTCCATGATAGATCTGTCATTTTTCAAGTTACATCAGTCTTGTACTCATTTGACATGTCTATTTATGCATTTTAATAGGATATTAAAAAAATGCTAATGGATATTAGATTTTGGTCAGGGTTACTAGTTTGAGAGTTTTGATGATACGAAAATTAATTTAGGGTAAATAAGCTAGTTCGAGATTTCTTGTAAAACAACATTAGTTTAGAGTAAATGTACAATGGATACTAGTGTGACTTATTTTGTAGTATTAACCTTTTGTAAATGATCATTCGATTACAATTTTTTAAGGGCTTGACCCTTCAAAGTTTGATTCCTTTAGCAAAGGAGAGAGTTTTTGTGAGCTATCACCACTTGTGCGCTTTACAATTTGATTTTTTTTTTTTTTTTTTTTCAGATAGATGTGATCCCATAAAACTTAAGAAAGTGATGATAATAAATTGAGGTTCAACCCCTAAACATAAAGATTATACTATTTAGTCTACCATTGTGTTTAAATCACATATCCCTTGGGACTTTAGGAAATGCAAGCATTGCTCATAATTTAGGCAGAGTGTTCCTTTTTGTCATAATTTGAAGCATAGAAAGGAAGTTAAGAAGTAGATTCCTAGAAGGGTACAACCTATGTTGATTAGATTGTGATGGATAGTGAGGGTTTGTTGCCTCTCCATTCTCAGGCTGCATTTGGTTTAGTTTTGAAAATGGGTTTTGGAGAAATGCAAATATTTTTGGCCTAAAGGGCTTTGGGAAGTGCAAATTACATTTGGTTAAAAATTCTTTACAAAGCTATTTTGACTTAAAGAGTGTTTGGCAAATCTTTTTTATAAAGAGTTTTTGGATAACCTTTTTCTTTTTTATTAAATAATATTAAACTCTGTCAACTCTAGTGAAGGTAAGGGTAGTTTTGGAACAATGAGAGATAAAAACGAAAAACTAAAAAACATATGATAGTAGTTTTGGAAAAAAAAAAGTAGTTTCAGCATTTGGCAAACTATTGAAAACTCAAAGCTAATCCCTATCGGCATTGAGCTTTAAGCTTTTTCTAAGTTAGCATTTGACGGAAAGCTCCTTGGACAGCGTTGCTAAACACCCCAACATTTCCCCAAAGGGCTTTGGAGGCTGAAACCTCTTGGGAAAGCTAAACCAAATGCATCCTCAATTGACACCGGCAAGCAACATGCAATTGACAAATAAATTTGGTGGTTTGAAAATGAATGAGGTAGGGTTCCTAGATTCAAAGTCTCGAATGTATCCAATGGAGACAATTCCATTCTTCCCCATGAGGATGACATGGCGGTTACCTCGTGGACTTCCAAAATTTCTCCTAGGGAAACTACATGGCAGCCAAGAATTCAATTGAAGTTAGAAAATTGTGCAGGAGTAGAGGGGAATGAAGAAGGATGAAACTACAATGCTGAAAAAGTTGACTGGTAAAACCCAAATCGTCCATTCTTTCTAAATGAACATGCAACACTGAATACTAGGATCGCTAATAAGAGCCCGTTTGATAACATGCCAAACAATGTCTTATTCTATTTTTTTGTTCTCGAAAAAAAAAAAAAGATTAGAAATCTGTTTGGTAACTTTTTTTAAAAATTTCCGGGAGTAGATGTGAAAAAAAATCAAGAAGTTAAAAAAAAAAAAAGATTACTTCTTTATTCTCGAATGATTTTTTTTCTTTCTTTTTCTCTTCCTCTTATTCTTCCTTTTCCTGGTCACTGACCCTCGTTGAGCCTCGCCATGGCTGGGCAAGGCTCAGCCTAGACAGATCTGTCGAGGTCAAGCCTCACCTAGCCACGACAAGGCTTGACCTTGTCGAGGGTTGACAAGGCTCCCCTGAGGCCAGCGACCTTGCTAACTATCATCTTGCTAGCTGCTGGTCATCGTTGTGGCTGGCAATCAGCTAGAGGAAGAAAAAGAGAAGGAAAAATAAAGGAAAGGAAAAGAAAAATGTCATAGAATTATAACAAGAAGTTAAAAGAATTTATAAGTAAAAAAAAATTAAGGGTCGTCATACCAAATTCATTTTTATTATGAGAGTAGGAATTTTGGATAATTATCAAATGTTTTCAAATGTTTGGAAACTCGTTTGGGGAACATAATTAAAAAAAAAAAAAAACTATTTCAGAGTAGAAATTGTTATGGTTACCAAATGCACCATAAGTTTCATAAGCATCAAGAAGTTATAAAAAAAAAAAAAAAAAAGTAGTGGCTTAGAATGATGTTTCAATTGTTTTGTCTTCTAGAACTATAGTTAAGGACTCAACTATTGCCAAATTTCAACTTCCTAACAAGTATTGGGTTTATAGTTATAGTGATAAACCTTGCCGGTAGAATTTGGATTTTCTTGAAGTTCAGTTGAGCCCGCAAGCTGTTTTGCAGCGTTTGAACCAATGTAACTATGTATCTTTTCATCTCCCTATTGTCTATGTTGCTAATGCTATTGGGGAGATTTTATTACAAGATGTTTCAAGAGAGATCTCTACTCCTTGGCCTTTTAATGGAAGATTTTGACACTATATGCAATCTTTCTAAAATTAGTAGTTTTGAAAATATCGATGAAGCTCATCTTGTGGGCATTGAGACATTCTACGGGACGTGTTTCTGGTCTAGGATATTCAAGTTAAGCGGGGATTTTTTTTTTTTTACCAGAACCAATAGAAGTTTGAAAGGATTTGTGGGTCGCCAGCTTGATAGAACCCTTGGTAATGATATATGGTTTCAACGGTCTCCTTATGCTGCTGTCATCTTCAGGGTCCAGGAATTTCTGATATTGTCCAAATAATGTTAAATGATCATTCTCCTCCGCAATTACTTGAGTTGTTTAATTTCTGGTTTAAGTAACCTGACTTCCTGTAGATTGTTGAAGGCGCTTGGCATTGTGAGAACAGAGGCTTTCTCGTGTTTGTCTTTCATGAGAAGGTGGAAATGTTAAAAATGTTTTGAGGGAATTTGATAAGAAGTAGCATGTGCAGATTTCTGCTCAAGTTAAGAGTTTGCCACTTTCTAGCTTGCAAAACAACATTATGCGAGGAGATCATGATCATCAATTACTGGAAGCGGAATATGATCCTAAGGTTGAGTTCTTGAGCAAGAGTCTAGAGAGAATGCATATCAACCCCCAGCGTTGACAAAGAGAATGCATGTAACGTTGACCCTAGGCGAAGTATATAATATAGAGAACACATATCAACCCTAAAGTTGGCACAATTAGTCGGGACATTTGAGGATCGCTTGATCAAATCCCACCAACTAAGTGAAAAATATTTTGAGTTAAGCCTACGTTTACAGGCCAAAACCTGAGTTTATGGGGTTTCCAAAGTACTTCATTGACTCTTAATAACCGGGATGCTCGCGTCTGTGGAGTATGAAAGAAGAAAAAGAGAGTGCATATCATGGTTGACTAATGAAAGGATGGAGGAGCTGCTAGTGCAGATTTGAAAGGTTGGTGCCTCATGTTTTTCAGGAATGCATAGAAGACTCAAAAGGTTTGATAACAATTGCCTTTGACAGCACTAGTCAGGCAATTCAACAAAAGACATTTCTCTATCTTTGAATAATTGAGTTTCGAATGTAAATAATGTTTGAAAGCCGAAACACCTCCTGGGACATTGTTGACATACACACGAAAGACTTGAACCACAACATAGAGAGAGAGAGAGAGAGAGAGAGAGAGAGAGAGAGAGAGAGAGAGAGAGAGTCCTCAAAAGTGAAATGACATGTCATCTTTGATTAATTAATTTAGCTACCTTTTTCCATTGACAATATACTCGATAAGATTCCATTAAATGTATATCACTTACTTTTATGGATGGAAGATAGTGGCGTTTATTGGCCTTTATTAATACACATCCTATAGATAAAACATGTTTCGAGTTTGCCTGAGAGTGCAGAAGTGGCTATAGTGATTCATCACTTCAACTCCACAGTTCTAAAGATCAAGTACGCTTTCCAAATTGACATGCTAACTATTTGATGATGCACAAAACCAACCGAGGTGGTGCACTGATTGCACTGAATTGTACTTTAAGAGCACACGATTGATCTGCACAGTACAAGTAAAGAAGACTTGAGGGTAGGCAAGACTCTTTCCACGCCTAAAATAATAGAGAAAAAATCGGAGAGGCAAAAATTGATATAAAGACAGTAGAGGTGATCAATAAGTGGGTGGCCTATTTTGCTTGCCAAGACCTTAGATGTAAATGGGCGGGTTTGACTATTATCCTTACATGAGAAGCCCGGCCCGCCAAACTTTGGCCCTAGCTGACACGAAATTTTCAAGTCTATTACAAATGGGTATGGGAAACACATTAGACCTGATCTTCCGACCCATAGGTCCAAACCTGTCCAACCATCACCTCCTGGAGAGGCATAACTGGTAAATACCTACTATGGGCTCTTGGGCCTCTTGGCTTCTTGGGGCCTCGCAAGGTTAGTTTGTTACACAATATAAATAGCAAAGTGGGATCAACTGGGCCTACTAGTCTAAGCCGCTCTGACAAGTGCGTGTAAGGAAAACTTCCAACAAATTTCAGGACGTAAGCTGCCAAGATTCCACTGTTCCATCAAAATAAAATGCACACCCAACTAGAGTTTCATCAAAGTAAAGTATCTGGTACACTCATGATTCCATTTTCATTGTGCCAATTAGAAAACAAAAAGGACCATACTTAACCAGCATCTTCATAACTAATGCCTAATGCTCCGGTAGGAGAGAGACAAGAATGTTACCAAAATGTTCCCTCCTCAGCAGCATGCATGATCGAGGCTTCATGCCTAACCGGCACGCCTGAAAATCGAGACTCTGAAGACCATTGGAGTCTTCTTGATCAGTTCGAAGATGCAAACGTCTCCTGTGCTCAAGGAATTATCAGTCGCAAACATGGCCCAACCAGCCGAGAACTTTCCACAGTAGCGTTTTGGATAGTTGAAGAACTTCACAGTCCATGACCTGCCCCGAAACTCGAGTGTTGCATCTTCGACTACCAGGCTTTTCCTTATCTGGCTCTTCAAAAATCCACTAGGTACATTCTGATCAAGTACATGTTTGTAAAAACCAATTTGATCGTGATGAAACAAATCTTAGGGACACGATAAAGGAGTACTGTTTTTCCCTCACTTCTCTGACAAAGTACTCGGGCAACACGAATAACCAAGATAAGGATAAAAGCTTTGTGGGAAAAACCAAACACTTGTAGCTGTAAATGTGCCTTAAGTTGGTGAGCAAAGTCTATTAACAGCCTTCATTGTACGGTTTTTGATGTCCATAGACCAACTAGAAAATACCGTGCATATCACCACTTGTAATACATAATCTTTTCCCATTGTTGCTCCTTTGCCCAAAGCTCGATAGACGCATGCACGCACTTTCACATTCAAAACTATACCAAATACTATCACCAAATTTTAATGATGTTTTAGAAATTCTTGCTGTGCAGTCAACATGAAACGTCCTGAAATCTCTGTTTTATGTAATGAATAAGTTCTTACCACGTTAGAGTGCTCAGGATAGCAGCCCCGTACAACGATGAGGAAAGAAGGATGTTCTGATTTGAATTTCCTGGCCTTTTTCAGAGCATCAGGTGGGTTTGGACATCTAGAACTAAGACGAATCTGCTCAAAGGGGGTTGCTCTTTTCTCAGACTCTTTGATCCTGCCTGCAGAAAAGTGAAACAAGAGACCTATTCAGTCACTTGAACAGTTGAGAGAGGAAAGAAAGTTATGTTTAAGGGAAATAAATCATAGTACCACAGTATCGTGACGAACAATATGAATGCACGTTTTTCTTCAGCTTTGAAGTCCTTCTATCTCCTGAATGAGAGCCTTTAGATTCAGAATGTGGTGTCAGCAAAGAGGCGTAGGACTTACTCCGATCTTTGCTAACAAGATCGGATTTCATCATCAGCTTATCAGGTGAAGCCGAGCACAATGGCGACTTCAATTCCCTTCTTTCTCCAGGCAAAATGATGTGCTCCCCCAACACCGTCGAGACATCATCTATTTTGACCGTCTCAGGATCTAATAATTTTGCAGGAGCTATGGGTTTCCGGGGATACTCTATCTCAGACGCACTTTCATTGAATATTAGAACATGAAAGAAAGAAGCCCCTTCAAGTCTAAAGACTATCAAATTTCCAAGATTGATGGAGTAGTAATCCAAGAAATTTCTCCATCCTTTGCAAATCCATACCCTGTCATCGCTCTTCTCTAGTTCCACTGGCCAATTTGCATCGCCTGCAACTTTGAGAAGCAACTGGTTTGGCAGGCGGTGTCCATATTTTGCTACGAACCTCTTTGGTATCATCTGCGATGAAATTTCAAGTATATGTGAACCCAGTGCATCACCATAATTAGATTTTCGGAAATGCACCACATCCAACCGTTAGATCACGCCGGTTCCGCGTGAGACAGTCGATGAACTGAGCTTGTGTGAACTGAGCTTGTGTGAACCAGGTGTACATTAAAGTCCTTTATAAAAAATTGCACTGACGAAATTTGCCATTTTCAGGAAAGAGTACCAAAGCATATATACTCATACTTCAACCCATTGACACCCCCCAAAATAAACAAGAACTGAGATACGAGTGCAGAGTACATACAAGCTTTCCACTTTGGAGAGTGTCGGAGAGTATAATCTTGAAGAAATGAGGAGTCTCCCAAGGCTCATACCCCTTCCGGCGACGCGAGACGTTCATCATCCTTCAACGGCTTCTCTCAGAAGTCATTCATTCACATGCTTCAGCTTGCCCTGTTCTTTATTATTATTTTGTTTTTTTATTTCTTCTGCCGACAGCTTGCCACACTGAGCTTACTCAACTGTAGCAGTAAATAAGTGGTCAGAGGACTCATAATCGAGACTTGATAAATTAAAACATCTCAAGGACTAATCTGAAGTCATAATGATCTCGGGAGAGAAGGAACAAACGTGAACCTGTACGAGCCAAGAGAACACTAATTGAAAATGGCTTTTGTAAAATATGGAGTTTGACTCGGTCAAAGAAAAAAAAAGGAAAAAGTTGACCGCTGAAAATACAAAGACGAAGAAGTGGATGCAGCTTTATAAGGGAAAAGAAGAGCTCGCACGGTAGAAAAGGAAAAGCAGAAAAGGGAAAGGAGAAGCTCGCGCGTACATGTCACAACTCTCGTCAAGTCTATTTTATTTCGATTTAAAACTTACGGTAAGAATTCAAGTAATTTATTCCCCTAATCAGAGTAATTTTTTGAATTAAGGCATACATTCAGAATTATGCAAAGTTTGAGTTACTAATTGCAATTTAAAAGTTATTAATGTAAAAATATAGGGAATGATAGTTTAGGATATTGTGAAATTGTAGGAATTCATATAGCTCTTTAGGCTTATGGAGCTTGAAACGAATTTTTGAAATACGGCATGTATGATGAACAATATTGGACTAGCAACTTTCAAGCCAAATGTAGTCAGCTGCTATTTAGGTTTTGGGTCAGCCAAGCTATGAGTGTTCTAGGACTCTGAAAGTTTTTTTTTTTTTTTTTTTTTAAATTCTATGAGCAATTTTTAAATTTAACTCATTTATTCCCCTGATCGGAGTAATTTTAAATCCTTAATTAAATGAAATTTGAATTGCGAATTCCAATTTGGAAGTTCTTAATTTAAAAAAAAAAAATTATAAGGATTGATAGTTTAAGATGTTGTGAAATTGTAGGATTTTACATAACTTATTTAGATTTATGGAGCTTGAAACAAATTTTCAAAATAAGGCACGCATGATGAACAGTATTGGATTAGCAGCTTTCAAGCCAAATGAAGTTGGTTGCAAGTTAGGTTTTGGGTAAGCCAAGCTATGGGTAAAGGGTTTTGTTTTTTGTTTTTTTAACTGTAAGCTCGATTGAAAAAGAGTTCCGTGAAGAGAGATCTAATGCGAAAAAGTTTGTATGTTGTTTGGTCTTGGGCATTCTTAGATGAATAGTGTTACCTATTCTTTGAATTTGTGAACTAATGTATTTCAAAAATGAAAAGGATTGACGTATTATGTGCAAAGTGTGATTTGGTTAAAAGGTAGAAGTGATGTTTATAGCATATTTGATGCATAACTCAGGATCGGGCTTTTGCTACTCTATATGGTATTTGAAATGGTTTAACGAGTATTTATGAAATGAATTCCCAAAGGTATCTTAGTGGATGTGCGTGGAAAATTAGATGTTTGGTTTTGTGAAATTAATTTGTGATATTAATTCTTGATTGGCTTTGTGTAGGTTGATGTTGATTCTCAATGTCTCTATGAGCCTAATGAAGAGCTTTTGGGTATGCATACTAATTTTAGAATGTCCTTGTGAACCAACCACTGAAATATAGGTGAAGACTTAGCCAAGCAACAAATCTTGGTCATCTTATCATGGAGCATTATCTGTAAACATGATTAAATATTTGAGCACAAGATTGATTAATGAAATGGACCATTGATATTTTATTTGAAATTGGTCAATGAAATGGACAATTGGCATATGATTTGATATAAATTAATCAACGAACTCGACAATTGATGTTTGATGATGATTGATCAAAAAAGTATTTCTAATTTGTATAATTCTCTGTTGAAATTTTTGATCTTACATGTATACTATATTCTAGATTCGAGCCAAATGAGTTGTGGTTTGATTTTGTAAATGTGCATAGTGGATGCTTGATATGATTAAAAGTGATACACTACTCACTATGTTATGGTTGCTCGTTCCTTAAATCTTTAACGTCTTTTTAGGTTCCTTAGATAGTGGCCAATAGTACAAGAGTGTTATTGACGGGGATTGTTGGAAGTTGAATTTTGGATGTGGACTAAATGAGTTATACATATTCTTTTTTGATGAATTATAGAAACTCTAATATTGAACTAATTTGCTGATTTATCATACATACATATGTCTGGAGATATCTATATTTTGTTAACAAGTTGTTAGTTTTTATTTGAGGTTGCGTCTTTCAAGTAGAAGGACAATCATGTCATCTTCCATTCTTTGTTGTTTTCGAGAGATGTGACAGCTTTGACTTCATGGAGCTCATCGGCCATTGTGAAGGGTGAAGTTGGGTGAAGCAAAAATCAAAGAGAATGAATGGGAATTAATAAAATAATTTTATTGATTGTCTTCACATTCTTAAAAGGGATAACCAATTATTCGACCAAAAAAGGAAAGCAACCAATTAGTAAGCTTTAAGCGATTTGTGTTACGTGCAATTATTACTTTGAAAATACTCCAATTAATGCACAAACATGTTTTAATGATAAGCATGTTTTGAGATAATGAAATAAAGTTATCTTTTGTTCACTACATTTGCTTTTATTTCATTTGTATGAAGAGCTTCATTCCGAAACTGCTTGTGGTAAAAGTTCTTACTTTGATTATGTTTATATCTTATCTTTGTAGGTTGAAAGAAAGGTTTAATAGAAGATTAAAAAATTTGTGCGTGGTCTTTGTAGATGTGGCTTATAGTACACAAGGGTCCAAATAAATATCATTTGGAGGGCTCTACAAGAAGAAACAATGCATGTTACATAGATCAAATAAATATAATTTAGACATGTCAATTGATTGCACATAGCTTTGATGAGGTTTTTATATAGCCTCGATAAGACATGCTAGTTCTTTTTCTTTTTGTTATTGATTAACTAGACATAAAATCTGGAGAGTTAGTAAGACAAACTCACATGTAAGGGAGAAAGGTGGAGAAGACTTGTCAATTCTAAGAGTCAAGGGCAAAAAAACACCAATAGTATCAAAAGTTGTGTACAAAGCTTATTTAAATGTCAAAATTTTTTACTAGATCAGTTAAATGCCAAATGGGAGAAAGAAATGATTACTTAGTGTCAATAGTGAAAATTTCAGCTAAAAATAATACATGACTTTTATAATTAATAATTTTACATGACTTGGCATATTATTTAAAAAAATCCTGCCTACATAGCATTTCCACGTGGCGTGCTTGGTAGTGAAGTGCTCTTTTTTTTTTTTTTTTTTTATAATTTTTTTTAACTATGACTAACATTGAAGTGATTAATTTAAATAAAATTGGGCATTTAAATGATCACTATTTATGACTTTTAGATGGCATTGCTTAGAGATTATATGCTGAATTGGCACACTGGCAAGTCCCGTAGGACCGAGAAATCAATAACAAATAACTACGTTAGATTTCACATAACCCAGATTATAGTTGGTATTTAAGTGATCATTTTTTTAAATAGCACTTAAGTAATTAGAAAAGAACTCTCAGTACTAAAATGAGTAACGTACACAACTTTTCGTATTTCTAGTGTCCTTCTTCTAAGAGTCAAGTAACCTTTGAGATTTGTTGATTTATATTATTTTGAATCAGGCATGTGTATGAGTGATGATATGAGATGTGTAGTTTTTTGAGGACTAAGATATAATCATCACATTTTATTTCTTCAAAAATGTAGAAAAGTTTTATTGTGTAACCAAAGCAAAATACCTTAAAATTTTGGTAATTTATTAGTTGTTCTTCGGTTACCTTGAAAAAGTTTGTTCAATTGTCAAAGCAAAGTACCTTGAAAAAGTTTGTTCAATTGTCATTCTTGTCATTCTCAAATGGTGATAGTTCAATCCATCATATTCTAAAATTGAGGATATATTCACTGGTCCAACACTACTTAAGGATATTAAAAGGTTATTAATATTTTTTTGGGAAGGCAATTGGCCTGCTGATATGCTTGTTAATGTTGGCATAGTGAAGTGTTTGAATACTACATTTTACTTGTAGCCTTATGGAGAATTATTTTATGTTTTGCTTAGTGATAAAATTGGCATTGTAGACTTAAGAAATTAAATTTTCTTAATTTTGTACCTTGTATTTGCCACCCCACCCCCCCAAAAAAAATTGAGGATACAATCACATCAATCATCATATTCTCATGTGGATCTACCATTTTCTTCACCAAGTCCATCTCGCAATTGTTTGACATATTTTTGGACATGTGTGCATTTTAATAGAGTATTGAATGGATGCTAATAGATGGTAGATTTGGGTCAAAATTACCAATTTAGGATTTTTGGTGAGACGAACATAAATTCTGGGTAAATATGTTAGTTTGAGATTTTTTGTAAGACAACATTAGTTTGGAGTAAATGTTCTATGAGGGTACTTGCTTGAAATATTTTAATGTGTTAACCTTTTGCAAATGACCCTTTGATTAACTTTTTTCAAGCGAAGGGAGCGTTTTTATGACCTAGCATAACTCGTGTTCTCCACAATTTGATTGTTTCTTTAAATATATGTGATACCCCCAAACTTAAGAAAGTGATAACAATAAATTGAGGTTCAACCCCTCAACGTAGAGACTATGCCATTTGGTTTGCTAATGTGTTTAAATCACATAACCCTTGGGCTTCAAAAAATGCAAGCATTGCTCATAATTTAGGTACAGTGTTTCTTTGCATCATACTTTGAAGCAAAGATTGGTTTAAGAAGAAGGTTCCTAAAGGGGATAGAGCCTATGTTGATCAGATTGTATGGACAGTGGGTTTTGTTGCCTCCCCATTCTCAGCAGACGCCAACAAGCAATGTGCAATTGACATATAAATTTGGTGGTTTGGAAATGAATGAGGAGGTCTCAAATTCAAAGTCTCCATATGTATCAGATAAGGACAATTCCATTCTTCTCCATGAGGATGATGTTGTGGTTGTCTCATGGAATTCCAAGAATTCTGGTGGCCAAGAACGCCATCGAAGTTAGAAGATAGTGCAGAAGGAGAGGGGAAGGAAGAAGAATGAAGCTGCAATGCTAAAAGGGTTGATTGGTAAACCCAACTCATCCAATTCTTCCTTTATGAATATGCAACATTGGAACACTAGGAGTGCTAATAAGCCTCATAAGCATCAATAAGTTCAAAAGAAAAATAGCTGCTAAGAATGATGTTTCAGTTGTCTTCTAGAACTAGAATCGAGGAGTCTAATGCCTCAATTATTGAAAATTATCGACTTTCTAATAGGTATTGGCTTCATAATTATTGTGATAATCGTGCTGGTAGAATTTGGGTTTTCTTGATTCTCAATTGAGTGTGTAAGTTAAAAAGTAGTAGTAGTAGTGTTTTGTAGTTTTGGAACCAATGTACTAGTATGTGTTCATCTTCCAATTGTAAATGTTGCTAATACAATTGGCAAGATTTTATGGTCTCAACTACAAGATATTTCAAGAGAAATCTCCTCTCCTCGGTTTTTAATGGAGGATTTTAACATTGTATACAACCTTTCTAAAACTACTAGTTTTGAAAATATCACCAAAGCTGATCTTGTGGGTTTCGAGACATTCTATGGGATATTTTTCTAGTCCAAGATATGCAATCAACCGTGGATTATTTATCGAGACCAATAGAAGTTTGGAAGTATTTGTGGGTTGCCGGCTTGATAGAACCTCGATAATGACAAATTGTTTTAGTAGTCTCCTTATGCTACTATCAATTTTTAGGCTCTAGGAGTTTCTAATCTTTTCAAATAGTGCTAAATGATCATTCTCCTCCGCACACACTTAAAAATGTTCAATTTCTAGTTTAGGCAACCCAACTTTTTGAAGATTGTTGAAGCTGCTTGGCATTGAGAACTTAGCAGCTCTCTTGTGTTTGTCCTTTATGAGAAGTTGGAAATGTTAAGAATGCTTTGAGATAATTTGATAAAGATTAGTATGGGCAGATCCCGATTCAAGTTGGGTTTGCCACTTTCAAGCTGAGAATGGGGAGGCAATTACATGTGGAGATCATGATCACCAATTACTGGAAGAAGAATATGACGCTAAGGTTGAATTTTGGAAGAGAGACTCTAAAGAGGGGAGAAGTATACTATCAATGCCATAACTTGTGTACGGTGCTCACTTTGGTGTCAAAAGTTTCTGTCAGATCACTTAAGTGCCAAATCGGAGGGAAAAAATCACTTTGGTGCCACCGCCAAAAATTCCGGCCAAAATGATTACATGACTTTTATATTTTTAAAAAAATCGACAAGCCTTTTAAACGACGTCGTTTTGCTTCCTCCTTAATAAAACGACATCATTTTGCTGTCATATGTTAGTGGCCTAGGAAAAATGATGCCACACAGCTCATTTGAGATTGAAATTAGGTTTTTTTTTTTTTTGTTTAATCCTTGCCAACCTAGCTTGCTTGGCCACTGTCGCTTGGCCACCGTGCTCAGCCACTGTCGCTTGGCCACCGTTCTTGGCCACCATCGCTTAGCCTCTGTCGTAGTTGCTCGACTAGGTGAGTAAGGAGAGGTTGAGGTTGTTTCTCGGGCAAGAAGCAATGGGAAAATAGGAGGCGAGGGCAAAGGAGGAAGAATGAGAGTCGAAGGTGCAGAGAGAGAGAGAGAGAGAAGATGAGGAGTGCGATGGAAACAAGGAGGGCGCAGATGGAGATGGTGGATTGGGCTCTGCTTAGAGAGTGACTGGTGCTGCTAGTGTTGTTCTTCAAGAAGAAGACAATGCTGCCATGCCTCTCTCTCTCTCTCTCTCTCTCGATTTGGGGATTTAGGGTTTCAACTTCAATATATGAAAACCAAACAACCTCTTCCTTATGTAATCGGTACAATTAGTTTGTGCTCTTGGGTTAGTGTTGACATGATACAAAAGACTTGAACCATAACATCATTGAGAGAAAGTCTTCAAAGTGAGACGACACATCGTCTTTAATTAATTAATTGAACTACCTTTTGGCATTGACAATAAACTTATACAATAAACTTGATAAGACTCCATTAAATGATATCACAATTACTTTTATGGACGGAAGATAGTAGCCTCTGGAGGCCTTTAATAATACACTTCCTATAGAGAAAACACATTTCAAGTTTGCCTGAGAGTGCAGAAGGAGCTAGAGTCATTCATTGCTTCACTCCACAGTTCTAAAGATCAAGTACTCTTTCCAAATTGATGAGCTAATTAATTGATGATGCACAAAACCAACCAGCTTGGAATAGGTCGAACTGAGGTGGTGCACCGCTGGAACTGGAATGTACTTTTAAAGCACACAATGATCTGCACAATACAAGTAAAGAAGCCTCCTGGGTAGGGAAGTCTCTTTCCACACCTAAAACAATAAAGAAAAAAACCGGAGTAGCAAAGGTGGGTTTGAGCAACATCTTTACATGAGAAGCCCGGCCCGCCAAACGTTGGCCCTAGCTAACCCGAAATTTTCATGTCTATTACCAGTAGGCTTGGGAAATACATTAGACCTAACCTTCCGCAGGTCTGAACCTGTCTAACGGTCACCTCCTGGAGAGGCATAACTGGAAAAATACCTACTATGGGCTCTTGGGCTGAGCCTCTTGGCTTCTTGGGGCCTTGCAAGTTACTTTATAACACACAATATACATAGCAAGGTGAGATCACCTGGGCATATAGCAGCTCTTACGGGTGCTCGTGAGGAAAATTTCCAACAAATTTTCTACACGGAAGCTGTCAAGATTTCATTGTTTCATCAAAATAATATGCGCGCCCAAGTTGATGGTCCATCAAAGTAAAGCGTCTGGTCCATACATGACTTCCACTTTCATTTGTTCCAATCAGAAAACAAAAGGACCATATTCAACCAGCATCTTCAAATTTTATATCTAATGTTCCAGGAGGAAAGCGAGACAGGGATGTTACCAAAATGTTCTCCCCTCAGCGGCATGCATAATCGCTGCTCCGTGCCTAACCAGCGTGCCTGAAAATCGAGACTTTGAAGACCATTGGGGTCTTCTTGATCAGTTCGAACACACAAACGTCTCCTGTGCTCAAGGAATTATCGGTTGCAAAGATGGCCCAACCAGCCGAGAACTTTCCACAGTAGTAATTTGGATAGTTGAAGAACTTCACGGTCCATGACCTGCCCCGAAACTCGAGTGTCACATCTTCGACTACCAGGCTTTTCCTTATCTGGCTCTTCATAAATCCATTAGGTACATGCTGATCAAGTAAATGCTTGTAAAATCCACTTTGAACACAATGAAACTAATCTTAGGGACATGATAAAGGAGTGCTGTTTTTCCCTTGCTCCTCTGACGAAGTACTTGGGCAAAGAGAAAAATCAAGATATGGATGAAAGCTCACGGAAAAAACGAAAGACATGTAGCTGTAAACGTGTCTTAAGTTGGTGAGCAAAGTCTATGAGTAGGCCTCACTGTACCCTTTTTGATGTACATAGATCTACCAGAAAATTTTATGCATATCACCACTTGTGATACACCACAATCTTGTCCCATTGTTGCTTCTTTGCCCAGAAGCTCGATAGACGCATGCACGGACTTTCACATTTAAAACTATACCAAAAACTAACACCAAATTCTAATATTGTTAGAAATTCTTGCTGTGCGGTCAACATCAAAACGTTGTGAAATCTCTGTTTTATGTAATGAATAAGTTCTTACCACGTTAGAGTGCTCGAGGTAGTAGTGCCGCACAAGGATGAGGAAAGAAGGATGTTCCGATTTGAATTTCCAGGCCTTTTTCAGAGCATCAGAAGGGTTTGTACATCTAGATCTAAGATGAATCTGCTCAAAAGGGGTAGCTCTTTTTGCAGACTCTTTGACCTTGCCTGAAAAATGTGAAACAAGAGACCTGTTCAATCATTTGAGCGATTGAAAGAGGATAGGAGTTATAATTAAGGGAAATAAATCATACCACTGTAGTCTAGTGATGAACGATACGGGCGCAAGTACTCCTTGAGCTTCGAAGTCCTTCTATCTCCTGAATAAGAGCCTTTAGCTTCATAATATGGCATTGGCAAATGGGCACTGGACTTATTTCGATCTTGGCTAACAGGATCGGATTTCGTCATCAGCTTATCAGGAGAAGCCAAGCACGATGGCGACTTCATTTCCCTCCTTTCTCCAGGCGAAATGTACTCACCCAATTCTGTCGAGACATCATCGATTTCGACCACCTCGGGCTCTGCTAATTTTTCAGGAGCTATGGGTTTCCGGGGATATTCTATCTCAGACGCACTTTTATCGAATATTAGGACATGAAAGATTGAGCCCCATTCGTATCTAAAGACTATCAAATGTCCATGGTTGATGGAGTAATAATCTAAGAAACTCTTCCATCCTTTGCTAATCCATACCCTGTCATCACACTTCTCTAGTTCCACTGGCCACTTTGCATCCCCTGCAACTTTAAGAAGCAAGAGGTTTGGCAGGCGGTCTCCATATTTTGCGACGAACCTCTTAGGTATCATCTGCGATGAAATTTCGAGTCTATGTAATTAGAAAAAAGTAGAACCGCAAGATATTAGATGTATCAACTCCATAGAACCCAGTGCATCACAACTGTTAGAACCCGATCATTAGATTATATCAGTCCCATAAGAGAGAGATGCACGAGGCTCGTGTGAACCAGGTGCCCATTTGAAAGTCATCGCTTAATAGATAAGTTGGCGAAATTCGCCATTTTCAGGACAGACTACCAATACATATATACTCATACTTCAACGCATAGAAACGGTAAAAAAAAGAGAGAGAAATAATAGCAAGAACTGAAATATGAGTGCAGAGTACATACAAGCTTTCCACTTTGGAGAGATTCGGAGAGTATGATCTTGAAGAAATGAGGAGTCTCCAGCGGCTCATACCGCTGCCGGGGACGGGAGACATTCATCATCACCCTTCAACGGCTTCTTTCAGATGTCAAGCATTCGGATGCTTCAGACCCTAGTTTTTTTTTAACTTTTTTTGGCTGAAAGCTTGGCGTGGCTGATTTTACTCAATTGCGGTAGTGAATAAGTGGTGATGATTTGGGGTGAGAAGGAACAAACATTAATCGATAAGAGCCAAGAGAAAGTTCATTGAACGTGGCTTTTGATTTAGTCGGAGCTCATCGGCCATAGTGAAAGGTCAATCAAAAATCGAAGAGAATGAATGGGAGTTAATAAAATGGTTTTATTGTCGGTCATCGGGTTATTAAAATAGCTAATTAAGTACACTTTACAATTTTCAATGCAATAGCTGTTCTCTTATTATGTGCAACCACTGCATGCGAAGTATCCGAATTAATGCACGAAAATGATTTTTTTTTTAATGATAATCAGATTTCTTCAGATAATGAAATATACTTAGCTTTTGTTCAGGCTATTTGCTTTTATTTAACCACTAGATGAATAGTTCATTTCCAAGACTGCTTGTTAAATAAAATTGTTGCTCTGATTATGTTTGTATCTGGTATTTGTAGAAGACAAAAAAGATTTTTGTTTGGTCTTTGTAGATTTGGCTTATGGGGTGAGATTTGGTGGGATCACAGCTTATGTTCTAAAAACTTAAACTATTCAATAAATGCGTGTTTTAATATTTTATTATTCCAACACTCCCCCTCACGCTTAGTCTGGTCTTTTTGTCTAGTATCAAACGAAAACATATTTAATTAGTGAGACAAATGAAGTCTGAAAAGATTTAAACTCAAGACTTCTAACTTTGACACCATGTTAATGTTTAGAGTAAGAGAGAAAACAACGACAAAGTATTTGTGGTGGCTCAACCCAATTAGGGTCGAATGATATGTATTTATAGGAGTGTTTAATTATAGAAATGGTATCAGCAGAAATATAATTACAAAATACCCTACTATATATATAAGATACGCATTAATATGTACACAAGGGTCCAAATACATATCATTTGAAGGGTTCTAAAATAAATAAATAAAAATTCATGTTACATATATAATGGTTGATAACGGTGATAACTTATAAATGATGCGTATAACGTCATTTTTCCTCAGGCCTGAAATTCTATCTTCACGTTTTATTTCTTCCAAAAGGTAGAAAACTTTCTGTTGTGTAAGGATCCAAAGCAGAGTTCAGTGATGCAGAATGCAGTTTATTTTCTGGAATTATCTGATGGATGTACAATTGTTTTTGTTGTGCTTCGTGAAAAGTTGGGACCCGTGGTGTTTGGGATAATTATTTATTCATGGGATGCGCAAACATTTAGCTACTTTGTTCATAGTAAAATGCATATTACAACTAGAACAACGATAAGGTGACGGAGCTGTCACTGGGAGGCAAGCAACAGGTGCTTCCGTCACCACAAAAGTTCCTAGATTACCACACTATTGTTCCGGGCCATTGATACTCTCGATGTGAACGAAACTCCCCTTCCATCGGCGATCAAATATCCCACCAATCCTGTACATGGTGAAAATTCGAAAGCCGAATGCGAATTTCCCCAGCTCAAGAAGGAAGAAACGGAAAATATCTCGGTCAAAATGTCGGAGGATTGTTAGCCTAGCCGAATAACGAGTGAAAAACCAAAATAGGCTTATGGGGAGGTGAGTTCTGGTCTGGTTGGTGAAGGTACTAACAATTCCCAGGAACATCTAAAATCTACAGACTCTCGATCGGGAGGCAGCGAGTTCTCAAGTTCGAAGAAGAACAGAACTCTGATTTGTTCTTCAAAAAACAGAGATGGTATTGACTATAATCAAGATTCATCAGTTCCATTGGTGTCATTTTCTTCTCTCAAGCTCTCGTTTTGCAGCCTTTTGGAACTTTACTTCTTGCCTTGTTTGTTCTTTGGTCCTACTCCAATGTCCCCAAGGGGAGATTCCTTAGGTGAAAGGAGGATATGTTGACCTCTTGTCAATCAGTTCATGCGCTCATACATCTCTGAACTACAGTACAGGCATACGGTCTGTCATTTCAGAATATGATGGATGTTCCCCATGTCTCTTACGGCTACTTACAGGCGTCATCAGCAAGTATGAAGGGAGTGCAAGCTCTCTTTCTTATAGATTGAAAGGGCTAAGTCCGCCTGCTCTCAAAATGGCCAGGAAGTTCAAATCAGTGTGCCCGGCATTTGTAATCTCGATGTCTTGTTGTTGTCTGAGATACGCCAGTGTGGTAAGACTCTGCACGACCTAACTGCACATGGAAAAACTGTGAAGAGTACATATTTTCAGGCTTGACTTGTGATGGTTTTAATTGGTGATGGGCTTAAGGTCCGTCCGCCCATGTTGGGCCCAAAAGGCCCGGTCCACGGGAATAGGGCCTGTGGATGGGGGAAGGTATTAAAGGGAGGAGAGAGAGAGAGATGACACCTCTTGGATAATTCAACGTACGTACGTTCCTTTTTCCCGCGCTCTCTCTCTCTAAAAAAACAAAAGAAGAAACAGTAAGCATAAGGCATCGTTCTTCTTCCCTTCAAGGCGTCATCGGATCGAACAGGGCCAGTTTCTCTTCCTCTATCGACGTCGGTGTTTAATCTGTGGCTAACAAGGTACGCTCGAATCCGTGGTGTGCTTTACGATCGGTGATACGTGTTATTCCCGGGCTTCGTTTTCCGCATTGATTTAGGGGTTCGATTCAGTGTTGAATCCGGTTTTCGAGGATCAGTTATTCCCAACATTGGTATCAGAGCCCTAGTTCACGTTTTCCCGATCAATTTGATGTTTTTTCATTGATTTTTCGCAAAAGCAATTCGGCCGTACGGATCGGGGCGAGAAATCCCAACACCCGAGCGATGTTCGGCCTTTTTTCCGAGTTTGCGTAAGTCCAAATCAAATTCTGATGGCACAAGGAAGAAAGGCGACGTCGAGACGAGTTTGGCGATACGTCGAGCGTCGCTGGGAGACGCCGCACGCGCCACACGCGCGGCCGGAAGGCGCCGGTCGACGGACCGACGAGTGTTGACGTCACCATGATGTCACCCAACGGTCGGTAACCGCTGGGGTGACGTCATCGATGATGTCAGCACGACGATAGTTGGCCGGGCGATCACCGGCCGGCGACCCGACCGGCGACAGGCGACCCGACCCGACCTGCGGACGCAGGCACACGCGCGGCACATGCCGGATGACGTATGCGTGATGTCAGCCTGTGCACGCGCGCGGCACGTGCGATCGGTCCGCGCGAGCGGTCCGACCGGCCCGACCGGCCCAACCGGTTTGTCCAGTATGACCGGTCCGACGACCGACGACCGACGACCGTTGACCACCGTTGACCGTGACCGAGGAGTGTTGACCGTTGACTTTGACCGTTGACCGAAAAAAAAAAGAAAAAGGAAAGGAATGTGTTTCTTTTTCAATTAAGTCTATGTGGATTATATGTGATCCCTTATTTGTTCTGCATTTGTTGCAGGAACAATGCCTCCCCTGAGGTTGCACACACCTATTCGCGCAGTTACCGATGAACAAAAGGGAAGGCTGTCTAAGTTGATAGCTGAGCTGACTGATCATCAATGGGAGAGTGGTGACTTAATTGATCACGTCCTTGAAGTCAACGGGAAAATTCAAAAGGTCATATGGAATGGTCGTCCTATCCCACAGTCAGAGATGGTGCGATTTTTCATGAACACTCTTCCACCTGAATGGCAAGATGTGTTGAATCGCATATGAGATGTCAACGGAGCTGCTTCATATAAGAAAATTGTGATAGATTTTGTAAATAAATATTATTGTATTGTTACAAGGGAAAAGATCAAGAAATTGAACAAAAGAGGATCTTTTCTAGTTCGTGTGCTGACTTGGTGTTAGTTATATTGGCTGATCTTAGTTAAATGTGCTTTGTGGACATTTTATGTATTGTTTACTACCTAATTGTTGTTGATGTAGCAACCTATATATTGGTTATATTATATGAAAGCATTATTTTATTGTATGTCAATTATCTATTGCTTTCTGTTATTGCTAGTTGCTGTGGGTAATTAGCTATAGGTAGTTTTTAAAAGTTTTTGTAACTTCATAGAATTGATTTTGCATATGACAATCATATTAATGATAGTCTTAAGTTAGGATTTTTGGAGGATGATTGGAAACATAGTGACCTTTTGATTCTGAAGCCTTACTTGAAATTATTCATTAATATGATAGGTCTATGCAAATAGGGATGCATAAATAATAGGCATTAATAATTCGTGCATATATGTCTGATGTGTTCAGATTAATGGCTTCAGCCACAAAGAGCATAGTTGCCGAGCTGAACAAAGGTGAAAAGCTCAATGGTGACAACTATGAAATTTGGCAAATGAAAATTCAGTATGTGCTGGAAGAGCAAGAAGCACTTGAGGCTCTTAACTTGACTATGGTAGAACCTGAAGAAGGAAACACTATACAACACATAAGAGATAAGGAAGCTTTTGCTGCGTGGAAAAGAAAGAACTCTCTTGCTCGCATCACGTTGCTGAGCAGCATGGACAATGACGTCATGCGAGAATTTAGGCGTTTTGACAATGCCAAGGAAATGTGGGAGGCATTGGCAGCTAGATTTGGTCATACTTCGGTGACCAGACTAAGATAGCTCACTATTAGGTTTAACTCTTACAAGAAGCCTCATGGTCAGACCATGAAGCAACATCCTAGAAAGATGTCAAACATGATAAATGAGCTGAAAGATGCTGGCCATGTCCTCACTGATGAACAGCAAGTGCAAGCAGTGATTCGTTCATTGCCTTAGAGTTGGGAGCATATGAAGGTGCACCTGACCCATAATGATAATATCAAAAATTTTGAGGATGCTATGCGTCATCTTGAGCTGGAAGAGGACCGCCTCTTGGCGGCTAAGCCAGAAGCTGAACTCTATCATGCTAGTTCTAGCTCACATGGAGCTTCGAGCCCCAAGTGCAAATGTCCTAACTGGTTTGATAAAGGGAAAGGCAAGGAAGTAGGTCCTTTAGGGAAGAAACCCAAGCTTAAGCAACATGAAAGAGGAAAGCGTCCTCGAATGAAGAAGCTTACAAGGGTGAAGTGTTTCAATTGTGACAAGAAGGGTCACTATGCTCGTGATTGTCGTGAGCCAAAGAAGGTAAACACTCATTGTATTTTTCAGAACTTTACTTTTGTGTCGAGTTCTGTATTCTTGACTGAGTCTAATCCTTTGTGGACTGTAGATTCAGGAGCGACAGACCATGTAGCAAAGGATAGAGGATCATTCGTGGAATTCTAACGAGTACCAACTGGAACTAAGTGAATCTATGTGGGATATAACTCCAAAGATGAAGTTAAAGGAATTGGCACCTGCCAATAGAACATGCGTGGTGGACGCAACTTGTTCCTACATGATGTTCCATATGCTCTAGAGATTCGTCGAAATTTAATGTCTGTTTTGGTGTTGGTTAGACTAGGTTTTAATATGAACTTCCATAATAGAGGTGTGGATTTGTATTTGGATACAAACTACTATGGTTGTGGTTATTTTTTGGATGGTTTCATTATATTAGATATTGAGTATGTTAATGCAAATGTTTGTTATTCCCTTATCACGTCTCCTAATTCATATGATAATGATGTGAATGTGTGGCATGCTAGATTTGGTCACATTGGCCAACAACGTATGAATAGACTAGCCAAAGAGGGCTTGTTGGGCAACATTGAAAAAGTCGATTTGCCCATATGTAAGCATTGCCTAGAAGGGAAAACGACAAGGAAACCATTTGGGAAAGGTAAAAGAGCTGAATTTCCTCTGCATTTAATCCATTCTGATGTCTGTGGTCCAATAAATGTGAAAGGAAGGCATTGGACTGTTTATTTCATCACCTTAATTGATGATTATACTCGATTCGGATATGTCTATTTGATTTCTCATAAGTCTGAAGCAATAAGTTGTTTCAAAAGGTTTATGAACCTGGTAGAAAATCAATTAGACAAGAAAATAAAAGCATTGAGATCCGATCGAGGTCGAGAATATTTATCTGATGAGTTCAGAAAATTATGTGATGAAAAAGGAATAGAAAGACAGTTGTCTATTCCATATACTCCTCAACAAAATGGTGTTGTGGAAAGAAGAAACAGAACCCTACTGGAAATGGTTAGGTCCATGATGGCGCATGCTAACTTACCTATCACCTTTTGGAGTGATGCATTGTTAACTGCTGCCTATATACTTAACCGGGTGCCTTCCAAATCAGTTACTTCCACTCCATATGAGTTATGGACAAGTAGAAAACCGGACTTAAGTTTTCTTAAGCCATGGGGTTGTGCTGCCTATACACATGAGTCCTCTCACAAGTTTGGGAAATTGGGTCATAGAGGAAAGAAGAGTATTTTCATAAGATACTCAGAACACTCAAAAGGGTATGTGTTCATAGGTGAGAAGGAAAGTGGGAGTATAACTGAATTTGAATAACGAGATGTCACATTCTTAGATGATGAATTTCCTAAGAAGGGCGAAATAGGTGAAGATTATTCCTTATTTGAGACCTTGGATCAAGATAATGATATTAGTGGAGTTCGTTTAAATGGGAGTAATATGAGAAGTGATGAATTAAATTCAACTTATTCTCAATTGCAACCACATGATGAGATGACGTCATCATTATCTAATCCAAGTGGGAGCATGATGGGGAATGATGTGCAAAGTGTACAATCTCCCATACGGCGAACAAGTCGCCAAAGTATTCCCCGTCGATGTTTTGACATTGAAGGGGAAACTTTTATGGTTGCTCCACAAGATGAGGATGAGCCAAGAAATATTAATGAGGCTCTGAATTGCCCTAGTAAGGAAAAATGGATTCATGCAATGGAAGAGGAAATTGAGTCAATGAAATCAAACCGAGTTTGGGAACTGGTTGATCTTCCAAAATGACACAGAGTTATTGGGAACAAGTGGGTTCTCAAAATAAAGCGAAAGGCTGATGGCTCGATAGAAAGGCATAAGGCCCGCCTTGTGGCGAAAGGGTATAATCAATAGGAAGGAATTGATTATAAAGATACGTTTTCTCCTGTAGTGAGATTTACCTCGATTTGCATTATTCTAGCAATAATGGCAAGTATGGATCTTGAGTTACATCAAATGGATGTAAAGACTGCTTTCCTCAATGGAGAATTAGAGGAAGAAATATATATGGAACAACTTGCTGGTTTCATAGTGAAAGGCCAAGAAGAAAAATGTATGTCGACTTTTGAGGTCGATATATGGCCTTAAGCAGTCGTCAAGACAATGGTATATACGATTTCATAATGCCATAATGGCATATGATTTTACAATGATAGATGAGGATCATTGTGTATATATCAAAGGATCCAAAGATCAATTTGTGATCAAATCATTATATGTTGATAATATACTAATTGCCGGAAGCAATATGGAGCTTGTCAATACTGTCAAGAGTTAGTTGTCTTCCAACTTTGAGATGAATGATATGGGATTGTAAACCCATAGACACTCCTATTGCAAAAGGTGAAGGATTGAGCCATAAACTGTGTCCAGAGACTCCACAAGAGAAAGAACAAATGAAACATGTTCCTTATGCTAGTGCTGTTGGAAGCTTGATGTACACTATGATGTGTATAAGACCTAACATATGTTTTATAGTTGGAATGGTGAGTAGTTATCAATCCAATCCAGGTCAAGCACATTGGAAAGCCGTTAAGAGAATACTGAGGTATCTAAAGGGGACTGCTGATTATACGCTGAGTTATTAAGGAAAAGGATTTGCGACTCTAAGGCTATTCTTACGCTGATTGGAGAGGAGATTTAGATGAAAGAAAATCTACCTTTAGGTTTGTTTTCTTACCAAATAATGGCACCATATGTTGGAGCAGTAAGAAACAAACGTGTATAGCCTTGTCCACGATGGAAGTTGAGTTCGTGGCATTATCAACAGTAGTATAAGAAGATGTTTGGCTTAAGAGATTTTTGGATCATTTAGGTGTTATTGAGAATGCTGCAGATTTATTGTTGGTTAATTGTGATAGCCAAGCAACAAAAGTGTACACCAAAGATCTAAAATATCATGGCAAGACCAAACATATAGATACTAAGTATAACTTTGTGAAAGATATGGTTGCACGAAAGGATGTGAACTTACAGTACATATTACGCATAGAATTGTAGCAGATCCTATGACAAAGCCAATACCTAGAAATGTGTTTTGTGGCCATATGAAAGCTCTAGGATTGCGTAGAGGCTGATGTACTGAATATTGTATTTTTCCTAAGTGTTCACATTTGATGAATTTGTGTTTTCATCATTAATGCCTATAAATCTTTGTATGATCTTTATGCATCTTAATGCTTAGTACATTATTTTAAGTTGAGAAGTATGTCGGACAGATATAAGATTAGCCCACTCACACGGGTAATCGCCTCTATTTACTGTGTGATAAATAGAGATGAGACTGTTTTTAAGCTTATTATCTTGGTGATAATTGAGAGCTCAAGCTTAAAACACGTATGTCGCCTTAACTGAGTGTTAAGATGAGGACATAATACTTACTATGTCCGAAAGTAAAATAACCCACATATTTTACTTTATCTGTCTATGATGCCAGATGTGAGTTCTGATGAATTTTGTGAATGAGTAGATACGTGAACTCAAGTTAGACATTGGGTATGTCTGAACTATCATCTATACGGTATTGAAGGTGTAGACATACGCTCCATAGGAAATGAGTTAATACCGTAATACGTATTTCATACTACGTATGCATGAGACGACCAATAAGAGTAGCAAAAGTTTGATCTCAACTTTTATGTCGTGTGAGACTCTTGAGGAAGAGAGTTCCTCAATTTCTTAGTCCCCTCATGACTCTTACTTATTCTCAAGATTTCTATTTAGTGTTTGCTATCTTAGGATGTTGCCAATGGTCATGAGTGATTCGATCTAATGGGACATTTCTAGAAAAGCAAGCTAAATTGAAATTGAGAGTTTGAAGGAAAGAGGAAGATCGAATTTGGAGAATCATATTGTAGTTTTGTATTCACCGGTTAACCAATTATGACTGTCTTTGTGATAATCATAATTGTGAATACAATATATATATCATTGTTTAAAAGATATCAAGAGAGATATAAATGTGATCGATCGATCTAGGGTACTGCATACTAAATCTACTCGGAGTGTGACGCCCATTATGAGCTGCTATATATTCCTAACAGATGTATGGCAACGAGCTCTCAAAGTATGCTGGTCGCATGGATTATTCACCGGTATGAATGTTGAAGAGAGGTAAAGAGAATCCTGTTCAGCCCACCATGTGCAAGTGGGAGATGATGGTTTGAATTGGTGATGGGCTTAAGGCCCGTCCGCCCATGCTGGGCCCAAAAGGCCCGGCCCACGGGAATAGGGCCCGTGGATGGGGGAAGGTATAAAAGGGAGGAGAGAGAGAGAGAGATGACACCTCTTGGATAATTCAACGTACGTACGTTCTTTTTCCTGCGCTCTCTCTCTCTAAAAAAAAAAACAAAAGAAGAAACAGTAAGCATAAGGCATCGTTCTTCTTCCCTTCAAGGCGTCATCGGATCGAACATGGCCAGTTTCTCTTCCTCTATCGGCGTCGGTGTTTAATCTGTGGCTAACAAGGTACGCTCGAATCCGTGGTGTGCTTTACGATCGGTGATACGTGTTATTCCCGGGCTTCGTTTTCCGCATTGATTTAGGGGTTCGATTCAGTGTCGAATCCGGTTTTCGAGGATCCGTTATTCCCAACAACTTGTTTCCCCATGCTTTCTCCTAAGAATATTTGCTGCTCCGTGTCCATGGCCTGAATTCATCAAATGTATACTACAGAATGTACCTGCCGGATTTATGTGGAGTCATGTCAAGAAAAGCTCACAGTTTGTGATGCTTTAGTGTATCAAGAGATCATGGTCAGTGAAGTTATTCGAGCATTTGGGGAGCTGCTGCTCTGGGAAATTATCCTGAGGTTGGTCCTTGTTTGCAAAGGAAAGTTTTTTGGGAGAAGGAGACAATCGCGTGTTTAAACCGGTTGAGAGAAACCGTTCCCGTGCCCAAAGTCTCCATATGCAGGGGTTCTGATTACACTTAAAAAAGTGCAACAAGTACTCTGATTCGCATGATTTTTTGGAAAATGACAGAAGTACAGATGTATTATTAGCTAGAAATATAATCTTATGAAGTTTTCTTTCTTTTCTTGCACCTTTTTCACGTCAAATCGGCCAATGTAGTTGTTAACTACCGTGCTTTTGGCAAATGGAACTGGTTCTAAAGTTTCTAGTCTCTTCTTTCGCTCTTGTTATGGTTTATCAGCAGAACTTGCCTGAACAGGAAAAGGTGAAATTGATTACATACAAAAATATTGTGCATTCCTCACGGATACTTACTAATGGATGAATGCCGATCATACAGTTTTGGTCCTTAAGTCTCACTGTTTGAACCACACGACCTTTGAAATTGATTTCTGTGCCAATTAATTCCTTTTATCTCCTTTGATTTTGGAAGAATTAACACACTAACATACAAGTATTTTCGTACAAGAATTATCGCCCATTAAGAAATTCAATGGCAAACAGGAAAAAAACTCCATGCTGCCTAGATATATATGAGCCAATAAAATGACTCAAATGTTACCAAGAAATCGGTGTTCATGGGAATAATCGTCATCTTCACCAAACATTCTAGATTTTGCCTTTCGAGTAGCCGAAGCTGATGCTGATGTTGACTTCTTCCTCATTCTGGGGCTAGGCCGACAATCCTCTGAGGTTTCGGCAGAGATATCATCAGTCTCTTCCTTCTTGAGTAGAGGAAATTCACGTTCTGGGTTTGATTTACCCACGATCACTAGGTCTGGGGGATATTCAACCTCTGAATCGCTCATATTAAAGATCACAACATGGACGACTGAGCTCGGTTTGTATGAAAACAAGGAATTGGCCGAAACTGATGAAGTAATAGTCCGTGAACTTCGGCCATCCTTGGCCAAGCAGAACCATGCCGTCACTCTATTCCAACTCCACTAGCCAAACCGTTGTACCCCTTGAAACCTTGAGAAGCATTGAGCCTGGGAGGTCCCCCCATGGCTCTACAGAAACCGCTTTGGCATCTCTTATTGAAATAAATAAAGAAAGAAAGCAAACTTAGTCAGTAGTCAAATCAATTTTTGCTTAAATTTACGATATTTAAGTTATTTTCCGAAGCAAAAACACTGCACAGCATAGTGAAAGGCACATGCGCAAACTTATCTAATACATAATTGAAAGGATTGATATGAATTAGGCTCATTATTCCCATAACAACATAAATAAAACTCATTTCCTCAAAATAATTTTGGAACAAGGAAATGTGACCGAAACCAATAACAATGGGGATGACATGGCTATCCTTTCACCCAAAGGATTTGAAGGACATAGTCTCAAACAAAAATTAACAACCTATTATCATGAGGTATATCTTGTTGTCGTGACCCAATCTTGCCGCCTGATCCCTTTCACGAGGAGAGGAAAGGAGAAAGGTCGTATTTAGGGATACTTGATCATGAGAGTTCTTTGACGGTTCGCGTTCCAAAAGACGTTATCACCTCGTCTATTGGATCGAACCTCTTGTGAGTTTTCTCTACAAGATCACGAATTCTCTCAAACTCATACCCCGTGTGACAACAGAGTGTCGCGACCCATACCCACATGAGCGACACTGTCACGCCCCGATCCTCGAGCACGCACACATCCTTCTATTTGGTCGATTTTAAAATGCGATATCCCAGGACTATGTATCGCCGACCCTTTTCTTTTTATTAAGCACATGCGGAAGCAGTTATAAATCCCCAGACAATAAAACAACCAAACCTTTATACATGACAAAAACCAAAGTACTCCACACTCTTCACAACTCTTTACTTTACTCTATTCACATCAAAATGGGGTCACAAAAGAAGATGACATTTCAATCCACCTGGGTCGTACTCAAGATCCTTCTCGGGATTATCTTCTTCCAAAAACACTTCTCCTTCACAGACTCTTCCTCCTCAGCTTCTCAGCGGGGTCCTGAAATGTTTTCCCCAAACTGGGATGAGACTATGTCTCAGCGAGTTCTACCCCACTAAGACTCAATTAGGGAACCAATACACTACTCGATTGCCTAAGCACAGCGCGAGTCAGAGGACTTACCTTGGCCTCGGTCTCAACCTGCAATTCAAGGTTATATATATAGACACTTCATAAATCACAACGAACAATCAATCAAACCACAACAATCGGATCAATTATTGATCAATCGAACCAGTCGATTACATGTCAGTCAGACCATTCCTAGGTCATTGATTTCACACCATATAACCTTCCATCGAGTACTCGGTCACAGAGCCATATCAATGCTCTCGGGCGGCGCTTCCGCCAAGGTGACGTAAATAACAGACAGTCTACGTGCGTTCTTTAAGGCGCCGTTTTCGCACAGTGATATTCCCCATCACCGAACCACGCCCGTCATAGATCATAGACAGTCTACGTGCCTTCTTTAAGGCGCCGTTTTCGCACAGTGATATCCTTAATCACCGAACCACGCCTGTCTATACTTCGTACTTGATCGATCTCAGCCAATAGAATGCTCAGTTAGTTCTCACCACTTCCTCCACTTACGGCTCAACAAGGCATTCAAGATGCTAAATAGCCATACTCGGCCAACTACCAATTGATAATTCAATTTCAATCAATTTAGGGTAAATCCCTAAAATATCACAATTTACTTAATTCCAAGCAACGTAGAGTTCAATTAAATAAACGGACTGCGCCAAGACAATCAGCACGAGATTTCGGTCATCATCCATCTCCGTCTTAATTTCCGAAAAATAATTAATTAATTAATTAATTTCGAAAATTAATTAATAAATATTAAAAATTCAATTTAATTCAAATTAAAGTCCGATTAAATAAACGGACTTCACCACAATCCTCAACATAATATTCTGGTCACTAGCCATCTCAATTGAATTTTCGGAAAATAAATAAATAATTAATTAATTTCGAAAATTAAATAATTAATATTAAAAATTCGATTTAGCTCAAAATAAAGCCCGATTAAACAAACGGACTTCACCACGGTCATCAGCATAATATTCCGGTCTTGAACCATCCCAGTTGAACTTTCGAAAAATAAATAATTATTTAATTTAATTCCGAAAATTAATATTTAAATACCAAAAATTACACTTAGGCTTGAAAAGCCCAATTAAAGCCCGATTAGGGTCGGGAAAAATCCCGGGCTACCCTCAATAAATAGTAGACCATGTCTACTTGCTAAATACACATTCAATTTATCTAATTTGTATCACGATTGACTAATAAATACTAATTTATACTAATCTAACACATAAACCAAATTAATTACAACTAAACAACCAATAAGCGTAATTAGTCCACTAAGCAAGGATTAGTGAGATTACTCACCAAATCGCGCGCAAATCGGATCAATCCGACGGCGGCGACGCGAGGAACGAAACTTCCCAAAGCACGGCCCGGGTTCGGGGCCCGGAAACGGCCCGAAATGGCCCACGAACCGGCTGAAACCCACTCATGGGTTTGCTGGATCGGCTGCAAAACAGAGAGAAAGAGAGAGGGTTGGGGGTGGTAAGAGGTTGGGAGAGCGAGCGGGGCTCCGGTGAGGCCGGACGGCGGCTCCGGCGGCCTGCTCAGCCGCTCACGGTGGCTGAACAGAGACCGAACGAGAGCTGGGTCGCGCGGAAGGATCGGCAAGCGCGGGCGGCGCACGGGCAGCGAACGACGGACGTGCGGGCGGCGAACGGGCGTGCGGTGCGGCGGCGGGACAGGCGGCGTCGGTGGCTGGCTTGGGCTTCCGATCTCCTGCAACTTCTGGTTCGGTTTTGCACAGAGAAGAACGAAGAAGAAGGAGAAGGTAACGTGAGGGAGGAGGCAAGAAGAGAGAGAAAGATTTGACCGGTCAAAAAGAGAAATAAAATAAAGTAAAGCAAAGTGGAAGACAGCAAAGGGGTGGTCGGCTGGGGGAGTCGCACGAGTGGGAGGGAAGGAGAGAGAAGAGAGAGAGAAGAAAGAGAGAAAAGGGAGAGAGAGAAAAGAAATCTAAAAATTATATTTTTCTTATTTTTCTTTTTTCTTTCCCTTTCTAATTTCTTCCAGTCTTCGATTTTTTCCTCCGATAATTTCTTTTTTGAAATTTCGGACTCGCCGATAATTTGACGGACGATGAGACGAGGTCCAAAAATTTGAATTGTGACACGCTCGAATTTTTCGATTCCCGAAACCAAATCAAATTCCATGATTAAAATCGACCGGACGTGATTTAGTCCAATCCAACAAATTAGGTAGCTTTTAGGGATTTTACCGCGGATATATCCCTTAACGGCTTCACCCAATAAGTTAGTTAACTGATGAGTGATCAGCTCAGAGAAAAAGGACCGTAGGCACGCCGACGATATGCACATTTCATTTTATCGAAACGGGGTCGAATTTCAGGATGTCACAGACACACCTCGAGAGAGGAGGTCAAGTGTGAATATTGGATTTGAGGGTACCTTTATCATGGTAGCCCTCCCTCTAGCACTCCTTCATTAGGAATTTTCACATGCAGGTATGCTAAATCATGGTCAGTCTTATCAAGACCTGTACCCTACGCGATGGGTTCATTTATATGGTCTAGTTATTTAAGACAACCTAAAAATAAGACGGGAGTTGCCACTAGCCTTGTTTTTGGGGGTTGGCTAGAAATCCAACCGAGAGTTGGGAGTATTCTTTCGATTCCTACACAATCATATAATTAGATTCAAGGACTTGGGTTACGTCAATATTTTTATTAATGCCCTTTTGGTATCTAAACAGTATGTTGTGTTTACCTAACGCTTCCATGTATTTCTTCTTTACTTTTTTAGGATCGTTTATCCTAAACTAGGCGATCATGCATGGTTGGCCATTTTCATGCTATTCTATTTCTAAAGAAAATGAAAAGGAAGCACTCAATTGAATTGAAAATTACGAAGTAGTAAGTAAACAAACAAGGAAAGTAGTAAATTTGTCATGCAATCCTAAGAAAGATAAAGAGAAAAATAGAACTAAAGAACAAGAAAGAAAAAAACCGCAAATTGTCGGGCTTTTATACAGACGATGAGAACTTGAGACATATGTTGGGGATGAATAGTACAAACTAATAGTCAAAATAGACGTCAACCTCCACTATCTTCATGCCATCTCCATCTTCAGAGTCCTAATCTAGATCTAGTCTAGAAAATTTATAACTAGGTACATACAATGAAAGGAACCGGGCATACACGTCAAAACAATCAAAAGCACAACATCATACTAAAATCAATCACTCAAAGGAAGTTCAATTCAAAAAGAAGATTTGGGCCTCAGGGTCGGCATTTGTAGTTCAACGCATGTCCTTTTAAGACACCTACCCAATCCATTTTTGTGACTTATAGCAATTATTGACAAATTGTGATCCCGTGTGGCCAATAACACTTGTAAGTCCCTAATGAGGCACTCTATGTGATCCCAAGATTTCCTTCAATATCATGCATTGACCCTACCATTCATCTAAAAATCACGTGCATTTGTGAGAATTAAACATGCATGCAGGTCTTTTGGACCTTATTTCTTAACCAATCAAACAATAAAGTGAACCACTAGTGGGTCACTTATTACCAAGGCCATGCACCAATCACAAATACAAGCATCTCTAGTGAATGATGTGATTGTATGCAAGAGGGTACATGTGATGTTTCAAAGATATTTTTGAAATCATCTACGAAAAGTTTTGAGATAAAGCGAATGTCTCGGCTATGAAAGGCATTTAATTGCCAAGGCTAGCTCAAGGCTTGCATAAATGCATTCACAAGTATCGCAAGCATTTTAAATACAATTCAAATCGTGACTTTTCACAATGTCAAATCAGGATTTAAAGGGTTTTGAAAATATTTCAGATTAAGGAATATCTAGGCTATAGAACACATTCAATTACCAAGGCTAGCTCAAGGCTCGCATAAATGCACTTACAAGCGTCATAGACATTTTGAATATGGTCTAAACCATGACTTTTCCTTAAGCCAAATCGAGCTTTTGGAAAAGAATTTATTGTCAAACTGTTTTCAGAAACATCACATGTACTAAAATATTTTAAAAATTGATTTGAAAAGAAAAATCGTCGAATCATTTAACAATAAATATCAAGGTATTTAAAGCAACCTTCATGAAGATGGAATGACCTAGGTTCATGCACAAACTAATTTAGGAAGTTTATCTAAACAATCATAATCAAGATCATGTCAAGAAATCTCAAAGTAAACATATAAAGACAGCAAAATTGGATAATGCCTAATAATAGTTTGGCAATGAAAAAATTCCCTAGCATGCACGACATGATAATGAACAACTTTTGTGAAGAAAGTTTTCCTAAATGAGCTACACATGATTTTACAAAAATTAGACAACAAGCAACAGCATGTTAGAAAATTATCATAATAGCAGGACATTCAGCCAATATTACAAGGATTTGTCCTATCACAACAAATCTAAAAATCACCAAATTTATACATAATATAGCCAACATGATAACAAACAAGTTTTGTTAAAGGGCCAAATGTAGTATCCTTACGAAAAAAATGGAACAAAAATATCAAAATTCTGCCTAGACAAGGGTTAGAACAGGGGTCTGAATTTGATCACATGTCCAAATTATAGTCTAGTTTTGAAAAAAAAAAAAAAAAATGGAAAGTGCCCCTAACAATGAGCGACCTGCATGAAATTAATGGCTTTGGAAACCTCTAAATGTGCCTTACGACTTCCTAGAAGGACTCGAGTCAAAATTAGGTCAATTTGGTACCCTAAAATCAGGATATATAAAAGTGCGCATGTTAGTAACTAAAAATCAGAATACAAACATGCATTAAAAAACCTCAAAGTTAATCAAGTAATGCACAAATGTCATGAAGAAATCACATAAGACTTAGAATCAGATGCGACGGACAACTTGGCTAATCATCTAACCCTAAGTTGGCATGCAAAAATGTTCATCTTCAATATATGCTCCTTCTTAATCCTCAATTGGTGGTAACCTATCCTCAGGTCGATCTTGGAAAATAATGAAGCTCCCTATAGCTGGTCAAACAAGTCATATATCCTTAGCAACAAATACTTGTTCTCAATCATTACGTGATTGAGTTGACAATAGTCGATGTAAAGACGCAACAAACCATCATTCTTCCTCACAAACAAAATTGGTGCTCTCCAAGGTGATGATGCACTAGGGCAGATGACTCCCTTGTCCAATAACTCCTACACCTGAATGTTTAATTCCTTTAACTTCGACTATGCCATACAATATGGTACCTTAGAAATTGGTTCCCTTCCAAGAGTCAACTCAATCATGAACTCCATCTCCCTTTCTAGAGATAATCTAGGCAACTCCTCAAGATAGACTTCAAAAAACTCCCACACTACGGCAATGTACTCCATCCTTAGTTCCTTAATTGACGTATCAAACACGATTGTCAAATAACATTGTCAGCCCACATCCAACAGCCAGGTCACCTCAAGCAAAGTAATTAAAGTAAATGAGGGTCCTCATCAATTCCCAACAAACTCAAAATTACCACCTACTAATGAGTTAAACTGAATCACTTTACCATAATAGTTCATTATAGCTCGTTACTTGGTGAGCCAATTCGTATCATTGGTCACATTAAAATCAAATATCGCTGGCATAATTAAATCTATACTCTCCTCTCAATCACCAATGACTAACTTGCAACCTGAACATCCTACCACAGACAACACTTTATCCTTTAATAGGGTTGATATACTAAGAACCACTTCCAATAGTTTCAAACTTAAACTCACTAACTTAACAAATTGCTCAGCAATAAAAGAGTGCGTGACTCTAGGATCAAACAAAATATAAGCAGCATGGTCATTCAACAAGAGCATCTCTATAACCACGTTCTATGAGTTCCCCACCTCCTTTCTAGTGACAGCATACACCATTTCTTACATCGGAGGTCTGTTTAGAATACCCTATTGTGTATTCTACGACGCACTCCCTGCCAACTGCCCCATCTACAGCAGTGGAGCCTACATTCCCATGGACTTGCATGAGTAGTTCTTCACCTGGTGGTTGTGCCAACCACATCCATAACAAGCTCTTGTTCTAGCAGGACACGGGGCTAATCCATGATTTCGCCTACAAAAATGACATGTGCAATTCGAGTTGGTTGCTGCATTTCCAATATTGCCTTTTTGATTGGGGAGGATGAGATACTTTCCTTCAGTTATCGGTCTCTTCACAAACTAATTATTATCTCTACTCGGTATAAGCCGCGACCTAGATACGGCCACCTGCTCATTCAGGTTCCTCTCAATCAGTTGGGCCTTTTGATATAGGTCATCATAATCTTTAAGGTTTAAAAGCACCAATGGATCTTTAATCTCTAGTTTCAGACCATCTCTGAACCTCCTCGCTTTGTCCACTGGGTCCTCAATCAATCTCGGCATATACTTTGACAGCTTAGTGAACTTCGCCTTGTATTGATCCATAGTCATCTGGTTCTAATAAGGTGCTAGAACTCAGCCATCTTCTGCTCCCATGTGTAGTCCGAGAAATACTTTTCGTAGAAAGCTTTAATAAAGGCATCTCACTCTAGGACCATACCTTTAGGAAACACTATTCCTTTTATGACTTCCCACCACGTAATTGCATTACCCTGTAATTGATATATAGCTAGGGTCGCTTTGTCTTCCTTAGAGCACCTCAACAATGCAAACTCCTTCTCTAGTTCTCGGACCCAAAGGGTTGCAACTTTAGGGTCACCCACTCCGGTGAACTTTGGCATTTTTATCTTTAGGAATTGCTCCACCAATTTATGCATAGGCTGCTCACCATTCCCATTCCCATGTAGGGGCTCCACAAGTGCAACAACATCAGCAACAGTGACAATAGTAGCTTGGTTTTGAGCTTATTGCCTAATCACATTCCCAAGATTTTCAGGGGCTTGCATGATCCCGTCAACTCTGGGATCACCTAGTGCCCTTCATCTGGCACCAGCCTACGTTAGTGCTCTACCTCCAGCACCATCCTATCTCTATGCCCTTCCTTTAGCATCGGCTTGAGTTGGTGCCCTTCCCCTGGCACCCATTAAAGTTGCCATGGCCCTTCTCCAAAGGGTTTGCTGCTCAAGATCGCTCATCTTATAGGATCTTTATAGAAACTTGCTTTCCAATTTTGATAAGGAATTAGAAATCTAAGCAACCTGCACAAAGCAATTAAGCAATCACAAGCATAAGTATAAGAAAAATGTTTTTCCTAGTTGACTATCCTAAGATCCATCACATCTTATCACTCCAAGTACTAATCAGGCTCTGATGCCACTTAGACAAGGATGTCACACTCCGAACCCCCAAGCGCATAAGCATCCCCCAACGGTCAATTAGTTTGCAATGTCCCGGGACGCGTTGTCAACCTATTCTTTTTATCTTTTAATTAAACGCAAGCAAAACATACATAATAACTCCCAGTCAATCAACAAAGATGGATAGTATAACCATGACAACAAACATTTCCAAAAGCATTAGTTCTATTTATAAACTTGTTAACCCCAAGAAAATTTATATTTACAAACCGTTACAAAAACCAGTAAAGGTTAGGGTTAACCTAAACTTTACTAGCTCCAGGTCAATCCTTCATCTCCAAGGGATCTCGAACCGCATGTGACAGTTCTTGAATCTATGAACCTAAAAATATTTAAACAACAATGGGCTGAGATATAAATCTTAGCGAGTCAACAGCTAAGCCTCGATTAGGACGTAAATTTGCCTCGGAGACAGCCTAAACATGCAACAATATATAATCTTACCTCGCCTTGCACACCCCTGCATATTATTAGTAAATTACATATGGCAATATCAATGCAACAAACATTAACAGTAATTAGAACATAATCCACAATAATCAAGCGCACTATCAAATATACGTGTTCCAATTATTATGACCCTTCGGGCCACGGCCAACATACAAGTTGGTGGTCTTCCAACATAACCGGCATCATCCCGCCCCATTAGGCACAAAATCATTTAGAACCCCCACCTAGACGACATTCTATAAAAGAGCATCAGTTTGGCCTCAACTATGACTTGACATCCAAACCCTCGTGAAGCATCCAATAAAAATCATGTATTGTCCCCAAACTCCCGTTGGGTTATGAGTTCAATTAAATGACCACTCAAGCACGCCAACAATTAAGCCAATTTTATTTGGCCTTAATTAACCCAGTACAAAAGAGTCCATGTTTAAATAATCAACTTTGGCAAATTTTCACACTTAAAATTCCAATAAAATGTTCGCATATGGTCACGTACTAAAAATCAACCAGTCAAATTTTGTACACTTAAATTTTAAAACCCTATTATCCCTTTTAACACATAAAACGTGGCGTCCAAGCCCGACACCTCAAGATTTGCCATTTTCTTACCCATAAAACCCTCTTTGGAAATAGTAAATAAAGCATGTAATTGAGCAATCAATAACATCACAAGTTCAAATAATTGGAATTATGCACAAACTCATCCAAAAAAACAAACATAAAATTATACTTAAGAACTGATCCCTCATTAATTTGCACTATTCATGATTAATTAAGCTAATCACGATTAATAAGAGTAACTACAATTAATTAAGACCGGCTATCATTAATTAATCTAACAATATTTAATTAAGATTAATCGTCATTAATTAAACTAATTACAACTAATTGAACTAATCATCCTTAATTAAGACTAATCTCAATTAACCTTAATCTTACCCATCCTTAATCATGGTTAGAACAAAACCATCATTATATGCCGCTAACCACCATTAGCCTAAACTATACCTAGCCCTTGTAAGCGCTAATATGAACACCTAAAAGGGGATGAATAGGTGTGAAGACAATTTTTCGCAAATAATAGTGGAAATTTTTTGTTTTTAAAACTAAGTCTGAAAAACAATTGACTTTGAGTGAGTTCAGACTTTAAAAGTTAAATAGAACTACAGACAAAATAAAGGAGTTTAGGGAAGAGAATAAGAACATAGAAATTATAATAGTTTGGCTTAGATCAAGCCTACGTCCATTTTCCACGCTGACAACCTATTGGTTGGATTCCACTAAGAATCAAAAGAGATTTTACAGTCTTGTGATCTCAACTTCACAGTGAAGAGTCTCTACTGCTCTCTCATGAAATCTCACTATGAGTTTTTTCTCTTTTGTATACAACTTTGAGCTTAGTATTTAGAGTAACAAGGAAATGGAAAGTTTCAGACTTTGAAATTTCTCTTTCATGCACTCTATCGAACAACTAGAGAGTCCACCTTAAATACTCCTTCATGCCTTCTTGACCGTTGGCAATTTCCAAATGAATTATTCCAATCTACCCGTTGAACATAATCAATCAAGGAGATCTCGAGCCATTTGAAAATTGTGATGAAAGCCCATCAATCCTGTTTACCCATACAATTAGGATCTTGGTTTCCATAAGTAGATTTTTTCCATATTTATCTAAATTGATTCTAATAAAGATAATCAATCCAATAGGTGATATATCCAACCAAAAAGCCATCCATAAACCATACGAACCGAACTCTTGAAGAGATAAATAAAATCTCGTATCTGGATAAGTCTTCATTCTTCAGTAGCGTTCGGTCTGGAATTTGTTAGTGTGGGCAGACTTCTGATGTCGAACAGACTTTGACACTAAAGTCTAGTTGTCTTCAAACTTTGATATAGAAATCTGGAAATCTTCAAAATAGACTAAGAATAACTTTTGTCAACTTCAAAACATCAAAGGAGTTTTTTCCAACACCCCTAAACACAATTAATTACCTAATCAAGTATTACGAGTTAACTCACAGGTTTTTCAGTGGCGACAGACTCATGGCAACAACGGTGCGACGTCCTCGAGGATGCGTCATTCATGGCACCAATGGTGGCACAAATGGCATGGTGATGATGGCTTGGTGAGCTTTGAGGCTCATGGCCGCCTCTTTTAAGAGCTTAGTAATAGTAGTTTGTGGTGGTGGAGAGAGACGAGCGTGTGGTAGTAGTGGCTGACGACGGTGAAGGATGGCGTGGGCAGCTTAAGCTTGCGGCGTTGAGCGGGCAGCAATATTGCACTCCAGTGAGGTGGGTGCTCAGTTTGGGTGATGGCTTGCGACAACGAGTACGGGCGATGAACGGCGATGAGTGGTGGTAAATGGTGGTGAAAATGGTGGTGATGAGTGAGTGGGATGAAGAAGAAATGAAGAAGGAAAAGATGAAGAAATAAGGGAGATGGAGGCTGAGGAGGTTTGGTGATTTTTTTTGTTGGGGGGGGGAGAGAGAGAGAGAGAGAGAGAGAGAAGAGTGAGGGAAGAGAGAATTAGGGGCCGGGGGTTGGCAAAAGGGAAGGCGTGAGGGGGAGGGGGTAGAGTGAGAGATTTTGCTTAGATTTTTTCCCAAAAATCCATCATTTCTCACACCCACTTTCTTCAAAACTCTCCTAGCCTAGTTCTTTGTCCTGCCACTCATTTTCTTTTTATTTCCCATTTCTTAACAACAAGCTTTTTGGCCCAAAATTTACAACTTTGCCATTTGGGCCTACTTGAAGAATCGGGCTTGGCGGCCCATTTGGGCCTCCTTGGCCAACCCACATGGGCGCGAGGCCCAATGGCCTTTGCTTGGCCTAGCTTCTCTTTCTGACATCCAATTTTTGTCCAATAATTTGTTTTTCTAAAAAAAAAAAATTGCAACTTGTTGATAATTCAACAGATAATGAGGCGGCGTCCAATAAGTTAGTCTTGAAATCCTCGAAAGTTTGATATCCGAAATCGAATTAAATTTCATGATTGAAATCAATCAAATAAGACTTTAGTATGATTTAAACTATTGGGTGGCTTTTAGGGGGCTTTGTGCAATTGACCCATGGTTAATAATTTTCAATCCACATTTGTGCCTCTTCAAATTGTAGATGACTTTCAATTGTCATGTAATTGCAATAGTTCAAATATATACTTGAGTACAAAATCAATAAAAAAAAAAAATCGGTTTATCGTCGTCTGACGCAAGTATCATAAGTGTGCGGAACCATCTACTAACCAACTACGCGCTTCCATCAAATCGATTTATATCTATTCACTAATTGACTTATAATAGCGGAACATTGACCCTTGTTGATAGTTATGATCGACTGGTCGATCCCTAATTGAATTCTCCAATCTTTCACATTTTAACTCTTTACGGCCTTGCCCAATTGATTAGTTAACTTATGAGTAATTAATTCAAAATAAATATCAATGCATTGAGGAAATAACCATTCCACATATTTCGAACGAGGCCAAAATTCAGGATATCATAGACTTGATTGCATTTTTGGAAGTTTTAGGACTTAATTGTATTTTTGCGATATGTTTTAGAACTTTTAAAACACTTCCCAAATTGCAAATGAAAGTGCTGAGATGGACCATCACATTAACACTTCATCATTGCCAATTGGATCATTTGCACTTATTGGATTGGAACATTAGAAAATTAAGAAAACACTTTAGAGAGAGGGAGAGATGGCAACAAGAAAGGCGGCACTGATAAGGTCTGTCTAGTGGTCAACAATGTGCAAATGAGAATCTAGCCTAAATGAGACAAAGGGTTGTGTGAACCTAGGCCGTCAGTTGCCAGGGTAGCGAGACCCCAAGCTAGGCCACGTCGGGGACATGTGAAAAGGTGAACATCCATTGTATCCTAAAATGACAAACTGTATACCGGTAACACAATTCATAGATGAATGAGCACATGAATTGATCGATGAGAGCTCAGCACATCCGCCTTTCAATTACAAAATCTCTTCTTGAGCACATTGTAGTAGGACCAACGAACAAACAAGGCAAGAAGTAGAATTTCAGAAGGTTGCAAAAATAGAGCTCGAGAGAAGAAAATGACGTAAGTGAACGTGATAATTCTTGACTACCGTCACTACCTTCGCAGTTTTTTTGAAGAACAAATCAGAGGTTTGTTCTTCTTTGAACTTGAGAACTCTCTGCCTCCTGATCGAGAGCGCGTAAATATTATGTGCTCTTAGGAATTGTTAGTATCTTCACCAACCAGACAAGAACTCGCCTTCTCGGAAGCCCATTTCGTTTTTCCACTCATGACTTGGCTTGGCCAACAATCTTCCAAGATTTTAACCAAGATATCATCAGTTTCTTCCTTCCTAGGCAGTAGAAATTCGCATTCAGCTTTTGATTTTTCACCCATAATGGGATTTCCGGGATATTCAATCTCTAATGAACTCGTATGAAAAATTACAGCTTGGAAGGTGGAGTTCTGTTCGCATCTGAAGAGCATCAATTGGCCAGGAACAACAGAGAAATAATCTACGAACTTTTGTACATCCTTTCCCAACCAAAAGCCTGCATTCGCTCAATTCTAACCGTACTGGCCAGATTTCACCATCTGGAACCTTGAGAAACACTAAGCTCAAGAGGTCATTACCATGCTTTTGCAGAAAACCTCTTCGGTATGCCCTGATGAAGGCCTTCAAATTCAGTTACTAGAAAATGAGAAAAGGATTAGTATAGATTATGCTTAGCTAATTGATGTCATAGGTCTGTTAGTCATATCATGGCATTTGTAAACTGATGAATTGAAAAAAGTTCGTGATCAAAATATTAAAGTTTGAGAAAAGTTTGTAATTTCCAATACAAGGTTTATATGATATGAGGGTTGTATCCCTAAAGCACTATATTGTATTTTTGTATTTAGGTATGATCAAACTTGGGAGAAAAACAAGAAACAACTAAAGAAGATAAGAGTAACTAGAAAATTTTACAATCACTTTCATTCACCATCGCTAAAGCTCAGTTATCAGGACATTTCAATTTACAGATCCATCTGTCATAAAAAAGACACTAAAAACAAGAAAGAAAAACTTAGTAACATTTTATGTCTAGCTGATAACACTACTGATATCATTCTCTAAAATGATGCCAAGCATAATGGTGGCAGTAAACCACTCCTAAGTGTAATCAGAATTCCTGAAGATTGACACTTCAAGCACGGTGGGACTAGGCTTAGTTAGTTCCAACACGCAAACGTCCCCTTCACACAGAGAAGTTGCTCTTGCAAACGCAAACCAACCTTGAGATAACTTTCCAACTTCCCCTCGATACTTGATTAACTTCACTGGCCACAAATCCTTCTTGTGCTTAAGTGTCACGACCTGCATGCTTCTCTTGATATGAGTCCGCATAAATTTGGATGATACACTCTGTGTAAATGTTTATAAACCGATATTTGATATTAGCCTTCTTAAAGTAATTTGTTTCCTTGATCATGTCAAGGCATAAACACTCTAAGTAGGAGGATGGGGAAAAATAATAACCCAAAACATGTACACTCCAAGGTTTTCATGAACTAAGGAAACTATGCCGTCTCAGAGTTATAAAGATGTCAATGATGAAACTAGGTCGCCAAGAATCTCACCGGACGGGAATCTTTAAGATAACTAGGGTACACCACAAGTATGAACATGGGATGCTTTGATTTGAAATCTCGTGCCATTTCAAGAGCAGTAGGACATGGCACATTACTTGTACGAGCAACCGGTGTAGCAGGGCTTGCTCTGCTTGCAGAATTTCTGATCATGCCTGTACATAATTAATAAAAAGAAAAATATTTCATCTTAAAATCCAAAATTAGATGATACATCAGAAAGGATATGAGTCAATGAACTGACTCAAATGTTATTGGGAAATTGGTGTTTGTAGGAATAATCATCATTTTCACTACCCATACCAGAGTTCACCTTACGAGAAGCCAAAGCCAATGCTGACTTTGATTTTTTCCTAAATTTTGGGCTAGGCCGACAATCCTCTGAGATTTTAGCCGAGATATCATCAGTTTCTTCCTTCTTGAGCAGAATAAATTCACATTCCGGTTCTGATTTGTCCATGATCACAGGATCCGTAGGATATTCAATCTCTGAAGCGCTTGTGTCAATGATCACAACATGAAAGATGGAGCTTGGTTCATATCTGAAAACTAGTAATTGCCCAAAATCAATGGAGTAATAGTCTGTGAACTTCTGCCAGCCTTGGCCAAGGCGAGCCATGCCATCACTCCACTCCATCTCCACTGGCCAAAGTATTGTACTGCTTGGAACCTTGAGAAACACTGAGCCAGGGATGTCACTACCATGTCTCTGCAGAAACCTCTTTGGTATCTCCTATTGAGAAAAAGAAAGAAAAGCAGATTCAATATATAATTAAATCATATTTTTCACTTAAATTTAAGATCTTAAGGTTCTTGTCCAAAGTGTGGAGACTCCATAGCATAGCGAAAGCACGTGCACATACTTCAACAATAAGGAATTGTGATCATGTGAGTCCATAGTATAGTGAACCACAAATTAGTCAACATTCTCACCAGAAATTTTGGGATTCAGGTAGTGAACAAGTAAGTTTTAAAACTTCTTTTCAGGCTCCCCGCAAAAATATTTACAACTCTATTAGCAACTTTTCATATCAGACATACAAATACAATTACAGTGTTCAGTAATTCTCAGCGTAACTCAAGGGAATTAGATTGTGATAAGAAGTACCTACATCACCCAATTAGGGTAACTTGGATTGCCTGCATCTGGGAAATAAGTCGTGCAAAAGGCTTGCATACCAGTATTATTCTAGGAAAGGAATTAGAAAGAAATACTGAGATACCTCCATATTCCAGTCCTACATTTTTGCTCCAATTCACAACCACATAGAAGGAGCTTCACTATATGATTTGCATATAAGCAAGGAATAGCATGAATTCTATTCTCCTTCACAAGAAAATTCTTCTCAGTTGAACATTGGTTCTGGTAAATTAATGTTATTTCCTGAGCAAGATTCAAGATAATTAGGAAAAAGGAAAACAAATCCAGGAACACATTCTAATGGGTCAAAGTCATGCGGGTTTCGATCCAAGGACTAGTTCAGAGACTAGACACTGAAGAACAGAATAATTTTCCTGGAAGTGAAACACCTTGCATTTCGACCCAAAGAAAAACACCTTGCATGAATATATTTTGCTCGCTTGGTCACATACAACTGTCAACTCAGTCACACGATTAGCCAGAAAGGAGGACCTTTCCCAGTCAAGAAATAAATCGAGCAGCTAGCGGGCAAAGAAGAATAAAAACGAAAATCAAGAATCAGTAGGGGAGAGAGAGAGAAGGCATGCTGACAAGCTTCCCGGATGAGAGTATGATCTTGAAAAAATGAGGAGACTCGGGCGGTTCAAAACCCTTCGGACGACGCGAAGCCATCGTCTTGAAAGAACCTCCTTTCAAGGTCCTGTATTCGCCTTTGTCTCGCCTGCTTCAGGAGTCCTGTCCTCCCCTCTATTATTAGCGTTTTAATCGGTCAGAGCAACCAAAAACGCTGCATTAAAGCAGTTCGTACGCCTCATTAAAACTGTTCGTACAGGGCTATGCAATTGGATCGGGTCTACTCGAGACCTATATCAAATTGCTTGAAAATCAATCCTTATTCCCGATTAGTCCGATTCCCGATTTTGAGTAAAGAAGCATCTGGATACCGAATTGAATTTGAAATCAATTACATAAAGCTTATAAAGCCTAATTTCTCTTGGCATCTTTTTTTTTTTTTTTTTTTTCTATTTCTCTTTTTCTCCATTTCTCTCCAACCTCACTCAATACTTCATTTCTCTCACTCTCTCTTTCACTTCTTGCAACTCACCCTCAACGTTGGTCGCTCGCCATCACTCATTCGAGCCTCCTAACCCTCATTCGTTTAGATTCACCTTCGCTCGCTTGCCCCATTCATCTTTTAATTGGAAATTTTTTTGTTGTCCATATTATTTCGCTGTAAAATATGGAACCAACAAAAGGTATAAAAGAAAATTAGCTGGCAAACCAGAATAGGTTTTAGGATTGGTTTCAAGATAAACAGAATAAATTTCAGGTTCTAAAATTTGGATTCCAAAGATTGGAAAGCGGTTTTAAGAAGGTAGTTTCTAGTTTCCTTGTAAAAATCACTTGCCCTTTAACCAATCACCTCTAATTTGTGCTAGAGAGTCATGTTCATTCATTCAAACAGTGAATGTTTGCATTGGACTCTCGGTGAGAGGAAGAATAGTCTGCAAATGAGAGACGGGTGGAAGCCATTCCTAGGTTTAGTTTTGCTCGAGCAAGTGGGCCTTGAGAAAATTTTCGATGCCCCAGAGGGATGGCGATGTTGCTTCCATCTCGTGCTTACAATGCTGAATTCGAATACATCCCCAAACGTTCCTTCGGACTCGTGGCAGGAGTGAAGATCCTCCCTGAGATTGTGGAGACTTGCCATTGATCCAAGGATAGTGCATGTTGATCTCAAGAGTCCTATTAAAAATAGAGAGGAAATAAATTCCCATTGAAGATTCATCCTAGTCATCCGTTGAGAGATTAATTGAAATTTTTATATAGTTTTCAATGCACGATCTTAACATGGTAGGAGCGTTGTATTCCCAAAGTACCTATACCCCATACTCAGGAAAAGTGTTAAAAAAGTCATAAACCTTTTGTATTTGTGTCAATTTAGTCACAAACCTTTTTTTGGCGTCAATTTAGTCCTAAATATTTTTACTTAGTGCCGATTCAGTTATTTTCGGCCAATTTTGACTGAATTTTGTTAACTGGATGTCGGCCGGTTGATGTGACTTGATCGGTACTAACGTGGACAACTCTTAATAATATTTTAATATTTTTAAAAGTTATTTTTTTAATTTTTTTTCCTTCCCTTCCTGCAGCCGGTCGTCGGACCTCAGCAACCAGCCAAAGGCAACGGCCGTCAAGGTCGACCTCACCGGACATCGCTGGCCACCTTGCTAGTGGTCGCAAGGGGAGCCTTGCACTGGGCAGCGAGGCTCGCCCTCGCCAGATCTGGCAAGGGTCGAGCCTCGCCAGCGTCACCTAGGCCACAATTTAGCGAGGGTCAAGCCTCGCCAGCCCGGTGCTAGGTCGCCCTCGTAGCTTGGGCGGTGTTGGCGAGGCTCGCCCTCACCCTCACCCTCACCCTTGCCCGCCAAATCCAACGAGGGAGAGCCTCACTGCCCAACGCAAGGCCGCCCTCGTGGCCACTAGTGAGGTGACCAGCGAGGTCCCGCAACCGGTTGGAGGAGGGGAAGGAAAAAATAAAAAATAAAAAATAAAAAATATTAAAATATTATTAAAAATTGTTCACATCAACACCGATTAGACCATGTCAATTAGCCGGCATCTAGTCAGCAAAATCCGACCAAAATTGACCTGAAATGACTGAATCGACATTAAGTAAAAATGTTTAGAACTAAACTGGTACCAAAAAAATATTTATGACTAAATTGGCACAAACACAATAAATTTATGACTTTTTTAACACTTTTCCCCTCCATACTCTATTCCAAGCAACTTAAAGAGAAGAAAAGCATTGTACAACTAAAGATATAAGAGTAACTAGAAACTCTACAATTACTTTTTTTCTTATGTTAAAGAAATTTCTATTTATTACCAAAATGATACATGAAAAGATCAATATGAAATCCCAAAATTCATCATAGAAAGGCAAGTCATAAAGATCCAAAACAAACAAGAAAAACCAAAAATCAAGGTACATCATTAGAGCATGGCAGGCAATATAATTACACCCTCATCCTTCATGCATAGATCTATGACCGCAACTTAATATGGTTGGAGTATAATTCCACATTACTTAAATGCATGTTATAATGTGTTTTATATGCATGCAATTAAATTTCAAATCTCAAACCCAACTACTCTCAGGATTCTAGGCTTTGCTCTCACGATCTCTAGATGCACTTTTTTATTCAATAGTAGTTAAAATCTTGGGGATTTCTCTCCATTCGACTTCCTCCTTTGGGTGGTTGACTGCCTATTATCATATGTCGATAACTGCTTTAGTCATTACTCTTCATTAGTGGCATTATAAGTCATGTGACGTTGATCTTGCATGGGCTACTCATTGATCTACAATCACAACACCTGACTATCCAATCCACAACTTAATGACATGCCTCATGTTAGGTCTTGAGTTACTTTTGGGTGTCAACACAAATATAATCTACATTAAATACTAGCTACAAAGACTTTTTCTATACTGATTATAGTCTGAAAGTCTCATTTCATTCATAACCTCTACTTGACTATATAGAATGCAAACCGATTATTCCAATTGAAGATATTTAACCTTGATCCTCTATCAAATTCTATATTTTAGGGATAAAAACACCACTCGAACATATACTTTTTCAATTTGTTCAATTTCGATATACATATGTGTGTGTGTGTGTGTGTGTGTGTGTGTATCTAAGGTGGTCTCTGAGAGAGCTAGTACGAGCACCTAGAGGGGGATGAATATAGTATAAAACTTTACTTTTAACCTGAGTGTGGTTGATAGAGAAAATTAGACTCTAACAATTAAGTAGAGTTGTGAGCAAAATTAAAGAGTTTAAGGAAGAGAATAAAAACACAAGATTTATAGTGGTTCGGCTTAATTCAAGCATACGTCCACTCTCCTACATTAATAGCTCATCGGCTAGATTTCACTATGAATCAAAAGAGTCGTTACAGTATTACGTCCTTGATTCCATAGTGTAGAGACTCTGCTACACTTCCTCAAGGTCTCACAAGTATGAAACTCTCTTTTGAGTACAAATTTACGCTTAGCAATTGAATCGGCAAAGAACAAAGAGTTTTAGACTTTGGAATTTTTCTATCGTGCACACACTTGAATAACTAGAGTGTCTTTCTTATATACTTCACCATGCCTTCATAACCGTTGGCACCTTTCAAATGAGTTATTCCAATCTACCCATTGGATAGAATCAATTAGGAGATCTCGAGTTACTTAAGGAATGTGAAGATAGCCCACCAATCCTACTCGCCCATACAATCAAGATCCATGTTTTCATAAGTAGAACATTTCAAATAAACTTCGCCAATCAACGGATCCAATTTACTTGTATTAATTTCAAAACGAATAATAGATCTTGAAATGCTATCTCTAGCCATGAGAACTTCTTTAGCCACTCGAATCAAATCCTTAAAGAAATACTCAATTCTGGATAAATCTTCTTCGTTAGTCTAGAAATTGTCAATGAGGGCAGACTTTAAATCTTGAGTTTGGCGATCTTTAGAGTTTGACGAAAGAATCTGCAAATCTTCAAACTATACTGATGAAAACATTTTGTCAGCTTCAAAACAAATAAGGAAGTTTTCTCCAACAATCTCCCTCTTTTTTATGGTGACAAAACTTTCCTGCAGATTTGGATACTTTTGACCTGAGAGACAATACTTAAGCAAATAAAGATATCTCATAAAAGATAATTGGATTGGGATAAAGATAGTATCAAATCTACATCCGCAGGAAATGAGTTACTCTTGTAAAAATAACTATCTTTGCCATGAATACCAACACTGCTTACGGTATTGCAAACATTTAAACAATCAAAACATAATCCAAACCATAAAAACCAGTCACAGCCAGACAAGAAATCAAAGTCAAATCAAATCAAATCTGCACCAACTTCTCCCCCTTTTTGTCAACATTAAAAAGGTAGAGAAAAAAAGAGAATTGGATTAAGATTGTTTTGGAACGCAAATAAGTCGGAAATCTCCCATTGACTTGACAGTCTTCTCCAGCTTTCTCAGATCCTCCTTCAGTTGTTCTATTTTCTCACCCTTGGCAATTGCTTGAACTTGAAGATTAAGGGCTTAAACTTAATTGAGCAAAGAAACTGAAAAGGCTTGATTAGCATTATGCATATTCTAAAATTTGCATCCCAAGGCATCAATTTGGCCTCGCATCTCCTTAAAAACATCAAGCAATCTTCAAAAGTTTGCTGAGTTGTCAATTTGAGTGCTTGCTTTAGCATGATCAGTTTGAGGAGTGTTGGCAGATGATGGCATTTCAGCATGAGCACCCAGATTCGGAGATGAAACCTCATAACCTTCTTCAAGAAATTGAGAGGCATATACATCTTCTGGATCGGCAGGAGAATGACTAACATCACTAGTAAAAGCAAGTGAAGAAGTACCTCTTTTCTCAGCAGCTCCCCCTGTTTCAGTGCCTTTAGGTGGAGAAAAGTACTCTTCATGCTCTGTCTCTTCTTCAACGATAGGATGATCTTGTTCTCCTCTTTGCTCTTCTTCTACAGTTCTTTCTTCCTCTGCTGCTTTCCTCATCGTTTCCCTCTCTTCACTCCTCTGCTCTGTTTCTTCTCTGTCTTGATCCTCTCTATCCTCTGTCTCTGGAACAAAATGCTGTAAATTCCTTAAGGCGAGAGCGGAAATGGTAACATCATCCTCATCTTCTTCATCCTGCAAAATGAGTGCTCTTTTCTTTTTAATGAAGCTGTCATGGGCTCTTTGCCTTTCCTTTTTGCAGCCATAGAGTCTTGATGAGTTTTGATAGGAGTCTTCTCCTTAAATTTCTCAAAAGCCTTGTTTAGCTCCTTCAGTCACATCTTTGAAACCATTTTCAATTCCACCACCATTTGATCACATGTTCAAACACATAGAATTTTGGGAAGTTGAATGTTAAAGTGTTTGAATAGCTGAGTAACAAGTGCTGAATAAGGAAGTTGACCATTGTCCTTCACCATTGATCTATACATGTGAAACATGATAGTGTGCGGCAGAGAGAACTTTTTACCAGCGTTGATAGCATACATCAGCTTCGCTTATGAATTGGAGATGTCGGTCTTTGATGTAGATTTGGGTCTAAGACAGTTAATCACAACTTTATGAAGCAAGACATTTGAGGCATTTATCCTCAAATACGAAATCCTGCCTTCAGCCATTCCATCTCGAACAAGCTCCACAGTCGCTCGACCAATAGACACACTAATTGATAGGAACATCCCTCTCTCTACTCCAATCACATAAGCCGGAGTGTCCATATCAACCACATATTCCTGGTCTCTAACACTGAAAGAAAATCTATTCGCATCCAAAAAGCTTAGATTGGAATAGAAATATGCAGTAAGTTTTGGATGGGCTACAGTAGTTTCAGAGCAAAATTATTCAAGTTGAAGTAATGTAAATTTCTTCCACAACTTTACATTTAGAGAATCGAAAAAATCAAAATCCACACTCCTTGAGTTCATCACCCCTCGCTTCAGCAACTTAGAGTAAATTCGCTTGTGTTCCTTAGAACGAAACAGATCTATTCTTTTTCCTCGAATTTTCGCAGCAACACCCATTCTAGGCTTAAAATGAGTGAACATCTTTTCATCATCAATATCATTAGGTTGACTAAATCCTCCAACATGTGGATCATTTGGAATATTCGCAAAAGCTCTTTTTGCCAAGCCCATAGGAGCAATTCCCAAATATTCCATTGTTCATAAAAAATGGGTTTCATTTCGATACCCATTTTCTTTCAAAAATTCATCAATAAAGTTCAATGAAGAACCTCCATCCTTTAAGGCAGAGTAGAGTTTGAAGATAAAAGCGAGCTTTTGAGTTCTTACAGGTTTGGCATCCTTAATAATTTCTTCCTCCGCTTGTTGTTGCTGAACATTCTATGGTCTAGCTTGAGGAGAATGGCGCGGTTGAGAATGTTGTGGACTTTGTTGTTGCCTTGGAGATTCTTCTTCCTTGGTAAGGTCAAAGTACATAGGACTAGGGGTGAGCGGGTCCAGGGTGGGTAGGGTCTAGACCTGGACCCTGTTCCCTACCCTGTTACAACCGGTTCTTCTTTTTTGGACCATGTTCCCTACCCTATTTGCATTGGACCCTGTTTCCGGCTCACCCTGTTTTTCCTGTCCAGGAACAGGGTTGACTCTGTTTATATTAGAACCTGTTTTGCAAAAAAATTACTGTACAACACTCATATGTAAACACCCAGAGCAACTCACCTTCAGATGTGGACAGCTATTGGCAATTGCATATAATGATTCATTGGTGATGAATGTGCTGCCAATATTCAGATGTTGCAAAGCAGTAGCTCTTGCAATCTGCATAAATGGCTTAGATGCTGGGGAAAGCACACAAGAAGTTCTAAGCCTCGTGCATCAAAAGGACTTGATGGTCAAACTTTTTTTCCAAAAAGTTAGGACTGCATTGTGAGAGAACTTCAGGCTCAGTTATCCCATGGACAAGTGGCATGCGAATAAAATAGATAATCATCAACAGAGCAAGGTATTGACAATTTCAAGTTCTTGCACTGATTTTTATCAAATTGCACAATATGACTAACAAGCAACGTCGACACTATCACTAAGGAACACTAGCATCAGAACTCTGAATGAAGAAACGACCATCAACACCCAAAAATTGCTCCAACCACAGAACAAGACTAAAGCCTACACACATAACATCTGCAGAAGCGAACCATCACTTCGAAACGACAAACATACTAGCTTAACAACACCTTGGTCGATGACCCTTGTCATCCCCAACAGAGAGATGGACGTAAGCTTCGCCGTGCATTTCGTCAGTGAAATTTTGTACAGCCCTTCATCGGTAAAATGGCAGCCCCAACAAATCTTCGAACCGTGGACAATTCAATTAGCAAAAGTTCAAAAATCCATAGATACACATCATAAGCTAATCATCAAACAATTCCTAAGTAACTAATCCTCCATGTACCAATCTCCAAATTCAAGAAGAATCCTAACAAACTGCCAACAACCCTCCATCAATCATGCTGCACGATAAACAGAGAGACAGAGACAGAGAGAGAAGGAGTACATGTCGAGTTCACGGAGGGCGTATGCACGGCGAACGACGCGGGAGGTGGAATCATCGTCCATCTTCAACCCCGCAAAGCTGAGCCTCTCCCTCTGCCCCAGCGACGGCTTCACCCCACGCTTCCATTTCCTGCACACCCCGCTTGCCCTACGAGGAAATTTCGGTTTTTGATCACAATCCACGTCTCAAAATCATCAACACCACACGGAACCGCAGACAAAACAACTTCTTTCCCCGGAACCAGAAAGCAAGAATGGGAACTCCCCGCGGTCAAGAGCAGGTACCACACCAAATCAGCGAAGGATGGGATCATGAAGAAGACATGCGGCAGCACGTCGACGGGCAGGCGGTCGATCTCTGCTTCCCCCTCCTCCACCTCCTCCTCCTCCTCCCTCATCCCCATGGCGAGACAACGGAGACGCTAGAGAGAGAAAGGGAGATAGAGATGGAGCTTCTTGGTAGAGAGAGAAAGCGTCGTCGCCGTCTTTCCTTATTTAAGGCCGGAGGGGACGGAGGAGGAAGGGCTACTGTGGGTTGCTCGAAGATGCGACAAGGTGGGCTTACGGATGCGAGATCTGCGGTTCAAGGGCGTCGGCGAGGCAACAGCAGCAAGTGGAACGGCGAGAACGAACAAAGGCGGCGTCGGCGCTCGGGTGCGAGCTCGGTGAGGGTCAGCGGCTTTGCGAGCAGAACCAGTGGAGTGGAGCTTCAAATGACCGGCAGAACGGCGGCGATGGTGTGAGCGCAAGGGGTGCAACGAGAGCAGTAGAGGCGACATCGGCTTCGCGATTTTGGGAGGGGAGCTCGGAGCAAGGCTGGCGAGTAGCTAGGAACTGGGTTGACAGAGGCGGTGTTGCAATTTCGGGGGGCGATGGTGGGTGAACGGAACCAGGATCGGTAGACGTCGAACGAGCGGAGGTCGCGAGCTGCCGTCTGTGAGTGTCGCGGGAGGAGAGGAAGCCAATAAAGATAGAAAGTAGAAATTAGGGTTTTGGTCTTTTTGGGGGGCTTACAAACCGGTCCTCCAACCAATTTCCAAACCAGTCCGGTCGATCCGATTCCCAAGTGGGTAAACCCTCGGAACCGATTCTTGGACTGGTTCAAACAGGGTCTTAGGTTTGGGAACCGGTTCTCGGATTGGTTTTAACCAGAACTGGTTCCCAACCCTATTTTCCGGGTGGGCCGGACCGGGAATCGGGTAAACCCGATCCGGTTGCACACCCCTACATAGGACCCTCACACATATAATGTGGTCCCTTACTTGCAAGCCTTGAAGACTTTCTTTGGAAAGACATTCTCACAGTCTTTGAGAGATTCCGAACTTGATTCACGAGAAAGATGAAAACTTTGAGGATTAAACTAAAGAGTAAAAGTAAGAATGTGATGTTCTATGCTTCTAGGGTTTGTGAGTAAAAAAGAAGAAGACGAACATTATATAAAGTAATCGAAACGGGGTATACAAATAGTCACAAATGGAAAAATAAAAAATGCCTTTTAAAAAATAACTATCTTTTTTAAAATAGATAACTATAAAAAGATAACTTCTTTTCGAAAAGGAATGATTACTATAATTACAAAAACTTGGGAAGATAACATCAATCAATTGCAGATTAATAGACAATCGTACATTTTCGAGTTTTTATTCGAAAGATAAATTCCTAAAGCTGAAATAACTTACAGTCGTGTTTCTTAATCTTCTGAGTCTGAGTATCTTTAAACTTTTATCCTCGAGTCTGAGCTTCTTCAAACTTTAAGATATTAAGTCTGTATCGACTAGACTCAAATTGACTTTTCTCCAGAGATTTTGTAAATATGTCCGCTAGTTGATTCTTTGAGTCAATGAATTGAATCAATACTTCTCTATTTTGAACATGGTCTCTAATAAAATGATGTTGAATCTCTATATGCTTTGCTCTTGAATGAAGAATTGGATTCTTGGTGAGATTATCACATTGGTGGTATCACATTTGATCTCAGTGCATGAATCTTCGATTTCAAAGTCTCTTAGTTATTGTTTTATCCATAATTTGATAACAACTTCCAAGAGCCACATACTCTACTTCTGCTATTGAAAGAGCTACAGTAATTTACTTCCTTGAAAACCAAGATACTATCCTATTTTCAAGCAATTGACAAATGCCCGAAGTGCTCTTTCTATCAACTCTGCATCCTGCTAGATCTGCGTCTGAGTATCTAAGGAGAGTAAAGTCTCATTCTTTAAGATACCATAGACCTAACTTAGATGTTGTTGTAATGTATTTGATAATGCGTTTTGTAGCACTTAGATGGGATTCCTTGGGATTTGATTGAAATCTGGCATAAATGCAAATACTAAACAAAATGTCAAGTCTAAGGGTAGTAAGATAAATAAGTGAATCAATGATACTCCTATATAGCTTCTGGTAAACTTTCTTTCCTTCTTCATCTTTGTCTAGCTTCGAAGAACTTGCCATTGGTATATTAGTTTTTTTTTGCAATTCTCCAAACTGAACTTTTTTACAAGTTCTTTAGCATATTTTTCTTGGTGAATGAAAATCACTTCCTTCAATTGTTTTACTTGTAGTCCGAGAAAGAAGGATAATTCACCCATCATGTTCATCTCAAATTCATCATACATAGACTTAGAGAATTTCTTGCACAGATTTTCGTTAGGTGATCTAAAGATAATATCATCAACATAGATTTGAATAAATATAAAGTTTTTATTTTATCTTTTGATAAACAAAGTAGTGTTTACTTTACCTTTAACAAAGCCATTTTGGATTATAAACTTACTTAACCTTTCATACCAAGCTTGAGGTGCTTGCTTTAAATCATATAGCACATTTTTTAGTCTGAATACAGAGTCTGGTTTCATTGGATTTTCGAAACCAGGAGGTTGTTCCACATAAACTTCATCTTGGATAAATCCATTCAGGAATGCACTTTTGACGTTCATTTGGAATAACCTGAAATTTTTATAACAAGTAAAAGCAAATAATAATTTAATTGCTTCTAACATTGCTACTGGTGCATAAGTCTCATCATGGTCTATGCTTTCTTCTTGCGTATATCCTTTGGCTACGAGTTTTGATTTGTTCTTTATAACTTTTTCTTTCTTGTCCATCTTGTTTCTGAAAACCTATTTAGCTCCAATAACAGATTTACCTTTTGGTTTAGGAGTCAATTCCCAGACATTGTTAATATTGAACTACCTGAGTTTTTCTTGCATAGCTTCAATCTAGCTTTCATCAATTAAAGCTTCTTATATGCTTTTGGGTTCTAATTTAGAAATAAGAGCCACAGTGCTAGACTTTTCATGCCTTTTGGATCTTATATGAAACCCTTCATCAATGTCTCCAATAATGAGTTCTTTAGGATGACTAGACTTGTGCTTCCAGTTGCTGGTTGGTCTAACAGATTGCTGACCTTTTTCTTCATTTGATTCTTCAACGTTCATTCGTTGTTGACCTTCTGAAGTCTGAGCTGCTTTTGGAGAATTTGACTTTGTAGAGTCTGGAGCAAGTTCAGATTCTTCAGGTTGAGTCTAGATCGATTGATTTTGTATAAAGTCTTGAAATTTGACATTTATCGATTCTTCCATAGATTGAGTCTTTTTGTTATATACTCTATAAGCTTTGCCGGTGATTGAATATCCAAGGAAGATTCTTTCGTCTGACTTTTATTCAAACTTACCAATTCGATCATTTGCATTTTTCAATATAAAACATTTGCAACCAAACATATGAAAATAGGAAACAATTGGCTTCTTTCCTTTGAACAACTCATAAGGAGTTTTCTCCAGAATTGGCCTTAAAAAAAACTTTATTAATGATATAGCATGCTGTAGAAACTGCTTTAGCCCAAAAACGTGAAGAAATGTTATTTTTAATTAAAAGTGTTCTAGCCATTTCTTGCAACAATGTATTCTTCCTTTCCACAACTCCATTATGTTCTGGAGTGTATGGAGAGAAGAACATATACTGAAAACCAGATTCATCATAGAATTTAGCAAAGTCTTGATTTTCAAACTCACCTTCATGGTCTATTCGTATACTCGAAATAACATATCATTTCTCATTCTGTACTTTCTTAGCAAATTTTATAAAATAAGAAAAAGTTTCAGACTTACTTGCTATGAAGTATACCCAAATAAATCGTGAATAATCATCAACTATTACTAGGCAATATTTCTTTCCACCAATGCTCTAAGTTCTAGTTGGTTCAAAGAGATCCATATATAGGAACTGTAGCACGCGATTAGTGGAAACTTGATTTATTGATTTAAAAAAACTTCTAACATGTTTTCCCAACACACATTGTGTACATAATTCAAATTTCTGGTATGTCAGGTTGGGTAGTCCACGAACAAGCTTTTTTGAAGAAATCTTGGCAATTTGCTTCATGTTGATATGGCCAAGTTTTTTATGCCAGATATTAGCTTCCTCTTGAATTGAAATTAGACATTGAGATTTTTCTGGTTTTATATCCAAAAGATAGATGTTCCCATGTCTTCGTCCAGTGAAGGTCTGAGAGAAGTCTTGGCCGGTTCCCGAACATATTCCTTCTTGAAAATTGATTTTGAACCATGTGTCGCAAAGTTGACTGATACTCAACAAGTTGTAATTAAGTCCTTCTACTAAGGAGACATTGATTGTGAGACTTCCAATCTTTATTGTTCTGCATCCAACAATTCTTCATTTGCTATTTCCACCAAAGGAAACTTTTCCACTATTAACTTGCATAAGCTTTATGAAACAACTTGAATCTCATGTCATATGTCTTGAGCATCCACTATCCAAGTACCATTTGACATTTTTCTTGATAGTGACATGCATTTAAAAAAGAAACTCAAGCTTTCTTTAGTACCCACACTTTCTTGGGTCCAATAGAGTTAGTGCAATATACGGTATTCGCCCAATCCTTCTTAACAGGTTTCCAAACCATATGATATTCTTTCTCAAAGTGTTCTGAACTGTTGTATTTATAACATTTAAAAGCACTACGGCCAACAGGTTTTACAAAGATTTTTTGAAAATGATTTCTATAAAAGGCCTTTGTAGGTCTCTATTTGATTCTTTTCTTTACTTTTGAAAAATCAATTAGAAGAATGATTTCAGAAATCATTCCTAAGTTTGATTTGTTAAAGTAAGGTCTTTGTGCTGAAAGAATCTTTTACAATTTCTCAGATCTTATAGAAAATCTTTTTGAGATATTTGAAATATCATTTTTCAAAAGTGTATTTTCTTTTGAAAGAGAGACTGCATTTTCTTTCAAAGTAATAAAACTTTTATCTAGATTTTCGAACTTTTCTTTCCAAACATTCTCCTATTGTTTCAGTGTAGAATTTTCCCTTTTTAGCTCAGAAATTCTCTTAAGAGAGGTTTTGAGACTAAGACACAATTCATCAATGTATTTAGAAACTTTAGTAGGAATTTTTAAATTACTTACCTCTATTTCACTGTTTGAGTCTGAGTTTGTATCTGTCTCAGAGTCTGAATCTGATTCTGATTTTGCCATTAAACAAATATTAGCATAATTATCATCATTTTCTTCGCATTCGATATCACTTCAAGTCTTTGCTTTAAGTGCCTTTATGTATTTCTTAGCTTTTCCTTTCCTTTTCTTCAACAAAGGACAATTGTGTTTGATGTGTCTCTTTTTTCTTGCATTCAAAACAAATCACATCTTTATTGGATTCATCGTCCTTAGCTGATTTATTTTGAAACTTTTGAGAGCTTTGTTTCTTCCAATTGAATTTTCTTCCCTTTTTGTTCAGTTTTCTGAATCTTCTTATCATGAGAGCAAGCTCTTCATCATTCATATCATCTTCAGAATCTGTAACATCATAATCATCAATAAATTTTAAAGTAATAGATTTTTTTACCTTTGGGATTTTCATCGATTTGCTCCACTTCATAAGACTGAAGAGTGCCAACCAATTCGTCAATGGATAGTTGCATGATCCTTTGTGTCTCCCTTATTGATGTCTTTATGCGATTCCAATCTTTGGAAAGTCCACGTAACAATTTGTTAACCTTCATGGGTCTTGAAATTGGTTGACCTTGATACTCAAGATCATTCACAATTTCTGTAAAACGACTAAACATATCAGTGATAGATTTTCCTAACTTCATTTTGAAGGCTTCATATTAACCGAGCAGAATATTGATTCTAGTTTATTTTACTCGATCAGTCCTTCATACGTAATGTGCAACCCATCCCAGACTTTTTTAGCTGTTTCACAAAAGATATTCGGTTATATTCAGTAGGAAATAATGCACAATATAAGGAATAAATTGCTTTTGCATCAAGAGAATGTCTCTTGGTTATCTCTTCTTGAGTCATCTTGCTAGCCTTAACAGCTTCTTTTCCCCTTTCTGAGACTGTTGTAACTTTAGGAATGATTCATTTATCTACCATATCCCATTCTAGATGACCTTTTGATCTTAGGAATGCCTTCATCTTGTTTTTCCATATACTGTATTCATTTTCATCAAAATAAGGCGGTCTGGTGTGCTTTGCCCTTCAACCAAACCTGGAACCAATATACTAGCCATGGATTTTTAACTTTGGAGTAAAAACACTTCAATTTAAATGAGTACACAAGCTCTTATACCAATTGAGATAGCTAGTACGAACACCTAGAGGGGGTGAATAGGTGCACAAACAACTTTTGCATAATATAGTATAAAACTTTACTTTTAACCTGAATGTGGTTGATAGAAAAAATTAGACTCTAACAATTAAATAGAGTTGTAAGCAAAATTAAAGAGTTTAGGGAAGAGAATAAGAACATAAGGTTTATAGTGGTTTGGCTTAATCCAAGCCTACTTCCACTCTCCCGCATTGACAGCCCACCGGCTGGATTTCACTATGAATCAAAAGAGTCATTACAGTATTACGTCCTTAATTTTACAGTGTAGAAACTCGGCTACACTTCCTCAAGATCTCACAAGTATCAAAACTCTCTTTTGAGTACAAATTTACGCTTAGCAATTGAATCGGCAAAGAACAAAGAGTTTCAAACTTTGAAATTTTTCTATCGTGCACACACTTGAATAACTAAAGCGTCTTCCTTATACACTCCCCCATGCCTTCATAACCGTTGGCACATTTCAAAGGAGTTCTTCTAATCTACCTGTTGGATAGAATCAATTAAGAATATCCTGAGTTACTTAAGGAATATGAAGATAACCCACCGATCCTACTCGCCCATACAATCAAAATCTAGGTTTCCATAAGTAAAATCTTCCAAGTAAACTTCACCAATCAACGGATCCAATTTACTTGTATTGATTTCAAAATGAATAATAGATCTTGAAATGCTATCTCCAGCCGTGAGAACTTCTTTAGCCGCTCGAATCAAATCCTTAAAGAAATACTCAATTCTGGATAAGTCTTCTTCGTCTGTCTAGAAATTGTCAATGAGAGCAGACTTTAAATCTTGAGTTTGGGTCTTTAGACTTTGACGAAAGAATCTGCAAGTCTTCAGACTAGACCGATGGAAACGTTTTGTCAATTTCAAAACAAATAAAGAAGTTTTCTCTAACAGTCTCTAATCAATATGGTTTTTTTTTTTTTTAAAAAAAAAACTCACATTAGTCGAATTATAAAAATTGCAAATGAAATTGCTGACACCTAGGTTGCATGGACACATTATATGGGCTTCCGTGTCGTGTCCGACACGTGTCGGAGCGTGTCGGACACGTCGACACGCTCGGACACGGTCGGACACGCGGTCAACGCGTGTCGGATTTTCCGACACGCGGTCAACTTTTCTCGACACGCGTGTCGACGCGTGTCCGGAAGACTGATGGAGGGTGGAGGCGAGGGAGGGCGAGGGAGCAGAGGCCGCGAGCGCCGGCGAGATGAAGCCACGAACGGACCACCGCGACGGCGAGAGACGGCTAGAAAAGGAGCTGAACAGAGAGAAAGAAAAGAGAAGGCAAACTCCCGCTGGCGAGACGAAGCCACGAACGGACCACCACGATGGCGAGAGACGGCCAAAGAGGGCGAGGGCCACCATTGTTGCGATGGATCGGCGATGAGAGGAAGAGGAGAGGAGGGAAGGGGGTTGTGCGGTGAGCAGCAAGGAGGATAGGAAAAAAGGGGCTCGACGGCTCACTAGGGTTTTCATAAAGAAATCCAAAAGAAATAAGAAAGGAGTCCTACCGTCTAATGGCGTGGGGGAGGGGGTTGAAGTGATAGCTCACCTGTCACTGTCAAGTGGTGGGGGAGGGAAAAAGGTAAAATAAACTTGGGGTGGAGGGAAAAGACGAACGAAAGAAGGGGTGGGTTTTGGGGATTATTTTTTAACTGAAAAATGAAATTAAAAGATAATTTCGAAAAAGAAAGTATTGAATTTTGAATAATGATAAATTTTAGTTATTGTAGAAAATTATGGATTTATGTAAATAAATTGATTCTAATTTCTTATTAATTATTAGTTGCATCGATAACTTTTGTTAAAATTAAAAAATATTTTGCATTAATTATGAATATATCTTTCGAATTTCAAATGAATTGATTTGTTAATATTATTAGTGTAAATTTATTATAAGATTTTTTAATTATTTATTTATTTATAAATTTGAATCAAATTAATTAAAAATAAAAATATTTATTTAATATACAATGTGTCGCAACGTGTCGGAATTCTCTATTTTTTAGAAATGACGTGTCGACTTGTCGTGTCGTGTCGGACACTCGTGTCTTGTCGCATGTCGGTGCTACCTAGGCTGACACATACAATCACTAGTTACACGATTGAATCATTTGCACTTAGAAAAGAAGATGCTGAGAGAGAGAGAGAGAGAGAGAGAGAGAGAGAGAGGGAGGGGGTGGTGAGGCAGGTGGCTCCCATAAGGTTTGCCTAGTGCTCACTCACATGTTGTGATTACAACATGATTGTCGTTTTCTCCACTATATGGAGGGGAATAGAGAGATAAGGGGGAAATAAGAAAGTGGCCCAGGCAAGACAAAGAGTTGTGTGACCCTAGGCCACCACTTGTTGGGGTAGCGAGAACCCAAGCTAAATCTTGTCGGGGGCACGTGATCCTGGCCAGCGGTTGAGGTCATGCAATCCTAGTGTCATATCACTAGCAATTAGGGGACGAAACTAGCAAGGTGGGACCTCCCATAAGTGGTGTCGACAAGACCTTTATTGCTTTTTCATTTTGTTTCTTATTTTATTCTTTTTGTCCATTTAATATACATTTTTTTTTATATATATTAAAATTTTGAAATTCCATGTGGGATCCTAAATTAGCATTCAACGGCAATTTCAAAGTCAAACCTAAAAAAAAAAAAAAAAGAAAAACATGAAATTCCATATTTTAGGAATAAAGACACCACTAAACCATTTACTTTTTCAATTTTTTTAGTTGGTTCTTCATATATATTTTTGCTAATGTAGTTCCCAAATTATATGTTCTATGGCTCAAGTTAGTCCTTCTATAAAATTGCAAGGAATTAATGTATTGAAAATCCCAAAAATTGTCACAAAATGTAATTAAGTTTTGAAATTTTTAATAATGCAATTAAATCATAAAACTTATCACTAAAGTATAATTGAGTCATAAAATTGTCAAAAAGTTTAATTAAGTCATTAAATTTGTCAAGGTACAATCAAGTCCAAAAATTTGTTAGCATTTTTCATTTGTCAAGTTGGATGGAGTTAATAGAAGGACTTGATTACACTTGATTACACCAACTTAATAAATTTTAGAATTTGAATTAATTAAAAATAAAAAGGTTTTTTTTATGGGATATACATATTGATATTCATGGATTTGCACTTTTTAAAAGTTTTAGGACTCAACTATACTTTCGTGATAAGTTTTAGAACTTAATTACATTTTTTTAAGTGTTAGGACTCAATTACATTTTCATAATAAGTTTTAGGACTTTTAATACACTTCTCAAATTACAAATGAAAATATTGAAATGGACCATCACATTAACGCTCCATCAGTGCCAATTGGATCATTTGCACTTATTGGATTGGAACTTTAAAAAATTAAGAAAACACTTCAAACCGAGAGAGAGAGAGAGAGAGAGAGAGAGAGAGAGAGAGAGATGTCAATTGCGAAAAAGTAATCCCACAATCTCCATAGCTAGAAGAAGAACATATATAATTGAGTAGAAATGTTAAAGCACCTATTTTGGAATCAATCGCTCTTAGTGTAGAAGCGGCAAAGTGACAATTCAAGCGCGGATCATTCTTCTCTATTACCCTCTGTATTATTGGCTCAATGAGATGGCCCATTTACCCTTTAACGCTAAGTAAACACTCATTTTGTAAGGATGATTGTGAGAGGTAGGGTTAGAAGAGAAACTTGAGCACTATTTATAAAGTTTCTAGTTAGGCTCTCTCATTACGGGCGGACTCAACTCGGCTCACACTAACCAATCCCATAGTAGACTAATTACGAAATATTCTATCTCACTTTAAACCAACCCCGTAAAATAGAATTACAATATCAACTAATGTAGTCTATATTATGAAAAAATTTATATTCTCACACTTGGGTTATATTAATTGAAAGCGTACTGTATATGTGCACTTTATTCTATAAATAATTCTTAATAGTCAATCATATCATATAAAGTCTCAAATATCAAATCATAGCAATAATTGCATGTATACACACATAGCCTGTTTATGGTCACAAGTGTTTTTAATTTTATTAATATGAATTCAATATGGTAGTATAGTAAATTGATAGCATCTCATAGAAAGTAATACATTATGTGTCATCTCATTTGTCAATCATCATTTTCTTACTTTAAACGTCACAAAAACTTATGCCACTAGAGAATGTCTTTATGATTCTAATGAACCCACATATGTATTGTCCTTATGATTGACATTTCTTTATGTATAATAAGATATATGCTCAAAACTAATAAATTGATACCATTAGCCTCCACTCAAGATTTATACAATATATTGAGACTTTTATCAATATGTATTTAATATAATAACAATATATTCATAAATACTTTATCGAATGTAAAAGTTGATACATATCAAAATGTCATTAAATATGACAAACACGGATATAAACTTTATTAGAGAAAAAATGAAATCAATTCCCACTAAATAACAACATCACATGATGCCCCTAAGTCTATACTAATAACATGTCGCTTAAACACACAAGGGCGTAAGCATTTAATTAGCGAATCTGCAACCATATCATCTATAGGAACATGATCTATTGTAATATCATTATTCTGTACCGACTCAACTTGATCGCCATGTACTTATACCCATTGAGACCTCTATTGTTGTTAACAAACAACACTGTAGAGTTATGTCACAATACAATTGTATGGGCCTACTCACAAAATCAAAGACGGTTAACTTTCTAATGAGGTTATGAAGCCAAATAACTTAAGTAGTAGCTAAAAAGCATACTACAAAATCCACTTACATGATAGAAGATGATATAGATTTCTATTTCTCGCTCTTTCATAATACTACATCTCCTACCAACATAAATATATATGTTTGTTGACATTTAAATTTTGGCGATCCAGTCATTTATCTATAAAAAATTAGGGATTAATTTTTAAGGCCTAAAAAAAAAATGCATAGCATATAATTTTTGGTCATCAAAGCAAATTAAAGAAAAATAAGGGAAAATCAATTTGATTGATTATGAATGGAAATTGGAAATTCTGATTAGCCACTCTTGCTTTGGAAAATATTCAAATCTTAGTAAATGTGAAAATAAATTCTCGATTAGCGATTAAGAGTTAGGAAATCAGGTGAATAAAAATAAGAAATTTGATAAAAGGGAATTAATCGAAGCATTTGAGGAAAAATCAAATTAATCGCGAAATCACGCTCCGATTTATAAACGACGATATAAGAACTAAAGAAAAAAAGCTCGAAAATTGCCATGAATCGGGGTTTTTGGAATCACTATAAAAGGGGGCACAATTTCGTAGAAGAAGAGGGGGGCGAAATTCGTGAAAAAGGAGAGCAAGTGTGAGAAAGTGCAGAAGAGAGAAAAAAGCGAAAAGCAAAAAAAAAAACTTTCTCTCGTCCATTCAAAAGTCCAAAGAAAGGAAGTCATTTCCTTTTCTTCTGACAATCTGTCAGCAAAAAGGGAAAAGTCCACAGCAAAAGTATAGAGAGAGAAAGAGAGAGCGGACGCGAGAGGGAAGGAAAAAAAAAAAAAAAAAAAGAAGGAAAAAGGTCTCCTTCTCCAGCGCCCTCTGCTCTTCTGCAGTTGCCCGTTACTGCCGGAGCTTCGCCCACGCCCGGCACCTCCGCCTTCAGCCACAGCCGCGAGCACCGCTGTTGCCGACTCTGGCGCCCGAGCACCACCGCTGCTTCTGCAACCCGCGACCTGCAGCAACCCGGAGCCGCGAACACCAGCAGCACCTTCGCCCGTGATCTGCAGCGCCCGAAGCCGCCCGAGTCCCGCACCCCTCCTTGCTCGTCGTCGCTGCTGGTACGCCCACCAGTCGTCCTGCCTCCCGCTGCCTGGCGCCCGACGCCCCCGCCTCTGCTCACCCGTCGCCGGCGCCTGTCCCCTCCGCCCGGCGACCGACGTCCGCACCTCCGCTCAACACTCAGCCTCTGCAGCAGCAGCCACTCCCGATGGCCCGCCCCCTGCAACTCCACAGCCGCGAGCACCTCCGCCCGACGCCCGTTCCTCCGCACCTCTGACCGCCGCGCCACTGCCTGTCGCAGCGCCGAAGCTCTCCTGTCACCCATATTAGAAAAATTCTTACAGGAGGGAGAGGTGGCAACGGCACAGGCGGCATCAATAAGGTCCGTCTAGTGCTCGACAACAAGTAAATGAGAGAGAGAGAGTGAGAGGTGGCAATGGCAAAGGCGGCATCAATAAGGTCTGTCTAGTGCTCGACAACATACGAATGAGAATCTAGCCTAAGTGAGACAAAGGGTTGTGTGAACCTAGGCCACCAATTGCCTGGGAGTAGGCGTCTCGCTGGGGTCATGTGAAAAGGTGAACATCCATCATATCCTAAAATGACAGACTGTATACCAGTACCACAATTCATAGATGAATGAGCACATGAATTGACTGATAATAGCTCGGCATATCCGCCTTCAATTACAAAATCTCTTCTTGAGGACATTGTAGTAGAACCAAAGAACAAAGAAGGCTTGCTAAAAAAAAAAAGAACAAAGAAGGCAAGAAGTAGAATTTCAGCAGGTTGCAAAAATAGAACTCGTGGGAAGAAAATGACGTGAATGAAACTGATAATTCTTGATTACAGTCACTACCTTCACAGTTTTTTAAAGAACAAATCAGAGGTTTGTTCTTCTTTGAACTTGAGAACTCTCTGCCTCCTGATCGAGTGCGCGTAAATATTATGTGTTCTTGGGAATTGTTAGTACCTTCACCAACCAGAGCAGAACTCGCCTTCCTAGAAGCCCATTTCGGTTTTTCACTCATGACTCGGCTTAGCCAACAATCTTTAAGATTTTAACCGAGATATCATCAGTTTCTTCCTTCCTGGACAGTAGAAATTCGAATTCAGCTTTTGATTTTTCACCCGTAATGGGATTTCTGGGATATTCAATCTCTGATGAACTCTTATAAAAAATTACAGCTTGGAAGGTGGAGTTCTGTTTGTATCTGAAGAGCATCAATTGGCCAGGAACAACAGAGTAATAATCTATGAACTTTTGTCATCCTTTCCCAACCAAAAGCCTGCCATCACTCTATTCTAACCGTACTGGCCAGATTTCACCATCTGGAACCTTAAGAAACACTAAGCTCGAGAGGTCATTTCCATGCTTTTGCAGAAAACCTCTTCGGTATGCCCTGATGAAGGCCTTCAAATTCAGTTACTAGAAAATGAGAAAAGGATTAGTATAGATTATGCTTAACTAATTGATGTCATACGTCCGTTAGTCATATCAAGGGCTAAAGTGATGAATGGAGAAAAGTTTGCAATCAAAATATAAAAGTTTGAGAAAAGTTTGTAATTTTCAATACAAGGTTTTATATGATATGAGGGTTGTATCCCTAAAGCACTATATTGTATTTTTGTATTTTAGGTATGATCAAACTTAGGAGAAAAACAAGAAACAACTAAAGAAGATAAGAGTAACTAGAAAATTTTACAACCACCTTTCATTCACCATCACTAAAGCTCAGTTCTCAGGACATTTCAATTTACAGATCCATCTGTCATCAAAAAGACACTAAAAACAAGAAAGAAAAACTTGGTAACGTTGTATGTCTAGCTGATAACACTATGGATATCATTCTCTAAAATGATGCCAAGCGTAATGGTGGCAGTAAACCACTCCTAAGTGTAATCAGAATTCCTGAAGATTGACACTTCAAGCACAGTGGGACTCAGCTTAGTTAGTTCGAACACACAAACGTCCCATTCACACAGAGAAGTCGCTCTTGCAAACGCAAACCAACCTTGAGATAACTTTCCATGGTCCCCCGGAGGCTTGATTAACTTCACCGGCCATGAATCCTTGTTGTGCTTAAGTGTCACGACCTGCACGCTTCTCTTGATATGAGTCCGCATAAATTTGGATGATACACTCTGCGTAAATGTTTTATAAACCAATATTTGATATTAGCCTTCTCAAAGTAATCTGTTTCCATGATCATGTCCAGGCATAAACATTCTAAGTAGGAGGATGGGGAAAAATAATAATCCAAAACATGTACACTCCAAGGTTTTTGTGAACTAAGGAAACTACGCCATCTCAGAGTTATGGAGATGTCAATGATGAAACTAGGTCACCAAGAATCTCACCGGAGTGGAACCTTTAATATAACTTGGGTACACCACGAGTATGAACATGGGATGCTTCGATTTGAAATCTCTTGCCATTTCAAGAGCAGCAGGACATGGCACATTACATGTACGAGCAACCGGTGTAGCAGGGCTTGCTCTGCTTGCAGAATTTCTGATCATGCCTGTACATAATTAATAAAAAGAAAAATATTTCATCTTAAAATCCAAAATTAGATGATACATCAGAAAGGATATGAGTCAATGAACTGACTCAAATGTTATTGGGAAATTGGTGTTCATAGGAATAATCTTCATTTTCACTACCCATACCAGAGTTCACCTTTCGAGAAGCCAAAGCCAATGCTGACTTTGATTTTTTCCTAAATTTTGGGCTAGGCCGACAATCCTCTGAGATTTTGGCTGAGATATTATCAGTTTCTTCCTTCTTAAGCAGAATAAATTCACATTCCAGTTCTGATTTGTCCATGATCACAGGATCCGTAGGATATTCAATCTCTGAAGCGCTCATGTCAAAGATCACAACATGAAAGATGGAGCTTGGTTCATATCTGAAAACTAGTAATTGGCCAAAACCAATGGAGTAATAGTCTGTGAACTTCTGCCAGCCTAGGCCAAGCCGAGCCATGCCATCACTCCACTCCATCTCCACTGGCCAAAGTATTGTACTGCTTGGAACCTTGAGAAACACTGAGCCAGCGAGGTCACTGCCATGTCTCTGCAGAAACCTCTTTGGTATCTCCTATTGAGAAAAAGAAAGAAAAGCAGATTCAATATATAATTTAAATCATTTTTTTTTTCACTCGAATTTAAGATCTTAAGGTTCTTGTCCAAAGCATGGAGACTCCATAACATAGCAAAAGCACATGCACATACTTCAACGATAAGGAATTGCGATCAAGTGAGTCCATAGTATAGTGAACCACAAATTAGTCAACATTCTCACCAGAAATTTTGGGATTCAGGTAGTGAACCAGTAAGTTTTAAAACTTCTTTTCGGGCTCCCCGCAAAAATATCTACAACTCCATTAGCAACTTTTCGTATCAGACATGCAAATACAATTCTCAGCGTAACTCCAGGGAATTAGATTGTGATAAGAAGTACCTAAATTATCCAATTAGAGTAACTTGGATTGCCTGCATCGGGGGAATAAATCGCGCGAAAGGCTTGCATACCAGTATTATTCTAGGGGGAAAAGGAATTAGAAAGAAATACCGAGATACCTCCATATTCCAGTCCTACATTTTTGCTCAAATTCACAACCACATAGAAGATGCTTCAGTATATGATTTGCATATAAGCAAGCAATAGCATGAATTCTATTCTCCTTCACAAGAAAATTCTTCTCAGTTGAACATTGGTTCTGGTAAATTAATGTCATTTCCTGAGCAAGATTCAAGATAATTAGGAAAAAGGAAAACAAATCCAGGAACACATTCTAATGGGTCAAAGTCATGCGGGCTTCGATCCAAGGACTAGTTCAGAGACTAGACACTGAAGAACAGAACAATATTCCTGCAAGTGAAACACCTTGCATTTCGACCCAAAGAAAAACATCTTGCATGAATATATTTTGCTCGCTTGGTCACATACAACTGTCACCTCAGTCACACAATTAGCCAGAAAGGTCCCATTCAAGAAATAAATCGAGCAGCTAGCGGGCAAAGAATAATAAAAATGAAAATCAAGAATCACTAGGGGAGAGAGAGAGGGCATGCTCACGAGCTTTCCGCTCAGAAGGGTATCGGGGGAGAGTATGATCTTGAAAAAATGAGGAGACTTGGGCTGTTCAAAACCCTTCGGACGACGCGAAGTCATCGTCTTGAAAGAACCTCCTTTCAAGGTCCTGTATTCGCCTTTGCCTCACCTGCTTCAAGAGTCCTGTCTCCCCTCTATTATTAGCGTTTTAATGGGTCAGAGCAACCAAACCGCTGCATTAAAGCAGTTTGCATGCCGCATTAAAACAGTTCGTGCAGGGCTATGCAACTACTCGAGACCTATATCAGATTGCTTGAAAAACAATCCGGTTCCGAGTGGTCCGATTCCCGATTTTGAGTAAAGAAGCATCTGGATACCGGATTGAATTTGAAATCAGTTACATAAAGCCTATGAAGCCTAGTTTCTCTTGGCATCTTTTTTTCTATTTCTCTTTCTCCATTTCTCTTCAACCTCACTCGGAAACTTCACTTGTCTCTCTCTCTCTCTCTTTCGCTTACAACTCACCCTCAACCTCGGTCGCTCACCATCACTCATTCGAGCCTCATAACCCTCGCTCGTTTAGATTCACCTTCGCTCGCTTGCCTCGTTCATCTTGTACTTAGAAATTTTTTTGTTGCTCATATTATTTCGCTGTAAAAAATGGAACCAACAAAAGGTATAAAAGAAAAATAGCTGGCAAAACAGAATAGGTTTTAGGATTGGTTTCAAGACAACACAATAAATTTCAGGTTCTAAAAATTTGGATTCCAAAAATTGGAAGTGGTTTTAAGAAGGTAGTTTCTAGTTTCCTTGTAAAAATTACTCACCTTGTAACCAATCACCTCTAATTTGTGCTAGAGAGTCTTGCTCATTCATTCAAATTGTGAATGTGAACTGAACTCAATCATCCGGGTGATATCTTTTCCTTTGCATTGGGCTCTTGGTGAGAGGAAGAATAGTCTGCAAATGGGAGACGGGTGGAAGCCATTCCTAGGTTTAGTTTTGCTCGAGCAAGTGGGCCTTGAGAAAATTTTCGATGCCCCAGAGGGATGGACGTTCCTTCGGACTCGTGGCAGGAGCGAAGATCCTCCCTGAGATTGTGGAGACTTGCCATTGATAAAAGGATAGTGCATGTTGATCTCAAGAGTCCTACTAAAAATAAAGAAGAAAGAAATTCACATTGAAGATTCATCCTAGTCGTCCGTTGAGAGATTAATTGAAATTTTTATGTATAATTCAATGCACGATCTTAACACGGTAGGAGCGTTGTATTCCCAGAGTACCTATACTCCATACTCTATTCCAATAATTTAAGCATGCTTAAAGAGAAGAAAAGCATTGTACAACTAAAGAGATAAGAGTAACTAGAAACTCTAGAATTACTTTCTTTCCTTTTTTTATGTCAAAGAAATTTCTATTTAATATCAAAAGGATACATGGAAACATCCATATGAAATCCTAAAATTCACCATAACAAGGCAAACCATAAAGCTCCAAAACAAACAAGAAAAATCAGAAATCAAGGTACATCATTAGAGCATGGTAGGCAATATAATCACACCCTCGTCCTTCATGCATAGATCTATGATTGCAACTTGATATCGTTGGAGTATAATTCTACATTACTTAAATGCGTGTTATAATGTGGTTTATATACATAGTTATCTTTAAAATCACAAACCCATCTGCTCTCGGGATTCTAGGCTTTGCGCTCAGGATCGTTAAATGCAATTTTTTATTCAACAGTAGTTGAAATCTTAGGGATTTCTCTCCATTCGACTTCCTCCTTTCGATGGTTGACTGCCTATTATCATATGTCGATAACTGCTTTAGTCATTACTATTCATTAGTGGCATTATAAGTCATGTGACGTTGATCTTGCATGACCCAGTCATTGATCTACAATCACAACACCTGACTATCTAATCCACAACTTAATGCCACGCCTCCTGTTAGGTTACTTTGGGGTATCAACACAAATACAATCTACATTAAATACTAGCTACAAAGACTTTTTCTATACTGATTATAGTTTGAAAACATCATTTCATTCATAACCTCTACTTGACTATATAGAATACAAACTGATTATTCCAATTGAAGATATTTAACCTTGATCCTCTATCAAATTCCATATTTTAGAGATAGAGACACAACTTGAGCATATACTTTTTCAATTTGTTCAATTTCGATATATAAATATATATACACATATGTAAAAGTGGTCTCTAATCTATATATTTTTTTTAACTCAAATTAATTAGATTAAAAAAATGCAAATGAAATTGCTAACACATACAATCACTAGTTACCCAATTGAATCATTTGCACTTAGAAAAGAAGATGCCGAGAGAGAGAGAGAGAGAGAGGTGGTGAGGCAGGTGGCTCCAATAAGGTTTGCCTAGTGCTCGCTCACATGTTTTGATCGCAACGTGATTGCCGTTTTCTCCACTATATGGAGGGGAATAGAGAGATAATGGGGAAATTACAACATGGCCCGACCAAGACAAAGAGTTGTGTGACCCTAGGCCACCACTTGCTAGGGTTAGTGAGAACCCAAGCTAGATCTTGTCGAGGTCACTTTATCTTGGCCAACGGTCAAGGTCATGCAATCCTAGCATCGTATCATTGGCAGTTGGGGGACAAAACCGGCAAGGTGGGACCTCTTATAAGTGGTGTTGACAAGACCTTTATTGCTTTTTCATTTTGTTTCTTATTTTATTGTTTGGTCCCTTTAATACAAATATTCTTTTGATATTTTAAAATTTTGAAATGCCATGTGGGATCCCAAATTAGCATTCAACATCAATTTCAAACTCAAACCTTTCAAAAAAAAAAAAAAAAAACATGAAATTCCATATTTTAGGAATAAAGACACCACTAAACAATTTACTTTTTCAATTTTTTTAGTTGGTTCTTTATATATATTTTTGCTAATGCAGTTCCCAAATTATATGTTCTTTGGCTCAAGTTAGTCCTTTTATAAAATTGCAAGGAATTAGTGTATTGAAAGTCCTAAAACTTGTCACAATATGTAATTAAGTTTTAAAATTTTCAATAGTGCAATCAAATTATAAAACTTGTCACTAAAATGTAATCGAATCATAAAATTATCAAAAAGTTTGATTAAGTAATAAAATTTGTCAAGTTTATACAATCAAGTCCAAAAATTTGTTAGCATTTTTCATTTGTCAAGTTAAATGGAGTTAATAGAAGGACTTGATTGCACCAACTTAACAAATTTTAGGATTTGAATTAGCTAAAAATAATTTTTTTATGGAATATACATATCAATATTTATGGATTTGCACTTTTTGAAAATTTTAGAACTCAACTATACTTTCGTGATAAATTATAGAACTTGATTGCAGTTTTTTATAATAATTTTTAAGACTTTTAATACACTTTCCAAATTACAAATGAAAATGTTGAAATGGACCATCACATTAACGCTCCATCACTGCCAATAGGATCATTTGCACTTATTGGATTGGAACATTAAGATATTAAGAAAACACTTCAAAGAGAGAGAGAGAGGAACATTAAGATATTAAGAAAACAGAGAGAGAGAGAGAGAGAGAGAGAGAGAGAGATGTCAGTTGCGAAAAACGCAATCCAACAATTTGCATAGCTAGAACAAGAACAAATATAATCGAGTAGAAATGTTAACACACCTATTTTGGAATTCATTATTCTTAGTGCGGAAGCAAAAAAATGACAATTCAAGTGCAAATACTTATTCTCTATTGCCCTTTGTATTATTGGTTCAATGAGATGGCCTATTTACTTTTTAGTGCTAAGTAAACGCTCATTTTGTAAGGATAATTGTAAGAGTTAGGGTTAGAAGAAAAACTGGAGCATTATTTATAAAGTTTCTAGTCAAGCCATCTCATTATAGGAGGACTCAACTTGGCTCATACTAACCAATCCCCCATTAGACTAATTATGAAACATTCTATCTCATCTTAGACCAACTATGTAAAATAGAATTATAATATCAACTAATGTAGTCTATACTAGGAAAAATCTTACATTCTCCCGCTTGGGCTATATTAATTGAAAGTGTACTATATATGTGCACCTTAGTCTAGAAATAATTTTTAATATTCAATCATATCCCATAAAGTCTCAAATATTGAATCATGGCGGTAATTGCATATACACATACAGAGTATTTTATGGTCACAAGTGCTTTTAATTTTATTAATATAGATTCAATATGATAGTATGGTAAATTGATAATATCTCTCATAGAAAGTAATACCTTATGTGTCATCTCATTTGTCAATCACCATTCTATTACTTTAAGCATCACAAAAACCTGTGCCATTAGAGAATGTTTTTATGGTTCCAATAAATCTACATATATCTTGTCTTTATGGTTAACATTTCTTTATGTATAACAAGATATATACTCAAGACTAATAAACGGATGCCATTAGCCTTCACTTAAGGCTTATACAATACCTTTAGACTTTTATCAATGTGTATTTAACATAATAACAATACATTCATATATATTTTATTGAATGCAAAAATTGATACATATCAAAATGTTATTAAATGTAACAAACACAGATGTAAACTTTATTAGAGAAAAAATAAAAAAAGGTCCCACTAAATAACAGCATCACATGATGCCCCTAAGCCCATACTAATAACATGTTGCTCAAACACACAAGGGTGCAAGCATTTAGTTAGCAGATCTCCAACCATATCATCTATAAGAACATGATCCATTGTAATATCACCATTCTGTACTGACTCCTTTGTGGTAAAAAACGTGACCACCATGTGCTTATACCTATTAAGACATTTGTTGTTGTTAATAAATAACACTGCAAAATTATTGTCACAATACAATTGTATGCGCCTAATCACAAAATCAAAGACAGTTAACTTTATAATGAGGTTCCGAAACCAAATAACTTAAGTAGCAGCTGAAAAGCATAGTACAAAATCCGCTTATATGGTAAAAGATGATATAGATTTATATTTTTCACTCTTTCATTATACTGCACCTCCTACCAACATAAATATATATCTTGTTATCAACTATATATTATCCTAATAGCTAGCAAAGTTTGCATCTCAATACCCTACTAGCTGTAAGTTTGGAACATGTCTATAAATCAGCATATAATCTCTTGTCCTCTTTAAGTACCTTAACATCTCATTGGCAGCAACTCAGTAATCGTGTCTTGGATTTCACTTATATTTGCCTAGAAATTATGTTGCAAAAGTAATGTCTGATCTAGTACAAAATTGAGCATATATAATACTTTCGAGCATACTAGCATAAGGTACATCCTTCATTTGACATTTCTCAAAGTCTAAACTAGTGCATTGTGAGAGACTCAATTTATTATCCTTAATAATAAGAGCAATTCCAGACTTAAAATGTTGCATATCGAATCTTTGAAAAATACAATCAACATATGACATCTAAGAAAAACTCAATAAATGGTGAGAACAATATCTATGGATCTCAATGCCAAGAACAAAAAATGCTTCACTAAGATCTTTCATGTCAAAAAATTTTTGATGACATTTGTTTTGTCTCATGCAGTAATTCAACGTCACTACTCGCAAATAAAATATTATCCACATAAAGTGTGAGAAAAATATATTTCCTCCCCTTTACCAAAAAAAAATATATATATATATATATATTTCCTCCCTGACCTTGCAATATATGCACTGATCTACTTTATTCTCAATAAATCTGAATAAAGTGACAACACTATGAAACTTTAAGTGCCATTGTCTAGACGTTTGCTTTAGGCCATAAATAAACTTTTTCAATTTATATACGAGTTAACCTGAATCGTTTGCAACCAAACCTTCGGGTTACACTATATAGACATCCTCGTTAGGGTCTCCATTTGAGAAAGCAATATTAACTTCTATCTAGTGTAACTTCATATCAAAATTAACTATTAATGCCAAAATCATTCTAAAAGAATATTTATAAGAGACTAGAGAAAATGTTTTCTCTTTAAGTGAAACCCTTAGTTACTAGTCTAGATTTAAATTTCTCAATCTTTTCTATGAAATTTTTTTTAGTCTTGTATACCCATTTGCAGCCGATGGGAACCTTCAAGCAATTCAATAAGCTTCCAAACACCATTATGTTTCATGGATTGTATCTTGTCTTTCATCGCATTTAACCATAAATCGGATTGAGGACAAGAAACAACATTTATATATTTATTGGATTAACAACGCAACTGATATCATAGTCATGTTCTCCTAGGTAGACTACATAGTTTAGTGTTATAATTGAATGTCTTTCTTTAGTCGATCTCTTGAGTGAAGCTATTGCAACCTCATTCTGAACTTAAGGGGCTTGAAGAATTTCATCAAGAACTACCTCAACAACAAGATCCTATATCACAATAGGCTCAATTTGTGACATAGGAGGCTCCGTAATCATTGGTACAAAAAGAGATATAATCCAATAATCTCTACTATATTATCATCTTCAATAGTTTGTGAGCAGCTACCATTTTCAATTATATCAAATTCTAGAAATTTTGTTGTCTATGATTCCACAATTCTTGTATCTCTATTAGGGTTATAAAATCGATACTCATTTGAATGATCTGAGTAAGATACGAAATAACATCGAGTAGTTTTGGAATCTAACTTACTCAATGTTGGATTATATAACTTCACTTCTGTAGGACACCCCTCAAATTTTAATATGATTCAAGCTAGGTTTATGTTCAGTGCACAACTCAAAAGACGTCAATGGAACCACTTTGGTTGGAACACAATTTAGAATGTAGAGCGTTGCTTTCAAAGTTTCACCCTACAAAAAATTAAGTAAATTTGTTAAATTAATCATACTCATCATCATATCCATAAAAGTGCAATTACGCTCTCAACCATTTTATTTTGTTTAGGACTTCTAAGTATAGTAAATTAAGCTATTATCCCATAATTCTCTGAGTATTTAGCAAATAGCTCTCTAAGTTGTCCAGCATCACCATACTTGTCAAAATACTCACCGACACAATCAGATGTAATAATCTTTATGAAATTTCTCGACTATTTCTCTACTTCAGTCCAAAAAATCTTGAATTTGTCAAGAGACTTGGATTTTTCTTTAATTAAGTATAGATATCCATATCGGGAATAGTCGTCAATAAATGTGATGAAATAAAAACTTTTACCAAAAATTGCCCTGTATAGTCCACTAATATCAGTATGGATGACCTCTTATAGGTAAGAACTTCTAATTGCAATTTTCTTTTTATCTTAATGATTTTACCTATATAATAGTCTAGATAAATCTCTAGATCACTTTTAAGAGTAGGGATGATGTCAACCTTTATCGGCTTTTCTACTCTTTTTCTAGAGATGTGACCAATGCGTTTATGCCATAATACATAAATTTGTTTCTTAGGTAGAGGCCTTTTGAAAATAACATTTTTAGTTGAATAAATGATGTACATATCATTAGGAGATAAACACAATTGGTACAATTCATTGAACAAATTGCAACACGCAACCTTATTTGAATTAAAAAATGTAGAAATACTGTTGTTCTTTATTTCAAAAGAGTATCCACATATGTCTAAACAAGACACAAAAACTAAGTTTCGTTTACATAAAAAGTGTTTCTTAATATTATTCTAAAATCAGAATCTAGAATTAAAATAATATCTCCCCCAAACTCAACGTCGACTTTAATGTTGTTTCCGACATTGAGCTTTGATTTATCCTGATTTTGCGTCCTTTGGTTTATGAACCCTTATATGGTAAACGTAACATGATTAATTATACCATTATCTAACCACCAAGAACTAGATGGGGCTTTAGATAGGTTGGATTCACAGACAAATGCCAAATAATCATTACCTTTAGACTAACTTTTAGTTCTCTTGGACAACCAAGTTTTATATATATTATAGCATTTCTTTACGTATCATTTCTCCCTACAAAAGTAGCAAATAACACAATCCTTCTAGAAGGGTGCTTTCTTAGGATGTAGACTATTAGGAGGACCAACAGTTTTAGAATTTCTTTTATTGTTTGAAGGACCAGCAGTATAAAAATTTCCATTATGAGTATAATTTTTGAACATCTTACTCTTATCACTACCCAAACTAGAAGCATAAAGGGCACTGTGCCCTTTATCTTTTTTTCAATTTCTCTTTCTTTATCACCACCTTTGCAATCAAGTTATTAATTGATCAGATCTCATCTTGAGAATTATAACTAGTCTTGATATTCCCAAAATTAGGAAGAAGAGTATTTAAAGCTTAATTCACAATGCAAGCATTAGGAATAGCAACATTAAGAGCCTAAATTTTTGTCTATAGATCTACCGTTCTTAGAATATAATCTCTAACTCCACAAACACCATCATACTTCATATTAAAAAGTGTTCACAAGTGTGTCCCTATCTCAACATTAGAGACACAATTTCTAGCCACTAAAGCTTCCATCATGTGTTTAGTACTAAATTTGCAGACAAACCACTTTTCAAGTGTTCCTGAATAAAATGTTTCATGGACAAAAAGCAAATTCGATTGCTTTTTTCCAAGCAGTAAATTATGCTTTTTGAGCTTCCGTATTTTCGGCAATAAGATCTGCTGGCTTATCGACAATAAAAGTCATATGAACATATGCTATCTCCATACCAAATAAAAAATTTATGTTCATTGAACCAACAAGAACCTTAATAGTAACAGAGTTACCATTTACAGAAAATGTAACTGAAAAAAAAAGTAATGGATGCGCGGACCCCTAGAGTGCCATAACTTGACACAAAGGGACACTTAAGTGCCATAACTTACGAAAGTGACACTTAATGCCATAACTTACGAAAGTGACACTTAAGTGCCAAAATCGAAGCAAAATAGATCACTTGAGTGCCAATCCGGCCAAAATTTGGTCAAAATGCTGACTTTTCAATTTTCCGGCGAAGCAAGTGCAAAACGACATCGTTTGATGCTGACGTGGTAAATAATTAATATAAAAATTAATTAAATTTAAATTTAAATTTAATTAAAACATTAAAAAAAAAAGGGATGCGGTGAGCCATTCGCCCCCACTGCCGGCAAAGGCCAGTGACGGAGGGGGGAGGGTCAGCCAGGGTCGCTGGGCCCTAGCCAGGGGCTGGCAACCCCGGCTGATTGGTGACGGGGGCCCGCGAGCCCTCACCCCAATCCGGGGCGAGGGTTGCAGCCCTCGCCCGACCGGGCCAAGGGCCGCCACCCGCTAGGGATCAACCCTCGCCCAAATTGACAAGAGCTCACAGCCCTCGCCCAAATTCGGCAAGGGGGAAGAGGAGAAGGGGAGGCAACCGGTGGCTGAGGAGGAGGAAGGAGGAGGAGGAAACAAAAGGGAGGGGGGAAGGAGAAGGGAAAGGGGGGGAAGGAGGAGGGAGGCAGCCGGCAGTGAGGGCTGGGGCCGCCAAGCCCTAGCTAAGGGCCTGCGTGCCCTCGCCCCAAATCTAGGCAAGGGTTGCCAGCCCTCACTTGGCCAACCCAAGGGCTGTCGCCTGCTAAGGGTCGCCCTAGCAGGCGACGGCCCCCAAGTAGGCGGGGACCCTTGGGTTGTCTGGGAGAGGGATGGGGACCCTGCTGAATTTAGGCGAGGGCCACGAACCTCGCCTAGATTTGGGGCGAGGGCATGCAGGCCCTTGTCACCGGTCGACTAGGGCCACCGACCTCAACCATGGCTCGACAACTCTAGCCAACCCTCCCCCACCTTCCAGCGATGGCGGGGAGGTGGTGGCGGTGAGGGTTGAGCCCTCGCCAACTACCTTCCTCTTTCTCCTCCGTTTTTATTTTAAATTATTTTAAATAAATATAAATTATATTATTATTTTTAAAATTTTAATTTAATTAATTTTATATTATATTAAATTCAAATTATGCCAAAACAACATCGTTTTGGCCGATTAAGGGCTTTATTTTGGCCAACTATAGAAACGACGTCATTTTGGGTGAATTAGAGCTGAGTCAACTCTCCGGCGAGCCACCTCGGCATATTAATATTTAATTGCCATGTATGATTTCTGGAAGTGGTACTCAAGTGTTTCACTTTTCTTAAAATGTGGCACTTAAGTGTCCATTTGTGTTAAGTTATGGCACTTGAAGAGATTTTTGCCATAAGTAATATATATATATAATTATTATTATACGAGTACTGTGTAACTTGACGACGCGCAAGTACACATTTATAGAGGTGCATGCATTATCACATAATTACATTTGAGTAGAATATATGATACACAGTTGTATACTCCTCAATTGACAACAGTCATGAGAATATATTCCAACATTCGTGAATTTATCACATTTGAGTATATGAACCACTAGAATCAGTTACTCCTCCATCATACTATTATGTATCCCTTTATGAACTAATATACAATCACCTCATTTGAAAGTATGATCACACATTAAAACATGAGATATCCTATCTTATACGAGATCAATATTTCTTAAATCTAATCAAGTGTGTCAGTTAGGAGATCACAACTCAATCAAATCCTCAAAATTCTCTCACACCGAGGACATAAATTTTACTTCTCATATACACCACATACATGTAATTTTAACTTTAATAACATGGGTAATTTATCACTAAAATAACATATCATGCTAATTACACTGCTTTATTCATTGATACAAGTTAAACTTTATACATATTATCAATGAACCACACTCTACACGATATCTATGTGATGATATATCTATAAACCAACACTTGTATTTCCAAAATCATAGAAAAATACAAAAAAATATGTGAAAATACACTCAAAGTACACATATGTAGGGTTCCGTATATATTTTTACATTCATAAAATCATCAAACATGTACAATATATACACCATAAGATAAAGCATCACTATACGAGCACTTAGCCACCAACCATGCGCCAATCTGAGGCTCCACGTGATCGCACATGCCATTTGAGTGTGCAGCACATGAATCACGCATGTGAGAGGCCTAAAAGCCTCACTATCAGGTTTGACCAGCGATTTGACTAGCAGTCTGATTGGTTCCCGATTCGCTTATACGATTTGGCTAGTTGACTGATCTAGTCAATGTTAACCCGGTTCAAACGGATCAACGGGTTGGATCTTGGGTTGGGTCACCAAGTCCAATAGGTTGAGTCGAGTCTCGCAAGTTGTGGTCATTGACATCATGATGACGTCATCCTTAACATGTGCGCTAGCTTCACCTGCGCGTGAGAGCATGTGAAGACATGTGGCCATGCGTGTTCGATGCATGGCAACACGTGGCCGTGCATGGGGTGCCTGCAGCCTCCTCTAGCAGTGCGCCACTCATAGTTTTGCTCATCCCAGCGACCCCGGCCAATCCTACCCCTTTCGTCACCGACCCTTCCTGGTGACAGCAGGGAGGCAGCGGCGGCAAGGGCTCAGCCCTCAATCGCCTCCCCATTTTAAAAAAATTAATATTCTTATAATTTTTTAATATTTGTATTTTTAAATGTTTTAAATTCCATTTAATAAATTTTTATATTAATTTTTTACCACATCAGCACCAAAACAACGCTATTTTGCACTTACTTCACCAGAAAATGCTATGTTAGCATTTTGGCTGGATTTGCATTTAAATGATCCATTTTGCTTCGATTTTGGTACATAATTGTTACTTTTATAAATTTTGGCACTTAAGTGTAACTTTGTACCAACTTTTGTAGTCTAGAGGTTCGGCTGTCGTTATGTGAACCTAGGCCACCAATTGGCATGTAGCGAGACCGTTGGGGTCATGTGAAAAGGTGAACATCCATCGTATCCTAAAATGACAAGACTGTATACTAGTACCACAGTTCATAGATGAATGAGCCCACGAATTTATTGATAAGAGCTCAGCACATCCGTCTTTCAATTACAAAATCTCTTCTTGAGGACATTGTAGTAGAACCAAAGAACAAACAAGGGAAGAAGTAGAATTTCGGCAGGTTGCAAAAATAGAACTCGAGGGAAGAAAATGACGAAAATGAAATTGATAATTCTTGATTACAGTCACTCCCTTCACAATCTTTTAAAGAACAAATCAGAGGTTTGTTCTTCTTTGAACTTGAGAACTCTCTGCCTCTTGATCGAGAGCGTGTAAATATTATGTGTTCTTGGGAATTGTTAGTACCTTCACCAACCAGAGCAGAACTCACCTTCCTAGAAGCCCATTTCGGCTTTTCACTCATGACTCGGCTTGGCCAACAATCTTCCAAGATTTCAACCGAGATATTATCAGTTTCTTCCTTCTTGGGCAGTAGAAATTCGCATTCTGCTTTGATTTTTCACCAATAATGGGATTTCTGGGATATTTGATCTCCAACGAACTCGTAACAGCTTGGAAGGTGAAGTTCTGTTCGTATCTGAAGAGCATCAATTGGCTGGGAACAACAGAGTAATAATCTAAGAACTTTTGGGGCTGCATGGAAACACTTCTGTTCTTTTTTTGTTCCCGGGAACAGAAATAAAAAAAGTGTTTCTGTTCCGGGGAACAATTTTTGAATAAAAAAACGCGTTTGGTAAACTTGTTCCGGAAATAAAAAATGAACAGAAACACATTTGGTAAATTTTATTCTTTTTTTTTTTGTTTCTTTTAATTTTTAAATAATTTTATTTTATTTTTCATTTTTTTCTTTTATTTTTTATTTTTTCTTCTTTTGGCTGGTCGCCGGCCTCGGCGACCGGCCGACGGGGCCAGTAGCCTCGCCCAGCCAAGGCGAGGCGGCCTCGCCATTGGCTAGGCGGGCCGAGCTCGCCAAGCCAAGGCGAGGTGAGGCCGGCGACCCTCGACGGCGGTCGCCGGCCATGGCGAGGCCGGCCATGAACGACGAAAGAAAAAGAAGAAAAGAAAAGAAGAAAAGAAGAAGAAAAGAGAAGAGAGAGAAGAAGAAAAGAGAAGCGTTTCTTTAAAATCGTTTCTGGAATAAGAGATAACTTTTTTTTGTTTCTCGTTTCTATTCTTTTTGTGTTCCGGGAACAAAAAAACAAAAAAAGAACATAAACGCAACCAAACGTGTTTCTGTTCTTTTTTTGTTCCCGGGAACAGAAAAACAAAAAAAGTGTTCCAGGAACACTTTTCAAAAATGAAAACACGCAGGGCCTTTGTAATCCTTTCCCGACCAAAAGCCTGCCATCACTCTATTCTAACTGTCCTGGGTAGATTTCACCATCTGGAACCTTGAGAAACACTAAGCTCCAGAGGTCATTTCCATGCTTTTGCAAAAAAACCTCTTCGGTATGCCCTGATGAAGGCCTTCAAATTCAGCTACTAGAAAATGAGAATAGTATAGACTATGCTTAACTAATTGATGTCATAGATCCGTTAGTCATATCAAGGCATTTGTACAGTGATGAATGGAGAAAAGTTAGCGATCAGAAAATATAAGTTTGAGAAAGGTTCATAATTTTCAATATATGGCTTTACATGATATGAGGGTTGTATCCCTAAAGCACTATATTGTATTTTTGTATTTTAGGTATCATCAAAACTTAGGAGAAAAACAAGAAACAACTGAAGAAGATAAGAGTAACTACAAAATCTTACGATCACTTTCATTCACCATCGCTAAAGCTCAGTTCTCAGGACATTTCAATTTACAGATCCATCTATCGTCAAAAAGAGAAAAAAAAAAAAAAAAACTCGGTAACATTGTATGTCTAGCCGATAGCACTACTGATGTCATTCTCCAAAATGATGCCAAACATAATGGTGGCAATAAACCACTCCTAAGTGTAATCAGAATTCCTGAAAATTCAGACTTCAAGCACGGTGGGACTCCGCTCAGTCAGTTCAAACACATAGACATCCCCTTCACACAGAGAAGTTGCTCTTGCAAACGGGAACCAACCAGATAACTTTCCATGGTCCCACGGAAACTTGATTAACTTCGCTGGCCACGATTCGTTCTTGTGCTTAATTGTCACGACCTGCGTGCTTCTCTTGATATGAGTCCGCATAAATTTGACTGGCACACTCTGCATAAATATTTTATAAACTGATATTCAATATTAAACTTCTCAAAGTAAATTTGTTCCATGATCATGTCAAGGCATAAACATTCTAAGTAGGAGGATAAGGAAAAATAATAACCCAAAACATGAACTCTCCAAGTTTTTCATGAAAATAGGAAACAACGCCTTCTCAGAGTTACGCAGATGTCAATGATGAAATTGTTAGACAAAATAATTCATATGCGGAAGCCAAGATCAATTGAAGACAAACCTCCAGCCATTGTTCTTGTTTGCGTTCGTCAGAAAAACTTGAAATCAAACAAAATTGGGGACACTCTACTACCCCAATTCACTCTCGTACTGATGGTATATTCTGAATGAGAGAGTTTGAGTTAGAACTTGTCATCACACGTCAGAAATGAATGTACGTTCCTTTTTATATCCTGTCTCCCATCAAGACGGTTACCAATTGGGCGGTTGTCACGAAAGGGTATGAAGCGTGAAAAAAAATTTATGTTGAACAGTCGCAACTTTAAGAGAAAATGTGTGTCTAAAATGTGGGATCACAAAAATAAATAACATTCTCCCACTTAATCCCATCATTTTCATCATACAAATTATTCAACTAATTCCACGAAAACTTTATGCTTAAAGAAAAGAAACAAAACACATGGATCATGGCGACATGTCCTCTAAAAGTGAGTAATATCTTCCATGTATCACAATGCATCTTATTTCTTTAATGTCAGCCTATATGTGACAACAAATCTTAATGAATAAACCTCATGTTTATTTCAGAACCAAGGATAAATGTTATTCTCATAAACAACAAAATGTGTACACAAAAATTGAGAATCAACATTACAACTGAATAAGAGTTTCATACATCAAAAATTGTTCATATGACGACAAATTACATGATGGGACTTATTCCCATACTAGTTACATGATCATTATACTTCATTGTGGCATGCCTTTAGTTAAAGGATCGGCTATCATCAATTCAGTGCTAACTTGTTCAATGACCACTTTATTCTCCTTAACACGTTCCCTTATGGTTAAATACTTAATGTTGATATGCTTATTTCGACTGCCACTTTTGGCATTTTTAGCCATAAAAACCACAGCTGAATTGTCATAATATATTCTTAATGGCCTAGAAATAGAATCAACAATTCTAAGCCCAGCAATGAAACTCTTCAACCATACACCATGCGAGGTAGCCTCAAAATAATAAACGAACTCAGCTTCCATAGTGGAAGTAGCAGTCAAAGTCTGCTTGGCACTTCTCCATGACACGACTCCGCCAGCTAACATGAAAATGTATCCAGATGTTGATTTTCGTGAATCAACGCAACCCGCGAAGTCCGCATCCGAATAACCGACCACTTCCAGGTTGTCAGTCCGTCTATACATAAGCATATAGTCTTTGGTACCTTGAAGGTATCTCAACACTTTCTTTGCAGCTCTCCAATGGTCTAAACCTGGATTACTCTTATATCTTTCCAACATTCCCATAGCAAAAGCGATGTCAGGTCGAGTGCAAACCTGAGCATACATCAAGCTTCCAACAGTAGAAGCATATGGAATGTTGTACATTTGTTCCATTTCTAGATCATTTTTTGGGCATTGGTTCAAATTGAACCTGTCACCCTTCATAATGGGTGCTATACTCGGTGAACAATCCTTCATCCGAAATCTCTCTAGGACCTTATTGATATAGGTTTCTTGAGATAGTCCTAAAATTCCTCGAGGTCTATCTCTATGAATCTTAATACTAATGACATAAGATGCCTCACCTATATCCTTCATGTCAAAACTCCTAGAGATGAATTGTTTCACCTCATGTAGCAACCCATTATCATTAGTTGCAAGTAGTATATCATCCACATACAACACAAGGAAACAAATTTTGCTCCCACTGACCTTCTAGTATATACATTGATCCATGACATTCTCTATAAAACCAAATGAAGAGATAACATCATGAAATCTTAATTACCATTGGCGGGATGCTTGTTTCAAGCCATATATAGATTTCTTAAGCTTGCACACCAAATGATCACCTTTACTAGAGGAGAATCCTTCAAGTTGTTTCATGTAAACCCCCTCCTCTAGTTCTCCATTGAGGAACGCCATTTTCACATCCATCTGATGTAATTCCATATCAAAATGGGCAACCAAAGCCAAAACAATACGAAGAGAATCTTTCTTAGATACAAGAGAAAAAGTCTCTATGTAATCGATTCCTTCCTTTTGAGTGAATCCTTTGGCAACAAGTCTAGCTTTATATCTTTCAATGTTACCCAATGAATCTTTCTTAGTTTTAAAGACCCATTTACAACCAATGGCCTTCGCACCATTAGGTAACTCAACCAAATCACAGACTTTGTTAGATGCCATAGAACTCATCTCTTCCTTCATGGCATTGTACCACAAATTGGATTTATCACTATCCATGGCTTGTGAAAACGTTTCGGGATCATTCTCAGCTCCAATATTGTAGTCAAACTCTTGTAAATACAGAATATAATCACTAGGAATAGCCGATTTCTTTATTCTAGCAGATCTTCTCAATGTTGCATCAACATTGTCTTGAGGAGCGTGTTGCTCAACCGGTTGTTCAACAATTTCTGGTAATTGCTGAACAATTAGATCAACTAGATCAATATCAGCAGGTTGTGGAATTTCAACGATTGATTATTCAATAGCCGGCTGAACTGAAAGGGGCATTATGAGCAACAATCAACCTTAAACTTGAGATGGAAGGTTGGGTATCTGAATGATCTTCCTTAGGAACAAGATCCCTCGGTCGATCGCTCCCACTGATCAAGTCATTTTCAAGAAATTTAGCATTTCTTGATTCCACAATCCCAGTGGTACGAGATGGACAATAAAACCTATATCCCTTAGACCTTTCGGCATATCCAATGAAATACCCACTTATGGTCCTTGGGTCCAACTTCTTTTCTTATGGATTATAAATTCTCACTTTAGACGGGCATCACCAAACGCGCACATGATATAAACTCGGTTTCCAACCCTTAAATAACTCAAAAGGTGTCTTTGGGACAGCCTTGGTCGGAACTCGGTTTAATATGTACACTGCTGTCTTAAGTGCTTCAGTCCATAAGAATTTAGGAAGTTTGGAGCTACTAAGCATACTACGCACCATGTCTAATAAGGTCCGATTTCTTCTTTCCTCTACACCGTTTTGGTCCGGAGAACCAGGTATAGTATATTGAGCGATTATCCCATACTCTTGAAGAAATCTTGCAAATGGACCAGGTGCTTGTCCATCTTCAGTGTATCTACCATAGAATTCTCCACCTCTATCTGATCTCACGATCTTAATTTGCTTACCGAATTGTTTCTCTACTTCCACCTTAAATACCTTAAAGGTATCTAATGCTTCATATTTATTATGAATCAATTAGAGATACATATAACGTGAGTAATCATCTATGAAGGAGATGAAGTATTCTGACCACAAGAGTTCATATCCAGACTACAAATATCCATGTGTATGATTTCTAATATTTTTGTACTCCTCTTGGCACCTTTCTTTGTTTTTTTAGTCTGCTTTCCCTTTATGCCGTTTACACAAGTATCACAATCAGTACAATCTAAAGTACCGAGTATTCCATCATTTACTAATCGCTTAATTCTTTCTATGGAGATATGTCCCAATCTCCGATGCCACAATATAGAGGAATGTTCTTTCACAACACATCGTTTCATACCAGCTTTATCATGAGCATGCATCGCATCATGATAGGCATTGCCTTGTAAATTAATTCGAAAAAGACCATCAGACAAAGTACCACTCCCGATAATTTCATATTTAAATGATAAACAGAAGTTTGAATCTGAAAAGTTAAAAGAGTATCCCAAATGTACAAGCTTTGAAACTGAAATTAAGTTTCTAGAAAAACTAGGAACATAAAAAGTCTTTTCCAAATCTAAAACAAAACCACTATTGAGAACTAGTCTATATGTCCCAATAGCTTCCACATGCGAACGCATCTTGTTTCCTGAATAGATGCTTTGTTCACTTCCCACTGGCTTTCTATGGTTTTGAAAACCCTGCAAAGAATTCGAAATATGGATTGTAGATCCAGAATCAATCCACCAAGCGTTGTGACTTACATCAGTAATATTAGATTCATAACAAACACAAGAGATTGGATTACCTTTCTTCTCAAGCCAGGCCTTAAATTTGACACAATCCTTCCTTATATGCTCCTTCTGTTTACAGAAGAAACATTTGGATTCTTTCTTAGTATCAGCTTGGGGAGGTATTTTATATTTTCCCTTATGCTTGCCATAGCCCTTATTCTTTCCTTGTGTTGCCAAATGAACACTTTCTCCCAATTCCATAATCAGTCTTTCTTCCTCTTGAACACACATGGTCATGAGTTCATTAATTGACCATTTATTCTTATGTGTGTTATAAGAGATCTTGAAAGGTGCATACTGTTGTGGAAGAGTGTTCAAAATATAATACACAATGATGGATTCATATATATCAACCTCAAGGTTCTTAAGCTGAGCTGCAATGTTCCTCATTTGCATAATGTGCTCATGCACACCTCTAACACTAGTGAGCTTCAATGATGAAAACTTCATAATTAGGGTCATGGCATGCGCCTTCTCAGAACTTTCAAACTGTGCATCTATGGCCTCCAATAAAGCCTTAGCATTGCTATGCTGAGCAACTGAACCACAAATACTAGGAGATATCTTAGCTCTTATAAACATGGCACAAACGCGGTTGGACCGCTTTCATTGGTTATAAAGAGCTATCTCAGCTGGAGGCTCGAATCAATAGGAGTAGGTGGTTCGTCTTTCCTTATAGTATAATCAATGTCCATCCACCCCAATTGAAGAAGAACGGACTCCCTCCAAACTTTATAGTTCTCACCATTCAAGTATGGGAACATCAAACTTAAATTCAGAGAAATTCACACGGGTTGCGAAACCGCATATCAAATAATCATGCTTATGTCACAAAATTTGAGGCAAATATAAATAAATCATGTTTTACCAATGTAAACATGTCACAATATGAATCACATAACATAAAAACTACATGTGGGCTAAGTTTTTAATTTAAATAGATTCATAATTACTTCATGAAGAAACTACCATATTATATGCCTTTTCTTAATCCCTGCGGGAAAATTAAGAAAAATAATATGATATTTCATCCTAATTAATCATATTAATATAATGAAAATTCATGTGGGATAAAATTCATCATATTAATATAATTAATTAAAATCAATGTCCATTTCTAAATATGATTCGGAGGCTTTTAATATATAATTTAATTAATTAAAGATGCCGTGGCCACTCCCTAATTAATTAAATATATGGACCATTGGACATTTAATTTCATGCACAAAATATTCATAAAATACATGAAATGACAAAATAGTAAATAAAAACATCGAAGGGCAGAACAGTAAATAAATCGGACAAGGGCATGATTGCAAAAAATTTAAAATGAATGGGGCAAAAAGGTAAAAGTAGCTGCGGGTGGGAGACGACGGGTGCGTGCCGAGCACGTGCGCGTTCAGCGCACAGGCGTGGATCCCACATGCGCAACGGTTGAGCGCACGCGTGAGTGCGCATGGCGCGTGGATTCCACACGCCTGCAACCGCAGTACGCGCGTGGGGTCCACGCGCCTTCTTCCTCGCGAACATAAGCATTTTCTTCACCATTTTTCGCCGTTCCGCCGTGGTTTCGCCGACCGTTTCTTCTCCGGCAGCCCATTTCAGACACAAATTAATAGTGGGTTTTGAAGAGCATGTCGGCACGACCACATGGGTCCAAGTTTCGGCGAAAATGATTAAAAAATTGGCCCCAAATCAGACGAAAATTTCCCAAAACACAATTCCTTCAACCACCGCGACTTCCGCCACCCGATTAGCCTCCGGCGAACACCGATATACCGGAAAAACTCATGGCTAATGTTCCTTATGGCGATGCGACTGTGTGGGTCCGAAATCAATGGGTGGGTTGCCGGAATTTGCCTGGAATTTGGGAGTTTCTCTGTTGGCCTCAAAATCGGAATTACTGTTCGTCTCTAAAATGCCCGAAAAACACACAAAAATTCGAGAAAAACAAGGCAGAGGCACTAGACACGCTCTGATACCAAATGTTAGACAAAATAATTCATATGCGGAAGCCAAGATCAATTGAAGACAAACCTCCAGCCATTGTTCTTGTTCGCGTTCGTCAGAAAAACTTGAAATCAAACAAAATTGGGAACACTCTACTACCCCAATTCACTCTCGTACTGATGGTGTATTCTGAATGAGAGAGTTTGAGTTAGACCTTGTCATCACATGTCAGAAATGAACGTACTTTCATTTTTATATCCCGTCTCCCATCAAGACGGTTACCAATTGGGCGTACAAAAGGGTACCAAGTGTGGAAACAAATTTATGTTGAACAGTCACAACTTTAAAAGAAAATGTGGGTCTAAAATGTGGGATCACAAAAATAAATAACAGAAACTAGGTCACCGAGAATCTCACTGCAGTGGAATTTTTTACATAACTAGGGTACGCCACGGATATGAATGTGGGATGCTTCGATTTGAAATCTCGTGCCATTTCAAGAGCAGCAGAACATGGCACATTACATCTACGAGCAACCAGCATAGCAGGGCATGCTCTGCTTGCAGACTTTCTGATCATACCTGTACGTAGTTAATAAAAAGAAAAATATTTCATCTAAAAAATCCAAAATTAGATGATATACAATCCAGAAAGGATATGAGCCAATGAACTGACTTAATGTTACTGGGAAATTGGTGCCATAGGAATAATCATCATTTCCACTAACCATACCAGAGTTCACCTTTCAAGAAGCCGAAACCAATGCTGACTCTGATCTTTTCCTAATTTTTGGGCTAGGCCAACGATTCTCTGAGATTTTGGCTGAGACATCATCAGTTTTTTCCTTCTTGAGCAGAGGAAGTTCATATTCGGGTTCTGGTTTGTCCATGATCGCAGGAGCGCCAGTGTCAAAGATCACAGCATGAAAGATGGAGCACGGTTCGTATTTGAACACTAGTAATTGGCCAAAACCAATGGACCAATAGTCTGTGAACTTCTGCCAGCCTTGGCCAAGCCAAGCCATGCCATCACTCCACTCCATCTCCACTGGCCAAAGTATTGTACTGCTTGGAACCTTGAGAAACACTGAGCCAGGGAGGTCACTACCATGTCTCAGCAGAAACCTCTTTGGTATCTCCTATTGAGAAAAAGAAAGAAAAGCAGATTCAATAAATAGTTAAATCATTTTTTCACTTAAATTTAAGATACTAAGGTTCTTGTCAAACGCAAGAAGACTCCATAGCATAGTGAAAGAGGCATATGCACATACTTCAACGATAAGTAATTGTGATCAAGCGAGTCCATAGCATAATGAACCGCAACCTTAGTTAACATTCTCACCAGAAATTTTGGAATTCAGATAGTGAACAAGTAAGTTTTACAACTTCTTTCCAGGCTCCCACAAAATTATCTGCAACTCCATTAGCAACTTTTTGTATCAGACATGCAAATGCAATTACCATGTTCAGTAATTCTCAGTGTGACTCAAGGGAATTAGGTTGTGATAAGAACCTACATCACCCAATTAGAGGTGATCTGGGTTGCCTGCCTCCTGGGAATTAGTCATGCAAAAGCCTTGGATACCAGTATTATTCTAAGGGGGAAAAAGAATTAGAAAGAAATACCGATATACCTCCATATTCCAGCCTTACATTTTGCTCAAATTCACAATCACATAGAAGAAGCTTCAGTATATGATTTGTTTATGAGCAAGCAATAGCATGAATTCTATTCTCCTTCACAAGAAAATTCTTGTCAGTTGAACATTGGCGTGAGGCGTGAGGCCCAACAGCCTTTGCTTGGCCCGGCTTCTCTTTTCGACGTCCAATTTTCATTCAATAATTCATTTTCCGAAAAATTTGCAACTTACCAAGATAAGTCAACAAATAATGAGACAACATCCAATAAGTTAGTCTTGAAATCCTTGAAAATTTAATACTTGAAATCGAATTAAATTTCATGATTAAAATTGATCAAATGCAATTTTAGTACAACTTAAACGAGTGGGTGGCTTTAAGGGGGTCTTTGCGTGGTTGACCTATGGTTAGAAATTTTCGATCCACGTTTGTGCCTCTTTGAATTGTGGACGACCTTCAGTTGTTATGTAACCGCAAGAGTTCAAATACGTACTCTTAGTACAAGATCAATAAAAAAAAATCGGTTTATTATCGTTCGATGCAAGTATCATAATCGTGCGGAACCATCTGCTAACCAACTATGTGCTTCCATCAAATCGATTTATATCCATTCACTAATTGACTTATAACAGCGCAGTATTGACCCTTGTTGATACTTATGGTCGAGCGGCTAATCCCTATCGAATTCTCTAGTCTTTCATATTTTAACCCTTTATGACCTCGTTCAATCGATTAATTAACTCATGAGTGATCAATTCACAGTAAATTAACTATCAGTGTATTGAGGAAATAACAATTTCATATATTTTGAATGAGGCCAAAATTCGGGATATCACAAACTTGATTGCATTTTTGGAAATTTTAGGACTTAATTGCATTTTCTTTACCAAAAATAAAATAAAATAAAACTTTACCCAAAAAATTGCATTTTTGTGATAAGTTTTAAAATTTTTAATACACTCCCCAAATTGCAACTAAAAATGCTGAAATGGAACATCACATTAACACTCCATCATTGCCAATTGGATCATTTGCACTTATTGGATTGGAACATTAGAAAATTAAGAAAACACTTCAAACAAAGAGAGAGAGAGAGAGAGAGAAATGGCAACAAGAAAGGCGGTGATAAGGTCTGTCTAGTGCTCAACAATGTGCAAATGAGAATCTAACCTAAGTGAGACAAAGGGTTATGTGAACCTAGGCCACCAATTGCCGAGGTAGCGAGACCCCAAGCTAGATCACATTGGGGTCACGTGAAAAGGTGAACATCCATCGTATCCTAATGTGACATCCCAAATTTTTAGTTCTGCTTTCAATTAAATTAATCGGGCCTTTCATCGACGCACCTATAGTGATATTCTCAGAGCCGATTACTCCTGAAATAACTAAACTATCTAGGGAAGTCATTAAGGAATTTTAATACAATAGATTTGAGGATTCGATCAGGAATCAATTATTCAACCGCATTCATCTACAGATATCATTACGGCACAGTTAAAAGTCGGTTAGAGATCAGAGATAGGTCGGTCAATTCAATAGAGGTGTGGCTAAACATGGGTAATTCCACTAAATTACAAAATTATCGTCGATCGGTACTAAATTGATTTTTCTATCGTTTTGGTACCATGTGTCCGTATTTGAATCCTCGAGATTTTCACAACAACCGAGAGTTTCCAATGTGTTGAAGAGGTTCATTGTGGCTCGAAGAAAATCGACCACGAGTCATTTGCACAAAAAAAATTCTAAAAGCTGCTCGGTGGCTTAGGTCACACTAAAATCGCACTAGAGTGAAATTAACAGCGAATTTGAATCCGATTTTAGAAATTGAAAGTTTTGTTATGTCACGAGTCATTTTAGAACATTGACTCAATCCCTGAAGATTTTTCTGTAAACCGAGATTTTTGGGAAAAAGTCGAGATAGGGCCATTTTCGATTGGAAAATGCAGATAACCGTTTTTTATCGTGAAATTGGGATGTGAGTGAGATCAATTAGTGAGGAAAAATGCCAATTTGATCGAGGACTTGATATTGGAATTTATAAAAGCCGAAATGAGTTGATTTGAAGAGGATTTGATTGGGAATTGAAGCAATTCCAAGCGAAATTCGTAGCCCACCTTGCCCATGACTATTGGACCACCTTAATAGCTTCTTGAGGAAGCCATAGTTGTTGGAAATGTACTTGGCAAGCCAGCTGGTGGTGGAGGCCAAGTGAGGAGACCAAAGAGATGAGAAGAGACCATTAAGGGATCCTCCATAGCAGCCGGTCCCCTCCTCTCTCCCTCATCCATCGTCACTCCCTCTCTCCTCCTTCTTCTTCACGCTTCAGCTCAGCCAATTTGTGGAGAACCGACCAAGCTCACCCCCCTCCACTGTTGCACGTACGTCGAAGCCGGAGCCACTGCCGTTCGCCGTCGCGCATCCCTGCAATCACCTAGCCTACTTGCATCTCCAGCTGCTTCATCCCTGCCTATCCATGCATCTAGAGATCTTGACCAACTCAACCAGCCACCATATGCCATCGCCAGAGTCGCCTGGAAGCTCGTGAAGCCCCGTCGAGCACCCTATAGCCTCTGTCGGCCTTCCCTCACCGATTCCGAGCAAGCAGCAGTCACTGATCCACCTTCCTCAGCCAAGACCAATACAGAGCAGAGACCGAGTAGAGTGAGTATTTTAGCCACTATTCAGCCCGTTTTCAAGGCATTCCTAACCTCAGTTGGCAAGCTTGCTTTAAAGTTTCTTGTCCCTCGACGCGTCCCCATCGTTTTGATTTGAGCGGATTGCTTATCAAGTGAGTTTAACTCATTAATCCCTACTTAGTAGGTTAATGACGCTTAAGGGTTGTTTAGTTTAAACTAAGTATGGATTAGGTGGATAGCTAGATTAGATTAGCAATTTAATTGATTGTTATTGCATGTTAGGTGGTTAAAGTAGTGTAATTAGAGCCTAGACAAGCCCTAGTATTTAACTAGAGTGGTTCGGAAATTTTCTAGGCCCGTCTCGGCTTTCAATTAGGCTTTATGGGCCTAAGTTCTATTTATTTTCATTTATTAATTATTTTCTGTAATTATTTAGTTAATTATTTATTTTCCAGAAATTAAAGCTGGGATAGCCGGTGACCGGAATTTTGTGCTGATTGCAATTGTGTGATTTGTTTATTTATCTGGCTGTTATTTTGTGCAAATTGAGTGTGATTGGTGATTGTGGGGAATTATCTCAAAAATTGATAATTTTGGTAATTAATTGGAAAATTATTGGGCGTCTATCTACAACGCCAAAAATCTATTTTGGGATTGCTGGAATTGATGGGATGTTTAAAAGTGAAAATGTTGTATTTTGGCTAAGACCGACCATGTACCCACACACAAGTATTTTTATCGGGTATGATAAAAACGGTAAATTGAATGGATGGTTAAGGTGGTATACTATATCAACCTACGGGCTTTGATATGTCAGTTTAGTAAGAGAGCAATATACCTTATTAGCTTAGAATGAACAATATTACTATCAGCTTAAAGTAAGCATTATTAGTATACTATATCAACCTACGGGCTCTGATATGGCAGCTTAGTAAGGGAGCAGTATACTATTTATCAACTTAGCGTAAGCTATACTATCTATTATCAGCTCAAAGAGAACAATCTTGATATGATCAGACTTATTAGATAATATTGACTTGGCCGACCAGGGGAAGGTAATGATGACATGTAATCGACTGAGTCGATTGAGCGATGTGATTTGTGTATCCATGAGATAGACTGACTTGCAAGAAGGAACTAAGGCAAAGTTAAGTCCTCCGACCTATGTTTGTGCTTAGGTAGCCCTTGGGGCGTATTTTCTTCCTAGTCAGGTCTTAGGGGGTAGAACTTACTAAGACGTCGTCTCACCCCGTCGTAAGATAACATTTCAAGTCCTTAGATAGCAGCTCGTGAGTTTTTTGGACGGCCTAAGAATGTTACAGAACAGACATCTTATTTTCCGTTGCATGGGAGCCCTAGGGGTTGGACCTATGAGCTAGTAAGGTCCATAATTTGGGTTGATATGGGTCTCACCCACAATGTGCCACACCGATACAAGATCATGGTATCGCCAGGCTCAGGATGGTCAAAGAGAGGGTTCCATACCGGAGTCTGAGATACCTCGACATGTTTTGGAGGTCGCTTTTGGAAATGGTACATCAAATCCTCCTCAAGGCTCGGTCGTAGACACGGTAAACCTGAATTTTGAAGTACTAGAGTCTCTGGTGCAGTGTACTGAAGGCTCCTAGTTGAAGTGTGGAGGATCATGGAGAGGAGGACGAGAATCCGTAGTTTCATGAAACCCCCATCCCTGTTCTGTAGAACTTATGTGTATATATATATCAGTTTGGTTTATATATAATTGGTTGTGATATGTATATATAAGTGCGATGTTAGTTTTCAAAATTATGGCCCTACTTTCCTATCACATATTGTTGTTGTCTGTGGATTTTTAAATTGCTTCCGCATGTGCATTAAAAAGATTGGGTCGGCGATGTGTCCTAGGACGTCGCTATTAATTGACCGCAGAGAGATGGGAACGCGCTCAGAGGATCGGCGTGTGACATCTAAAATGACAGACTATCTACCAATACCACAATTCATAGATGAATGAGCACATGAATTGATTGATAAGAGCTCAGCACATCCGCCTTTCAATTACAAAATCTCTTTGTAGTAGAACCAAAGAACAAACAAGGCAAGAAGTAGAATTTCAGAAGGTTGCAAAAATAGAACTCGAGAGAAGAAAATGACGTAAGTGAAACTGTTAATTCTTGATTACAGTCACTACCTTCGCAGTTTTTTGAAGAACAAATCAGAGGTTTGTTCTTCTTTGAACTTGAGAACTCTCTGCCTCCCGATCGAGAGCGTGTAAATATTATGTGTTCTTGGGAATTGTTAGTACCTTCACCAACCAGACCAGAACTTGCCTTCCCAGAAGCCCATTTCGGTTTTTCATTCATGACTTGGCTTGGCCAACAATCTTCCAAGATTTTAACCGAGATATCATCAGTTTCTTCCTCCTTGGGCAGTAGAAATTCGCATTCAGCTTTTGATTTTTCACCCATAATGGGATTTCTGGGATATTCAATCTCTGATGAACTCGTATAAAAAATTACAGCTTGGAAGGTGGAGTTCTGTTCGTATCTAAAGTGCATCAATTGGCTAGGAACAACAGAGTAAGAATCTACGAACTTTTGTCATCCTTTCGCAACCAAAAGCCTGCCATCACTCTATTCTGACCATACTGGCCAGATTTCACCATCTGAAACCTCAAGAAACACTAAGCTCGAGAGGTCATTTCCATGCTTTTGCAGAAAACCTCTTCGGTATACCCTGATAAAGGCCTTCAAATTCAGTTACTAGAAAATGAGAAAATGATTAGTACAGATTAAGCTTAACTAATTGATGTCATAGGTCCGTTAGTCATATCAAGGCATTTGTAAAGTGATGAATGGAGAAAAGTTCGCAATCAAAATATAAAAGTTCGAGAAAAGTTTGTGATTTGCAATGCAAGGTTTTATATGATATGAGGGTTGTATCCCTAAAGCACTATATTGTATTTTTGTATTTTAGGTATGATCAAACTTAGGAGAAAAACAAGAAACAACTAAAGAAGATAAGAGTAACTAGAAAATTTTACAATCACTTTCATTCACCATCGATAAAGCTCAGTTCTCAGGACATTTCAATTTACAGATCCATCTGTCGTCAAAAAGATACTAAAAACACAAAAGAAAAACTTGGTTCTAGCTGATAACACAATTGATATCATTCTCTAAAATGATGCCAAGCATAATCGTGGCAGTAAACCACTCCTAAGTGGAATCAGAATTCCTGAAAATTGACACTTCAAGCACGGTGGGACTCGGCTTAGTTAGTTCGAACACGCAAACGTCCCCTTCACACAGAGAAGTTGCTCTTGCAAACGCAAACCAACCTTGAGATAACCTTCCATGGTCCCCTGGAGACTTGATTAACTTCACCGGCCACGAATCCTTCTTGTGCTTAAGTGTCACGACCTGCACGCTTCTCTTGATATGAGTCCGCATAAATTTGGTTGATACGCTCTGCGTAAATGTTTTATAAACCGATATTTGACATTAGCCTTCTCAAAGTAATTAGTTTCCATGATCATGTCAAGGCATAAACATTCTAAGTAGGAGGATGGGAAAAATAATAACCCAAAACATGTACACTCCAAGGTTTTCATGAACTAAGGAAACTACGCTGTCTCAGAGTTATGGAGATGTCAATGATGAAACTAGGTCACCAAGAATCTCACCGGAGTGGAATTTTTAAGATAACTAGGGTACACGACGAGTATGAACATGGGACGCTTTGATTTGAAATCTCGTGCCATTTCAAGAGCAGCAGGACATGGCACATTACATGTACGAGCAACCGGTGTAGCAGGGCTTGCTCTGCTTGCAGAATTTCTGATCGTGCCTGTACATAATTAATAAAAGGAAAAATATTTCATCTTAAAATCCAAAATTAGATGATACATCAGAAAGGATATGAGTCAATGAACTGACTCAAATGTTATTGGGAAATTGGTGTTCATAGGAATAATCATCGTTTTCACTACCCATACCAGAGTTCACCTTTCGAGAAGCCAATGCTGACTTTGATTTTTTCCTAAATTTTGGGCTAGGCCGACAATCCTCCGAGATTTTGGCTGAGATATTATCAGTTTCTTCCTTCTTGAGCAGAATAAATTCACATTCCGGTTCTGATTTGTCCATGATCACAGGATCCGTAGGATATTCAATCTCTGAAGCGCTCGTGTGAAATATCACAACATGAAAGATGGAGCTTGGTTCGTATCTGAAAACTAGTAATTGGCCAAAACCAATGGAGTAAAAGTCTGTGAACTTCTGCCAGCCTTGGCCAAGGCGAGCCATGCCATCACTCCACTCCATCTCCACTGGCCAAAGTATTTTACTGCTTGGAACCTTGAGAAACACTGAGCCAGCAAGGTCACTACCATGTCTCTGCAGAAACCTCTTTGGTATCTCCTATTGAGAAAAAGAAAGAAAGGCAGATTCAATATATAGTTAAATCATTTTTTTCACTTAAATTTAAGATCTTAAGGTTCTTGTCCAAAGCACGGAGACTCCATAGCATAGTGAAAGCACGTGCACATACTTCAACAATATGGAATTGCAATCAAATGAGTCCATAGTATAGTGAACCACAAATTAGTCAACATTCTCACCAGAAATTTTGGGATTCAGGTAGTGAACAAGTAAGTTTTAAAACTTCTTCAGGCTCCCCGCAAAAATATCTACGACTCCATTAGCAACTTTTCATATCAGACATGCAAATACAATTACCGTGTTCAGTAATTCTCAGTGTAACTCAAGGGAATTAGATTGTGATAAGAAGTAGCTACACCACCCAATTAGAGTAACTTGGATTGCCTGCATCCGGGGAATAAGTCACGTGAAAGGCTTGCATACCAGTATTATTCTAGGGGGAAAAGGAATTAGAAAGAAATACCGAGATACCTCCATATTCCAGTCCTACCTTTTCGCTCAAATTCACAACTACATAGTAGAAGCTTCAGTATATGATTTGCATATAAGCAAGCAATAGCATGAATTCTATTCTCCTTCACAAGAAAATTCTTCTCAGTTGAACATTGGTTCTGGTAAATTAATGTAATTTCCTGAGCAAGATTCATGATAATTAGGAAAAAGGAAAACAAATCCAGGAACACATTCTAATGGGTCAAAGTCATGCGGGTTTCGATCCAAGGACTAGTTCAGAGACTAGACACTGAAGAACGGAACAATTTTCCTGCAAGTGAAACGCATTGCATTTCGACCCAAAGGAAAACACCTTGCATGAATATGTTTTGCTCGCTTGGTCACATACAACTGTCAACTCAGTTACACAATTAGCCAGAAAGGAGGACCTTTCCCAGTCAAGAAATAAATCGAGCAGCTAGCGGGCAAAGAAGAATAAAAACGAAAATCAAGAATCAGTAGGGGAGAGAGAGAGAGAGCATGCTGACAAGCTTCCCGCTCAGAAGGGTATCGGAGGAGAGTATGATCTTGAAAAAATGAGGAGACTTGAGCGGTTCAAAACCCTTCGGGCGACGCGGAGTCATCGTCTTGAAAGAACCTCCTTTCAAGGTGCTGTATTCGCCTTTGCCTCCCCTGCTTCAAGAGTCCTGTCCTCCCCTCTATTATTAGCATTTTAATGGGTCAGAGCAACCAAACCACTGCATTAAAGCGGTTTGTACGCCGCTTTAAAACAGTTCGTACAGGGCTTTGCAATCGGAGCAGATCTACTCGAGACCTATATCAGATTGCTCGAAAAACAATCCGATTCCGAGTGGTCCTATTCCCGATTTTGAAATCAGTTACATAAAGCCTATGAAGCTTAATTTCTCTCGGCATCTTTTTTTCTATTTCTCTTTTTCTCCATTTCTCTCCAACCTCACTCAGATACTTCACTTCTCTCTCTCTCTTTCGCTTGCAACTCATCCTCAACCTCGGTTGCTCACCATCACTCATTCGAGCCTCATAACCCTCGCTCGTTTAGATTCACCTTCGCTAACTTGCCCCGTTCATCTTTTACTTGGAAATTTTTTGTTGCCCATATTATTTCGCTATAAAAAATGGAACCAACAAAAGGTATAAAAGAAAAATAGCTGGCAAAATAGAATAGGTTTTAGGATTGGTTTCGGGATTGGTTTCAAGACAAGCAGAATAAATTTCAGGTTCTAAAAAATTTGGATTCCAAAGATTGGACAGCGGTTTTAAGAAGGTAGTTTCTAGTTTCCTTGTAAAAATTATTCGTCCTATAACCAATCACCTCTAACTTGTGCTAGAGAGTCTTGCTCATTCATTCAAACTGTGAATGTGAACTGAACTCAATCATCCGGGTGATATCTTTTCCTTGGCATTGGCTCTCGGTGAGAAAACTTTCGATTCCCCAGAGGGATGGCGATGTTGCTTCAATCTCGTGCTTACAATGCTGAATTCAAATCCATCCCCAAACGTTCCTTCGGACTCGTGGCAGGAGTGAAGATCCTCCCTGAGATTGTGGAGACTTGCCATTGATACAAGGATAGTGCATGTTGATCTCAAGAGTCCTATTAAAAATAAAGAAGAAAGAAATTCCCATTGAAGATTCGTCCTAGTCGTCCGTTAAGAGATTAATTGAAATTTTTATGTATAATTCAATGCGCAATCTTAACACAGTAGGAGCATTGTATCCCCAAAGTACCTATACTCCATACTCTATTCCAATAATTTAAGCATGCTTACAGAGAAGAAAAGCATTGTACAACTAAAGAGATAAGAGAAACTAGAAACTCTACAATTACTTTCTTTTCTTTTCTTTTCTTTTTTTTGTGTCAAAGAAATTTCTATTTATTACCAAAATGATACATGAAAAGATTCATATGAAATCCTAAAATTCACCATAACAAGGCAAGCTGTAAATCTCCAAAACAAACAAGAAAAACCAGAAATCAAGGTACATCATTCGAGCATGGCAGGCATTATAATCACACCCTTGTCCTTCATGCATAGATCTATTCTATGACTGCAACTTGATATGGTTGGAGTGTAATTCCATATTACTTAAATGCGTGTTATAATGTGTTTTATATACATGAAGTGATCTTTAAAATCACAAACCCAACTGCTTCAAGATTCTAGGCTTTGCGCTCCCGGTCTCTAGATGCACTTTTTTATTCAATAGTAGTTAAAATCTTGGGGATTTCTCTCCATTTCCTCCTTTAGGTGGTTGACTGCCTATTATCATATGTCGATAACTGCTTTAGTCATTACTCTTCATTAGTGGCATTATAAGTCACGTGACGTTGATCTTGCATGGGCTACTCATTGATCTACAATCACAACACCTGACTATCCAATCCACAACTTAATGCCACGCCTCCTATTAGGTCTTGAGTTACTTTTGGGTGTCCACAAATATAATCTACATTAAATACTAGCTACAAAGACTTTTTCTATACTGATTATAGTCTGAAAACCTCATTTCATTCATAACCTCTAGTTGACTATATAGAATGCAAACCGATTATTCCAATTGAAGATATTAACCTTGATCCTCTTTCAAATTCCATATATTAGGGATAAAGACACCACTTGAACATATATATATATATATATATATCTAAGGTGGTCTCTAATCTATATGTTTTTTTTTTAAACTCAAATTAGTCGGATTAAAAAAATTGCAAATGAAATTGCTGACACATACGATCACTAGTTACCCATCTAAATCATTTGCTAAGAAGATGCAGAGAGAGAGAGAGAGAGAGAGATGGAAAGTCTGCCTAGTGCTCGATCACATGTTGTGATTGCAACGTGATTGCCATTTTCTCCACTAAATGGAGGGGAATAGAGAGATAAGGGGGAAATAAGAACATGGCCCGGGCAAGACAAAGATTTTTGTGACCCTAGGCCACCACTTGCTGGGGTAGTGAGAACCCAAGCTAGATCTTGTTGGGGTCGCGTTATCTTGGCCAGCAGTCAAGGTCATGCATTCCCGGCGTCATATCACTAGCAGTTGGGGGACGAAACTGGCAAGGTGGGACCTCTTATAAGTGGTGTCGACAAGACCTTAATTCATTGCCTTTTCATTTTGTTTCTTATTTTATTTTTTTGCCCCTTTAATACACATTTTTTTTTTTTATATTTTAAAATTTTGAAATGCCATGTGGGATCCCAAATAAGCATTCAATAGCAATTTCAAACTCAAACCTTTCAAAAAAAAATGAAATTCCATATTTTAGGAATAAAGACACCACTCAACAATTTACTTTTCAAATTTTCTTAGTTCGTTCTTCATATATATTTCTGCTAATGTAGTTCCCAAATTATATGTTCTTTGGCTCAAGTTAGTCCTTCTATAAAATTGCAATGAATTAGTGTATTGAAAATCCTAAAACTTGTCACAAAATTAATTTAGTTTTAAAATTTTCAATAGTGTAATCAATTCATAAAACTTGTCACTAAAGTGTAATTGAGTCATAAAACTATCAAAAAGTTTGATCAAGTCATAAAATTTGTCAAGTTGGTACAATCAAGTCCAAAAATTTGTTAGCATTTTACATTTGTCAAGTTAGATAGAGTTAATAGAATGACTTGATTACACCAACTTAACAAATTTTAAGATTTGAATTAGTTAAAAATGAAAAGGTTTTTTTTTTTTTTATGGAATGTACATATCAATATTCGTGGATTTGTACTTTTCAAAAGTTTTAGGACTCAATTATACTTTCATAAAACCCTTAGCTATTAGTCTAACTTTAAATTTCTCAATCTTTTCTTTGAAATCATTTTTAGTTTTATATACCCATTTGCAGCTGATGGGCTTGTAACCTCAAGCAATTCAATAAGCTCTCAAACGCTATTATATTTCATAGATTGCATCTTATCTTTCATCACATTTAACCACAAATCGAATTGAGCACAAGAAATAGCATTTGTATATTTATTGGATTAACAATGCAGCTAATATCATAGTCATGTTCTCCTAGGTAGACTACATAGTTTAGTGGTACAATTGAACGTCTTTCCTTAGTTGATCTCCTGAGTGAAGCTATTGCAACCTCAGTCTCAACTTGAGGGGCTTGAAGAACTTCATCAAGAACTGTCTCAACAACAGAATCCTAGGTCACAATAGGCTCAATTTGTGGCATAGGAGGCTCCACAATCATCAGTATAGAAAGAGACAAAATCCAATAATCCTTACTATACTATCATTTTTAATAGTTTGTGAGCAGCTACCATTTTCAGCTATATCAAATTCTAGAAATTTTGTTGTCTATGATTCTACACTTCTTGTATCTCCATTAAGGTTATAAAATCGATACCCCTTTGAATGATATAAGTAAGATACAATGTACATCGAGTAGTTTTAGAATCCAATTTACTCAATGTTGGATTATATAACTTCACTTCTACAAGACACCTCTCAAATTTTAAGATAATTCAAGCTAGGTTTACTTTCAGTGCACAACTCAAAATGAGTCAATGGAACCGCTTTGGTAGAAACACAATTTAGAATGTAAAGCATTGTTTTCAAAGTTTTACCCTATAGAAAATCAAGTAAATTTGTTCCACTAATCATACTCATCATCATATCCATAAAAGTGCAATTACGCCTCTCAACCACTTCATTTTGTTCAGAACTCTTAAGCATAGTAAATTGAGCTATTATCCCATAATCCTCTAAGTATTTAGCAAACAGCTCTCTAAGTTGTCTATCATCACCATGCTTGTCAAAATACTCACCGACACGGTCAAATCTAATAATCTTTATGACTTTTCCCAACTATTTCTCTACTTCAGTCCAAAAAATCTTGAATTTGTCGAGAGACTTAGACTTTTCTTTAATTAAGTACAAATATCTATATCAGGAATAATCGTCAATAAATGTGACGAAATAAAAATTTCTACAAAAAATTGCCTTGAATGGTCCGCTAATATCAGTATGGATGACCTCTAATAGGTCGGAACTTCTAATTGTGATTTTCTTCTTTATCTTAGTCATCTTACCTCTATAACAGTCTATGCAAGTCTTTAGATCACTTTTAAGAGTAAGGAAGATGTCAGCCTTTATCAGTTTTTCTACTTTTTTCCTAGAGATGTGACCAAGGCGTTTATGACATAATGCATACAATTGTTCTTTAGGTAGAGACCTTTTGCAAATAACATTTTTAGTTGAATAAATGACGTACATATCATTAGGAGATATACACAATTGGTACAATTCATTAGACAAATTGCAGCACCAAACCTTATTTGAATTAAAAAATGTAGAAATACTATTATTCTTTATTTTAAAAGAGTATTCACACATGTCCAAACAAGACACAAAAACTAAGTTTTGTTTACGTAAAAAGTGTTTCTTAATATTATCCTAAAATCAGAATCTAGAATTAAAATAACATTTCCCACAAACTCGACGTCAACTTTAATGTTGTTCCCAACATTGAGCTTTGTTTGATCCTAATTTTGCATCATTTGGTTTATGAATCCTTGTATGGTAACCACAACATGAGTAGTTACACCGTTATCTAACCACCAAGAACTGGACAAGATTTTAGATAGGTTGGATTCACAGACAAATGCCAAATAATCATTACTTTTAAATTCACTCTTAGTTTTCTTGAGGTTGGGACACCTTGAGTGCCATAATTTAGCACGGAGGGACACTTAAGTGCCATAACTTTAAAATGGTACACTTAAGTGCCAATATTGGAGTAAAATGAGACATTTAAGTGCCACTCCCGCGAAAATCCGGCCAAATGGCTGACGTGGCCATTTTCCGGCGAGTTTGGTCCAAAACGGCGTCGTTTTACACGCTGACGTGGTGGAGAAAATGCAAAACGACGCCGTTATGTCTACGTGTAAATAATTATATAAAAATTAATTAAATTTTATTTAAATTAATTTTATTTAAAATATTCAAAAAAATTTAAAAATTAAGAAAAATTTAAAAATCTTTAAAAATTTAGAAAAATTTTAAAATTTTAAAATTTTAAAAAATTAAGAAAATTTCAAAATTTTTAAAAAATTGAGAAAAATTTAAAAAAAAGGGAGGGGGTTCGAACAGGCGGCTAAGGGCTCACGAAAATAATGCATGTCGGCCCTCGGCCGCCCCGTTCGAACCCCTTTTTTTTCAAAAATTTTTCTTAATTTTTTTAAATTTTTCTAAATTTTTTAAATTTTTAAATTTTTCTTAATTTTTTAAATTTTTATTTTTTAAAATTTTTTTAATATTTTAAATAAAATTAATTTTAAATCTAATTTAATTAATTTTTATATTATTATTTACACGTAGACATGAAACGGCGTCGTTTTTGCATTTTCTCCGCCACGTCGCCGTGCAAAACGACGCCGTTTTGGACCAAATTCGCCGAAAAGTCGCCACGTCAGCCATTTGGCCAGATTTTCATCGAAGTGACACTTAAGTGTCCCATTTAACTTCAAAACTAGCACTCAAGTGTACTATTTTAAAGTTATGGCACTTAAGTGTCCTTTCGTACCAAGTTATGGCACTTGGGCTGTACTTCTGCCTAGTTTTCTTAGACAACCAAGTTTTATATTTATTATAGCATTTATTTACATGTCATTTCTCCCTACAAAAGTAGCAAATAACACAATTCTTCTTGAATGGTGCTTTCTTAGGATCCATACTATTAGGAGGACCAATAGTGATGTGGACATTGAGCCATATCGAGGAAGAGGTGCTAGGGACCCATTGTCTATTCCGACTGGTTCGATCACTCGAGCGTGGGCCAAGCAATTTAGGTAAGTTGTTGGCGTTATGGTTCGTGATCTTTGACGTGGAGATGACATTGGATCAAATCTTGAAGAATCTTGGAAATCTTAGCACAATTTAATTATCTGGTCACCAAATATTTAACAAAGTAAAAAAAAAAAAAAATTATTATCTTCTTATTTAGATATTTTCTAGAATATGATGCATTAGATTTCTAGAGTTGGTTTTAGGGTTTGTGTGGCAACTAGAAGGCCTATATTAAGGACTGGCCGACTTTCTTTGGGAGATAGATAGATTTTATTTTTGAGGAACAAAAAAAAAATCGAGAGATTCTCTTCTATTGTTCTTTTGAGGACTTGACCTTATCAAGGTTCCCTTGTAATGGTTGATTCGACTTATCGAGCGAGATAGCAAATTCTTTCGCTCATGGCGTCTATAATGTTGGTTGGTTGACATGCATTCATCAACATGTCATGTTCATACCAAGGTTGCCAATCACAGGTTCAATTGGATGTCAAGGTTTGCAATTCGCACCATCTAGGCCTTCGTAGAACGATCTTTCCGCAACGTTTCACATCATTTAGTATCAGAGATTGCTTTTACAAGGTCTATTTATCTTTAATTTTCTATTTATATTCGGCAATTTGAGATTTATTGGGCTAGGATTTCGGTTCTAGCCAATTTAGGAATCCGATTACTTTTGTGTTTTCATATGTAGTTGTTTGCTATTAGTTTTAATTTTTTTTTTTTTTTTTGTAACTTCAATCAGTCCAAGCATCTTAAAATTGTATCTGAGTTAGTAAAAAAAAAAAAAAAGAAAAAAAAAAAAGAAAGAAAACGCACACAAAAAAAAAATGCTCAAAAAAAAAAAAGATTCCGTAGAAAACAAAAAAAAAAAAAATAGCTGAACCAAAAGAAAAGAAAAAATCAAGAAGGCGACTCGTTTATTAGTGGACCAAATTGAAACAAAATCAGTAGTGATTTGGGTTTCAATTGGAATTTCGAAAGCTGTACTTGTTAGTTTGAGATTGTTACTTGCTGAATTGATTGTCATAAGGGGGTTGAAAGACGGGTTTTGAGTTCGTAAAGAGCTTGTGAAAAGAGAATACGAGAGGGAAAAGGCAATAGTGTGTGAGTTTAATTGAGGGTATTAAAAAAAAATCCTAGACTTGAGTTAAACACGAGGGGAGTGACAAACACCTTAAGAGAAACACGTGATAGAGCGATTGGTGAGGATTTTTGTGACTAATGTTTACTTGCAGGTCTAAAATATGTCGCATGAAGAAAGTGTGAATCAAAGGGAGGTTGACTCCATACGAAAGGATGAAGCACTCGTGGAAAGCATCCAACAATTGAGGGTTGTAGTGGAGGAGCTTAGTAGCCAAATGATGGGGAATGGCATGAGAATTGATGGTGACTGAGAGCTACCCCGGGGAAGGCCGCAACATCAGTGAGACGCCTCTAGAACACAACATAGATGGCAGCGGCATTATGATGATGATGAGATCGACATAGAGGATGATCGAGATGCTTGATTTTGAAGATGGAATGGAGCCTGAGGATTTAGACACCAAGAAAATAATGAACTTGGTAGTATCAAAATGAATATTCCTTCTTTCCAAGGGAAGAATGATCCCGATGCGTATCTAGAGTGGGAGAAACGCATGGAGATGGTATTTGATTGTCAACGATACTCCAAGCTCAAAAAGGTAAAAATTGCAACTGTTGAATTTACTAATTATGCTATAATTTGGTGGGCTCAACTTGTGACTAGTATGAGGCACAATGGTGAAAAACTGATAAAGACGTGGAATGAGATGAAAGCGGTGATGATGAGGTGTTTTGTACCAAGTCATTACCATCGAGATGTGTTTCAAAAGTTACAAAATCTCACACAAGGCAATAAAAGCGTAGAAGAGTATCACAAGAAGATAGAGATTGTCATGATTCATGCTAATGTGGTGGAGGATCGTGAGGTCACAATGTCAAGATTTTTGAGTGGTTTGAGCCGAGACATAGCAAGGGTGGTGGAGCTGTAACACTATGTTGAATTGGAGGAATTGGTAGACAAAACCATCAAAGTTGAGCGGCAATTGAAGTTGGACCATAATCACAAGAGTGGAGGAGGTTCAAATCAGAGTTGGAAATCCAATTGAAAGAGAGATGAGAAGCCAAATCGGAGAGGAAACAACACCAAAACCAAAACCTCAAAGGAGAATAAGAGGGATGGTGAAGTTGGAACGAATCCGGCTTCAGGTAAAACCGAAAACCATAACACTAGAATTTGTGAGATTAAATGTTTTAAGTATTTGGGCAGGGATCATCATATGGCGAATCAATGCCCTAATAGGAGGGTGATGATCATGACTGGACATGGTGTTATTGAGTACGAAAGTGAAAGGGAATAAGAAGATGATGAGATGCTACCGTTGGAGGACTATAGTGATGGAGAAGTAGCTATAAAATGAGACTTATTGGTGGTTAGGCATTCTCTTAGTGTGCAAGTAAATGAGGAGGAGCATCATCAATAAAGAGATAACTTGTTTCATACAAGATGTGTGGTGAATGATAAGATTTGTAGTTTGATAATTGATGGAGGTAGTTGTGCAAATGTGGCAAGTTGTATTACGGTGGATAAGTTGGGTTTGAAGACGACAAAGCACCCTAAGTCTTATAGACTTCAATGGTTAAATGATAGTGGTGAGATGAAAGTTTCAAAGCAAGTTCGAATCCCATTTGAGATAGGGAGATATAATGACGAGGTAGAGTGTGATGTTATTACCTATGCAAGCGGGTCATATCTTACATGGAAGACCATGGCAATATAATCGAAGGGTACATCATGATGGATATTCTAATCGTTATTCATTGGTGATGAATCAAAAAACTTATACCTTGGTACCAATGACATCTAGTGAGGTGTATCAAGATCAATTAAAGTTACAACAAGAAGCCGAGAGACAGAGAAAAGGTGAGAAATCCAAGAGCTTGTGTGGTGTGTCTAAGACGTAAGGAAAAGGAGAGGCCGAGAGAATGATTATGGTACAGACCGAGGGAAAAGAAAAGAGGAAAGAAAATAGGCAAACAAAAAATTTATGCAAAATTGAGTGAGTGAGGAGAGCTTTAGTTCTAGACCGACCGATGCTTGTACTTTTGTACAATGAGGTTTTATTTTCTACTAACGATCTTAACCCAAGTTTGCCTAGTCCTATTGTGTCTTTATTGCAGGAATTTGAAGATGTCTTTCTTGATGAACTTCCTAGAGGAATACCACTGATTTGAAGCATTGAACATCAAATCGACTTGATTCCTGGTGCGCCACATATCGAAGCAATTCCGAGGAGACAAAGGAACTTCAATGACAAGTTAACGAACTATTGGAGTGAAGGTATGTGAGAGAGATTCTTAGCTCGTGCGCCGTCCCTATTTTGTTGGTGCCAAAGAAGGATGGAACTTGGCGAATGTGTGTTGATTGCCAAGCAATTAATAACATTACGGTAAAGTATTGACATCCTATTCCTAAATTAGATGACATGTTAGATGAGTTGTATGGTTCTTGCATTTTCACTCAGATTGATTTGAAAAATGGCTATCATCAAATTAGGATGAAACAAGGTGATGAATGGAAAACTACATGTAAAACCAAGTATGGATTATATGAGTGGTTAGTCATGCCATTTCGATTAACTGATGCACCAAGCATGTTTATGCAACTTATGAATCATGTTTTGCATGCTTTTATTGGTCGATTTGTGGTTGTCTATTTCGATGACATCTTGATATATAGCCGAAGCCCTGATGACCATATAGTGCATGTGCAAGATGTCTTGCAGGTTTTAAGGGCCAATTAATTGTACGCTAATTTAAAGAAGTGCTCTTTTGTTACTAACAAATTAGTATTTCTAGGATTTGTTGTTAGTGCTGATTGTATACGGGTTAATGAAGAAAAGGTCAAAGCAATCCGTGAATGGCCAATGCCTAAGACCGTAGGAGAGGTGTGTAGCTTTTATGGATTGGCAAGTTTTTATCGGCGATTTGTGAGAAATTTCAGCACCATTGCCACACCTTTGACCAAGGTTATAAAAAAAAAAACACGTGGGTTTTATGTGGGGAGAAGAGCAAGAGAAAGCATTTAATCTACTAAAAGATAAGTTGACTAATGCTCCTTTGTTATCTTTGTTGAATTTCAGTGCTACTTTTGAGATAGAGTGCGATGCTTCTAGTACAGGAATTGGAGCCGTGTTGATGTAAGGAGGGCATCCCATAGCTTATTTCAGTGAGAAATTGAGTGGAGCAACATTGAATTATCCTACCTATGATAAGGAGATGTATGCTTTAGTGCGAGCTTTGGAGACTTGGCAACATTATTTATGGCCGAAGGAGTTTGTGATCCACACTAACCACGAGACCTTGAAGTACTTGAAAGGGCAGCAGAAGTTGAATAAAAGACATGCCAAATGGATGGAGTTCATCGAGACTTTTCCATATGTGATCAAGTACAATAAAGGTAAAGAGAATGTGGTAGCCGATGCACTTTCTCGAAGGTATGCAATTCTAACTATTGTAGAAGCAAAGTGTCTAGGTTTTGAGCATATCAAGGGCTTATATACTGATGATGATGACTTTAGGAGAGTGTTTGAAGCATGTGAGCATGCTGCATTTGATAAATTCTATAGGCATGAAGGTTATCTTTTCCATGAAAACAAATTATGTTTGCCTAAGTGTTCTTTGCGTGAATTGTTGGTGCGAGAAGCGCATAGTGGTGGTTTAATAGGACATTTTGGCATTAGTAAGACTTATGAAGTGTTACATGAACATTTTTATTGGCCACATATGAAAAGAGATGCCACACGTGTCTGTGAGAGATGTATTGCTTGTAAGCAATCTAAGTCTACAACTAAACCGCATGGCTTGTATACACCATTACATATTCCAACACATCCTTAGACCGATATTTCTATGGAATTTGTGTTAGGATTGCCTAAGTCTAAGTATAGTAGAGATTTTATGTATGTGGTTATTGATCGGATTTTAAAGATGGCTCATTTTATTCCTTGTCATAAAATTGATGATGCATCTCATGTTGCTGATTTGTTCTTTAGGGAGATTGTACGTTTGCATAGCATGCCTAGATCGATTGTTTCAGATTGAGATTCTAAATTTCTTAACTACTTTTGGAAAATATTGTGGAAAAAAACTAGGAACATGATTGTTATTTTCTACTACTTGTCATCCACAGACCAATGGTCAAACCAAGGTAGTTAATAGAACTTTAGGGGTATTGTTACATGCTATTATTAAAAATAATATAAAATCTTGGGAAGATTGTCTACTATATGTTGAGTTTGCATATAATAGGAGCATGCATTCTACTATTAAATTTGCACCATTTGAGGTTGTCTATGGCTTTAATCTGTTAACTCCGTTAGATTTAATCCCTTAAGCTGTTGATGAGCGTGTGGATTTAGATGGAGTAAAGAAAGCTGAATTTGTCAAGGCGTTGCATGAGAAGACGCACCCAAATAGTGAGTGCAAGACTGAGCAATATGCAAGGCAAGCCAACAAAGGACACAAGGAAGTGGTGTTTGAACCTGGCAATTGGGTTTGGGTTCATATGCACAAGGAGTGATTTCCTAAGCAGCAACATTCTAAGTTATTACCACAAGGGGATGGACCATTCATGGTGTTGGAAAGAGTTAACAATAACACCTATAAGCTTGATCTTCCAGGTAAGTATGATGTTAGTGCTACATTTAATGTTTCTAATTTAACTTTTTTCAATGCAAGTGACGATTTGAGGGCAAATCCTTTGCACGGGGGAGGGAATGATGTGGACATCGAGCCATATCGGGGAGGAGATGCTAGAGACCCATTATCAATTCCGATTGGTTCGATCACTCGAGCACGGGCCAAGCAATTTAGGCAAGCTGTTGGCATCATGGTTTGTGATCTTTGACGTGGAGATGACCTTGGATCAAATCCTGAAGAATCTTGGACATCTTGGCGTAATTTTTGGTGTGGAGATGATCTTGGATCGAATATCGAAGAATCTTGGAAATCTTGGTACAATTTAATTATCTAGTCACCAAATATTTGACCAAGTCAAACAAAATTATTATCTTCTTGTTTAAATATTTTCTAGAATATGACGCATTAGATTTCTAGGGTTGGTTTTAGGTTTGTGTGACAACTAGAATGCCTATATTAAGAACTAGGGCTGGTTTTAGGATTTTGGGAGAATGCCTATATTAAGAACTGGCCGACTTTCCTTGGGAGATAGATAGATTTTATTTTTGAGGAACACAAAAAAAAATAAAAAATTGAGAGGTTCTCTTCTATTGTTCTTTTAAAGATTTGACCTTATCAAGGTTCCTTTGTGATGGTTGATTCGACTTAACGAGCAAGATAGCGAATTCTTTCGCTCGTGGCGTCTATAACGTTGGTTGGTTAATACGCGTTTGTCGACAGGTCACGTTCATACCGAGATTGCCAATCATAGGTTTGATTGGAAGTCAAGGTTCGCAATTCGCACCATCCAGGCCTTCATAGAACAATCTTTTCGCAACGATTCATATCAAATAGTTTTAGAATTTCTTTTATTGTTAAAAGGACCAACGGTATGAGAATTTCCCTTATGAGTATAATTTTTGAACCTCTTATCCTTGTCACTATCGGAACTAGAAGCATAAAGGGCAATGTGCCATTTATCTTTTTTCAATTTCTCTTCCTTTGTCACCACCCTTGCAATCAAGTTATTAATTGACTAAGTCTCATCTTCAGAATTATAATTAGTCTTGATAATCTCAAAATCAGGAGGAAGAGTATTTAAAGCGTGATGCACAATGCAAGCATTAGAAATAGCAACATTAAGGGCCTAAAGATTTGTCTGTAGATCTACCATCCTTAGAACATAATATCTTACTCCACAACCACCATCATACTTCCTATTAAAAAGTGTTTACAAGTGTGTCCCTATCTCAACATGAAATGAGACACAATTTCTAGCCACCAAAACTTTCATCATGAGTTTAGTACTACAATTTGCAGGCAAACTATTTTTTAAATGTTCCTAAATAGAACGATTCATGGGCAGCAAGCAAATTTGATTGCTCTTTTCCCAAATAGTAAATTGTGCTTTCTAAGCTTCAGTACTTTCGATAATAAGATCTACCAACTTATCGACAATAAGGGTCATATGAACATCTGTTATCTCCATACCAAACAAAAAAATCTTCTATCCATCTCTTAAAATTTGAACTAGCAAGAACCTTAATAATAATGAAGTTACCGTTTACAAAAATGTGACTGAAAAAAAAAAAAAAAAAAGTAAATTATATAATTAGCATCATGTGAGTTGTAACAAAGGTTATTTTCACAATGTCGCAGACTCATCGCCATCCCGATTCTTTTTATCTTATTATCATGCATATGCGGAAACGTGAACAAATAACCACCCGGACAAACAACAACTAGAAGACTGGGACATACATCATACATAACACACTAATTTATATTATAATAAGACTTTTACAAGCCATTTCTCTACAAGCCCTCTTCTCTTTTTGCATCACAATACAAGTTTTCCACATAAGTCAAGGGAATTCCTATCTCCTCGAGCATGACTGCAGCTCTCAACAATGACATGAAACTTCCATGCCTAGAAGACTGAAAGATAAAGGAGTGAGTTTTAGGGAAATTCGGTAAGTAAAATTCCTAGTCCTCAAGGCCTAGTAAGTACAACACTCGCAAACAGTGTCGATGGAAGATCAATTGCAAGTCTATTGCCACCTCTTAACTATTTGTATGTGATCCACTTTCAACTTACCAAATAAGTTATTTCACTAAACAAGCTTATCAGCAGCACATAGTAATATGTTCAATAAGTTCAATAACCGTATAAACAGTTCTTCCCATACTTTCAAGGGCTTTCAGCTGTAGGCTAAGCATCCAGCCTCAGACCAAGCATCCTATACTCTCAGAGGCTTCCCATACTTTAAGGGGCTTCCTGGCTCAACTAGGGCATCTAACCATTAAGCTAGGCATCTCATACTTTCAAGGGCTTCTTGGCTCAACCAGGGCATCTCATTCAATGAACAAGGCATTCTCGCCAATGTTATATGATAACGAGTGCTTTTTTCCTCTTTAAGTGCACACACACAAATGCATCACACAAGGCAATTCTCATCTTCTCTTAGCCAACACATGCATGGCTCGAATGCGTGCTCATTCGTTCACGTGTGCCATGAGTTCTTGCACTACACTTTCTTGTGCTACACTAATAAATATGCCGGGAACGATCCTTGGTCCGTCACTTGAATGGATCACTTAGCATTGATCCCTGCACTAGACAAGGCTCGGAAACGGCACGCCTCATTGCCGATCCATGACCTTAACGCTTGGGTACACCTCTCTTAGGTGAAGATCCTAAGCTTGAGGGACCTTGGTTCAACCTGATGTGAACACACTACATGCCATGAATGATCCTTGGCTCTTGGTTTAATTCAACATCAAGCGAAAGGTCTCCGCACCAAACCGAACCCTAGAATCGACACCCTTTTGTGCCTTACCAAGATTTCGTGGGTTTCAACGATTTTTGTACCAATCAAGGTTTAGAATCGGCATGCCTCAATGTTGATCTAGAACCTTACGACCTTGGGTAATCCATGTACTAAGCGAGATTTAGAACTAGTACACTATTTATGACGATTCATGGCCTTATGGTTTGAACAACCTTGCTTTGCGATGAACTAATTCTGAGTGAGCCTCAGCTTCATTTCCAAACATACATGACACAAGCACACGGTCAAACACAATTGCAAGTAAAACCAAACAAAAGACATCACACACCATCCACAGCTTGATGGGCAAGCACTTAGCTAGCCTCAACAACAAAATCTATCTCCAAGAGGAGAAAGAAGAACCTTACTTACCTTGGCAAACTTGAGAACCAACCTAGATAGCTTAGTGGGTTGAGGATGCAAGGCCAAGAAAAAGGAGAAGGGGGAGGAGAATAGGCGTGAATGGCAAGGGGTGTAAAATGGTGGAAATGAATGTGAGCCTTCCCTATTTATAGGCACCAAGCTAATCATTACTCATTCAAGTAATCCAATCACATTTCTTAGAGTGGCACGGCTATGGCATCAATGTGGCAAGCCTATTTTGCAATGTGGCATGCCTAGGGTTTTAAGAGAACACTTGCCATCTTTTTATTGGACCACCTATTGGCTTGCTCTCCAAGACTCAATTTAGGCTCATGATGTGCCTATCGTCCTAAGGAACACATAAGCCCTTTTGATACCTAATGTCTTCTTTTAATTGGTTGGCTCTTGCCTTGTTCACCAAGGCTATATTTTAGAGTCATTATAGCCTAAGATTCTAGATGACACCTAAGCATGAATTTCCAACTTCTTCTCAAAGGAAAATCTCAAACCATCGCTACCAAACCAAATGGTTCACTCTAACTTTTCCAAGTGTCCCTCCTGAAGTCCTCATTTGGCAAGCCTATTTGTCCAATAATTGCACCTAAGGAATGAGTTAGATGGCTAAAAGGGCACACTTGGCAAATCTAGTTTGTAGGCATCATCAATGATGCCTCACTTTTTGCCGCTTCATTGGGCTATTTGTATCTCGCATTTAATGAGCATTTAATGAAATTTGAGAATAAAGCTATCAAAATTGTCAACTCAGCACCTAGGTTCTTAGGTCATTAATGAGGGCTTTAGGTATGGCTTTTCGATTGGTACATGTGTGTACCGTCTTTTCTAGAACATCAAAGATATTTTTGACCCCCATCATGACCTTTGAAAATTCAAAGGACACTTCATCCCCCTTCATTTAATGAAGGGGTCCTAGAATTTTCTTTATTTTGTCCTTTTCTTCATCAAAAATGTGGTATAGAGAATTCCTTCATCTAAGTTGGTTCCGGGGCTAGGAAAGAGATCATTAGGTACACCTCGAAAAATCAAATCACGTACACCCGAGGTTCGGCCATCATGTCACATGCTCGCTTGAACCATTTCTTTGGAAGTTCGGTCGGCCTAAATGGCAATCCTTGGTCCTTCGGTTGGTCAAGGCCAATCCTAAGGCTATACATGGCCTAACACTAAGTCAAGGCACTCATGGACCTTAGAATTAGTGATAGAAATAGCTCGATTTATCCCTGAGCTCATTCCGATCAACACCCGATCTATTTGTATGGTTCTTGGTCGGCGCATTACCGATCCATGATAGGACATCACCGATTCAAGATTTCTTTTCGATCACTAATAATTAAATAAGAAATGATGCATTTTCGGTTGGAAGACAATCACATTTAATCAAGCTGGATCATTTGTGTATCGGTGCATAGCTAGGCAGAATCACCCGTGACCAGGCACTGTGACCGGTCGGAATCAACCCATAACCATTTGCCGATCCAAAATTATCTCGTGACCAATCCTTGTATCAAGATGTCATTTTATGAGTTGGTGATCCTATCTCATTAGTATGGTCGATAGATAATTCACAATCGACACCTTAACCAATTCATGACCGGTCGGTCGATTGGTCAAACCATGACCAATCCTTGATGCCTTAATGATCAAACCGATCAATCCCATGGCCAATGGCCCATAGTTGATCCATTCAAGACCTTATGGCTGATCCATATAGGGTCGAAATTGAGGGTATTACATGAGTACTATGTAACTTGAAGACGCACAAATACACATTTCAAGAGTTGCATGCATTATCACATAATCACATTTGAGTAAAATATATGATACGTAATTATAAACTCCTCAATTGATAGTAATCATGAGAATATATTCAAACTTTCGTGAATTTATCACCTTTAGGTGTATGAACCACTAGGATCAGTCACTCTTCCACCATACTATCATGTATCCCTTTATGAACTAATATACAATCACCTCTTTTGAAAATATGATCACACATTAGAATAGGAGATATCCCATCATTATACGAGTGTGCCACTTAGGCGGTCACAACTCAACTGAATCCTCAAAATCCTCTCACACCGAGGACATAAACTTTACTTCTCACATACACCACATACATGTGATTTTAACTTTAGTGACATGGGCAATTCATCACTAAAATCACATATCATGCTAATTGCATTACTTTATTTATTAATACAAGCTAAACTTTATATATATTATCAATGAATCACACTCTACACAATATCTATGTAATGATATATCTGTAAACCAACACTTCTATTTCCAAAATCATAGAAAATTACAAAAAAAAAAACATGAAAATACACTAAAAATACACATATGTAGGGTTCCGTATGTATTTTTACATCCATAAAATCATCAAATATGTGAAATATATACACAAGATAAAGCATCACTATACTAGCATGTAGCTGCCAACCACGCGCCAATTAGAGGCTCCACGCGCGCACGCACCATTTGAGTGCACAACATGTGGAGCACACGCGCGAGTGACCTAAAAGCCTTGTTGTCCGATCCAACTGCTTCCTCGATTCACCTATACAGTCCAACTAGTTGACAGATCTAGTTAATGTTAACCTAGTTCAGATGGATCAACGAGTTGGATCTTAGGTTGGGTCACCAAGTCCAACAAGTCGAGTCGGGTCTCGTAGGTCGTGGTTGCCAACATCATGGTGACATCCCTAACACGTGCACTAACTTCACCTGTGTGTGAGAGCACATGAAGACGCGTGGCCATGTGTGCTCGATGCATGGCGACACGTGGCCATGCGTGGGGACGTGTTCGACCCCCTCAAGCAGTGCACCACTCATAGTTTTGCTCATCTCGATGAGATCTTTCTGCTGATATAATAAAAATCAACTTTTAACTGCACAAAAAATCATGAAAAAGGGCAAAAACTATAAATTCGTGTTCTAATCCATGGAGGCTCCGATACCACATGTTAGTCGCGAAAAACGCAATCCCATGATCTCTATAGTTAGAACAAGATAATATATAATCGAGTAAAAAGATTAACGAACATATTTTGGAATAACGGAAAATGACAATCAAAACGCAAGTCTTTCTCCTCTATTACCCTTGTGGTATTGGCTTAATGAGATGACTCCTTCACTCTTTAGCGTTAGATCTTATTTTGTAAAGATAATTATGAGAGTTAGGGTTAGAAAAGAAACTTGAACACTATATATGGAGATTCTAGCCAGGCTCTCTCATTACGGGGCAAACTAAATCGACATACATTAGTTAACCTCATATTAGACTAATTAAGAAATCTTCTATATCACTTTAGACCAGCCCAGTAAGACAGTGAATTACAATGTCAATTAATGTAACCCATACTAGAAAAACTTTTACGGGAGAGAGAGGTGGCAACAGCAAAGGCGACGTCAATAAGGTCTATCTAGTGCTTGACAACGAGTAAATGAGAGAGAGAGAGAGGTGGCAATGGCAAAGGCAAAGGCGGCATCAATAAGGTCCATCTAGTGCTCAACAATGTGCAAATGAGAATCTAGCCTAAGTAAGACAAAGGGTTATGTGAACCTAGGCCACCAATTGCCCGGGTAGCGAGACCCCAAGCTAGGTCTCGCTGGGGCCATGTGAAAAGGTGAATATCCATCATATCCTAAAATGACAAGACTGTATACCAGTACCACAGTTCATAGATGAATGAGCCCATGAATTGATTGATAAGAGCTCAGCACCTCCGCCTTTCAATTACAAAATCTCTTCTTGTGGACATTGTAGTAGAACCAAAGAACAAACAGGGCAAGAAGTAGAATTTTGGGACGTTGCAAAAATAGAACTCGAGGGAAGAAAATGACGTAAATGAAACTGATAATTCTTGATTACAGTCACTACCTTCACAGATTTTTAAAGAACAAATCAGAGGTTTGTTCTTCTTTGGACTTGAGAACTCTCTGCCTCCTGATCGAGAGCGCGTAAATATTATGTGTTCTTGGGAATTGTTAGTACCTTTACCAACCAGACCAGAACTCGCCTTCCCAGAAGCCCATTTCGGTTTTTCACTCATGACTCGGCTTGGCCAACAATCTTCGAAGATTTTAACCGAGATATTATCAGTTTCTTCCTTCTTAGCCAGTAGAAATTCGCATTCGGCTTTTGATTTTTCACCAATAATGGGATTTCTGGGATGTTTGATCTCCGACGAACTCGTAACAGCTTGGAAGGTGGAGTTCTGTTCGTATCTGAAGAGCATCAGTTGGCCGGGGACAACAGAGTAATAATCTAAGAATTTTTGTCATCCTTTCCCAACCAAAAGCCTGCCATCACTCTATTCTACCTGCCATCACTCTATTCTAACTGTACTGGCCAGATTTCACCATCTGGAACCTTGAGAAACACTAAGCTCGAGAGGTCATTTCCATGCTTTGCAAAAATACCTCTTCGGTATGCCCTGATGAAGGCCTTCAAATTCAGTTACTAGAAAATGAGAATAGTATAGATTATGCTTAACTAACTGATGTCATAGATCCGTTAGTCATATCAAGGCATTTGTAAAGTGATGAAGGGAGAAAAGTTGGCGATCAAAAAAATATAAGTTCAAGAAAAGTTTGCAATTTTCAATACATGGTTTTACATGGACACTTGGACTCCTAGAGTGCCAAAAGTTGGCACAAATTGACATTTAAACGACAAAAGTTACTAAAGTGACACTTAAGTACCAAAATCGAAGCAAAATGGATCACTTCAGTGTCACTAGACGAGAAAATCCAACCAAAACGCTAACATGGCAATTTTCTGAACGAACTGCGCGCGCATAAAATGAAGTCGTTTTGTATGCTAATGTGGTTAAATAATATCAAAACGACGTTGTTTTGGTATAATTCAAATTTTAATATATAATTAATTAAATTAATTTTAAAAAAATTAATTAATTTTTTTTTTAAAGGAGGGGGAAGGAGGAGGAGGAAGGCAACCAACGACCACCTTTGCCGCCGCCTTCCCCCTTTGTCATCGGGAAGGGGGAGTGTTGGTCGGGGCCGCCGAGCTTGAGCTGGCAGCCCCAGCCAAATGACGGTGAGGGCCTACATGCCCTCGCCCCAAATCTAGGCAAGGGTCGCCGGCCCTCACCCGGCCAACCCTCACCAAATCTAGGGCGAGGGCATGCATGCCCTCGTTGTCGATTGGCTAGGGCCGTCGGCCCCCTACCCAGGCTCGACGGCCCCGGCCAACCCTTCCCCATCTTCTAGCGACGGCGGGAGGCGGCGGCGGCGATGGTGAGGGCTCAGCCCTTAGCTGCCGACTGCCTTCCTCCTCCTCCTCCATTTTTTTTAAATAAATGTAAATAAATTATTATTATTATTATTAATTATTATTATTATTATTATTATTATTATTATTATTATTATTATTATTATTATGTTTTAAATTTAATTTAATTAATTTTTATATTATATTAAAATTTAAATTATGCCAAAATGATGTCGTTTTTTGTGTGTGTTTTGCTGATTTGGCATTCCGACGAGCAACGTAAGCAAGAAAATTAACAAAAAAAAGTCACATAAGATTTTCGGCGAGGCTCACTGGATGTGACACTCAAGTGTCCCATTTATTATAAAAAGTGGCACTTAAGTGGCATTTTCATAAATGTTGGCACTTAAGTATCCTTTTGTGTCAACTTTTGGCAATTGAATGATACGAGATTTTACATGATACAAGGGTTGTATTTCTAAAGCACTATATTGTATTTTTGTATTTTAGGTATGATCAAAACTTAGGAGAAAAACAAGAAACAACTGAAGAAGACAAGAGTAACTAGAAAATTTTACAATCACTTTCATTCACCATCGCTAAAGCTCAGCTCTTAGGACATTTCAATTTACAGATCCATCTGTCGTCAAAAAGAGAAAAAAAAAAAAAGAAAAAAAAAAAAACAAAAACAAAAAAAAAAAAAAAAAAAAAAAAAAAAAAAAAAAAAACAAGAAAGAAAAACTTGGTAAGATTGTATGTCTAGCCGATTACACTACTGATGTCATTCTCCAAAATGATGCCAAGCATAATGGTGGCAATAAAATACTCCTAAGTGTAATCAGAATTCCTGAAAATTGAGACTTCAAGCACGGTGGGACTCCGCTTAGTCAGTTCGAACACACAGACATCCCCTTCACACAGAGAAGTTGCTCTTGCAAACGGGAACCAACCAGATAACTTTCCATGGTCCCACGGAAACTTGATTAACTTCGCTGGCCACAATTCGTTCTTGTGCTTAATTGTCACGACCTGCATGCTTCTCTTGATATGAGTCCGCATAAATTTGACTGGCACACTCTGCATAAATGTTTTATAAACTGATATTCAATATTAAACTTCTCAAAGTAAATTCGTTCCATGATCATGTCAAGGCATAAACATTCTAAGTAGGAGGATAAGGAAAAATAATAACCCAAAACATGAACTCTCCAAGGTTTTCATGAACAAAGGAAACAATGCCTTCTCAGAGTTATGCAGATGTCAATGATGAAACTAGGTCACTGAGAATCTCACCACAGTGGAATTTTTTACATAACTAGGGTACACCACGAAAATGAATGTGGGATGCTTCGATTTGAAATCTCATGCCATTTCAAGAGCAGCAGAACATGGCACATTACATCTACGAGCAACCAGCATAGCAGGGCATGCTCTGCTTGCATACTTTCTGATCATGCCTGTACATAGTTAATAAAAAGAAAAATATTTCATCTTAAACATCCAAAATTAGATGATATACAACCCAGAAAGGATATGAGCCAATGAACTGACTTAATTTTAATGGGAAATTGGTGCCATAGGAATAATCATCATTTTCACTAACCATACCAGAGTTCACCTTTCGAGAAGCCAAAACCAATGCTGACTCTGATTTTTCCTAATTTTTGGGCTAGGCCAACAATTCTCTGAGATTTTAGCTAAGACATCATCAGTTTCTTCCTTCTTGAGCGGAGGAAGTTCATATTCAGGTTCTGATTTGTCCATGATCGCAGGATCAGTGGGATATTCAATCTCTGAAGCGCTAGTGTCAAAGATCACAACATGAAAGATGGAGCTTGGTTCGTATCTGAAAACTAGTAATTGGCCAAAACCAATGGAGCAATAGTTCTGTGAACTTCTGCCAGCCTTGGCCAAGCCAAGCCATGCCATCACTCCACTCCATCTCCCCTGGCCAAAGTATTGTACTGCTTGGAACCTTGAGAAGCACTGAGCCAGGTAGGTCATTACCATGTCTCAGCAGAAACCTCTTTGGTATCTCCTATTGAGAAAAAGAAAGAAAAGCAGATTCAATAAATAGTTAAATCATTTTTTCACTTAAATTTAAGATACTAAGGTTCTTGTCAAACGCAAGAAGACTCCATAGCATAGTGAAAGAGGCACATGCACATACTTCAACGATAAGGAATTGTGATTAAGCGAGTCCATAGCACAATGAACTGCAACCTTAGTTAACATTCTCACCAGAAATTTTGGAATTCAGATAGTGAACAAGTAAGTTTTACAACTTCTTTCCAGGCTCCCACAAAATTATCTGCAACTCCATTAGCAACTTTTTGTATCAGACATGCAAATGCAATTACCATGTTCAGTAATTCTCAGTGTGACTCAAGGGAACTAGAAGAAGCTTCAGTATATGATTTGCATATGAGCAAGCAATAGCATGAATTCTATTCTCCTTCACAAGAAAATTCTTGTCAGTTGAACATTGGTTCTGGTAAATTAATTTCATTTCCTGAACAAAATTCAACATAATTAGGAAAAAGAAAAAAACCAGGAACATATTCTAATGGGTCAAAGTCATGCGGGTTTCGATCCAAGGACTAGTTCAGAGACTAGACACTGAAGAACAGAACAGTTTTCCTGCAAGTGAAACACCTTGCATGAATATATTTTGCTCGCTGGTCACACACAACTGTCAACTCAGTCACACAATTAGCCCGAAAGGAGGACCTTTCCCAGTCGAGAAATAAATCGAGCATCTGGTGGGCAAGGAAGAACAAAAATGAAAATCAAGAATCACTGGGGGAGAGAGAGGGCATGCTCACAAGATTTCCGCTCAGAAGGGAATCGAAGGAGAGTATGATCTTCAAAAATGAGGAGACTTGGGCGGTTCAAAACCCTTCGGACCACGCGAAGTCATCCTCTTGAAAGAACCTCCTTTCAAGATCTTGCATTCTCACCTGCTTCAGGAGTCGTTTCTTCCCCTCTTATTAGCGTTTTAATCGGTCAGAGCAACCAAACCGCTGCTTTAAAGTAGTTTGTACGCCGCATTAAAATTTTCGAGGCCCTAGAGGCGATGCTCTGGTGGCGATGTTGTTTCCATCTCGTGCTAACAATGTTGAATTCAAATTTTATTCAATGGATGATCGGAGTTAGCAAGAGTAAATACTTGGAGGCAAAACTCCTTGAGTTATCTTTCTTTACGACTATCTATTGTATCTGGATGGAACGTAACTGTAGACGTTTTCAAAACATGTCGATTGAGCATTATCTTCTGTTGACTAGGATTCGAAAAGTTGTAAGAGATAGGGCGTCACTCTACCAATAGTGTAGTATAGGCTTTCCAAGGTGAATGTTTTACCAGCTACTATATGGAAGCTTTCTTCCTTCATCTTCTCACATAATTAGTCTCTTTGAAATGTTATGGAATTCCCCTAAGCTTTTGTACCTCATTGATTCATGATATTCACATATTGATCTCAGGAGTCCGATTGAAAAATAAAACAAAAGCAAGAAATTTTAGATTCTCCCATTCAAAAGTCATCCTAGTCATTTGTCAAGAGATTAATTGAAATTTTTTTATAATTTTTGATGCACGATCTTAACACGGGTGGGAGGTTTGTATACCAAAAGCACCTATACTCCATACACTATTCCAATAATTTAAGTATGCTTAAAGAGAGAAAAACATTGTACAACTAAAGAGATAGTAAGTAGAAACTTTGCAACCACTTCCATTTTTTTTTTTTTCAAAAGAAATTTCTATTTATTACCAAAATGATAAATGAAAAGATCTATATGAAATCCTAAAAGTCACTGTAACTAGGCAAGCCGTAAAACTCCAAAACAAATACAAAACTAGAAATCAAGGTACATTATTAGAGTATAGCAGGCAATATAATCACACCCTCATCCTTCATGCATAGATCTATGACTGCAACTTGATATGGTTGGAGCATACTTTCACATTACTTAAATGCATGTCACAATGTGTTTTATATACATACAGTCTCCTCTGCTGGGCTTAAGGGTATAGAAATTTTAACATAGCATCACATCACAAGTCAATAGTTCAGAACCTGGCACTCCAATTGGCTTACACAAAATAACATTTGTGCCCATTGTACAATAAGCGAGTTGAATCAAGGAGATGTAAAGGAGCGATTCACGTTTGATGGGGAGCTTTAATATAATCCCATGGTATTAGTTGTGGCCTACAACCATTGCGAAAAATTTGACCACCACCACGATGGTCGCTGCAGGCGAGCAACCACCATCATCGAGCCAACCATCAAGACAACAGTAGCTTGTTTTGTCCGGCCACCCACAATTTCCTTCCTTTTTTTTTTATGTCTATTTCTATGATTTAACGATATTAATTAGTTTTTTATTTATATTTTTATATCCAACATGATATTCAATGTTTTACAAAACAAAAAATAAGTTATGATAATTCCCCACATTCTTGATCATGTTTTATCATGGGCTTGAGCTATTTCCACCCTTTTATAAGATCCTAACATATCCCATCACATTGATTTGACTATATGATTTTTTATAGGTCCCACTTTTAATTTAAGGTTATTCTTTCTCTCTTTTTCTTCGATTTCTTTTGTTCCAATTTTATACAAAACCACCCATATTCCTCTCATACAATATTAGTTAAGATTAGATGTGGGGTCCACTATTGATTTCATATTTTTTATTGCCTTGTTTTCTTTTTCTTTTCTTTTTCCTTTCCCTTATCTATTTGGAATAAATTGGTCTTCCTATTTTCCAAACAAAAAAAAATTATTTGGTAGATAGCTAACGAATTATTGTGTTAATGAGTTGATCTCTCTCTCTCTCTCTCTCTCTCTCTCTCTCTCTCTCTCAATTTTAGTACGCATTTTGTTTAATTATAATATTAATACATGTCATTACATTGTAGTCTATGTATTTTAACTACTTAACTTTCATTTTTTTCAGTGAATCTAGTAGTCCAATAATCATTATTTTTCATGTTGTCATTGCATGATGTTTTAAAAAATGGTTTAAAAAATTCTTAAATCAAGAGTAGGACCTACAAGGGATAATGTGTTCAAATCAATATGATAAAAGATGTCAGAAGCCAATAATGGAGTGGAAATAGCGGAAGCCTTAATCATATTCTATTACTATTCTAGGACCAAGTGCAACCTTCTTTGAATAATAATTTTTCCAAGTCTGCTTCTCAATGGTAACCCAGCACTTTCATCAGCTTGCCATTTTCAAATTACCTGCAAAAGAGTGCTTGTGTTCAAGAGCTCACCGTAGTCTCCTCGGGAATGGCGGTACGATTATCCTAGCCGGGTTCCTAGTTATGATGCGCATTTTACCATGAATAAATAATTAGCTGAAACACCTCGGGCCCGAACTTGTCACAAAGCACGACAAAAAAACGTCCATCCGTAAACATAATTTTAAAATATGCCACCGCTTGAAAAGGTTGAGAACTCATCACAGAAGTCCCCCAATTTCATAATCTGCATAGTCGGCTCCTCTGCAGAGCAAACTGATCGCTTGCTCAGCGTGTAAACAGAACCAGAACTAAGTATTGGATGTATTTTCGGCAAAGATCCAGTAAATAATTCGGTAGCAAATTGTAAGTAATAAACTTATGGTTCGCTTTCCCACCAACTACTCCTAATTCTTTATGAGTGAAGACGATTAAAATGGTGCATTTCCTTCACATTTAAAAACAAATCCACTAGCTGCGCCGGCAAGCTCAACCTGAACCCACTGTTCTCCCATGGATGCTAGTGCTGGTGCTCCCTGTGGGATCGGCTTTTCACAGCCTCATGCTCATCTGAAGCAGCTATCTCTTGGGTTTAGCCGTTCGATTTCAAGCAGTGCTTCTAAGTTTGTTTCCTTCCCTTCCAATTTCTCCCTCAGGTACCTCTAGTTCATTCTTTTGCTTGTCATTTTGGCTGGGATATTTCAAGTTTTGATTCTGGGTTTGTGTAGAAATGCAATCATCTTCTGTTATATTTCGAAGTTGATTTGATGTGTTGTAAGATTGTGGTTGGTTCTGGATCTCCTCCTGCGAATATGAATATGCGTTCGCTCTTGAAAACTTTTGTCTTGCCGTATTTGAGTTGGGGGTCGTTCGGTTTCACTGCTGATGATCCTTGTCACTTGCCAGAGCTGTAGATAACACCAAGGAATTCAAGTCCCTTGGAATAACTCCAATCGTAAAAGCACAAGGTGGTCCGGGACAAATGGACATCGACCTCACTCTGAGTCCAAGAGTGAATGCTGTGCAGCCTTCGAAAACGTTGGCCATCATTGACCAGGCGACTGCTCTTTTAAAAGCTGGTGTACCTGTTATTTCCTTAGCAATTGGAGAACCTGATTTTGATACACCTTCCGTCATAGCAGATGTAAGAATTTTCAGGTCCTTCATCATCTGATATCTATAAGACCAAGTGAATCGATATTAGCTTCTTTCTCTTTCATTCCTAAGGCTGGATTTAATGCTATTCGGGAAGGTTATACAAGATATACACCAAATGCCGGCACAATGGAACTCCGCACAGCGATCTGTCAGAGGTTAAAAGGTTTTTCTCTTTGTTTCTCAGTTCATTACCATCTAAGAGGACTGATCAATGGGTTGACATCAAGTCCTAAGGAAGAAATTTAGTTCTGACAATTTCTGGTTCTTGCTTTGCTTATTTGTGTTTTCTTTATCTGTTTTTAGAGGAGAATGGGATCTCATATACACCGGATCAGATTGTTGTTAGTAATGGTGCCAAACAGAGCATTTTTCAGGCAGTTTTGGTGGTCTGTTCTCCAGGAGATGAGGTGTGCCCATTGCTTAAGAAAATCATGCCAGGGAAATTTCTTTGATTATGATACATGTTCCGTTATTTCCAGTTTTAATTCCAATTCCACAAGCCATAAACGTTGAAGGGAGGCATTATAGGAATCTATTGATATATTTGAACCGTTGGAGTAAAATAGCAGTTGAGAGCAGCTTTAGCCACTTCTTGTTTCAGGCGAAGTCTTCTGACAGGTGACTTGACTTTGCATCTGTGAAGGTGTGTTGGGTGATGACATCTTGGTTATATAGTCCTAGTATTTATTAATGAATCTGACTGAAGAAATAATTCCCCACTTTTGTCATTGAATGTTGTAGTTGAATTTATGAAAATAACACTAACTGTCCTTAAACTATGGCCTAATGTGCAATATCATCTTTAAACTTTCAATTTATTAAATAAAGTTTTTAAGCAATTTCTAAATGTTCAATTTAGTTTCTAAATTTTCAATCCAATCCCTCAACTTTACACTGTCAAATCAATCTTTCAAACTATTCACAAGTTTATGTAATTACACTATTACACAAATTTTTTATTATGTTTTCATTTCAATCCATTTCCTATATCAATAAAAAAAAAAAAATGTTTATCTTTTTACTACCTTTGTACTTTTTTGGTTTTTCTAAATATTACAATATTTCCAGTTTAAATATATTTCAACTTTGATCTCAATGATAGTGAAAATAGGTTCTCATCTTGAGTTATATTAGATTGATATTCATATTTTTTTAATAAAAAAAAATCATTAGGAAATCTAGCAATGCTATTAACTTTATTAATGTAAGTCTCAAAACTAGTTTTTTAGATAAAATTTTCAAGTTTTTGTATTTCTTGTTCTCTTAACTAAATTCAGTCAAATTTGTAACTTTGAAATTCAAAACAACGGGAAATTCAACCCGATACAAATACTAATGAAATTCTACTTATACTAAAATAGAGTTCATTAAACAAAATATAATTAAATGAAACTAGTTTATAATATTTATGAATACCATAAAGGTAAAAAAAGTCACACAAAGATAGCATTTTTGGTTTATTTAGGAAATGGATGGAAATGAAAAATTATCATTAAATTAGGGCAATAGTGTAATTATGAAAACTTGTGAATATTACTGAATGACTTATTTGGCTTTGTTATGGATAGTTGAGGGATTAAATTCAACAAATTAATGGTTTAGGATTAGAGTGAACATTTATGAATAATTTAAGGACCACATTAAACAAATTAAATGTTTCAATGATGAAATTGAACATTTGCTAAAATTCAAGGACTGTTGATGTCATTTCATAGTGGATTATAAAATCTTTGTCTTGAGTCTCGCTTGTCACCTATACATCCTCTTGAAGACAGACTCAGATCTCAACCTATGATTGAGCATGTCATGAATGGATTGGACATGGAAGTCTACTGCATGCTTTAGGCATGGAATTTGGCATGCTTTACTTCTAATATCGTTGCAGTTCTATAAGAACTCTAAGATGATGTTGGGTTTTCGTTTACCGATGGAAACTATATTCCAGAAGGAAGTGCAGTTGGAGCCTTGGCGTAGATCTCTTTTGCTGTGGTGCAGCGAGTAATGAATTCATATGTACTTCCATTTTGAAATTGCAAAGCAAGGTGATGAAAAAGGATAGAAGCAATAGCTATATCTTCATAGTAAGAAAAGGCGTGTAAACTATGAAGTTTCAAAAGTTGAATATGGTGGAGTTCAATCTTATTTATTTCTCAAGTGAATTTAGAGCAAAATGGCGGATACATATCTTGTATCAGTTAGGCATCAGAACCCTTACTTTCAATCATCCAGTCTAGGCAGCTACGCATTTGGTTTGATCCAATGTACATGTATTTTATTACTCTTATTCTTCTGCAACGCTTAGCTTTTTGCTTGGTATTTTGCCTGTCAATTTTGGACTTGCCACCATTATTTTCCTTATGAAGTCTCCATCGCTATCGTCTTGGCCAATGCATTGGTTTCATCAGCCTTTCTCCTTAAATCACGTTGATCATTATAACCAATTCTTTCATAGTTGGCTATGGTTAAATCATTTGGTTGCATCGTTATTTTTGTTCTTTTTCTTACACCTGTACTTTCGCACTTGCATAACATTTTCTTTCATAATGCTTCTTGGAGGAACTTTAAGAGCTGTTCTTCGAATTATGGTTTTGTGTTTTTCCTTACGGACCAGATTCTTGTCCCAGGTTATAATTCCAGCTCCCTGTTGGGTGAGTTACCCCGAAATGGCAAGGCTTGCTGAAGCCACCCCTGTAATTGTTCCAACAAGCATCTCTGAGAATTTCTTGATGGACCATAAGCTTCTTGATGCTGCGCTTACTGAAAAATCCAGGCTTCTGATTCTTTGTTCTCCGTCAAATCCCTCAGGGTCTGTGTACCCCAAAAAATTGCTCGAAGAGATTGCTAAGATTGTCGCAAAGCATCCCAGGCTTCTGGTACTAGAAGTAGATTGAGATTTCTTCGTGCTCCTTACGTATGTCAGATTGGCTTGACAGGTTATGGAAAAATTCCATGGCAAACATTTCAGGTACTGTCTGATGAAACATATAAACACATCACGTATGCCCCAGCTACGCATACAAGTTTTGCATCTTTGCCAGGCATGTGGGAGAGGACACTCACTGTCAACGGGTTTTCTAAGGTAATTTGATGCCTCTCCTTCTCAAGAACTATTTGCATCCTAAATTTCAATTTCATGAAATTTATCTTTGTCATTTAGTTTTGCTTCTTTGCTAGAGTATATTCTACCTCATGCCTGTATAAAAATATCTAATTTTAAGATGTTGGAAAATCTGTAGGCCTTTGCAATGACTGGCTGGAGGCTTGGTTATCTTTCTGGTCCGAGACACTTCGTTTCGGCTTGTGCAAAGATCCAGAGCCAGGTATAGCGCAGCATCAAATCTAATCGTGCAAATGATGAAGCTTCCAATGGAGGTTGCCTAGAGTTGACTGAACTTAAACTCGGTACAGAAGAAATTTTATGTCAGTGAAAGAAACTTATATCAGGGAGAGAGCATTGGTTTCTGATGACCAATATGTTGAAGTAGACTAAATATTGGATGGAGCAAGTTATTAAGGTGGTGTCCGGCATGTGTAGACAACCTGTTGAAGTGATTGTTTTCTGATTCGATTTCCCGAGTACTGTGTCTGGCACTTATCTATCAGCGTTGGCCAACTGGCTGAATTTGTTTGGCGTTGTTGCAGCTTACTTCAGGTGCCAGTAGCGTAGCTCAGAAGGCCGCATTTGCTGCTCTGTCGATGGGAAATGCTGGAGGTGAAACTATCGCAACTATGGTGAAAGCTTTTAGGGAACGACGAGATTTCTTGGTTAAAAGCTTTGGAGAACTGGAGGGTGTGAAGATATCAGAACCTCAGGTACTAATTCAGAGATTGACGCGGTATACAAACTAATGATTCTCATTTGGTCTTCCATTGCAATTTCGAATTCCACATGCTTCTATATGCAGGGAGCCTTCCATATTTTCATCGACTTCAGCTGTTACTATGGAGCTGAGGTCGAAGGCTTTGGTTTAATCAATGGCTCGGAGTCACTTTGCCACTACCTGCTTGACTCGGCCCGGGTATGCATCATTGAAGTGCTTGTTTATCTTCCTCTAGATGCAGGAGAAAAACAAAAGCTCTTGCAGATTCTCAATGCTATCTTGTGTAGGTTGTGTTGGTCCCAGGGGTTGCATTTGGGGATGACACTTGCATCCGCATCTCTTATGCCGCTTCCCTCCCGACTCTACGAGAGGCTTTTGGGAGGATTAAGAAAGCACTTGTCGCGCTGAGACCCGCTGCCACGGTTTGATGGTCACAATGTTGCCACAGCATTGGGGACACCTTACACCAATTAGCTGCTGCTATTCTACTTCCTATCATACTTATTTGTTTGGATGGACTCTGTCATGGTAATTTGTTTGTGTTTACCTCCCTTGTTTTGTTAAATCATCGGCAAAGATAAGAGCAATGATCAGATGCAGATTTAAGAAACATTTGGTCTTATGTGTATAATCGCATTTCATTCCAAAGGAAAATGTCAATGTGAATTGTTATTTCATTGATTTTGGTTGAGAGCCGCCTAACATGTTCAGGAGTCGATTTGAAATATCCCGATAGTTGCTCATTAAGAATACCCTAATAGGAATGAGTTCCATTATGGTAGGATGCTGAAAATAAAAAAAATCAAACAATTAGGGAGGATTCCTAGGTCTACCACTATAAACAAAAAGGCTTGGGTGGAGATTTTTGAGTGCATCAGAAAATACTCCAGAGAGATTTCAAGAGTCTTCAACAATACATGTAAAACTGAGACATTTTGACAGTTCATTAAATGAGGACGTGTTATGTGAGTTGTGAAGATTTATTATGAGAGAAATACCATCAGAGTATTGATTCTAATCATTTGATTATACTGGAGCAATTCCTAGATCAGCGTCCCAAGTTTTTTTTCTATTTCTTCTATTTTGTCTACTGTGTTATACATATTACGTGATTTGGCAATTAGAATTCCGCTACAATTGATTGCAATAACTTAATTTACAGCAGTTTTTTCTCCTTGCTGGTTCCCTTTGAGGGCTCCTTGCCTCTTCAGACTATGCTGAATCTACACTTTATTTGGAAAATTCTCGCAGAAGGGGAAGGGGCAAAATAGCATGTGGGTCACGCTTGAAAAGAAAAATAAAACGTTGTACCATAAAAATAAAAATTAAAAATAAAAACGAAAATAATTTTAAAAAATATAGAAATAACAAACAAACGGTCAAAAATTTGGTCTCTTTCGAGAAAATGAGCTTAAATTTGTTGTGAGATGAAATGGAATTGTATTTGTATTAGATTATTACAAATGATTAAAGTTTAACCAATGGGAACTCTCGTGTATGGTTTTATTGAGTTTAGGTTAATATCTCGAAAATTCCCAAACTAATACACCCATAACAAATATGCCCAAAATTAATTTTTTAACTATAAAAACCTTTAAATTGGTATACTTTTGACAAATTTACCACAAATTGGTATACTTATGACAAATTTAATCTTTATTAGTTTGCATTAAATTTTATTGTCAACTTACTAAATTAGATTTACACTTGACAATTGACTAACATACCAATTTTGGACAGTTATACTATTTTGTGATTTTTTTGTGGTATTAATCCATTTTAATGGAGGGTATATTTGTCACAATTATATTAATTTGAGGTTTTTGGCAATCAAACAAATTAGTTTGGAATAAATTTGTTATAAATGTATTAATTTAGGATTTTTTGCAGTCATTTGGGGTATTTATCACAAATATATCAATTTAAGGTTTTCGTGATCAAAAATAATAATTTGGAGTAAATTTGCTACATATGTATCCATTTCCAGTTTTTAGGATATTAACCTATTGAGTTTTGAAATTGATTAGACGAGACAATTTCAAGAAAGGCATTCATCTATCGAAGCCAACACTTGACGATAGAGTCAAATCCATCATTAATACGTAACATTTTACTATTTTTTTTATTCTTCGGGTGATACTTTAAACCTGTCAAATTTCTAAAACTTATTATGAGAGTGTAATGGAGTATTAAATTTTCAAAAAGTGTAATCAAATTTTAAAATTTGTCAATAAAAGTGTAATTGAATCCTAAAACTTTAAAAAAAAAATACAATCAAGTCCTAAAATATTATGAAAATGTAATCAAGTCCAAAAATTTTCGAAAAGTATAATCAACAAAAGGACTTAATTTGATGAATTTGACAAATTTGAGACCTAATTGCATCTCTTGAAATTTTTAGGACTCAATTGCACTTCTTAATAAGTTTTAGGACTTAATTACACATTTTGAAAGTTTTAGGACTTAATTACACTTTGATAATAAGTTTTAGAACTTTCAATACACTTATCTCTTAAAAATATAATGGACTTTTTAATATGACATAAGGAAAATAAAAGGCAAAATTGACATGCAGCTTTGTATCCAGTCCCATGCTTTTTTAGAAAAAAACATTTTTTAGATCAAAATATTTTTTAGAGTGACACTTTATAAAATAAATAAAAAAACGAATACTTAAGCGCCAACTCTAATCTAGATCGTTAGATATCCAACATGATCATATTTTATTAGTTTCTTAGTCTTATGTGACTCATCAACATATCTAGTCAATATATAACCCTAAATAAAGTTGTGTAAATAAGTTAATGAGTGATTATTTGAGTGCTAAAATTGTAGATATGAATCGTTTGAATGTTAATTATTATTAAAAGTGATTATTTAAGTGACACTTGTTATTAAAAATGATCTTCAATGCTAATTATAATTTAAAAAATAATAATATTTCAATGTCAATCTCAATTAAAAATGATCATCTTGTCACATCGCTTTAAACATCCATGTCAACTAGATTTTTAAAAATTATGCCAAGTCATATTAAAATTTTGAGTATAAATGTTCACGTAATTAATTTAGCAAGAATTTCTCACTAGATGCACTTAAATGACCATTTTTCTTTAATTTGACACTCAAATGAGCTAGCAACAACTTTTGGCATTTCTAGTGTCTTTTCATTTTATCTATCTAATAAATGATGATAGCCAAAGCAAAATTGTTATCTCACTTTTGATTTCTAACTGTGTCTACAACAAAATTGAGGATTCTTTCCTAAATGGTCTTTTCAACATAAATGATAGAGAGAGAAGAGAGAGAGAGGGAGAGATTCGAACCAATTTTAGATTTTTTTTTTTTCATCTTGAAAGAGACATACGGTGACGTTAAAAAAATAATTAGAATGCAACTTATAGGCGATGAGGAGAATTAGTATAATCTCATGTCGCTTATAAGCGTGATTATTATGTACAAATATTTAACCAAGGAGACTAAGATAACCGTACTATCATTTCCGGGGTATGATGGTGAATTCTTGACCACAAACACTATTTTGCAATTAACCTGCAATCGATAAGTTCATGAAAGTGCTGGATGACCATTGAGAAGTAGACCTAGGAAAAATACTCTATTAAAGGAAGGGTAACGCAATGTAATGAGCCAATCCCATTGCCTGTGTCGCATAAGTATTGAGGAGGGGGAGAAAATTGTTAAAAAATCATAAACTTATTACATTTTTATCAATTTGATAATAAATCTTTTAATTTTACCAATTGAGTTATAAGTATTTTCACATTTTACCAGTTGAGTTTAGTCAACCAATTTTAACCGGAATTTGCTGATGTGGACATTAGGCATGCCATGTAAGATGACGGATATTGATATAGATAATTTTTAATAATTTTTTGAAATTTTATGGTTTTTCTTTTCTTTTCTTTTCTTTTCCTTTTTGCCTTTTATATGCTTTCTTTTTTGGGTTTATGGAGTAGAGCCAACATACCCTCGCCGGCAAGGGCAAGGGTGTTTTGGGCAATGACAGCCTCGTCGGCTTTAACTCCAAGCCCATAAAGAAAAGGAAAATAAAAAGAAAAAAATAAAAATTTTCATTAAATTATTTTAAATTCTTAAAAAATATTAATGTTAGCGATAATGTCATTACGTCACATCGATAATCGGCATCCACGTCCACGAATTCTTGCCAAAATTGGCCCAATAGACTCAACTAGTAAAATGTGAAAATATCTGAAACTTAATTGATAATATTGAAATATATAGGACTGAATTGTTAAAACACAATAAATTTAGTATTTTATGGGCAATTTTCCTTGATCCGGGTCTACATTTTATTGGAAAACCATTGATTTCAAGGGGTGCACTATTCTTTCTGTCATTTCCATGTGACCTAATTGATGTAAGGCTCCTTCCGACATAGTCACATATTGGCAGCAAACTAGACGACCAGTTGACAAAGTAGAAGATGGTGACCGCTGAGGTTGACCGGTTCGCTTGCGTTGCAGTTAGCGAGCTAGCGGGTGAAGTTACGCGAGACTTTCTGCTAACTGTCATTCAATGGAATCCATCATAATATTCTTATAGACCATTTTTTTTTTAAAGTAAAAAGATGACATATTATTTGGGAAATGGATTGAAATGAATAAATATCCTAAAATCTGGACATATAGTGTGATTATGAAAACTTGCGAAGAGTACCAAGTAACTTTGAAAATACCGAATGACTGCTTTGATTTTTGGAATAATAATACAAATAGTCCATGAATGTTAGCCCTATGTACAATGAAGTATAGTCCCTAAATTTTAACCCAATGTACAATGTCATTCATAAACTTTAATTTGAACAATATAATCCCTAACCTTTTGGTACACATCCAATTTAGTCTCTAAACTATATCCCTTGAATATTTTTATATGTATCAAAGTTTAGAGACTATATTGGACAAATTAAAATTCAGAAATAACATCACACATCAAACATTTGACATCCCTGGATTAACTCATTCAAGATATTGTCCACTTTGATTTATCCCATTCTTAGTATTGCTCTAGCCTAAACATGCTTAATTTTGGAATTCCAAAGCTAGGCTTTGCCAATATGTTAAAAGGCACTTCTATGAGTTAATTTCAATATAAAATAGTGAGACTTGAAATGAGACAACACACCAAATTCTACAATGCCATCTATCTTTAGTGCTCAATTCAATTCATTCTAGTTCCATTCGCCATCCTAACAGCTTGCTAGGAGCAATTCCTTGTCCAATCTCTATCCTCATCCTCATTGAATCAGGTCGTTATAGACCCATCAGTTTTCACGTGATTCGTCTCTAAACCACACACTTGTGACATCCCAAGACTAACTCACTCAAGATATCATGCGATTTGGCTCGTCTCATTTCAAGTCTCACTACTTTATCTTTTGATGTACAAATAGATACTTTTCCAAGAGGTCACCCATCTTGGTAGTACTCTAACTTGAGGATGTTTAAGAATTGACATTGATGCTTAACAAAGGGTACAGAATATACATATATGTTCCAAAATCACTCTCCATGTTTGATCACAGTTTGATTCATTCTTGTTTTATTCACCATTTTAGAAATCTACCAAGAAATGCTTCTTACCCAAGGCATTTGGCCTCGGTGATCACTCCCCACCTTTATCATATCGAGTCGTTACAAAGTTAAAGTTCAAAAACTATATTAAATAAATTAAAATAAAAATCATATTAGGCCAAAATTATATTGCATATTGGGCCAAAATTTAGGAATCATTTGTGTCTTTTATTCTTTGAGATTTTTTTATTTATTTATAAAAAGTTGATGGATTATATTGAAAAAATTGAATGTTTAGGGACTAAATTAAATATTAAATGATAGTTCAAGAAACACTTTAAACAAATTGAAACTCTAAAGATGACATAGTGCATCAGATCAAAATATAAGGACTATTTGTGTAATTTCATCTATCCAAGAAAAACTTTTTCACGACAACTCATTCACATGCTTTAGAGAATATGAAGAAGGAGAGCTAGAGTGCAATCCATTTCCACGGTCTTGGCACATTACAAATGTATGTTGTCCCCGACAATCCTCGTTCTGTAAATTATGGAAAGATTGTCAATGACAATATAATAAATGCGCACATACGGTGTCACAGATGCACTTGCTGATCCCATGCTAGACAATTGGAATAAAAATTTGGTTAATTTAGTCACTCACTGTTTATCGCACTGGTCTAAATATTTTTGGGCATCACTCTTTTTTTTAATCATTTTCTTCCAATATCCTCTGCCTGACTTCGTGAACTTGAAGAACCAATAGCTTTTTTTTTTTAAAGGCAAAATGCCATTATTTTCCAGCTATGCTCAATTATTTACTGCTAGGTTATTAAATAACATCAGTGTTTACCAATATATCTTGATTGGACAAATCCAAAGAGATGGACTCAATTGGCACGAAAATAAAATTAAAGGACCAAATGGCACAAACAGTAAAACATAAATAACCAAAGCTGTACTGATGAGCGATGCACACGACGGTTAATTGTGAACTTCTTATATGTGCAGGAAGTTCTGCTGATGAAACATAACAAAAGCCACGGAAGAACAGAGAATGATCAGAAACTCTAGAGCCACTTTCATTCACCAAAAGCACAGTAGTTAAAACTCACACCTGACGATTCAAGGTCCACAAAGCACAAAAGGAGAAACGAAACCACGTAAGATTATAATTACTGGCTAATAATGCACCCGTACTACTATCATTCTCCAAAAAATCATGCCAACGAGAATGCCGCTAGTCGACTTTAAGTGTAGTCAGAACGCCTGAATATAGAGACTTTGAACACGACACGGGTTTTCTCAACCAGTTCGAACACGCAAGCATCTCCTCTGCGCAAAAAAGTCTCCCTTGCAAACATGAGCCAACCTCCAGAAAATCTCCCACCGCCATACCTCTCTGAATACTTGAATAACTTCACTGACCATGATCGATTCATGTACTTCAGCGTCACAAATTGAGGGCTTTTGCTGATATGACTCCGCATAAATCCGGCAGGTACATTCTATAGCATATATTTGATGAACCAGAATTAGCCTTGACAAATTGAATTGAAGCCATGGATATTGACACGACATGGCAAATATTCTCAGGAGGAAACATGGGGAAAAAAATTCAAACATAAAACATGTATTGTATGCAATTTTCATGTGCAATTAGGTCATGCAAAGTCTTACCACACTGCAATATCTCAGACAACTGGGAGACATCTTGATTACAAATGTTGGGTACACTGATCTGAACTTCCTGGCCATTTCGAGAGCAGTAGGACTTAGCCCTTTCGATCTATAAAAAACAGAGCTTGCTCTCCTCTCAGAGTTTCTGGTAACGCCTGCAAATGATCATAATAGACATGGTGAACATCCATCATGTTTTTCGACCAAAAAAAAAATATCCATCATGTTCTGAGACGAGAAACTGTATTTGTGTACTACAGTTCAGATGACAAGCATATGAACTGATTCGCATGAACAGATTGATAAGAGTTCAACACATACTCCTTTCAATTACAAAATCTCTCCTTGAGAACACTGTAGTAGAACCAAAGAACAAACAAAGCAAGAAGTAAAATTTCAAAAGGCTGCAAAAGGAGAACTCACGAGAAGAAAATGACATAAGTGAAACTGATCATTCTTGATTACAGTACATACCTTCATGGTTTTTTGAAGAACAAATCAGAGGTTTGTTCTTCTTTGAACTTGAGAACTCTCTGCCTCTCGATCGAGAGCACATACATATTAGATGCTTATGGGAATTGTTAGTATCTTCACCAGCTAGACCCAAACTCAGCCTCCCCAGAAGCCCATTTTCCTTTGTCACTGTAATTGACTTGGCCAACATTCCTCCAAGATTTTATCTGAGATATCATCAGTTTCTTCCTTCTTGGGCAGGCGAAATTCATATTCAGCTTTTGATTTTGGACAAATTGCAGGATATTCAATTTCCAATGAACTTGTATCGAAAATTACAACTTGGAAGATGGAATCCCATTCATATCTAAAGAGTATCAATTGACCAGGAACAATAGAGTAATAATCTACGAACTTTAGCCATCCTTTCCCAAGCAAAACCCTGCCATCATTCCGTTCTAATTGTACTGGCCAAATTTCACCATCTGGAACCTTAAGAAACACTAAGCTTGAGAGGTCATTTCCATGTTTTTGCAAGAACTTCTTTGGCATCCCCTGTTCAAACACTTCAAATTTAGTTACTGGAGGGGGAAAAAGATTAAACACATCAGGCACACGCACATACTCCTGTAAAACATAATTGAAAGGCAACAAATAATCTGAGGCTCGGTATTCCCATGAGAATGTAATAAAATATCCTAATTTCCTCCAAATAATTTGACAATAGGAAATTGCGACCATGCAAGTCCATAGCATAGTGAAACACTGGAGAACCTTATTTAGCACTCTCACAAGAAATTTTGGAATTTAGATAGTGAACAAGTAATTGTTATGGCTCCTTTTCAGGCCCCCCACAAAAAATTCTACGACTCCTTTGGCAATTTTATGAATCAGACATGCAAATGCAATCACCCATGTTCAGAAATTCTCACTGAGACTCTTGTCAAACAGGGAACTAGATTGTGATAAGAAATAACCACATCACCCAAATAGAGTAACCTGAGTTGCATGCATCCAGGGAAATGGTCAGGCCGAAGGCTTGGATACCAGTGTTATCCAAATGGGGAAAAGAACCAAAAAGAAATACCAAAATACCTCCATTTTCCGGCCCCACTTTTTGCTTAAATTCACAATTACAACAGAAGATGCTTCAGTAGATGATTCGCACATGACAAGCAATGGCTTGAATTATATTCCCATTCACAAGAAAATGCTCTTTAGTTGAGCCTTGGTCCTGGTAAACTAGTGTCATTTCTTGCACAAAATTCAATTTAACTAGGAAAAAGGAAAAACTCCAGGAAGTAGTCAAATTCCATGCGGGTTTCAATCCAAGGACTGGTCTAGAGAGACTAGTCACTGAAAAACAGAAGAACTTTCCTGCCACTGAACCTCCTTGCATAAACGCATTTCGCTCACTTTGGTCACACAAAAATGTCAGGTCAGTCGCACGATCAGCCAGAAAGAAAGACCCTCGACAGTAAAGATATACAGCGGGTGGGAAAAGCAGAATGACATAGAAAAAAATTCAAGAACCACTTGTGTAGGGGGTGGGGTGGGCGCGTTCTTACGGGCTTTCCGTCGGGAAGGGCATCGGAGGAGAGCATGATCTTGAAGAAATGAGGAGACTTGGGCGGTTCAAGGCCCTTCCGGCGAGCGGAAGTCATCCTGTTATGAGAGAAGAGCTCCTTTCAAGGTCTCATGCACTCGACTTTGTCTCGCCTGCTTCTCGGGCCGCGTCGTGCATTCCTGTGGCGGGTCATCGGTGTGTTCATCGGCCAGAGCAACGAAACCATCGCATTCTAGTCCAACTTCCATCTGGGTGAGAGGAGAAGAATTCTCTGTGAACGGTGACAGGTGGAAGCCATGCCTCAGGTTGGTTTTCTTCCCGGCAAAAAGCGATGCTCGAGTGGCGATGTTGCTCCTGGTCTCATACGTGCAATGCTGAATTCGAATGCGTCGTCAAGCGTTTCCTCCTCGTGCGAACAACGACTTTCAAATAGGGCAATCAAATTCTAAAATTTGTCTAAAAGTGCAATATATTCCTAAAATTTTCAAATACAGTTATATCTTAAAACTTATTATGAAAGTACAAATGAATCTTAAAACTTTCACAAAATGCAATCAATTGGATCAATCTATAAGTTTAAAAATTTGAATGCACTTCTTTTAAAATTTTAGAACTTGACCGTACCTTCATGACAAATTTGAGAATTTAACTGTAATTTTTGAAAATTTTATGACTCAATTATACTTTCCCGATGAATGTTAGGACTCCTAATACACTTATCCCAAAAATTTTGTATAGACCATGAATAACAAGTTGATGCAGCCATTGAAGAGTCATCTAAGGGCAATTGTTAAGACATTGATTGAGAAAACATTTGTATAGCGATGCACAATCTTATATGATACAAGGATTGTATCTCATAAGCATTGCATTCAATTTCTATAATTTAGCTATGGTCAATACTTGAAAAGACAAAAGCAAAGCGCGGCTAAACAAGATAAAGAGTAACTAGAATCTTGACAATCACTTTCACTCACCATCGCCAAAGCACAGTTCTTTTAAGCACATTTCAGTTTACAGATCCATTGGTTGTCCGAAAGAGATAAAACAAGAACTCCATAAGATAATGTGTAGCTGATAATAATGCTGATATCACTCTCCAAAATGATGGCAAGCATTACGGTGGTAAGACTCCGCTCAGGCAGAACTCCCGAAAATATTACTGATACCGTTCCTTTTAGGGACTTTTCACTGTATTTTTCTTTCTCTTTTTGTTATCATTTATGTTGGAAAGACAGTTCAAAATGAATACCTAACATTTTATGCCCGCGTAAACTAGGAAACTGCTATGGATGCATTGTTAGAAATCAAGAGTGAGATAAAATTTGGGATAAAAAAGCCACAAGTACCAGTTACGACATATTCTTTTAGAATGAAATGCGATGATACACTTCAAGAGAGGATGTATCTTATATCTGCATCTAAATTATTCCTTCCATCATTGCTGTTTTAATTAACAAAACAAGGGGAGACAACAACAATTAAATTACGACAACAGAGTACACAATCAGATGATTGTGATGGGAAGTACAGCAGTGTACGTTGTCCCAAAATGTTGCGGAAGCTATGTCATCATCAAACAGGGACAGAAGGTCTCAATGTGAGGAGTGCTTTCTTAATCCTCCTGAAAGCCTCCTGTAGAGTCGCGAGGGAAGAGGCATAAGAGATGCGGATGCAAGTGTCATCCCCACATGCACCCCCAGGGAGCAACGCAACCTATACAAAATAGAATTGAGAAAATTTCCCAAAGTCAGTCGGAAGCGGCACCATGATTTGCTATGATGCTATTTCTACTCAGCATTTCAGATGTCAACATTTTGTGAGGAGCAATGTAGGGATTCGGTACAAACATCTGCAGGAGTGTTCTTCTTTTCCTGCTTCTAGAGGAAGATAGACAAGTGCTTCAATGATCGATACCTGGGCCCTGTCAAGCAGGTATCGGCAAAGTGACTCCGAGCCATTGATTACACTGAAGCCTTCGACTTCAGCTCCATAGTAACAACTGAAGTCAATGAAAAGATAGAAGGCTCCCTGCATATAGAAGCACATGGAATACAAAATTGCAATGAAAAGTGATTAGAAATGGCAAAACAGTGAAGGCCAGAGGAAGACTGAACAAGAATGATTAGTCTGTATGCCAGATCAACGTCTGATTTAGTACCTGAGGTTCTGAATACTTCACACCCTCCAGTTCCCCAAAGCTTTTAACCAAGAAATCTCGCCGTTCCCTAAAAGCTTTTACCATAGTCTCGACAGTTTGCCTCCAGCATATCCCATCGACAGAGCAGCAAGTGCAGCCTTTTGAGCTATGCTACTGGCACTTGAAGTAAACTGCATTGTCAAACAAAATTCAGCCATTCGTGTAATGTTGATAGATAGTGCCAGACAAAGAACTGGGCAATTTCAATCAGAAAGCAATTGCTTCAAAAATTTGTGCTACACAAATTGGCTAACACCTTAACAACTTGCATCATCCCAAGTCTACTTCAACATATTAGTTACTTATGTAACCAATGATTGTTTTGGTTACTTATGCCCCATCAGACAAAGAATTTTCCATATTGGACTTCAATTTCGTTTTAAAAAGCCACGTTGGAGCCAAAATTTAGTTTAATTATGAAGGTTGAATCCCCGGAAAGTTCACTCAAATGAGGGTTTTCACCAATTTGGCACTTAAAAATGATAATAATAATAATAATAATAATAATAATAATAAAAGTTATAGCATTTAAGTAAGTGCCTTATGAAAGTTATGATACTTGTGGCGTTCTTATCCCAAGTGATAGAAGCCAATGCTCTCACTATGATACAAATTTCATCAACATAAAATTTCCTCTCTACAAGTTTGATTCCAATCAACTCCTAGGCAACCTCCATTGACAGCTTCAACAGTTCACACTGTTTCTTTCTATAAAATTAGATATTGATGCTGCACTATACCTGGCTCTGGATCTTTGCACAAGCTGAAATGAAGTGTTTCGGACCAGCAATATAACCAAGCCTCCAGCCAGTCATTGCAAACGCCTATAGATTTTCCAACATTTTAAAATCAGATACTTTGAAGGGCGCGTAGTAGAATATATGCTAGCAAAGAAGCAAAAACTAGATGAAAATGATAAATTTTATGAGATTGAAATTTAGGAGGCAAATAGTTCTCGAGAAGGAAAGGTTTCGAATTACCTTAGAAAACCCATTGACAGTGAGTGTCCTCTCCCACATGCCTGGCAAAGATGCAAAACTTGTATGTGCAGCTGGGGCATATATAATGTGTTCATATATTTCATCAGACAGTACCTGAAGAGTTTGCCATGGAATTTTTCCAAAACTTGTCAACTCAATCAAACATACAAAAGAAGCACAAAGGAAATCTTAGTCTGCTTCTAATACCAAAAGCCTGGGATGCTTTGCAACAATCTTAGCAATCTCTTCAAGTAATTTTTTGGGGTACACGGACCCTGTTGGATTTGATGGAGAACAAAGAATCAGAAGCCTGGATTTCTCAGTAAGCGTGGCTTCAAGAAGCTTATAGTCCATCAAGAAATTCCCAGAGATGCTTGTCGGAACAATAACAGGTGTGGTGTCAGCAAGCCGTGCTATTTCTGGGTAACTCACCCAAAAGGGAGCTGGAATTATAACCTGGGACAAGAATGTGGTCCATAATACGCAAGGGAAAAGTACAAATCCATATTTAGAAGAACAGCACTTAAAGTTCCTCCAAAAGGCATTTGGTGAGGAAATTTCATGCAAGTGGGAAAGTTCAGATGACTTTATTTAAGAGAGAGAAAACAATAAAGATGCCAAAAAACGATTTACCCATAGACAAGGATGAAAGAAATGGTAAGAATGATCAACATGATATATGGAGAAAGGCTAATGAAACCAATACATTGGCCAAGACAATAGCAGTGGGGTCTTCATAAGGTAGAATAGGGAGAATAACTGTGGCAAGTCTGAGATTGACAGGCAAAATTACAAAGCAAAAAGCTGAGTATTGCAGAAGGTTTAGACTAACAGAATGCATGTACATGAGATCAAAACTGAATGAGAAGCTGCTTAGACTGGATGACTGAATAGAAGGGTTTTGATGCCTGAGTGATACAAGATATGTATCTGGAGGATGGTTAGGTCCGGATTGGGGAAACTCTCTCTCAAGCTTCACTAGAGAAACTAATAAGATCGATCCCTTCACACTCACCATTTTCAACTATTGAACTTCAGAGTTTGCATGCCTTTTACTTATTATGAACATATAGCCATTACATTTAAACGCAATTTCAAAATGAAAGTATAAATGAATTCATTACCTGCAAAATAGATCTATGTCAAGACCACAATTTCACATCCTTCTAGAGCATTGCTCATATTAATAAACAAAAACCCAATGGTATCCCCCATAGAACTGCGAGGATACTAGAAGTAAAGTAGGCCAAATCAAATTCCTAAAGCATGGAACTTCCCTGCCCGGCCATTCATGACATACTCTATCATAGGTTGTGACCAAATTAAGTGTCTTGGGGAGGATGAATACGTGATCAAGCGAGATTTAATACAAAGAGTTTATAATTCAATAACAGCATATGATAATAAAAGTATGGAATTATATCTTCAGCTAGATTCATAACAAACTACAAAAGCTACATGACCAAGATGTCATTACTCAGCACAACTTCACAGATGTAAAGTCATGTGACCTATTAGAAAAAGTTGCATCAAACAAGAAGTGGCTTAAAGCTGCTTTCAACTGCTAATTTACTTCAAAAGTTCAAATTTTATCATAGATGCCAACAATGGGCAAAATTGCCTCTCTTCAGTGTTTTTAACTTAAGGAGTTGGAATTAAAACAAGGAAATAACTGAACATGTATCATAATAAATAAATAAATAAATAATCACTGGAATGATTTCCATAAGCAAAAGGCAGACCTCATCTCCTGGAGAACAGACTGCCAAAACTGCCTGAAGAATGCTCTGTTTGGCACCATTACTAACAACAACCTGATCTGGTGTATATGAGATGCCATTCTCCTCTAAAAACAGACATAGAAAGCATGAATAAGCAAAGCAATAACCAGTAATTGTCATAACTAAATGACCTGCACAGGACTTATGTCAACCCACTGATCAGTCCTCTCAGATGGCAATGAACTGAGAAACAAAGAGAAAAACCTTTTAGCTTCTGACAGATTGCTGTACGGAGTTCCAATGTGCCGGCATTTGATGTATATTTTGTATAGCCTTCCCGAATAGCATTAATTCCAGCCTTAGAAACGAAAGTGAAAGAAACTAATATCAGTTCACTCGGTCTTATATATATCAGATAATTAAGGCACCCGAAGCATTTTACCTCTGCTATGACAGAAGGTGTATCAAAATCAGGTTCTCCAGCTGCTAGCATAATAACAGGTACACCAGCTTTTAAAAGATCAGTCGCCTGGTCAAGTATAGCCAATGTTTTACAAGGCTTCACAGCATCTACCCTTGAACTAAGAGTGAGGTCGACATCCATTTGTCCTGGACCACCTTGTGCTTTCACCACTGCAGTTATTTAAGGCAGCTGAATTTCCTTAGTATTGTCTTCGGCTCTGGCAAGTGAAAAGGATCATCAGCAGTGAAATCTAGCAACCCAACTAAAATAAGGCGAGATGAAAATTTTCAATAGTCAATATACTGCTTAAACAGCAGTAGAGAACCTCCATCGCCCACAAACCGCAACAAAATGCATGACATACATTATCACATCGACACCATTTAAACGCTGGTCATGCAACTTTTGGGTGAACAAACAGCATAAATTACAATATGCTCTTTTTCTTTTCCTACAAATTCCCTATTACGCTTTACTTCCTTCTTTCACTCGTAGGCTCATAGTGATCAACCCAAGGTCATGTATAAGCCATAACTCACATGACATCACCAATTTCGTTCTCAAACACAACCCCGCCGGGCCTCGCCACGATTTAACTGCCATCGCATCCGATATCTAGCAAACTAATATGTGAATGAACTAACCCACTTGACTGGAACCCTCTGCCAGCAACAAAACAATACGATTCCCACTAAAAAATTTGAACTTTTTAAGCAGTCAACGCATACTCCAAATCATACAACACGAGCATCAAACCAACTTCGAGACAGAACAGTAGCTGATATGGGTTTCCCCACCGACCCATCATCGGAACTCGAAATTTCCCAGCGAAAGCTACAAGCAGATGAAGGAATTGGACGTACCTGAGAGGAGAGAAACCGGAAGGGAAGGAAAGAAAACTCGGGGAGGCGCTCTCGCTGCTTCGGATGCACGTGAGAGACTGTGAAAAGCCACTGTCAGGGAGCACCAGCACTATTGTCTAAGCAACGTGGAGTCATCCTCCTGGAGAGCCGGCTGATATTTTATGCCGTTAGAAAGTCACATCCCAAAAATTTAAAATTCATGGGCAAAAGGAGACCCATTTTGTAGTTGAAGTAGTTTATTCGAGAGGAGCTGGGACTAATCACCATTAAAGTGCTAATCGAAATTTCCTTTGCCTAAGATGAATTTGAGTATAGGCTGGTCTTGAACTCCAATGCTAGCAACCATGTGTTAGGAGGGAGTATAACTATAGATTTCCAATTGTCAAAGATTTTTAGGCAAAATATCAAAAAGAATTTTTGGTAAAGCAACCATTTGTTTAGTTTGTATATCTGTATGTCACATGCAAACTGGTTCTTAGGAATGATTTGAAGGTATGTTTGGCTTCATCTAATGTGTTACGAATGTTGTCTATCCTTGCCTTTAAGCGGAGTTGGGTAGAAATTAAAACTTGAGCATCAAATTGGTGGGAAAAGATCTAATTCTAGGTTTTAAAATATGCAGGATTGGTTTTAGATCCCAAAAATTGGAGAACCTATCCAAGCGGAACCAAGAATTGAGACCTTGAAATTTGGATTAAGTCTTTGTGCTTTTTTTTCTATATATATGCATAATTTCACTGCATTTTATGTCATCCAATGATAAGTGGATAATCTAAAATTACTAGTCTAAATTTTTATTTCCGACAAAAATATTTCATAATTTTTTGTGTCTGAATATGAATTGTAATCATTGGATTATTTACTAAAAATTATGATTCACTGCAATCATTTAATTAAAAATACATATATCACCTAGGTTTCAAGATCCTAAGTACCTAGGTGAAACTTGGACAAAACGTAAAACCACTTACACCTATTATTATTGCCATATGTTTGATTTGTATGACCATCATCGGTATGATGTATAAAAATTGGGGAATTTGTTTCAATCAATAAATTTTAGATGAAATCTACACGAAATCTAGAATCACTCACTCCTAGCGTATATTACCATCATTGATATGATTTGACTATATATATATATATGCTTTTAGTCTCGCCTGAATTAGGGAGGTAAAAGGGACCACAATTTTTATTTCTACTAAGAATCAAAATGAGATAATGGCTTCGCTTATTTCACTAAAAATGAAAATTTTAAATAATATTTTTTGAAATCCTCATTGATATCTCTGAATATTTTCATTAACGGTGATAAGTAATATCTAAACATTTTTGTCACGAAAATGGCTTCCATTTATTCATTTTTATAAAATGACATAAGTAAATCATTTTTAAAAAAATATTTTTTTTGTCAAATAAGCTGAATGAACAATTTAACCTTGCCCATATTAATGGTACGGATAGACAAAGGCCGGGATTGGACTCGATGCATGGCAACTGTTTTCTCCTCTCTTTTTCGGACTTTCCATTGAAAAGTCCATCCCTTGAAGTATCAAAAGGTGAATAAAACTTCAACAGTAAAATGTCACTTATGAGTGATAAATTTGAAATAACAATGTACATGGACATTTTCTTTTGGAACGAAATGCGATTATACACTTAAGAGAGAATATATCTTAAATCAGCATCTAATCATGCCTCTTATCTTTACTAATTATGATTAAGAAAACAAGTAGAGACGACAACAAATGGATTACGGCAACGAAGTCTATCTGACCAAATGATTATGACAGGAAGTACAACAGCAGCAGCTACTTCATGTAAATGCTGCGACAACTCTGCGATCATCACACCGGGACAGCAGGTCTCAGCGCGACAAGTGCTTTCTTAATCCTCTCGAAAGCCTCTTGAAGAGTCGGGAGAGAAGCGGCATAGGAGATGCGGATGCAAGAGTCGTCCCCAAATGCACCCCCCGGGACCAACGCAACCTATACAAAATGGTGCTCAGAAAGTTACCCAAAAGTTAATTGGAAATGGCACCAGGATGTTATATCTTATCAGCATTTCAGATGTCAACATTTTGGAGAGGGCTGACAAAGGAATCCGGTACAAACACATCTGCAAGAGTGTTTTTTTTTTGGCCCCCCCGGGAACTAGAGGAAGATAAACAAGCACTTGAATGATCCATACCTGGGCCTTGTCAAGCAGGTATCGGCAAAGTGACTCTGAGCTGTCGATTGCTCCGAAGCCTTCAATTTCAACTCCATAGTAACAGCTGAAGTCGATGAAAAGATAGAAGGCTCCCTGCACATAGAAGCAAGTGGAATATGGGATTGCAACGAAAAGTGACGAGAAACAGCAAAGCAGAGTAAGGACAGGGGAAGACTGGAGAGGAATGATTAGTTGGTATGCCAGGTCAATCTCAGATTTAGTACCTGAGGTTCTGAAATCTTCACACCCTCCAGTTCTCCAAAGCCTTTAACCAAATAATCTCGCCGTTCCCTGAAAGCTTTCACCATATTTTTGACAGTTTCGCCTCCAGCATATCCCATTGACAAAGCAGCAACTCCAGCCTTTTGAGATATGCTACTGGCACCAGAAGTGAACTGCAAGAATGCAAAACATATTCATCCATCCGCCCCATGCTGATAGATAGTGCCAGACACAAAACTCAGGGAACTTTGAATCAGGAAGCAATCACTTCAAAAGGTTGTGTTACACAAATTGGCCACCATCTTAACCACTTGCTTCGTACCAATGTTAAGTTTGCTTCAACTTACTAGGTTTCAGAAACCAATGGTCTCTCTCTGTGACATTAAGTTCTTCATTGACATAAAATTTCCTCTCTACCAGTTTAATTCTCATCAACTCCTAGACAACCTCTATTGACAGCTTCATCAATTGATGTGGTTCTTTCTATGACAAATTAGATTTTTGATGCTGCCCTGTACCTGGCTCTGAATCTTTGCACAAGCTGAAATGAAGTGTTTTGGACCAGCGACATAACCAAGTCTCCAGCCAGTCATTGCGAATGCCTATACAAATTCCAACATTTTAAAATTAGATAGTTTTATAAGGGCATGTAGTAGAATATATCCTAGCTTAGAAGCAAAAACTAGATGAAAAAGAAAACTTTATATGAAATTGAAATTTAGGAGGCGATTAGTTCTTGAGAAGGAAAGGGTTCTGATTACCTTAGAAAACCCGTTCACAGTGAATGTCCTTTCCCACATGCCTGGCAAAGATGCAAAACTTGTATGCGTAGCTGGGGCATACATAATGTGTTCATATATTTCATCGGACATAACCTGAAAAGATTGCATGGAATTTTTCAATATATTGTCAATTCAAACATTAGTAAGTAGCACGAATGAAATCTTAGTTGGTTTCCAATACCAGAAGCCTAGGATGCTTTGCAACAATCTTAGCGATCTCTTCAAGTACTTTTTTGGGGTACACGGAACCTGTTGGATTTGATGGAGAACAAAGCAGCAGAAGCCTGGATTTCTCAGTAATCGAGCGTTCAAGAAGCTTAGGGTCCATCAAGAAATTCTCAGAGATGCTTGTTGGAACAATAACAGGTGTGGCATCAGCAAGCCTTGCGATTTCAGGGTAACTCACCCAATAGGGAGCAGGAATTATAACCTGGGACATGAATAGTGGTTTGTAAATAGACAAGGGAAGAGCACAAAACCGTATTTAGAAAAACAGCACTTAACATTCCTCCAAGAAACACTATGCAAATAAATGATTTAATTATGGACAAGGACGAAAGAAATGGTTAGAATGACCAACATCATTTAAGGGGCAAGATTAATGAAACCAATACATTGGCCAAGATAAGAAGCAAAGGGGACTTCATAACTGAATAGTTGTGGCAAGACTAAAAGTGACAGGCAAAATTCCAAAGCAAAAGCTGAGTGTGGCAGAAGGATTAGATTAACAGAATGCACGTACATTGGATCAGAATTGAATGGCTAGCTGCCTAGACTGGATTATTGAAAAGAACGATTTTGAGGCCTTACTGATACCAGATGTGTATCTGTAAGATGGCTACATCTGGATTGGGGAAATTCTCTTGCTCTAACTTCACTAGAGAAATCAATAAGATTGATCCTTTCATACTCAGAACCTTCAAATTTTGAACTTCAGAGTTTGCACACCTTTTTGTTGTGATGAAGCCACTGCCAATATCCTCTTTCCATAACCTTTTATTGCAATTTTAAAATGAAATTACATATGAATTCATCACTTGCTGCCCCACAACAAACGAGATCTATGCCAAGGCCACAATTCACATCCTCTTAGAATATAGTTTATACCAACAAACAAAAACCCAACAATATCTAAAACTTCTCATAGAACTGCAAAGATATTTGAAGTAAAATGGGCCATATCATATGCCTAAAGCATGCAGCAGCCTTCCATGCCCGGCCCTTCATGACATACTCCATCATAGGTTGAGATCAAATGAAGTGTCTTCAAGAAGACAAAAAGGTGACAGGAGCAAGACTCAGGAAAAAGAAATTTTAATTCAATTACAGCATGTGATAACAAGAGTGTGGAATTGTTTATTCAGTCAGATGCATAACAAACTACTAACACTTTATGACCAAAATGCCTCACTCATTACAACTTCACAGATATAAAGTCATGTCACCTATCAGAAGACATTGCATCAAACAAGAAGCTGCTTAAAGCTGCTTTCAACTGCTAATTTACTCCATAGGTTCAAATATATCATAGGCAAAATTGCCTCACTTCAGCATAGATGACTTTTGGAGTTGGAATTAAAACAAGGAAATAACTGAATATGTATCATGATGAAAATAATTTCACTGGCATGATTTCTTTAAGCAATGGGCAAACCTCATCCCCTGGAGAACAGACGGCCAAAACTGCCTGAAAAATGCTCTGTTTGGCTCCATTACTAACAACAATCTGATCTGGTGTATATGAGATCCCATTCTCCTCTAGAAAACAGACATAGAAAGCATTAATAAGCAAAGCAACAAACAATAATTGTCATAACTAAATGTTCTGCGCAGGACTTGATGTCAATCCATTGATCAATCCTTTTAGATGGTGATGGAGTGAGTAACAACAAGAGAATAACCTTTTAGCTTCTGACAGATCGCTGTGCGGAGTTCCAATGTGCCTGTATTTGGTGTGTATCTTGTATAACCTTCCCGAATAGCATTAATTCCAGCCTGTGGAACAAAAGTGAAAGAAGCTAATAATAATTCACTCAATCATACAGATCAGATAGTCAAGAGACCTGAAATTTTTACCTCTGCTATGACAGCAGGTGTATCAAAATCAGGTTCTCCAGCTGCTAATGCAATAACAGGAACACCAGCTCTTGCAAGAGCAGCCGCCTGGTCAGTTATAGCAACCGTTTTTGAAGGCTTCACAGAATTCACCCTTGGACTCAGGGTGAGGTCAATGTCCATTTGTCCTGGACCAGCTTGTGCTTTCACCACTGCAGTTATTCTAGGCAACTGCAATTCCTTCCTATTATCTACAGATCTGGCAAGTGACAAGGATTGTCAGCAGTGAAATCCAACAACCCCCGACTGAACTATGGCAAGACAAAAGTTTTCAAGAGTAAACGCACTGCTTAAACAGCAATAGAGAGCCTTTCTTTTGCAAACAGCGACAAAATACATATCATATATCACCATCATATTGACACCGGTTAAGTGCTGGTCATGCAACTTTTGGTTAACAAACATTATGGATTATCATCTGCTCTCCCTTCTCTTACAAACTCCCTCTTCATCTTTTCTTTTACTAGCAAGATCATGGTGATCAACCATGGATAAGCGATGACTACCATGATATCAACCATTTCCATCTCCCCCTGCCACGATTTAATTGTTAGTGTGGCCAACACCAAGCTAACCAATATGCGAATGACTTAACCCATCTGCCCCAGCAATTTGAAAATCCAGAGCCACACATCTGGACATCTCTGCTGGGGACTACGCAATACAATTCCCATTAAAAAAAATTCAACTTTCTCAAGCAGTCAACGTATTCTCATATTCACAGAACGAGATCCAGGACCAACCCTGAAGAAAATCAAAAATCACACAAAGACACAAAGGTTACGAGGTTCGGCAATGTGCCTACGTCCTCGGACAAAGCCTTCGTTCTCTTTTTTTTTTTGGTTATTTTTGTTGTGTGGAGCATCTGCCATTGTTCAACCTTATGTACAAAGAAGGTTGCTACAACAAAGGAAACAAGCAACCAGAATAAAAAACAGAAAAAGGAAGAGATCCCAGAATTATAGCAATACAATATTAACAAATCTCCTTTCTTAAGATAGGAGAGAAAATCACGCCAACAAACCCGCAATCATACAACACAAGGATCACATCCACTTCGCTACAGAACAGAAGGTGATTGCGTTTCTGCACAAACCCAGAAGCAGAAAAACTCGAAACGCCCCCAGCGAAAACAAGCAGCAAAAGGAACGGACTTGACTTACCCGAGGGAGAAACTGGAAGGGAAGGAGACGAGCTTGGAGGCGCCGCCCCAGCTGGAGCGGCCAAACCCGAGACACCGCTGGTTGAGATGCACGCGGGACTGGGAAAGGCCAGTGCCAGAGGGAGCACCAGCAGTGGAGGCCATGGCAAGTTGCTGGTGGGGTTCTGCTCGAGCTTTGCGACAAGTGCAGTTGGTGGATTCGTCAGCAAATGTCAAAGGGCGGGCATCGCCTTTTTATGGTCTTTCGCTCGTGAAGAATTTGGTGGAGGGGTTGGTGGGAAAGCCGGGCACCAAGAGAGGGTTTGTTGTGGGGCGCTATTCAAGGTGCCAACTCCCCCGTTGTCTTCCATATCTCATCGTCTCGGACACTCTCCTTCCGGGGGTCGACACCGATGTTGACCGCCCGGACACCATCGGTCCGCAGTTACCCGTCTTGGAAATCTATGGTCCGGATTCAAGTAGATGTGTGTCTCGGCCAGCCACGTCGTCACCATAGCGGGCCGCCCCATTGGTGGGGCCCGCAAGGAACGAGTGCCATCTCATTTGATCAAATTCATTTGAGACGTGTATGATCATAGTTATATTTAATAGTCAAGATAAAATTTAGGATTAGATAAAATTTGTCATACCTCATGTTTTGTAACTGTGACAAGATAAAGTCAGATGTAAAAGATATAATGAGGATAAAATTATTTGATGAGGAGGTAAGATAAAAGTAGATTTGACTTTTAATGTACATAATATGAAATTTATTTTTTTCCGAATAACAAACATCTAAATTTAATAAAATAAAAATGGTATTTGAATTATAATATAAAAATATAAATTAACAAAAAAAAAATAATTTTGTTTTTATTTGTATATTTGAATTTCTTTCTATCTCATAAATTCATTATATATTCATATACATTAGTATTTTAGGTTTATTAGAATAGTTTACTATTTAATAAAGTTTTATTAGAGAATGATGAAGAGGGAAAAGAAAATATTTAAAAAGAGAGGGAAAAATAATTAAAAAAAAAAAAAAAGTAAATAAAGATGAAGTAGGTATAAGCGTCGTGAGAAATTTCTACCATATTCATCTATGTAATTTTTAGGTCCATTTACACTGATATGCTCCTTATATTAATATAATAGACATGATAGGATGTGAAAATATCTATCTTTATTATTGTGATTCATCAAATAATGGATATGACTAGAGTTTATATTATATCTTATCTAGTCTTGTCCTAATTAGAAATTTAGACTAGCAAACATAGTCTAAGAGTTCATTTTGCATTTGACAATGGAGAGGACTAGAGTTTATATTATATCTTATTTTGTCCTAATTAGAAATTTAGACTACCAAACGTAGTCTAAGAGTTCATTTTGCATTTGACTACGACTGATGAGTAGGTGAGATTGACCAGTTTGCGTTAAGTTTTAGTTGGTGAGCGACCGGTTTACTTTACATGGGACTTTCTGCTTCGCCAACTTGGGAATGGTCTAAACGCCAGTTTCCTGCCGTAGCTTCTCACATTCAATGCAAATGGATTAAAAAAACAATTCTTGTTAGAAACCCAGGAGTCTAACTTTCTAACAAACCACTTTGACCACATGTTTCAATGCAGCAGCTCAAATTTTAACTGCTCATTTCATGACCTACTACAAGTAGACAGAGAGAGCAAATAAGAGGTCCATCCATTTCTTACGCATTATTGTTGCGAACAACACAGGGACAGACATCAGCCTCAACCCGACCTCAAAAACGAATGTTGGTGCTCTTCTCCTTAAGCTTGACCCAAAAGAGCGGCGGTAGATAAGTACAATCAATGTGAAAAGGTACAATCCAAAGGAGAACTCTTTTTTTTTTTTTTTGATGATTTAGGAAACCCCAAAAGCCGACAGCCGGTGGGAAGAACTTGGGGCTGACGCAAGCTGGCCACCACACTCACGTCAGCGGTTAAGTCATCAAGTAACGCTGCTTGGATTCGAACTTGGCACCTTTCATGGGAGGCACAAAGCTCAACTTTCATGGGAGGCACAAAGCTCAAGCTAACAACGCCACCGCAGTGGGTGGTGAGAACTCATGTTTGTTCCTCCATTCAAATGAAATCTAGAAAAAGCCTACGCACAAGGCGGGAGCACTCTTCCTCTGTACATGCCGTCTAAAATGCTACTTTTGCAGCGACAACTCTACTTAAGATCCTCAAAAAAAGTCTTCACCGCGAATTTTGCTCTAGTCTAGGTGCACATTTACACTGGATAAAACATTTTCATGCCAATTCATCCGCATGCTATAGATAAGGTGAGGAAGGGAGAGATAAAAGAGTGAAATCCATTTTCGCGGTCTGTGCACATTGCATACATATGTTGTCATCAACAATCCTTGTTCTGCAGATTATCGAAAAGATTGTCAGCGACAATAAAATAAAATAAAAATAAAAATGAGCTCAAACAATGTCACATATGTACTTGCTGATCCCATGCTAGTAACATCCAACCAAAATGTTCCTTGACTCAGTCATCGAACTTTTCTTCAACATCACTGTTGTCAATATAGACAGCCTACAACATGTGGAAATCACACCATTCCCCCAAAATTTGGAGGCAGTAACTGCTTGCGGCAAGGTAACGCTGTTTTCCAATGCAAGACACCTCCTTTAGTTTTCAGCTTTTCCACCACATCAATATATCCAAACACCCTCTTTTAAGTGCTTGCCATTTGCTTTGTTACCCAAAAAGATTTTCTTTCTCCTGCTTTCCCAGCAACCAAAATATTCAACATATATAAAACACAGAAGAACAGCAGAAAAATATAGATTAAAGGCCGTCAAAACGTAGAGGAAGAAGCTCATAACCCTATCGGTTAACAAGGGATGAAACAACCAAATACTCCATGACTTGCATTGGTGCATGTGCATTGCAAGTAGCAGAACCACTTGAAACAGAAAACCAGTCATTTTAAGTAGCTGCTAATAGTCAAACATCAACTCGCTTTTACCAGCAAACTTTGCAAGCTTTAAAGATCTGGAGTCAAAAGCCAATATTTCTAGGATGACCATGAAGTTTTTCAAAAATTAGGTCCTAGAAGACTTTACTTCTACTTTCTAAGGACATGGCATGCAATTGTAGAGCAGGTTTCTAATAAGTTAGTTTGTAAAATAACTTGTGAAGAAAGCGTCAGGTTTAAGACGAAAAGAATTTGGCAGTTGTTCTAATCACAGAATTCAAGGCGAACATGCCATTGGCTTGCAACTCCACAAAACTAAGGAGTATTTGGCAATAAGTCAACATTTGTATGCCATTAAGCACCTTCACAAAATGAAGAGGCAAGACTAGATTGACAATAAATGACTTAACTTTAATTCCAGTGTAAATAAGATACACAAATTGCATACTTCATTCGTTAAGATGATGATTTGATTTTCCAAAGCAATTGTTCATACTGAAACTCTGACGCAACAGCTGGTGTAAAAAAAGGATGTTTAGGGACAGTTTAAACAGAAGCAAAACTCAGTCCCTCTGATGGAGAAACAAAGCTAAGCAAATCCAGAGACACATTCAACAATTACCAGTAGAAATGCTGACAAATGCAATTCCAAGGAACTTATGGACAACATATAAGATCTGGGTCAGCTAGACCAGCAACTAGAGATGCCCTGGACAAAATCTATGGAGTGTGGATTTTCTGTAACATCACTCCTCTTACCTATCTCTGACTAGTGAAGGAAAGAATGGAAAGGTTTGATGTGCACCTTGGAGGGAGAAAGATTGTCAGCCTCTGCAGGCTTCATCTTCTGGATTTTCTAACTTAACACGTTGATAATAAACATTAAATTTCTCTACAAGACAAAGATGTTCAAGACTACTGGAATTCTATAAGGAAAGAATGACAAAGGCATCATATTTACCCACTCTACAATAATAACAACAGCAAACCAAGCTTTATCCAACTTAGTGTGGTCTAATAATGCTTAATTTAGTCAATCCCTCATCCAAGCTCCAAAGTGCAGTTCCTCCATGTAACACACAATTACATCTAGTCTATTATGGTCAAACAAGCTTGTGGAGCACTACATGTTTATAACTTAGGTTAGATAAGGTCATTCTTTCGCCCAAACTCCATACTAATATTGATATGGAGTCTATAACATAAAGTGTATATGGAGTACCTAATCCTTAACCTAAATTATACACCCCGACCAATTCCTTAAGCAATACACGTAGGGGAGAAGTGCAACATGGAGACACGACAAGGTACCTGATCTATATTTAAGTCAGCAAGGACAACATGGAGTCCTACATCAGGAAGAAGCACAACATGAAGACACAAGGGACTCCATCTATTTCATGGAACCATATTCTAGACAATGACAGTTCTACCGAGGGATTAGAGATGTACAAACAAAACAATCATTCTATAGCTACCATATACATTTATGGCAATCATATCCACATTATCATTAGCATAGACCCAATGTAGACGATACACTACAGTATTCAACTCCATTCCCTTTTCTCAGAAGAAAAAAAGCCAAACATATTCAGATAATCATTCAATGAAATCGATGACATTAGTAAGCAAACTGTTGTATGACAGTGAAAGAGAAAGTACCATCAAATCCTGGTACACGATGAATCAAAATCATCTGGAGCCACTCGTGCAATCCAAGTGCTCAAAGTCTTCTTAATATCCGAATGATTGACATATGCCAACTCGTACATACTACACAGATTCACCACCACAGACTCATTCAAGGCAAAGGTAGGAACCCTTTCAAGCGCGTTCTCCAACACCTTAATTGAATCCGACAAGTCCCTCAAATACATCAAACAAAGCGCCTTATTGTTGATCGCCACCACATCCGAATCATCTCTTTCAATACACTCCTCATACTCCCTCACAGCCGACACATAATCCTTCCCCACCAAATACAACATGGCCTTATTTCTATTCACAAGATTCTTCAGCTCAACCTCACTCAGTGACCCACGCCCCTTCCCTTCGCTCGCCATCCCCTCGATCTGCTTAAACGAGCTCTTCGCGCCCTCCAGATCCCCGATCTGCATCTGAATATACCCCAACCTCGACACCAGAACCGGGTCCTCCGAATAACCCCTCCTGAACATATCCCTGATCAAATCCAAGCACACACTGAACTCCTTATAACTCAAATGATTACCCACAATGCTATTCATCACCAAAACCTCCCTCCTCCTCCAAGCCCTCACCGACTCATCCTCCTCGGTCGAACCCTTGTTCCTTCTCTCCTCCAATTTCCCTCTGACGAAATCCAGAAGCGCGTAGAACCGATCCAACCCCTCCTGGCGGCTGCCCAACTTGATCGGGATCACGCAGTTCAGCCACCGGAGGCAGAAGGGCACCATCGAGCCCGACCGGCCCGGGTAGATTTGTGGGTAGGACTCATACTTGTACTCGGGGGACTCGAGATCCTGGAGGGACTCGAGCTCGGCGGAGGCGTCGGCGAAGCGGCGGAGCTTGGCGAGGGCGAGGGCGTTGTAGGAGAGGTAGGCGAGGTGGTCGTGGGGGTGGCGTAGGAGGGAGAGGGACCGGGCGCGGGCGACCTTGTCGAGGACGGACCGCCATGAGCCACGGCTGGCGAGGTCCTCGAGGGACGCGAGCTCGTGGGCGAGGTCGTCCAGGGACGAGAAGGAGGCGGACGGGTTGGTCAGCGGGTCGCCGATCGGCGGCGGCGGCGGCGGCGGCGGCGGTGGCGAGGTCGGAGGTTCTTCCATGGCTCCCCTTCTTCCCCAAGTAATTTTCTCGAGTCCTCTCTCCTCTACCCACGAAGGAGAGGAGAGAGGGTAGAGAGGGAAAACGGGTCGGGTCGGTCTCCAGGGACCGGCTATTCCGGTTCCGGATCTTCTTAATTCGGACCTTTCGGTTCGAGTCGGGTCGGTCGGCCATTAAAAAATATAAAAAAATCTCCCCTTCTTTTCCGCCGCGCGCTTGTCTTTACGCTTTCCTCTCCTGCAGCCGCACCCCACCCTCGAGTTTCCTCCAGCGTCGAGCACCACCGCTGTCGCCCGGCCGGAAGGTATGTTTGTTATGTTATTTCAAGGACTAATTTAATAATTTAAAGAAAATGTTATTTTATTAATTTCATGTTTCTAGGGTTGCTTAAGAGAATCAGATGGCACATATAGAAGGGTACGTGTTCTAGAGATTGATAAACCAAGTACCAACATAGAAAGGGTGATGTATTAGGAGTTTGCTCACGTGATATGAGATTCGTTTATGTTTTACCTGGATGGGAAGGCTCAGTAGCGGATTTTAGAGTACTTTGAGATGCTTTAGTAAAACCCAATAGTTTAAAGATACTCGTTGGTAAGATAAGCATTTATCAATATATTGCATTTTATGTATTGTAGGTTTTAAAGGTTTTAAGACAATTAATAATATTATCATTTTGTTATTGGGTAATTATTATCTTGTAGATGCTGGATACACAAATGGGGAGGGCTTTCTTGCTCTTTATAGAGATACTCGATACCATCTATCTTAGTGGATAGAAGGTCGTACACCTTATTCCCCCGAGGAATACTTCAACATGAAGCATTCTCAAGCTTCAACATGAAGCATTCTCAAGCTAGAAATGTCATAGAAAGATGCTTCCGTCTATTTAATTTTAGGTGGCCTATTCTTAGGAGTCCATCTTTTTATCCAATTGGAACGCAAGGTCGAATAATCACAACTTGTTGCCTTCTACATAACTTGATAAGAAGAGAAATGGCTATTGATCCAATCAAGGCACAGTTAGATGAAGTTGCTACCACTATTGAAGATGTAGAAACAATTGATGTTGTCGAGCCATCGGATCATTGGACAACATGGAGGCCAAATTTGGCAGTACAAATGTTTAATGAGTGGAATGCAAGTTGAGGACATGAGGAAGTTGTATGATTTTATATTAGTTAGAAAAATCATTTGTTTCCTATTGTTGCAAGACTTGCATTATAAGATTTTTTTTTTTCCCATTTCTATTAGACATGTGTAATATGGTGCTAGTTTGTCATTATTAAGATATATATTTCCTATATAATGTTTGAATTATGGCTTTATCATTTTAAATTTGAAGTACTATGTTGTCTCTATCATTAAATTTTCTCTACCACATTATCTTCCATCATTAAATTTTCTGAAATTGCAATGAGATGTTTAGGAATGAAAGGTAGCGATTTCAGTCAAACTCAAGGAAGAGAACAAAGAGAGACTGACATGTATAGACAATGGATGAAGAAAATGCACTTCTAGATGGTCTAGAAGAATTAGTTGCACAAGCAATGAAAGCCGATAACAGCTTCAAGAGTGGTTACATGATTATGTTAGAGAAGTGATTTGAAGAAAAGTTCCCTAGTTCTAGCATCAAGGGTAGTCCTCACATAGAGTCAAAAATGAAAAACTTGAAAAAGCTGTGTAATCAAATATATGACAGATTTATGACTTGAGAAATCAAAGTGGCTTTGGGTGGGACCATTAAAAGCATTGTGTTGATATTCATTCTAAGGATAGTTAGCAAAAATATTGCAAGGTTTGTGTCACTTCTTCTCATTTTTCTTCTTTATTAATTGTTTCATTTTAAAAAAATAATATTGTTTCTTTGTGGACCTATCCAAGAGCTACTTCTTTGAGAGGGAAGTCCTTCCCTCAATATGATCTATTAGTAGCCGTATTTGGAAAAAACCGTGCTAAGGGAAATCTCAATGAAGACCCTTCAGAAGCTCATGCAACTGTAGATCATGAGGAAGGTGAAAATTATGATAATGTGGCAACCAACAATGTAAGTCAAAACTTACCGCCACTATCATCTTATCAAACACAAAATGTTTCTATTGTACTTTAACTAGTACGTCCATGATGGGGTGCGATTGGATCGCACTGTATCGTCTTGATACGTTATGATGAAAAGACATATCTTTGAAAGGGTGTGAGTGAGTCATATAAAAGACTCCAGGATGACAACCGTTGGAACGGTTGGAAGTACACACACTCAGAAATTCTTCTCCATTTCCATCAAGAGAGAAGTCGTTCCATATCATCTTTACAAGAACAATCAGCATTTACGCTGTGAAAATCGGGTGCTTTTCTCGTGATTGTATTCAGACCAACGTGAAGTAATTTTGTTTGTGATTCATCCGCAATTTAACATTTGTTTCGGGGTTAATTATTATTTGCGTATCGGATAAAGGTAAGTCGTCTTCTGCCGACTTGAATTCCAATATTGATATTAGAGCCCAATCGTGGTTTCTACCTTGTTTTTTTATCTAATGTTCTTGTTTACCATTTGATATCGAGATCAATAGTATGATATCTACATTGGTTGGATGTTTATTAATCAGAATTGCTATATGAATCGTCGAAAAATGAACCGAAGCGAAGAATGGGTTCGAGGTTGCGTACACTCGTACGGTTATGGCGATTTTTCGAAATATTTTTTCGGCCAAAATCAACTTTTGAATATACATGGTGAAAGTACTTGTCGAGACGAGTCTGACGATGAGTAGATTGCCGTCAGAGGACGCCGAACGCGCCCACACGCGCGGCCAGAAGCCGATGTGCGTGAGCCTCACGCGCCTAACGTGTTGGGAACGCCAGTGCGTGTGCAACACGTGCCGATCAGCGAACCAACGCGTAATGATGTCATGGATGACCTCATCCGTGACCTCATCCAACAATTGGTAACCGCCGGATGACGTCATCAATGACATCACCGATGGCGGCAGTTGGCCGGCTGGCGACTCGACTTGATCTGAACCGACCCGTTGACCTGACTTGACCTGACTATTGATCGATTGACGGTCGGATTGGTCGACGGTTGGACCAGTCGGACCAGCCAAGAGCCCTTGGGCTCGTTGGCCCGTGTGCCACACGCGGCGCGTGTGGGCGCGTGCAACCTCTGATTGGAGCGTAGTCGGATGCGTTGAGTTCGTATGAATGTGCTTTACACTTTGGTATAATTTTTTTTTAATTTTTTAATTATTTAAAGGTATGAAATGTGTAAGGAACCCTAAGTACGTGTATTTTTTGGGGTTTAATGCATAGTTTATTCATTTTTAGCTTGTATTTTCTTATGCTTTAGGAAATATAATAGCTAGCCTATATGGAAGTGATGTTATATATACTGTGTAGAGTTTGGTTCGATGGTAGTATGTATATAGTTTAATATACTTGCAATTTTTTAATTTTAAGAAAATTCGAACAATTGTAGGAAGTCCTTATTTTTCCATTTCATGTTGAATTGTGGTTTTGAATTGTGGTAGGAAATCCTTATTTTTCCATTTCTAATTACATGATTGTTTTTTTGTACGTTGTTTTATATCATACTATATTTTTGTGTTAATGGAAAAATGTATAAATTATATGAAGTAATGTAATTATTTTTTCTAGTGGGAGTTCGTAGATTGGTAGAATTCAAAAGAGTTTTCACCTAGAACTTAAAATTTACGCAAATTAAACTAATTAATGATAATAGAACAATCGTACATAGAAGTTGATTGGGAATATAGTGAACTTTTGTTTCTGTCTCTTTTATTAAATTATTATTAATTTAGTTTGTCTTTGCTGCAAATTAAATGTGTGTTACTCTGAAAAATGTGCTAATAATGATTCTATGTCTATTATGTCAATGTGTTATAACAATTAATTATGGCTGCGGCATCCGATACCATTGTGGTTGACATCAATAAGGATGAGAAGCTAAACGGTGACAATTATGATATTTGGCACCGAAATGTTCAGTACATTCTTGAGGAGCAAGAGATTTTTGAAACTCTCAACTACATTATGGATGAACTTGAGCATGGAATTTTAGCTCAACATAGGAGAAATCTAAAAGCTTATCAGGCTTGGAAAAAGAAGAATAGCATTGCTCACATCACGTTGCTGACCTGTATGCAAGATGATCTCATGTGTAAGTTTGAAAGTTATGATAAAGCTCAGATAATGTGGGTTGCCTTGAAAGATAAGTATGGGGGTACATCTGCCACTAAGCTGAGGAGACTCACCATCAAGTTCGACACATACCGAAAGTGCTCAAATGTAACGATGAGGTAGCATCTTCGGGAGATGTTAAGGCTGCGCATGATAAAATTTCTGTTTCTTGATTTCTCTATTTCTCTGTTCCCCGGAACAGGTTTGGAACAGAAATCCGTTTGGTAACGTAATTTGATTTCTCTATTTCTGAAACAGAATTCTATTCCAGAAATAGATTTGAAGAAGAAATCAGAAGCTAAAATTTTTAGCTTCTCAGTTTCTGAAATAGAAATTGAGAAATCAATTTCTGGCCAGAAATCAATTTCTATTTCAGAAATTTTGTCATGCACACCCTAAATATGATTCGTAAACTGAAGTCGGCAGGTCACTTCCTTACTGATGAACAATAAGTTCAAGCTGTTATAAGGTCTATTCTTGACAATTGGGAGCATATGAAGATTAATATGACACATAATGAGAATATTGTCATTTTTTATGATATAGCGCATCATTTGGAATTAGAGGATGAGCGCCTAGAGGCTACGAGATCCTCTACTCATGCTTATGTTGCTGAATTGAGTTCACGCAAAGCTTCGAGCTTTAAGCGTAAAAGGAATCATTAATTCAACAACAAAGGGAAGAAGACTGATCAGGCACTTAAGATGGCTAAAACCTTCCAACGTAAGAAGCGTGGTGGGAAGAAGGACAATGCCAAGATGAAGTGCTACAATTATGGCAAGATGGGTCACTTTTCTCGTTGATGCACTGAGTCGAAAGAAGTACTCTATTACTTCATTACTTTAGTAATGCTTTTGTTTCTAGCACTGTAATACTTACTAAATCTCATCTAATGTGGACTGTAAACTCAGGAGCAACATACCATGTAACTAGAGATCGAGAAGCATTTGTGGAGTATCGTCGGATATAGCCTGAAAGAAGATGGATATATGTTGGGAATAACTCAAAAATTGAAGTGAAGGGTATCGACACATGTAAATTAATTTTACGTGGTGGTCGAAGCCTATTCATACATGATATTCTCTATGCTCCGGATATTCGACGAAACTTGATCTCCGTAGTTATTCTTCTTAGCCTAGGTTATGTATTAAATTTTCATGGTGATTATGTTGACATTTTGTATAGAACAGTTTATTATGATTTAGGTTATGTATCGAATGGTTTTATGGTGTTAGACATTGACTATAATTAGTACAATATTAATGTTGATGGTTGTTTGTCTTTAATTGCGTCTTTTAGTAATGTTGAGATTGATGCAAGTACTTGGCATGCTAGATTAGGTCACATTAGGTTGCAAAAAATGCAGAGATTAGTTAGATAAGGCCTTTTAGGGTCACTTACTAATGTTAATTTATATGTATGTGAACATTATCTAGTGGGAAAAACAACTAGAAAACCATTCGGTAAAGGGACTAAAGTCAAATTTCTATTGCAACTCATTCATTCTGACATTTGTGATCCTTTGAATATGAGGGCGAGACATGGAGCCTCATATTTCATCACTTTCATAGATGACTTTACATGTTTCGATTATGTCTTTCTGATCTCCCATAAGTCAGAAGCATTAGACTGCTTTAGACGATATATAACGATAGTAGAAAATCAGTTGAATAAAACGATAAATGCATTGAAAACTGATCATGGACGTGGGTATCTATCGAAGCAATTCAAAACTCTTTGTAATGAAAAGGGAATTGTACGACAATTAACTATTCCTAGTACTCCACAACAAAATGGGATTGGTGACTTAACTGTTAGCATGAGTGTGGTGGCCAGCTTGTGTCAGCCCTTAGTTTTTCCCACTGGTTGTCGGCTTTCGGGGTTTCCTGGGTCATCAAAAAAACAAAAAACAAAATGAGGTAGCTAAGAGAATGAATATAAGCCTATTGGAAATGTTTAGGTTTATGATGGTGAAAGCAAATTTACCTATCTCATATTAGGGAGATGCATTATTGACTGCTGGATATATATTTAATCGAGTGCCCTCAAAATCGGTCAATTTCACTCTTTATGAATTATGGATTGGTAGGAAACCAGATTTTAATATTTTACATCCATGGGAATGTGTAGCTTACGTTCATGATTCTTCCCATAAATATGACAAATTAAGTCATAGAGGGAAGAAATGTATCTTTATAAGATATTCTGAACACTCCAAAGGGTATGTGTTCATAGGTGAATAAGTTGATGGAAGTGTGATCGAAATAGAGTCACGAGATGTTACGTTCTTGGAGAACGATTTTCCTAATAGAGGTGAGATTGATAAGGATTTCAAATTATATGAGATGAAAGATCCTAATAACATACCCACTAATGTTGTAGAGGGAAATGAAGATTTACCTCAACATGTAAGACCTAGTGGGAGTGTTGCATCGTCTAGTGAATTGAATTTAAGAGAAATTCAGTTGCGTAAAAGTAAATGTAAAAGTATTCCCCGTCGTCGTTTTGAGATTGAAAGGGAAGCATTTATGATTGCTCAGAAAGACGATGCCGAGCCTAAGACAGTTCAAGAGGCTCTCTCATCCCCTGATAAGGAATAATGGAGAAAAGTTTTGGAAGATGAGATTGAGTCAATGATGATAAATCATGTCTGGGACTTGGTTGATCTATCACCCAATCGTAAGGTCAATGGAAACAAATGGGTCTTTAAGATTAAGTAAAGGGCAGATGGATCCATTGAAAAGTATAAGGCTCGTCTTGTGGCGAAAAGTTATATTCAACAAGAGGGTATAGACTATGAGGAAACCTTTTCACCAGTTGTAAGGTTTGCTTCAATACGTCTTATTCTAACCATCGTTACATATTTTGACCTTGAATTATATCAAATGGATGTAAAAACAGCATTTTTCAATGGAGAATTAGATGGGAAAATCTATATGAAACAATCAATAGGTTTCATAGTTAAAGGTCAAGAGCATAAAGTTTGCAAACTTCATCGCTCAAAATATGGCCTTAAGCAATCATCTATATAATGGTATCTTTGTTTTCATCTAGCCATAACAACTTTTGGTTTCACAATGATCAAAGAAGATCACTGTGTATATGTCAAGCGGTACGAAAATAAATTTGTGATTTTATCACTTTATGTGGACGATATTCTATTGGTTGGAAATAACAAGGTTTTGGTTATCGTCATAAAAGAATAGTTATCCTCCAATTTTGAAATGAATGACATGGAAGAAGCTGCTTATATATTAGGAGTTAAGATCGAAAGAGATCGATCAAGGAAACTCCTTACTTTATCACAAGAGTCTTATATTATGAAAATTCTTAAATGTTTCAATATATAGCACTGTAATCCCATTGATACTCCTATTATGCAAGGTAAAGGCTTAAGTATTGAGATGTGTCTTAAGACTCTAGAAGAAATTAAAATGATGGAAACTATTCCTTACGCTAGTGTGGTCGGAAATTTGATATATGCTATGATGTGTACTTGACCCGACATATATTATGCCGTGGGATTGGTGAGCCAATATCAATCAAATCCCGGTCAAGCACACTAAAAAGTAGTGAAGATGATCCGAGATACTTGAAGAGCATAATGGACTATCGACTTTGTTACCAAATGAACGATTTACGCCCATTAGGCAATTCATATGCTGATTGGGGTAAAGACCTGGATGAACATAAATCGACTTCTAGATATGCGTTTTTGCTCAATAGAGGTGCAATTTCTTTGAATAGCAAGAAATAAACATGTATGACCTTGTCTACGATGGAGGCTGAATTTATTGCATGGTCTAGCGCAGTGTAAGAAGCAGTATGGCTAAAACATTTTTTAGAAAATTTAGCAATTATCACTAAGGTTCCAAAATCGGTGACAGTTTATTGCGATAATCAAGCAGCTATTGCCTATGTAAAAGATCTCAAGTATTATGGAAAGACAAAGCATATTAACATAAAGAACAACTTCTTCAGAGATATTATAGCGCAGAAAGAAGTGATCCTATAATACATTTCAATCAATAGAATGGTTGCTGATCCATTTATGAAGGCTATTCCTAGAGACATATTCTTGACCCACAGGATGTCATTAGGATTGCGTAGAATGTGATATGTATTATTGTAGAAGATCATTATTTTATGTGTATGTAGACATGTGTATTGTACTTGTTTGTTTATTAGGGACTTTGATGTTTTATTAATAAGTACAAATCCATTATGAAACTAGCACTAGCACACATATATTATTGAAAAGTATGTCAGCAAGCAATGATTGACTCACTCATACGAGCATTCGCCTTAAGTGCTATAGTTAGCACGCTGAGATAAGACGTTATATACAAATAAATGCTGAAGAGCAAGTTTGGTACATAAAATATGTTGCCTTGATTGGAGTCAAGATGAGGTCTGTGATTTGTTTATAATAAGACCAAATATGATAGTCCCACAATCATGTATGCCTGTAAAATGCTAGATACGAGTACTTAATTAGGTGTTATAGAAAGCGAGCTAATATAATACTCGAGCTAAACATGAGTACGTGAGAGGCACGTGACTATGTTTAAACTAATATCCGTATAGTGGATATATTTAATAAATGACATACGCTCTTATAGAAAGAGAAATCTATTATAGCATGTAATTCATACTACATGTGCATTGTACAACAAACAATGGAAGGTAGGTAAAATTATCCCTATTTACTCATCGTGCGAGCCCTTAAGGTAATTTATAATTTACCTCATTTTGTGCCCTATGTTACTTCCGACTATGTTCTCGAAGTAAAAGATCAATATTGTTACTTTAGCATGTTATCGACGGTCATGAATGGATATGGCCTTATGGGACGTGTCTAGTAAAGCAATTATTTTGAAATTGAGAGAGACATGAGTGCGAAGAAAGACTATTGTTGTTTTACATCTATCACATGTATTTACTGGTCGACTAATTATATTACCCTTTGTGGTTGTGGATATAATTGTAAATACATTGTGTTTTTTAGAATAGTCAAGTATAGTTTTTAAGAGATAAATATATTTGAATTGATGTAACAAAATATGTCTGGGGCACTGTGAGACATCAATTGTTTACTTCTTTTCGGAGTTGTAGCCATTATGTCATCTCTAACAAGTGCATAATTTGAGCTCCCAAGTGCAGATGTATTCACTGGTCGCACGGCTTACTTGTCAATATGAATTGTTTTGTAAAGTTTTGATAAATGTTGAATGCTTTATATTCTTAATAGAGCGTTATCAAGCCCATCATATCCGAGTGGGAGATGTTGTATTTTAGTTAGTACGTCCATGATGGGGTGCGATTGGATCGCATTGTATCGTCTTGATACGTTACAATGGAAAGACACCTCTTTGAAAGGGTGTAAGTGAGTTATATAAAAGATTCCGGGATGACAACCGTTGGAATGGTTGGAAGTACACACTCAGAAATTCCTCTCCATTTCCATCAAAGAGAGAAGGCATTCCATATCATCTTTACAAGAACAATCGGCATTTACGTTGTGGAAATCGGGTGCTTTCCTCGTGATTGCATTCAGACCAACGTGAAGTAATTTTGTTCGTGATTCATTCGCAATTCAACATTTGTTCCGAGGTTAATTGTTATTTGCGCATCAGGTAAAGGTAAGTCATCTTTCGCTGAGTTGAATTTCATCAGTTTCTAATTCTTCAAGAAGAAAAATGGCTAAAGTAAGTGACAAATGAGCCACTAGCTTAGTTGAGATAGCAAGAACTTTTGACTCATTCTTAGAAAAAGCTAATGAGAGAATGGAGACGATCATTAGCGGCATCAAACATGCTAAGGATTTGGATAATGATAAACAAAAAATCAATGAGGAGCTTCTTCAAATGTCTTTAGTTACTATGGATAGAATAAAATTATGTAGAAAAATTGTGAAGGATCCTGAGAATATTCATCTATTTTTGGGATTTCAAGGAGACGACATGAAGGCATTTGTGGAATTACTTCTCCAAGAGATGAGAGAAGAGAATGAGTGATCATTGAGAGTGATGGATTGTAGTGAATGAAGTTGTATCGGATTAGCATTTTAAGCTTTGTTCCAAATTGGATATCTGTCTTATAGTCTTATGTTTGGTGTTTACGATTTTAGCTTTATTGAGTTGTTTATGAGTTTGTAGAAGATATGTTTTCTCTCCCTACTTTTTTCTTCTTCTTTTTTTAGGTTTTTTAGGGCTAGCTATAAGCTTTAATGTTATCTTTTGGACCTTTTGGTTGTAGCCACGACCTGAAAAGAGGTGGATATGGCTCGAAACTTTATCTCTATGTTGATTGCCAATAAAAATATTATCTATAATATTCTTTGCCTTTGTCTTTTATTTTCCTAGATAATTCCTCTGTCTCTTTGGTAGAAAATCTAGCCACAGACTTAAAAGAAGCCTTAAGTCAAGACAGTTCGCATCTACTGCCTTTATATGGACATGAATATGAGTTTACTTTGGTCAAAATGCAACTGGCCGATACTCAACAAATGTAATTTACTTTATAAAATTCGTTAACGTAATTAACTATCATTGCATCCTCGTGATAGTTGGGAAAAAAAAAAGAGAATGAACTTCGGACTTTATGCTTTGTTCTAATTGGACATTTGTTTGATTTGATTTGGTATTGGACTTGTAACAAAATGGAAACAAATGAAAAACCTGTAAAAGAGAAAAAGAATTCATGTTTCAAAGTGAACATATTGAAATTGAGGTTATTCTAAAAGCATTTGATGTTGCAGGAGTAACCAAAAGATTATTTCAAAGGAATGGAAAAGATTATTATAATGTGTAATCATGAAATTTGATGAGAATTTGTTAATTTGAAAAATATATATTGTTTTGGATGATTTTGTGAATATTGAACTTGCAAATGTACTTGACTAATGTTATTGTTTTTAAAATATCCGACTTTAAATATGTTGTTTACCAAACGGTAGATTGGATAGGATATGATGATATCCGACTTTAAATCCATAATTCACCAAACAGTGGATGTGAGAAAAGTGTTAAAAAAAGTCATAAACCTTTTACATTTATGCCAATTTAGTCTCAAACCTTTTTTTTTTGGTGCCAATTAAGTCCTTAACCTTTTTACGTTATGCTAATTTAGTCTTTTCCGATCAATTTTGGCCGGATTTTGCTGACTAGACGCCGACCGGCTGACGTGGCATGATTGACACTAACGTTGATAACTTTTAATAATATTTTAATATTTTTGAAACTTTTTTTTTTTTTTTTTACTTCTTCTCCTTCTTCCTCCAGCTGGTCACCAGACCTTGGCGACTGGCTAGAGGCGATGGCCGGTGAGGTCGAGGTCGACCTTGCTAGCCACCTCGCTAGTGGCTGTGAGGGCGGCCTTGCGCTGGGTGGCGAGCCTTTTAGGGATGAATGAACTTGAATTTTGTCAATGCATTATTGGTTGATCTCATTTAGAATTTGAGATACTGACCTTGAGGGGGAAAGGCTAATGAGGATAGAATTCGTGCGACTAAAGAACTTGATCTGGGAAAACGACTTGGCCATGAGACTTGCGTGAGGACGATCCTCTAAATAGGCAGGCCAATTTCAGGAACGACTAGAAGTCGATTCGTGGACAAAACATAATGGGACTACGGGTGGTTCCATTTACTGTTATCGAGCCTGTGAACGACTCAATGTCGATTCTCGGTAATCGTGTACTTTTGAATAAGAATCTATCCTTCGCAATTTCATATAGTTAAGGACGTCCATGTGTTGAGATATCTTGAACGTGGTTTGGCATGAGTCAATTATGTGTGAATCCTCAAAGCCACCTATCAGTTTGAGTTGTACCAAAATGGTATACGGACAAAATTGTCATGGCATGAGAATCTAAGATTTGATTTCAAATTTTTGTGAACGTCCATGATGGACTTTTGGACGATGCTACTTCGGCAGTTGACAGTTCCAGTTAAGCCGAGTAGTTGGAAAAAGGACTTACGGATCGAGAAAGCGAGCCTATGAGGACGTGGGCCGGGCAAGGCTAGTGTGGGCCTCAGGCCCAAGGTGGGACACAGCCACCATGGTAGGCCCAATGCAAGCAAGTGAGCCCATTAGACCCAACAGACTAATTTACCTTCCGAGCCCATTGTCTAACCTTGAGCCATTTCGAGTCCAATCAATTCCCGAGCCCATTCCTATTCATTTCCTAGCTCGTTTCTTAGGCCACATTTTTCTTTCAGCCTAAGGGCAGATTGGGAAATGTGCAAGGTAAAAAGACCATTTTGCCCCTAGTTGTTGTTAGCAAAAGTCAAAAGAAGAAATAGAAGATGATGTCACTTGTATGGGGAGTTGAAGCAAGCAATTAATGGCCTTGATGAGGCCTTGAAAGCAGCTCTCACTTCACTCTCTCTCCTCCTCTTTAGCCCTAAGGAATTCGCAGCTCTCTCTCCCCTTGTTTCTTCTTCCTTCTTCTTCTCCTGCTGACCTTTCTCTAAAAAGCTAAGTTGTTTGTTGCCTTCCCATGAGAATCATCGCCCGTGCCACCCCCCACTGTGCTCAGGACATCCAGTCTGTACGGCTTGAGGCAGTCGTTTGTCTATTGGAGTCGTCGGCTGACCCGCCGATTAGCTAGAAGCCACCATCGGCCAACCCACCTAGTCCCTGCACTACTCCACTTGTTTTGTCGTTTCAACTATTTTCCTCCCATTTCGAACCCAGCCTCCACCCAACCCAACACAACCACTAGCAAGTCCCCCTTGACCCATAGGTGCCGCCGGTCACCGGCTAGCCCGTTCAGCTCATTTTCTCCTTCGGTAGTCTAGTTTTTCAGTGTTGCAAAGGGAGTCTGAGTTTGTTGCTGCTATTTCAACCTTGGGACCGAATTGGATCATTGTGGTTGAGGTCCTAGTGTGTCGCCTTCGTTGTTGCCGCCACGTCTATGTCCCTGGCCCGCTTAATGGATGAGTTTAGCCCATAATCCTTTGTTTAGTGCCTAAACTTGCTTATGGTTAGTTTAGTTATGGCTAATTATAGTTTAAGGGATTTAATTAAGTTCTATTAGCCCTAAGATAGGTTGTTAGATAGATGGTTAAGCTTAGTTTAGGCTAATCTTGCTTTTTGTTGCTTAATTGTGTTTTGTGTTTAATTAAGCATGTTTAGCCTTAATAAATTGATTGTTTATTTTAATTAAGGTTTTGCTTAATTTCTGACTTTAATTTATTAATTATTGAATTATGAAATTATACTGTTCACGTGCACTGTTCACACACTATGTTCATCTAGAAGCGAAAAATTGCCTTGTTTAATGTGTTTTGATTTTATGATGTGAATTGGATGTGTCATTGCATGGACATCCGCCTAAATCGTATGGTTTCCACAAAAACGGAAAAATGGTTTGTCTGAGGGACATTGGAAATGGACCACTTTTATGAGAAAATGATTTGAGGTTGTATATGCAGGCATGTGTGCATTAGCTAATGCTCAAAGATAAAAAGTGGGTTGTGGTGGTATGCTTGCATGATCACTAAGTTGAACCCACCGCCTTTACAGGAGTTTGGGGGGGGGGGGTGATAGTTGAAATACTCGCCGCCCCGACAGGAGTTCGGGGGGTGATAGTTGATTTACCCGTCACCTCGGCAGGGGTTTGGGGGGTGATAGTACGATTTATCAAAGACACCGACAAAGGTTCGGTTGTAGCATTGAGGGGCAATAATAATTGGACCATGTGTGGATGCAAGAGTGTATGAGAAACATGGTATCATTGGTTTCATGCAAACCGACTATTTGATTGTTGGTTGACCCTGGCTGTTGTTATATATTGGTTGTTAGTCATTGGTTTGTTTGTGGGGTGGTTCTGGAGAGATACCCCGAGTTGAGTTGGTGTACTAATAGGGGCTTAGGGGGATGATTCACAGAGATTTTATCTCATTAGTTATTATATAACCACTTTTAGGCCCTTAGAATGGCGCACCCACTGGTGCGATTCAGATCCCTAAGGATTTGGAGACCATCGTGAGACACCACTGCTTCTCGGGTTGGGTGCATCTGTACGAGAAGTATCTCTCCACCATCTGGGTGGATGAGGGACCGGGGCAATGGATACCCCATCGGTTCCTGGCGTGGTTCATCCGAGAGGGAGATATGCTGATCGGTCCTCTGTGAGGTTTTAACGGGCCGCCCGGTAGGGGCCCTGAGGATGCTGACTGGAATCCCATGGAGCTGGATCCTCCTGATGGTGCAGTGGAGAATCCTGCCTCCTCTTCAACAGAGATTGACCCGAATGCCTTAGACTACGACCCGATGGAGCTTGAGTCCAATGGGTCCAAGTGATAGGGGTGTCGAGCCCGAGAGTTCGTTTTATATAGTTGGATTAGCCTAGCCTAGTTTCATTTTGGTTTAGTTTAGAGGATGGATTGGCCCCTCTAGTGGGCTTGTAAATTGGAAACAATCCTCCATTGGTTAATCCAATAAAAATGTATATATGCGAGTAGTTGCTATTATTCTTGCTGTTCATCCTCTATCCTTATTTGATTGCTTGATTATATGTTTGACTGGGGGATGTTTTCGTTTTCTGCTTGCGCATAATGAAAGATTAAAATGAATGGTTGTTGACAAGTCTTGGGACGTCGCTTTCTATCGACCAAGGGAATGGGTTGTTACGTGCTTAGGGTTCAAGGCTTGATAGCGAGCCCTGCCCTCAAGGCCACTAGCGAGGTGGCCGGCGAGGTCAACCTCAACCACTTTGGCCGGTTGTCGAGGTCCGACAACCTGCTGGAGGAAGAAGGAGGAGAAGGATAAAAGAAAAAGAAAAAATTCAAAAATATTAAAATATTATTAAAAGTTGTTCACGTCAATGCCAATCGGGCCACACGTTAGCCGTCGACGTCTAGCCAGCAAAATCCGGTCAAAATTGGCCAGAAAGGATTGAATTGGCACAATGTAAAAAAAATTATGACTTAATTGGCACTAAAAAATGGTTTATGACTAAATTGGCACAAACGTAAAATGTTTATGACTTTTTTTAACACTTTTCCCCAGTGGATGTGATATGACAAAATCCATGAATTTATTATCCTATCCTATCCAGTCATATTATGTTTAGAAATCCAAACAATTAAACGTAGCTTTAGAGTAGTTAGTGGTGGTCCCACAAAATCTCTCATGGTATTAAAATCGAAAGGTCCTAAGTTTGATTCTTTCTAGGTCCCTACTTACCTCCTCAATGAAAAACTTCCACACTTAGTATTAGGCAAAAAAATTAGACTAAGTGTGAAGCGGAATGATGGAATGTTTAAATATTAAATCACTCTTTCCTCTATAATTTGAACTTTTTAGAGCAGTCAATGGTGATTCCACAAAATCTCACATTTACAATGACCTTACACATTTTGATTTCATTCAACTTAATAAGTTCGACTTTTCGATTGGAATATTTGAAATTTTCATTAGACTAAAGTTTAGGGAATGGTGACAAAATGTTGAATTGACAATTTGGCATATGATATATATATATACATATGGAGTCAACAAGAGGGAGGGAGATCAAGATATGAGGAGAAGTCGTGAATGGCAATCTTGATGTAGTTCAAATATTGGCAAAAGAGCCTTTCAAGTGCCATAACTTGGCAAAAAATGACACTTAAGTGCCATAACTTACGAAAGGTACACTTAAGTGCCACATTTTAAGAAAAGTGGGACACTGAGTGCTATCTTTAGCGAAGCTGGCCGGAAATCATACGTGGCATTAAAATATTAATATTTCTCGCCGATGTTTCTCACTAGAGAGTTAAGTCAGCTCGAATTCATCCCAAACAATGTCGTTTCGGGTGTTGGCCTAAAATAGAGCCCTTAAATCAGCGAAAACGCCGTCGTTTTGTAATAATTTGAATTTTAATATAATATAAAAATTAATTAAACTAAATTTAAAACTAAATTTATTTAAAATATTTAAAAAAATAAAATTTACATAATTTACAAAAATTTACAAAATTTACAAAAAAATTCAGCCCTTAGCCGCCTCCTTTTTAAAATTTTTAAAATTTATTTCAATTTTTTTAAAATAAATTTAGTTTTAAATTAAATTAGATTAATTTTTAGATTAATTTTTTTACCACATCAGCACCAAAACGATGCCGCCGCCTCCTCCCCGCCGTCGCCGGAAGGTGGGGAGGGTCGGCTGGGGCCGCCTCCCTTTTTTTTATTTTATAATTTTTAAAGTTATTTTAATTAGGAAAAAGCTACCAAAAACCTCAAACTTTGCCCAAAGTGACCAATTTACCCCAGACCTTTTTTTTTGTGACATGAAAAACCCCCAACTTTGCAAACCGTGACACATTTACCCTATTAAGGGGATTTTCGTCTTATTTTCTCTATTTTTTTCTTTTATTTTTAATTTTTTTCTTCTCTCTTCCCTCCGCCGGCCATGGTGGAGCCGGTGGAGGGAAGCCAGCGAGGGCCGCCCTCGCCGGACGCCGGTGGAGGGAAGAAAAAACAAAGAAAAAAGAGAGTAAAAAGACCAAAATGCCCCTATGATTTGGGGTAAATATGTCACACAAATGAAAGTTCAGGATTTTTTATGTCACAAATAAAAGTTTGGGGTAAATGTGTCACGGTTATCAAGCTTCGGGGTTTTTTCATGTCACAAAAAAAAAAGTTTGGAGTAAATTTATCACTTGGAACAAAGTTTGGGGTTTTTGGTGGTTTTTTCCCTTTTAATTATTTTAAATTTGTGTATATTTATATTTTATTTTTAAAATGTTTTAAATAAATTTAATTTTCAATTTAATTTAATTAATTTTTATATTAAATTTTTTACCACGTCAGCACCAAAATGACATCGTTTTGCACTCGCTTCATTGGAAAATTGACACGTCAGCGTTTTGGTTGGATTGGCTCTCAAGTGATCCATTTTGTTTCGATTTTTGCACTTAAGTGTATCTTTCGTAAGTTATGGCACTTAAGTGTCTATTTCTGTCAAGTTATGGCACTCTAGGGGTCCGAATGTCGTCAATTATTAAATGAGTTTCCTCTTGTTGAGCAAACAAGAATTTCCCCTTGTACCGAAAAAAGTCGAACAACGTTTCATGCACTTTACGTACATACACATTTTTTTTGGGGGGGGAAGATATTAATTGATTTTCTTTATATACAACTAAAATTTAAAATGCTTCTTCGATACAGAAAGGCTAGTACGTTGGAATTTACTACTTGGATGTGACGAATTTAACTTTATTTTGCAGGGTCACAACATGACTATAGTTGAAGCGGACAGGCACTATGTAGAGCCGATTGTGGCCCAAAATTTGTTCAGTTACTCGGGCGAGACATACTCTGTCTTGATCAAAATTGACCAAGAACCATCGAAAAATTACTGGATCACGACCAACATCGAGGGCCGGAACGCCACGGCCACGACCCTAGACTTTTTTTTGTGACATGAAAAACCCCCAATTTTGCAAACTGTGACACATTTACCCTATTAAGGGGATTTTCGTCTTTTTTTTTTCTTTTATTTTTAATTTTTTTCTTCTCTCTTCCCTCCACTGGCCATGGTGGAGCCATCCTCGATTACTTCCCGAACCACCGCCAGCCCGATCTGGAATGACATCGAGCCGCGATTGGCACAGAGCGTGGCGATCAAAACCCAGGATACGTCCACACTCCGCCGCCAAATTCGGACCGAGTGATTGTGCTCCTCAACACACAGAACACGATCGACGGTTATTACCGTTGGTCCGTGAACAACGTGTCGTTCACGCTCCCGCATACGCCATACCTGATCGCCCTCAAGGAGAGTCTCCACCGCGTTCGATCAGCACTCACCGCTTGATCGGCTGCACGACTTCACGAATTATGACATCTACCGCGTTGCGAACAACGCCAATGCCACCTCTAGCAACGCAATCTATAGACCAAAGTTCAACTCCTCAGTGGACATTATACTGCAAAATGCAAACACCATGACCACAAAACAACAGCGAGACGCACCCGTGGCACCTCCACGGCCATGATTTCTGGGTCCTCGGATACGGGACCGGGGAATTCAATGTTGACAATGACCCAAAAAAATACAATTTGGCGAACCCGATCGTGAAGAACACGGTCGCAATCCACCCTTACGGGTGGACCGCCCTGAGATTTGTGGCGGATAACCCGGGCATTTTGGGCATGCCATTGCCATATAGAGTCTCGTTTCTATATGGGCATGGGCGTGGTGTTTGAAGAAGGTGTCGAGAAGGTGGGCAAGTTGCCTTCGGAGATCATGGAATGTGGTGAAACAAAAGCCTTAAAGAGACCATAAAATTATTCATCCCTTATTTATATACCTCTTAAAGGGTCCGTTTGTTATATGAAAGATTGAAATATCTTTAAAATCGATAGAATATGTACAATTTGCGATGTGGATTCGAGCTATCTTAGACTTTGCTTGGCACGAAAGATTGGTGATGCAAGACAAGATTCTCGAGACCCACTCCAATTAACCTTTTTTTTATTCCAAATATTCTTTGGATTTATGTAAGTTTCTTGAGAGCATATTCAGTAGGCTCGTTTATTGCCGTACGGTTGCTTCAATTGTTCCTCTTCAGGATGTTTGCCTCTTAGATACGTAAGACTTCGACAGTAATTGCATTCAGATTTGTGATCCGTATTAATTTGAATTTGGATTTTGCTGTCGTTTTCTGACTTGATTTTAATTTCCATTTCTGTCGTTTTTTTTTCCTTTGACCGAATTCTAAGGGTGGTGCTACTGCTATTTTCACCCCTTATATAATTAAATCCATCGAATTACCCTCTATCATTCAATTACAATTTAAATTGGTGGTCCCAAATTTATTTACTTTCCTTTTTTTTATACCTATCTAAAGTCAACTTACCATAATTATGAATTTATGCATTTATATATTTTTGTTTATTATAGATTTTCCATGAAGATTTGTTTTGCCGGAAAGAGAAATCAAGTTCTTTTCTACATACTACATCAAATTTATGGTTAAGTAGGTAAAATATTATTAATCCAAAACATTGCATAAAGCAAGAAATTTGTTTTGAAATTGCTAGTGATATATCATTATTTTGGATTGACAAAAATCAATATCATCTACGAACTGTTAATGAAAAAATATCTAGATACCTCATTGAACACTATTTTTAGTGTATTCCTAAATAATAGGTCTTACATAGTTTGTATAAAAGTATTTTGCCAATATAGTTAAGAAAAAAGATATATTCTTTGATATAGTAAATAAAGATAATTGATAACTATTTTAGATTGATGAAATTAATAAAAAGTTCACCAAAAGTGAGCATTTGAGATTTTAGGAACGAAAAATAGATAAGTTATTATAAGACGTGGATCCTTTTGTTACGACTTAGGCAATGTTATACTAGTGCTACGCATCTTCTCTGGCCACATACCTCTCGTCTAATCAACCGTACCGGTTGTTGCATTGGAATTCTTGGATGGCAGGCCTATCCCTCATTCTATGAATTAAATGAGATCGGGATTGCCTTTTATCTGGATATAGACACGTTATAAATGCATTCATTATCATAAGTCTAGCTCAAGTCTTGTGTCCATAATTTTGTTAAGACTTCGTTGGTTCGCTGAGCAAGGATGCAAGAACTCGTGGTGTTGATGTTCGACGATTTTGCTTGACAATGTTGCTGGAGGCCCGGCGTTGATTAGGAAGCCACCATAGTGTCAAGCAGGGACCGGAAAACTTGCGAAAAGAAAATCTCAATCGCCACAAGAGTGCAGGAGGGCGTCTGAGTTGCCAGGGCGCTCCGGAATCTTGCTGGACAGCCACTAGAGCTGCTACGCGACGGTGAAGTGCGGCGGCACCGCAAGAAGCTGGTGGTGTCGGTTACAGGAGCGTCGAGGTGGTCACTGAAAAGCTGGGAACTCGCTTGGATTTGCCGGCAAGAGGCGGCTTCGTGTTCACGGAAAACACCAAAAGCTTGCAAGAAAATTATCATCGCTGCTAGTAAGGATGCTACCGGATGTGGGCAGCAGCTTCGGGGAGAAGCTACAGTGGCGGTACAAGTGCGAGGGCTTGGAGAAGATTTGTGGAGTGGCGGTGTCTTTTGTCTGCTGTGAACTAGTAAAAGTCTCTCGGGGGCAGAATCAGAAATGTGTATTTTCAAAAAAATAATCATTTGTATTGTTTATAATAATGAATAAATTGAAAATATTCTTATTATTCACAAAAATATTTAAATATAAATTATTAATATGATAAAAAATTATTGACTCATTATTTCATACGACACAACTAATTATTTTTAAGAAAATACTTGCAAATAATTCATTTTTTGTCAAATAAAAGTATCCAAAAAATCGAATATATGCCTTGCAAAAATTTTTCCCACCGTCCTTTTTCTATTTTGCCTGGTCAACGTCGATAAACGAAGCCTTGAGAATCATAAAATAATCCATCAATTCTCTTGACTTTCTTATTTGTATTCCTTTTCTCTCATTTTTGACATTCAAGGGATATACTAATCCACTTATACTGAAATATTTTCTCCCTCTTATTTCCTCGATTGTGATAATATATAAAAGCCTCTCCTTCAATTATGCAGCACTCTCACGTTCATCTAAGTGGGGATAGGATATGCAGAGTAGATTCCAAGTTTCAAAAAAGGATAAATCTATTATGACGGATGAGTTTGAGGTTCTAGGTAGAACCCAGATCTAAAACAAATCTTTGTGTTTTTTTTTTGTTCCATGTCTTTGCATAATCTTATATTATTCCATAGCGTTTAATGATGAATATGCAATGTGAAACCATCGGTCAAAGCTTCCATTTTTAGTGATATCCAACTTTTACTATGTTAATGTTCTATATTTTTCGTGTGTCTAAATATTATTTGAAGTAAGTGGATTGTAGCAAATAATGATCATTAGAAGTGATGATTCATTATAATCATTCAATCAATAATACAAGTGAAATCCTAGAATCTGTGATAAGATAGATTTTAGGTTTTAAAAATTAAGAAAATTGCTCCAATGAGGAGGTTCTGGAACCTAGATGAAACCTAAAACTATCACCCATGCATGTTAGTGGTTAATTGCCTACTTCAAAGATCCCAAATATCTTTTTTCTCTCTTCTCTTTAAATGCTAGCCAAATCTACTCAATTGCTTCTTTATTAGATTTTCCTTCTTTTCCTCATCAGTGAGAATCAACTTTGCTCTTTCTCTATATTTATTCTTTTCAAATAGCCATGTGATCAAAATATTGTTATGATATTGCGTCTCAAATTTGCCTCAATATCACCTAATTTGAAGTATCATAGGCGCAAAGCACATGTCTATCTCGACCATTTGAGGGGAAGAATGGGTTTGGCCGATTTGCTCACATCCACGGGCTTGATCCAAAGCCTCCTTACCAGTCTGTTCAGCTTAGGTTTAATGCAGTTATATGGACTTAATGAAAACTAATCCTAATATGCCAATATAAATTATTAATAATTTTTGTTAAGGATTAGGGTCGACTATTAATTTTTTTATGCAAAAAATGAATAAACGGCTCGCCAAAATTCTCTCCCTTTATCTTCCAAACAAAACAGAGATCAGAAGTGCTTTTGTCAATTCACATTGTAGACCAACAAAGTCACTAGAGATTTAACGATAAGGGACTCGAGTGAGGACACGCTTTCTCTGTCACAAGTGTTTTGACTCTGTGGTTTTATTGGTGCATGTGGTGCTTGATCAAAGTCCCCATACCCATAAGGGACATCACAAACTTATGTCGAGGTATGCTCAAATTTCTATTCATCTAAGATCATCAAGAGGTTCTTTTTTCGAGGTTGCTTGCCATTGCTAGGATGAGCACTCCCTTTTTTTGAACTTCGCCTTTGATCGTCGCAGATAGGGTTATTTGGTGGCATGTCAGTGAATCCTTTTTTGATGAATTAGGCAATGTTATACCGGTGGTATGCATCTTCTCTGGACACGTAGCTCTTGTCTAGTCAATGGTATTGGTTGTTGCATTGGGATTCCTAGATGGCAAGCCTATCCCGCATTCTAAGCATTAGATGAGATCAGGATTGCCTTTTATCTAGACATAAATGCGTTACAAATGCATTCATTATCATAAGTCAAGCTCAACTTTTGTGTCCATAATTTGTTTAAAGATACTCGTGTGTATATCCCAAGTTGCTTGGGAGAAGTGCTACATTAGGATCACCAATGATAAAACCATGCATATATATGTTGAGCTTAACCCAGAAAGAAAGAAGATAATTAGTCCCTCATTATATATTTTCTCAATCCTGCCCCTTAAAACTCAACATGGAATTCCTAATTTTATAGGATTAGGAATGCAATGAACTGACATTATAAATGGAGAGAGAAGCAATAGCGGACGAAAGTATATCATTATTAGATAGCGAGTTCAGAAGATTCAATAACAGAAAGAAAAGGGGAAATGGATGACCTAATAAAAGAAAATAGTACAAATTTGCAGATAAAAGTTAACCTTCTACCTAAAAAGAAGATAACTTTAGTATATTGGAAAAGTTTCTGCTACCTTGCCATAGGGACACTGTCACAATAAATCTCCGAAGAGGTCACTTCAAAAGAACCACTTGAATTGCTCACCAAAGACTCCTTCAACTCCGCCAAAACAAGATTTATGTCCGGCCTCTCAATTGCCCTTCGTTGTGTACAAGACATAGCAATCTCCACCATTTTCCAAGCCGAGTTGGTATTGAATTCTCCTTGCAACCTTGGATCCATCATCCTCCGTATATCACCACTTTCAACAATAGGAATTAGCCATTGAAGTATGTGCATGGGTTCGCTGCCATCCTGGCTTCTCATTACCGCAGGTTGGCCCGTGATTAACTCGAAGAGTACAATTCCGAAACTATAAACATCACTCTTTTTGTCACAATTTCTAGAAGATTGAAACCTGAGAGGAGGAAAAAATAATGTGAATCTTCCATCAAAGATAAATCCTAGGCAATGCCAATTTTTCTATGCAATTAAAGATCATGAACTAAACCAGATCAATAATGTTCAGTTTTAGCTATTACTCAGGGCCCAAGTAGCCAAAGGTGCCGGCAGGATGAGTTGACACATGAGAGTCATTTTCAGCTGCAAAAGCTCTTGATAGGCCAAAATCAGCTATTTTGGCTCGGAAGTCTTCATTCAACAAGATGTTTGAAGTCTTCAAGTCTCTATGGATGATGGGTGGCTTGCAACCATTATGCAAATAATCCAAACCTGAAATTATCGCAAAAACAATGTCATGAATGCCAAAGCAATGATGGTGAAAGACCAAGTGATTGTGGATATCTTATCAAGTACCTTGTGCTGCATCCACAGCTATTTGTAGTCTCTTACTCCATATCAAGACCTTCGAATGGTCATCTGTTGGATGCATCTTAACGTTCCATATAAACAAGATAGTCTTATAGAATTATTTTGCAAAAGAACCAATGCAGCACAACAGAAATTCTCACCTGATAAATGTTGCCTTAAATTTCCATTAGCCATGTATTCATATATTAATGCTATGTGCTTGGAATCATCGCAATATCCGAACAGAGAAACCAAATTTCTGTGGTGTACAATTGCTAAGAGTTGTGCCTATGGCATCACAAAGTATGCATTATTATAATGTATACTGACAATAGTCTAAGAGGAAGTTAATGAACAAATATTTGCCTAAGTGTAAGCATAAGTTGATTTTCAAAGGAAGAGTAGTTGCATCATCCTATCTAACCTCGGCCTGGAATTCCTTGTACCCTTGCTTTGATAATTTAGAGAGTATCTTCACAGCAACCACGGTGCCATTATCTAGTGTGCCGAGATATACCTTGCCGAATCCACCTTCACCAATCACACGTCCAAAGTTCCTAGTGATTTTTGAAAGCTGTCCATGATTAAAAGGTCGATTCTTTAACCTCAATATCCCCTCCGAAGATTCTGTAGCAAAAAGGTTCCCATGAGTAGTGCAACTTCCACTTTGGATAGTGGACTTTCAAGGCAAATAACTCCAATTGCATCCTCAACAATTAGAAAACGTACAATAAGTTCTTCTGATCCCGTTTTAGGATTTGTATTAATGGGGAAGAGGACAAAAATCAAGAGATCTAGGTAGAGATTCTGTCACCAGCCTTTGATAGGCTAACATATAGATTCTTTTGCTTTACTCAATACAAATAGATAATTTCGAGATTGCACGATCAAACTTTCTTTGAGAGACCATTAGAATTCTACGGAGAAACTTGCTCTCTCAGGTTTTTATAAGTCCTTCCCATGCATTGCACTGTTACTCTTGAAGGAAAAAAAATTAGCAACTTTATTGTGGATAAGTCAAACTCAATAATGCACATTCTCTTTGTGATGCTGATACAACAATACTGTGCGATCCCCGTCTCTTTCTTCTCTCCATATTCTTGTGATCATTGCGTAACTCATATTACTAGAATTGAAAAATGTTGATTAAAACCAACCTTCCTTTATTCCTGATTGCAGTATCGATGAGAATGTAATATGACACTCTCAAGGTGGGTGAGAAGAGATAGCAAGTTGCTAAATTGTATGTTCCCATATCCTAGAAAAGACATTGATAGAACCATACCAAAGGAAAAGCAAAGTAAAGATTCTCGTGTGTGAACAGGACAAGTAAGCAAAATTACCTGCTATTTGTTTCCGTTTGATTAACCAAATAATAGCCAAAGCACCAAAGACAACCATAAAGAAGCTTGAAACTGATGTAACAACTGGAACAAAGATGGTGTTTTGTTTCTTCTTATGCGGGCAAGGATCAGTCAGGCAAAGATCTATGTTTCCTGTCAAACTGCCACAAAGAACGAAGGAGTTGAACTGAAATTTCTATCAACAAGCGCCCAGATTGATTTGACAAATGCTGATCACAAATTGGCCTTCTTATTTGCTTTTAATCACAATATACAAAACACATTGATAGTCTTTCCACACTATAAAAAGTCGTATATGACTAAGAGAGAGAGAGAGAGAGAGAGAGAGAGAGAGAGAGAGAGAGAGAGAGAGAGAGAACCTCATGTCTAAAGTACCGTCCACAACCTTTTTATTTAGAGCTTTAGGAACTGATCCAATCAGGTTGTTTCCACTTAAATTTCTGCAAATATAGCCATGATAAGAAATTTGTCCACTTTAAATCCTTTGCTACTTCAGCTAGAGACATTAACTTACAGAAATCTAAGATTTGGTAACTCAGCCAAAGTTTCCGGTATCGCTCCTGTAAGCTGATTGCTGGACAAGTCTCTGGGAAAGAGCAAGTTTAGAACACCTAATATCAAGTTAACTAGCTTCATAGTCAAAAGCAGGATCTTTCCACATATTAATGCAGCATTTCCACAGCCTATGTCTCCTAAAACACAACCTTAATTATTCAATCATGAGTTGACTTGTAGCGGGTGCTTAATCATGAGTAACACAACTTACAAGTATACCATTGTTGATAATTGTGAAAATGATGAGAATATGTTGCCCCTCAAATTGCTAGAACTCAAATTCCTGCCATCATAGATCAAAATATAGGATCATGTCATTGCCATCTTCATGAAGGGAGTATTTTTGGGTACAATGAAGAAAAGTTTATGCAATCAATTCTTCAGAATGAAAATATTTTAGATCCTCCTGGTGTAAATGTTTTAGGTACTAGAAGACTGACCATTAAGAATTGCCAATCTCATTCCTTGCATGGGTCTCACTATCTCCTTCTGTAATTTATGGTTAATTTTGGACCTAGAGTACCTAATAACTATTTTCAGAGGGCCTAATACCTGCTCGCACACATTGCAATTTTGAATACTTACGACAAAATTGGAAACCCAGGCTATTGGTAAAAGAAAATGCAAAAGGAACATAACAATACACCGTAGAAGAAGGGGGCATTTGTTGGCAATTGCTGAGTATATAACTTATCATGACCCACTCCATCCATATGGAGAAACCTCCCAAAGGAAATACTCAAAGATGGTGACTTTTTGGAGTGGGTAATCAACTTAGAGATCAGTTTATGAGCTCTCTCCAATACCATGTGAAGCTCGGGGTGGCAAACACTCCCTCTATTAAAACATTGAAGTTCCAATCATGCCCCCAATGAACTTGACAAAAGCATGACAAAGTTCTCGGTCAATATGAGAACCCACATTGGAAGGTTGCGTTCATCCTAAAATGTTCTTTCTCATGCATACATAAAACTCTCCGTTTTCATGACTTCAAAAATGAATGGCCAATTTTGTGCTTTTTTTTTTTTTTTTTAATGGCCCATCCAAACGAGAATTCTTCTTAAGTTCATTGAGAAAACCAATATTATCTAAGAAACATTGCCAAGGGACTTACACGTTTGTAATCCTTGGAGGATTTCCATCGCTACAGTTTAGACCGTCCCATGCATAGTCAGTTGGTACGCATGGATCACCTTGCCAGCTTTCTCTCTTAATGTGATACATTGCTTTGATGTCATTGATAGCTTTCACTGCAGTTTAAATCGCAAAACAAGATCAATTATTGAAAGAAAAGGATAGAGAAGCAAAAAGTGGTTGCGATCCCATACACGTTATGTAGATTCAGTTTTTCAAAAGACTTGCAACATTCAAGGGTGTCATGGTAGATACGGAAACTATAACGAAATTGAAATTGAGAAGAATAGAAGAACACCGGATTTTACATGGAAACCCTTGCAGAAAAAACCACATGGAGAGGAGAAGCAAAATTCACTATAGAAATCAAGGATTACAAAAGGTGGCTATGAAAAACTTGGACTCTTTCTATCTCAACTTCTTATATATAGGCAAGAATCAAATCCAAGGTAAGAAACCTCTTTTTAGGAAACCTTCTCCAACTAGAAAAACCATTCAATTAGGAAACCCATTCAAAATAAAAAATCTACTTGAATTAGGAAAGTTTTCTTTTCAGGCTTAAACTTGAGACATATCTAACAGAGGGCTTCAATTTGAAGAGACTCTTCAGTAATTACCAAGCAAAAGTAGCCAAAGTAGGGAATTAAACAGATAGCAGAGTAATACTTAAGCCACATCCGTTGATCCCAACCAAGCAACGATAAATCAGAGAGTTCACAAATAACTTAAGACCCACATTGGAGACTACTATATTTAGCATTGGCTTACCTAAATCTTGATTATTGGCAATGGAATGTCTGCATACTTATTTATTGATGTCAATCGTAGCACAACTACAAAATTCGTAAATAAACAATAAAAACATACCATCATCTTGTGCTGTGGGTACAATTTGAAGATCAGCAACTCTATAGATCTCCACAGCATTGAGGATCGGTGGATTTTCAGACTTGTTCGTTGAATCAATCGAGATATTGATGAACGGCGCGCTAATTGGAGTAGAAACTACAACCACTGGCTTTAAGTATTCAAGGCTCACCGTCTCCATGAATTGCTTATCAATGAATTGCTTATCATTCATGGAAATTGTGAACTCCCTTTGCAGGCCGCTCAGTCTCTCAAGCTCCATGAAATGTAAGTAGACAATCCATTTCGTTTTCGGTGCCTCCGCTAATGATCCCGCATGATTGGTTGGCTCTGCATGTATTGACCACTCTAAATATAAGGGAGAATTCGAACTCATTGTGCTTTGAGCGGTCTGAAGAACTTTCGCGGGAACCTTATACGCATCATTATTGTTAGATAAATCAATCGCAGATGTGGTGTTCAGTATGGACCAGTTATCGAAGATCCTACTACTCCACTTCCGATCATAAACATCCTCAGGATACCTGTGTGAGGCATTTTGACAAACAGTTTAAGAGTAAACAGTTAAGCAAGTGACTTAGTGACTAACAAATGCCAATTAGTATGTATATGCAATAGAAATATTGAAGCTGCTATATTCAATACATATGCCAGCGAAAAACCAATGCGTTTGTTGGGTTACCGAAACTCAAACATCTTGCTGGTGGTTAAATGCAAAACTTTTCGACCAAAAAGGAAAATGTAAAACTTGAAAATTGCAATGTGATGGGCAGAAAATTGTGTTTGTCAAGGAGAAATTAATTGCCATGGACTTTTAACACGTAGAGTGATAACTTGAAAAATTGCAATATAATGTCCAGATGGAATGCTTTTGTATTTTCGAGTGAAAAAAAGTTTGATACAAACGCAAAAAACTAAGTTTGATTGGGATTATAAGTGCAAGTTTCCAAATGATTATATCATAGTTTTGGATTGGACCGAACGGCTTTTCCGTTTCTCTTTTTTAACCGTGTCATCATTTAGTGATTTTTGTTGTAATCTTTGACATCTAGGATCATTTTCTTCAACTATCTTTGTTGATTATTTTAACAGTTTTTTGTAGTGTAATTTGTTGATCTTTTCATGGCCTTTTTCTTCTTTGCCAACTTGTGCCTTCAATATTTTGCGGAATGGCATTCGATGAGGAAAAACTGAATCTTTCTCTTTACTAATGATTACCATACATTTGTATTTCGAGAATGAATTGATCACCTGTCTCCATATATCGCTAAGCTTTCTCCCACATCGAACCGCCATTTACGTATGAGCCCAGATCCCCCAGATCCCAGTCGATAGATGTCATTGTCCAAAGCTCTTAGTTCCAATGCCGAAATATAGGGCACTCCATTGCCAGTGTTCACAAGACACACTTGGATATCATCTTCATTTGACACATACATGATATCTTCGCAACCATAATTAACATTGTAGTCCACCGTGGCAACATAATTAACATCAATGTACAGGTGGAATGAAGGAGTAATATTCTTCCCATCATAGTTCCCATACCAAAATGCTGCCTTAATATTGTAGGTTCTGTTCTTGCCTAGGTTTGGTCTCAAAGTGTAACAGTTCCTCGTTCCATCGGGAAAACTCCTTACATTGTTCCAATACTTTAGATTTGTTGGATCCATCAACTCCTGGGCTATCTGCATGTTTTTCCCAGAGCTTATGAACCCATCATCCATTTTGTATGTTATATTAAGGATCTCGTCAGTGTATTCACTAGGTGCTCCACAATCGATGCTGATAAAACCTAGTAAATTTAGAGAAAAGAAAATTTCAATGAAATAGAACTGCGATTTTTTCTATTGGACTTCGATGAATCTCGACCATTCACACAACTCCATACTACGGTATCTAGCATTCCGTCGGTTTGACGCTAGAGCAAGTGAGAATGAATATAAAGAAGAGACCATTTTGTTTCCTTAAAGGATCGAAACTCGTTGATCGCTATAGGCAATAACATTGTACGAAGCGTGGAGGGGAGAGACAGAGAGAAAGCGTGGAGGAGAGAGAGAGAGAGAGAGAGAGAGAGAGAGAGACCTGGACGTTGGGCCTGAACCACAATAACTAGTGTTGAAGCTAAAGAAGCAAGCAACGCAATCAAGAAAGCTGTAATTGATCTTTCCATTGCCATCGAGCAGTGGAGATTTTCGAAGAGAGAAGCGTGAGGAAGATACATGCGTGCATCCATTATATAAGGCTCCGTTCGTTTCTTGGAAAATAATTTCCGGGAAAATGTTTTCCGGTTTTCCAGCGTTCGTTTCGTGGAAAATGAATTTCTTGAGGAAAATGTTTTCCATCAAAGGAAAAAAGTCTTCAAAAGTAGGGGAAAATGTTTTCCACTTTTTAAAAGTGGAAAATATTTTCCTTACTCTCTCTTATCTCACACCTCTACAAATCCCCACTTCCTCCTCTCCTTTCTTCTTCTTCTTTTCTTTTTTTATTAGAATTTTTTTTTTTAAATTTTGTTTTTCTTTTTAATTTGAATTATTTTTAATTTCCTTTTTCTTTTCTTTTCTTTTTCTTTTTTTTTTCTTTTTTTTTTTTTTTCCCATCTTCTTCTTTCTTGGCTAGTTGTCAGACTAGGTGAACCTCAAGCTTGTCGATCTCAAACTCGCACTTGTCGATCTGGCGAGCTTCGATTGACGCTTGCGCTCGCCAATCTAGCAAGCGGAAACTATTTTCCTTACCGAACACCAGAAAATGTTTTCCAAAACATTTCAGGTTTTAACCGATCACCAGAAAATATTGTCATTTTCCTGGAAAATGACTTCTGGGAAAATACTTTTCAGAAATGGCCAATTTTCCGTGAAACGAACGGACTCAGTGTACGCGTGGGATGTGTTTGATTTGATCCCGCAAGCAAACCCAATCGCCATTGAGGAAGATAATTATTGAATTTTTTCTTTTCTTCCATTGAAAATATCAAGAGGATAGAAAGTAACACGCGCCCGCACGCGGTGTTTGTAATTGACCGAGACGTGGCTTTTAATTCACGGCCAAGAAGACCACGACAGGCTTTTAATTCACGGCCCCACGCGGTGCTCGTAATTGACTGAGACATGGCTATGGCGCAAGAAGACCAAGACTTGCAGCTAGGTCTTCCTCTGCAATTGTATCAAAGTTTACGTACCGAAATATATGTTAAGAGACAGCTTTTCTTACACGTATCGGCATTATAATACACTGAAATTTAACTCTATTTTTTTTTTCCTGTTGGAGGCATCCGCTATGAATATTATACGGTAAATTATGAGATGAATTGTCTGCTAATAATAAAATGTTGGCTTTATAATATCTTGTCGTGATATTTTCACTTTTATATATTTTTACTTGTCACCTGACCTAGAGTTCTATTTGGGTATACAATAAACTGAATTTTATGTAGAAAACAAATTGGATTTGACCAGTAATTTTTTTTTTTTTGGAGGTGGGGTTGGGAGAATGGGGAAAAAGTGTCGGGAAAGATTAGGAGTTCCCAACTTTGTTCAATTGGAAGTAAAAGGAAGAGGAATGTTATGTTTTTCCTTGATAGTGAAAATGAGGAAAAATGTCGAATAAGAGTAGTCCCGATCCACATTTGGCGAGAAAAGAATAATCATTTTGGCCCCTTTTTAAAGGGATTCAACTTTCTTTTTTTGCCACACGGAAAACATGTGCACATTTGCTAGTATTGATGAATACGACGTAAAAATTATTAAAAAATCATCATTAAATGCCATTCCCACAGCATTATTTCCTACCAACCAAACACAAGAATCCTTATTCATTTTCACATTTTACCAAACAAAAATACCAGAATAGTCATGCCATGCCATTCCTTGATTCCCTTCCACTCCGCCATATCAAATGCAGTATTACATATGATGGTACATTAGTAAAGCACTTTCAATGCCGATGATTTTTCCAAAGGGCGACTATTGAAATGCCGTCATTGAATTTTTCATGGAATATCTTGATCATTGGAAGAAAAGAAATGACAAGATTAAATTTGGGGAACAAAAGTCACCATTTCGAAGAGCTCTCCATACGCCGTGCTCGTAATTGATGGAAACGAGACTACAGCACAAGAAGACCAAGACTTGCAGCTAGGTCTTCGTCTATAGAAGAAAAAGACCAAAACTTGTAATTCGCGCCCCCACGCGGTGCTTGTTATTATAATAGACCAAGAAGACCAAAACTTGCTTGAAATGTAGTCATTGAATTTTTCATGGAATATCTTGATCATTGGAAGAAAAGAAATGTCAATATTAAATTTGGGGAACAAAAGTCACCATTTCTATTGAGATTGTTATTTATTAATAAGTATAGACTATTCAAGAGTTTCGACGTGGACCTTGATGGCATCTATGTAGCACCAACACGCGACACGACACGAGTGTCCGACACGACACGACACGCCGACACGTCATTTCTAAAAAATAGAGAATTGCGACGTGTTGCGACACGTTGAATATTAAATGAATATTTTTATTTTTAATTAATTTGATTCAAATTCATAAATAAATAAATAATTAAAAAAAAGCCTCTAATAAATTTACACTAATAATATTAATAAATCAATTCATTTGAAATTCGAAAGATATATTCATAATTAATGCGAAACGTGTTTTTAATTTTAACAAAAGTTATTGATAAAACTAATAATTAATAAGAAATTAGAATCAATTTATTTAAATAAATTCATGATTTTTAAAATGATCAAAATTTATCATTATTCAAAATTCAATACTTTTACTTTTCGATATTATTTTTCAATTTCATTTATTTAATTTTTCTATAAAAAAAATCCCCAAATCCACTCTTTCTTTCCTTGTCCATTTCCCTCCACCCCAAACCTATTTTACTTTTTTCCCTCCCAAAACCACTGACAGACAAGCTGTCAGCCTCACTTCCCCTCCCCCAAAACTCAAAAAGACACGCCATCGTGCCCCTCTTTTTATTATTTTTCATTCCCTTATCACAAACCCTAGCGACCCTCTGTTTCCTCCTCCTTCTACCGCTCGCACAAAAAAACACCGGACCAAGACAAACACGCAGACAGCAGACCTCACTCCCCTCTTTCGCGCCTCGCATCGTTTCTCAGCTTCCGACGACGGAGCGGACGCGACGCCGAGGAGGAGGAGATGCCGCCGCCACCCCCTCGGGCCCCGATTCTTCTTCTCTTCCTCTCTCTCGCCGTCTCTCGCCGTCGCTCGCAGCCTTTGCTCCCTCTCCCTCCCTCGCCTCCACCCGAAGTCTTCCGGACACGGGTCGACAGGCATGTCGAGAAAAGTTGACCGCGTGTCGAAAAATCGGACACGCGTTGACCGCGTGTCCGACCGTGTCGACGTGTCCGACACGCTCCGACACGTGTCGGACACGACACGGAAGCACGGGCAACGTGTCCGTGCTTCATAGGATGGCATTTGCTGGAAGATATTTTGTCCCAAAAGGCAAATATACACATAAAAGTTCTCCAAATTGTTTCGTCCATCAAGGAGATTGCTGCGAATGTTGATCCCCACACTTCTCGAGCACAATGATGGCCGTTTCCACTCCGTTTCTCCAAAAGCTCTCATTTTCGACGCAACTTCTTTTGGCCAAAAAGCCTAAAGGCATCATGCCAATGTTGAATGTGTTCGAATAGTTAGCATTGATTTCATAAATTTTCTATGTGCAAAGTCCCACATCATCATAATCGAAATTAAATTGTCTTTCGGTATATAATCATCTACCCAATATTTCATTAACTTAAGTCTTTAGCAAAATCGAGCCTAATTAATTAGGTAAAATGAGTAGTTACTTTGAAATTAAGGAACCATGTGCTTTGGAAGTGCACATATAATTATTTCTAAATGATCCCTGAAAAAATCTATTCCTTGTATCAAGTACGTGCAATTTATATCGAATTGGATGTTAACAAATGTCAAAAGAAGAGAGAATTTAAATTCTATCTTGTATAAATACGCAATTATACACTTTTCCTGTTCATGAGCACTATCAATAATGGTCATATGAAGTTCAACCGGTGGAAACAAATATCTCTAGATAATAACGTTGATTAGAAATGCACACACAATTCCTGTTCTCCTTAATTGGAAGTAAAAGGAAGAGGTATGGTTTTCTTCCTTGTCAAAATGGGGAAAAAGTGAAGAACATGTACGGCAACACTCTTAAGAATTTTTATGCCTACTTACCGTTTTCCTTTCGCAATTTTCTCGTCTTCAACTTTTGCCGTATTCTGAAGAAATTTAAGTCCTTTTTTTTTCCTTTGGATGCAGAATGCTTCATTCCAATTGAAGACGAGACAATTATGAAAGAAAAACGGTAAGTAGGAATAAAAATTCTGAGATTGTTACCGTACAATATTTTATGTTACGCTATTTTTGCACTTCATCAAGACTCTCTCTCTCTCTCTCTCTCTCTCTCTCTCTCTCTCTCTCTCTCTCTCTCTCTATATATATATATATATATATATAAACCAATTTTACGACGTGTTACAATATTTTTTTTATAACTTATGATGAAACTCCATAATATTGTTCGGCATGGCAAATGTACCATAGAAGTTATCGTTTATGATGGTCAATTACTACAGCAGAAAGTAAAATACACCTGCAATTTGCCGACAAATATACCCAGATCAATTAAGTTGGGTAACTGTGATGAGCATACCAATCTATATAAACTAATTATTATTATTTGGCGTGGATAGAAATATCTGTATAAGATGAGAGGAATTTCGCTCTTCATGGGAATTATGATTACTTGAGTGCTTGATGGATTCTATAGGTCCAATTATCATCGGAAGAAATGTTAATTAGTAAACTAGTTATTAATTAATGACTATTTTTAATCTCTTAATCTCTCTCTCTCTCTCTCTCTCTCTCTCTCATACCTAAAGGTAGAATGAACAATTTGTAGAGTGAGGTACGTTCAAACAATCGATTACGCGCAAAAAGAGGTGCCAAGAGTGACAAATGCAAAAGACGAGGACAATTGGAATGTGAAATACAGAAAAAATGAAGTTCATGCGGCGACAGGGAAGACATTGACAAAGCTCTTTTTGTTGTATTGCAGAAACGAAAAGTATGACGATCTAAATCGGTCGATTTTTCAAATTTAAAATTTCCGGTAAACCTTAACGAAGATGATTTATACAAAAAGAAAAAGTAGGACATAAGCCGTGTACCGTTTCAAATTCTTGTAAATTAAGGACAAAGCGCATAGACCCTATATCCAAACAATTTTCGTTCATTGACTGGTCGAACGCCTAGCTCTAGGAGAATTAGTAGTCAACGCGAAGTGCATCACGCGTTACTATGAAGCGGTATCATTACATTATAGAGCAATATACAAAAAGATGACAGTAATATATCTCTATGAAATCAATCATGGGCCAAGTCGTAGCGATTATTCGATCTTTCCACGTAAAGCCAGCCTCACATTCCCACCATCCACCTTATAAACTTGGATTAATATCATGAAAAACAACAAATCGATAGAAAGTAATTTTTTTTTAATTTAAAAAAAAATGTAAGCCAAGTCTATTTTAGCATCTACAATATTTTATAAAATCGGTTTAAGTAAACTAATATCAAAAGAGCCATGGGCGCTTACACATTCAATGGTTATGATAGTTTTGGTCTACATAAACTGAATCTCTATAATAGCCTCTCGAGAAAGTTGAAAAAAGTAACGAATAGCTTCTTTAGCTATTTCGACTGCCACACACGGAAAATGTCATGCATAGACCATATCATCTCAATGAATAACTTCTAGAGAGAGTTGAAAAGAAACATCAAATAGCTTCCCTAGCCCTTTCAATTCCCACACTTTGAAATAGAGAATGACAAAAATAAACAAGGAACAATAAAAAGACATAAGAATTTTACATGATTTGATTTGAAATTGGTACCTATTTCAAGGAGAGTGCCAACGGCAAATAATCTATTATAATTAGTTAGACTTATAATCACTCGCATGCTTAAGTGTTTTATACATCTAAATTAGACCCAACCTTTTCACTTATATATAAAAATGGTGGGATAAGGTGTGACATTCCAGATTTTCAACTCTGTTTTCTACTGAATAAATTGGGCATTTCATTGACGCGTCTTTATGGTTATTTTTAGAGCTGATCACTCTTGAGATAACTAGGTTAGCTGGGGAAAACAATAAGGATATTTAGGCAAATAAACTTGAGAATTCGACTATGGATTGACTTCTCGATCGTGTCTATCTTTAGAGGCCATTGCGGCACAGTATAAAATCGATTAGAGATCAGAGATAGGTCAGTTCAACTGAGATGTGTGGCTAATTGTGGGTGACACCACTAAATTAGAAAATTCTCGTTGACCGGCATTAAACTGATTTTCTTATTATTTTGGTACCTTGTGTTCGTATTTGAATCATCGAGATTTTCACGACAATCAAAAGTCGTCAATGAATCGAGTGGGTTCATTGTGGCTTGAAAAAAATTGACCACGGGTTATTTGCACTAAAAATGCCTAAAAGTTACTCGGTAGCCTAGATCATGCTAAAAACGCGTCGAATGGAAATTAACTGTAAATTCGAGTTTGATTTCAAAAATTGAAAATTCTGCCTTATCATAATAAATTCTAGGAATGTCACCTCAGTCTCATAAGATTTTTCGGAGATTATGAGATTTTTACGACAAATCAATTCGGACATTGCGGAAATTAGTGAAAATTTGGATCGGCCAAATTGAATAGAATTTTGATTTCCAAGTTGAGCCATTTGGCGATGGACACTTGCAGAAATAGTATGGCTATTTTCTTCTACGATAATGGACATCAAATTTGGAAAACTTGACAAAGATTTGAAGCTCAAATTGTGAAATTCGCATGATAGGATGAGGGCTGAAATTTTATACTTTAAATTGGTTTGTGAGTTAATAAGCTTGAAAGTGATGGGGGGGGGACAAAGAAATTGCATTGTGGGGTTGTGGGGCCAAAACATTTAATGTATTGGCTAAGATTTAAGACTTTTGCTCCCCTTTTGCTGGCTTCTACCGCACGATACAGCCCCCCTCCTTCAGACTCTCATGGCCGCACACTCACCTGCTGCATCGACCTCCCTCTCCATGGCTCCTTTTCATTTTTCTTCCTCATGTGAATTGCGCCTCAGCCAAAAGACCGGCTATCTCTGCCTTTCTTTCCATTTCTTTGTTCATATTGTCCACTGAAGATTGACCGAAGACCACCGAACCTCCATTGAATTGCTTCAATTTCAGCAGCTCCGTGTCCTGTGTGGCCATCATCCACGACACCCTCTCCCCTGCTTCATTCGAATTCTTCAACACCGCTGCCACTTGCCAGCTTCCCATCCTCCTTCAGTCAACAGCTGCACTCACAAGAACCCTTTAGTTGACCGCAACAGCCCACGCACTAATCAGACGCCAACAGCACCATCCACCAAAGAAATCTCCACGCGTCTTCAGTTTTCGGTTGAGCTGCCCGTGTTGTCCGCTCGTGAAGTCGGTCAACAAGTCACCCCATGCGACCACTGAGGTTGACTCCTCTTGGTGCGCATCTCCGCGCGTCTCCAGCTTCTTCAATCCACGAAGCCACACGTGTCTTCAACGCCAGCAGCTGCTGTTGGACGCAAATTGCGCAACCTCAAGATCTCCATAACCAGAACAAAAACATGTATACTTGAGTAGAAAGATTAACGTACCTGTTTTGGGATCCATCGAATATAAAGCGGAAGCAAAAAAGGGATTATCCACATATATTAAGGGGATCCACACATCAAGTTCTTCTCCTCTATTGCCCTCCGTATCACTGGCTCAATGAGGCGGCCCCCTTCACGTTTAGCGTTAGGTAAACGCCCCTTAGGTGAGGATACATGTGAGAATTAGGGTTAGAGGAGATACTTGAGCACTATTTATAAAATTTCCAGTGGGGTCCTCTCATTACGGAAATTGCCAGAAGGCTCAACTCTACCACACATTAAAGCCCATATTAGACTAATTAAGAAACCTTCTATCTCACTTTAGAGACTAACCCTGTTTTACAGTAACCATAAAAACAGTAAATTACAATATCAATTAATTTAGTCCACAGTAGGAAAACTCTTACATTCTCCCACTTGGACTATATTAATTGAAATCGTACTGTATGTGCGCACATTTGGTCCAGAGATAATTCTTAATAGTCAATCCTATCCCATAAAGTCTTAAACACCAAATCATGACAGTAACTGCATGTATACACACAGAGCCTTTCATGGTCACAAATGTTCTCAACTTTATTGATATGGATTCAATATGGTAGTGTGGCAAATGGATAACATCTCTCATAGAGAGATCCCATTTGTTAGTTACTATTCCCTTACCTTAGGCGTCACAAAAACTTGTGCTACTAGAGAATGCTTTATGGTTCCAATGAACCTACATATGTCTTGTCCTTATGGTTAACTTTTCTTTATGTATCACAAGACATATGCACAAGGCTAATAACCGGATGCCCGGATGCCCCTAGCATTCACTCAAGGTTTATACAATTCTTTGAGACTTTATCAATATGTATTCAACATAATAACAATACATTCAAAAATATTTTATTGAATGCAAAAGTTGATACATATCAAACCGTTATAAAGTGTAACGAACACAGATGAAACCTTTATCAGAGTAAAGCCAAAATAGCTCACACTAAACAACAATATCCGAAGATACTCCTAGGCCCATGCTAATGACATGTCACTCAAATACACATGGGTGTAGGCCTTTAGTTAGTGGATCTGCAACCACATCATCTGTGAAAATATGTTATATTATAAGTCACCTTTTTGTACCGTTTCTTTATGGTAAAAAATATTTGACCACCATATATTTAGACCCATTGAGACCTCTGTAGTAAATAAATAATACTACAAATTTGTTATTTCAATACAACCGTATGGGTCTATCCATCAAGTTAAAACGATCAACTCCGTCATGAGGTTCTGGAGCCTAATAGCCCAAGTAACAACCTAAAAGAATGTTACTAACACTGCATATATAGTAGAAGATAACATAGAACTTTATTTACTGCACTTCTTACTAACATAAATCTATATCTTGTTATTGATATTATATCATTCTAACAATCAGCAAAATTTACATCTAAATATCCTACTAATTGCAAGAATTGAACATGTCTGTAAATTAGCATATAATCTCTAGTCTTCTTTAAGTACCTTAAAATCTTCTTGACAGCAACCCAGTGATCATGTCCTAGATTTGACCAATATCTGCCTAGAGTCCCGTCACAAAGACAACATTTGGTCTAGTGCAAATTCGAGCATACATTATACTTTTAAATGCACTGACACAAGGTACACCATTTAATTAGATTTTCTCAATATTTAAATAAGGACAATGTGATAGATTTAGTCCATCACCCTTAACAACAGGAACAATTTCTAGCTTGCAATAATGTATATTGAATATTTCCAATATACAATCAGCAAATGTCCTCCGAGAAAATCTAATATAATATGGCAAAAACAATCCTTACAGATCTCAATACAAAGGATATAAGATGTCTCAAGGCCACAACTTGTAAGCAAAATATTATATACATAAAGTATGAGAAAAAATAAATTTCCTTCTACTAACCTTACAGTATATTAAATTAGTTTGTTCTCAATTGAACAAAATAACAACATTATAAAAATTTAATAATATTGTTTGGAAACTTGCTTAAGACCATGAATTAGAACTTTTCAGTCTACACACAAGTTTACTTGAATCGCATAAAATCATCCAGTTGCACAATATAAATTTTGTATCTATTTGGTGTAACTTTATATCAAAATAAATTATTAATGCCACGTTCACTCTGAAAAAATATTTAAAGAAATAATTATTTCTTCACTATAAACAATCCACCCCCTTTCGAGTGAAAACTTTAGTTACCAATTTGGCTTTAAATTCCACAATCTTTCTTTGAAATTCTTTTAGTTTTGTACGCCAATTTGCAACTAATGAACTTATGATCTTTAGGCAAGTAAGTTAGTTTCGAAACACTATGGTGTTTCATAGATTGTATACCGCATTTTATGACATCTAATCACATACTTAATTGAGAACAAAAAACGACATTTATATAAGTTGCTAAAATAGCCATGTAGTAGTTATTGTAATCATGCTCTTACAAATAGACTATATAGTATGATAATATAACTGATCGTCTTTCCCTAACAAATCTCCTTGATAAAGCTGCAACCACTTCATTCTGCACTTGAGAGGTTTAAGAAATTTCATTATAAACTATATCAAGAATAGTACTGTGAACCTCAACACGTTTAGTTTATGGTACAGAAGATTCCATAATTATCTATATAGGTAAAGACAAAAAACACAGTAACCTCCATCATACTATTATCTTTAATAGTCTGAAAGCAGCTATCCTCTACAATTACGTCAATCTTTAGAAACTTTAGAGTATGCGATTCTATAATTCTTGTACCTTCTTTAGGGTCATAAAATCAATACCCTTTAACAATCTAGATAAGATACATAATAATTGCGAGTGGATCTGAATTCCAACGCACTTAATATTGAATTAGATAATCTCACTTCTGCATGACACCTCTAAATTTTATATGATTCAAGTAATTTATGTCCAATCTATAACTCAAAAGAAGTTTATGAAACAACTTTGATAAGAGACACATTTTGTATGTGAAAAAGTTGCATTCATAATATCAGCCCACAAAAAATTAGGTAAATCAGCCTTACTAATCATATTCATCATCATGTTCAATATGGTGCATTTATGCCTTTTGGTCAAATCTTTTGTCAGAATTTTCAGGTATAGTAATTAAATTACCACCTCAGAATCTACCAAGTATTTGACAAATGACCCTTTAAGGTATTTCGTATTATCATACTTGCCAAAATACTCATGGCTACTATTAAACCTGACAATCTTTTAAGACTAATTGTAATTGTTTTATTCTTTATCTCGGTCATTTTCCTTAAATAGAAAACTTTCGGAATCAACCTTTTAATCATATACGAGATGTATATGTCATTAGGACTTAAACACAATCTTTGCAGATGTGTCCTAATTTCAATACCAGACAAGACATAATTTTAAGCAACTAAGGCTTCCATCATCTTATAGCAGTGCAGTTCGCAGGTAAACCTCTTTTCAAGTGTTCCAAAATGGAACGCTTCATGGACAGTAAGCAAATTCAATTGCTCTTTTCTCAAGCAACAAATCATATGTCCACAACTTAAAATTTGAAGCAGTAAAAACCTCAATAATAATGAAGTTATTAATTACAGAAAAGGTGACTGAAAACCAAGCAATATATATAATTAGTATCATGTGAGTACCGTGTAACTTGTCATACAAGTATACATCCAGAGACTTACACGCATAATCATATAATCACCTTTGGGTAGAATACATGACATGCAATTGTACACTCCCCACATGATAGCGGTTATGAGAATATATTCTAATTCTTCATGAATTCATCATCTTTGGGTATATGAATCACTAGAATCAGTCACTCCTCCATCATACTATCATGTATCCCTCCATGAACTAATACACAATCACCTCCTTTGGGAGTATGACTACGCATTAGACCAGGAGACATCCCAATCATCATACGAGACCGAAATTTCTCAAACCCAATCAAGCGTGCCATTTTGACGGTCACTACTCAATTGAATCATTGAAATTCTCTCATACCAGGGATATAAACTTTACTCCTCACATACATCATATACATGTGATTTTAACTTTAGTGATAAGGGTAGCATATCACCAAAATCACATATCATGCTAATTACATTACTTTATTCATTAATAAAAATTAATCATACATATATATATACAGTGAGCTTGAAAGACATATTCCAATGAGATCATTGATCACAGTAACACAAGAAACTACTCATAACAGAGAATAAAACATCTCTTATGCACCCCAATTACATATTACCGTAACAACATAAAAATAATGTTGATCTAAAATATCTCTCACAAATTAACATTAATAGTAATATATGGTACACCAAATCGACAAGCTTGACAGCTGATCCATTATCACTCATGAGTTTATAAGGCAAAAATGACTCCAAGGCCAACAACTGATTTATTAATCAATTTTAAGTAACAAATATCATTACTTTAACCAGTGGCCTATAAATTGAGTCAAACCATAGAACTAAATATCTAAACTATAACAGTAGATACTATTGCTCTGCATAAATATTGTCATACTTCTTAACCATAAAAATATTCAACTTGATAGATATTAATAAGTGACCAGATGAGTTTATGTACAATATGCAGTAACTTAATCGACATGCATTACCCACATACAACAGATATGTTAATCAGTACAATCAGTTTGGTCATGAGTTCTTAAGACGTCAATCATTCAAAGATTACCATCGTGTCAAGGAGTATGCTTGAGCAACAAAAGTTTCATAACTTTTACTGTTTCTCACCAGCTCAATACATAGCTCAATTACTATTCCATAATGGTTGTATCTCATTAAGCCAGCTTCAATTCACAATAAATTTTGATTTTTATTGATGAATCACACCTTTATAATGATTATGTGATAATATACCTATAACCCAACACTTGTATTTCCAAAATCACAGAAAAATACAAGGAAAAATACGCAAAAATTCATTTAAAATACACGTATTTAGGATTTCATATGCAATTTCACATCAATAAAACCATCAAACATATAAAATAAATATACCACGAGATAGGAAATCACCATATGAGTCCAACGCCGCCAGCCACGCGCCGAACGGAGGCTCCACTCGCCCACATGTGCCGCCTGAGTACGCGGCGCGTGGAGCTCACGCACGGTGCGTGTTCGACGCCCAGGCGACGCGTGGGGGCGCGTGCAACATCCCCTAGCGATGTGCCGCTGACCCTCTTGCTCGTCTTGTCTCCCCAAATCTAAATTTGTGATTTAATTTAATTTTTATTGAACAAAAAGTCTCGAAAATCACAAATTATGGCAAGATCCATACTAATTAGGGCTAATCCATACAAATTAGGGCAAAAACAATTGCGTTCAAGTTCTAGGGTTATGGTTGCTCTAATACCACATGTTGGACGCAAATTGCGCAATCCCAAGATCTCCATAACCAGAACAAGAACATGCATAATTGAGTAGAAAGATTAACGTACCTGTTTTGTGATCCATCGAACATAAAGCGGAAGCAGAAAAGGGATTACCCACATATATTAAGGGGATCCACGCATCAAGTCATTCTCCTCTATTGCCCTCCGTATCACTGGCTCAATGAGGCGGCCCCTCTCACGATTAGTGTTAGGTAAACGCCCCTTAGGTGATGATACATATGAGAATTAGGGTTAGAGGAGAGACTTGAGCACTATTTATAGAGTTTCCAGCCAGTCCCTCTCATTACGGGTCAGGCTCAACTCGGCTCACACTAGCCAGCCCATATTAGATTAATTAAGGAACTTTCTATCTCACTTTAGAGACCAACTCTGTTTTATAGTAACCGTAAAAACAGTAAATTACAATATCAATTAATTTAGTCCACAGTAGGAAAACTCTTACAGCTGCTTCCCCGTCTCTGTCGTGCTAGTCCACAAACGAAGTAGCACCGTTCGTCCGTGTCTCTCGTGCAAAGCGTTCCTTCGGCCCATGAGTTAAGCCCACCGAAGCCACCAACTTTTCTCTCCAAGGTGTTGCGTTGCCAACACGTCCTCGGATCCAGTAGCGAAGACCTCCACTGAAACTGCATGCCCTCATGCCTTCATCTTGCAGCCACTGATCTTCGCCCGCCTTCGCTGCTTCTTTGACCGACGCCAATCCACGCTCGAGCAACTCCAGGCCACGCAACCTTCTCCAGCCCATTTGAAGCCGTGCACTTCAATTTCAGCAACCCATCCATGGGCCTTCTAGTGCAGCCCACACAATTTTCATGGCCCAACAACTGGGCCTATCTTTAGTCCATCAAGTTCAGCCCAAGTGAAATTCAGGTTATCTCAGCCCAAGTGAGCCCAGCAGCCCATCTTCACATGTAAGGCCCAAATTTGAAGCCCAAGCCCAGTTGAATTCAGTGAAATTTTGAGACCCAATCCAGCAAACCCTTGAAGCCCAGAATTTCTGCGGGCTTGCAAAGTTTCTTGGCCCGGCTCGAGTGTCTATTGTCGCCGCCGAAATTTGGAGTTCGGCCTCTGTCGCGGTTTTCAATCTTCGCTTTGCCAAGTGAGTTTTACTCACTAATGCTTTCTTAGTTTGCTAATTATGCTTAGGGGTTGGTTAGATTTATTTACGTGCACTTAGGTGGTTAGATTAGGTTAGAACAATTAAATTAGTGACTTAATGATGCATGTTAGGTGGTTAGATTTAGTCATTAGCAAGTAGAGATGTACTTCTATTTATTGAATGCATCTTGGGATTTTTCCCGATCCATTTCGGGCTCCAATCAAGCAATACGGGCCTAAATTGGATTTTAATATTTATTTATTTATTTTTCGAAATTAATTATTTAATTAATTATTTTTCCGGAAATTCAATCGGGATGGCCGGTGACCGGAATTTCGTGCTGATTGTCATGGTGCTGTCAATTTATTTAATTGAGCTTCAATTTATATGGAGTTGATTTAAATTGTGAAATTTGAGGATTTGTACTAAATTGTTTGTAATTGAATATTTGATTGGTAGATGGCCGAGTATAAGTATATAGCGCCAGTTATATGTTGATGGGCTATATAGTAGAGAGAATGGTGAGAGCTAATTGAGAATATTATTGACTGAGACCAATCAAGTACGATGTTATTGGACATACGTGGTTCGGTGATTGGAAGTATCACTGGTGAAAACGGCGCCTTAAAGAACGCATGTGAATGACTTATAGACAAACGTGATTTGGTGATTAAGGAAATATCACTAGTGAAAACGACGCCTTAAAGAACTCACAATATTGTCTATTGCCGATGTCACCTTGGTGAAAACGGTGCCCTAGAAAGGACACGAGGTTTGGCGATTGAGGATATCACTGGTGAAAACGGTGCCTTAAAGAACGCACGGTGTCAGTGATCGGTATGTCATTGGCGAAAACAACGCCCGAGAAACACATGTTATTTGGTGAAGGAGCATGCCATTAGGGAATTATGGTATGAGTGGGAATGACCTAGAGATGGTTCGAATGACATGTAATCGATTAAGTCGATTGATCAATGCTTGATCGGATGTCATGAATTGTTTGAATATCTGTGTTTAACCTTAATTTGCATATGGAATATGAGGCCAAAGTAAGTCCTTTGATATGTTCGTGTTTAGGCAACCCATAGAGTATTGGCTTACTAATCAGGTCTTACGAGGTAGAACTCACTGAGATGTGGTCTCATTGGTTATTAAATAACCATTTCAGGTCCGTAGAGGGACCGGAGGAGGATTATCTATTGGATGACCCTGATGACAAGCTAGCAAAGGATGAAGAGCTTGAAGAAAACAAACTTAGTGAAGAAGAGTCTCAAGAGGATCGGGATGATGATCCCGAGTATGACTCGGATGAGGACTGAGACCACATCCCGTTATGTGAACCTTGTGTACTTATAGATAGGTGTTAGATTAGACCTATGTTAATAGTATTGTAAGATACTATGAGGTGCGTGTGTATAAAAGTGTGGTTGTGAATTTAAATATGAAAAATATGGCATGTTTTTCTATCCCATTGTTTTATTGTCTCGGCGATTTATAACTGTTTCCGCATGTGTAAATATAAATGAAAGGGTCGGCAATACATAGTCCTGGGCTATTGCATTCTAAAATCGACCAAGTAGAAGGATGTATGTGTTCCCGAGGATTGGGGGGCGTGACATAAGGATAGAAAGAGTATCATAACTTTTGTATAGAAGTCACTTAAGTATCATGATTTTTCGCTTACTTAAATACCACATCGGAGTAAAATCAATCATTTGAGAGCCATTTTCTTACAAATTGTCCTACATGTATTTTTTTATTATATTTCCATTTTGACGTGGATTGTTTTGAATTTTTTTATTGATGCCACATAGGATGATTGGCATTCATGTCAGATTTTCTGGCAAAGCAATTCACCGATGGCATTTAAGTGATCGATTTTTAAATTTGTAGCATTCAAGTGAGCAAAAAAAAAGTCATGACACTCAAGTCAACGTCATAAAAAATTATGACACTTTTAATGAACTTACTCTTGCATGGTTGCATGATTTGCCCATGTAAAAGGTGGGATATAAGCACGCACAAGAGAGAAAGTCATCTACAAACGCATACAATGTGCACTCAAAAGATGAGAAAATTATCAAAATAATATTTAAAGTTAATGCTCATTTGCCAATCTAGTCATGGGCATTTTTATAGTGCCAATTGAATTATAAGCATTTTTTATTTTTGCTAATTAAGCCCATCTAGTTAATTTTGGCCACTCAAATCGCTAACATGGATGCTGGGTATCTCACGTGACATGTTCGACGACGTTAACGTGGATAATTTTTTTTAATTTTTTATTTTATTTTATTTACATCTCTTCCTTTTCTTTTCTTGTTTTCCTACTACAGCTAGCCAAGGTCACTAGACCTTAGCTCGGCCGCATCAAAAAGAAGAGAAAAATAATAAAAATATAAACAAATAACTATATTAGTGCCGGCTGTATCACGTAGGATGGTCGGTGTCCACATTAGCTATTTCTAGCAAAAATTGATTGGATAGACTCAATTGGTAAAACTTTAGAATATTTAAAACTCAATTGACATTATTAAAAGATTTATCACTGACTTGACAAAACCACAATAGGATCTAGAATTTTTTATTAATTTTCCACTCGAAAGAATGTTGATTAGTGAACTAGCTTTCATTACCACTTTGGGGTTCGCCCCGGTGGCCACCCTTCCAACATGGAAGGGGGAGGTGAGGTTCAAATCCCCACCTTCTTAGGAGGGATGGGGGTAGGGACGCGTAAGTTTCGAGAGTGGGTTGCGACTCCCACGCCCTGCAAGAGGCAGGGCACAAGTCTGCAAGTGAGTGTAGAGTAGGAATAGAGTAAGACTGACCAAAAAAAAATAAAACTAGCTTTCATTGGTGATCAATTCAATTACTAGTTTTACTCTCTCTCTCTCTCTCCTACTTAAAGGTAGTATGATGGGATACCCATAATCCAAAGGTGTACATCGCTCGCTTGAATATATGTGAACACTTGACACGGTAAGACAAAACAAGTTAGGTAATCACTAGTGGGTGGGTTAAGCTCTCTAGAATGAATCGACGATTCAAGTCGAACATAAAAAGGACTTGTCGCCAATCTGCTGTCCCTTGTCTTATAATTTTCCATGGCGTGAACCAATTGTTGAGTGAGGTATTTTCAAACAATTGATTACGCGCAAATAGAAGTACCAAGAGTGACAAATGCAAAAGACGAGGAAAATTGGAATGTGAAATAAAGAAAAAATGAAGTACATGCGGCAACAGTGAAGACATCGACAAAGCTCTTTTTGTTGTATTGCAGAAACGAAAAGTATGATGATCCAGATCGGTTGATTTTTCAAATTTAAAATTTCCGGTAAACTGTAACGAAGATGATGTATACAGAAAGAAAAAGTAGGACATAAGCCGTGTACCATATAAAAATCGTATGAGTTTCAAATTCTTGTAAATTAAGGAGAAAGCGCATATACCCTATATCCGAACAATTTTCGTTCATTGACTGGTCGAACTTCCAGCTTTAGGAGAATTAGTAGTCAATGCGAAGCGCATCACGCGTCACTATGAAGTGGTATCATTACATTATAGAGCAATATATAGTCAAAGATGACGTTATATATCTCTATAAAATCGATCATGGGCCAAGTCGTAGCGATTGTTCAATCTTTCAACGTAAACCATCCTCACATTTCCATCATCTACCTTATAAACTTGGGTTAATATCATGAAAAGCAACAAACCAGTACAAAGTAATTTTTTTAATTAAAAAAATGTAAGCCAAATCTATTTTAGTATCTGCAATATTTTATAAAATCTGTTTATATAAACAAATATCAAAAGAGCCATGGGCGCTTACATAAACTGAATCTATGTAACGGCCTCTTGAGAAAGTTGAAAAAGTAACGAATAGCTTCTTTAGCCTTTTCGACTGCCACACATCGAAAAAGACATGCATAGACCATATCATCTCCATGAATAACTTCTAGAGAAAGTTAAAAAAATGAAAACATCAAATAGCTCCCTTTCAATTCCCACACTTTGAAAAAGAGAACGGCAAAAATAAACGAGGAACAATAAAAAAGACACAAGAATTTTACATGATTCGATTTGAACATTGGTATCTATTCCAAGGAGAGACAACAACAAATAATCTACTATAATTAGTCAGACTTATAATCGCTCACACATTAAAGTATTTTACATGTCTAAATTACATCCCAACCTTTTCACTTATAAATAAAAATGTCGGGATAAAGATAGTAAAAGTATCATAACTTTTATATAGAGCTCACTTAAGTACTGCATCGAGTGAAATTAATCATTTGAAGTGCCATTCCTAACAAATTGTCCTACATGAGGTTTTTTTTTTATTATATTTCCATTTCAACGTTGACTTTTTTTTCAATTTTTTTATTGATTGTCCATGTTAGAGCCGATGATGCTATATAAGATGACTGGCATCTATGTTAGATATTCTGGTGAGGCAATTCACCAATGGCACTTAAGTGATTAATTTTTTAAATTTGTAACACTCAAGTGAGCAAAAAAGGTTATGACACTTAAGCGATCATCATACAAAAGTCATGACACTCCTAATGTACTTACTCTTGCACGGTTGCATGATTTTCCCATGTAAAAGGTGGGATATAAGCACATACAAGAGAGAAGGTCATCTACAAACACATACAATGTGCACTCGAAAGATGGGAAAATTATCAAAATAATATTTAAAGCTATTGCTCATTTGCCAATCTAGTCATGAGCATTTTAATAGTGCCAGTTGAATTATGAACATTTTTATCTTTTGCTAATTGAGTCCATTCGGTTAATTTAGGTTGGAAATCGCTAACATGGATTCTAGGTATCCTACATGACATGTTCGAAGTTGTGGAGAGTGTTTTGGTGGCTCAATGACAGCCATAGAACCTTGGCTTGTTGGACAAGTTCAAGGGGGACAAAATTGTGAAAATTAAGCTTGGTAGGACCCCTTGGTCCCCCCTCATCTCTATTTTCTCTCCCTCTCTCCCTTTGGCCGGCGACACTATCCCCTTCCCCCTCCATCTTGCACGCCTACAGCCAGCAAGAGGACCGGTAAGAGAAGCTGTAGCCGTCGCACGCCAAGACCGCCCACGCCGTTGCCATTCTTTCGCCGGAGCCACACCGCCCGATTCCGTCTCTCTCCTCGCCTGCCCTCCATCACAGCAGCTAGTTCGAAACTTGTAGGGTTCAGCCGGGGCTGTCCTTTGCCATTTCTTCACCGGTAAACCTCCGTTAAGGCCCGGTTTGGCCATTTCCTCTTTCCCTGTCAATCCCCGCTTGAAACCGAGTTGATTGCTTCTGTTTTCAGCCAAGAACATATTAGGTTTTGTGTGGGTTTCCAGCCAACTTGCAAGCCCATTTTGAGGTACTTATGGGCCTCGGACCCTAGGTCCGTTTTGGAGAAAAATGTCCCCCACGACATTCCTGACGTTTCAATTGGAGCGGATTGTTAAACATATGAGTTTAACTCACTAAACCTCGCTTATTTAGCTAATTATGCTTAATGGTTGATTAGTGTTAATTAAGCATGATTAGGGTTAGATTAGTTTAAATTAATTAAATTAGTGACTTAATAATGCATGTTAGGTGGTTAAATATAGCCATTAGCGAGTAGACACATTATATTAATTATTGAATGGATCTCGGGATTTTTCCCGGTCCGTCTCAGCCTCCAATTAGGCATTACGGGCCTAAATTAGATTTATTAGTATTTAATAATTGATTTTCGAAATTAATTAATTAATTATTTTTCGAAAATTCAACTACAATGACCGGAATTTTGTGCTGATTATCATGGTGCAGTCCGTTTATTTAATTGAGCTTTATTTTGTGCTGAAATGATTTATTTCTGAATTTAGTATTTATTTCTTAAATTAAATAAATTTGGAAAATCAATTGAAAAATAACCGGGCATCGGTTGACAATGCCCAAAATGTTTTATGGACTATAGAAAATGGTGGGAATTATAGAAAATGAAATTATCATATTTTGGCTAAGGTCAACCATGTACCCACACATGATATTTTATCAGGTATGACAAAAGACAAGAAAGAATGCTGTATGACGTGGCTCGGTGACCAGATAGGTCGCTTTGGCGAATAGGTCGTCTTAGAGAATGCAAGTGAATCATTGATTATATACATCACCTAAAAAATGCACGTGGCTCAGCAATTAGTACGTCACTTTGGCAAATATGTCGCCTTAGAGAATACACGTAGCTCGGTCATTTAATACATCGCATTGGTGAATAAGTCACCTTAGAGAATGCATGAGACTCAGTGATTAGCATGTCACCTTGGTGTGAGAATGCACGTAGCTCAGTGACTAAGTACGTTGCCTTGACGAATATAGCGCCTTAGAGGATGCACGTGGCTCGGTGACTAGATATACTATCTTAGAAATTGTATAGTATCAATGAGAATGACTAAGAGATGGTCTGCTTGATATGTAATTGACTAGGTCGATTGATCGATAGTTCGATCTGTATTGGATAATTGGATGCCTATTATGAATTGTACTGATATGCAGGTGGAATCTGAGGCTAAGGTATGTCCTTTGACCTGTGTGTGCATAGGCAGCCCATAGTGTATTGGTTTACTAATTGGGTCTTAGGATGGTAGAACTTGCTAAAACATTGTCTCATTAGTTATTGTATAACCATCTTAGTCCCCTAGACGGCAACACCTTCACTTCCTCGTCCTTCTATGCATTTTGGCATCCTCGAATAGATTACTGAGGTAGCATACCACTTCTCGATACATCACGATCTAGAATGGCTATAGTATGTGTTGATAGAGTCAAAGATCTGGTTGATGTGAGTAGAGACGACCTGGTACCCCACAAGTATCGATCATGGCATTGTCACTACCATGATGGACGAAGAGAATGTCCCATCTCGGAAGGTGATGTGCCTTTGTATGTTCTGGAGGTAGCATTCGGGCTGGGGACAGCTGACCCTAAGGATGGGTCGTTAGTGGATGCCAAGGATCCTAAGCTTGAGGGCGATCCTAAGTCACCAGTATACTCAGCCGAGGGTACTAACTGGAGTAAAGAAAAAAAGGGAGATAGTTGGGCAAGAGGAAAGACCGGAGGAGGATCGGGGAGTGGGATTGGCGGAGGAGGAACTGCGGAAGAGGAACCCTGTAGAAGGAGAGTCTGAGGAGGAGGACCCTGAAGAAGAGGAATCAAATGAAGACTCTAAAGAAGAGAAGGACGATCTAGAGGAGGATCTAGAGTACGACCCGGATGAGGATTGAGACCCCATCCTATTTCGCAATCCTTAAGTTGTGGATTGATATATGATATATCAGACTTTTGGAAATAGTATTGTAATATATACTATATGGTTTGCTGTGTACAAAAGTTTGGTTGTAGTAATATGGCCCTACTTTTTATCCTATTATTATATTGTCTGGGATTTTATTATATGCTTCCGCTTGAGTATTAAAATGAAAGGGTCAGCGATGTGTCCTGGGATGCGCTATTAATCGACCGGGGTGAGGGATGGTCATGCATTCGAGGATCAGGCTGTGACAAAGAGTCAACCCCATGGACATTTGGCGAGAAAAGAACAATCATTTTGGCTTCTTTTGAAAGGATTCAATTGTTTTTTTTTTTTTGCTTTTTCATACACAAAACTTGTGCACATTTGCCAGTATTATTGATGTGAATACATAGTAAAAATTATTAAAATAGCATCATTCAATGCCATTCCCATAGCATTATTTCCTACCAACCATACAAAGAATCCACCAACCCAAAAAATAAAAAAAGTACAACAATCCTTATTCCATTTTTTTTTTCCACTTTTTTCCGAACAAAAATACTCGAATAGTCATGCCATGCCATTCCATGATTCCCTTCCACTCCACCATAGCAAACACAACATTACATATGATGGTACATTAGTAAAATACTTTCAACGCCGAGGATTTTTCCAAAGGGGAACTATCGAAATGTCGAGATTGAATTTTCCATGGAATATCTCAAGCATTGGAAGAAAACAAATGCCAAGATTAAATTTAGGAACAAAAGTCACGAATCCAATTGAGATTGTTATTTATTAATAAGTAGAGATTATTCAGAGTCTCAAATAATCTGACCCGAACTTCGACGTCATTTATTTGAGGATATTTTGTCCCAAAAAGCAAAGGTACATGTAAAAGAATTCCAAATTATTTTGTTCGTCAAGGAGATTGCTGCGAATGTTGATCCCCACACTTCTCGAAAACAACGATTGCTGTTTCCGCTCCGTTTCCCCAAGTTCTCACTTTCGACGCAGCTTCTTTTGGCCAAAAAGCCTAAAAACATCATGCCAAGGTTGATAGTGTTAGAATAGTTAGCATTGATTTCACAAATTTTCTGTTTGCAAAGTTCCACGTTATCATAATCGAATTATATTGCTTATTGGTAGATGACCCAATATATCATTACCTTAAGTCTTTAGCAAAATTGAGTCTGATTAATTAGGTATAATGAGTGCTTTGAAATTAAGGAACCACGTTCTTTGGAAGCGTTCGTATAATTATTTCTAAATGATCCCTGAATAGATCTATCGCTTGTATCAAGTACGTGCAATTTATATCTAATTGGATTTTAACAAATGTCGAAAGAAGAAATAATTTAAATTCTATCTTGTATAAATACACAATTATACACGTTTCCTCTTCACGAGCACTATCAATAATGGTCAAAATTTTCCTATGTATGAAGTTAAACCGGTCGAAACAAATATCTCTAGATTAACGTTGATTAGAAATGCACATACAACTCCTGTTCTTCTTAATTGGAAGTAAAAGGAAGAGGTATGCCTTTCTTCCTTGTCAAAAAAAGTGACGAACATGTGAACTTTTGGCGAGAAAATAAGTGTTATTTTGGGCGTATTCTCATAAGTATTTTTGTTTTCTTTTGGATGCAGAATGCTTCATTCCAATTTTTTTTTTTTGTCGGTCATACTCTATTTTTACTCTAATTTTCACTCTCAACTTTTACCATGCCTTCTTGCAAGGCGTGGAAGTCGAAAACCCACTCCTAAAACTAAATCGTCCTTACCCTAACCCCCCCTGCCCCTGAGAATGTGGGAATTCGAACCCCTCATCTCCTCTTTCTATATTGAAAGGATGGCCACTGGATGCTTCATTCCAATTAAAGACGAGAAAATTATGAAAGGAAAACGGTAAGTAGGTGTAAAAATTCTAAGAGTGTTACCATACAAATATATATGTGTATATATAATTATAAACTAATTTTATGACATGTCACGACATTTTTTACACATTACAACGAAACACTGTAATATTGTTCGGCATGGCAAATGTACCGTGGAATTTATTGTTTATGATGACCAATTACTACAGCGGAAAGTAAACCCGTAATTTGCCAACAAATATACCCAGATCAATTAAGTTGGGTAACTGTGATGAGCATGCCAATCTATATAAACCAATTATTATTATTTGGTGCAATTAGAAATATCTATATAAGATGAGAGGAATTTTGCTCTTCATGGAAATTATGATTACTTGAGTGCTCGATGGATTCTATAGGTCCGATTATCATAGGAAGAAAAAACAAATGCATAAATAAACAATGTTTTTCTACAAGAAAATTATCCAATCAGTTCTAAATTTACTATATCAATACCAATTCAGTCCTAATTTTTTTCAAGTTAGTCAATTTAATCCCAGTTTTTGTGCGAAATTCCAACATACAGCCAACATATGATAGTATAAATTTATTTGTAAAGACTATATTGGAATTTCTCGCAAAAGTTTATGTTTAATTGATAAAGTCGGAAAATTTGTAACTAAATTGACATTCGTATAATAATTAAGAACCAATTGGGTAAATTTTCCTTCTTTGCTCATGGCAACATGACTTACACACCGTACAGCGTACAACAACCAAGAAGTACAACGTAGCATGGAAACCTGCCAAGTCGCTAATAAAACAATGGAAGGGACTTGACTTGTGCTTGGATGGACGAATTAAAAAGCAGAAACCCCGTCGCTTTTTTTTAAAATTTTTTATAAAGACATCACACAAGAGAATAAAGTGTGTTGGGTTGTATTTTGGCAATGGGAAAACCATTCCATGTGAAATACAAGAGTAAGAATAAAATGCGTTGGACCATATTTTGTTTTGACATCTAAATTTTAACGATCCCATTCAGTTATTTATTGCAATAATATCACAAACTTAGGCATCAGTAACATTTTCATTGCATTTAAATTGGCCTAGTCACGGAATTGTATTTTTAATTGTACTGACTTGTAAGACAAGTTCGAAGAACAATCATGCAAGATTCGACCGACAAGATACTGAGTGAGGAGGAAGTTGCAGCTCGATAATTACTCGTATGTTCGGTCAACATGCAAAGGGAATATTTAGGCAATAATTCTGGACACCAATCAGCGTAGTGAGGAGAAGCAAAAGAGGAAAGCAAGCACTCAATGAATAGAAGGAATCAGTGGGGTCTTACAGATCAAGAGGAAATTTCTTTTACTGTGGGAAATTTTTAATGAAATGGAAAGAGAATCGCACAGGGGAGCTTTCATGTTTACTTGAGCCTCAAATCTTTTCAAGAGTAGATTGCGGATCAGAGAATTGAGTGATTCGGCAGATCTTTTATTATTCTTTTCCTGTTTTCTTACAAGGCAAAGGAGGAAAGATAATAACACAAAAAGAAGAAAAAAGATTTGGCCGGGTTGTTACAAAGAGACAAACACGTGAGAAAGGGAGAGAAAGAAAAAGAAAGGGAGGATCGAGTTGCGGCCGCGACCTTGCTGCCTTTGCCGTGCCACACTGTTGCGGCCCCACACGGACGCGGGTCGCAGCTCTGTTGACCTCTAACGTCTCCGGTTCTGTTTCTATTGCTGCGGGATTCTAGCACGTAGCCCATCCGCAGTCGTGCTCAGCTCGTCCAGCAAACTCGTTCGTCAAGAAGCCCCGCTGTAATCTAATGCCGTGGCGTGAACTCTTTTCTTGACAATCCAATGCTCCGCCGTGGGTCTCCGTCATTGAGAGTAGATGGAAGAGAAGAGGACAAAAGTCAAGCGATGGACTGAAGATTAAAAAGTTCAAAGTGGTAGATCCTCAAGAGCATTTCATCGACATGTGGATCGATTGAATTTCTCGCATCCAATTTGGAAAAGTTATTCGCGCAATATTTTGAATTAACTAACGATTTTGTCCGATATCAATTTGAATATTTTGTTATTCGATTTGATCAATTTCTTCATCTAAGTTGCTTATTGAGTGACAATGCCTGTTTCCTAAGACATCAAAAGATACCTATTCAATCAGGAAACATGCGTATGGATGGTAATCCAATCTCAATCATGAGATACGATCCTCATTCGCGTGGATACAATCGTTGATTTTATTCATTACCTAAATCAAATGGAATGGATGTGTCTTGGATGATTGATATTATCTTTTATTCTTTTCTGGATTTGAATTGATTTGTTTCCCTGTTTTAAAAATATACCAAAAATATATCATGTGCATTGCATTGCATCTTCATATAGATCTGCATGTTAGGATCTATATTTAAATTAGCATTTCTAGATAACTTGCATGTT